>OY728152.1:811866600-816866600 GCA_963277665.1 Viscum album
TCAATTATCATATTAAATGATTGGAGTTCAATTATTTCCTTTAAATTATCAATAATATGGCCACTTAGGGATATATTTCATTCATTTTAAATTTATAATAATTGTGTAAAAGATAAATACATATATATAACTTTATTGCTTTCAATTTCTAATTTTTTTTTGATAGTGATAAAAAATATATTTTCAGTTATAAATAGTTATTTCAAATACTATTTATTTTGTATCATGTTAATTTAAATCCTATTTTTAGTGATAAAATAATTACCCTCAATGCTTGTGAAATACCAACCAAATATTTATTAAATCAATATAATAAATATTACATAATTTTAAAATTATTAAAATTAATATAATTTGAATAAATTTTGAAGATAAATATATCCAATTATAGATATTTTAAATTATTATAAACTAATTCCTCGATTATCAAGTTATTTTCAATGTCCAAATAAATGAATTCTTAAAAATATAAAATTAATATTATTTTATATTAAATAATATTTTAGTCTATGATTTAAATTTAATAAAAACAATATATTTATACAAGTTATTTGAATATATTTTAAGATATAAATAATTTTAATTATATTGTGATGTTTTCTCCTAATAGTAACACTCCTTATTCCTAATGTGTCAAAATAATGTTATCAATGAAATTGTCAAAATGGGTAAATGTTGGTTAATATAAAGAGATTGTTGTAAAACCTGAATCTAAAGACTTCCAAATTTTATCAGATGATTTTAATTAGATCCATCATCATAAAATCATTGAATTATAACATTTTTTCATTAATAAATTAAAATAAATTTATATAACATTTTATGAATTTCAAAAAATGACCATCCCCTCACTAATAAAAGTGAATCTTATAAGGACCCGACCTTAAACCTTACATAATCTTGAATTAAATTAATAATTCAAAGTGAGGATCTTTTTAGGTTTTGATTTTTTGAGAATTGGGCCATAACTATGACATTACATCTCTAAAATTACAAGGTAGGCACTTTTACTCAGTTTCCATTTTTTTCATAAAATACAAACTCCTTACAAATGAGTCATGTCTAGTCCCATGTTTTAGAAATCATTAATTTTCCATGATCCCATCATTGACCCTATTCATTTTTAGGTCCTGTGAAAAACATTTCAAAACAAGGGATGAGCATAAAAAGCTATGTGAGGTCTATAAAACAAAGAAAAAAAATTAGTTCATCATTAAATATATAACATATGCTCTTTAACATACCTCATGAAATCATATGATTTATGAATAACACATTAAAATCATAAATCATAAAGGTATCATGTGGAATCCATATGATACATACATTGTAGCTATCACAACTACATATAAGGTTACATTTGGAAAACCCATCATAGTTTATTCCCTAAATCTCATAGGAGAAACATTCACATTTACCTCTGTCACATTACACAATGCATTGAAGATCTATCTCAGGCTCACCCGCCATAAGTTTATAACGGAACCGCTCGTATACATAACAATACACAAGAACCATAACATATTCATAACACATAAAACAATCATAAAGGATAGATAAGATTTCCACATTTCAATCACAATATATCATTTAAATATATTGACATAAAAAGTCCACTATAAAACCCATTTTCAATACCAAAATACGTAAAAAAATATTTGGTATTTATTTTCCTTTTAAAAATATTACAACTTTTTATGGATGCCAAAGATAAAATAATACCCCCGACAGTAGAAAGTTCATCATCACTATGTACGTTAAAAGATACATTTTTTGTCATTTAATAAAATTCATAGTTGAGAAATGATTCCTTTTGAATAAAAATAAATGTCCATGGGTTTTATACACCGTATAAATGTAAGTTGTGTATAAAACAGAACATGCCTCTATTAAAGGACATTGAGACGAATTCCTTTACATCATGTCTGAGTTGACCCGTTTGTTCTTTAATCTCATTAATAATAAACTAAAGTAAATTTATACTTTCTTAAGAGCATTTTTCAATTTTATTATTTCTTTTATATCACTTATTACAATGTTATAAACATTATGCAATCATTTATGTTAATAATGGTAGTTCCGTCGATATGTGGTACTTGAGTCCTAAAGGAACAACTTATATTTACTTGATGTCCATGTGGTCAATATTACATTATATTTAGAATGATATTAAGTATTTAGATATCATATATATAACATATATATAGTATATAGATGTATTTATAATAGTACATAACATTTGGAGATAAGAAATGAAGTGCATTGTTCGTTGAGACGGTAAGCCGTACATACGCATGAACGCTACATTCATTTATATTTCATATTTTAATGGAATTAAAACATAATAATACATAGGTATATTATAATTAAAGCATAATATTATATATAATATTATTAACTCCATAATTTATACGTCCCACTTATGGCATTAACGAGTTATATCTCTTTGAGGGGGCGGTAGTCCACACTTCCTCAAATGAAATTATCGTCTTTACCCATATTGGAAACCATACATGTATGATATAAAACAAAAAAACAACGGAATAAAGGAAAAATAAACATAATTTATATCATATATAAATAAATTTTCATCTTAATGTCCACCATGAGAGGTTGTAGGAGACAATCTAACAATCATCGTTTCGTCGGGCATTAGTTTTCATCCACAGAAACAGTATATTCTTTACCCATTAAATGGACGTGTGGGTACGTGTAGTTCAAATAATTATCAAAAAACATATTATTATATTAAGGACAGTATGTTTTTTAAAAAATAAAGTAATAAAAATAGTTTACGGGTCAGAGAAGTAAAATAAATGAAAAGAAGTTAAGAGATACGGTTACCTTTAATTTGGGTAACTCCCTTTGGTTTTAACCGAAGGACTTCTTGAAGGGACTTTTACCTATGTTAAGAAATCTAGGAGGAGGATATGGATCTTGAGTGATTATTTTGGAAGGGTTTGGATGACCCAAAAATATTGAGAGGTGTGTGGAATGGGTTATAAGTGAAAGCTTTTAATGTTGGGGAGGAGGGGCTCTTTAGGAATGTTTGAAAATATTATTTTATTATAAACATATATTCGGTTTCTAAAGATCCAAAAATAATTTTAGTCGAGGTTATGATAACTCATGGTCGAAATAAAATCATTGAATATTAATTGGACATGTTTTGGATATTATATTAATCTTTATATTCAAATTTATTTAAATCATTTATTAATGAGGTAAATACTGCATCATTATTGTGTCATAAATAATTAAAATTTTATTATTTCTAAAAATGATAAAGAAATATCATAATTTAGTAAATAGTTTTAGCTTTCATAATAATATTTATAGTCTAAAATTTAACTTATATAACCCTAGGTAAAAATTAATTTACACGAAGATATTTCGTTATGTTATTTTTGTTATTACATCAAATTAATTAACCTAAAGTGTAATTATCACTCTTATGTGGCTTCATGGGGTCCCAAAATCGACCCAAGGATTCCCAGTTTTGGCCATGACTCATCCAATAAGGTTAGGATAAGTATTAAGGTAATTGTTTGTTATTATCATTTCATTTTTACCTTGAATTACCATATTTACCTTTAACAGTGGTAAATAAAATTCCAATGTTACTATTCACCAAAAAAATATTTTCATAACATTGAACCACATTTTACATACTAATATCAACCATGTTTGTCGGAATTTCAATATTCAATTCACAGAAGTGGTAAAATTTTATTTGAATTAAAATGTCAGTTTTTAACTATAACTTAGTGGTTTCAATATTCATCATAAAGTGATGGTTTTCATAAAAATACCAAAAATTCCTCCTAATCTATATTTGATATTCCTAATTCAAAAATGAGGCTTATTTTACCAAATTAAAAACATAGTATATGCATTAATTAATTTAATATTAATTCCTATTTTCAATACAAAATGCATGTTTTTAAGAAATATTAACAATTAAATGATTGACACTTGTTTATGTCCAATTTTAATGTGAAATTAATTTCGATGACCAACATTGAATTAAATGGAAAAAATATATTCTAATTACACATTAAAACCAATTAAAAATATATTATAACCATATAAATAAATCAGATTAAAAGGTAGTTTTCAATTAATATACAATATTTTTCACTATTCATTAAAATTTTGAATTTTAGGAGGCAAATAAAAAAAATTAACCAAAGTAAATTTTGATGTCCTGATTCTATAGAAGTATTTTATTTGTTCAAATAGAATATATAAATGTTACCAAAACTATATTTAATGAGGGTTCCCCTTTAAAAGGTTGTAAATCAACTTTTTAATGTAAATTTTGATTAAAATTAGATTCACTAACATTTTAAGCCTATAAATTTTATTGGATTATTGTTAAAAAATATAACAAACATGTATAATATTATTGTAGTTAATTATGTTCATTCATTCCAACACAACGACTATGCGTAAACTAGAATTTAAAATAATAATATTATGTTATTATTGTACAACGTATGATTTCAAAGAAAATTGTTGTTGCGTATCAGGTGAACCATCGAGAATATAAACATCTTTAATGTAAACTTAATATTTAATTCACAAATATAAATAATTATGAAAATGTATTATTTCTTTATTAACCCGGGATGTTACATACTTGCCCCCTTTTGGAAATTTTTTCCACATAATTATATCCACTTATCAAATAAATGGGGGTATTTATCCTTCATTGCCTTTTCAGATTCCCACGCTGCCTCTTCAACCATATGGTTTTTCCAAAAATCCATTTCATGGTGAATTACATTATTCTGCAACACATTCCCTCATTGGTCTAGAATCTGGACTGCTGGTTCCCCATAGGAAAGATTCTCTTCCAACTTAACTACATCTAGACATAAATCATTAGATGGATCTAGCATTTACATTCTCAGCATTGAAACCTGAATAACATTGTGTACCTGTGATACACATGGAGGTAAAGCCTCTCTGTATGCATCTGATCCAACTTTCTAATGGATTTCAAAGGGTCCAATGAACCTTAGACTCAAATTTCCCTTCTTACCAAAACGCATCAAACTTTTCCATGGAGATCCGCTGAGAATTACATGATCACATACATTAAAATAGAGATCCTTCCTCCCGTTATCTATATAAATTTTTTGCCTGCTTTGAGCTGTTCTCATGTTCTTCTAAATCAACTTCACTTTTTCTGCCATCTCTTCTACTAATTCTAGTCCCATCAGTTTCCTTTTACCTACTTCATCCAAAAAAGCTGAAGTTGGACACTGCTTCCCCTATAATGTTTCAAATGGATCCATCTGTATACTAGAATGAAAACTGTTATTATAAGAAAATTTGACCAATGAAAAATAATGGCCCCATCATCCCAAGTAATCCATTGGGAAAGCATGTAACATGTCCTCCAAGGTATGAATTGTTCTTTCTGACTACACATATGATTGATAATGAAAAGTTATACTAAAATTTAATTCAGTACCCAACGTCTTCTGAAGGCATTTCCAAAAGTTAGTAGTAAAACTGGGATCACGATCAGATACAATTTTGAGGGGAACTCCATGCAACCTGACTATCCCAGATTGCATTATTACATCAAGATGTCTTTAGTAATCCCACAATGAAGTCCAGGGATATATTTTCTCATTTCCACTCTGGCCTTGATAAAGACTGAAGCATCCCTTTTGGTAACTACCGCTCTACATTAATATGCTGACAAGTCAACCACTTCATAGTAAAATCTGCAATATCTCTTTTCATTCAATCCCACCAGTAACACTTCTGAAGATCTCTATAAATCTTAGTACTGCCTAGATGAATTGAAAATAGAGAATCATGATCTTCACATAACAACTCATTCTTTAAATGTGAATCAAAAGGCACACATAATCTCTTCCCAAACCTCAAGACACAATCATTATCAATGTTAAAATCAGGCAACTTACCATTCATAACCAACTCTATATTTTTTTGCAACTCACTATATTCCTTATGTGTTATCTTTATTCTGTCTAATAGAGATGACTTTACTAACACCTGAATAAAATAATAATAATTTCTTGCACAAAAAACTTCTATGACAAAAACCAAAGGATCTCATTCCAAACGTTGGATGGTTAATAAAGCATTACATTTTCGACTAAAAGCATCAACCACTTTATTTGACTTTACTAGGTGATAATGAATTGTGAAATCATAATACTTCATTAATTATAACCATCTCCACTATCTAATGTTCAATTCTTTTTGTGCGAATGTATACTTTAAACTTTTTTTGTTAGTATATATTTCATATTTAACTCCATACAAATGATGCCTCCAATTTTTTGAAGCCAAAACAACCGCAGTTAAATCCAAATCATGTGTTGGTTAATTTAACTCCAATGTATTCAACTGACGTGAAGCATAACCAATTACCTGATCATTTTACATAAGGACACAGCCATGTCTTTCAACGAAGCATTTCTAAAGATAACCAAATCACAATTTCTGGAAGGTAGTTTCAAAGCTGGACCATTCACTAATCTTCTTTTAAATTACTAAAAACAATCATCACGTACTCTTTTCTAAATGAACTTAACACTTTTTTCGAGTAAACCTAGTAAATAGAAAATAGAACCGTGAAAAATTCTCAAAAATCCTCTCATAATAACCTGACAAACCATGACAACTAAGAATCTCCATTATATTTTTGGGTCTTTTCAATTCATCAAAAAAATTTGTTTTAGTAGGATCAACAGTTCTTCCATTTTTTGAAATAATGTGACCATGGGAATAAATTTTAAGTAACCAAAACTCAAACTTTATAAATATCCAAAATAGTTTTTCCCTTTATGGTTTTCAACATAACTCATAGATGAATTTCATGATCCTATTTAATTTTATAAAAAACAAAAATATCAGCAATTAACACAACAAAAAATTTATCCAAAAACTCACGTTAAATTCTATTCATAAGATCCATGAATACATAAGGGGCATTGGTTAAACCAAAATTCATAACTAAAAATTCATAATGTCCAGATCTAGTACGAAACACTATCTTCAAAAGGTCTTCTTCCTTTACATTCAACTGATGGTACCCTGACCATAAGTCAATCTTCAAAATATAAATATATCCTTGGAGCTGATCAAAAAAATCCTCAATATGAGGCAAAGGTTAATAGTTCTTAACTGTGATGTTATTCAATTCTCTATAATCAATGAAAAGTCTCATTGAACCATATTCTTTTTTAAAAAACTAGATAGGAGCACCCCATGGGGATGTGCTAGGCTGAATGAAACAATTATCTACTAACTCCTGTAATTGATTATTTAACTCTAAACATCCAATTTAAGCCATTCATTAAGGGGGTTTTGAAATTGGAATATCATCAAGAACTAAGTAGATAGTAAATTCAACTTCTCGATCAGGTATAATACCAGGAAACTCAAAATGAAAAACATCAAGGAACTCATTTACCACTCGCATATCATTAATTCGAACTGTTCAATTGTTTTCATCAATATGTCCAAGGTAACATTCATTTCTATCTTTTACTAATTTATCATCTTCTTGATATGTTATCAAAATAAAGGTTTCATTATTGTACACAAACAGAAAATAATTCTAAAAAGAAACATATTCAGCTCTAGAGTCAATATTAGCATGATAAATAGAAATCCAATCCATAAAAAAAATAATATCAAACTGAAGTATAGGAAAAACAATAAAGTTAGCATGTAGATTCCTTCCACACACAAGGAAAAGAAGGTTCTTATAATTTATTTTTGTTTAAACATTTCCTCCCGATTTTTTTACCATAAGTCCAGTATTCATATCTTGGTTTGGAATTACCAATTTACTAGAGAAATTCTATGAAATGAAAGAGTGTGTAGACACTGAATAAAACAACACATTCGCATAATCTAAACTAAAAAATAGTGTACATGATACAACTTAATTTGATGGCCCAACATCTGCATTAGTAGTTGAAAATGATTTCACCACCCCTTTCTGCTTGTATTCTTACTGCATTCCCACAGTTGACTTCTTCATTGGAATCTCATTTGAATAATGACCCAATTCATTTCACTTAAAACATTTTACTATGTGTAAATCATATTTTTTCTTACCATTACCCTACTCTTGTTTAGTGCAATTACGAGCCTTATTTACTATTTTACCACAGCAGAGGAACATACCCAAATTCAAAAGACATTCCAAATTATGCTTTTTAACAACATTTTCAGAAACTATAAACAGAACTTTCTTACCATCAGACATTTTTGATGAGTTCATCCCTTTCTCTTGCCACCATTAACTCTTATTCTGCTATTTGTCAAAGAACACATGATCATTTACAAACTCAATTTCCACCTTCTCTGCACATCGAACACGTTTTCCATAACTTTTGACCTCACAAGAAGCTTAATCTTTTCGATACGTTGGCTTTAATCTTGAGTAAAAATGGTTGATTTTACTATTATGATCTCGTATTAAATTTGGAGCATACCATTCTAGTCGAGTGAATTTTTCTTCATAAGAAGACACTAAGTCATCCTCCTGCCTCAATTCTAGGATGTTTTTCCCATCCAATGATGAACCACATTAGGAAAATGTTTTTCATGAAACATACCTTTGAATTCATCCCAATCAAGAGAATTAATCTCCTCTTTATCCCTAATAGTTTTCACCATCGACCACCACTGATCAGATTCACCTTTGAAACGATAAACAACAAGACTGGCCTTTTGATGTTCTAAACACCCCATGACATCAAACATTTTCTCTAGTTCTTTAATCCACCCTTCAACTATCATAGGGTAAGATGATCCTTTGAATGATGGGGGATGTTGCCTCATGAAATGCTCCACTACTAACAGGTTCCTCTATGGTTGATCTGGATGGTCTAGTGCATGGTTACCACCACCATTTATAGCATGAGTCAATTGTTCCATCACTGCAACAAATTTTTCAGTTCCGACTCCGAACATCTCAGGTTTCTGATTTTGAAGGTTTCCTTCCTCCTGATGTCATCCCAACATAGTTTCCATGTTTCCTCTGTGGAAAACTATTCTGAACATAGAAATATCTTACGCATAACAACATGGTAATCTGTAAATTTAATATAACTTCAATCTTACCATAAATTAATTTATGGAAAGTAATTTAACAATATACTAACATCTAAACTTATCTAAACTGACCTCTGATACAAATTATATAGACGCATCCATAATCATTACAGAATATGGAATTAAATTAATAATTCTCATTGATGTTATTTTCAGGTTTAGAGTTTTAGAAAATTATTCCACAACTATTACATTAAATCTCAAAAATTACAAGGTAGACCCTTATACTCAGTTTAAATATTTTTCATAAAATAAAAAATATTGAAAAAGAAGAGTCATGTATAGTCCCATGTTTTAGACAGCAATAATTTTCATTGATCCCATCTATGACCTTATTCATCATTAGGTCCTTCGAAAAACATTTCAAAATAGGGGATGAGCATAAAAAGCTCCGAACGGGTTATAAAACAAAGAATGAAAACAATAGTTCATCATTACATACATAACATAAGATCTTTAACATACCTCCAGAAATCATAATATTTTTAATAACACATTAAAATAATAAATAATAAAGGTAACATGTGGAACCCCTATCATACATACATTGTAGCTATCACAGCTATGTTGGGAGTCACTTATAGAATACCCATAACAATATATTGCCTAAATCTATTAAGAGAAAAATTCATGTTTACCTCTGTCACATTACCCAATGCATTGGAGAGAAATATCAGGCTCACCTGCGGTAGGTTTATCACAGAACCACCCTTATACGTAACAGTGCCCAAAAAACAGAACATATTAATAACTCATAAAAAACAAAAATTAAAGACAAAATTTCCACAGATCAATCAAAATATATCATTCAAATATATTTACATACCAAATCCATTATAAAAACCATTTTCAATACCAAAATATGTAAAAGAGAATATGTTATTTATTTTCCTTTTAAAAACATTACAGTTTGTTCAGGAAGCCAAAGATCAAATAATACTTGCGGCGATGGAAAGGTCGATGTCACAACGTATGTTAAAAGAAACATTTTTTTCGTTTAGTAAAACACTTATTATAGAAAATATTCCTTTTGAATAAAAGTAAACATCAAAGGGTTTTATACACCATATAAAATAATGTTCTGTATAAAACAGAATAGTCCTCAATGAAAGGAGATTGAGACAAAGTCCCTTAACTCCTGTCCTACTTGACCCGTTCATTCTGTAATCTCATAAATAATAAACATAAGTCAATTTAAACTTTCTTAAGAACATTTTTCAAGTTTATTATCCCTTTTATATCACTTATTACCATAAACATTATGTACTCTTTTCTGTTAATAATGGTCATTTGACGATATTTTGTACTTTAGTCCAAAATGAACACCTTATATTTACAAGTTATCCACATGGTAAATATTTCATTATATCTAGAATTAGATTCATTATTTAGATATCATATATATCATATTTATTCAGAATATACATCTATTTATAATAGTATAAAACATTTGGATATAAGAAATGAAATTCACCGTTCATGGAGACGGTAAGTCGTACGTACGCAAGAACGCTACATTCATTTCTATTTCATATTTTAATGGATTTAAAATATAATGATACATAAATATATTAAAATTACATTATAATAAAATATATAATATCATTAACTTCATCGTTTATATGTCCCACATATCGAATTAACGAGTAATATCACTTTGAGGGGGGGTAGTTCTCACTTCCTCAAATGAAATTATCCTGTTTTCCCATAATAGAAACCATAAAAGTATTATATAAAAGAAAAATTAAGAGTCATAAATAAAACATAATAATAATTTATATCATAAATAACTATAGTGTAATCTTAATGTCCACCATAAGAGGCGGAAGGAGACAATTGAACAATCATCATTTCATGAGGCGTTAGTTTTCCATCCACATAAACAGAATGTTTATCACCCATTAGATGGAGGTGTGGGAATGTTTAGTTCGAATAAATCTCATAAAAAAATCCTAGTATATTAAGGATACTGGTTTTGTTATAAAATAATTTAATAAAAATATTTTAGGGGTCAAAGAAGTAAAATAAAAGACATGAAGTTAAGAGAAATGGTTACCTTTAGTTTGGGTAACTCTCTTTGGTTTGAACCAAAAGGACATCTCAAAGTGACTTCTTCCTAAGTAAAGGAATCTAGGAGGAGGATAGGGATCTTGATATCTTATATGGGCAGGTTTTGGATGAACCATCATGATTTATGGGACTGAGGAATGGGTTAGAAGTGATGGCTTTTTATAAGGGGGAGGAGGGGCTCTTTAGGAATGATTGCAAATAGTATTTTATTATAAACATATATTCAGTTTCTAAATATCAAGAACTATTTAAAGTAGAATATAAGTTGAATCAGGGTCATAATAAAATCATTAAATACGAATTGGATAGGTTTTGGATATTATATTAATCTTTATAATCTTATTTATTTAAATCATTTATTAATAAGGTAAATAATGTATCATTATTGTGTCATAAATAATTTAATTTATTTGATGTATAAAAATTATAAAAAAATAGTATAATTTAGGAAGTATTTTTATCTTTCTAAATAATATTTATAGTCAAAATGATAACTTATATAACCTTATGTAAAAATTAATTTACTAAAAGATATTTGTTTCCTTTTTTAAATTTAAATTAATTAATATAAAGTGTCATTATCACTTTTATGTGGATCCATGGGGTCCCCAAATCTACCCATGGTTTCCCATGGTCATACATGACTCATCCAATAAGGTTATAATAACATTTATGGTAATTCTGTATTATAATGATATTCTGTGTACCTTGAATTACCCTATATACCTTTAATCGTGGTAAATAAAAGTCAAAAGTAACTATTCACCAAGAAATATTTTCATCTTATTGAACCATATTTACTTACTAATAACAACCAAGTCTATCAGATTTTAGAAATTCAATTCACAGAAGTTGTAAAATTTCATTTAAATGAAAAATTCATTTTTTAACTATTAGTTATAGGTTTCACTATTCATCAACAATTGACGTATTTCAGAAAAATACCTAAAATCCATACTAAGCTATAATTGATATTCTGAATTCAAAAATGATATCTATTTTCCTAAATTCAAAATATATATGTTTCATTAATTAATTTAAAAAAATTCCCTTTTGTCAAAACAGAAGACGTGTTATTATGAAATAATAACTATCAAAATATTGACAGTTGTTTATATAGAATTTCAAATTAAAATTAATTTCAATGCCCAACATTGGAATAAATGGTAAAAATATATTCAAATTAAAATTTAAAACCAATTAAAAAGATAATCTAACCATAAAAATTAATTAGAGTAAAAGGCAATTTTGAATTAAAGTACAGTATTTTCAATATTCATTAAAAATTTAATTTTATGAGAAAAATACCAAAAAATTACCCAAAGTAAATTTTGATGTCCCGATTCTAAAGAAGAATTTTATTTTTTGAAATAGAACATATAAAAGTGACCAATACTAGATTTAATGAGGGGTCACCTTTAAAAGGTGTTAAATCAACCTTTTAAAGAAAATTATGCTTAAAATTAGATACATTATCATTTTAAGACTTTATATTTTATTGATATAATGTAAATACATTTAACAAACATGTATAATCATATTTTAGTTAGTTCAGTTTATTCCTGCCAATACAATGACTCGTTGTTAACTACTATTAAAAATATAATATTATATCATTATTGTGTAATGTGAGATTTCAAAGAAACTCGTTGTTGCATATTGTGTACGCCATTGAGCATGTTGACCCCTTTAAATAAAATTAATATTTAATTCACACATATGAATAATTATGAAAATGTATTATTATTTTTATTTACATAGGATGTTACAAATCTACTATCATCTTTTCTTAAGAAAACAAAATCATTTTTTCCAATTACGTCATATTTACCATACACAACTACTCTACAGTGTTATATAGTCCTTTTCATATTAAAAAACTCTCATAGGAAGGTGTTTTTTCTAAACCTACAATGCTTTTCCAAATAAGAAGAATCATTCCCAATTGATTGTTTTTATTTTAATACATTTTGAACCACCATAAAATATTAATCAAACATATAGAAATTATAACACTATTATACACTTTATAATTATATTTTTTAATATTAATTTATAACCTATATCCATCTCCTCTTCCCAGAAATGTGAAACAAAAACATCATTTTTGTGTATATAAAATTAATGCTTCACAAATCGATGTGGTTCATTTTACATCATCACATCACATTACAATTTATGATGATGAATTTAATTTATATAAATTATATCAAAGAAATATTTATCATTATTTAAAATAATATATCATATATTTTCTTAAAATTCAATTAACAAAGTGTTGATAACAACATTCTTTTCTTTGGACAACCACCTCCATGAAGAGAGGTGATTACATTTTTACTAATGCAACACATTGATGGTATATATAAGTTTATTTAATAAAATAACATTACATTCATCAAAGAATTATCATTAATTAATGATAAAATATCGCTTACCGTCATTACATAATTGTCATTTAAAAAGGAAACGTAACTCATTCGAACATACTCCCAACTGTCTCCATGATTATAATGTTGATCATCTTTTATAATCATTTGTCCTGGTGTTTCTAAATATTTAATTAATTGATAATGATTATATTTATTCAATGATAATTATTTTTGTGATACTGAAATAATGACAACATTGATCAAAGCCTTCATGCCAATGTAATTTTGGACTTTCGAGTCAAATATCATAAATAATAATGGCATGAATTTAATGATTATGTAATTTAATATAACTTGATAGGAAATAAAATTAAAGGGATAAATAAATTATGAAAATTTATTTTGATAGTTAACAATTGACATAAGTTAATTATTCTTGAATATGAAGAATGTAAAGGATGATTTTGACTCAATTTAAGGGAATTTTTTACAAAATAATTTCATGTTTCCCTTACATGATTTTCAACCATATACAGGCTAATATAAATTTATTAAGATTTATTAATTTAGTTATTATTAAATGGTTGGTAATTTTCATTTTTTCATATTTCATATTATTTATTATTTTTGAAAAATATATTCTTTTTATTGTTTTACATAAGGGAATATTAAATATTAAAAATTCAATTTAAATATTTTAAATATTTAATTTGTAATTATTTGTCAGAAATGTCCATAAATTAAAAAATCCATTTTTATGTATTATATAGTCAAAATTGAATTACACCATACATTTTATTTCTATTTTTACTTTTGATGAAAGGCTTTGAAAAGAAGTATTTTTATATATTTTATACAGAATATTTGGATTTCTTCTAAAAAGAAAAAATGAATGTTCTATATCAATATAAATGAAATCAATGAATATTCCCACTACCAAAACCATTATATGGTATTTATACTTTTAATTAAGCTTCCATGTTTAATTTAAATAAAAATTATATTTCCCATTGTCTTATTTATTTTCAAAAAAGGTTATAAATGGAATGAATATATGGATATCAAGAAATGAATTTCTTACTATTGTATAGGATCTCTACAAACCACCATCTTATTTGGGTTATGACCATTCACTCATGAACTCAATTTTTCCATCTATTTAATTTTATGAAATTTTATAAATTATCTATATATTTCTTACATTTATATCCTTTTCTCATTATCCCTTCCATTTATGGGGCAATCCATACATGATTATCATTTCTCAAATTCAATCATTCATAAATATATATTTTTTGTTATTTGATGAACGATTATGCAATACATTTTATTATGAATGATTCATATGTTTATGCTTAATTATTGATATAGTTTTTATATCATGCTAAATAATGAGTTTATTATGATGGTAGTTCCCAGAGATCACACCTATGCATCATGTTATTTTTTGTCACATGAGACGTTATATATGGGGGTATGGGTTAACTAAAAAACAATAGGGATCTCTCCACCATGTGATATTGTATTAGAAAATATAAACATATTAATATTATATAATATTATGTCTTGGTTCCTTAAATTATATGTTTCAATGATCTTATGATACAATGGTCATTATATTATTCTCTTATCTGATTACGTATGATATTTATTTTTCATGATATCATTTTACATTTTTTGAACACATGTTATGCTTCCTCAGCCTGTTAATTTTCTTACTATGTATATGAGTTCAAAATTTATTATGTTTATTTTCACCATATTATGAATACATGCCTTATATATCTTATGAATATGATGATGTTCTATATGAAAACTTCATTTGGAATATGGTGTATATTTTTTGAACATGTTGTTTATGTACTCAATATGTTATGTAGGAATTTGTACGAATTCTGTAAAAAATAAAACAAAAATATTATTAGGTATGTAAGTGATCCCTTATTTCAAATTGATTCTTATGTTTTGTATGGTTGAAATGGGTTCTCATTGATTTGTATGAAAGAAGTAAATATAATGTTTATGATTCTGGATCTAGGATTGTGGGTCTAGTCTTGTTATGATATCCCAATAATAGGTCCCATCATGAAATTCTCAAAACACCAAGTGGGAACTAGAAGTGGATATAAAAAAACTCTCAAGGATGTTTTTTCTTTCCCTTCATCCATTTTCATATAAGAAAAAAGGAAAAAAATCCTAAAATGCCTCTTTTCACCCTTGGTCACCATAACTACCACCTAAAGTCATAGTACTTATTTTTCCACTATATTAACCACTCAACATGAGGAATGGAATTATTCCATTATATCCTCTATAATATATTTATGGAATATAAAAATCCCATTTATAATAATCAAAACATCATTTTATAATAACAACGTAAGTATCAAATCACTGCTTGTTAGTTCATCCCATATCAGAACACACCCATTGTCAACCTCTGTCTTACTATATAGATAGTCTATAATAGAATATGTGACCACCAATGGAGTGCAATAAATTTATTCCAAGTACTCTTAATTATCAATAATCATATCAGAAAACACGGTAATTAGGTGACAATATTCCTCCAATGATCCATCACAATGCTTCGGAGCTACCCACACCTTACGGATAATAAAGGCTACAACAATATTTTCTTCCCTTGATGAATAAAAAATCTAAAATCTAAAAATAGATTGGTAATAAAACCATTTTTTATTCCTCTTGTCTAGTCCCCATATGTATATATATAATGTATGAGGATATGGACGATTTAAACAAAATCCAATGTGTTAAAGAGAGAGTGACTATAACAGTACAAGGCAAGGACCACTATCGCCCGATCCTTGTTGGGGGTTGGATAGTTTTGATAATGGGGTCATAGCTCAAATTACCTATATTCCACTACCCAATCACTCACCATAAATATTTTTCCCAAATAGATTGTAGATGAATAAAATTACACAACATAACTAATCCATATCTCAGGAAGTATCGATGGTAGGGAAATATGAAACCTATACATTTAATTAGAAATTTTCTATATATTATTGTCATACCACTAAAAAATTTATCCCTTCTATGATAGCATAGTAATTGGTGCTTCTAAACAAGAGAATACTTGGAAAACAAATTCGTTGGATCCCACAAACCCATGAAATAATAGGATCTTAAACCCATTCCATGTCTCCATGGATATTATTATCTTAGACACTAGATTCCCTAATAATATAACATCATTAACCAAAAACATAACATATACACCTATGTTTAATTATGACGTGATCGAAGTGTACTCATGAAAATTTCAGGATTTATGTAATGATGATCCGATGTTGATGAGTAGATGAGGATTTTATTAAAGAAACCCACGATGAATGAGTCATGATATGGTTGATAGATATTATTCATGAGAGTCATGAATTATGCTAGTGCAATTTTAAGTCAAAACTAAATTAGTAATTAATTCTATATCACACACCTTCTCTGAAACACTATCTTCATAATGTCCTCATTTATAACCCATAACCGGTGATAGAAAAATCAAATATATTTCTTGGATAACAATAAATATCAATATAATTTTTAAATTAGATCAATTTTCTTTAGAAAATGATATCATTTATATACCATCACATAATTATGTTTCTCATAATCTTTGCAGAGTCGAATACTTCCTTTTTCTTTTTTGGTGATAAAACAGGAGAACCCCACTAATAACTAATCGACCTTTTGAAGCACTTATATTTTATGTTCTGGATATATTCTTCGATATCCATCTACATATTATGTGTCTTAGGATAAGGTTAAACTAGCTCTATCTTAACATCAACCACTCTATCATGGGGATTCCAATAATTTTATACACTAATAAATTCTAATAGATATCCATAAATTGAGTGAAATATTAGGGGGATTACATTATTCTCGTTAATATAACCACAAATCCAATCTGATTCAAGTTCATCTAAGATAAATCAGTCCAACACCAATTTTACCTACTTCAATTTCCCATTCTCATAGTCCTAAATACTTCACACACTTTTTTGAAATAAAATATATTGATATTTAGTAGTAATAAATGTGATAACAGAGTCATTTAACTAGTTCATTGCAATAATAAAATAAAATATCATCATCTATAGAATAACAAATTCTCAAAGATATTTATAGTCATAAATGACTATACCACACTCTAGGAATCCCCAAATATTGTGAAATTTCATGGCCATAGGTGTATCTAGGGGAAATAAATGATAGGATATCATGATTGTTATATAATTTAAAATAATTACATGTGAATATATGATGTTTTTGAAAACATAAGTATTAAAGAATATAGTAGCCATTTTTGGAGTGATCAATATTGTCCCTTAAATAGGAGATTCCCACACCACCAACTCATGGAGTGTGATCCACTATGGGAAATTTGCATGCCTTAGATCCATGATCATGTCCTAGATATGGATGACTCCCTAGAATCATTATTTTATGATGGTTATAAAGATAAAAATGAACACCCCAACCAATTACATGTCTTGATGGATTCATAAAAAATTAATCCATGTGAGACTTCATCATGAATCCTCGGTGCCAAAACATTTCACATTACCCATATTCTTACTCTGATTAAACATGATCTAAGGTTTCCAAAATATGAATCTATAATTCAACCGTTATATCTAATTAAATCAATGAAAACATAATTCCCACATTGATGGTGTTGAAGATATTCTCATTGTCTCTAATTGTCTACCACTATAGTATTATTAATTATCATCCTTCCTCTTCCAACGAGTATATGTATGACTAGGAATCCCAACAAAATCCATAATAAGACCAATGAGGAGAAAATTGTATTATCTATGTGAAATGATCCATGTAAGAATACACTTTCTTCATCCCCTGATGAAGATACATAAACACTTGTACTTTATTCATGTTCATCATATATGGGAATAATTACTTGAATAAAAGGTCTTTTAATTTCACCCATGTGTTGATGCTCATGTATTCCAATAGGAAGAAAAAATTCCCAACATCATAAAACAATACCCTAAAGAATAAATGATATAATAATCACATTTTATTAATCTATGGTCTCTACCATTTTGGAGATCCTCTTGATGATATGTTTACATTCCAATGAATTCTGAGGGCCTCTTGCATCCTAGAATAATGGAGGATATGTGAGTTAAAAATAATTGTTTTTGGAAACCATATTTATGATAACATATTTATATTGGATGACCACTATATATAAGACTCTATGAAGGATTGGTAATTCGCCATGAACAATTATGGTGGGTGTGAGATAATTATCCTATATTATGGGTGGAAGAACATTCATTTCATCTCACACATGAGGGTTTTTCCAAATCCCCCATGTGGTATAGTCATATATCTTTAAGGCATAATTTTTAGATATGTAATGTACATTTATGAAGAAACATGTTGTGGGAATTTATCCTAATCAGTAAAATAGATGATACAATGTTTTCCTTAAGTGTATACCAATAAACTAATGTGTATCCGTCCAAGTACTATCTATGTTCTACATCACTAATATATTGTCGAATACATATATATAATAACATATTATGATGATAATGTAATAATAGTGAATTCCAACATAGATATATTATAATAACAAACAATGGAAGATATATAACCAAATAAATGAATAATAGTCTATCCCAAATAAATCACATAAATCAAAGAATCAATTTAGTAATTTTATAAACCACAAAAATAGATTTTTATATATACAAATATATGTGATGTAATCCTACATTACTAGTCATGATTCATGAAAGTACCCAATAATCAAATAAAAATATCACAACAATCCCACTAGAGAAAAAATGATCCATGATACAGGAATAAGTAAGGAACAAGGTAACTCCACCAACCGTGTCCCACATAACAATATCATTTCTATAATTTCCTAGTTTATTCATATAGAAAATGTGAATATTAATCCCTAATGCCATTGTTTAATGCATGGACCCAAACCACTGGGTTAGAATTGATTTTCCAAAAGATCTCATGCTTGCCTCTCCATAACCATGAGGTTCGCAACTAGTAGTTAGGATATGAATTCCATTAGTGGGTGAAACATACTCTCATTATTATATCATTACCCTAAGATGAATTATATAATAAAATAATAAAATTAATATGTTGACTCAAAATGATTATATTATTAATAAACATGGCACCCAAGACATAAATAAAAATTAAGGGGCTCCTAATATGGAAATACAAACTAGGGAATGTGTAAAATAGATATTAAAAAAATGGTTTTGAATCCTATGGTTATGTTCTAGTCTTGAAGAAATCTCTATTATTCTTATATCGACAATATGAAATGTGACCCTTTCCATTTCATAGATCCTTATATGGTATGTCTATATGTTCATTGAGATACCAGTGCAGGGTGTGAGTAGTAAAACACAGTATCACATCACCATTGTATCCTTATCAAGTTTCAAAAACATAAGAGTGAATAAAATAATAACAAATATCATTTCCATAGGAAAACAACAATACTGAGTGTCTATGTGAAAATAAATCCACTAAAATCCTCAATATTAAATACTAATGCCCTATAATAAAAAAAATTAAAGTGGTCCTAGAAGTATCATAGACAATGTTTCGAGACTCTTAGTTTCTCAATAGTCGTACATGCCCTAGGTCACTAGGACCAACTACACCAATCCATCACTCCTTAACCTAGTATCTAACTTCAGGTTACATAGACCATAATTCTTCTTATTTCTCCATAGTTTAGATGATATAGACCATCATAACCTTATGTTTGGTGTCCATTATTACATATCCCATATCATGGTAATCTAATCGTGTTATATTTTGAATCAAAACAACCAATCCCTCTAGAGATAGAATTCTATTACATTTCCACCTATTACTCAGAACTATTCATATAGTATCAACTTAACATAAACCAAGTAAAAACATAAAGAAACATGGAATAAAAAAATAAGGAACACAAAGAATATCATGATTCTAAAACAATTTTCAAAACACACATACATGTAATGACTGTAGAAATATTATAGTTCACATTAAAAAACTATGTAATATCATTTCAACAGTCATATACAAGGCTTCAAAGATAAATATTATTTTCAACCTCATGGTTGTTGATGTCACATCAATTTTGTTAAGAGAATCAACACCCAGACACATTCACACACCAACTAAAACAAGCGTGCATTACAATAACTCATATAATCAATTCAAACACAAAGTTTAAATGGTTCTTGAGTATGATGGATAAGGTTGATGTGACCAATGTTTAGTAATCACTTACCAATATGATTAATCATTTTTAATGGTAATATTATACATTAGTTGAATGAAGAATAACATCAATGCTTATGCGAAGAATATTGAAGAGTGATTTGAGGATCAAATCATTCAAAACATTATAAACAAACCCATTATATGATCATTCATTATGGGAATAAAAACTTTATTCCCCAAGGAAGTAAGTTTCACTAGATGAAGTCTCAGTAAATTCCCAAAATCGTAAGCACTAACAAGGTTGAATAATAAAAAACATATACTGAATAATATAGGGAAATATGGAGCTAAAAAGGTAGTCATCCAAAATCAAATTATAATAAAACTAACACCTGACCAAGGTATTCAATGTGTTCAAAAAATGTTTTAAAAGATTGGAATCATCAAGAGGATGGTGACCAATTTGATTAATAGGGGTAAAAATGACTGAATGATGCATTAAAAACCCCTTATTGCATTCAATCAAATTTCCACTTTAGTTCAATCATGATCACTAATGAAGGATTTTGATTTTGGACATTCAATAACAAAACAATATTTCTACTATTCCTTATACAATAGCCTAGTAATTTAATTGTTTCATTTAATGTGTTCTAAAATTAGATTGTTGCTTCTAATTGTGTCGCTAGGCCATCTGTCATTTTACCCTCACCAAACACTATAAAAATGTGGTGGGTTTATCATTGGAATTGGATGATTGGTCATTTCAATAAACACAATGCAATTTCCATACCTTGAAGTATCAATTCGTTTAGGTTTTTTCATGAATACAAATAATGGTTACACCATTCCCACAACCATTTCCTCAGTCAGCCATTTCATTAGCCATTTTTCTTGGAGACATGTTTTGGACCTCCAGGGCCAAAAATACAATATTAATATATATTTTTGTCCTAAAACTCATTCATCCTAAAATAAAACATTTTACAAGAAACTCAAACCTTCCAAGGATTTATCCAATAATTAATAAACTAACAAACAATAAGAATAAAAGGAAATAAACTTGTTTTCCAATAAATGAATCAAAAAATTTCTGACCTTACACTTAGTAACTCTATATGATTCTATTCAGAACACATATTTGAATTATAATTACTCAAAATAATAAAATATTTTCAAAATTCAACAAAAATAAATTTTGTTCTGACATATGTTTAGAAAAACTGTGTTTGCAAAATATTTTTTCTAGTAAAAGTAAAAAATAATTAGTGAAAATTTAAGTGTGTTGTTTAAAAAATAAGGGTTGTTAACTATAAAAATATTCCAAAAGAATATAGATTATATGTTATGACAAAAATATTAGTCTATTGACAATATTAAACATGCCAAACCACGTATGAAGAAGTTAATATCATCCAGGGAGAAATTTTGATACATCTTTATAATATATTTAAGTGATTCTCTCTAAGATTGGGTAAACTAAATTTGGATTATTTGTAAGAGATCATTAATCCCAACTATTATTTTTTTAGTCTCTCTCCCATATAAATTTATCTTATTAAATTATATCTTGAGCGATTAAATCATATTCATTTTATCATCAACAATTGAATTTTGATATTTATGTTTTCTTCTACATTTTTTATCAATTAATTGGTGATCATCTGTATTAGCTTTATATATATGGGATTGAAAAAATCATTAATTATGTAAGGTGGATATTATTTCTCAATACATTAATTATGATACATTTATGGGGTATTTGATGTTTTTTAAATTTATAACTACGTTGTGAATTTTTTAAAATATTTTTTATGATATTAATTAGATAAAATTAGGGATTTTTAATTTGTAGAATATAGACGTGTATTTTTATATTAAAAATTAAAAATTTGAGGCATTTTTTATTAATTTTTTAATAATCATATTTTATTTATAAAATTTTTATAATTATAAACCATAATTGTTTTTCGCATGTGGGATTTCAAGGAAAATAATTTTATCTTTAATTACATATAAATATGAGATATCAAAATCTATGGTTTGACATGAAATATTTTTATAAGAATACTATAAAAGAAAAATTTAATAATAGATATAAGTAATGTTCATTAAGTATCAAAAAAATAAGGTATTGTTAGTAAATATCCAAATATTTAGTGGCATTTCAATGATGGAGAGAGCCAGGATTCATGTTATTAGTGGGAGTGGATTATCAAATAGAAACATGTGGACCAATGATAATACATCATGAGTTATGTTATGATCATAAATATGTGTTGTATTTATTTCATATGCTTTACAATGTTAATATGATTAATAAAATTAATTAGTTTTGGGTGAATCGGGTTAGGTTACCTTGTTTTAGGAATACTCTTTTATAAGATATTTTGATTTTTTAAACATGGATTATCAAGAACATTTATTTAATCTCATTATTTGAAATATAGTGATTTTTTTAAATTTTAATAGTTTTTATTGTTTTAGAATGTGTATACATAAAAATTAATGAGATTGATGTAGTAAAATATTGTTCAGTTTTTTATTACTCACAACATCCTAACATTTTTATTTAAATATATGGATTTTATTCTTCGTGATGTGGGAAAATTTAAAAATTAATCTTCATCATAAATGAAGTATCCCTTATATCTATGTGTATATTTTTGTTAGAGATTAGTCATGTGTCAGAGGATGAGTTGTATTATAAAAAATGGGTAGGTTTTAGTAATATATATTTATTTTTACCTAATCTTGTTAAGATATATAGGTTTACATTACTTTATCATGTAACATTTTTAAAATTAATGTGGTTTTAAAATTGGTTTTCATTTATCGAAATTAATTATTTTTATTGTTTGTTATTATTGGGGGGGTTAAATAATTCCCCATAAATTAAATTTTTCCCATTTGATTAGTTAATAGACTCTTGTGATTTTGTAGGGGTATTGAGGTCATGTGGAAACCCAAATTCCTTCATCGTGGTTTTTATCACAAATAAAGGATAATAAAATGGAATGTGAGACATGTTTTAATGTTAATTCATGGTAACATTAGAAATTATGAAGATTTTTATAGATTGGAATCAATATGTATCTATAAAAAGTAATATCTAACATCTTTATAATGAAAAAATTTATTCTAGAGAGTCCATATAAAAAATTATATTTGACGATTTTCTATAAGATGTCAGTATGTTATTCTGAATAGGTGTCTACATATATGATTGGCTGAGATGGTTAGTATCTCAACAAAATATAGTTTATAAATATATATATGATAAATTTAATGTCCCAAATTTTAATAGATTTGTGGAACCCTTCGATTTTTATTACTCTTATATTATCCTAATAATATAACTCAATGGTCCATGGAAAGGATTAGGAGTTTCTGGGTCATGTTGGAGCCTTGAGCTCTAGTTTTTTTGAGAAATTGAATGGGGCACATGTATGGAAAAAGGTTAGTATTCATAATAAGGCACCATAGTATGTCCCAAAAAATATTTTCTTGGTTGGTTTAATCATGAGATTTATGAAAGATGTCCATTTGGGAAACTACATTCATATAGATGATCTCAAATGTATAGTTATCTAACAGTTTTTCTAATAGTGTGATGGGGGATTGATTTTTGAGATAGAGTGCAGACAATCCATGTATATATGCCTATGTATGTGCTAGGCCCAATGAGGGGTGCCTCCAAGTACGTAGTTGTGGTTCATATTTGGAACACAATTTGTCTATCTAATATATCATGCAGTGTTCCCCCTTTATGAAATGGTGAAATAAAATTTTATTCCTCCATTCATAAAACATTCTAACCCTCCTTCTACTCATTCATTTCTAATAGCCACTTATTGTTGGAGATCTAATTTCTCCACATCCTAGTATAAAATCCACTTATTTAGTCTAATTACAGAATCAATTATCATTTATCACATTAGATAATCATTTCTAAAATATTATAATGACTTTATTCCATTCAATGTTTATATCACCACTGGGAATGTTAAATCCATGCAAGATATTATACCATGTTTTTAGGGTATTTTTCATTTTATCAGATTTCATAAATTTGAGGACATGTTTTTGTAAACAATATATTATGAGTATAATAAATCAATTTGGTATGTGGATTATAAATTCTACCTAAAAGATATTGTTATAATATTATGTCTTTATTGTTCCACACACCAGAATCACAATGTTTTTGTTCCTAAAATGAGAAATACAAAAAATTAATTATTTTAAATCATTATTTGATGTTAATTAGAACCATTGACATGGATGGAGGCTATTTACCCCAACCTCAACCACCCCATATGGTGGGTATTCCCAATGTTATATGATTAATAAACACATGGGGTGTGTTGTGCTTTCCATTTAAGAGTAACAGACAAAAATGAATAAAATTATTTTAAGAATGGTTTAATCTATTTTACCCATATTGATTTATAATTGGAATTGAAATTGTGAAATGGGTTGGATCAATTATTTATTATTTTCATATTTATTGTTTTAGGTTATAGTATGACACGAATAGTAACATGGTTCCCCATGAAATTATTTCATTGTATGCATGATATTGGTTAACATGGTTTGAATTTCATTGCTCAAACTTTAATGTTCATTTATTTTATCCTTTTATATTCTTTATATCTCTTATCAAGGATCATTTTGAGTCCCAGTTTTAATTTTTTAGATTTTTTTTAAAAATAGATGTTATGATTGCTACCAAATATAGAAAAGGGTTTTGACATGGTTTGGGAAATAATGTTGCAATTGTGTGGTTCAATTTTGGATTTGGGTAGAGGTGTTCAACATGGATGGCACACAGTATGGTAATCGTATGACCAAAATGTGTGAGGGACCATTCCCTCTAGTAGGTTATGCATGGTTGGTTCATGGTCTAGGATACTGTGCCTCCAAACCATGTGGTATTCTGTATGTTAAAAAAATTAATAAAAAATAAAATTAACATAAAATATATAATATAAATAACATAAAATAAAAATATAATAATTGTTAATAATACTGATAATGACAATATTATCATTATGATTAGAATAATTATTATTATTATTATTATTAGGAGTAGAATTGTTATTATTATGATGTAATTGTTATTATTCTTATTAGGCTTCTAATTAACCATTTTTGGTTCTTTCCCCTCTCCCTTGTGGCCCACCCCCATTCTCTCTCATCCCTATAGGCCCCACCCTCTTACAATGCATCCCCACCCTAACAACCTTCTTCTCCTCCGGTGAACCCTCCACATTTGGTGGTGGTACCCCCACACTTGTAGGACATCTCCCCATCTTTTTTCATGTAAGGGACACTCTGTAGCCATACCCCCCCCCCCACCGCGATGCACCACCACTTCATCCCCTCTCCATCAAGTGATCTATCTTGAGTGGATCTATTGTGTGATCCCTTCACGTAGGGGTTTCTACTTCTACTATTCCATTTTATCTTCTAATTTGTGGGTTTTCATCTTTTATAGGTGGTTCAAACACCTTTTCTAAAAACTAAATTCATTTTTGGGTGTTTAATTGTAGGAATATTTAGGATTAGCTTTCATTGGTTCCTGTATATTCCTACTGTATCCACCACAACAATGGTTTTTGGGTTTTCCAGGAGTTTTGGTTAATTATTATTTGTTTCCATTATTTTTTTCTCGATAATAATTTAGGTATTTTGTGAAATTTTAATTATCATCATTTTATTTTTTGTGTGGGTATTTTCTGTAGTGTTTTGAGTTTTAGGTAAATTTTTATTGAGTGTGATGGACATCACTTTGGTGGTTTTTGGCTTTGAGAGTTGATAACTCTTATATATGCCTGCATGCCGAAGGAATATATATATATATATATATATATATTCCCTCTTTGTATATATACCCTTAGGGTGCTCTGAATATGTGAAATTCTTCTAGGGGAATATACATGTATAAATTCATGTGGGTATAATTGGAAAGGGTTTTTTGGGTGGTTGTCATCAAAGGGAGGCATGTTTGTGGTAGGTCCCCTATGCATAAGCCTTTAAAATTAATTACTTGATTTAATGATTTCTTAAATATATTTTCCATTTTTATGTGAAATGAATATGATATATGCATATAATTATTCATGTAATTTGAAAAAAGGCATCACATTTGGGTTTTATTATTTCTCTTGATCTTTAAAAATGAATAGTTCAAATTTTGTATGGTATCAAGCTTTCATTAAAAAATTTTGGTTCTATGGATGTCAAATTATCCTTTTAAATTATTTAAAACTAAATTTTCATGACTTCTAATGGAGTATCATGATTTAGGTGTGTGGTAAAAAGTGGATTTTTGAGAGGTTTTAAGATTGGTATGTCTTGAATGTGGTTTTTACTCAGGGAAAATATTTTTTTTCCAGTGAATTATTTTTGTTCTCTATAAATAATGAACGTGGTTTTATAAATTATAAAGGGTGAGTAAATTTTTTTTAAAGAAGTTATAGGGTGCCTGAAAATATGAGAAAAAGAATTTATTATGAGAAATGGTGATTTTATTTTTGCGTTCACATTGTTAGTGTGTTCTTGTGAATGTGATGGTACATATGTGATAGGAGAAATGAAAATAGGGAACATGTTAATCCCATGGAATGTAGGTGGGATGAATATGACTAGTATTCTACTTGATTTAGAAGTGCCTCATCCTGGTTTCTTCTAGTAGGACAAACGATCACAATAATAACTAAATGAGTATGATGATTGGAGACCATGTGGCCATGGGGGTTCCCCCTCATAGTGGATTGTGCATGATAAAAATATAGTTCATGGTTTCTATTCCACATTCCATTGAGGTACGAGGTTCCTATTTTCCCATTTGTGCTAGTTATTTATAGGTTTTGAACATAGTGGTCTCTTATGAAATGTTTCTTGGGATGTGATTTCTTTTTCAATTGTCTTATGTATGATATATCATTTTTGAAAACAATAATTTAATCTATCTTTATTTCCTTCCATTTTTAAATATAAATGCATACATGAAATCCATATTTAAAATTTAGTGGAATAGAAATTTTTTTATGAAAATGAACACTTGTTTATTTAACATGAAAGGAATGAAAAAATTTATTTTATTATGTCTTATTTTAAAACGTCTGTGTTTTGGTTTTTTGATGGTATGGAACAAGGTGTTGTTATTCCGTGGAATTTATACTGAGTATCTTGATGATCATTAATACCCTATTTTCTTTGTTTTAGTCTCTTCTATGTATAGGATATCTCTTGGAGTGAGTGTGTTTCTGTGTTTGGTAGTGACCAACATGGTTAAATTGACGTTTGATTTGGTATGAAACTCTATATTATTTCCCTTGATAGTTGTTATTTTTATTTTTCAGTTTATATTTATTCTTATATATTTTATTAATGGGTCAATACATTATAAACTATCTCATTTGGATACAAGACACTTATTGCCAGCCAGTGGGGATCTAGAACACGCATCGGGCATTATTGTGGGCTGACTCGGGTAAAAATTTAATGGGTTGACTCAGGTTGGTTCGTGACTTAATGGTATTAGAGTAGGACCTACTATTTTGGGTGTTAGGTATCAATGATATTAGTGTTATTAATAATTGAGAAGTTCATGTGGGAAGGATTTGATGATCCCTTTCCCGTTTTCAGCCTCAGGTTTCTAGGGGTAGTCCGTGATTTGGAATTTTATTTTGTTTTATCTCAGTAGATAAGGGATAAAATGGTGGGTGATCCACTATTATGTGACAAGATTTCATGGTGTAGTGACCCATGTGTATCTCAATTTCAATGATCAAGATACTTTCTATCATTGATACCCACTCAAAGCATGCTCTCCTAAGCCATGTTCCCTGGTTGGAAAATCTACATGTCCCTTATTTTAGGAAATCGTGATTTGATATATGTTTGGAATTTATTTTGGTTCACATGAGTGCTTCTTAAAAATTAAAATGGCTTTTAAAAAAAGTTATTTTCATATGGTAATTTTTTCTTTTAGTGAATTATTTTTAGATAGAAATTATATTCATTTAATGGAATGAGTGTTTTAAAAGAGAGAAATGAAATGTGTTTTGGAAATTGTTTTGGGATATTGGAAGACAATTTTGTAGATTGAGATGATTTTTTTTTGAGAATTTGGGATTTGAGTTGGATGATATATTTTGAAAATAATAAATTCATGGAGTAGATCCTTGGAATTTCTATGAGAGATCACATATATGAATTTATGCATGCGATGATTGGATAGTTGGGGGAATGTGTGTATAAAAATACATCAATTTCATATATAAAGATTTTATATTTTTAGATGAATATTCAATAAATTTTACAAATGAATACCTGAGAACCATAATTATTTAATGAATTTTGAAACCTGGGATTCATTCTTCTAAATTTTGAATGATCTTCTAAATCACCCATAATGATCTTACCCTTTATTATTCCCCCATAAATGATTTTTTATATCCTTAAGATAGAAATAATAAAAATGTGTTAGCTTAGTTATTCAGTAAGGGTAACAAAACAATAGATGAACAAAATAATGTAAAAAACATGAACATTACTTTTGAATATCTAAATCTTGGGTCATGAAATAAATCTATGTAGTTCAGAAGGAATAAATCATAAAGGGTCATTAACTATGATAACAATCCATTTCCATAGAAAATAATCTTATGGAAAGCATATAATAATAGAAAATCATTTCTTTATTATCCAAGGATCATAGTCAAGACCATCATACTGGACAATATCCATTACTAAATTGGGTATACATACCGTCCAGCCCAATATTAGAGAACCAAATTTAACATCCATTCTAATAATGTTTATGTTAGGAGATATAAATCATCACCCAATTCAGTAGTTGTGTATATAGTCCGACACATCTTATAATGAAATCATTATTACATGTTCCATAAAAAATAATGTATTCATCATTACATAACCCAAGGAACCATGAAATGGGTTTCTTAAACATCATTAAATAAAAATCCATTTAAAATAATTGGATTTAACAAATTAAATTAAATCATAAACATAAAAAAATCAATGTAATAATATGGATATAAATGTAACCCTATTTCATATTAGATGTTTTTTTATTAAATACTTGAAATTAATTTTCGAGGAAAATATCATTTCATCATAAAAAACACTACCATTCCTCAAAATTCCATGGAATTTTAAAAGAAAATAATTTAATTTAGAATAAAAATAAAATATTTTAATGGAAGATTCATGGAAATATGTCATTATGATAGAGTTTGAATTCATTCATGCAGTATAAGTTATGAAAACATTCTCCAAATACATTTTTCGGAAAAGTAAAAAATGTACCTTGTGTCAAAAATTGAAAAAATATTATTTTAATACCGTTTATTAAAAATTAACCCATGGGTTAAAATGAATTTAAATTTTTTTAGAATAATTTAATTATTATTTAATATTTAGGTAAAATATATGTCGATGATACATAAACCCCAGTAAAATAATTATGTATAATCTGTCTCTGATAATAATAAGATTACAAAATTAACCCTTACTATAGGTCTAATATCCATCGAATTTATTCAGACATCATGTATAATGAATTAAAAAAAATTATAGTCTTACTCTAGAATCAAAATAATTTTTATGATATCATAGATTATTTTATAATCATCCACTAGTTAGTAACAATTCATTGTCACTTGTTATTTGGATATAAACTACATTATCTTCTTTTGCATGTTTTGTCAGATAATTTCATGATCCACAAATTGGATTATAGTTATATCATTTAAATAATTATATTAGTATAATATATATCATACACCTTCATTCCAATAATGTATACAATTTTGTTTTAATGGGTATCTTGTAAAATGAATCACTTCGCATTGTGGAGACGGTCGACCAAAAGTAAACATAAATGATGATATCATTCACATAATGGTTAAATAGTATGGAATTATAAGGTATACTAATTTTAAAATAGAATTATATTCTCATATTCATTATTTAAATCCATTATACACGTCATTATACCTATCCAAATTAAATATTGTTAAATAAAAAATTACACAACGGCGTGGAGATGGTATGTCGTACGTACCCACACAAGGTGATTTTGTTATTTGTATAATGAACAAAATGAAGAATAAGTTTTTATCATCATTATTAAAACATCTTAAAATGTAGAGGATACTGGTTATATTACATTAGTATGGAGTCATCATATGACGAGAAAGTAGAATAAGAAAATAATTTTGAAAGAGGGAATAAAACAATTACCTCCTTTTCGAGTATCTCCTTTTAATTTTCACAAAAGGACTCCTTACGATGTATTTCATCACAATCTGTGGTTTCTAGGTTGATTATAGGGGTTTGGGAGATTATTTCAGTAGAATTTGAGTGATTCCGGGGGATTTAGAGGTGTGAGTAAGTGGGTAGATGTGGAGACAATTAATTAGTGGGAGGAGGGGCACTTTAAGAATATATTGAAATATTATTTTATTATAAATTTATTTTAGAATTATTAAAGCACCAAAGTGTTATATTTAGAGAATAAAATGGGGATAGTTTGAAATTATCCCATTTAATAATTTTTATTCCTGTATTTATTTTATTTTAAATCATATATTTTCTGTTTACCATTAATTTTAATCTGTTAATTTTTATTAAGGTAATAAAATATTAATTATTAAGTGGATATTGTGATTACATATATGTGGTAAATTTCACATAATTGGAAAATTAATGAATATTTTGTTCGAATCCAAGACACTTTTTTATTTTAAAATATTTTTATAATTTTTATATAATTTAATAATATATTATATTATTAATATATTAATAGTGACCTTTTTTACACTGTTCATTTTATTTAATTTAAATAAATTCCATCCATCAATATAACATCTAAAAAAGCATTTAATAATAGTATATCATGTCACATTCTTTTATAATAATCGTGAATGACATAATTTTTATCAAATAATATTTAATTTACTATTTATAATATCATTTATTTGATATTTCTCTTAACAAAATAATTATTGTATCACAGTTGTGTCAGTATATTTGGTAATATTTTAATCACTAAAATATAAAAATAAATTCTATTGATTTAGATAATTTCATTATATTTCTGGAGATTATTTATGTTTGAGGCTTTACCTTGTTTATCACTTCATTAAAATTATTATACTTATAAGAGATAAGAGAGTGACATTCTGTCACATTCTTTTGTTTTAATAATAGTTAAATCACTTTCATGAAAAAAGTCCATTAAATGAATCAATTCTAACTTTTATGTTCTATTGGTTGACTTTCATTCATCCAATAATATTTATTAAGGTGTTTGGATAATTTTATTATAATTTTTATATTGCTTGTTACATGAATTTACTTTATTTACCTTAAACACATCTAAATAAAAATTACCTTAGATACTATTCAAAATATCCAAAAAAAGAAAAAGTTACCTATAAGCCTAATTTGGATTCATAGATTCAAAATATGAAATACATTTCTCAAATTTTAAACCACATAAGCTACATTAAGTAATTTAAAATTAATTCTCATTGTTCAAGTTAGAAAGAATTTTTTTAAGTAAAACCCATCAAAATATTATTGTGTATATATATAATTTCAATGTGAAATTAATCAAAAATAAAAAAATTACTTAAATTATTTAGACCTAATTTAATTATAATTAAAAATTATGAAATGGTTTTTCCATCAAAAGGAGGTAAAACAACATTTTTATGAAAACTGCCATTTTTTCAATAAATTTGAGTTTTTTGTTATACCAAGACTAGAAAACATATATGATGAATTTTAAAAATTAAATTTAGTATATTTAAAATATATTTCAGTAATAAAATATATAAAGAGTTATTTTATTATTTTATAGAATCATTTGTTTTCATATTAATATTTTCTTATAAGGGAGTTAATACAATTCGTACACAAAATAATAATGAGTAGGTTATAATTTTTAGTTATTACTTATACTTTGTCTTTCATGAAATTAGTTATATAAAAATAACTTGAAATATTGTGTAACACAATCGAAGAATGTTTTTGTGTATACTTCATGATAATACAGTGTTGCATATAACAAAATCTAATTTTGATGTAGCGTACAACATAAGACATTGAATAAACTAAAAATAATATATCTCCTAAAAAACAGGGTGTTACATTCTTCACCCCCTTAAAATTAATTTCATCCTAAATTTTTTTGGGGTTATAAAAGAGATAATACTTGAATTATACATTGTTAGAAACCCACATCAAAAAAGTGAAAACTAAAACATCATTTTTAAAACAGAAATGTTAGAAACACAACGGTTACCAAATGTAACTCATCACTGGGTTTACACATATGAGAAAATATCTGAGAACATAAAATAGAGATATGGAATGAAAATATAACCATCAAGTTTTTATGGATATAGATAGAGAACATGATTTAGATTACAGTACCAACCAGAAACACATGAATCAATGATGATATAAAAGACTATATAATTAATAGGATAAAAGGATAATAAGATATAATTTTCTTTTTCAATATCCTTTCCCTAAATATGAATAACATGAGAAGAAATACACATTATTTTATAACAATTTCATTGTTGGTCATTCCTTGAACACATTCCACTTCATCTCATATTTAATGAATTGATGTTGAATTTGCTATTCATAAAGTGTTATAAGATCATGTGATCTATAAATAGAATGATAAGTCATTCCATATATCTCAACAAAATGTTTAACATAGATTATAAAATAATCATTAGTTAATATATAGTTTGATAATGCATTAATCTATCATCCATCAACTGGTATATAACATATACTATCAATAATTGAATAACCTTATAATCCATCCAAAAAGAGATAATATACAAAATTAGAATAATGTGAACTAAATTAGTTTAAAATTTATCTCCAATATCCCATAAGGTAGTTTTTGGTTGTCAATTTCCAAACATGTGAATACCTTAATTAGTTATTCTCTTGAGTTGCAGTAAAAAAAAAATATGAGATATAATTATTGAAAACATGCATTTTTTCTTATATTGAAGTCCAAACCGCAAAAAATTTCATCCAAGACATCATAACCCATCTGCCAATAAATCCTTAACTAGTTACAAGGTATCTAATGTTGTCTAGTTTACTATTCCAATCCCACATACCATTATCCAAATATTTTTAAATGAAAATCATGCTCATATTAAGGGTCATACTTCCATAAAGCTTGTGTTTAACAAAAACACCACTTTATTATCTCAATCACGTTTCATGTTTACCTATACCAGAAAAAATATAATTTCAAAAACTTTTGGAAAACTACAGTGGACCACTATGAAGATATATCATTAAACCGTAATACCAAAAAGCGAATTTATAACATTATTATAGAATCCCATTACATAAACAATCAATCATTCCACCACTTAATTTTCATAATGAACATCTTCTATACTGATTGCATGTGAATCTCTATTTCCTATTCACTTACATTTTCTTGGAATTAATCATCATAGATCACATTTGGATTTGGTCATTGGATAGAATAATTCCCCATTTCCTTGAACATGTAGAATTGAAGTGTGGGTGTTTCATTCCCTATAGCCTTTTCTCTATTCACATCATTATATACCTTTTTTGGATTTCTTCAAAACTTATCAAATCTATGAACTCATTTTCAATAATTAAAACATTTTTCAGTCCCTTTATGACAGTATAAACCATGCTTCTATCCACACATTGAGAATAAGGAAACACTACTATTTTTTCATCATTATTTTTAGATTACAAATTGAACTCCATCAATCGTTTATTATCAAAACCATGACATTTATATGTAACACAAAAATAAATTTTTACCTTGATATCTAAACACCCAATACATTCATATAAACTAACGTCTCTTATAGATAATTCCCTTTGAAGAATTGGTTTAAATCCATTGATGAATCGATCAACTTTACATTTATTTTGGATGATAAATCATGAATAATAACTAGAAAGTAATGTAAAATATGTCACGTATGTTTGAATTGATTCATAATTCTTTTTATTAATTTCAAAGAACTTCCATCCCATTTTTTTCTAATAATTATATGAATGTACTTATTGAAAAATAAGTTCTTAAACTCACCGAATTCCGTGGATTAAATTTCAACTTGTCTCGTCATATTCTTGAATAGAGACCACCACCGGTTCACTCTTAATTCTAAAAAATAAACATAAAAAATGACATTTACATGTTCTAAACAAAGAAACATGTAAAATAACTTCCCAATAGAACTAATTTGTTGTTATGCTATAAGTGGATCAGAATACACAATTAAATTAGGTGTACCTTTCATCATGAAGTAACAAATAGAATGTTGTTCAATTATCTTCTCATTTGGAATTCCGGAATGATTCATAACATGTCTAAGTATAGTGATGTATTTTTTCCGTTCATATCCCATAACATTTGATTTCTTAGGAGGACAATCATTTCATTTCTAAATGCATTAATCATTAACATGGTTCCTTTGGGTTCCAGTATTTGTCTAAAACCCAAAAATGAACTGTATGAAGGGGAATAATCATACTATTAAAACAAAACAATCAAGGGGATGTGTTTTCAATCTCTATAATCTTAGGTTTAATCCTATATTATTAATTATAATTACAATAATTATTTTACTATAACAAATAACTAAACATATTCTTAATAAATCACACAGAAATAAATCTTGGGATCTCAGTAGATTTTTTTGTACCATTGTTTCCAATTGTTTGACTAAAACATTTCTATCATACAACCTATTATGAACAAATAATGACATGTATGAATATTACCTCTTTTTAGAAGAATATTTATTACATTTTGAAAATGAAATCCTGAGGACTGTAAAGTATTAGCGCCTTTGGAAACATGGAATACATTCTTCTAACTTGTGAAAGGTCTTCACTATCTCACATAATGAAATTCCCCTTTAGTAAACATACTTATGTTATTTCTATATAATATTACGAATGGAAGCATTAGAGATGGTGAGAATAGATTCTCAGTAAGGGTAATAAAACAATATATGAACATATAAATTTAAAAAACCTGAACATAAGTTTTGATTATCGAAATCTTGAGTCATGAAATAAATCATAGCAGTTCAAAAGAAATAAATCGTAATGGAAAATTAGACATGATATCATTGCATTGGTATAAAACATGAACTTTTGGATTAAAAAAAGCATATTAAACAATTTCTATATTATCCAAGGACAATAGAGAAGAACATCATAGCAGAAAAAGTCCATTACTAAACCTGTTTTACTTACGATTCCAATCCTATATTTCAGATCCAGATTTACAAACAGTTACAATAATATCAATATCATGAGATATATATATCTACCCACTACATTTGATGGCGATATAGGTCCCACCCATCTCATAATGAAATCATTCTTACATGTTCCCAAAAAACATAAACCATTAATCATAACACAACCCAAGTAACAAAAAATGGGATTCTTAAACATTATTCCATCATTATAAATATAAAATAACTGGATTTCATGAATTTAATTCCATCAAAAAGACAATAAAATAAATGTAAAAATATAAACAAAACCATGTGACATCAGAGATGTAAAATAATTTTTGTAAAATACTTTAAATGATTTCATGGGGAAACTATTCTTTCTTCTTAAACAATGTTTTCATTTCTCAAAATTCATAGAAAATTAAAACTAAAGAAATTTAATGGAACATAAACTTATAAATTGGTAATGGAAGCTTCATTTAAATAAGCAATTATGAAATTATAATAATTCATTCATTCTGTATAAATTAAAAAAACATTATCATCATAATTTTTCCAAAAATTTAAAAAAATTACCTCCTGTCAAATACTGAAAAAATATTCAATTCATACCGTTTGGTAAATTATAATTAGGTAAAATTTTCTATAATAAATGTTATATTAATATAAATATTATTAAAAATTTTGGTATATGTTTGTGGATGATAAATATACACTAGTAAATAATTACGTTTAAACAATCTCGGATAAAAATAAAATTCAAAAACTAACCCTTAACATAGGTCTGATATCATTCATATGTATTTGAACCTCATGAATATTGACTTAAATAATTTTATTGACATATTCCAGAATAATAATCATTTTTATGATATCATTTATGATTATATTTTCATCCATTTTTAGTATCATTTCATTTTCACTCGTTATTCATATGTTAACAACTTTATGTTCATATGACAGTTTTGACAGATAATATCATGTTCCACTTCTTAGGATATATTTATATCATTTAAAGAGTGATATTAATATAGTATATATCCTATTTATTCCTTATTTTCATGTATAAAATTGTGGTTGAATGAAGATCATGTAGAATGAATCGAATCGTATCGGGGAGACAATAGGTCGTACGTACACGCGAGTGACTATATCATTCAGTTAATTGTTAATGAGTGTATAAAGGTACCGTATATTCATTATAATGAATAATTATAATGTTTTATTCATTTTTTGGACTCATTATACACATCAGTATACTCATCTAAAATAATTATTTTTGAATAAAAAATTATGCCACTACGTGGAGAAGGTAAGTCGTGCATAAACACGCATGGTGATATTGTTATTTATATGATGCATAAAAGGAGTTATAATGTTGTCCCATAATTATAATAAAATCTCATAATGTATAATATATTGTATTTATTACATTATTTTGGAAAGAACATATGAATAAGATGTAGAAGATGAAAATAATTTTGAAATAGGTGATAATATAGTTTCTTTTATTGAGTATCTTCTATTGATTTTCTCAATAGGTCTCTGTAGGGTATCATTATCCCAAAAGTGTCATCCCTAAGAGTAAGGTAGGGACCTTAGGAGATTATTTGAGCAGAATTTTTATGATCCAAGGGTCTTGAGATGTGTGATTACGTGGGTAAATGTGGTGGCCTTTTATTCGAGGGAGGAAGAAAACTTTTGGAATGTCATGAAATATTAATTTTTAATAAATTGATTTTCAAATTTAAATCGCTCCAAAGTTATTTATTTTGAGGATAGTATTTTTATAGTTCTAAATAGTCTCATCCAATAATTTTTAGACTTTCTTTTTGTATATATTAATCATTATTTTTCATTATACCCTTCATTACCCTCTTTTAATTTTAATTAATTCAACAACATTTTAAAAATGAAGAGGCTATTATGTTTACATATATGGGTTAAATTTCAACTAACTGTAAAATTATTTAAATTATCTAACTTATCAAATTAAATTTGTAATTTTAAATGATTTTTATGATTTAGAAATAATTTAATAAAAAATTATTTTAATAAAATATCAATTGGGTCAATTATTACTCTATTCATTTTACTGAATTTAAATAAAATAAAAATAGAGATATAACATTTATACAAATAATTTTATAGTTTTCTAACATTTATTAATAAAAAAGAAAAACCATGGATGATATAAATTATTTCAAATAATATTTTTTTACTCTTTATAATATTTTTTTATATTTCGATTAATAAAGTAATTATTATATCGTTGTTGTGTCAATATTTATTCTAATTATATAATATTTCAAAATTAAATATAATTATCGTGATGTAGATAACTTCATTATATTTTTGGAAACTATTTATACACTATTTTTTTACTAATTTTATCAAAACATTAGAATTATTATACTTATAAAAAATAATAGAGTGACGTGTTTTCAATTTATATTGTTTTAATTATATTTACATCACATTCATGGAAAAAGTCCATTAAATGAATACATTCATAACCTTAGATGATATATATATAATTTAATTAACATAATATGAATTTGGAATGTTTTACATTAATTTTATTATCTTTATCATATTGTTTATTATTCTAATTTACCCAAATTAGCTATAACTATGCAAAAATAATTAAAATATTTACTATTCATAAGATCAAAAAAAATAAACATATTAAAATAAAATGGGCCAAATTATTAAAAATATGGAAACCCTTTTAAAAATTCAATACATATAATTTTCATTAATTAATTTAAAAATAATTCTCGTTCTCAAAGTGAGAGAACATTGTTTTTTAAAAAGTATTATCCATCAAATGATTTATGTGTGATTATATATAATTTCAATTTGAAATTACCCTCAATTACTAAAATTATATTAAATTATAAAAACAATATCTAATTATACTTAAAAATTTTAAAATTTATTAACCTTTAAAAGGTGATAATGCTACATTTTTAGACAAACAATCATTTGAACTGCAAAATTGAATTTTTTTATATCATGTTTAGAAAAAATAATACATAAATTTTAAACAATAAATTGAATATATTACATATATATTTCAATAATAAAATACATAAATAGTGATTTCATTATTTTATAGACTCACTTATTTTCATTGAAATAGTTTTTTTAAAATTGAGTTAATATTATTAATACCCACAATTATAATGAATATGTGATAATTTTTATTTATCAGATATAAATGTTATTATGTGAGATTATTTATATCAAATGATCTTTATATTGTGTCTTAAACAATCCAAAAATAGTGTTTCCTATATTGAATTCTAATACGGTTTTGGATAAATCCCAAGATAACTTGGTGTAGTGTACAACACCAGACATCAAAAAAATTAAAAAGAATTTATTTCATAAACTCTCATGGTTTTACAGAGTGGATGGGTAATTGATCTAGAACATGAACATATATAAGTGAGTCTTTAGGGGATAGAAATGTTGGGTATTTGAGTTGTTTTTCTTGATTAAAATGGATTTCAAAAAGGGCGAGTTCAATGTTTTGGAAAGTGAATAGTTTTTAGTGTTATTTTTCAAATATTCAATCCTTCTTCATATGCTCATGGTTTTGAAAAACTGAATCATGATTGGAATGGTGATTCTAGATTGGGATTTTGTTTATGATTTATGTGTGGTATTTTGTTTTATGATGCATTTTGATCCAGATTTGTGCCTCTTATTTTTTAGTAGTCCCCAGGTAAGGTCCCGGTGAAGATTCGATATTAGGACACTAGGAAGATTATTTCGTGATTATGTGAAGGTATGTTTTGGTAATTTTGGTTTTCCATCATTAGGGGTTGCGTATTCTCAGAAATTAGGTGGTTATAATTTCTTAGTAAACTATGAATGTTTGTTTATATCGGTATTCCAATTATAGACTCTACCATGACTCTAAATTATGTTGTGGAGGCAGATCCTTCCCTGACCATAGAACATACCCAAGACATGTTATTTATTCTCCAACCATATTTAGTTGAGAATCATATGAATTCCTTTGTCATAGTGACTTTCGTATATTTGTTTAGTTTGAAATAGTTTCTTGGGTCATTTAAGGGGTTCTATGAGGCACATGACTGAAAGGTAAGTTTTAGTTGATATCATCAACCCATAATTTTGGGGCATCAGATGATTCAATATATCGGATCTCAATTCATAAGTCTCATAGTGAAACTTTTCATGAAGTTAAGAATTTTTTTGGTGTGGAGGAACATGGTATGGATTTTTTATCTAATCATGTAATGGGAAAAATTTAAGTTTTTCTATTGTAGATTCCTCTTATTTGAAGGATGTATTTTGTTATATGAACCATAGTGTTGTTGTTTTCTCAATGTGGTCATTTTCCAATGAATACCCGCATTAGTATTAAATAATTCAGAGTGACCTCATTTTCTTTTAATTATATTGTTTGTTCCTCCTCAAATGTAAATCTATGAATGGTTGTCACATTTTTGTGGTTATCCGTTTTTTGTATCATTATTATTTCATGATGTAATCATCATGGAGATACACACTACCTATGTAAATAATGAATCATGGTTCAGTTCACTATTTTTATTGAGAACTTTCCATGGGTATTCCAATGTGTCTGGTGTTTCTTGTATGGGATGGAAGTTCCCATGAAGGTCTGGGTTGGTTGGGCTAAGCTAGTCAAATCTAAAATGGTGTGGAGACCCACCATGGATCAAATTATGGTTTCATATAGAATTGGAATGGGCGGTAATTTTTTTATGTGTGGAGGGTTCTTTGTAGTTTCATTCTTGTCTGTTTCAAAATAGTGGGGAAGCCTACATTAGTTCATGTTTCAGTTCATTCTAGAGTGGCTAGTGCTACTTGGGTTCTTATAGCGGGGAGAACCACCCCATTTTATCATGGGTTTTCTTGTTGTGATTTCCCCGAGAAATGTTTAGGTGTGATTGGTTGAGGGAAAGGTCACACTGACCTTTTTTTCATTTTCCTTGATTACGTTCAAGAACAAGTTTGATTCCTGATTTGGTTGGATAACATTATGGGGGAAGAATGTATATGTGGTAAGGTGAATTTTCAAAATATGAACATGGAAGTTATTTTTTAGGTTTTTATTACCTTCAGATCTTCTTTTCGATGCGTGGGTTGAGTTAGGGTTTGATTTTTTTGTTTATTCAAAATATAGAAGTTTGGAGTTTGATAGGATCTAGGGAATGGTTTGCGAACAGTTTGTGAAACTGTGTGGTTTGGATTTAGATCTAGGATGATTCATTTAACGCGGTGGGTGCATGGTTTAGTAACCATGGGTCCATCCCAATGCAGTGCCCCTATGTTCTAGTTGGGTTCACATAGTTGGTGTATTTTCTAGAAGACCATGTGACCAAACTGTGCATCAAACCCTGTGATTATGAAAAAACATAAATATTTAAATTAAATAAACAATATAATATAAATAAAAAATAAAAATAAAAATAATTTTTAACAATAATAACGCTGATACTATTTTTATAATAATTATGGTTATGATTATTATTATTTAGAATATTATTATTGTTGTTATTATTTATTTATTAATTCTTTATAATTTTTTTTAGATTTTTAATCCAATCTTTGGGCTTATATACCCTCTCCCTCATGGTGTACCCCCATTTCCCTCTCATCCTTACGTGCACCACCCTCCCCAAGCACCTCCCCCTCATAGCCTTCCTCTCATCCAGTGCATCTGATATCTTTAGAATCCACACCCGCTCCTCCTCTATCAGCATCTCCCCTCCCTCGGGCAACCTCCACCCTCATCCCATCTCATTTGTGTCCCACCTCAGCTAGATCTCCCCCATAACATACCAACAACTCCTCTCTTAATCATTAGGTGCTTAATCCTAAGCTGATCCACTGTGTTATCCCTTTAGGTAGGGTTTTCTTCTCCTCAATATTCATTTTCTCTACCAATTTGTTGGGTATCTACACTTCTAGGTGGTGCACACACATTGGAAGAGTTGTACGTTTATTTTTGGGGATTCTAGTTGATGAATATCGATGAATAGTTTTCACTGGTATCAGTTGATTTTAATTCAAGCCACCTCACCCAAGGGTTATGGGTTTTCTCAGAGTTTTGGGTAAGGTTTTGTTGGTTCTTTTGTTTTGTCTCAATTTTAATTTAGTGATTTTATGACTTTGGAGTTGTCGGTAATTTATTTTCGGTTTGAGGTTCTTTTTCATGGTGTTATGAGTTTTTTGGTTAATTTATATAGAATGTGTTGGAAATCACTATGGTGGTTTTGGGCTGTGAGTAATGAGAATTCCTATATGTAAATTTATAGTAATGGATTATATATATATATATTCCATGTTTGTATATATTCCCTCATTTAATGGGGAATATTAACAATTTATCTAGGGATATATATATGAATTTAATCATGTTCTTGTATGGGAGAAGGGTTTGTTTGGGTGGCCATAACCAAGGGAAGAATTATTGAGGTAGGTCCCCTATGCCAAATCCTTTATCATGCATTTCATTATTTCATGATTTTTTTAAAAAAAATGTGTTTTCCATTTTTATATGAAATTAATGTGCTATATATATAATAGTTCACAGACCATGAAAAAGGGATTTTCACATAGATGATAGACTTTCTCATGGAATTTTAAAATGAAAACATTTAATTAAGAATATTATCAAGGTTTTTTTAAAAATTCGTAGTGTAACGGATGTTCCATTACCCATTTTTAATGATTTCGAAAAATGATTTCAATGAATTCTAATGGCATCTCATGATTTATGTTTGTGGTTGAATTGTTTTTCTTGAAATTTTTTAAGATGTGTATGCCTTGAAAGTCAGTTTTACTATGGCAATGAATGGTGTTTTAGTGATAATTCCTTCGTTGTATGTTATAAATTTGCATGTGGTTTAAAAAAATATATAGGTGGTGTGTAACATATTTAAATGTGCATTTCGTGCGCGTGTAAATATAAAAGAGTATTTTATTCTGAGAAATGATGTTTTTATTTGTGTGTTCAAATTTCTAGTGGGTTCATGTGAATTTGGTGATACATGTGTGACTGGGGAAATGAAAATAGGGAACATGGGAAACCCGGGGTATAATGGTGGGAAAATGAGGACAAGTATGCTAGTTATATTGAAGGTGGCTTGTTCAAATTTCATCTAGCACGATTGTAAATTACAACTCTAACTAAATGATTATGACTATTGGTTACCACTAGGCCATTGGGGTGTCCCCTCCTAATGGCTCATGCATGATAACGCTATTTTCACGGAATCTATGCTATAATTCACCAAGGAAAGGTGTTTCTAGGGTCCCACAGGTTCTAGTTACCTATATAGTTTAACCATAGTGCTTGCTTATGAAATGGTTACCTTGATGTGATTTCCATTTCAATTACCATATTATTGAAATCTCTTTTGTGAAAACCATATTTAAATATATTTTTCATTAATTTAATTTCGAAATTTTTATTCATGCTTGTAATAAATTTTGAAAATGTAGTGGAATTTAAATTTATTTATTGAGAATGAACACTATTTATTTGAATTATATAATAATGAGAAATAATTTTTTTTGAAATATCATTTTCAAACTATGTGTTTTGGAATTATTTTTAATGGTAAGGGAATAAGGTATTGCTATTATATTGGATTCCTACTGATAATCACAATGCCCCTACCTACTTAGTCTTTTTAGTTTTATGTCCTTCATGGTTTTGGATCTCTCTTTGGGTTGGCATGGTTCTATGTTTAGAACTGACCCACATGCTCACTAGGAGGTATGATTACCTGGGAAACTCAATTTTATTTGGACTTCTAGTATTTCTCATTCTTGCTGAGTTTATATTTATTAATATGTCTTTTATTTATGGACAAAAACAATCACAACTATCTCATTTTGATGCGGGACACTTGTTTCCTGCCTATGTGGATCATTGACACATGTCGAGCCTCATCGCCAGATTAATTGGGTGACCGGTTCTGGGTTGACCTAGGTTAGTTTGTGACAATGAAAATGATGATGGGTATTACATTATTTCACTTATGAATCCCTTAGAAATTATAAAATTTGATTCCATGTATTATTAAATTGGATATGGATTTCATGGACCACCTTAGATTCATTCATTTGGATTCGCATCATTCTTTATAATGTTTACCATGGAAATGCTTCTCAGACTCGATGGGGTTTCCTAGGCCATAGATCTAGGGTTCATATATCATAATAGTTCTATTATATAAAGAGATTCCCTTATAAAATTTCCTTGCACTCTTGGATAATTCCATGATCAATGGACTTAGGTCCTAGCCCAAGTATGTATGGTACTGTGATTTATCATATGTATTGAGTAGATGATGTATCACACTATTAAAACATTATTGTTAGTTAAAAAATTATTTTGACCTAGTATCTATTATGAGTTTTGGTTACATAACCCTATCATTTATTTCCTTTTCCTAATATACTTTAACACTTATACATCTTATATGCAACATATGTTCTTACGATATACAACATTGGTGGTGGGCTACTATGTTTTTTTATGATCATGTTTTTACCTCTTTTTAGTTCCCATAATAATGGCATGGATTCGGGTGGGGAAAATGTATGTTCCCAGCCATGGATGAATGATTTAATATCCAAGGAATTAATATGAGAGAAGTGGACTGAGCATGATCTCAAGATTCAATGAGAGAATATTTTTGGATCAATTGATTATTTTTTTATAGAATGTACTATGTTTTCTTACTTCCCAATTCTCCATGAAACCCATTTTTATATAGAATCATTCTATCCTAAAATTTTATATAACACTGATTATAGAATATGGATAGTGTTAGTTTATTGATTTATCTAGTCAGTTATTATATTCTATTCCTGTGTTGTCATCCTTTTCATTTACATTATTCATTTCTTATAGCATTGTACTATACTCTGATCATGTGGTTGTTGTATCCACACCATATTATCATACAACGTCCCTGTTATTCAGACATATAGGGTGTCCAGGATTGAATAATTGAGTCCATATATCTCTTAAGAACAATTAAATTTAAATTAACTGAACCATTTACATTAGAACATGGTATCATTCCCTCTTTTTCCTCTTGAATAACTATTTTGGGTTGTTAGAAAGGAGACTTGGAATGTGTCAGCTCTAGGTGATGAACCAAATACTAGGTTTAGTTAACCCATAAATATGGAAAATCCCAATTACATGAAATGGGACTTTTTGTGATGGATTATGCACGTTAGATATGTAATGATTTCACTAATGGGTAAGGAACATGATTTCTTAAATTATTATTATTATTTTTATCCTATATTTTATTTTACCCTTGGAACATATTACAAGGATGTATTATTCCACGAACCATTATAAGAACATAGGGATTAAAGTGTCATGAAAATGCCACACCTTGTTTACATTATTGTGTGATTTTCCTAAATCAATTCATATGTTACTCGTGTGCCATATATATATATATATATATTATTAAATAATGTTTTTAAAATATGATTGAGATAAATATATTTTTATTAAAGATTATCAATTAACCAAAACATTTTTTTCCTATATTTTTTTATAGAAGAACCTTAATTAACCAATTATCACATGTTTGATCTATATATTTGCTGTTACACGGATTTTTGTGTAAGAGTCTTTCAAATGATGGAATTCCAATTGGAAATTAATGAACATACTTCTATAAATTTATAATGTAGATTAATAAAATTAAATTATATTATATGGACTTTTACATCCTGTGACCAGATGTAATAGGTCTATTTTCAATTACATGACATTCCAAATGAATCTAGTAATATTAAGTCTTTATATAATTTAAATGGTAGCTCAAATAATTTACCTGTATTATATATATATATATATATACTTAAATTTTATTTTTTAATTAAATGGATACAATTAAATGAAAATTGAAATATAAACACAAAGTGGGGATTCCTCTAAAACATGCATTATACACTCCATATATCATATACTTCTGCATGAAATTGTCAAAATTATCATACATAACCAATTCAGATGGTTGTATGGAGAGTCTCTTAGGACCATTATAATATTTTATATCCCATATATCTAGATTTAGGAAGAGTAAAACATGTGTTCACACGAATATAGGAAGGCCTTATACCCATTCTATTCTATTTTCTATGAACTTAATTTGTTATAAATTATTATTCTATGGCATGTGTTTGTAATTCTAGTGATATTCCACTATGATGACCACAAGTAATGTTTCAATAGGTTGGTAATGAACATGTTCCATAGTTGGTGTGATCTAATCCCCATGTAGGACCTCCTATATATCCACATTCGGCACCTCATACTATTCTTCATCTTTGAGACGATTCTTAGTTTTGAGGGGGCTTATTATAGCTAATACAGTCTATATAGGGAGATTTGTGACTTTCCCTATCTATGGTATTTCTGAATATAGAGTTCCAACATCAACATACTCTTACTTTTTCATGGTAAGGTACTATTTAGGCTATTAATTCATTATTGGAGGTCATGAAAAGAATCATAGAGTATCATGAGACACCTACGAAGAGGAGAGTGATGCCTTCTAGATATATGCTTCATGAATCTTTTAGGTGATGGGGGCACATTATTACTCAGTAATATCGTTATCCAAATATAATTAGGAGGGATTTTTGGACTACCTGGTATTATTATTATATTCCCAACAAATTGAGGAATTAATGAGATAGATGTTTTATTCTCATGATGTAGGGAACATTATATGTTATATAATATTAAACTAAATTTACCAATATTCAATGATTCTCACATATTATTTTAGGGAAGTAATTATCTTATGATAAGTAATTTGATGATGGTCATAACTATGAAATCTGACGATAAGTGAACATATTCTATTTCACTATCATTTTAAGCATAAGAAAACAAGTCAGTCATCACTGGAAAAATCTGAGAGAGGCTCTGGGAGTTTCCTAGAATTCTAAAAAACTAGATCAGATATTGAATCAATTTACATTAAAAATTCAAATTAAGGGATATGTTTAGGTGGTTCAGGTCAATGTATCGACACCAGTACCCAGGTCTTTTTTCATCAGTGTGAAAAGAAGGCTCACATGAATCCCAATTTGAGTCCAATGCCTATAGTTGAATTGGTATTCATTATTGGAATTTTCAATAATTTTCACCAATGTCCAGTGGAATAGTATATGTACTACCTCCACCTTATGAAAAGGGATCAGTACCACCTCAATAGGAAAAAGAACTGGAGCTGTATTGGCTATAGTGGATGAGGAGGTGGACATGGATGGATGATCCATATATAGGACATACAACATGATTAATGTGGGAAATTATAAGGATGTGAAGTTTTATCCTAAGGATGTGGATTAGAATAGATATATGCAATGTAGTTTGTATCATAGGATTATATAGTCATACATTTTACTATTAGTTGTATGATCTTACTATCGCATACTATTGTTTCTGTTTTATTTGACATAGAACCATTACATTCTTTGATATCTATCACAATTTTTCAGACTCTTCATCTCTAAATAATATATTTAAAGTTAGTGATTACTCTTAAAACTAAAATAGGGTTCCAATCATATTTTTTACATTAGTGAAAGGATTATCCCATTAACATAGCCATGTATCTTTTCTTATGGAACCTCTTAGTCTCTGATATGACACATTTTTACATAAGTCTTGTAATGAACTAGTTTGCTTGATGCCATGATCATGATGATTATTATCTCCAGAGGATATCAGTCACATCCCATTATGGTGGAACTTATATTCACAATGGCGATTGAGATGGCAGGGTAGCTCGATCTATATTTGAGCATCAAGGTATTGGTGGAATATCATCCATGATTTATAATATGTTATTGATCATTCAAGGGATAAGTTTGATATATTTCTATCCTATATTAGATTATTAGAGTATTATATTTCCTAAATATTTCCCTAGTCTACCTCCCAATAGATTTTTATACTTCCTTATTATGAATATTCTAAGATAAACACTGGTATCCATTACATCGTACATTATGAATCCCACTAAGATATTAGAGCTTAAGAGGTGGTTATAGTAATTTTAATCTAATGGGATTATACAACCCAAAACATCCCCATGGTTTTTACCTATTATATTCATTAAGAGAGTGAATGGATCCCTTGTATTGTGTATGGATTTCCAGAAATTAATTCAACTTACCATGATTAACTGATATCAAATTCCTCAAATACGTGTAATCATCAACAGATTTGGGGTGTTAGAGCCCTCTGAAAATATTTATTTGAGGTTAGGATACCACCATGGGTGTGTTTGACCATAATATACACGTTACAGAATATTTTGTAGTATATATGGACTCTACTGGTATTTGGTCAAGTCGTACGGCCTCAGAAATGCATTGGCAGGTTCCATGGCATTGATGTCTCTGCTATTCTACCTATATTATCACTCTTTAGTAGCCATTTTTATGGATCACATCATTGTGTCATCACAAACTCAACAAAATCATGAAAACAACTTGATATTATTTTTATTACACTATGTGTGTACCAACTATATGCTATGCTCAGAAGGTGATACTTTTAGATCGATAAGGTTTATTTATTGGGTCACATTATATCTCAATCAATAGTATATATGGACACATATAGGGTTAGATACATGGTTTCATGGGATTATCCTAAAATAATTACTGACATTAAATGATTCATTGGACTCTCTAGTTATTAGAATATCATTATTTAGGATTTATCCCGCATTACAAAACCCATTTTGGGAGTTACCAAGATGGCTATTAAATTGGAATGGTATGGGGATTGTAGGAATACTATCTAAATCTTAGAGGATGATTGAATCAAGATATGATCAGGATCATACATAAAAATGAGAGGGACTATATGGTTTTTTATTATCGATCATGCATCTGACTAGGTGTAGTTATATTTTAGGGAGATCTATTATGGTGAATGGGTATCACTAGTTTAGACCACATGAGAAGAATTATTGAATCTGTGGACTCAGAGTTACCAAAGTGGTTTATGCCATGTTTTCCTGAAGGATGTTTTTTGGGGATTGATATTTTTAATAAAAAGATCAAAAATTTCCCACATATATATTAATATCATGTGGTTTGAATCTAAATAATTGAATGTGTTTCAAATACCTACAATATTTTCAAATAGGGATTACATGTATTTTTAGGATGGGAAATATCGTTACTTACTACCTGAGATGGAATACTAATAAAAAGGAATTTTAAGAGACTAATAATGAATTAACATTATTGTATTTATTTTATATTATACATCATGATATTTGGAAGTGTCATAGGATTCACATAATTTCTTCATTATTGGTGACATCTTCAATCCATGATATTCTGAAAATGGTGCATCTTTTTGATCTTGAGGGATTCGTCATACATGATATAATTTTAGGAGAGGCCCTATCACTGGGTTCAACAACTGATCATGATGATATCTTATGAATTAATGGAAATTTTTGGGTTCTTTCAAACATACAAAAAGAGTTGATATGGGAGTATCATTATATTTTTGGGTATTTTGTGCCCATATTACCAATATGTACTAGAACCTAAAATAGATAACCAATCCATTTTAAACATACCTTTTCATGATTCAAAATATAAATATTCATTGATATAAAATAAGGATATAAATGGCCTTCTATAATTGGAATACAAGGTTCATTATGCATCAAAATTATCATCAACATGGAATCCTTAATTTATTCTCCATATTGAGCTCTTAAATAAAATGTGACTTCTGAAAACATCATGGGATTACATTTTGAAAAAATAAATGAAAGGGGTGTTCTAAAATTCTTATTAAAGGAATAAACATGATAAGGATGCATAAAATGTTCGTTATATGTATAACATGATTTCACAAATAATAAGTCATGTGAGTAATAAAATATAAGAATTATATAAATGACATGGTATTAAATAATGATATCAGTAAAATAAATGTTTTAGATGAATAAAATTTTGAAACATATAAAATAAATTAATGATTACAACTGAGATAATATCACATGGTGGGAACAGTCTCCTAATGTATTAGGTTCACTCCCTAATCCCGTAATGATATCTCACGAGTGAAAATATTAGGAATGTTATTAGAGGGATATATGATTTTAGGCCCATATATCCTATTAATTTCATGAATATTAATATGTGTGAAACATTAGAAAAATAATAATAAGTCATATACAAAGAATTTGTAATTAAGGGAAAATGTGTTGCATAATCATTCCTCATATCTTAATCAAAAGAGGTTTCTAAAATAAGGAATTTTAAAAGTGAACATATGGAATGGATTACCCCATCTAAGGAAGTGATAATGTGATAGTTATATCTATGTAAGTGGAATATATATAGAATTTTCATTCATTATTCATCATTAAATATAATGATATGGTGAGTCAGAGAGAGAATGGACATAACCCAAAAGATATGGCATTTTAAAGAGACCACATGCAACAATCACTATTAGTTGCATGCATTCTATATAGTCCAAAATTATAATATTTTTTTATTATTTACTTTCCTAAGAGCCTTTTTCAGGATTACTATCGAATTTATTTATGTCAAAAAAATTTCATATTAAATTACTTCAACATTTAGATTCACGTCGGGTGTTTTAATGATGATTGACTCATATGTTGAAAATCACGTCGGTAATATGACTAATGTAAAATAGATTATTAATTAACAATAAATATAATAATAATATTTAAATAATAAACGTTTATATAGAAAATAAATAGTTTAAAAATATTCATAAATGATATTTATGAAAAATAAACTACTTTAAAATCATGGGTATGGTATATCATATGTATATTTCAGTAACATTTCCTTTTTTAACGATCATGATGGAAAATAGGTTAATGTTATTTTTTTAATAATATAAATTATATTCAAAATATCATCTTATTTTGTTTATTATACTTACATATATCATCCATGTGTTGATGTAATAAAAAATGAATCACATCACTAGGTGTGGTGGTTGTCTGTCATACATGCAAATGACTTTATCAAATTTGAATGTATTGTATGGTACGATTTTATATGAAATATTTTTTCCAATAATTATTAATATTTCATGTATATCATATATAAATATCAAATCCATCACTATAAACAACCCTGAAGGGAGATGATGGAAATTTAATTACATCACTTCGTGAGGTGGATGTCTGTCAGATTGATGGTTTTGTTTCCCATTTGAAGGAAGTTGAGATGTATTAAAGGAATTAAATTTAAAAAAAATTAATAATATATGGTTTGTAATATTTTAATTATTTTAACATGGTTGAATATGTGTTTTGGGATTTATAATATTAAATAAAAAAAAATTCTTGGTTAAGAATGATAACTCTTCTTCAGACCACCTCATTAAGAGTATAACAATCAACTTCATATATTTTATTTATGATTATAAAAAATTTATAGGGAATTTTAGGGAATTAAGTGATGTATATGATATATTATTGAATTATATTATGGGTTTTTTATTTATTGAAATGATAGGATAGTGAGTTCACATTCATAATTCAGGAGGAGTGGAATTCTTGAAAATACCGACTACTGTTCAATAAATGAAATCAGCCGCAATAAAGGTTCCTCCAAAATTGTAAATAAAATGATTGTAGGGGATATAAGGAAAATAAAACCCCTGAAAATTTAATATAAACATGTTTTAATAATCCGATTTTGTTTACCTCTTTAGATTAATCCTTTAGTAAACTGGTTTTAACATTAACATCGGTAACATATTTTGATTTATTTTACTTATCATTATGAAAAAAATAAATAAATTTACCTTATTTATATAATTTAATATTATGATTAAAAATATATAATATATTTTATATAACTATATTAACATAATTTGTGTAATTTAGTTTAAAATTAAACCCATAGTTGTTTCATAAAACATGTTTTCATGAAAATAATTTTTCATGCTGAAGGTGATATTATAATAACTATATTACATGTAATATTACATAAATTAATTTTAATCAATATATATAGATATATAATCTTTAAATTTAATTTAAATAATCCCTCATTATGGGTATTTAATTATTTTAAATGGATATAATTTTCATACTTTTAAACAATTTCAATAAAAAAATGTTTTAAGCAAAAAAAATTAACTTTTATTGTAATCCAGTTTAAAAATGATTTAAATGTAATTAATTAGGATGAATATAAATAAATAATTATTTTATTATTTTATGAAATTTTTTTTAACAATTATACATTAAAATTACATAGTTTTCTAAAAATAAATTACAACATTACTCAAAAATGTTATTTTTCACTACTCATAAAAAATTCAATATTTTTCAAAAACTCAAAAAAATTTCACTATTAGATAACAATGATATATTTATTTATAAATTTTGTTCATTTTATATAATTACAATTATAAAAATTTTAAAAATTATTTAAAATATTTTCTTCCAAAAATTTATATAAATCATTTTTTAAGAATATATATTTTTTGAGGAATATTTTTCTATATTAAAAATTGAGTTCTTTTTTGAAAAAAAAAATTAATCAAGTAGAAAATTTATATCTATTACAAAAAATATTTATTCCAATTAATTCTCAAAAACATAATTTTTTTTTCCTAATGGTAATACTTATATAATCATGGTTTTTTAGTTCAATGTTGTTTGTCGCATATGAAACCTAACAATGTGTTCCCACTAAAACATGGGGTGTTATATTCTTCTCCCATAATCAAATTCACCTATTAAATTTTTAATTACATAGAAATTTTAAAATTGGTGAGGGTAATTATTCTTCATCTCCATCATTTTCCATTTTACTTGTCAAAATTTTCATTTTTCTAAAATACATTAACATGGTGGGAAGTCGTATTTTATAGATCATTGTATATATAATATAATATCATTACTAGATGGTCCTATTATGAATATTAGTTCTCTAATTTCACCACCTCTAGATTCATTACAAAATAGGGGATTGGTATATACATTCTCAATAGGGATATATTAAACAAATAATGTACTTTTTATATGTAGGGTAGGTGTTCTAGTTGATAAGTAACTGCTCAGATAAAATCACAGACCTAAAATGGGAAAATATATCTTAGAATATTCTTTAACTTCTTATCAATCTTATAGAAATTATTATACAATGAATCGTAATGGAACAACTTATCCCCAACCCAAAACTCTTGGTCTCATATATTTTTTCCTTTATTGATTTTCTTTTAACTTTAAATGGATTACATGTGACACTAAATGGTTTGACCCTTCTATGTCATATCTTAGACAATATATGATCCCATCACCACCCACTATCCAAAATTATCCCAACATGTTAGGCTTTTACATCACTCCCCATATAGAGCATCATAATTATCCATTTGAATACTAAAATTGAATCAATTTTTTATGATAACTCAACTACTGGATGGTTGTAATACTAATGACCCTATAAATTCATTTGATAAGATCATAAAATTTCCTCCATAGTGTTTCTAGATCACTCAGATTAACTATCTATCAGAGGACGAGAAGTAGTACTAAAGCTGAGTTCTATATCCAATGTTTGCTAGAGGCTTCTCCAGAACCCTAATGTAATCCTCATATCATGATACGATATATTAGAGTGTGTAAATATATGAAATATCACGACATATATTATATATATCATAGTGAGTTATTGAGGAGAGAAATAATACATGATGGAAATAAAATATTCCAACATTAAAAGGATATTGACAAACACATATATGGTTTAATTTCCATTAGGTGTCATAGGGAGTCCAATAATGAATTTCCTGGTTATTTTTTCCATTTCCATACTATTAAGATAATTTATTTTGTAATACACTTTTAATTATTTTGTTAATCATTGAATTTTTTGGAAAGAAATCATGGAGATTCAAATTCCACAATCCCCCCCCCCCTTCATGTTAGCCCACTAATGTTTTTTGTTTTTAGGTCTATACATCATAGTTATTACATTGTGAATAAAGATTTTTTGTGCTATGTGCATATCGCAGAAAATTACTCTTTATATTATGTTTTAATGGGTCACATATCCATGTTATAAACCATATAACTCTATCTTTCTCAAAGATGAACTTTGGTACAATCAATAGCCTTTTCTAGATCATCTCACCGTCTTTATGGGCCTCCATGAACCTGTTAAGAATGGATGGTTGAGCAGTTATTTGTGAATGGTAGGATTATTATCGTTTTATTATTACCATAACCAACCACTAAAAATATATTATGATTGGATCTATCTCAATTATAATCATTGATAAACTACTGGATCCTTTCTACATAGAGAATCTTTCACTTTTTTATTACTTTGATGTTAATCGATTATGTTTTCATTAACCTATATCATGTATACCCATATTCTTTGGCACATTATTCTCTCCTTATATGTGAATATATATTTATATATATTTTAAAATTCATATATTTCACACTTCTCCTGATAGAGTATATGTTTCAAGATCATCAAAGAAATGATCTCAATATCCATGTTCATATCAGATGTTGATGATTTTTTCTCAAGAGATGTCCTCTTCTATGAGGAATAGTCTATCAATTTATTTTTATTTATCTGTATATCACCAAAATACATCATTTAATAATCTCTTAATCCATAAAAATTTCCCCACATGAGGTAATTGTGGGTACTAGTTTGGCGATATGCCTCTTTTTCCACTCCATGAAGCTCTCGTCAAATTCACAATTCTATGAAAAAATTACCCCAACATGAGTTATATTTGTTAGCAGGTTTAAATATAATGATAATTCTCTAAAAAATAAATAATAATAACCATATATTCAAAGGAAACTACAAAAATCCATTATTGTTGATGGTCTCGGGCTCTCCTTGTTTTCCATTTTCATAAAAGGATCCATTGATATCACATTAATGGTGTTAATATTCCCCAAAAATGATATTTTCATTACAAAAAACTCACATATGTTATACTTTTAATGTGTATAATCCAGTCACATAACCATTAGTAATGTATTCAAATTATCCTCTTGATCCCCCTTAGATTTTATTTATATAAAAATATCATCTATAATGGTTGCCAAAAAACATCAATGTTTTATCTAAAGACTATATTAATTAATTTCATAAATATTTTTGTATCATTTCTGAGTGAAACTTGCATCACTATGAACTCATAGATTCTATACCTTATTTGAAATTCATTTTTGTGAATATCATTCTTCTTCACCATTATTAGTTATATCCTGATCAAATTTCTACCTTATAGAAATACTGGGCTACCTATAGTTGTTAAAAAAGTTATATATCTGTGGTTGGGGATACCTATTATTTTTCAAGATTTCATTGATCTCTTGTTAATAATTTTAGAGGCATAATGTAGCATCATTATTCTAGATGGAGATAACTAGTGGACCCCACAGTGAATCACATGACCATATAAACCATTTTTCAATATTCTCATATAGTATGTTTTTTATCTCTTCAATTTTAACAATAATTATTCTATCTGTATTCATGAATATTTTAAATGGCCTATGTAAATGATTTTTTTTAAAATTCAAACTCTACACTAAGATTAATACTATGAAAATGTTTATGAAATACTTTAGTATAATCCTTAACAACTCACATGTATTCAAGAACTATTTATTTCACTGTCTCAAATCATTTAATCCTGTTAATCATACTCTAATGGAAAAAAAATATTCATCCATTATATGATGATAACCAACAAGATCCATCCTCCTACGTAGAAATGAATAGAATCTGAGGGTAATTTGTGATATAGAGGGTGATTTCCTTCTCTCATAATTTTATGTCAGATATACATGGGAAATTCAATCGCGGACCTACAATTGTATTAAATTCTACTAATAGAATTATCTCATTGTTTTAATGGATGTTCATATAGAAAATTTCTAAAATGGATAATTTATATAGTTATGATTCAAAAAATGAACATTTCCCTATCTTCAATGATAACTCATCCTCATTATTTTGAGGTGGTTCTTGAATATTTCTACTAAACAGGTGTGATATGGTTGAATGAATAGAACCAAAATTAAAAAGTGTATTCTATATAAATTATTGAATTACTTGCATTAATGTGAACACATCACCTTCAGGATCCACCTCAATAGTTGTAATGGTATAATATCACTCATTACCCCATGGCCCTAGTGGTTGTTGTCGTTTATTGTCATTGAAAAACATAATGAGAGGGTTCTCTTACTGTCTGTGTTCATTGAAGTTAAAACATTGGATAGTCGTCTGAGAGTTGTCAAGATAATTTATTTCATCCATCACATTTGTGGGATTTTCTAAATGGAAATCCCAAGATTGGATCCCTTCATTACAACTCCTAAATAATTTTATGGCCCATTCATTAATTCCAATGATGATTACTGTCAAACTTTTTACATGAGGGATGTTAGAAATTATAACTACTATTGTATTTCCCAATTGCATCACTGAAATTAAAATCCATATTTTCATTTCATTACACCATGAAAACCTTGAGATTTACTAAATTCATTTAAAATTTGAATGAATTTCATACAATATACTCATAGATATCATTTCATCGCACTCCCAAATCATTATATATGCATAGATATATCAGATAAATATGTCTTCAACATAACTTTTGTGGAAGATGAAAATAATGGAGGCATATCATCCAAGTCCAATAAAGTATGTTATGTTACAAACTTATGGATTCATAAAAAAAATTTCAAAAGGGTAGTGAAATCGATAACCACATTAAGTTGGAAATTTGAAGGAAAATATTTATTGGAAAACATTTTCATGAAATCCTTTAACTAGATCACTTTGATATCTACTACCAGTGTCATATTTTTAATCAAAATGCATATTTTAACAACTTCTCCATCCATTTGGTAAATAGAAATCGCTTTCTTTTCATTCTCACAGAACATAATGATAGAGGTGAAATAATAAATTGAGATTATACATTATTCTATTATTAAATGATAAAATAGAAAATAAATGATAGAGGATATTTTCAAATGAATATATAAATTTCAATTTTCACTATCATGGGTGGATTTGAAAATTTATACTAATTAATGATTTGGATTAAAATTTGAGTAAGTTGTGACATTATTATTAAAAATTTTCCAAGAATTTCACCTCTCCTATTAGAAATACCATTCATTATGTCATCACATTTCCCCTCGCATTGGTTTTTGACTTGGTATCTTCTATTTTCATCCATTGATTTAATAAAAGGGTATTCAGGGATGAATATTTTTAAAATGTTAAACACATAAATGTAAAACCATGATTAAAAATGGATTACTCATAAATGAATATTATTACACGAACTATTAATTTATAGGTTTCAGTATATGTTTTTAGGTTATATCATCATATGAATAATCGTAAGGTCTTTTTAATTCCATTCATAATTTTTTATAACGTGATTATGTATTAAGAAATGTATATCCCATGGAGTATCAAATGAGGTGTGATTTAAGGCCCATTTTCATGCACTAGGTGATTATCTACTCTTTCTCAATGTTCCAAAATTAGTGATATTAGACATATGTTCATTCTTTCTAGATCAAAATACACTTGTAATATTTTAAGATGTTTCTATTTTCTTGTAATCCAATCACTCTATTCTTCCAAAAAATTCAATGTCATTTTTCTATAATTAATCTTATATTTATAATTATCCCTATGTTTATCACTAATGTTTTCTCATCCAATTTTACAACAATTAAATAACCTTTTTCATGGATATAATAAATAGTGAAACAAAAATTTACATATATTATTACGTGATTCTTAACATAATTATTCATCAATAAAAATGTGATAAAAAATTCGTTTATTGCTAAATTTTTTCCTTATCACCCACTATTAAACGTATCATGGATGGAGGGATTAAATATTAAGAAAAGAATCATATGTTTATTACTTCCAGCATGGAGTTGTGTCTTGTTTTACTAGTGACATTACATGTTTTGGACTTTTCACTAAGGGCCTTACAACTATGTATTGGTCATTGTGCGTCAGGGCCATCAGGCCTACAAATCATGTAAGGGTTTCGTTTTAACCCTGATTAAAGGAGTATTTTATTTTTCATAATAAAAGGAGTCTTCTTATAACCATTAAAAGTTATAATTATTCCAAACATGTTGGTCAATGGTATAACCTAATAAAATAAAAGTGAAGGAACATGAATAATTAAATGGGGAAATAATATAAATGACATGGTATTATAGGATCCTAGTACCATATGAAATATTTAAGAACCATAAAACATGGAGTAAATATTTTTCAAGGCTAAACACTCATACAAAAATAAAATTGTGGACAATGTCCAATAATGGATTCGGTTCCACCCTTAATCCTATATGTAACATTTCTTATAACTATAACATTACCCGATTCATGGGAGGGATACATAATTTCTGGACCAATTGTTACATTAATTTAATTTACATGAAAATCGGTTCCATATAATTTAATTACTCATCTATTATAAATATAATAATTACCAATGGATAGAAACCGGGTTCCATAATTATTCCATATATCAAAATCAATAGAGTTTTCTAAAGAAGTCATTTGATAAATGAACAAAAATCATGTATTACCACATTAATGAATGGGATAGTTGGTAAGGTATATATATGTTATAGAAATATATAAGAATTATTTTTAATTATTCCTTAAAATTAAAGAGAAATAATAGGTTAGTTATAAATACAATGGTAATAAACCAATAGAAAGGGTGGTTTATAAAGATTCATTACCTCAAGATAAATTTTCATGGAAAATATTTATCTTACATAATGGTAAACATTTTTTGCTTATTTAAATACATAATTTAACTTTTATTTATTATCATTATTTTCATTTTATACAGTACCACTACATATTATCTTATAAATTAATTTAGGTTCATTTATGATGTTTTGATGAGGTTCTAGTCATATGTCCAAAATCAATTATGTATGTTAACTAAAGTCAATGATAATATTAATTAAAAAACACTACAATAATAATCATCACTTAATAATCACATTATAAGTAAATTATTATATAAAAAACCATCATGAATGTGGGTTCTGAAAAATGAACTATGTTAGAATCATGTAGATGGTAGGTTGTACGTACAAATGAGAAACATTTCTATTTTTCAAAAATCCAAATGGATATAATTTAAATGTTATATTATATTTTAATATTAATAATCATATAATAAATATAATTTTATATAATTAAATACACTAATATATACCATCTATGTGATACAATTATATAAAATGAAAAAAATTTCTTAATGAGGTGGCTGTTCTCCGCACATATGAATGACAACAACATTTTCAATTAATAGTATGATAAGATTTTATATTATATATTACTATTAAATAATAAATAATATGTCAAAATACAATATATGAATAAAAATCTATCATTATGAATAACCCTGAAAGGATATGTTGAAAAAAAAATTACATCACTTTGGGAGGTGGTAGTCGTCCATACACATGATCGATGGTTATATTTACCATTAGACAGATGTCAAGAAAAATTTTGGTTTATAAATTAATATAAAAATTAATATATTATGTAATATATTGGTTTTATCATAGCATTATGGTTGAATAATATTTTAGGGAGTATGAATAAGAGATAAAACAATGATTTGTAGTTAATAATGATGTCTCTTATTTAGACCACCTCCTTAGGAATATACCTTCGACCTTCCTAGATTTGATTTCTTATCCATCAATAGATTTTAGGATGTGGTGAGGGAATTAATTATCTAATTTTGGATGATATTGGAATAAATGGTTTTTGGATGTGTATAATGTAGAAGATAGTGTGTGCCCTTTTATAATGGAGGTTGAGTGGAATTTTTGTAAATACATAATAAAATTAAATAATGGGAAGTCATGCAGAAAAAAGTGACTCCATATTTTACAAGTAATGTGGTAGTGGATATATTAGTTTTTTCCTCACATATATCATTCATTATATATTTTTTAGAAAAATTTTATTTCATTTACATTTTAATTTTAATCCCTAGTAGAGTTTTTTTGAGATTAAATATGGTTACCGATTTTTACTATTTTACTCTTCATTATGACGAATATTTTTGTTCACCATTTTCTCTCATGACTTCACTATGGAAGTGTATCATGAAATTATTTTTCCCCACATTAATTATTTCTAAAGGTGGACACCATTCATCATTTTCATTACGTTAACCTGGTAATGTATGAAAAAACAATGATAGGATATCATTTCATCCTTCTATGGATTCCTCTATGGATGTAATTTTCTAGTCTAGGTCTCCCTGAAATAATTTAGTCATTCCCATGGAACACATTTCTTGTTACATATCTATGTGGGTTCTAGTTAATTAAACAAATTCTATCATGACTGGGAGGCAAGATTCAGTTAGGGGAGTAGTCATGTTAAGTATCTCTGGGCATGTCTAGTCATTGTGAACAATGGTCACCTGTAAATATTTTTCTTATGAGGGAATATCATACAATCATCATATATATAGTACCCAAGGCATAAAATTTCAATCATGGTCTAATTTATTCTATGGATTTATGTCATCCAAGGAAATTATACATTAATAATTCTTTGTTTATTTAATGTCATGGTGTTCTGGGACAGGTCACATGTTATACATCGTTTGGAGAGTGGTCAGAATATCTATTTGGGATCGACTAGGGAATGAGTTTATCATCTGGTATAGATGGTATGGTTGATTAAAAAACCCCATGGAGGTGGATCTAGGAGGTGTGCAGGTGTGTTCCAGGGAGGGAACACCTATATAGGTAAAAATGGATTTGTATCACTTGTGGTGGTGGATTTGGGAGGTTCAACCCTTGGAGGGAACATCTCATACCTAAATTTACTAATTAGGATCAAACACGCCATGAAGGTGGACCATGTAGGTGAAAACCTAGGATGGAATGACAAATTTTACCAAATATAGATCAATATCATTAGGGATACGGATATGAGAGGTATATACCTTGGAGGGGACACCTAATTTTATTAATGTGGATCAAATTCCTCATGGAGGATGATATGTGACCTATGTCCCTAGGATGCAACAACTCTATTTAAAAATTTGGATCTAATTATCCATGGGTGTGGATCTTAGAGGTGTTTCCCTATGAGGAAACACCAATATTTACAATTATTAATCAAAATCCCCTTGGATGATTATCATAGAGGTGCTTCCCAAGGAACAAAAATCTATATTAATGAATATGGATTGAATTCCCCGTAGAGGAAAATCATGGAGGTTCATCTGTAGAAGGGAACACTATGTTTTAACAATGTGGGTCAAACACCCCATTATGGAGGATCATGGTGGTATGTCCCTAGGATGGAACACCTATGTTGAAATTTTTTGATTGACCTCCACATTGAGTATTATTCGAAAGGTGAATTCTATGGAGATAGAACCAATTTTTACCAATTTGGATCGATCTCCCGGTGGTTTCGGATGAAAGAAGTGAGTCCCAAGGGTGTAAATAATAAGTTTACCATTTTGGAATGAATACTATTTGGTGTTATATCTTAGTGGTAAGTCCCTTGGAGGCACCCACTATGTTTACCATTGTCGATATTGAACCCCATTTAAGAATCCCACATACCGCGTTTAGATGATAAGGATAAAAATCCACATAGATCAACGTCATAGTTTATGATCATTTGATTAGATCAATCCTTATAGTTTAACATCAAGTGATATGGATTCTTGTTTCATGAAATGTGAGTCTATAGGTGGTAGTGTAATGGTTACGCATGAAAGAATTCCAGGATGATAGTATTTCTCCCCATGGTGGGAGAGGATGGAGTCCCATGATTATCATACACATGGAATCAATTGTCCATCACACAGAGCAAGGCTACAATTTTACATCCAATGCTAAGGACATTATCATGCAGTTTATTGGTATATAAATAAGATGTGGAGGTAACTAGTTTTATGTTATGAATCTCGAATGAAGGGGGAATCACTCCTTACACTATGGGATTATGAGATGACAATTAATGAAACTCAGGGCGGGGGATGGTTTTGGCACTACAATGGAGGAGTATTTGATCATCGACATGATGTTACAGTCAATATTCATAGAAAAAAAATGAGTGAGAGTAACTTTATTTAGATTTATTAGGTTGGATGGAGGCCCAGGCCTCATGTGCATGGATGTTGGAGGACACCTAAGTTGGTGGAACTAGTCATGTAGGGACTGGGGATCCATTGAATCCATAATACAGTGGTTTGGGGTCCCTTTGAACCCAATCTTCATGAAGGGGTTTTAGAAGAACGGAGGTACTATTTTGAGGCCTAATAGGTAGGTTTTGTAAATCATAGAACCTCATCGAGAGGTGCATTGTGATTAATGGGTGCCTTGATGATGTCATGGGGTTCGTGAAGAGGTATAAATTCCGAAATAGGGTTCCCTTTTAAATGAATGAAGTCTATATTTAAAAGGGGTTCACCATTAAGGATTACTTCTTCACAAATTTTTATGTTCCTCAATGGGACTTCTTATTATGTGATGGGAAATGGGCATCACAGAAGCAACCACTAATTTGAGTGGAGGCTCTTATGAACACTAGGTAGGTGGTTTCATGATTATTGGATACCATGGGTGATCCATTTCTTTTTCATTTATGATAATAATGTGGTTTCCACATATAGATGATTTTATAGTAGATTAAATTTCATCATCCCATGAAATGTTGTATGGAAGGGGGAATTTATTGGGATGTGGGTTTCAAGATGATTGTAGCTCATCAAAAATCTCTATGAGTTTTGGGATTGGGCATGGCTCCACGAGTCTGAATGTGGATTTCATGGTGATTACCACAAACCATTCATGTGTTTATGGTGTAATACATGACTATGAATTGTGTTTCATGGAGGTTACAATCAATAAATTATGTTTATTTTATGTATCTTATTTCCTAATGATCCTCACATGTTCTTTCCTTTTCATTCAAAGGGTTCTTCAAGAAATAACCTCTTAGTGGGTTTTTTCGGGAGGTTTTGGCTCATATTCACCCTGAATCGGTTAATAATTTCTTGACCATTCATGTAACATGTATGTATCCAAATCATAAAATCCCCCTCATAAAAATTATAGCTGATATGGAAATCATGAAGGTTCATATTCTAAGAGATATTTTCCAAATATTTCAATTCAACCCCAACTCAAAGAATCTAATTCATAATGCTCGCTTGTGGTGCACACTTTGAGAATACAATCACAAACTATTGGTTTTCCTTTTGTATATAAATAGATTAGGGTACACATAGATGAGAAAAATAATTTTTTAGAGATAATAGTCCATGATTTTTTCAGTGCTAAAACCCTTCCTGAGTGGATTTTTATTTTGACCCTATTAGTCACGAAGATTGCCTTCTATGTGAGCTAATCTCTGAAAAAACAGTTTCATTTGAATAGTTCTCTATATACCATACCATAAAAAAATTACCTTTGTGAATAGGTCTTTGTGAATTAACATTTAAAAATACACATATAAAAACATCGAAGTCTTGGTCAAAATGGTCACTCATGGAGCCAATGTTGTTTATTCTAATCAGGAATAAAAGAATTGATATATAATGATCATGGGTTGTATTTGAACTACCTAAGACCATGAATTACACATTTACTAAAAAATATCTCAAAAAGAGTATCCATTATGCATGAGGATGTTGATCAATTTATTTGGGATGAGTGAAGACAAACTCATCCCAGAGGGGAGTAGAGATGAGCCCACTTACTAGTTCATGAGATCGTGTTAAATATACTAGTTGTATAGGTATTCTGGAAGACATATCATAAGGTATCATGCATTACCCATGGAAGGATCCCTTCAAAATCAAGACAACAATATTAATGGTGATATTCTGGAGGGTGATTTATTCCCCTAATTAGATTTAAATGTTTCTCAAGGATGGTTAGGGGGATCCACTCAATGTGTGGACCAACAGGTTTTACATGCTCTAGGGAGACAACATAAAAAACGAATGGAAGTGGGCCTATTGGTCATTTTCATCATTCTGAAAAACAAATGAAGAGATTAGGTGAGTGTGAATCTATGAGATAGCATGGGCCTCAAAGATTCATGTACACATACATTAGAATATCATGCCTAAGATTATATGTAATTGGTCACCATGGACTAATAACTTCCATCATCATCACTTGGACATCAAAATTATCATAGTGAATCATAACCATATTATTGTGATCCAAATTAAAGGGGCTATGTATGATGCATTCCTCCCCACTGAGAATGTATGGAAGGACTATTTTTAGTTGATCTCCGTAGAAAGTGACCATCTATATGTGGTGTAATGGAGTTGATAGAAAATCCAGGGATAAGGTTCATCCAATTTAATTGGTGTCTTGAGTTCTTCCATATCGAACAAGTGAAGGAGATACTAGTGGGCGACGATGTAGCAATGATGCTATTATGTGGACACAATCCTGACATGGGGCCTTTTAGGGGGGTAAGAAGTCCTTATCCTAGTAAACCATGTTGGCAATATAGTGGCATATTTATGGATAAAAAATAAATATACAATACCCCTTGGTTGTACAGGAAAAATTCAATTGATTGTATATAAAGGACTAGATTCTCCTTGGGAAGGATGCATACTTGTTCATGATGATGAAAAACAACCTTATAATGGTGATGCTATGAATTGGGAAACATATCAGATTGGATATCCTAGTGTTAGTGAAACTGTATATGTTACTCTATCACATTATCTAAATAAAAACACCCCTTAATGTGTGTAGGAGTTTCCACTTATTTTAAAATAGGTGGACTGAAAACATAGTGGGATATGATTATACACACCGAAGGTCTCCTCACAACATGAACATTCTAATAGTTATTATGATCATCAATGGGAATCACCTACTCAAACAGGGTAAGGTGGACATGCTGGAATAAGTAGGGATTATGGAATGCTTCCTGTTTCTCCCATTCCCCAATAAAAAAACCATGACCAATGACTTTACAAGGTCCATAGAGAAATAATCATTCCTCCTAAAATTTTGAGGTGGGGTACTAGTTGAAATATTCAACTGCATCACTATTTTTGGGTTGTTAAATATACTCTGGTTTGCAAGTAAATTTAGATTCCTATAGTAGCTGATAGAAAACGTGTGTACAATGGTGTCTCATGAATTCCACCATTTCATTTTTGGGTTTAACTAGAATGTTTTTATGCACGAGGAACGAAAATAGAGGTGTAAGATACTACCACTAACTTTTTCATGCGTTCTCAATGAAGAATATACTTAGATATTGGATAGCCCATAGACCAAGAAGATGTCGAGGTACCAAGCCACACAAGAAAATTAATAAGATCCCCCAAAAATACTAGGATGAGGGAGAGTTGTGTTTGGATTGTTCATTGGAGGTTGGGTGGGTCTAGTGGGAATAGTTGTTAACAATGGACTGAATGAAGAGTTGGCAGGAGGTAGAGCAGCCACAAAAATAGGGTCAACCCTTTTAAATATAGATTCCTTGATACATTATAGAGTTGGCGACTCAACAAGTAGCCCACAAACCACTAAGGTGTGTGGTAATATCTCATCACCCATGGGATATACCTCACTAGGATCGGTCACACATCAGACTGATTTCACATTAATCATATGAAGGTGATGAAATATATAGTGGAACTGGAGGATATAGTGTACTCCCATGGTACCATGGGTCCCATTCTTGTCAATGTAAGGGTACTATTTGGCATGTATTCCTATCTGGTTATCTTTTTCGGTCACGTAGTTGCTGGCACGACCAAATGAGATATTCATAAGAGTCCTAGTTAATTTATGACTAAAAGGACTCAATTTTATATAGTTAACCAATTTCAATTCAGTTAAAAATTCCAATCATTTTGATCTTATTTGAAACCACAAATCCCTGAATTTTTTTCCCAATTAGTTTTTAACTTGTGAGGTAACTATAAAAAATGGTTGGGGACTGGTGCATGATTAGCCTTATCTAGAAGGTATGGGGGTCCCAAAACATTGAGGTGTGATCATGGGGTCCCTTCTAACATGACAACCATGGGTGGTAAACTATTATTCATGGAATAGCTCATGATTAATATGGATTACAATGGAGATTAACCATTACTATGGTAACTACCCATTAATATTGTCATGACCCGCCCTCGGGGTCTGTGCCGTGACTACCCCAAGCCCGCCTTCCACAGGCCAGGGGCTGGCGACTAGCACCAAGGTGTAAATCCCGGTAAAAAGGGAAGGCATTGCCTTTGTAAAGTAAACAGACACCATAGAGTAAGCAAGCGGAAAGTAAACACTAAGTAAAAACAGAGTACAACTGAAAGTGAGGAAAAGTAAAAGGGTAAGTATACAAACCCAAACTGAAAGTAAAGTACAACTCGAAAGGGAAAACAGCAACTATAAAGTAAAAGCTGCAACACCGAGCTGTCCACTGGAAATCCCACCTGAAGGGTGGGTACAGATAGCTCCACTGCTCCACGGGTCCCGCCGTCCGCTCCGAGCACGTCCCGCCCAGTGGTCCACCTCCAGGTACTGTCCTGCTCTGCAAGCCTCATCTAAGATCAACGTTGTCCGTCGTCTGCAACCAACACAACATAGTGCGGGCAAAGCCCGTGCAGGGGTGAGTATAAGCTACTCAGTAGGGACCCCGAGACCCCTGAAGGTCTCTCAAATCCACAAAGGATAAACCACGAAGAAAGGTACAATCACGAAGTAACAACCGAAACTGCTTAGGTATATTCCCATACATATACCTAAGTCATCAATTTCAAATACGCTACAACCTCCGAGCCCAAGTACAACTCAGTCCACACAGGAAAGTAAACGTATTCCACACAGGAAAGCAAAAAGAAATCCACACAGGATAGCACAACACAATCCACACAGGAAAACAACAGGATTCATCTCACACAGGTATACTTCTTCAAAAGACGATAAAGATGATCTCTGATCCATCTAAGTCGTCGGACCCACGAAGGATCGATAGGTAACTAACCCCCGCAAAAGACCCACAAAGGATTGGGCCCACGTAGGACCTGTAGGCGCTGGTTCACATAGGACCGCTGAGCGCAAAGACCCACACAAGATCGGACCCACACAGGATCGGGCCCACACATGACCTGTAGCACTGATCCACGTAGGATCGCTGAGTGCTGTAGTCGTCATCGTCGAATCCACACAGGATCTCTGTACTGTCGTCGTCGCAGTCACAGTAGCAGTAGTAGCAGTAGTAGCAGTCACAGTCGCAGCCAGCACTAGGGTTCCCGCACACAGCAAGCTCGTACAGGAGGATCCGCTCTACGAGTCGAGAGGCTGATACATCAACTGTCACAAAGTCCATAGTTGATGTATCCAAAAGTTCCGTATCGTCAACAGGAACTCAACGCAACAGACGGTGCGTCGATCGGACGCCCGGTCTGAGAGTTATTGGCATTTTCGTCCCCGGGGCCCGGTTGGTTTTTAAGGCAAAACCAACCCGACCGTACTCCACCTGCGTCCAAACCACAGGAGGATTATGCCAAAAGATCCATCTCACTAAGAGGAACACAACAAAGTTGACGGCACGTCAATCGGATGTCCGTAGCTCAAGATATGAGTGTTTCTGCTCCGAAGACCTGGTTGGTTTTGTGAATGAACTAACCCGGCCGAACTCAAAGTATTCCGAAACTTTGAGTGCGATATACCGAAACGACCGTCTCGATCTAAGGATCGTGTTGCCGTAGATGGTTCTTCGATCAGAGGTCTGTGGCTCAAGTTATGGCCAAAAGGCCGAAACCGTCTCGAAAACGGGGGGTACGGGTCCGGGCCGACCCGGCCCGGCGCGGCGGCCTGGCGCCGCACGGAGGCAGCGCGCGGGGGGCAGAGCCCCCGCTTGATTGGAAAGGCGGATCGGATTTTAGTCGCGCCTTTGGAAACCCCCCCCCCCCCCTTCGTGGGGGGCCTGCTTTGAAGAGGACCGGGGGGCCGCCTGCCCCCCCCCCCCCCTCAAGGAAACCGCCCCCCCAATTAAATGGGGGGGGGGGATTTTGACCACTGGCTGGGGGAATCAATTTCCCCAGATTTTCACCATCCGGCCGGCCATCTGGCCGGCCGGTTTTTCTTCAACGGGACCGGTAAACCGGTCCCCTTTTTCGGGCTTCCGACGCTGGCGGCCCGTCCGCCAGTCTTCTCGTCCCGCCGCGGCCCGGAACCGGCCGCGGTGTTCGTCGTCCGGCACGGTGTGACGACACCGGGCTCCTCCGTTGCGCCTTTGATTCCCTTCAACGCGGCGCGACAGTGTCGCGTTCTTGATGATCCTTCCACGGCGCGGCGCGACGGCGCGGCGCGACGGCGCCACGCAATTTAATCGTGCGAAAATCCGCGTGGTGCGACGGCACCACGCCATCTTGTATCAACCGCAGGATAAATTATCAAGAACAAAGGAGGGGGTTCGGCCATGGTCATGCGGTCCGGCCCCCTCACGTTAAATGATAACACATAATGAAATCCTCACGTTAGTCATTCTAGAACCAAGATCAAGGATAAATAAATAAACAAATAATAACAACCCCTACCTTGGGTTCAAGTTCGAAGATTGTCAACGACCCGCGAAAGACAACATCGCGGAGGTCGGGCGTCGCGGTAATCGTTCGTCAAATCCGATGACGAAAAGGTACGTCCGAAGAGGTACGTCGTTGGAAAATCTTCGTATGCTGACGAAGGAAGTCCGAGGAGGAAGCGGCGTTCCCTTTCGTTGACACGGAAGACGAAGAAGAGAGGAGCGGCGTTCTTCGTCGGATCTTGAGTGTTCTTCGTCAAGCTTGAGCGTTCTTCATCAAAGTTTGATGAAGAAAGAAAAGCTCTCAATCCTCTCAAGATGGCAAAACAAAACTAACCCAATAAAATAATCTAAGAGATTATTTTATTAACTCAACCAATCCTTTTTGAATTTCAAAGGTTTGAAATTCAAATAAGATAACTCCAAATTAATTAACAAGTTGACATGTCAATTAAAAGGGGGGTTAAAGGAGTTTGAGAGGAGATGAAAAGTTTAGGATTCTTGTGGGCCCCACCACACTTAATCCTCTCAAGGGAGGTTAAGTGGGTGTGGGTCCCACCCCTAACTTCCTTTGAGAGAAGTTAACCAACAAGTTTAAATAAAAAATTTGTAATCCACAATTTTTATTTAACTTATTCTAAACTCCAAAAAACTAACTCTCAACCCGAAATAAACGCAACCTCGGAAAAGGTCTACTTAAGCGAATATCGGCGCTGTGAGTTCATCGGTGTCCTCGGATTTCAATTCCAAGCACCAGATCAAAAGTTAGGTTTTCCCGCTCGTTCGTTCACTGAACGTACCCGAGCCAAACTTCGGAAATTGATTCCGGGCACACCGGATCTCGGAATCAGGTGTCGTCTGAAACCGCGCTCTTGTAAAATTCCAAAGAAAATTAAGAAAAAAATTTCCTTGAATTTTACGGGTCTTTACATTACTCCCACCTTAGGACTTTACGTCCCCGTAAAGATACATCAAAAACTAGGGAAACAAATGAGGGTACTGAGCACGCATCTGAGCCTCCCGCTCCCATGTGATCTCCTGGAGGTTCCCGTGCTGCCATCTGATGCGCACAATAGGAATCGATCGCCCACGCAGGACCTGCTCCTGTCGATCCTCTATCTCCACCGGGACCTCCGTAAAAGGCGCACCATCGTCAACGTCAAGATCCCCATGGTCAAGGATGTGCATCGGGTCGTGCACGTATCTCCTTAGCTGGGATACGTGGAAGACGTCGTGAACTCGGTGCGACTGAGGTGGCAAAGCCAGGCGATAAGCCACCTCACCAACCCTGCTGAGGACCTGGAAGGGTCCGATGAAGCACAGAGATAACTTGCCACCTCGGCCAAATCTCCGAATACCACGTCGAGGTGAGACCCGCAAGAAGACGTGGTCGCCATCCTCGAACTCTAGTGGCCTCCGCCTCCTGTCAGTGTATGACTTCTGCCGGCTCTGTGCTGTCCTCATCCACTCCTGGATGACCTGGACCTTCTCTGTCATGGCCTGGACCATTTCTGGTCCCACAACTGCTGACTCCCCAGGGTCTTTCCAGCACAAAGGAGATCTACAAGGTCGGTCGTACAATGCCTCATAAGGTGTCATCCCGATGGTGGAGTGGTAGCTGTTGTTGTACGCGAACTCCACCAAGGGTAGGTGGTCCTCCCAGCTAAGACCAAAGTCGAGGACACATGGAGAGTCTGAATGGTCCTCTCCGTCTGACCATCCGTCTGAGGGTGAAAGGCTGTGCTCAAACGTAGCTGCATCCCGAACGCCTCCTGTAACCCCTTCCAAAGCCGGGAAGTAAAGCGAGCATCTCGATTGGAGACGATAGATGATGGCACATCATGGAACCGCACAATCTCCTGAACGTAGAGACTTCCCAAGCTCTCCACTGAGCCCTGCTCTCTAATGGGTAAGAAGTGTGCCGACTTGGTGAGTCAGTCAACAATCACCCAGATGGAGGCGTGACCTCTGGAAGTGCGTGGAAGTCCAGTCACGAAGTCCATAGATATGCCGTCCCACTTCCACTCCGGAACCTCCAAGGGCTCTACCAAGCCCGCTGGTACCTGATGCTCTGCCTTCACCTGCTGGAAGGTGAGGCATCGAGAAACGAACTCTGCTACTGCCTTCTTCATGCCCGGCCACCAGTGCTGTCGTCTGAGATCCTGGTACATCTTTTCCACTCCAGGATTTACCGCCAAAGGAGAAGTGTGAAACTCTCTCATCACTTCCTCTCGTAAAGCGACTAGTACCATGGTACGTCCTCTGAAAAGGATGTCGTGCTCTGCTCCAAGGGAGAAACCATTAGGTGCCTGTCCCGAGGATATATGTGCACGCCGTGTCTCATAGTCAGCGTCCCCACACTGTGCCTCCTTGACTCGCTGCAGTAGTGGAGGAGTGACTGTGAGAGACTGAAGGAAGGATGCTCCATCTCTATCCACGAAGGATATCTTTAAAGAGGCTAGCTGCTCTGTCGCCTCCTAAAGTAGCTGAATGGCCGTCCTCCTGCTGAGGACATCGGCTACTACGTTCCCCTTCCCAGGAGTATAGACTATCTCAAAGTCATATTCCTGGAGGAACTCGAGCCATCGCCGCTGTATCAGGTTCAGGTCCTTCTGCGAGAAGATATACCTGAGACTCTGATGATCGGAAAAGACTGTAAAGCGCTCGCCCATCAGATAATGTCGCCATGTCTTCAGAGCGAAGACCACTCCTGCTAACTCCAGGTCATGGGTAGCGTAGTTCTGCTCATGCGGCCTCAACTGATGTGATCCATAGGCGATCACTGCCTGCTCTTGCATCAGAACACATCCGAGTCCGGTCCCTGATGCATCGCAGTAGACTACGTACCGTACTCCCTCCTCAGGCAACCTCAAGATAGGTGCGCTAGTCAATCTATGTCTCAGCTCCTGGAAGCTCTGATAACATCTGTCTGACCACAAGAAAGGTTTCCCCTTCTTCGTCAAAGCTTTGAGTGGTGCCGCAACTCTAGAGAAGTCTGGCACGAATCTCCGATAGTATACAGCTAGTCCCAAGAAACTCCAAACCTCAGTCACGCTCCTGGGTGGCTCCCATGCTAACACAACCTCGATCTTCGTAGGATCCACTGCAACTCCCGCCTTAGAGATAACGTGTCCAAAGAAGTGGACCTCATGTATCCAGAACTAGCACTTCGAGAGCTTACCATAAAGCGGGTTCTCTCGGAGTGTGTCTAGTACAACTCGCAAGTGATAGGTGTGCCCCTCCTTAGTCATAGAGTAAATCAGAATGTCGTCGATGAAGACCACGACAAATCGATCGAGGTATGGCTGAAAGATCCTGTTCATGAGAGCCATGAACACTGCTAGAGCATTGGTTACACCGAAAGGCATAACCAAGAACTCATAGTGGTCATACCGACATCTGAAGGCCGTCTTCTGCACATCCTCGTCTCTGACTCTGAGCTGATGATAGCCTGACCTGAGGTCTATCTTCGAGAACCACTGTGCTCCCTTGAGCTGATCAAAGAGGTCATCAATACTCGGTAGCGAATACTTGTTCCTCACTGTCACCTGGTTCAGGCGACGATAGTCAACACAAAGTCGCAAGCTTCTGTCCGCCTTCTTGGCGAACAAAATCGGGGAAGCCTAGGGTGAAACACTGGGTCGGATGAACCCCTTGCCCTGCAAGTCCTCCAACTTTACCCGTAGCTCTCGAAGATCGGTGGGGGCCATCCGATATGCTGGAGTGGATATCGGGGCTGTCCCGGGGTACAAGTCAATATAAAAGTCTACCTCCATGCGAGGAGGTATCCCTGGAACGTCGTCAGGAAAAACGTCCGCAAACTGATCCACCACTGCAGGAAAACCAGAACTCTGCACGTCAACTGCTCCAAGGATGAGGCTAGCCAACTGATGAGTGATGGGCTGTCCTCTCCTCCACGGAAGTCCATCCTGTGCTGCTAAGGCTCCCTTCTCGCCGGTGAAGGTGAACCTGCTCCCATCGGTGCGTACACATCGCACCTTGTGCCTAAAACAGTCAATCTGCTCATGGACCGTAGATAGCCAATCCATGCCCAAGATGACGTCGTAAGGCCTCGACGCTTCTACAAGAAGATCCCAGCTGAAGCTCTCGCCTCCTAGAGTAAGCTCACACTGCCGGCACCAGTGCTTAATCGTCGAGTCTGCTTCCGTAGGAGTCTCTAGTCGTAAGGATCGAGCCAACGGCTCTGTCGGAATCTCCGAGCTCCGAACAAGGGCAGCGGTTATGAAAGAGTGACTCGCTCCTGTGTCTATAAGAACTGCAGCAAGGGTGTAATAGACACAGATAGTACCTCGAATCATCTCGGGTGCGCCGTGGTCGTAGGCCTCTGCTGCCTGGAGCTGTGCCTGTCTCTGCCCGCCAGCTCCCTATGGTCGGGGTGGATCTCCTGGTGGTGGTGATGGCAGAGCCTCAAAGCGTCGCCCACCCCCGTCTGCTTGTCCAGCTCCTCTGCCTCGTCCGCCTCCTCCCTGCGGACCTCCACAGTCGACCCTCTGCCTCTGCCTCGGTGGTCCCTCAACTGTCTGCTGCTCCTCGGCACGGCGGGTCGAGCAGTCACGAGCCATGTGGCCCTGCCCGCCGCACGAGTAGCATTGTCTGCCTCTCGAAAGAATGGCTCCTCGTTGTGTGCCCCGCACTGCTGAGCCAGTGCCCTGAGGTCGTCTGCCCGAAGGTCTGGTCTGTCTGGACCCCTAAGTCATCCATCGACTGCCTGCTGCAGATGACTCTACCACATGCCGCCCTGCGGTGGGTCGCTGCACTGGTGTAGACTCAGCAAGGAAGCTCTCGATCAGAAGGGCCCGCTCCAGTACTCCTGTCTGAGTCGGTATGCTGAGGGAGATCAGCGATGCCCTGATCTCGTGTCTCAAACCCTGCTCGAAGGTCCGGGCCCGGAAGAATGGGTCTCGAACCATGTCGGTCGAGTAGCGTGAGAGATCGGTAAATCTCGCCGAGAACTGAGCGACCGTCATGCTGCCCTGCCGCAGCTGAAGAATCTCCTGGATACGCACCGCACGAAGGGTGGCTGGGACGAACTCTGAGCGGAAGAGGCTCTCAAAGTCCGTCCATAGTAGAGATGCCTCATCGTGCACCTGGAGCATCAAGCTCCACCATCATCCTGCTGTTGCATGTAGTAGGCTCGCAGCGAGGATCACCATGAGGTCTGCTGGTGTCCTCACTAGCCTAAACACATGTACCACTGCCTCCAGCCAGTCCTCTGCTACCTGGGGATCCGTCTCCCCGCGAAACCTAGGCGGTCGCTGGCGCTGAAACTCATGCAGTGCGCTGAGGCGACGTGCATCGTCAGTGACTGGTGCTGGAAGCATCGGGGGCTCGGCGGGTAGAGCTACCGCCGGTGCCACTGCTGACAAAGGGCCCTGCACCGAGGCCTCGTCGCTCGGTGGGCTGTCGTCAAACTCGACTCTCGGAACCCTAGCCGGCTGCCGTCGTGGGGCCATCCTGAAAAGGAAACAGGTGTGCCACGGTCAGAACAGTATACCTGGTGAGCTGATATAAGTAATCATAAAGAAAACTTTGAAACACACACGCAATCAATGTTTTCATGCATTAAGTCGGAAATCAGAAGTCAGGATCCTGGTGTACGGATACATCGGTCGCCGCACCAACACTAGACTCCCTAGACTGATAACCATACTCAATACGCTAAACATTATTGCTTCACATAGAAAAGATCAGATTTCGCGGTAGAACCGAACTCCTTTGATACCAATTTGTCACGACCCGCCCTCGGGGTCCGTGCCGTGACTACCCCAAGCCCGCCTTCCATAGGCCAGGGGCTGGTGACTAGCACCAAGGCGTAAATCCCGGTAAAAAGGGAAGGCATTTCCTTTGTGAAGTAAACAAACACCACAGAGTAAGCAAGCGGAAAGTAAACACAAATAAAAACAAAGTACAACTGAAAGTGCAGAAAAGTAAAAGGGCCAGTATACAAACCCAAACTGAACGTAAAGTACAACTCGAAAGGGAAAACAACAACTGTAAAGTAAAAGCTGCAACACCGAGCTGTCCACTGGAAATCCCACCTGAAGGGTGGGTACAGATAGCTCCACTGCTCCACGGGTCCCGCCGTCCGCTCCGAGCACGTCCCGCCCAGTGGTCCACCTCCAGGTATTGTCCTGCTCTGCAAGCCTCAGCTAAGATCAACGATGTCCGTCGTCTGCAACCAACACAACGTAGTGCGGGCAAAGCCCGTGCAGGGGTGAGTATAAGCTATTCAGTAGGGACCCCGAGACCCCTGAAGGTCTCTCAAATCCACAAAGGATAAACCACGAAGAAAGGTACAATCACGAAGTAACAACCGACACTGCTTAGGTATATGCCCATACATATACCTAAGTCATCAATTTCAAATACGCTCCAACCTCCGAGCCCAAGTACAACTCAGTCTACACAGGAAAGTAAACGTATTCCACATAGGAAAGCAAAACGAAATCCCCACAGGATAGCACAACACAATCCACACAGGAAAACAACAGGATTCAGATCACACAGGTATACTTCTTCAAAAGACGATAAAGATGATCTCTGATCCATATAAGTCGTCGGACCCACGAAGGATCGATAGGTAACTAACCCCCGCAAAAGACCCACACAGGATCGGGCCCACATAGGACCTATAGGCGTTGGATCACATAGGACCACTGAGCGCAAAGACCCACACAGGATCGGACCCACACAGGATCGGGCCCACACAAGACCTGTAGCACTGATCCACGTAGGATCGCTGAGTGCTGTAGTCATCATCGTCGAATCCACAGAGGATCTCTGTACTGTCGTCGTCGTAGTCACAGTAGCAGTAGTAGCAGTAGTAGCAGTCATAGTCGCAGCCAGCACTAGGGTTCCCGCACACAGCAAGCTCGTACAGGAGGATCCGCTCTACGAGCCGAGAGGCTGATACATCAACTGTCACAAAGTCCAGAGTTGATGTATCCAAAAGTTCTGTATCGTCAACAAAAACTCAACGCAACAGACGGCGCGTCGATCGGACGCCCAGTCTGAGAGTTATTGGCATTTTTGTCTCTAGGGCCCGATTGGTTTTTAAGGCAAAACCAACCCGACCGTACACCACCTGCTTCCAAACCTCGGTCGGAGTATACCAAAAGATCCGTGTCACTAAGAGGAACACAACAAAGTTGACGGCATGTCAATCGGACGTCCGTAGCTCAAGATATGAGCGTTTCTGCTCTGAAGACCCGGTTGGTTTCGTGAACGAACCAACCCGGCCGAACTCAAAGTATTCTGAAACTTTGAATGCGATATACCGAAACGACCGTCTCGATCTAAGGATCGTGTTTCCGCAGACGGTTCGTCGATCGGAGGTCTGTGGCTCAAGTTATGGCCAAAAGACCGAACCGTCTCGAAAACGGGGGTCCGGGTCCGGGCCGACCCGGCCCGACCCCCCCTGGGTCGGCCCGAACCGGGTCGACCCGAACCGCGTCGATCCGACCCGGTCCGGCAGGCCGGCCGGCGGCGCGGCGTCCTGGCACCGCACGGAGGCAGCGCGCGGGGGGCAAGGCCCCCGCTTGATTGGAAAGGCAGCGCGGCATTTAGCCGCGCCTTTGGAAACCCCCCCCCCCCCTTCGTGGGGGGACTGCTTTGAAGAGGACCGGGGGGCCGCCTGCCCCCCCTCAAGGAAACCGCCCCCCCAATTAAATGGGGGGGGGGGCTTTTGACCGCTGGCCAGGGGAATTAATTTCTCCCGGATTTTGACCATCCGGCCGGCCATCTGGCCGGCCGGTTTTTCTTCAACGGGACCGGTAAACCGGTCCCCTTTTTCCGGCTTCCGACGCCGGCGGCCCGGCCGCCGGTCTTCTCGTCCCGCCGCGGCCCGGAACCGGTCGCGGTGTTCGTCATCCGGTGCGGTGCGACGGCACCGCGCTCCTCCTCCACGCCTTTGATTCCCTTCAATGCAGCGCGATGGCGTCACGTTCTTGATGATCCTTCCACGGCGCGGCGCGACGGCGCCGCACAATTTAATCGTGCGAAAATCCGCGTGGTGCGACGGCACCACGCCATCTTGTATCAACCGCAGGATAAATTATCAAGAACAAAGGAGGGGGTTCGGCCGTGTTCATGCAGTCCGGCCCCCTCATGTTAAATGATAACACATAATGAAATCCTCACGTTAGTCATGCTAGAACCACGAACAAGGATAAATAAATAAACAAATAATAACAACCCCTACCTTGGGTTCAAGTTCGAAGATTGTCAACGACCCGCGGAAGACAACGTCGCGGAGGTCGGGCGTCACGGTAATCGTTCGTCAAATCCGATGACGAAAAGGTACGTCCGAAGAGGTACATCGTTGGCAAATCTTCGTATGCCGACGAAGGAAGTCCGAGGAGGAAGCGGCGTTCCCTTTCGTTGACACGGAAGACGAAGAAGAGAGGAGCGGCATTCTTCGTCGGAGCTTGACCGTTCTTCGTCAAGATTGAGCTTTCTTCGTCAAAGTTTGAAGAAGAAAGAAAAGCTCTCAATCCTCTCAAGAAGGGAAAACAAAACTAACCCAATAAAATAAGCTAAGAGCTTATTTTATTAACTCAACCAAACCTTTTTGAATTTCAAAGTTTTGAAATTCAAATAAGATAACTCCAAATTAATTAACAAGTTGACATGTCAATTAAAAGGGGGGTTAAAGGAGTTTGAGAGGAGATGAAAAGTTTAGGGTTCGTGTGGGCCCCACCACACTTAATCCTCTCAAGGGAGGTTAAGTGGGTGTGGGTCCCACCCCTAACATCCTTTGAGAGAAGTTAACCAACAAGTTTAAATAAAAAATTTGTAATCCACAATTTTTATTTAACTTATTCTAAACTCCCAAAAACTAACTCTCAACCCGAAATAAACGCAACCTCAGAAAAGGGCTCCTTAAGCGAATATCGACGCTGTGAGTTCATCGGTGTCCTCAGATTTCAATTCCGATCACCGGATCAAAATTTAGGTATTCCCGCTCATTCGTTCACTGAACGTACCCGAGCCAAACTTCGGAAATTGATTCCGGGCACACCGGCCCTCGGAATCAGGTGCCGTCTGAAACCTTGCTCTTGTAAAATTCCAAACAAAATTAAGAAAAAATTTCCCTTGAATTTTAAGGGTCTTTACAAATATTCCTGATATCCTCATCATGATGTAAAATTCACACTATATTTTTCCTTCCATAAAACGTTTTCTCTTCTTATTTGACCTTCTCTGTTTTCTCTAATTATATTCAACATGTAGTTTGAACTACACCAGGGGATTAGCCTCTAGTATCCACATCTGAGTTGGTAGTGTATGAGGTTGATATCTCAACAACTAAATCTAGTCCCCTGATGAAAAATAATGAAGAAACCAAGGTGTCTGTGTCATGATTTGATTTAACACTTGACTAGATCACTGAGGTCATTCACTTAATATATTTTTTCTATGGGGATTATGATTGGGTTGTATAATGGTTATTATGTGGAGGAGACAATAATTGAGGTTATACTATAGGTGGATGATGGATATGATGTTACAATTTAGGGGGTTTAAAATTTTCCAATACAAGGAGTGTATGGGGGGTATGATGGATGTGTCTATTGTTGAATTTCCACAGTTGGCAGCTACGGGAGTTGAGGCCAAGATTATGTTGCAAGTAGGGAAAAGTGAGAAGTATTTGATGGTCGAGATCACATTATATGATCTATAGGGGTTACCATAGGCTTCTTCTATGTGTGAAGGGGTGATGAGGATTAGTTTTTGGGTTTTATCTAGCTCACCTCCCTGGATATTATTAAATATAATATAACCACAAACATAATAGATTTACTCCATTCATAAAATCAAACATCACCCAAGTAACTTGATGATACTATCTCAGAAGACACTGAGGAGAACTGGTTTGGGATTAACAATACATGGAGGAATTTGAGGAACTTCATCACCCGTACCTAGTTAGCTGGCTCTCCAAACTGGTTTGGATCTATCAGTCACTGGCTAGTCATCCTATGAACTAATGTGGGGGACTCTATGAACCTCCACACACTAGCTAGTCCTGGTAGAGAAGTCATGTGCTGAAAGAATGTTGCTTGAAATTTCCTAGAAGAAGCACAAATATGAGGGAACCCAAGAACATCAGGTATTTTGGGGAAGATAATCCATCCAGAATGGATGGAACATGATAATTTGGTATTTTTTTCTACTAACACAAATATTATCAACAATATGAAGGTGGAATGGGTGTAATCTGAGCCCAATCTGGTGGAAGTGACATCTGTGGGGTAAAAGTGGCGGGCCAAATAGAACTGGATGTGGATCAGAGCCATGTAATTCTACTCTAAATCCAATGATGTGGTAGTACATTTCTAATATTGGATGTGGATCTTATAGGACGCTTAGTAGAAGATTCTTGTTCTTGAACTCGTGGTTTTTAGCACTGATCATTAGGGGAATTTTCTAATATAGAGGTTCTAATATGTGAATAACCCTCTGAAACATTTCCTAGTTTGTTATAAACTCTAACATAGTTGAACATGATGATTTATTTTCTAATTAATTATTTCCATTAAATGAATTAATGAGGTAGTTAGTGTTTTTTCCATATCTTCATCTGAGTATTCCTCAATGCGGGAACTAGTGGATAACCATGTGATCACTCATTTATATGAAACTTTCTAAAAATCGTCGAGCATTCAGGGTCTACATTGTTGTCTGAGATCTGTGAATTTTTCGGTTGGGAGGTTATATGGCTGGAGAATGGGGATCTATGGAACAACAAAATTTCATTTCCAATGTGCACTACCTCATCATTTGGGTAACAAAAGTGTTGTTAAATTTTACCCGATCAAAGGTGAATGAAGGCCATGAATCACGATGTGAAAATTGAGGAACACTTGAGGGGTGGTTTGACATTAGAGGTTAAAAAACTACCATGTTCAAAACACAACATCCATTTCTCTTATTTAATAATGAGTATATACATATGAGGTTCAACTAGTAGAAATGATTGAAACATGATACCAATATTATAATGTCATCCAATGTATCTTTGGCCAGTGTCCTAGGATAGTAGGTGAGGGATTTTAGTCCAAGAATCATTAATGTTAGGGGGCCGTTTAGATGGGGAACAATATGAGGATATATATAAGGGTCTTGTGAATCATGGTAATGAAGTTATATAACTTCTTAATGGATTACAACACTCCTAGAATTAAGCCACCATGAATCAGAGCACATTGGGTAAGTGTAGCATTCTTAAAATGGTCAAATCCATATTCCTGTGGGAATATCACCTCAAATGATGGGAAATGGATAAGGGATATGAATTATCTGATAGTTCACCATAATCCAAATAATCTTCTTATTAGGAGAGATCATATGTTTCCATGTAGTTTTAAAATGGGAAATTAACAAGACACACAAATTTTAACATCATACATTGATAATATTAGACATACAGTTTATCATCATATGTAGAAGTTGATGAATTTCATATTTTAACATCATGTTTTTTAGATATAAATCTGGGTAGTTTTACAACATTAAACTTAGATGAGTTAACCGATATGAATGGAACTCATCTATCCAAGGAGATGGCAGTTCTCCCAGGAAATCCTTATAAGGAAAGGGAATCCGAGAACAACCCACTTTGGGAAAATGAATATGGGGAGAGTAACACAATGTTTATGGCCATGATTCATGGACCAAGGGTGAATAATTTATGTTTATAATTCTTGGATTATGTGGTGTTGTGTCTCAATCCAATGTGTGTGAAATCAAAGTAAGGTTACCCAATGATTCTTTGAGGGGCCTAAGAGGCAACATAATTCCACCCAAAAAATCACTAAAATGATTGATTAACGTTTATGGTCATAACTATATAACCATGATTCTTGGTTTATGATAGTAGTGTTTGGACAATAGTATGATGGTCATAAGAGGATATGTGTAATGCATAAGAGTGACAAATTGATGTGGAAGGAGGGTCGAGAGGACCCAACATCCCACAACACATTCCCAATAAGACAATTTTTCAATTTAAATTCATGATTCATTGAACTAGGCATGTGTCCTAATTTATGGACACACATTTCAGGCCACAAACTCCTTGAAGTGTTTCACACAGCACAGATGGGAAGTAACATGAAATGAGAGAGATAGATGAGGCCTTGTACAAAAATAAAATGTTGGGAAAGTTGGAGATACTTTAAATCCATGATTACTGGACCGTAGACTCCTAGTATATGTTTATAATGTTAGGTCTGTATAATAATCATTTAAGGTCATATAATTCAGATCATGTTGGGAATCATAATCAAATATTTTTAGGGTTTGGTTGTGAAAACCCATGATGTGAATTGGATCCATGGGGACCTGGAACAACACAAAAAATTCCTGAGGAAACATGAATATATTTTAAAGTCATGGTACTAGGACGTAGACTCCTATTTAATGGTGATAGATTTTGGACCATGGGGTTCTTTTGTGTCTCAACCATGACAAAGACCAACCTCTCTACTTCAATGATCGAGTGATTTATGCTCAATATGTAAAATATGGAGTGTTATAGAATTCTATTATCTTGTTGGAGATAACACAATGAGGGAAAAAAGTAGTTGAATATTCCAACATTGGATATTGTGATTTTCAGGTCCAGGATAATGAAATAAGAGTAACTAAAAGGTAGGATGTTACTATTTACTATGTTTGAAAGATGGGTTCTTTAACCAAATCGGTTAACGACTGGGTGAAAAAAATGATAGATAGACTATTTCTCGAGTTTGAAAAATGGGATGTTTTGTTTTCTACCAAATATCATTCAATGTGTGAGCCCATGACTATAGGATGGACAATATGGCATGAAAACATTTTGTTTGGGAGCCCATCAAGACTATGAGAATAATGTATCTACAGATCAGGGAGTTCACAAAATAACAAATAATATGTAGGTAAGTACCTACAAATTAGTTGATAGAAAGGTTATGAATGATATATAATATAAAAACATCCCTACAAATACCAAAACGATGGGAAGCAATAAATTCAAGGTTCTGGTACATGAAATAGAATGAGGACGACATCGGTAAGGTTACCCTCTTTAGTGAGGATATCAGTACATATCACATTAGGATATATTCTTTCTTGACATAAGGTGGAGTGTGGTTCATATCATAATAGTCATATGAGGTATCTCAGTTTCATAAGAGGTATTTATTGACATCCCATACTCATCGCATGTGGAATCTCAATTTGAGATGGGTTAAGGGTATTGTTTAACGTCATGTGCTATAGAAATTTGGATTTTTATTTTAAATTCATTCAAAGAAGACTTGGGATGTTATTAGTTTAAAGACAAAGAGCTCATAATATACGATTTGATGCTCGTTTAAGGGTTCTTAGCATGACCATCGGTGTCCAGAGGGTGTTTGGGTGACATGAAAGGGTGAAAACCAATTTGAATTGGGGAAAAATGGACCCTTTTACACATAAAACAGGAAAAATCATTTTTTTAATATATATCATTGCATTATAGAAGGAAATATTCTTAAGAAAAATGGGATTGGGGAAGGATATAACATGGAGTCATAACGTATCCCATAATGATAGAAACAATCTCATGTGGTCTTGGAACACAACATAGAAGAATTCCAACACAGGAAGGAGTTGCCCACTAAAATGAGGATATTATATCTTCCCATGTATGTATTTAATAATCTTGAAACTATAATGAATAATCCTATAGTTTTACATCATGAGTTGAGGACATTGGGGTTTTCTCGTCCAAAATATAACATATAGGGCATTCTAGTTTGATATGCGGTAAACTCATCTAATATTAAGAGGAATCCTAAATTTATATAGCGTATGATAAAAGTTTATCATGACCCATTGTTAACATTGGGGGGCTTTTTCATTGAGCCTCACATTATTTGTACCTCATATTCGGATACGAGGAAATCATATTATTTTAATGTGCCATGGTAAATGAATCTCGGATAAACCTATAATGGAGTTCATTTACAAAGGAGGCATTTTACCACAATAAATTGTAGTTATGTTGGTCATAGATAGAATGATATCATAAATTCTAGACCATAAAAAATTTAATTTCATATTTCCCGAACTATGGGAATCAATAAAATATAACAATGATATGATGATTATATGGAACTGTTGTACTTATGATATATTATTGGCATGAAAGATATGTAACCCAATGTGAATGTATCCCAAAGAGGATCACATATTAAAAAATTACAATGAAAAAAATTAAACATAGTATATTTTCATAATTCATTGACTGCGGAAATGTGGAGAATAATTTAATGTATTGGTGCTTGGATGGGGAAATATTTGTATCATGGTTGTTTGTGTTGAACGGAAGAGATAAAACCCAATGAATAATGATCCATAAATATTTTCTTACCCAATGAATTCTTTTGTATGAACTATAAATAGTTTTTTAATAGAATTCTTGGAGTTTATTTGCGGTATCAAGACCACGGGATAATTAGCTGGAGGCTGGTGCCATGGTAAGAAAGTCCAAGAATCACTATATATTCCATGATAATGGTAATAAATCCACAAAAAGTTCAATAATATGACATGGTGGAAGAACAACACTGGTAGTGAAAATCCACTATTTTAAATGAATTGTTGCAACCTATGATTATCATGGGGCATCCCATGTTTGTGTATGGGGTATGGTTATTGGAAATATCTAACATATCACAATTGGTATCCTAGTTATATAAGGGTTATGACTTCTTTAATCATCCCATTATTCTCATATCACACATTATAGTTTTATTTTAGGTTAGTCAACTCTCATTAATAGGAATCCATAGTTTATCTATGGTAAGATCATAGCTTCACTTCATGTGATGAGGATGTTAGGCTCTACAGTTTAAATTTAGACTAATAGGATTTTAGGGAATAAAAATAGATTAATTACATAATTATTGTATTTATTCAAATTAGATTTAGGGTCTATTTAATGGACCCTGAATCATATTTTATGGTTGTATTGTTTTGAAAATTGAATAAAATTTTACGGTCATAATTATTTGACAATGGATTTGAGTATCCCAATCGTATGTGTGTAGTGTGTTTAAGTGAAAACCCTAATATTGATCCATAAAGTCCTAACAACACACAACATATTCGTAGGAGTAACCCCACACAAATTTTAAAGTCTTGATGCATGAAAATAATATCTTCAATTGAATTACAACTTGAGAACAAGGAATTTTTTGGAGGTCTGATACACTCTCCCTCAATTGTGCAAAAATATTATGCTCCATTAGAATATACCTAATGAATGTAGCAAGGAAGTTGAAACATGGGCTCTTATTTTGAAGTGTTTTATCTTGGTATCATATGTGTTCTCATAGATAATACCATGTCACTATGGTGGAATGAGTGGATGAAAATCCTCTAATTGAACACTCTTTATATCATATTTTGGTTCCATGCTATGTTGTGAACAACCTATAGAGTGATTTATTCGAGGAATTATAAATCATACATAGATTTATCAACCCTTTTTTCAGTTTATACTGGCTATATAATGATGTTTGATGAGAAAAAAACTAAAAATGACGGGATCACTACATTTCGTCCATATAATAGGGAATATAGGGTCACCTAAGAGAAACTTGATTTCATGGTATGATAGGATCCTAGGGTATTGTGGATCCTTTTTAATTGTCTTTTCTTTTTATGGTCATCTCCCTTATGAATGATGATTGAGAGTGTCTTGTTGAATTCCACAGCATGTCAATTTTCCATTGCATGGTAGCGGGAAGTATGGTTTGATTAAATGATTGAAATGCAAAAAAAATCTCTTCATCTTGGAATCCTGGAAGTCGGTGTAATTGTTAATGGAATTTCATGAGTGAATAAAAATCGATGGATGAAATGGGAGACAAGGATCTCGATCCTGGACTTTTCAAAGACATCAATGAAGGGAATCACCTCTACCCTCATCATGAAGATGTACATAATATTCATAATGAATATATACTGGTGAGATGTCATTGGTGGGGATTTCCCCACAGCCTTATTCCCATGTACTGCAATGGTACAATAATACATGGTAGTGTAGAGTAACTCTAATGGACTATAAATAATGTTTCCCTAAATTTGACATTAATTGAACCTCTGGTATTATTTAATGTTGACATCAACCAAAGTCGTCCAGAAATAGACCAACCTTCAAATCAAGAGGGAGGGTATCAATACTATATTATTTGAACCTGCGGACCTAATAATGACTTCTTTCATAACATGGGGAATATAATATATTTTGATGAAACACAAGATATTTCCATAAAACCACTGACACTAGATATTTGATTCAAGTTATGTCCCTCTAATCAGTTAGAATGGCACTACCCACTAATGGATTCTCTCATTCATGACATTGGCCAACATGAGAATGCAATGACAGAGGTAATCAATGAGATATCTAATAAGTTATTCCCACTATTATGGGGTAACCCTAGTTTCTTGGAACATATGTACCACTAGAAATATGGTATACTTAATTATTTCTACAGTTATATATAAAGGGGTTAAAATGACCATCTGATTCGCCACATGGATGATTCAGTCATCCTAGTTGTGTTCCATATGAGATAAATATAAACATGACAAGGAATCTATGTGACCATTCTGTGACCTTGGAACATGATTCCCCTAATACTTGGTATGGATCTGGTCCATTATCTAACATGTGAACTCTAAAAGGGGAATAAGTTATATCTTTCTAATGATTTATTCTCCATTTATTTATTTGATGACTGGATTAGAGTCTCCCTTCACGTGAATTTGTGGGACACCAGTCTTGGTGGACAAATAAAACCCATTAATGTGGTATTTATTCACTAACCAATAATATGTAAATGTGAAGATTCTTTTTCTATAACTCAACATAACATTGTGAGTCCCTTTACATTAGTCTATTAAAGAGTCTAGATGTATGATAGTGAACCAAAGTGTTGACACATTGGGAGTTATGTTATCTAAACCATTTGATAGTGTTGGTCGATGGAATCGTGGTTCTCCTCGCTTCACGAAATGGTCAACACAAAATATCGAAGGTGTAAAAAAATCCCCAAAATGATATGGTGGAATCACATGTCATAATCTGATATTGGAGACCCTATAATGTAAATGGTAGAAGTTGTAGGAGGCTATAAAATAACTGATATCCAGTCAGTGGGAAGAAACTCCCATAATTCATCTTTCTCAGAGGAAACGACATGTTCTTGGTCTGTCCAAGATCCAATCAGTGTTAGAATTGAAATGGTTGTATGAACTGATGTTAACTAGTTATGTGGATGGAGATTCGATAAAGGATTCACTACATGAGTAAAATTTTCACTATCAGCTAATCCATCTATTGGGGATGGAATCAATCATATCATTACATCCCTACAGGGTAGGGTATTCACCACTAACTCATTCAAAATGGTGGTTATGTTCGAATGTGGCTCAGCAAAGTGCTCAATAGTAACATAGTTCAATTCAAATAGATTATGGTCAAGTATCTAAACCCATCCATATAGTATAACTCATTTCGATACGGATGAAATTAGCTATCTAAAACATTAATGAGGAATAATAGATGTCATGTTTATGATTTTTAATAGAGTCGACAATGTTCTTATACCAAAATATGCATCATGATTAATACGACAACTGAGGTCGTAAGTCAGTCTTATGCATATTTTTTTACATGGATTACATCTCCGGGAGAATGGATCATTGAGGGAATATGAGAAAAAATAAGACTTAAATCAAAATTATTGGACCACCCAAGTAAATCCTCATCGCACAATTGGCACAATCATTGATATCCTCTATGCCAATTAGAATTCTACTCAGTTTGATAAAAACAAGATAGAATAATATTGGACCCATTTTAGGAGTGGCTATATGAATGGGGATTACAAATTTGAGTTTCTCATTGATAGGTAAGATTAAAAATTTCATGGAGGATATGGTGTTGACCATGGGCCATATGAAGTATTCCTATGTATATTATTTTATAATAATAGTTTTAGTCATTGTAGATTGATTCAACCCTAACCGTCTTATGGGTTTGGGATACATTGATTGTATGGTTATGGATTACTCTTAAAATGTAACATAGGAATGAACTTACTTCTTACTCACTTATGGAAGAGGAACAATGGTATACCAAAGGTAGGTGTAGGTACATGTACTATAGTGGATACACATTAGAGCTCTGGCCTGAGAGATACATCCCATATATCCTGGTTATAGTTTGAATAATTGTTTTCATTGTTCAATTACCTCCTATTCTACTGATGTATTAGGATGGATGTGATTTCTTAGAGACATTATTTTTATCCTTATGTTTTGAGGCATTTTAAGGGATAATACCCGGACAGATGCCCATTTTCATACTCATTCTCTATCTTCTAGTAGATAATGAGAGATGAGGACCATGAAAGGCATTTATGGAACCATGACACCACTGTGGTTAGATGAGTGATTAATCCTATTACATTAAGGAAAAATATCCTATAAATGTGGAATGAATCGGAGGATTCCTAGAAAGGATCCAAATGGAATGAGTCTCTGTTTTCCTGCTAGATGAAGTGGACATGTCCTATGATACTTTCATGAAATGAAAACTTTTCCCCTCTAGACATGTCTTGATTGAACACCTAATATTATTGGGGTGTCAATCCCACTTGGATGAAATGTTCAAAAGTTTCAACCTAATATTTTCAAGATGCTTCACATGAACAATTAAATTTTCTAGAACACATGACCATTACCCGAGTGTTTATGTCGAATGTAATTCACATAATCAATTCCGATTTCATGGACATATTATTATGATCAAAGAAGAAATTTCCCAAATGCATTTCATAATCAAATAGGACATGTTCATGTTATTATTTATAACTAAATAAGACATATATGTATGTTGTCCCATGATCATCCCAAATTTTCCTCAATAAATCACATTATAATGGTATAATTTTCAATAGGCAGTCATGTTACAATGTTGACATGTTGGAATATTGTCGTGATATCTTTCAGTAATTTATAAATTTAATATTATGGAAATGTTTATATATTAGTAATATTTCACTATATATAATTGAATTTTTCAAGTCATGCCTTACAATTAATCTGACATGTCCAAGGTCACCTAATGACACTACATGAATAATGAAGAGTCTTTCAATCATGTGACCTTAATTTAACCACATGATACTGCCTCGTGTACATGTTTGATATGATTCATGTGCTTGAATGGTGCACTTTACTTTCCAAATTGACAATTTAATAAGTCCAAATGGGATATATTTTCATGGATGGAGAGTGGATATAATTTGGGTTCATTCCAAAGGCAAACCTATTAATTCATGTATGGAAAATGGAGGGCCTACACATGGGTTCTTATGTATGTAGAGGCCACCTAAATGATTAGGATAATTAAATGTAATACACACGTATGGTACATTAAAATTCATGAAATTACATGACTTCATAATTTGACTTGTGATGGGTTCATTGGTGATACACATGGGGTGTTTATTCGTGTGATTGGGTGCATTGATCAAGTTATAAATTTCATGTCTTGGAGGAGTGCATGGTATTTGGGGGTGCTTTTCATCAATCATACACCATAACATTGAGTGTAGGAGCATCGTGAGACTGAGGGTGTTGCTTTAATAATTACCATGTCAATGGGGTGTTCATCCGAGATTCACACATACATTAGATGCACTACCAGTGTTGGTCTTACCCTATAAATTCTTTTTTATGAACTATAAATAGTTTAGGAACATAATTCTTGGACTTTAATTGGGGTATGGTGACCAGGGGTTAATTAGCTGGAGGCTGGGGCCATTGATAGAAAGTCCTAGCATCACAATGTATTCAATGATAATGGTAATCAATCGACACTGTGTTCTATAATATGTCATAGTGGAAGACCAACACTGGTAGTGAAAATCCTCTCTTTTAATTTAATTAATGAAACCTATCATTATCATGGGGCATCCCATGTTTGGGTATAAGGTATGGTTATTGAAAATAAATAACATATCACAATTGGTATCCTAGTTATATAAAGGGTATTACTTCTTCGATCATTCTATAATTCTCATATCAGACATTATAGTTTTATATGAGGTAATTCACCTCTCATTAAGATGCATCAATAATTTCTCTAGGGTAAGATCATAGTTTCACATAATGTGATGAGGATGTTAGGATCTGTTGTTTAAATACACACTAATTGGATGTTAGGGGAGAAAAATAGATTAGTGTCATAATTATTATCCTTATTTCTATTATTTCATGGCTGTATTTAATGGACCCTGAATCTTAGTTTATGGTTGTATTTGTTTTTTGAAAAATGAATAACATTTTATTGTCATAATTATTAGACAACGGATATGAGTATCCCCACAGTATGTGTGTAATTTGGTTAAGTGAAAACCCTAATATTGATCCAATACGGCCAAAAACCACACAACATATTCTTAGGGGGAACCCCACACACATTTTAAAGTCTTGATTCTTGAAATTATTATCATCAAGTGAATTACTACTTGAGAAACATGGAATTTTTTTCAAGTCTTATACTATCTCCCTCAATTGTGAAAAAATATTATCATCCATTGGAATATGCCACATGAATGTTGCAAGGACATTAAATCCTAGGCTCTTATTTGTAGTGTTTTATCTTGGTATCATAAGTGTTCTCAGAGATAAGACCCAGTCACTATAGTGGAAAGATCGGAGGAAAATCCCATAATTTAAAACTCTATATATCCTTTTTTCGTGCCATGATATATTTTGAACAACCTACAGAGTGATTTCTTCGAGGAATTATAACTCATATAGAGATGCATCGACCATTATTTCGGTTTCTTTTGTCCATAAAATGATGTTAGAAGTGAAAAAAACTAAAACATGGTGGCATCACCACATTTCATCCATATAATAGGGAATATAGGGTCACCTTGGAGGAACTTGAAGTCATGGTATGATAGGATCCTAGGGAAATGTTGATCATTTTAAGTCTTCGTTAATTATTATGATAATATCCCTTCTGAAAAATGTTTGAGATTGTCTTGTTGAATTCCACAACATGTCAATTTTCCATTTCATTGTAGTGGGATGTATGGTTTGACTAAATGTTTGACATGAAAAAATATATCTTCATGTTGGAATCCTTCAAGTTGGTGTAATTGTGAATGAGACTTTCTTGAGTGAATCAGAATTGATAGTTGAAATGAATGACCAGGATCTTGAGCATGGATCAATCAAAGAAATCATTGAAGGGAATCACATTTACCCTCATCGAGAAGAAGTCCATCATATTAATAATGAATATGTACTTTTGAGATGTCATTGGTTGGGATGTCCCCAAACCATTAATCCCATGTACTGCAATGGTACAATAATACATGGCGGTGTAGAGTAACTCTAGTGGCTTACACATAATGTTTCCCTAAATTTGACATTAATATATCCTCTGGTATTACTCGATGTAGTCATCAACCATAGTGGTCCAGAATTAGACCAACCTAAAAATTAGGAGGGAGGGTCTCAGTAGTATATTTTGGGAACCTTATGTCCTAAAAATGACTTCTTTCATAACATGGGGAATATAATATCTATTAATGAACCACATGATATTCTCATAAAACCCATGACATTACATATTTTATTCAAGGTAAGTCCCTCTAATCAGTTTCAATGTCACTGCCTATTGATGGATTAACTCATGAAAGACATGGGCTGACATGAGAATATAATGATAGAGGTAATCAATGAGATATGTAATAAGTTATTTCCACTATTATGGAGTAACCCTAGTTTCTTGGAACATAATAACCACTTTCAAGTTGGTTTACCTATTTATTTACACTATTATATATAATGGGGAGAACATGACCCTCTGATGCGCCACATGGATTATTCAGTCATCCTAGTTTTGGACCATATGAGACAAATATAAACATTCCAAGGAATATATGTGACCATTATGTGTCCTTGGAACATTAATCCCCTCATACTGAGTAGGGATCTAGTCCATTAGCTATCATCTTAACTCTAAAAGGGGAATACGATATTTATTTCTAATGATTTATTTACCATTTATTTATTTGATGAATGACTTGGAGCCTCCTTTCACGTGAATATGTGGGACACCATTCTTGATAGAAAAATAAAACAAATTAATGTGGGATTGATTCTCATTATCATTACTGGGGAATCCTTATGACCTAGATAATGAATATTTTAAGATATCCTATATAGGTGTGATTAATTATATCCCCATACCTACATTATTGGGATTAGGATTGATGAGACTTTTTCTGGTCAGTCTCTGGGAGGGACTATCAAAATTCAAATACCCAAACCACACATCATAATCCACTAATTTGTTAGATTCATTTAGTATATAAACATATACGGTTATTTATAGAAGGATCATATGGAAAAATAGGGAAAAACAAATTTCATACTATTACAAGAATTTTGTGGAATAAATTGATGTTTAACTACTGTAGTATCACCACCCAATGAGCCAAACATTTCATTGAAATGTGTCAATTGTGAATATAAAATCCCAAGTCTTCCTAGGACACAATATGTATCTAATGATGATTGGTAAAATGTTGAAACTTGTTCACTAATAAATTGAGGTAACTCTTCTCAAGGGGTGAGTATCTAGTCTCTATGTTTTGAATCTTCTAACTGAAAAAGTATAATTTAGTTTCTCTCCCATCCTATTTTTTCAGAAATAAGGGAACTGTCTAAACACTATAGAGTGGTCAGATAGGGGACTAGAGTAATCAATGGGACAAGTGGCATCAAAAAATTGTTTTTAATCGGCACTAATTTATTTCCATAAGTGTAGTATAATATTAAATATCCAATTATAAAATGGTTCCTTTATTTAGGAGCCTAGATATTTGGTTACATGAGATGTGTATATTTGAGGTAAATTAGCATATATAGGCTATGCGGACATCAAAAACACATTTCTTCCGGTTGTTTAATCAGGTGGTGGAATTTTTATTATTTTCATGATCTTATATAGGTTGACCAGAGCCTCTTTATCTTACATGAAAGATTAGAAATATACTAGAGGTAACACTAAACACACACATCATGGGGTATATATTTAAATTTTAGAAGTAATGGATTCCCAAATATTTCACATGGACTTTTTACATTGTCCAAAAACTAGAAATACTTTTCTACCAAGTTTCCCATATAGAATTTTGAAAATTTCTATAGAATTGGATAGAAAATGTTGTGCATGGATGAGCGTTAAGTGGATCATTTGTTCTTAAATACAATGTGAATAACTTGATAGAATAAATCCCCATAAGGTTCATTGATAATGTTGGAATCCTCATCATCATGGATGATATGTATCTAATTTTACACGTGTTATCCATCAATTAAAGAGATGGCATGGTGACTAGCTGTAGGATCAATCAAAAACACTATCACTATAAGGGAGAAATCATCCTTCTAGAAATGGTGGTTGAGGTCCTAAAAATCAATATATACTATGATATTAAAATTATTATTTATGACTATGATGTTTTTATACATCCACAAGGATTACATAAATTTTGTGATGATTTTGTCTAGGATAATCTTATCAACCATTTAATGATCATAACACTATATGAGGTGTCAATATTTCATATAGGCTTCTTGGATCTGTAATGACTCTTTAGGAGACCAAATTTTTTGATGGAAACATGTTTTTCTTATTATGGAATCTCACCATAGGTCAAATAAAATAAATTCTGGTTCTTCTTCATGACAATTATATAGTATTTACTCTCATTAGGTGAATTTTTTGCTCTGCTAAATATCTGACATAAATCTCTCTAGGTAAAAAGATTCAACTGATGTAAATCATCAATGGAGGTAGAGACTCCAAATTAAAATTTAGGAGAGGAAAATATTAAATACTATTTTTCATCAAGGAAAGGGGAATAAATGTGAGGAAGTAGTTCATCCTGTCCCTCTAACGTCTGGGGCAAGGGTCTCTTGCCATGGCTTCGGCCATGACTCTACTCGTACTACAACATCGCTTCCCCCTATAGGGTTTCATTTATTATTGTGGAGGGCTCCATTATCTTATTATAAATACTTGAGGAAGTTGGATTTGTTCCTTTAGTAGTTGGATTCCTTCATTGTCTCTATGGGATACAATTTTCTTCGTCTGACTTCAGCTGCGGTGGCGTGGGTTCTCCTCGAGCAACAACCAATGGTTTCTTCGATCTCGGACTTCAGATTCTTCAGAGTGGTGATGGTTTTGGTTTTTTTATTCCTTTTTATTCCATCTGTGTTCAGATTCCACATGTCATCAAGAAATGGTGTTGATTTTCTTTGTGGCTAGTGTTTTTTTCAGGTGCGAGTGTTTTGGTCCTTCTGCTTCACTTATCGGTGTTGTGGGTTCAGCTCTTGGTGCTGGTTTTTGTATTAACATGTGGTAGCGGTATATTTTGAGTGTTTTGTGGTTGTGTCTACTGGGATTATTTTAAATGGTTCAATTTATCTTTTTCTCATTTATTTATGTCCACTGGAATAGGGAAGGAAAATAAATGTTGGTCATCGGTTGATTCGGGCTCATCATTGAAGGATGCTTTGATAATGGTAGATTTCTTTGTATCGTTCCCAAGTTTGTTCCATGTTTCATGTAGTATAGTTCATAGTTCATTTTTCTATGAAAGGTTAGTAATTTTATGATGGTTGGATGTGTTTAGTTTGTGTATTTTGTTCTTCTTTTACATCAGTGGCACCTGTAGGCGTTGGGGGATATGGAGATGAGCTCGGTTGAGGGAATTGGCTGCTTAGTCTACTATGCTGGCTTCCGAAGATCACCACTATTTCCGAGGAGGACATGAGTGGTGGCATTAAAGGGGCAATGAGATGTGAGGGAAGCGACTGCAAATTTATTGTGATTTTTCATTCTTGGTTGTCTCATGGAGGTTGAAGATGTCGAGATTGACTGGCCAATTTTTTCATGTTTTTAAATCACTAAGACACTCTATAAAGAACAGTTCTAGATGAAGAGATTGAGCCGAATGTTTTCACTAGATCTTGTCTATCCAGATTTGGAAGAATGAGAGGATGGATATTTTATCAATCAGTATTAGGCATGTGGTACCCTGCACGAGACAGCTAGCCGAGCGGTGATGAGAAGGTGGAGGCTTTACATATCATTGTAGTTTCTGGGGTGGGGTAGCTCCTATAGTCTCTATCTGGGATGAATTTATTTTAATCCTTTTAATTGGTTTATTTTGTTAGGATTCACCCATTCCCTTTATATGATTCTTTGGAAAATACAAAAAAAAATTGATTCTAGAAAAAAACCAATCAATCCATTGGGAACCATTATGGCCAATATAGGAAGAGATAAATTCCTTGATGTGGAGTTACTTGTCTAGAAAGACTGAGGCCACTGAAGCTGTTGAGCCAATTTCCATTAGACCACTGAATGCATGGTCCAATATTGATATCAAAGAAATGTATATGAGTGATATTTTTTTCAGTTCAACTCTACTCTATGGAATATGTAAGAATTCAATAAAAATGATTAAATGGGGTGAACAACTCAGTACCGTATATAAGTGGGTGGTTCTGTTATCACCTCGTCCAATCCAATGTTATATAATGAGGTAATATATTGAAAGAATCCTTTTATAGTTATACCGAATAACTTTTCCATCAATATAAAATATGTAACACCTAGTTCCTACTTTGTCGGCTCCAGCTGATGAATCGAAAGAATAAAGGCATTGTCCATGTAATCCAATCATATAGACTACGGTGGTAGTCGGATCATTGGTGTGCATAACACCATTGGTCTAAACCTACTTCTAATCCCTCATTTAGTTGCAGATATCCATATAGTAAACTTCAAATCAGATTATGAGAGACTCATCACATTGGAGAACCCATACTCGACTATTGGGGGAGAACATGAGGTACTGGTGATATAAGTAGAAGACTAACTCTTGAAAAAGAATCCATGGCCTACCTAGAAACATGTTGTTGACAATAACCTATGATTCCAACCTGATATAAAAAATTTATTTCTTGAAAAAACAATTAGATATTTAAAAGAGGAAATCTATGTTGATTCATTTCAATACATTAATTATCCGAAATTTTCATGTTGGAGGGAGTTAGATCATCCTCAATCAGTCCAGCCCTATGGAATAATTCAGGATAAGGATGATCATAGAACCTATATCCACCAAGTATTGGTAGATATCCACACCATAAAATTTTCGTGTAATGGAAAATGTTTGTATATTCCCTTATGTGAGTACAACATCACCATTCTCATAGAAATTGATTAAAAAAAGAAATTCTTCTTTCATTATTTATTCTATGTTGTAGGACTCTATGGTATCTACCTCATGTTATATATAAAGAGTAATTTTAATTGCTTATTCAATGGAATCAAGAATTTATATTAACAATTGGAGGTCCTTGATGATTAGGATAATTCTATGTATTACTATGAGGACTTTCAACACATCATGCCTACACACCAAATGTTTGTTTTTTCTGCTACGGTACTCTATTTTGATGGGTACATAGTGGGTGATGTAGGACGAACTAGTAGTGTTTGGATAGTACATGAAATATTATGGTGCTGTAGAGATGACCTAATATGAACTACAACTGACTTACTATTTTTTGGATGAGGCCTAACTCTTATTAGATGTAGCTAATCACCATATAATAGTGGCTGATCTACTCAGTGAACTAAAACTATTGGTTAACGAGGAACACTTGATGTAATTTTATGGGAGGAATGTTCCTATTGAGATTTATGAAAACCTACCTCGTAGTCATGTTATCATGAATAGTCTGAATTGAGGTATTAGTAATGGAATTATGGGTTATTTCTGTCCTTGGACATTCCATTGATGGTTCCAACTGGATGCACCTAAGGGATTTCATTTCATTCCCTATTGTCCATCCTTGTGAAGAGATACTACTACGTGATGAAGTTCATGTAGGCATAATCCTTTTCATTATCAATGATGTAATCCATTTATGGTAATAACCTAGGCATTATTACTAAATCAGGATGCATTAAAACTCTATGAGTAAAAGATAAGTTCATCACTCTCTGTGGACTATAATTTCTAATGTTTTGTCAATGCTTGTTCTTCTGGGATTTGGAAACTTATCACATGGATGAATATGATGTATATATAAAGGGAATGATAACATTAAGACATACTTACCTGCCGAATAAATCCCAAATGATAGTGTAGGTGCATGAAATTACCCAATTACCCAACATACCATAATTCTTATAGGTCCCATTTTTTATGCATTCTACAATTCAATTGAGCTTTCAATATCAGTATAATGATTTCTAGAGATATGAATATTTAATGTAGGGATTTCACCCATTAAGTCCATCCATTGATTAACATGGTCCTAGATCCAATCATTAAACACATGTCATTCATTAATGATCAATCCAAGGATCCCATGTTTTGGGAAATGGTCAAAACGGTCATTGGATTTGAATTAATGGTTCCTTATGTACTCTGGAAACATCAGAATTTCCTTATGTAGGGATAATTTTAAATTTCCAAGGACCAGTGTTTCCCTGGGGTAATTGTAATAGGTTATTCTGTATGGTATGGAAACTCGGGGATCCTATCCTAGATGAGGGGTTGTAGCTAAATTATCCCATTTAGAAAGCTGTACTTGGTGAGGTGTTGTATAATGGTAATGAGTTGCATAAGGAAACACTAAAAATGAATTCCCTCACTAAGGATACTATGACAAACAATCCAACAACACTACTTTCTTAGGGTCCTCTTCCTGTATATTTGTGGGAATATATACTTTGGTAGGCCTTATTATGGAAGATAGAAGAGGCGACATGCTTGACTATCTAGCCATTTATAAGTATTCCTCCAAACGATGGGCCTCAACTGAATAATCATGGAACCCAACTTGGATTTTTTTGAGTCATGAGGGTTGGTAACAAACTTATCTTGAAATTACCCATTCACACTGATAAAAACATCTCTTGATTTTGTGACACGTTAAGTAATTATGTGATTTATTTCCATAGAGATACAGGGCCTGTGACATGCTCAGCAAGCACTTCATTGCACAAAAAGTGGTAAGAAAATACATTTATTGTGGGTTGAAGAGATTAACTATTAAAGAAGAATCCATTTAATTTCTTATGAATATACAATGGACCCTATGGGCATTTGGCAGTACCAGAAAAATGAGGCTCATTTAGATTTTATAAAAAAACCATTGAATCTTTATTGCCTTCTCCTTCACTGGAATTCACATCCTTGGTCCACATAATAGAATAATGTGTTCTGAGTAAAACAATGGTTCTACCATACAATTAAATGGTCAAAATATATGACTCCCAATATTTGGGGTGGTCTGATGTTATCTACACATACCAAGTATGGCATTATGTCAAGTACGATTTCCACTTGTCATGTCTCCAAGGCCTACTGGTTAGTGGATAGAGTATATATATATTCATATAGGTGAGGTTACATATTGTGGATTGGGTATTTAGTCACTTATTCATTTATAGGATAATCGTATTGGTGAAAGTTCTCATCAACTAATGTTGAAGAAAGACCATGATATTGAAAATTGTTATTACACATCTCCTGTGGGTTGGACGACTCATACCACTATTTCTTACCATACCTATATACTTCAATTTTTACATGATGAATGGGGCCAAAAATCTCAAATAGGGTAATATATACAAGGAGGAGTTGATTTCTTATTTGAGGAGTTATATTTCCCTTTGGGGTGGTGTTGAAATTCAAGAAATAATTAGATATGAGTTCAGTGATTAGGCTCTTATGATCTTTGAGCTGATAAGGCAGGGTAGGGATCATAGGCTTTTTCTTCAGTTTTTAAACACCATTATATGGACCAGAGGGATTATCATACACACTACCCTTAGAGATATATCTGTGGGTAGACATAAATTCTTCATTGGAGGGATCCCTGAGGCCACGTACCATCCAAATTTGTCGAGGGAAGACACATATTGGAGGCTCTTCCTAGTAGTATCATGTCACTTGGGATGGATGTTTTCTATAAATCCATTTTTTGATTCCCAAATACTTATGATCATATAACATCTTGGGGATAACCATGATTATTATAATAGTACCTAGAGGGGAACAGTCATCATTGGTTGAAAGGAAATGCTATCACAAGAGAGTGATGAAGTGGAGAATAGCCCATTGTCCCCATCGACATATGTGTAAATGTGGAGATAATTCTTCTATAAATCAACATAAAATTGTGGGGATCTTAACATAACACTATTGATGATTCTGGAGGAATCCTAGTGAATCAAATAGTTGATACCCTGGGTGTGATGTGATCTAAACCCTTCGATTGTTTTGGTCGATGGAATGAAGGTTCCCCTCGCTTCTTGGAATTGTCAACCCAGAATATAGAATGTGGTAAATCATCTCCTAAATGATATCGAGGAATAACATGTCTTAATCCGATAAAAGAGACCCTACATTGTCAATGTTCGAAGTTTTAGGAGGCCATAAAATCAATGATAGAAAGTCAGTGGGAAGAACACCCATAATTTATCATTCTCAGAGGAAAGAACATGTTCTTCGTCTGTCCAAGATCCAATTAGTGACGGAATTGGGATGGATGGAAGAACTGATGTTAACTAGTTAAGTGGATGGCTAATCGATAAAGGATTCACTACATGAGTAAACATTTCACTGTCATCTAAAGCATCTATTGGGGATGGAATTAATAATATCATTACATACCTATGGTTTGGGGAATTCGCCACTAACTCATTCAAAAGGGTGGTGATGTACAAATGTGGCTCAACAGAGTGCTCACCATCTGAGTTCACAAACACAGTCTCCAATAGCTCATTAACAACTCATTTGAATGTGTAATGGTGGGAAAAATTTGGTGATTGGGATAAATTAAATATGATCCCACGAAATGGATCCCCCACTTCCTATGGCTATATGTACTTATAGATTGATCTAGGGATCATATAGATATTTTCATCTGTGATGGTGAATCTCAACTTTCTGTATCCAACCCCAAACACTGATGACTAGGGTGATGCCTCCATCATAATGTCATAAATACCCATGGAAACTAATAGATGATTGAGGTCAACTGGGACTTTCTATTTTCTTGAATTTCACCTCCGATAGAGTGTGATATCCATCCTAAAGCCACATGGGTCTTCAGGGACGAGTATTTATTTTTACTAGGGAGGACCACCATTAGAGTGGATTCTAATGGGAGGAGGACCTCTACATTTGTTGGTTAGGACATGGGGATGTCCTACATACTTTTTTTCATCAATGCAGTGAGGATATTCTCGTTGATTTAGTGAAATTCAGGGAGGAGCTACCCTACATTGATGGGTTAATAGTTTAATGAAGTTTGATTCATATAAGAAATTTGGATACATATTTTATTATATTAAAAATAAAATTGAATTTTAATTTTCAATATTCATCCAGTATTTTTAAGTAGAGAAGGATCCACACTAACAATGTCACATACTAATGATACCCCAATTCTATCTTCCCTAATGTGCATATCGAATAGATATTTGTCCTATTATAATAATGGTGGGATGTAAAAGTATATGATTGAATAGTGTGACATGTTAATATAATAGTTCAAATTATTCAAAAATTACCCATATTTATTTTAAGAGATTCACATCATTTTCACTATTATTATTTCCTATGCTATCATCAGGGTCACACATCAGACATGTTTATTTCCCTATATTTATGATTTCAAAAGGATAGAATATATCATTAAAAGTATTGGAAGTGTTATATCTGTGATCAATAAAGAATGATGTATTTTTTCTTCCTCCTTACATGGATTCCTCCATGGTGATCATTTCATAGTTTGAGTCTCTATCAATGATTTGAGTTATGTTCAAGGAACTAATTCTCAGTTCCATCTCTTCAAGGATTCTATTTTTCTACATTTCATCTATATTGACATTTAATTATCCATAGGTTAGAGGAGTAGTCACAATGGGAATCTCTGGGAATCTATATCAATTGGTCCTACTAGTCCCTTATAAATATTCCTCTTAGAAGGCATAACGTATAGTGAATTATAGGCAAGGAACCCAAATAATCTTGTGTCGACCATGAGGTAATTTATTTTAGGTGAGTATATCATATAATTATTTTTACCATAGTAATTAAATGTTTCTTATATGTTGTTGGTGCTCAGGGTCAAATCTCAAGCTTAATATCCTATAGGGAATGATTTGAACACCTAGTTGAAACAGATTGGGGAACAAGATTGACATATCTTGGTGATAAGATGGTTGATAAGAAATTCCAATGGTGTAGGATCATGGAGGTGTGCAGGTGTGTTACATTGAGGGTCTATAATAATTATTTACCAATGGATTATAAATCCCCATGATAGTGTATAAGGAAGGTGAATCTATAAGAGGGAAGATTCCACACCAAGTGTGGATAACTGCATACCCACTAGAGGGTGGAATCCCATGATGATCAGACTTGGGGCATCCTATATTGATTACACTATATAAGGATACAATTTCAAAACATCTACTGAGGATGTTTTTAGGTGGATTAACATCATTTGAATAGGATTTTGATCTAGTCCATTTTATATCAGGATGATTTTACATGTGTGGATAAATCCATACCCACTATGGACTACATGACCAACATTCAAAATCCTCTAGGTGGTACATAGAATTGGAATTAAAATAAATTAGAATTTAATAAAAGGTAAAACATCAAGGACCCTATTCATAAAACAAAAATGTTATATATAACATATTCATAGTGGAATACATTAATTTGGAGGACATGGTGTAACCTGTGGTGATATTGGAAGACAAGATAGTGAGTTGAACTAGTCATGTAGTGACTAAGGGTTCAACCAAATTATTCCATTATTGGTATGTGGGCCCTTGGAAGACAACATTCGTAATGGGGCTTAGTATATGGGAGGTACCATAGAAAGGACCATTATATTTGTATTTAAAATCCTGGGCCTCATTGAGTGGTACCTCTTATTGTATTGGTTCCTCAGGGAGTTAGTGGGATTTTAAAAGGTCTATTCGTTTTAATAGAGGGTTCCTTTTCCTCTGAAGGATTTCCTAACATAAGGGGGTGTGCTTCAGGAAGGATGAATGCTACACAAATCCTCTAGTGAATCATATAGACTTATTATTCCTTTATGGGAATGTTACATCGTGAATTGATTATACCCATTTGGTGGAGGCAATGAAGAACACAATTGATTTGGTTCTATGACGATTCGTTACCCTGGGTGATCCTGTTTGTGTTTTGTTTTGGATGATCAGTTGGTTTGTGAATAGATTGTGATTTGCAGATGTAGAACGGTCATAGTAAAATTAAATATTACAATTAAGGGTATAATTATATGGACGTAGGATTTTTGATGATTGGATTCCATTGAAAACCTATTTGATCGTCATGAGTTGGTGTGGCTCAACAATTATGATTATGTCTTTCTCGGATATTGACTTCCCACCTTCATGCACTCAAGATGTTCTTTATTAAATTTAATGTCACCCAATGGAGGTTACCATAAGCCTATATAACATTCATGAATGATATTCATGGTCCATCAGACTCACAATATTTTTCCACTCATGTAGGTTATAGGATTAGATAAATATCCACTTATAGTTATTTTTGGGCCGTTTTGGCCTGGATTCACCCAGAACTGGCAATGCTTTCCTAAACCATTCATATAAAAAAATTTGTTTAGAATAAAAACCCATTTTTATTATATGTATTATTTTTATTCAAAATATTTAATAAATTTTATATAATTCAAGACAATGAAGTGGAATAATTTAAATTAAATTTTTTCCCACATAGGTGTCGAAAAATGGAGTTTTCAAGAAATACATTATTATAAAAGATGATGATGTTATAATAAAAATACGATAAATAATAATAATCAAATTAATTTAAATTTATATATATATATATATTCTATAAATTATGTTAATATCATTTATCATTTTGTGTTTTCTAGTTATTTAGAAATAAAAAACATTAAGAACTATAATTTTTTTTAAAAAATTATATTTTTATGAAAAAAATCTATTAAAATAATAATAATTTTTTTGTGTAATTAATTCCCTGAAATATAAATAAATAATATTTATATTACATCGAAATAAAATTAAAATATTAATTGTTATTTTAAATTACATAATATGTTAAAAACATAAGATATATTTACCCAAAAAATGTTATTGGTCACTATTCAATAAAAAATCAATTTTTTTTTGAGAAGTCATACATTTTTCACCTATGATATGATTATTTCAAAACTATAGATGATTTTTAATCAAAATATTCTAAATGTTCTAAAATTTATATATATTTTTTTCTAAAAAAATCAATCAATTTTTTTTTGAAGAACACATATTTTAAAAAAAATAAATAATGTCACTTTATAAAATTTATTAATTATTTCCTTTGAATTTATAATTTTTTTATAAAATTTCTATTTCATTCAATAATTATTGAATCTTATTCATACAAAAAATTTTAATTTCTCATTTATAATGGTCATATTTAAATAATCAATGTAACTTTGGGTCCAATATTGTATGTTACATTCGATATCAAATAGAGTTTTCCATTTTGAAAACCCATGGTGTTATATATACAGTGTATGTCCAGGTGGAATTTTATGAAAAAGATGATCTATGGAATTATTACTCGGTATTCCATGTGTTAGTTGGTTATTGATGAATATTAAATCATTGTGGTACATTAAGAGTTTTTACCCATTCAGGGGTGGAAATTGGTTGACATCATTGTAGACTTCCTGATAGGTTTTCCAAGGTCCCCTTGAGAAAGTTACCCAATGCGAGTTTTCACTAACAGATTATCCAAGGTCATCAACTTCATTCTAATCAAGGAGAAAGTTTTAGTGGTTGATCGATGATGGATATATGTTAATAAAGTCATATTCCTTCTTGTAGTTCTAATTACCATTGTATGGAATAGATATGCTCAATCCATGCCACAGTTCTATGAGGGGTTGAAGAGTGATCTAAATTTTCATGCATTACTAATAAAATCCATTCAACCATAATATTATTGTCAGTTAGAAAATATTATTCATGAATTATGGGACATGAAATGATCTTGTGACCTTTATTATAGAGGATCAAGGGTGAAAAACCTACCTCCCATCAAATTCTACTACAATAACAGCTTTTGGAAATCTATAAATCTTATCCCTATGATTACCAACATATTATACCCTCCCATTTACCACTATTATTGTTAGAGGCGTGATATGGATAACTACTATAACATCTTCTCATTTTGGAGAAATCAAAGAAGGTGAATATTATCTAGAATAATTTTTGAATATCTTAGTCTCAACATAAGTCATATATAGACCATCTCCACCATCCACTAATGTTTTTGGTGGGGCATAATGTCTTTTGGTGAGTTTCAACTTGGTTTCACAAATAATTAAATTGTAGGTAAAGCTATATCATAATTTTGTTGCACCCTATGATACTTATGAGAGAGTTGGATTGGATTCCATTCTTATTGAGTTACCTCATTGGTGCACATGATGTCTTCCATGATTCAAAATTTCACCATTACTATGATGCTTTAACTCATGATTTATATCATGACATGTTTTATTTGGATGATAAATATTTTTTGGAGTATTATTTGATGTGTATAATTGATTATTGAATTAAGGCTCTTTGATTAAGGTCATTAGATGGAATCAAAACCATGTGAGGTATGATACCTAGGAAAGGGATAATTCCATACATTCATAGTTGTCATAACTATTCATAGATGATGTTAATCCAGCCTTAGAAAGGAGAATATGGGATTGGTTGGTTTAAGGAGGGGATATAGAAGTGCTCGGAAATTTCAAAGAGGTACATATCAATTTAATTTTAGTATAATCTTATTATATTATCCTTATAATATGGATTATAAAAAAATGGTTGGGTTAAAAAGCTATATAGGCTTGTTCAAATCACATGTCCATGGGTTTTGGAGAACCATTATGTTTCTTTCGATTGGTACAAGGTTATTAATAACCATGAATCTCAAACGGGAAGCCCTGAAAGGAGGTAGATAGTGTGTTAATATATGTGAGGGAGGCTACATGGACATTAAAAAAACTTAAAGACAATTTTTAAATCTGAAATGAATTTTGAGATCACAATTTATCTTTCAGTGAGTTGAATAATGGTTTTTGAACAAAGAATGCACAAGGGGTAGAGTTTCATCATAAAATACATTGATTGGTTATCTTGATTGTTTTATTGTGGGGGTGATTAATTCTTTGATCATTTTCATTGAGAATATCAATGGTTAATTCTTATTAGAATATATGAATAGTTCCCAAATCCATAACTGCGATTGAACATTAATTCCAATGGATGGTGGTCCTGTGAGGTTTCAAAACTAATGTCACATAGAAAATCACATTGTTCAAGATGTTGGATGGTCTAGTTCATCACGCCCTTTTTGTGGGATTTATTTTCATAATCCAACACTCTATTCCTGATCTATGATGTGTTTGTGAAATCCTTCTTAGGGCCATATACATAACTGGTTACACCTGTTCCCATAACATGATTTAGACCATGTGTTGATTGGAACAATTATGTGCACATCATGGTTTCTCCATCATTATATTATTTATTTATTATGTTTTATTTTATAGATAAGTCTAGGTACACTTGATTATAAATCCATCTAGGGAGGTAATTGGTTTATGAAAAATGGGATTGATCCTCTATGAGGAATCCGACTTATCCTGGTAAAATTAGAATCAATACAAACATAGTTTATTTCAAAAAGATAATTTTCATATATCTAAACCCATCCATTTAGTTTAACATAATTTGTTATGGATGAAAATAGAAATCTAAAACATTAATTATGAATCATACGTGTCATGTTTCTGATTGTAACTGGAGTGTACAATGTTCTTATACCAAAATATGCATCATAGTTGATACAACAACTATTGTCGTCAGTCGGTCTTATACATATTTTTTTTACATGGATTACATAACTGGGAGAATGGATCTTTAAGGGAAGATGAGAAAAAATAAGACATAAATCAAAATTATGGGACCACCCTTGTAAATCCTCATCACATGATTGGCACAATCATTAATAGCCTTTATTCCCTTGAGAATTCTACTCATTTTGATAAACATGAGATAGAATAAGATTTGAAACATTTCAGGAGTGGCTATATGAATGGGGATTATAAATAAGAGTTTCTCATTTAAAATTAAGATTAAAAATTTCAAGGAGGATATGGTATAGAACATGGGTAAAAAAAGTATTCCTAAGTATAATATTTTCTAAAAATAGTTTTAGTCTTTGTATATCGATTCAACCCTAATCCTTTGATGGGTTCGGGATACATCGATTTTATGGTTAGGGATTATTCATAAAATGATACATGGGAATGATCATACATCTTACCCACTAATGGAAGATGAGTGATGGTATACCAAAGGTATGTGGAGGTACATGTACTACAGTGGATACATATTATAGCTCAGCCCTCAGAGAGACATCCCACATATCCTGGTTATATTTTGAATAATAGTTTTCATTGTTCAGTTACCCCCTATTCTACTGATGTGTTCATATGTATGTGCATGCTCAGATAAATTATTTTTATCATTATTGTTTGAGGCTTTATAGGGGTTAACACTAGGATAGATGCCCTTTTTCATAGTCATTCTCTATCTTCTAGTTGATAATGAAAGATGAGGACCATGAAAGGATTTTATGAAATCATGACACCATTGGGGTCAGATGACTGAATAATCCTATTACATTAAGGAAACATATCCTATAAATATGGAATGAATCTGATGATTTCTAGAAAGGATCCACAAGGAATGAGTCTCTATGTTCCCACCAGATGAAGTGGACATGTCCCATGATACATTCTTGAAATACAAAATTTTCCCCTCTAGACATGACTTGATTGTACACCTAATATGATTGGGGTTCCAATCTCACCTAGAAGACATGTTCAAATTTTCCTACCTAACATGTACATGGTTCTTCATATGATCAATTAAATTTTCTGTAATGCATTATCATTGTCAGATTTTTTATGTCCAATGTGATTCGCATAATCAATTGCCTTTTCATGGATATATTTTCATGATCAATGAATAAATTTCCCAAATGAAATTCAAAATCAAATAGGACATGTTCAGGGTATTATTAATTATTGAAGAAGACTTGTATGTATGTTCTCACATGAAATCCATTTTTTTCCTCAAACTATCACATGATAATACTTGAATTTTCAATAGGCAGTCATGTGACAGTGCTGACATGTTGGAATACTGTCACAAGATCTTATAGTACATTATATGTAAAATATTATGTAAGTGTTTATATATTAGAAATATTTTACTATATATACCTGAATTTTGAATGTTATTCCTTATGATTAATATTACATGTCCAAGGTCACCTAAAGACATTGTAAGAACAATGAAGAATCTTTCAATCATGTGACCTAATATAACCACATAATACCGTATTGCGTACATGTTTGTTATATTTCACATGCTCGAATGGTGAACTTTACATTCCGAATGGACAATTTAATAAGTCCAAATAGGAAATATTTTCATGGATGGAGAGTGTATAGAATGGGGGTTCATTCCAAATCCAAACCAGTTAATTCTTGTATAGAAAATGGAAAGCCTACCCCTGGGTTCTTAGGTATGTAGAGGCCACAAAAATGATGAGGAGGATTAAATGTAATAGACATGTATGGTACTTTGAAATTCATACAATCACATGACCACATGATTTGAATTGTGATAAATTCAGTGGTGATGCACATAAGGTGTCTATTCATCCAATTGGGTGCATGGTTCAAGGTATAAATATCATGTTTTGGAGGATTTCGTGGTATATGGGGGGTTCATGTCATCAGTCATACACCATAAGATTGAGCATAGGAGCATCCTGAGACTGAGGGTGTTTCTACAATAATTATCATGACAATGGGGTGTTCATCTAGGATTCACACAAACACCTTATGACACTAGTTTTATAGTCACCATGTCACCAAATTATATCTATGGGGTTATGTGGGTGACTATTGTCACACCTCAGGCTTCCATGATATGGTTCTCTTTGAATAATACAGTAGCATGTGTTGTACACAACTTTGAGATTCTAACACACCGCGACCAATTAAACTAGCCGTTTTGAATAGTAATACCCACTTTTTGAAATTTTATAAATTTTATCTCTCAAAATGGAATTCATTTTTGGATTCTTAATAATGAATTAACCTAGGGTGAAATTTTGGTACTTTTCAGATAACTTTTATATTTTGATGAATAGTAAAAATTACTAAATTTTAATTAAAAACAACTTTTTAAATCAAAATAATTAATAGTGATAAATTATTAATTTGAGCGGTTTTAAATTATATTTAGAATATATTTTTTACAATATGATACAATTTTGGTCATTGGAAATAATTTCATATTTAAACCGGCCATAAACAAGTGTCAATATTTTGATAGTTATTATCTCTTAAAAACACATTTTTTGTTTTAACAACGAGAATTAATTTTAAATTAGTTTCTACCACTTTTGTGTTTTGAATTTATAAAAATGGATTCAATATTTATAATCATGAGGTCCAAATTTTTTCAATAGGTAGCTTTTATATTTAGTCATTTTGAATAATTAATTCGGTAAATATTTTATTTACTATGGTTAAAAGGTAAATCCGGTAAATAAGGGTAAAAAATAATATTATAATAATAATAAATTACCCTAAAACATGTCCTAACCATATTTTTGAATACATGTCCGACCATGGGAATCTTTGGGTCGATTTTGGGACCCCATGGAGCCACTTGTTGGTGATAGGGACACTTTATATTAATTAAGTTAAAGTAAATTAAAAAATGACATAAGCATATATCTTTTAGGAAAACAATTTTTATATAGGGTTATACATAAGATAAATTATATTTTAAATATTCATTATAGAGATAAAAATATTTCCTACATAATGGTATTTTATTTATAATTTTTAGACTGTAAATAATTTAATTTATTTATGACACAATAGTGATGTGGTAATTACCTAATTAATGAAATATTAAAATAATTGATATTATAAATATCAGACTAAATGTAATTTGAGACATTTTATGAATTACACTATTTTTATAGGTTAAAAGGACATGTTATAATTAATTTAATTATGTTTGTCCGAAGTAATCATGATGTTATTATTTTCACAAATATAAAATACCAAATAGTGTCAAAATTGACATAAAAGAATTTTTAAAACAAATATTATATTATTAATTGATATTCAATTCCTAAAAATCTAACGTTCGACCAAGAGACTTATATCATGATAGGGGTATAACTAATGGAACACTTGGGGGTATATTGGATGTATATAGTAATTTTATTAAGTATATAATATAAAAATACTATGTGACATGGTAAATGTCAAACTAATTTACTAAGAGTTAAAACTAAAAGATAAGGTTAATATAATTGCACAAACCTGTCTAAAATCTATTGTTTGAAAGGATTTATACCCATCCCCACCTTATACATTAAATAATACACTTTTGAGCCATTAGAAACTGAATATTAATTTATTATAAAATAATACTTTATGTTTTTTCTAAAGAGACCCTCCTCCCCCTTATAAAAGGATACCACGTCTAACCAATTCTTCACACCATCGAAGCCATTTGGTTCGGCCAAACCCTGCCCAAATATTCTCTCAACTTCCCTAAAATAAACCTAGAGGCCTTATTTTTGATCAAAAATCCCACCTAAGGATCCCTTTTGATCAAATCAAAAGGAAGAACCCGAAGAAGAGGTAATGTTTTCACCGCCCTTTTTCATGTTCCCTTCTTCTTCAACTTCTTCTTCCTTTGTTATTTCCTTTATAAAATAATAACTCCAGTATATTCTATATACTGTTATGTTATTATAAATATGGTACAACCATATTCAGTATTCTATCCATCCTCTGAATGACATGTCACCATACGTGCGTACGTACGGCCTACCATCTCCACATCGTGGTGTAATTGTTATTCAATACACTATTATTTGGATGGGTATAATAATGATGTGTAATTCATGTAAATAATAAATATAACATGATAATGATTCTATATATATGATATAACATCCAATTATATATTATTTTAATATCAAAAGAGTGATATTGTCGCTCGTGCGTACGTACGAACTACCGTCTCCACGAACGCGATGAGATTCATTCCCCATCATATACATTCAAGACTAATTATCATATGATGATTAAAAATAATGTTTAAGGACATGATATCATTATGGATATGAATAAGATACAAAACATCCATAACAAACATGGCTTCTATAACAAAACATATAAAAGAAAATGAGGAAGTTAACACCCAAAATGAAGATAATACTAAGATATTATTAACAAAGAAAGGATAAAAGATCATATATCATATCATATTAATATATATGATTCTTGTATAATTTAATAACAACTATTTCACGATTATACATGAGGTTAACCTACCCTCAACCAAGGAAAAGTACCTGGTAAGGGTTTATTTCACAATCTCTTCATTATTAGAGGTTGTTTATACATAATTATCTATTGTGACCTCTTTATCATCCACATCCATGTTTCTTAAAAATATATTTCAAATAATTATTACTATTTTAAAGTCTATGGGTTAAATTCATTTATACCCTTGTTGACTTTTTATAATATGTTTATGAAGGAATATTTTTGTCGTTTTTCAAACAAGGTCCTTTTTAACCTTTTTTACAAAAATTAAGGTAATAATGTCTTTTTTTAACTTATACGGTGGGTGCATCTATTTTGTACTATTATAAACTCGTCGAAGATTAAATTACAAGATTATAAGAATATTTTAAATTTAAATATTTTATTTTATATGAATATTAAATTATTTGAAAATAAAAAGAGATATTTCTCTAAAAGGGTTTTGATTTCGTCTATGTCAACAACCTTTGATGGATTTTAAGATTATTTGAAGTTTATTTATTATGATACAAAACTTCCATATTGTATTAGAGGGTTTTTTATATGTTTGAATTTGGATGTGTTATTTTTATACCATTCATGGTTTATGGAGAAAGTATTGACATTTTGTATGCTAGTTTTAATAAAAATGTTTATCTTATGTTAAAACCTGTTAATATGTGGAATGTATTGGACTTAATTAGTGATGGGTGGAGCCCGATATAGCTCCTTGATGCATCGGTAGGTCTCAAGAGACAAACTAGTGTCATGGAACTAGGCCTTGAAAAAATCATATTTGAAGTATTGCACAAGCTCTTGACTATGTTGTTATGATAGTCTGACATTATGCATTCCATCATTATGAAAATGGTTATTGATATTGCATGTAATTATTCGACTAGTAGAATATCCTTGTCAATAAGTAAATGGAATTATTTCATTTTATCTTTTCCATGTTATGCTAATGTTCAATGTAAAAAGGATTTTGTTTTTGTTATACATTGCCTTAAATGTTTATGCTTATTTATGAAAGTTTCCACTATATTGTTATCCATACTGAGCATTTGAGATCAGCCCTTTCAATGTTTTATTTTCCCAGGATGTGAAGAAGTAATTTATGAATGACCATTAGGGATAGTATGAGGGGATATGAAGACAAGATTTTGTTGTTATAGTTTTCACTTTATGATGTAATGTAAAATTTATGAATGTATCAAGTGGTTCCAAGGATACTAAACTAATCGGTCTTTCGAGACATGATCTTTTGTGATCATGCCAATGTTATGTAATAATACACCGACTCTGGGTAATTGGGGTCGGGACATTATATTTGGTATCAGAGGGAGGTTTAGTACAAACCTTGGAAGCTATATTTAGATAAACTCGGATTTAAGCACATAGACCTAAGATGGACTTTGAGGATTAGTATAGAAAAACTTCCTAAAATATAGGTATTGTAGAAATTTTGTGAGTTTTATGAGCAATACATCCCTGTCTGGATACTATCAGGTAGAGAAGGCTCTTGCATATATGTACCTTGGGGTAAAACACAAAAACATTGCATTGATCTAGACTCGAATGTGAACTGGTGCACGACAACAGGCCTTGATTCACTCTTGGTTACGGAACTCCTAGGGGATATTCTTAGGATAATTCTCATTTTCATTACACACCATTATGAAGTGTTTATGGATATATACTTCCTTAATGAAAACATTTTTTTATGATTATGGATTATATCCATAAATAGTTCAATTTATGTTAGGTATTTTACAAGTTTGGAATTATGTATTTTGATTCATAAACTGATCTAGTTTATGCCATTGTATTTAAATGGTTCCTAGTGGAAGAAATGGAAACTTTATCAATGCACGCACTCCATGTAGGGATTTATCTCCTGCTCAAGATAATTATAGTGGTGTTGGTGATGCAACTAGTGCTGATCTACTAATCACCATACTGGGACAACTCACTCAGGTTATGAATAATAACCTTACCCATATGGAGAACCCTGATCCACAGCGTGGAGGACCAATTTTAGATTGCATCAAGATGCAACAACCACCAACATTCAATGGGAATATGATGCAACAACCACCAACATTCAATGGGAATACAAATCCCTTAGAATTTGAGAAATGGATATGTTCCCTAGATAAAATATTTCAGGCTTTGGGGATTAGTGAAACGGAAAAAGTCATTATGGCAGTTTTCCTCCTCACTGGAGATGGTGATCTATTGTGGCCATTGATTCAAAACATGAAGGAAGATGATAAAGTATCAAATATGGAATTGAGGGAGTTCAAAGATCTGTTTTTAGAAAAATAATTTCCTTATTTCCATCGAGAAAATATGGAAAGGAAATTTTTGAGTCTGAGACAAAAGGAGGATGAGAATGTCACAAAGTATGAGGCTAACGTTACAAGGTTTAAAAGATATGCTGGAGGTTATATACGTAACCCATGAAGAAAGATTTATCGTTTCATTGATGGGTTAAAACCATTTCTCCATCGAGCATTACTCTCACAATCCTTCTCGTCGTACGAAGACATTGTCTCATGTGCTATCAAGACAGAAAAGGAATTATCTAAGTCTTATGACTTTAAAGACAAGAAAGATAAGAAGCTATCTGTTGATCAATCTAGGAATGGAAATAAGGGGAAGAAGAGAAATTTTTATTATCCATCATACAGTAAATGTGGGAAGAAACACCCTGGTACTTGCTTGAATAGAATGAGAGTTTGTTACAAGTGTGGTGAAAAAGGCCACCAAGATCGCGATTGCAAGGGGAATAAAGAAGCTACTGATGTTCAATGCTACAACTGCAGGTATATGGGACATTATTTAAATGAATTTCCTAAGCGTCAGGGGAAATTACCACAGAAAAGGCCAAGGGATCAAGGACAAGATTATGCTATCACTACTGCTGAGGTAGAAGCTCCGAAAGACGTGGTGGAAGGTAATTTAATGGTTTAATCATGTTCAGAAAATGCATTATTTGATTCTCGATCATCGCATTGTTTCATATCGTCCCAATTTTCTAAGAAAATTACATATTTCCAATTTTATTTAACAAGAGAGTTATTAGTTAAAACTCCTAAGGAAAGTATCATTACAACAATGTTTGTGTATCAGTCCCCATTAGAGCACATAAATGTTCTTTATCCGCTGATCTCATCGTCATACCTATGATTGAGTTTGATATAATCCTCAGTATGGATTGGATTTCAGACCATGATGTGAAGATTTGTTGTAAGAAGAAGGAGGTTACGATTTTTGATGATGATGACAAGGAATACATTATCATTAAAGCAGAATCGTCACCACATTATTCTTATCTAGATCCACCCCTAGTAACTCAACTAAATTCAATTATTGGGGAGGAAGAGAATGAAATGACTGTGGGAGAGGAACGGAATGTTCAAATAGAGGATGTACCTATTGTGAAAGAATATGTAGATGTTTTTCTGGAAGATTTTTCCTAGACATCCTCCAGAACGAGAAGTTGAGTTTTCAATTTATTTAATTCCTGGTTCAAGGCCTATATCAACAAAAACCCTTATAGAATGGCCACTGTGGAATTGGTTGTACTAAAGAAATAACTAGAGGAATTTAGTAATAAGGGATTTATTCTCCCTAGTGTTTCTCCATGGGGATCCCTTTTCCTTTTTGTTAGGAAGAAAGATGGATCTATGAGGTTATGTATTGACTACATGGAAATCAATGCTATAACAATAAAGATCAAGTATCACCTACCTCGCATTGATGATTTATTTGATCAACTGCATGGAGCTCAATACATTTCAAATATTGACCTTCGATTTGGATACCATCAGTTGTGTGTGAAGAAGGAAGACATTCCGAAGAAATCATTTCAAACTTGATACGGGCATCATGAGTTTACAGTAATGCCTTTTGGGCTGACTAATGCACCCTCCGTATTCATGTATTTAATGAATAGAATTTTCAGGGAATATCTCAATGAATATGTGGTGGTATTTATTGATGATATCTTGGTATACTCCAAAAGATGCGGAGATCATGAAAATCACTTGCGCATTATCCTAAAGACTCTGAGAAGACATGAATTATATGGGAGCTTTAGAAAGTGTGAATTCTGGATTCAGAAGATTTCTTTTCTTGGCCATATTGTCTCTAAACATGTGATATATGTTGATCCTTATAAGACCAAGGAATTTCATGAATGGCCAGCACTGACGAGTATAATTGAGGTATGCAGTTTTATTTGTTTAGCAGGTTATTATCGGCATTTGGTCCAGAATTTTGCCCGATTGGATAACCCATTAATGAAGCTCACACGTAAAGGGGATAAATTTGTTTGGAAAAAAGTGTGTGAAGAATATTATGAAGAACTGAAGAGAATATTATTCAATTCCCATATATTGACTCTACCATCGAGGAATGATGGGTTCGTTATTTATAGTGATGCATCGAAGAAAGGACTTGGTTGTGTCCTTATGCAGAATGATAGGGTTATTGTCTATGCATCACAACAGTTGAAAATTCATGAACAAAATTATCCTACTCATTATCTCGAGTTAGCAGCTGTGATCTTTTCATTAAAGATATGGAGACACTACCTCTATGGTGAAAAATGTGAGATTTATACTGATCACAAGAGTTTGAAGTATATTTTATCACAAAAAGAACTCAACATGAGGCAATGGAGATGGCTTGAATTACTCAAGGATTATGATTGTACGATACACTACCACCCGAGGAAGGAAAATAAGGTGGAAGATGCTTTGAGAAGAAAAGATCATGGAGTTTTGAACATGATGATAATTGAAAGGGATCCTATTTTCATGGATCTAGTAAAGATGGATATGGGAATCTACATGGAAGGTGAAACATCAATGATTTTTCAAATGGTTTCCAAACCATCATTACTTGAAACGATTAAGAGTTCTCAGACCAATTATGAAGAATTACAAAAGAAGATTAAAGTAGCAAATTATGGGAGATTGAGTGACTTTGTGTATGAAGATGGAATTTTGAAATTCGGGAAGAGACATTGTGTTCCTGAAATACCTGATCTAAAAAGGGAATTGTTGGACGATGCTCATATTTCCAATTTCTCTATACACCCTTGGAGAACCAGAATGTATAGAGATTTGAAGGAACATTTTTGGTGGAACAACATGAAGAGGGAGAATTCTGATTTTTTGTCAAGATGTATGGTTTTTCAACAAGTGAATGCTGGAAGGTAACAGCCTGGAGGAGTCTTGCAACCTCTTACCATACCAGAGTGGAAATGGGACAATATTACGATGGACTTTTTCAAGGGGCTACCAAAGACCCCTATAAGGAACGATGCAATATGGGTTATTGTTAATCGTCTTACCACGTCCGCACATTTTCTTGCTATAAGGGAGGATTTACCACTTGAACGCATAGAAAGACTATATATTAATGAAGTTGTGAGACTTCATGGAGTACCCATATCTATTGTTTCTGGTCGTGATCGCTGTTTTACTTCAAAATTCTGGATGATTCATCAGAAGGCCTTGGATACTGAACTTCATTTGAGCACTACCTACCACCCTAATACAGATAGAAAATCAGAACAAACTATTCAAACCTTAGAAGACATGTTGAGATCAAGCTCACTTGACTTTCAGGGTATGTGGGATCAATATTTACCTCTGGTAGAATTTTCCATTAACAATAGCCTCCATTCAATTATTCAGATGACACCATATGAAGCGTTATACGAAATGAGATGTCACACACTAACCTGTTGGGATGACGTTGGTGAAAGAAAACATGTAGGCCCAGAACTGGTGGAGGAAACGATGGAAAAGGTGAAGGTAATCCAAAAACACCTCAAAGTAGCTCAAAGTAGGCATAAGAGCTATGCCGATAACCAAATGAAGGATTTGGAATTTCATGTAGAAGATCATGTTTTCATGATGGAATCTTCATGGAAGAGAGTTATACATTTCTGTAAGTAGAGTAAATTGATTCCCAAGTACATCAGACCTTTTGATGTTATAGAACGAATTGGGTTTGTAACATACCATTTGGAATTTCCTCCAAATCTCCCCAAAGGTCACGATGTGTTCCAAGTATCACTGTTGAGAAAATACATGCCTGACCCAAGGCATGTACTCACTTACGAGGAATTAGAACTGGAACCAAATCTATCTTTTTGCAAAGAGCCCGTAAGGATTCTAGATACATGAGAACAAGTTCTGAGAAAACCGGACGACTCTTCTAGTAAAAGATCTATGGAGGAACCATAAGATAGAACAGGCAACGTGGGAACCTGAGGAACTTATGATGAAGAACCACCTGAGTCTTTTCATGCGGTAGTATTCTATAAATTTCTGGGATGAAATTATTTTAATGAGGGGAGAATGTAACACCCCAAGTATCCATGGTACGATTCTCGTTGAATAATACAGTAGATTGTGTTGTACGCAACTTCAAGATTCTAACTGACCGCGACCAATAAAACTAGCCATTATGAATAGTAATACCCACTTTTTGAAATATAATAAATTTTATCTCTCAAAATGGAATGCATTTTTGGATTCGGAATATCAAATTTATCCTACGGTGAAATTTTGGTACTTTTCGGATTACTTTTATATTTTGTTGAATAGTGAAAGTTACTAAATTTTAATTAAAAATAACTTTTTTAATCAAAATAATTAATAGTGATAATTTATGAATTTCAGGGGTTTCCTAGTATATTTATAATATATTTTTACCATATAATACATTGTTAGTCATTGGACATAATTTCATATTTAAACCGTACATAAACAAGTGTCAATCTATTGAGAGTTATTATCTCATAAAAACACGTTTTTTGTTTTAACAACGGGGAATTAATTTTAAATTAATTTCTACCACTTATGAGTTTCTAATTTAGAAAAATAGATTCCATATTTAGTATCAGGAGGACCAAATTTTGTATATAGGTAACTTTTATTTTTAGACATTTTGAATAATTATTTCGGTAAATATTTTAGTTACCATGGTTAAAGGGAAAATATGGTAAATAAGGGTAAAAAATAATATTATAATGATAATAAATTACCCTAAAATGTTTCGTAACCTTATTGGTGGATACATGTTCGACCACGGTCATATTTTCATCTATTTTGTGACCCCATGGAGCCACTTGATGGTGATAGGGACACTTTATATTAAATAAGTTAAAATAAATACAAAAATGACATAAGCATATATCTTTTAGAAGAACAATTTTTATATAGTGTTATGAATAAGATAAATTCGATTTTAAGTATTTATTATAAATCTCAAAATATTTCCTATGTAATTTTATTTTATTTATAACTTTTATACATAAAATAATTTAATTTATTTTTGACACAATTGTGATGCGGTAATTACCTAATTAATGAAATATTAAAGTAATTGATATTATAAATATTCAAATAAATGTAATTTGAGACTTTTTATGAATTTAACTATTTTTGTAGGTTAATATGACATGTTAGTATTCATTTAATTATGTTTGTTTGAAGTAATCAAGCTGTTATGATTTTCACAAAAATCAAACACCAAATAGTGTCAAAATTGACATAAAAGCATTTTTTTAAAAAAAAATTATATTATTAATTGATATTCAATTCCTAGAAATCTAAGGATAGGTCATAATACTTATATCATAATATCTGTATCATTAATGGACCACTTTGGGGTCGCTTGTATTTATATTTTATGTTTATTAAATATATAATATAAAAATTCAAGGTGGCATGGTAAATGTCATACTAATTAACTTAGAGTTAAAACTAAAATATAAGGTTAATATAATGACCCAAACCTATATAAAATATATTTTTTGAAATAATTTAGACTCATACCCACCTTATACATTGAATAATCCACTTTGGAGCCATTTGAAACCGAATATGAATTTATTATAAAATAATACTTTAAGTTTTTCCTAAAGAGTCTCTCCTTCCCCTTATAAAAGGACAGCATTTTTAACCAATTATTCACACCTTCAGAACCTTTTGGGTCGGCCAAAACCTACAAAAATATTCTCTCAACTTCCTTCACTTTAATCTAGAAGCCTTAGTTCGATCCGGAATCCCACCTAAGGATCACTTTTGATCAAATCAAAAGGAAGAAGCCAAAGAAGAGGTAATGTTTTCACCACCCTTTTTCAAGTTCCTTTCTTCTTCAACTTCTTCTTCTTTCGTTATTTCCATTCAAAAATAATAACCCCATTATCTTATATATACAGATATGTTATTGTAAATATGGTAAAATCATATTCAGTATTTATCCTTCCTTTGAATGACATGTCACCATACGTGCGTAAGTACGGCCTACCGTCTCCACGTCGTGGTGTAATTGTTATTCAATACGCTATTATTTGGATGGGTATAATAATGATGAGTAATTAATTTAAATAACAAATATAACATGATAATGATTCTATATATATGATATACCATCCAATTATATATATTTTTAATATCAAAAGAGTGATATTGTCGCTCGTGCATACGTACGGACTACTTTCTCCACGAACGCGATGAGATTCTTCCCCATGGTATCCATTCATGTATAATTATCATTTGATGATTAAAAATAAATTTTAAGGTCTTGATATGATTATAGATATGAATAATATAAAACATATCCATAACAAACACAGCTTATGTAAGAAAACATATAAAATAAAATGAGTAAGTTAACACCCAAAACGACGAAAATACTAAGATTTTATTAACAAAGAAATGTTAAAAGATCATATATGATATCATATTAATGTATATGATTCTTGTATAATTTAATAAAAACTATTTCACCATTATATAGGAGTTTATCCTACCCTCAACCAAGAAAAAGTACAAGGTAAGTGTTTATTTCACAATCTCTTCATTATCCGAGTTGGTTTATACGTAATTATCTACTAGGATCTCTTTATCATCCACATCCATGTTTCTTAAAAATTTATTTCAAATAATTCTTACTATTTTAATGACTATGGATTAAATTCATTTATACCCTTGTTGAATTTTTAATAATAGGTTTATAAAGGAATCTTTTTTTCGTTTTTGAAACAACGTCCTTTTTAACCTTTTCGACAAAATTAACGTAAGAATGTATTTTTTTTAACTTATACGGTAGGTGCGGATATTTTTTACCATTATAAACTCATCGAAGCTTCTCCTGCAAGATTATAAGAATATTTTCAATGTAAATATTTTATTTTATATGAATCTTAAATGATTTCAAAATATAAAGAAATATTTCTCTAAAAGGGTTTTGATTTCATCTATGTCAACATCCTTTGATGGATTTAAAGTTTATTTGAAGATGATTTATTATGATACAAAAATTCCATATTGTGTTGATGGTTTTTTGATATGTTTTACTGTCGACGTGTTATTTTTATACCATTCATGGTTTATGGAGAAAGTGTTGACATTTTTTATGCTAGTTTTAATATGAATGCTTATGTTATGTTTAAACATGTTCATATGAGGAATGCATTGGACTTAATAAGTGACGGGTGGATCCCGCTATAGCTCCATGATGCATCGGTAGGTATCATGAGACAAACTAGTTTCTTATCATAAGGCCATGATAAAATATTATTTGTAGTCTTGGCACAAGGCCTTGACTATGTTGTTATGATAGTTTGGAACTATTCATTCCATCATTATGAAAGTGGGTATTGATATTTCATGTGATTATTCTACTAGTAGAATATCCATGTGAATAAGTAAATTCCATTATATAATTCTATCTTTTCCATATTATGCTAAAGTTCAAGGATAAAAGTATTTTGTATTAGTTATACATTGCCTTAAATGTTTCTGCTTATTTATAAAAGTTTCCGCTATATTTCTATCCTTAATGATTATATGAGGTCACCTCTTTCAATGTTTTATTTTCCCAGGATGTGAAGATTTTATTTATGAATGAATTGTAGGGATAGTATAAGGGGATATGAAGACAAGATGTTGTTGTTGTAGTTTTCACTTTATGATGTAATGTAAACTTTATAAATGTATCTAGTGATTCCAAGTCCACTAAACTAATCGGTCTTTCGAGACTTGATATTTTGTTATCTTTCCAATGTTATGTAATAAAGCACCAACTCTGGGTAACTGGGGTCAGGTCCTTACAACTATATGAATACTTACTCAAGATTCCAGTATGTTCTGTATGAAAAAAGGCACTACAATTAAGAATTTGGCCATCTTTCATGCAATAGGTTCATATTCTCGGTGCCTATTTTTAATGAACTAGGATCTATGGGGTGTTTCATGTTAAATACATCACTTCTATGGAAATGTGTGTGCATCACATGATTGAGGTTCAATGCATCTCAAGACTCATTTACACCGGTTTATTATAACCGACACTAGTGTGATTGTGTATTTTTTCCATGGATTTATCATATCACATCACATGTTGATCTATTACCAATCTGATCATGTGACCTAAAGGGAGGACATGTGATCGATATTGCTAATATTCATAGGGAGTTCATGGCCCTGTGGAGATTCCATATAAAATTTGATATGAATGATGATCTTTTATTACCCAGTCCTTTGATCTTATGATCACACAAGGTGAATTTTTGACATCTATACTATTGTGGGATCTTAAAAAGGGATCCCCATAATTACTTAGAGGCGATCATCAAATTTCGAAGTGATTATCCTCTGCTTCTCCACATATCCCCATCCCCTCCTATCATGTGTATTTTTTCAAGGGGTAGGGTTTATATATGATTAGGGAGGATGGGGATGGTGTCTCTTTATATAGGGATGATGATGTATGCCAAAAATTTTGTTAGTGGAAACATCACATGAAAATCATCATGTGATCATTATATTTTTTTTTATGGTGTATTCTATAAATCTTATATAACTTTTTTTATCATTCTACGGGCCTTGCATTAACACTTGTATTCATACGGTCTTTCATTATAATTCATTGTTTCAATGTGGTGGAGCTCGGATGGATTTGGATGACTATCATTGAGGCATAACAAGATCATATATTATATTTTATGGGAGATTAATGAAGTTAAATGATATTATCTTTTTATTGAAAGACTCTTTTTAGTCTTCCTTGGATTTCTATTTCATCACGCATAATATACAGTGATTCTTATGATGTCCTATTAGTGTGATTCACATGATAGGCCTTTATGTGATGTCCTCCGACACGATCAGTGAAATATTCTCAATAATATTTAATTATAAATGTGGTAACACATGAATAATATGGGACATTCATATGGACTTAAACTCCATTTTACAACTTTATGTGTTTTCTTCCCTTGATCATGGAATAAAGAAAACATCTTGTGATTGCATCATAAATTAGAATAATATTATATGATATTTCAATATTTCTTATGACATGATTTATATGGTGACTTCTTTCATGAAATCATCATTACCTAAAAAACAAATATATGTAATTCATAGATCGTATGCATGGTGAACAAGTGGATATGCGATCTTGTGATATTTGTTTTTTCACCTGATCCATGAACATCATGTGCTGACTCACATACATGACAGATAGAGGATATCGGTCATAGGGATATCGACACATGTTTTCAAAGGTATGTGTTGATATCATCGACGAACTAGAGGTCGGGTAGATGGAAATGGTGTTGAGTGAGATTCAGGCATGGCTCGTGAGGTCGAACAAGTTCATGAGCAGGTTGAATCAAAATGATTAGTGCTAAAAGGGATTATATTATTTAAAATATATCTAGTATGGTACCATATGATTCAAATTGATGGTTAGTATTGATCACATCTATTGAACATAACGATATCTGAATTTTTAAATATTGGGGGAATAGTATACTCAATCACTGAGTCCCACGTAAAAATTGTCATGTTTCAGCCCCCCCAATTTATTAGAAAAGAAGAAACCACTAGTCACCAGAATACAGTATTGGGGTCTACTCCGAAACTCCAATGGAACTTCCCCATTGTGGCCCACTCTCCCACTACACTACAACCCAACTACGATAATCTTCCCCTCTTTCATAAGAACATGCATTCACTCCTAATATCATAGTGCAAGCCTACCAGGATGGCTCTAATGATGTGATAGAGGTGACTCTCGCATGATCCTATCTTGACATGGTTGGGCATCTTATCATTTCTGAGTCCATATTTAATTTTAGAAATTATAAATTCATACGAACATAAAATACCCTAAGAAGAATTAATATAACAGACTAAATTATTTTTCTCTTATAAAGGATATCACAAAACTGTATTCCTCAATATTATACCTTCAGGTACTTATGTTGTTGATTTTTCAAAGTATCTAAATAAGTGAAGTCCACAAAGAATAGTGCCTACCACAAAACTGTGGGTGCCAAAAAATTCCCACCATATTATAGGATTCATTCTAAATGGAAATAATTATATTATAATGTAATGTTAATGTATATCACTTTTCTATTTATATGAATATCTGATGGGATTTGGAACTATTCCCCATGAGATGATTTTTTCATATTTTTCTGAATGTCGAATTTCAAGGGTTATCAAAAGAATACTCTGGACAATGGAAACACATTTTAATCTAATATAGTAAGTGCATTTATCTTGGGGATTGAGTTACCTAAAAATAAAATGTGTGTAAATTACAAGGTGGAATAAGGATTGGGTAGAAAGGAACATTGTTCCTAGATCTGAAGGAATGTGCATGGAAAACACTACACATCACATGACAATGAGAATCAACACTTACATAGTTTTCAAATATATCATTTTATACAATAAAACATGTTCATAGGTGACATAGGTTCATAGATGATTAACCATTTAATGAATGTACTTATGTAGATGTAGCTCGTACCTTGGAAGGGGACTTTCATTGTGTTGTGATGAAACATCAGGTATAGATCAATGTTTTGGTGGATATGTTGAATTGATGGTTTTTGATACCAATAATTTGTGTTTAATACTAAGTCTACCAAAACAACATGATATTAGACCTTAACGTATGAAAAATATATCTAGATTAATATTCCAGAATTCCCAACGACATTAAATTCCTCTTTGATGTAACTACTACAGTTTTCTTCATATCACATTATTTAAATGAATAATTTGGAAATGATATTCATAATAGGGGTAAATTTCATTATCCTATTATAATTTAAATGTAATTGGTGGGTATAGATTTATAATTCCTAGGGACTAAGGTTGGGACACAAAAGCTTTGTAACTCTTTGTTTATTTTTACCAAACATTTTCCAAAAATTCATATGGAGGAATACTTAATTGGAAAGGAATTTTGTTTTTCTAAAGCCTTATTCGTACAGATTTTGACCTAATATTTTTTTCCTCTCCCATGAAAAAGGAACTCCTAATTTCATGGATCGCATAATTTACCTTTCTAGTGAGCAGAGACTCCACTTTTTCCAAGTGTGCCTGTATCATCTATTCACCAGGGTGTTCATTTTTTCTCCTTCAATTTATATATTATCATAATGAAATCAAGACCTCATGTGGGAAATATTTAATGGTTTATATACTATTATATTATATATTTTTGTATAACGTCTTTTTGGATCATACCTTCAATTACATTAGCTTATGGTATTTTGGCTCAAAATCTGAGATATCATGCACTTTAATGTCTTTATTACTTGACATTATTAATAATTATGGAATATAGGGATGACATGATTAGGATGACCCAATAAAATCTAAGGTTTTATGTTACACAATTTCATTTCCATGGCTCGCGGGGATAGCAGTTACTTTCTATCATGGAACATATTCCTCACGTTGGTAGGTTAAATCACATATTTGTTGCCATAATTTTCAATCATTGTTGTTACCCCACTTTTACAACGGTTAAAAAGTTTTTCATTGATGCTATAGATATTCAGTAAATGTATTTTGGAAGATGAATCCACAATCTTATTTGGAATATAGGTTTATTAAATCATGTTTTGAGTCTCTTGAATTGATTAATCAAGGAATGGGGAGTACATATTGTTGGCGACCCAAAACACCCTAGGTTTCCGTGTTCCACCAAGGTGTCACTGGTGCTCATAATTGTTCGAGTTACATTAATATTTGGAGGATATGTCTCTAATTGGATGGTTAAGGCCCATTTTCATGAGTCTATAGGGATAATATTGATGGTCATGTCAAGTTGGTCCCCACTGTTTTATATAGGAAATTTTATATATTTGAATACTAAAATCACTTATTAATAAGGTGTGTTATAAAAAATAGGACTACCCAAAAAGGGTGATGAAAATGTTGGGTAATTTGTATACTGAGTTGGGAAGATCAGTCACTACACTATGTGGTCTTGAGTCATAGACTCAATGATATCAAGATTTTCTGGAATGGGGTGTCACATCACAACTTTTTAAAGTGTACAATACATGGTAAAAAATTTTCATGGATTTCAAATCCCCAAGAATTTTCACATTATTGAGATTTTAAATCATGGTTCAAGGTGCTCGATTAAAGAAGATTGTATTGAAAAATCATCAAAAGAATATCCGAGAACAATCTCTTGTGATGGGTTCTTCCATAGTGTTTTTAGGATCAAACGAATTAATGATCCCTTTATATAGGTCCAATATTACTCTAGATTGTATTTATAACCGCTTATGGGTCAAAAGTAATGCCGATCAAAGATATATATTTTCATTTATGAGATACATGAAAGGTTTTTGGTGAACCATGTTGCTCAAATAACAAATTTTTACATATTGAAAATTTATGATTTAAGAGGGGTCCATGCATTAGAAAAGTTATGTCAATACCTAATGAACATGTTTTCGCGACGAGGATATATGAAAACCCATACTCCAACTGTTTAATATATCAATTATTCCCCCGATCATAGATTGGAATTTACAAGGGAAACAATGTAGGCCCTATGAAATTTATTTCTTATTAATTTTCAGTTTTACATTTCTTTAAGATTGGATGTGATGATTTTAACAAGTGGAGAGATGAATTTTTCTTAGGAATCCATTTGTGGATTTTCAACTATAATTTTATTTGGAATAATTCAGAATATGTTTATGGTCTTTAGATTTGGACCTTCAATGGCCAGCGTTTAAGTTCATACATCATTTATTGAAGTGAAAATAGTTTAACGTTGTGAAGAACGTGGACATAATATAAGGGAACTCTTACACAATATCTCAATTAGGATACCCAATTCCAAGAGTGTTCCAAAATATTTTTCAGAGGGAGATGATAAATTTTTTAAATCATTGCTCTAGGTTCTTAGGTAATGGGTACTAATATGGTACAATCATACCGATGATGTAATATAACACCTGAGGTTTCGATTTCTTCATCAATGACTTCACATTCATAAGATTTAGAAGACCCTTCATATTGGAAAATGATGTATCTAGTTGGTAGGAGGAAGCCTTTTATAAATCAATTTAATGGAAAAATAAATAGATATCAATTCCTTTATTGGGGTGATTAATGGTTTTCTTCAACCCAAGGTGCTGTAAACATAATGTTTGATTTATGAATATATGTTCTTAAAGGATAGAGGGAGAACCCCACACTTTGGTGGACCGGAGTAAGGCACATATGGTCCTCCTAAAGTGGATGATAATTTTTGATAACCTATAAATTTCAATTTAATGTAGTAGGGACATATATTATTGTGTAATTTTAATGTCATGTGGCAAAGAAATATTCCACATTGTATTCAGTCATGTAGTGAGGATGTAAACTTTTTTCCTTGTAGTTAAGCATCAATTAGTACAAATGTGGTAACTAATGTGAAAAATTGTGCAAGATGTATTTAAAGGAATGAAAATACATACACCTATATTAATCACACATAGGAAAAAAAGATCTTTTACGAAGCAGTCATTATGTAGTCAGGGGAGAATTCGTCTTTGGATTCTATAACTAGACCCATGAATAGGGATTTGATAATCAATTTGTGTAATGTGATGTCAGGAATCAAGACACATGTATTTCGTAATAGAGAAATTCTCTGCATATGTCTATCTCACACAAGATGATGGTTAATTTATTTTCCAATTTTTTATCTGGACTTAGGATTAGAGTTATGAGCTTTATTGTATATCCTATGTTGGAATGAATCAAGTGACACATAGTCCTTCAAAAACCATACTATTTAACATTACATGGCCTAGATATTGGCCCCCAGACATGAAAAGGAAATGTGATAGCTTGGACCGTGATTGTAGGTAGGATTTCCCAACATATAAAATGGTGCTTAGATTCAAACCATTTTTTGTTCTAGAACAGAAATATCCATGCGTCGGTCTGAACCATTTGTAGGGAGGGGTTATTTTTATATTTATTTTTTGTGGATGGGCCTATGAATGGAGATACGGGTGTCAGTCTGTGTTTTATTATGTCCTGAATCAATGTAGATATATATCTTAAAAGGATGGGTGGGTGGATATTGGCACCATGTTTATTGGACCTCTCTCTTAAGGTTTACAGAAATGGACAATTTTATGTCATGTAAGGGACATCAACCATGATTTTTATCATCAGCTATCATAAAAAAATTATGGGAATTTTTTTATCATTAATGACCCTAAAAACCATGTCGTGAGTTGAGATTTCTTATTAATGTGGGTAAAACCTAACCAACATTCCTAATCCCTCAAGATCCATTCTCTAATAGAGAAACATGGACTTGTAATGGTTCTCAAACCATATAAAGTCAACTAGGGAGAGGAAATGGTCATCTCATATCCGATTCTGGATGGTCCATGATATAGGATATAATCACCTCAACCTAACTCATTAGAATTTTAATCATTCCATGTATTGTTCTAGTAAAGGGAATCATCCATGCAATTTAATGTCATGAGAGGAATACTAATGTAACGTGATGTAAAAAAAGAGAAATGTTGTGAATTTCAACAAAAAAGGGAGTTCTCTGTGTCACTAAATACCATGTGATTGAAGGAATTATTTCCCACATAGTTCTTGAAAACTATTAAGTTTATTATAATGTGGTGAAGAAATAAGATGTGCAATTTGACATCTTACAATAGGGAATATGGTCACCTAATGTAGATGAAAATGGATACTATGGATGGCAATAAAAAATAGAGGATCATACATCACAACAAATATTTTTTTGGTTGGGAACAAGAAATAAGTAGTTATTATAATAAGATTTTACCTATGTGGATCTGACTCCCACACAGGGACATATGAATTTCATTTATATTTTTCATATATATATCTTGTGTGTTTTTTATTGTCAGTGAGATATTGATTATTGTGCAGTTTAGAATCATATAGTGCATAAATATTTGTTTACCTTTAACATCATGTGGTCAGGACAGGTTCAATAATATTTAATTTACCTTGGTTATGAAATAGTCAATATAGTTTAATTTTATGAGGTCTGGAAAATATAAACCATTCTATTTAATTTCAATATTATAGGAGGTTCTTTAACAATATGTATATATAACCTCTTAATGAAAATTTTTAAATAAATCAGATATTTCTCATGATGTAGAGAAAACAGTTCATATGCTTTTTTAAGGATCTCTTGATTCTTAGTGTCAGGAAACAATGGATGTGGCCATTCCATGATGATAACAGAATGTGTTCATGACATGGAGAGTACCCTCATATACATAAAATGGAATGTTATTTTCTTCTAATATAATTATATTTATTTAAATATTTGTGAAAATGTAAAAAACACTCACTTTTATACCATTTTTTGATATTTTAATTGGAAGAGGAAATGGTTCAGGACATGTTTAGAAGGATGTTTCCAAAAAAAATCACTACATATCTCCATGTTATCCTCTTCTTCATTATAGTAATATGTCGCTACCTAGTCATAAAAAATATCTTATCTCTCAAAGTCAGTCGTTGACCGCAGTGATGTGATATTGATTGTTGATGGGGAATTATATATGGTTTCCCTTGGAATATCAAGCACATATCTATATAAAGGTGTCAGATTATCAATATCCCTTCTGAATTATGAGTACCAATATATATTATGGTGTATGGAAATGCGTATTATTTCTATATCCATGGGGGATATGTACTGAAGGATGATCCCGTATGGGGAATCGCTCCGCTAGGTTTTCCCCCTTCACTTCCCTTCTTTCTCTCCACGGATCAGCTTCAGCTTCTCCTCTTGGCACCCCTGCTCAGAATCCTTGTGGCGACGTCGTCCTTCTTCTTAGTCGTTTTGACGTCTCTCACATTTTCCTTTCCTAACAACCATCATCCCCCTTTCGATGTCTAGGGAATTCTTTGGCATCATGGTGATGCTCATGCGGTCGGGTTATTTAGACCGAGGTTGTGGTTTCATCGTCGGATGGGAGTGTTTTGGATGGTTCGATGTGGTCTCCAGGTGAGATTAGATGGTGGCGATGGGTTTGCGATTCTTCCTCTATGGCGTTTGGTGTTCTTTGTGGCTCAAGGTGAGTTTTTTATGTGGTGAAGTTTGCGATCCATATTTTTGGGGTGTCATTGTCACAGCAGTTCCCTACATCAGTCTCATAGAGTCAGCAGGGATCTTGGGATCCCTCCGGCGTCCGGGTTGTTGGTGGAATTTTCATCGGGGGATGGTGATTGGTTTTCTCTTTAGTGTTTCATATTCTTTGATCTGGTTATTAATGTAATGTTTTTTTGCGTTGAATCTACTATGCGAATCGGTTTTATTCGGCTTGGGTGGTGTATTATGCTATGTGATTCTAGTTGATTCTAGTTTGGTGGTGTGTTATACTATGTGGTCAGAGGTACATGGGTATATGCTTCCATATATGAATCAGGGGCTACTCCAGAGGATGTAAGAGCTATGAGTTACCATCAGGTCATGGCAATTAGGATTCGGAGGATTGACAGGGTATGGTTTTTTTCATCGCTACAAGGCACGTGCATCTCCACACGGGACGGCTAGCCGAGTAGCGATGAAAAGGTGGAAGCTGGACTGATTGATTTATGCTGGGGAGGGACTGACTATGTTGATTTGATTTGGTTTTATGGATTTTTATCCGTTGGAGCACAGTTTAATGCCTTATGTCTATGAAGTCATGTTGGGTTTCCCTTCATCCCTTAAAAGGGGTTTATGATTTAATAAAAATAATAATTTTCAGTCATGGGGGATATCACCATGTGGAGGATGATAAAAAAAATTCCAAGAGTAGAGTGCTTATGATCCATTCCCACAACATCATAAGGATGAATATAGTGATAATGATCACTTTCTTCTTCTATTGAACAGTGGATGGACTTTTGGGTTGTGGAAAATATTTATCAAGAAACATGAACAACACATGGAATTGTGATGGTCTAGGATATTTCCTCACTAGGAATCATGTCAAGAATATGCTTTTCATCCATTTTAGATTGATAGGTGATTTAATAATTTTCTAGGATGGATTTCGTAATATATTTATTATCATCTAATTTTATGGTATTATGATCCCTATGTGAGATCATATCCGTGTATGTAATTGAGATTATCTGATAGTTATATGACCCTATCCCACAGAATGTTTTGCATTCACATTGTTAGAATCATCTAGAACGGGTATATGAACCCGTTACTAGGCCATCAGAATATGAAATTGGTCTTCTAAGACTAGAGTATGAGACTATCCTGAGTTATGTGTCTCTCTAACTTGTTTATCCCTGGTTGGAATTAGAATATGTACCAAGTTGAAATTTTCATTCCACATCATAATATGTTGATAGTCCCATGATATTTTAGAATTGATGTCAGACTCATTCTCTAAGCTTTGAGAATACACTGAGTAACATTTTTGACAACAATATGAGCCGATCACAATGAATATTTGACTCTCACATGGTGAACCCTGGTCAGAATGGGGATATGATTCCTATACCGAGCCTTTGGAGCTTTTTGGTGGTCTTTTTTCAATTGTAATATAAGAATTTCTTATGAAATGCTACAGTATCACTAGGTAATCCTTGTTCAGAATGGGGATATGATCCTAATCCTGAGCCTTTGGTTTATATATATGTTATTTTTTGATACGAATATGAGTCTATCTTGAGGAGTGTGATTCTCTCACATAGTGATCCCCAATCCTAGCAGGGCTATGAGGCATGTCCTATGTCATCTCCTTTAAATGTAAATACCAATAATCATCTTAAATAGGAGAATGAATATGTTATTTCTACGCATTACCCCTTGTTCATACTAAATAGAATGTTTTGATCCTCTTGATGTTGGGATATGAATAATTTTTTATCTCCATATCTTTATCAGACTATGTTAGTGGTGATCCCTTATTATTGATACAATGAACTCAATCATCAATAGGGTATATTCTGGAATAAATGAATGTACTCTCTCATATACAAGGATTTATTGGTCAATGTATTTTTTTGAAGTAGGGATGTACACCCATTCCATTCCTTCAAATTCCATTGGAATATGCTGATGGAATTTATACATAGGGTAGATTTATAAATTCTTTATGGTCCATTCTTGGATATGAGAACATAAATTTTCTCATCAGTAGAGATATGAGACTAATACCTTTTTTCTATAGCAAGCCACATTCAAAAACGAATCCCTAACACCCAGATCAATGTGTCTAAGAGGTGGCCATCCAGATAAAGGAATCAGTATGTGATTGATAGGTATTCATGATTTGTTGATATATCTTGGATTTCAGTGGTGAAATATTTTTTATAATTTTGGAATCAAAAATTTTCCACATGATGTTGATGATTTCATACCTGGTATTGAGATATGCAATAGTTTACCATCCTTTGATCAATATGTTCTCTTTTTTAGTTCATCATCATGCTATAAACATGTCATTTTATATATTTATTTTCATTATTCCATGACATATGATGTAGCTTAAAGTAATAAAAATAGGATTTTTTTCTATAGATTATGATCATATTAATTGGACATCAACTATACAGTTTGGAATCTAGTGGCATGGACAAGGAAAACCATAATTTTGACCATCCTATATCAAAAATATTGACCATGAAATTTAACATGCTCCTAACATCCATTTTTTTGATATTTTTTGATGAAACTATGAATAAACATCATAGGAGGATAATGTGTTGAAGTACCAAAATCATATCAACAAACAAAGCATTTGAATGCAGAGGTGAGGGAGATAAAATATAGAAATAAAACTATGTTATACTCTACATTCTCATAACTGTCCAAAGATTCTACAATCATATTTCATTTCCTATGAATTTTTATGGATGAAGGTGAATAACATGTTAGGACAGTGACTCTCTGGATTGGTATATTATTATTATCTTGAATATTTCATGAGATCCAAAATCCTTCAACACTCTCAATCTTTCACTTACCTGTCTCTCCAAAAATAATCGTAGAAGAAAAATTTCTCTCTCTATTATTTTCACATGATGATGATAGTAGGGTAAATTGTTGTCATGAAATATGAAACCCAAATCATTATCATTCCAAATTATTGAGTGTTCCATCAATCAGTTGGGTATGGAATATTATAAATACATCAAAACATTATTTTTTAAAAATAATGGGTTTTTATTAATCTTATATTGAATGAAAGTCACCTACCCATTGGTGGTATGTATCCCAAGTACCGATGCCAAAATTATGTGTCATGATCAGAGTTCTCAGATTATTGGAGAAAGGATTCAGGTGTTAGTGGTTAAAATATCCTCATGTCCATATGTACCTAAAATCGTTATTTGATTAAAATGCAACCTTCCATTTTTCACCTGATAAATAAATGTTAAGGGTAATGGAATTCTAGAACAATAATCCTTTCCTCAACCATATTTCGTATTTTCATGGTATATATTAATCCATTTTCCCTAGCACAGTTGAAATAACTAGGAACATTTTTTTTTTTGGAAGGAACATAATTTTTGTTCTTTGTCATCTAGAGAGGGGTGATCATTCTTATTGTCTTATATACTATAAATACCACCATTGTATTAGGAGAATGGTTGAGATTAGAGTCTGGGGTTTAGATTCCATATAAATATTGGTCCAGGGGGTATTCATCATGTATTGGGGGATTTGGATGATGCATGAAATTCCCACGGATCAAACAATTCCTACTATCCCTAAGGCATTTGTTGAAAAATATGAAGTTATATGATTTCTCTAATACCCCATAAGGGTATGTGCAGAATATATAAATTCCCCTAGACTTTTCAGATGGGTAGAGGTGGAAAATTATCTAGATTTCACCCAATGGGGGGTTGGAAATTATGAAACCGAACCCACCCCTATGGCATGGGGAACATCTCTGTGAGGAAATATTCTAAAGGAACTTATTGATAAAACCTTACTAGGTAGAGATGCTAGGCGAATTGCCAAAATTATTTACAAATGATCTATATTCTCCCATTTTAGTAATGTGATATTTTCCTTGGCATAAATTTTCGATTCATTCTCATGGGCCTGGATGGAAGGATCCAAGGAAACACCCTTTCCTATATTAATAGAAGGGTTAGTTGATAATTATGGGAGTCCCAACAAGGACCCTAGAGGTTGAATACCCTACTAACACTATCCATTTGATTATAATTAATTACCATTTGAAATAAATATGTGTTTGTTTCAACATTATATAAATGCATGAATGATTGCATTGATCCAATTTTTTCTAATGCCAATAGATTAAGGTAGGCTACCATGATATGACTCTAATACCAACTCGATGTTATTATTTAAGGCTTTAGGTGTGTTCTCATCTAATTCCATTGAGATGTCCTCATATCTAATTAATTACATACTAACGAATACATAAGTGGACTATTTCTCCCTCATAGTGAAGTACATTGTTTGGAAGGTCAATGCTTGATATGTTGTTTGGGTGGAAAATTCAAATACTTCCATTATAGGATTCAATTCCTACACTAACGTTTGAGGGGATAGTGTCCATGGTATCATCTGAGGTTTTGGATCCCATATTGTAGATGATCTATGGGTAAAATATTATAAGTATTCTCCCATACTAGTTTGTTGGTGTGCTCCATAGAATTCCATAGTCATAACGTCATGTTGTCATGATGTTAGAAGCTCGTGGGTAGTGATGATATGGGATTGATTTTGATCTAGATTTGTGATAAAAATGTTTTATTTATTATTGTTAGTGATAGTAGGTTTATAATACTACAATTTATATAAATTATATGGATACCCCTGTGGGAGATATCCATATAGATTACCTGACATGTAATGTCCTTGTTGGAACAGCCTCCTCTATCTATCATTATAAAATCATATTCAAATGATGACAATGATTAACCAAAAAGATTTGATCATTCCTAATAATGTAGTATGTTTTATAGTTGACATGATGATTGTCTGCATACACATCCTTTATTTTGTGATGATTTTCATTATTTCACTCAATGGATAAGTTCCCAAAGCGATTGAATAATGAAACAATGGACACATACTCTCCAATGGCCTATCATGGGAAAGAAAGATTGTGGGAATTCATCCACCAATGGATACTAGGAGATGATTCCAAAAACTGTAGGAAATATTAATATGGTACTTCCATACCATGATGTTCACAAATTATCACGGGAGTTTTTTGTGTTGGTGACATTGTACATCTGGGTTTTGCGGACAATGAATCTTGTGAAGACATCTCAGAAATAATTGGAAAATTAAATGATTTAATTTCAATTGTATGGAATATGGGATATCCAATTGAATAAAAATTAAACCTTATTAAAATTGAATCAAAATTAATAGTACATGTTTATTCAGAAACAATCATTGTTTATGGATAGAGAGGTTTCAATTACTTTAATCCAAGGTTCATTGGGGTTAAAAAAATGGTTTGGGTCTAAATTTGTTTTTCTAAAAAAGATGGAAAATGGCATGGAGAAGAGTGGATAGTCAATCCATTCTAAAAAATTGAAGGGTTTAAATAGTTAAAATATTTCATATCAATCTCACCATTTCTTTTCATCATTAATGAAGTGGATGTTTTAGCATGATGGTTTTTTTGTGGGTTCAATACCTTGTTCAATCACTTTATTCAAGCATAACATTTTTTAATGATTCATAGAAACTCCCAATGGATTCCACATCCATAACTGAGTATGAACCTACATTACAATTAATTGTGTTCCTTTGGTATTTGAAACCCTTCAATTCTTAGGAACTCACATTGTTTAGGAAGATGGGAGGTTGTTCTCATCACACCCTTTTGTGTGGTTTTTTTCCTACTCTGTAACTATCTTGAATATTAATGTAAATTTTGTTAAATTATTCCTTGGACATGATATGAGATCGATTACCACAATTTCATTTACATTACTAAGACCATATTTCAATAGGAAAAATTCAATGCACATCATGTTTTCTCAACCTTTATATTATTTATTAATAATGTTATTGATTATAACCATGATTTGGAAATATGGGGTTTATTTACTTCCAATTATGAAATTGTTGTTTTCGATATGGGAGTCAACATTTACAATGTATTATACAAATCCATTGAAAATAAAAATGAAAACCCACATAGTTTAACTAACATGGTTTGAGGTCATGTGTTTTGACCCATTCATGCAGCATAACGTCATGCAGAAAGGATGTAAATGTGGTCCAAGACCTCGATGAGGGATCATATATATCATGTTTTTGGTTTGAATCAGGGCCTAGGTAATTATTTTATGGGAATATTCTTCAAAAAATTTACAACAACAGATGCCTTAGAGGGTATATATGAAGGCTACCCCAGATTTCTTCACCAATAGTATGGTCTTTTGAGAAAAGATGATATGAAATTAGACATATATCTAAATCATGATCCCACACTGGGTAATCCAAATCATGTTATTCATATAATCATCTCTAGCCTCAAATCCCACATGCATCACACTCATTCATTGGAATAAGATATAACATAATATCAGTCACATTGCATGGGAGAATATTGTAACGAGGATTAGACATAAATGTTTCATTTTGAGAAGTGTAATTCCCAATCTCGTGGAGGATATGGTGTGGATATTAGGACATAAGATAGTTTCCTATGTATCTAGTTTTTTAGAAATAATCATAATCATAAAATTTCAAATCAACACTATCTCGCTGATGGGTTTGGGGTACATTTAATACATGGTTGGTTCTTACAAATAATATGATTTCCCCATGTGAGCCCAGTTCTCAAATATTAATGGGAGAGGAATGATAGTTGAATTATGGGAGTTGAATGTACAAAAATCATAGTGGATTTATATTGGTGCTCATTCTAAAATGTGTGATCCTAATAATCCTAGTTATATTTTGAATATGTGTTCTCACAGAACACTTACCCCCAAAACCACTAATGGTTTAAGGTGGGTAGTAGCACTAAAAAAATTATTTTCAACCCAATGGTTTGGCCATCCTATGGCCATAAAAAAGGACTGATTACCATTTTCATTCCAATTATCTATCATCTAGAAGATAAACAAAGACATCAGGCATGAATGTCCTATATGAGATAATGAAACCAATAGGGGTCATGTGAGTGTATAATCCTATCACATTAAAGAAACATCCCTTATACCAGGGGGAATTTGGATGAAGATCCTATCCATGTTCCACATATAATGTGTTTGAGTTTCCCTTATGGATGAAGTGGACATGTCATATGGGATATTCCCTCCATTCCATGGTTTCCCTGTTGGACATGTCTTAATTTTCTATTAGACATGTTTGGGGGATAAGTGTGACATAGAAAACACATTCCAGGGTGTCTTCCTAACATGTCCAATATTCTTCACATGAAGAATTTACTTATATTGGATGCATTCATGTGATCATATAAATCATGTACACAGTTGATCACATAATCAATTGAAATTTCTTGGAAGCATTCTCATACTTGAAGTGGACATGTATAAGATACATCACTTAATCAATGTGAAAAAATGCAGTGTCTTAAATATGATTGAAGTGGAAATGTATGTATGTTTTTCACATGATCGACCTATCCTTACCTCATACTATATCCTTCAAATTCATGAAATTACAGTTTGAAATCACAAGATAATGGATACACGTAGGAATGTTTTCATGAGATCCACTAGGCCTAACCATTGAAAAATACATGAAAATGATGATATGCCAATATTTTATCATTATATTAACATGAATTTTACAAGGCCTATATTGTAATCATAGATATTAATCAATGGTCACCTAAGTACATTAAGAGACCAATGATGGACCTTTTGAATGTTTGAACATAATTTAAACATGTTTCATGATCTCACAAACAAGTTAATGATCTAGCACATTCCAGAATATTGATAGTCTATATCCAAATAAATCATTCCACAAGTCCATATGGGAATTATGTTCATGGAAGGGGAGTGAATTTTTAGTGTGTTCCTTACATAACAACGCATCAAATGTCATGTGTGAAAATATTAGGGCCTACCCATCAGATATAATGTATGTCAGTCCTACATATATGAAGAGGGTAACCCCTTGTATTGTATTCAAATGATCTATAAATAATTATAGAATCACCTTACCTTAAAATATGTCTTCTGGTGGGTTGTATATCCCTGCATGGGGCCTTTCTATTGATTTAATTTCATGCAATTTCAATGGATTTCATTCCATAGTAGGGAGGAGTGCATTTCATATGGTTCTTCTAGTACATTATCATACACCACGTGATTGAGAAATGGGGCATCACAAGTCATGTGATGTTCCATCATGACACCAAACATTAAAGAGGCATTCGACCAAGAATTACACATACACCACATCAATGTGATCACATGATCAACCTGTAACTACATGATCTATAAGGGGTCATGTTTGGTACACTATTAACATGATATATGGATTTCTATTGGTTCATCATGCATAGAATATGGCTCTTGGCAGAGGATTGTCGACCAAATTTCATTCATGGGGTTCATATGCTCATTGAATCCTTCACAAGACAAAGTACCCACAGTTAATTTCATGATGACTCCATCACATTGAATTATATGTTTGAGATTCATGTATTTGTGGTTTCATAGGGTGGCAAGATACATGTCTTCTCGTTTTTTCCCACCCACACTAGTATGACTGTGTTGTATGACCATGGGAATGTCCTATTGTGTTGCATAAGATCCAATTAATTATTTGATCTTGTGACCCAAGGAGAGTTCTAATGAGAAATATTTTATATATTAATAGGGGGTTAAGGTCTAATTTGAGACTCTATTTCATTAGGTATGGACATGATGTTATTTCGTAATAAAATTGTATGATATTATGATCCCATGATGAGTTCTTTTAGGGGTGTCCATGTAGTGTGTTCTCCCGATGGGTGACCCATAATTACCTTTAGATGATCTTTGAGTGACCATATGATATTTTACTGTTTATTCACACCTCCATCTCCCATTCCCATGTGGGTATTTTTTTAATTGGATCTTGTTTTTTATAGGTTAAGGGAGGTCGAGTATTATTTAAATTTGTATGGTGATGACGTCGTGTGAATCGGATTGAGGAAGTGAATGCTTGACATGAAAACCATCCCATGATCCCGATATTTTTTATTTGGATTGTATTATATATTTTCATTGAAACATTATTTGACATCTCAGGGCCCTCACATGACCACTAGTTTTCATGCATTCATCCCTCAAAATAATTTTTATAAAGGTGGTGGATCATATTTGACTTCCCAATTCCGGCTTTAAGACATCTCATGATCCTATCACACTGTTGGTGGGAGTTTATTTTGATGATATAATACACACATTAATGGAAAATCCAAGCCTTTTTTTACATTTCATTTCAAGATCATCATGTTTGATTTTCAGTGCATCATATGATTGTTTCCTAGTGGGTATTTCATAGTCGATTTATTAAGATGATAATAAATGAAAAGTATGAGATATTCAAATGGTTTTAAATTTTTTGTGGTGTCTTTATGAATTTTCAACAATTAATCATATGATCAAGAAAAAACAATATGATGGATCCCAAAACATGTGGAAGTTCATGTTTCCTAAAACTAGTTCTTATAAAGGTATTCATGTTATGACTTCATTCGCAAGACCTTATCTTCTCCGAAAAATCATGTATGAATGTATTAGATTTAATGCATGGTGGATCAGTTGACATATGATCACATGATATATATTTATTCACCTACTCAATGAAAATCGTGTCATGAATCACATACAACATGTATGGGGGATGCTGATCATAGGGAGACATTCACTGGTCGCCTCAGGCCAACGTGGAAATCATTTAAGGATTGGAGGTTGAAGGAGGAGGCAGTGGAATTGACCATGCATTGGGTGTGGTTCGCATCATCGAACAAGGGTGTAAGGTGGTTGAAAATTATTGTTTATAAGTGAAAGGGATAATATTATTTTAAATATTTTTACCATAGTATTTTTCTATTCAAATGAATTTTGAGTATTGATCTCATATAATAGTCTCAATCATATCGAACATTTTAATGAATGGGTGAATAATACCCACCATTACATAGTCCCGTATCAGAATCTCCATGAAACATAAAAAATCAATATGATTAAAGGTGTACCTACCAGTCATAGGAAGTGAGTACCATGGTCCACTCCCAACCTCATAGGACACCACCCAATGTCGGCCCACTATAACACTATTCATTATCCATGCAGTGTGTATCTTCACCTCTTATGTGGGTTCTTTCCTAGACCTCCAATGCCTCATGTGTTGGCCATACATGATTGATCCCTAGGAATAGTTGAGGTGACTCCCACACGATCATGGTTTGAGCTCGATAATATTGTTATCCCTACCTGGAATTCTTTTTGGGAAAAGGGGTTATTCATAAACACATAGAATACCCTACGCAGAACAAATAAAAAAACGAAATAATATTATCTAACAAGGAAAACCCAAATCTCGTATTCTTTTTTATGATACCCTTAGTTCCTTATATTTTTGTTTCTTCATAGTCTCCAAACATCCCATGTATTCAATGAAAAAGTGAATATCACACAATTATTAGTGCCAATAGTTGGAAATGGGTTCCTAACTGTGTGTTAAGCCATTTTAGGGGTTCTTCCAGATTGGATATGGTGTTTCATGATTGATGTACGGGATGGGAAACCATGTTTCCTGACCATGAACACTCGTTAAAAGGGTTATGTTATCTTTTCCCTCTATTCATTAAAACACCTAACATTGCATCCCCCATCTTTATTACTAGAAGCTAATGTATGATTGAGCTCCATTTTTTACTATTACAAGCCGTTATGTCTCTAGATCATGAATTATCAGAATAACTCCTCATTTTTATTAATGTCTCACAACCAATAAAGTCTCAAGTCATATTTATTTATTTGTTCACTTCCTTCACTATATGTAATGATAAATCTGTGCCATTTAATATTCCCTATTTTTAGGTTATATTTATATTTCTCTTATTACTTATATTTTTTCCAAAGTTAAATGACTATAGTGGTTGAGGAGTTTACTATGGTTATTTGTTTCTGAACATGGTTCATCCTATGATGTATGGATGTTTTAATTTTCATCTAATCCATTGTTTATGATTTTTTTTTAAACAGGAAAGTTGCACCATAGGGAGGGTCCTTTTTCATTTTGAGGTAAGTTATCTGGGCACTGGAGGCTGGCTATAGTACAAATTCCTGATGTTTATCAAATAGATAATGTATATTTAAATCCACTACATGTATTCCAAACATGATATGTTTTGGTCATGTTAGGAAAATTCATATGAGTATTGGTTTTCACAATAAAGGGAAAAACATGAGCATTAAATGATACCTAAAAAAATTGATGATGTGTAATTGTGGTATTTTATAGGGGTAGAACCAACTTTTTTCCATTACCATCTCTCATACATTCTATCTCGTATAGGATATCCTATGGTGGAGGAGCCTCTAATGGTTAACCTATATTTTGATCTTGTTTCTTCTTATGATGTTTTTTTCATTCATTATTCATCAATTTGGATAACCACTGGTAAGATCTACATTCATTTATTTTCATTTGGTGTACTTATTCCTATAGATAGTGTTGTTTTAGTGTGATCTCATATTCAATATTTTCATTATGGTTGCCTATTTTAATATTTTATTCTTATCTAGATATAACTGAGGGATTATTGTAGATGAGTGCTCCAAGACTACCATCTGTTAGGTGGACCATATTTTTTCTAAAGTATTTTTCTCTATTTAATTATCACTATTGTACCACTTTCTTTACCATCTGGTCATTGATTATAAAATTAACTAATAGGAAATGAATAAGTATTTTCATGTAGATTGGGTCTCCCTTGTAGAAAAATATCATGTTAGAGGATGTGAACCTCAACCTGATCCACCTAGGGTGTGTGTTATTCTATCTTCCCCAAGTCAATCCAGCCCATTGGGTTTATTATATCACCACCATTTTAGTGAGAAACATAATAATTTAAATGAGTTATCTAGACAGAATGAAGCCTCCTTTTATGTGTTCATGAATGTTATTAAAGTTAATAAATGTTACTAATGTTTATTAACTAAAAATGTGGAATTAGATTGATATCATCTCAGATTGTGCCTCTATATAATTGTAATTGGGTGTAGACACTATAATATCTAATACAATTTATATGAAAGAGTTATTTTATACATATTTTTATGCCAGTATAATCTTATCATGTTATGGAACTAGTACCTTTAGAGTAAGAAACATACTAGGGGATCAATGTATTGAACCAAAGACCCCTAGGTATGATTATTTTTATATGGAACTATTTAGGGGATCTAGGTATGGAACATTGGACCCCTAGACATGATCACTTATCACGTGGAACTATTGAGGAGGATTGAGGTATGGAGCCAGAAATTTACGAATCCATTTACATTTTTTGATATAGGTCTCCCTATTTATATTCCAAGGGACAGATCTTGTATAGGAATGACATTATTTTTCTTTTATGGAACATTACCATCTAGTTAACATAATTTATATCCACATTACATGTATATATTGATGATAATTTTTTATATATATTTTATTACATATTTTGATCATCGGATTTTCATCTACTTATTCACTTAATGAATTTAATTATTATACCTTGACATGGAAATGGATTATATACACACACAAGATTTATTAAATGAAATTATTGGTGGTGGCCAACTGAGTATACCTAACAACCATTTCAAGATGAAAAGTTATATCTAGATAGAATTAATTGGTAATTTTAGGGGCATGGGAATGCACCTAGTAGATGATTCTTGATCAGTTGATGAATGAGAGTATGGGAGCATGAGACCGAGATATAGGTCCAGATTATATACTTCGATATTATTTTGGTATTTTCATTGTTTTAATATATATGTATATATGACTGCACACTACTGTGTCTTCATATTTCTCTTCAGTTTACAGTCTTGATATTTGATCATCATTTATATGGTATTGATATTGTGATTAATGGATTGTTTATTTTTTTCATATGGATGTTTACTTCAACTTTTCTAGTTTTCATTTATTATGAATATTCCATTAGATAATACATTTATTACCCCACAGTGTGACTATGATTATTAGGGTATAATCACTCCATTGTACCACTTTAGACCCTCACTGCTCATTAGTATCCTCTAGCATATGAGGAGGTGCACTAGTGGCCTTGTGATCCACTTGTTTAGTGAAACGTTAAGCAACATATTCACCAAGTCATATTTAATTGGTGTAAAATGGATTATTTTCTTTTCCTAAAAATTTTGGGAGTGTATAATGGAGAATTGGAAGTGTCAAATTTTGGTTATAAGCCTGTTCCTAGGAGTAGTTAACCCATGTACGGGGGAAAATCCAAATGAAATAGTATGATATTTAATGATCTATATTTTTCATATTATACATTCATTGAATACATTAATTGGGGATACACATTGTTTGTTTTTTTGTTGTTATTATTACGTTGGATTACATTTTCCATTGGACCAATATGAAAAAGAATCATTTTTCAAGCATTATCTAAGGAACCTTTTATGATTACAATGGAATGTATTATCTAATTTAGTTTACATTTCAATGTATGATAGTAATATACTTATTGTATCTTCCTTATGTGGTATATTTGTAATTAGATAAACATATATTTATGGAAAATGGGTATAGAAATTTTTTTATTAATGCGTATGCATAATCATAAATGGTTTTTCTGCAATATATGTTGATGAAGAATCCATAAAAATCAATTTCCATATTTTTGAGTTATGTGACTAAGGTTACATAGATTGAAAATTATTATATTTTTAATGAATGAATTTTATTTTTAATGTAAAGAGTTCACATACCACTATATATTGGGAATAATGATTTGTTTAGTAAAATTATCTAATATTTCTTGCAATATTATTTTATCAAATTAAATGGTCTAGATATAATTAAATGAACATCTAATTCAAATTTATAAAAAATATTCTTGTATACACTTGGAATGGTACTATAGTTAATTATTCTATTATATAAATCAATGAGTTGATAAATATAATATTTTAAATATAGCGTCTATTAAATAGGTATTTTGATTGAATTTTAATGGTCATTAATCTCTATAATTTTCAATTGATGGATCATATAGTGAGAATCATATTATTAAAAACAACGCTTGACCCAGACCCAACCATAATAGTGGGTAGTATGAAATTTCTCTTATGTTCATTATGATTATTACTATCATATAAACCATGCTATTGAATCAGAAAGTGGGTTATAAATATTTTATAAGAAGGCTTGTACCTATCCTATATTTGTATTTATAATGTTACCATTATATTCTATCTATGTGGTTTTTTTAACTATAGAGTTATGAGACAATGATGTCATCGATTCATGCAATAGGGGATGGTGAAAATCATGCTCTAGTGGTGGTAGCGCCTTTGGTGATAGTGTTACCTCTAGTAGTGCCACTTGTAGATCATCATGTTATTATAGAAATGGGTGATGATACACAGTTTTGAGGTGATTTTATATGGATAATACAAACTATACAGGGAACTATGAGGCATGATCTTTAATGGAATATTTGATGTGAGAGTCCCAATAAAAGAATATTCCCACATTTATAGGGGATAGATATCTTTGGGTGTGAAATTCATGATTAAAGGCCATGATTTATATCATCAAGCACATGACGGAACCTCATAAGAGGTGACTAAATCTCTCTATGCATATTCATTAATAATATTTCAAAAATTGGTTGGATGTCCTATCACAGAGTGGTCATCATCTAGGTAATAGATGGAATGGTTTTTAGATAGTATTCTATTAATATTTTTTCCCAATGACCATAAGGGTCGATCATTCTACACAATTGATGAACTATAAAAGGGTTTACTGTATGTTATGTATTACCCCACTCATTTAAGTAATCCTAATAATTTTACACCTATTTATATAGTAGATGTTCCAGAAAAAGAGTCATTTTTATGATGTTCTTATACTTCATATTCATTCATAGGTGAATATTTTTGGGAAAACTACCGTCACTTCTATAGTGAAAAAACTACTTATTAAGAAATGTAATATGAGGGACGATGAATCCATGATCATAGTGGAATTGTTTCAAGACCCAGTAGTGTATTATCCTAGAAGAAGGAATAATCACATCAACACATCACATGGGGGTATTACCCATAATATTGTACATATTGGATGATTTTTATTCCTCCACATGTGTTGTAAGTTGGGTCATGTGAATCCTTGGATTAATAGGACCTCAATTCTTTGCAGATCCTATAGTAGGATGGGATATTTCGAGGGGTAATAACAAATCATACATTCAGTGGCCAATGAGATAGGATCAAAACATCCTCTAGGTTCTAGAGTGGGATTAGCATCTCTATTTCATACTAGGAGTTATATAAGTATTGGATAGTCAGGAAAAGAACGTGGTTATGGATTGGAGATATAAAATGTTTTTTCACAGTTTTAGTAGAGTAGTAAGTCTCAAGGAATTCATTTTTGAATCTTAGGTACATGAAAGAAAAAGTTATAGTTAATTTCATCATGTACAGGGGGAGTGGATTCATGAACATTCTTTGGTTCAAGTTGTTATTTTATTTTCACAAATGTTAGAATCTATATTTAGACACATGGTGATCAAATTATTTTATTCCTATCTCTATATTAGAATACATTGCACTTCAAATGCAATATTTCAATGTTGTGACAACCCTTGAAACAAATTTGGTTATATGTTTAGTGCGTTTATGAGAATTTAAGGAAATCCCACTTGAGGTATGAATCTATAATTTTCTATGTACCTTATTCATCTAGGAGATGTTGGGTTTCAACATTATTCTTTTGAATGACTGGTTAGTTCGTTATCATGCCTACATGGATTTCTATTTATAAACAGTTTATTTCACACCACCTGAGGGAATCCCTTATATTAATAAGGTTGAGTGGGATCTATAGGAAGGTAGGGCTAGACTAGAGAATTGTGGGTTATGTGGTGTCACATCCCAGATTTATATCCATTATATCGCTTAACATGGAATATACCAGATTGAATTCCCTTCAACATGAAATCATTTCTAGGATGTATTTCTTGAATAATTTTTTAGTTTTCCTATAGAGACAGTTATATTTCTCTATTTATCATTCCCCAATAGTTTCAATATTATACCTTCCTCCGTATAGGATTTCCACTACTATGATACATGAGCTCAAGAGATATTCGGGGGACATAGTAGGTATGGACATTATGATTATCTGTTCATCTGATTTGGTCTCATGAATGTAGAGGTAATTTAAAGGTCTTTGATTAATTGTGTATTCCATATGTTTTTGGATTCATTTGTGGTTGTATTTGTTGAGGGAATATTGGTGTAATCATATACATGAAATGACCATTCAAAACATATTTAAATCATATTTAATTCAATAAGAGAGAACAAAATGTACTCTAATATCAATAAATTTCCCATTATGATCGATAATTTCCACTTCTTATGTCACATTATCATAGAGGATAGTGTTATAATAGACATAAATAACGTGAGTGTTGTAGACACCATGGAGAAGGAAAATAATGTGTATGACATAAAATATTTATTGTGGCTTTATTGATAATATAGGAACATTATTCAAGGAATTTAATAAAAGAAACACCATTTATTGTATTGACTAATAGGGGTGTGAAGAATACATGTCTGGATTCTAATTTTATATCCTTTCAAAAGGTAAAAAATTTACTAAAATTATTGTCGATTATCATTCTCCAATAAGTGGGAAGACATTATATACTATATTATGATGCCTTAGGTATGATGCTTGGAGATGTTATAATTCAGTATGATTTTTTAGTGGTGAACATGTCTCATCAATAGTACCCAAATGATTTTCATTACCATTAATTTGATATTGAGTTATCAATCATGGTTCATGCCTTTTGTTGCGGGATGAATTATTTTTTAAGAGAACATTTTTGGTGTATAAATACCAAAAATTCATTAGCTATATATTTATTAAACATTACTTAAATATTATGTAATGAATTTGGGGTGAATAATTCAGGTTCTTCTATTTATATGTCGCATATATTAATATGAATTTAAATATTGTAGCCAAAGATCTGAACAAAAGGACACAAACACAGGATTTTCCAAAGGTTTTTCGTGAGTGACAACTTATGGGTATATATTTTGAGATGCACATGATGGTTAAAGAGAATATTGGATAGTCATTAATTTCATAATTTTTATTTAAATATTCCATTATAGAGATAGTGATGTCGAGACATCTATTGGATCCCAAAGGATTAGTCTAGTGTTTGTTTTATATTGGTGACGATCTACGACCCAGAAGGAAGGATGATGAGGATATATTCTTTCATATTCAAGGGCGTGTCTGGGTTCTTATAGAAAATTTGGTTGAATTGATACAACAGTCTCATTCTTATAATTATATTGTATAACCGGGGCCCATAAAGACATACCGTGAATTTCATCTATAGTATTGTTGGATGGGTACGAAACAGAAGATAATTGTTTTTACTACTCAGTGTTCCACATGTCTGTAGGTGAAGATTGAGCATTATTATATAGAAGGGATTCTTTAGATATGTCACATTCCTAATCATAATTTAGAATATGTTAAAATTTATTTTGGGTTAGGTTTACCAAGATACTTTTGAAGAAGTTATGAAATATGGGTGATTGTCGATAAGATCATGAAGGACTCTAACTTGTTAATATTTATACTGATATAAATAGTGGATGATCCTTAGATATAATATTTCTCTGATATTATACTTTGACATAGGTTACCTCCTAATATTTTTTATAATGGGTTTCTTGTTTCATGTTGTGGTTTTGGTGGGGAATATATAAGGATTTGGGTAGGCATGTTCATTTGATAACATCCATTCAACCTCAGAATAAATAAAAATTTAAAATAATGATACATGTACAATAGGATATCCTCGAAAAATGACTCATTTATTTGTGGAGGATAATGGGAGAAATTCATACATCTTTTAGAGTCATCCTTCAATTAAAATTTTTTGGGGATTATATAAATGTCTCCCTTTGAGTCCATATATGTTATATCATTATATTCACCTTTATGGTGGAATTTGTTTGGATAGGAAGAACTAATTAGATATCATATTATTGAAGATACAATGGAGAATATTGAGGTGATTCAAAAGTAAATTTATATAGAACAGTCGACGAAGAAGTCACACACCGATCATCACCATCGAACACTATAGTTTGAGGTCAGGGAGGAGGAATTTCTTCATGTAATTTTATGACTAGGGAGAAAATAGTTGATATATCAAGGTATTATTTCACCATGGTGTGTGGAAACATTCGATGAGGTAGAGAGTTTCGGACCAATAGCATATCAGTTATAGTTACCTCAGAGGTACCATGTTATGCATGATATCTTTCGTATTTTACACCATTTTCAGTATTATTTAGATGCATCACTTATATTTCAACTGGATGAGGTTGTTTTGGAAGATGATGAACCCTTGGAATGAAATCCCAACTATATCATGGATAAGGGCATGATATCTCTCCTAGGTATGTTGGTTTATCAATATTGAGTGCTATGGATACATGACCTCATACAGGATGATAATAGAGTTTGAGAGACCGATGTAAGTGCTCAGTGGTTGTAGTTATTCTTAGATGATCATTTACCACCTGTATAAGGGAAAATTAATAAGGAGTTTCATTATGGGTGATGAATATACAAGCCTTGTTTTTTTAATAAATGTATAGTTATTTTAATATTTTGTTAAACCATTTTAATAGTTCTTTATTTAGATTAAAACAAAAAATTATTCCATAGGGAGGTTTGTATTTTCATTATAGGTAAGCTCAATAAGTGTTATTTAGGGAAAGAACCACATTATATTGTCATTACCCATCTCTCGTCTTTTATCTCTTACATAGGAACTCTAAAATTGAAGCATCTATAATGGCTTATTCTTGTATTTGACCACGTTTCATCATCTTATATATGTTTTTCTCAATGTTTTCATGTTTTATAACAACTAGTATACTATTTATTCATTTATCTCCCATTTATCATCTTCTTCTAGGCCACAGAGTGTTTTTGGGTCAGTTGATATGAACTATTTTCAAGAAGATGGTCTATTTTTATATTTTTTATAATATGGAAAAAACATAGTCTAATAATGGATCAGTACTCCTCTACTACCATTGGGTAGGCGGTCATTACCATTTTCCTATGTACTTTTTCTCTATTTTACTATCTCTATTGTTTCAGACATCATATCATATAAGAGTTTCATATAAAAATAATTTATAAGCTTTGACATAAGTATTAAACCTATTTGTTTCACCCTTGTAGAACCTAATATTGTTTAGATGTTTTAAACCTAATCCAGATCCACCTAGGGGTGTTTTATTCTATCATCCAAGTATTGAACCACCCATTTGGTTGTGTGAGCTCTCCCCCCTTGAAGTGGGATACTTTTTAAATTCAAATGAGATAGAGAGCACCATTAATTACACCTATTCATGTTATTAAATGTCATTAAATTGATTAAATTTTACTAAAGGTTATTAATTGATATATTGTAATGGGATGGATTTTATCATGGATTTTGCCACTTTATACTTGTAATTGGGAATAGAATCTAATGTAGCCGATGTAATTTTTATACATTCACGATTTTGTACATATTGGTATTAAACTGACATCATATGTTGTTGTGGATCCTATTAACTTATTGTATGGAACCGATGATAGGATGAAGGTACGAAAAATGTGATCCATATGTATGATTAAAACAGTATGGCACTGATTAGGGGATTGAGGTATGGAACATGTGACCCCTAGACATGATTAATTATGGGGTTGAACCAATGACATGGATTGAGGTATGAAACAAACACAATCCATGGATTTTTACACCTTGGGATAAATGTCACCCTGGTTATATGTCTTGGTACATGGATCATATTGGACTTATATTATTTTACCATGTGGTGTATTCCATGCCAGTTATTTTTTAAAATTTACACTACATGTATATTTTGATGGTCACCTATTATAACCCATTTTCTTATAGATTGTGCTCATTGGAATTTCATCTTATTATACAAATAACATTCTACTTGTTACACCTAGACATAGCTATTGTTTATATGCATAGAATATATTTTTCATAGACACTTTTGGTGGAGGCCTATTGAGAATATCTCACACCCAATTCACTATATTGATTGGTACCTAGATAAAAAACCTAGTTTCCTGTAAGCATAGGGGAAATAAAAAAATTCTATATATAATTAGTTGATTCATGTGATTGGGTGAACATGGGACCGATTGATGCATCATGATTTTATATAGAGATAGTCAGTTTTTATTTTTGGTTCATTTGTTATACATGTATGTATGCCTTCCTATTAACAAGAATTTCTATTTCTTTTGGGTTTAGATACATAAAATTAAATCATCATGTTTACAGTATTGAATATTTCTATTTATGGATTTATTATTATTGATAAATGGATGATTACATCTCCTGTTCATTTTTTTCATTTTTTAAGCTTCCACTTATATTTTTCACATTATTACAGCACTATGAGGCTTTAATTTTGAAGGGATATTATCCCCACTATACAACCTAAGCCCAAAACAACTATTCAGTAGCATCTTCCATACGAGGTGTCGTTTTTGAGGCCTTTTGAACCACTAGCTCGGGGAACCATTTAGTTTCATCAATGTTATGACCTTATAAAAAAATATTTTGTTTATACCTTTTTCCTAAATGATTTATTTTTATAATGTGTCACTATTGTTCCATACGATGGAATCCTTATATGTTGATTCCTAAAATGAATAAAACCTCAAATTATTTCTTTTATATGATGATATGTTGATTTGTGGATCCCTTGAAAAAGGTTTTCTCTATCAACACCAACTCAAAAAAACCACATTATGTTTGTTTTCCCTATTATATATGATTTTACAACCCTTATGGTGTGTTGATCATTCTACATATGTGTGGGAGTTTTATATGAATTAAATTCATAATGATTTGAGAAACACCTCTTGTCCAATATTTATTTATAAATTTAATGGGAATTTTAAAAGGGGTTGACCCTCTATTCCTTTCTTTAATATTTATTTCAATGGTTTTTAGTATCATATGTACAATAGAAAATCCAAGCTTAAAAACAATTTTGCTTATTCTTCATGTTTCTTAATGTGGTAGGACACCAATGTGGGGTATTACATTATGGAAGAAATTATCCACTTACAAATTCTAAAATTGGATGCCTTGGATTATTTTCCGGGATATATATTTCTTTGAAAACCATAGAATTGTTCCTTGGGATCTACCAATTTATTTTTCAAGTATAATATGGTCATTATCATCGGAAATAATAAGGATGCCTCATACATGTTCAAATGGTTCCTTTACATTTATATACCCTCTAAAGATTTACTTTAACTTCGACGAGTTCCTCATACTCCTGGAAGATTCTATGGACAATGGCCTTGGGTCCTAGAACATGTAGGTATGATATATAATATGTTCATAATATTAAATAACTAATCCTTCAATATAGTATAAATTAATTTTATATATTGAGATCATATTGGAATTTATATTACTTTTAAATTTGGTATCATCCATCTATATTTTATGATATTTTTCTCATTATTCACAAACCCTTCTATAGAATATTTTCAACAGATTGATTTGTTTTAGAAAATGTTAGTAATGGACAAATTAGTTTTTATCAAACCCATTTTGGCCCATTTTTTGTAACCCATGATGAATTTAAAGATTTTGGTAGGGAAAAGGGAATATTCCAATCATGGATACATGATTTACTATCCTGGGATTGAATTCTAGAGGATAAGAAAAGAAATGTCTTGGGATGAATTATGAGAGAGCTTTTGTTTAATATTTTATTTTTCATATCATGTATTATGTATTCATGCTACCATGTTCCTCATGATCGCCATTTTTGTATTGAATCATTAAATTTATATTTCTGTATATGATACTGATGACCAGATATTGGTCCCATCATTTTGATAAATTTTCCAACTGGTTTTTATATTTCATTACAATGTTATTATCATTTTTTGATTCATTATTCATTTTTTAAATCATAGAAATATGATCTTATAATAAGGGTATAATTTCCCAATAGAATTTCCAAATATCTCACTACTTGTTAGTATCCTATATGTTGTCAGGAGGTGTGCGCGAGCCTTTGTTTCTCTAAGGTATTTATACTTATCAATTAATTATAATATGGACATTACAGGATATATATATATATATATATATCTTTATTTAATAGATGGGTTTATTACATGTTATTAGATTTTTAATTGGTTTCATGTATCTACAAAAAATGTTTTTCTTAAAAAGTATTTTAAATTATATTTTCATAATTTTTGTGAACATTAATTAAGATATTAATGAGTCATATGATAGTGAATGGGGCCCTTTATTTTGATAAATGGCATTTTTTATAATATTTAATAGTCTATTTTATAGAAGTGATTTATATATTTTACTTTATTTTATTTATATTCTCAAATAATTATATAAATACATTCATTGTTAGAGATAATTGATGTAAAGGGTTAGAGAACATGGAGAGTGATTATAAAAAATTTATATATTTTTTCTAATAGATTAATGTGCTTAGAATAATAATTGTTAAAGATCGACCAACATTTGTTATATGGTTATGAAACATAATTAGGTCAAATTATGATTTCATTATAAGTGATTGTAGCGTGTGGGAAGATAATAATTTTATGGAAAAAATCAATTAAATGTTATTATCAATTTATTTTATTTAGATATAAATGGTATATTATTATAAATATAATTACATGGGAGAATCCTATCTATTATGTTGGGGGATATCGAACCAATGGGACATGAGAGGCTAACACGGGTCATGTTCCATATAATGTCATGTTAGTATTTCTCTTTATAATAATTGAGAAAATGGAAGGGTTTAGTGATATAATGGTAAATGTTTTGGAATATGTTATTTCTAATATACATAAGGTGTTATATTTATGGTATTTTTTCACTAAAACTGATTACTAAGGATAATATATATGATTGGAGATTTGATATGTGAATTTGACCTGAAATTCGGTTAATGGTGACCATGATTGACCAAACATGATAGAATAAATTGATAAATTAAGTGGATATAAAATTTTTTGGTCACAATGGATGGTAATTTTATGTGTTATTATCTTATATAACTATATAGATGGAATATTATTTTTTGTAGATATAAAATGATATTCAGTGAAATCAAACAACGTATAATTTAGAAGAATTTCTTGATCTAGATTTTTTGTTAAAGGATGAGGTAGCTTTCGTGTTGAAAATATTGTAGATGTGATTCCCCTATCTGATACCACCAATTAGTGTCTATGTTATAGTGACACAAGGGATCACATGTGCCACCATGAACAATAAATGTTTCTAAATAACAGTTTGGAGATAATTCATACATTGGGGCTACTATTTCATTTAAATCATAACTGTCATTAATAAATAAATTAAAAAACATCATTGATAAAAAAACATTATTGTACCTAGAAAAAATTACTTAAATATGAAATAACAATAAATATTGAAACATATAGTCATAAATTAACTAATCTCCCCATGACATAATAACATATATAAATAATAATGAAATAATAAATCCCAATATGATTTACTACCATCATTGAGAGTTACCTCATTCCATCAATCTCAACCCCTATCAAGATTCAGTTTCTTGATCAACTACACATATCATGACTCAATCTATACAATTGGCATAATAATTTTTTTGTAGTAGAGTTAAATTCCATTATATGATGAATATATTTTAGTAGGGTCTCTCCAATCACCCCATGTATATTCAAAATTATATTTGTAGTCATGAGGAAAAGAAAAATATGAAATAATTGTAAAGACCCGTAAAATTCAAGGGAAATTTTTTCTTAATTTTCTTTGGAATTTTATAAGAACGCGGTTTATGACGGAACCTGATTCCGAGGCCCGGTGTGCCGGGAATCAATTTCTGAAGTTTCGCTTGGGTACGTTCAGTGAACGAACGAGCGGGTTTTCCTATCTTTTGAACCGGTGCTTGGAATTGAAATCTGATGGCACCGATGAACTCGCAACACCGGTAATCGCTTAAGGGAACCTTTACCGTAGTTGCGTTTGTGCGGGAGAAGAAGTTAATTAATGGGGTTTAATTAAGAAAAGTAAATAAAATTGTTAAATCAATTTTATTTCTTTTTCAAGTGGTTAGTTTCTCCCATGGGAAGTTGGTGGTGGAGCCCACATCCACCCAACTTCCCATGTGTGGATAATTAAAAGGGTGGGGCCCACACAAACCCCCCCCCACCTTTTCAATTTTCCCTAACTCCCTAACCCCCCTTAATCCCTCACATTCCTAACTCCCCATTAACTCTCTTTCTTTAATTTTTTTTGAAAACATGGATTATTAATTAAGATGAGTTACTTAATTTCAAACTCTTGAAATTCTAAGAGGTTAGGTTGTGTAAATAAAATAAGGCTTGGACTTATTTTATTTTGGTTAGTTTCTTTTGCGGCCTTGAGAGGTTTTGGAAACGATAAGATCTTCTTCGTCTACAAGGAAGAACGCGAAGAACACCTAGGCTTCGACGAAGAATGTCGTCACCATAAGAAGAGAAAGATGTGCCGTCTCTTCTCTTCTTCGCAGCCGGTGTGTTTCCGAAGATCGACGACGCCGCTTCTTTCGATCTTCTTCCTGTGTCAATGAAAAGGAGACTCCACTTCCTCCCCGGGCTTTCTCCGTCAACTTACGAAGCTTCTCCGCGACGCTTGTCTTCCGCGGCTCGGTGACGTGCTCTGCTCTTGAAACCGAGGTAGGGGATTATTTTATTTATTTATTTTTGTTCATGATTCTAGTTTATCGATTATCGTGGATTTCGGATATCGATTAACGAGAGGGGGGCCGGACTGCACAAACACGGTTGAACCCCCCTCCTATGTTCATGTTTTATTCTTTGTGGATGGAACAGAATGGCGTGGTGCCGTCGCACCAACCGGGAATCACACGGAAAGTATTACGCGACGTCGTCGCGCCGCGCCATGGAAAGAAGTCCAAGAACGCGACGCCATCGCGCCACGTCAAAGGAAATCGAAGGTGTCGCAGCCGGAGTGGGGCCGCGGCGAAGGGGCGCGGTGCAGTCGCACCGCGCCGGACGACAAGGGATGTGGCTAGTTTCGGGCCACGGCGGAACAAGGTGACTGGCGGCCGAACAGGGCCGCCGGCGACGGAGCTGGAAGGGGACCGGCCACCAGCGGTCCCGTTGAGAAGGAGTCGGTCAGCCAGGTTGGGCCGGCAAGAAAGGGGAAGGGGCCGGGGGAATTAAATTCCCCCGACCGGTTCAAACGACCCCCCATAATTTGGGGGGGGGGGGTTACAGAGGGGGGCAGCCCCCCCCCCCCCCCCCCCCCCTTTGCCGAATGGTTCGGCCAATGCCGAGCCAGACAGCGCGCTTTCCCCAGCAGGTCTGCCAGGCTGGGCCGCGCCGGGCCTGGCCGCGCCGGGCCAGGCCGTGCCCAGCCGGGCCGGGCCGGGTTGGTCCGGGCCCGAAACCCCCGTTATCGGACTGTTTGGGTTCAAATGCCCATAACTCGGGCTACAGACCTCCAAACAACGCACCTTCAGCAGCGATGCGATCCTTGGATCGAGACGGTCATTTAGACATATCGAACTCAAGGTTTTAGAATACTTTGAGTTCGGCCGGGTTGGTTCGTACATGAAACCAACCGGGCTCTCGGAGCGGAAACGCTCATATCTTGAGCTACGGATGTCCGATTGATGTGCAGTCGACTTTGTTGAGTTCCTTTTAGTGAGACGGATCTTTTGAAATACTCCGCCCGAGGTTTGGACGCAGGTGGAGTACGGTCAGGTTGGTTTTGCCTTAAAAACCAACCGGGCCCCTGGGACGAAAAAGCCAATAACTCTCAGACCGGGCGTCCGATTGACACACCGTCTGTTGCGTTGAGTACCTGTTGACGATACGGAACTTTTGGATACATCAACTCTGGACTATGTGACAATTGATGTATCAGCCTCTCGGCTCGTGGAGCGGACCCTCCCGAACGAGCTTGTTGTGTGCGGGAACCCTAGAGCTGGCTGCGACTGCTACTGTGACTACGACGACGACTGTGCAGAGATCCTCAGTGGATTCGATGATGACGACTACAGCACTCAGTGGTCCTATGTGGATCAGTGCTACCGATCCTGTGTGGGTCTGATCTTGTGTGGGTCAGCGCTCAGCGGTTCTGTGAGAGCCAGTGCCTACAGATCCTGTGTGGGTCTGATCCTGTGTGGGTCTTTTTGGGGGTTAGTTTCCTACCGATCATGTATGGGTCTTTGCGGGGGTTAGTACCTATCTATCCTTTGTGGGTCTGACGACTTAGATGGATTAGTGATTATCTCTATCGTCTTTCAAAAAAGTATACCTGTGTGAGCTGAATCATGTTTTCGTTCCTGTGTGGATTGTGTTGTGCTATCCTGTCTGGATTACGTTTTGCTTTCCTGTGTGGAATACGTTTATGTTCCTGTGTGGATGAGTTGTACTTGGGCTCGGAGGTTCGAGCGTATTGGATTTGATGACTTAGGTATATATATGGTCATATACCTAAGCAGTGTCGGTTGTTACTTCGTGATTGTATATTTCCTTTGTGGTTTATCCTTTGTGGATTTTGGGAGACCTTTAGGGGTCTCAGGGTCCCTATAGATTAGCTTATACTCACCATTGCACGGGCTTTGCCCACACTACGTTGTGTTGGTTGCAGACGACGGACACCATTGATCGTGGTTGAGGCTTGCAGAGCAGTACGGTACCTGGAGATAGACCACTGGGCGGGACGTACTCGGAGCGGACGGCGGGACCCGAGGAGCAGTGGAGCTATCTGTATCCACCCTTCAGGTGGGATTTCTAGTGGACAGCTCAGCGTAGCGGCTTTTACTTTTCAGTTGTTGTTTTCCCTTTCGATTTGTACTTTACTTTCAGTTTGGGTTTGTATACTAGCCCACTTACTTTTCTGCACATACTGTTGTTCCAGTTTTTACTTAGTGTTTACTTTTCTTCTTCCTTACTCTGTGGTGCTTGTTTACGTTACAAAGGCAATGTCTTCCCTTTTTACCGGTATTTACGCCTTGGTACTAGACGCCAGCCCCTGGCCTATGGAAGGCAGGCTTGGGGTAGTCATGGAACGGGCCCCGAGGATGGGTCGTGACAAATTGGTATCAGAGGAGTTCGGTTCTACCGCGAACTCTGATCTTTTCTATGTGAAGAAATGGTGTTTAGCGTATTGAGTGTGGTTATCAGTCCAGGGAGTCCAGTGTTGGTGCGGCGGCCGATGTATCCGTACACCAGGACCCTGACTTCTGATTTCCGACTTAATGCACGAAAACATTGATTGCTTGTGTGTTTCATGTTTTCTTTGTGATTACTTTGTATCAACTCACCAGGTATACTTTTCTGACCGTGGCGCACCTGTTTCCTTTTCGGAATGGCCCCACGACGGCTGCCAGCTAGGGTTCTGAGAGTCGAGCGTGACGACAGCCCACCGAGCGACGAGGCCTCGGTGCAGGGCCCTTTGTCAGCAGTGGCACCGACGGTAGCTCTACCCGCCGAGCCACCGATTCTTCCAGCACCAGCCGCTGACGATGCACGTCACCTCAGCGCATTGCATGAGTTCCAGTGCCAGCGAACACCCAGGTTCTGTGGGGAGACGGACCCCCAGGCAGCCGAGGACTGGCTGGAGGCAGTCGTACGAGTTTTCAGGCTAGTGAGGACACCAGCAGACCTCATGGTGATCCTCGCTGCGAGCCTACTGCACGCAGCAGCGGGCTGATGGTGGAGCTTGATGCTCCAGGTGCATGATGAGCCATCTATACTCTGGACAGACATTGAGAGCCTCTTCCGCTCAGAGTTTGTCCCAGCCACCCTCCGTGCGGTACGCATTCAGGAGCTTCTTCAGCTGCGGCATGGCAGCATGACGGTTGCTCAGTACTCGGCAATATTTATCGATCTCTTGCGCTACTCGACCGAAATGGTACGGGACCCATTCTTCCGGGCCTGGACCTTTTAGCAGGGATTGAGACACGAGATCAGGGCATCGCTGATCTCCCTCAGCATTCCGACTCAGACAGGAGTACTGAAGCGGGCCCTTTTGATCGAGAGATTTCTTGATGAGTCTACACCAGCACGGAGACCCACCGCAGGGTGGCACGTAGCAGAGTCTTCTGTAGCAAGAAGTCGACGGATGACTCTTGGGTCCAGGAAGACTAGACCCTCAGGAAGACGACCTCAGGACACTGGCTCAGTAGTGCGGGGCACAAAATGCGGAGCCAGTCTTTAGAGAGGTAGTCAATGCTACTCATGCGGAGGGCAGGGCCACATGGCTCATGATTTCCCGACCCGTCGTGCCGAGGAGCAGAAGACGGTTGAGGGACCACCAAGGCAGAGGCAAAGGGTCGACCGTGGCGGTCCGTAGGGAGGAGGCGGACGAGGCAGAGGAGCTGGCCGAGCAGCAGGTGGTGGGTGACGCTTTGAGGCTCTACCACCACCACCTCCAGGAGGTCCACCCCGACCACAGGGAGCTGGCGGGCAGAGACAGGCACAACTCCTGGCAGCGGAGGCCTACGACCACGGCGTGCCCGAGATGACTCAAGGTACTATCTGTGTCTATTCCACCCTTGCTGCAGTACTTATAGACACAGGAGAGAGTCACTCTTTCATAGCCGCTGCCGTTGTTCAGAGCTCGGAGATTCCGACAGAGTCGTTGGCTCGATCCATACAGCTAGAGATTCCTACGGGAGCAGACTCGACGATTACGCACTGGTGCCGGCAGTGTGAGCTTACTCTAGGAGGCGAGAGCTTCGGCTGGATCTTCTTGTAGCAGCATCGAGGCCTTACGACGTCATCTTGAGCATGGATTGGTTATCTATGGTCCATGATCAGATTGACTGTTTTAGGCACAAGGTGCGATGTGTACGCACCGACGGGAGCAGTTGACATGCGGAGTCCTTGTTTTCCTGTAGTGGTGGATCAGTTTGCGGATGTTTTTCCCGATGACGTTCCAGGGTTACAAACTCATAGAGAGGTAGAATTATATATTGACATGTACCCCGAGACAACCCTGATATCGACTCCAGCATATCAGATTTCCCCCGCAGAGCTTCGAGAGCTACGGGTATAGTTGGAGGACTTGCAGGGCAAGGGGTTTATCCGACCCAGTGTTTCACCCCGGGGTTCCCCGATTTTGTTCGCCAAGAAGGCGGACGGGAGCTTGCGACTTTGTGTCGATTATCGTCGCCTGAACCTGGTGACAGTGAGGAACAAGTATCCGCTACCGAGGATTGATGACCTCTTTGATCAGCTCAAGGGAGCACGGTGGTTCTCGAAGATAGACCTCATGTCAGGCTATCATCAGCTCAGAGTTCGAGACAAGGACATGCAGAAAAAGGCCTTCAGATGTCGGTATGGCCACTATGAGTTCTTGGTTATGCCATTTGTCATAACCAATGCTCCCGCAGTGTTCATGTCCCTCATGAACATGATCTTTCGGCCATACCAAGATCGATTTGTTATGGTCTTCATAGACGACATTTTGATTTACTCGACGACTGAGGAGGAGAACGCCTACCACTTACGGGTTGTACTAGACACACTCCGAGAGCACCAGCTTAATGGTAAGATCTAGAAGTTCCAGTTATGGATATGTTAGGTCCACTTCTTGGGACACATCATCTCTGAGGCGGGAGTTGTAGTTGATCCGGTGAAGATCGAGGCAGTGTTAGCTTGGGAGCCACCGAGGAGCGTGATAGAGGTGCGGAGTTTCTTGGGTATAGCTGGATACTACCGGAGATTTGTGCCAGAATTCTCCAGAGTTGTGGCACCACTCTCAGCTTTGATGAAGATGGGGAAACCATTCGTGTGGTCAGACAGATGTCAGCAGAGCTTCCAGGAACTGAGACAGATATTGACCAACGCACCTATCTTGAGGTTTCCTGAGGAGGGAGTAGGGTACGTAGTCTACTGCGATGCATCAGGGACCGGACTCGGATGTGTCTTGATGCAGGAGCGGGAAGTGATCGCCTATGGATAACGTCAGTTGAGGCCGCATGAGCAGAACTACGCTACCCATGACCTGGAGTTATCAGCAGTGGTATTCGCTCTAAAGACATGGCGACACTATCTGATGGGAGAGCGCTTTACAGTCTTTTATGACCACCAGAGTCTCAGGTACATATTCTTGCAGAAGGACCTAAACCTGAGACAACGGTGATGGCTTGAGTTCCTCCAGGACTATGACTTTGAGATAGTCTATACTCCTGGGAAGGGAAACGTAGAAGCCGATGCTCTCAGCCGGAGGACGGGCATTCAGCTACTTGAGGAGGTGACAGAGCAGCTAGCCGCTTTTCAGATATCCTTTGTGGATAGAGATGGAGAAGCCTTCCTTCAGCCTCTCACAGTCACTCCTCCACTACTGTAGCGGTTCAGAGAGGCACAGCGAGGGGACACTGACTGTGAGACACGGCGTGCACAGATATCCTCAGGAAAGGCACCTGATGGATTCTCCTTTGGAGCAGGGAACGACATCCTTTTCAGAGGATGTACCTTGGTACCAGTTGCTTTACGAGAGGAGGTGCTGAGAGAGTTTCACACTTCTCCTTTGGCGGTACATCCTGGAGTGGTGAAGATGTACCAGGATCTCAGACGACAACACTGGTGGCCGGGCATGAAGAAGGCTGTGGCATAGTTTGTTTATCGATGCCTCACCTGCCAGCAGGTGAAGGCTGAGTACCAGGTACCAGCAGGCTTGGTACAGCCCTTGGAGGTTCCGGAGGGGAAGTGGGATGTCATATCTATGTACTTCGTGACTGGACATCCACGCACTTCCAGAGGTGATGACTCCATCTGTGTGATTGTCGACCGACTCACCAAGTCGGCTCACTTCTTACCCATCAGAGAGCAGGGCTCAGTGGAGATCATTGGACGTCTTTATGATCAAGAGATTGTTCGGCTTCACGGTGTGCCATCATCTATCATCTCTGATCGAGATTCTTGCTTTACTTCCCAGCTTTGGAAGGGGTTGCAGGAGGCGTTCCGGATGCAGCTACGTTTGAGCACCACCATTCACCCTCAGACGGATGGTCAGACGGAGAGGACCATTCAGACTCTCGAGGACATGCTCCGCGCATGTGTCCTCGACTTTGGTCGTAGCTGGGAGGACCAACTACTGTTGGTGTAGTTTGCGTACAACAACAGCTACCACTCCACTATCGGGATGGCACCGTACGAGGCGTTGTATGGCTGACCTTGCAGATCTCCATTGTGCTGGACAGACCCTGGGGAGTCAGCACTTGTGGGACTGGAGATGGTCTAGGTCATGATAGAGAAGGTCCATGTCATCCAGGAGCGGATGCGGATAGCTCAGAGCCGGCATAAGTCATACGCTGACAGGAGGTGGAGGCCACTAGAGATTGATGATGGTGACCACGTCTTCTTGCGTGTCCCACAACGATGTGGTTTACGGATATTTGGCTAAGGCGTCAAGTTATCTCCGCGCTTCATTGGTCCCTTCCAGGTCCTCAACAGGATTGGTGAGGTGGCTTATCGTCTGGCTCTACCACCTCAGTTGCACCGGGTGCACGACGTCTTCCACGTATCTCAGCTGAGGAGATACGTGAACGACCCGACGCACATCATTGACCATGTGGAGCTTGAGGTTGATGATGGGGAGACTTTTAAGGAGGTTCTGGTGGAGATCGAGGATCGACAGGAGCGGGTCCTACGTGGACGGTCGATTCCTCTAGTGGGCATCAGATGGCAGCATGGGAACCTCCATGAGAGCACTTGGGAGAGGGAGGCTCATATGCGTGCTCAGTACCCTCATTTGTTTCCCTAGTTTTGATGTATCTTTACGAGGACGTAAAGCCCTGAGGTGGGAGTAATGTAAAGACCCGTAAAATTCAAGGGAAATTTTTTCTTAATTTTCATTGGAATTTTATAAGAACGCGGTTTCTGACGGCACCTGATTCCGAGGCCTGGTGTGCCCGGAATCAATTTTCGAAGTTTGGCTCTGATACGTTCAGTGAACGAACGAGCGAGTTTTCCTATATTTTGAACCAGTGCTCGGAATTGAAATCTGATGGCACCGATGAACTCGCAACACCGGTAATCGCTTAAGGGAACCATTACCATAGTTGCGTTTGTGCGGGAGAAGAAGTTAATTAATGGGGTTTAATTAAAAAAAGTAAATAAAATTGTTAAATCAATTTTATTTCTTTTTCAAGTGGTTAGTTTCTCCCATGGGAAGTTGGTGGTGGAGCCCACATCCACCCAACTTCCCATGTGTGGATAATTAAAAGGTTGGGGCCCACACGAACCCCCCACCTTTTCAATTTTCCCTAACTCCCTAACCTCCCTTAACCCCTCACATTCCTAATTCCCCATTAACTCTCTTTCTTTAATTTTTTTTGACAACTTGTGTTATTAATTAAGATGAGTTACTTAATTTCAAACTCTTGAAATTCTAAGAGGTTAGGTTGTGTAAATAAAATAAGGCTTGGACTTATTTTATTTTGGTCAGTTTCTTTTGCCACCTTGAGAGGTTTTGGAAACGAGAAGATCTTCTTCGTCTACAAGGAAGAATGCGAAGAACACCTAGGCTTCGAAGAAGAACGTCATCACCATAAGAAGAGAAAGATGTGCCATCTCTTCTCTTCTTCGCAGCCGGTGTGTTTCCGAAGATCGATGACGCCACTTCTTTCGATCTTCTTCCCGTGTCAACGAAAAGGAGACGCCGATTCCTCCTCGGGCTTTCTCCGTCAGCTTACGAAGCTTCTCCAGCGACGTTTCCTCTTCGGACACACCTCGACGTCAACGGAATCGACGTTCGTTTTCCACGACCCCTGACCTCCGCGACGCTTGTCTTCCGCGGCTCGCTGACGTGCTCCGCTCTTGAAATCGAGGGAGGGGATTATTTTATTTATTTATTTCCGTTCATGATTCTAGTTTATCGATTATCGTGGATTTTTGATATCGATTAACGAGAGGGGGGCCAGACTGCACAAACACGGCCGAACCCCCCTCCTATGTTAATGTTTGATTCTTTGTGGATGGAACGGAATGGCGTGGTGCTGTCGCACCATGCGGGAATCACATGTAAAGTATTACGCGACGCCGTCGCGCCGCGCCGTGGAATGAAGTCCAAGAACGTGACGCCGTCGCGCCGCGTCAATGGAAATCGAAGGCGCCGCGGCCGGAGCGGGGCCGCGGTGAAGGGGCGCTGTGCTGTCGCTCCGCGCCGGACGACAAGGGCCGCGGCCGGTTCCGTGCCGCGGTGGAACAAGGTGACCGGCGGCCGAACCGGGCCGCTGGCGACGGAGCTGGAAGGGGACCGGCCACCGCCGGTCCCATTCAGAAGGAGCCGGCCAGCCAGGTCGGGCTGGCAGGAAAGGGGAAGGGGCCGGGGGAATTAAATTCCCCCGGCCGGTTCAAACGGCCCCCCATAATTTGGCGGGGGGGGGGGGGGGGTGCTGTTACATAGGGGGGCAGGCGCACCCCCTTTTGCCAAACGGCTCGGCCAAAGCCGAGCCAGACAGCGCGCTGGCCGCGCTCTCCCCAGCCGGACCGGCGACCGGCCGGGCGGCCAGGCCGGGCCCAGCCGGGCCGGGCCGCGCCTGGCCGGCCTGACCTTTACCGGGGCGGGTCGACCCGGTTCGGGCCAACCGGGGGGTCTCGGGCCGGGTCGGTCCGGGCCCGAAACCCCCGTTATCGGACTGTTTGGGTTCAAATGCCCATAACTCGGGCTACAGACCTCCAAACGATCCTCCGTCAGCAGAGATGTGATCCTTGGATCGAGACTGTCGTTTCGACATATCGCACTCAAGGTTTTGGAATACATTGAGTTCGGCCGGGTTGGTTCGTACACGAAACCAACCAGGCCCTCGGAGCGGAAACACTCATATCTTGAGCTACGGACGTCAGATTGACGTGCCGTCGACTTTTTTGAGTTCCTCTTAGTGAGACAGATCTTTTGGAATACTCCTCCCAATATTTGGATGCAGGTGGAGTACGGTCAGGTTGGTTTTTCCTTAAAAACCAACTGGGCCCCTGGGACGAAAAGGCCAATAACTCTCAGACCGGGCGTCCGATTGACGCGCCGTCTATTGCGTTGAGTTCCTGTTGACGATATGGAACTTTTGGATACATCAACTCTGGACTATGTGACAGTTGATGTATCAGCCTCTCGGCTCGTGGAGTGTACCCTCCCGAACGAGCTTGCTGTGTGCGGGAACCCTAGAGCTAGCTGCGACTGCTACTGTGACTGCGACGATGACTGTGCATAGATCCTCAGTGGATTCGACAACGAAGACTACAGCACTCAGTGATCCTATGTGGATCAGTGCTACCGATCATGTGTGGGTCTGATCCTGTGTGGGTCAGCGCTCAGCGGTTCTGTGTGAGCCAGCGCCTACAGATCCTGTGTGGGTCTGATCCTGTGTGGGTCTTTGCGGGGGTTAGTTTCCTACCGATCCTGTGTGGGTCTTTGCGGGGGTTAGTACCTATCGATCCTTTGTTGGTCCGACGACTTAGATGGATCAGTGATCATCCCTATCGTCTTTCGAAGAAGTATACCTGTGTGAGCTGAATCCTGTTTTCTTTCCTGTGTGGATTGTGTTGTGCTATCCTGTGTGGATTACGTTTTGCTTTCCTGTGTGGAAGCCGTTTACTTTCTTGTGTGGATGAGTTGTACTTGGGCTCGGAGGATGGAGCGTATTGGAATTGATGACTTAGGTATATGTATGGGAATATACCTAAGCAGTGTCGGTTGTTACATTGTGATTGTATCTTTCCTTTGTGGTTTATCCTTTGTGGATTTTGGGAGACCTTCGGGGGTCTCAGGGTCCCTACTGAGTAGCTTATACTCACCCCTGCACGGGCTATGCCCGCACTACATTGTGTTGGTTGCAGACGACGGACAATGTTGATTCTGGTTGAGGCTTGCAGAGAAGGACAGTACCTGGAGATGGACCACTGGGCGGGACGTACTCGGAGCGGACGGCGGGACCCGAGGAGCAGTGGATCTATCTGTACCCACCCTTCAGCTGGGATTTCCAGTGGACAGCTCGGCGTAGCGGCTTTTACTTTTCAGTTGCGGTTTTCCCTTTCGAGTTGTACTTTACTTTCAGTTTGGGTTTTTATACTGGCACACTTACTTTTCCACACATACTGTTGTACCCATTTTTACTTAGTGTTTACTTTTCCGCTTGCTTACTCTCTGGTGCTTGTTTACTTAACAAAGGCAATGCCTTCCCTTTTTACCGGGATTTACGCCTTGGTGCTAGTCGCCAGCCCCTGGCCTATGGAAGGCGGGCTTGGGGTAGTCGCGGCACGGGCCCCGAGGACGGGTCGTGACAATAATAATGCATTCCATTTCATCATGATCTATCAAAGGCACCACAACCTCAAAACACACATACATTAGAATATGGTGTAAATAAATTGTGTCATTCCATATGTCTCAAAACATACATGAAGGTTCATGGTAGAATAATGTGTTATAAAATGACAACTGACTGAATATTAAAGGTAGTCCATGTCATTAACTAAATTTAATCCTCTTATTAATGTATTCACAATATAGAAAAATATATCATCCCTCTTAGGGAAGGATTAATTAATATTACTAGATCATATGAGTTCAATTTGGAGATTCCAAAATTATAATACAATGGTAATACCCACTCAGAATGACAATGAAAAAATATAAGTGAAAAAACTAATAACCTCATTGAGTGAGGGTGAACTGAATAGTGGCCACCACAATCCCTCTTAGAAATGGTTGCACTATAAGGCATGTTCTGTCCCCTCTCCATTGAGGGATGTAATACATCCTGTTCCCAGCCACTACCCACTGACGTATGATAGGGATCACATAATAGTACAAATTATGATCATATTTCCTTAGAGTTTATTCTATAACTTTTTTTAATCATATCCATATACCATTTTAAGTATAATATTAATAAATTTAGGTTTTGAGAGAAATTTTGGTTTATTTAAAATCTCATTGTTTTTTATTTTTATTCCGTCTAATATTTTACACATGTCATTTTTGTATTATCCATATTGTTAATTTTTTATAGAATTTTTTTAATACATTTGAATCAACATGTCCCAAAGATAAATCTAAATATACATTGAAAAATATATAATTCAATTAGGGTCTCAAAAATTGTTCCCATTTTTTATGAATTTTGAGGATGAGTCCATATCTCACAATGTAATATTCTTCATGAGGTAAAATATAAAATTATTATTGAGAAAAAGATAAGTAATTATTTTATAAAATATTCTATCATGAGATTCAATATATTTTAATTGAATTATTGGATTATGAATGAGAGGATTATAATTCAATGTGTTTATTATGAAATAAATTATTTTTCTAATAAATCAGTAAATATTTTTGGAAATAACTTCCCTATAAAGAGGATTTTATTAGAGAAAATGAGTAACAAAATTTGTAAAAAATTATTATAAGCCATTGTTATGAGATTTATATTTTTAATTTGATAAACATGTACAATATTTTATAGGATAAAATAAGATTAATTCGGTCCACCCATATTCTATATAAATTTTATCTCCATTTCATTTCAATAGAGTTTGGATATTCATTGTCTATGGTTGTTTTTTGTTGTTAAAATATACATAAATTTTATATATATAATAGATTCTATTTCCCTTTATTTAATTATATATTATATATTTTTTTCTCAATTTATGAATATAGTGTTCCTAAAAATGGAGAAATAATTAAATGTGTTGTTCTTTGGGTCGGAGAAGTGTTTGTTTAAGTCTCATATTCTTCAACATTTCTCTTTATATTACTCTATGAATTTAGTGGTGGTTAAATTTATTATCTTATTTCATATCTTCCTTTTCACTACTTCTATATACATATTCTATGTTGACCAATATTCTTTTACATCACTATGAATTTCATTGATATGGTGGATCTTGAAATGGGTTGTTGATAGACACAGATGATTTTTCCAAGAATATTTTGAGAAAAATATTTTATCACAAGTAGAGGTGTTTTTGTGTGTTCATAATTTTTGAAGTAGATGTGTGAAGTGTGAAATGAAGTTTTCATTACATTGAGTAGGATAATTGGAATATTTTTAATAAACCAATATAGATAAATAATGTATTCTTTGGAACAATATATTCTTCTAAATAACTACTTTATGACATTTTAAACCACTAATAAGATATTTAGGAGATACCAAAGTGTGTGTGGGGGGGGGGGGGTTGAATCTGTGATATTTCTTTTTTTAATATTTTATTTTAAAATTATTTTCAACAAGTTATGATTATTGAGGGTTTCAAGACAATATCTAAAAAAATCACATAATGAGTAAAATGTTTTACAATATTTACCTCTAAATGTGATAAGGCATGTCCTTGGTGTAACATGGATTATTATGTGATCTTACTATACAAAAGAATTAACATATGTTTATAAGTGAGTAAGATATATAATTGAAAAAAAAATTCTAGATATTTTGAATTTTAATTAGTGCATCCCCCACATTAAAATGATAAGAAATGTTTGTCAAAACTAATATCTCTTCCACTAATTGAGGGTGATGAGTTCCTATCCTTATTCTATTCATGAATTTTATAATGAAACATCTTATATTAACATGCACAACACTACATGAAACCAATATATCTTTCATATTATTCATTAATGAGTTATTTGATAATATATTTTAGTAAAAACATCATTTACCTCTCTATATTTAGTGAAATTAATACTTAATAAGATTGATTTTAATCAAATAATATTCTTGATGATATTTTGTTGGATTCATTCCCCTGTTCACCCACAAACACACTGCATCAATATTTTTTTTATTCAAAACAAATTTCATTAACAATATCAATGTTTTTCCACTCCTGAACCTATAATACAAAAATAAATAGATATTTGAATTTTTGTAACACAATGGTATTTAATGATATATTTATATTTATATTTTATTATTAATTGTTTTAAAATTTTCATTACAAGAAATAAAAATTCATATGAGAATAATGAAGAAAATTATATTCTATTTAAAAGAAAAATAATTATGAAAAATAACATTGAAATCACTATGAAAATATTATTTATCTTAAATAATTGTATTGAATAAATTTTTTAGAATAATTAATATCATATATGTTTTTAATGGGATTATTTCTATTACATAAAAAATAATTCTGGGTGTTGATCTTTTAAAAATAATTTTTTTAGATGTTGAAAATTAATTCATTGGTAAACCATTATATAAATATTAAAATAAATAAATTTCAAATTAAAAATGAGATATCTTTCAGGAAAACTATTTCATGCATGTGATGTGTGATTTTAAATATTAGTTAATTAACATTTTTGATTCATTTAAATGAAATGTGAAAATAATATATTAAGTAAAGTATTTTAAAATTCATTTACTGCTTTTTAATACATATGAAATGATGATAATTTTTGTTTTTTGTTAATGATGTGTTTATCTAGAAAACATTTTTCATTTCCTTTGTTTAACTTATATAAAAATTATTTTGTTTATCATATATGAATTGAATTTGTTATACTTTTTTCCAATTTGGAATTGGAATTTCCATTGTTGGTAATGTCACAACATTCATATTTAGACTTTATGATCAATAATTGAGGTAAAATTTCATTAATATTGTAATGCTTAAAAGGGATAATGTGGGGGATAATCTCTAAATATAAAGGTTAAAATAATATAAAAACATGCTCCAATACTATTGGATGAGTTTATTTGGATCTTATAAAATCCTATATTTTAAATATAGTCATATTGTATATATATTCTAATGAGATTGTCTTTAATTGGTGTAAATTATATAGGAAAAGGTTCACACATTGTTAGACATTCCTGGTGGATATCTTTTGGTCAATTCAAATTATTTTTCTGAATAATTATTATGATGTAATGAATATAACCCGTAACAATTGAGGATAAACCATATACGCACTAGATAATCATCATGTATCATGGGTTAAAAGAATGTGTAATAATTTAGGACATCATAAAAATTATTTTCTATTTATATGAATGATTTCTATAATAATTGATGTTTCATTCTCACAGTAATCCATTTGGTTTTAGTAAATTAATGGAACTTGTAGGGATCATGTGAATAACTTATATAATAACTAATACAATGAACATACTTATGAGAAACCAAATGAAAAGGGAGATTGAATTTTAAACATTGGGATTACTCCTAATCAGATATCTCTATTTATGATTAACAACCCTAACCTAGGAATTTTTCTTCACACACCATATAAGATAAAAATATATTTTCAAAAAATATTAGGTGATAAATGTTATGGTCAGATTAATCATTAGGCTACAAAATTCCTTGAATATGTGAAAAAACCCCCATGATATGTATCACAAAGGAAATGAAAGATGATTTATTTTTGGAAAATAAGTTCATTTAGTGAGACATTACTAAGGAAAATGATTAATATGATATAATTAAAAAAAATATAATAATGTACCATCTATAGTTCAATATAATATATCTGGGGAACATGTGAAATATTCATGTAAATGCCCTGATATATGGAATAACTCCTAGTAAATGGAAGGGAATTTTTTTTGTCCATAATTAAAGTTAATCATGATAATTAATCAATTCTTAACATAATTTCTTAATGTGGTGTAGTCATGAATATTTTTTTATGAATTTTCCCTATAAAAATATTATTTTTTATCCTCTAGTAAATTTATGTGATATTGATCATTGATTATATCTCACTACATAAGTTACATATAAATTTATAAAAAATAAGGAAATCATAATTGATATTCTAAATCAATCATTGATTTTGTATCCATGTAATGATGTATATGAAATTATAATTGTAAATTAATTGATATTCTAAATCAATCATGGAAACGCTCATATCATGAGCTCCGGACGTCCGATTGACATGCCGTCGACTTTTTTGCTTTCCTCTTGTTGAGACGGAACTTTTGGCATACTTCGCCCGAGTTTTGGATACAGTTGGATAGTGGCCGGGTTGGATTGTACCCGAAATCCAACCGGGCCCCTGGATCGGGAAAGCTGATATTTCAAACAGGACGTCCATTTGACGAACCATCAGCGGCGTTGATGATCACGTTGAGAAACGGTCCCTATGAGTATACCCTATGAGATTTCAAGGTACAGTTGAGACATGGCCGGGATTGGTTTGCTCACGAAACCAACCAGGCACCTAGGACGAAATGGCTAGTAACTCACAGACCGGGCGTCCGATTGACGCGCCGTCTATTGTGTTGAGACCCCTATGACGAGGCGGTCCTTTGAGATACTTCTTAGTGGGACTTTGAGATACATGGAGTATCGACTTGTAGCTCGTGGAGAGGACCCTCCTAGAGACGAGCGTGCGGAGTACGGAGACCGTATAGCCGACTGAGACCTGACGACTGCTTGACCGGCTTGACATGGAGTGAGTCGACTAGCCCAGTGGATGGAGCACTACTTTTTGAGGTGAAGACCCATGGCGGATGGAGCACTACCTGTGTGACAGCGCAGACCCGCGATACTCGTCCGGAGAGTACCTCAGCAGGCTATTAGGGGGTGTGCACTACTGTGTTTGAGTGACATACCTCGGCGGGAAGCATTACTGTGTTTGGGTGGCTGACCCGTGGTACTCGATAGGAGGAGTACCTCAGCAGTCTTAGGTTAGTGAGCAGTACCTCAGAGTCGTGACAGGACCACTGTACACTCTAGAGACGGAGCTCTTCAGCAGTTACGGTTTCGATAATGAAAATCCTGGTTTGAGCTGAGTCTATGACCTTTGTGTTTCCTCATGATTTAGATGGTTTATATGATAACTTAGGTATATGTATGGGCATATACCTGGGTAGTGGTTATCCGTTGATTTCTCAATCCTTGTGTTTCCTCAGGATTGAGATTGGTTACTTGATAACTTAGGTATATGTATGGGCATATACCTAAGTAGAGGTTATCTGTTGAGATCTTCTTTGTGGTTATCCTTGTTGGTTTTAGTGATACCTTGAGGGTCTCAGGGACCCTACTGAGTATCGTTATACTCACCCCTGCACGGTCTATGCCCGCACCTCGTTGTGTTGGTTGCAGACGACGGGCAGCGCTGACGGAGGCCGAGTTTTCGAGGACTAGACGGTACCCGAAGGTGGACTACACGACGAGTCAGTACCCGGAGGTGGACTACACGACGAGTCAGTACCTGGAGGTGGACTACACGAAGAGACGACACTCGGAGGAGGTTGACGGGCGAGAGCGTTGAGGAGGCTATCTGTACCTACCCATCAGGTAGGATCCATGGTGGACGACCAGAAGCTGCGCCATCTGTACCTACCCTTCAGGTAGGATCCGAGGAGGTCGACCCAGGAGCTGCTTCCTTTCTTCCAGTTATTGTCTTTTTCTGTTGTACTTTGTTCAGTTGTAGCTGTACTTTCATTTGGGGTTGTATTCTGTCCCACTTACCTTTCAGCACTTCTCTTTGTACTTTGTGTTTTACTTCCGCTTGTACTCTGTAGTGTTTTGTTCACTTTTATAAAGGAAATGCCTTCCCAGTTATCGGGGTTTACGCCTTTGGTGCTAGTCGCCAGCCCCTGGACTATGGAATGCGGGCTTGGGGTAGTCACGGCACGGGCCCTGAGGAAGGGTCGTGACAAATTGGTATTAGCGGGCGGTTCCGTTCTACAGCAGAACTCAGGACTCTGATCATTCTCTATGTAAAGCAATAGTGTTAAGGGTACCATGTGTGGTCTTCAATTTAGGGAGTCCAGTGTTGGTGCGGCGGCCGACGTATCCGTACACCAGGACCCTGACTACTGATTTCCGACTTTGTACACGAAAACACTGATTGCGTGTGTGTTTCCAAAGTATTAAAGTCAGCTCAAACTAGGTCAGATCACCAGGTATAAACATTGACCACGTCGCATCTGTTCAGGATGTCTCCACGCAGACAGTCAGTTGGAGTTCCGAGAGAGTACTCGATGACGGATCACCGAGCGACGAGGCTCTGGTGCAGGGCCTTTTTACTATGTTGGCACCCTCGGGTGGTGTACCAGCAGCACCACCACCTATTGGGAAGCAGATGCCAACAAAATTACTAGAAAACTGTGCATGGTGGAAGAGCATATTGCACGAGTTCCAGCAGCAGCGGCCTCAGAGGTTACGAGGTGAGATAGATTCCTAGATAGCAGAGCAGTGGGTGTAGGCGATTGCTAGAGTTTTCCGCCTATCTGAGACATCAGTAGAGTGGATGGTGGACTTGGCCACTAGTGTTTTCCAGTGAATGACCATGAGGATGGTCTGCATAGTGATGAGGCTTCGGTACGTGGACCGATGCCTGAGATAGTACCTTTGGGTAGTGTGTCAGCTATACATCACTACCTGTTGGTCAACAGTTAAAACCGGCGGTACCGGTAGGTGAAAAATGTAAGCTTACTACCTTACATGTGTTCTAACATCAGATACCCTCATGTTCTGAGGCGAACCTGACTCACAGGCGGCTGAGGACTGGCTTGAGGGGGTGGCAGAGAGTTTTCTAGATCTTATACAGTTTCGGCGGGACGACGTGTTGATAGTTGAGAATTCATCGAGGCATACCGAACATACCGGGTACTCAATGGATGCGTTTCGATCAGTGCAATAGAGGTCGAACCTCTATGCATGGTATGTTTAAGGGATTCTGAGCCAGTACCTTTTCTCTATGCATTACTACTTAGGCTTGGGTGGTAGAAGGAACCTTTGTGGTTGAGAATTCTTTGGTGAACAAATACAGCCATCGATTGATAGAAGTTTGGAAAGCAGGAAACTGGTGCCAGTCTCGGGGACTTGGGCATGTAAAATGTTTCAAGAAGAGGAAATGTTAAGGAGAGATGAATCTGCAGAGCAGCAGACATGGAGGCAGAGCTAGGAGATCAGCATGTGGTGGTGTACATTTCAACATGTTACCATCACCCGCCTTTGTAGTCCCCACTAGACTCAGGGAGTTGGAGAGCAGGGGAAAAGATTAGCTGCTTGCGGTCATGGAGTGCGACCAAACAGGGCTCTAAGGATGATTCGAAGTGCAGAATTTGTCTATTACTAGCTGTCATAGCCACAGACATCGATACGAATCATCCCTTCCTTCCATGAATCAAGTCCCAGACCTAGAGTTTCTGGTTAATCCGTTGACTTGACCCTCACGTCTGGAGATACCTTTGGGAGGATACTCGATAGTCACACTTACGCCGACGGTGTGATCTGACCCTTGAGGCGAGAGTCTCGGTTGGGACCTCTTGGTGGCAGTGTCGAGGCCTTACGACGTTAGTTTGAGTATGGATTTGGCAATCACTATTCATACTCAAATTGACGGTATTAGGCAAGCGTCGGTTTGGGTTTTCCTTGGTCGGCGGAAAGGAAACCCTGGGCAGAACAAGTTAAACTCATGCACGGGGGGGGGGGGGGGGGGTGCGACCGATCACTCTTGAGTCGGCCAAACATACCCTCGTGGCAGCAGTCGTTTGAGTTCTAGTTCTAACAGGAATTGGAAACCTCTGGAGTTCGAGGATGACGATCACGTCCTTATACGGGTCTCACCTCGACGAGGTTTATGGAGATGTGGCCAAGGAGGAAAGTTATCTTCGAGGTTCGACGGACCATTCTAGGTCCTCAGTTGGGTAGGCGAGGTGGTTTACTGCTTGACCCATCCACCTCAGTTGCACTAGGTGCACGACGTCTTCCACGTATCTCAACAGAGGAGATACGTGCTTGATCCTTCACAAATCATCGACCTCAGGGATTTGGACGTCGATGACAGGGCATCATGAACAGAGGTTCCAGTGGGGATTGAGGATCGACGGGAGCAGGTCCTACGAGGACGGTCGATTACTCTTGTGCGTTTTCATAGGCAGCACAGAAACCTCCAAGTGAGCACATGGGAGCGGAAGGCTCAATATGTGTTCTCTGTATCACTTTTTTGTGACCCTGGTTTGTGTTGAAGCTTTACGGGGACATAAAGCCCTGAGGTGGGAGTAATGTAATGACCCGGAAATTTCAAGTAAATTTTTTTATTAATTTTCTTTGGAATTTTACAAGAACGCAGTTTCTGACGGCGCCTGATTCCGAGGCCTGGTGTGCCCGGAATCAATTTCTGAAGTTTAGATCGGGTACGTTTAGTGAACGAACGAGCGGGAATTTCTAACTTTTGAACCGATACTCGGAATCAAATTCCGAGGGCACCGATGGAACCGCAGCGCTGGTATTTTCTTAGGAACTCCTATTCCGGAGTTGCGTTTACACGAGGGAAGTTGGTAAAAAAATTGTGAAAGTTAAAATAAAAATTTAACTTCAATTTTTATTTTCCTTAAGTGTTTTAATCCATTGGATGGAAGTTGGGTAACTAACCAACTTTCCTTGGGAGGTTAAGAGGGTGGAGGGGCCCACACGAACCCCACCCCTTCATATCCTCTAACCCCCCCAACTCACAATTAATGTTGTGAACTTAAGTTATAACTTATGACATTAATGTAGTGAGTTTAATGCGAGTTTTTGAAATTCAAACTCTTGAATTTCAAAGGTTTATGTTGTGTTAATAAATTAAGTGTGGGATTAATTTATTTTTGGTTAGATTCTTTGTTTCTTCAGAGGTTTGGTAGAATCGTTGAGAGACTTGAAGATCTTCTTCGTCTTCGACGAAGAACGTGAAGAACGGTTCTTCTCCGACGAAGAACATCGACCCCACGACCTAGAAGACTCGGCGTCCCAGATTCTTCCGTCATCATCTTCCTCCACGACAAGGGAGAAGTCGCCGACCGTGGTGATCATCGCCAACGACAACGTACCTCCCTTATTCATCATAGCAACAAGTGGGGAGACGTCCTTTCCTCCTTGGACGCACCCCGACGTCCACGGAATCTACGTCCGACGCCGCGACGCCATTCTCCACGATACCCGACGTGTGACGTCAAATATCAAGGTAGGGGTTCGATTATTTTTTTTAAGTTGGTGATTCTTTCCTTCGAATATGAAAGGTAAATCTGACATCCATGTTCCAATTTTTATTTATATTAAAAATTGTGAAGGTTAAACGTTTTACGTTTCAGCCAACTGCTATCGATATAACGGGAGGGGATCGGTCAACAAAAACACGGCTGATACCCCTCCCCCCTTTGCTATTCTTCATTTTGATTAGCGAAGACGGTAATGCATCATTGCACCACGCTTGAGCGAAAGGAGACATGAACGATGCGGGCCACGACGAAGAAACGCGACGCCGTCGCACTGCGTCGAGGGTACGAACAAGGCCGCGGCCGGAGTCGGGCCGCGGCGGAAGGATGCGGCGTCGTCACGCCGTGCCGGACGAATTTGCAGCCATCGTGGATGTAGCTGCCGGAAAAACCACCCACCGGAGAATTTGAAGAAGGCGGCCGGAACTCCGGTCGCCGGCACCGGAAGACGTGGGACCGCGGGGTCCCGCGGCGAGAAACCGGCCGGCCCCGCGCTGGCCGGCCGTTACTGGCAGAAATCTGGGGGGTTACATCCCCCGGTGTTACAAGGCGTGGTCCCCTTAATGGGGGCCTCCGTTTTCATAAAGGAGGGGAAACACCCCTCCCTTGGCGCATGTGCGGCGTAAAGGCCGCGCTGGCCGCGCCGCCGCGTCGGGCCGCGCCGTCGGCCGGGTCGGGCCGTCGGGCTGGGTTGACCCGGTTCGGGTCGGCCCAGGGGGTACTGGGCCGGGCCGGGCCGGTCCCAGACCCCCCCCCCCCCGTACTTGGACTTTTCCGTTCAAACGCTCATAACTTGAGCTACGGGCCTCCGAACGATGCACCGTCAGTGGCGATGAAATCCTTGGATCGAGACGGTCGTTTCTTTATATCACACTCAACGTTTCGGAAAACTTTGGGTTCGGCCGGGTTGGTTCGGACACGAAACCAACCGGGCCCTCAGAGCGGAAACGCTCATACCTTGAGCTCCGGACGTCCGATTGACGTGTCGTAGACTTTTTGCTTTACTCTGGTTGAGATGGAACTTTTGGCATACTTCGCCTGAGTTTTTGATACAGTTGGATAGTGGCTGGGTTGGATTGTACCCGAAATCCAACCGGGCCCCTGGATCGGGAAAGCTGATATCTTTAAGACAGGACGTCCGTTTGACGAACCGTCAGCGACGTTGATGATCACGTTGAGAAACGGTCCCTATGAGTATACCCTATGAGAGTTCGGGGTACAGTTGAGTCACGGTCGGGATTGGTTCGCTCACGAAACCAACCGGGCCCCTGGGACGAAAAGGCTATTAACTCACAGACCGGGCGTTCGATTGACATGTCGTCTGTTGTGTTGAGACCCCTATGACGAGGCGGTCCTTTGAGATACTTGTTAGTGGGACTTTGAGATACTTGGATTATCGACTTGTAGATCGTGGAGCGGACCCTCCCAGAGACGAGCGTGCGGAGTACGAAGACCGTATAGCCGACTGAGACCTGACGACTGCTTGACCGACTCGACTTGGAGTGAGTCGACTAGCCCAGTGGACGGAGGAATACTTTCTGAGGTGCAGACCCATGGCAGACGGAGCACTACCTGTGTGACAGTGCAGACCCACGGTACTCGTCCGGAGAGTACCTCAGTTGGCTAATAGGGGGTGTGCACTACTGTGTTTGGGTGACATTCCTCAGCGGGAAGCACTACTGTGTTTGGGTGGCTGACCCGCGGTACTCGATAGGAGGAGTACCTCAGTAGTCTTAGGTTATTGAGCAGTATCTCAGAGTCGTGACATGACCACTGTACACTCCAGAGACGAAGCCATTCAGCAGTTATGGTTTCGATAATGAAAATCCTGGTTTGAGCTGAGTCTATGACCTTTGTGTTTCCTCATGATTGAGATGGGTTACTTGATAAATTAGGTATATGTATGGGCATATACCTGGGTAGTGGTTATCCGTTGATTTCATAATTCTTGTGTTTCCTCAGGATTGAGATGGGTTACTTGATAACTTAGGTATATGTATGGGCATATACCTATGTAGAGGTTATCTGTTGAGATCTTCTTTGTGGTTATCCTTGTTGGTTTTAGTGAGACCATGAGGTTCTCTGGGACCCTCCTAAGTATCGTTATACTCACCCCTGCACGGGCTATGCCCGCACCTCATTGTGTTGGTTGCAGACGACGGGCAGCGCTGACGGAGGCCGAGTGTTTGAGGAGTAGACGGTACCTGGAGGTGGACTACACGACGAGTCAGTACCCGGAGGTGGACTACACGATGAGTCAGTACCCTGAGGTGGACTACACGACGAGTCAGTACCCGGAGGTGGACTACACGACGAGTCGACACTCAGAGGAGGTTGACGGGTGAGAGCGTTGAGGAGGCTATCTGTACCTACCCTTCAGGTAGGATCCGTGGTGGACGACCAGTAGCTGCGCTATCTGTACCTACCCTTCAGGTTGGATCTGAGGAGGACGACCCAGGAGCTGCTTCCTTTCTTCCAGTTTTTGTCATTTTCTGTTGTTCTTTGTTCAGTTGTAGTTGTACATTCATTTGGGTTTGTATTCTGGCACACTTACCTTTCAGCACTTCTCTTTGTACTTTGTGTTTTACTTCCTCTTGTACTCTGTAGTGTTTTGTTTACTTTTATAAAGGCAATGCCTTCCCAGTTATCGGGATTTACGCCATTGGTGCTAGTCACCAGCCCCTAGCCTATGGAATGCGGGCTTGGGGTAGTCACGACACGGGCCCCGAGGACGGGTCGTGACAGTATCCTCGTAACAAATGTGTTTTAATCAGTTCCCGTTAGAGCGTATAAATGTTCTTTATCTACTGATATCATCATCATACCCATGATTTAAGTTGATATAATTCTCAATATATATTGGATTTCAGACCAAGATGTGAAGATTTATTGTAACGAAAAATGATGTTACAATTTATTATGATGATGATAAAGAACACCTTATCATTAAAGCAGAAACGTCACCACCTAATTCTTATCTAGATCCACCCCGAGGAGCTCAACTAAATTCAATTATTGGGGAGGAATATAATGAAATAACTTGGTGTGAGAAAAATAATGTTCAAATAGAAGATGTACCTATTGTGAAAGAATATTTTGATGTGTTTCCAAAAGATTTACCAAGATATACTCCAAAATGAGAAATTGAGTTTTCAATTGATTTAATTCTTGGATCAAGGTCCATATTGAAGATCCCTTGTAGAATGGGCACTGTGGAAATAGTGGGACAAAAGAAACAACTAGAGGTATTGAGTAATAAGGGATTTTTCTCCCAAGTTTTTCTCCATGTAGAGCCCATGTTTATTTTTTTAGAAGAAAGATGGATCTATGAGGTTGTGCATTGACTACATAGAGATCAATGCGATAACAATAAAGAACAAGTATCCCCTACCTCACATTGATGATTTTTTCAACCAATTTATGGAGATCAATACATTTCAATGATTGAACTTTGATCTTGATATCATCTGTTTTGTGTGAATAAGTAATACATTCTGAAAACAGCATTTCGAACCAGGTATGGGCATTATGAGTTTTTAGTAATTCCTTTTGGATTTACTAATGCACTATCTGTATTCATGGATGTAATGAATTAAGTTTTCAAGGAATATCGTGATGACTTTTTAGTGGTATTTATTTATGATATCTTGGTATACTCAAAAAGTTACTAAGATCATAAAAATCATTTGCGCATTATCTAGAAAACTCTTAGAGGATAGGAATTATATGGGAAGTTTAGGAAGTGTGAATTCTGGCTTCAGGAGATTTATTTTCTCAGACATATTTTCTCTAAGGATGGAATCTTTGTTAATCCTTCCAGGACCATGGAAATCCATTAATGGCTAGTACTAATGAGTATAAATGAGGTACGCAGTTTTCTTGGTTGAGCAGGTTATTATCGATGTTTCGTCAGAATTTTGCCGAGTTGGATAACCAATTAACGAAGCTCACAAAAAATGGGGTTAAATTTATTTGGAAAAAAGAGTGTGAAGAATATTTTGAAGAACTGTAGAGAAGATTAGTCAATGCTCCTATATTGACTCTACCATCAGGGAATGATGGGTTTGTAATTTATTGTGATGCATCAAAGAATGGACTTGGTTGTGTCCTTATGTAGAATGATAGGGTTATTGCCTATGCTTCACTACAACTAATAATTCATGAGAAAAACAATCCTACTCATGATCATGAGTTAGAAGCTCTAATCGTTTCTTTAAAGATTTGGAAACACTATCTCTATGGTGAAAAATGTGAGATATATACCGATCACAAGAGTTTGAAGTATATTTTCACACAAAAAGAACTCAACATGAGGCAAGGTAAATGGATTGAACTACTAAAGGATTATGATTTCACTATACACTACCACCTGGGGAAGGAAAATAATGTTGCAGATGCTTTTATTTGAAAGGATCATGGAGTTTTTACAATATGGGAGTTGAAAGGATCTTATATACATGGATATAGTAAAGTTGGATATGGGGATAACCATGGAAGTTGAAACATCAATACTTTTTCAAATGGTTTCCAAATAATCATTACATGAAAATATAATGAGTTATTAGACCGATGATAATGATTTCCAAAATAGGATTAAAGCTATGAATGATGGGAGATTTAGTGACTTTGTGTATGACGATGGAATTTTGAAATTTGGGAAGAGACTTTGTGTTACCGATATACCTGATCTAAAAACGTGAATTGTTGGATGATGCTCATTGTTCCAATATCTCTATACACCCTAGTAGCACAAAATTGTATAGAGATTTGAAGGAACTTTTTTGGTGGGACAACATGAAGATGGATATTGCTGATTTTGTATCAAGATGTATGGTTTCTCAGTAAGTAAACTCTGGAAGGCAATAGCCTGTACGATTCTTGAAACCTCTTCACATACCTGAGTGGAAATGGGATAATATTAAGCTGGACTATGTCATGGGACTACAGAAGACACCTAGAAGGAACGATGTAATATGGGTCATTGTTGATCATCGTACCAAGTCATCACATATTCTTCTATAAAATATGATTTTCCACTTGAACGTCTAGTAAGACTATATATTAATGATGTAGTGAGACTTCATGGAGTACCCCTATCGATTGTTTCTAATTGTGATCCACATTTTACATCCAAATTCTGGAAAAGTCTTTAGAAAGCCCTAGATACTGAACTTCGTTTGAGAACTGTCTACCACCCCCAAACTAATGGACAATCAGAATAGACTAATCAAACCATAGAATATAAGTTGATATCTTGATCACATGACTTTCAGGGTATGTTCGATCAATATTAATCTCTGGTAGAATTTTCCTATAACAATAGCTTCCATTCATGTATTTAGATGGCACCATATGAAGCATTATATGGAAAGAGATGTCGCACGGAAACATATTGGGATGATGTTTGTGAAAGAAATCTAATAGGACCAGAACTTGTGGAGGAAACGATGGAAAAGTTATAGGTAATCCAAAACCACAACAAGGTAGCTCAATGTAGATAGAAGAGATATGTTGATAACTGAAGGAAGGATTTGGAATTTTATGTAGGAGATCATTTTTTATTGATGTTATCTCCATGGAAGTGTGTTATATGATTCAGTAAGAAGGGTAAATTGTGTCCTAGGTACATTAGACATTATGAAATTCTAGAATTAATTGGGGTTGTAGCTTACGTTTTGGAAATGCCACCAACTCTCTCCAAAGTCCACGATGTGTTCCACATATCACTTTTGTGAAAATACGTGCCTGACCTAATGCATGTACTCATCTAAGAGGAATTAGAACTGAACCCGATCTATCTTATTGTGAAGAGCCTATCAAGATTTTTGATATAAGAGAAAAAGTGCAGAGGAACTGGACGAATCGTCTAGTAAAAGTTCTATGGAGAAACTATAAGATGGAAGTAGAAATGTGGGAACCTGAGGAACATATGATGAAGAACCTCCTGAGTCATTTTATGCAGTAATATTCTAGAAATTTCTAGGATGAAATTAGTTGAAGAAGGGGAGAATGTAACACCCTAAGCTTCCATGGTACGCTTCTCATTGAAAAATACAGCAGCGCGTGTTGTACACAACATTGAGTTCTAAAATACCACAACAAATCAAACAAGCTGTTATGAATAGTAAAACCAACTTTTTGAAATTTTATAAATTTTATCTTTCAAAATTGACTTCATTTTTGGATTTGTAATATCGAAATTATCTTAGGGTGTATTTTTTGTATTTTCCTAAAAACATTCAATTTTTTATGAATAGTGGAAAACACTGATTTATAGTTTAAAACCGAAATTTTTATTTAAATAATTATTTAAATTATTTAAATTTATTTTATGTCAAAATAGATACATAGTACATATATAAGTTCAGCGTAATTAATTGGAGTTAGTTTATAATAATTTTAGATATATAAAAATTTTATTTAACTTTTCACCGTCTTTTATCCACATAATAGGAGAATTTACAAATTAACATAAATCTTAATTTTACCATTTCTGTTAGTGGAATTTCAAAAAACCGAGAGATAATCTTGATATCAGTACGAAAAATGTAGTTCAATAAGATGAGAATAATTTTTGGTGAAAAATAACTTTTTACTTTTATTTACCATGTTTACAAGTAAATAGGGTAATTAAGGGTAAAAATGATATTATTTTTACCCGAACACATGTCCTAATTCTATTGGATAAGTGTAATTTGACCAAAAAACTTAGGAATAAAATATGAACCTCTTTTGTCCATATGGATTTGATTAGGACTTTTATTATTATTTAATTCAAAGAATAGTTAAAAGAGTCAAAATCTAGGTTTAATAACTAATACATTTTGAAAATATGGTAAAACAAAAGATAAATTCGACAATAAATATTCATTAGAAAGATATAATGATTTCCTAAATAATGTTAATTTATTTATATTTTTTAGACATTAAATAATTTAATTTATATATGATACAATGATGATGCAGTAATTAGCTAATTAATGAAATATTAAAATCATTTATATTATAAATAACGAAATAAATGTAATTTGAAAATTTTTATGAATTAAAATAATATTATAGGTTAATATTACATGTTAGGGTTGGTTAGATGAATTTTTCTTGAAGTAATAAAGCTGTTATTAATTTAGCAAAACCAAAATACCAAATATAGTAAAAATTGACATAAAAGAGTTTTTAAAACAGATATTATATTATTAATTGATATTATATTCATAAAAATTTATGGATTGTCCAGAGTACTTATACAATGATAGGTGTATCATTAATGAACCACTTGGGATTCTCTTGGAAGTATATAGTATGTTAATTAACCATATAACATAAAAATACAAAGAGACATGGTAAATGTCAAACTATTTAACTAAAAGTTAAATCTAAAATATAAAGTTAATATAGTGACCCAAACCATTCTAAAACATATTGGTTGAGTGGTTTTCGACCAATACCGAAAATATCCTTTAAATAATACATTTTCTAGCCATTGGAAACTGAAAATGATTTTATTATAAAATAATATTTCTTACTACCCTCACCCCTCTTATAAAAGGGGACTTCACATTCGTTCTAATTCACACCATCAAATCCATTTGGCTCAGCCAACCCCTGCCCAAATACCCTATCAACTTTCCTCACTTCATCCTAGAGTCCCTCCTTTGGTCATAAATACAATGTATGGAGCCCTTTTGATCTAATCAAAAGGAAGAACCCGAAGAAGAGGTAAAAATTTCATTACCTCTTTCAAGTTCCTTTCTTCTTCCACTCCATATTTCTTTGTTGTATCCATTCTAAAATAATAACTACAGTATCCTTTTAATGACATGTCACCATTCTTGTGTACATACGGCTTACCATCTCCACATCGTGGTGTAATTGTTATTCAATACATTATTATTTGGGTATTTATAATAATTATGTGTAATTGATGTAAACAATAAATATAAAATGATAATTATTCTATATATATGATATACTATCCAATTATATATTATTTTAATATCAAAATAATGATATTGTCACTCGTGCGTACATACAGTATACCATCTCCACAAACGCGATGTGATTCCTTCCCCATCGTATCCATTCAAGACTAATTTTCATTTGATGAGTAAAAATAAAGTATAATGACTTCATTTCATAATGGATATGAATAATATACATCCCATCCATAACAAATATTACTAATATAACAAAGAATATAAAGGAAAATGAATCTGTTAACACCCAAAACAACGATAATACTAATATATTATTAACAAAGCAATATTAAATGATCATATATAATATCACATTAATGTATATGATTCTTGTATAATTTAATAATAATTAATTAACCATTATACAAGTTTTTATCCTACCCTCTAACAAGTAAATGTACAAGGTATGGGTTAATTCTACAATCTCTTCATTATCCGAGGTTTTTTATATGTAATTATCTACTGGGACCTCTTTATCATCCACATCCATGTTTCTTAAAAATGTATTTAAAGACACTATTTCTATTTTATAGACTATGGGTTAAATTCATTTATACCCTTGTTTGACTTTTATATGATATTTACGCAAGAATCTTTCCGTTGTTTTCCAAACAAGGTACTTTTTGACCTTTTCGACAAATTTAATGTAAGAATGTTTTTTTAACTTATACTATGAGTGTGGAAATTTTCGTCTGTTATAACATCGTCGAAGCATCCCTTATAAGCTGATAAGAATATATCCAATTATATATGTTTTGTTTTATAATTATGTGAACATTAAATGATTTCAAAATAGAAACAGATATTTCTCTAAAAAGGTTTTGATTTTATCTATGTCAACAACTTTTGATGGGTTTTAAGTTTTTTTTAAGTTGATTTGTTATGATACAAAACTTCCATAATGTATTGAAGGTTTTGTGACAAGTTTGATTGGGGATATGTTATTTCAACCCATTCATGGTTTGTATATAAAGTATTGAAAATTTGTATACAAGTTTTAATACGAATGGTTATGTTATGTTTAAACCTTTTAATATGTGGAATGGATTGGACTTAATATGTGTTGGGTGAAGCATGTTATAACTCCTCGAAGCATCAGTAGGTCTCATGAGACAAACTACTGTCTTGGAAGAAGGTCTAGATAAAATCATATTTGTAGTCTAGGCATGAGGTCTTGACAATGTAGTTATGAATGTTTGATATTAGGCATTCCATCACTATGAAAGTGGCTATTGATATTGCATGTGGTTATTCGACTAGTAGACTATCCATGTGAGTAAGTAAATGGAATTATTTGATTTTATCATTTCCATATTATGCTGAAGTTGAAGATTAAAAGGCTTTTATTTTAGTCTTATACATTACCTTAATTGTTTATTCTTATTTAGGATACTTTCTTCTATATTGTTATCCTTACTAAGCATCTGAACTCACCCCTTTCTATGTTTTATTTTTCCTAGGATTCGAAATTTTATTTTATGACTGACCTACAAGGATAGTATGAGGTTTTATGAGTGTGGTCTTTGGAAACAATGTTTTTGTAGTTTTTTTTCCATTTTCTGATGTAATGTAAACCTTATGAATGCATCTTGTACATCCAAGGCTACTAAACTAATCATTAATTTTAGAAATGATATATTGTAATCATACAAATTTTTGTAATAACGTACCAACTAAGGGTAAATGGGGTCGCGACGTTACAATTTTTCTATAAATGGTTAATTAAAATTATTCAAAAATTTTTATCTTTTTATTTTATTTTTAATTTTTAGTGAAAAAATAATTACATTAAATTTTAATGAAACAGATGAATAGTTCTTGAGAAAATAGTAAAACAATTGTTGTAAATTATTTTAAGAACTATAAAGAATTTTTTTGGTGAGTAATAGTTTAAAACTAATTTTATATATAAGTATGTATTATTATTTATTTTTAATGATTTATATTTAAATTTATTTTCATTAATGTTGTTTTAATTGTCTAATTGAATTAATATTTCCTAAAACTACATTAATGATAATTTATAATACAAAATAATTTATTGAAAAATTTAAAAATCATTTAAATAAAATAATTGGAAAATTGATTCGGATATGGATGAAAATATAAATTATGGTCTACTTTTGGTTGATTTTCCCTTTTATAGTAACTTTTGTTTCCCTTAATGTATGAAAAATCCATTGATGTCGCCAAATTTGTCAAAAGGTTTTACAAGAAGTTAGAACACAATAATTTGTTTATATCCATAATCGAATCATATCCATGATTTTTATTATTAGTAAATTTTATATAATACACAAAATTTATTCTAAATATATCAATTTGGAATAATTTTTAAGTGCATATTATTTTTTATTAAATTAATGTTTTAATAAATTTCAATAGTACCCCACCATTAACTTATAAAGGTAGGATCTTATACTCTATTACTCACAACTTTTTAGTACTCAAAATCATCCAGTTCCTTCCCATTTCCCTTTCTGGAGACCCTATAAATGTTCTTGTGGAATTATTTTTTATAATAAAAATATCATACTAAGTCTTTTGGTATAAAACTTACATTTCTTCTTGAATAGGAGTTATAGTACATAATAGAGAAGTTTAATTTTATTTCATATTATATACCAAGAAAATCATTTTTTAAAATAATTAGATAATAAAAATTGAATCTTGCATCATATGATAAGTTATTATAATAATTTTCCTAACCTATATCCATTTCCTATGTCGTGAAGTGGGAAACTAAACCATCATTCATGTGTACGCCATATTACTACCTTATAAATCTACGTAATTCATTTTACATCACTCCCTTTCATGACTTGTAATAATGATGGATTTAAACTAAATATATGTTATTCTTGACTAAAATAAAATTATAGAAATATAATTTTTCATCTATCTTCGTACTATTCCATGAATTTATATATGATAACATTTTTCATGCGTATGTGTGGACTACCACTTATGGGATGTGATGTGGTTGAATTTTTTATGGACACGTATAATGATTATATATATTAGTATATTTAAATAAATTAAATTAAATTGATTATATACTAATAATATTTTAATATAAAATAATACACAATATCATTCTATGTTGTTTTTTGAAAAACATGAAATGTTACTCATGTGTGTGTGCCTCCTATTGTCTCAATGATTATAATGTAATTAATTTATAATCACCACATACCATTTTTTGTTTTAAATTTATAATTGAAATGTAAAAATTAAAATGATTTCCTGATAATTTTTCTAGGTATGGTGGAAAAACAAAGTATTTGACTATATTAAGCTCATGAAATTCATTTTTTACGTATGAGATGAATATTATCAAAACATATGATGTGAACATAATTGATTATAAAATAGTATATAAAATTGTAAATCATAATATAAATGTAATATTAATCATGAAAAGTTTTTTATATAATTATTTAGTTCTCATAACATTAATATTAAAATATATAATGATTGTAAATAATGATTCAAACATGAGGAAAAGAAAACATGACATTAAACAGTAGTTTTAATTGTTTTAATTGTTCAATTAATAAATATTTTTCCTTGATATATATATACTTAAAATAATTTAATTTTTTATTTGGGAAATAGTATATTATGATGGAAAATTATTCTAAATTTTTTATATCCTTTTAATGGTTTTCATAAGGAATATATTACCAAATTTCATACATAATGTTCTAATAAAAACATAAAGGTAAGGTTATATTTTAACATTAATTATGTAAACAGTTCTTCCCACCATCATAAAAAACTATTTGATTTTAGGATTATTTTACCAGATTTCATATATTATTTAATTAAAAATCTTGTTTTCTATGTTTTTTGATATTTTCCAAAATAGATGTGAAATAAATATATATTTCAATGAGAATAAATGTTTTTCATCTAGGATCAAAAAATAATTTAATGGAATCTCAGGGATTAATTTGTTATGAATATGATATGGTTCTTTGAAATTGGTTAAGACGATGACGGGTACCATTATAGTGAAGTTACAGTGGATCAATTATATAAAAATGAGGGTATGTTCCATTATAAACCATGGATGTATTGTTATGTTATAAATCAGGGATAGGTGGTCATGTTCTAAACCAAGTGCTATTGAGTCTATTTTAAATATGCATTGCATTTGGTATGGATTTTTTCCTCTATAGAATTAGTATGAAAGTCGATGGTGTTGGTTATTCCACTATAAACTATTTTTAATTGTTTTATAATTATTATTTTCCAACTCACCTAATTTACATTACTATGCCTGCAATTGATTATTCATGGAAACAATTTTATTTGAAAAGGTGTATTAATTATCATTTAATTTGAATGATGGTTTTATCTATTTTGGATAATTTTTTTTGTTTTTTTAAAACAAATCTTGAGTTATTATGTTTTATAAAAAACCCACATAATTATAATTTTGGCATTATTTCACCATATGAAATGAATTTTGAATAAATATGTGTAGTAATGATTATATAAAGTGTATGTGGAATATTAGTTGAGTTCAATGATTATTATGTTAAAGGAAAACTACATTTCATGGACCTTTGATTTTAAAATTAACTAACTTGTTACATTCCTTTTATCTATTACCCTTATTATGATTTTAGTACATATATCACATTTTAAATAGTTTTATAATGGTTTTATTGATCAGTGTGTACAAGGAAGAGTTAAAGATTAAATTTTTGACAATATACCCTTAATAGAAAATATTTTATATCAAAAATGTTTTGTATCATGTGAAAAATGTATATTCAGTGGACATGTTCACCTTATTATTTAATATATACTTATGTTTTTTGGATGACATAATTCTCTAAAATATTATAGTGTAATGATTATAAAAATGAAATGGTGTAAATTATTGATATAAAACTCAATTTTATTTAATTTTTTTATGTCTACTCCTTATAGTTGGTATCATATGAATGATTTAATAAATATAAAAGGTTATCAAAAATTATTTAAATACATTTAAAATATTTTAATTTATGGTTTTCATGAAATATAATTTTATGATTAACATGTTTCACTCTTTAAACAATCTATTATATGAATATTCTTCTATAGATGAACCTTTAAAGCAATATTATTAAAGAATACAAAATTAAATATCCAAACAAACCATCAACCAAGAATAGAAATAATTAGAAATTATTATTTGATATCAATGATTTATTTATTAATGTAGGATATAAATATTTTTTCTATCCATTTTAGATAAAAATATGATCAACTATAGAGGATAATGTATATAGACGATCAATTTATGGGGTAAAACTATGTATAGTTCCATGGATATTCTTTGTTATTGGTATATGGGGGAAGGATTAATTCTTCTAGAAATATATTCAATGTCATGGTATTTTATAATTATTAAAATATAATTCTTTATATATATCATTTTCTATGTGAATCCAACCAATAGTTTTAATTGTTTATTAAAACATGAAATCAAATAGCTTGAACCCTTGAAAGTATATAAATATAGTAATATTTTTCATGATAAATATTATATAAAGATTGATTGAAAATGAATGTAAAATGAATTCATGAAATTGTGGTAGAAGGATGAACTTTTAGTGGATATTTAGGAAGATAACAATCCCTAATATTAATGTTTCACACCAAATTTCATCGAGGGTAATGATAGTACAATAAATCAGTTTATGAAAGGATTGAATCCATGATATCAAAGAAAATTATATAGTTGGGATTTTAAATTTTATGATAAATATTTAAAATATATTGATAATTTATAAATGGTTAGTCTATATGATATTTTATTCCATGTAAATTATAATATAAAATTGTCTAGATAGTATGAAATATGGAGGAATCTATCCTAGAAACCTAAATATATGAAAATAAAATTAATATTTTAAGATATGGGTGATAAAAAACACATGGTGATTTTTTTGTGAAATTTTGGAAGTGAATTCGATGTGGTGAGTTATTTCATATATCTAATGATTTAAAAAAATATCTTTGTATTTGTACAATGAATCATTATTTTTATAATGTAAGGTGTTCTATATATAATGATATTTTTCATTATGAAAACAAGTGTTTTGATATATGAACTAATAATGTTAATAAATAATACATTATGTATATAGTTTTTCTGAAAACCTTTTCTACTTATTTTTCATATTTTATTCGATCAAAAGAAGTTGTAGCATATACATTACTCACTTATTTATATTTTGTTAATGTCTTTTTTGACTTGGGTTGTCACATTAATTATTTTCTAAAATTTTTTCTTATAAATTAAAAACATAAACATGATAAAAATAGTCTTATAATTTTGAAAAACACATAGGGGTAGTATTTTAATAAATTTGAATTTATAAAGATATTCATATTTTAATCTATGTAAGGGTTTCATTAAAAACCTGGATTTCATGACCAATGTAGAATGTTATAACATTCAGGGTATGGATTGGTTTATAGATTATCATGAAAATGATGATTAAATAGTTAATTAAGTTATTTAACAATATTAGTATTTAGTTTTATATTACAATGATTTCATAACATTTCTAAATTATCATGAATTTAAGAATGTTGTTAAATAAATAAGTTTAATATATCATTCTCAAATTGTTGAAAATAATGAAACTATTTAAGTAGAAGATGGTACGTTAGTAAAGGGAATTTTAAATATTTTCTTAAATATTGACATATTATTATTCTTGATTGATAAGTTTAGTACACTATTGACTTAGTTCAAGATGATTAGATAATTAAAAAATCTCCAGCATTGAATTCCTTCCCTAAACATTTTAGTATTGAAATAGAATTAATATGAGTTTCTTGAATAAGGTTTCATTCATCCCAAAACATCACCATGTGTTGTCCTATTTTATTTTTTAAAATATAAAGATAGTTCTAAAAGGATTTTAATTTATTATTCATTCAAATGATATCACTATTAAGAATGAGTATTAATTTTCTCATAGTGATGGCTTCTTTGATTAGATCCATGGAGAAGAATATATTTTTTAAGATTGATCCTAGTTTTGGGTAACATAAATTAATTATAATGTATGATGACATACATAATATATATATTTTTAATATGTTTGGGAAATATGTTTTCATGGTTATTCAATTTTAGGATGGATAATTCTACATGAGTATTTTTGGATATTATTAATATAGTTTTCCATCAATAATTATTGATTCTTTTGGTTGTGTTTTTTATAAGTGGATTTATTAAAAATGTAATTAAGGTATAAGAAAACATTTATTTATTATTCTTAAAATATTGAATGAAAATGATTTATATTGAAAATATTGAATATTTTATATTATTTTAAGGGTATTACTTCACTTCGACATATCATAAATAAATATTACATAATATATGATCATTAAAAAAATAAAGTTGATTATTCATTTCCATGACTTTAAAATGAAAATTAAATTCTTAGCTTTCAATTATTTCCATGATATATGAAGGTTTTTTGAAAAAAATAGTGGTTATCTATCCTACTACCCATGTTGAAAAGAAAAATAATCAGGTTCCTCTAGAAAAAGAAATACACTGATTATTAAAATGAATTGAATAGATGATTAATAGATTCTATATTTTTTCCTTTCCAATTAGAAATGGAGACATTTTTAACTTTGGTAATTCTTCATTTAATGGATTGGGTTGTCTCTTAACATATAATGATACATTATTTTCATACTGTTATGATATTTTAAAAAACCATTTGGAAAACTAACATACATATAACCTCAAACTGGTGGTTGTAGGGTTTTCATCAAAAAATTAGAAACATAATTCTTATAGATTAATGTTTGAAATATATAATTATCATAAATATTTTAAATATATATCCACTCATAATGAGTTGACCATGAAATAGGGAAGATTTGTATCACCCTCAGTTTTAGTTATGTATCTATTTATTGATTTATTTTGAGCCAATATAATATTTCCTTTGAGTTTTGGGTGGTTTTTTGGGGTTTTGGAAGCTCTATTATATGTGTATGGATTGTGAATGTTTAGTAGAACTTTTGGACTATCTCTGGGAAACTGTGCATAGGATGATAGTGGGAACTGGGTTGGAACATAGTTGTGGCATTGTTTAGAAAAACTTTATGAGACGCAATGGGAAAACATTCTTTTTGGAATGGAGGAAAATTTAGGTTTGGTATATAGTTAGACTAAATTTTCTAGCCAACCATAAGAGGGGAGGCCTTAAGATGGTAGAACCACATTGTTTCCAAGATATTTATCAAACCATGTGGCCTAACTATAGAGAATAACATTTTTCATCATAAAGAAGTGGATATTTCCAAAATTAAATTTTGGAACCCACTCCAATCCCCTATTATCTACATAACCAAAATTTCATTTTCTCTCAAGGCTTTAGAGACATTTTATTTTTACCTAGATGTGATTCTTAGGATAATCAAAGTGCAATAGAAACCCAATACTTCAATAATTCATCGTTCTTTATAATTCTTAATATATTTTGATTTTTTATCTAACCCAAAATATTATATCTTATACATAGAGGATAGATACATGTTTCTCGATGATAAGGTATAGGTTTTATAATTATATTTATTTATGATTAAGATATCTAGTGTTGGTTAAAGAGTTCTTTTAATGCATTTCTTCATTTTATCCAATCATTGTGTTGGAGGTGGATTCTCTATTATTTTCACATGATTTAAAACGTGAATTATTTTGTTCTATTTTATTTATTGATTGAAATTATGGTGAAATAAATTTTTTATTATTGTTTGAGATTCATATAAGTATTTATGTTGAAAGTTTTTGGAAAAATTGGTACGATTTTGGAATTCTCATTGGTTTTTAATTTTAATAATAATGATTATAATATTATTTTTTGTTTTGAGGAATCTAAATTGTTTGTCTAAATAATTTATTGAATTTATATGGTTGAATAATGGTTTCATATGGATTTTAGCCCATATTGTTAACATTAATTTTTTTTAATTAGTAGTGTCCCACTAGAAGCGGCATATTCTATAGGGGAACCATGTATTGGTAACTTTTTGATGACTTAATGTATTGATGGTAGACCACTCAGGATTATGGATTTATAAAATGGGAATTTATGGTGTTTTAATTAAAGGACATGGGTATTTAAATTAACTACAAAATCATTTTATGAATTTGATGACTAAAAATGAAATATGTTTATTTATTTGTTATAAACTAATTTTTTTTTCATTTAACTATTTTATTTGAAATCTTATAAAAAAATTCCTAGTGGAGTTATTTGGGAATTCGTTTGAGACAACCTAATGATTTTAAAATGACCCACTTCATGGGAACCATTGTGAATTTTTTGATGTATTGCTTAAAAATAATGTAATGGAATTGTATCTATTTTACTTACTAATGTTTTTTGATACCATGTAAATTTAATGTTTCATTCAATCTTAGAGTTAGTTTAGTGTTTTTAGTTTTTGGGACATTGGAGTTTTGAGTTTGGTAGAATTCGGGTTCACTTCATGAATGAATTTTCGTTTCCTCTTGTATATAGATATGTTTCGTTGGTTTTGTTATGTTTTGAGTGTTATTTTTTACTTAATAATTATATTATGGTTTGGATATTCTTTATTTATGTACTTTTTATATTTTATCATTCAATGGGAAAATGATACCTAATTTTTTTTGAGTCCCTTGGAATTTATTCCCCGCCTTTGGATTCATCAGGATGTCAACTAAGGCCTAATACCTCCTCCTTCACCCCAGAAGACTACAATGATGGGTATTACATTATAAATGGTAAAAAAAAAATTGTTTTGGAGGTGGAAATGATAAAAAAAATTCTTGGGATTTTATATAGGATATTTTATTGCCATAACATGAAATAGAGCGCATAAAAATGTAAAACAAACTGATTTATACTAAATAATATATTACCAAGTTATTTGGGTACATTTTATTAGACACGTCTTCATGAAAAAACACATCATTATCACATGTTTAGAATACTATAGTTTCCTGAAATACATTTATAAAAATACTCCAACCATAACGGAATTTTTTATTCTATATTTAATGTTTTATCAAATGAACATAAATAGATGTTTTATTAAAATTGATGAAATGGTTGTTTTGAATATTTTGGGTTCAGTGCTTTCAAAAATGGATTAAATGTTGATGATGTTTGAACAGTAAAAATACATGTTTTTGATATGTATTTATATGGTAAATGTAAATTTCTAATACAATTTTGCTAACGAGTGTGAATAAATAGATATTATTTCTAGTTTTAGTGAATGGTATTAGGTATGAATCATACAAATCAATCAGAGGAGGATGTAAAAAATATGGAATCACCTAAGAAAAAAGTTTCCAATAGATGCTCAAAAGTATAGTCTAGGTTTATTAGGTAATGGACAAGGATAATAAGAACGATGAAACTGAAAATTAGACCATTCTATTTTGATCACACAAAAAAATCTACCCATCTTTAGAGGGGATTCTGGTATGGAAAAATCATATGTTTGGTTGAATCATATTAATGATGTCTTCTATTTCCATGTAAAAATTACATTGTTGAATGTAATGTTGGAAATTTATATGTTATTGGGTTTTATATTCCGGAGGTCGGAATTATTATTTCATGATTAATTAGACTATGAAATTAAATGGGTGGATCTTAATGAATTTTTTATCCGGATTTTTACCCTCACACATCAATGTTTTATATAAAAATAGACTTATTCATTTTGAAAATAGAGAACCTATCGGTGATAGTGTATAAGGATATATTTACGAATTTATTCCACACTATCAAGTATGTTACACCATGTGCATCTTTGATGGAATTAATTATTATGTCAGGGTTTTGGATTGATATTCACACAATGATATAGTTGATTTATATAATGAATATACAAAGATGATTAATAGAGAAATGGTAGAATAATGGTATATTTATGGAAATATTATTCTATGTAGTTAGATTTTTCCAATTTTAATATGTAGGAAATAATATTTTGTTTTGAGGAAGAAGAGTGACACATACGTATATAGTGATAGTACACCTCAATATCAAACACTAGTATTATTAAACAATTCACCTCGAAAAAAATGTAATCCATGATGTTTTTAATGTGGTGTGTTCAAAAATATTAAAGGGTATAGTACGACATGTCACAATTGCAACCAGATATAAAATATTAAGTGAATTTGATATAGTGATCTAGGGATGGGTGGTAGGATAACATCTAATGTTTCCCAAAAAAAATATGCTTCGATGGGTGAATCATACGAAAATATTTATCACCCTCCAAATAGATAATTCTATGGTTATACTGGGTAAACCATGAATCTCCAAGTTGTTCAATATTGTCAAGGTAATAAAGACTAAATCATAGTGAGTTAGATATTGTATGGAGATAAGAAAATGATCATGGATGATCAATATGATCCTTCAATGATGGGATGTTTTTTTAATTGAACCCATATGTAATATTTTTTCCTATAGATATGTCCTACATTTTTATTCCATATAATGTTTTTTAAAATATTGGTTTTCATGTTGAGATGATGAATTATATTATTTAAAAAAATAACTTCTTGTTAAATGTGAGTGTCGATCCTTTAAGTGTAAATTTTTCTTATTATTATATGTGGGGTGGATTTTTGTTTCAATAAAATGATTGAGATATATGTCTATAACATGATTTTGGGTATGGATTGGTTGAAATTTTTCATGTTCCAAATATTCTTTTATTACCTAATGGTTAGTTTCATATATATGGAAGGATTCAAGCACCTCATTACAGGATGTTGAGATTTAAATTCATGTAGAGAATATATTTTTGGATCCGATTATTAGAACCATCTCTTATTTACTGGTAATTATAACCTTGAAATCAATTAAAGATATACAGAATAGATATTTTCCAACAATTTTTTCCAGTTTCTTTACTTTTAATCTAATAATTTCATTGAGTTTACAATTAAAATAGAAGTTGATTTTAAGACTAATTTCCTTCTTTGAACAATTCATATTTCAATTATAATATAGTGAATCACATCATCAAAATTAAGGAAATTTAAATTTGAATTTGAATATTTGGAATAAAAATGGTTCATTTGACCAAGAACATCTCTATGGGTATACATTTTTTTATTTGTGATGAAGGGTGATGGATCATTTAAAATTTATGTGGATTATTACAAGATTAACCATGTTACGATAAAAATTAGTTTCCTCTCCCTCACGTTGATGATATTTTTCAAAAAAATTAGTGGAGTTGAATGGTTTTATAATCATTAATTATGTTTGGTGTGTTAATAATTGTGAGCTCAAACGGAGGATATTCCACTAAGTCCTTCAAAACAAGATATGGCCACTATGAATTTTTTGGTTATTCCTTTTTCTCATATGAATACATTGACTACCTTTATCGAATTGATGAATCGAATATATCAATGATATATGTATTTCATTATGGTGGTGTTTGTTGATGATATACTATTGTATACTATATAATAATTTTAACAAGGAAATCATTTGTCTATATTTATTGGTATCACCTAGGATCATCGTTTTTAATCTCTATAATGAAATTTTGATTTATAGAAACAAAAGGAATGTCTCTTCAGCTATGTAATTTTAGTAAAAGGTGTTTCTATTTATGTGAAAGTGTAAAATATTTTATCTCGTGGAACACATTGAAAAATTTATTTGAGATATTTAGTTTTCTAATCATTGTTTGTGTACTATAGATGTTTTTATGTGATTTGATGTGATTGTAATCTCCAATGAAATCTCTGATGAGGAAAGGAATTTCATTCCAATGGAACGTGAATGTAATAAATCATTTCATGATCATAATTCTAGACTAACATATATACATATTGTATTGACCAGAACACATAAATTCAAAATTCCATGTCTATTACCATAACATTGGAATGATTGCAAGGAATAAAATTCTAATAGATAGATTAGTTTAGTAGATTTTAATTCCATTTACATACATGATTCTTGAATTTCAAATGAATTCACTAATAAAAGTATAATTTTATCTTTTGAAGATATCATTATTCCATATATGATATCCTTGAATAGATTTATTTGTACCATTCAAGGATTCTTATGGAAAAGAAAAAAAATAAGGGTGGTATCAAATTCCCAGAAAGGGTAAGTCAATTTAATGTAATTATAAATCAAATATAATAAATTAAAATGTCAAGGTAAATAATTGATAAACCATACAACTTATATAACTAGATGAGGAATAATAAATATGGAATTTCAAATATTTGAAACAAATTAAATTTTAAAAACATATTGACAATGAAATGCATTCATTGATAATGTAATAGAAAAATTATCACATATATATATTATTAATAAATAGATTTGGAATGGAGGAATGGTTTTTATTGGAAGTCATGTCTGAGGAACATGAAAAAAACACTGTCAAGACCATTTAAAAAATGATTTTATATAAGTTTAGAAACCAAAATATTTTTTACACAAATTTGTCTCATGAGATATTATCCATACATAAATGGGATATATAAAGTGTTGTCCCCGCCCATTCCTTCCAGTCCAAATCATTCATCATATTTAGTAATTGGTTTAATTAATAATCAACATCCCTTATAAAAATATCCATGTTTAATAAATAATATGGATTTATCAATATTTCCTATATTAATCAAGTAACATTAAATATAAACACCATATTTAAATATGGAATATGGTTTAAAAAATTAACTTATCTATTGTAAATCATATTTATAATTTAGTGAAATTTGATGTTCAATGAAAAGAAGAAATTTTATATTTCAAGGAAGTGAATTTAAAATCTGTCCTTCGCTAAGTCAATAAAAAACCATCTAGAAGAAGATTATGGATGGTATAAATACAATATAGCCCATGGGGAGTAAAAATATTGGTTTGTTTCAATTAATGAATAAAATTACTATAATGATATATTTTGATAACATTATTCAAGAAAATTCCATTTTCATTTTATGAAAATGGAAATCATTTTTATTAAAAATTATATTTGAAAATATTTTATTTAAAAATGTACCTTCTAAACATGAAGAGGAAGGATTAAACAAATGATGGCACACAATTACATACATATTGTATAGGGTAAAAATATCATTCCGTTTATATAGTAAATGATTAGAAAAGACTCTTGGGTTGAAAGATACTGGAATATTCCTTTCATAGTATTTTTAAAAGAATTTTTTTAAAAATAATTAATTTATTGAATAATTATAAAAGGGTTTAAAACAATATTGAGAACCTTAGTATAAAATAATTCTTTTAGAAGAAACTGGTTTCTCTAACTAAACAAGGAGATGAAGTTGAGTTTTATGGAAAACATATCCCAAAGAATTATTTATTTGTTAATAATATGAAAAAGGTCATATTATTTGAAAAGGTCCATTAATAACGAAGGATAACAAAATTAATTGTTTTATTAAAAATTTATTAAAAAAATTCATCTAATGTAAATTCAACTATAAATAATCATGAAAAATGAGATTGTGATGTAAAACCCTTAGATTACCATAATATTGATCTGAGAAACAATTAATGAATATATTATTTGATTCAAATGTAAATACTCCTAAATTTTTTTGTATACTACGCTGTATAGTAAAATGTTAATACACACATAATCATATAATATTTATGACAAAAAATCATGTTATGGGATTCTCTAACACTTTGTAACATTTAATAAAATACATGTAGAATATATAAAAAAAATTGAAAATAAAAATACAAATGAAATATGACAATTCATTATAATATTTATCAAAATTTTCGGTGTAAACTCCACACAAAATATGTAATTATAGAATATGACATTTATCTTAAATATATAAAAATTTGAGATTAAAATCACTTATTAGTTGCTAAATTATGAATAATAATCTCCATGAAAAATAATTCAACATGAAAATATAAATATAATGAAGATAAAATAATTAATTCTATTATGTAAAATTTGTTCTCTATATATACCCTACATATTTAATATGTTGTGAAAATCGTGTATGCCTTACTGATTGAAATGTGAGACTGGAATCCCATACATTGCATTTCCATTTTGGTGAACAACCATTAACATCATGTAAAATTATTTTATGGATATAAATAACTTATAACATAAACCTTATAATATTTATTATATTATATATTATCTTATTAAAATATTTTATTTCCCTTTTTTTAAAATATTCCATTACTTTCACTATTTTGGGTTTTAATTGCCTAATTTTTAAAGTATGCTTTAAGTTGTTATTTTTTATTCCCAGTAAATTATAATGATATAATCATATCCAGAATGTAAACCATGATGTAAATTTTATGTATATCATATATATATTTATTTATAATTATCCTTTATATTTAGATATAGAAAATGAAATGCAGTGATCATTGAGATGGTATGTTGTACATACACATGAAATCTACATATATTTATTTATCATTTTAAATTAATGAAAATTAAATGATATATATACATATATTAATATATATATTATAATTACAATATCATATACAAGTCATATATGTTAATTATATTTATTATAATCATCTTTAATACATTCAATTTATAGTGTGAACGTATCACATCACTTGGAAGAGGTAGTACTACACACTTCCACATAAATATGAAGATGATATAAATATAACTTAAATAATATATAAATAGGGTTTCCATCATATTTCCCAACCGTTATTAGTGTTAAAAAAAATTCCATTGTTTCATGAGGCGGTAGTTCACTATACCTGAAATGTAAATTCTTTAAACACTTTATTGATGTTTTTGTAGCTGCTTGTATAAACCATAACATAAAAACACATAAATATTTTTAGGCTATTTATTTTATTGTATTATCATAAATAATAATATATTATGTGGTGTATAAAAAAATATATCATAAATCTACATTGAAGACTGTTACCTATTTTTCAGGTAAGTCCTTTTGGTTTGCATAAAACGAAATCATTAGTTTGATTTCATACCAAGGTGAGGCTTTTAAGATTAGGGGAGTAACATTGGGAGATTATTTTGGCATATTTTGGATGAATCAAATTCATTTATTGATTTTAATTACAGGGTGGGGTTAGTTTCTATTGATATTGGAAGAGAAGTAGCATTCTTGTAAATTTTTGAATAGGCAATTACACACATATTTTTCCCATGTAAATAGGTAAAATATATTTAAAATGTATATATAAAATTTATTATGGGTTAGAAATGTCAAAAAAATGTATTTTGGACATTTTTATATTTCATTTTCCCCTTATGATTATGGTTTAGTCCCTTTTTATGAAATATTTTCTCTTAATCCCATTAATTAATTTTAGTTAAAATCAATAATACTAATGGAAAAAAAAATTATATGATATTATTAGGCATTATTAATTAATATGATTGAAAATATTTAATACATTATTCCAAATTCAAATCACATATGTGGTCGAAATTAATTAAAACATAATCCCATAGATTTGATGATAAACCATGTTTTTATCATAAAAATGATAAATCATTCAATATGTTTACGTATCCAATTTCAATTTGAATATTATTTTAATTACCAAAATTCTAATAATTTATGTATAATTTATATAATTAAATATTAAAACCAACATAAAATTTATTTATCGTTATAGAAAAATACATTTTTGAATTAAATTTCTCTATTTTGTCATTATTCATCAAAAAATGCAGCCTTACAAAAAAATTAAAAAAATTCACTATAAGATAATTTTATGATCCATTAAATTTTTTTAAATAAAACTTTTATAAATGTTTCATAAAATCTGTAATTAAATTAATATCACCATTTAATGGTGGAAAAAATGAGTATTTAGAAAAATAAAAGTTTAAGAATTGAAGTATATTTATTATTATCTTATGTTTTCTAAATCATTTAGATGAATATCTAAAATATTTGATTCAATATATAATATGTAGATATTAAAAATATAATTCAATAATATGTATTAATTTTATTTATTATGAAAAAATACCTTTTGTGTGTAAAAATATTTTATTTATATTTAATCTGTTTAAATTTACATTTCTAATTAAATAGTACCCAAAAATAAATCATATATTTTCATGGTACAAATATTTTCATAAATCAGTTAATAATATTAAAAACATATACTTTAAATTAAATTTAATATTTTAACATATAAAATAATAATATTTAAATAATATATTGTTGTTTGGTTGATTTCAATCTTTCCTGTAGTAGAAGCTATCAAATAAACCCTTAATTGTCTGTGATGTAAGCTAACACATTGTTTTGTGAATTGAAATATATAAAGTATATTAAATTAATTTAAATATCAAATATACTCTACGTTCATTAGAGGATATATTCATTTAAATATTTGGGGTTTCATGTCATATGCACTATTGAATAAAAGTTACTCAATTAAATTTGATGACGTATTATATTCTCCCCACCTTAAATAAATATAATCCATAAAATTCAAACTCGATATAAAATATATAGGGTTGGAAATTTGAACATTCCATTATTTAAATCCCATATCATGAGAGTATTTAATTAAATATCATCTTAATAACAGAGAATGTGAAGTCCAAAAGTCACGTAGAATCACATATAACAAGGTCTCAATATCGTGGAACATTAGTGGAAGGTGGAGATATGTACATGTGAGGAAAAGAATAAATATAATGTGGAGTTATTCTGGCAATCAATCAAAGATAAGGGAATTATCAATGGATTGTAAAGGGCCTCAAATACATAAATACATCATGATTGAAAAGACCATTAGTTCAAAAATATGTTATTATGAAAAAACATATCGTTTTCCAAATAATTAGAAATTATTCAAGAGACCATGAATAGATGAAAATTTACATACATGATTTGTCTCAAGTTCATAAAAAAAATTCATCTTTTGGTTGGTCTTGGATAAAAATATAATTTATCCCATAATCGATGAAATGAAAATATAAAATGAATATTTTTTTCTGAAGTAGTAAAATCAAAATTTTCTCAGATCTTGAGATCCTTAATAAAATTATATATTATTTTATCTAACAATGATCCAAAACTAATATGGTTAGCAAATTAACTTATAAACTGAAAAACTTGTATTAAAAGTGCATCATTAATATTTACATATAAAATTGTTTAAATAAAAATAAACAAAATTAAATAGGACCTCACGTAGGCCATCCGAAGGTATTAATCCTTTTCGTCCTATAATCATAGGTTCATGCCATGTGGCCTTTCTAGATTTTAATGGTTGTAACCTTGTGTACATGTTTTCCTCTTTTTGAAACCATATAAATATAACTTCCAAAATAAATATAATTATCATTCGCGAAATAAGTTTAATTGCAAAATATATTTTTGTCTATAGTTTTCTATACAACCTCAGAACAAAAATACTTCAACCATTTATTTTTTCTTTGGTCCTTGTTCTAGATATTAACCTTTTTAAGTGTGAATTGACTAGATAATTCCCATGTTACCCACATTTATAGAAATGAACTATAAATGGATCCTATGGATGAGTTGTATTTCATTCCATCATATTAATCATTTATACTCTAAAATTATTTTATTTATTTTTTTTTCTTTCCAACACATACAAAATTTCCCCATTCTATTGAGACACATTCATGGGTGTATCTTTCATATATCGATAATGAGGGAAATCAAGAACTTTTTCTCTAGGTTCTCCACAACTTAAGCTTAAATAAAACTCCATCCTTCTATTCATTATTGAGATCGGGAGTTGGTGTATAGTATATTACTCATATTTTTGGAAAACAAATTGTCCATAAACAAAATAATTTTTATTCAGATCAATAAACCAACTAGTTACTAATTATCATCAAATCATCATTCATGTTCAATGTTAACATGACTCATTTGGGTTCCATCCATATAATGAAACCATAAAGCATAGTGTGAGAATCAATATTCATAGTGATTAAAATATATATATCATATATAGGATATCTATATCAAGAAACATTATTATAAATCTCCAAAACCATCATTTTAACTTCATTTATTCAATTAAATAATATATTCAAGACATTCATAATGGTTTGTTAATAAAGAGAGAATTTTTATATGAATATATCTCACTAGTGTCAAACTCGGTGCAAAGTAAGGCTGATTGTTGTGTAGCATGTCACACTCAGGTTAGACACTATATAACATTTTAGAGTTGTTACCCTATGGAGCATCTATTCCAGAACCAAATCCACTTATTGTATCCAAACATTTATGTGTTTCTAGGAAAACAAAATGATATCTATCTAAAAAAAGTATTAAGATGATGTTTTGTACATATCCTGAAATTATATATTAATGCGATGTTCTATAATACTCTCTTTCCTAAATCAGGATCCCAAGGTTTCTACAAAAATTCATCGTATACAAAATATAAAAATCCAAACCTAGGAAGCCCAGAGATGGGGTCTAATACCATTACATTGGAATGATCACAAGTAATCACAACCTAATGTACTGATCTATTTAGTAGTTCTAGAAATCAGGATATATACATTAGTCTTTTATAAAAAATTAATAAATTATTTAAAACATAAATTTTTTTATTTCGACATTAAATTATTACATCTATGATATTGATTAAAACTATTCTAAGTAAACTTATTGTTTACTTAGAAAATGATGAAAATATGTCTGAGATAAATTATTAGTTATGATAATTAATGAGGAGAAAATAATTAGTCAATAATACTAAATTATCTTTGAAGGATAAATAATTTTTAGAACATTCCATTTAAATGAATAAATGAGGAAAAATCAATATGGAAATGTAAAAAACAAAAACACGTGATATTTAATAAAAAATCATTTAAAAAATTGATTCTATAGAAATTTTCAAAACTATAATTCTCATATATTCAATAATAATAATAATACAATTTTGATTAAAGGCTATTCTTAATTACTGGATTCCTTTTCTAAGTCACATGTAAATTGATATCATCAACCCCATTAAAAATTTTTTTTAAAACTAATTATAGAAAACTATTTTATTTGTACTACTGATCACTTTATGAGAACATGTTGATTCATTGAGGAATATATAAACCATAGGATCTACCCATAACTTTTTTTCCAAATCATTCATAATATCTAGTAATCAATTTAATTAATAAACAATACGCCCTATCAAATAACGGTATTGATTAATGAATGGGAATTTATCAATATATCCCCAGTAATTATAAAACCAAATTCATAATTGTATGTATAAATGAATTAATTTATTGGAAAAGAAAATTTCTATGATAAATGATATGAATAATCATGGGAAAATTAACATTCAATGATCATTGGAAATTGAATATTTAAAGGGGTGTACAAAATTGAATCCAGGAAATGAATTTAAAAAACACCCTTAGATAAAACAATAAAAAATAATCTAGAGGAAGAGTAATGACTGTATGAATATAAAACATCCCATGTTTATTAAAAATATAGGTTATTAGTCTTGGATGAATTGAAATACTATAAAATGTATATTCATAAAAATTCATGAGGAAACTATGTTATTCAATTTGAAATGTTTTTGATGTAATTTTATTTCAAATTCTCTTTTAAAAACATATCCATTAAAAATAATCATTTTAATCATAAAAAGGATGCTTAAATGAAATAATGTTAAGTAATTATAAATTTCATACAAAAGGTAAAACGAACATTCCTTTTCCATGGTATAATGGTTAAAAAAGTTCCTTCTTCAAAAAAACCAAAATATTACATTTAAACTATTTTTAAATAAAAAATCATAAAAATGTCTTTAATAAATCATTTTATAATGGTTAATTTTTTTCAAAAGTTTCATTGATAATAATGTTTTTTTTTAAAATAGGTTCTCCGAATAAATAGGATAATGATGTCGGGATATTATAGAAAAATATTATAAAAACTATTATTACCAATGAGTGTGAAAATGGAACTAGTAAATGAAATATGTCATGAATAAAAAGATGTGATGAAAATTAATTGATTTAACAAATGATGATCCAGTAATTTCCCCTATTGGAAATTTTAGTGTAAACAATTCTGAACAAAATAAGATTTTGATGAAACATTTAAAGGAATATAACATCAATGTGAAAATCAATCAATTAATATTTTTTATTCATAAATCACAAACTCATATAAAATAGAAAAAATAAATAAATACATATATATATATATTAATATTTTAATACACACATTAATAATTATATTGATGATAATGATGATGTTATATAAAATTGAAACAACAAATAAAATGAAAAATATTTATAATCAGGATAACATACATCAAAATGGGTAATAGATAAAAAAGACACATTATCATATTTATAATATCATATGTTAACTACTTATAATATCATGTTACCCATTTCTTAATTATCAATCAGTATTTTCAATATTTCATGTGTTAATTTCCAAGTTTGTTGAGTGTTATTTAACATGTAATATTTTGTTTCTATTAAAAATAAAATGGTTTTATAAAATAAATATTATAAAACATGATTTAAAATTTATATATATTCAATATATATATATATATAAATCTAAAAAATTTGGAGATTGGTAATTAAAGGAACTGTTCAGGGAGATCATAGGCTGTACGTATGCATGAACGCTACGTCTATTTTTTTAACATATAAAAAGAATAAAATATATAAGATATATAATTTATATTATAATTAAATTATCATATATATTTCTTATATGCCATATATTTTTATTAAAATCATCCATAACACATTCCATGTCTTTTGTGAACATAACAGATCACTTTTGGTAGGCGGTTGTGCACACATACACATAGAAAGATATCATATTGACACGAAATGGTAACAATTAAGGTCTATGATATATAAAAATTATAGGAGTATAAAGTCAAAAATAATATCACATAAATAAAATATATTCCAATTTTTCATCATAATAACAGATAATGAGAGGTGGTTATGGAAAACGAAGGACATCGTTTCTTGAGCCAGTAGCTCTCCATACATAAACATTAATTTCATTCCTCATTTGATGAATTTGTCTCTATGTGTATGTAGAAAACATAAAACCAAAAATATAAGTTTATTTTTTATATTTATATTATTATATTAAAATGGAATAAAAATAAAAAAAGGTATGTATAATCAAATAAAACAGAAATGCACATTTAAGAATGTTAAATCTTATTTAGATAACAACATTTTGTTTACACAAAAGGTATTCATTGGTATTATTTCTATGAAAGTATAGTATAATATAATGAGATGAGGGATATATGGAGCATATATGGTAAGGGTTTTAGAGATCCAAAGGTATTTATTTTTGTAAATAAATTGGAGCAGTATCTAAATTTTTATAGTGGGAGAGGGGTGGGATTATTATAATTTTTAAAATGAAATTCCATACAAGTTTTGCGGAGGTAATGTGAATATAATAATGATAAAAATTATATAAAATGGATTATATAATATGAATATGTCCATAAAATTAATATTTTACTTATTTCTAGGTCATTGTGTCCAATATGATTATCATTTAGTCCATCTTATGATAATATTTCTCATTATCCCTATAATTAATTTTAGTTACTATCAGTAACAGTTTTGGAAAAAATATAATTTGAACTTATTATAAATTAAAGATTTTTCTTTTTCCAAATATGGAATCCATTTTTCCAAATTCAAATCACATTTTTGGATGAAATTAATTTAGTCTTAGTACCACAAACAAGTGGAAAAAAGGGGTTTTAATGAAAAAATGTTCAAAAGGATGCTAGGATTTTTTATCCAATTTCCCATTGAAATAAATTCCATTTAACTAAATTGGATAATTGATATATAATTTTTCTTAATTAATCATAAAATCTAATTATAAATATAATATTAAAAAAATTAAAAAAATGGTTTTGAATTACAATTTATTATTTTACACTATTCAAAAAAATACTCACTGGAAATTTTAAGAAAAATAAACCTAATAAAAATATTAGGTTACAGATTAAAATTCAGATGTTCATTTTTTTATAGAAGATATTAATTTTCTACAAAGTAGATTAAAAATATTTTCTCTATTAAAAGGATTCAAAATTACCTTTTTAGAAAAATATATATTTTAAGAATAAAAATAGATTAATTTTTATCTTCTATTTATCACTCCCAATAGATAAATATAAAAAATATTGTAGTAAATATATAAAATATATATTTTATTAATAACATTCACTAATATTATTTAATTTAATTTATTAGGATAAAACACCTTTGTATGTAAAAATATACTTCCTTAGATCCAATCCGTTTAAATTTTCATTTCAATCTAATTGATTACAAATGAATAAATATTTAATTTACATAGAACATATATTTTCATATGTTAGATAATAATAATCATAACATATATTTTAATATTTATTATCTATCTAATTTATTAAATAACAATATTATAATAATATGTTTTTGATTGGTAAAACTTGATCTTGCATGCAATAAAAACTATGGTGGAACATATTTGTTGCGTTTGACCAATGGTAGTTCACTAATTAATTCATTTCAAGATAAAGAATATATTAATTTTTTTTAACATTAAATATAAGATAAATTATTGATAGATTATATTTCATTATATATTTGTTGTAGTGTTTCATACCTGATATCGAATAAATGTTCATAATTTAGAATTTTAGCGGTGGTACACCTATCATCTAATTATTAAATGTATTGATGGGGCTGTGTATTGTATTGTGATTAATCAGGATATATTTTGGAATTTTTTATATTATAGGGTGATAAAATTTTTGTTTATATCATATGTATGTTAGGGATTCATGATAATAACTACCTCACACATGACTTGGTATTTACTATTGTGTTGAATGATTTTAAGACCAAATGTTTTTATGTATTTGGTGAAAAATTTACAGTTTTTATATATCATAATTGTTTGTAGTAAATTCTTTCATAAATATATCAGAAGTTTAGGAAACAAAGACAGATAGAATATATAATGGTGTTGACATTGAATTTATGTATACACTGAGTAAGTGCAACTCAATAGTCTATGAATTTAGTAGGAATTGATATGATCATTTTTATGAAGATGCTAAAACTAGTAAAAAATAATGTTCATCATAGAGGATATGGATCCAAATTACACAATAGAAGGTGATGTGGTCATTTTCATTCTGATATTGGTTCTTCATGATTGGTTAAGAAAGATATAAATCCTTAATTAAGAAATCTTAAATGTGTACCAATGAGGTCAAAAATCAATGTTGGGGAGACCACGGAGGGTTGGATGAGGGATGGGAATTCAATTTTATAATTTTGAGATTGGTTGGTTGTACCTTTTTCTATTTAGAAATAACTCAGTAGTGCCTACCAAAATTTTATAGGGGAAGTTCACCCTAGAATATTGAATATTTATCTTGTTTTAAACCCATTATTTTGGTGGGTTGGCCAGATATGAGATATAGTAGAGTATGTCTTGATTTTCCTCACATGTTAGGTGGTTGAGTATTAGCACCATTTTCTAGAAAGGAAGTGGCCTTATTTAATAATTCTGAGGATGAGCATGGATAAACTAACCATGTATTTTATTACTTTTCTAAAATGATTTAATATGAATCATGATTATATATTTGTGATGGTTTATTGGATCATAGAGATGGTTAACTTCATCCCCATTCATGAAATAAATTTCGTGGATGACTTTTAAATAACAAAAAATAACGAAATTTTAAAGATTCATTAATTTATAATCTCGATTGAATCAGACCGAGACCTCAGGCTTACATCACATTTATGGAAATCCTTATGGAAATACCTTGGACCACAATTTAATATGAGTATTTATTATCATCCGTAAATGTATGGATAAACTAAATGTTAAATAAAAAAGATATATTGCATTATGAAGGCTTGGGTGATGGAATTTGGTGTCTCTTTATAAAATCATGTATCATTAGTGGAGTAATCAGTTAATAAATGTTATATTCACTTGATAAATATTGATAATTTTTATGTAATGTATGATAATCCTTTTCTTTATAAAAATTACTTGAGAAAAATAGGTGAGACATCACAAATTATACCTTTTATCGTGAAAGAGAAAATAGGAAAGATTAATTTGATTGGAAGTAGGATGGGAAAGTGTAGAGTCAACAGAAATCATATGAAGATACTTTTTTGGAGAACATCTACATTTAAGGAGATTGATCAACTATTTTTTAGAATATATTCATGGTTCAAGAATTATCATTTTGGAATGTTGGGAAATTTTTCACCTCAAAACACAAGCTCGTTTGATATATATGAATGATTTGGTGATGTGGAATATCAGCCAATTTTTCCACCAAGGAACAATTTTGTGTATAATTTATTTTCATTCCCTTAGGAGAAGAAGTATCAACCAGATCCTTACCATGCGATTTAATGGGGTCATGGTAAATTTAATCCATATTCTACATTGATTCATATGTTAGTATAGATTTTGGAAAATAAAGACAAGATATTTATTATGAAAATTATAAGTCTAGTGTGGTAATTATGATAATATGGTCAAATTCAAGATGAAACATGAGAGAATGAGAATTAAAAATAAGAGAAGTGTAACCAATTCTCCCAAGTCCACAAGGGTTTTGTACATTCCACGGATGTAAATATCAATGGTGGGGATAATATATCAACCTTAGTTTTAGGTAAATGGTCTTTTATTCATTTATTTTGATTCTATATAATTTATGGGTTGTTTTTCGTAGGTTTTTTAGGTTATTTCATATTTTGGAGGTATTATTGGAGATTCAAAATTTTGTCACAGTTTGTATAAAATATGAATTATATCAAGGAAAATGTGAATGTGATGAAAATGGGAACATGGAGGACACATGGGGGCCACACAATCTAAAAAAATAGTGCGAATTTCAATATAAATAGTTTTTTTCCAATAGAGGGAAATGTATAGCCGGAACAATGTATTATTAACTATGTGAGACAAGAACATATGTTTATAGTCTATAAGACTTAACAGTGAATTGTACAATTTCTCCTCCTAAAAATGCGTATTTAATTTGAATTATGCCTAAAAACTCCATATAATCCATTATTCTATCCATTATATTATTTCATTTTTCTCTCATAGATTGAAATTATTTTTATTTTGTGATTATTAGGTGAACCAAATTGTGAAGCAAGCCTAATTCATCAGAAAGTAATCATTCATCATCGTTATTATTTTATACATCCTTCTTATCTCTCAGAGGATCTTAAATACAATTCATGTCGGATAGATTCATTCTCATTGATGGTAATATTGATGTTTAATTTATAGATTCATTGGAGGAATTTAGAGACAATGATTGATATAGAGGTTCTTTATGTCACTATTCACTTTCACTAACCAGTGAGATGTAAGTGGATTATATCTTATATACACTAGATATTGGACATGAAGGATTTGTTTTAATTAACATTTTTATTGAAACTGTAGTTTAATACTTCTGTGGATATAAGTGGATGTCCATATCAGTATTGATTTTTGTAAATTCTGGTAAGATTTATTTGATTTATAGAAACCCCTTTGTTTTTTTATTTTAAAATTTTTTATTTTAAAATTATCATCATTTTTATGCATATAAATATTTTTATGAAATATATTAAGGGAATAATGTACATTGGAAATAATATTAAATGGATTTTGGAATACATGGTTAGCGGGAGTTTAATTTTATTAGACATGACCATATATAAGGGGCATGTTCTATTGGGGCACCTAGTACTAGTCACCCTATAACAACTTTTTGGATTAAATAGATACATCTAATGAGTGTGTAATTGTAACATGGTAAAGCATGGTGTGTGTGGAGACATGGTTATGTATATTCCAAATGATTGTAAATAGGAATTATTCTTTTTTATTTATTATAATGTAAATATTTTTATTACTTGGTTATAAACTATTTTTACTTTTTAAAACTATAATATTTAAATTTATCTACGTTTTTTATCCTATTAATGTGAGTTGAGATCCATTAGGTATATCATAAGGATTTTAAACTCACCATTTACATGGAAATGGTTGTGGATTTTCATGATGTCATCAATTGAAACATATATAACGTCAAGGTATCTTTGTTCTCTAGTGATGCTTCGTGAAATGATGGGAATGTTATGTGGAGTGATAGAATAGAGTGGTTTTGGTGTTACTGGTTGATGTCACATGGGCATTTTCATTTTTTTGGTCAGTTGGATCTCTTAATATATGTTATTAGTTTCAAATCATACCTTGATATGGTTTTTATTTTTTTTCTTTGGAGTTTTATTCATTACTCATGCAACATATCGAGTTTTTATTGGATATTTTTATGTTGTTTTGATGTTTTTTATGTAAAATGGAAAATCATCGTCCAAATTGTATTGGGACCCTTGGAATTTGTTCCAAACATTTGTATCATGGAGATGTCATATAAGGCCTCGTATCTTTAAATCATTTTTTAATAAAATGATGACGGGAGGGATACTATATGATGGATGGAGAAGATGAAAGATTATGTATTAAAAGTTATTTTACATCTAGATTTGGTAGATTAGTTGATGCTTTTAGTCATATAGATAATGCTACACTAACCATGATATCTATCGAACATGATCCTTTGGATAATGATTTTATAATTATTGGATAAGAAAATTTTATACATAAATTTAATCTATTTTTCATGTTTTATTACATTCTACTTTACTATAAATAAATTGGATTTCATATTAGAAAGTATAAGAGTTATAGGAAAATGTTTAATTGGTTGAGAAGGGTATGTTTCTAGAATTAAATGTTGAGAATATTTTTTTTCATATTCATAAAACATTTTGAGCTTCATGTGACCCCACATAGAATAAAGAAATATTGAGTGAGGCTTATAGTTCTATATTTTATTTTCATCCAACCATTAAATAAATGTATGTTAACCTTCATAGAAATTTTCATTGGGATGGTGTAGAGAATGATATTTCAGATTTTACAATGAATTTTTTGTTGTAAATTTTATAATTCCAAAACATAAATACTAAAGAGGATGTTTCAATATTTTCTATTACCATAATATAAGTGAGAGAATAAATTCCTTGATTCCATTATGGAATTAGAAAATAAATCATGACATAATAATGAAATTAATGTATTTGTAGATCAATTTAACTAAGTGTTCAAATTTTCATCCCCTTAAAGATAATATTTATTTGCAACAACTCTCGTGAAATTATATTTAATAGATAATTAGATTACATGGAGTCCTGATTTCTATTTATATGACATGTATCACATATTAACCTCTAATATCTGAAATTGTATTATGAATTATTTGTGTATGGAAATAAATTTTATTACATTCTTTTAATGTCAATATTTTTTGTAGATAGATAGAAAAAATCAGACATTAGGGGATATACATAAATCATGATCATTATATTTTCAAGGAATATGGGATGAACATTATAATTTGATTTAGTTATCATATAATGAGAACTCTTTTTCTCGAATACATATGAAACCATTTATGTCATTTGTTTATTCCAAATCAGTGTGAGACACTATCATTTTGGTATGAAATTATAGAAATAATTTTACTAGACGATAATTAAATGATGAAATTGATGAAAAATTGAAGATGATTCAGCTAAAAATGTGTATGGATCAGAGTAGGAATATATTATTTAGATAACTAGGGGAATAATATTATTGTTAGGTTAGGTGGTGAGTTGTTTCATAAATTTTCTCTATGGAGAAGGGTGTTTTGTTTTCGTACTATAGTAAAGCTGAGTCACTGGTTTATGAAACCATATAAAATCATATGTAATTATTGATCAGTTTTCTATCTAGTGGAATATTTGTCTAGTAAATATTGGGTACATGCCATATATCATGTTTAATTGTTACGAAAAACATGTATCGGATGCATTATAGGTATAGAGTAGAAATATAGTTCAATAGAATGAAAACATTTCTTATATAGAACTACCAATGTAAAATATTAACTGTATAGATAATGTGTTGTAGAAAAAGGTAATTTATCAAGTTATGGTTTTTCTAAAAACCATTATGGTTAATTAAGCAACAAGAGAATGATAAAATTCCAAGGGGGAAATGTGGCATCCCGCCTTTTTATAACATAAAGTTTCATTACATTACAAAAAACTAAGGATCTTTAAGGTTTAGTGTCTTGGAAACTAGGAACATAATACATGAAAACACCATAAAACATTATTCATAAACACTTGAAAGGCTTCTCCTTAAGTTCATATTAGGTTTATTAGTGAATCTCATAACCTGGAGACATAAATCAAAAGAAAGGGTGAGAAGAGGGACCAGTAAGGGAAACAGGACAAACATTTTACATGTGAACTTGAGATACTTCAATAAGGTCATGAAAAGAACTGTAAGGCATGAGAATGAAATCATGAGGCATATCATAATAAAAATAATGTTTACCATAAATTTAAGATGTTGCTAAAAAATTTAACAAAGGAAATCATTTCCATTTCACCATGGTCCATCCACAAGGTGTCAATAAAAATTACCAAGGTTATTCACCAAGGTATCAATCAAAATGGTCATCTCTAGAGATTAAGTCTTCACCCAATGCAATGGGGTGCTATCAGGGTGCACCCATAAATTTTTATTTATTATCATGTGACACACATATATCATCATCAATCATTTCATAAACTACCCATATAGCATAAAAGAAATGGTTTTCATTTCAAAATCATAACGTTTTAAAAACTGCTTTAAAGACATGATCTTTGTGTCACTTTAAAACCCACATAAAAGGAAGATGGGTCTCATGTACGTAAATCCCAGAATTTGAAATAGAACATTTTGGTATATATTTGAATACCCTTATAGAAGAGAGAGCTTTGATTATTCACTTAATAAAATAAAAGAACTTTTTAAAAAGAGAGAGGCATTTTGAGACGAAAATTCTATAGCATAACGACTATATTTCGGGGTTTTAGAAAACATTAAAAAGAGAGGGGACATGGGTCAAACATTAATAAATGACCCATAAAATAGTATAGGGGAAGAATATGATGGATATATGAACATGGTAATGAAATTTGAAGGACATACCATTTGAAATGAAAAACCTGGAAGGAAGACAAAAATTAGATTTCTCTTATGCAAATTCGGCAGGCTAACAGCGTCACTTAAACTAAAAAAAATGAATTGATGAGATAAAATAGGGCCTCTCATTACATTAACTTAAAATTTCAGTATTATAGATATAGAGATCATACCTAAAAATAATAAAAAGGAAATTAAAAGTCTTTACATGAAAGTAGAACTTTAAAAAAAGGGAAAGGTGAAAGAATCCCTTTAAAAATTCGACAGCATAATGGCGCCACATAAATATTCTTAAAACGAATTGATGAGATAAAGAGGGGGTCACTCATAATATAAACATGAAAAGGTAAGTAAGAGGAATATATAATAACATCCTCCAACATAAGAGCATGAATCATAAAAGAAATGACATAAAAGAGACTACTTGAAAAGAAAGAGAGAGGTAGGACCCCTTACCTTAAAATGTAACTCTTAAAACTCAATGGTTTGGACCTTGAGGGCTTGAAGGAACCTTGGGATGAATACATGGGAGGTAATGAGACCATATCTTCTGTGGAAAAGATTTTGGAGTCGAAAGGATGATATAATGGCTTGGTATTTAAAGGGAAAGTTAGGTGATACTTTAATAATTTCAAGGGACACCTCACAAGTGGTTTTCTCAAAACCATGGGCTCTCCCATGGTATTTCCCATAGAGTTTGGCCACATGGCCCCCCCATAAAATAATTCATCACCTTTGGTCGGAAAAACCTTAAAATATCTCAAGAAATCATCATGACACAGTTATGATGTCATTAAACATAACGAAACCCTAAAACTGTATTTTTACTATTTATTGAAAATTCAACTTTCTTAGAAAAATCCCAAAACATCAACATAACCAAATATCAATGCTCTGATTTCCAAATTGAACCCCATTTTATAAAAATAATTTTCTAAATAATTTTTAATTTAATTTTTAAATAAATACACTATTCACCTTAAATTCATTTTTTTCAGAAAAATCCCCAAAAATTAACATAACATTATATCGATGATCCGAGTTCAAAAATAAATTCCATTTTATAAAAATAATTTTCTAAATATTTTTAATTTATTTTTTAATTAAAAAAACACAATTCACCCTAAAAACTACTACTTGAATAATAATTTATGAAACTGTTATTTACCCATTTTATTGAATCACATTACTTAATCAAGGTGTCTAAATTATATTAAAACTTTCTTTAAGTGAGATTACTAATCCATTTGGTCACATTACTAATCCTACGGGTAAAATCACTATTTATAATTTACTATTCATCAAAAATTAATTTGATCTTATTAGACTATAAATTCTTTACTGAAAACTTTTGCAGAAGACCATTTTTTGAAAATCATTACACATCATTAATTATTTAAGGTTTACATAAATAATTAAAAATATCTTTTTTTTTCAAAATTCATCAATAAAATACATCATAAAATAATCCGGACATTTGAAATTTCAAAAACTTCACTAAAGGAAGAAATCTCAATTTATTCATCCCAAGGGATTACACAAAGAAGCTACGGTCTCGTCACATAGCCCCTTATAACAGCAGTATATGACCTAAGTGTAAGGTGTGCTATGGTGAGAGATTCTGAGGGAGGCTCAGATAACATTTCCCTAGTAGTAATCTCTACTAAAATGAACTTCTCCCATAGGCGTTTCCGTTCAAGCTTGACATGCTAGAGTTCGGCTTGGGCTCGGTCCAAAGCAATGCCCAACGATGCCACCTCCTTCCCATGCTCTGATAAGTGGGCTTCATAAGGTTTGAGTCTACTAGATGAAGCCATCGACTCCTCTTTCTGCATTAACCATTAACATCTCTATTAAATTGTTAAGAGTATGTTAATATACAATTCCAAAAGTTTGGGTCGTTACATTCTTCCCCACTTAAGAAATTTCGTCCCTGACATTTTATACTTGAGGCCTAGTCGATAAGGTGATGGTAATTTTGCTTCATTGTTTCCTCAGGCTCCCATGTTGCTTCTTCATACTTATGAATCCTCCAAAACACTTTCACAAGGTGGGTAGTATTGTTTTGTAGAACCTTGTCTCTACGGTCTACGATCTCCACTGGATGCTCCTCATAAGAGAGGTCACGTTCCAATTGTACCACCTCTGGGTTCAGTACATGTGAAGGGTCGGGTATGTACATCCTCAAGAGAGATACATGGAAGACATCGTGAACATGATCTAGGTTTGGTGGAAGTGCTGAACGATAGGCCACTGCTCCTATGCGATCAATGATTTCATATGGGCCAATGTACCTAGGGCTGAGCTTCCCCTTCTTCCCAAACCGCATGACTCTCTTCCATGGATAAATTAGAAGGAAGATTTTATCTCCAACACCAAAATCCAAGTCCCTTCGACAGTTGTCAGCATAGCTCTTCTACCGACTCCGAGTAGCCTTTATCAGTTGTTGGATGGCATGAACCTGTTCTGTCATCTCTTGCACAAGATCAGGTCCAAGAAGCTTTCTCTCACCAGTTTCATCCCAACAAGTAGGAGTTCTACATCTCTTTCTATACAGAGCTTCATAGGGTGCCATCTTAATACTTGAATAGAAGTTAGTGTTATAGGAGAACTCAACTAATGGGAGTTGTTGATCCCATCCACCTTTAAATTCCATTGAGAAAAATCTCAGCATGTCTTCGACTGTCTGAATAGTACTTTCAGATTGGACATCAGTTTGAGGATGATAGGTCGTACTAAAATTCAATTCAGTATTTAGAGCATGTTGAACACTTCTCCAGAATTTTGATGTGAATCATGGATCACGATCAGACACGATGGATAGTGGTACCCCATGAAGCCTTACCACTTCCTTTACGTAAATCTTGGCAAGTTGATCTAGAGAGAAATTTTCCCAAATAGAGATAAAATGGGCGGTCTTGGTGAGACGGTCCACAATTACCCATATCGCATTATTTCCTTTGGATGTTTTTAGGAGACCAATTACAAAGTCCATAGTGATATTATCCCACTTCCATACTAGTATGGGTAGCGGTTGTAATACCCCCTTAGGAAGTTGTCGTTCTGCCTTTACATGTTGACACACAAGGAACCTTGTAGTGTAATCATCAATCTCTCTCTTCATTTTATCCCACCAATATTGATCATGAACGTCTCTATACATTTTAGTGCTTCCTGGATGTATAGAGAATGTAGAGCTATGAGCTTCATCCATCAGTTTTTTCTTTATCTCTGGAATAGATGGAACACATACTCTTGTGCGAAATTTCAATACACCTCCTTAATAAATATTGAAATCAAGGAACTTCCCATCCTTTACAGCCTCAAGCTTCTCCTGCAGCAAAGGATCTTCTATTTGTGCCTTCTTGATCTTTTATAGTAATGAAGGTTGAGAAATCATTTTGGATAGGGTTGATGTTGTCCCTTCCCTTACAATTCCCAAGTCAAGTTTTACTTGATCTTTATTCAAGAAATATCTTAGGATCCTAATTGTTTCCAAAACAACAGGATCTTTCTTACATAACGCATCCGTGAATTTGTTTGCTCTTCCAGGGTGATAATGAATTGAACAATCGTAGTCTTTAATAATCTCCAACCATCTCCTTTGTCTCATGTTCAATTCTTTCTGCGTGAAAATATACTTTACAATTTGGTGGTTGGTTTATATATCACATTTCACCCCATAAAGATAGTGAATCCATATCTTTAGATAAAAAACAACTTCCTCTAGCTCTAGATCATGCGTAGGATAATTTTGCTCATGAATCTTCAACTGTCAAGATGCATAAGCAATTACCTTTTCATTTTGCATGAGGATGCACCTAAGCCCTTTCAGAGATGCATCGCTAAAAATAATGAATCCTTCTCCGATAGAGGGTAGTGTTAACACAGGCGCAGTAACCAATCTCTTCTTGAGATCTTGGAAACTTTCCTCGCATTCCTTTGCCTAGTTGAACTTAACCCCTTTTCGAGTCAACTTGGTTAGTGGATTAGAAAGCCGAGAAATGTTTTTCACAAACCTCCGATAATATCCTGCTAAACCAAGGAAACTACGAGTCTCAGTTACTATTTTGGGTTGAGGCCACTCCTGCACAACCATTGTCTTTGTAGGGTCAACTGAGATTCCTTCATTGGTTACGATGTGCCCCAAGAAAGCCACTTCTTGCAACCAAAACGCACACTTGCTGAACATTCCAAAGAGCCTCTCCTTCTGCATGGTTTTCAAAATAACCCTCAGATGATCTTCATGCTCCTCACGTATTTTTGAATATATAAAAATATCATCAATAAAAACTACCAAAAAGTTATCAAGGTAGTCCTTAAAGACCCTATTCATCAAATCCATGATAATAGCTGGAGCATTAGTCAAGAGAAAGGGCATAACAGTAAACTCATAATGCCCGTATCTTGATCGGAAGGTAGTCTTTGGAATATATTCCTTCTTCACCCTCAGATGATGATAACCAGATCGAAGGTCAATCATTGAGAAGAATTGATCCCCATGAAGTTGGTCAAATAAGTCATCAATTCATGGAAGAGGGTTTTTGTTCTTCACTTTGATCCCATTCAGTTCTCTATAATCAATGAATAGCCGCATCGATCCATCATTCGTCTTCACAAAGAGAACTGGTGCTCCCCAAGGAGACACACTCGGTCGGATAAACCCATTCTCCAACAAGCCGTGGAGTTGTTTCTTTAACTCTTTTAGCTCCACATTTTCCATTCTATATGGGGTCTTTGATATTGGTTGATATCCAGGTACATGTTCAATGGAGAACTCTACCTCTCTTTCTGGGGGACGTCCAGGTAACTCCTCAGGAAATACATCCATGTATTCCTGAACAACCGGAACATCTTCTTTTTGTATAGTCTCTTTTCCTTCATTGCCATCACCGATTAACTCCATAAAGAAAGCTATAGGAGGTGCTTCTAGATAGGGATCAGTTCGGGATATCTCTCCTTGGAAGATAATTGTGGGTCGTTCATTCAAGACTACTGAGATTTCCTTACTTTTGCATTTGATCTTAGCATTACACATTGAGAGCCAGTCCATCCCTAGTATAACGTAGAATTCCAACGTGGGAATGACTACTAGATTTGTGATAAGATCATTCTCACTGAAGTAAACACTAGAGTCTCTAAACATTGTTTATGCATGGATAATCCCACTTGAAGTCTTGACTGAAAATTCTACCTCATGCAGTTCGGGGATTGATTCTATATTCTTCCCAAACATGGAGGAAGTAAAGGATTACGTAGAACCATAATCAAACAAAGTACTTGCTAGTTTTTAGAGGACACCAAGAGTACCTACTACAACGTTGTTTGGAGCTTCATCTTCAGTTGTTGTGATAGCAAAAGCACGAACTTTCTCTCTTGGCCTTTGCTGAGGTTGATGGTGATTCCCCTCCATTGCCCTCGGATTTGGACAGTGATTAGCAAAGTGCTCAAGCTATCCACACTTGAAGCATTTGAATTCAAGTAGGGCCAGAACCAACATTCCTCTATCATTAGTGTTGTCACGATGAGGCTTCACCTCACTATGAAAATTCCAAGCAATATTGCCTTCTCTTCCACACTTGTAGAACATTCCACTTCCGATAAAGTAGTGCCCCAGATGCTTCTTCCCACATTTATTGCATGTGGTAAGTTGAATTTCCTTTCCACCTCTTCCCTTATCAAAAGTCTTCATTAAACTGGGCTCCAATGATCTCTTCTTGTCATTTGATTTATGAGACCACTGCATCTCACCAAACTCTAGCTCGACATTCATTGCACTCCACACGATATCCTCATAGCTATCGTAGTCCCGGTTGGCTAGATTCTTCCGCAGATGAGGTCTCAGTCCATCGAAAAATCTGTCAACCTTCCCACTTGGATCCATGACAAATCAAGAGGTATATCGTGAAAGTTGGGTGAAGTTCATCTCATAGCTTCCGAAAGATTCATTCTCCTTCTACTTCAACTTGAGAAACTCTTTCTCCATTCTTGTTCTCATGGAACGAGGGAAATACTTATTAAATAATATTCCCCTGAACTCTTCCCTCTCTATATCTTCCTTCTCTCCTCGTGGATTTGTTTTTTTGATCTGTGACCACCACTGATCAGCATCTCCCTCTAGGCGGTAAATATAAAGGGTTACTTTTTCTTTGTTCCGAACAATGAAGTACAAAAAAAATCTTTTCAATAGATCTTATCCATTGTTCCACAACCAATGGGTCATTAGATCCACTGAATGTTGGTGGTCATTGATGCATGAAGGACTCATCAGAATGTTGTTCCCTTTGTGGTGAGATTGGCCTCTCAGCTTGATTCATGTTATTACTCATAACTTGAGTCAGTTGGTTCATCATTCGCATTAATGTTTCCATTTCGGCATCCATCAGAGGGCCTCCATCACATGGTGCATTGCGGTCACCATCTGCATTGTTCCTCCTATTTCCCTCCATTTTCTAAAATAATAAAATTGTAGTGAGAAACTTATTTCATTTATGAATCTTTTAACTAAGACTTCATTCTTAGACAATTACATTTCTCTAAAATTCCTTCATAATGATTCATCAAAAGCTTGTGATTAACCAAACATATCCTCCGGGAGTGTCGTAACCAAGAGTGCAGTAAGGACCATTATTGTGCATCAGTTCTCGTTCGAGTCTATCTCAAAGTGGTGTTTTCAGGTTTTATCCCTATGTACATCTGTTCCAGAGCCACCTCTACCTTCTCGTATCCAGACAAGGATGTATTTGTTTGATAAACCACTTACTCAATACTTAAGAAAATACCATGAAGTTTTCCTATATTTAAAATTTTATATAGGTTTCTTCCTAAAGTTTTTATATCTTAATTTCCACAAATAAATAAACCATAATTTGATACCAACTGTGGAATCCTGCCTTTTTATACCATAAACATTCATTACATTACACAAAACTGAGGATCTTTAAGGTTTAGTGTCTTGGAAACCTGGAACATAATACATGAAAACAACAAAAAACATTCTTCATAACACATGAAAGGCTTCTCCTTAAGTTCATACTAGGTTCATCACTATATCTCATAACCTGGGGACATACATCAAAAGAAAGGGTGAGCAGAAGGCCCAGAAATGGAAACAAGAGAAACATTTTACATGTGAACCTGAGATACTTCAATAAGGTCATGAAAAGAACTTTAAGGAGTGATAATGAAATCATGAGGCATATCGTAATAAAAATAATATTTTTAATAACTTTATGATGTGGCTACAACATTTAACAAAGACAATTATTTCCATTTCACCAAGGTCCATCCCCAAGGTGTCAATAAAAATTACCAAGGTTATTCACCAAGGTATCAGCCAAAATGGTCATCTCTAGAGAATAAGTCTTTACCCAATGCATTGAAGCGCTATAAGGGAGAACCATTGAATTCACCTTTATTATCATGTGAGCCACATATATCATCATCAATAATTTCATAAACAACCCATATAGCATAAAATAAATGGGTTTCATTTTATAATCATAACGTTTTAAAAACTGCTTTAAAGACATGATTTTTGTGTCACTTTAAAACGCACAGAAAAGGAAGGTGGGCCTCATGTATGTAAATCCCAGAATATAAAATAGATCATTTTGGTATATATGTTAATAACCCTATAGAAGATATATCTTTGAGTATTCACTTAATAAAATAAAATAACTTTTTAAAAAGAGAGAGACATTTTGAGACAGAAATTCTGCAGCATAACGACTATGTTTCGGGGTTTTAGGAAACATTGGAAAGAGAGAGGACATGGGTCAAACATTCATAAATGACCCATAAAACATATGAGGGACAGATTATGAAGGATATATGAACATGGTAATGAAATTTTAAGGACATACCATTTGAAATGAAAAAACATGGAAGGAAGGAAAAAATTAGATTTCTCTTATGAAAATTCGGCAGCCTAATGGCGTAACTTAAACATCAAAAAAAATTATTTGATGAGATCAAATAGGGTCTCTCATCATATTAAAATAAAAGTTCAGTATGATAGATATAGAGATCATACCCCAACATAATAAAATGGAACTTGAAAGACTTGACATGAAAGTAGAACTTTAAGAAAAGAGAAAGGTGAAGGAATCCCTTAAAAATTCGGCAGCCTAACGGCGCCACTTAAACATTATTAAAACGAATTGATGAGAGAAAGAGGGGTCACTCATAATATTAAAATTAAAAGGGAACACATAGGAATATTAAATAAAATCCACCAACATAAGAGCATGGATCATAAATGAAATGACATAAAAGAGATTACTTGAAAAGAAAGAGAGAGGTAGGATCACTTACCTTGAAACGTAACTCTTAAAAATCAAAGGTTTGGACCATGAGGGCTTGGGGGAACCTTGAGATGATTCCTTGGGAGGTAATGATACCAGATATTGTTTGGGAAATATTTCTGAGTCGAAAGGATGAGAGAATGGCTTGGTATTTATAGGGAAAGTGAGGTGATACTTTAATAATTTCAAGGGACACCTCACAAGTGGTTTTCTAAAAAGCATGGGCTCTCCCATGGTATTTCCCATGGAGTTAGGCAACATGGGTCCCCCATACAATAATTCATCACCTTTGGTCGGCCAAACATTAAAATATCTCATTAAATCATCATGACACAGTTATGATGTCATTAAACATAGAGAAACCCTAAAACTATATTTTTAATATTCACTGAAAATTCAACTTTCTGAGAAAAATCCCAAAATTTCACCTTAACCAAATATCAATTCTCCGATTTCAAAAATTAAATCCATTATATAAAAATAATTTTCTAAATATTTTATAATTTAATATTTAAATAAATACACTATTCACCGAAAATTCATTTTATTCAGAAAAATCCCCCAAAATTACCATAACATAATATTGATGCTCTGAGTTCAAAAATAAATTCCATTTTATAAAAATAATTTTTTAAATATTTTTAAGTTAATTTATAATTAAAAAAACAATATTCACCCGAAAAACTAATACTTGACTAATAATTTATGAAACCGTTATTTACCCATTTTATTGAATCACATTACTTAATCAAGGTGTCTAAATTATATTAAAACTCTCTTTAAGTGAGATTACTAATCCATTTGGTCACATTACTAATCCTAAGTGTAAAATCACTATTCAAAATTTATTATTCATCAACAATTAATTTTATCTTATTAGACTCTAAATTCTATACTTAACACTTTTGCAGAAGACCATTTATTGAAAATCATTACACATCATTAATTATTTAAGGTTTACATAAATATTTTAAAATATCCTTTTTTCAAAATTCATCAATAAAATACATCCTAAAATTATCCAAACATTTGAAATTTCACAAACTTCTCTAAAGGAATAAATCTCAATTTATTCATGCCAAAGGATTAAACAAAGAAGCTATGGTCTCGTCACATAGCCCCTTATGACACCAGCATATGACCTATGTGTAATTTGTGCTATGGTGAGTGAATCTGAGGGAGGCTCTGATAACATTGCCTTAGTAGTAATCTCTACTAACTTGAACTTCTCCCATAGCCGTTTCCGTTCAAGATTGACACATTGGAGTTTGGATTGTGCTTGGTCCAAAGCGAAGCCCAACGATGCCACCTTCTTCCCAAGCTCTGATAAGTGGGCTTCATAAGGTTCGAGTCTACTGGATGAAGTCATCGACTCCTCTTTCTACATTATCCATTAACATCTCTATTTAATCGTTAACAGTAAGTTAATATACTATTCAAAAATTTTGGGTCGTTATAGGAAATATATCCCCACTTGATTATGTCAAGAATAATGATCTGGAGTCATAATTTCTAGGGGAATAATGTAAATATCCAATAAATGTAATGATAAACCAGTTTCATGTCATATTTACATTTATTAATTTTATTTTATTAAGATTTATATATATTATAATAATATTAGTTATTTTTTAATCAAAATGGAAAAACATAATTTCTAATCAAATTCATATTTCATACATTATATATTTATATGTAAAAAATATATTTATAAATTATATAATTTTCATTGATAAAATTAAAATTAATTTTTAATTTACAATTTCAATATTATCTTGTTATGTTTTAATAAATTTTCATGGAATCATTAATATTCCATTAATAGTAAAAAATTCAAATTTTTATTGGAAATGGGTTTTCCCTTTCATGATTTTTCAAAATAAAATTTATTCTGGATTTGTTTTATTATTTTACTTTTTATTTTTGTAAAAAAATAATATTATTTATTTTTGATTTATTTTATATTTTAGTTTTTTGTAAAAATAATTTTATAATTGAAATGTCAATTTTTTAAAAAATTTAATTCCATCTTCTTTTCAAGATTAACATAATATTAAATTCACCAATTTCTAGATATTTAATAATAAAAAATTCATTTTATATTTTGAGTTAGGAATTAATTTTTTAAGTTTTTCCCTTTTATTTTTTATTACGAATAGTAATAATAGTAATTTTTCTATTAAGAATGTAAAGGTAAGATGGGTTAATTATTGTTAATAATAAAGTGATAAGGTTTATTTTTTTTCAAAACACTTGAATGTATTTAATTTTTTATGTTTCATCCATCCATTATCATCCAATCTTCTAAAATATGTCCTTCTGTATTTATCTATTATTTTGGTTCTCCCTAATATTTTTGTTATTGATGATGTATGAAATGTCACTCGCTTGCTTAATATATATAATATTTTGTGACAGGAAGGAAGAACATAATATTTGGTTATAAATGGATATTTATAATAATAATCAATTTTTAAACATTTATTTTATTATTTATTTTTATTATCAAAATAATTACCATAAATTCTTATGCGACACTGACAATGTTTTTTTGTATGTATTATAAAAATCATTTAAATCTTAATAAAAACTAAAAATTTAATTTCTGCAGTGATTTATATAGTCCCATGAATTTTAAATATAAATATAAAATATTATAGATTTGTTAAATTTTTATTTTATAATTCATTTTCATTCATGTTTTTTAAAATTAATATTATATTTAGAGTTCCAAAAACAAAACAAAGAAAATTTTATAATAATTATTATTTTTGTTGTGGACGAATCATTCAATGTAACATTGCATTATATTAGGGTTGGTTGAGTTTTTTGACAATGAAAGTTTTCATGGTGAATTGTCGAGTCCAAGTGATATTTTTGACAATATGTGTTGACAATGAACCATGAAAATGGAAGATAATTTCTAGAGGTGGTAAAAAAGAGAAGATATTATGTGGCGTCGTTTCCTAGTTTTTTCAAAATATTTTGGAGTCCAAAATTTTGGATTTTCTGAGAATCAAGAAATGTAGATTTTTTATATGATATCATAAAAATAAGGAAAAGGAATGGATTTCATGAAATCATATTCAGGATTTATATTTCATAAAGACATGAAGGATGTTGACAGTGTTCTTCGTGATTGCGACGAGCATTGCGAATGACAGAGGTGAAGATCTTTGCAAGAAAGATTTGTGTTGCAAAGGAAAAAGGGCCATTGCAGCGGAGAAACAGAAGAAGGATAATTGTGGTAATGCAAAGGGTTTGACATAATGCATAATGATTATGATGAGATTTGCGAATCCAAAAGATCGCCAAGGTTCTTTAGGAAAGATTGTTAATTTCTATGGAAATGTTAAATTTTTCAATTTTGAGTTGATGTGTTGATGAGTTCACACATAAGGTTATTGAGTCGGTGGAATCACCTATAAATTTTCTTTGACCCCCTCGAGATAAGTAGAGAATTTTCCATTGAAAAATTTATAGATCTCGAATCTCGAAGGTAATTCATGGAGGCAGCTAGCTTCATTAAAGATAAGAGATTTTAAATAACTAATCTTTCTCCATGAAAGAGGTGTGTTCCGCGTTGGCTTAGTGAGCTTCACAAAGGAATTCACATTGTGATGGCTTGAGCTCTACAAATGACTATGCACTATGAAGGCTTGATCTCGATAAAGGCTTGATCTATCTGAAGTAGTGTACTCTACGAAGTAGAGAGCTCTTCGATGGTGTGCTCTTGGCGAAGAAGTAGGGATATTGCGAATTCTTTTTAGAGCTTTGTGAAATTGGGTGCTTCAAAATGTAGGGAGAATTGCGATTGTATTTCCAACAGCTTTTGCCCAGTAATTTTTATCATAGTGGTATTCATAATTGGATGAAATTTGGACTTCAACAGTGTATCTATAAACAACAGATGATTTAATCATTAATGATATCGAAGAGACCTGCAGGTCAATAAACTATGAGTGGATATTCTGAAGAAGAAGTGATCTCACAATAGTTTATAGGGCAGTGTGTTATCAAATTGTGAATGGATTCAAACTAGGAGCGATAGTTATTCCACTTCAAACTTGTAAACTGCAGTGTTCTTATATTGTATTTGGTACGTCAACACATCATTGGTGTATGCTCCATGGATGTAGCCCAGTGTGGGTGAACCAAGTAAAATTGATGTGTCATGTGCATGATTTAAGAATCATTCATAATCATAAACATGATGGAGAGAGGGAAAAGATATATTGTCTAACAATAAAAACAAGATCATAAGGGGAAGTTGTTTTAATTTTTCTTACCCTGATTCACCCCCCTCTAAGGGTATCTGGCTTAATGAACCGAACAATTTTATAAAATTATTTTCAATTCATAAAAATCATATATTCATAAAAATAAATTGTATAGTGTTTCAATTTTTCCTATGGAACATTTATGCATTATTTCAAATATAATAGTTTCATAATTATCCTATAAGAGTAAAATAACAATTATATCATTGTAACTGTCTAAAGGGTTAATAGAGGATAAAACCGTGATATAAATGAAATAACTAAATATATACATATAAAATTTTTACAATAAAAGATAATTTATAACTATAATCATATTATATTTAATTTATATCAATATTGGGAAATTTTCATGCAATAATTAATTTATATTAATTTAAAACGTTCAATATTTCAAAATCACCCCACCCGTCACTAATAAAAGGGAATTTTTTCTTATCTACTCAACACACCTTTTCAGTAGCCCATATCAACAATGAAATAACCAATTTTCTTCTTTACATCCCTCCCCAACCTTTATAGTCCATAGTGTGATAATAAACCCATCCTTGGAATGATTTAGATATTAACATATATAGGTTGTCTGAATAATGGGTATAGTTCTTAACCAGAAAAAACATTTTATTTTTTTTATATTTCTATTAAATATTCATAAAAAATTATGGAATGATAAATCCAATATATATCTTATATTTACACGTTATATGTTAATTTAATAACCTGTAACTATATCCTCTTCCATCAAATGGTAAATGAAACCATCATTCATGTTTATATTGGACTACTGCCTCATTAATTGATGTAATTCATTTTTCGTCACCACCTCTCATGATTGGTAATAATTATGTAATTAATATATATATATATATATTATTAAATAATTAGATTTATGGAAGGATAATATTTCATCTATTTTTTACCATTCAATCCATTGAATAATAATAACAACTTTCATGTGTACATTTATAATACCACTTCCACGAAGCAATTTAATTAATTTTACATGGCCACATCAAATGGATATTATAAACTAATTATTTAAAAAATGTAAAATTTAATTTATGAAAAAATATTCATTATATAAATATAAAAAATACATACCTCCTTCCATCATGTCTTTTGAGAAATGGTAACGTTACTCATGTGTACATATGACTGAATCTCATAAAGATTATAACATAAATAAATTTTCATATACATCTCTAATGGATGGTTTTAATTGTATTATTAATATATTAATTTTTTAATTATTTCATTAATATCACTTTAAATATGATGGAATAATGAAAACTTTTACTATAGTAAACATAATAATGTCATTTTGAACATTTGGGGGGAATATCATCATAACCATGAATGTGAACAAAGTAGATTAAATAGTAGTACATAAAATCATAAAATTTGTTAAAACATGAATAATAAACATGCATGATTTTATTTTTAACGCAAATAATTAGAATACATTTTTTATTTAGTAATATACCAAACCAACATGATGATTCAAACTGGAGGTAACATACACATAACTTTAAAAACTATGTTTTTTATGTTTTAATAGTTAACTTTATAATTAAATATCTTCCATGAAAATATTCATAAAATTATATAATTGATATATTATTATATATATGATTTAAATATGAAGTAAATTTTATTTCATTTTTTACATTCCTTTAATTTCTATCAAAATGGGAATTCTTCATATTTTATAAATATTGTTTTGAAAAAAAATGAAAAAGGAATTTTCTATGTCAACACATATGACACCAATTATTATTCCTGATGAAGTAATAATTACTTGATGTTTTGATTCATTACAATCTTTTATGTCTTATTTATGTAAAATCCCTCCTTACACATTCTCATTTTTTAGAAACTTTTCTAAATTGATTTGATATTTTTATATCCAAAAATGTTTTGTGTATGGATAAAAAGAGCATTTTGATGGAAATGCAAGCTCTAATTATTTGATATTATATTATGGTAATTTATAATTATTCAGGATGGGTTTTTTACAACTATAATATAAGTATTAATGGTTCCATTAGAAACCAAAGATGGGTGGTGTTGTTAAAAAACATGTATTGATGGTTACATTATATTCAAAGCAATAATCAATCCTTTATAACCCTAAAAAGCTTTGGGTAATAATTATAATCAACATAGAATTATGCTGGAATATTTCTAGAGTAGTTAATCAACTTTAGGTTTTATTGTAAGGGATTCATAAGTTGATTTACCACAGAACATATAAAAAATTTCAATTCATTCAAATGATTTTTTGTCAAAATAACTTGATTTGAAAATGTATGATAATGATCCGTCATTTTATCAGAAACTTATTCCATTTTAGGGAAAAAATTTATGTTTTTGAGAAATCTTTTAATCAATATTCATTTCTTCTATAAACCCTCATGATTGTGATATTTCCATTATACTATATTATAATGTGAATTGTCAAATACATTGGGTACTAAAGCTGATATTATGTTTAAGTGAATGATTATCTCAACTTAATATTTTTTACCTCAAAATAAAAATCACATTCAACATCATATGTTTATAGATTGAAAAAATGGGTTTAATTCTATTATTAACCCAAAATTATCTTTTTTTTAATAATCCCTATAATTATTTTTTTCATATGGGTATAAGGATTAGTAGGGAGAATGATTTAGTGAAGGGTAAAATTGTAATTTTATGTCATTGAACAAAACAATATTATATATTAAAAATATTTTTTTGTTAAAAAAATTGGTACTAAGTAGAACTGACAACCTTATGTTGTAATATTTAATTATTTATGAGATATTTCCAAATTATCTAAAATATCAAACTGTAATGATAATAAAAAATATGAGAGTGAATTCATGAGTTAAAACATGATATTATGTATTATTTTATAGTAGGGTACCTATACCTACTCTCCCAAAATTATATAATGGATAATGTTTTTTGATTTATAATTCTACATAAAAAGGGAATAACAGTTATTCCTATTAAAAATTATACAATGATAACATATACCTCTCCCTAATTGATAGTTTGTGAGAAAAAACCATTGACTCCTTATTTGGTGCTTGAAGTGGAAATTATTAAATTTATGATATGAAGGAATTCTATATATAGTGACGGTGTTATATATATATAAAATAAAATATTGACCTAAATAATTACACATAAAAATTTAGACATGAACCAAGGGAGGATGATTTAGTTTATTTGTAATTATAACTACTCAATGCTTTAGAACACTAGATAGTTGAACAATGTGGATGATTAAATAAATTGGATGTACCATGCAAGTTGTCAAAGACTAGGATTGAAAAAGGTATAATATTTTTGTATTTTTAGAACATAAACCCTGAAATCATTGGAATGGGAATAATTAATACCATTATCATTCCAATATTATACCATTCATCCATATGACTAATAAAGATGCACATAAGGAGGATGTGGAACTCTAAAATAAGTAGAGAAACATTATAGAGATCAACTATGATTTATAAGGAATGATAATATTTGGGAACTGGGTAGTGTTCCATGGAAATCATACTAAAAGAAGGATCAGTAATAGGAAGATCATTGTTTAAAATTTAGTATTAATCCTTGAATTATAAAGATACATAGATATCAAGGATTGTGTTTCAAGTGGTATGACATGATAACATATAATATAAATTTTTATTGTCAATGAATTTTATGCTAGTAAGGTAAGTGTGAGAGATATAATTCTATGTGTACATTATAACCATTACCTATACCATGGGGTAAATGTGAAAACATCACCATAGTGTCATATTGGGTGACAATCAATAAATCCAAAGTGAATAATACTATTTGGTTTAAACAAAATAATATTATGGTGTCATCACATTTGATTACAACTAGATAAGAATTAAAACACTATGAACATTTCAATATATAAATTAAGGAAGTAATATAGTTTCATTGAGTGCTAAATTAAATTTTATATGATTTTGATCTATGAATTACATGGTATTTATAAACAACAAATCAAAAAACAATAAATATAAGGTTGAATTTTAGTACTATATATCTTCCCCAGATATATGGTCAATCTATAAAAACAATCCAAACCCTATAAGATATATTGATATCTTGTTTTATAGTGTTAAATGGTAGTTGGGATATAATATACCCTATGGCCTTGTTATATTACAATAGTATCCTTTAAAAAATCACCCATATGAATCTGTATAAATCCATTTATTAATTGATTTTCTGAAATCCCATTTTCTCAGTTGATGTTTTAGAGTGTAATATATTGGGACATGACCATGCATTGTAATTTCAACATATTAGTTTATCTAATCACCATTACTTTATATTTTTTTAGTGATAAAAAAATAATTCTAAAAATATTTATTAGGGATTGATGTTCGAATTTGGGGAAATTTTATCCATATGAATATATAAATGGATGCATGTTATTATATTTGGAAGCAATAGAAACATGAACCCTATATATATCACTCTCTTTGAAATTAATGAATTTATCCAGATTCATTCTTATCACATGTTGCATTCAATTTATCTATCTCATGTCCACAATGGGTTCCATGTATCACTTTTGAAGAAGTATATACCAAATCCTTCTCATGTACAAAACATTGATCTTATAGCACAAAACATGACATTTTTTATAGCAGACAACCTATGGAGATTATCTGTCATAGGAAGAAGGTTATACAAAAAAGAAACATCATTTGGTCTATGTTTCAATATAAACCCTAAATTTGAGGAAACAGTGTCAGAACCCAATATCTTCATGAGGCATAATTATCCACAGCAATCAGTGTGATATAATTTCAATGAAAAACTTCTTATAAGGGAGATACAATATAACACCCCCAGAATCTAAGAAATATCTCTCTTTAAATAAATATGATATTTTAAATCTATTAATATGAATCAAACACTGATCATTTATGAATAATTATTAATGTTATATAGTTTTTAAAATAAACATAATTATGGAAAGGAATTTCTAAATCACATTGGAAAAACACTTTCATCAAAAATAGCAATTTAAAAATAATTTTTATCATGTTTGATTTATTAAAGGGTTCGTTTCACATTTTTTTAAATGTCAACATAGTACACTGAACTTATTAAATAATTTCTTACACATTTATAATATGAATTTTTTGGGTTTTTATTGGTTATAAAAGAAAAAAACAATCATATTTAAAAAAGATATGATTTGTTGTTTATATACATAAAATGATTTTTTATCTAAATAAATCATTAATTTTGAATTTTTTTAATTAAATACATTGAAAATGTATTAAATAAAATATATTAACATTAATATTATTTTCATTAATTTTAAATTATGAGAATAAATTTGGTTTTATGGTTAATAATGGATTTTTTCTAAAAAAATACCTTCCATTGTGTTTTTCATGCTTTTTTAAAACTGAATTTTCAAAAATTTAATGAATTGAAATTGATAAAATACATTATTATATTTTAATTTAGCATCAATTTTTATCACTTTAATATCTATTGGAAAATAAAAAATTTTCCTATGTGTATGTATGAATTACCTTCTCCAAGAACTAAAGTCTATTATTTTTCATCATTATTTCTCAAATATGGAAAATAATTTAAATGATATAGAATTTTTTTAAAAAAATATTATGTTGTGGAATATATAATATATTATCTACCTTATTACCCTTCCATGTTTCGGAACATGTTAATGTCACATGTTTGTATGAGTGGACTACAACTTCAATGAAGCATTGTGATTTATTTTTTATTCCCATTTTGTATGAATTTATACAAGGATTTATTTAATAATTACATATGATATTTTTGATGTAATAATTAATATGTAAAGGTGAATTATTATATACCATTATTTTTTACAATACATCTAATAGTAGGCACAAAATCATGTGTATATAAAGACTACCATCAGTACAATGTGATGTAATTCATTTATCAAACCCAATTTTATTGTATTGATATAATAAGGAATAAAATAAATTCATATGGCATTTATTTACTAACTTATATTATTGAGATAATAAAATATCTACCAAGGTGTAAGAATCTAAACCATCGAACCAACTTATCCATTGAAAAAAGACCCAATTCCACCTAAATAATTATTTTCATAAATAATTGTTAACAAAAATGTTAATTTGAAATTATAAGTAAATGATATAAAGTAATATATGTATGTATGTATGAATATAGTTATGTAATAGATTAATAATAGTTCAATATTTATTATATATGGTTTTTCAATGCATATGAAGAAGGATGAGACATTTTGTATGAGATTTATGTTAAAATTTCATTTTTTAAGGATTATCATTTTAAAATTTCTTAAAAGAAAGTTATGGAGTCCTTTTACTTTAAAACCAATATAATTTATTCTCCTATTTTTATTTATATTTTTTGTCAATTTTTCAATTAAATCTTCACACTTTTTTACATAAAATTATTGGGAAACATTTTTTAATGAAAATTTGAATTGTTTTAATTTTGGGAATAAATATTTCTCATCCATATAAATGTTCTATAAAATGATTTATAATAATTTATTTACAACTATTGAATAAATTTTTAAATCAATTTTCAACAATATTTTTATTGTTTTTTATTATTTTTTCCTTTTATCATTTTATTAAATGAGGTGATTTTATTCCTTTTATTAATATTTTTTAAGTAATAATTATTTTAATGTTTACTACATAAATATATTTTGAAACCATCATAATCAGTCATTGATTTGATGCTTCCTTTATATTTTACCATTGCGATTTTATGGAATTTATATTTTATATTTTGGAATATTTTTTAATGATATTGTTGGAAAATTATATTTTACATATTTCTAAATAAATTTTGAAATCCTCTTTTAATTTTATTTTACATCTATGTAAAATTCAGTGGATTATTTATATGCTTCGTTGTGGATATGATGTTATGATAACATCTACATTTTTATCTTGATGGATTGTTATTATTTGATTCATAAATGAGTATGAGTCTTATTTATTTTCCAATTGATATGATATAATTAATTGATAATGTTTTTTGATGATGTATCCCACACAAATAGATATATATATATATATATATATGGATTTCATTATGTGACAAGTGTGTTTGTTGAAAGCAAAAAAATGTAATGACCCCCTCATTCTCCTTGGATATGGAACACAATGAGTAATTACTAGGCCTTAGGTGACACCAAAAAGATACCAAATTATATAAATAACATACTGATGGTTTCAATGACAATTGGGGTTTATTTACCATTTCAAAGATAAACTATAAACAAAAAACACAATCCATAGCAGCTACATGATGCATGAACAAAATAATGGAAATTCATAATTTTTTTTACCAATGTGATCCCCTAATAAAGATCTTTAGAGGGTTACAACATGAAATCAACCTAATATCAGATAATAAAACATCAAGACACAAAAATAAGAGAAATAGACTAGTCTCTACCAGTTCCATGATCTAACACCCCATGATTCCTAGTTTAGATTCCATGAAACCAAGTAATATCTCCTCCCCTATCATGAAAAACACTAGATATGACTTTATTTTTTCTTTAATTCTATTATATCTACCGATAGTGGGGAGTAGATCTATGAAAAATTGATTAAAGGAGGAGTAGATCTAAGAAACCATGAAGAAAATGATGAAGAACAGTCACTTACCATAATAATCTACATTCGATTTGCTATTGAACGTGTTCAGATCATTTTCAGATTGATGGGAGAAGATCCTTTCGACCTTATTGGATAAAAAAAATTATTTTGAGGGTTTATTTTATTAGAAATAGATCAAACATATTGCTAAACTGAATTAGATCCACAAAGATAGGGAATTAGTTTTGTCCTGGAACTATTTTTCCACACGGTTTGGAAAAAGTGTGTGCAGAACGTGCACCCCATTTTTACCCAAAACCCTCCAAAAGGACTCCAAAGTCTCACCAAACATCCCTCATAACCATTAAACATTTGAAAATCATTACATAAGTGTTAGATATAAGAAAAAATATTTGTTAAATTTTTCCCACCATTTATCATTCCATCCCAAGAAAGTTGAATGTGACGGCTTCCCTAAATGAGTTCTGATCATTGCTCTTCCATTTACATCTCATGTTCCCAAGTCTCTTCCAAATTCTGATCATTATTCCCTTAAATCCACACTAAACTTCTTCTTTTTCCCATAAATAACTTCTCATTCATATCCACAATCCACATAGGGATATGTAACAATGAAGAATCTAAATCTAGGTCAATTTGATCCCATCTGATCAGATGGTATGAATCATGTAGATAATTATTCAACTGAGATTCGTGGAACACACTATGCACTAAACTAAACCATAGTATAAATTCCTACTAGTATTCAACATCTTCAACCAATTCCAATATCTCAAAATTTCTATTTTTTTGGGGAGAAAAGTCTCCCTACATCACAAAACTGCATTGTATATGACTTGGAGAGATCCTCAAGAAAACATGATCACTCACCGCAATATCCAATAGTCTTCGGTGATAGTAAATTATTGATTTCTAACAACTCTATGCCATATCCATTCTCTTTCTGATCACCTGGATCTTCTCCTTCATTTTTGGGACAAGGATCACCCCATTTAATGAGGTCTAACCTATTTCCACCCAACACAATAAATAACGACAATGATTCTGACACAACACATCGATGGGGTCATATGTATTGAAGATTAAAATTTTTTATAGTATGAGAACTCCACCAACGAAATTTTCTCTTCCCATGAGCCACGAAAATTCATTTCATAAATCTTCACTAGGTCTTCCAACTTCTCTATCATCACTTTGGATTTCCCATCTGTTTGGTGATTATAAGAAGTACTCAGAATCAAATGATTTCCCATTGATTTCTTTAAGGATTTCTAGATATGAGATGTGACCATTAGATATCTATCAGAGGCTATTGAAACTAGTATGTCATGTTTCATTACCAATTCATGGATATAGATTTTGGATAAACTACCATCATATGAGTTTCACGAATTAGAATGAAATGGTTCGACTTAGTTAGCTAATCCACTATCTCCCATATAATAGTGTTTTTCCATAATTTTCAAGCGAAAAATATAAAAAAAAAGAAAAGAAATATTCTTTAATTTACAATGTGAAATAGGTAAAGAGTGTAATAGGCATGGTATGTTCTGCTGTTCTAACATATCTTACTAAAAAGGGAATCTCTTTGAAGCAAACTCAACCACTTTTCACTTTATACCATTCCACCAAAATTGTATCTTCAATTCCATATACATTATCTGTATCCCTGGATGTACAACCGTTATCAAATGGTTGTAAAAATAAATATGTTATTCCTAATATGAAATAGGTAAAACCATCCTATCTATGATCCAAAAAACGAAATTACATCTTGTTTCTATCCCTCAATGTTCTCCCCACCATTGATTTGGGAACTCATAAACATGCATTCTGCATTAGATATCTATTCCACAATGAACATTTTTACCAAATAAAGAACTACTTAAATGTAGAGGAAAACTGAAACATCACCTTGAATTTTTCATTCCACATGCATATCATATTATTCCAACATCAATTGTTGTAAAGACCCGGAAATTTCAAGAAATTTTTGTCTTAATTTCGTTGGGATTTTACGAGTGCGCAGTTTCTAAAGGCACCTGATCCAGAGGCCCAGTGTTCCCAGAAACAATTTATGAAGTATATCTCAAGTACATTCAGTGAACGAACGAGCGGGTTTTCCCAAATTTTGAACCAGTGCTCGGAATCGAAATCTGAGGGCACTGATGAAACAGCAACACCGATTTTTTACTTATAGAGACTTTTTCTGGAGTTGCATTTTCTTGGGAGGAGTTTTTAAATATGTGAATTATAAAAGAAATAATTGTTAAACAATTTTTTTTCATTACAGTACTAAAGGTTAAGTGTTGTGGAAAAAGGAAGATGTGAGGAAGTTGGGGTGGGTCCCACACGAGCCCCACCTCCTTCAATTTACCCAACACCCCTTTTTAACCTCCCTCTCAGAATTATTTTCGTAACTCACCCACACACCCCTTTTTAATGTCAGGTAAACTCTCTCAAATAATTTTAATATTAAACGCTCTACAATTAAGTCAATTAATTGAATGAGATATATTTCAAATTAATGTTGGCATGTGTGTGTGTGTGAATGAAATAAGACAATGACTTATTTTATTGTTGGTGGATTTGTTGTGTAGAATACAGGAGAGAACTCTTGTGGTCCTGAAGAACTGCATCTTCTTCGTGATGAACGTCGATTCTATTACGAAGAACTCCATCACCGTAAGGGGAGATCATCATACAGTCTCCTCTCTTCTCCAAAGCCAGTGAGAGACGCCTTCTTCGGAGAATGACGACGGGTTACATCCTTCATCGGGCGAACTCCGACGATGCTTATGGAGCCACGTTCCGCGACACTGTCATCTGCGACATCTTTTTCCCACGACGATCCTCATTTGACGACTTCTTAGAGGTAGAGGTTTTAAGTCCAAATTTAATGGATTAAATTTTTGCTCGCTTGAAAATGTTGATTTATTTCGGCCACATGTTATCAAATTAACAGGAGGAGGTCGGACCGCACGAACATGGTCATTCATCCTCCCACCATTTTTGATGTTCTTCGTTGTGGTTTGGGATGAAGGAAGTTCGGTGCAATGGCACTGCGCGAGGACGAGGAATTTTACAATGGAAAAGGAGCCCTGTGCCGTCGCGCCGCGCCGTTGAGGCCGAAGGGGGCCGCGGCCGGAGCAGGGCTGCAGCGGAGGGGCGCGGCGTCGTCGCGCTGTGCCGGTTAGACAAGGCCACTGCATAAAGTTGTAGTGGTACAAGGATGGGTAGCCGGAACCGCCAGCCGCCAGCACTTCGGAGGGGTGGGACCGTGGGGTCTCGCGGCGGCAACACTGTTCGGCCCGCCGGGTCGGCCATTTCGGAAAAACCGGGGGTCGTAACCCCCGGCTGGCCAAGAGGCGGGGCCCCCTCATGGGAGCCGTTTTTTCAATCAAGGGGGGCAGCACCCCCCTCCGCATCCCGCCCGACCAAACGGCCAAGCCACCGACCACGCGGGTCGTGCCCGCGTCAGGATGGACCGGCCGCCCCGGGTCGGGCCGCCCGCGCAGGGCCAGCCCGCGCCGGCGAGGCCGGGCCACACCAGTCAGGCCAGATTGTGCCCGCTGGGCCAGGGCGCACCCTAGTGGGCTGGACCCAGACCCAGGTCAGGTCGACCCGGTTCGAGCCGACCCAGGTGGTCTTGGGCGGGGTCGGTCTGGGCCCAAAACCCCCTAAAATCGAACATCTTCGTTCAAACGCCGGTAACATGGGATATGGACCTACGATCGATGAACCGTCAGTTGCGATGCGATCCTTGGATCGAGATGGTCATTTTGGTATATTACACTTAAGGTTTCAGAGAACATTGTGTACGACCAGGTTGGTTCGAAAACAAAACCAACTGGGTCCTCGGAGCGGAAACGCTTATAACATGAGCTTCGGACGTCCGATTGACGTGTTGTCGATTTTGATGGTTTCCTCTTAGTGATACAGACCTTTTATCTTACTACACTCAATGTTTGGACGTAGTAGGAGTATGGTCGTGTTGGTTTTGACTTAAAAACCAACTGGGACCCTTGGATGAAAAAGCCAATAACTTTCAGACCGGGCGTCTGTTTGACTCATCGTGGGTCACGTTGAGTTCCTATTGTCGAGACGGAACTTTGGGATACATCAACTCTGGACTATGTGTTAGTTGATGTATCGAACCCCTTGGCTCGAGGAGCGGACCCTCCCGGAATCGAGCATGCTGTGTGCGGGTACCCTAGAGCTGGCTGCGACTTCAACGACAATGACAGCCATACTGGAATCCTTCATGGGTTCGACGGTGAAGACATTCGTACTGAAATCCTCTGTGGGTGTGATGGTGAGGACTTTCATATTGGAATCCTTTGTCGGTTCGACGACGATGACAACTATACTGGAATCCTCCGTGGGTTCGGCGGTGATGACTACTGTACTTGTATCCTACGTGGGTATGACAGTATTGACCTCTGTTGTAGTATCCTACATGGGTCCGACAGAGTAGCTGGAGTAGTATCCTACGTGGGTCCCATAGCTTAGCTGGTCTAGTATCCTACGTGGGTCCTAGCTAAATGAATCAGTAACTACTTCTGACCATCTATTTTTCATTACAAATGATGCATACCTATGTGAGCTGAGTCTTGATTTTCAATCTCTATCATTGATGTGTTTGACTTAACTTTCCTATGTGGACTAGGTTGTACTTTTCGGTGTGGACCGGTTGTACATTCATGTGTGGACTGGGTCGTACTTTCCTGTGTGGACTGGGTTGTACTTCCCTTTGTGGACTGGGTTGTACCTTCCTGTGTGGACGGGGTTGTACTTGAGCTCTTGAGTTGGAGATGAACTGGATTTGATGACTTAGATATATGTATGGGCATTTACATAAGTAGAGTTGGATGATAAATCATGATTGTATCCTACCTTTGTGGATTATGGGAGACCATTTGGGTTCTCGGGGTCCCTACTAAGTAGTGTATACTCACCCCTGAACGGGCTATTCCCGCACGGGCTATGCCCGCACTACATTGTGTTGGATGAAGACGACAGACAACGCTGATCGAGGTTGACTCTTGTGGAGCGAGTCGGTACCTGGAGGTGGACCACTGGGCGGAATGTACACAGAGGAGACGACTGGTCCCTAGGAGATGAGGAGGTTATTTTTACCCACCCTTCAGGTGGGATTTCCAGTGGATGGCTCGGCGTTGCTGCTTTACTTTCAGTTGCTGTACTTTCTTTTCAGTTGTACTTTACTTCATTTGGGTTTGTATTCTGGCCCATTTACTTTCCATCACTTACAGTTGTACCCAGTTTACTTAGTTTTTACTTCATCTTGCTTACTCTTTGGTGTTTGTTTACTTTATAACGGCAATTCCTTCCCTTTTTATCAGGATTTATGCCTTGGTGCTAGTCACCAGCCCCTGGCCTATGGAAGGGGGGCTTGGGATCACGGAACGGGTCCCAAGGACGGGTCGTGAAAAATTGGCATCAAAGGATTTCAGTTCTACATAAGAACTCCGGACTCTGAACTTAATTCTATGTGAAGAAATAATGTTAAGTGTATTGAGTGTGGTTATCAATCCAGGGAGTCCAGTGTTGGTGCGGCGGCCGACGTATCCATACACCAGGACCCGGACATCTGATTTCCGAATCAGTGCACAAAAATATTGATTTAATGTGTGTTTCAAAGTTTTCTTTGTGATTACTTTGTGTCAGCTCACCAGGTATACTGTTCTGACCATGGTGCACCTATGTCTTTTTTAGGATGGCCCCACGACGACAGCCATCTTGGGTTTCGAGTGTTGTACAAGATGGCAGCCCACCGAGCGACGGGGCCTCGGTGCGGGGCCCCATTACAGTGGAGGCACTGGCGGTACCTCTACCTGTCGAGCAACTGATGCCACCAGCCCCAGCCGTTGAGACTATATGTCGCCTTAGTGCACTGCACGAGTTTCAGCATCAGAGACCGCCCAGGTTCCGTAGGGATATGGACCCTTAGGTAGTCGAGGATTGGCTTGAGGCTGTTGTTTGAGTTTTCAGGTTAGTGGGGACACCAGCTGAACTCATGGTGATCCTTGCAGCGAGTCTCCTACAAGTGGCAGCTGGAAGATGGTGGAGCCTGATGCTCTAGGTGCACGACGAGGAATCACTCCTTTGGATGGACATTGAGAGCCTCTTCCTCTCGGAGTTCATCCCAGACACACTCCGTGCGGTGCACATTCAGGAGTTACTACAGCTGTGGTAGGGCAGCATGACCATGGACCAGTACTCGGCGAGGATTACTAATCTCTCGCGCTACTCTACAGATATGGTATGGGACCCGTTCTTCAGGGCTCGGACCTTCGAGCAGGGACTGAGGCATGAGATCAGAGCTTCGATGTTCTCTATCAACATTCCGACATAGGCAGGGGTGTTGGAGAGAGCACTTCAAGTGGAGAGTTTTCTCACTGAGCAGTCACCATCAGCGGGACCCTCCGCAGGACGACCCGTAGAAAATTCTTCTATAGCTGGAAGTAGAAAAATGACACAGAGGACCAAGCTGGCCAGACCATCAGACGAGCAATCTCATGATGCAGATTTGGTTGTGCGGGACACACAATGGAGAGCGAGCTACACGAGGAGCAGACAGTTCTACGCAAGCGGTGGGCAGGGTCACATGGCTTTAGACTGCCCGACTCGTCCTGTTGATGAGCACCAGGCAGTAGAGGGACCTCCCAGGCAGAGGTTCGACCATGGCAGCCCGCAGGTATCAGGCGGACGAGGCAGAGGAGTTGGCCAAGCCGCGGGTGGTGGGCGACGCTTTGAGGCCCCACCACCACCACCACCACCAGGAAGACCACCCCGACCGTAGGAAACAGGTGGACATGGGAGAGCTCAGCTTCAGGAAGTTGAGGCTTTCGATCATGGAGCTCCGGGAGCATATGGACAGGAGCGGGACTAGCTCTAGACAAGGAGACTTTTGTTCATGTTTCTTCTGTCCTTGTTCATGTTTTGTTTGTGGTTGTTATGTGTCTTTGAACTTAAACTGCAATAATAAAAGACATTTTTTCCTTGTGACGTTTTCTTCCTCTCTTTTTGTGTACTAAGAGGTTCCGGTAAAAAGTGTTGACTTGAACCTCACTTTTGAGATTCCTACTGGAGGAGACCTAGTGACAACACACTTTTTCCAACAGTGTGACTCAACCAATGGAGGCGAGAGTAACGGTTGGATCTCTTGGTAGTAGAATCGAGGGCTTACGACATCATCCATGGCATGGATTAGTATCATTCATGTCAGGATTGACTGTATTAGGTGAAGAACGAGGTTCATCCAGGGGATGAGACCAGATTTCTCTTATCAGCAATGAAGAAATCTTAGCAGCTCTTGTGGGACCAAAGAAGGTTCAGGTCATCCAGGAGTGGATGAGGACAACTCAGATCCGACAGAAGTCTAATGATGATAGGAGGCGGAGACCACTAGTGTTCGAGGGTGGCGACCATGTTTTCTTACGGGTCTCACCTCGACCTGGATTACAGAGACATGGCCAAGGAGTCATGTTATCTCTGTGCTTCACCGGACCCTTCTAGGTCCTCAACAGGGTAAGAGAGGTGTTTTACCGCTTGAACCATCCACCATAGTTGCACTAGGTGCATGACGACATCCACGTATCTCAACTGAGTTGATACGTTCTTGACCCGACGCATATCATCAACCATAGGGAGCTGGACATTGGCGATGGGGTGACTTTTTCGGAGGTCCTGATGGAGATCGAGGATCGACCGGAGCAGGTCCTACGTGGATGGTCGATTCCTCTAATGCGCATCAGGTGGTAGCACGGAAACCACTAGGAGAGCACATGGGAGCGGGAGGCTCATTTGCATGCTCAGTACCACTTTTGTTTCACCAAGTTTGTGTTATATCATTACGGGGATGTAAATCCCTGAGGTGGGAGTAATGTAATCACCTGTAAATTTAAAGGAATTTTTTTTCCTAATTTCTTTGGGATTTTACGAGTCTGTAGTTTTTGACGGTACCTTATTCCGAGGCCCGGTGTGCCCAGAATCAATTTCCGAAGTTTAGCTTAGGTACGTTCAGTGAACGAACGAGCGGGTTTTCCTAAATTTTGAACCGGTGCTCGGAATCGAAATCAGAGGGCACCGATGAATCCGCAACCCTAGTTTTTTTTAAGGAGACATTTTCGGGACTTGCGTTTGCTCGGGAGGAGTTTTTAAATATGTGAAGAATAAAAAAATAGTTGTTAAACAATTATTTTTTTGTTACAATACTATAGGTTAAGTGTTGTGGAAAAAGTAAGATGTGAGGAAGTTGTGGTGGGGCCCACATGAGCCCCTACCTCCTTCAATTTCCCCAACACCCCTTTTTATCCTCCCTCTCGCAATTATTTTTGTAAATCACCCACACCCCCCATTTTATAGTTAGGTCAACTCTCCCAATTAATTTTAATATTAAACGCTCTAAAATTAAGTCAATTAATTGAATGAGATCTATTTCAAAGTAATGATGGAATGTGTGTGTGTGAATAAAATAAGAAAAGGTCTTATTTTATTGTTGGTGGATTCGTTGTGTGGAATAGAGGAGAGAACTCTCGTGGTCCTGAAGAACTTCATCTTCTTCGCGAAGAACGCCAAGTCTACGACGAAGAACTCCATCACCGCAAGGGGAGATCGCCGTACCGTCTCCTCTTCTCTCCACCGCCGATGAGAGAAGCCATATTAGGATAATGACGACGTGCCACATCCTTCATCGGGAGAACACCGACGATGCTTATGGTGCCTCGTTCCTCGACGTTGTCTTCCGAGACATCTTTTTCCCGCGACGATCCTCGTTCGATGACTTCTTCGAGGTAGGTGTATTACGTCCAAATTTACGAGATTAAATTTGTGCCCACTTGCGATGTTGATTTATTTCGGCCACCTGTTATCAAATTAATAGGAGGAGGTCAGACCGCACGAACACGGCCATTCCTCCTCCCACCTTTGTTGATGTTCTTCGTTGCGGTTTGGGACGAAGGCGGTGCGGTGCAACGGCACCGCGTGGGGACGAGAATTTTACCACGGCAAAGGAGCGTGGCGCCGTCTTGCCGCACCGTTGAGGCCAAAGGGGGCCGTGGCCGGAGCGGGGCCGTGGAGGAGGGCCGTGGTGCCATCGCGTCGCGCCGATCGGACAAGGCCGCAGCTTAATGCTGCGGCGGTGCAAGGAGGGGTGGTCGGAACCGCCGGCCGCCAGCACTTTAGAGGGGCGGGACAGCGGGGTCCTGCGGCGGCAGCACTGGCCGGACCGACCATTTCGGAAGAACCAGGGTTGGTAACCCCCTGCTGGACAAGAGGCAGGTCCCCCTCATGGGGGTCATTTCTTCAGTCAAGGGGGGGAGGGGGGGGGGGGCAGCGCCCCCCTCCGCATCCCGCTCAGCCAAACGGCCGAGCCGATGGCCATGCGGGCCGCACCGCTGTCGGGCCAGACTGCCTACACCGGGCAGGGCCGCCCGCGCCGGGCCGCACCGTGCCGGCGGGGCCGAGCCAGGCCACGACCTAGTGGGCTGGATCTGGATCCTGGTTAGGTCGACCCAGTTCGGTGCGACCCAGGGGGTCTTGGGCCGGGTTGGTCCGGGCCCAAAACCCCCTATAATCGGACAGCTTCGTTCAAACGCTCATAACATGGGCTACGGACCTCTGATCAATACACCGTTAGTTGAGATGCGGTACTTGTATTAAGGCAGTCATTTCAGTATATTACAATCAAGGTTTCAGAGAAGTTTGGGTATGACCAGGTTGGTTCGAACATGAAACCAATCGGGTCCTCGGAGCGGAAACACTTATAACTTGAGTTCCGGACGCCCGATTGACGTTTTGTCGACTTTATTGGTTTCCTCTTAGTGAGACAGGCCTTTTGGCTTACCCCACTCAAGGTTTGGACATATTAGGAGTATAGTCGGATTGGTATTGACTTAAAAAACAACCGGGCCCCTGTGATAAAAAAGCCAATAACTCTAAGATCGGGTGTCCGTTTGACGCACCGTCGTTCACGTTGAGTTCCTATTGTCGAGACGGAACATTAGGATACATCAACACCGGACTACATTTAAGTTGATGTATCGACCCCTTGGCTCGAGGAGCGGACCCTCCCAGAATCGAGCATGCTGTGTGCAGGAACCCTAGAGTTGGTTGCAACTTCGATGACGATGGCAGTCGTACTGGAATCCTCTGTGGGTTCGACGGTGAAGAATTTCATACTAGAATCCTCTGTGGGTTCAATGACGAGGAAAACCATAATGGAATTCTTAGTGGGTTTGATGGTGAAGTCTTTCATAAGGGAATCCTCCGTGGGTTCGACGACGACGACAACCGTACTGGAATCCTTCGTGGGTTCGGTGGTGACGACTACTGTACTTGTGTCCTATGTGGGTCCGACAGTATTGACCTCTGTTGTAGTATCCTAAGTGGGTCCGACAGTGTAGCTGGACTAGTATCCTACGTGGGTCCCATATATTAGCTGGTCTAGTATCCTACATGGGTCCCAGCTAGATGAATTAGTAACTACATCTGACCATATCTTTTTCTTTTAAATGATGTATACCTGTGTGAGATGAGTCATGATTTTCAATCAGTATCATTAATGTGTTTGACTTACCTTCCTGTGTGGACTTGGTTTTACTTTCCTGTGTGGACTGGTTGTACTTTCCTGTGTGGACTAGGTTGTACTTTCCTGTGTGGACTGGGATGTACTTTCCTGTGTGGATTGGGTTGTACCTTCCTGTGTGGACGGGGTTGTACTTGAGCTCGTGCATTGGAGCTGAACTGGATTTGACGACATAGGTATAAGTATGGGCATATACCTAAGTAGAGTTGGATGATACTTCATGATTATATCTTACCTTTGTGGATTATCCTTTGTGGATTCTGGGAGACCTTCAGGGGTCTCAGGGTCCCTATTGAGTAGCGTATACTCACCCCAACACGGGCTATGCCTGCACTACGTTGTGTTGGATGCAGATGATGGACAACGCTGATCGTGGTTGAAGCTTGTGGAGTGATTCAGTATCTGGAGGTGGACCACTGGGCGGAATGTACACGGAGCAGATGACTGGACCTGAGGAGCTGAGGAGGCTATCTGTACCCACCCTTCAGTTGGGATTTTCAGTGGATGGCTCGACGTTGCTTCTTTACTTTCAGTTGTGGTGCTTTCTTTTCAATTGTACTTTACTTTAGTTGGGTTTGTATTCTGGACCATTTACTTTCCAACACATACAGTTGTACCCAGTTTACGTAGTTTTTACTTCATCTTGCTTACTATGTAGTGTTTGTTTACTCTATAAAGGCAATGCCTTCCCTTTTTATTGGGATTTACGCCTTGGTGCTAGTCGCCAGCCCCTGGCCAATGGAAGGCGGTCCTAGGGTAGTCGTGGAATGGGTCCCAAGGACGGATCATGAAAATTTCCACACTTCTGATGATTCCTATTCCAAATAAGCATATAACATCCAACATAATACATCAGCCACCAAATTTTCTTTTCACAGGGTATATTTTAAGTCGAAGTCAAACATATGAGGATATTACATCCATCTCCTTTGCATCAGATTCAGATCCCTTTGTGATAAAATCGGTTTCATGCTCTTCTGATCAATGAACACAGTGAATTTATCACCAAAGATATAATTAAACCGAGTCTTTAACCCATAAAAAGTCACAACTAACTCCAAATCATCTGTTTGGTAATTATTCTCATGCACAATAAACTATCTTGATGCATAAGCAACAACATCATCTTCTTTCATTAAAACAAATCCCAACCCAGATCTTAAAGCATCATAGTAGACCATATATCCCTATCTGTGTTCAGGAAAACCCAATATTGTTGCCGATATCAAACTCTCTTTCAGTTCATGAAAAGAATCCTGTCATTATTCAATCCATACGAAAGGAACAACTTTCTTTTTAAATGATATCATTGGCGACATTAGTCATGAGAATTCATGAAAAATAGTAATAATCAACAATGAGACCAAGAAAGCATAGTATCTCAAAAACCTTCTTTGGGGTCTTTTATGTGATATTGCTTCAATATTTTTAGGATCCACTGAAACACTATTTTCAAAAATAAATTGTTAGATAATTCTTACGTCTTATATCATAAAATTACACCCAGATTGTTTTTCATAAAAACAGTAATCTCTCAATATTTCTAACATTGTCTCCAGGTGATCCTCATGATTAGTCCATAACTTTGAATACTCCTAGACGTCGTGCACAAACACCACAAAAGGCCATTTATATCTAAAATATCTCGTTCATCAATGACATGAAGACTATTGGGGCATTCCTTAGACCGAAAGGAATGGATACATATTCATAGTGGCCATATAATATTCTGAAGGATATGATTATTTTATCTTCCTTCTAAACATGCAATTGGTGATATCCTGATCATAAGTGAATCAGAGTGAACCAGTGATCTCCCATAATTTGGTCGAACATATCATCAATTTGTGGAAGTTGATACCAATTATTTATCATAACGTGGTTAATAATATGATAATAAATTCACAACCAAATATTTACATCTTGTATATTCACAAAAGGACTGGTGATTCCCACAGAGACATAGATGGTTGAATGAATCATTTAATTTCTCACTCCTCTAAATATGCATTCAACTCCCTTAATCCTATTGGTTCCATCCTATAATATGTATGTGATATAGGACTAATCCCCTTAAGGAGACTAATTACAAACACCACTTCCCTTGTAAGTGGTAACCAAAAAAATTCCTTCAGAGACACTACTGGAAATTTACCAACTATTGTTGGAAAAAATATATTCTAGAGATCTTCCATTAATTACAAATTTAATGACACCAAATCATAGGAGATATTTCTATCCACTACATCCAACAATCCTATTGATCCTATTTTTTTAACCCTTTGTCATCTAAATAGAAGCTCAACAACATCCTCAGTTTGGAAACTAACCGTCTTACTATGTAAATCAATGTGATCCTTACACATCCTCATATTATCTATTACATGGATTATATCAAATACAATGATCTCTATCACAGTGACATCCCATTTATTCTCAACTCCATCAATAGTTATAGAACACGCTCTAAACATAAAGGCTCAACATTATCTTTCACTTAGAGGGGTTAGATGTTTTATCATAGAAGGAATCATTCCATGTTTAAAAATTGTCCAATCAGCAGTACAAGAAGAAACAAGGGAATGTGATTTACTAGTATCACACAAAAATTTCATAAGGTTTGAATTTAGTAAAATCATACCTCACATCATAGATGGTCCAACATGATCTTCCTGAGTCCCCTGATCTACTACATACATCTAGTTCACAGTGGAAATCTAGTATTTCATTCCCTGCTAAGACTTCCCCTATTAGGGAGTCATGGTGTTAATAGAATCATCATGGCTATCCCTACTCTGATATCTTCTCTGATTCTTCTAGCCCCACTTTGTTGAAGGGTATGATGCCTACGACACCTAAGAACTGTCCCAAGAAACAAAACTTGGATAACCACAACAATATTGGTGATGATATACCATTTTGTTGAAATTGTGGAATTTTTATGTATGTTTCATAAAATCTATATTTTTGTGGTTGAAATAAATACACTACTAACATCATGACAGGCCCTTTGGTTTTGGAGGAAGATTTACTAATCAAGATGTTTGACCCTTGTTCCCATTTTGAACTTGGATATATTTTTTACTCTTCTTTTTTCCCATAATGTGTGTTCCCACCATTTCCTGTTAGAATCATAAATCTTCCTCGTCCAATAGATCCATAGATATCCTTCTCAGCTATGGATGCCATGACTACCAAATCTGTATAATATGTGATTCTAATAATCACAATATTTGATGGAATATCCATCTTGAGTCTCGACTCGAAGATGTATTCATTCAAGCTCTCACTCTCTAAATCTTCTTGTGTAAAGAACACTAAATTCATGAATTTAGGTGCATATTTTGTATCAAATAGGCCATAATGATTAAGGGAGAAAATGTTTGTTGTCCTATGGATTCTAAAAGTGTGAGTATAGAATAGTATGGTCAACAATTCAACAAAATCCTCCAATCTAAATCCCTGATCGAATTTACCTTGCACCGCCAAATCCCACTATTTTCATGTAAGGAGCTACTTTATATAAGATTTTAGTTTGTCCTTAATGTCTATTAGTGTCTCTATTAACATGAAGATTCAATTCATATTGTTCAGAAACCCCTTTACCCTATCTGGATCTGAATGACCCTTAAAGATGGGTGGATTCAATTTCTGAAACTGGATGGAGTGGTCCACCCATCATTACTCATACCTTTGGTTCCCCATGTCCACAACTTAGAATGTTTGAACTGTACTTTTCACAATATTGTGGTTCTCCTTTCGTTGAGTTGAAACCATATTTTTAGTAGCTTCCTCTTTAGGGTTTCTACACCGCCAATCAAGTTCCATTTCTAAACAAACAACATATATTGTAGTTATCACTCTTCAATAAATTTATTTTCATGTCATTTATAATTCGTTAACAACAATATCACACCATTTCATTCAAAATATATCTATATTATAAAGCATACACTCTATATTTTGGAAATAAAGAAATTTTCAAAATATATCATATATTTCATTTTAAAATTCATTTATTTGAAAACAATTTTCTTCATTTTTTAATAAAAAGAACCATTCTACAAATCCTATTTCATTACTCAAAATGATACATGGAATCCTAGTCGAATGTCATTCATCAAAAATACTTGTGATGCTATTCTCATTGGCTAAACACATGAAAATGATAATCCACTATACTAATTATGTTTCCAAAACACTTACATACAATACTCCATGGTAACATGATGTTAAACATAAAAAGGACAGCTATGTATATTATGATATACATTTAAAGTCCCAAAAATACTAATCTTTTATATCAAGTCCACTCATGGAATTGACAAGAATTATTTCAACTCCATGACAATGAATACATAAGAATAATTTTTCAACAAGGAAAAGACCATATAGATTCAATTTGTAATTACCCACTCATTCTCATTGGCTTGAGAACACAATGAGTCATTACTGGGCCTTAAGTCATAACCCCAAGACAAAAAATAGTAAAAAAATGCCAAAGGGTATCAATGAATTGTGCGGGACGATTTACCCTATTAATGATAATTTATAAACCAACTATCCACAATCCATATCAGATATATGATGCATGAACAAAATAGGGACATGTCAGAAAATATTTTATACCAAAGTGTGCCAAAACAAAATTGTTGTAGTGGAAAAACACTATACATAAACCTAATAGTGTATGATAGCTCAAAAAGGCCCAAAAATAACCAACACTCTTCAGTATCCACTCGCTCTGTGTTCCAACACCACTAGAAAACTAAACATCTAATGAATTGGTGCTAAAAACCTATTGCACCCTATCTTTTCCCACATCCCAAAATATGACATCTATAAAATCACCATACTGGAAAATAAAGGGTGAGTATAATCATCATTAGGATTTACCCAAATGAATTACAAACTCATTCCACTATGATATATGGTTTAGAAACATTTATATTAAATTTTTTTTATGAAATATTTTTTGAGATGAGTTTATAACTAAATATACACACTTATCAAAATAGTTTATAACTAAATACAAACTAAAAGACAGTGAAAAAATTTTCCTGCATGATATACTTCTAAAAACATTAAAATAAATATTTAAAACACTTTCTAAAAACTAATTTGGAAAACCAATAAACTCCAGAAAACAACAACCAAAAATTCATGCGTCATTATGACATTTCCAAACTCATGAGTGGTATCTCATTGATATACCAAGTCATCACAAGGTAATTAATCCCAATGTTCCATTTAAATGTTGGAACCATGAACTTTATAATATTTTATCCATTCCCAGTAATGATATAAGTTACACACACCATGTTTTCCAAAAACCTAATACATTTTCAAACTATTTCACATGTTTTAATAAGAATCCTCATTTATTATAAACATTCCAAAAATACAACTTCAAAACAATATTGATATTCAAAAACCCATATATCTACTAGAAAAATTATCAATTACACATTTTTATAGAATTATAGAATATACTTAATTTAAAAATCACCATGTATAATAAAAAACTATGGTTTTCACAAAAACCACAAAGTTTCCATGTCTCCACCACCCGTCACTATAAAGATTTTAAAAATTGTACAACAGTAAAAACATAGATTTATTTTCATTAAAAAAATTTATTTCATTATAATAAATTTTAATAATGTATTTCATAGTAAATCCTTCTATTTTGCTCGTTTCGATGAAAATAGACAACAAATGAAGAACACTCAAGAATCTGGGTCATGATTCCAATAAACGATTAAGATATCCTCTCTTGTCACGAAAAACCGTATATCAAAACGTATAGGGTCGAAAAACTCTTAAACCTACCCAATGTGTGCATATATCTAAGAAATTTAGATTAATGGAGGAGTGGATCTAAGAACTCGTGAATAAAATGATGATGAACAGGAACTCACTCCATGAATCTGCCTTCGTTTTTCCAAGGAATGTGTTCGGATGGCTTCTAAATCAAAAGGACAACCTACTTTGTCCACTGAGGGATAAAAAATTATAGTTAGGATTAATTTTTATATAAACAGGTCAATAATATTTCAAAATCTAATTAGATCAAAAAATATACTGAATTAGTTTTTCCCTTGCACAGTTTTAGGCAAACGGTTTGGCCAAATGGTGTGCTGACCTAGAATCCCTTTTTTTCCCAAACCCTCTAAAAGTATTCAAAAGTCTCCCCCAAACTCCCACATAACCATTAATAATATAAATGTATCATGGATTATTTTCATACCATAAACTAAATTTTCTACAATAAATTCATTGTGTATTGGGATATAGATGTCGCATGAGAATATGATGATATGAAAATATGAGATTCCAAATATATGTGTTCATATTTTGATTTGGTATTTTTATTTTTTCTATTTATGTAATTAAAAAATTGTGTTGAAAATATTTTAAATAAATATTACCCCATCATTATGACTTCATATGATCATGATTTTGCAAACCTATGTTAAAACTCTTGAATGATGACTTCTACTTTAACATCCTTAGTAATCATTATTTTGGATGTGATTTGATTTTGCAATTTATTTTCTTACGTATTCGGGGTATAAATTATTTATATTGAGAGAAATAAATTTATTTTATTATCACACCCTTATGACCATATTATTCCCCATTGGGATTTATATCTCAAATGCTTATATTTATTGAGAACCTGAGCTCACAATTTCATATATTTTCCATCCCTTCTTTTTAACAGAATTTAATGTGTATTATTTCATTCTATATTGATATTGAAATTAATAATTTTTATCATATATAATTATTATTTTTATAAATATGTTTTTTATGGATCTAATCATCATCAAACTACAAATGTTTAGTTATGGGGCCATTATAGTTGTAATATTTATTAAATATTAATCTAAAATTATGTAATATTTATGTCTTATATCCCTGATTCAATTAAATTTAAATACCCAAAGGTTCAAAATTAAAATTCTCCAACCACTACTCTTTATAATTACTAATAACTATAAGATGATATTCCTGACTATGGAGGTCTTTTTCCTCTATCCAGTCGTAATTCATAGTTTTAATTTCCTACCATGAAATTAAACCCATCATCCATGTATGGATGTATTCATGCCTAATGTATCTATGGTTTTGGATTAATATTTTTTGTAATGTAATACACTCCAAATAATATTCCTACTCCATATAACCAACTATAATTATGATTACAATATCATTATATTTATTTCATTGAATATGTTCTCTCGTAGGATCATTGAATTTGAAACTTATTAAGAATACAAAAATTCTAAAAAACAAAACAAAAATTTGATAAATTTGTTAAACATTAAAAAAAGTGTTCATGATTACCCATTTCTAGGGATATTTAGGAATATCACACATGATATTTTTAAATACCAAATGATGTTTACACAGAACAATATGATATACTGGCCCGACCTCAGAATCCTAGATGTAGTGTCTACTACTATTACATTAGCAAGATAATATGAAATGAAATCACGAAGGACAAAAGTATTTAGAATTATTAGTAAATGATACACATAAATAATTCTTATATTATAAATGAATACACTAATTAGAAGATATTTTTATCTTTTGAGGATAACTTTATAAAATCTATTATATACTATAATATATTTCAATGTAAAATTAGTGGAATCATGGGGAAAGCAACAAAATAACTATGATATCAAGTGCTCAGAAAGGGTCATTTATAGTAGAATAAATAATGAGATAAGTATAATAGTTGATATTGAATGGTATTAAATTAAGAAACATACATCCAATCAATGAAATAATAAGGAAGTGGATAAAAATATGGAAAGGTAAATAACTAAAAACCCATTCCATTTAAATAAATGGATAAAGAATAATTAAAATGGAATGGTAAAAAACTAAAAACAAATGGAATTTATTCAAAAAATGAGAATAAAATGAATCCATAAACGTAGTCTTGGTTACAATATCAGTGATACAAAACTGAATAAAAATAATGGATATGATTAATTAATTGATGTCATGTATGAAGAACATGAAAACCAAAATTTTCTAGATCTATCAACTAGTCATTTTAAAATATTAGGTATAAAAATTTTTAATTTGAAAAACTATTTTACCTCAATATAACCTAACAATGCATCAAGAGGTTTTATAAATTTTGTTCCCCACAATTCAATAAATGTACAAGTCATTCAATATATTGACGAATCAATAAAATTGGCAATGAATATACTTCATTAAATATCTATATTATATATATAATACATAATTTTAAATATTTCCCCAAATAATAAAAAATAATTAAATGTGATCCACATAAAAAAATTATATATGGTTTTGGAAATAATCATATCCATTAAAAATGATATTTATAATTTGGGTAAATTCACCATTCAATGATCATAGGAAAATGAATATTTAATAGGGACAAAAAGGAATAATAATGTTATCATCTAGTCTTTCCCTTTCCAAATAAATCTTTAACCATCTAAAAGAATAATAATTAGGGTAAAAATACAACGTATCCCATGTGGATTAAAAATAAAGGGTTGTTTTCATTGATGAATATATGTATATTAAAAAAGATATTTTAGAAATATTATTGAGCTAAATATCATATTTTTTTGGAAAGATATTTTAAAAACTAATTCCATTATATTTGAATTTCTTTTTGTTAAAAAAATAAAATTTTAAATGTTCAAAGGAATCATCATAGAAATTACCATGGTTAAATCCATAAACACCATACAAGTCAAAAAGAACTTTCCTTTTGCACTGTAAAAGGGTATAGAAATGAATTTTTAAAAATATATTATTATATAATATTGAAAAAAAAAATTAAAATGCAAAAAGGATTAAAAATTATTTTTAAATATTCTTACTAAAGAAAAAATGATTATTAAATCCTTTTAATAAAATAGTGTTTTTAGATAGAAACATGTTCTTTGACTAAAGAGTGAAATGAAGTCCTATTTCTAAAAAAATGTTTTTAAAACATTTTGATTACCAATGAGGGGAAAAATTTACTATTACATGATATGGGTCATGAATAAATATACTATTGAAAAATAAAAAGGATTATTGGAAAATGATCAAATAGTTTCCACTAGTTGAAATTCATGTGTAATGAGTCCCGAACATAATTAAATTGTGATGTAAACCATTAAAATACCATAATGTTCATGTGAAAATCAATCAATAAATATATAATTGTTTTCATATTTCAATCCAACTAAATCATTTTTATATTCCAAAATAAATAGTATAAATTTATTGAGTACATATTATTATAATATTAATTACAATGAAAAAGTAATATAACCCAATGAAAATAAATTGGGTTATGAAATTATTATCTACTTGGTAATGATTAATTAAAGTAAAAATTCATGAAATTACTAAATTTTAAACTAAAATTTTTTTGAATAATTAATGAATCATGATATTATTGGTGTATGACATAGTATGTACCCCATATATAAGAAGATAACTGCTCAATAATATAGTATGTCTCAAAGAATGGAAATTGAGATGCAGTCCCATAGTGAAACGAATCTTTTGAATCATAATACCAATGAATTAGAAAACATAATGTGAAGCATAAAATACCATGAAGAAAAAATAATTCATTATATAATATATATCAAAATGGGAAGTAGATATGCAACACAAAATAAGTATGTGGTGAAAATGGTGTATGCCTTATTGAATGAAAAGTGAGATGAAGTTTACTTACCTTGGGTTTTCTTTTAGGTGAATGTTCATTAACCTTCCTCTAAAATTTAATTAAAAAGTTAACTAAATTATATAATAACAATGACAATATTTATATTATCTTATAATAAATTTTTATAATATCTTAATTTACCTTTCTTAATAATCATTGATTATTTTCACTATTTAAGGTGTTTGTTTCACAGTTTTTCATGTTTTATCTTCTTTTTTTTGTTATTATTATGTAGCTAATGAAATTATAATATGACTAATTTAATACATGATTTAAATTCAATATATATTTATTTAGATAAATTCATAATATTCGACAATTGGAAATGAAATGCACCTTTCATGGAGACTGTATGCCAAACGTAAGTTTGAATGCTATATTAATTTCTTTTTCGTATTTAAGATCATATAATATAAGTGATATATATTTATATTCTAATTCATGTATCAAATATAGATCACATATTTCACATGGTAATATCAAAACACTCCTTTATACATTCCATATATTGCATGAACGAATCACATCCCATTGAGGATGCGATAGGCCACATTCCACAAATGATGTTATCACATTAAAAAAAAATCCAAATCATAATGTTATGTGTTATAGACAAATTACTTTATCATTAAAAAATTATTAATATAATATATATCATATATAAACACCATTTCCATCATAATTCCCACCATTAGATGATGAAAAGGAAGAAAGAACAATCATTATTTCCTGAATTAGTAGTCCACCGTACAGTCGGACGATAAGTTCATTTCATGTTCTTAAAAACTAATATGATTCCAAATATGGATTCTATTTTTCAAAAATCTATTTATTTAAGTGGTTTAAATTAACTTAAATATAATCTCGTAGTTAGGGCGATAATGAAAGTTTTGAACGTAAAAACGTTAAAATGATTGATATTATTTTATATCTAATTTCAAAGATAAATTAATTCCAATAACCAAAATTGATTTAATTTTATAAAATTATAGCTAATTAATATCTAAAATTAATGATAAAAATAATTTATCCTCATAAATATAATATATAAAAAGTAGTTTTTAAGTAAAAATTAGTATTTTTAGTTATTCATCAAAAATTAAAACCTAACAGAAAAATAGAAAAATTTAACTATAAACAAATTCATATATTAAATATTAAAAATAAAATATATTTTTCCACATATAATTTTTTAATGTTCAAAAAATTGATTTGAAATATTTTTTCCATTTAAATTTTTTAAAATCTCATTTTTATAAAAATAATATTATTAGCATTAAAAATGATTGCTTATTATCTTATTCTTATCAACCCAATTGGATGAATATAAAAAATAATTGATTGATTATATAATATATTTATTTTAATAATTTAACTATATAATAGTAATTATTTTAATTTATTTGGATAAATCATCATTGTGACCACAAAAAATTACTTTTATATTGGCCTTTGAAATAATTTCTAACTAATTGTTAAACAATGAATAAACTTTATATTCAAGAAAAACAATATTTTAATAAGTTAGTTAATAATATTGATAAAAAAATTTAAATAGATAGGTTAAATATTATTATATTATGTATATATATAATACTATTATATTGTTATTCTGAAAAAAACCCGGTCTTGCATGTAACCCGAGTAATTAATGAAACTCGTTGTTGTGTGTGACAAAGACTGACTCAGTATTGTAGGAAATGAATGTTATATCATATATGTAGTTCATTAGAAGTAGTAAATACATTATAAATTCCTAAGATATTTCATTCCTAGAGGAACATGGTGGTGCATATCATACATTCTATCAAATATGGTGTTCTTACATAAAATTTTTATGGTGTTAGACAAGATTCTTACACAGATAAAATGATGGTCATATAGAAGAAGATAACCATTATATTAGATGTTTTTTTTAAAAAGATAATAATTCATCCTTATAATTTTAGGAGTCTATACCTACATAAAAATTAAATTATGTTTTAAAAATTTAGTATATTTTCTTTTTTCTACTCTGCTGGACTCGTTGATCCATACACACATCATATTATTGTTTATGAAATTATCATAACATATCATTTTACCTTGATCTATATTCAAGAAACTTTAAAAATTTATTCCCAATTACATCAGTAACTCTAATGCGTTGGAATAAACTTCACCATAAACGAATAAACAAATATCACATGATTTTAAATTTGAATTATCTATTAACAAAAAAGTAACAAAACCATTATATCGACTACAATATAAAGAAATCATTATTCTCTGGATGAATAATATATTATAGATGATATCCTTTTCTCTCAGAAATTAACAACAAAATCATCAGTCTTCAAAAATCATAATAAATATTTAACTACTTCCATCATCTATTGGGATCAATATTCTCCCCCATTGGATTTTTCTAATAACCATGGAACATAAATAACATTAAAAAACCAACGTTATAGAAATGATTAATTATATAATAAGTATAATCCAAATTGAGATTAAACAATATAGGAAACAAGATTATTTAATTGTTAAAAAATTTTTCCCATTAAAAGTAATTTGCATTGATATGTTATTAAAAAACGATCCCATTTACGCAATATTTATTGAATGAAATTACTTGTGAATAAAACAAAAGATACAATTTTATTTAATAAATACTTAATAATCACATAATAATCTATGAAAGGGTTACTTATTATTCAAATAGTACTGCATCATCCCATCAAATCTATCCCCAAATTTATATATTTTTCCCCAGAACCTGTTAGAGAAAAAATTATTACACATACTTGAAAATTACTTTTAAAACAGTTGTAACATACAAAAATATGAATTAATAGTCTACCACTCTAAATATATCTCTCTAAATATATAATCATCCCTAATAGAACAAAATACTCATTTATACTAATACTATAAATTTCACAACCACCATTATAAAATAGAATGATAATCATATAAGAATATTTATGTTCCCAATATTTCTCTACCATTGACAATAATATCAAAATAAAAGGTCAATGAGGGGACCAATAAACAATTTTGTATATTTTTTATTGGTAATTTTATACTCCAGACACCCTTAACATAATCGAAAATCATCATTAGATATTTCTTAGGGAATACATCATTAATTTGTTCCTTTTTAGTAATAAATTAATATTATTGTACATGTCTCTCCAGAATATCCTTGATTAAGTGATATTTTATATCAAAATTATTTCTTGAATAATGATTGAAAATATTTGTGGATTAATTTATATCACACTGGTTATCAAAACCCATGATATGTGTACTTTTAACATCAACATTAATATAATCCAAATTAATTATGATATATAGTAATTGAGTTTTAACATGAGTGATATCCATATAATAAGAAAATTCAGTTCCTATAGTCATATAATTTTTTACATTAGTATGCTTACAAGCACACCTCTCTCTAGATGGAAGACACAACTACATTATGACCATATATTATCAAAACTACATGTTCATTCTATATCTATATTATTAAATAGATATAAGTTTATTTTTTCAAAATTTGAGAAAAAAACATTATTCCCTTTAATATAACTGACACTCCCATTCGTAATATAAATTTGTACTATAAAGGGTACTTTGATTCCTATAAAAACATGTATTGACATAAACCAAATATAGTATTGAAGCTCTCACGTAATGTAAACATCTAATTAGGTTTTTGAGTTCCATTGTGTATACTTCCTTTCCTTTCTCATCATTGTATAACATTAATCCCACTATGATTGGGTTTCAAACAGGCTTTGAATTTTCCATGCTGGATTTTTTTTTAAATTTCCCTTCCATACATATATTGATAATGAAAAATGTGATCTCTTTCTTGAAAAAATATTATGCCAATAAAGTACTTCATTTCACCACAAATGTACATTTCAAAAATCTTAATCATCTATTTTAAAATAACATCAAAATCATAATAACCATTTTTAATAAAAATTTTATCATCTATATAACTAACGACAATGAGAGAAACTACGTCTTCCGCTATGATGTTGACTTAGTTGTCTAATATCACCTTTTAGAAATTCAACATCTTCATACAAGTGTTTATCTTATAATATCATTATTTTATAACCAGTTTTAACCCATATAAGGAAATCATTGACCTAACGAAATAATTCACAAATTTTCCGAGAAAGAACAAATATATTACTCAATGTATACATCATATTCTATCCCACCGTTGAGAAATATAGACATGATATCCATTTAGAATATTTTTTAATGAATTTTACTATAGAATAAATAATGATTATAATGGTTTTATATATTAAAAAATGTGTAATGGACTCATTAATGTTCAATTATTATACTTAATATTTATATTAATGCACTAAGATTACATTATTCCTCACCAATTCATCATTTTCATTTAGTTTTTTTCGAATAATTATTTTTTCTAATAACATTCATACCTTAGGGACAAGGTAGACACCCCCATGTATTATCCATTTATATTTGGTGAATTAATAATTCATATAATTAATATATCCTTTATTCTTCAATTCTTCTACAATATATCCATATTCAACAATTGGAAACAATTAATTATGAGTTTTCAACCTCAAATATCTCATAGTTTGTATTGTATATATGTAATCTGAAATGATATTTTAAACATTTAATTTACCTCTCAATCATAGATGATATTAATGAGACTATTACAATTTAATTTAAATGAAAAAAAATTCTTCTCTAATCTTCACATATTTAACACCTTCATCTCATTTAAAAAATACATCAGGTTGTTTAACAGAAACATCTTCATCATCACTTCTAGAACATATTATAGGATACTAAGATCCTTTTTATTACTATATAGTGATTTTATATCATAATTATAAACAATACTAAAAGAATAGTTTTTATAACTATAATATCCTCTTTTAGTTTGATAATATCCTATGAAAATTCTCTAAAAACACTTCATTTAAATTTACCATGAATTTTACTATTCCCATTGATAACACAAGAACATATAAAAAATAACGATTCATTAATCATGGATATTTTTTATAATACATATCATTAGGTTAAATAGTGTTTTATTCTATATAAATAATGGTTTTTAATATGATGGGATGCAGTAATAGTTTTCACCCAAAAAATTATTGAGAATTACCGTGAATAGCCAATATAGTATAATCTATATCTACCAAAAATACATCCTTCTGTTTAGTCCCACCATTTTGTGTGGATATTATGTTTCAATGATTACATATATATTTCAGTTATACTTTTTATATGATTCAAATATCCCTTTATAATCCCATTTCTATTGTATTTTGACATCTTCTTGAGAGGAAAACATCACCATAGATATATACTTGATTGAAGACATTTAAACATTATTAATTCCTAATACATGAGATTAATAATGATAAAAAATGAATTGTGAGTTAATTATTCTATAAAAGTGATATCTTAGTTTTCTCTAGTTTATTATTAATTGTTTGAGTTTATATAACTATCTGAATGAATGATATCCAACGATTGAGGAGATAGAATCTTCACATTCTTATGTGAAGATTAAACAATTTTACAATTTAAATATTCTCCTACATTCAATCAATGTTAATTTTTTTTGAAATAGATAAAAATTGATATTTTATCTATGGATGATAATGATGTTTTTCTTCGGTATATGATGGAAAATCATTTGATTCCAACCATTCAGTTCATTCATGTATAGTGGGAACGTATTTTTTACATTGCCTTCTGGAAAAAAATTCTATAATTATATTTTTTTCATTTAAAAACTATTATATCATCATAATTTAAAAAAAATTGACCCATTATTCCCAAAAATATAACTATTTACCAAAACTCAAAAATATTAACAAACTAAAGGATTTTTCTTATATCCATAAATTTTATTTGGTTTTTATTTTTTCTTTCCCAATTTTTTTTAGATTCATTTGTAATCTATCATGTCCTATAATTTACAATGGTTTCCAAAACTCTATTCAAATTTTAAATATTGTTCATAAATTTTATATACCTCCTTATGTGAGTGGAATATCCAATTTGAAAATCCATGGTATTTCCCTTTTTGATGATTTGATTTCATCTTCCAAAAATAAATCATCATACTAACCAACGTGTTTTTTATCCACTCACTATTGAGTTTGTTACTCAATATTTCTTATTATATAATATGGATGAGGAATTAATTTATATTCTGAATAGAATATTAACATCTTCCAATAACATATTCAAAAGATTAAATCATGTTCTATGAAATTTAAAAATAATTTAGATTTCATTCTGTTTTTCCTCTTTCCAAGGAACTGACTCCCCCAAAAACCATACTACTGAAGAATCTAAGGAATATTATTTCATTAATAATTTAACCAAAATGTATTTCAAATATTCTAAAAACCTCAATAGTACTATAATAATCTATATAAATCATATTTTTAATTGTTTATAGAATGTTTTTTATTATAGTATACTAGTATTTCTTCCAATATAGACTCAATAATCTCGGATCCTTTTTTGAAAAAATTATTTGAAACTCCTATAATCTCCTACTTCTTACAGAAAATATTATCATCCTTTTAAATTCACATGTTAAATAAGATTATATCATAATGTTGGAGTTACTATATTTACCAAAATTTTATGAATAGCCAAATTTCACTACATTTTTGGACGACATAACATAATTTTTATTTTTTAACTATAGAACTATTTTCTCCATATTAAGATGATTATTTTTATTATCTATATGTACACATAATTGAACATTATATAATATATGAAATTAAATTATAAATTTAAGATTTGATTTTTTTTCAACAGTACATCTATTTTGAGTATATTATATTGAATGTGGTCAATCTCATTATCATTATCCCTTAATATATCTGTCATATTTATTATATCACTATTCTAATCATAAATAATATTCTTTAATATTTAAATCCCCTATTGAAACATTTTTCTTCTATACATTTTGACAACAAATTGTTGAAACATTCATTTCATTTATTAAAAATTTTCATTAGACCCTTCTGGTGATATGTATCATTTAATTTAAACATGGTTTAGGTTTTGAGAGGTTGTTATGGTTTTCTACAGTTAACAATATGAAAATTTTATAATTTTGGAAAACCCAAAAAGTGAATGATTTCGGAACATAGATATTACTTAAAATGTTGAAAAAATGAAAAATGTAACTAATGTGATCTAGTGGTGTATATACATTTTGATCACATTATGTCAGAATATTTGGATCACAAAAAACATTGAGGGAGTATTGATGTTTTTATAAGGGTGTTTCAAAGATTGAGCATGGTTTTCCAAATTGGGTGGTTATGCCTTGGTAATTGTGTGCGTCGATTTTTGATGTAAAGACATCATCTCATGGACCACACAGGGACTGTTAAACCGCATGGCCAAACAACAAAACCCATTCCAAAACGCTCAAAATATTGAATTGAATCCATTTTCCTTGATTATTTTTATATATAATCATTTTATAATCTCTCTCAGGCCTAAACTAACAACTCCATAGTTCTCTAAATTCCACACTCATTCATTCCATGGTGGTTTAACTTCATTCTCAGAGGGTATCTTAAACAAAGATTCCTTTTTATGATATATATCATCCTCTTCTTATATCATATCTTCATAACTCATTCTCATAAAATGTTGGAACAAGATAGTGTATTGAAAGCTATATCTGGCGTCTATGATGGGGAATTTATGATGCCTCTTATGGATCCTAGAATATGAGGATTTAATCTCCTAATTTAAAATATCTGTTTTCAAAGGTGTTTAGTTTTAATTAGTTGGATATTTATATGTCTCTATACAAAGGTTTTAACTCATTAACTTCTTGAATCTACATTAAATTACATTATTTTATATTATAAAAACTAGTTTTTTGATATAAACATTTAATTATTTCATAATTTATTTTTTTAAATGGGTTTTCATTAGAAAAATATTTATTCACATTAAAAGTTAAATAAAATGCATTAATATTGGATTTTTCTCTAAAATATAACTCCAATCCTTGAAGAAATGATGATTCACTGTGAAAATTATTTATAAAATATTTGAAAAGGATTATTTATTTGTTTTGGAAAACATAGTGCCTTATGAACGTTAGTTGTTTTAAGTATATACAAATGCATCCTTACTGTGAAACCAATTTAGGTTTTCTTGTGATATTGATAGAATATAGAATAAATCAATATTACTAGGATTCACATTATTCAAAGACTAGTTTTCTTTTAGATATCGGACCATATATTCATTTAGGCTATATTGTACTTCTTTATTGTTTTACACTTGATATAATTTCATTGTGATTTATTTCTCACATGTCAATCATATGGTTTTTTATTAGATAATTATATTTATTCCATTATAATTTCATTCATGTACATTCCATATTCATTTTTTCTTTGAATATGAAATTTATTTATGTATTCTATATTATGATATTATATAATGGTTTTCAAAAAAATTCATGTTCAAATATTTTTATTTTAAAGGTACAAACTGATGATTGCATGGGGTTAGAGTTTTTCTATATTACATAGTGGTATCCTATTTGGATTTTATCCCCCAAAACAATTTTTTCCTTTATTCATTTAAAAAGATTGTTTTTAAGGACTCATGTGAAGTGAACAGAACCATTTAGTTCTGCATCTTCTGTTACATATTGTTTCGTTCATAATGGTATGTGAAAATAGTGATACATAATCAAATGTTGACATTTCATTTAACTTTTATTGTTTTATTATATGTTTTGGAATTTGGGATTGAAATTATTTATCTTCTAGTTATGTAAAATACATTCAAATTTTTCTCTATTTATCAATCTGATTATGGTTTCTCATGGTTAATTCTCTTATCACTTTATTAATATGCACCATCTAGCATGTATGTAAGGGTGACATGTTATTTCATCCAGGATAGGTTTATTAATAAATTTTGTTATATAAATTAATTAGAAAAATTTGTGATGACATAACCTAAGTTTTATTTAGGGATCATGGTATATATGAGATATTTTCATCATAATTCATGTACTAAGTACGGGAGGGTTCCTAGTGAACTCATTTCCTTGGCTAAATATTAGGTACCATGGGGGTTGGTAATTTTTTAATAAGTTTGATACTTGGTGTTTTTATTTATATATATATAAATAAACCTCGGTAATCACTTAAATAAACCTCAAAGTATTATTATATTGTATATCATTCAAAAAATTATGGTTTTCACCGATTCTTTTAATTTAAATTCTATCCATGAAATTAATCTTATAATTAAAAAATAATCCCTTGAGCTAATAATATAATATATTTTATGTTTATTAGAAAATTCCTCCTATAAAAAAATTTCTATATATATGAGTTGAATAATCAATATGATTTCTGTAAGTGAATCCTCATTTAGAACATTCACTGGTTGATGTACTTATCTATACCCTTCAAAATCTATGTTAAGAGGGTGTTGGAAACCAATGATGAGGGGTGGATGATGGATTGGAATTTACCAAGAAGAATCCACCAATATTTTATGGTGACAATTAATCCTCGGAATATGAAAATGTTTTGGAGTGGAATGAGAATATCTCCCACATCTTAAAAACTATAGAGATCGATAAGGATGGGTTTTCCACTTACATGCTTGAAGGGATGGGAAGAAAATAGCGGGGATCCAACTTGTTTGAAATGTTACCAAAGGATCAAACATATAACCATTTTAGTAATATATTAAACCAAAAATTATATACCAAAATATTTTTAGTGGGGAATGTTGATGAATTTTTAACCTTGTTTAAATGGGAGAATTTTTTTAAAGAATATGCCACATATTTTTCCATGTCAGTTCACGAAACTCAATCTTATTTGTAATGATTACCATAAAACTCATATGTTCAAGTTGGGAATGAGGGTCAATATTTAGTTGAAGTTTATTATTTTATTTATACCACCATTTATTGATGTAGTAGATAAAGTAGATATGTCTAAGCAATATATAGATAGGAAACAAGGTTTATGTGGATCTTTGGATGTAATGGGAAGTATCAAAGTTGTGTATATATCTGGAAAATTAAATATAAGGCGGACATGTAATTAAATACTCATTTTAATTTATTTAACAAGAAATAAATGGGTGGTATGATTTTGGTTTGGGAGGATATTTTATACTAAGGTAAACTATATATAAGAAATAGATACATGTAATTATTGGGGAAAATATTTTCACCATAATCATTTTTTTAGAGAATGTATCTATGATTTAATGGTTGATACACTCGTACACAATGAAAAAAAGATAATTATAATGAAACAAATATTTTTTATCTTATAATTATTATAAGGGTGACACTCATGGGGTTATGAAATCCTTAATATGTTATATGACGGTATTCATTTTTTTTGAAATGTATTCACATGAGGAATCTAAAATAGGGTCAGAACAAATTACATAAATGGTTTTTATATCAAACTATGTAGTACTCGATCTATTGTATATGGGTGAATCTAATTATTTTATATCATCAATGTTGATCAATGTGTCTTCTTACATTTTGATCTTATTTAATTCCTGTTGGGTATTTACATACGCATGGTAAAGTGGTTAGAAAAAGATTTTAAATGTCTTTTGAATCAGGTGATGTTGGATGAATTCAATTTTGTTTGCGATTTTATAGTTCTTGAACATGACACGCTTGACTTAATTATTTAAATAGATTGGATAAATAGTGTTATATCCCAAATTTACTATTACAAATTTCAAGATTTTTCTCTCGATGGATTTTATTATGTCTTATAGGGTGAGTAAGAATATAAATTAGGTAGAGAAGGGAATATTGTTCCTTATGTTGGAATTGTCTATTTCATGTTGTCATAGACAATACATGATGTTTTATAATCATTTATGATCTATCTACAAGATTGAGTTGTGAGTGAATTCATCAAGGGTTTTCTGAATCATTTTTTGGGGTCACCGAATACTATAGTGGTCGAGTAAAGTAATGACCACCATAATGGTATGATGCCCATATATATTATACAATATTTTATATATCTGGTTTATTTAACAAATCATAAATTTTATAATATGTATTGTTATACAAATGGATTTATTCCAACTAGAATGATACCATAGGCTTTTCATTTTCTATTTTCCAATATAAAATAATGATTCATCAATCATTGTTTTTGTTATCAAAATCTAAATATGGTGATTATTAAGAAAAAATTCTATTCATATAATTGATGAACACTTTGATGAAAAAAGGATCTATATTGTTTTCTAAAATAATGATATTGTAATGGTATCACTAGTTTAGAGTCCTTTATGATGATAAATGTTGGGTAATCTTCCAGATTCAATATAGAAATTCAAGTTAATTCCATTCTATTTAGTCTTAAAAAATCTCCAACTATATATTGAAAAATGATTAATACAATATTTCATCTATACATTGACACTTTTTTATTATCATTTCGGATTACTTTTTTTCGAACTCCATGTTAGTGGATAATTAATAGTATCATTTATATATCATCCACAGTATCAACATTGGACATATCATGTATGTTAATATTTCCATATGTGAATTCTAGATATGATAAGTGATGTTTCATTGTATTTTGAAATCTAATAAGACGATATATTCATATCCTAAAACTATTATGGTAGTAATTTATTGGGAGTAAACATCAAATGGGATTCATATTAAATGATTAATTCTTTATAGGGTATTATATGTGATTTTATCAGGATATCTAAAAAGATGAATCCATAATGACATATTTTACCCACAAGGGTGTGATATATTGTTGAAAAACATCTAAAATATTTTAAAGGACTAATTAAAAGGATAACATCGACTGTAAATAGAATTCTTCCATAACCCGATTCGGGATATAATTTAATCTATAATTCAAATGCTATTGGATTGGGGTGTGTCTTGATATAGGGAAAATACGTGGTGGATGGAAGCACTTGACACTTATTACTTCTTGAGAGGAGATACCATAACCATCAACATGTGCTAATAATAATTATAAAATATCTAAAAACAATAAACCACTTTCTAATTAGGGAATATTTTGTGATATATTTTTAATATAAGTGATTGAAGTATATTTTTACAAAGATGGGATTGAACATATGATAGATAAAATAGGTTGAATATCATTAAACATTTGTTTTTTATATTTTTAATACACCCATAATGGGAAATGTGGCTTCTATAACATTGTTAAAGATGTTAATAATGATGAATTGATGGAATTAGTGTAGTAGTGGTCTCTGATGAGTCAACATACTGAGATGATCTTGGCAGTGGAAGAGATAGACAGGCTGGTTTTATTTACATTACTGAGGGATGAATCGTAATTTCATAATTTTGTTCATCTTGGGAAGGTAATGGAAACTGATTGAAATAAATTATAGTTGTAATTAATCATGAGGATATATTTGGTTTTTGTCCTTAGTTTCCTATTTGTAATTTCTGTTTCTGTGGTAGGTCAATTTTAATGGTGTCTTTGAGGATGTATTTGTGGGATAGTTGAAGCTAATTTTGTTGGTCTATAGACCCTAGGAACACTATGTTGTATAATGATCTAATAGATTATTATTGGTGGTCATATATGACATGATAAATTTTATACATTATTTCACAATTACATACACGCCCGAAGATTAAGTAAGAGAACCAAATACCATTAGGTATGTTGCATCGTTTACCAATTTTTATTGAAAGTGGGATTAAATATCCATATACATCCTTATTAATTTAACATTTAACCCTATATGGAATAATTATACCTATATGAACATTGGTTTATTTAAAACCTAGATCATTTCCCTCATAACAAGATGATGATGACGGTAAAGGAACTCAAATGCTTATATTATCATGAAGCTACTTGGAGTTCCATTTATAATTTCATTAATAACTAACTATAGTATACATTTAGGTCTTGGAATGTTTTGTCAGGGGTTATTGTATCCCAATTGAAAAAATATTCTTATACTGTCTTCAAATTGATGGTCATAATGAGAAATATATCCATAAGATGGATGGTTATGTTTTAGGCATGCATTTTTGATTTTGTTGGTTCATGGGAAAAAACATTCCATTATAAATATTTGATTATAAAAAATATTTTTGGATTATATTAAAATGGAAACCTTATATTAATTTGATGAGTTCCCATAAAAACCCCCTTGATCGAGGTATAGTTGGGGCAGTGGTCCTTAGATAGATGAATGCTTGTTTAGGAGGTGATGAAAAGGTGTAGTTGTTGTGGAAGATGTTTCAGACTGGTCAGAGATTTAATAAATCCTATATTGGCCATGATATTCAACCATTAGAGGTTCAAGTGGGTGACCAGGTAATTCTCATTGTTTCACCACTATTTGGGCATTATATGTTCGGTGTGTGGGGAATGATGGTAATGAGCATTCTTGGTCCTTTAAAGAATAGTTAACTTCTTTGAAAATGTCTTATTAAATTCATTTTTTTCCTAACATGTTGCTAATTCATGATATTTTTCCTATATCCTTGTTTAGGATGTATCAATAATACCCATCATATTTAATTTAATTGGAGAATATTTATCTTTTCCCCCAATACATCTATGGATGAGAAGCCTATTGAAATTGTCGGATTCATAGATAAAGAACATAATTGAAAAATATCCTCTTGATCTTTTAATATAGATTTATAGTTAGGATATCCATCAGATGTAGGAGATGGAATCATTGATTTGGTATTAATGAACATCTATTTTTGTGTTTACATGTCTTTTGTTCTATCATGGAGAAGAAATATTTATAGTTGGGGAGAATTGGGATACCCTATGGATTCATTAATATGATATTTTTATACCATTAGTTGTTCTAGAAGTTTTTTGGTGTCAGTGGATGGAAATATATATTTTTTTTGAACATTAGAAATCCTTATAGTTTAGATGAATAATTATTTCTAATTGTATAATAACTGATGAAAATGGAACTATAGGGTTCTAGTGTAGTTTTCACATTTTATTTATGGTTATTCATAATGTACATCTCTCATAGAAAATTGTCTATGTTTCTAGGTTTTTTCAGGAGTTTAAGTATGTTTTGATAGTTGTTTTGAATACTATTTATCTCTAACCAGGTAAATGTTTACCAAATGTTTGTAAAAGTATATAGGGATCTTCATTATTGTAAAATGATTTGTTAAACTGAGTGGCATAACCATTCCCCATGATTGGTACATACAAATAGATTGAATTTACCCATTTTACATTGATTTTTGATATATTTATTTACATTTTAACCTCTACATGGAAAAAAATAACAACTCCTCCTTGAACTTAAGGAATATCCCTTTTCTTCTTTAGAAATTTCATGTTATTCTAGATGGATATAATCAAGGTTTGTTCCATTTTTATCGAAGTTTTCTTACCCTGCAAAAATTATTGATTGACCACTCTTCTACTTATTCTATTGTAAGACTAATTTTTTTAAATGTTTGTTCTAATTTTTTGATGGGGAATTGATGATTTCACTTGTTGATCTAAGCTCATGAGGACTCGATCTCTTCAATTAAAGCCTTCTATTTCATAGGTGACTAGGTTTCCTTCAATGTATAAGAAGGTGTTTGTATATAAAATTTTTAACTCATTAATTGATTTTATTTTTTAATATATTCTTTTAGTTTTGATTATGAAGCTGGTTTATTTTATTTCAATGTGGAATTATTCCTTGATATTCATCTTTATAATGTTGGTTCTCATTAAAAGTATAATAACTAACCTTATGTGATTGATGAAATACTTCAATGACGGATTTGAATAAAAAATGGTTTCCAATAATAAAAATAGTCTTCTTCTACATGAAATTTTTTAATCAATTATTATCACAGTTTAGTAAATGTTTTTTGGAAAATATATCACATTGGGAACCATAGGTGGATAAATTATGGGAAAATACAATCTTAGTGGGTGAGGAATGGCTAGAGTTTGTTCTTGTGATATAAATGGATTGTGGTAGGACGTGATATTAGAAGTATTTTGATTATATATGTATTTTTTCCATCAATATTTATTTTATATATTCCCATCGACTATCACTAATATGTTCATGGTTTTATATGTGATCGTATTTTATCATGTTTTTACCACATATATTTTGTATGGTATTTCAATAGATAATAATTTTATTCTATTATACTATCACTCATATTATTTTCATATTCTTTGGTTATGTGAATATAATATATATTTATTAAAACATATGAATGATTTAAATAATTGGTTTTACAAATAAATTTTTTTATACTAGTTTTATTTTAATACAATAGATAATAGTTTTATGTTGATGAATTTATATAGATTTTTCAGTTCTATCGTAATAGGATTTAGTGTAAAAACCCTTAATTCTGCTTTGGGAGCTTGTATATATTTCTTTATAGGATCTAGGTAATAGTAAGGGCATTATGTAGTTCTCTTGATTCACATGGATAACGTTATTTTAACAATTGGTTCTGATGGTGGTGACTGATGTTTATAAGGAGAATAGGTTTTTAACTTGTCATATTTATATCATAGTTTAATAGTTTAGGATGGACATATTATGTCTCATGTTGTTTCACTCTACATATTCATGTTATTATAATTATCTACGTTTTTGAAATTACACATGGGACATGTTTTTGGTTGTTTTTTGTTCTAAAATTTTTTCAAGCCATCTCAAGAGATGTGTTATATCAATCTGATCTTTTTCATTAAAAACTAGTCATCCATATTCAATTTAGATATATTTTAGAGAAATTTATTTAATTATTTCATTACAGTTAATATCTTCATAGTCTCTTCTTCTTTACTTTTCTTAATTATTTCATCGCATGAAACAAGATTATCCTTAAACGTTTCAGATATTTCATTCAATTTAATCATCACCTACATCACTATAATTATACAAGATCTTTCTACTATAAAATATTTAGAACTTTTTAACCATTAAATTTAAGGAAAAATTTTATTTATTTATTTCATTATAGATAATAATATAGCAATTTCATCACCTTATTCATCGTAATATTCCTAAACTTTAAATTTTAGGTTGTTTTTTGTGATGTTACCATGAGATCCACACTTAAAATACATTAAATAGTGATTTCCATTATATCTTCATTGTCATTTTATAATCTTTAATTTTATTAGGTATGTTAATAAATAAAAAGCATCATTCAAATACACATTAAAATATTTCATTTTTTAATATTTTTCATAAAAAATAATCTCAAGATTCTAAGGTATTGGGGAATTGAAATCAATCTCCATTTCAAACATTTTCTTAATTTTTTTTTCTGAAAAACTAAGTTCTCTAATATCATCAGAAATAAAATTAATTTTTAATACATAAATATTTATGTCACATAGATCATTTTTTCCAAATAAATTACATTTTCATCAAACTTGTTAGGTAAAAAATGAATGATATATTCAATAGAAATAATGTCTTCCAACTGGTCATCATATCCTATATTTATCCTCAAAACATATAAATGTTATGAAAATTATTTCAAAAGTCTCATAATCAAGAATCCAGATATCATCATTAAAACTTCTCTAATTCTTTACCAATTCACATATCACTCTTTTATTACCTTCATAGATATTTTTGAGTTTGTACGAAATGAATTTTTTGGATTCTTAATACTTTATGAAAATTAATCCCCAAAAGGGAAGATAAAATATCATTTCTCTATTTTCCATTATTCTATATATTATTATTTTCTCCCATTAGTTTGTAATAACCCTCACTAATTATGGGAATGAAGTTAATTATAGATTTCAATACTTTATAACTAATATATTAAAGTCAGGGATACCGAATTTCCTTTGAAATGAGATTAAAGATCCAATAAAATGATAGAATCCCATTATTATTCATTGATGAAATTTTTTTTTGATTGTTTATATTTAGAATCATAAAATAATTCATCAACCAAATAGACTACAAATAAAAACACCTAATCAACCAATAAAAACTGAAGGGAACTTATCTCTAATACATCGTAAGGAATGAACTACAAGATCATTTTGAGATCACTAAGAGGGAGTAGAATTAATGTTCTTTATACATTTTATGTTTCCTTTAATATAAAATTATATAGTAGTTTATATGAGTGATTTCATTATCAACGAAAACATCCAAACACACACTTTTTTTTTTGACAACAAAATAAGACGGATCCATTAATGATGGAGATCAGCAGAAATACAGGAGCATAACCACGATGGAAAATGATTGAGCCAGAGCAAATCCTCGTAGGGAGGGCCAATGCCTGCCATCTTGTGAGCGGCTTCATTCGCTTCCCTTCTAATAAATGAGAAATTGCAGGAATTGAAGCCTTGTCTCCGTGAGTGAATACACCGGATAATGGGACCGAAAGGTTGAAGCCCGCCATCAGTGAGATTGATGGCATTGATTACAGTGAGACAGTCGGATTCGATGTGAATGGAATCCCAACCGCAATCTTTTGCGAAGTTTAATCCAGCAAGGATGGCGGCGGCCTCCGCGACTGAGGGCTCCCAAAGTGCATAATGTGCTTCGTATTTGGCAGCGATAGGATTTCCCAGGTTGTCTCGGGCCAGTAAACCTAGTCCAACTGGGCCATCCTTAGGGAGAGAGGCATCCACATTGATCTTAACAATCCCTTCCGGTGGGGGGCACCAATGTTGGGGAAGAGGAGGGTGGGTGGAAAGTCTTTGTTGTTCAGGGTGGTTCTGCCAAACCGCAATCCATGACAATGCCCGGTCAATCCAAAATCTGGGGGGCCTCCGGAAATGATTGAAAATGGCCTCGTTCCGCCTATTCCAGATAATCCAAGCCAAAATGCACAGGGCGCCTGCTTTGGCCGGCGAAAAGGAGGAGCACCATCGCATCAGGAGAGATGAAAGATCTGAGGCGGTGTCCAGAAACAGCTCAAAAGTTGATCCCCAGCCATTCCAAACCTCCTGAGCCCCGGGACATTGAACTAGAGCATGGAAAGGGGATTCAGTCTCAGAAGGGCAGAAAGGGCAAGAGTTGTCGATTGAAAAGTGTCTGTAGACAAGGAGGCTCTTAGTTGGGAGGATACCAGTACACACCTGCCACCAGAAAAAGCGAACTTTAGGGGGAACATTAAGCTTCCAAATTGATGTCCAGGGCCTCGCATCTCCTTCTGAAATCTGAGCAGAAAGAGCTCGCCGGTAGCCAGCTTTCACTGTATACTCACCTGAGCTGTCGTTTGTCCAGTAGAGATGATCTGGCCCTGCGTCTGACACACAGGGAATACTCAGAATAATTCTCCGATCCCTCTCATTAAACCAGGAGAAGAGTTTTTCCAGACACCATCCCGCCCCTTGATCATCAAAAAGACAACAGACTGTGGCATGTTCGGATCCTGGAAAAATAGGGGATGACGCCTTCGTGCCTGTCTGATCAACAAGCCAAGGATCGGACCAAATCTTGACCGTAGAACCATTTCCAATCCTCCAGCCGAGACCTTTCCTCAGAAGATTACGACCGCCCCAAATGCTTCTCCATAGAAAACTGGGTCGATAGCCAAGATGGGAGTCCATAAAATCCTTATGTGGGAAATATTTAGCCCGGAGAACACGCGTGCATAGGGATGATGGGTTATTAATCATACGCCAGCCTTGTTTAGCCAGCAAAGCATCATTAAAAAGATAAAGGTCCCGGAAGCCCATTCCGCCTACAGATTTTGGTTGACAGAGAGCAGACCAGGCGATCCAGTGGACTTTATTTTTTCCGTCCTTTCGTCCCCACCAAAAGTTAGATGTACTGGATTGAATCTTAGAAAGCACCACGTCAGGGAGTTTAAAAATAGACATCAGATAGCTGGGGACAGATTGAAGTGCCGCCTTGATGAGGATTTCCTTTCCGGCCTTGGAGATTTTTTTAGGGGTCCAACCTTGTATTTTTCTTTCAATTCGATCCACAATAGCTGAACAGATTTCTTTCTTTGACCGTCCCACCACCGTCGGGAGCCCAAGATACTTCTGGTGCTTATCGACCCCAGGAATGCGTGCTAAAGAGCAGAGATCTTCTCTTTTCGGCTGGGGAACTCCAGAGCTGAAAGAGATTTCTGATTTACTCTGATTGATCATTTGTCCTGAAGCCCGTTCATACTGTTGTATCGCCTGGCAGATTGCAGTACACTCATTAGGGGTAGCTCGAGAAAAAAGAAGGCAATCATCAGCGAAGAAGAGGTGGGATATCGGAGGGCCCTTGCGACACGCTTTCGCCCCATGGATTATGGAAAGCGAGGCTGCCCTGGAAAGGAGGTTAGAAAACACATCAGCCACTAAAATAAAAAGGAAGGGTGAAAGAGGGTCTCCCTGGCGAAGCCCACGGGATGGGGAGAAGCCTCGGGTGAGCACCCCGTTGACATTAATGCAAAAGGAAACTGACGAGACGCATTGCATGATCATGGCAATCCATTTGGTGCAGAAACCCATCTTGAGCATCACAAATTCCAGGAAGTTCCATTCCACTCTATCATATGCCTTAGCCATATCCAATTTCCACGCCATGATCCCTCTCTTTGCTCGTGTACGTGTTTTCATGGAATGAAAAATTTCATGAGCAATAATGGCATTATCAGTGATTAACCTTTTTGCCACAAAAGCGCTTTGGTTCTCAGAAATGACGTCGGGTAGCCAAGGACGCAACCGATTCGCCAGGATCTTCGAGAAGATCTTATACGAGACATTGCACAGACTGATCGGTCGAAAGTCCGACACCCCTTGCGGATTTTTCATTTTGGGAATGAGAGTAAGAATAGTATCATTAAGAGGAGACAGGTCCGTTTTCCCCGCCCAAATATCCCGCATTAAATTGCAAATGTCTGGACCGATGATGTGCCAGTAATTCTTGAAAAAGAGGGCGTGGAATCCGTCTGGTCCCGGGGCTTTCGTAGAGTGGATTTGCTTTAAGGCCTTAAGAGTCTCGTCATTCGTCACATCTTTAGAAAGTTGTCTGTTCATATCGTCAGAAATCACAGGTTTGATGCAGTCCTCAATCTCGGGAGAAATGTAAGAATGGCCTGCAGAGAAGAGTTTCTGAAAATGGCTCAGGAATGCTTCTTGGATTCCCCCTGGGTCAGACACTTTACTACCATCTGAATTAAGAATGCCAGAAATAAAGTTTTTCCGGCGTCTTGCTGAAGCTTTCTGGTGAAAATAACAGGTATTAGCGTCCCCTTCAGCTATATGAATATCACGCGCTCGCATAGCCCAATATCCTTCCTTATTGCGCAGGGCAACATCCATCTCTCGTTGGGTTTCACTTATTCTGGAGAGAATGCTGCAAGACGAGGGTTTGCTAAGAAGATAGCCAATCTTCCTTAAATTAGTATAATAGTGATTTACATGGTTCACCACTCAATGTGAGAGGGATATTGTTCAGTTTGATATGGATTTTACCAGCATCACATTACTAAATAGAATAGTATTGTATGTTGAATCTCCAAAACATGTGAATTAATAATATTAAAATGATTGTAAATATTAGTCATGATTTTTAATTCATCCACCAAATGGAAAATTCCTTATTATTAGGCGTCCTAGGTTCTTATCACACTGCTATTCATTCGGTGAAGCAAGAAACTACTTTAAATCACTTGTACACCACCCCAATAAGATATTGTTTTATATATCTTCATGATTAAGTTTTACCTTAACAGTGTTTGTTAAAAACAAGTACATATATATATATATATATATATTATTTTTAAATTAAAATGATTAATGTGGGTTATATTTCCCCTAATCCATAATATTTACAACCATCATCAATAAATAATCCTAAAAAACTCTTATAACATATTCCCATATTATTATAGAGAATGTATGAAGTACGAAACCTACTATAATCACTCTACATAATTCAAGATGTAATAATATTTATGTTTTACTCTAATTTTTTTATTGGGATCTCCTAAATCACTTCCATTTTCAATATTATTCTAAGGAGTATATCTTTGGAATCTTTTAACTAATGACATACTTTTCCACCATAAATAAAAATGATTCATGTATTAGAAACTATAACATAATGATTCTCCACTAAAAAATACTCTACCATGTATTATCAAATTCATTACAATAAAATCATCGAAATTAATTTGATCATTATCACATCGAACACCATTTATATGAAAATCAACCAATAGAAAAAAAAATGTAACACTATGTAGAAGGGGTTACTTAATAAAAGATAAAATTTTGCATATTGGTATTTTATTATAATACTATCAAGATTTGTTATTGAATAAAAATAATAAATTGAACATATCTATGATTCGTGATGCTTCCTTATATTACCTTTATTTTTAATCTAAATAAAATCCATCAATTATTAACTAAATAAAAAAAATATTTGATTTAAAAGGGTTCCAAAATTTATCTCCCATATAGAAATCATCGCCCATAGTCCATTGTGATGCCACACAATTCAAATTGGTGTAATTTTTTATGATATAGACAACAATGGTAAATATAAATCATTACATGAAATTATCCACATATTTAATTTTAATAATGAACCATCATACCACATCTTCTTGAAGGAGTCCCTTTTTTCAATTTATCTATTGAAATAAATATATTGAAAATAATCATCAATTAATCCAGTAACACTACATAATTCAAATCTTATTATATGGAAAAAAAGATAAGTTATAAACCTTAAAATTTTCCACCACACACCCTTAATGCATTAAGATTATACAACAATGATGTAAATAATTTACTAAGGAACTCTCCATATGATATAAATAACATTTTAAAATATTATTATTTAAATACCATGGAATACTAATTTTCCATGTCATATTACTTTTCCTTTAATTGAAAACTATTCACCTTCATATCAAAAAATATATGTTCCCCTTTTTGAACCACGCATATCCTTATATGGTTAAGAGTTGTAGAATCCTACGACTCTTCAAAACAACCCAAGATAATTTATACATTAATATTTTTGGGGGAATTAATCATATACATCCTAAGGAATCATAATAAATAAATAGTTTCTACTTTCATCAGATAATCAAATAAATCACATATTCCACCTTCCATGTTGTTCAATTTTCAAATCAAAAAAAAAATCTGCTATATTTTTAAAATTATTACTCATTAATAATGGATTCATTTTTCCTTATTATAAATATCCCCCATGGTTGATATCACTCCTTAATCCAACACCATTTCAATTGTAGTTATGAGAATGAACAAACATTGAGAGAGCATAATTTGTATTTCCTCATGTTGAAGAAGATAATGAGTAAATATGGATCCCTAATTTTCTTTTTATCCACAACAAAATGATAATTAAGATTTATTTCTAATATATCTCACTAAATGTCTCAATTTAATTAATTTTGTGGTTATTTATACCACTACTAAATATTGAGATATCATTATTTTAATTAACTTCTTCGAATGGTTTTTTAAAAACCTCTATAAGATATATTAAATTAAATAAATAAATATCCTTAATCATTACTTATTGTTTAAAATTTTAATTATTTGTTAATTATAAATTATCAATTATAAATATAATTTTTTATATATTGTTTTTTTATTATATATTGTTTAAAATTATAATTATATTATAATTATTAGTAAATAAATTTAATTTATTATTTTTTACTTATAAAATATAAATTATTTATTATTATATGTCATTTAATAATTAATTCTTATTATATATATATTAAACAATTACAAATTCTCTAACAACTAAATTAATTTTTAATTATTAATTTTCAATCCTTGTTTGGTAATTATTAATTCGTTTTTTATATATTAATTCTTTATGATTTATTATTAATTATTAAGTATTATTAATTTTTTGATGTTATGAATTGCATGTTATTATAACTTTTTTATAATTGTTAATCAATAATATTTAGTTATAAATTCATAGTTAATAGTTATAATTTTTTATTATTTATTAATTATTTATAACTATATTTCATTATATATTTTAAATATTAATTACTTGTTAATTATTATATAATAAATATTTGTTTTTCGTTATTTATTATAAATGATGTTTTCTTAATAATTATTAATTATTAATTATTAATGAATTTATTATTAATAATTGATTAATAGAATATTATATTTAATGTTGGTCAGTATTAAAAATTTATAATTTCTAATTATTATGAATTTATAATGAATTTTCAATTTTATTTATTTTATATAGGTATAATGTATTTAATCTATGATGTTGGATAATTAATATTAATTTATAAATTATTGAATTTAAATTCATTTATTGGAGTAGTTAGTCTTTAGAGATTTAAGAAATAATGAGTATGAGTATTGTAAGGACGTGTGGACTCTATGTATGTTATTGTGCCGCATATAAAAAATAATGAGCCTAGATGGTTAAATATTTTTAATTAATTTTTTGTTGTGTGTAAATTATTTTGGAAGAGTGGTTAGTATTGAGAGTGTTACGAAAGAATGAGTGGAGTGTTGTATGAATTAGTGACCTTATAGACTATTTCATGGAATAAATAAAATGGAATGAAATAAGTAAATAATAAAACACTAAATAATTATGATTCATAAAAATTACAATAAATACATAAAACAAATAAAATAATTAATTTTTGAAATATTTTAATTAAAGAATAAAATTTTTAAAAATAATAAAATGTAAAATTATTTTTTGGAAGCTCCAACCACCACTAATCAATCATATATGATATAAAAACCCATTATTAAAAAACTTTTATAATATTTTCCACAAAAAAACCAATTAATTAAAGTTTTTAAAAAATTTGACGAAAAATTTCCCAATGGTCTATAATACCACTGAATATATAAAAAGGCCAATAGATAAAAATTTAAATTTTCTGTATCTAAATTTTTTATCTCATCATGAGTTATGAAAAGTTTTTGATATGATCCAATATCTCCTCAATATTGTCATTATTTATATTCCCTCTATGACCAAAACCAAAAAAATTTCTCCTTAGGTGTTCATACAATCAAGTTATTATTCACACAACAATAGTTATTTAATTTCCAAACAGTCCTGTTTGTTCATTTTTCATTATAATATTCATTAATTTTCTCAATCCATGCCTTACTTTGGGATGCTTCTTTCTTTTGAGAATTATTTCCATTAATTTTGTTTAACATATATCACTCTTCTTAAGTATCTTCTTATCATTCCTTGACATATTTTTTATTACACATTACTAAATTATCCTCAAAATAATTTCAATATTATGATCTTAATCAAAATTTAAAAAGTCCATTGCATGATAAGATTGATTTTTCATTAAATTTATGCTGATATATTTGTTCATTCATGTTGAAATCATTATGTGATCTCCGTAAGAGACGTGATTTGAATGAAAATATTTTTTTATAATAGTAATGCCTGTTTTTTAGAATTAGTAATTAATCATTATATAATTTTAAACAAATACAATATAAGAAATTTATTTAATTTATTTTTAAGACAATATTAAATTAGAACCATCCATTCTTTTATAAAATAATATTTCTATACTAATTATACATTTAAAATTTTGTTATTTAATTTATATTTTTGGGTAATTATTCATATTAATTATAATTACATTCACTCATTACTCCATGAACAGTTTAATTTAATGTTTTACTTTTCATAGACATACTAAAAAAATTCGCCCAAGAATTGGTGATATTTATCATAATTAATAATTATTAATCCTTTATAATATTGCCTTTAATATATAAAAAATTCAATATTCCTCTCTTCTAATTTAGTATAATTTCCCAATATATCTCTATCACCAACCTGATGATAATCAAAAAAGATATTTAAGGATTGTTTTAAAGAAATATTACCCTTCACTTTTGTTTACTCCATTTTATTTTTGGAAAATAATAAATACTATTCATACTACCAGATAGTTTTGTTTTTCCCTTAACGATGAACATTTGTGTCTCCATTGGTCTCTTTTTTGTTATAACTTCTATCTTCCAAAACATGTATAACATCTCCAGAATGTAACTATATTCAATAATCTTTGTGTGCAATTGAAAATTGAACAATTAAAATTCACATTCAGCTGTTTTACCCTTTTATTTCAACAATAGTACTCTTTTATTGAATTTGAAAATTCTTCTCCATTGGCTTCGTGGTTTGAAAATTCCTTGAGATGATTCCCATCATTTTGGAACCAACTATAAAATTTTATAAATTTGATGATGTTTATTAAAAATAATTATAATTTATGTCATTTAAAAGAAATATCCACCTGATATATTTTTAGGGGTTTTAACTTCATCTTCAAAATATTTATTCCTGAGATATAAGATCCAGGTGACTCATTATAATTTCATAATTTCATGATTAAGTTTTTAACCAATTATATAGATTCTATAATAAGTGTATTGTTTCCTCCATTTACTTGTCTATATATCACCATATTAGGTAAAAACTTTATCAAATAGAATTTTCATATAATGAACCAACATTATTAATTGAATTATCCTCAATAAAAATCATACATACCTTATAATTCAAAAACTTTAGAATATTATTTATGAATCGTTGTCACATTAAAAAATTTATAACATATATTATATCCATGGATAGTTGAATCTTTTTAATTCTTCCACATTATCAATAAAACATGATAATAATATAGAATTAAATAAATATGAATTAAATTAAATCCAAAAAATAAATCAAATAAATTAATTGTGAAAAAATCCCAAAAATAAATTAGATATCTCATACTTATTTTTAAACCCATAATCCTCTCATTTATTGTTGTCATTCATCATAGAAGAAAACTACCTTTATTAATAGATATTTATAATATATTTATATCTATGTTATCCAATTATTCAATATAATCATTTTAATTTCTCCTTCTTTAGTCATATTAAAATGAATCCAATTATTTCATCCAATCCAAGTCAATAGTATTCATTTATGTTTAATAGATTTCCCCAAATAAAATTGGAAACTCGGATTTGGACATATACATATCTCCATACCATTACACCTTAATATTTCACGTCATGTTGTAATCCCATCAATTGTATAGAAATATTAGCATCCACTAAATATTAATCTAAATTGCATATCATGTTCACCCATTTCAAAAAATATCTGGCCATCTCATTAAAATGTTACAATATCCATCCATCTATTATAAAAAATTACAATATAAAAAAAACTCTAACCTACTAATTATAATTTAATTTATCCTCTATTGGTGAAATTAAAAATATCGTGGCCTCATATCAATAATTAAATCAATATTAGTGACAACCTTCTTTAATATTTTCACTCATACAAATCATATAAATAAATACCTTATAATTACAGTGAGAACATTCATCCAAAACCAACTAGAACCAATCCTCCTAATTCAAGATGTAATATTATGTCTATTAAAATTAAATATTATCCATAGACTCTTCTAACTCTCTTACATTTTCAATATACAATTCATATTTGAATGGTTTTCATAATTTTCACCAATGAATTAGATAGCCATCATAAATTACTATGAGTTGTTATTTTAGAACATTAAATTTGATGTTTTTGTGTTGATAAATCCATAAACTTGTGTCATCAACTTAGACTTCACCACTATGTTATAATAGATATTAACAAATTCATCATAAAATACAATTCTATATAGATTATTATAAATTTTTTAAATGAAACACAACATCGAACAGAACCAATTACTTATTAGATTAAATTAATATTCCTCTTTTATATTCTATGAAAATATTGAAACATGGTATTTGTAAATTATAGATTGTATATTAAAAAATACAAACTATTTATTCAAATTTAATATTGAAAAATATTTATTTTTGTATTATGAAATTATGAAATTTGAATTCATATTTACATATTAATAATTTTGTCTAATTATTTATCAATATGTTATATTATGGGTTAATAGAAAAAATAAACTAATTCTAACAAATTTCATTATAGAATAATTTATTTTAAAATGTAAATCATAAAATTAATAAAATAATAATTTAAATATGTTTCCATAAAATTATATATAATATTATTGAAAAAATGATATTTATAAACATTCATGATTTTTTCAGTTACCTTTTTAAAATTCAATTTATATTAATATATATTTAACTAATGATTGAAGAATAAAATATTACATTAAGAAACTTATCATTGTAAATGATAATTTTTCATTCAAGATTAATGATTGATGTATGTTTAGAATTATAACAGTTCTATATTTTAGAAAAAAATGATTGATATTGATCATTCAAGATCATATAGTCTAATAAATAACCAAAATATTCACCAACTACTTTCTTCCAAACATTTCATATAAAATATATCCTGGAATAACATTGGTCCAACCATATTGAAAATATTAATTTCACCAAAACTTTTATATTAAAAAATCACTGAAGAAAAACATATATTTTTTAGTATAATTTTCCTTGAAAATTAATCGTTAATTCTTGTAGTGGGATCTATATGATGTCAGAGTATATTTATTATCCATTATTCCATAAATATTATTTTATTATATATATTGTAATTATTAATTCAAAATTTTTTAAAAATTCAACATTAATCACATTATTAAAAAAATTATAGACTACAATGTTATATAAAGATTACCAATAATTTCTTATTAATTGAAAAAAATAGCTTTATTTTGACCATCGGGTCAAAGGAATGTTAAATATTGATCATGGTTCACCTATATTGATGTTTTGGAGGAATCTGGTATTCGGTGTATGAATAAAGGGAGTTTTTTAGAGAATAGGATATGTGAATGGTTTGGGAATATGGGTAGTAGTATCCATGTTTTAATTGCAAAATGTGGATATGTTGGTTCCAATAGAGATTTAGCTGAACTGCCTAAAGATGTGTTTCACCATGAAAATCATAAAAATGTCTAGGTTTTTCAGGTGTTATTGTCACATGATTTTTGAAATAGTACATCCATTATTAAAAAACAAATATCATAGTTTTCATGGGAATTTGATCACCAGATGGTAAGCGCATAGTCTATATAACCATGAGGTATAACCCTACAACCAAATATTAACATCTTAAAATAGATAATTACTCTGATTCCCTAGTAATTTTTAAATATAATTTCCTACTAATCCTTCATTATCTCAAGCCATCTCATCTTGGATTCTTTAGAATACTCTTACCCTTATTCAATGGGGATCCTCAATCAATTTTCGAAGATCTCTTTGAGGTATGTTGGGTTTTCATTCAGTTTGTATCATTTTATCAGGATATACTATTTTCAATAATACCATTGCCTCTCTGGAAACATAAGTGAATGTCATTTGCAAACATAGAATATTTTATGGGGAATTTATACTGTTTCTCTTAGATATAGTATTTTGAGTACCTAATCTATTCATTTCCCGTCACTGGGTTTGAATGATATATATTTCTATACATTAGATAGGTAACTATCATTATCCTATGGCCTATCACATTAAATTATTTTATCCCCTTGGTTTGGATTTATGAAAATGAATTATTTATATCCATGAGTCATGGAATTGTTCTATTATATCAATGGAATGTTATATCAAAAATATTTCCATCAAAAATAGATATTATGAGAATGATGTGTTTGAAAAAAAAATCATTAATGATTGTTTTTAATTTGAAATGGTTTTTAAAACATGGATGGATTTTATAGTAATTATTGATATTTGTATTCTAAAATTTTCTATTGGATTTCATGAAATATAATAATTTTTTAAATAACATTGTGAGACCATAGATTATGGTGTAAAAATAATATATTAAAACCATAATGGAGTAAGATATCACTAAGGAAGGTTCTCGTGATGCCATTGTTTCTTTATGGACCTTGTTTTCTAAACATTAGGATTCACTTATGATGCATACTGTTCATTTCATTGAGTTATTTTTATAAACCCTCATTCCATGGATTTAGGATTTCTGCTTTATGGATACATTACATGCATTTTTTATTTAATTTACTAATTTTCCAACTTAATATGAATATTGATAAATGAAAATATGGTTTATTAATCTAATTAAGCCTTATAGATATATTTTACTCCATATTTCATTGACTAATAGAATATGGAATGCTATGAAAATAATACCAAATAATGATTTTATTTGAAAAAAAATTATTTTGATTTTATTTTCAAATATGATATATAAAAGAAGAATCATATGAATGTGGATAGGCATTATATGGATTTTATAGAGGTATATTATTTGTCTTTAGCTATCACACCCTAGTTTTTCCATTTGTTATTTGAAAAATTGTGATTTTATGATAATGTTTAAGGGTATTTCATCTTGTATGCGACAACTCTTATCGATCATGTTTCCTTGTAGTAGGTTGGGATAATAGTAACATATGGTTACATGGAGATGGACGCATGGGTATCTTCTAGTTCCATGTTAATGTTATTTCAAATATCTCTTCTAGAACTTTTTATACGGTTATTGGGTGATGCATTTTTGGTTTCATTTATTTATATATATTATTTTGGAAACATATTGTGATCCTCTGATTACTTGTATCATTTTGAAGTATTTTTTAAGGTAAAAACATTCTAGCATTTATTTGAATGACACATAAGTTCCAATCACTAGCACATACTGACTGAGAATTCACATTGGTTGTTTTGGAAGGCCATGATGGGAGTCATTATGCGTTGACCCATGATGTTACATCAAAAATTAGTATAAATGGGTTGAATATTAATTATAAACATCCTCTAGTGCTTGTTTATCACCGTATATTTTCATGTGGATGTGGATATATGAGATATAGGACTATTGAAACATGATTATTAGTGTTTCATTGTGACTTTAAAGCTAACACCCAAGAAACCCCTTGAGTTTCCATGGTATATCCAAGAATTTTTTTATCCTTATTTATTAGTATAATATTTTTCATTGAATTCATTAAACTCAGTTTATAATAGTGGAATCAACTATAACACTTTGCGTTTTTCTTTCCAATTTTTTTATTGAATATAAATCCTTCAAGTAGACCACATCAGAAGGATAGAATACAATAAATGGATCAAGGCTCATGCGATAATCCTTCAGTTGACTATGTTTTAGTGGAATCAATTGTACGATGAATCTAATTCTTGGGATATGTATCCAAATTTTAACTAAAACATAAGGTTTACAATGATTTATAATTTATTAAGTAGAATCCATCAATCATTCATTTTGACATTGGATTGTAGTAAATTGAATAATGGATCAAGAAGATTGAGAATGTTTTTTAATTTGTTAAAATTCTAGATGACACTAATGAATTTTTCTCCACATATTTTCAAGATGGGTCGAGGAAGAAGTTTTTGGAATATATTATGCATGCAATTTTCAATGATAATTTCACCTAGAGTACTTTAATGAATAAATTATATCAATAGTTCTATCTTAATACGCATAGAGTAGTGAAGAAACATAAGTATTTTATTTTTGGGAAAGGATATTATTTTTTCGCGGAGAATGCTACATGTTTTTTTGAGTTATTTCACTAAACACCATAGATTATTTATAATGACTACCTCAAGGTATGGATGTTAATAATGAGTTTGAGACATCAAATTTGGTCTATGATTATTTTTTTTCACTCCAACCCTCCTTTATAGGGGTTTCTACAGTGTAGCTATTTATTATATGGATATAATAATGTGTATAGACACTTTCAAGAATCTGGGATTGTATGAGGTAGATAGTGTTTTTATACTGATAAGAGGAAGAAAGGTGAAAAAATAAAAATGTTCTCAAAATGGTGTACAATAGATGTAATGGTTAGGTTAGGAGGTTTCTTATCAGTGCAAAATAAAGGGACCACTTAAAAAAATTCTTGTATCAACCAAGGTTTTTCATGGATGATTGAAATATGTTAATAATAATCATTTTTTGGGGGGATCCTTGTGTGGTAGAATTATATCCATAATCAATAAGGAATCTTAGTTTGAATCTACTGCTATAATGTGGTGGGATATGATCATCTTTCCATTTATAATTCCCAAATCACGGAGAATGGGACAAATGAGGCTAGTCACATCTATTTAGAAAAGGTTTCTCTAGAAGATTCTAAGAAATTACCAAATACATTGAGTGGTATGTTTTTATTATGGTTATGAAATTATTTGATATTGATGAAACATATTCCATTATCTCATCAACTCTTACTGATGTGTTGTGTTTCATTTAAGGATTATTCCTTTTGTGAATACTTTTTCAACAACATTAGGAATTATGTTACAGAAGGGTTTTAGATTTCCCAAATATAGTGTTATGGTTGATGACAGTGAGAATATATGTAATTTCCAACTAATTTAATGTCAAAAAGTTGATTTACTCATTTTTCTAGATGAGATGACTTGCTGTTATGCATAGATCAATTTCAATTAATTTTAGATCTAGATTCATAATTCTTATGGAGTCATTCATGTATTCCTCGTTGATTTAAATCTTATATCTATGAGAGTGTGTATTTTTTTCCAACTATTCAAATGATCTATAGACACTTATTATAGATGTTTCTTGATTTTTTTGATCAATATGTTTGTTTCAATCTTCTTAGGGTAGTGGTTGAGCTTCCTGATGTATTTTTAGATGATTTCAACGGGTATCAACCTTTGATAGTGGTTAATTTGTTATTATAAAATTTCATTTGGTGATGAATCTCATTTAATTAACATCATAATATATTTAACCCCCAGAATAAAGATAATAAAATTTTCAACATGAGGATCTTTAGGATATGCAATTTATCCATCCTAGTATTTCACCATAGGATTCCTGAGCACTACTTTCAAGGGTGGTGGATGCGTGTCTCAAAAATTTTATTGATTACCTGAAACTCAACCAAGTTACAGTTATGAATAAATATACATAGCATATGCCAGATTACCTTTTAGATCAGATCATTGGAGCCAGGTGTTTTAAAAAAATTAATCCAGTACCTGGGCATCATCGGTTGATGGTCCCAATGAAAGAAACTTCAATAAAATAATTCATCATAAGGTATAAGAATAATGGTTATGTTGTCATGTGATTTGTTATTATTAATTCTCCTATAATATTTATGGCTTTAATTAATTAAATTATCAATCAATTCATGTATTTCAATTTTATTTTATATTTGTTTAAATATTTGTTTCGTCCAGATTAATGCCAGATAATGTTGAGAATTTGAATATCATACTAGGAACATTAAAAGTTCCTCTTATTAATGGGATGATATCATGTTTTAGTTATATATTTAATGGGATAAATTTCAAGAATATGTGATTTTTTAAAATGAGTTCTCCATTGGTCATGAGAAGGTACGAGTGGTGATTTCGTGGGAATATCCACGAAATGCGGTTTAGATTCAGATTTAATTGGGATTAGATAGTTATAAAAATCTATTCTTTGAGATTTTTTTATGATTCAATCTTCTATAATAGAGTTCTCATGTAAGGTTGCGAATATTTTGGAAAAATTAGGTCTATATATTTTTTAGAATTTAAATGTGATATGAACAATAACACTAGTCATGATTCTTCGTCATCTAGGTCTGGGATATGATGTCTACTAAGAGTCCTCTCGTATATGATTGGGTTATGTTTTGAAGTATGGAATCCAGGTGGTATCTTATGGCTCTCATTAATTAATACCTTATGAAAATAACTACCCTTCTCATGAACTCGTGTAGGATGTAGTTATGCACAACCTTATAAAATGTCACCACTACCTATTCTAGGGGATACATACATTGTATTTGGACTATATGATTATGATATATATCTTCACTAATATGGATATTAACCTTAGAGGGAGTTAGTTTGAGGACTATAATTTTACCTTTGACTTTAATATTTCATAAACATCTCGAAAATGAAACATGCTCATTGATGCTTTGAGCACAAAAATATCAACTAAAACTATGATGGAATTAGTGTAGGAGAGGTTCTCGATTGGATTTTTATGGGGATACACATTGAGTAATAGGGATATGACATCAAATTATTCCAATATTGTCCATATTCTAGTATATATATGGATGATAATATTCTAGTTGGATAGTTTTCGGATACAAAATGTTTTCTCCTTAGAAATATTCATCATAGTGGGGATAACATAGGTAAGTAGTAGTATGAGAAGTCGAATACCCATGGAGGAGACAATGTCCTAGATCATGATGTAGATGAGCTCTACTTCCCCCTCCTGAACAGAGGGGGTGTTCCACAACCACTTAATATGGGTATCCCTCCGCCTTGCTTGATTATTCCTTTCCCTAGGATCCATCTATCCCCGAAGGTTCCGGAAATATTTCAGGAGGCACCACAGCTTCCCCTTCTCCCGGATGAGATCAATCGCACCGCAGATTTATGCAAGTTAACCATGGTTGCATAGTTTCATCCTCAGTGACCATCAGTTGAAAAGTTTGAGCGATTTTTATTGGAATCTTGGGAGTTAAAGGTGCATGCGGTTGTTGTTCTTCTTGATTGGAGGCATATTATGATACATTTTGGATCAGAAGCGGAATTGATTGTGGCCTGGTCTCGAGCTCCTATAACATGAAACTGTTCTTCCTCATTTATGTTTTGTTGGAGATTTTATTTTCACATGTGACGTGATCCTACGAAGATTACAACGTTGGTAAGTCTCCCTGGATTACCTCTTTTTTTCCATAATCCCTCGATTTTATGTGCAATTGGAAATACGATCACCTAGTACTTGTGTTCTGATCGTCAACTCGAGTCCATGTGTCACCTGATTTTTCCACAGATCTGCGTGGAGGTAGATTTTTCAAATCCACCAGGGGACTGTTTCTAGATTACGTATTGCATGGCATTACTTTTGAGACATAATGTTGTCTTTGTGTCATGGGTGTGTTCTTGTGTGGCCTGCTCCCGTTTTGGCCATTTGGATCTGGTCTGTCGTCATGCGAGGGTTCTGGGTAGTGCACAAGTGGTTGAAAGGAAAAGCTCTGATGGTGGTTTTACCACTATATTGAATCTAGTTCTGGGCACATGCATTTCTTTTGTACCTGTGAATGTGTGAGGGAATGAGAATGGAGGCCGGAATGTACAAGAAGAGTGTAGTGTCCCTTTAGTTTTGGTTGAGAGGGGGGATCATGTGGGAAGCCCATATCTTGGTGTGGTAGTGCTGGGTACATGAATGGAGTGGGAGCTATGGCCAGTTCTTCACAAAGAGTTGAGTATGCCTGTTTTTGAAATGAAAGAGGTGCGGGAGTCACTCAACCCATCTGTGAAAAATGATTTTCGGAGGTTAAAATGTGGGCTTGGTGTTGAGGAGTTGCGCTTGCTGGAGCATGCTCCTAGTCAAGTGCAGTTAGTTTCATGCAGTTTCAACTGAGAAGAAATAGAAGTGGTAGATGTTCTCTATGGTAAGGTCCTATTAGGAAATAGTTTTGCGGGCCTGGAGATGGAGGAGACCCCCATGGTGATGGATGATCCGCAGGATCATGCAGTCATGAATCTGAAAATTAGATCCAGCAGTTTTGGAAAGGCTCTAGTTGATATCTCAAGGCCGGGGACTCTGGAGGATCTGGAAAAATAGGGCAATCTTCACTGTCTTTCTTTGATTGATCACAATATTCTTTCTTTGATAATGGGCGGTGAGTCACAGACAACCTCAGATGGAGTCTTAGTGAGGAAAGAAGCTGGATGAAAAAACATCATCCATGTGGATCTCACTGGTAAATGGGGAGATGTCCCTGACAGTGACAAAGATAATGATAGAGGGGTTTCAAGACCCACTTACAGTGATATTGTGCAAGGTGGTCAGAATAATTTGTCTGAAAGTGAAGGTGTTGTGACTGCTCCACTAAAGATGAGAACAAGAAAGGACTACTCTTACTTACCGAAGTCGTTATCCACTAGGTCTTCATCTAGAAAGTAAAAAGAGAATTCCCTTGATCCTAAAAAGAGCCATGTGAGAAAACAATCAAGTAAGGAGGAACTCTCTATGGAGCAACTGGTTCTCGGAAAGAAGTATACCAAGGTATTGCCGATATATGATACAAACTCTAAATGGGAGTCGGCTACTATGGAGGATGTGATTTTTGATGGATGTGTTGAGGATTAGAATTACTATGATATTTAGTCATTTATTTTTAGTTGGAACTAATATTTGGATGTGACTAAGTCGTATGTTTGTACTTGTGTTCCTTACATTCTGTATTTTTTTTAATAATGGGTCAGAGGTTTTCCTCTGGCTGAGCTTTCATGGTTGGTTATTAGTAGTAGTACCTGGATGGGAATCTATCTTTCTGTGAAAAAATGTTTGATCGTATTCACAGAATACATGAATTGATGGATAATATACATTTCTATAGTTTTTTCATGAACCCTGGAGCTACCATGATATATCATGTCCTGAGAGATTACTACAAGTGGCCGTGAATGAGATGATTGATTTTGGATTTGGTGTCTTGGTAACGTACAAGTCACAGATTTTTAGAGGAGAATTGTAGAAATACTATATTTATAAAACCCGTACACATTCCAGAATGGATCTATTTGTAATATCCCTAGACCTCATAGATAGAGTATCTCATAATACTAGTGGTGATGATAGGTTATGTATGATAATTGATCTATTCGTGAAATCAATTAATTTTTATAATATCAAGGAGTCAATGAGGTAAGAGGATATTAGTAAATTATGCGTGTGGTAGGTAATTAAAATTCATAGTGTTCCATAGATTATAATTTAGGGTAGGGACCCTTTATTTATATATAAATTATATAGTACTGGATTACCAATAGTTATAGGTTATCGTTTGAAATGCACCCCAGTATAACATCAAATAATAGACAACAAGACGAAATTATCCATTCAAATTAATGAATATATTCATTGGGAATGATTTATTAACATTAATGGGTCATGATATAAAAAAAACATTAGTTTTGGTTATAAAAAATAATATTTAACTTCTTTAGACCAATATGGAACCATTCGAGTTATTTCATGAGATGAATTTTATATTTCCTCTTTTATTGGAAGAGATTTGAGAACAATGATTAGTTAGACCATGAATAATTTAAAAATATATTAAATTTTATAATTGTTCAAGATATCTTTAGAGATATATAAATGTCCCGAAAATTCATTTAATGATTAACATAATTTTTTGTTTTCATTTATGTTATGTAATTATGATTTCATCAGGGTTCACCAATGTTGTGATATAGATGTTTTCGAAGGGAAATAAAATTATAACCTCATTATATTGAAACATATTATATTGTTGAAAGACTCAACATGTTGTCAAAATTATCAAACTCTCCCTTTAATTTGACATTTATACAGGATATGATTAATGTATACAAAATGAACATGTACTATCCAAATCCATACAATGTGATCTTATGGGAAGATATTTAAAATAATCCTGACCCTAAGTGACAGAAATAAATGTTAATATAGTGGACCGACATGATAACATGCTCTATGAAAAGGCAATTCCATTTATATTAGTGGTATCTAAATTATGAATATAACATCAAGAGACATTGGATAATGATTCCTTAGAAATACTGTAATGAAATTATATATATTCACGTTGTCATATATATTTATTTATGGGGAAAAAAGATTCATTCTGAGGGTAATTGTGATGCCCTCTAGGATGATATAAGAATTACTTTTGATCACGATTCATTTATTTGGGGGATGTAGGGAATTATGGGAGTTGGTGGTAGGAGATAGTCCGTTTCCACAAAAATTCTCTATGTGAATTATTAGGGTTCACAGTTAATAGTAACCCTGTAGTAACTATGTGAAATCTGTCAGTTAGTTCTAGTAGTGATTTTCATGGTTTTTCTAATTGTATGAGTCACCAAAAGAATGATGTGGGTGTTTGGGTGTTAGTCAAATTTCTACCGAATTATTTTTCAATCCATACAGTCATTACGAGGAAACATAGAATCTTGGTTTTGATGGGAAACTGAAAAAATGTATTATTACCATAGTGTTTTTCTATCTATACAGCCTAACTATGTGGACTGATCTGAACATATATAAAATAAAAAATTACCATGATAACCTAGCTCATTTTTTACCTAATTTACATTATCAACCCATATTAGCTCATTCCAGGCATTATAGGATGATATAGACAACTCTCCATGTTTTTCCTTGGGGTCATTGATAGATTTGGTTGGATCATAAAAATTTAGGTCTATTTTTCCTCTTCATTTCCCTTTCTCTTAATATCTATTCTGCATGTCTCCTTAGAACCCAAATTTCATATTATTTATAGATATATGGGTATTAATGGGAAATTGAATGTTTTTTTTCATGGATATAGGTTATTCATGATGAAAATAATTCTTTTCATAGAATCAATTTTAAGTCCAACACTATTATTTCCGTTCTCATGGATAGAGTCTCTATCATATAGTTTATCAACTAAAATGTATTTATTATTGTTATTATCTTGTACTGAAACATGGCCTATCAATTTTTATGTAAAATAATATAATGATTATAATATCTAATTTTTCTTCTAGTTTTTCACTCTTTTGAGTGATTTATATGGTGGTATTTGTTAGAAATGTGTCTATGAATTTAAGGTGGAAGACAAGAGAGGAGACATGGATGTTTAGACTTTGAAAATGACATTGGATGGTCATTGGAGTATCTATATGTTTATTATAAATTTCATACCCCAGTAGCTTTCTCGTGAGGTGCCATCGACCATCTGATGGTGATGGTTGATACTTTGTGATTTTTCTAGCCACACTATCTATTCAGTGCAACCAATCTGATGAATCATTAAATGATGCTCACATATTTAATTATATAATCCATTGACACATCAATATTATACAATTTTAACCCTATTAACACTATTCTATATTTTTAAACTCTCATTTTGATATTGTATATCTTACATTCATCTCCCATTGTTCCATCAAATGTAGAGAAATATGGTGACACGTAAATTCTGATTTTTCCAAAGATATACATTAAATAAACCATCCTTTTAATTAAATGGGAATGGATCTATGATTGATATATTTTTTCTATACCATTCCAATAATGAATTCACCATTATAACATAGATATGTGGATAATCTAAATATTTTATGACACATCTTTATCAGATTGAGCCAACCTATAATTTCAGACATTAAATTAGTTTGTGTTTATGATACATCTTCCTCGCGCAATTCTTTATAAAATATAGCAGATATAAAAATTATTTTTTGATGAACCTTTGATAGATTTGGTGGCAAATTTAATTTACCAACAACATCCAAGTCATAAGATGATGTTTCCTCATCAGTGGTAGAAGTTTCCGTGTATGTTTATTCTTATAGATCATCTTTGTATAATCTTTTTCTTGAGTATAATCATTGATCTATTTTTCATTTAACTAATTCTGCTGCATAGAAATTTGTTGTCTAGTAATGGGGTTATCATCTAGAATGAATGATGTAATATTAATCTATATAGAATCAACAATGTATTAGGTTAATTGGTGATGAATCCTTCAACATATCTCGGATCCTGTTCTATTGAAAGGATCCATGAGGATTTGTATTAATAGAAAATCATTATAGACATGGATTATATATTTTCTGTATTTCTAATCCACTTTATATGGTGAAATAGAAAGAATATATACATACATTATGTGATATAATTTTTTGAATGTGTGTACAAAGTGGAATGGGTTTCAATACTTTGACTAACCATGGATTTATTTATCAACATCACTAATTTTGGATGTTTTGTAACATTTTTAAGACCTTAAATTATCTTTTTACCTTAATTACATTTTGTGTTTCAATATCTTATTTCAATTAAAGAGGGGATTTTATTGTGTCTGTGTGTATCCCATTATACCCTTATATGCTCATTGATTCTGGGGGGGACTATTCGTGTATCTTTTCATCATCAATCATACTGATCACATGTCATTATATGTTTATATGAAATGGTCGTGATGACATGTTATGTCATTATTATTATGATCACTATGCATAATCCCATTTTGTGCTGCTCGGGATTCCCTTTCTCTGACGAAGGAAAACCTTGTCCCATTACTGCGGACACACCACACTCTTTGCCTAAAAAAAGTCAATTTTAGCATGGACCTAAGATAACAAATCCATACTGAGAATGATGTCGTAAGTCCTCGACGCTACCACCAATAGGTTCCAACTGAAACTCTCACCTCCATGGGTAAGATCAAAGTGTCTGCAATGGTGTGCGAACTTTGAGTCTCCTACCGTAGGTGTCTCCAAGCGTAAGGATCTATTTAACGGTTCTACTAGAATATAAATGTTTTGCACAACGCATGTGGTGATGATGGAATAACTGGAGCTTGCGTCTATAAGTATGAAAGCTAATGTAGAGAAGACACAGATCGTACCAAGTATCATCCCTAGAGTCCCTGAGTCATACACCCCGACCGCATGTAGCTGTCCCCGTCCCTATTCCCCAGCTCCCTAATCCTGGTACAGACCTCCTAGGGGTGGTGGTGAAAGTAATTATAAGCATATACCACCACCCACAGCTCTCTCTGCTCCTCTACCATGTCCGCCGCCTGGCAGGTTTTTCAGCTCCAATGTCTGCCTCTACCTCGGTGGTGCATCCACCTCTTCCCTGTCAGCAGCTCGATAGGTCGGACAATCTCTAGTGATATGTCTCCTACTAATGCACATGTAGCATTGCTTCTCCCTAGGCTGACTGGATCCAGCCTAAGAGCCCTGGACTATCGATCCTAGGTCCAAGGTCATCTGATGACGTTTCCCACATCCGGATCCATGAGCCTGATGTCAGTTCCCTCCCGTCGGGGACTCCGCACCAGTTTTCCTGCAGCTGACTACTGTCGGTTGTCTCTGATCCTCCAAAAATCTCTCGATCACCAAGGCATGCTCCAAAACTCTTTTATAAGTCGAAATTCATAGGGTCGTAAACTAGCTTGATGTCCCATCGTAGACTTTGCTCGAAGTTCTGAGCTCTAAAGTACTGATCCCTGAACACATTCATCGAGTACCGGGCGAGGTTGGTGAACCTCAATTAATAGTAAGCTACTGTAAAACTACCTTTATAGAGCTTAAGAAGATCCTGGATGCACACTTATCTCAGCTTAACTAGAGAGAACTCCTCATAGAAGAGTCACTCGAACTCTGTTCATGAAAGAGTCTCATCGTCGTGAGTCTGTGTGGTCAGAATCCACCATCGTCCTACCGAATCCTGAAGAAGGCTCCTCCTAGGTTCACCATCTGGTCATCTGGTGTCCTCACTAGACATAAAACTCTAGTCACCACCTCAAGTTAGTCCTCATCCGCGTGTGGTTTTGGCTCCCCTCAGATCCTGAGGGGTCTCTTTCTCTGGGACTCATGTAGCACGCTAAGCATGTGCTCCTCGTCGGTCGGTATTGTCGGTCCGACGGGATGATCCACTGGTGGTGGCATAGAAGGTTCACCACCTGGTGGAAACGCCTGGGGAACAATTCCCTGTATCAAAGCCTCGTCACTGAGGGGGTCATCCCCGTGTTTGTGCTGCTGAATCCTAATGGGTATTCTACGTGAAGGCATCCTTTAGAGAAACAAGATATAACATGAGTATATCAGGATAGCTGACTCAAAAAATATTTAAAACACAACCCATTCCTATATGAAGCACGTACCTTTATTTAATTTCCCCACAACAAGTGTTTTTGAGTACCGAGTCAAAAATCAGGTTATCAGAGTCTTGGTGTATGGATACGTCAGCCGACGCACCAACAATGGAGTCTCTGGCCAAAAATCCGAGCTCGAAATAGTAAACATTGTTTCCCAAAACCCATATCAGATACTCTTGGTCCTATGGTAGAACCAAACACCTCTAATACCACTCTTTCATGACCCGTCCTAGTGGGGCATGCGACATGTCTACCCAATCCTGCCTCTAATATTCCAGAGTCTGGTGACTATCACCAAGTAGGAAAATTACTAAATTGGAGGCTTTGACTAAGAACACGTACACATGGACACAACTCTAAGACCACAAATGCTAAAATGTAAAAAACCACTAGGGAAAAAATTCATGCATAAAAATAAACCCAACCAACAGTGTATGATGGAAAGTAATGTACTAAAATTAAACTGGGCCAGACTACAAGCCCACAAAAAAAGAGTTTGAAAACAGAACGGTCCAACTTGTAAACACAAAGAGGTATTGGGACTACTGCTTGTGTCCAAAGGAATGCCTCGGCCTATAGGGAACTCAGAAAGCTTCTTCCCATCCCGGTCTGCCCTGGACTCTATCAAATGCCTTCTCGTCTGCACAAGACACTACACATGCGGGGAGAGCCCGTGCAGGGGTGATTATAACAATACTCGGTAGAGGACCTCGAAAAACCAAATGAATGTTCATAAGGGAAATTCATAGTTAGCTCTACATAGTATATGTCTACTGAACATATAATAAGAAATCACAATCCATATATATCCAAAATCCGAACCCCTGTTCTAGAGATAAGACACACAACCACGTACCCCTCATCTATGGATTCAGTTCGAAGATCCCACAAAGCACTCGTTCCAGGTTAACACAATCCACGAGTCTGGTAGCTCCGATGACGTCCTTCCGAGATGTACTATTCATCGGGAATATTCACAAGAGGAAGTTACACTCATTACTGGAGACACAATCTTGAGTGGGAATATTACGATAGATAGGTGCACTCATTATGCGAGACACACTCATGAGTGGGAAAGATCTTGATACACGGATGAGGATCACTGCCAGGGCCATGGAAGATACCTTGAATCATTCGGAATTCACTTTATAGTTAGAGGATCAACACTTGATAGAGTTGGTCATGTCGATTCCTGACTCTACCTAGGGTCAAAAATGGATAGATCATCTCAATTCGGGCATCACAGATGGATGCCTAACTCTATCACAGAATGTCATGCTGAAGGGATCGTACGTCATTAAAAGGAAATGATGCCTCAACTTCAGGGGAACGATGTGAAGGGGCATTAACCCAAATGAAATATTTCCAAGATATAATGTATAAGAGTACCATAATATTTTCCAACAGTGCACAGCGTGTAGAATAGTTACACGGCGTGTAGAATAGTTAAACGTCGTGTCGTCTGACCCCAGGTACTGCCCGTGTACAACGGCCCGTGTAGTAAGGATGGTAATGTATAAAAGTTATTTCATTGAGTGAAGTAAGGTGTACAAGCCGTTTCATAGTAACTGGGGTTGGCTCCGTGTACAAAGAGCATTTGTCCATACACGGTCATCAACCCATGTACTCCAACCCGTGCAACCGGTACACGGGGTGACCCGCGTGACTCGCCTCGAATGGTCGTGTGATGGAGTACACAATCATGTACTCCATCCCGTGTCCATGTATCCCCTAGATACACACCTAGTCCCACATATCCACCTCTTCTATCCTGCCTAGATAGTACACACCCTATTCTAAAGCTGTGTGGTCTATCATGTGTTCTTGTACTTCCCAAAATACATGCCGAGCATCATGGAAATTCCATCACGCCGTGTGACTAGGGTCACACGTCGTTTGATTCCTCTTTGACCCTCCGAAACCAAGCCTCCAACACCAGTATAACATGGTGTGTTCTTTGGAAGTACATGCCGTGTATTATTGAAATTTCTAGAAACACGGACTTCCAGCGTCGCGCCTCTGGGGATGTCTCGTTCGTAGATCTGGTCATTCGATTGCTATGTAACACCTAGGTTTTGGTCATCTCCACACCAAAATGCTGCTTCTATTGTTTTCGGACCTCCGACCGGCCCCGATAACATGTTTTGATCTTCCCGCGTGAAAAATTCTTGAAGAACGACCTCTTTCGATCTGAGTTGATTCATCGTCTGTCATTGTCGTCGCACCTCTATAGGGTCATCGTGATGTCATATCATCAGTTTGGGATCATTGCATCCCAAGACGAGTGTGCAACAATCTATTATTCATCACATCATGTAGAATGTGATGAAAGCGTGATAAGGAAAGGGGTAAAGAAGAACTAATTGAAAAAATTTGATAAATGAACCTATGTCATCATTCATCATGGCATTTATCTGCTCCCATTAATAGGCCTAAACGAGGAAGAAATCGACAAAAATAATCATCATGAATTAATTTCCCATAATCACCCCAATAAAACTCTCCCGTAAGAACGTACAAATCCACTGATAAACATGTTCATGGTTTCTCTTCGTTTGTCATTTAAATTCAAACAGGTTGATAGAGTAAGGAAATGACAACCCTTAACATTAATAAAAGATCGATCGTTGATGAAAGGGTCGTGCTACCATCATCGTTGAGATCCTTCAACTTCGTTGATGAAGTGATTCAGAGCTTCTATTCATCAACGTTCACTACCGAGAGTCTTCTACAAAGCACCACAGATTCTCTATAGTTTCCTCTAAATCCTTTCCAATGACAGACATCCCAATAAAAAGGGAAACATGATTGGAAATCCATTACACTACGGTAATAATGACTCAACGTTGCTATTTCATGAGTCATTATGACATGACATTAATTACTGAAATAGCTGCACCGTCACTGCACTACCGCCGATGTCTCCAAAAGAAAAATAAAATAAACATTTCAATTTATTTTATTTTATTTTACTAAAAACTTCCGAAAATTAACATTTTCTTTCTACCCGCGCCGGTTGATTTTAGACTCGTACATAGGAAAATTCGTGATTCCGGACACAATGGTGCCCTTAGATTTCTTATCCGGACATCTATTTGGAAACTACCAAAACCACAAACATATGCCGACTCACTCAACATAAAAATTCCAAACCACCATTCCGGGCTCACTGGGCCTCGGAATGATGTGCCTTCTTCGCGCTTAGTCTCATAATAATTCAATATTATATCTATAAATAATACAAGGAAAATTCTGAGACACTACAGGTTGGCTGTATATTGTTTGTGTTGTGGGGGAGGGGGGAGGAGTGTTGTAGGGGGTGGCTGTGCAAGGTTGGGGATGCAAGGGGTGAGGGGGATGTGAAATATGGGGGGTGGGGATGTAGGAGATGGTAGTGGAGGTGGACTGTAGGGGCTGTGGGGGGGGGGGGGGGGGTGGCTGTAGGGGGCAGTGTTATGGGAGGAGGTTGGCTATGGTGAGGATGTATGGGGTGTTTAGTGTGAGTGGGGGAGGGGTATGTAGTGGGGGCGGGGGTTGGCTGGTGGGGGGTGCAGTGGGGGGGGCTGTAGAAGGGGCTATGTAGTGTGGGGGCTATGGGGGTTGGTGATGGGGACTGTAGGGGGGTTTACTATATAGGGTTGTGCAATGGGAGGGTGTTGTCGGGGGGTGTGGGGGGCTGTTCAGTGGGAGGGGTGGCTATGGAGGGTGGGGAATGTTATGTTGGAGGGTGGGGAATGTAGGGCGGGTGTGAAGTGGTACTGGGTGGTTGTACAATGTGAGGGATGTTGGATTGGGGTGTAGTAGGTGGATGTGCAGGGTGGGCGATATAGGGGTTGAGTGGGGTTTTGCAGTGCGAGGGGTGGGGGCTACATGTGGGAGCTAGGGGAGGGGAGATCGGAGGGGGGGGGGGGTTGTGTAGTGGGAGGCCGGCTCACACACCACTAGTCATGGCCTTCTTTGAGAAGCACATTCTGTGTACCCATCAACAACCCCATTTCCTATGTCTCATAATCTATTGTGTTTTCCTCCCAAAAAGATTGGTCAATTCCACATCAATGGGTTGTATACTATTTTCACATGAAATGGATGAATTTATTGGCTCACTATAGTGAGAGGCATAAAAACTAAGCAAGACATTTGGAAAGCCTCTATCACCACCTAGGAACCATTTTGTCCAAAAAAATGGTCATTACTATCTACCATATCCTAAGAAACTGTGTCACCTCACATCTAGTGATTAACATCACTCATTTTCAAATGGGCCTTTCCCAAAACATACCCATGGACAGAGGAGTAAGCTGCTAACTCATCCAAATGGGAAACCATAAAACCCTGTTTTAATATCAAAATAAAATAAGTTTTTTCTTTCTCATAGAACAATTCATAGTGTGATCTATATAATCCTTCCATGGGTCATCATGACCCCCACCTCTTTATAACTATTTTATTCCATGACACATAGTGTCACACTATGAATGGATATAGACCAACATGAATATCCAAAACACTTTCCTAGTACACTCCCATCCATTAAATCATTTAAATCCATGAAAAATACAGGTGCCTTTCCATATCCCAAACATATAATAGCTAATCCTGATGCTATTTTGGCTATATGCAGACCAAAACTATCCTCCATATCATGATACTGAACTCCATTGTCCTAAAATTTGATATGACATTGAATTTTGATATATCATTCCCACATACCTCAAATACCCCAATTACTCAATATAATTAATCAATCCCTTCTATGGGAACTTACCCCATAGGAATTATGTACCTCGTCACTTCCCGAACCGAGGTATCAATATCTTAATGGTTCCATAGAAACCATCATCCCCTAACACCCATATTAGTAGAATAATACACCATCATTTCCCACAACCCATCATATTATCATTTAATAATCACACAGTACATGATGCCCTTAAAATACCACATCAAAATCAATGCTCAAACAAGTCCAGCCTCACTCCTGATGCTCATATATTAACAACACATTGTTAATTCACTTATCACACATAAAAATCATGCACCAATTTCCATAAAAAACTAAAAACTATAGTCACATGCTCAAAATGGAACTCTAACTATCTTGGGCGGTATGAAATTTGTGTGGCCTCTAAACCTTGATGCACATCCCCCCAGACACCCCCATCACCTAGACACCCACGAACCCCTTGGAGAACACTTCAACCACCTAGACAGCCCCCACCCCCTGGACCCCCCCCCATGTGGACACCCCCACCCTTGTGGACAGCCTGCCCACACCCTGAACACCCCTACCCCAGTGGATAGCCCATCCAACCCTGTGGACATCCTACCCAACCTAGTACAACCCCTACCTCCATGAATAGACCCACCACCACCGTTGATATCACTCCCCTCCCCCTAGACACCCCGTACCCTTTTGGGTAGCCCTGCCACCCCTATGGAAAGGGCGCCCCACCCCCCTCGGGACACCCACTACCCCTGGATAGCCCCCCACCCCCATCGACAACGCTCCCACCTCCAGGACACCCCTTACCCCCCCTAAGAAACACCTCCAGATCCATGGGTAGCCTACCAACCCCATGGACACCGTGTACCCCCCCCCCCCCCCCCACCCCCCCGCGGACAGCCCCACCACCACCGTGGACAACCCACCAACCACATGAACAACCCAAATCCCCCCTGGAACACCCCACCCCACCCCACCCCCTGTGGATAGACCCTCCCACCAACTAGACACCCCCACCTCACACCTGGATGCCCCCCCCCCCCCCCGAACACCCCCCGAACACCCCCACACCCCTGACCCCCCGCAGACATCCCTAACCCCCTGGACATCCCCCACCCTCATTGGACACCCCCACCCTTGGGGACACCCCCAACACCTGTGGATAGCCCCCGACCACCCCCTTGGACACCCCATACCTCCCTGGACACCCCACCCACGTGGATAGCCTACACATGCACTAGAAACCACACACCACTTGGGAACCCCCCCCCCCCCCCCCCCACCATCGTCGATATCCCACCCACCCCTTGGACACCCCAACACACCTGGACCCCCCCCCCCCAACCCACCCACCACCCATGGACACTCTATACCCCTTGGACAGTCCTTTCACCCCTGTGGAAAGCCCGCCCACACCCCTGGACTACCCCGCCACCCCCGTGGACAGCCCGCTCACCCCTATACATCTCATAACCAGTAAGATAGCCTCTCTACCCCCATGGATATCCCACCCATGCCCTGGACTGCCCCGCCACCCTCGTGGATAGCCCACCCACACCCTGGAATCCCCCATACCCCCTGCACCGCCCCACCACCCTCGGGGATAGCACACCCAACCCCCAGGGCACCTCGTACCCCCCGGGAGAGCCCCCCACCCTCAAGTGGACTACCCTCCCACCAACTGGACACCCTGTACCCCCAACCTGGATAGCCCCGCCAAACCCGTGGACTACCCTCTCACCCCCTATAAACACACACACAAGGATCGTAATAGTTTAGTGTCTTTGGAAACTCGGAATATATTCTTCTAATCGTGGTGAAAGATCTTCAACATCTCACCTAAAGAAATTCCTTTTTTTTACCTAAAACCATTATTTATATCCTGGGGAAAAGAAAAAATAAAAGGGTGAGCTCAAATTCTTAGTAAGGGTAAACAAAAGAAATATCAATCACATCATATTCATAAGAACATAACATTTTGGAAATCTTAACCTGCAAAAGAGAGCATAATTTCATAACATGGGATAAATCATGGCAGTGAAATGTATTCACAATAATCATAACATAAAACATAAGACTTTGTGTCATACACACATAATCATAGAGAATAATTTCTTGTTAGTTAAGACTCATTGCCAAAGACTATCTTAGTGGACAAAGTCCATTTCTGAACGAGTCACCCTCGTTTCAGTCCTGTTTCACTGAACCGGTATAACCTACTGTTCCAGCCATGTCTATCTCATGAGATATAAAATCTTTACCCAATTAATTGGAGGGAGATATAGGTCCCAACCATCTCATAATGATAACATTCTTATGTGTGCCACAAAATCATAAATCATACATCATTTCATAACCCATGTAATAAAAATGGAAATCTTAAACATCATGACATCATAAAACAATTCATATAAGATAAAGGAATTCAAAAAAATAATTCCATCACAACATAATCAAATCAATGTAATAGTAGGGATAGAAGCAGAACCCTTTATTATCTTAGATGGAAAATAATTTTGATAAAACACATGAACCTCCATTCTTGAGGAAAATATCCTTTCTACTTCAAAAACATTTTCCTTTTTTAACATGTCATACAATTCTAAACTAAAAGATATTGTTTAAAAATAAACTTGAAAACTTTTAAGGAAGCTTCTGGGAAATAATTTTTAAAAAATCCAATCATGCCGTATAAGTTAAAAAAACATTCTTCGTACTTTTGTCGGAAAAGTCAAAAAAGTACCTCGTATGAAAAATGACAAAATATTCCTTTCATATCTTTTACTAAAAACTCACCGAAGGGTAAAATTGGGATATAAAATATTGTAGAAGGATATAAATATTACATATTGAGGAAAAATGGGTGTGGATGATAAAATACACCCCAGTAAATACCAATGTATAAACAATCTCAGATAAAAATGAGATTGTGATATTTCCCTTACCTTAGGTCCGATTTTCTTTGTAAGTGTCCGAACCTCCTGTATAATGATTTAAATAATGTCATTGACTTATTAAAGAATCATATTCATTGTTATGATACCATATATGGTTCACTTATGACTTTATATTACCCGTACTTTTGTAAATTCCATGTTAAAGAGTGTTTTGGGTAAAATTGTTTCATTTGTCGTTCGTGTTTTGACTTGTAATTATTCATATGATTACATAGATCATGATTACCTAATTCCAGAATATAAAACATGATATATATATATATATATATATTCAGAATATACATATATATAATAAATCAGTAAATGGAAAGAAATACACCGTTCAGGGAGACGGTAGGCCGTACGTACGCATGAACGCTGTTTTCGGTTTCCTTATTGAATTGAGTGGGAATTAAGTAGATGACATAAATATATATACACATAAATCAAGTAGCTTTTTAATGTCATATATTTCATTATTATTGCTTATATATACTTTATAATCATTCTTAAATGGTTAACATGGAGAATGAATCTCATCGCATTGTGGAGACGGTAGTCCGTACGTACGCACGAGTGATGATATCATTTCCATAATTATTTAATTGAATTGGAGTGGATGATACAATATATCAGAATCATTATGATGTTATATTAACTATGTATAGGTATTAATTACACCATAATACCCATCCATGTAAGGTGTTGGTGGAAAAACAGATTACACCACGACGTGGAGGCGGTATTCTGTACGTACGCACGCGCGGTGATTTCATTTTCCGTAGGATAGATAGATGGTGAATTAGGATTGTCTCATACATATAAAAAAATATCAGTATATGAGTGATACTTATGTTATTAATTCATAATGAAACAACCTAAGAAGAAGAAGTGGAAGACGAAACAAAGGTGAAAGAATCGGTACCGGAAATTACCTCTTCTTTGAAGCGCCTTTTTGAGACCTCCTCTTAGGGCACTAAAATTGGTCTTTGAGGAAGACCAGAACCTCTAGGATGTTGCTAGGGAAGTGGAGAAGAGAATTTGGCAGGGGTTTGGCCGAGCATGAAGGCTCAAAGTTGTGTGAGGAAGAGAGGGAGGAGGTGCCCTTTATAAGGGAGGAGAGGGGAACCTTTGGAATAACTAAAAATATTATTTTATTATAAAGTCAAGTTCGGTTTTAAATAGCTCCAAATTTATTTATTTAGTGGATAAGGTGGGGATGGGTCTAAATCCTCTCATCAATAGAATTTATACAAGTTTAGGTTCCTATTTTAACCTTATCATTTAGATTTACATTAAGTTAAATAATTTTACTTTTACCGTGTCTTCTTGTGTTCTTACACTATAAGGTTAATAAACTTACTATAAGAAGCAAAACGAACCCCAAGTTGTTTATTATTAATATATATAACCTTATCTAATTCATTTAGCCGAACCTTATATTTTTAGGAATAAAATAACAATTAATAATATAATATTTGTTTTAAAAACTATTTTATGTTAATTTTGACACTATTTGGTACATGATTTTTATGAAATTCATAACAGAATGATAAGTTCGAAACAAGTTACTTAAATCAACAATAACATGTCATATTAACCTATAAAATTAGTTTAAGTATTAAAAAGTCTCAAATTATATTTATTTGTGTATTTATAATATCAATTATTAAAAAATTTCACTATTATGGTAATTACAGCATAATCATTGTTTCATAAATAAATTAATTTATTTAAGGTCTAAAAATTATAAATAATATATAATTATGTAGGAAATCTTTTTATCTTTCTAGTGAGTATTTATATTCGAATTTATCTTATGTATAACCCTATATTAAAAATAATGTACTTATTAAACATTGATTTTAACTATTTTAACCCTTCTTAAAATAAATTAATAATAAATGTCCTAATCAAATCCAACTGGGCCTAAATGGTCATAGTTTATTCCTAGGGTTGTTTTTGGTCTAATTACACTTGGACAATAGAATTAGGACATGTGTTAGGGTAATAATAATATCATTTTTACCCTTAATTACCCTATTTACTTTTAACCGTGGTAAAAAAAGTAAAAAGTTACTATTCACCAAAAAATTATTTTCATCTCATTGAACCACATTTTACTTACTAACATCAACCGTGTCTCTCAGATTTTTGAAATTCCACTCACAGAAGCGGTAAAATGAAGTTTTATGAAAAATTCAGTTTTTTAACTACCACTTAGTGGTTTCACTATTCATCAAAAATTGAATGTTTTCAGAAAAATGACAAAAATTAGGCCTAATATATATTTGATATTATGAACTCAAAAATGATTTCTATTTTACCAAATTCAAAACATATTAGTTGCATTAATTAATTTAAAAAATTAATTCCCGTCGTCAAAACAAAAGGCGCGTTTTTAAGAGATAATAACTATCAAAAGATTGACACTTGTTTATAACTGGTTTAAATGAGAAATTACATCCAATGACCAACATTGTATTAAATTGTAAAAATATATTCTAAATATACTTTAAAACCACTCAAATTAATAATTTATCACTATTACTTATTTCGATTGAAAAGTTGTTTTTAATTAAAATTTAGTAATTTTCACTATTCATCAAAATATGAAATTTATCCGAAATCACCAAAATTTCACCCTAAGCTAATTGAGATATTCCGAATCCAAAAATTAAGTCCATTTTGAATAATAAAATTTACAAAATTTCAAAAAGTGGTTATTACTATTCATAACGGCTAGTTTTAATAATATTTTAATAGCATATCGTTGTTTAGTGATAATTGGTGTTGCGTACAACACACGATATCGTGGAAGGTCGCGATTGCGTGTAATTCAAGCCAGGTCTGAGATGTGTGTTGTGAAAACTCCTTTTGGTGTAGCGTACAACAAAAGACATTAATGAAATAAAAAAATATATTTTTCATAAAATCTCAAGGTGTTACATTCTACCCCCCTTAAAATGAATTTCGCCCTCGAAATTTGTTGGGGTTATAAATGGTTTACTATTCGAAAGTTTCTTTAATCGAAACTCACATCGTAAAAAGGAATACCAAAACCAATTTTTAAAAAACAAAAGTATGAAACGTAACGGTTACCCAAATAAACTAATCACTGGGTTTCCACATAGGTGAAAATATGGATATGGAAGAGAAATCTAACCATCATGTTCTGATGGAGAGTGGTAGAGAACATGGCTATGGAAAATCTAGCAATCACAAAGCCATAAATTTGTGATGATCTAAGGTAACATCTGATTAATCAGATATAAGAGCACTGGGACAACATTTTTGGTTTTCAAGATCGTTTCCCTAAAGTTGAAGAATTTGAATTAGAATAAATACTTACTTTATTTTGGTACAATCTCACTTTTGTTCATGCCTTGAACAATTTCCACTTCGTCTCTTAAATAAATGAAGTTGAATTTGTTATTTGTGAAGTGTTAGAAGATCATGTGATAGAATGACGGGTCATTCCATCTGTCTCAAACAAAAGGTTAGCAAAATTTTTTAAATATACATAAGTCATTCTATAGTTAGATTAATCATATATGGTTCCTAAAATAGACTTATACTTCATATATCATACTGCATAATATAATAAAACTAGTTTCTACTAAACAGGGACTTCCTGTAGGCCAGTGGTAGGCAATAAAGGCTAGTCGCACTTCAGTTGTGGGTTCGATTCCCACAGCCTTGTCCGACGCGATGGGTTATCGCCCATCCTGCAGGTTGTCCTTTTTCTAAAACAATATTACTATAACATCCCATCAATAATATCGAAAAAAATTATATCCTTAAACAATACTAACTTATGTCTAACATAATCCATTCCAATCTTTAGGCTTATCCATAATACTGCAGTCCATTCTCATAACATAGTGAAAACGATTACCAGAGATTTAATACCATCATTGATCCCCATATATCATAAGATGTGTTTTTTTTGTCACATTACAAACATTCAAAGCCCTTAATCATGTATTCTCTTGAATACCCATTGAACCTTATTGAAAACATGAGTTCTGTTAAAAGTTAACACTTTCCACATACCAAAATCCTCAAAATTCTATATACTCAAACCATGATATCACTTAGTCCTTATATCAATCATGAGATCATGAATACTGTCAAACATTTCATTTTCTACTTATCCCTTCATTATGCGCATATCATCTATATTCCAAAAATATCTGAATATCCTTTAATGGATACTGGTACCATTAATCATACACTTTCCAAACTCAACGAAAGACAACAGTGTAACAATCCTTAGATGTCTCTTTATTCCATAGTACCATGAGATTACTTATACAACATTACACATGATAAACATGTAATCATTCCACTACATTCTTAAACCATTGACCGAGCTTCAACAATTCTTTCATCTCACATATCATTTGTAGTCTCTTCATCATCATCAACATAAATACTACCCATACGACCACACTGATTCTCTTCATGAGACTTTACCTTAGGGCATTGGTTTGCATAATGCCTGTACATTCCACATTTAAAACATTTAACCATTGTTGATGTCGTAACAATACCATTATCATCATCCCTGGTGTTAACTGAACCTTTTCCTTTGCACTTACTGGCTTTGTGTCCTTCTTTTCCACACCCAAAGCATCTTCCAGTTCCTTTGAAACATTCTCTTTGATGCCTCTTCCCACATGATTTACATAGTGGAAATTGAACTTTCTTTCCTCTATGATCACCATGAAACTCCATCTTTCTCTTATTAGTCGAGTCAGGAAACTTACCAAATTTTACTTTATTGATCATATTATGAGATTGCTGATTTGGCATAATAATGATGTTTGGACTTCCAAATCCCCTTTCATTTGGTTCCTCATGAAAAATATCATTCCATTGTCCATCATATCCTTTATTATCGTGAATCACCTTGTTTCCAGCCATTTTCTAAAACCCAAAAAGAATAGTGTTAGTGGCAAAAATCATAATAAAGGGGGAGTAACTTCAATATCTAACATCTTAGGTTAAATTCTAAGATCGTTACCATAGTTCTAGGACTATATCCTATACATATACTTATCCTTAGGGACATCCCTAGACATATCTTAGAAATATCTCTAGGGATCTCACTAACGTTCTCTAATCCTAGTTTCCAAAGGTTGACTAAACCTTTCCTCTGATACCAACTTTAGAGACCCGTATCTTGACGTACATGGACATTACATTACATTTGCGGAATACTTAGTACATAAAAAAAACACACACAGAAGGATCGTAATAGTTTAGTGTGTTTGGAAACTCGGAATATAATATTTTAATCATGGTGAAAGATCTTCAACATCACCCCTAAAGATATTCCTTTTTTTTACCTAAAACCTTTATTTATATCCTGGGGAAAAGAAAACATAAAAGAGTGAGCTCAAATGCTCAGTAAGGGTAAAAAAAAGAAATATCAATCACATAATATTCATAAGAACATAACATTTTGGAAATCTTAACCAGAAAAAGAGAGCATAATTTCATAACAATGGATAAATCATGGCAGTGAAATGTAATCACAAGAATCATAACATAAAACATGAAACTTTGTGGCATACACACATAATCCTAGAGAATCATTTCTTATTAGTCAAGACTCATTTCCAAGATTATCTTAGTGGACAATGTCCATTTCTGAACCGAGTCACCCTCGTTTCAGTCCTGTTTCACTGAACCGGTATAACCTACCATTCCAGCCATGTCTATCTCATGAGATATAAAATCTTTACCCAATGCATTGGAGGGAGATATAGGTCCCACCAATCTCATAATGATACCATTCTTATGTGTGCCACAAAATCATTAATCATGCATCATTTCATCACCCATGTAATAAAAATGGGAATCTTAAATATCATGACATCATAAAACAATTCATATAAGATAACGGAATTCATAAAAAAAAATCTATCACAACATAATCAAATAAATGTAATAATATGGATAGAAACATAACCCTTTATTATCTTAGATGGAAAATAATTTTGATAAAACACTTGAACTCCATTCATGAGGAAAATATCCTTTCTACTTCAAAAACATTTTCCCTTTTTAACATGTCATACAATTCTAATCTAAAAGAAGTTGTTTAAAAATAAACTTGAAAACTTTTAAGTAAGCTTCTTGGAAAAAAAATTTTAAAAATCCATTCATGCCGTATAAGTTAAAAAAACATTCTTCGTACTTTTGTCGGAAACGTCAAAAAAGTACCTCGTATGAAAAACGAAAAAAGATTTCTTTCATATATTTTACTAAAAACTAACCAAAGGGTAAAATTGGATATAAAATATTGTAGAAGGATATAAATATGACATATTGAGGAAAAATTGATGTGGATGATAAAATACACCCCAGTAAATACCAAAGCATAAACAATCTCGGATAAAAATGAGATTGTGATATTTCCCTTACCTTAGGTCTGATTTGCTTTGTAAGTGTCTGAACCTCCTGTATAATGATTTAAATAATGTCATTGACTTATTACAGAATCATATTCATTGTTATGATATCATATATGGTTCACTTATGACTTTATATTACCCGTTCTTTTGAAAATTCCATGTTAAAGAGCATTTTGGGTAAAATTGTTTCATTTGTCGTCCGTGTTTTGAATTGTAATTATTCATATGATTACTTAGATCATGATTACCTAATTCCAGAATATAAAACACGATTTATATATATATATATTCAGAATATACATATATATAATAAATCAGTAAATGGAAAGAAATACACCGTTCATGGAGACGGTAGGTCGTACGTACGCATGAACGTTGTTTTCGTTTCCTTATTGAATTGAGTGGAATTAAGTAGATGACATACATATATATACACATAAATCCAGTAGCTTTATAATGTCATATATTTCATTATTATTGCTTATATATACTTTATAATCATTCTTAAATTGTTAACATGGAGAATGAATCTCATCGCGTCGTGGAGACGGTAGTCCGTACGTACGAACGAGCGATGATATCATTTCCATAATTATTGAATTGGATTGGAGTGGTTGATACAATATATCAGAATCATTATGATGTTATAATAACTATGTATAGTTATTCTTTACACCATAATACCCATCCATGTAAGGTGTTGGTGTAAAAACAGATTACACCACGGCGTGGAGACGGCATTCCGTACGTACGCACGCGCGATGATTTCATTTTCTGTAGGATGGATAGATGGTGAATTAGGATTGTTTCATACATACACTAACATATCAGTATATGAGTGATACTGATGTTATTACTTCATAATGAAACAACCTAATAAGAAGAAGTGGAAGTAGAAATAAAGGTGAATGAATCGGTAACAGAAATTACCTCTTCTTTGAAGCGCCTTTTTGAGACCTCCTCTTAGGGCAATAAAATTGGTCTTTGTGGAAGATCAGAACCTCTAAGATGTTTCTAGGGAAGTGTATAAGAGAATTTGGCAGGGGTTGGCCGAGCATGAAGGCTCATAGTTGTGTGAGGAAGAGAGGGAGGAGGTGTCCTTTTATAAGGGAGGAGAGGGGCACCTTTGGAATAACTAAAAATATTATTTTATTATAAAGTCAAGTTCGGTTTTAAATAGCTCCAAATTTATTTATTTCTTGGATAAGGTGGGGATGGATCGAAATCCTTTCATCCAATATAATTTATACAAGTTTAGGTTCCTATTTTAACCTTATCATTTAGATTTAACATTAAGTTAAATAATTTTACTTTTACCGTATCTTCTTGTGTTCTTACACTATAAGGTCAATAAACTTACTATAAGAAGCCAAACGAACCCCAAGTTGTTTATTATTAATATATATAATTTTATCTAAGTCATTTGGCTGAACCTTATATTTTTAAGAATAAAATAACAATTAATAATATAATATTTGTTTTAAAAACTATTTTATGTTAATTTTGACACTATTTGGTACATGATTTTTATGAAATTCATAACAGAATGATAAGTTCGAACCAAGTTACTTAAATCAACAATAACATGTCATATTAATCTAGAAAGTTAGTGTAAGTCATAAAAAGTCTCAAATTATATTTATTTGGGTATTTATAATATCAATTATTAAAAAATTTCACTATTATGGTAATTACTGCATAATCATTGCGTCGTAAAGAAATTAATTTATTTAATGTCTAAAAATTATAAATAAAATATCATTATGTAGGAAATCTTTTTAGATTTCTAATGAGTATTTATATTCGAATTTATCTTATGTATAACCCTATATTAAAAACAATGCACTTATTAAACATTGATTTTAACTATTTTAACCCTTCATTAAATAAATTAATAATAAATGTCCTAATCTAATCCAAGTGGGCCTAAATGGTCATATTTTATTCCTAGGATTGTTTTTGGTCGAATTAAACTTTTCCAATAGAATTAGGACATGTGTTAGGGTAATAATAATATCATTTTACCCTTAATTACCCTATTTACTTTTAACCGTGGTAAAAAAAAGTAAAAAGTTACTATTCACCAAAAAAATTATTTTCATCTCATTGAACCACATTTTACTTACTGACATCAACCATGTGTCTCGGATTTTTGAAATTCCACTCACAGAAGCGGTAAAATTATGTTTTATGAAAAATTCAGTTTTTTAACTACCACTTAGTGGTTTCACTATTCATCAAAATTTTAAAGTTTTTAGAAAAATGCCAAAAATTAGGCCTAAGATATATTTGATATTATGGACTCAAAAATGATTTCTATTTTACCAAATTCAAAACATATCAGTTGCATTAATTAATTTAAAAATTAATTCCCGTCGTCAAAACAAAAGGCGTGTTTTTAAGAGATAATAACTATCAAAAGATTGACAATTGTTTATAACTGGTTTAAATGTGAAATTACATCCAATGGCCAACATTGTATTAAATTGTAAAAATATATTCAAAATATACTTTAAAACCACTCAAATTAATAATTTATCACTAATAATTATTTCGATTCAAAAAGTTGTTTTTAATTAAAATTTAGTAATTTTCACTATTCATCAAAATATGAAAGTTATCCGAAAATCACCAAAATTTCACCCTAAGCTAATTGAGATATTCTGAATCCAAAAATGAAGTCCATTTTGAAAAATAAAATTTACAAAATTTCAAAAAGTTGTTATTACTATTCATAACGGCTAGTTTTAATAATATTTTAATAGCATATCGTTGTTTAGTGAAACTTGGTGTTGCGTACAACACACGCTATCGTGGAAGGTCGCGATTGCGTGTAATTCAAGCCAGGTCAGAGATGTGTGTTGTGAAAGCTCCTTTTGGTGTAGCGTACAACACAAGACATTAAAGAAATTATAAAGAATATTTTTCATAAAATCTCGGGGTGTTACATGGATATCCCCCAACCCCCGTGGAAAACCTTCCCACCCTCGTGGACACCCCGTACCCCCTATACATCCCCGCCACCCCCATGGACAGCCCACCCACCCCCTGGACGCCTTGTACCCCCTGGACAGCCCCCACCCCTGTTGATAGACCGCCCACACCCCATGGACACCGCCACCACCCCCATACACCCCACCATCCCCCCAGACACCCATACCCCCTGGGACACCCCTGACCCCCTTGGACAGCCCCCCAACACACTGGACACCCCCACCCCCTGAACTCCCCACCCCACCCCCAAGGACACCCCATCCCCTCGTGGCTGGCCCGCCCACCCCCAGGACACCCCCACATACATAGACACCCCCAACACCCATTGACAGCCCGCCCAACCCCCTTGATACCCCTACCCATTTGACATCCCCCACCCTCGTGGAAAACCCCCACCCCTGGACTCCAGCCCCATCATTGTGGATAGATCACCCACCCCTGGACACCCCCTACCCCCTGGACAGCCATGCCACCCCTGTGGACACTCCTTACCTCCTAGACAGCCCACCCGGGAAAGTGCACCATCCCCCTAGACAACCCCACCACCCCCGTGGACAACCCCCACCCCATGTACTCCCTATACCACCCTAGACATCCCCCACCCTTGTGGATAGTTCGATCAACCCCATGGACACCCCTACACCCTACGATAGCCACACCACCCCTATGGACATGCCGCACACCACCGTGGACACCTCCTACCCTCTGGACAGCCTCCACCCCTATGGAAAGCTTGAATATCCCCCATGGACAACCCCTACCACTCTAGATAGCCCTTACACCACCATGGATTTCTCGTCCACCCCCTAAATACCCCGTAAACCTGGACAGCCCTGACACCCCCATGGACAACCCACCCACCACCATAGACACCTCGTACCACCATGGACAGCCCTTCCACCCCTGTTGATAGCCCGCCAACTCCCTGGACAACCTGTACCCCTTGTACAGACCCCACCCCTATGGACAGCCCACCCACCCCCTGGACGCCCCCACCCCCAGACACCCCTACACCCTGAACACTACCACACCCTTGGACAGTCCCCCAACCCCCTGGACTGCCCCCACCCCCTGGACCCCCACCCCCGTGGACACCTTTAACCCCGTGGACATCCCCCAGTCCTCGTGGATAGTCCACCTACCCCCTTAGAATCCCCCACCCCCTGGACAGCCCCACCACCCCCTGGACAGCCTTCCCACCACCTAGACAGCCCCCCCATGGACAACCCACCAACCCCTTGACACCCCTACCCCCTGGACGGTCCTTCCACAACCATGGACACCCCCTAACCCTATGGACGCCCCCTGGATAGCCTCACCACCCCTTTGGACACCATCCAACCCCCCTGGATACCCCATTCCCCTAGACAACCCCAACCCACATGGACAGCCCACCAACCGCCCCATGACACCCCGTATGATACATTGGTTAATCTATTATATGCCTATATGGGATAACATATAAAATAAGAGAGAATTAACCAAGTCATAATGTCTTTTCATTAATAATCTCACCATGTGATACCATTTTAAAATAAATCAAATTAGGAGTTTTATAAGAGATCATTCATAATGATATAGACTACATTCAACTCAACACACATATTATAAAAGTATATCATAAGACACAATAAGATATTTTATGGTTTTGAATGGGGTATATCGTTATAAACCTGATGTGAATTTAGTGACCAGTGGTATTGAATGATTGGTATTCTATATTCTGAATTCTATGTTATTCTTCTGGTAAATGAACAGAGGGAAGCTTCTTGCTTCTGTGAATTACCTGATTTATACCAACTGTTTCTAAAACTATTGGAATATAATTCAAAACTCGACATTTATTAACTGTTTACAACCATTTGTAAATGTATGTTATTCTCAATCATTACCATCGTTTTTCAGAAATTGTTTGCTAATTCCTTTTGGATCAATCATTATCAATGGTTTCAGAAACCATTGGTAAAGGCCTAATATTCTCAATCTTTAACCACGGTTTTCTGAAAATGTTGGTAAAGATCTATTGAAACAGTTTCTAACTCGTTGGGATGTATAATATGATTTCTAGTGTCCTGTCCAAACAGTTATTCCATAAACTATTGGTATAAGCCTATCCCCACAACTTCCGTGTCAACGGATGGCTAAAAATTTTGTATATGTTTTACCTAATTTATTCAACATTTACAAATAGTTTTAAATAGTTTGTATTTATTAAATTTTATGTAGTTTCTATAACTCGTACATATTTGTATTAATTGGGGCTTTACAAGATCTAATTAGTTCATCATTTTTTTCTTCACCTATAGTCTAATCTAGGAAATTTTTTAAAATATAAAGTATATTTGGGTCTCACGAAAGGTAATTTAAATATACATGGCTATATAATATGTAACATATCATGGAATTACCATTTATTAGATTTATTTTTTTATTTTATAGATTTTGGATCAATCATGCCTCTTGATTTGTCACGTAGGATCAAATTACATTTATATACCCAATGTGTGATGTATAATAGTTCCATAATTCCATGTCATTATTCTAATATCTTTGTGATAGAATTTTATTATTGGATTGATTGATATAACTATTTTCTTAATGATTTCATATATCAGTTGTAATTAATTATTTAAAAGAGAGAATTTTGTTTTCATTATCTATATATGTGACTCTAATTGATGTGTTGGGATGGAGACCATAGTTAGTAATAAAATGTATATACCTTATGTTATGGTTAGAATTCTAGAATAAAAATTCTTTCATTCCATGTAGATTTTAGGAAAATATCCTCATGACATGAGTTTTTTAAACGTTTCAATCATGTTTCAGATGAATCTTCCCCAAAGGAGACTAATGGGACCACATAATAAAATGGGTGGAATTTCTCCCACTAGGGAGAAAAACCTTGTTCCACTACCTATTGGGTTGGGTTTAGTAGTGTAGAACTACATATCACCTACTCTAGTGGTGAATAATGTTATACTACATGAGCCAAGTTTCATTCCATGTGTTCTAACTAAAGGAAGTGGAGAACTGAGGTCCATGGTAAAATATTACCAACACCTCAAACATAATTATCCACCAGAAATTCACTTAAGGGGGGGGGGGGGAATAATGATGAGGAATTAATAAAATTTATCAATATAATATTTGACCATTTTGAGACACCTGAGGATAGGAAGTTGAAGTTATAATCATTTGTGTTTTTAGGATACACCCTAAAAAAGTGGAACATGATGTTACATACTTGAACATGTCATGGTATCACATTGAAATCATTCAAGGGTTTATTTTTTGTTTAATTTATTCCCAATAATCTGAAGATAGATTGATTGTAGGTATTCATTGAGCTAATGTAGTGGTCCATGATGATATCTTCTTACACTTTTGGTTTCATTATGCTACTTTTATTTTCTCCTATCATTGAAATGAATGGTGCACATGAGTCCATGAAGTATGAGATAGGTCTTCATATTTATATCATAGAAAAAAAAATATTTTTAAAACCTACCAATATACAAAAACTCTTTTTCACAAGGCCTTGAAAATTGTGAAAGGTCAGGAGGATAATCAAGTATTTCACCTTCATCCACTGTTCATTATTCTTGTTGGAGAAATATATACTGTATTGTTGACTATTTGTTTTAGATGATGGAAGTGTAGATCTAGGGATATGATATTTATTTGTAGTTTTATAGTGTATTATAATAAGTCTTTTTAATATAATCCTGATTTTTTTACATTACTTCAACTATTGGATGGTATGTCATTATCAAATGTTGTGTACATAATCACAAATGAAGTGTTTGTAGTGCTGTAAGTTTGAGATTATATAAAAATTCTTCACCAGATATTTGAATAAAATGATCTATATGGGTGTAGAAAAAATGATATATATGACATGATAGTATTTTTAGGGTCCTCTATTATAGACATAGATTAAAAAAATCTCAATATGGCCTTGCATCTTAGTGATAGGGTCATAGAGTTGTTATAGGATGAATTTATACACTGGATTAGTATGAAAACCCTTATTTGAATACATCTTAATTCATGTTGTAATAAATAGAGGTCCACATTATATAATTACAGAATATCATGAGGCCTAGAATCATTATGAAATTTGGAAAATATCATAATTTGATGAAACATGGGTTCAAAAAAAATATTTTAAAACTACACAATGATCCCTAAATTTACATTTATTTTCTAAAATTACATTGTTTAACCTGGGGAGATACATAAGAAAGGAGTGATATATAATTCATTTTAGTGTAATAATAATATAATTCCATAAGGTTAAGTAGTACCTTTCACTCAATAGGAATATCATGGTAAAATAATTTGGGTGAGAATTATAAACATAAATATCAATAAATAATATAATTTGATATTTGAAATGAATCATGGGACTGTGGAAACAACAAAAAAGATATCATATTAAGCATATGTCAATGATAAAATCTAAGAAATCATAACATTTTGTTTTTAGGGTAACCTTTTTTACCACCTAAATTATATCTCATGTGATGAAAGAAATACCCAATGAAATCAAGGGAAAAATAATTATAATCTCACCAACCACATTTATATCATGTGAATGTGTTAGGGTTATATATATATCTTATAATATAATAATGTACTTTATAACTTTTCATACCATGATTATAGAGTCTAGGTTACATGAACGAATTTTCCAAATTAGTGAAGGATAGTTATATTGTGGTGAGTACCCTTTAGTGGATATGTTGATGGGTAATCACTACACAGATGTTTGTCAAACCAAATGTTGGATAATTTTTGTAGCATGTAAATGGTTCATAGAGATTATTGTATGGTTTTTATGAGATTTATATAGGAATCTCATCACATTGAAATCATAAAAATGTAATATGGATGTTTGGAAACCTATCCCAATGTGAAAACTTGAAAATCAAAATGAATAAAAGAAAGAAGATTCTATATTAAAGATGGTTATGAGAGGATCCCTTACATTAAAATAGTAATGAAATTCTGAATGGTTATAAATATAGGGAATAAATGATCTATCATTATAAAAACATAATTTGCATAGTAAATGGATATTTTTTGGGGAATGAAAACATAAAAAATTTAGAATAAAATGAAAAATATAAGTACATCCTAGCCATGTTCAATTTATATGTCTAAGAGATCACAGAAAATATATCCCAATTATTAGGTGGTTATGAATAAATGCGTCATGTTGGCCTCATGATGTATGTTCTTCTAAATGCTACATAATGAGTATTTTGAAAATAACATCATTAGGAGCGTTTGGGAATCTACAATTTGTAATTATTTGGGAAATAATATTATCCATAACCCATAAAGTACTATAGGTAATGACTTTTTTCAGGTTTCGTTTAATGGGGAAGGAACCATTAAATTTTAATGGAAGGATACATCTTATATCTTGGTTTTAGGTTATTGGGTTCATTGGATTAATGGAGATAATAGTCATCATCAGGAGAAATCCAGCTTGGTGGTGGGATTGGAGGTGTCATACAAAATAGTTTTAGTGGTTTTGGGTTCCCTAGTGCACCCATGGGAGAATAGTATCACACTAATATTGGTTACAGAAGGAATATTGGACCCTCTCTCAACTCTAGGTTCATTATTTTGGGGTCAGTCATTCAGATGGTCTCCTCCCAATAGTGGCCTCAAGCTCAATTTGGAAAATTCCAATAACATTATCTTTATAAGGGGTGAATGTGTGGTTTGTGACATCTATCTTTGTATCTGAATTTCCATTGGTAGCTATAATGGGAGGGTTTTCTTGATTTCTATTAATTCTTGTTCCCTAATTAATGGCATAAAAGACTCCAACTTCTATAATATAAAATTTTGTTACATTGAAATAGATTCCAATACTATTCAAATATACACCCATGACAATTCCCCCACCCCATGATAATTACATATCATATTCATAGGTGTAAAACCATTTTTCCCAATAATGTGACACTCCATCATTGTTTTTAAGAAGGTAACAAAGTGAAATAAATTCTTGCGGAAAGGGGATTCCAGGATAGTCCTTGAATGATATTCTTTATCATGGGGTTTCTCCCCTCCAAGTCAGTTGAAAATGTTCATTTTTAATCAATTGGTATCCTTTTTTATACCTCCTTGATACTTGTTCTTTTATTTTTGATACTTATTTGTATTTTAAGTAATCCTTTTGTTTCACATTGTCTTTTAATAAAATATTTAATCTTCCTGTTTTGTTTAGAGGGAGATCCCTTAATTTGAATGAGTAGCACCTTATGTAAACATTATAAATTGATTGGATAAAAAATTACTCATTATTATAATGTTATATAGATAGTAAAGAAATAATTAAAAGTTAAAAACAATATAATTAATTGATATTAGAAATGATAAATAACAATTTCATACATGAATGGAATGAGGGAGTGAGATAGAGGTCTCATACCCTGAGATGGTGTTTCAGAAATCATGGGAGGATATTATTGAGATATTCATAGAACATTAGGAGATATATAATGGGTAAAGGTAGATTAAAATCATACTCCAAATGTTATGAGTGATGAGGAATGAGAGGATTGGTTGGTATTTGTTGTAAAAGATAGGGGCATCATTATTAATTTGTAAATGTAGGTTTTGGACTCTATATAATGAAATAATTGAAACCATAAACCAAGCCACAGATTCTAGAAATTTTTCTACCAAAGTAGATATTTTTTCAATATTTTATAAGGATATTAATATAACTCATTAATGTAATAACCATGGGGATGTGTAATTGAGTAATTTTCATAATGAATTAATTTTTAAAAAATAAAATATAATATTGGTTTTTAGTGTATTCAATCAGGGTTTATAAATTCAAAAAAAATTAAAAAATAAATTATTTTAAATGGGAAAAATGATGTGGGTCGTGGTAACAGATTTTATTTGTAATTACATCACTTTTTGTCTATTGTGATGTAATAATAAAGACTATATATGTATACTATATATAATTTCAGTGTAAAAATTCTATAGTCTTAGAACATTATGAAAAATCACTCTTTTGAAAATCTTTACACGTTTAATTAAAAAAATTGATCCAAATAATATCCTAAATATGATAATTATTAGTTTTAAATAAAAAATTATTTAATGCAAAATAAAACATTTTATGAAGATAAAATTTTTTCAACCCTTATAAAATTATATTACAAAATATAAATTTAAATATCATTTTTATTTAGTAAATATAATTTTATATGAATTTTTTTAAAATTTAAAATTTATTTCAAAATATCACGAATTCATGACAATGGCTACCTCGATTGAAAATTAATATTTTCCAAAAGTAATATTTTTTAATCGTATGAAAATAAATATATTTGAGATGATTTATTTAATAAATTATTAATTAATCAAAAAAATTGAAAATCATAATCATAATTTTATTAAAAATAAATATAAAAAATTATAATTTTAGTGTCGTGATGCATAACACCTTTATTACACCACCATATGACATATGTATTTGGTGCATAATGGAAAAATTTTCTTGTCACGATTCAACGAACATGGTTATGGTATGTCTTCTCTTTAACATTGAAAAAATTCTATAAATAGTATCAATCATGCTTTAGTTGTTAAATATCTTAATGGTTATGGTCAAGTAAAAATATCAGTGATTCCATCTCCTTGGAAGCTATGAAATTTTTTTTTAAATCAGTGTGATTCTATAGAAAATACTGGGAAAATTTATTTAAATATCAAATTATAATAATTTAAAAATATATTTATCATAATAATTTAATATAAATACATTATAAATAAATGTGTTGAGGTTGTTAGTATTAAAAATTATGTCTAAAAATTGAATAAAAATGAATTTATGGGGTCAGTCAATAATTTTTTTTTATGAATTGATGTTAAAAATATCTTTCCAAATATGTTTTACTGTTAACCTAAGATTGAGAAAATTACATGAATATAAACATGTTGTTTTTTAAAAACCATCCTTGAAATCCATATTATTTTTAACAAAGATAAATTCTATTAATTCATTCAACATTTTATTTGTATAAAAAATTACATTGTATGTCTGTCTAGAAAAAATATATAATTTATTTCATTGTTTTTTTATGAAAAACCAACATTCAATGTTTAATTATTCTATTTCCATAAATGTTTTCATAAAAACCAAAATAGAAAGTTTTTTTTTAATTTATACAATATATAATATTCACCATAATAATATGAAATCCATTAAGAATAAAAAATATTTAATAGAGAAATAGAATTTAATGTATAGTATAATCCAATAAATAACAGAATTTTAGGACTGAAATAAGATAAATATTTTTTAACTAACTATTAATTAAACTAAAATAAATTGAAATATTTTTGGAAATTTTTAATTTAATACAAGTTTGTTATAATTTAAGCCTTCCACGGTGATCATCAGGTTGATACAACTTTCTAATAAATAAGGTAGGGGTCCAAAATAATCGAGTGAATTTATAGGATACAACATGGGTAAGCCTTCGGGTTGTTTACACAAATAAATGAAAGAACAAAACATTAATGGATGGTTTTTAAATATATTTTTATATCTCTTTTAATCACATTTATTTTGGACATGTTCTTAAAATGTAAATATATTATGATGGAATGTAACAAAATAAAATTTGGAATGAAGGGAAACAAATCTACATGTAAAAACTGAATATTCCTCTTACATTTTATGTACTTCACCAAATATCTAAAGATGAAACGTCTATCATCTTAAAATGCCAATGATTAAAATTACATCAATTTCGACATGCATTTAAAAAACTATATTGAATAATTTTGACCAATAAAAAATAAGAAATATAAAAACACTTCCATGTGATAAGTAAACAAAATAATAGAGTTGTTTTAAAAATGGATAATTAAATTTATTTTTATTGGAAGAATTTAGTAATTATGTTCATGGTCATTATGTTACTAAAACAATAAATAGGTATATTTATTGAAAATTTATATGCATAAAAAAATTTATATTAAACATGAAAACTCTAGAAAACTGTTATTTGACTATGTCTTATTAGAAAAAGAACTTTTAAAAATTTGGTAATCTAAATAAATCATGAATTTTTCATAAACATGAATACAATTCATAAAATAATTAATATCAATATTTTTCAAACTTTTTTTGTTTCTTTTAAATATTGTTATCTAATTTTATTAGTATCAACGAATGATGAAAATATATACAACATTAGAAAGTAGACAACATGGTTATGATATTGTTGGGTATAATTCATTCTCCAGATTTCACATAGTCTAATTTTTAACTACTCAATTCAATCCATACCATTTTTTATTAAATAAATACAGGTAACTATATAAACATTTTATAATAATTTGACAAAACATGAACCCTTTTCAAACACAAGAAGTTATAATGGTACATAAGTGGAAAATATTAACTCAATCCAATAAGAAGAACTATTACGAAAACCTAAATGCATTATAAACCAAAGAGGTGTAATTTTAAGTGTATGATAAACTAATAAATCAAAAATATATTAAATACTAATTTATAAATTATGTAGAATACCAAGATATAAAAAAAAAATTCTATGTATTTTAGCAGTATAGTGGGATTATAACTCATTCTCAGTTTCTTGAAATTGTTGAACTTTATTTTGGATTATTGTAACATATATTTATAGATTAATTTCATGAAGCCTCTGTGAATATAAAAAATTGATTAGAAATTACATGGAATGACCATGTAGAGGAAGATAATTTTAGAATTCATCAATTTCCAATGTTGATATATCATTACCAAAATGTAAAATGAATTAGAAACATAAAGGATAATTATCTATCCTTAGATTTGAATTCATTTTATAACTATGGAAGATTGATAATGATGTGGTGAGATGTCTAGAGTAAATATGATTTGTCAATGAGAGTCAACGGATGATGATGGTCCACGAAAGTGATTGATTAAAACTAATGAAATGTTTGAATAAACTATAGTCAAATAATATCTAAATTATGTAAAAATTTCTCATTTACATCTAATATAAAAAGAAATTTATCACCTCGTATATTTTCTGGTGCAATAACATACAATCATATAAACTCTAAATTAGATGACATAATACTTGGTTTTATATAGCTCTTTGTTTAATGAACCACAATATTCAGGACTAATTAATTAGATCATGTATATAATTATTTAGTGAATATGGAATCTATTCATAATCTATACTAATAGATATCATACTGAAATATTATTACCTTGAAATTCATATTGAGGGTCTGATATAGTCTATTCCACCACATCAAATATACCATATACCATTGATCCCCTAACCAAATAAGTAAATTGAAATGTAAATAAATGTATCCATAATATAGCTAGATAAATAAAATAAACTAGTAAAAAAATATTCCAAACTATAGATGTAACATTTGGTTTGAAATTTTAGGACTCATTTCAAAATATATCAATACATTCATTGATTGAGGTCAAAGTAACTTTGTATTCTGAAATTACAAGCGTTAAATTATCATTTCAATTTTTTGATCTCATTATGTTATGGAATGAATATTATAAAATCTAACTACCAAAATACATATTTTTTAGATTGCAACACTCAAGAAACCCTAAAATCCCAAGAGTGATATCAATCAATATACACATAAAAATAGAATTTGTAAATATAAAAAATTATATACTCTACTAAAACAATATAAAAATCATATGATGACAAATAAAAATGATTTTATCATTGAAAAAGAGTTAAAATAATTTATACCAAAAAATTTTAAATAAAAGTACCAATATACTTATATAGTGTCAAAATTGATACCGTGCATATTGTTTTTATCAATATATTTAATAATATTAAGATTATTTAATTGTTAATGGTGGTTTCAGTAAAGGAAGTAAAAATTATAAAACTATTGATAACAAAATAATTTAGGAAATTTCAAATTATGGAAAAAATTAATTAGACAATGAACGATCAAATTTGAGTTTTCTATGACATGGAATGACTAATACATTTTAATAAATGAAAAATAATCTATATATTTGTAACATATTCTTGATTTTTAAATCCTTCTATATCAACATAAAAATGGAATCACAATTGAGGATAATAACAAAAAAATTATATAAGATAGAAAAACAAATAAACATTATTCTACATCCCCTTAGGATTCTATATAATGTTAAAGAATTATTTACATCACAAATGAAATGAAATATAGTAATCCTACAATTTTCAAGAAAAGGACTAGAAGAATTAGTGAATTTTAATAGGAGGACAAGGAAATCCAATGGAAATTTTCATACATTGATAAAGCTGTAGAAATAATTTAAACAGTGATATTATGCATTTGAATATTTGAAATACAAACTATTAGGTTCAATAAATAATATGAACTTGAAATATAATAGGAATTACCAAAACACGAGTCAATGGAAATATTAAAAGTCGGTAGAATTTAGTAACAATTTATGGTTGTGGTTCTTGTTATAAAATATAATATCCTCAAGATGGGTAAGTTCTACATTTTTATATGACTCGACCACACTAAAATAAATAGTAATAAAAAAATAGAATATTAAAAAATAGAATATTTGTATATAAAACCTCAAATAATTAAGATTACTAACCTTATCAAATTTAGTATTTGTCCAAATTTTTCTTATCTCAAATAGGAACCAGAAACCAAAATAACTAAATTTCGCCTTTCCTTTTTGATGATAAAAATATGGTTATGAAATATTAACTTCAAAATAAAAACCAACACATAAAAACACAAAGATATTTAAATATATAAGAAAAAACATATATTATCTAATATAAAATATATTAACTAACTATTTCAAACCGATTGTTTTATTTGTCTTATATATCAACAATAGACCATTTTTATAACATTTCCATGGCCTTTATTTTAATATATAAATGATTAAAAAAACTATAATGTAATAATTAAAAATAACAAAGATCTTAAATAAAATAAAACATTATTTTTTAACAATTTTATAAAATATTTATATAATAACATTAAAATAATAACATAAATCAATGAACAACCCTGTAAAATCCAATAAAATATACCATCTACAACAAGAAAACAATTGGTATAAATACTCATTTATTTAACATTAATTATAAGCGACAAAACTCAAACATTAGAAACAGTTCAAAATAGAATATATAAAAAATAATAAAAAACTATTTTAGAATTAATAAATTTTTTTAATTTTTTTTAAAGGATACAAACCAGATATATTTAATTATATCCTTACATAAATAATAGTTTTCAATGATTAAATCAAAAAAAATTATAAAAAATCAATTTAAAAATGATAATCAAATTAATAATTTTTTAAACATTAAATAATTTAAAGATATCATATAATTTAATGTTTAGTCATTATTAAAATTTTTTTTCAAAAATAATATATATATGTTCATTAATTTATAAGAATAAAAAAATTTAAAACTTGTAATTAAATTTTAATGATTAAGATTAAATTTCTTAATATTTCGATATAGAGCAAAAAATAATCAATACATCTAACTTTAGAAAATTTATTTTTCATCTTAGTTATGTTAATCTCAAACATGAATCTCAAAAAATAACTATATTCCACCATTCCGTTTTTAGGATGAGATCATGGTTATGAAATAAAAAATTGAAAATATAAAAAACAAATATGTATATATATATGACAATAATCATATTATCTAATATAAAGTATATTTTCAAATAATTTCTTGTAGTTGATTTTTTTTGTATTTTTTACTGACAATTGATCATTATTAAACATTATCTTTACCCAAATTTACCAATATAAATTTTCAAAACATTTTTTAAAATTAATAATTAAGAATAATGAACTTATAAATAATTAATAAAACATTATTTTTAAACAATTTTCTAAACGAGTTAAGTACTCGACATAATAATCTAAAATAATAAATATAACAACCTTATGAAACAAAACAAAATATACTAATTGAAAACATAGAAAAATTGGTATAAATATTAATTTCATTAACATTAATTGAATGATTCTTACATGAAGAATCAAATATCTTAAAAAATATAATTTACCAAAAATAATTAAAAATTGATTATTTAATGACTAATTTTTTAAAATTTAACTGAAGGAGACATAATAATTTATATACAATTTATCTATTCATAAAAATAGTATTTAAATAAGAATCCTGTAAAAAACTGAATATGCCCACATTAAGAAAAAAACATTCAATATGATACTTTTTTAAACATTACACAAAATATTCAAACCATTTAATTCAAATGAGGGCCTTATTTATAAATCAGTTTGAAAATAATGTTCAAATATGGGTAATTTATTCATTTGTATAAAACATGACATCATTGAAAATATATAACAACAATAAAGGATATAACATTAAAAAATATAACATTTTTATATAAAACCTAAATAAAATGTTACATATGAAAATAATAATAATAAACATAATTTTTGATTTAGTTTAATTAAAATAAAATGTTTTATGTGACTTATAAAAGTAATGGCTTCAATAAATTTATTCTAATAAGAATGACATAATATTACAAATGTGGTTTTTCATAGATTATGTTGAATCGTTAATTATGTTCTTTATTTTCATAAATTATGTGGTTATGAAATATTTTATAATGTGTCATAGGGTCTGTTTAGTTGTCCTTGAATGTTTTCTTAGAGGTCATTAGGCTAATACAAATTTCCAATGAATAATGTTGTGTGACACAAATCCTCCAGTGAATATTTAGGCTACACCTAAAACATGCATTAAATTTGTATTTAGAAGTTAATTATAAATAAAAAATATTTGTATCCTAATTAAAAATTGATAGTTATTAAATATATATTTATATATCATGCAATATAGTTTTTTTGTAGTTTATATATAATGTAAGTAAAAATTTAGTTTAATATTTCACTTCTTTTGAAACATAATTTTTCTGTTTTTAAGAACTTTTATATTAAGAAACAATTTTCACTTCAAATTGATAATTATTATAATGTATGGAATGATTAGAATAATTTTTAGTTTTTTTATGTTGATATTTATATAAATTATAATTTTTCTAACTAAAATTTAATAGAGATATGTTTGTCAATGAAAAAGTATTTTTTGTATCTTGTTATGTCTATATTTTTCTATAATGTTAAGTATTTAAGTCACATTTATTTCGTTCAAGAGATATATAAATTAAATTATTTTCTTATTTAATTGATTCATTGATTTTCTCTCACTCATACGAGTACACAATTTAGATTCTGATGTCTTTTGGTATAAATAAAGCATATTTCTGAATTAAAGGGTTATATAGGGTTTAGATTGTTTTATAAAGCCATATACATTTATAGTAGATAATTATCCTATAAAAATAAATACTATTTAATTAATTAAATCAATATATTGTTATATAAATACAATTTTTAGACATTAATTAAAGACACATACTTGATAATTTAAATCAGAATCACAGTTAACAAGTAATTTTAAAAAACTATGAAGATGTGTAAGTTCGTTAATCATATAAAATTCAAATATGTTGACATTACATAATAAGAATTAATAAAAATTTATTATTAAAAATTATTTTGATATAAAACATAAAATAATTAATATTACTAACCATAACAGCTTCATTCGCTAACCCAATTTTGATTATCTTATAATAAATCCTAAAACATATAAAAATTACACCTTCACTTTTTCATAATGATGATATGGTTATAGAAAAATAAATTTAAAATAAACACAATCATATATATATATATATATTATAAAAAAATTATCATTGAATATAACATTTTTTAACCATTACATCAAAATATTAGATTATATTTAACTTCTTTATTGATAATGTATATTTGTCAAAAAAATTCCCTGACATGAATTTCAAATTATATCAACTAAAAAATATATAAAAAATAGAATTAGAGACATATAAAAATTAAAATAGAATAAAACATTCTCTTCTAATAATCATCATATTTTATACAAACACCACCTAATAAAGAGAAAAACCAATATAGTGTGCATTCATTTTGGAAGATTAAAGATAATAAACAATGTCATGTACTATATAAAAATGTAAAAAATAATTAAATTATCATGAATAATTGTTTATAGTTATCATTTTTTCATAGACATCAATAAAATGAAATAATAACACCCTATCCCTGTATTTGATAATCTACCACATATACATGTATCTCTAGATTAATTAATCACATATTTCACATTCATTTAAATGTATTCTAGATAAATAAGATCATAAACACCAATCATCTCATTTTGAAAAATAAAACTGTGTAGATACTTAATTAAATAAGTTATATTGTTTGTCATGTGATTTCATCTTTTTAAAAGGAATGAAAAAAAAGAAAAAAATAATTACATGGAGAACGACTAAAACACTTGCATGCTGAGCTCATAAAAAATAATTGAATCAATGAAATCATTTTTGAAAATTATCAATGTATAGTCTATTCCATTTATATGATATGACATACAAAACTCATAAATATTATGAATAGAAGAGGAACTCATCGATAATATTCTATACCCATTATGAATCATCGGACTATTTGACATAGTTTTTCCAGGAACATTTTTTTTGTTTTCTAATAATCCATTCTATTTTTGCGACAACTATATAAATTAAATTTTAGAAAACATTATATGTTATTATAAATAAAATGAAAATAATATATAAACAAAATTTAATACCTCATATGATTGGTATTCAAGAAAACTAGTCATCTAAAATAAAAATATGACAAATTCAATCTCCAACTCTGCTAACCTCCTCTGTAGGAAATTGAAATAGACTAGTTGGATCAATAATATCTCATACATATATTCTTACTGGAACTGGCTTCATAGGATGAGGATGTTAAAAAAAATAAAAAATATGTATAACTACATACTGTATAATAAATAAATGTGGATCTCCATCATAAAAATCATAAAATATGTTCACGTCCAAACAATAAGGTTGATGACTAATGTGGGATGATTGGGATGGCCGCAGAATATGTATAGGTTATGATTTTCTCATCATTTCCACTAACAATGCTTTCACAATTTTTTTATTTTGATCTCCCAGGTACTATTTCAGTTCATTCATCTCCTCTAATTAGGAATCTATTTCTGGGTCTCCTAATAGAGTATATAGATGAACAAAAAATTACTATTATATACAACCACCCCATTCCCTCATACGCAGCTGCGGTTGTCACAAACCATCCCCTGGGGCCCGTGTGTTGACTAACCTCAAGCCCGCCTTCCATAGGCCAGGGGATGGTGACTTGCATCAATGGTGTATTCCATAAAACTAGGAAGGAATTGCCTTTATATCATGCAAACACACGCAACCAAGCACACATCAAGAAAATAATGCTAGTCAACTATATATCAAATAGCGTGTAGAAAGTAAAAAAGGGGGCCGAAATACATGACCAACAGCAATAGTACATGTACAAATGAAATACAAGACATCTAAAGAAAAATAAAGGTAGCTACTAGGTCATCCTCCGGGTTCATACCTGAAGGGTAGGTATTGATTTCCTCCTCAGCACTTTATGTCCTCCTCTCTCCTCCGAGTACCGATAGGCCGTATAGTCCACCTCCGGGGATCGTCCAGTCCTAGTACTCTCTACCTCAGTCAGCACTCTCTGTCGTCTACATCCAACACAACAAGGTGTTGTCATAACCTGTGTATGGGTGAGTATAATGATACTCAATAGGGACCCTAAGACCATCAAGGTCTCACAAAATCCCCCATGGATAAACCACAAAGTATGAAAACAATAGATAACACTACTTAGGTATATGCACTTACATATACCTAAGTTATCATGTAATCTATCTCAATCATGAAGGAAAATAGTGGTTCAAACTCAGCTCACCCCAGGTATTACTTTAGATACAGTAGTAGAGAAGATTATATGTAACTACTAAATCATATTAATCCGTTAAGAGGCCCTACTACTAACCTTTACAGAAATTCTTGTAGCAGACCCCCACATGATCGTTGGAGCTGACCCACACAGAATCGCTAAGAGATGACCCACATAGGATCACTGGAGCTGACCAACATAGGATCGCTGGAGCTGACCCACATAGGATCTCTAGGAGCTGATGCACATAGGATCGCTGGAGCTGACCCACACCGGATCGCTAGGAGCTGACCCACACAAGATCACTGGAGATGACCCACAAAGGATAGCAAGGAGCTGACCCTCAGAGGATAGTTAGAGTTGACCCATAGAGGATCGCTTTGAGCAGACCCACACAGGATCACTGGAGTTGACCCACACACGATCACTAGGATCTGACCCACAGTGGATTTGTAGGAGCTGACCCACACAGGATCACTAGGAGCGGTCCCACAACGAATAGCTAGTAACACTCTTCTTGTCATAGCCAGCTACTGGGTTTCCTCACTAGGCATGCTCATCTCTATTAGAGTATACTCCCCAAGAAACTGGTTGATTCTCCAACTTCCACAACGTCCCATGGAAAAAGTATCTCAAAGGACCGCCACGTCATAAGGGTCTCAACGCAACAGACAACGCGTCATTCGGATGCTCGGTTTGTGAGTTATTTGCCTTTTTCCCCTGAGGGCCCGGTTGGATTCGTGCTCGATCCAACCCAAAGATTCCCCCAATTTATATAAAACTCCATTGGGGTATACCGAAGTGACTATATCGCATAGAGATTTCCAGTGCCACTGACGGTTCGTCAAAGGGACGTCCAGTGCCAATGTTATGGCAAAAATAATGTAACTGGATAGTAGTGGGCCCGGGTTCGGTCTGACCCGGTCGGACTGAACAAAGCCGACCCGGCCTATGCTGAACCAATTCTAGTCAACCCGGCCAGACCCGCTGGGTCTGTCTCGGCCCGCTGGGTGGCACGGCCCTTTGGGTTCAGCCCATCCCACTAGGCAGTCCTGCCCTCTGGTTCCGGCCTGATACGCTGTGAGGGGCCATAGAGGTCCGCTGGTGGCCGCGAGGTCGCGGAGGGTACCGCAGGGGCACGAGACCATGGAGTGGCTCGGCCGGGGGTTTTCAGGAGGGAGTGAGGCCATAGGAATTCTCGGCCAGGGTAGTTCGATGAGAAGGGCAGTGGTGGCTCAGGCGGCGGCGCGGCCCGGACGGCAGTGACATCTCGGACAGCGGCGACGACTCAACCCAGATAGCGGCAACGACTCAGACTACGACGACGGCTCGGATGGAAGGGGCGGCTCGGATGGTGGTGGAGGCTCCTACAACAGAGGCAACTTGGATGGAAGCAGCAGCTCGGACGGTGGTGTCGACTCAGCCAGAACGGTGGCAGCGGTTCAGCCCGGACGGCGGCAGGGGCTCGGGCGGCGGTTCGGCCTAGAAGGCTGTGGCGGCTTGAGCAGCGGCATGGTCACAGAGGGCAGAGGCGGTCCCGAGGTAGTGAGGCTATAGGCGGTGAGGATGTGGGGCAGCGAGGCAACGATGGTGGTGTCTGATGCGTCATCCCCTTCGTCATGGACGACGGTGGTGCCGACCATCATTCTCTTGCCACATGTGTTGGTAGTCATTCCTTCATCACGATCAACAAGTAATCACAATGATTGCTGAGAGGACATGCCATGTTTGTTTATCCCACACACTCTGAGTTTGTGTGGTAGCATGTGTCTATAATTTCATCTTGAGTTAGATAGAATTATAATTAACAGAAAAGGAAGATATTTCCAAATAACCACCCTAAAAATTTCCTCAAAAAAACATACACAAATAATCCCCTACCTTTGATTGTTCATAGACGTTGGTGTGAGAAGGAAGTCGAAGAAGGAGAAGAGAGTGCCAATAACTATCACGTCCTAAATCATGCTTCAATGTTGGGATTGCTTGTCATCCTCTTACTAGATTTTCGAAGAATGTTCTACGATGGCATTATTTGTTAGATAAGTGAAATCCACCAAATATTTCTCCTCTCCCCAAATCCACCAAAATGGCCGGTATCCAAAATGATATGTTTCCACAATTTAATTGCGGGCACAAACTCAAATTGGGTTAATAAATTACATATGTTGGCATAATAAATGTTGGAGGAGTAGTAGAGGCCCCCCCACATTGAATAGGATGTTTGAGGGTTTCTCCATTAATGGGGAGTTCAAGGGGGTTTATACCTCGGGTGGTCCCCACTACCATAACCACAAATGGGAGGTTAGTTTGGCTGGCCTCTACCATCATAACCTCTCATGGGAGGTTTAGTTTTGGTGGTCCCCACTTCTCAACAACCACAAGGAGTTTAGAAAAAATTAAATAAATATATATATATATATATACACACAACATTTTTTTATTCTTCCATGAAAAACTCAAAAATTATCTTTCACTCTCGACCAATTGTAGTCGAGGTGAGAGTCTCCTTAAGAGAATATCAGGGATAAAAGTTCAACGATGTCCTCATATTTCAATTCCGAGCACCGGTTCAATAGTTAGAAAAACCTGCTCCCTAGTTTACTTAATGTACCCGATCGAAAGTTCAGAAATATATTCCGGAGACTCTGGACCTCGGAATCATGTGCCGTCAATTTTCAGGGACTCATAAAATTCAATTTTATTTAAAAAAACAAGGAAATTCCAGGTCATTAAATTCTCCCCACCTCCGGGTTTTATGTACCCATAAGCCACATCACAAAAAAGGAAAACAATTAGGGGTAATGAGAAAATATCTAAGTCTCTTTCTCCCATGTGTTCTTCTGGAGGTTTCCATGCTTCCAGCGAATGCGCACCAGAGGTATTGACTGTCCACGAAGGACCTGATCCTTTCTATCCTCAATCTCTACTTGGACCTCCGTAAAAGTTTCCCCATCATCAATGTCCATCTCTCCATGGTCGATGATGTGAAAAGTTCCGTGCACGTATCTCCTCATCATTGATATGTGGAAGACGTAATGCACCAGGTAAAACATTGGTTGAGGAGCTAAGCGGTATTCCACCTCGCTGACTCTGTTGAGGACCTGAAAAGGTCTGATAAATCTCAGAGATAACTTGGCACCTCAGCCAATTCTCCATAAACCTCATCAAGGTGAGATCCATTTAAAGTTATGGTCGCCATCCTTGAACTCTATATGTCTCTGTCTCCTGTTAGAAAACGACTTCAAGCTACTATGTGCAGTCTTCATCTACTCTTTGATGATCTTCACCTTCTCTGTGGTAGCCCATACCATCTTTGGTCCCACTAGTGTTGACTCACCTCGATCATTCCAGCACAAAGGTGATCTATAAGGTCATCCATAGAATGCCTAAAAGGTTCCATCCCAATGGGGGAGTGATAGCTGTTGTTGTATGAAATCTACACTAAATTCATGTGATCCTCCCACCTGCGATTGAGTTTTAGGACGCAAGCACGCATCATTTCCTCGAGAGCCTGAATGGTCTGTTCAGTATGACCATCCATTTGAGGATGGAAGGCAGTGCTCAAACTATGTTTCATCCCAAAAGACTCATGAAACCCCTTCCATTGTTGGGAAGCGAATCGTTTATCATGATCAGAGTCAATCGTCGAGGGTACTCCAAGTAACCGCACAATCTCCTGCACACAGAGGCGTCCCATGCTCTCTACTGATCTCAACTCTCTGATCTGTAGTAAGTGGGCTAACATGGTGACTTGGTCAAAAATCACCAAAATTGAGTCATGACCCCTGGATGTACGTGGAAGTCATGTCACTAAGTCCATGGATATCCCATCCCACTTCCACTCTAGGACATCTAAAGGCTAAACCAATCATGCGGGTACATGATGCTCCACCTTCACTTGCTGACAAGTGAGGCACCGAGTGATGAACTATGCTACTAATTTTTATTTCTCGGCCACCAGCGCTATCGTCAGAGATCCCGGTACATCTTCGCCACTCCTGGATTTACTGCTAGAGGGGATTTGTGGAACTCCCTCAACACATCCTCTTGAAGTGACACTAGTACCATGGTACGTCCTCTCTAAAGGATTGTCTGCTCCCCACCTTCAGAAAATCCATCAGGTGCATGTCCTTGTGGATATCTGAGCACATCACATCTCGCAGTCAGCATCCCCATGTTGCACCTCTCTAACTCGCTGAAAAAGTGGGGGAGTGACTTTAAGAGACTGATGAAAAGCTGCACTATCTTTATCCACAAAATATATTTGCAAAGCGGCCAACTGCTCCATCGCCTCGCCTATCAGCTACATACTAGATTTCCTACTAATTTCATCTACTAAAAGGTTCCCTTTCCCAAGAGTATATACTATCATGAAGTCATATTCCTAGAGGAACTCGAGCCAACGTTGATATCTCAGATTAATGTCCTTCAATGAAAAGATATACTTAAGACTCATGTGATCTGAGTAAACTGTAAAAGGCTCGTCCATCAAGTAATGTCGCCACATCTTCAAGTCGAAGACCACTGCTGCTAACTCTAGATCATGGGAAGCGTAGTTTTTCTCATGATATCTCAGCTATTGAGAACCATATGTGATCACTGCTCACTCCTACATCAAGACACATCCGAGCCCAGTCCCTCATGCGTCGCACTAGACTACGTACACTATAACCTCCTCTAGAAGTCTCAAGATGGGGTACTAGTTAGCATCTACCACAACTCCTAAAAATTACACTGGAATCTCTTTAACCACAAGAAGTGTTTCCCCTTCATTGTCAATAGTGAATGTGGTGCTGCAACTGTGGGGAAATCTAGCAGAAATCTCCGGAAATATCCGGCCAAACCCAAGAAACTCTATACCTCTATCACACTCTTGTGTGGATCCCATGAAAGTACCACCACAATCTTTTCTAGATAAAATCCAACTCACACCCACGATATTACATGTCTTAGAAAGTGAACCTCTCGGATCTAGAACAAGCACTTCGGGAGAAAACAATATAGCTGGTGCTCTCGAATGTGTCCAGTACTACCTGCAAATGACTGACATGCTCCACATCAGTAGCTGAGTGGATAAGATTGTCATCGATGAAGACTAGTACAATTCAATCAAAGAATGGATGAAATATATTGTTCATGCATCCCATGAACAATGATGGAGTGTTGGTCACGCCAAATAGCATAACCAAGAACTCGTAATGGTCGTACTGACATCTGAAAACCATCTTCTGCACATCCTCGTCTCGCACTATGAGCTGGTGATATCATGATTTGAGGTCTATCTTCGAGAACCATGTTGCTCCCTTTAGCCGATTAAAGAGGTCATCAATCCTCAACAGTGGGTACTTGTTCTTTATGTTTACATTGTTTAGGCACTGATAGTCAACACAAATCCTCAATCTTTGATCCACCATCTTGGCGAGAAAATATGGGGTTGCCCAAGGTGAACCACTGTGTTGAATGAATCCATTTTCTTGAAAGTCCTCTAGCTGTACCCCCAGCTCACGAAGCTCCATGGGAGCCATCTGATATGCTTTTGTAGATATCGGTGTCGTCCAGGGGTATATGTTAATGTTAAATTCCACCTCTCTGTGAGGAGTTCTACCCAGAACATCATTAGGGAAGACATTCGTGTACTGGTCCACCACTACAACATTTCTCATAATCTCCACATCAACCGCTCTGAGGGTAAGGCTAGCCAACTAAAGAGTGATCGGCTGCACTCTCCTCCAGGTATGTCCATCATGTGCTTCCAAGGCTCCCTTCTCGTTGGTGAATGTAATCCTTGTCCCATGTATGTGGACACTCCACACATTGCGCTTAATACAGTCAATTTGAGCATGGACTGTAGATAACCAGTCCATACCCAAGATGACTTCGTAAGGCCTCGGCGCCGCTACTAAGGGATTTCAGCCAAAACTCTCACCTCCTAGAGTATGCTCGCACTGTAGATACCAATGCGTAATCATTGAATCTAGTCCCTTAGGAGCCTCTAGACATAAGTATAGAACCAATGTCTCCATTGGAATCTCTGATATCCAAACAAGGGCAGTGGAAAAAAAGTAATGACTAGCACCTCTGTCTACAAGTACTGAAGCTAAGTTGGAGTAGACCCAAATTGTACCACGTATCATCTTCAGAGTGCCATGACCATAGGCCTCAACTACCTAGAGTTGAGCCCTCCCCTATCCTTCTGCTCCCTACGGTCTGGGTGGACATCCTGGTGGTGGTGGAAGTAACATCTCGAATCGTTTCCCACCGCCACCTGCATGACCCACTCTTCTGCCACGCCCACCTACTCCCTGCGGACCCCCTCAGTTGAATATTTTTCTCTATCTGGGCTTCCTTCAACCATATTCTAATCATCCGTACGACGGGTCGAACAATCACAAGCCAAGTGACACTTCCAACTCCAAGTGAAACATTACCCTCTCCTGGCATGATTGACTCTATCACAGGTGCCCTGCACAACTGACCCTGAATCTGGCATTCATCCACCTGTAGATCTAGTCCTCTTGGTCCTCTAAAACATCTGTCTACTGCCAGATTTAGAAGACACTGCTACATGTCTACTAGTGGTGGGTCTCGCTACTGGTGACTACTCAGTAAGAAATATATACACTAAGAGGGCTCTCTCTAACACCCCCACATGCGTCAGTATGCTAAGTGAGATCATAGAAGACCTGATCTCCCACATGAGCCCATGCTCGAAGGTTTGGGGACTGAAGATTTGGTCCCGAACCATATCTTTGAGGTAGCATGAGAGGTCAGTGAACCTCAGTGAGTACTGATCCATAGTCATTCTCACCTGTTGTAGATGAAGTAGCAACTGAATGCGCACTACGTGATTATTCGCGGGAAAAAAATCGTCCCGAAACAGGCTCTCGAAGTCTTCCCAGAGAAGCGTCACCTAATCGTGGACCTGGAGAATCAGGCTCCACATTCTACCTACTGCTGCTTGTAGAAGGCTGGTGGAATGATCACAATGATATCAGCTAGTGTCCCTACTAGCCGGAAGACTATCACCACATCCTCCAGCCAATCCATAACAGACGGTGGGTCTGTCTCTCCCATGAAACGGGGTGGCCTCTGGTACTGGAACTCATGAAATGCAATCAAGCGGTGTGAACCATCTGCTCCAGGGGATGGAGGAATCGGTGGACCAATGGGGAAAGGTACCGTTGGTGCCTCTGTAGGTGCCTCTACTTGAAGAGGTCTTTTCACCGATTCCTTGTCGCTCGGTGGGATATCATTGCATACAACTCTCAAAACCATAGATTTCTGTTTCCATGGAGGTATCCTGATATGAAATAGGTGTTCCATGTTCTTTATGTTATACCTTCTGAGATGAGTCAAGTGATCACAACGAAAACACTTAAAAACACACACACAATCAATGTTTTCGTGCACTGAGTTATAAATCAAAAGTCAGGGTCCTTGTATATGGATAATTGGGCCGCTGCACTAACACTGGCTCCTGGAAATGGTTATCCACACTCACTACACATAACAAAATTTCCCCTAAAAGAAATACCAGAGTGTTATTTTCTATAGTAGAACCGACTCCTATGATTCCAATTTGTAATGACCTATCCCCTAGGGCTTGTGCCACGACTAACCCCAAGACCGAATTCCATAGGCCAGGGGTTGGTGATTAGCACCAAAGGAATATTATCTAAAACTGGTAAGGCATTGCCTTTATAAGCTGCAAACATATGAAACCAAGCACACAACAAGATAAAAACTCAAATCAACTATAAGAATATATATTGATGAAAGTAAAATGGGGGCAGTAATACAAGACCAACAATAATAGTACAAGTAGAACTGAATTAGGATACAACTAAAGAAAAATAAATGTAGATACTAGGTCATCCTCTAGGTTCCTTCCTGAAGGGTAGTTACAGATTGCCTCCATATCACTTTGTGTCCTCCTGTCTCCTCCATGTAATGATACACCCTATAGTCTACCTCTGGTCATTGTCCAGTCCTATTACTCTCATCCTCAATCAATGTTGTCCTTCATCTGCATCCAACACAACAAGGTGTGGGCAATACCTGTGCAGGGGTGAGTATAACTATACTCAGTAGGGACACCAAGACCCTCAAGGTCTCACAAAATCCACCAAGGATAAAACAAAAAGTATGAAAACCACAGATAACCCAACTTAGTTATATGCCCATACATATACCTAAGTTATCAAGAAATCGATCTCAACAATGAAGAAACACATAGGATCAGAATCATCTCACACCAGGTATATCTTTAGGTATAGTAGCAGAGATGATTAGATTTAACTAATAAATCATATTACTCCTTTAAGAATATCTGCTGCTAACCTGTACATAATCGCTACGAGCTAACCCACACAGGATCACTGGAGCTGACCCACACAGGATCTCTAGAAGCTCACCCACACAGGATCACTAGAGAAGACCCACACAAGATCGCTAGGAGCTGACCCACACTAGATCACTGGAGCTGATCCACAGAGGATTTCTAGGAGCTGACCCACACATGATCACTGGAGCTGACCCAAACAGGATAACTAGGAGCTCACCCACACAGGATCGCTGGAGCTGACCCATATAGGATCACTACGAGCTGACCCACACAGGATCACTGGAGCTGACCAACACAGAATCGATAGGATCTGACTCACACAAGATCACTAGATATGACCCACATAGGATTTCTAGGAGCTATCCCGCACATGATATCAAGGAGCACTCTTCTCGTCACAGCCAGCAACTGGGCTTCTTGCACTGGGCTTGCTCGTCTCTGGGAGATTCCGCTCCCCAAACCACTGTTGATTCTTCAACTGCCACAGTGTCCCACAAAGAATTATCTCAAAGTACTGCCACGTCATAGGGGTCTCAACGCAATAGATGACACATCATTCGAACACACGGTCGGTGAGTTATTAGCATTTTAGTCCCGAGGGCTCGGTTGGATTCATGATCGATCCAACCCAACCAACCACAACAGTTTAAAAAACACTAGGGGGTATACCAAAGGTACTATCTCACTAAAATATTTTCAGTTCCACTGACGGTTCATTATATGTATTTCTGGTGCCAAAGTAATTACCAAATTAATGTAAACGGGTCCTAGGGGGCCGGGGTCCGGTCCGACCCTATCGGACTGATCCCGCCTGGCCCGGCCCGACCTGCTGGGTCCGGCTTGACCCACTATGCGACTTGGCCCGTTGGGTTCGGCCCAGCCCACTAGGAAGCCCGAAAGGCCAAGAGGGGCCGCGGAGGGCCGCGGGTGGCCGTATGGTCGCAGAGGGTACCACGAGGGTGCGAGACCGTAGAGCGGCTTGACCGGGGGTTACCGTGAGGGCGTGAGGCCATGGGGAGGCTTAGACGAGGCAGTTCGGCTCGAAGGGAATCATCGGCTTAGGCAGCAGCTTGGCCCGGACTGTGGCGAAGGCTCGGATGATGGCGGTGGCTCGACACGGATGGTGGCGGCGGCTCGGACGACAACAACTGCTCAGACAACGGTTGCAGATCGGACGACGATGGAGGAACGGATGGTGGCGGCTGTTCGGCCTAGACGGTGGTGGCCACTCGGGCAATGGTTCATCGTAGACAGTAGTAGCAGCTCGATCGGCAATGCGACCGTGGACGACGGCGACAGCCGGAGGGCGGTGAGGTATTGGGGAAGTGAGGTCGCGGCGACGGTGTCCATTGCGTCGTCACCCTCATCGGGGCCGGCGGTGGTGCTAGACGTCATTCTCATGCCCCACGTGTTGGTAGTCGTTCCTCCATCGTGATCAACAATTAATCACACTATTTGCGGAGAGGACAGGCCATGTTTATTTGGCCCGCACTCTCCGCGTTAGAGAGGTAGCAAGTGGATATAATTCCATCTTGTGTTACATGTAATTATCAAGAATGGAAAAGGAGAAGATTTCCAAATAACCACCCTACAAGTTTCCACTAAAGGTAAACATACACAATTAAACCCCTACCTTGGATTGTTTGTTGACTTTGGTGAGAGAAGGAATTCGAAGAAGGAAAAGAGAGTGCCAATGACCGTCACTTCAAAAATCACACTTCGATGTCGGGCTCGCTCAATGTCGTCTTCCTTGATTTCCGAAGAATGTTCTTCGATGTAATTCTTCTTTGGAGAAGTGAAATCCTCCCAATATTTCTCCTCTCCCCAAATCCACCGAAATTCCATGTATCCAAAATGATATGTTTCCGCAATTTAATTGTTGGAACAAATTCAAATTGTGTTAATTAATTACATTGATTGGAATAATAAATGTTGGAGGAGTTGAAGAGTCTCTACCACATTTAATTGGATGTTTGATGGTTTCTCCATTAATGGGGAGTTCAAGGGGGTTTATACCACGGGTGGTCTCCACTACAATAACCTCACATGGGAGGTTAGTTCGGTCATTCCCAACCATCATAACCTCTCATGGGAGGTTTAGGTCTGGTGCACCCCACTTCTCAACATCCACATGGAATTTAAAAAAAGTTAAAAATTAAAATAAAGCTACAAGAACTTTATTTTTATTTTATTATTCCATGAAAAATCGAAAATATAATATTTCTCTCATGTCTAACTACCATCTGGGTGAATGTCTCCTTAAGTGAATAATACCACTGCGAGTTCAACAGTGTCCTCAGATTTCAATTCCGAGCACCGGTTCAAAAGTTAGATAAACCAACTCACATGTTTAATGAATGTACCAGATCAAAAGTTCATAAATACATTCCGGGAACTCTGGGCCTCAGAATCATGCGCCATCAAATTTCATGGACCCGTAAAATTTCCATGTATTTAAAAAAAATACATGGAAATTATAGGTCTTTACTGAGGTGATCTATGTTTTCTAATGTCATATATTGAATGTACATACTACACTCAATTTTTAAATTCTAATACATTTCAAAGATTAGAAGGTCATCAGGATATGAAAAATTAAAAATGTATATTAGTGATTTTAAGATTTAAAATAAAAACATTCATTAAAAAAAATTAATTTGTAAAATTTTTTTCAACTACTTTCATATATTTCGTTATAAAATAATTTTCATCTTTTTATTCATTTACATTTTCTATTTTTCATAGAGAGTGGGGGGGGGGGGAGGGGTGTAGGGATGACCGGATGGGACCACTTTTGGACTACTAATGGATTAAGCTCTCAATTCATTAATATTTTCCAAAATCATATTATCATCCAATAACTTATATTATCCAAGGGATAATGTATATGGGTATACATTTTACCACTACATCTCTTGATAATATCACTTACATAAATGTTACATAAAAATATACCAATAACTAATTAGAAAATATATATCAAAATATAAATAATTATAATTCATAATTGCTTCATAATTTTAGTTAGAGAAATATTTATTCATTGTATCTTCAATTACAATCCCAGAGTTGAGTCATGTGTTTTCATTCTGTAACATCCCAAAAAATTAATTTTTGGTAATTTTATTTTAAAATCTCTATATCGAATCACCACTACAGATAGATTTTTTTTTAATTTAAATCATATATTAAAATTTTAATTTCATAAGTTATTGAATAAATTAAATATATTTTTAATATAATATTTAATATTCAAAAATTTAGATAAAAAATAAATTGAGATATTCTACCAATATTGACTCTCGAATATGCACTTTCTCCATCATGTTGTAGGAATTTCTATTAAGATATAAAATGATAATCCTTCATTGAAACTATGTTTAAATATAACTATTAATCTACATTTCATTTGGTCCAGTTAGATTTTTATTATCATCAAAATTAATATCCATTCTCTTTTATCTATGGACAAGTGAATGTTTTTATTAAATATTTGATCCCAAATATACCAATAGTATAAATTAATTTATCTATGGAAAAAAGAGAAGGCTCATATGTAAAAGGAACATCAATATTCATGTAATTTTTCTTTTAGATTAATAACTTTATTTCATAAATATTTATATTATTGAATATTTAATAACATGAAAAAAATTCATATACCTTGTTAAATATTCCATCTCCCCTATTAGAAAAGTGAAAATTTAAAGACAGTGAATAAAAATATATGTATGTTAAATAATAATATCTCACATGTTGAATAAAAAAAATAATTCCAGAATATTAGACAAAATAAACCCAATTTGAATTATTAAAAATATAAATTCATTCAAATATGATATGAATAATTATAATTTTTAAAATCAATGTAAAAAATGTTTTTATGCATAAATTTAACTGAAACATAATTATTTATGTGGGGTTTCTAAATGAAAAATGTCTGACCCTAACTATTTAATTTAAAATTTAACCAAAAAATCTTATAAATTAATGATATATATATAATCAAACATCTAATAATTTTTTAAAAAAATTATTTCACACATTATTTTTTCTGTAAAAAGGAAGTATGAAATAATTTTTTGGGAATAATTAGGAGAGTAATTTATTGTTTTTTTATATCCTTTTTTCTTGACCATTTGGTATGACATATATTATGTCTTCATTATATGCATTTTTATCATCCATAAATCCTATAAATGGCGAATAATCCCTGTATAAATACATAAAATAATTATAATACTTATCACCCTAATGCATTATATTCCCCAAAAAAATAATTTACTACTGATCATTTTTTGGATCAATGACTTGAAATATTTTCATCTCATGTGTCACCATGATAAATGGTTCCACTTTGAAACTAAATATTCTCAAAACAACCATGTTATTCCTAGAATCACCATGTTTTCAACCGCTATTGTTACCAACCATGTTACACCTATGAAATATAAGTCCAAATTTGGTATAACCGAATTCAAATATATCATAGATATTTCCAAAATTTGGTGTTGATAGTGAAATTTGGTTTCTATCTTTTAAATTTTAAAAATAAATGCATTTGTTATGAAAATTGCCCCACCATTTTGAATGGTAATCTTATCATCCCGATTTTTTCTGCATAAAATCATTACCCATTAAGATCAAAATGAGACCATGTAATTACATTAACAGACTATCACCTTTCAAACCAATTCAATGTTTCTGAAGGAAATGTATCCATGATAGATTTCTCTACAAACCATGAGAAGAATATCTTTTAATGATTAATGATAAACCACTTTACATTTATTTTTATAAATTATACTTTTACATTGGCAATTTTTGATGTTATATACAGTTGAACCTCATTTTTTAAAAAAATTATAAATTCTCCTACATCACTTCACCACATCGAATAAAATTTACCTTTAGTCTTCAAATACATCTGTATTCACTATCAACATTCAGATATCATGAAACCAAGAGACTAATATTAGCCCTTTAATATAAATAATCTATATCAATTCCAATCACCTCTTCTAATAAATATTTTTGATCAATAGAGGACATTGGTTGATGATTATTTTTAATATATCTATTTTAAAATTTCATATATCATTCAAAAAGACACATCCAACATAAATAAACAGTCCCAAATATTCTAATATCGCACTCTATATAAATCACGAGATAAACCATTTTATAAAAAATGTTGGTGGTGAAAACATTTATAGGTGAAAATTTATTAGATCATCTTAATTATATAAAAAATCTAACATATTTGGATCAAAGAATTCTATAAAAATAGATTTTAAAATTATAAATAACATAATTATAGGGTAACTGATAAGTGTTAGTAATATACCATGTAGTGTGACTAGTAGAAGATGACTCACCAACAGATTTCAATCATGCAATTTGAAAAATATTAATTTAAAATCCATCAATGAAACAAAACTCATCAAATTTGAGGAATATCTGCTAGGTACTTTATTACCATGAAGATAATGAAAAATCATATTGTTATCACTCATTCCTTATGTGTGACAAGTTAATGGTAAATATGTTTTATTTCAATTCATGGTGGTTATTATCTAAAAACATATTCACAGGGATATCAAGTTAAATATATCATGAAATCTATCTTTTCTAACTTCATTTTCTTTCTAACTAAATTCCAATAAAATTATCCAATGTTTTTTTACCAACATTTATAATTTTATCTTTCAACTAGAAAAGTCGCTAAAAAAGGTAGTTAAAAAATTATAGTCAATTTCATGAAGAAATTTTTGTGATGTCCAGAACATACATTCTTTACACATTTCAAATAAATATTTTTCAACATATTGTAAAATTATTTACCTAGAAATGGTTTTTTTGGATGATTATATTAATTTAAACTATTAAATGATTTTTTTAATCTATGATAAGTAAGATCTTAACAATAAAATAATGGATTTCCAATGTACACTATATTTCATCCATTATACATGTAATATGATGGATTCACTTCTAAACAAGTTGTATATACTTTATGTCACTTAACAATGTTTCTATATGAAATTACATAAGCATGAAATTCATTTTTAGTAATCATTATAATTTTATGTAGATAAAAATAATCCTTTAATACATCAAAAATTATAACAACTATATCTCATAAAAGTTTAAAATCATTAATTAATGGTGATAGTTACACATCAATATCGTTTTCTGGATTCTTTGGTTCAAAAACCATTAAACTCTTCAAAAAAAAATTCATACCTATATGTGGGGACATGTTATAAACTACCAAAAAAACCCAATGAACTATATATGTTGTTGCGCCTCTTATATGGATTCATCCCTCAGGGAAAATTTTGTCAAATATCTTCCATTGTGGTGAATCAGCAGCGTGATGTATGTTTACATCATAAATGAAATCATCTTTATTACATTATTAACCTTTTTACATCAATTGAATTTATAAATTGATGCTTCAAACGAGGAATTATTGGAAGTTACAAAATTTATTTACTCTGAGGATTGATTATTATAGATGAAAATAAATCAATGTTGTTTTATTGGAATTATTGGACGAAATATTGGATGGTAAAATCTTGATATTAGAAATATGCATGAGTCCACTACCTAATAATGAAACAAATTTGAAGGTTTCATCCTTCTTATAGCATTATTTCCCTCATTTAGGGGATCTTGATAAACATTCATATATTATACAATACAACGCACAACAACTGGAGAAATAATGTTTCTTTTTTTAATATAAAATCCCAATGGGAATTATATTTTTATTACCTCCTAATAGGAATTTGGGTGCCAATTTTCTCATGGTAGTAGCTCTTTTAAATTATCATTCAACTTAGAGAAATTTTTATCACCCCACCCATTTCATTAAGTTAAATAATCAGATAATTGATGATACTAAAATATTTTTAGTGTAATATGAGAATAATAGTTTCTCAAAATACACACAAAATCTTTCAAAAGTTATTTTTTTATTGATTTAATTCCTACATCCACAATTAATTATTATATATTATCTCATATCTCATTTTGATTATTTTCATAAAAAATATATGTTGAATATTAATTTTATTCGCCATAATAGATAAAAAATGTTTAATTATAAATAAACCAATAAAATGTGGGATTATCTATAATATCTCAATAATTTATCATCATCACTTTCAAACACTTCACACATGCAAATTATATAAAAAAAATCGAATTGTAGATTTATTGTTGAATATTCCAAAAAATCACCAATTTATTTTTAATGTTCATTAGTGGTTCATCATAAATTTGTGAAATTATTATCCAATAAATTTCTAAGGTCGCGATATTAATGTTTTATATATTAAAACATTTAAACATATAAATATGTATGAAAAATTAGAATAATTTAAAAATAAAAACATATGATCATGATAATAAATTATTCATAACAATTTTATCATAAAAAAGTATACATAATGACAAAATTATATTTTAAAAAATTAATGTTTAAAAATAAAAAACAGTTATACAAAGTTTATCATCAAAAAAGTAAAAATAATTTATCAAAAAAAAAATAAAAAAAATAACTCACAAACATGTATGAATAATTTTGAAATCATAAATACATATTTTAAAGAAAAAATAATTACCATAAGAAACATTTATCATAAAAAATTAAATATAATTTATCATTTATAAAATTATCACAACAGACTCTTAAATATAAAAAATATAAGAAAATAAATTATGAAAAACATTTCATGAATTCTACAAAATTTTACAAAAATTTATATAAATAACTTATGTAGAATATGTTTCAAATAATTATAACAAGATATTTTATGAAAAATTTTATGAAAATTTATAAAACAATTATCCTTAAATTAAAAACAAAAAAGATTACACCTATTTATGATAATTTTCTAAAAAATAATTATTATTATAAAACATTGTCATAAAAATAGTTAAACATAAAAACATAATATAATATAGATATGTATTTAATATAAATCAATATTTAATTTGTTTTCAAACACATGAAAATTTATCAAATTTAAGAGATCGACAATCATCAATAACTCCATATTTCTAATAAGACCAATATAAGTCCATCGAAACCGAGAAAATGGTGCATGATTGAAAAAATGAGTAAAACATGATGTCAGAAAAAACCCAAAAAACCTAAAATTATACCCTATAGTTGACCATAATAGATCTATGATTGTGAAATGAGAGTAAAAAATTTAAAATTAATGTAAAATAACACAATATTATGATGAAAATCACTTGTAATTTATCATTGAAAGCCTCTAAGGGTCTTTGTGTATGTCGAGTTTATTTGTGAGTAGAGAGTTGGTTGAGAGAGTGGGTTACAATTAAAAAAATACATATTTGGGTTCTTTTGTATATTTGGTAAGGGAAATTTATAGTTTTTTTGTTGAAAAAATGATACAGAATCATTTTTAAATGTTCTTGAATTTTATTTTTTTTAAATTGATGTCAAAAAAATTATTAAATTTAATGTTAGTTTTCAATAAATATGATATTAATTTTTTAGTAAAAATTAACATCAGGTTTTATAAAAATCTATATTAAGATTAACGCGTAATATATTTTATGATTATTTTGAATGAAAAACAGTTCCCAAATTTCCCCCATTTCTTTTGACATTGATTTATAAAAATAATATGTCAAAATACCAACACAAAATCTTATATTTTTACTACTATAGTTCAATAGATTTCTTCTATCCCAAGTTTTAGTTGACATTCAAAAAACCAATAATATATACATATACTATTGGTCAATTTACAATTTCTATCTTATCATGGTTTTTGATTCTTTTTAGTAATTTAAATCAGATTAGATATTAATTATAATGGTTTATAATAATCAATTCATTTTATGTGTTTTCTATAGTTTCATTTGTCTTAATAGTGAATTTATTCATTTGAAAATGAAATTTTATTTAGAAATAATTGCATTATTTCATTATTTCGAACATCAATTTTTTTCCCATGAACTTTTATTTTATAAACTAAAATATATTAATGTGCTTCTATTTCATCACATTATTCGGTTACCAATATTATTCATCAAACTTGTGGTTCATAGATAATTTATTGGACATGTGAGTCATACTGTTTCAAAAATATTTTTCTATATATTCTAAATTCCTCTCCTAGATCTCCTCATATGAATAATCATTCTCTAATGGATCCACATTAGGATTTATTAAATATGAGGGTTTTGGATTATGCTACCATAACTGGGATATATAGACCAAACATGGAACCTAATAGGGGATTGGTGTGAGTGACAGTTGATTATCCATAGATCTGATGCAATCAAGGCCCTAATAGGGTCCATTTTATCATAGAATAGGCTTTCCAATCATATCAAAACCTCTTCAATTTCATCTATAATGATATTTGAATAATCAATTTATCATTAACCATAAACTATAATCACATTGATGATTGTATGCATATATTTTCAATCAAAATTATGCACATTTCATATTATGTATAATGGTTTTAATCTTCTCTATCAACTCTTATACTATATGAGGCCCCAATATATTATTCTTCCAACCATCAACCCAACATATCATAGTCTGGCACCACTTCTCATATATAGACTCATAAGTTTCAATTTTAATGGAATAATATAATATATTTCTATATTAGAATTCCACTAGTTTAAGGTTCTCACCCAAACATGAAATGAAATTGGTAAAACATGATATCATCATATCCTCTAGAGTTGAAATTATTCACTCATACTAACCATGCATATGAAGGTGATATGTATTACTAAATCTCAGTTCTATATAATTTTATTACCGAAGGATTCCCTTGAACAGTGGGGTAAACCTCATATCACAGTAACATATAATGAATAGTTGAACTTTCTATATAATTACAACTTATCTTATCCATATCATGCTGAGTTGATAAATATAGAAATACTATTAGATAAAAATTAAATGAACTAACATTATAAGGTTATCTACTTCCACATAGATGGTGTAATTTTCATTAAATGTCCAATGGAGTCCTATAAAAAAAATCCATTATCCCTATTTAGAATTTGTAAACTTCTATGGGAAATGGTTGCATCATACCGTAATATATATTTCATTTATCCTTGAACTTTTTTCATTCAAATAATTGATATAAAAAACAAAAAAAAATCATACTTTTTGGTATCCCCCCATTAGTTTTTATTCACATACCTATACATCTTAGTACTTCATAGCTTATTAGGGAAGGATGTTTTATACACATAATCTAGAAGTTACCTCTTCAGTTCTCTATTCGAAGGGACGCATATGTGGGTTATAAACCTGATAACACTGACTTTAGTAAATTTTTTATCCATAATATTCGATTCAATTTTCTGTAGCACTTCATCATCTATTTCAGATTCCATGATCCTCTTAACAATAGATTTTTTGTAGTTATTTTTAAGGTATGATGAAGTGAATTTTATTATTCCTATTTTCATCATTTACATGTAAAAAAATATTATATAACATCAAATAATCATCATGTATATGGTTGTAGGATCATTCCTACATATAGAAACATCAACTTTATTTTCAATCTCAAGATATTAATGTATTGAAATATCATAATCCTTCATCATATCTGACCACATACATTGGAACATATTGACCATCATTTTCATTAATATATACATGAGTCTTTTATTGTCAGTATATATGTTTCACTTATTCTAATAGATAATAGGTCACCAAAAATTCAATGTGAATATCATCACATTCATTTCTAGATCCTGAATTTGATAATTCTATTCAAGTTTATTTAATTGTTCGATGAAATATACTAGTATTATATCATATTATATAATTACATATAGGAAATCATTTTCATATTTATCACTGTGGATCACAAATCCTTCTCCTCTTCTGAGTAATGTGATTATAGGTGTAATAATTATCCACGTCATTAATTCATTATAGTTATACTCATATTCTTCTTCCCCATAAAATTGAATCCTTTAGGTGTTATCTTGATTAGTAGGACAGAAAAGTGTGGGAATTATACCATAAATCGATTACAGTACCCAACTAATCCACAAAAAATATTGATCATTATATCCAAGATTTGTATAAGTCATCCATAGTTAGCTCTATTTTCGATGGATCCACATATATTTATTTTCTAGTGATATCAATCCCCAGTGGTTTGACATTCTCCATCTAAATCTCGCATTTTCTATTAATTTCATAAAATATTTATTCCCCATGGTCCTCAAAATATAATTTTAATTATCTGTATATTTCTCATTACATTTTGACAATATAATAAAATAATCTATAAATACTAACATAAATTTACAGAGTAAATACCTTAATAATCTATCCATTATGTCCATAAAGAGATCTAGACCATTATGTATTCCAATTTTAATCACTATTAAATTTTAGTTCTTATACCTTGTATAAAAATAATACTTTGGGATATAATCCTTCTTCACTATTCCCTTATAATATCCCTAAAAAAGATCAACTTGGGAGAATTATTTGATCAATGTAGATGATCAAATAAGTCTCCAATCCATGGAAAAAGACACATGTTCATTGTGATGACCTTTTTGATCTCCCAATAATCAATTTATTAGTGTATTGAAATTTCATTATTTTTAATGTGATGGACTTGTGCATCCCATGGCGATGCACTCCGGAATATAATACCTTAATCCATATTCTCTTATAGATCCTTTTATAACTCCTCATTTTATATAGTGGTAATTCTATAAGGAGTCATGGATAATTTAATGTACATAGCTATCTGTTTGATTGAGAACTCAAACTCTCAAATCTGAGTATGATTAGAAAAATATTCTCGATACACATCAACAAATTCCCCTAAAATGATCATGTAATCAAGGATTATATTTTCTCCAATATCAGAATTTTGACATAGATTCCCATTCCCACTACGAAATAATATCAATTATTGATATGATGATATCAATTGATATTCGTCCTCCTCTGTGCACTTGTATAAAATAATAGGGAAATTTATGAAATATAGGTTAATTTTCATCTCTCGACACTCTATAATGGCTCTATACAATGAATTACATTCAATGCCTACAAATATCTTCTATATCCCCTAATAGGAGGATCATAATGATTTTTCTGTAAACTCAACCCACACAATTTAATAGGGTATGAGTTAAAAATTTTTGATGCAATATTTGTCCCATTTTCTATCTTTATAAATAACATTACTTTAATGTCTTGTAGTGGTGATTGAATTATTCTATTATTGATTGTTGATATGTAAAAATGTATAAGACCAGAATCAAATATTTTATTCACTCTATGTGATTCAATAACTAATGAACATGTCACAAGATTTTTCATAGGATTCAACTCATTATTTTTATGGAATAAGATATATCTTTCACTCTAGGAATATGTTGTTCTTAACATCGGTTGTCAACGAAAATACTAGTTTTAGTGCATTGATTTTAATATCATCCTTATTCATTTCAATTGAATAATTGGATAATTAGATAGTTATACTAGATCATTTCATTATTATATCACATTGATGGGTTTCTCTCATCATCAATCACATTATCAAACACCTTCCATTAATAAAATAAATGATTTTCTCGTCCCCTTCAGGGAATTTCAGGGATACATTGACTTAGACTTTTAAAAAGTGAAATGGCGTACATTAATACCCCTATTTTATTACTCGATAATTTTATTAGAATTAAAATATATCCTTGGATTTTTATCACTAAAATTGTGGCACCATTGGAATTCACATATTTCAATTTTGACTTTGATGGAACTTCAAAAAGTATCTTTATAGCTATCAATGTCTCAAATTGCCAAGGGTCTGTGTAGAATAACCTTTATCTCTTCAAATAATCAGTCACATTTTAATATGTGTGAAAAGAAAAAATTTATCATGTGTCACACAATCTTTTTAAATGTTTCCTCATATACCCGGATAGATTTTTCACCCTATTGAATGTGTGTTCAGAAATTCCTCTCCATCTGCAGTCAGAGAGTGGTAGAAAAATATTTAGAGAGAAACATTTTCTAAAATTATTTCCAATCCATTTATTTTATCTATTCATTGAGATTTATATTTTTTATAAATATCCATAATTTTTAAACTTATCCCATTATAAAATAAATTAAAATAATTTTCTTATCATTTCAAATCATTGAAGGACATATATGTTCATTTAAATGTAGTGGATTAATTGTTCCAAAATTATGGGATTAAAATATTTATAGATAGTTGGATTCATATGGGAATTTTTATACCTTAATAATTATTCCTAAAAATCCTATGAATTTACCAAAGCATGTCCCGTTGGTGTTTTAAACTCGATGTGAAACATGGCCTCTTTGTCACACTCAACATGATGATCAAGTCTAGATTATTTCTCAGTTTTTAGTTTTATTTCAACTACATAAATCTATTCCCACACAATATCTACTAGTAGTATATAATCAAGGATTTATATTCATACAATGAAAACAGTTATATAAATAGACCATAATTAATGATTTATTGTATAATGGTTCCCATTTTATAATTCCCAAATATTTTTAGGCCAAGTGTCATTGGTAAATTAGGTACATGCCACAATAACATGAAACATGGGTAGAGGATGATATCATAATGCAAACATGTGAATATAGAAACAAAATTATATATAAAATCATAAGAACAATTCATGTATAAACAATGATATATCATAATATAGCTATATTAGGATATCCACTTGGGAACCATACATTGAATATCACGAGAAAAAAACATTACACAATGGACTAGAGGTCTGTATAATTTGTGACCCACTCATCAAATTCACATTGTTTACATAAATTGGTTTTACTTATAGATTATAAAAATAGGAATGTATTTCCTCACATCTAATCCCGATATTAATTAGTGAAGGATATATACATGTAATTACCAAATAAATTGTGTAAATTGAAATCTAGTTTAATTCCACTACTTAGAAATTTGGATGGTAATTCAATACATAAATTTTTGAAATGGAAAATAAATGGATAATTTATTCAGTATTAAGGGGGTAGAAAATATTCACAGAGTAGGTTAATGATTAGTAAATGGGTCTCTCATAACATTATAATAATAATAATAGTAATTGGGATGTGTAATTACATATTTCAAACTAACCATTGGAAATTAAAATACATAATATAAAGAAGGTTCCTAAAAAAAATTGGAGAACGAGAGGTTACATTAATTATACTGGGATGCAACGTTGGTAAAGGTTATATAAAAAGGCTATAAATGATCTGTCGATATTATAAGACTAATTAGATTGTAAATTTATATTTATAATGCAATAAAAAAAATTTAAATGATTTCAAAAAAGGATAAATAAAAAATTGCATGAATGGATATGTCGAGAGGGATAAAGCCCTTACATTGAAAAAATAAAATCGTGGGTAAAAGTTATATTGAAATGGGATAAATGATATATAAATATTATAAAAATAAATAGATATTAATCATATTTTTATAATTTAATTTAAATATTAAAAATTTAGATTTAAAAGGTGAAGATATGATGAATGTTCTTGAATAGAAAAAAATAGGGAGATCCCTTACCTTGATAGGGTGCTTCTAAAAGATTTGGATGATCATCTTAAGGGATTATTCAAACCATTTGAGGGATCTATATAGGGAAATATATAGTAACATCATGATCCATTTGTTAAATAATATGAATGATATTATTTGGGGGTAATTTTATCAAAAGGAGGGTAATTTTTTATTAATTTATAAACATAGTTTTTGGACTCTATATAATAAAATAATTAAAACCGCTAACACTATAATGGGTTTTTCCTAGGTTAATAGGAAATGGGAGTGGTCTTAAATATTTCGTAATTAAAATAACCAACTTATTTAAATTAATAGCCATAGTGTTGTTGAAGTGGGCCAAGATGATAAATAACTAATTTTAAAACCTCATAATATAATTTAGGTTTTGTATTATTTATTTTGGGTTTATTTACTTATTCACACAATATCAAATAAGAATTATTTAAATTGTTAAACATAATTTCTTCCATGGATACTATTTATAATCATTATTACATCAATTTTGGACTATTATATTTTCATAATTCAGAACATATATTTATGCCATATTTATTTTTACCCTAATATTTGTATGTCTAATAAAAATATTGAAAAAATTAAAACATTTTAAATGATGATTTAATATGTAATATTTATTTTATCCAAATATTTCCCAAAATATTATTATTTCAAATACTAAATAAAAAACATTATTTACATAGAATATGGGTTTTTATTATGATAATAGTTCATTTACACTTATAAAAATTATATTTGACAATATAAAATTATTTTATAATTTTTATTTAAATAATTTTGACATAATAATTTTTTATTAAGATATCATTTATTTCAAAAATTCTATAATTCATCACAAAGTGTTTCTTGAATGACATAATAAATTTCCAAAAATATAAATTTGATCCTCGATATGAAAAATATAATATTTATCAAATTCAACATTTTTTTATTAATAATGTAATATTAAAAAAATATATATATATAATATCTTACTAAAAATAATATAATTAAAAAATATTAATTTTAGTGTCTAGACACCTACTCTCTTATTAAACCAGTTTATGTTCTATGTGTAATCTGTCTGATTGTGACACTTTCTTCTAGTGGTTCAGGGAACATGGTTGGGGACACGATATAAATAAGATTAAAATTCTTCCAAAAATATTTTTTCACATTCTTTAGTTGATGAATTTATACTTGGTCTTGTTTAAGATAAAATAAAATTATATCATCTTACATGTATACTCTGATAAATTTGATTAATAGTGTTTGATTCTACAAGTCCAAGTCATCACATCATTCATTTGTCACAATTGAACACTATCATAACCCTTACAATATTAATCATAATGATCATTGTACAATGGGAATAAAATAAACAATTATTACACTTTACATTATTTTAAATATGATAGGATTTGAAATATAATTGTTAATAATAATCTTTTTAGTGCATTTATTTTCTATAATTTTATTTCTTTACAAAGAATTTTATTATTTATATATGTAATTTAATTTATATAACATCACGTGATTATAATCAAACATATCTTGATGGTGAAAAAATATAATCAGTTATTCTTGTTATGATCTTGATCTCATATATGTTTTCTATAACTTTTTTATACTACTTCTATAAAATTACTTTTTATATACTCAAGACATTTTTTTAACATGACTTACCAGTCATATAGTCTTATATGATTCATTCTCGCAAAAAAAAATTGGGAATGAATATGGAAAATCATCATTGCTTCTTTGAGTTTCTTATAATGTTTTCTGGTTATGTACTAATATGGGAATTCATGATTCAACAGATAATTAGCTTCAATGATATTCTTGGAATGGACCGAATGACTATATTCACAACTCATAAATATTTATATCAAAAATGAGTATCATTTTTGTTTCCAAATTTATATAATTCCATGATGATTTTAGAGTGGGAAATGGTAGTTGGTTATCTTATTCTAGGCATGATCCTATATAGTATAACCCTGGAAATTTTTATGGGCATTGTTTTTTTGGTTGGATTTGTGATAAAACCCCCATATTTTCCACTAACTTTGGATCAATATTTGGATGCATTTCCAGAAGGATTTATTATAATTCGTCTTAATTGAAGTATTGGAGTTAATATAGGGACTATTCTAGGTGATAAGCCCATTTCAATAACCTATATCATATTCTACGTTTTTAGATTAAGTGAATGAAGTTATTGATCGTGGAATTTTTGTAGAAGGGATTTTTCTCTATGAGCACATCACTATAGGGAATACATATCTAATTGGACAAGAGGGTGTATTATAATATTTTAATCTATATTGACTAATTAAAGAAGAATCATGTGACCAGGATGAGTACATATCCTTTTACAAGAACCAATTATCTATTTTATCAATATATCTGACCCTATTGGTTCTCCAAGATTCATATTCTATCAGGGTATCAGTAGTTGTGGGTTTTAGAGGAAGAAACCCTCAAGAAGGTGCTTCATAGAATTTATGGTCTATATTTTTACTATATTATTTTGTTTTGTCAATTAGGTCATTATTAATATTCATGGATATCATAAACAAAATCTTACACTCATATCTTGGGTCGTTCATCATTGTTCCCATTTATGACATTCTAATCCATTCAACATACATGAACAATAATTCTAAATTTCTTGAGTGTGACCTATGTAATTTTCATGATCATTTATATTATCTTACGAAACCAAATTGTAACATTTGGATTTATGATGTGAAATAAATGGGTCATGTGGTGTTTGAGAAATGGATATCTTTAGAAACTATGAAATTTAACACAGTTTTTTCTTGGAATCACAGCAAGAATGTGTTAGAGATATTTCAATTTTCTGGTTTAGCAAGAAACTATCATCATGTTATCAAATATATCCCCTATTTATCCATTTTAATGATTGTGAAAATACTAAATTGAGTGAAATTTTAATTTTTTACCTATGCGAGTATGATTTTATTCATATGAAGTCATGGTTAAATATTTCTCAAGTGATGATGATTCACATTCCATGAATTGGTTGTGATGTATATTGTGATTCATAATTCATTGTTTTGGTTTTAGTGTTGATGTACTGGGAGCTAGTAGTATTTTATAGGTCATATAAAATGCAACATGATGAGTGTAACTATCCTACCAAAGACTTGGAGTTGTAATATGTGGTATATTAATTAATTTTCTCATGACATTATCTCTTATTCAAAAAATATTTTTCCATACAAGGACCACAAGAAATTTCAATATGTCATCACAAATTAGGAACTATATTATTGGAAAAGGAAATAGGGATAGTATCTGTAGATTTTAGACATTGATATTTCATTTAAATCAAGTAAAGGTTATATAATTTTAGATGCTATTGTTCATATGAATATGGTAGCTCATGATCATAGGAAAATCCTTCAGAGGGTAAATGATGCATAGTGATAATGTTCGGTAATTGGTGGATATATTCTTATAAGGAACAAGGATCAATATAATATGCCACATTGGTTTCAAAAAATTCTTTAGAAAATAGTGTAATGGTTGGTCAAAAATCTCACCTAGACCGTTATATGATAAGGGGTCATATATAAAGAGTTAACCTAATTTCCAATAGATTATTAGACTAAAACAATGTGATATTATTACATGGGGGAGTAATATTCCCCGCTAATATTGGGTAAGAACATATGATAGATTATATAACTCTCTGTCAGAAGTGAATCCTAGAGAGATAAAGAAATAAAATGATTTTATGAAGTAGTTTTGGTAGTCTTGGATGAAGAGGGATAATGATTTATTTTTTTACCCAATTCCTTAATTGATCTATGGTAAATGATATGCACCAACATAATGTAAGTTTTCATTAGCCACTTCCTTTTCTAATGTGGACATGGTGGGATGTAATAATGAAATTTTTTATTTGATTTCCCAATTACATGTGTAGTTTTGGGTCTATTTTATTGATTTTGCTTTAGGTATGTTTTTTTCTCATTTCATACATATTAGGGATAATCACTATGTGTATGAATTGAGAAATATTTATTTTGATGAAATAATACATATGGATATAGTTCCATTGGGAATTATTTCTAATATAAATGAGTTTTTTACATCAATTGTTAAATAGGTCTTGAGAAATATCATAAGTAATTAAATATAAGTTACCAAAACATATCATACTCATAATGATTGATAGTTAGATCAATAAATTAACTTATTAATGTATATGATTTGGGCTCCCCCCTAGATATCAGTAGAGCATGCGATGGTCACATTTCCTTCTATGAGTTATATAACGACCCATACTTTACATACATTTTTATTACTTCAAAATTGAATCACACTTATTACAACATATATCAAAACCAGGAAAGGACCGTATAGGTATAGTCTCTTTAGAAACTGGAAAACACAAACAACTGGTTCATAAAGTGTCTACACTGTCTCCCATTTATTTCATCATATCTATAGTCCCTTTTGGAATATCTTACTTAATAACCTTATTCCTGGCCTAGGGAAAGAAAACATACAAAAGGATGAGCTCAAATTCTCAGTAAGGGTAAACAAAAGAAATATCAATCTCATCATATTCATAAGAACATAACTTTGGGAAATCTTAACCTGTAAAAGAGATCATAATTTCATAACTTGTGATAAATCATAGTAGTGAAATGTAATCCCAATAATCATAACATAAAAAATGAAACTTTGTGGCATACACACATAATCATAGAGAATCATTTCTTATTCGTCAAGACTCTTTTCCAATACTATCTTAGTGGACAAAGTCCATTTCTGAACCGAGTTCACTCCTCGTTTCAGTCCTGTTTCACTGAACCAGTTTAACCTGCCGTTCCACCCATGTCTTTCTCATGAGATATAAAATCTTTACCCAATGCATTGGAGGGAGATATAGGTCTCACCCATCTTATAATGATACCATTCTTATGTGTGCCACAAAATCATAAATCATCCATCATTGCATAACCCATGTAATAAAAATGGAATTCTTAAACATCATGACATCATAAAACAATTCATATATGATAAAGGAAGTCATAAAAATAATTCCATCACAACATAATCAAATAAATTTAATAATAGGGATAGAAACAGAACCCTATATTATCTTATATGGAAAATAATTTCGATAAAACACTTGAACTCCATTCTTGAGGATAATATCCTTTCTACTTCAAAAACATTTTCCTTTCTTAACATGTTATACAATTTTTAAACTAAAAAAAGTTGATTAAAAATATACTTGAAAACTTGTAAATTAAGATTCTTGGAAATAATGTTTTAAAAATCCATTCATGTCGTATAAGTTAAAAAAACCATTCTTCTCGTACTTTTGTCGGAAAAATCAAAAAGTACCTCGTACGAAAAATGACAGAAGATTCCTTTCAGATATTTCACTAAAAACTCACCGAAAAGTAAAATTGGATTTAAAATTTGTAGGTGGATGGAAACAAGATTACATATTGAGGGAACATGGATGTGGATGATAAAATACACCCCAGTAAATACCAAAGTATAAACAATCTCGGATAAAAATGAGATTGTGATATTTTCCCTTACCTTAGGTCCGATTTGTTTCGTAAGTGTTTGAACCTCTTGTATAATGATTTAAATAATGTCATTTAATTTTTACAGAATCATAATCATTGTTATGATATCATATATGGTCATATTCTTAGCTTATTATTAGTAATATTTTATTGCTACTTGTTAATCAGGTGTTTATTACTTTTTGTTCTTATGCGTGTTTTGTCGAATAAATTCTTTTTCTTCTTTTTAGGTTATAGATACCTCATTTCCATAATGGTATTAGTGTAATATATATCATATTAATTCATTCAATTCATTTATATAATCATTATGCAATGAAGATCATGTAGAACGAGTCGCATCACATCGTGGAGACGGTATTCCGTACGTACGCACGATCAATGATATCGTTCCCATTATCGTGGAATTGTATTGGAGTGTATGTATACTATGTCAGAATAAATATCAATTTACAATAATCATATATATTTATTCTTTACACCATTATACCGATCCAAGTAAGGTGGTGGTGAAAAATAGATTACACCATGGCGTGGAGACGGTATTCCGTACGTACGCAAGCGCGGTGATTTCATTTCCCGTAGGATGGATAGATGGTGAAATAGGGTTGTTTCATACTTATAATAACATATCAGTATATGAGTGATACTGATGTTATTACTTCATGATGAAAGAACTAATGATGAAGAAGTGGAAGAAGAAATAAATATGAAAGAATCGGTAACGGGCATTACCTCTTCTTTGAAGCGCTTCTTTGAGACCTCCTTTTAGGGAACTAAAATTGGTCTTTGAAGAAGAACAGAACCTCTAGGATGTCTCTAGGGAAGTGGAGAAAAATAAATTGGCAGGGGTTGGCCGATCTTGAAGGCTTAAATTGGTGTGAGGAAGAGAGGGAGGAGGTGCCCTTTTATAAGGGAGGAGAGGGGCACCTTTGGAATAACTAAAAATATTATTTTATTATAGAGCCAAATTCGGTTTTAAATAGCTCCAAATTGATTTATTTCTAAGCTAAGGTGGGTATGGGTAGAAAGCCTCTCATCCAATAGAATTTAGACAAGTTTAGGTTCCTATTTTAACATTATCATTTAGATTTAACATTAAGATAAATAATTTTACTTTTACCGTGTCTTCTTGTGTTCTTACACTATAAGGTTAATAAACATACTATAACAAGCCAAACGAACCCCAAGTTGTTTATTATTAATATATATATCCTTATCTAAGTCATTTTCCCGAACCTTAGATTTTTAGGAATAATATAACAATTAATAATATAATATTTTTTTTAAAAACTATTTTATGTCAATTTTGACACTATTTAGTAATTGATTTTTTGTGAAAATTGTAACAGAATGATTAGTTAGAAAAAAAGTTAATTAAATAAATACTAACATGTCATATTAACCTATAAAATTAGTGGAATTCATAAAAAGTCTCAAATTACATTTATTTGTGTATTTATAACATCAATTATGTCAAAATTTCATTAATAAGATAATTACTCCATCATCGTTGTGTCATAAATAAATTAAATTATTTAATGTATAAAAATTATAAATAAAATACCATTATGTTGGAAATCTTGTTAGATTTATAATTAATATTTATAGTTGAATTTATCTTATGTATAACCCCATATTAAAAATGATTTAATTATTAAACTTTGATTTTAACTATTTTAACCCTTCTTTAAGTAAATTGATAATAAATGTCCTAATCTAATCCAAGTGGGCCTAAATGGTCATGTTTTATTCCTAAGGTTGTTTTTGGTCGAATTAAACTTATCCAATAGAATTAGGACATGTGTTAGGATAATAATAATATCATTTTTACCCTTAATTACCCTATTTACTTTTAACCGTGGTAAATAAAAGAAAAAAGTTACTATTCACCAAAAAATTATTTTCATCTCATTGAACCACATTTTACTTACTGACATCAACTGTGTCTCTCAGATTTTCGAAATTCAACTCACAGAAGCGGTAAAATTAAGTTTTATGAAAAATTCAGTTTTTTTAACTACTACTTAGTGGTTTCACTATTCATCAAAAATTGAATGTTTTCAGAAAAATACAAAAATTTCACCCTAGGCTAATTTCGATATTCCGAATCCAAAAATGAAGTCCATTTTGAAAAATAAAATTTATAAAATTTCAAAAAGTTTTTATTACTATTCATAATGGTTAGTTTTAATAATATTTTAATAGCATATCATTGTTTAGTGAAACTCAGTATTGCGAACGACGCAAGCTATCGAGGAAGGTCGTGATTGCGTGTAAAGCAAGCCAATCTAGTGTTGTGTGTAGTGAAAGTTTCCTTTGATGATTTAAAAACAAAATATTTCTCATAAAAGTCTCGGGTGTTACATTCTACCCCCCTTAAAATGAATTTCGCCCTTGAAATTCCTCACTTTGTAATAAACAGATGAGGATACCTCTCCCTTATCATATCCTCAAGCTCCCATGTAGCTTCTTCTAATTGGTGGTTCCTCCATAAAACTTTCACCAAGCGAGTGGTCTTGTTCCGTAGGACTTTTTCGCTACGATCCAGAATCTCTATCGGTTGTTCTTCATAAGAAAGATCTTGCTCCAGCGGTACAACTTCTGAGCTGAGTACATGTGAAGGATCAGGAATGTACATTCTCAAGAGAGATAAATGGAACACATCGTGAACATGAGAGATTTTCGGTGGAAGCGCCAATCGGTAAGCTACCTTTCCAACACGATCCAGTATTTCGAAAGGACCGATATATCTAGGGATAAACTTCCCCTTCTTTCCAAATCTCATGACCCTCTTTCAGGGAGATATTCGTAAGAACACATTATCACCCACTTTAAACTCTAGGCCTTTTCTTCGGTTGTCAGCATAACTTTTCTGTCGACATTGAGATTCTCTTATGTGTTTTTGAATATATTGGACCTTTTTTACCATCTCATCAACAAGATCAGATCCTAATAGCTTTCTTTCCCCAAATTCATCCCAGCAAGTTGGAGTCCTGCATTTATTTCCATAGAGTGCTTCATAAGGATCCATCTGAATACTGGAGTGAAAGCTATTAGTATAAGAAAATTAAACCAAAGGTAGGTGTTGATCCCAACCACCTATTAAATCCATAGAGCAAGATATCAACATATCTTCTAGAGTTTGAATTGTTCTCTCAGACTAACCGTCTATCTGAGGATGATAAGCAGTGCTGAAACTCAACTCTGTATCCAGAGTATGCTGAAGACTTCACCAGAACTTCGATGTAAATCTCAGATCCCGATCAGATATAATAGAAATTGGTTCTCCATTCAATCTTACCACTCCATTACATATATCATGGCAAGCTAATCCAGAGAGAAATCCTCTATAATAGCCATGAAGTGTGCAGACTTTGTAAGACGATCAACTATGACCCAGATAGAATTATTGCCTTTGGATGTTTTAGGAAGTCCTATGACAAAGTCCATAGTGATGTTTTTCCATTTCCATTCGGGTATGTGTAATGGTTGTAACATCCCATTAGACTTCTGTCTCTCAACTTTAACTTGCTGACAGACCAGGCATCGAGAGACATATTCAACAACATCACTTTTCATGCCATCCCACCAGAAATACTCTTTCAGGCCCCTATACATCTTTGTGCTTCCAGGATGAATAGAGAATGAAGAACTATGAGCCTCATCCAGCAGCTCCTTCTTTAATTCTAGGATGGGAGGAACACAAACCCGATTCCTGAACTTTATTATCCCATCACAGTCAAGGTTGAATTTAGGAATATTTCTCACCTTCTTATGTAACTCGACATCTTCTATCCGTGCCTCTTTAATCTTCACATGTATAGATGGTTGAACATTCATTTGAGAAAGATACGATTTTCCCCCTTCTATTAAAATTCCAAGATCCATCCTTTGTAAATCCATAAATATTGGATCTTTTGTGATCCTCATCATGGATAAGCTAGTGTGGCCTTGTCGACTTAATGTATCTGCCACCTTGTTTGCTTTCCTAGGGTGGTAATGAATTGAGCAGTCGTAATCCATAATCAGCTCCAACCATATTCTTTGGCGCATATTAAACTCCTTTTGTGTGAAAATATACTTTAACCTTTTATGATTAGTATAAATATCACATCTTTCACCATAAAGATAATGCCTCCAAATCTTTAATGAAAAGATTACCGCAGCTAACTCCAAATCATGAGTTGGGTAATTTTTCTCATGGATTTTCCACTGCCGTGAGGCATAAGCTATCACCATATAATTTTTCATAATAACACACCCCAATCCCTTCTTGGATGAATCACTATAGATCACAAACCCTTCTCCACTACAAGTCAGTGTGAGCCCAAGTGCACTGGATAATCTTCTTTTAAACTCCTTGAAATTTTCTTCACATTCTTCCGTCCAAACAAACATAACCCCTTTCCGAGTCAACTTGGTGAGTGGATTAGATAATTGTGAAAAATCTTTCACAAAACGTCGATAATATCCAGCCAAACCAAGAAAACTTCGGATCTCAGTTACTATTGTTGGTCTCAACCATCATTCGATAACCTCTGTTTTTGTTGGATCCACAAATATCCCCTCTTTTGAGATTATGTGACCCAAAAATGAAACTTTTTGAAGCCAAAATTCACACTTGGTAAATTTGGCATAATGTTTCTCCTTTCTCAGGGTCTTCAATATAATTCTCAAGTGCTCTTCATGTTCTTCCTTGCTCTTTTAATATACATGAATATAATCTAGAAAGACTACCACAAACTGATCAAGATAGTCTCTAAAAACTCTATTCATTAGATCCATGAAGATAGATGGGGAATTAGTAAGACTAAATGGCATCACTATAAATTCATAGTGTCCATACCTTGTACGGAAAGCCGTCTTTGGTATATCCTCCCTTTTAAACCTTAATTGATGATACCTTGAACGAAGATCAATCTTCTAAAAGTATTGAGCTTTGTGTATTTGGTCAAACAAGTCATCAATGCGTGGGAGAGGATATTTGTTCTTGATAGTGATCCTGTTAAGTTATCGATAATCAATGCAGAGTCTCATTGATCCATTATTATTCTTAACAAACAGAACAGGTGCTCCACAAGGTGATGCACAAGGGCATATGAAACCCTTATCAATATTCTCTTGGAGTTTCTTCGTCAATTCCGGCAACTCAATTGGGGCCATTCTATAAGGTTTCCTTGAAATAGGCAAAGCACCCAGTACGAGTTCTATTGAAAAATGAACTTCACGATTTGGTGGAAGACCCGACAATTCCTCCGGAAAGACATCATCAAACTCCCATACAATGGGCATATTCTTAATTGTGAGTTTCTCACCAACCATTTGAGATACATAACCTTCATTTAGTGGAATCAAGACCCATAAGATGGAAGAAATTTCCACTGGAAGGTTATGTTCAACCTTTCATCGATAGACGATCATAGATTGATCTGGAATATGAAATGTGACTTCCCTTCTTTGGAAATTGATATGAGCTCCATATAAAGAAATCCAATCCATGCCAAGAATCACATCAAATTCCACTATAGGAAGGATCAGAAGATTTGCAGGAAGCACTTTCCCACAAACTTCAATCGGAGAAGAATTATAAACATTTGATGCGACTGTTGTGCCATTAGGTGTTGTCACAGCTAACTCAACATCTAATTGTTGAGGTAATATGGTGATACCCTTAGAAAAATATTCAGAAATAAAAGAGTGGGTGGATCCAGAATCAAATAAAACATTTGCTACTTTAGAGTGAATGGTAAGTGTACCTTTCACCACATCATTATCGTACTCCACATCCATGATAGAAATTGCATGTGACATTCCTTTTTCATTATCCTTAAGATTTTGTTGATGTCGATCATCATCAACAACCCTTGGATTAGGGAATTTATTGGCATAATGCCCCATCTTTTTGTACTTGAAACATTGAAGTGTAGTAGGTTCATTCTGTGTATCCCTTACTTTGTTTGCATCATTAGACACCTTCTTCCCATCATTGAGGCATTCAAATGCCCGATGACCTTCCTTTCCACATTTGAAACATTTACTTGTCCCTTTAAGACAACTCCCTCCTTGTTTCTTTCCACACTTTGAGCATAAGGGAAACCTCATCTTCTTTTCATTGTGCTCTTTAGATTTTCCTTTGAATTACATTTTCCTCTTCTTATCAAACACATATGACTGATGGGTTACTCCAATCTCCATCTCGACTTTGAGAGCACATCGAACGATTTCCTCGTAGCTATTGAAGTCCCTTATGGATAACTCCCTTCAAATGATTGGTTTTAATCCACAAAAGAATCGATCGATCTTACACTCAGGCTGGATAATAATACCAGAAGCGTACCTTGCAAGTCTTGTAAAATTTGCTTCATAGGTACCAACAGATTCATCATCCTTTTGGTTCAGTTCAAGAAACTCTTTCTCCATCTTTGTTCTAAGAATACGAGGGAAGTACTTATTGAAAAATATGTTCTCGAACTCGTCCCATTCCATGGAATCAATTTCATCTCTTTGCCTCATATTCTTGATAAGATTCCACCATCATTCAGCATCTCCTTCAAAACGATACACTGCTAGGATGACTTTATCATGTTCAGAACATTGAAGAACCGAAAATATCTTTTCAGTAGTACTAATCCATTGTTCAGAAATTAATGGATCAGTAGACCTTCTGAATGAAGGTGGACGCTGCCTCATGAAGGATTCAAAAGAATTTTGCTCCTTCCTTTGCTCGTTTGGAAGTCCTGCATGATTCATAGCTTGAGAAAGTTGTGTGAGCATGGCTACAAGATTTTGCATTCCAGCTCCCATAACGTTTGGTTGCTCAGGGGGACAATCATTGCATTGCCCGTCGCATTCCGCATTAACACGGTTCCTTCGAGTTCCATCCATGGACTAAAACCAAGAAGAATAGTGTGAGAAACACCAATTATAATAGGAAAACCACATAATCAAGAATAAAATTTCACACTTAAGGTCTTATCCTAGGTTATTCAGGGTCATTTCTAAAACACTAAGATTGTGTTCTATGCTTAGAATTATCCTTAGGATTCTTACTAAGGCCTTCACATCCACGTTTCCAAAGGTTGACTATACATGTCCTCCGATACCAACTATAACGACCCATACTTTACATACATTGTTATTACATTAAAATTGAAGCACACTTATTACAGCATATAACATAATCAGGAAAGGACCGTATAGGTATAGTGTCTTTAGAAACTGGGAAACATAAACAACTGGTTCATAAAGCATCTACACTATCTCTCATTTATTTCATCATATCTATAGTCCCTTTTGAAATATCATACTTAATAACCTTATTCCTGACCTGGGGAAAGAAAACATACAAAAGTTTGAGCTCAAATTCTCAGTAAGGGTAAACAAAATAAATATCAATAACATCATATTCATAAGAACATAACATTTGGAAGTCTTAACCTGAAAAAGAGATCATAATTTCATAACATGGGATAAATAATTGTAGTGAAATGTAATCCCAATAATCATAACATAAAACATGAAACATTTTTGCATACACACATAATCATAGAGAATCATTTCTTATTAGTCAACACTCATTTCCAAAACTATCTTAGTGGACAAAGTCCATTTCGGAATCGAGTTCACTCCTCGCTTCAGTCCTGTTTCACTGAACCGGTTTAACCTGCCGTTCCAGCCATGTCTATCTCATGAAATATAAAATATTTACCCAATGAATTGGAGGGAGATATAGGTCCCACCCTATAAGGCCCCAACCTTAAACCTTACTTAATATTGAATTAAATGAATAATTCACATTGAGGATCTTTTCAGGTTTAGCGTTTTAGAGAATTAGAACATAACTATTACATCTTAAAAGATTACAAAGTAGACACTTTTACTATGTTTCCATAAAATAAAAACTCTTAAAAATAAAGATGTCTAGATTCCATGTTTTAGATAGCATGACATTCCCTTGATCCCATCCTTGACCTTATTCCACTTTAAGTCCTGTGAAAAACATTTCGAAAAACATGGGGTGAGCATAAAAAGCTCAGTAAGGGATACCGAAAGAATGAAAACTGTTAGTTTTTCAAACATCAAGTAAACCATATATACTCTATCAATGTAATACCTTCACCTTCATGAAGTAGTAAAAACTCTTCACAGAATAAAGTATCATTACTTAACTTTTTGTAACAAAAGGATAACCATAAAACCCATATAAAGAACACAAAACATATATAAAGGTATCTTGGGACATAAACATACTTAAGTGGAATAACCATACGGTCGACTTCCACAATTATCACTTAATGGAATAGCCATACGGCCAATTTCCATACATACTTAATAGAATAGCCATACGGCCGACTTCCATACCCAATGCATTGGAGGTTATAACATAACCACTCGTCCTGGTATTCACGGCACCACCCGTCATATGGTTTATAACGTAACCACCCGTTAAAATGTCCAAGTACCAATATAAAATCATAAAACATAAAACCAATATAAAGGAATGATAAAATTTCCACATTTCAATCATAATATAACATAAATATATTGACATAATAGAATCCTTTATCAAAACCATTTTCAATACCAAAATACATAAAAGAGTATATGGTATTAATTTTATTCTAAAAACAATACGGCTTGTTGAGGAAGCCAAAGACCAAATAATACTCGCGGCGGCGGAAAAATTCGTTGTCACCGCGTACGATAAAAAAATTCCTTTTTGTCGTTTAGTAAAACGCTTCGTAGAAAAAGATTCCTTTTGTATAAAAGTAAAAGTCAAAGGATTTTATACACCGTATAAAAGAAATTTGTGTATAAAACTAAATATGCCTCAATGAAAGGAGATTGAGACGAAGTCCCGTACCTTGGGTCCGACTTGACTCGATCGTTCTTTAACGTCCTGAATAATAAACTTGAGTTAATTTATACTTGATTAAGAACCTTTTTAAAGTTAATTATTCTTTTTATATCACTTATTGCCATGTTATAGACATTATGTAACCATTTAAGTTAATAATGTTTGTTTTGTCAATATTTGGTTCTTAAGTCGAAAGTTGACTTCTTACAATTACATGTTGTTCATGTGGTCAAAAGATCTTTATATCCAGAATGAAATTCCCGATTTGGATATAATATGTATCATATATATCCAGCATATACATGTATTTATAATATTACATAATCATTTAGAGTTAAGAAATGAAATGCACCGTTCATGGAGACGGTAAGCCGTACGTACGCATGAACGCTACTTTCATTTCTTTGTCATATTAGTGGAATTAAAACTAAATGATAGGTATGTATATTTTAATTCAATAATTATACTCATAATTTAGATAAATCATTAATTTTATATTTACATTATATACATGTAATTTTAATAGTACATTACATTTGGGGATAAGAAATGAAATGCACCGTTCATGGAGACGGTAAGCCGTACGTACGCATGAACGCTACTTTAATTTCTATCTCATACTTTAATGGAAAGAAATAATAATGATATAGAGGTATATTATAATTCCAGTATAACATCATATCTAATAACTTTAAATCCATCCTTTACACGTCCCACATATGGCATTAACGAATCACATCACTTTTAGGGGGCGGTAGTCCGCACTTCCTTAAATGAAGATATCGTGTTTACCCATAATGGAAACCATAAAGGTATGACAAAAATGAAAAATACAAAAGCTTAAAGAAAACATAAACATATTATATATCATATATAAAAATAGTGACATCATAATGGCCACCTTTGAAGGTTTTATATGAGTATTGAACAATCATCGTTTCGGGAGGCAGAATTTCGCCATCCACGGAAACCGTATGTTCTATAACCATTTGATGTAGTTGTGTGAGAGTTTAGTTCAAATAAATATTATAACAACATCCTAGTATATTGAAGATACTGTTTTTGTTACAAAAGATGTAAATAAAAAGATTTTAGAAGGTTGGAGAAGCAAAATAAAACAAATGAACAAGAGAGAATGAATTACCTTTAAAAGTGTAACTCCCTTTTGATTTGAGCCTAAAATCTTCCTTTGAAAGTATTCTGCCCAATGGGAATCCTCTAGGATGAGGGGAGGGATGTGGAGAGAGTAATTGGGCAGGGGTTGGCCGAGCCAAAGGCTTGAGAAGTGTGTGAAATGGGGTAGAGGTGGGGGCCTTTTATAAGAGGAGAGGAGGGGCACTTTTGGAAAGTAAAGAAATATTACTTTATTTGAAAATGTGTTTCGGTTTCAAAAGGTCCCACATTGATATAATTCGTGTATAAGGTGATAAGGGTTCGACATCCACTCATCCAACTGGTTTTTTCCATGTTTAGGTTTTAGATTTTTCATTATCTTTCCATTTTATTTAAATCGTCAAATAATGATGTCATCGCTGCATCATTATTATGTCATATATAATTTAATTTATTTAATGTCTAAAAATTATAAAAAAACTACTATGATGTAAGAAATATTTGTAGCTTTCAAATGAATATTTATAATCAAAATTTGTACTTGTATAACCCCACTCAAAAATTATTTTAGTAAAACAATTTATGTTAGTGTCATTTTCACTTTAACATTAAATAAAAATATATTAATGTCATTTTCCAACTAAAGTGGCTCCATGGGGTCCCCAAGTTGGCCCATGGATTGTCTTGGTCGGCCATGACTCACCCAATAGGTGTAGGACAAGTTTCATGGTGTTTTCCCATTCTTATAATACCATTTTTACCTTAAACTACACTAATTACCTCTAATCGCGATTAAGAACTTAATAAGTTACTATTCACCAAAAAATTATTATAATCTCATTGAACCACATTTTACTTCTTAATGACAACCATATATGTCGGATTTTTGAAATTCAAAACACAATGATCGCAAATTTTCATTTAAACGGAAAATCAGTCTTTATAAGTACCACTTAGTGGTTTCACTATTCATCAAAAAATTGAAGTTTTTCAGAAAATTACCAAAAATTCACCCTAAGCTATATTTGTTGTTACGAATTCAAAAATGAAGTCTATTTTACAAAATTCCAAACATATAAGTCACATTAATTAATTTAATAATTAATTCCAGATGTTAGAGCAAATAGCATGTTTTTATGAAACAATAAGTATCAAAAGATTGACACTAGTTTAAGTACGATTTCAAATTGAAATTAATTCCAACGACCACTATTGGATTTAATGGTAAAAATATTTTCTAATTTCACTTTAAAACCAAATAAAAAGATAATCTAATCATATAAATAAATTAGATTAAAAATAGGTTTTGAATTAAAACACAACATTTTACACTATTCATAAAAAAAATGAACTTTATCAGAAAGGTACCAAAAATTTACACAAAGTAAAATTTGATGTCCCGATTCTTAATAAGAGTTTTATTTGGTCCAAAATAAAGTATAATAGTGATCAAAACTATATTTAATGACGGTTCACCATTAAAAGGTGACAAATGAACCTTTAGTGAAAATTAGTTTATATATGCCCTAAAATTGAACTCTTTCCGTATTTTAAGCCTTTATCTTTTATTGGGTAAATGTATAAACATTTAAAAACATATATAATCATATTTTAGTTATTTCTATCCATTCCCGCCAGTACAACAGCTACTCGTTAACTAACATTTAAAATAATATTATTTTATTACTACTGTGCTACGTAAGTTTAAAGAAACGCATCGTTGCGTATCGGGTACACTATCGAACATAGAAACCCCTTTAAAATAAAATTAATATTTAATTCGTAAATATTAATAAATATGAAAATTCTTTATTCTTTATTTACCTGGGATGTTACATCCTTCCCCCCTTTTGGGAATTGCGTCCTCTCAATTTTATTCACTTATCAAAAGAAGTGGGGGTATTTATCCCTCATAACATTTTCAGATTTCCATGTTTCCTCTTAAATCACATGGGTTTTCCACAAAACCTTTACCTGATGAATCACCTTATTCCGTAACACTTGCTCCCTGTGGTCAAGGATCTGGACCGATTGTTCCTCATAAGATAGGTTCTCTTCCAGCTAAACTACCTCTGGACTCAAAACATGAGATTGATCTGGCATATACTTTCTCAACATCGAAACGTGAAAAACATTGTGTACCTGAGATAAACTCGGAGGTAAAGCCACTCGGTATGCAACTGATCCAACTCTCTCCAGAATTTCGTATGGTCCAATAAACCTTGGACTCAACTTTCCTTTCTTACCAAATCTCATCACACTTTTCTAAGGAGAAACTTTGAGAAAAACATGATCACCTACCTCGAAAGATAGATCCTTCCTCCGGTTATCCGCATTACTCTTCTTCCTGCTCTGAGCTGTTGTCATGTGCTTCTGAATCAACTGAACTTTTTCTGCCATCTCTTCTACCAATTCTCGTCCCATTAACTTCCTTTCACCAACTTCATCCCAGAAAGCTGGAGTTCAACACCTCTTCCCATATAATGCCTCAAATGGTGCCATCTGTATACTGGAATGGAAACTGTTATTATATGAAAATTCAACCAAAGAAAGATGTTGGTCCCAACTTCCCTGATAATCAATAGAACAAGCTCGTAGCATATCCTCCAAAGTCTGAATTGTTCGTTCTGACTGCCCATCTGATTGAGGATGAAAAGCTGTACTAAAATTTAATTCAGTACCCAACGACTTTTGAAGGCCTTTCCAAAAGTTAGAAGTAAACCTGGGATAATTATCCGATACAATGGAGAGAGGAACTCCATGTAACCTGACTATATCTTTAAGATACAAACGGGAAAGTTGATCAAGAGAGAAAGTATCTCGTATAGAATGGAAATGAGCAGATTTGGTCAAGCGATCAACAATAACCCAGATTGCATTATTACCTCGAGATGTCTTCGGTAGTCCAACAACAAAGTCCATGGATATGTTTTCCCATTTCCACTCTGGCACTGGTAAAGGCTGAAGCATCCCTTTCGGTAACTGCCGCTATGCTTTAACCTGTTGACATGTCAAACACTTTACAGTAAAAACAGCAATATCTCTTTTCATTTCATCCCACCAGTAATACTCCCGCAGATCTCTGTACATCTTAGTACTGCCAGGATGAACTAAAAATGGAGAACTATGAGCCTCACATAACAACTCATTATTCAACTGTGAATCACAAGGCACACATAACCTCTTCACAAACATCAAAACACAAACACAAACTTATCCAATAAATCATGGAAAATTTTATTCATAAGGTCCATGAATACAGCAGGTGCATTGGTTAACCCAAAAGGCATAACTACAAATTCATAATGGCCATATCTAGTACAGAACGTAGTCTTCGGAACGTCTGCTTCTTTTACTTTCAACTGATGGTACCCTGACCTCAAGTCAATCTTCGAAAAATACTGAGCTCCCTGGAGCTGATACCACTTCATTCGATGGCCCAACATCTGCTGAAGTTGTTGCAAAGGATTTCACCACCCCTTTCTGCTTGTAGTCTGGCTGCATTCCCCCAGTTGAGTTCTTCATTGGACACTCGTTTGCATAATGACCCATTTCATTACACTTAAAACATCTTACCATTGGATTTTCATTTCCTGCTTGATCATTTTCCTTACAGTTACGAGCAATATGACCAGACTTACCACACCGAAAGCACTTACCAGACTTGGATAAACATTCTCCAGGATGCATTTTACTACACTTCTCACAAGATGGATATTTGGTTTTCTTACCTCCTTGCTTCTTTGATGAATTCTTCCCCTTTTCCTGCCAACAAGACCTCTTATTCTGTTGTTTGTCATAGAACACCAGATCATCGGCAAACTCCATTTCTACATTCTCGGCACATCGAACAAGTTTTTCATAACTTTTGAACTCATGAGAAGCTAAATCCATTCGATACTTTGGCTTTAACCCTGAGTAAAAACGGTTTATTTTACAATCAAGATCTCGTATGAAGTTTGGAGCATACCTTGCCAATCGAGTGAACTTTTCTTCATAAGTAGCCACTGAATAATCCTCCTGCCTCAATTCTAGGAACTGTTTTTCCATCCTAAGACGAACCACCTTAGGAAAATATTTCTCAAGAAACATACCTTTGAATTCGTCCCAGTGAAGATCCTCAATCTCATCACTATACCTTATATTTTTCACCATCGACCACCACTGATTAGCTTCACCTTAAAATGGTAAACAACAAGACTAACCTTTTGATTGTCTGAACACCCCATGACATCAAAAATCTTCTCCAGTGCTTTAATCCACCCTTCATCTAGCACAGGGTCAGATGATCCTTTAAATTATGGGGGATGTTGCCTCATGAAATGTTCCACCACTGACATGTTCCTCTGCGGTTGATCTGGCTGATCTCGTGCATGGATACCACCACCATTTATAGCCTGAGTCAACTGTGCCATCACTGCAACAAACTGTTCAGTTCCGATTCCGACCATCTCAGGTTGCTGATTTGGAAGGTTATCTTCCTCCTGATGTCGTCCCAACATAGCTTCTTTGTTTCCTCTGCGGAAAACCATTCTGAACACATAAATATCTTAGGCGAAGCAACATGGTAATCTGTAAATGCTATATCATTTCAATCATATTATAATTTAACACTTTTCTAACTCCTAAAGTTTTCTAAACCGTCCTCTGATAGCAACTATAAGGCCCCAGCATAAAACCTTACTTAATATTGAATTAAATGAATAATTCACATTGAGGATCTTTTCAGGTTTAGAGTTTTAGAGAATTAGAACATAACTATTACATCTTAAAAGATTACAAATTAGACACTTCTACTAAGTTTCCATAAAATAAAAACTCTTAAAAAGAAATATGTCTAGATTCCATGTTTTAGATAGCATGACATTCCCTTGATCCCATCCTTGACCTTATTCCACTTTAAGTCAGGTGAAAAACATTTCGAAAAACTTGGGGTGAGCATAAAAAGCTCAGTAAGAGATACCGAAAGAATGAAAACTGTTAGTTTTTCAAACATCAAGTAAACCATATATACTCTATCAAAGTAATACCTTCACCTTCATGAAGTAGTAAAAACTCTTCACAGAATAAAGTATCATTACTTACCTTTTTGTAAACAAAGGATAACCATAAAAACCATATAAAGAACACATAACATATATAAAGGTAACTTGGGACATAAACATACTTAAGTGGAATAACCATACGGTTGAATTCCACACTTATCACTTAATGGAATAGCCATACAACCAATTTCCATACATACTTAATGGAATAGCCATACGGCCGACTTCCATACCCAATGCATTGGAGGTTATAATGTAACCACCCATCCTGGTATTCACGGTACCACCCGTCATACGGTTTATAACGTAACCACCCGTTAAAATGTCCAAGTACCAATATAAAATCATAAAACATAAAACCAATATAAAGGAATGATAACATTTCCACATTTCAATCATAATATAACATAAATATATTGACATAATAGAATCCTTTATCAAAACCATTTTCAATACCAAAATACATAAAAGAGTATATGGTATTTATTTTATTCTAAAAACAATACGGCTTGTTGAGGAAGCCAAGGACCAAATAATACTCGCGGCGGCGGAAAAAGTCGTTGTCACCGCGTACGTTAAAAAAACATTCCTTTTTGTCATTTAGTAAAACGCTTCATAGAAAAAGATTCCTTTTGTATAAAAGTAAATTTCAAAGGATTTTATACACCGTATAAAATAAATTTGTGTATAAAACGAAATATTCCTCAATGAAAGGAGATTGAGACGAAGTCCCTTACCTTGGGTCCGACTTGACTCGATCGTTCTTTAACGTCCTGAATAATAAACTTGAGTTAATTTATACTTGATTAAGAACATTTTTAAAGTTCATTATTCTTTTTATATCACTTATTTCCATGTTATAAACATTATGTAACCATTTAAGTTAATAATGTTTGTTTTTTCAATATTTGGTTCTTAAGTCAAAAGTTGACTTCTTACAATTACATGTTGTTCATGTGGTCAAAAGTTCTTTATATCCAGAATGAAATTCCTGATTTGGATATAATATGTATCATATATATCAATCATATACATGTATTTATAATATTACATAATCATTTAGAGGTAATAAATGAAATGCACCTTTCATGGAGACGGTAAGCCGTACGTACGCATGAACGCTACTTTCATTTCTTTGTCATATTAATGGAATTAAAACTAAATGAGAGGTATGTATATTTTAATTCCATAATTATATTCATAATTTAGATATATCATTAATTATATATATACATTATATACATGTAATTTTAATAGTACATTACATTTGGGGATAAGAAATGAAATGCACCGTTCATGGAGACGGTAAGCCGTACGTACGCATAAACGCTACTTTCATTTCTATCTCATACTTTAATGGAAAGAAATAATAATGATATAGAGGTATATTATAATTCCAGTATAACATCATATATAATAACTTTAAATCCATCCTTTACACGTCCCACATATGGCATTAACGAATCACATCACTTTTAGGGGGCGGTAGTCCGCACTTCCTTAAATGAAGATATCGTGTTTACCCATAATGGAAACCATAAAGGTATGCCAAAAATGAAAAATACAGAAGCTTAAAGAAAACATAAACATATTATATATCATATATAAAAATAGTGACATCATAATGGCCACCCTTGAAGGTGTTAAATGAGTATTGAACAATCATCGTTTCGGGAGGCAGAATTTCGCCATCCACGGAAACCGTATGTTCTTTAACCATTTGATGTAGTTGTGTGAGAGTGTAGCTCAAATAAATATTATAAAAACATCCTAGTATATTTAATATACTGTTGTTGTTACAAAAGAAGTAAATAAAAAGAGTTTAGAGGGTTGGAGAAGCAAAATAAAACAAATGAACAAGAGAGAATGAATTACCTTTAAAAGTGTAACTCCCTTTTGATTTGAGCCTAAAAGCTTCCTTTGAAAGGATTCTGCCCAAAGGGAATCCTCTAAGATTAGGAGAGGGATGTGGAGAGAGTAATTGGGCAGGGTTTGGCCGAGCCAAAGGCTTGAGAAGTGTGTGAAATGGGGTAGAGGTAGGGGCCTTTTATAAGATGAGAGGAGAGGCACTTTTGGAAAGTAAAGAAATATTACTTTATTTGAAAATGTGTTTCGGTTTCAAAAGGTCCGACATTGATATAATTCGTGGATAAGGTGATAAGGGTTCGAAATCCACTCATCCAATTGGTTTTGGCCATGTGTATGTTTTAGATTTTTTATTATATTTCCATTTTATTTAAATCGTCAAATAATGATTTCATCGCTGCATCATTATTATGTCATATATAATTTAATTTATTTAATGTCTAAAAATTATAAAAAAACTACTATGATGTAGGAAATAGTTTTATATTTCCAATGACTATTTATAATCAAAATTAGGACTTGTATAACCCCACTCAAAAATTATTTTAGTAAAACAATTTATGTTAGTGTCATTTTCACTTTAACATTAAATAAAAATATTTTAATGTCATTTTCCAACTAAAGTGGCTCTATGGGGTCCCCAAGTTGGCCCATGGCTTGTCTTGGTCGGCCATGACTCACCCAATATGTGTAGGACAAGTTTCATGGTGTTTTCACATTCTTATAATACCATTTTTACCTTAAACTACACTAATTACCTCTAATCGCGACTAAGAACTTAATAAGTTACTATTCACCAAAAAATTATTATAATCTCATTGAACCACATTTTACTTCTTAATGACAACCATGTATGTCCGATTTTTGAAATTAAAAACACAATGATGGCAAAATTTCATTTAAACGGAAAATCTGTCTTTATAAGTACCACTTAGTGGTTTCACTATTCATCAAAAATTGATGTTTTTCTGAAAATTACCAAAAATTCACCCTAAGCTATATTTGATATTAAGAATTCAAAAATTAAGTCTATTTTACAAAATTACAAACATATAAGTCACATTAATTAATTTAATAATTAATTCCTGATGTCAGATCAAATAGCGTGTTTTTATGAAACAATAAGTATCAAAAGATTGACACTAGTTTAAGTACGATTTCAAAGTGAAATTAATTCCAACGACCACTATTGGATTTAATGGTAAAAATATTTTCTAATTTCACTTTAAAACCAAATAAAAAGATAATCTAATCATGTAAATAAATTAGATTAAAAAGATGTTTTGAATTAAAACACAACATTTTACACTATTCATAAAAAAATGAACTTTATCAGAAAGGTACCAAAAATTTACACAAAGTAAAATTTGATGTCCTGATTCTTAATAAGAGTTTTATTTGGTCCAAAATAAAGTATAAGAGTGATAAAAACTATATTTAATGACGGTTCACCATTAAAAGGTGATAAGTGAACCTTTAGTGAAAATTAGAGTATATATGCCCTAAAATTGAACTCTTTCCGTATTTTAAGCCTTTATCTTTTATTGGGTAAATGTATAAACATTTAAAAACATATATAATCATATTTTAGTTATTTCTATCCATTCCCGCTAGTACAACGGCTACTCGTTAACTAACATTTTAAATAATATTATTTTATTACTAGTGTGCTACGTAAGTTTCAAAGAAACGCATCATTGCGTATCGGGTACGCTATCGAACATAGCAAACCCTTTAAAATAAAATTAATATTTAATTCTTAAATATTAATAAATATGAAAATTATTTATTCTTTATTTACCTGGGATGTTACACACCCATCTCATAATGATACCATTCTTATGTGTTCCAGAAAATCATAAATCATGCATCATTTCATAACACATGCAATAAAAATGGGATTCTTAAACATCATGACATCATAAAACGATTCATATAATATAAAGGAATTCATAAAAATAATTCCATCACAACATAATCAAATCAATTTAATAATAGGGATAGAAACAGAACCCTATATTATCTTAGATGGAAAATAATTTTGATGAAACACTTGAACTCCATTCTTGAGGAAAATATCCTTTCTACTTCAAACACATTTTCCTTTCTTAATATGTCATACAATTTTTAAACTAAAAGAAGTTGATTAAAAATAAACTTGAAAACTTGTAAAGGAAGCTTCTTGGAAATAATGTTTTAAAAATCCATTCATGCCGTATAAGTTAAAAACACATTCTTCTCATACTTTTGTCAGAAAAGTCAAAGAGTACCTCGTACGAAAAACGACAAAAGATTCCTTTCTTATATTTTACGAAAAACTCACAGATGGGTAAAACTGTATTTAAACAATTTTAGGTGGATGGAAACAATATTACATATTGAGGGAACATGGATGTGGATGATAAAATACACCCCAGTAAATACCAAAGTATAAACAATCTCAGATAAAAATGAGATTGTGATATTTTCCCTTACCTTAGGTCTGATTTTCTTGGTAAGTGTTCGAACCTCCTGTATAATGATTTAAATAATGTCATTGGCATATTCCAGAATCATAATCATTGTTATGATATCATATATGGTCATATTCTTAGCTTATTATTAGTAATATTTCATTTCTACTTGTTATTCGGGTGTTTATTACTTTTTGTTCTTATGCGTGTTTTGTCGAATAAATTCTTATTCATCTATTTAGGTTATAGATACCTAATTTAAAGAATTGTATTAGTTTAATATATATCATATTCATTCATTAAATTCATTTATATAATCATTACGCAATGAAGATCATGTAGAATGAGTCGCGTCACATCGTGGAGATGGTATTCTGTACGTACGCACGAGCGATGATATCGTTCCCATGATCGTGGAATTGTATTGGAGAGTATGTATACTATTTCAGAATCAATATCAATTTACAATAATCATATATATTTATTCTTTACACCATTATACCCATCCAAGAAAGGTGGTGGTGAAAAATTGATTACACAACGGCGTGGAGACGGTATTCCGTACGTACACACGCGCGGTGATTTCATTTTCCGTAGGATGGATAGATGGTGAAATAGGGTTGTTTCATACTTATAATAACATATCTGTATATGAGTGATACTTATTTTATTACTTCATGATGAAACAACTAATGAAGAAGAAGTGGAAGAAGAAATAAAGATGAAATAATTGGTAACATGCATTACCTCTTCTTTGAAGCGCTTCTTTGAGACCTCCTTTTAGGGCACTAAAATTGGTCTTTGAAGATAACCAGGACCTCTAGGATTTCTCTATTGAAGTGGAGAGAAGAAATTGGCAGGGTTTGGCCGAGCTTGAAGGCTCAAAGTGGTGTGAGGAAGAGAGGGAGGAGGTGCCCTTTTATAATGGAGGAGAGGGGCACCATTGGAATAACTAAAAATATTATTTTATTAAAAAGAAAAATTCGGTTTTAAATAGCTAAAAATTGATTTATTTAGAAGCTAAGGTTGGTATGGGTCTAAATCCACTCATCCAATATAATTTAGACATGTTTATGTTCCTATTTTAACCTTATCATTTAGATTTAACATTAAGTTAAATAATTTTTCTTTTACCGTGTCTTCTTTTGTTCTTACACTATAAGGTTAATAAACTTACTATAATAAGCCAAAAGAACCACAAGTTGTTTATTATTAATATATGTATCTTATATAAGTCATTTGGCCGAATATTAGATTTTTAGGAATAAAATAACAATTAATAATATAATATTTGTTTTAAAAACTATTTTATGTCAATTTTGAAACTATTTAGTAATTGATTTTTTTGAAAATTATAACAGAACTATTAGTTCTAAAAAATCTAATTAAATCAATACTAACATGTCATATTAACCTATAAAATTAGTGGAATTCATAAAAAGTCTCAAATTATATTTATTTGGGTATTTATAACATCAATTATGTCAATATTTCATTAATAAGATAATTACTACATCATCGTTGTGTCATAAATAAATTAAATTATTTAATGTCTAGAAATTATAAATAAAATACCCTTATGTTTTAAATCTTGTTATCTTTCTAATGAATATTTATAGTCTAATTTATCTTATGTATAACCCCATATTAAAAATTATTTACTTATTAAACATTAATTTTAACTATTTTAACCCTTCTTTAAGTAAATTGATAATAAATGTCCTAATCTAATCCAAGTGGGCCTAAATGGTCATATTTTATTCGTAAGGTTTTTTTCTTCGGATTACACTTATCCAATAGAATTAGTACATGTGTTAGGGTAATAATAATATCATTTTACCCTAAAATACCCTATTTACTTTTAACCGTGGTAAATAAAAGTAAAAAGTTACTATTCACCAAAAAATTATTTTCATCTCATTGAACCACATTTTACTTACTGAAATCAAATGTGTCTCTCGGATTTTTGAAATTCCACTCACAGAAGTGGTAACATTATGTTTTATGAAAAATTCAGTTTTTTTAACTACTACTTAGTGGTTTCACAATTCATCAAAAATTGAAAGTTTTCAGAAAAATACCAAAATTTCACCCTAGGATAATTTCGATATTCTGAATCCAAAAATGAAGTCCATTTTGAAAAATAAAATTTATAAAATTTCAAAAATTGGTTATTACTATTCATAACGGCTAGTTATAATAATATTTTAATAGCATATCATTTTTTAGTGAAACTCGGTATTACGTACGACGCAAGCTATCGAGGAAGGTCGTGATTGCGTGTAAAGCAAGACAATCTAGTGTTGTGTGTATTGAAAGTATCCTTTTATGATTTAAAATCAAAATATTTATCATAAAAGTCCCGGGTGTTACAAGTTCACATACCAAAACGTTACCTGATATTTTATTCATATGGATTCTTATGAGGTTATTTGTAGTTGGTCACGTTGTTCACCACTTTTTTGCGTGAGAATGGTGAGGTTTTTGCTAGGATGCCCTATATTTTATATGAGACATTTGAAAGAGTGTAATTTATTCAAATAAGGATTATCGTAGATTAGATTAGGTAGAAGTGAAATTCAATCCAAATGGTGATACATTTGGGGTTTTCTATAAGTGTCGAGGTTTTGCGAAGAGGGACTCCTTAGTTATGAAATTATGGATTGAGGAATTAATAGACACTGTAATTTCACTATGTTGGACACATTAATATCACTGGTTGATTTGGTATAGTTGTGTACCAACAATATCTTTCATTATTTTACCAAGGTTTCCATGATGTATTTCATGTGCCTTTACTCCGGAGGTAAAATCCCAACCATACACATGTCATTGAATAAAAGGATTTTGTGCTAGAGTCTAACACATAATTCATGTTTTTACCGATGTAGCTTATATACCATATCGAGAAATTACACCGAGGAAAAGTTGTAAGAGTAGTCCAGATTCAATGGAATCATAGAATAATATATGAAGATACTTGTGAGTGGGAGATTGATGATTGACCATATTGGATAGAGATGGTATGATCTAACATTTTATTGTTGTTATCATAGATGATAATTTGTTATAGGGGGAAAATTGTAACATCATATTTTTTTATGCATGATTTTTTTATGTTTGAAAATTCTCAATACCCATTAATTTGATCTATATTATGAGTGTTTCAGAGGTTGGTTTATGTGAGTAATTAGTTTTAGAATTTTTTTTGGAATAGAATAGAATATGTGTTTCTATTTTATTCCTTAAATCGACAACGATTTAGAAAATGTAGTTTCTGTAAATCTGTGATACCAATAGGACCGTCAATGGAGTCCAATAAGTTTCAGGGGTTCCAGGTTTGGTGGTGAATTAAATGTCCATGTTGTTTTCAATTAAACATTCCTCTAATGCATCATTATTATAAAATTATTACCATAATGTTCTTATTTATAATTTTAGACCTCTTCTCTTTATATTAGATCTCCCCATTCATTTCCACATATTACATCAAGCATGTAAAAATATATTAAGACATAAATTGTTTGGTTTCCATATATAATATGAATATATCTTCCTCATTATGATATGATCATGGATCTAGGTTGTATAAATTATTTTTATATATATCTAATGATGAATTGTCATTTCTTTATAAATAAGTTTCTGATATGATTTTTGACAACATCACATGGATGGATAAAGATGTACCACAAATTACATATTTGATACAGGTATTTGCTTGTAAATCATCATCATATAGTTATTATTTATGATAATTATGTGATAAAAATGATATTTGGATGATCCATTGATAAAATTGTATTTGGATTTGACATGAAATTAATATCCACTTGATCGGAGCTTCATTCATTGTGGTTCATGATCATTTATATTTATGTATATTTAGATCGACCATATTGTTATCTTATTCATATTTTCTAATATTGGATTAGTTTTCCACTGAAGGACTAATATTTGATTATTATACATTATCTAGTACTGAGGTATCAATATAGAATTGAATCAGAATTGAGAATACATTATTGAATCAAAAATAGATATGGTGAATTGAAAACATATCCTTCAAAATGTGTCAGAACTATATCAGTAGTTAGAATAAAAGTGGTTTTAAATTCTAAATCAACCATCATGTCTTATAATCACTTGGGTATCTTATATAATCACTTTCATTTATGATCTAATACCTTGATAGAAATTCATGGCATGCGAACATCTTCTTCATGGGTGTGAACGAAGGATCGTGATTCAATCATTTGAAGAATCTTAGATTACTTCATCATAATCATTTAGGTAGAATGAAACATACAATTTTAAGGAAATTTTATACTATTTTATCCTCGATATCATATTGTTTTGGAATATAATTATGTCTATATTGATGGAGTTTCATTGACGGTTCATGTACAACTCATGATATCTATATATATATTAACTGATTCCATGATTTTTTTGTTGAATATTGTTTCCAAGATTTATTTTGGTCAAATATTGTTATATGTTTCTATTATATTCTCATGATGTCATGTTATGGTTGTCTTATTATTATGATCCATGATATATGGGCTAAAATGTCATTGTAGGATTCCTTATCAGTATATATATTAGGTGGGTAATCCTGGTATGATTACCCCATAGGGGTAAAGTTTTCATGATGTACATTGATGATGATGGTTTTACAAAGAATAAGATTGGTTCATGACAATCATATGGCTAGGATAGTACATAATTCATTGAGGATATTGAGAAATACACTAGAACTTGATGCATGAAAGATACTGAGTAGCATATCCACATGATGCCTAAAGGATTCCGTGTGATAGTTTTTATGCCTTACATAATGTTCTTGGTCATTTCTCATATCCTGGTAATCTCTCTGGCTTGGCGGTGAATCAAGTACAGTTGGGATTTGTTAGTGACATCCTGCATGTTCACCTTTATTTGTTGGAAAAATTCATGTATTGGGATCTAGGTGATTCCATGTTTCCCATGGAAATTGTTTGGGATGAAGAATATGGAGAGGGTAATACAATATGTAACAAATATGGGGCATTCGCCATTTTTTTTATTATTTATTAATTTATTTTCCTAGATACACAATTTAGTCTTTAATATTTGGAAGTGCATTTCTTTATATGAATGAAATGCGTGTCACTTTATTTTTTGACTTCCTTTAAATATAATAATAATTATATTTTAATAATAATATATTAATTATTAAAGGATATGATACAGAGGCAATTCTCTCCACACTGATGGAATTCCAATGATCACTACATATATGTAGCCTCTTGTGTTTTGGGAGGGACGAATTAGGTCTTATGTCCCTCCTGCTTGAATCGCATGATTTTGATTTGGGACATACAATATATGTTTTTATTAATGAAATTGATTGATTTATATTCATGAGTTATAGATTTTATATTTGGATTAAATGGGAATTGTTTTCAAAATACATATTCATTGGAAAATATATTTTACTCTAATAATGTGTCTGATAAAATGAATCATAGATTTTTTTGAAATATAAATTTTCTATCAAAAATGGATGTTGTATAGAATCTCTATATAAAATGTGTTATTAAATGTGATACATCTTTTATGAAGACAAAATTTATGCAATATATAAATTTTTTTAGGCCATGGGGCATGGGGTGAAACTAATCATAAGAAAATGGTTATAGTGTATGTTGTAACAAGGGTAGTTTCCCACATATCCGTGGTTTTTAAAGGGTAGATTTACTAGGGGATATGTTATAAAACATATGTATTCTATTATGTCATCTAGGGTTACTTTTATTATTTGTCATATTAACCCTCATTTGATAAATTTCCCACCGGTGTTTTATAAATACATTACATTCATGTTTATTTATAATGCAAATTTTACAAATAGATTTTAAGATTAACTAATAGAAGCCTTATTTATTCATCCAATTACACATCATGAATATCTATAATTCCATCTGTATTTTATTTTTAGAATATGATAAAATTTCAAATGAAAAAAAAGATATTTTATAAGGAATGAATATTACTTTTGATTTTTTTTATTTTATACTAGAACTAACTGATTCATGTTGGCAGACATTTTATTAATTATTTAGTGGTTTCCCACTATGTGTTATTTTTCACAGCCTACTTTCACCAGGGGTAATTTATAATCTTTTTTATAGGATACTAGTTAATTGAAGAATGTTATGTTGGGGATTAATATTCTAGATTATGTTGAATTCTGGTGGGTTGGGATAGTGGTGACTCATGGTCATGCGGAGAAGAAATTTTTTGTTTCTTCAGGTTATATATTAACGCCTTTCAATTTTTTTATCTATACTTTTTTATGAAATTTTATTATTCACATTTTTTTATATATGATGAAATTACGATATTTATTGCGATACATTGACTACATCTTCCTAATCATATGTATTTTGGTGGGAGAAATCTTTCTTGATTTTATTTTAATTATTTACAAGTGCTTTTATGTCTCCTATGATGATCATGAACACACTTCGGGTCATGTGGTATGCTATGTTGGGTGACATTATAGGTTAGATCAGGATTTATTGTTATAATAATATATTCATAAATCCCTTCATGTAGTATTTAAATATTTTAATTTTAGTAAAATAAAAAAAATTCACACTTGTATTTAATTAGGTATCATCATTTTTTCCATTCATATTCCAAAACAAAACCTTATGTTTGGTGTTATAATTCATTTCAAGATAACACATTTAATGTATATAAATATAAATTTCAATGATTAATATTTGTGTATATATATATATATATTAATGTAGTAAAACTACTATGATTTCTATTAAAACACATCAAACTACCTAATGAATTACTTATTTTTTGTAATAATTCAGAAAAAAATTTGAAAAAATATTATTTAACAAAGGGATATAGTGAAAATTACTATTTTTATAAGATATTGATAATTAGTGTATAATTATATATAAATAACATAATATTTGATAAATATTTTATTTGAATTGTTGATTTGAAAATAGAAGAGTCAAATACCTGTTTTTATAGGAATTATATTATTTTCTAAATATAATTCATCAAATTTTATAATGTATATACATATATTTTTTATCATATAAAAAAGATTTTGTTGTATTAAAATAATATTTGATATAAATAATCAATTAATTTCATCAATATATCACCATATAAAAATGTTATTCGAAAAAATTGATCTCAAGATTCATGAAACCATATATGTGGGGTATATGAATATAAAATTTAAATAATATAATATACTAAAACTATTATTCATATTATAAATAAGTATATTGGATAAGAACAACATATAAATTTCCTTTACATGTCTACTTTTTCAAATAATAGTTTATTTATTTACTAATGTGCATAAAATGCATCGATTCCAAATGGTAAACGTTATATAGTCAAAATACCCTTTCAGTGAGATGACTACAATTATGGTCTATAAAAAATATGGTTAGGATGGTTTGGATGATTTAGTGGATGCTAACTTCGCATTATATTCGATTGAGAACTAATGATATAAACAACGGGTTTTCCATATTTTATTAAGAACATATAAAACTATTTATTTTCTAATAGTGGAAGTGTCGTGATATTGATGGAAAGTGAATGATGCAATATGTTTATTAGTGAATAAATATAGCATATTGAGTCTCATAAGTATATTACTAAATTATCATTAGTATAAAATTCTATAAAACACATCCCATAAATGTAGAGGTCTTGTGTCTTTGAAATAATAGAAACATTAAATATGAAATATAAAAATAAAAAAATTTATATTTATTTTGATCTTAATAAGGTGGTGGTAATTCCATTTTTTTCAAAGTCCCATTGTTATTTTAATACATAAAATGTTTCTCCCGGTGTAAAAATATTGAAAATGTGAGCTATAAATCCATCTATGGGGACAAAAATGATAAGGCAGTATATAATAAGATTCATAAAGAATCAAATTATATCATAAAATAGATTAATCCTATTGAATAATGGAATATATAATTCAATATCATAGGATCATGAAATAATAATAATGTAGACTCAGACTAAATCATGACACCATTATTATATGACACGGATCAATTACAAGAGAAGTTGACACACTGGTATATGATTATTTTTCATTAACGGATCGCGTTATTGCATGTGATAAAATTGATACCCAATTCAATGGGTGGTTTATATTTTTTGTCCCACATATCACATATTTATGTTTACTTGTGTATGTATCCCATATAAATAATTCATATATAAGGTGTATGTATAAGAAAAAACCTATTAAAATGAAATGGGATACATATTCATACCATAAAATTTTTCTAAAGGATATATCATAATGAATACCAGTTGAATATAGAATGAAACAGTTTTCCCAATATATATATATATATATTATGGAATATTTATTAAATAGTACGTTCAAATGATAAAAAATCCTAATACATAAGAGTAGAAGTTGGTATATAAATAATCATATCATGCGATGCTTTATGGGATGGGTAAATTAAATTTAAAGAAGGTGTACACATGACGATTCCATTATAAATAGTAATAGTGTAAAAGGGTTGAAATAAAATAGGAATTATTATTATTATTCATAAAAGGTAAAAAAAATTAAAATATTTACACATGAAAAGGGATAACGAAGTGCAAATTTTCTTTTATTTTGGATTCGTTTAAAGAAATATTAAAAATTGAACATGAAATGAACATAAAACTACATCAATGAAATGGAAAATCAACTAGGAATATATATGTGACATATATATATATATATAATAGTAAATAATAATAATAAATAAATCATGGAAAAACTAAAGCAAATAAAAATGTTTTGGTTGTTCACATTACTCTGGTCTATACATTCATATTAGGTGTATCAAAAAACATGAATATTCCAATATAGTTAGTCAAATACATGCTTCATGAAATTTTTTCATATCATGTATATTTTGTAATTATAATTTTATATATGTTTATATTAATTTTATTAGGACATTATTTCATTTTCACTGTCCTCATGAAGTTTGTTTTTTAATTTGGTTGTATCATTTGTTTGTTGATAATCATAGATGTTCTTATGGTTATATAAATTCTAAGATATAGATATTTTATTTTTCTTGAATGATTAAATTTTCAAAATATCAAATAATCATCAAATATAATAACTATTACTATAGAATAATCGTTATCATTTAATGGTTAGTTATATTAGGTATCTTTTATTAACCATGATGAAGAAAAAAAATTATTTAATTGTTATTTTTATTTTCCCAATATATTAAGATAAAAAAATATAATAAAATTATTATTCTCAAATTTAATAGTAAAATATTTATTATATACATACATGTAGTTTGGGATGAAAAGTGAAATATTTCATTAATGGAGGTGGTGAACTTACCATAATACTAATATTTTATTCATTATAGAAATGATGTGTGAAAGTTAGATAATGGTCATTACATTAAAAAATAACATTTTATTATAATAATGATATATATTTTAATTCATTGGGAATGTAATAATATATTTGTATGTGATAAATGTCGAAAAATTAAGGGAATAAAATTGAGTGAGATATTAGGGTGTCTAGGCTTAATTATTTAGATAATTCCATTACAAATTGGAATATTCCTTTAGACTGAGGCCTTCTAATGATACCAAAAAATCTTGAACGTGTCAAATATTGATTATTTAAATTTTGAAAATTTTAGTCAAGCCTAGAATCCTATCATGTGAGGACAGATGAGGCGGTGAAGTATCTTATTTATAAGGGGAGGAGAAGGCTATTTTAGAATAATATATAGCTTATTTTATCACTCATGAAATAGACTATTAATCGTACTAATTTTAATGGTATTTAATATTTTATTATTAAAACAAATGACAATTGTGTTAGTTTTTATCCAAGATAAAACATAATATAATATTTTCAATACTTAAAAGATAATGACAAAAAGTAGTAAATTATTAAAAAAATATAACTTCATATCCAATGTTTCAAAAAAAGTTGTATAAATACATAATATTAATTTATATTAAATATTTAACTCAATAAATATATTTACGGTTGATAAAAATGATTCATAAAATTTTAAATCATTTTTATAGCATGATGATGTAATATGATATACAATATTTTTAAGAAAATTATTTTTACAATTCCCCAAAAAAAATTATTTGGAAAAAATCCCCCATCAGATAAATTTGAATTTTTATTTTGATGTAAATTCATTTTATAAAAATATATCATTCTAATTTTTTCAAATTAATTTTTAAATAATATCCTTATTTATCGAAAATTGTTAATTTTTATTGAAATTTTGTATTTATTAGACGTTGAAATGTTTCATAAGATATCATAAAGGTATATTATGATTTCACTAAAAATAAAATATTTTTTTATAATATGATATTATGGAAAACACATTATAAATTTATTATATGAATTATTTTGATGAAACTAAAAATTTGATGTTTTATAAAAAAACTTTTTATTCATGGCGTCAAAAATTAATTTCACCATATTTTAAATTTTTAATTAATTTCATCATGATATAAGTGTCTTATATTTTTATATTAAAAGATACATAATTATTATTTTAAATATTTTCTTAGTCATGTTTGTATTTTAAATCTAATGTAATTATTCACATGCACTTATAATGATTATTTTTATTTTATATTTATTAAAAATATCTCATGTTTCCATAATTCATCATTCACTTTAATTTACCACCTCAGGGTTTATAACTTTTTAAATATAATAAATATAATTCTTCAAGAGGGGTTTTTGAAACACTCAATTAAATTGAGAATTCTTTGTTGTGGGAACATGTACATGGGCTATAACACTTATGAGAACGATAATATCAATTAGCCCAATGTACTTGGGAATTAGTTTTAACTACTTACAAAACATCATGTCATTATTCTATGTGTATAAAAAAGGGGAAAATTATTGTCAACATCAAAATCCAAAAATCATTAATGATTTTTTGAAAATCACTTATATTGACTTTGGGTTTATCCTATTTTTTTTAATGGATCTATAATTATTTTTAATTTATTAGACCATTTCAAGTATTAATAGTTTGTGTTCACCATCATCATCGCAACATGTTCGAGTTATTAATTTTCATCTATATGGGGATTCATAATGTGAAATTTTATTAATTGAGAAGAGGTTATTATTTTGTGAGAACTGAACTATAGGATGATGTTGATTCCATCTTCTTTTGAATTATATAGAGTAAACTATCCACAAATCATTAATTTATTAGATAGTCTGTTCACATTGACCATCAGACTAGTGATGATAGGAAATATTTATGTTTTATATTTTGTTCAAGGAATGTTTAATACATTTTGATGATCATTAAGGTGAACACTATATATCAGACAAATAAAACTATTATTGGTATTCCATATAGCCTCACAAATTCATTAATGAATCTATTTATAAAATGAATGTTTTAGAAGTCCTCTCAAACAGAGATGATATGATAATTCATAGAATGATGATATAATATAACCCAAAATTAATTATTTCCTTTTTTCAATAGAAGGCCCATAACAAAATATAATGTCCCGTTAACCCATATACATATATATTTGTGAAATTGATTCATTATCCCTATGTAATTTTTCATTTAATCCTTCACTATTAGGTTTAGCAATAACATTTATGTGTATTAATAAATATATTTATTTATATTATTCCATGATTAGTTATCTCATATATATCTACACATTTTTATGCTCAGTTAGTGGATATAAGATGTTGAGATTTTAGAATCGTTTAATTAATCATTATTTATCTAGTTCATTGATGATATAAATAGTCATGCACCAAATATTTCAACTACATATTCATTAATTTTAAACTCAAAGTATATCCCTTTTATTATACCAACCACCAACATTTTAATTTTCACATAATCCTTGAGGCATTTCATAATTTTCACTAAAATTGATTGTTGGGTGATCATTTTTCCAATGTAGTATATTTTTCAATCCATAATGATTATAATTTTTATTCTTTGGATGCTTGAAATTATTATATTATTCTTAATTCTCATCGTTGATATTTTTTGAATAATTTTTATACATTGGCAACTTTCTACATTAATCACCATCCAAGGATTGTAATCGATTGATTAATCATAGTACATAGACATCTATATCTATCGTTCTTGGTGTAAAATAGTATCATTATCTAAATATACACATGAAAAATTTATAATCAATATACATGTTATACTTATCCCCATAGAGTTAATTCCACCAAATTTTCAATGAAAATACTACTACAGCTAACATCAAACCATCAATATTATAGTTATTCCTAGGGATATTAAACATTATTGAGGTATAAGATATCAGTTCATCATTTTAAAAGAGGATATGACATTATCACTTCTTTGAATATTTACTATTTAAAAAATCATTCCCCTCTTATGGGTTTTTATGAGTTCATCTGTAGTGATTAGACTCTTTTTCAACTCCCTAATGATCTCTTCACATTAATTTGTTAAAGAAATTAATCCATTATATTTATATTGGTTAGTAGATTTTAAAATCAAGAATAGATACTGAAAAGTATTAAATATTTCCCATATAATTTATTCTAACTATTTATATATATTATATAGGTAGTTATGGTCTTTTATTCAATCAAATTTATAATTAAAGGATCCCCATATATCCAATTTATTTTTCCAATATTCCCCATGAACGTTTCTTGATCCAACCAAAACACACATTTACCGTACATTTCCAATAACTATAATCTATAACAATAATTATTATAGTACTCAAATGAGCCTCATATTCCAACATTATTTTAATGTAAATTCGAATATCATTTATAAATTCAACCAAAAATCTATCGTGGTAATTTTTAAAGAATGTATTCTTCATGTAAATGATAAATATTAGATCTTATATTAGTCTAAATGCAGTCATTATGAACTCATAATATTTTATACCTTATTTAGATTATAAATTGACAATAAATTATATCATAATAATTAAGTAATGATATCCTAGCCTAAGGTCTACCATAAATATGTAGTCGACCACATATAGTAGATCAAATATGTCATCCAAAAACTATTCGGGTACATGATCATTATTGTGATCTTGTTGGGTTTATGATAATAAATACAGAGACACATTAACCAATTTTATTTTTCGAAAAAACATAATTATTTTCAGAATTGGGAGGTAACTTCTAAATAATCCTTGTATGATTCACATTCATTCATTTTATCATTCTAGGATCTTTTTCCATTCACTAAAAATTCTAGAATAAACAAGTTTGAATAATTAAATAAAAATAATTTACTCTATATTTTGGAGGAATATTTTTTGATACTAGATATTTTATATCAAAAAGAGAAATGGATAATTAATTCTATCGATAACATGGTCCAACCTCTAATTCTAATTCTTAGGTAAGTGAAATTTATAAAATATGGTCTATTGGAAAATACAGTGACCTGATTAAAATGTGTAAGGATAGATATTAATTTCATGAGTTATTTATTTATGTTAATTTTGAATCAAAATTTTAGGTGGAAGATAAATTAATGGTAAAAAATAGTTTTAACATTTTTATTCTAATTTGTACATAAAATACCCTTATACCTCTCTAATATATGAGAGGTATGTTGTTTAGTAAAAAAATATTTTATGGGGAATTATAAACCGATTAAAAATATTACTTTTCTATAATGGGGAGGTATGGCCACATATAATGACTTCTATTTTAATTGGGAGTCATTAACCAATTACAAAACTAAATTTAGAATATTTGAGTACCTACCTGAATGGTTCTGATGTAATAATATAGTATTTTCAAATCAAAGAAGGATATATTTCTTTTAAATAAAAATTATAAATATAATTAGTGATCATTTGTGTGGGAGGTAGGAATTAGTATTTTATTGACATAAAACATGGATAAAATAAATTGATGATAAACAAATGAATCATAGTAAATTGTTCTTGGTAAATGGCTTAAATTGACTAATCAAGTAAATAATAATCGAAGATGTTATGGTACAAAACATTAATGATTACCCAGGAAATGAAAAAATGATTTCATAAGACATCATAATGTTGAATATGTCATTGAGAAAACAATTCTTTTTCTGTGTGGCTATAGTAGTTTGTTGAAGTATATATCGATGATATTCAACGTGTTCTGAACGTACTCAGGCTCCATTTAAATAGTGACCATAAATTACCAAAAAACTATCCATTGGTAAAAGAATTCAGAATAATGATAACAACGCTACCAACATTTTCGTTGAAATTACCTCAAAGAGATAAATTATTTTGTATAATTTTCATCCATAATAACATGGTATTAATTTTTTAAAAAAATTCAAAACCATTTGAATGAATTCAAATTAATTACTAAAATTTGAAAAACTATTTTAAATTATCTTTTAAAAATATCATTTAAATAATCATTCATAGATATTCCATAAAATATTAATTGAAAATAAATCAATTTAATGCATCTCTACTAGAAAAAATTGAATAACTATATGGGGTATTTGATGAGATTATATTTTAATATAAAAATAAATTTATAAAAAAAATTTAAATACATGTAAATTTAATTATAATATTTGATATTCCATTGGTATTCATCAATATAAAAGAAAAATTAAAAATTTCAACATTACTATTTTTTAATATTGATAAATATATATATTAATTTTTTCAAAATAAATAAAATAATATTTTTAAATAATTTAATTACGAACAATATATTATAAAAATTAAATTAGAATAAAAATGAAAGAACATATAATGTGGTAAATGTAGAAATCCATGATCAATGAAATGGAAGTACCATGCACAGATTTATGGTGTTGATGCACGTGTAATGTTCTTAGTTTCTGTCTATGGTGATAGAACATAACTCATAGTCATCATAAAAAACCCACGGTCGTTTCATATATTGTATGATTTGTACTTCTCACTATGAAAGAATGTAGTCTGAAACACTATATAGTGTACCAAAAATTTGGATATTCACTGAGTACTAAAAACATTCTGAAATTCGTGTATTCTATGTAATACTGAATCCCTAAAAATGGTATTATGAACTTCCTCTACATGACCGCATATTTCATCCATGGTAGTAGATCATGGTTAAAAAATGGATGAGTTAAAAATGGATTGAAAATGATAAATAAGGATATCCCTTCACGACAGAAGATAATTTTATATGCGTTCTTTAAAAACAGATACCTAGAAGTTCATGCACAGGAATAAAACCATAAGGGACGTAGTATGTAAATTGGCCACGGAAGAAGTATTCAAAAAATCACTAAATTAAAAGGAATTATGTTAATAGATTAATTCGACGGCTGATAATTATATAATATAAAACCATATTTAGTTAATATAAATAATATATATATATAATTAAATAAAATTAATGAAAAAGATAATCTTACAAATAAAAATTTATTCTTTGTGAACAAAATACTGTGATAAATTATAACCCAAAATTTTACAAACAACAATAATTAAGGAATATTGGGAATTAAAAATCTAAAAAACTATGTTAATGAACTAGATTGAAAAAATCTCAACATTATCATTTTCTTCAAACAATTTCCTCTTTTTAAAAATCTCAAAACATTGACAGTTTAACAAACTTCTCCCTAATATTTAAAATTATCAGAATGTAAATAAAATGAAATTAATTAGTCAAATAAATTAATTAATATTAATATATCATTTTATAAAATAAATATGTTATAATATAAAATACTAAAATTCTTCCATAGTAAAAGAAAAAAGAAAAAATTTTATTGGGAATAATAAATCCCCCATAAAATGAAAATTATTGAAAACTATTAAATGAAAAAATATTACATATTTAATAGTTTCAATATCACCATACATAAAAGTATATTAAAATATTTTCAATAAATGATTTGAAATAAAAATATATTTTTACCAAAAATATTCAATAGAGTAAAAATATATATAAATAATCTATCATACGTTGTTCAACATTCATTTCCTCCAATCTAGAAAGGTATAATGGTTTAGAAAAAATATCAGCAGGTGGAATTCCTATAGTATTATATTCTAAAAATATATTTCCTTTATTAATTTAGTCTGCAATGATAGTAAAATAATTTTATCAATTATTATTTATAGAAATAATTAAATTGTTTTTTAAAACGGAAATGGTATATGAATTGTCATAAAAAAGGTATATTTTCAAATTTAGTACCATAGTTAGAAAAATCCTTTTTACTAAATAAATATTGTGGACAACAATATATAGCAATGATGTAATCAATTTCATATGTTTAAAAGTAAATAAATTTCTATTTCAATGAACTCAAATAAACTAGATTTTTCCCATGAACGTAACACACACATGAGGTACATTTTCTATTAAGTTTAAATCCCACGAAATCATATTCGATATAGCTAATTAAATCCAAAATATTTTTAAAAATAAAAAAGCTAATATTAATAGCACTTATAACATGTATAATATTACATCCAACAACCTTTTAGTGAGAGTCATTAGTATCTGATTGATGTCTTGAACATAATAAAACATTAAAAATTATATCTGGTTAGAAGTATTTATGTACAAAAAACTAAAAACCAAGCCTTTCATGTTTTTTTAATCTATTTTATTTTCTAATGTATTTGAATCTATCCAATAAAAGTAGTCATATGGAATTTATGAAATTTTAAAGAATCTATACAAAAAATCATGAACAAATATTTATCATATTTAAATTTATATAATAATATACCATCATTTCAGTGAAATGTATTAAATTCCTAGAATGAATTTTAATTCCTCCATAAGAGTCCTACAAAACTCATTTGGTATCCTATTTGAAAACTCTTTTTAATGAATAGAATCTGAATATCTAAAAACAATAACACCAATTATATTTTAAATAATTATTGTATAGTTTGAATTATAATTAGTAAACAAAGTAGTATCATCATTTATAGTGACCTAGGATTAACTTACATGGATATTACATCATTTTAGTTGAATAATTATTACATTACAAAAAAACATGTTTGAGGAACATAATAGTTTAGTGACTTGGGAAACATGAAAAAATATATTCTATCATGGTGGAAGATCATCAACATCTCCAATAAAAATCTCCACATTTATTACTTGTACATAAAAAAAATTTCATGCCCAAGGGAATGGAAACATACGAAAGGGCTGAGCTCAGATACTTAGACCGGGACAATAATGGAAACACATAAGAATAACATAAACAAAAAGGTGTGGAATGTGATCAGAATAGCTGATGATCATGCCCCGTATGTTAGAGAACATAATAAATAATGCAGTTTCATCATATTTGAATCATAAGGAAATATAGAACATGGGACAAAGATGAATGACATATAAAAAGACATGTAATTTTTTGCATGCATGATTTTTATATCATTGTGTACATGTATAGGTAGAAACATGTTAACTCATTATGTTAACGTCATGAAATTATGGCCCATCATCTACTTTTGGAGATGTGGTCAGGTCCATATATAACATTATGAACATGAAATCGGGTTCAAACATAACCTTATGAAAATTAAACAATGTTTATGCATATTAGTTTGTTCATGTAATAAGGTTCATGTATTACCTAATTTACATGAACTGAGGTAAATACATAACATTGTGAACATGTAATCCAATTCTCAAATTACATTGTGAGAATATAATCAGGTCCCCGAATAAAAAATTTGACATGAAAACTATTCCATACATAACATTGTTAACATGTAATCATATTCACACAAAACAATGTGGACATTTAATCAGGTTTACACAGAAACCTATTTGCATGAAACCAGGTATAGGCATGATATTGTAAACATGTAATAAGATTCACTCATACATTGTGAACATTTAATTTGTTTCACACATAAACTTATGGACATAAAATTGAGTCCATTCTTAAAGTGGTGAACATGTAATAATGTTCATGCATAACATTGTGAACCTGTAATATAGGTCACACAAAAGACTATGTACATTCAACCAGGTATGTGCATAAAATTTTAATATGTAATATAGTTCACTCATAACATTTATTACATGTAATCAGGTTGACACATAAAACTATTGACATACTACCAGGTCTATTCATCATATTTTGAACATGTAATCATATTCACGCATATCATTATTACTCATGAGTCATCCTTAATTACACAATTAATTGGAGGGATATATAGGTCACACCCATATAATAATAAAATCATTCATACTGTTATAGAATATAAAAAACATTCATCATTTCACCACCCATAAGAATACATAAGATTTAAACACATCAAATAATAACCCCTGAAATGAAATTTGTATCATTAAAATTTAATCACATCCAAACTAAAGTAAAATGTAAATATTTTATAACCACTTAATCATAGAAAACCCCATGAATATAATAGGGGTTCATAAACATTTAACTTGTGAATGAGAAATCGGCTTCATAATGACGATGAAATTGTGAATAACTCCTTAAAATAAATCATATAAATGAAACCATATGATCATTTATTATAAAGGAATGAGTAACTTCAATGGATTAACTTATATATAAAATAAATATGAAATATCATTCTAAAACGTAACTTCAGGAAAATATCCTTTCATCATTGAAAGAATCACTTTATAAGATAAACACTTTTGGAAAAGTTTTTCAATGAATAAATAATTGAAAAAATATAATCAAAGATTTGAAAATAATGAAACATTTATAAAATCCATTTACATTGAAAATTAACATCAAGGATCTTTTTAATTTTTTTGGAAAAAATCATTTTCGAATACAATAGATTTTTAAACGATGTGAGAGACATTCAATCATATTTTACATGAAAACATTATCTTAAGTTGAAAATTGGTGGGAGAATGGTACCAAAAAATGAGGATATAATTAATAAATATATTATAAGGAAACTCTTAAGTATTCATGAGATATAGATCATATGAATTCATCAATGGAATCACAAACATAAATAATCCCAAAAAGCTAATAGATTGTCTCAATAAACTCTTTAAACATGATAACAAGAGATCATAATAAATTAAGTAAAGCTAAAAATATCATGAAATAAATTATATTAATGATATAAAAAGGATATATATACACCTTGAAAAAATAGTTTTGGATCACAACAAAACATGTGTCTCAATGAAGAAAAATTGAGGCAAAACATTTTTTAATGATTTGGTAAAATTTAAAACATAAACCTCATGAGTGAAAGAGAAAAAATTGGAAATTTCAATACCCATAAATTTTATTATATGATACATTTAATAAATTCATGGTATTTATATTCACCACACAAATAGAAAGATTTGCGAACCTAACATGTATCTCATGGAAATAAAAAGTGATATAAAATCACATTACCGTGTGTCTTGACTCTCATCATACTCGTTCAAAAAAAATTTATTGTAAATTTAAATATATTATAAATATTTTAATTAACCATATTATTATATATAATACCATATAATTTTGGATTATAACAATATATTACCTATTTTTTAATGTTCTGATGTAAATGTTTCACTCTAGGTAAAAATTTCATTGTTCTTCTCATGTGTCTTTATTTTTTATATCATTGGCACTTATAATTATATAATGATTATATATTTTAAAATATGATTAAAATTTCATTATAATAATTATATTTATATTATAATAATCTATGTAATATTTATTTATGAATTTGAATACACCATTCATGAATTTGGAAAGCTATATGTATGCATGCATGTTGTTTTTATTTTACATATCGTGTTGAAAGAAAGTTTGTAAATGATATATATATATATATATTAATTTATAATTATTATATCATATATATCATATATTTTCATTAAACCCATCCTTAATACAATCAATTTGGTTTGTGAATGAATCACCTAGCTTTGAGGGGGTGGTAGTCCACCATTCATCAAATGAGATTATCATATTAAAACCAAATAGTAGTTAAATAGATGTGTGTGTGAAAATAATATTTTATATTAAATACATAAAAAATATAACATTTGAAACATATAAACATATTTTACATCATAATTTCCACCATTAAATGTTGTAAATGAAAAATGGGCAATTATCTCTTCATGAGGTAGTAATCCACCGTACACAGAAACAATAAGTTTGATATCATTTAAAAGGAAGTTTCCATATCATTAGGTTGAAAACTATTCATAAAAACATAAAAGTATATGTAGGATAATTTTTTTTCTCAAAATAATGGAATAAATATAATGTAGGGGTTTATGAAGGAAAAAATGGATATGCCTTTCAGAGATGGTGTTACCTGTTAATCTGGTAACTCCTTTTGGTTTGTACAGAATGGTTTACATGATAAAATTTCTTCCCAAAGGGAAGATAAATGGTTTATGGGATTATTATTTTGAAGTTTATTTTTATGTTATATTCTTAAATTAAGAAGATTTAGAGGTGTGAGGAATGGGTATACATGGTGGCCTTTTATAGGGAAGGAAAATGACTCACTTGAAATATTTAGAAACAAGTTAAGTGTGCACATTTCCTTACCTAAAAAAATCCTAACAAATAAAAAAATATGGGTATATGGAAAAAATAGGGACATATAATGGGTTTTGGAAAAGTTTATTGGTCATTTGGGCGTTTACTTTTAATGTTTAGTCCATATTTAAGATGAATTTGGCCTTAGTAGCTGTGATTAATTTTAATCACTTTTACTAATCATTATTGTCAAAATTTAACATTGTATTATTTGAATCTAAATATTAGACTGAATTCAATGGATTATTTTATATATTGGAAATTAATTTGACAAAAGTGGAAAAATTATGATTAATTCTAATCCTGCAGACGGGACGAAATAATGGGATTTTAATGTAGGAAAAATTTCAAATGATTGTGAAGATTTTATATTTTTTTAAAAGTAAAATTGATTAAAATGAATTAAATTGGATTAGTAGACTTAATATTTATCATATTTTACCTTGAAAACGTTTATAATATAATGTGTAGTTAATATTTAATATGAAAAAATCGGTTTTAAATAAAGGTAATATGCTCAAATTTTCATTAAAAATAAAGTTTTTCATTAAATCCCATAACACCACATTTGGATAATTTTGACATTATGAATTCAAAAGAATATGTTTATTTTATCAAATTCAATTCATAAAAGTTTATAAAATTAATTTCATTATTATAATCAGTTAATTAATGAAAATGACATTTTTTAACCAAAACGAATTATACCAAAAATATTATCATTCATTATCTATATGTTTTATTTATATAAATTGATTATAATTTTTTATTTAAAATTAGGTATTAATATTTATATGAGTATTTTTAATTTTTATGTTGTAATTATCTCATATGTATATATATATATATATACATTTCATGGAAACACAGTGTTGTGTGCATTAGATTACTCTTCGAAGTTTCATGTAATGTACGAAAAGTCATATTACAAGATGGTGTTGTGTGTAACATAAAACATGTTGCGGTTTCCTGTAACATACACCAAGTATGTATTGAACTTAGGACATGCCAATTCAGTCTTGAATGGAACACAAGCCAAATCTGTATTTTGTGTAGCGCATGCCCAGTCAGTATTGCGTGTGAATGGAATGTTTGACTTAGTATGTGATTATAAATATATATAAATTCTTGTTTATATTGTCACATGAAATAAAAAATATAGAAAAGATAAATTATTTAATAAATTATATATTTCAAAAAATCTCAGGGTGTTACTTTCCACCCCCCATAAAATGAATTTCTCCCTCAAAATTCATCTATATTAACAAATTTTTAATACCTGAAATTTTAATTCATCGAAGACCACATAGTAAAAATGGGTTAAAAAACATCCATTAAAAAAGAAAATTTTGAACCATAATAATACTCCAAAGTAACTCACAATGAAATTACAATATTGGAGAACATTGTTGGGAAGAGAAAATAGGGACACGGATGATAAATCTCACCATCATGTTCTAATAGATAGTGATTGAGAACAAGTTCAAACGAAATTTATCAATAAAAAGGCATAAATCTGTGAGGATCTAGAGAACCATATGGTTCATAGGGAATAATGTTACTGGAACATTATTTTTTTATGATCCTTTTTCCTAATGATAAAAAATTTCTAGGAAAAGGAAAACATTCTTGATTTGATGACATTATCTCCCATTGTTGTTCATTGATATGAACCACCTATTTCTCTAAAAAAGAATGTAATTTTTTTACTCCTTATGTACTAACAAATCATGTATCCATGATATTTTTTCCCATTTGTCATCAATTATCATAAAAAATGGTAGTTTTACTAGGATATCAAAAATGAAGAATCGCCATATGTATAGATAACAATTATATCACACTGACTTCATATGAATTTTATCATAAAATTTTCATGAGTTTATATCCTTATAACCCTTCTAAAATATGAAATTTTAAATCTTTTTAAATAATTTCACAAAATCATCTTAACAATTTTCCCTGATATTTGAGAAAGTACAACTTGATTGTCCCATTCAGACCATGTCAATACTGTGATGAACCGGACCCAAATTACACTTAATGGGTGCCCGGAGCCTGGTGTGACCCATGGCCATAAGCGCATCTTCCCAAAAACCAGAGGCTACCGATTAGCATCGAGATCCAAGGGTTTATCCATGGGAAGACTATTACCTCATTAGCAGAGTGTAGCACAATGTACGGAATATATAGTAATTTTAAAAAACTGAATCAATATAAATAAATAGAGGTAGAAAACTAATTTAATAGATAAAAAAGAATGAAAATAACTATATCTACTAAAACAGTGATGACGTGATGTCCTGTCACTAGAAAACTGTAAATCATGGATACAAGAAAATAGGCATAACATGTTCCACAAGGTAAAAGAAAACAAAGTCTACTACAATCATCCTGAGATCCCACTCGGTCATCTTCTATAAAGCTCCATCCTATCAGCACACAATCGAGTATTGGAAGCTACATGCTTTCCTTTTTCAATTTTTTTCATCCATGAAATCTACATGGTGTACCAAACGGTGCCTGAAGAGGGTGTGAGATAAATATCAGTGGGACACCACCAATGGTTTCAATAAAATCTATCCAGTCTAATGGAATATAGCATTTTGAAGGCATACATATATAACGTAAAGTATGTAGTACAATATAACTACACATCCATGAACCTTTCTATGCCCTTGAATGGTGTCTGAACATATAACATGTTCATGAATTAATCCATTAAAATTTAACTAAAATGGGTCCCATGAAACATAGCCAACACTTATATCACCTCGTGATTGTATACGTAGTGAAGGTCCCAAGATGTGACAAGGAAACTAGATAATGATATCCTATGAGGGATTTCCAAGGGAAAACCCACCATAATGTAAACTCGCAGAATGAAAAATCATTAGTATCTGAGTCTAGATAAGGGGTAAGAGTGTAATCAATGTAGTGTTATTCAATGCATCCCACAATAAGGCGCCTACCGAGTCCAAGGTGATTGACTAAGGTAAAACTGCTCTATGCAAATATATGGATCTATAGTCTCTCACCATGGAAGCAACTAGTAAATTTTGTATCCAAGGAGTGTATCTGAGGTATCCTGTAATAATGAATGAGACCCAACGCTACAATACATGGCATCCAATTAATAAACAAGAACCAAAGTCTTTGTGGGTATCAACATAATAATGTCATTCCATGAATCAGAATGGGGATCATGAGACCCAATGTATTCTTCTCTCATAATCCAATGTGAGATCGACTTAGACCATTTATATATGATATTTTAATCATGTAGCAATTTATTTTTTTCAAGTCCTTCCTTATATTAGAGTCGATATGTCATGTAGAGTTGAAACGATTTCTTCAGGTCTTATTTGTCTATTAAGGAATAATCAATTATTGAGGTTCACTCATCTACCATCCATCAACATGGATAGGGGCTCTATGAGCATATAACCTATATTCAAACTCTTTTATTAAGGCCATTTTATATACAATTTATACTTTCCATTTCACATTTCACATTTAATAATTATTTGAATGCACTTTCATGAGGTGGTTCATGTGGTGAGCATACATTGTACATTCCATTATTAAATTCTCAGTAATAACAAGTCATTTATAGTAAGAATAATTTCCTTTATAAGGTTCAAGAAAAGTCCCACCAGAACGGTGGCTCAAAGATCCAAATCACTAAAAATCCAATTGGGGCATAAACATTGACATGAGGTAGATTGAGTTATGGATGAAACCACTAAAAACTAATCACATATTTGGAAAGAGAATAACCATATTATTTTTACGAGTATAATCATTGCATGTTAATTTAGGAAATAGTTTTCAAGGAAACTGGTTGAACCCAAATGAACATTCGTAAAAACATCATTCTTTAGGGATGTGTTATAAACCACCCATCTTAGGGTTTTACGAGTCTTATCCCCTAGTATATTCCCTTGATTAACCTCAGATCAGAGTAGATCTAGGAAAAGGTGAAAAATATCACATGGAGAAATCCTAGTAGAGGGTGAAAGAGAAGAAAAACATCTAAGGAAGACTCATGTATTTACCGTTGCACATCCAACATGATGAACAAAACATCAATCAGATGTCTGAGGAAGAATATATCTTGATCCCTAGAATTGGACTTAAAAATATAGAAATTGGTTAACCTGGATTAAAATCCCACTGGTTTATGGATTGTGATGGAGGAGGAGGATTAATAGATCATTTACTATGTTTTGTAAATTTTACAATGGTTTTTAGCATGCACATGGTGTTTTTGAACATTTTGTCAAACCGAGCACAAAACGTATGAGATTGGTTTTCCGGAAAAGACTTCCTCCACATAGTTTGATCAAACCGTATTCCACTCATGCACAATTACCTTCTAAAATGGGGTGTTTTCACAGTTTGGCTGCATGGCTATGCGCCAATCGTGCGAGGTTCCACTGTCTGAAAAAACACATCAAACATGGTTTACTCTAAACCAGGCACATAGTCTGTTTCCTCAAAAAAGATGGGTTTTAGGTTCTAAAATACCCCAAGACACCCTTGGAACCTCTACATAGTAATTAAGCATCTATATTAGGTCCAATGTAAATATTTTGATGGAAATTTTTCAGTATCCATACCAGAGTGAAAAATCGGGATCTTACTGTATCCCCCCTTACAAGAACTCACCAACGAGTTCTCCTTCCAAGGGTAAGGAAACACTATCTTAGAACATATGAGGTCATTGATCATGTACATCAGCTTCCCTCTCCCAAGTCACTTCTTATACTTGTCCATGCTACCATAGCACCCGTAGCATAGGGACTAAATCTCTATAGAGAGACTTAGTGATTTAGTCAATGATGTGCACTAGATACTCCTCAAAGGTATCATCGTCTTCTAACTCAACTTACTTAGGATCAAAGCATGAGATTTTATGACAAGATATTGATGAAGTTATGAGACTGGAAAGACATCGTGAATGATACAGTAACTCTGAGGTAGTAGCAACAAATATGCTACCTGCCTGACATTCTCCAGAATTTCAAACGCCCCAATGTAACGAGAAGACAACATTCCTTCTTCTATAACTATCTATTCCCTAGACTTGGTGATACCCAAAGAAAAACATAATACCTAACCTCAAACTCAAGAGGTGGTAGATGGTGATTTTCATGTGAATTGTTTAGACTATGAAGTAGTCATACGATTCCTAATCAGCTGGACATGTTCTATAGATTCCAGAACAAGACAGGGACCTAAGAGGGCTGTCTCACCTTGCACTAGCCAGCACAAGGGTGAACAGAATGGCCTTCTATATAAGGCCTCATAATGATCCATCTGAATCATCTCCATCAAAATTTTATTATAGGAAAGCTCGATGAGAGGGGTATGATTCTCCAAAGAACCGTTGAATCCAAGGATGCATGCTCGGAGCATATCTTCCAAAACATGTATTTTCCATTCCAATTGTCCATCGATCTGAGGGTGAATAGTTTTTCTTAGAAGAACCTATGTTCTTGAATCATTCTACAAAAAATGGCATAACTATGAATTGAAACGATTATCCCTATCTGAAATGATATTACACGAAACACCATGTAGTATTATGATCTCACAGGAATACCGTCTTCCTATCTCATCAACTGAGAAAGTCTCCCGAATATGAATGATGTTGGATGAATTTGTTAGTCATTCAATGAATAACCAGATATCATATGTACCCCTCAGCAACTTATGTTAGACGACTATGAAATCTATAGAAACATATTTCCACTTCCATTCCGGAACTAGAAGTTGTTGTAAGAAGATTGCAGGTCTCTGGTGCACAGCCTTCACCTGCTAACAGGTAGAATACCTAGTGATGTAACCTGCAGTCTGACGATTCATCCCATGCCACCATTACTGGCATTGCATATCTCAATACAACATCGAGATGCCAAGATAAACTACCACTGGGAAGCATGGGACTCTTTCCTTAACTCCTCTCTCATATATGTAGGAACCTAGATACGTCCACATACAAACAAAACATTATCTCTATCCACAGACCAATCCATAGGTGGGTTATCTCCTGATATACTTTGATAGAGAACAAGACCATCAGGATATGAAAACTGATTATTCTTCACCTTCTCATGTAATGAAGAGGTAACTGTTAAGGATAAGAGGTAAGACCTGTCATGACTATAGTGAAACTCCAGATGATGTTTAGGAAACAGTGCCATTAACTTCAATTCACCACTATCTTTCTATAAGTTCTACATTTTATTTTTCTAACCTAGTGCCTCAGCAACCACATTGTCTTTTCAAGGCATATAGGCAAGCTCCAAATCAATGTATTATAGATATTCGATCCATCTTCACTGTCAGAGGTTCAAGCCATGCTATGATAATATATACTCGAAGATCATATGATCTGTACACACCACAAAGCACTCACCCATAAGATAATGTCACCAGTAATGTAATGCATGCACAACTACTGCTGACATGAGGTCATGCGTCAGGTTATTTCTCTCATGATGACTCAACTCCCAAGATCAGTATGTAGCGACATTATCTTCATGCATCTACACTACTCTTAGCCCAATGTCTGATGCATTGAAGAAGACAATATCACCTTTACCAGGTTCTAGAAAAATGATAACAGGTGTTGTGATAAGCCTCACTTTTAGCACATGAATAACTTTCTCAGATTCTTCTGACAACAAGAACATAACACCCTTCTTTGTATGATTAGTAAATGATGATTAAAGATGTGATAAGTCTTGTATGAAACACTTGTAATATCAAGTGAGGCCTATGCAACTCCTCATATCAAACACTTACTTAGGTTTCTCTCAGGAGACTACAACACTAACCTATTTTGGGTTAACATATATTTGTAAATATGAAAGAATATTGCACAACAAGTGGACCTTGTAAATCCATAAATCTAATTTAGAAAGCATCACATAAAGATGATTCTCTCTCATTGTATTCATAATGATCTCAATATGTTTGGAATGGTCGATACGAGTGCATGAATACACTATGATGTCACCCACAATGACCATGAAAAAAGAGTCCATGTAGGGAAGGACATCCCTATTTATCAAAGCCGTGAAAATGGAAAGTGCGTTCGTAAGACCGAATGACAAAATATGATAATCACAAAGACCATACCTACAACGAAATTCATTACAAGTCATGTCTGAGGTTTTGACTGAAACCTGATGATAACCCGATCTCATATCGATCATAGAGAACACATTTTCTCCTTGGATCTGTTCATTGTGATCATCTATATGATAATGTGGATAATATTTCATGACCATAAGATGGTCCAACCTTCTGTAATCTACGCATAAATGGAGAGTTCAATCAGCCATCTTAGAGAAAATCACAGGTGATCCCCAAGAAGATGTAATGGGTTGTATAAATCCTTTGGACTCTAAGTCTTGTATCTGCCTCTTGATCACCTCAATATCAGTAGGTGTCGTCATGTATAGATGAATTGACACAGGAGCTTCTCTTGGAACATGTTCTTTTGAAAACTCTAGATCTCCCTCAAGAGGTAGTCCATAAATCCATTTGGAAAGATATACCTAAAATGACCCACTTATGGTAGGAAACCAGTTTGAATAAAACACAGATCCTCCATGAAAATATTCTCAATCTAGGTGGTCACTCCACCAAGCCCATGATACTTTGGTCATGATCAACCATCGTGGAAATCCCACTCACCCTTGAATAGATAATTGTTTCCTTATGGTGGTATAAATGAAACCCTTCAATGATAACATTATACAAAGGTGTGAAAGTTTTCCAACCTGTCCATCCAAAGAAAGACATAAAAGAATGTCATCTTGATAACACAGATATTAAATAAGAATGGGTAACTACCAACCACAAGGGGACAGTCCCTGCACTGGTGTATTCTCTATGTCCTTATTCCCAATGGTGTATTGAGGGTCATTACACCATAGTGATACTGTATCCCTAGTCTATAACATTCCATGATATATAAAAAATTAAATGATTTTGAAGCACTTGTATCAAACCACGAAGAGACAAGAGTGGAGGCTACAAGAATAGTACCTCACTCTGTAGATGGTCTCACAGCCTGAACCTCATGTATCAGTTATAAGGCATGCAACTGACATGATCCACAGCACTGCGTAATAGATAGACTACCATGATCATGAATATTCTATTCGTGATGTTAGTGATCAGGGATTGTTCTACCAAAACATATACAAATTAAAGCATGTTGTAAAATATAAATAAATAACCAAGAACATGCTTCATCTATTGGCTCGTGACTAAACATGTAACTAGTTAATTAAATAATCAATTACTATTTAATGCTAATAGGCCACAGGAGGCATAGACAACACTGACATCACTTCATGATAGTATAGATAAAGAAGGTCCCAAGATGTAACCAAGTAACCAGACAATGATATCCATTGAGATAGTTCCATGGTAAAAACCAGGGTATCATAAACTCAAGGAAAGCTAACTGGGTAGTATCTAAGTCTAGCTAAGGGGTTAGAGTGTAATCCAAGGAGCATAGTCCAAATAACTCCACAATAAGGAACTTATCGAGTCCAAGGTGATTGAACAAGTAATAATAGGGCTAACTGAAGAGAGGGCCCTATAAGATTTCACAATGGCATGTACTAGTCAATGATAGATCCAATGAGTTTATTAAAGGTATCATGTAATAAAGAAGGGGACCCATAAGTAGTATAACATGCATATAAGTAATAAATAAGAACATAATTCTAGGTGTTTATTAACCTATGATAAGTTCATCCTTGAATCGGGATAGGTTTCTCGAGACTGAAGGAATTCCCCTCTTAGAAGCCAAGGTTATCTAGAGTCAGTCCATTCATATTTGATATTATAATCATGTAGCAATTAATTTGGATCAAGTCTATCCTTCCATTAGCATGGATTTGTAAAGTAGATTTGAAGCCATTTATTCAAGTAATATTTTGCCACTACATCATAATCAATTATTGTGGTTACTCCAATACCTTCTATAAAAATGGAAAGTGGTTCCACATGCATGTAACCATTATTCAATCACTTTTATTGAGGCCAAGATGAAAACATAGTATACATTCATTTTCAAATTTCACATTTCATAATTATTTTAAAGAACTAACCTTAGGTGGGTCATGTGGTTAGCATACATGGTATATTCCATTATGAAATTCGCAATAATAACAAGCCATTTATTTTAAGAATACTCAAATTCAGAATGGTCAGGTAATGGAATACCCGAATAGTGGCTCAAATATGCCAAAATTCTAAAAACCAAATTATGGAATAACCTCTGACCTGAGGCAGATTGTGTTGTGGGTGAAACCTCTAAAAACTAATGAAATATTTGGAAAGATCAATACCATACATTTTTAATGTGTATAATCATGGCATGTGAATTAATGAAATAGTTTTCAACCAAACTTGTGGGCCCAGTAAGAACACTCAAAAAACAGCAAACAATAGGGATAAGTTATATACCACCCACCTTAGGAATGCATGAGTCTTCTCCTCCGTTATCGGCCCTTGATTTACATTGGATCATGTTAGATCTATGAAAATTTGGAAAATGCTCACATGGTGATATCTTGGTCGAGGATGAAAGAGAAGAAGAATGAAAAAATAGGACTCAAGTACTTACTGTTGTACATCCAATGTGATGAACAGAAGCTCGATCAGATGCCAGACGAAGGATATCCCATGATCCCGAGATTTGGACATAAAAAAGATCCAAATGGGTGAAAAATGGACGAAAATACCACATGTTATCAGATTAGGTGGAATGAGAAGGATTAATAGATCATAAAGGGTTTTTCTGGACATTTTACACAGGCTTGTAGCCAGCACATGGTTTGTCTGCAAGGTTTGACAAACCGTGCCCAAATCGTGTGAGACAGTTCTACCTAAAAATTGTCCTCCACATGGTTTAATCAAACAATGTGCCACCCATGAGTGGTTACCTAGGAAAAGGGGTATTTGCACGGTTTGGATGAATGGTTGTGCGCTAACCTTGTGATGTGCCTCTATCGAAAAAAACAACTTCCACATGGTTTACTCTAAACCTTCTGCAGAGTCTGTTTCCATCAAAAAGATGTGTTCCGAGCTCCGAACAACCCCCAATCACCCTCAGAACCCTTACAAACACATTAAGCATCAACAATAGGTCCAAATTAGAGATTTAGACCGAAAGAATCTATCCATACCTAAGTGAGAAACAATGTTTGTACAAATACCCTTATCATATATTCCCTTGAAACATGGTAATAACATGAATTTCAATGAATAATTTTGGAAAAAAATCACTTTTCATTATTCTTATGAATATTGGATGTATTCCATAAATCAAAAAATCATGTAAACAATGTAAATGATAGTATAAACCACCTATCAACAAGTTCTTACATAGTTCTAAGTTAATTAGTACTTTCCAATATACCTACTCATATTTGTCATATTATTATACAAACATCATTATCTCAATGTCTGGAACTAATTATGGGTTACCTTCTCTTTATCTAAATATCACATTTTCTTGAATTCAATTTTTTTGTTTCTTCATCACTATTCATCGTGTCCTTTTAATTCATAATGAAAACATATATGGAAAATACATATATATTTCATGATTCATATAACATAATATCATAATCCCAAAACATAATTACTTCATTCATCCTAATCTATTATTAAAACATTACTCGAGATCCTATTTACTAGATCAGGAAATATGGGACGTGTTTTCTGGTTCCTAAACCTCAATCTAATCATACTTCTTATGATTAATGAAAAAAATACTCGAGGAAAATCACAAAACATTCACATGTCATTTTCTATCTCTTTTTCATCAATAGTACAACCAATAATCATACCACCTTCTTGATTCTCCTTATAAGATTTCCACATATGAAATTGAATCTCATAATAACCATAAATTCCATATCAGAATAATTATGTGATAAACATGTTCATTCTAGTTATCCCAATTATTGAAACCATATATATGGGGTGAGAAACACATATCATAGAAGAGAACCACATATCAAGGAAAAATTACTTTTATTATGTCTAAATAATGAGACCAACCATTAATAGATGAAAAATTAGGTTGATCCTAAGACATTAATAACCTAATTATATTTATATCCTTCATGATAGTTCATGAAGTTTTTGGTAATTCAAAAATCATATCCCCATAGATTTTCCAACCAGATGTGAAACAAGGTACATTGTTACATTCCATATTACCCCGAGTCAGACCTGAAACATCTTTTTGGAGTAGTTACACCTCAGTAAATATAGTCCAGATCCAAATCCACTTGTAGTATCCTTACAGGGATGTATTTCAAGGAAATCACTCAGCCTATCCTTTACCAAAATTGAAATACCTTTTCCTCAATATTAATTCATCCTTGTATTTATCCGTAGATATATCCCTAGACAGATCGATAGGAATTTTCCAAGGTATCTCACTAATGATTTTTAGTATTAGTTTCCATTGGGTGACTAAACCATTACATAAATATCCACTATATTGACCAAGGAATAACATACATGTATATTACAACATTTTAGATGAATATTTAGTGCTTTAAAAAAATCCCAAGTACTCTAATATTATAGTGTATCTGGAAACATGGAAAAAAACTCTATCATGGTGAAATATCATCAACATCTCCATTAAAGATCACCACTTTTAGTTATGCTAACTAAAATAATTAATCATACCATGGGGAAAAGAATTATAAGAAAGGGTTGAGCTCAGATCATTAGTAAAGGGAGATAATGGCAATGCGTTATCAAAACATAAACAAAAGTGTGTAGAACAAGAGCACAAAAATTGAATATCATGACACGTATATTAGTGAACAAAATAAAGAATGCCAGTTCATTAGAAATGAATCATAATGAAATATAGAACATAGGATAAGGAATCCTTACATAGGATAATACATGAAATTTGTTGTATGAATATTGGATTATATCGTTGTGCACATGTATTAGTAGAAACATGTTCACTCATTATGTTAGGTATATGAAATAAGGATGCAACATCGACTTGTAGACATGAAATATGGACCATGAATAATATTGTGAACATGTTATTAGGTTCCCAAATAACCTTATGGATGTGAATAAACGTCCATTAATAAAATTTTAAACATGTAATTAGGTTCATATATTACCTATTGGAAAAGAAAGTATGTCAATTCATAACATTGTAAACATGTAGCTAGGTCCATGCATAACATTGTGAACATGTAATCTGGTTCATGAATAAAATTATGAAAAAGGAACCAAGTACATAAATTATACTGTGAACATGTAATCAGGTTCATGTAGAAACCTATGGACATGAAACTAATTCAATGCACAACGTTATGAACATGTAATATGGTTAACTCATAACATTGTGAACATGTAATCAGGTTCACGCATAATCATACGAACATGAAACCAAGTATTTACATGAAATATTGAACATGTATTCAGGTTCACATATGTCATTGTGAACATGTAATGAGATTTATGCTTAAACCTGTGGACATGCAACCAGGTCCATGCATAATATTGTGAACCTATAATATGGTTTCCTCATAAAATTGTGAACATGTAATCAGGTTCTCTCATAAACAAATGGACGTGAATAACATCATGAACATGTAATTAGCTTCACACATTATATTTATACTCATGATTTATCTATAATTACCCAATAAATTGGATATAGATACAGGTCCCACCGATCTCATAATGAAATCATTAATATAGGTTCTGCAATTTTATTAAACATTTATCATATAATGACCAAGAAAAAAACATAGGTTATATAAACCAAAAATAATAACACATGAAATGAAATGGGTGTCATTAAAATTCCATCACATCAATTCTTATTAATTTTTTATAGGTTTCATAACCATTTCATCAATATATAACCTATGAAATGACATGGGTTTCATAAACATGTAACCCTTAGATAATTCCCTATAATGGGATGTGTAAAATGAATTTATTTCACCTTATATGGAAAATAATTTTGAAATATCATTTTCCAAGATTCCATGAAGAAAATAGTCATTCTTCTTTGAAAATTTATATTTTTAAAATTAAACATTTTGTTAAAAAATTCATTGAATATAACTTCAAAAAAATATAATGTATGATTTTAAAAAAATGAAACATTTTCAAATTCCTTTATTCTATGAAAATTATCTTCATTGATCATTTTAAAAAAATATATTCTTTAAAATGTGGTATTTGAATACAATAGATTTCTGATTGAAGGGAGAGATACATTATGATTTTACATAAAAAAATATCTTGTGTGAAAAAGAGAGGAAAATATTGTACAAAAACATGAGGATATCATGAATAAATATATTTGAAGGAAAATAATGAGTGTTTTGAGATATGTATCCCAATTATTCATAAAGCAAAGCACAAACATAAACCACATCGAAAAGTGATGAGATTGTCTTAATAATCTCTTTTAACAATGTAACATGGGATCAAAATATTGTGTAAGAAATTGAAATTTCAAGAAGCATAAAATATCATGAAAATACTTTGTCTAATTATATTATAAATAAGTTTATGCATTTAGAAAAATAGTATAGGTGAATAACAAAACATGAGACTCAAGGAATGAAAATTGAGAGAAAACCTTTTTTACAGATCTCTTAACATTTGAAATTAAAACCTCATGAATGCATTATCATAAAATGTATTTATTAATTCGCATATGTTTTTTTAAAATATACATATAATAAAATTATGGAATATACATACACCAAAAAAAGGAAATAGTGGTTAACATAACATGTATGTCACATAAAATAAAATTGAGATAAAATCCACTAACTTTGTGTCTTGACTCTCATTGTACTCATTAAAAACCCATATATAATAAATATAAAGTTATAATAAATATTCTAAATAGTCATATTATAAAATTTAATAATATATATTATTTTTTATGTCCATATTTTACCCTCTTGTTAACGACCCCATGTAAAGGTTTCACTCCAGGTATTATTTTCTATGTTTATTGCATTTGTCTTAATTTTGTTTCATTTATGGACTTTATACTTACATCATGATTCGTGAATGTAAAAGATGATATCAATATAATGTATAACCATTATATTAACATTATTATAATCTATTTAATATTTATGTATGAAATTTAAAACACCATTCATGGAGATGGAAAACATTACGTATGCATAAATGATGTTTCAACTTCTATTATCATGTTGAAAGAATGTTGGACAATCACATATGAATATATATATATATATATATATTATAATAGAATTATTATAGCTTATATATAATATATGTTTATTAAAACAATCTGTAATACAATCAATGTGGTGTGTGAATGAATTACATTGATTTGTGGGGGCGGTAGTCCACATTTTCTGAAATTAGATTATCATTTTAACACAAAATGGAAGGTAAAGTGTTGTGTTTTGTAAAAATAATATATAATCTTAATAAAATAAAGAATATAATAAATAAAATATATAAACTTTTTTCCATCATAATTTCCACCATGATAGGTGGTAAACGAAAAATAAACAATCATCATTTCGTGGGACAGTTGGTCCCCATTCACAGAAATAATATATTTGATATCCATTAGATGGAGGTGTTTATAAGGGAAGATTTAAAAAATTTCATAAAATATAAATTTATTTGTATGATACTCATTTTTTCACAAAATAATTGTATAATGAAAATTAAGGGGGAGAATAATGAAAATAAATGAAATGAGCTAGAGAGAAGACATTATATCTAATTCTGGTAACATCATTTCGTTTGAGCCAAAAGGATTATTTCAAAGGATTAATTCCCTAAGGGGATCCTCAATTTGGTAGGGAGTATTTTTGGTATGTTTATTGGGCATGTATTGGTCAAACAGAAGCAGTTTGAGAGGTGTGAGGACTAGGTAGAGGTGCGAGCCTTCTAGAGGGAAAGAAAAGGACAATGAGTTTTTAGAAACATGTTATTTCTGCACATATCCTTAACTAAAAATGACATAAAAAACCAAAAAGACTCAATAATTTATTGTTTATGGCCATAATATGGAAAAAAATATGATTCATACAAGTTTCTATGTCATTTGAGATTTTAATTTTAGGGTTTAGTCCATATTTTATCTTAATTTGTGCTCAACTATTGTGACTAATTTTAATCAATTTTACTAATCATTTTGGAAGAAAATTAACATGGTATAATTAGAATCTAAATATTATAAATAATACAATAGTTTATGTTAGTTTTTTTAAATTCAATTCAAAAAATAGGAAAAAATAATATTAGTTATAATCATGAGACAAAATAATGGTGTTTTTAAGTAGGAAAAAGTTCAAATGTCTGTTAAGATTTTATATATAATTTCAAAGTGAAATTGATTATAATGAATTTAGTTTCAGTAATATATGTAAAATTTATATAATTTAACCTTTAAAAAAATTATAATATCATATATAAATAATAATTAATTATCCAAAAAAGCAGTTTTTTAACTAAAAGTAGTATTTTTCAAAAACCATCCAAAAATTGTGTTTCTCATAACAATCACAAAAATTCACCACAGGATAATTTAAACATTATAAAATCAGAAATTATTTTTATTTTCTAAATTGAAATTAAAATTTTTTTTTAAATTATTTTATTATTACAAGTGGTTCATTAAAGAAAACTGTAATTTTTTACACTAAAAGACATTACCAGAACATTTATCTTTCATTATCAATATGTTTTATTTATAGAAATAAATTATAAAAAGTATTTGAAAATTATTTATTACAATTCCCATAAATATTTTTAATGTTTTTATTATAATCATATCTTAAATATATATACATATGTGCGTGTGTTTGTGTGTGCGTGTGTTTGTGTATTTATAATAATATGTTTTATAGAAATATATTGTTTCATGCATGGTACGCCATGTGAGTGTTTTATGTCTTTTAAACCGAGTCGTACACCAATACAGTGTTGCATGTAACATACCCCAAGTTTGAGTTGCATGTACCATATTAAAAGTTAGTGTTGTGGGTAGCTTAATCCATGTCAGTCTTGCATGTAGCGCAAGCCAAGTTGGAATTGCGTGTAGCGCAAGGCAAGTCAATATTACATGTGAACTAAATATTTGAATTAGTGTATTAATATATGTATATATATAATAGGATATTTACATTGTCACATTGAATAAAAAATTTCTAATGGATAAATTACTTCAAAAGAAATATTTAACCAAATCTTGGGGTGTTACTATGTTACCCTATTTAAGACCATTTTCCAATAAAAACAAAGTATATAATTCATACCAATAATATGATCATACATAATATCATATAAATAAATTCATAACATAATAAAATTATTATGATATTTATCATTTAAAAACATGTGTCTTGAGAAACATTTATATCTTCATAAATAAAACAAAATTCGAATTCCCTTATTACAAAACTTTTAAATAATTTTAAACCATCAAAGGAAAATAAATAAATAAATTATAATAGGTTAATTTTTTTGAAATAGTCTGAAATGAATCATCAATATTTATACCATTTTTGGAAAATATCCTTTGAACATCATAGGTAGATTTATTATTAATAACCTTCCCTAATTCATCCATATTATTTTTAAAATTCCTTTAGTTTAAATTACATGAATTTTTATAAGGGTTGAACCGAAAAACAAAAATTTTAATGATAAAATTGAATAACCTAAAAATGTATAGTAACATTTTAATTATAACAATTAAAATCAACATCATCATTATTATGAAAATAATTAGGAATAAAGGTTAGATTTAAAAAAAAATTAAAACAACACTTATTATTTCACTACCCAAATCATTATTATCAATAACATCTCAATAGGACCAACTATGTGAATATTAAATGATCTGGAATCAGTACTTGAAGAAGTATAATCCATATCAATTCATTAATTATCCCCTTAATATATTTATTCATTAAAAATAAAATATCTAAATTTTTCATTAATATCATCCTAATTAGAATTCATATTGACATTAAATTAATTAAACATTAAATGTATATATTCGTTAATAACTATAGTTATTTTATTATAAAATATGTCATCTATAATATTATTATCATAAAAAATAAAAAAATGTTCACCACTCTTCACATAAAATTTATCTAAATTTTCATTCAAATTTAATATAACATCATTTCATAGAAATACATTAAAATAAAAAACAATTAATTTCATACCTATAAATTATTTATTTGGTATTTTCATTAATAATATTCTAAAAATTCCATTCTAAATATTACAATTATTAAATACAGATTTAACACAAAAATATCTACAAAATTATAATCAAATAGCATAGTTCTTCTCATTTCTATAAGAATTCAATTTTTTCATTTTAATCCAATATTTTGTTTTAGGGATTTAATATTAAACAAACTGCGTTAATTCTAATTTTTTTTTAAAAAAAACATGCACAATATTATATAAAACACCTCCATTTTCACTATGAATTGAAATAATCATAAAAAGTTTCTCATATTGAACTAAATTACAAAAAATAGTCAATTTATATAAATTATAATTATGTTTTACATGCAATGATTCCTATGTAAATATACTAAAACAATCAATAATAACAAAAGTAAATTTTCTTCCTCCAAGGATTGAGATTTTTATTTGACAAAATATATAATGATTTACTATATATTATGGTATATTATTTGTTATCTTTTTTTATTTTCTAGAATAAAACATAACATTATTTTCCTTTTCATTCAAGTGTCGCAATCCAGACAACATTTTTTCATCTTGGAATTTAATTTTAGTTTGTTCTCATGTGTAAGGACCTTATTTCAAAAGTTTTAATTATCATTAACATGTAATAATTTACTAGGAATGTTATAACTCTGTGTAGTATTAAAACTCTTTACTTGTTGAACTTCTATTTTTATGAAATAAATATTATAAATAATTTTCATAGAGATATCACAAAATAATAAATAATAATTCCAAAAATCAAAAAAAACCTTATTAATGGTGAAGTCTGTTCCACCATCCAATAATTTATATATACTCATTTAATAAATTTTCCCCTTTTATATATTAAACATTATTAGAAAATGAATAATTATAAATTCCAACTTTACTAAAAACTATTACTTTTCCATTTGAATTATCTCCAACTATAATATTTCCTTCATCAAACCAGTTTCATTTGTTAAATATTGATGGGTATATAAAAAACATCCATGATTATGAAATTACTATATAAAATATTTAAATATTGAGACATACAATTCATTTTTTCTATAAAAATAAATTACATAAAAATTATAATATAAATTCTCGTTTGGATCAAATAAGATTTTTAAAACAATTTTCATGTATAGAAATCAAACGAATCAATTTATTATAAGGTAATCTAGATAAATAAGTTTAAAAAATATAATACCTCATAAATCCAAATTATTTCTTTACTCTATGTGAAAAATGATTTTTCAGTTTCCTTTCATATGACACCTAAACTATATGAAAAAATATGTACAAAAATTTTCACATTTATGAAAATGAATGTGGAATCTATGAGGCATTATCCTCTCATATCTAATAAAATATTTATTTCTATTTATTTTTTTTTAATTAATAATTTTATAATAAAATTCATGACCTTGAATAAATGTGTTAAATATTTTAATAATATATTATACTTGATTTTTTAATTTTTATTTATAACAATTAAAAGATTTTAAATCTTTAAATAAATTACCTTGTGAAGCAGAAGTAGAACTGCTTAGTTTTTGATTCTCTTGAAATATTCAATTTACATCTAGAAATGAAATTATTAATATTTTATTTTTGATTATTATATAATTCAATAGCATTAAAAACATTTTTTCTCAATTTTTAAATTTATACATTTAACATAAAAACATTCAGATTTCTAGAATCATAATCATAAAATTCATAAAAGAATACATAATAAGCATCCTCATTCAATGATTTAAAAAATCATATATTAGAAAATTAAATATTCTTTTCATATTCTTTAATATAATCAAATTATTTGGAATTCTTTTTTGTAGATTCAAATTTTATTTTATCATTTTGGTTTTATTTTCCATTTTTATTATTTTTTGGGAAGTTAGGATAGATATTCATTTTCATTATGCACACAAAAGATGTAACATATAATTTATTATTATTTTTACTACCTTTTTCATCTCATTTATTCATTTCCTTTATAATATTATTTATAAATAGGTTATTGAATAATTTATTTTCCATTATCTATTATAATTGAAATTTTTTATACATATTCTATTTATCCAATTCTTTAAATATAGAATCAAAATATTCATTGAGGAAAATATTTATTAAATTAAATTTTATGTCGTTATTTTTTTGTATCCTCTTTAGAGATGTTCTTCTACTACACTTCCTATTAATGTAATGTATGGACGAGTTAATAAAATGTGTATAACATAATGTTTTTTCTTTCATAATATACTACTTTATCCACATTACACATATTGTCTATCTTTCCTAGTACCCATTCTATAAGAAAGAGGTTCTCTAACATCTATCCAAGGGAATTTAGTATATTTATAATGATTTTGAATTGGTGAAACATTCATTTGGGGATTTAATATTAAATCATCATGAAATAATTGTACTCATCCTAATGTATTTTGATCATTTTTATTATTTTTCTTTCAGAACCATGGGGAGTAACACGTAGAATCAATCAAATATCATTAGTTTTATACACATAGACAGATAAAAAACAAACTTTTCTTAATAACTAAATATAAAATACTTATTTATATGTAACTAAAAGCATATAAAACAATATAATTTATAATAATATTATTTGGATCATATTATAGTAATTTTTAGGTTTTTAAAATGATTAAATATTGTTATATACATAACTGGTTGAGGCATGCCATTATTCTAGATTACCATTAACCATAATCAGTAACATTAATGTGAGGTGGATTATAAGTAATCATTGAATATTTTTATTTCATTATTATCATATTATAGTTATAATTTTCATATTAAGTATATATTTGTTACACAAGTTATTGAAATAAATTAAAAAATATATATTTTACACAGAAGAGGAAAAGTTTCTTGATTCCAGGTGTTGTATTTTTGGAAAATAAATTATAATGTTAATATATACATCATAAAAATTAACATTTAAATGCATTTTTTTGTCAAATAATGTGATTATAGATGGTATAGGGTATAAATATAATATATTGAATTTTTTATAAAGAAAATATAATTTTCAGAATTAATTATCATATTTAATTAATAATGTTGTTTGATGTAGAATATAAATGAATCAGCATAAGGAATTTTTGGAGTAGTTGATTCCAAAGTGGACTTATTTTATACTTAAAACAATCTAATCTTCGAGATATACATTTTTTATACATTAGTTTGTTGAATGGAATCATAACGCGATAAAAATGAACTTATTATACAAAGTAGATGGATAACTGCACTAACACACAATCTTTTTCATAGGGAGTTACAACACAATTATAAAAATGAATTTATAACATGGATATTGCAACATGAAATATCCAATATTTTCAATCCAAGACTCTATACCTAAAAAATAAAGTATTTTTTTAAGAAAACCATTAATATAATATTTGAGAATAGGTGTGAGATATTGGAAATATTGTTACAAAAACAAGAAACCTGGATAAAATTTACAAAATATGAAGAATATAAGAACAATTACTAGTTCTTGAGTAACATATCTTTTTGTCTAATCAATAGAAATGTATTAAATTAATTTTGTTTCAAAACATGAGATTTCATAAAGAAAATTATACATCCATAACACAAGAGATAACTATTTTAAACACCTCTTTGATAAATCACATCCTTTATCATGAGGGAATAGTAGTGTGTCAAATTCATTATCAATGATATATGATGTGTTATAAAACTAATCATCCCATTTTTTAAATATAAAAGGGATATGAAAAAGAATAATATTGATATTTAAATTTGTTCAAAATGATAAAAATAACACATCTGAAATTAGCATAAATATTACCATAAATATAGAAGTCAGTTTCTAGTATAATCATCTATAATTAAAAATTTTGAAATTAAAAAATTGTTATATAAAATTTTTAAAATAAATTCTAATTAATATCCAAAAAATAGATCAAAAAACATTTAAAATTATCTATTAAAAACATATCCCAAATATACAATTAATTCTTTAATTATAAATATTTTAATAAAATAATTCATATTTATGTAACTACATTAAACAACATTGAATTTCTATTTAATATCTCTATTAATAAAAAAAATTAGTTACAGTTAGTCAATACAAAAAAAATATATGAAAAATAAAATTTTATTACATGTGTCAACTATTAAAACTATTCACCAATATTAAATAACAACTAATATTTTGGAGGTATGAAATTTAAAATAATAATATATATTTTTTAATGAAAAAAATAAAATATTTAAGTTAATAATAAATGTTAGTAAAATATGAACTAAAATAAAAATGAATAACTTGTATAATGGTACATGAAAATAATAATTATCGAAGTAATGTAAGTATTGCATTGGGTTTCATGGTCATAACACATGGTCGAATTAATTGCCACAATGCATGGTAATAAAAAACCATAGTCATCATAGAAAAGTCATGTTATCATGAAATAATTATCTATATACACTTATTAATAAGTGAGAATTTTTTATTAAATACATTACATTGTGCAGTAAATGGTGACGTCAATCAAGACCTTCTAATATATTTTGGAATTTAAGGATTCATCATAATATAAATTCAATGTACATGGGAGAAAAAATATCCACTTCATGGTTACAGAATTCATCCATGGTAATAACTCCTTATTGATGAATGGATGAGTTCTTGGTAATATGAAAATGAAAAACCAGAATAAACTGTATTCCATGTGATCAATATGCACTTGTGTATCAAACAAATGAGACATAAATAGTTGTGCACTGGTGTTTTATCTCCATCGAAGCAATAAGAAAATTATTTATGGAAGCATTATTCATTGAAGTTATAAGATGTAACGTAGTAGCTTTAGTGTTTCATGTCCTGATCGATATGTATAGAAAATATAAACAATTGTAGTGAACATAATTAAAACACATAAATAGATTATATTATTTTTAAAATAAATTAAGGAACAAATAAAAAGTAATTAAATATTATATAGATTCTAAAACAATAATAATGTGTGAAATAATAATTTCCCAACTATAAAATAAAAAAAATTAATAAATATATTGGATTATTTTAATTTTAAAAAAATATCTAAAAAATATATTCATATATGATTATCATTAAAAAAACATCCCCCAATAAGGATACCCTACAACCGAATCCATGTGGGATTTTTTCTCTCGTAACCCAACATAAAAAGCCCTACGATGTCAATAAAATTTGAAACTATTCAAAAACTCACCATATCTCATTTCAAAACCTTATCACATTCCACAACTATTAAATTCAAATAATCTGCTACCAAAAAATATATTTACATATTTTACATCGACCACATATCTATTATTGTATAGTATCATAAAAATGAATGAAATAATTATAATTCCCTCCTTCAACCTTGATCATACATAACTATGTAATATCATCTCATCAAATGCATCGCATGGTTTTCTAATATGCCATTTACCTTCACATGCATAACATTTAGGGTTTTTTAGTATATCATGTATTTATCATGACCCCAATACCACATATGTTCAACCAATAAAAAATACTATCATAGTATGATCATATGTACATTGATACAAAACATATGTTGTGGAACCTATAAGGGAATGTGGGGATGAGGGAATAGTTATCAATTCATTTCCATAAAATACTAGAAGTTAGTGGAAACATCAATTTACAAAAACAAATTAGGAGTGAGTATGGTTCATTGATTCAAGTGTCATGCATATAGAAATACCATTAAAATTCAAGTATAATAACAACCACACATAGTCACATCCTAAAGGGTTTACCCACACATCCCTACCATATCAAACCAACATCACTATACTACCATCACCACACACCACCACCATTTTGTACAACATCATTAATAAATTCCCAATAATCCTATATAAAAAATAGTCATAGGTATTCATAAAATTCAAATTACTATTACCATTACATCATTAAAAGACTCATAATTAACGGCCATGTTGTGTTCATTAATCCAAAAAAATCCATATTTATGGAAAACCCCTTGTATCTAATGCCCAAATAAATTACTAATATCACCCATTCATTTCATATATCCTTATATAATTTTATAATTTATGACCATTATTAAATTTTTTACATACAAAATCATATTACTAATTGATCACTATCAGTTATAATATTCTACTACTAATGAGGAACTATATACCCACAATAAAAAAAACCTTCATCTGAAGAAACTCCATAGATTCCCTCCTTCCTATAATGTAATGTAATCCACAACTATAAAAAATAATTCTCAGTCCTTAATCATGTTGTAATATTCTTCCCATTATATTTTAGAAAGCACTCTCTTTCCCAAGCCATAATGAAAACACAACCATCATAGACACAAAATAGTTAATACTCATTCCAACCAAAAATATTCCCACTACAAAACATGTTTAAACTAATCAACCCTTCTTATCCTACAATAAAAATGAACCCATAACTATCCCATAATAACAACCCAATACTAGACACAACACAAAGTTAATCAGCAACACACACTAACAAATTTCATTATTGAATATTTTCCATTCATCCTTATTAATAAAATATTTCAACTCAATTTTGTATCCTACACATAACCAATTAACTGAAATATTCTTATTTTGAAAAATTTTGAGAGGTGATCCAACAACAGAATAATAAAAAGTTCACATAAGTCTCATCCACATCAATAATTTCTAGAAATTGTAGTATGAAGCCACATTAATGTAGGAAATAATAACAAATTCATTAATCTCGTTCAATTCATTGAAATTACTAGAATTTCCTTATGTCCTGTTCATAATCATTATTCATCCAATTTTTTATCTTTATTAAAATAAAACATGATCCTATAAATTTTAAACATTACACAATATTAATATGTTTTATTGAATCACCTACTTAAATTAGAGATTTATAATCATCTATATAGTAAAAACAAAAAATATATGATATCATTATCTAGGTCTCACCAAATGTACATATGAAAACTAAATCATAGCATCCCAAACCAAAAACTTACTTAATCCTCATAGAATCTAACCATTACCAGCATATAAAATCTACTCTAGTTGATTAATTGAGAAAAACCTAATAATAATTCAGGAATGACTCACATTGTATCACTAATGATATATCCCCCAAAGATGGTGATGAAATTCAAGGATGACTACATGAAATTACTCCAAAAACTACCCTTGGGTCACACATGAGATGATAAAATCATAGGGAGAATGATTGGTTTTAAATTGTTCTTATAATTTATACATGAGATTAAAAATTATATGATCATGTTGTATTTCCATTAAAATTCCATCATTACATGGTTTCCCACAAAACCGTAATGTATATTGTATCTATGCTAGAAGAGGCCTCTATCAATCTTTTCCCAATAATTCATGGTGTATATCCTCTATAGATAAAATAAAACCATAGATGACACAAATAAGAATATTCCTCTCCGCATGAAATCCTTCAAACCATTATTTCCAACCATGAAATAACATCATCAACACAAAATGTGTACACATAATAACAAACCCTATAATACCAGACACCTCAGACTCCATGATATAACAATGCACCCATGCCCCAACCTTTAGCCTTATCTTCACGTTGAGAGACTCTTGGACTATAACCATGATTAATTATATGAAAAAACACATAGGGGTCACTAAAATGGAAGTGCCACCAAATATGACCTATTAGGGTCCTATATCTATACCACCTTCACCACACCAGAAGAAAGAATTCTAACTTGACTCACATAATGTACAATACACCTCCACACCCATGAATCCTACCCCATGAAAATTACCTCGAATTATAAAAATATGTAACCAATCATTCTACATGAATCTATCTTGGAAAAAGACATAAATTAATTTTTTTGTGGAGGATATGGATAATTACATTAGATACATCTAAAATGATTCTATTCAATGAGTGTCAAAACCATACCATGATGTAAAACCTCATACGCCACAATCCAATTACACTTTCAGGACACACATCACAATTAGGGTCATTCAATAAATAAAATATAGAAACATGGGAATGAAAAATCCTTTTAATGTATCACCAAGAAATAATGGGAAAAGAATTCATATCTTCAATAATATCAAATGTCATAGGATTTTATAGGTCAAAATTACTAGGTATTGTAATATAGAATCTGAAACTATCAATCCCACATAATCTATCCCATACCACCATTCCTCTACTGAACTCAAACCAAGTGAATAGCATGACCACAAAACAACTTATGTAGAAGATCCTGGATACCAACTTGATGCTCTATGAATATCACATCATCTTCAATATCCAAATCTCCCAATTAAATTACATGATATTCATCATAAATATATCATTTAATCTATGACACATTAAATAAATCATAAATATTGGAAAAGAACAGATGAAGAACCAATTGATAATCCACCATGCCAAATTTCCACCATACACAAAATTGCCTATAAATTAATGTGAGGGAGTAATCCAGCATAAAAACATCCACCTTTCATGATGACAAGAAATGAAAACAAACACATGGACACCAATTCTGCACCCTATATGTCTCCCATGTCTACCTAGATATGTTTCCTGAAATTCATGAACTACATTCATTCACTCTCATATCATTTAAATAATCTCTACCATTCACCAAAACATATAATGACAAAGGATCATTTACTCCCCAAACAAGGACAAACACTGTAGAGAATAATAGTTCCACCCATTAAATTCCTCTAATTGGATCCTTTCAATGGAAGAGTGGAACAAATTTTATAAAAAACTCATTTAATGGATTTTCCTCTCTCAATATCCCCACAAATACTATACAAAAGTTCACAACAAGTCATCTAATTTTTGGTTTATCTTGTGGGTGTTATAATCTTTCTAAGGATGAAAATAAGTGATAAAGAAAAACTGAGATCCACAAGAATACTTTCATCCTCTATATTCTCATAATGTTAATTGGGGATCTATATAAGAGATAAAGGTCCTTAGTACCCTAGGATTCCCCACCAACTCATCCACATAATAAATAAAAATCATAATAATTCCCCACTAATTGACCTCTAGGTAGTGTGATAAATTCAACAACATATCCATAAATACCCAAAGATAATTAAATAACCTAAGGGATCATTTTATAAAATTGATCAAATCCATCAACATTTCCTCAAATTTTATCTTAGGGGTACCCAATGTAGAGACCCAAAGCTTGACGTACATGGACATTACATTACTTTTGCAGAATACTTAACACATAACCAAAACAGACACCAAAGGGCCATAATAGTTTAGTGTCTTTGGAAACTCAGAATATAATCATCTAATCATGGTGAAAGATCTTCAACATAACCCATAAAGATCTACCCCTTTTAGTTTCTTACCTAAAACATTTCTTTAAATCCTGGGGAAAAGAAAACATAAAAAAGGGTGAGCTCAAATGCCCAGTAAGGGTAAACATAGATATCATAAAACAATCCAAAAACATTTGAATGAAAAAACTAGAACATAAAATATAAACATCAAAATCATGAGAAAAGACATGAATCTTGGAAGTACGTAAGGATTATATCATAAGGGATCATAAATCATGATAAAATAGCATGGGAATAAAACTTGTAATTTTGGAAACCATTAATCACAAGATTTGATTTCCATAGTAGCTAAGGCATTGCTGCCAAGACCATCTTAGTGGACAAAGTCCATTTCTGAATCGAGTTCACACCTCGTTCCAGTCCTGTATCCCTGAACCGTATTAACATACTATTCCATCCATGTTTATCTCATGAGATATAAATCATTACCCAATGCATTGGAGGGAGATATAAGTCCCACCCACCTCATATTTAAATCATTCTTACGTATGCCACAAAACAATCAGAAATCATTCATCATAACCCAAAGAATAAATGGGGTTTCATAAACATCATCCCATCATCACATAATCCACATAAAACAAATGGATATTTCATTATAAGAAAAGTGAAACCATGTAAATCACAGAGACATTATACTTGAAACATACACATATGAAATAATATCATCTTATATGAAAAAAATGGTTTTGATAAAACCCATGAAATGAATTCTTGAGGAAAATATCCTTTCTTCTACAATATCATTTTCATTTCACAAAATTCCATGTAATGTTAAAAGAAAAGTATTTTGTTGAAAATAGTCATAAAATTTTGTAGAGGAAAATTCATTAAAATATGTCGTTATGAAACCGTACAAATCAATTCCAGCCATATAAGTTAAAAATAAAATTCTTCTTGATCTTTTGTCAGAAAAGTAAAAAAGTTCCTTGTATGGTAAACAAAAGAAGGGTTCCTTCCACACCACAAAGTAAAAGTCAAAGAGGGGTAAACATGATATTAAACATACAAGGAAGAATATTAAACACTTTATGAAAATAATTTTATGGGCATGGATGGAAAATATAACCCCATAAAATACTAATGTATAAGTAATCTCGGATAAAAATGAGATTTTCAAAATTATCCCTTTCCTTATGTCTGATATGCTTCGTATGTATCCGGACCTCCTCTTCTTCGACGCACCTCCATTAAACTTCTTCTTAGGGCACTAGAGTTGGTATTTTGAGAAGTCAAGAACCTCTATGATATAACTAGAGAGGTTGAGAAGAGGAATTGGCAGGGGTTGGCCGAGCTTTAAGGCTCAAAACGGTGTGAAGAGAAGAGGGAAGGGGTTCCCTTTGTATAAGGGAGGAGAGGGAACCTTAAGAAAACATAAAATATTATTTTATAATATAGTCATATTCGGTTTTTAATATCTCCAAATTTATTTATTTCGAAGCTAAGGTGGGTATGGGTCAAAATCCTCTCAACTAATATGTTTTAGGAAAGTTTAGGTTACTATTTTATCCTTAGCATTTAGATTTAACTATATGTTAAATAATTTAAATTTTACAGTGTATTTTTGTTTTCTTACACTATATGGTTATTAAACTTACTATAAAAATCGAAAAATACCCCAAGTGGTTCAGTATTAATATATATATCCTTATCTAATTCATTTGGCCAATCCTCATATTTTTAGGAATAAAATAACAATTAATAATATAATATTTGTTTTAAAAACTATTTTATGTCATTTTTGACACTATTTGGTACTTTATTTTTGTGAAAATCATAACAGCATGATTAGTTCGAAAAAATTAAAATATATCAATTCTAAAATGCAATATTAACCTATAAACTTATTGTAATTCATAAAAAGTCTCAAATTACATTTATTTGGGTATTTATAAAATCAATTATGTTAATATTTCATTAATAATATAATTACTGCATCATCATTGTGTCATAAATAAATTAAATTATTTAAAGTCTAAATATTATAAATGAAATAAAATTATATATTAATTATATGTAGCTTTATAATGAATATTTATAGTCTTATTTATCTTATGTATAACCCTATATTAAAAATTATTTAGTTATTAAACATTGATTTTAACTATTTTAACCGTTTGTTAAATAAATTAATAATAAATTTCCTAATCCAATCCAAGTGGACATAAATGGTCATATTTTATTCCTAAGGTTGTTTTAGGTCTAATTAATCTTATCCAATAGAGTTAGGACATGTGTTAGGGTAATAATAATATCATTTTTAAACTTAATTTCCCGATTTACTTTTAACCGTGGTAAATAAAAGTAAAAAAGTTACTATTAACCAAAAATTATTTTAATCTCATTGAACCACATTTTAGTCCTTGATATTAACCATGTCTCTCGGATTTTTGAAATTCCACTCACAGAAGCGGTAAAATTATGTTTTATGTAAATATTCAAACTCTCCTAGGAGGTGGGTAAAAGACAGTGAAAAGTTCAATAAAATTTTTATATATCTAAAATTATTATAAAATGACTCAAATGAATTACTTTGAACTTATATAGGTATTATGTATCAATTTTTATATAAAATAAATTTAAATAAAATAAATAATTATTTAAATCAAAAGTCGGTTTTTAAATAGTAACCCAATGTTTTCACTATTCATCAAAAATTGAATGTTTTTAGAAAAATACCAAAAATTCACCCTAGGCTAATTTCGATATTCCAAATCCAAAAATGAAGTCCATTTTGAAACATAAAATTTATAAAATTCAAAAAAGTGGGTATTACTATTCATAATAGCTAGTTTATATAATATTTTAATAGCATACATTTGTTTAGCGAAACACGATATTGAGTACAACACACGCTATCGTGGAGGGTCGTGATTGCGTGTAAAGAAATCCAAGTCAGGGATGAATGTAGTGCAAGCTCATTTTGGTGTAGCGTATAACACAACACATCAAAAAAATTAAAAAGAATATTTTTCATAAAATCTCGGGGTGTTACATTCTACCCCCCTTAAAATGAGTTCCGCCCTCAAAATTCATTCGGGTTATAAATGGTTTACTACTTGAAATTTTCTTTAATAGAAACCCACATCATAAAAAGAAATACAAAAACATGGCTTTAAAAACTAAAGTATGAAACGTAACGGTTAACCAAATTACCTAATCACTGGGTTTCCACATAGGAGAACATAGGTGAAAATATGGATATAGAAGAGAAATATAACCATCAACATTTGATGAAGAGTGGTAGAGGACATGGATATAAAAAATCCAACAATCACAAATCCATAAATTTGTGATGATCTAAGGTACCATCTGATTCATCAGAAATGAGAGCACTAGGACAACATTTTTTTGTTTTCAATATCATTTCCCTAAAGTTGAAGAATTTGAATTAGAAGAAATACATAATTTATTTCGGTATAATCTCACCGTTTATCGTGCCTCAAAAAATTTCCACTTCATATCATAATGAAATGAATTTGAATTTGTCTTCTGTGAAGTGTTAGAAGATTATGCGATAGAATGATTTGTCATTCCATCTATTTCTATCGCAAAACGTTTAGCACAATTTATTAAATATACAAAAGTCCATATATGCTGAGCTTAATCTTATATGGTTGCTAAAATGGAATTATACTTTAGCTATCATAGCGCTTAATAAAATAAAAATAGTTTCTACTAACCAAGGACTTCCTGTAGGCTATTGGTAGGCAAAAAAGGCATGTCGTACTTTGGTTGTGGGTTCGATTCCCGCATCCTAGTCCGACGCGATGGATTGTCTCCTGTTCTCCAGGTCTTCTTTTTTCTAAAACTAAATTATTATAACATCCCATCAATAATATCGAAAAAAAGTTATATCCTTAAACAATAATGACTTATGTCCAACATAATCCATTCCAATCTTTAAGCTTATCTAATATACTTATGTCCAAACTCATAGTATAAATAGAATAATTACAAAAAAGGTCATATAACAAGCACGTGAATACCATCATTTATCCCTCATATATCAAAAGATATATCTTGTTAATCGCATTCTAAACATTTGAATACCTTAATCTTGTATTCTCTTGAAAAATGAATACCCATTGAATCTTAGTGAAAACATGAATGCTGTCAAAAGTTAACTCCTTCCACATACCAAAATCCAAAAATTATTTATACTCAAACCATGATATATCTTTTTCCTTATATCAATCATGAGCTCAGGAATACTTTCAAACATATCATTTTCTCCGTATCCCTTCATTATACGCATATCATCTTCTTTCTAAAAATATCTCAATCACTTTCCATGGTTACCGGTACCATAAAATTATTGAAAACCAAAATAGACATGTACATAAATATTCCAATATTCCTCGATACTATATACAAAATTATTTTGGAATCTCATTACATAAACACTTAATCATTCCACCACATCGTTTTCATATTCAACATCACCAATAGTGATCGCATGTGACTTCCCTTTTTCCATTTTCCTTAAGTGGATGCTCACGTTGATCATCATTAACCCTTGGATTAGGGCATTGATTAACATAATGGCCCATTTTCTTGCACATGAAGCATTTAAGTGTTGCTGGTGCATTCTCTACATTCTTTTATTTATTCACATCACTAACAACTCTTTTTCCATTACTTCGACACTCAACTACAATATGACCTTATTTTCCACACTTAAAACATTTTCTAGTCCCTTTAAGACAATCTCCACCAGGATTCTTTCCACAATTTGAGCATAAAGAAATATTCAACTTCTTTTCACCATTTTTCTGAGATTTCTCCTTGAACTTCATCTTTCGTTTCTTGTCCAAACCATGAGATGGATATGTAACACCAACTTCTATTTCTACCTTGATATAACAACGCACACTTTATTCATTTATACTGAATTCTCTTATAGCTAATGCCCTTCGAAGACTTTGTTTTAAGCCACTGTAGAATCGATCAACATTACTTTCATGTTGGATGATGACCCCAGTTTCATACCATTCACGCCTTGTAAAATTTTCTTCATATATATCAAAAGATTCATCATCCTTTTGCTTAAACTCAAGGAACTCTTTTTCCATATTTGTTTGAAGAATATGAGGGAAGTACTTACTGAAAAATGAGTTCTTGAACTCGTCCCATTCCATGGATTCAATTTCATCTTGGTGCCTTGTATTCTTAATTAGAATCCACCATTGGTCTTCTTCACCTTCTAAATGGTAAACAACTAGAGTGACTTTATCATTTTCAGAACAGTGAAGTATGGAAAACATATTTTCAATGGTACTGATCCATTGATCAGCAACAAGTGGATCAGAAGACCCATTGAAAGAATGTTGACGTTGCCTCATGGAGCACTCAATAGAATATTGTTCACTTATCTACTAATTCAGAAGTTCAGAATGATTCATAGAATGTGTAATTATAGAAATAATATTTTTCACTCCATCTCCCATAACATTGGTTTATTCAGTTGGAAAATCATTGCATCATCCATTACATTGATCAACATGGTTCTTTCGGGTTCCGGCCATCGTCTAAAACCCAAAAAGAATAGTGTGAGAGGCAAAAATAATTCTATAAAGAACAACATAATAAAGGGGGAATAACTTCAATATCTAACATCTTATGTATATTTCTAAGATATTTACCGTAATTCTAGGACTATGACCTATACTTATACTTAACCTTAGGGAAATCCCAAGACATTCCTTAGAAATATCTCTAGGGATCTCACTAAAGTTCTTGCATCCTAGTTTCCAAAGGTTGACTAAACCTTTCCTCTGATACCAACTGTAGAGATCCAAAGCATGAAGTATATGAACATTACATTACATTTGCAGAATACTTAATACATACCAAAAATAGACACCAAAGGACCATAATAGTTTACTGTCTTTGGAAACTCGGAATATAATCTTCTAATATTGGTGAAAGATCTTCAACATCTCTCATAAAGATCTACCCCTTTTATTTTATTACCTAAAACCTTTCTTTAAATCCTGGGGAAAAGAAAATATAATAAATGGTGAGCTCGAATGCCCAGTAAGGGTAAACATAGAAAACATAAAACAATCAATAATCATTTGAATGCAAAAATTTGAACATAAAATCTAAACATCAAAATCCTGACCAAAGACATGAATCTTGGAAGTACGTAAGGCATATATAATAAGGGAACATCAATCTTGATAAAAAAGCATGGGAATAAAACATGTAATTTTGGAAACCATTAAGCACATGATATGATTTCCATAGTATCCAAGGAATTCCTACCAAGACCATTTTTGTGGAAAAAGTCCCTTTCTGAATCTAGTTCACTCCTCGTTCCGGTCCTGTATCACTGAATCAGATTAACATACCGTTCCATCCATGTTTATCTCATGAGATATAAATCTTTACCCAATGAAATGGTGGGAGATATAGGTCCCACCCATCTCATATTGAAATAATTCTTACGTGTGCCCCAAAACAATCATAAATCATTCATCATAACCCAATGAATAAATTGGGTTTCATAAACATCATCACATCATCACATAATCCACATAAAACAAATAAATATTTCATTATAAGAAAAGTGAATCCATGTAAATCACAGAGACATTATACTTGAAACATACACATATGAAATAATGTAATCTTATTTGGAAAAATGGTTTTGATAAACCACTTGAAATGAGTTCTTGAGGAAAATATCCTTTCTTCTTCAAAATCATTTTCTTTTCAGAAAATGCCATGCAATGTTAAAAGAAAAGTACTTTGTTGAAAATAGTCATCAAATTTTGTAGAGGAAACTTAAATGAAATAAGTCATTATGAAATTGTAAAAATCAATTCATGCCGTATAAGTTAAAAATAACATTATTCTCATACTTTTGTTGGAAAAGTCAAAAAGTTCCTCGTATGGTAAACAAAAGAAAGATTACTTCCATAACACAAAGTAAAAGTCAAAGAGGGGTAAACATGACATTAAACATTCATGGAAGAATTTAAACACTTTATGAAAAACATTTTATAGGCATTGATGAAAAATATAAACCAAGTAAATACTTACATATAATAAATCTCAGATAAAAATGAGATTTTCAAAATTATCCATTACCTTATGTATGATATGCTTCGTATGTATCTGTACCTCCTCTTCTTCGACGCACCTCCTTTAAACTTCTTATTAGGGCACTAGAGTTGGTCTTTTGAGAAAACCATAACCTCTATGATATAACAAGAGGGGTTGAGAAGATTAATTGGCAGGGTATGGCCGAGCTTCAAGGTTCAAAAGGGTGTGAAGAGAAGATGGAAGGGGTTCCCTTTTTATAAGGGAGGAGAGGGGTACCTTAGGAGAACTTAAAATATTATTTTATAATAAGGTCATATTAGGTTTTTAAGAGCTCAAAATTGATTTAATTCAATGCTAAGGTGGGTATGGGTCTAAATCCTCTCAACCAATAGGTTTTAGACAAGTTTAGTTACTATTTTATCCTTATCATTTAGACTTAACTCTATGTTATATAATTTAACTTTTACCGTGTCTTTTTTTTTTCGTAGACTATATGGTTAATAAACAAACTATAAAAAGCCAAAAGAATCCCAAGTGGTTCATTATTAATATATATATCCTTATTTAAGTCATATTTCCGAACTTTAGATTTTTAGGAATAAAATAACAATTAATAATATAATATTTGTTTTAAAAACTATTTTATGTCATTTTTTACACTATTTGGTAGTTGATTTTTGTGAAAATCATAACAGAATGATTAGTTCGAGTAAAGTTAGTTAAATAAATAAAAACATGTCATATTAACCTATAAAATTAGTGGAATTCATAAAAATTCTAAAATTACATTTATTTGGGTATTTATAACATCAATTATGTTAATATTTCATTAATAAGATTATTACTGCATCATCATTGTGTCATAAATAAATTCAATTATATAATGTCTAAAAAATATAAATAAAATACCATTATGTAGGAAATCATTTTAGCTTTATAATTAATTATTATAGTCGAATTTAAATTATGTATAATCCTATATTAAAAATGATTTATTTATTAAACTTTTATTTTAACTATTTTAACCCTTCTTTAAATAAATTAATAATAAATGCCCTAATCCAATCCATGTGGACCTTAATGGTAATATATTATTCCTAAGGTTTTTTTTGGTCGTGTTACACTTATCCAATAGAATTAGGACATGTTTTAGGGTATTAATAGTATCATTTTTACCCTTAATTACCCTATTTACTTTTAACTGTGGTAAATAAAAGTAATAAGTTACTATTCACCAAAAATTATTTTCATCTCATTGAACCACATTTTTTTCCTTCATATTAACTGTGTCTCTCAGATTTTCGAAATTCCACTCACAGAAGCGGTAAAATTATGTTTTATGTAAATTTTTAAACTCTCCTAGGAGGTGGGTAAAAGACGGTGATAAGTTCAATAAAATTATTATATATCTAAAATTATTATAAAATGAATCCAATGAATTAATTTGAACTTATATAGGTATTATGTATCAATTTTGATCTAAAATAAATTTAAATAAATTAAATAATTATTTAAATAAAAGTTGGTTTTTAAATAGTAACCTAGTGTTTTCACTATTTATCAAAAATTGATAGTTTTGAGAAAAATACCAAAAATTAACACTAGGATAATTTCGATATTCTGAATCAAAAAATGAAGTCCAATTTGAATGATAAAATTTATAAAATTCAAGAAAGTGTGTATTACTATTCATAATGGTTAGTTTATATAATATTTTAATAACATATCTCTGTTTAGTGAAACTCGGTATTGCGTAAAACACACGCTATCATGGAAGGTCGCGATTGCATGTAAAGCAAGTCAAGTCAGGGATGCGTGTAGTGAAAGATCCTTTTCTTGTAGCATAAAACACAAGACCTCAATGAAATTAAAAAGAATATTTTTCATAAAATCTTGGGGTGTTATACCCAATGGCTACAACAACCCACCATGACCAGATGATATGTGTTACACACTTTATGGAGAAATAAATTTTCTATGAACATCACTATTTATATCTTCATACCATCAGCCCATTACGACCATTAAATGCATGGAATATCTTCTCCATAAATTGATTCACCATGACTTCTAATATATATAACTCAATAAGATCTACTTTGTGCACTATGGATGGATTGAATATACACCCCCTAAAACATCACCTAATTCCTTCTATCAAAAGGCTACCCCTTTAAATAATAATTTTAATGAACAACATCCAACATCACTACAACATCCATGTCACCATAAAAGGACTATAATACTCATTTCATCAAGGAGTGGTACGTTGTCTTATGAATATATGAAACATGGTGTACTGATTTAAATTTTATCTATACTCTTCAAAAAAATATCCCTCATCTATTTCCAATCATATCCAGATTCCCAATCAATTTCTCCCTAATAAGTCCTACTTAGAATATCTACAACTATATTCCCTTGTCATTGGGGTGTATGAGATCTCAAATGTATTGTCCAAAAAAACATCCACCTCTGTTTTCACAAATTCAGAGAAATATATAGCAAAAAAATTCCCCATCATCTTGTGATTTATAAAGAACCCACTTATCTAAGGGTTGATATAGTGTCACCATAGATTCAGACAAAATATCACCACTCTCAACATGAGATAATTTTAGGTGTAGTAATTCTTATATGGTAATAACATTCTTCACTCATAGGATTTCACTATCCTCTATTGTATCATGATAAATCATAGATAGAGATCTTGATCATCATAGAACACCACAATCATGACCCCATCCATTAGAAACATAAACACTATAGAACTGATGAACCTCTCTTTCATGTAGTCATATTGAATCCAATGTTGTATAGTCCATAAGAACTTCATGTCAGTCTTAGTCAATGGTTTCAATGGGGATGAGACCTAAATAAATTAATGTTCTCGCCTTTGATAACAGTCTTTGAGACCAATAAAAATACGGATATCTATAATGTTATTTTGAGATTCATAAGAAACATATAGCTTGATTTTCAAAACTTTAGATTCCACTATATAGTGATACAAAATATTTCTAATGATTTTTTCCATACATATCTAACTTATACACCTTAAAATATTCCCATAAAGATGATGGTGTTGAAGGACCCATAGAAGAACCCTATGGTTCTTAGTATGACCCATCTTTGACGATGAGTCTATGAGTAATCCATTCATAAAACTTTCCATAAACAAATCTAGGAACTCATAGTAAATATAGTTCATGATTATAATGAATATGGTTGGGGAATACATGAAACATAACTACATGAATATAATTTCGATCTGCTTAAAAAAATTCTAAAAAGCAATTTTGACATTTCCTCCTTCCAAAATCACATATTGTGATATAAAAATGGTTGATTTATCATTAAAAACCAGATATTTTCTTTTAATGGTGAAATATTTCATCCATCCTCATATAAGGGTGAAATTTAATCATATTCACCAGATTCATCTAGTTTTAGTATGTACACCACCACAAAACGAAATCCACCAACAGAAGAATATTATAGGATCACCACATTGTTGTGTACTGAGTTATATAAATCCATTCTAAAATAGTATGCAATCGTATATCCTTAGTTTCCACAACTTATGTGGATCCATTTAACAATAATATATCAAAATTTCATATGTAATAGGCTATATTTGTATCTTAAACAAGATATCATGTCGAGGGGGTTAAGTAATTACCTCCTAAAGAAAATCATTGAGTTTCTCCTCCATACCTCAAGAAAACTCTACCATATAAACTCCCAGAGAATCAAATGATAAAATTGATATCTGAGAAAATACATTATATATACATATATAGAACATAAAATTCTCCCACATAAAGATTAATATAGAATATTGGCCCCCTTACCAAAAAACATAATTACCAACAAAATATATCAATAATTATTTCCATGGAATATAACATTTTCTTATAATGAATGACATAATATTGTCATAAATTCAGTAGAAATAGATTCAAAATGAATGTTTATTAAACCAAATTATGTAGAAACCATATCAACCTTCAAATAAAATCAATTGACCTCTAACTAGTGTGGTCAATTATTTGGGAATAAGAAGCCCATCCACATTAAGTCCCAACTCATCAACCAAGGAAGATGGAACACATGAGTGAGATTATACATAGTATAACAAGGAATAAACTATGGTTAAAAACATTAAAAGGTTACATCATAGAATCAATGGTCCCACTAGAGATGGAATATTCATATCATTGTGGTTCTCATATCAATATCCCATGCCTCGTTCCTATTGACGACATCTTCAACACTGCATATCCCAGTGTCCCTAAGGATGAAGAATATCATGGGATTGGACTCTTCTAGTTTCATATCCTCTTGATAGAATATAATATTGTAAAAAATTCTAATAATAAAACCTATTATGAAACAACTAATACTGCGGATTAACAAGAAACTGACAACACACACCTCATTAATCCTAGAGGATGATCTAGCACTGAAATCACTGTTCAATATTTCTCACACAAGGGAATCAAAGGATCCTAAAACCCATAGAAGTTGCATGATAACATCTAGACCTAGTGAAATGTGATATAATCCATAAAGATCAATGATTTTAGTTATTATCTATAATTGTCTCGATACAAAATATCTTCCACTAGCATCTATACTATTCCTATAAAACATATGCATCCAATGTCAAGATAACACTATATGAGAATGAATCCTATAAATCACCCCATCTTATTTTTTACCTCCAATTATGTTGAGAATGTAAATTGGTATACTATATATTATATAATAAAGAATTTTTCCTCCTCTAACCATCAATATCTGGACTCCTCATTAGGAAACAGATTAGTAGAAAACTGAATTAGGACCGTAAAAAATATTTTCTGTTGCCTCACTCATAGAAATTACTACTGAATTGAGATATACCTTACCTCTATATTTCTATCACCACTAATTATAGAGAATCTGAACAAATCTACATCTGTAAATTATCTAATGAACTATCATTCTACTTCCATACCTTGACCATTATTGCGTTTCTTCTCATATCTGACATATTGAAAAGAAAACATGATAGTCATCTCTTCATAGATCATTCTAAAAGTTATATCTAAATCCTCTATCAAGGGATCCTTATTTATATTAGTTATACACCCCTCATACAAGTTCATCCCATAACATTGTATGTTTCACAACATATTCCCCCAAAGTTAATCCTCCTCAGCCTGGTCTACCCTCCTATTATTAATTAGTTCATCCTATGAATCCTCAAATACATGAAACATTTGTGGATTATGAAAAACCAGAATCTCTATAAATATTGAACAAAACTCCAACTATCGGTATCATAGATTTCATTTTATAAAATTAATTTAGGTGGATTTATTTAATTTCCTTAATTAACAATATTTATTAAAAAATGAAAAATAATCAAGATTAATGTACCTCTTTGAGGTCTTTACCATATAAATATAACAACATCACATGGTTATTTAGTAAACATAGTTTCCATATATTGGATCATATGGGACCTAAAATTAGGTTTCATTTCTCATATACCTTGCCTATTTCAAAAAAATTCCCAACATGTATTGTTTCCCAACCAACCTATGAAATCCACATCTATTACTAACTCTACTATCCAACCTAAATCTTAAACAAATTATTTGATACAACTCTCTCATGATCCACCCTTACTAAAACCCCCTCCTCGGTCTCGAGTGAATATGGGATTGGCCATCGATGCATACCGCCTATAGCTTCGAGGAAAGTGACTACAACTAAGGGTATAAAATGTACAAATGGGTGAAATTATTATCATATAACAATGTAATATAAAAATAAAACACTGATCAATATCATAATATAAAAAATTGTGATCCAAAATATTCCCACAATGAATTAATATTCCATAAAAATATTTTTAGCTAAAAACATACCATGAAAATTTCTAAGAAGTGATTTTATAGAAAGTCCCATTATCGAATAAAAAAATTTCAAATTCATTTCCAAAAAATTATTGGAAGTATGAAAATAGTTTATATATATATAGTAGTGAGAACAACATGTAAACGCATTTGGATCATACTCAATATAACCCCTTAAAACATGGAAGCCTCATACTAATGCATTCTCGAAGAAAGGATGATTTAACTAGCACCTATCAGTTCATCTTCTAGCTAGCCTCACCAAGGATCTATGACAATTTATCACATCTATGAAGAGAAAAATAGTATCTAATAAAATATTAAGAAGGTATATCACAACCATATTTAAACTAGTTAGTCTCTCTCACAACACAATGTAGAATGTCATGCGCCCATAATACCATTCATAGATGTACTACACCACACCATATCTCATATAAATCCCATAACATATACCACACGAGTATCATAGTCATCATCATGTATACAAATACATATATATATATAATATATACTCCTAAAATATGGTACATTAGTGTTTCATTATAATGATGGAAATAATACATTTAACCTCCTCCTATAATAAATGACCCCCGTCACATAATATAACCTCCTCAAATACCTCAAAAGGTTTACCATTACACCATGTACCTCCTCATACACAACCCATATGGTCTTCATGAAAATAAAAGTCATATAATAACAATAATACACTATATGGAATTCCATTAACTCACACATAGGGGTACTCTTATCACTCTCACTCAATCCATCACCACTTATGATATGCCTAGAAGGGAGAGTGGCAAAGAGGATATAGTTAGGAATTCATTCCCTCACTAACCAAGATTCTATGGGAAACACACAAAAAATAATTCTAGGAATTGACAAGGGTATCCAAATCTGAAGGTACGAGTATATAAATAAAAAAAAGTATTGTCATAAACACAAACCAACCCAACCTAGTAGTTATACCAACACAACATTGACACAAGCATATGACCACCACTATGATCCACCAATGCAACCATCTATAACACCAATACCAACCCAAATATCATAGATTAGGATAATTTACAATCATTTATATAATCCAAGATAATTTTATATTTACACAATTTCTTGACTCTCCGCTACTTGCGATGTCAGACTCATTAAACTATTCAGTTACATGTTCAATGAAACCCACTTTTGGAAAATAACCATATTAATTCACTCCATTTCACATTAATGTTAAACATTAATATTTTATTTTTAGTTTTTATTCAATTTTTTCATCTAAAGCCATTTACTATTTCATCCCTACCAATTAAAACATTTCACAATTAATGGAAAAGTATAAACAAACCCACAACAACCATCAAAACCATCCTTAAAAAAATACCACATTACCACATTCCTATAATGGAATGTATGCCATTTCCTTGATACATATATTTTCATCCTCATCCATATCATTATATTATTTTCATATAATCTACATAAGAAACTAATAACTTGAAATGCACCATCAACCAAATCCTTACACAAAAGAAAAGATTACTTCACAGTAAAACAAAATGAACCTCTACCATAGAAAACATACCAATCTAAAGAGCCCCAGCTGCTCAAAAATAATAATAACTCTAAAATAGTCCAAAAATAAACACATAATCATATCCATAACAATAATCCAATAAATAGGACAGAATAATATATTTCAGCAATCAACACATTCAGTTCATTATAAAAAAAATTAACGTAAATTCCAATTTCCCTCAGAACCAATTTATTAACATATTTATTTTACTAAAACTGTATGATTTGTGGATCCAAAAAACAATAACTATAGATATGTACAAATTTTACAATAAATAATATATTTACAACAATAGTAAAATCAGGAACATAGCCGATGACAATAATTAAAGTAAAAATATGTCATTATCCCAATTCCCAAAAATTTAATTATATCTAGTAAATTTTCTTTTATCACTAATAAATAATGAATTTATAAACAAAACAATATCCTGTTAATTTTATAATTCTCAAAAAATAAAAGAGGTACCTCAATGGGAGCTTCTCAATATACTATGTTGAAATAAGGTAAGAAATAGGTTATCCAAATATCGATATCATAGCAAGGGAAAATTTAGAAACATAAAAAATAATCATACATCATTATCCATAAGATTTAACCTAACTCAATCTATCTATAAACCACAACCAAAAATTTTTGTACTTGTCAACTAGAATGGAAACCATGATGAATAGTTTATTATTTCACATTTAATCACCAATATTTGATGTATCAAAGTCATGGATCATGTCCAAAGAACAGGGGACGAAATTTCCCTTAAAACAACCCTATAGATGACCAATATTTTAGAAAATTGATTAATTAGTGATTGGTTTCAACTATGATTTCAAATTTAAACGTGATATGGAAAATATATGATCACATTACTTCACATACATCACACATAAATAAATATGTATTTACAAAAAACCCACAGAAAAATCTGGTTGATTACTGTATATACAACATGTATATTCATAAGGAAAATACAATATATAAATGTGTGTGTAATTAAAATAGTGGTTATTTAAGTGAATTGGTATTATAGTCTTGATCAGATATTTTAGGCTATAAACAGTGCATTCATGTTAAATCAAATAAATAATCTCTTCATTGATAAGAGGAAGGGGTTGAATTTATATAAAATACATGTTGTCTTTAAAGGATTCCCACCATAAATTCGACACATTGATTTCCAAATTATAATAAATAAAAATTCATTAGAGATCTTTCATTCAACTAACTGGTTTGTTATTATTTAGCTTTTATCCTTCAATTTCCATGGATATTGTAATATATTTTTTCATGTTCATGTAGTAAATGATATCAAATATAATAATACACTATTGTATTCATTTTATTTAAAAACAATTACTTATTGGTATAATTTATCCATGTATCTATACACACAAAAACTCACATAACAACACAATGTAGTGTGTGTGGGAATGTGTTTAAAAACCTAGAAACCGACATATATTTAATAACACATACTTGTATGTGGATTCCTATATTCAGTCACACAAACACAGACACATATATGTATATATATATTGATAAACACACACAAGGATATATATATATATATATACATATATATATATGAGTTAAAATACACATTTTCACACACCGACACAAAAATATTGAAAGAAATATTGACACAAATATATATATATCATACATAGTAAAATGGATATATATATATATATATTAAAACAAATACACACAAAAAATATATATATTTAAAACAATTTTCATACAAACACACACACACACACATATATATATATATTTAGAAATGAACACATATATAAAGATACATCAAAATATACATATACATACATACATACATAAACATGCGCAAAATGAAAAACACAAAACAATATTTATTTTTTTAAAAATAATCATACACATAGAAATATATATATAGGTGTATATTAAAATAATACTTATACACATATATATATATATATTCAAGTGAGAGAGAGTAAATATTGTATCATATCTTATAAACACAGAAATATATATATAATAAAAAATATGTTCTTATAAAATATATAAACAATTTCAAAGAATAAAATACATTAAATGGGTATATTTAAAAATAAATATGATTCTATAAAATGTAAATAATTATCAAATATTAAATATATAAAATGAAGAAAGATGAGTAAACTGAATATCATGGAATAAAATGGTGTAGTTGGATGGTGAGGGTTTATCACTAATAGGGGTGTCATCATAATGAGAATGTTGATACATGAATATGATGAGAAGAGAAATGGAAGAGATTGTGAATCACATAGGGTTATTGACTGATAGAAATAGAAAATAAATGTTGACTAATTGGAAATATTTATTTTTTTGTGAAAATATATAACATTTTTCTATAAATAACTATTATTTATTATCCTATATAATGGTTTTTAGAAAGATATAATAGATGATTTATAATTATTATAACATAAAACCATTATATATGAGAAATATGTGATAGTTTTTAAAAAACTATCATCTATTATTTCAAGCCCAAATGATCAATTTTAATTTATAAGATAATTCATATATAATTTATTTAAGGATGTTGTGGTTATATGAAATGAAACAACATACACACCCCTTGGTCCAATAAGGATAAATCACCCCCAGTGTTGACAAACTCTATAAATATCTCATTTCAATTATAATAAACAATGGACCACATTATAATTCCCTGATGGCCCCATCGGTCAAGCCCAAAGACCCCTGGCCAATATCATATACTATTCTAGAATGTATTGGGTTCAACACCCCTTAATGCATCATCACATATGTCACATTAGACACCAATAACTTAATAGACTCTAAATACCCCCCAAAGGAGGATTTTGGGGTTTTATCCTCAGTCATATGTAGAATTATAGGACAAATTTTCCACATAGGATTTCCCCCAACTAAAACAAAAATATATTGATATATTATATAATTATTTATTATTATAATTCATATAAATTTATCATCTTGTTCTTATTGAACATTAATAGTATTATAACTATAATTTATGGTGCCAAATTTAATCCATTTTTTATAGTCAATATATGAAAATTAATAATCTAAAATAAATATAGTGATATAATGTGTTTGATATGGATGCTAAATTGATATAAGAATACTGAAAAAAAATAATACAATAATTTTGTTTGATTTTTCAAATGTATTGGATGAAAATGAGGGTCAATTATAAAAGGGTTTTATAATGAATATTTGAGTATATATTTTTAATTGTTAATGTAATTAAAAATAATTCAAAATAATCTCTTAATTAAATGAGGTGAAATGTCATTAATAATTTAATAACACGCGATTAAATAAATACTAATTCTTTTATTGATTGTGTTAATAGGGGATAATTAATAATAATTCACTTCAAAACCCAGAAGGGTTTTTTATTTTTATTTCTTTTTATGGTAGTAAACAACATAATTACATTCTAATAATGGTGAATCAATTTTTTATACAAGAGTTTATGATCAGAAAAATTTATTTAGATGAAATAAAATATCCCATGAATAAAAAAACTCAATGATATATTTTTTCTATTAAATTTAACTCATGTTCTTTATGATTCCCACTAAATAATAGCGAATGATTTCTATTCTCAAAATGTGATCACTATATAATGGAATCTTCAAACATATTGATGTGGTAATTCTTTTTAATTCATTTATATATTATATTAATCACATATTTAATTAACAAAAAATGGATATTGAATTTTTAACAAGTGTGTATCTTGTACCAATTTATTATATATATTTCGTTAATCCCAATGTAATTGATTAATTAATTTTTTAAGGATCTTTATTCTTATCATAAGATTAATAAATTATTATCCATAGCTTGGCCATTTATGACATAAATTATAAGACATGCTTAATTTAATATATGTGGTCACTAAATTCTTCAATGAACTACTAAAAAATATATTCATTACCATTGTCTAAAACTGTGAAAAAATTCCCATTTTTTGTGGCCCTAGTTTCCCATAAAATATTATTTTAATAACATAAATTCATTATTTTATCTTTTTTATTTTAATTTAGTCATTAATAAAAACTCATAAAAATTTATTAATAGTTATTTAAAATATATTTTTTATTTTATAATAATTTTTGTTTCTATATGTATTTTATAAGAAATTCCATGGATATCATCGATGATTGCTCAACTCCCACCAAATCACATATAATACTCTTTTTATAATCCACTCTATTTAAAAGTTAATTTAATAATGTGTCAAGAATTTTTTTTAACAAAATTGAGAAAAAAAATACATTGCATAAATAATAAAAAATTATTAGTTAATTAATTAGTAACATTAAATATATTAAAAATGTTCAATTACTCACTAAAAAATAAATAATAATTGAAATTACAAATTATCCAATGATAATTAGTAATTTGGAAATTTTTAATTCATAAATAATAATTATTGTTCATTTAAGAAAATGATAAATTTAAATTGAAAATTTTAAATTATAAAAATATTAGTTGAAATTTAATTTTTAATTGAGATAAAATATTATTGATTTATAATTAAAAATAACTAAGTAATTATATTAATTCAAATTCACATTAAATTATAAATAATTTATTAAAAAATTTAGCTATTATTCCCTAATGAAATAGAGGCACTGGAGTACTCATCCACATCTCAATTATAAAGTTTAATGCTTCTTAACACTAATGTATCCAGATAATGGAATGGCCCTTCCTAATTTGAGTTGTAAACAATTCTACAAACACTAAAAATCAGGATAAAAACATTCGACAATAGGTGAAATAATGGGGAATATATAGAAATATTACAGCTTCTTGGGTGATACCTTTGAAAATAATGCCTCAAAAAATTTTGGGTATAAATCCAAAACCTATCGAGAAACCACGTGTCTTAGGATGTGAACCTCTTTCATCCGAAACTTACACTTGAACAATATTCGAAATAGAGGATAGTGCGAAATAACATATATGACATCTAAAAAGATCATAAAATGTTATTCTTCTAGATAAAAGTATATATGTATGTTGTTGATGATAATGACTATGAATATTTCCAAGAACTCATTGAACATAATGTTCGTGAGCCCCATGAACACAGATATAATTATCTTAACACTTAACTACCTGAATTTAAAACTTGAATGTATTACATCGGCACTGTAATGTATTCTTTCATATATCCTCTTCCTTTACCTGCATATGATTATATACAGACAGAAGGTTGACCTCAAAAGACCACCTAGTAGAAATCAGCTTTTTATCATATATTCTATCATTATAAGTGGTTAATGGTACTGAACATCACCTAGTTCAGTAGTTAGTAGTTCAAAAATAACAATAGACAATTATATCTTATTTTGGGAAATAATATGGGATCACATCAACGAGATACATTGGGAAGGATGGATCCATTCTCTAAAAAATAATCGATATTTATCCACAACTCCTAAATCTCAATGGGTTATATATGATAGGGATCCATAAAAATTGGAGATGTGTCCACCTATCACTATACCCCATACCCGAAATTTCATAAAGGGGTTAGTATTATAACCTCATATAGTAAAGAATCTAGAACCAAATTACTAAATACAGGAGCCTACAATACGTAGTCTTATAAAGAAAATTATTACAAACATGATTGAAGAGGATCCAAATAGAGGGAACCCATCCAACGTTTTTATCACAAAAAAACACCATCCACAAGTCCTCGATATTGGAAAACTCTACTATCCCCCAGAAGAAATCAAAAACTACATGAAAAAAGTATTGAAAATTTATTCCAATTATTATATTATATTTTTTAATATAAATTTGAACATATTTCTTATTTATTTTTATTTTATTGTCATCACTCTACACTCATAGCACACATAAAACAACATATCCTGACCTAAAACATGTTTTGATTACAAAATATGTTGTATTAGTCCCCCTACAACCAGTCATAATGTGTAAACCATAGAGGGTGTATGAAATAAATTTGGTCCTATGAATTAAAAAATATAAGAACTATGGTAGATTATAAATTGGTCATACCATGGGAAACCATGGGTCTATCTGACACTAGAACCTTTATAGGATGCATCTATCTATGGCCTGCTCCACATCATCGCTTCTTATGGTCTCCATAACCAAAAAATGGTATGGGTCACTGTCGATGAGGAAAAATATAGTGATGATGAGCACCAACTCCATATCATTTTTACTGAGCATTAACCAAATTACATGACTAATATAGATACAATGGATATATCTACTGAATATATGAAACCTAGTGATAATATTATTATTGGGGAACAAAATAGTCCTATAACCAGTACAATAATAATCTATGAGTGTTTATTAGTTGATCTTTCTGGCGAACAAATCCCTATAGGTGTAACATGTAAATTATTATCAAATTGATGGATCTTGAGAACTTTTTCCCTCATGGTATCATGAATCAAATTATTTTTTATACTACCTGTAAGTTATAACATTAACTACCCTAATATCTATGATCCCCTTTTAATGATGTACTCTTTAATGTACACTATTTAACTCCATATCATGGAAATCCTCCATAAAAATGCATCCTATAAATCTAATATATCTTCTTATAAACATCTTAGTGTTTTGGAACTCAAAATGGTATGACTGAACATCAGGTCATTGGATAATTTCACTCCTCAAGAAATCATGATTTAAAATCCTCATTGTTAAAAATGTGAAGGATAATAGGAAACATTCATTTAACCTAACCTTGTGCACCCACACACTCATGATCCAATGAATAATGGATAGTTATCCCCTCATCTATTCCACCAAGGTCATTCTTGAAAAAAACACTAATGATAAATATCATAATACCATGATCCTCATAGGAACAACTCTTTGGCCTTTAATGGAAGATGGGATATAATGACCCATGATTTAATCCTTTATTAGCCCCCATAATGTGGACAAGAACTGAAGGAATAAAAATATATTGAATGTGTGGAATTACCATATATAAAATATTTGATATCAACCAGAAAGAAACTCCATGACATAATATTAGTGAATGGAACTAGATTCCTACTGCAATGTATGAATCTTACTAAAAATATAAATATCCTTAAAATGGGTACCCAAAAGATATTCATAAGAAAGAGACATAGAAACATCTCTAGGGTTAATGATAATGTTATCCAAAATAGCACACAATGTGCCCATGGAATCCTATACTATATTTCATGTATATATAGCTTGACAGTACATGTATACTCACTAAAATCACAAATAATGTACCCCATGAACATTTTGAAGGAGAATATCGATGAACCATTTAGTAAAATTCAGATCCCAAAATATGTAAATAGGCCACCAAAAAACACTATACCCACTATGGTATAATCACTAAATATTGAGTCCATGTATAGTAGCATAATAATGATAGTATTGATAAAAATGGTACCACATAAAATTTCCCAATTATTTTCTACATTAACTCCCCTACATCATACTTCTTTATTCTCATATTTCATTCATATAACATACTTATAAAAGATACATTTTTATTTAATTCTCATGTCTCATTAATAATCCTGGTAAATCGCATCCATTTTCTGTCACGACCCGTCCTCGGGGCCCGTGGCGTGACTACCCTAAGCCCGCCTTCCATAGTCCAGGGGCTGGCGACTAGCACCAAAGGCGTAAATCCAGATAACTGGGAAGGCATTGCCTTTATAAAAGTAAACAAAACACCACAGAGTACAAGCGGAAGCGAAACACTAAGTACAAAAAGGAAGTGCTGAAAAGTAAATGGGCCAGAATACAAACCCTACTGAAAGTGCAGCTACAACTAAACGAAAGTACAACAGAAAAGGAAAACAGCTGGAAGAACGAAGCAGCTCCTGGGTCATCCTCCTAGGACCCAACCTGAAGGGTAGGTACAGATAGCGCAGCTCCTGGATCGTCCGCCACAGATCCTACCAGAAGGTTATGTACAGATAGCCTCCTCAACGCTCTCGCCCGTCAACCTCCTCCGGATATTGACTCGTCGTGTAGTCCACCACCGGGTACTGACTCGTCATGTATTCCACCTCCGGGTATCGTCCATTCCTCGAACACTCGGCCCCTGTCAGCACTGTCCGCCGTCTGCAACCAACACAATGAGGTGCGGGCATAGCTCGTGCAGTGGTGAGTATAACGATACTCAAAAGGGCCCCCGAGACCCACAAGGTCTCACTAAAACCAACAAGGATAACCACAAATAAGATCTCAACAGATGACCTCTACTTAGATATATTCCCATACATATACCTAAGTTATCAAGTAACCCATCTCAATCATGAGGTAACACAAAGATTATGAAATCAACGGATAACCACAACCCAGGTATATTCCCATACATATACCTAAGTTATCAAATGACCCATCTCAATCATGAGGTAAACACAAAGGTCAAAAGTCTCAGCTCAAACCAGGATTTTCATTAACGAAATCGTAACTACTAAAGAGCCCCGTCTCTAGAGCGTACAGTGGTCATGTCACGACTCCGAGGTACTGCTCACTAACCGAAGACAGCTGAGGTACTCCTCCTGTCGAGTACTACGGGTTTGCGGCCAACTACCAATCGCTCTGTCCGCTGTGGGTCAGTCGCCAAATATTGGGGGCTCCCCCTAATAGCCTACAGAGGCACTCCTCCTGTCGAGTACCGCGGGTCTGCGGCCAACTACCGGGTGCTCCGTCCACCGTGGGTCTGTCGCCAAATACCGGGCGCTCCGTCCACTGGGCTAGTCGACTCACTCCAAGTCGAGTCGGTCAAGCAGTCGTCAGGTCTCAGCAGGCTACACGGTCTCCGTATGCTCGTCTCCGGGAGGGTCCGCTCAACGAGCTATAGGTCGATACTCCAAGTATCACTAAGTCCCATGAAGAAGTATCTCAAAGGACCGCCTCATCATAGGGGTCTCAACGCAACAGTCGGCGCGTCAATCGGACGCCCGGTCTGTGAGTTACTAGCCTATTCGTCCCCGGGGCCCGGTTGGGTTCGTGTGCGAACCAATCCACCCATAACTCAACTATACCCCCGAACACTCATAGGGTATACTCAAAGGGACCGTTTCTCAACGTGATCACCAACGCCGCTGACGGATCGTCAAACGAACGTCTGGTCTGAAAGATATCAGCTTTTCCGTTCCAGGGGCCCGGTTGGTTTTCGGGTGCAATCCAACCTGGCAACTGTCCAACTGCATCCAAAACTCGGGCGAAGTATGTCAAAAGTTCCTCCTCATCAAGAGGAATTCAACGAGATAGACGGTGCGTCAATCGGACGCCCGGTCTGTGAGTTATTGGCTTTTTTGTTTCAGGGGCCCGATTGGTTTCGTGAGCAAACCAACCCGACCGCACTCCGACGGCATCCAAACCTCGAGCGGAGTAATCCAAAAGATCTGTCTCACTTAGAGGATTCCATCAAAGTCGAGGGCATGTCAATCGGACGTCCGGAGCTCAAAATATAAGTGTTTCCGCTCCGAGGGCCCGGTTGGTTTCGTATCCGAACCAACCCGGCCGAACCCAAAGTAATCTGAAACCATTAGTGCGATATACCGAAATGACCGTCTCGATCCAAGGATTGCATTGTCGTTGACGGCGAGTCATTTGTAGGTCCGTTGCCCGAGTTATGTGCATTTGAACCCAAACAGTCCGATAATGGGGGTTTCGGGCTCGGACCGACCCGGCCCAAGACCCCCCGGTCGGCCCGAACGGGGTCGAACCGCCCCGGTTCGGGTCCGCCCGGACCGACGCGGCGCGGCCCGGCCCAGTGCGGCACGGCCTGGCGCAGCCCGGCCGGCTGGGCGCGGCCCGGCCTGGCAGACCGGCCAGGCGCTTGTTCGGCTGGGCACAGCGCGTTGCCAGATCGGCCTTCGGCCGAGCTGTTGGGAAAACGGGGGGCCGCCTGCCCCCCTTGAGTAACCGCGACCTCCCCCATTTATGGGGGGAAGTTTGAAGCCGGCCGGGGGAATTTAATTCCCCCGGCTCCTCCCATTTCCGGCCGGCCCGACCTGGCCGGCCGGCTCCATCTCAACAGGACCGGCGGTGGCCGGTCCCCTTCCAGTTCTGACACCGGCGGCCCGGTCCGGCCGCCAGTCACCTTGCTCCGCCGCGGCCCGGTACCGGCCGCGGACCTTGTCGTCTGGCGCGGTGCGACGGCACCGTGCCCCTCCGACGCGGCGCCTCTCCGGCCGCGGCACCTTCGATTTTTTTCGACGCGGCGCGACGACGTTGCGTTCTTAAACTTCATTCCACGGCGCGGCGCGACTCCGCCGCGCATTTCCTTCCGCATGAATCTGCTTGGTGCGACGGCACCACGTTCTCCCATACCAAACACAAGGAACCAACACGGAAAATAAGTAGGAGGGTCGACCGTGTTTGTGCGGTCCGACCCCCTCATGTTATTCGATAACAAATGGTGTAAATCCACAAAGTTCGTCACGTTGGTATTCACGAACAAATAAAAACAAATAAAACCCCTACCTTGGTTTCAAGAACGGTGTACGTCAACGAGCCGTGGAAGGCGAGCGTCGTGAAGGTCGGGCGTCGCGGAAAAAGAACGTCGACGTCGCGAAGCGAGGATTCGAAGTCGTTGACGGAGATTTCTTTGCAGAAAACCATCACGGAAGAGACGATGCAGAAGAAGAATGTCACGTCGCGGATACAGCGTCGTGGAAGAACCGTTGCGGAAAGAGACGTCGCGCCGTGGGTCGATGTCGCGGAGAACAAATGTCGATTCTGTTGTCGTCTATGTGCGTCCGAAGAGGAAACATCACGGAAGAAGTTCTCCACGTTCTTCGGTGGAGATGTTCTTCGTTGAAGAAGAAGTTGTTCTTCCCAAAACCTCTCAACGACAAACTCTAAAAACCCAAATAAAATAAGTTCCTTTCTTATTTTATTAACACAACAACTCTTTTGAATTTCAAGAGTTTGAAATTCAATAACCACACACAACTCACCTCATTAAACTTATTACATTAAAGTCATAAGTTATAACTTAAGTTAACAGAATTAAAGTGGGAGTTGAGAGGGGTTTTAGAGAATATGAAGCGGTGGGGTTCATATGGGCCCCACCACCCTCATAACCTCCCAAGGGAGGTTGGGTGGTTACCCAAATTCCATCAAGAACTAAACACTTAGAGTAAAAATAATAAAAATTGTTGAGTAATTATAAAATAAACTTCCACAATTTTTATCATCAACAATCGTGTAAACGCATCTCCAGAACAGGAGTTCCTAAGCAATTACCGGCACTGCGGTTCCATTGGTGCCCTCGGAATTCGATTCCAGGCACCAGTTCAAAAGTTAGAAATTCCCGCTTGTTCGTTCACTGAACGTACCAGAGCTAAACTTCGGATAGAAATTCCGGGCACTCCGGGCCTCGGAATCCGGCGCCGTCAGAAACTGCGTTCTTGTAAAATTCCAATGAAAATTAAGATAAAAATTTACCTTGAAATTTCCGGGTCTTTACATTACACCCACCTCAGGGATTTAAGTCCCCGTAAAGCTTCAACACAATCTAGGGTCACAAAAGCGGTACAGAGCACACATCTGAGCCTTCCGCTCCCATGTGCTCACCTGGAGGTTCCCGTATTGCCAGAGAAAGTGCACCCGAGGAATCGATCGTCCTCGTATGATCCGCTCCTGTCGATCCTTGATCCCAACTAGAACCTCCGTGGAAGTAACTCCATCGCCATTGTCCTGCTCCTCATGGTCGATGATGTATCTCCTCAGTTGAGATACCTGGAAAACGTCGTGCACCTAGTGCAACTGAGGTGGATGGGTCAAGCGGTAAACCACTTCGCCTACCCAGCTGAGGACCTAGAAAGTTCCGTTGAACCTCAGAGATATCTTGCCTCCCTGGCCACATCTCCGTAAACCTCATCGAGGTGAGACCCGTATAAGGACGTGATCGTCATCTTCGAACTCTAGAGGCCTCCAAGGGTCGAGTCACACTGTCGGCATCAGTGTGAATTCACTAGGTCTCCTCTAGTAGAAATCTCAAAAGTGAGGGTCAAGTCAACAGTTTTAACCGGGACCACTCAGTATCAACCAAAAGAAAAGACATGAAAGTAAACATCACAATGATAAGTGTCTTTTTATTATTGCAGCTCATAGTACAAAGACACGAAGAAACTACAAAAAAACATCAACAAAACTAGAAGCAACAGGATCCATAGCCTCCTTGTCTGGAGCTAGTCCCGCTCCTGTCCATCTGCTTCCGGAGCTCCATGACCATAGGCCTCAGCTAGTTGAAGCTGAGCTCTCCCATGTCCTCTTGTACCCTGCGGTCGGGGTGGGCCTCCTGGTGGTGGGGGTGGCAACACCCCGAAGCATCGTCCACCTCAAGATACACGACCAGCTCCTCTTCCATGGCCGCCTGCTCCTTGTAGTCTGCCCTGATCGAACCTCTACCTCTGACTGGGAGGTTCTTCATTTAACCGTTGTTCATCTGTATGGCGGGTCGGACAGTCACGTGCCATGTGACCAATTCCGCCACAGGAGTAACATTGTCCACTCTCGGCACGACTGGCTCTGACTCCACCCCGGTTCCCCCACACAACTGAACCTGAGTCGTGCAGTCGGCCACCGGTAGGTCTGGTCCTCTTGGACCTCTGCGTCATCTGTCTACTGTATGCTGCAGAAGACTCTGCCAAATTCTGGCTAGTGGTGGGTCGTGCTGCTAGAAACTACTCAGCAAGGAAACTCTCCACTAAGAGGGCTCTCTCCAACACCCCTGTCTGCGTCGGAATGCTGTGAGAAACAAAAGAAGCTCTAATCTCTCACCTAAGCCCCTGCTCGAAGGTTCAGGCCCTGAAGAACGGATCTCGTACCATATCTGTGGAGTAGTGCGAGAGGTCTGTGAACCTCGCTGAATACTGTGCCACTGTCATGCTGCCCTGCCGCAGCTGAAGTAGCTCCTGTATACGCACCGCTCGAAGGGTGGCTAGTACAAACTCTGCCCGGAACAGGCTCTCGATGTCTGCCCAAAGAAGTGTCGCCTCATCTTGCATCTGGAGCATCAGGCTCCCCCATCTGCCTGCTGCTGCCTGAAGAAGGCTGGCAGCAAGGATCACCATGAAGTCTATCGGTGTCCCCACTAGCCTGAAGACTCTCACCACAGCTTCCAGCCAATCCTCAGCCGCTTGCGGGTCCATCCCTCCCTGGAACCTGGGTGGTCTCTGGCGCTGGAACTCGTGCAGTGCACTCAAGCGACATGCACCCTCTGCTGCTGGGGCCGGTGGCATCGGTGGCCCAACGGGTAGTAGTACCGCTGGTGCCTCCGCTGGTGCTTCAACTGTGATAGGGCCCTGTACTGAGGACACGTCGCTCGACGGGCTGTCAGTACGTACCACTCTCGGGGATCTAGCTGGTCGTCCACGGGAAGGCATCCTGAAAGGAACAAACATGACACGGTCAAAAGACTTATACCTGGTGATCTGACCTGGTTTGAGCTGATATTTAAATAAAACTTCTGGAAACACACACGCAATCACTATTTTCGTGCACAAAGTCAGAAATCAGTTGTCAGGGTCCTGGTGTATGGATACGTCGGTTTCCCGCACCAACACTGGACTCCCAGAACTAAAAACCACACTCGGTACTCTTAACACTATCGCTTCACAAAAAGAAAATATCGGAGTTATATGTTCTGCGGTAGAACTGACTCCTCTGATACCAATTTGTCATGACCCATCCTCCGGGCCCGTGCCGTGACTACCCCAAGCTCGCCTTCCATAAGCCAGGGGCTGGCGACTAGCACCAAAGGCATAAATCCTGATAACATGGAAGGCATTTCCTTTATAAAAGTAAACAAAACACCACAGAGTACAAGCGGAAGCAAAACACTAAGTACAAAAAGGAAGTGCTGAAAAGTAAATGGGCCAGAATACAAACCAAACTGAAAGTGCAGATACAACTAAACGAATGTACAAAAGAAAAGGCAAATAGCTGGAAGAAGGAAGCAGCTCCTGGGTCGTCCTCCTCGGATCCTACCTGAAGGGTAGGTACAGATAGCGCAGCTCCTGGATCGTCTGCCACGGAACCTACCTGAAAGGTAGGTATAGATAGCCTCCTCAACGCTCTCGCCTGTCAACCTCCTCCGGATACTGACTCATCGTGTAGTCTACCTCCGGGTACTGACTCGTCGTGTAGTCCACCTTCGGGTACCGTCCAGTCCTCGAACACTTGGCCTCTGTCAGCACTGTCCGTCGTCTGTGACCAACACAACGAGGTGCGGGTATAGCCCGTGCAGGGGTGAGTATAACGATACTCATTAGGGACCCCGAGACCCTCAAGGTGTCACTGAAACCAACAAGGATAACCACAAAGAAGATCTCAACAGATGGCCTCTACTTCGGTATATGACCATATATATACCTAAGTTATCAAGTAACCCATCTCAATCATGAGGTAACACAAAAATTATGAACTCAAAGGATAACCACTACCCAGGTATATGCCCATACATATACCAAAGTTATCAAGTGACCCATCTCAATCATGAGGTAAACACAAAGGTCAAAAGTCTCATCTCAAACCCAGATTTTCATTAACGAAACCGTAACTGCTGAAGAGCCCCATATCTAGAGTGTACAGTGGTCCTGTCATGACTCTAAGGTACTTCTCACTAACCGAAGACTGCTGAGGAACTCCTCCTGTCGAGTACTGCGGGTTTGCGGCAAACTACCGGGTGCTCCGTCCGCTGTGGGTCAGTCGCCAAATACCAGGCGCTCCCCCTAATAGCCTACAGAGGTACTCCTCCTGTCGAGTACCGTGGTTCTGCGGCCAACTACCGGGCACTCCGTCCACTGTGGGTCTGTCGCCAAATACCGGTTGCTCCGTCCACTGGGCTAGTCGACTCACTCCAAGTCGAGTCGGTCAAGCAGTCGTCAGGTCTCAACCGACTACACGGTCTCCATACTTTGTACGCTCGTCTTCGGGAGGGTCCGCTCCACGATTTATACGTCTATACTCCATGTATCACTAAGTCCCATGAATAAGTATCTCAAAGGACTGCCTCATCATAGGGGTCTCAACGCAACAGTCGACGCGTCCATCGGACGCCCGGTCTGTGAGTTACTAGCCTTTTCGTCCCCTGGGCCCGGTTGATTTCGTGTGCGAACCAATCCGGCTGTAACTCAACTATACCCCGAACACTCATAGGGTATACTCAAAGGTACCATTTCTCAACATGATCACCAATTCCGCTGACGGTTTGTCAAACAGACGTCTGGTCTGAAAGATATCATCTTTTCTGTTCCAGGGGCCTGGTTGGTTTCCGGGTGCAATCCAACCCGGCCACTATCCAACTGAATCCAAAACTCGGGCGAAGTATGTCAAATGTTCCATCTCATTAATAGGAATTCAACGAGACAGACGGTGCATCAATCGGATGCCCGGTCTATGAGTTATTGGCTTTTTCGTTCTAGGGGCCTGGTTGGTTTCGTAAGCGAACCAACCCGACCGCACTCCGACTGCATCGAAACCTCGAGCGGAGTAATCCAAAAGATCCGTCTCACTTAGAGGATTCCATCAAAGTTGACATCATGTCAATCGGACGTCCGGAGCTCAAGATATAAGCGTTTTCGCTCCGAGGGCCCGGTTGGTTTCGTATCTGAACCAACCCGGATGAACACAATGTAATCCGAAACCTTGAGTGCGATATTACGAAACGACCGTATCGATCCAAGGATCGCATCGCCGCTGACGGCGCGTCGTTTGGAGGTCCGTAGCCCGAGTTATGGGCATTTGAACCCAAATAGTCCGATAATGGGGGTTTCGGGCCCGGACCGACCCGACCCGAGACCCCCCGGTCGGCCCGAACCGGGTCGACCCGCCCCAGTTCCGGTCGGCCCGGACCGACGCGGCACGGCCCGGCCGGCTGGGCGCGGCCCGTCCTGGCAGACAGGCCAGGCGCCGGTTCGGCTGGGCACAGCGCGGTGCCAGCTCCGCCTTCGGCCGAGCTGTTGGAAAAAGGGGGGGGGGGGCGCCTGCCCCCCTTGAGTAACCACGACCTCCCCCATTTATGGGGGGAAGTTTGAGGCCGGTCGGGGGAATTTAATTCCCCCGGCTCCTCCCCTTTCCGGCTGGCCCGACCTGGCCGGCCTGCTCCTTCTCAACGGGACCGGCGGTGGCCGGTCCCCTACCAGTTCCGACACCGGCGGCCCGGTCCGGCCGCCGGTCACCTTGCTTCGCCGTGGCCCGGAACTGGCCGCGGCCCTTGTCGTCCGGCGCGGTGCGACGGCACCGTGCCCCTCCGCCGCGGCCCCGCTCCAGCCGCGACACCTTCAATTTTCTTCGACGCGGCGCGATGGCGTCGCGTTCTTAAACTTCTTTCCACGGCACGGCGCGACGGCGCGGCACATTTCCTTCCGCATGAATCCGCGTGGTGCGACGACACCACGTTCTCCCGGACCAACCACAAGGAACCAACACGGAAAATAAGGAGGAGGGTCGACCGTGTTTGTGAGGTCCGACCCCCTCACGTTATTCGATAACAAATGGTTTAAATCCACAAAGTTCGTTAAGTTGGTATTCATGAACAAATAAAAACAAATAAAACCCCTACCTCGGTTTCAAGAACGGTGTACGTCAACGAGCCGCAGAAGGCGAGCGTCGCGGAGGTCGGACATCGTGGAAAAAGAACGTCGACGTCGCGAAGCGAGGATTCGAAGTCGTTGACGGAGATTTCGTCACAGAAAACCGCACGGAAGAGACAACGCGGAATAAGAACATCGCGTCGCGGATACGGCGTCGCGGAAGAACCGTTTTGGAAAGAGACGTCGCGTCGCGGGTCGATGTCGTGGAGAACGAATGTCAAATCTGTTGTCGGCGAGGTGTGTCCAAAGAGGAAGCGTCGCGGAAGAAGTTCTCCGCATTCTTCGGCGGAGATGTTCTTCATCGAAGAAGAAGATGTTCTTCCCAAAACCTCTCAACGACAAACTCTAACAACCCAAATAAAATAAGTTCATTTCTTGTTTTATTAACACAAAAACTCTTTTGAATTTCAAGAGTTTGAAATTCAATAACCACACACAACTCACCTCATTAAACTTATTACATTAAAGTCATAAGTTATAACTTAAGTTATTAAAAATAAAGTGGGAGTTGAGAGGGGTTTTAGAGAATATGAAGGGGTGGGGTTCGTGTGGGCCCCATCACCCTCATAACCTCCCAAGGGAGGTTGGGTGGTTACCCAACTTCCATCAAGAACTAAACAATTAGAGTAAAAATAATAAAAATTGTAGAGTAATTATAAAATAAACTTCCACAATTTTTATCATCAACACTCGTGTAAACGTATCTCTGGAACAGGAGTTCCTAAGAAATTATCGGCGCTGCGATTCCATTGGTGCCCTCAGAATTCAATTCCGGGCACCGGTTCAAAAGATAGAAATTCCCGCTCGTTTGTTCCCTGAACGTACCTGAGCTAAACTTCGGATAGAAATTCTGGGCACTCCGGGCCTCGGATTCAGGCGCCGTCAGAAACTGCGTTCTTGTAAAATTCCAAATAAAATTAAGAAAAAAAATTTCCATGAAATTTCCGGGTCGTTACATTTTCTTCCCAGGACACATGATCCATCACAACGAAGGAAAAAAAATTAACCTAGAACACAACTAACCACATCATTCCCTTACCAAAGAATCACAAAACCCAATTGTTCCCTTAATAAAAAGACTTATTCAGATGATGAAAAAATTAAAATGACTATTATAAAATAAGAAAACTCATCTTAACTCATGAAGGATATATCTCCAAAGAATAGGCTTAAATAAAAATGAAAATGGATAAAGAAATACAACGGAACCACTTGGGTCATCTTAGAATTAATATATATTCCAAAATATTAATTGTATTTAAAGGTATTTAATGTTTTATAATGCCTATGGAAATCATAAAACCAGAATGAAAATCCCATTATCAGGATTTAAATCTACTGAAAATGGATAGGACGATGTCCTATGGGAATGGAATATGCCATAATAAGGCAGATCAAAGAAGTTTCTAAGAATTATATTGAGGTGCACTAGTAGATTAAAAACCTATAAGTGGTAGAATATAGATAAGAAGACCACCTTGATTCAAAACCTATCAATGAAGAATAATGACACACTATAGCCTATCATCATAGTGTGAATAGCCCATAATTTGAAGAACCAAAAATATTATATCCCTACACTCCACGTTGCATTAGGTCCATAGACAAAATAGATATTTTAAAAAATCGAAAACCAAAAAAAATTATACCATAAAGTCACTACACCACAATGGGGTTTTCCATGCCGTAGAGACTCCCATACATGGTGCAACATAAGACACCATGCCAAAAAATCATCCTTACTGGATAAAAAACCTACTTTTCCCTCCAACTCACTCAAAACCTATATTGGTAACCTATATAAACATAATTATCACATATTAACAAGGAAGATATTAAAAAAACATTATATAAGATTCCTCCCAAAATATTGTCACACTCAATACTAAAAAAACATGTAAATGTATAAGGGAAAAAGGTCCAAAAAACATCCTATGACATTACAATTAGGGATTTTATTATCAACCAAAGAAAACCACACCATGTCAATATAACCATAATCCACTTTTCTCTCACAACCATCCACATCACCATTCTATCCTCAATAATATCACTGACAACGATCACACCAAGCTACACAAAACTCTTTCTTTATGAGAAAAATTCAAGAATATCTAATTCCAATATGAAGATATTATCTATTATGGGTTGAATTGACTCTCCCTCGTGATCTAAAAACATGTTAGAGCATAACACATATCTAATAAGAAATATATCACATTTTCTCATAACCTTGAAGCATAATCACGCATTAACATCAATGAAATAAAATATCATAAACTAATAACATTCAAGATTCACATTTTCTTTAATGATATTACAAGGAAAAAAATTAAATTACTATTTGTACAAGGTATCCATATTTTTCTCATGCTTCCAGGTACTCTCCTTTATGATACCTTTCCTACACAACCAAATGACTAAAGTAATGGTCCAACTATGAAACATATTCTCCTAATGATCTTGGATATATAATGTTCGATCAATGAATGTCATGAAATCCTTGATATCCAACTCTACCTAATTAATTATATTTGATTCATCAAGAGGATACCAACATATCTGAGAATCATTAAATAAATCATGGATATTTTCTATCCATTGTGGTAGAACTAACTGATAAACCTCCCCGCCAATGTTCCCCAACACCATTAAAGGACTCAAAAAATCATGTAGAAATCATAATCAACTACCAAAAATATACTTCCCATAATGACGATAAACATATATGAACATATGGTATCCCACTATGAAATAAAAGGACCTCCTCTGAAGAACATCATATTAATTATTTGAGGCGTACACCCTATTTTTTTCTCATTAATAACCTGATCATTCTCAATCATGATCTACACCACATCGGTATTGAGAACTATAGACTCTCCAACATTTTCCCCAACACAATAGAGAATGAGATCGAATCACATACAAATCCTTAAATTGTACCATAACAATGAATTGTTAGTCATATTTATTATAAGAAAACTCTACCAAGAGAATGATCATTACCTAAATCATCCAATGTCCATGATTCAAACCCATAAAATATCTTCCACTATATGGATGATATTATTATTCTTCATATCCATCAGAGGTTGGGAAATATTCTTGAGATATAAGTGAGTGAAAAAAAATCATGTTGAAATCCTCTCTAGAATCATGATGTTATATTAGTTCTCTTCTCTATGAATATGAACAGCATATCTCCATATACACATGAAATATCATCCACATAACGCATTGATAAGTTATCCATGAAACATAACTCCTTGATTGATAAAAAGTGATTTTACATCATTAGATGATCCATGATTACCAATGATTCATCACATCATCATTGATCTCAGTGTAACCGTATGATGACTTCTATCAAGATATTTTCAAATTTCCTTATATAAATACCCAATTGATGAAACATATCATCATGAACATGTTTCATATCCATTAAATTCATGAAATCTAGACATTTATCAAAACATTCATCTATATCACATTTTGTTCCTAGAAATCAGAACTACATCCTTTGAAAAAAGTATAAATTGGAAATATAGGGATTCATGACTAAACTATTTTTGCGAAACACATTATGTACTTCCTCACACATATCCACTAGAATGACCAAAATACCCTAAAAAATTGTAGGTTTTAACCATCCTTTAACTATTCATATGGTGTTTCACTAGTAAAAATGTGGTCATGCATCACCACTAACTATGAACCTCTTAACTTATACTCCATCACATCCTATATTTGGTAAGATAAAAATGTTAACAAAAATAGATATCATCTACCATCAGCCATCATTTCATTTATGTTTAAGGACAATAACTCCTCTAGTTCACTCTTTTCAACATTAGACACATTAAAACACAAATTTTTGAAATCATTATCTATGAATCAATCACTAGATTAACCTTTCCAGAGGTGCAAGATATCTCAATTTCATAATATTGGAAATACTACACCCACCGCCTTTGATGAAAATTCATGTCATTATTAAAAAATATATACCTCACAATCATGTGATAACTGAAGACCACACATTGTCCTCCAATGAGGTTATGTCCCCCCAACATAAATGAAAACAAACTACTTCTAAATGAAGACCAGGGGTAGTATTTTTATTCATGTGGTGGGGGGGATCCATGATTTATAAGAGATCATTTAATTTTTCTAGAACCCATAACATCCCATTAAGTGATGGGAATAATTATAGAACCCCATCATGTATTGTCCCGGACCTCTCCGGCCCATTCCTTTGTCCAAAAAAGGTCATCAAGTGTTCTGGAGGGTAAAATGGATTATTCCCACACTTTCCAGAATTTTGTAAGTACACTCCATGTAGTGTGAGTACACGCCGTATACCACCTTTCCAGGTATACCCCATGTTGAAGGATGTGTCCTTGCCGTGTGAAATAAATGAGTACTCACCGTGTATCCAATACTACACGTCGTGTAGTCCCTCCACGCGTATGTGTTACCTTAAACCCGTGTGTTGACCAGTCAATAGCCATGTGTCGTGTTGAGGTCGTGTCCTTGCCATGTGAATAAATGAGTACACGTCGTGTATCCAATACTACATGCCATGTAGTCCCTCCCCGCATACGTGTTACCTTTAACCCATGTGTTGACCAGTCAATGGCCACGTTCCACATTGAATGCTGTGTTGGAAGCCGCATGGTGACCGTGTGAAATGGTCGAGTACACGCCGTATACTATGAAGTACATGCCATGTACGTTTTTTCTCTCCTACATTAAAAGGGTTCCCCTCCTCCTTTTCAACTCACCCCTCTCCTCCCAATTCCTCTGAGCAGAGCTCTCCCAAGAGACTCGAAGGCTCCTTTTCTTCAATAACTTCTTCGTCCGAGCTCCGATTTATGATCCGTCAATGGCCATAGTATCGTAACAATGAGGCTAATCTTCTGATCTTGGATCTTTTGTATTTCCATATTCCATTCCTTTCCAACTTCCACCCGTTGAGGTTTTTCTGGGACTCGACAGAAGTGACGGACACCGACGGACGTCTTCTAATGTTGATCTGGGGGAGCGTTGTGATCAGAACCTGTTGAGTTAGGGATCTTACCTTTGTCTCTCTAAATTGTGCATCATGAGGAGAGGGTATCCTCCTGTTTTCATGAGAAATGGTTGAACCAATAAATAAGGATAATAAATAGTTAATGAACAGGGATGGGGAAGTTGTTATGTTTATCTTATATCTTGTGATATTATGTTGTGAATTGAATGAGATTCTGCCTACTAAAAATCACGATCGTTGGGGGCATTTGCTGGATCAATTAAATGTTTCCCTATCTTTTGGACCATTTTTGTGAATGGATCCTTGTGGAATGTGGAATTTGTTTAATCACGTAAAGTTGGCCGATTAAAATCCATAACCCATGTGTGATCACCCCGGTTAAACAAAATGGAATTATGAACATGTCGGTTTTGGCTAGGTTACAAAGTGTGTGAAGGGGGGGGGGGGGTGAATCCTGGGTTGTTACGAATAGAATGAGAAGCGGGGCTACGGTTGTCTTGATTGTGGGTCGGTGTTCATGCTGTGTTGGTGTTGGGCAGCGGGGCTGCGATAAGTTGTATCAAGGGATGATGATGTACGGTGTGGTTATAGTTATGACGGTTGGCAGCAGGGCTGCAGGGTTGGGTTGGAATATGAACGGACTATGGGTTGTGAATAATAAATAAAATTGGGGAAGTTAATGAATGGTGGGGCAAGGTAATGGAACAAGAATAATAATAAATGGGGTCAGTTGTCTAATAAGAAGGACTTGGTTGTGTTGATTCTGTTTTCCTAACATGATTTGTGGATGGCAGGGATATGTTTTACGAACGATCAAAGTGGTTGGTTGTGGATAGTTGACCAGTAGTTAAGGAACTAATAAACTAATTAAACTGGAACATGAAAACCTAAATGGGGTTGGTGTTGTTGTTGGATGCTTGCTTCGTGGTAGCAGTGTTGAGGCACGTTCTCATTTTCTCTGTTTAGAAGCCATAGTTTGGGCTGTGTATTTGGTATATATATATGTATCTATATCTTTGTGATTTATTGCACCACACCCATGTTGAGAACTTAGTGCCGAACACTCCCATTTAATGGGAGAGGGTGTTCCCTTAGTTACTAGCTCCTTCCTACTCCTTCTTCCATAGGCTGTGACGGCTTGAGGAGACCTTACACACAAGAATCTTCGAGTAAGTTTCGATTCTGGTGGATTTGGACCAAGACTCTTCGGGAAGGTTTGTTTTCCCATGAATCTTCGGGATGAGGCCTGGGTGTCTTTGGGCAGGAGTTCTGTTACTAATACTGTTCCCAATAATCTTAGGGATGAGGCCAAGGTGTGTTTGGGCGAGGATGTGATTGTGGTTGTGAGGACCAGATTTGTTCGGGAGGGATGTGTGGTTGTGAGGCCCAGGTGTGTGCGGGCGGGATGTGTGGATGTGAGGCCCATGTGTGTGCGGGTGGGATACGTAGTTGTGAGTCCCAGGTGTGTGCGGGCGGGATGTGTGGTTCTTGAGGCTTAAGTGTGTGCGGGAGGGAAGAGTGTGGTAGTGTCAGGACGTTCGCCGTTAGGAAGAGCAACTAACTAGTGGGAAATGGTCCGGGGTACCCAATACTCTTGTTCTTATATACTACTACCTGTTGTGATTGTGTTTTTCTGAGTGTGGATGGTGAGGTTGGGTGGATAGAATTCCATTCTAGGTTTCTTCTGTTGTTCTCACGGTATAATAAGATGTCTCCCCACTTGTGCACGAGATAATTAGGTTTCCCTACTGATTATACTTGTATACTCACCCTACGTTAACTTTCAAGTTTCCAGGAGGACTACCAGGGTCGTGCGGGACCCCACTAGTCGGGACATGTGGAGTTGTTGCAGTTGTTGTACTCTTGTTTCTTTTGGTATTGTACTTTTGATCTTTCCTGTACTTGTACCTTGTTTCAGAACTATTTAAACATGCATGTGGGATTGGTTTGGGTTTATTTCTATACACTTGTTCCTTTCCTTTTTTGTGGTTTAGTTTTCCTATTTCCTGATCTTAAATAATAAAAAGGGTAATGCCTCCCATATATGTTAAAAACTTATACCCTTGGTGCTAGTCGCCACTCCGGAGCCTACTGGAGGCGAGACTCGGGGGTCATTATCTCCCTTCCACCATTTCCAGCTCAGGAGGCGCATCTTTGGTGGGAGGGGGTCGTGACATAAAGGTATCAGAGATGATGGTTGATAGATAGGATGGAGTCTGGAGTTAGGCACAGTGAGTATTGCATGGGATGGTAGGGCAACATTGTTGGTTAATCTTGTTGCGTGACATAGGCCAGGGAAGACCGACTAGGACATGGAATTTTAGGGCCCCTATGATCCGACGCAAGGACTCTGAGCCTACCGAACGACCAAGTGAGACTACATTAATTTCAGGTTAGATAACCTAGGGAAGGTACATGCATCATCATGATTTTGTTCTACTTGATTTGGGTGTTCTGGGAAATAAATTGAAATAAAATGGTAAAATAAAACCATGGGAATTTCCTTACTACTTGAGCTTAGGCGATCTTTGTTTACCGTACAACTATGGAACCTGGACGTCATCCCCTGGTGGATCAGACAGCTGAGGCCTGGCAGATTCAGGCGGTCGATCAGTTGAGGATTGACCGAGTGGAGGAAGATGACCCGTGGCAGAGGACTCTCCGTTCATTCCAGCAACAGGCCCTCAAGAAGTACGAGGGTAGTACTTTGGATATGGAGACAGAGGAGTGGATTGAATAGCTAGGGATCGCTTTTACTTTGATTCGTGCTCCGAGGGAGTACTGGGTTCCCCTAGCAGTCAGCCCGATTAGAGGTGTGGCACGACTGTGGTGGACGCTCTACCTCGGAGAGAGGAAAGAGACAGAGGTTCTATGGGACGACTCTGAGAAGGAATTCCAAGAGGAATTCCATTCTTCCATGATCAAGGCGGAGAAGTGGCAGGAGTTACTCTCACTTCAGTAGGGGAGTTTTTCAGTATGAGATTTGGGGATCAAGTTCAAGGATATTTTGTGATTTTCTCCGGATCTCTTTCCAGATGAGGAGTCTCTAGTGAGACGTTTGGAGGAGGCACTTCGTCCTTTTCTCCAGTATGTTGTCACCCACTTCACCCATCTGACGTACTTGGCACTACAGAAGAAGGCAGATGTTATAGAGAGGATGAACTTGCAGGGAGGTGCACCATGTGAGGGGATCCATCCAGGTTCATCGTAGGGGAAGGCAGTTAGCAGTAGGTCTCCTGCGACGGGACCTTCCAGGTTCAAGCCAGTAGGGAGCAGGCCCCAGCAGTTCCAGTTCAGATCTTCAGGTCCTCGTCCCTTTTTCACGAGACCAGGACCGAAGTGTTTTTCTTGAGGAGGTTTTGGGCACATTCAGAGTCGGTTCCCGACCCGAGCTATGTATGGTGGAGGTGGGAAGGTTCAGCGCCCACCTCAGCAGCACCAGTTGTCAGAGAGGCCCTTCCAGCAGCAGCAGGACCATGCTCCTCTGAGGGAAGACTTTGCGGGAGTAGGTCAACCTTAGGGTGAGCCTCAGGGACCTCAACCAAGGCGTGGTCGAAGGAGGTGGACGACGTCATAGAGGCATAGGAGATGGCTGTGGACAGTTTCACGCAGTAGATTTGACAAATCCAGCAGGACCAGAGGTGGTGCGTGGTACGATTTGTTTTATCCGCACTCTCATTTCTTCTTTTTTCAATTCGGGAGCTTCACACACATTTGTTGCACATGGTATAGCCCATGCCTTGGGTCTAGAAGTAGAGAGAATATCCGTACCACTGGTGCTGAGTACACCAGTTGGAGGCCAAACCAGCGTATCTTGTGTTTACCGGGGATGTGGGCTGATTTTGGGACCACATCGATCTAGTGGGGACCTTCGTTTTCTACAGATGCAGCCATACGATTTCATCCTAGGCATCGATTGGTTGTTTTCAGTTAGTGTCGTTATCGACTACTTCCGATGAAGGGTCAGGTTCTCCGACATGGATGGGAAGCGCGTATCTTTTGTTGGAGAGAGGAGCTATCAGGTATGAAGCCGGCATGTGAAGCCTCTCCTTTCCTTGATTGGTGGGTTATCAGTGGTTCCAGCTGATACAGAAATGTTGGATGTCCCGGAGGTAGATGGGGTGTTCCTCGATGTTTTTCCTGGGGAGGCTGTGACTCTACCCCCCCCCCCCCCGACATGATGTTGAGTTCAGGATAGACTTACGGCCTGGTGCCCATCCGATTTCGATGGCCCCTTATCGTATGGAACCTTTGGAGTAACGGGAGTTGCGGATTTTGATTGACGATCTCATGGAGAAGGGTTTTGTTTGACCCAGCGTATCGCCATGGGGTGCTCCAGTTTTGTTCGTGAAGAAGGCAGATGGTGGTCTCAGGTTATGCATAGACTACCGAAGGTTGAACCAGGTAATGGTCAAGAATCGTTACCCCCTTCCAAGGATAGATAATATCTTCGACCAGCTGAGGGGAGAAGGTTGGGTTTCTAAGATTGATCTACGATCCGGATATCATCATCTGAGGGTAAAGGATAGTTACATCTCGATGATGGATTTCAGGTGCATGTATGGGCACTTCGAGTTTGTAGTGATGCCGTTTGGAGTTACGAACGCACCGGCTGTGTTCATGGTACTTATGAACTTTTTCATCCAAGTGTTTCTAGACCGGTTCGTCATTGTGTTTATTGATGACATCCTGATCTACTCAAAATCAGAGGAAGAGCACGTTGAGCATCTCAGGGCAGTCTTGGAAGTCCATTGACACCACCATATTTAAGTGAAATTGTCGAAGTGTAAGTTCTTGATGCAAGAAGTACACTTCCTTGGGCACGTGGTGTCTCAGTATGGAGTTTTAGTGGACCTGTCGAAGGTTGAGGCAGTTGTTTCTTGTGTGGCACCCAAGAGGGTGGCGGAAGTTCATAGTTTCCTGGGGTTGGCAGGTTACTATAGGAGGTTCGTTTCAGACTACTCTCGAGTTGCTGCTCCATTGACAGCTTTGACTAGGAAGAACCAAGTCTTCCTATGGAGTGAGCAGTGCCAGAAAGATTTCGACTAACTGAAGGAGAAGTGGGTCAGTGCTCCCGTTCTTAGGTTTCTATAGAAAGGTTTGTAGTATGAGGTGTTTTGTGATGCTTCTGGCCTTGGTCTGGGGTGCGTGATTATGCATAAGAAGGGAGTGATCTGTTATGGGTCTAGGAAGTTGCGCCCTCACGAGTGTAACTATGTCACCCATGACCTAGAGCTTGTAGCCGTAGTGTTATCACTGAATATTTGGTGACATTACCTCTTTGGGGAGCGCTTTTTGGTCTTCTCAGATCACAAGATATTGCGTTATATCTTCTCCCAGCGTGACCTGAACATACGACAACGTAGATGGGTCGAGTTTCTCCAATAATATGACATCGAGATCTCTGACACTAAAGGTAAGGGAAACTTTGTAGCTGATTCCCTGAGTAGGAAGTCACATAAGGAAGTGGTTCGGAAATCCGCTAATGCTTGTAAAGCGATGGGAGAGTTGGCTGCCTTGCACTTGGATGCCAGGGTAGAAGGTGTTAGAGGCTTTTTATTTTAGATGATGGTGCATTCCTCCTTTTTGCAGCAAGTGGAAGAGTCTCAGTGGGGGGACTCCGAGGAGGATGTGACGCGGGATCGTATCGATCAGGGGAACGCTCCAGAAGGATGGTCAGAGGACAACTGACATCAGATGCTTTTTCATGGAAGGTTTTTTTGTTCCGGAGGTGATGCGTGAGGGAGTTCTACGTGAGTTTCATAGCTCATCCTTGGTGGTACTTCCAGGAGTTTCAAAAATGTACCGAGGCCTAAGGGAACAATTTTGGTGGCCCGGGGTGAAACTGGAAGTGGCAGAGTTTGTGGATAAATGCCTATTGTGTCACCAAGTCAAGGCTAAAAACCGTGTTACCAATGGTTTGTTGCATACTTTAGATGTCCCGGAGTGGAAGTGGGATGAAATATCAATGGACTTCGTCACAGGACTACCTAGAGATCAGGGTGGTTATGATGCTATCTGGGTAGTGGTAGATCGACTGACGAAATCTACTCACTTCTTAGCAATTAAGGATTCAGGCCCGGTGAGTACCTTAGCACAGAGGTACGTAGACGAGGTTGTGCGGTTGCATGGAGTTCCAAAGACTATCGTCTTAGATCGGGTTACTTGATTTACCTCACGAGTATAGAGGGGGATACAACATACTTTTGGAACCCACATTCGTCTTACCACTGCTTTCCACCCCTAGACCAATGGGCAGAAAGATCGTACTATCCAGACGTTGGAGGACATGCTGCGAGCATACGTTCTGGATTTCAAAGGATCATGGGTACGACACTTGCCTTTAGTGGATTTTTCCTACAACAACAGCTTCCACTCTACTATTAGCATGGAACCGTTTGAGGATCTGTATGGAAGACCATGTCGTTCACCCATTTGTTGGGTAGAGGTTGGTGAGACAGGTGCTCTTGGGCCAGAGGTAGTACAAAGAACCATAGAGAAAGTTCATCTTGTGCGTGAGAGGATGAAAGCGACTCAGGACCGATAGAAGTCTTATGCTGATTGTTAGAGGTGGCCTTTGGAGTTCGAGGTGGGATATCATGTGTTCTTGAAAGTTTCCCCTCGACAGGGGCATCAGAGGTTCGGGAAGGGGAGTAAACTCTCCCATAGGTTCATCGGACCTTTCGAGGTGCTGAGGCGAGTCGGAGAGGTGGCATATCAGCTGGCCCTACCACCTCAGTTGGAGAAGGTTCATGACGTCTTCCAAATATCCCAGCTTCGTTGGTACTTACACAATGACTCTCACGTTATCGACTGGGGAGATCTAGATATGCGAGAAGACGCGACCATTGAGGAACGACCAGTCAGAATAAAGGATCGTAAAGAGAAGGTTATCCATGGATGAACCATCGCCTTGGTTCGTGTGTTGTGGAGGCATGGAGGCCTCGAGGAGAGAACATGGGAGCAGGAGGCCCAGATGCATGATCAGTACCCGGAGTTGTTTTGACTTGTGTTTTCCCTTGTTATTCTGAGATTTGTGTTGATGTTATACTCTGTACCTTTGATATATGGAATGCTTGGCTTGTCTGTTGTGAGAAGTTTTTTTCCTTGTTCTCTGGATGTGTGTAATGTGTCTGGATATGTGGATAAAAGGGGAAACCCAGTCCTTAATCGAGACGCATTAATGCGGATGCGATTGAACCCTTGAAGGCGAGTCAGTGCCACCTAAAGCGGATAATATCTCAACATGGGATAATGAATTCCCCAAGCCATGAGTTCAGGCAGTGTGCAGGTTGTACGGTGTTGGGGGCAATGTAAGTTGGAAAATACTAATGTATATAAGTGGAAAGTCCCAATCCTTAATATAGATACATTAATGCGGATGCGATTAAACCCATGCAAGTGAGTCAGTTCCGCCTAAAGAGGATAATATCTCGACATAGGAGAGATAATTCCTAACACCTATGATTAGGGTTGTTGGTTGGGTACCTGTTATAATGATAAACCTAAGAGGTATCGTTTTGGGTTCCTATGGGTTGGTTTTTGAATTCTCGGGGATGAGAATGTTTTATGTGGTATCGGTTGTAATGGATCGGACCTCTCCGACCCATTCCTTTGTCAAAAATAATGTCACGAAGTGTTCTGGAGGGTAAAATGGACTTTTCCCACACTTTCCAGAATTTTGTAAGTAAACGTCGTGTAGTGTGAGTACACACCATTTACCACCTTTCCAGGTATACCCCGTGTTGAAGGCCATGTCCTTGCTGTGTGAAATTAATGAGTACACGCCGTGTATCCAATACTACATGTCATGTAGTCCCTCCCCGCGTACGCGTTACCTCAACCCGTGTGTTGACCAGTCAACGGCCATGTGCCGTGTTGAGGTTGTGTCCTTTCCATGTGAAATAAATGAGTACATTTTGTGTATCCAATACTACATGCCATTTAGTCCCTCTCCGTGTACACGTTACCTTCAACCCATGTGTGGACCAGTCAACGGCCGCGTTCCGCGTTGAAGGCCGTGTTGGAAGCCGCGTGGTAACCATGTGAAATGGCCGAGTACACACCATGTACTAGGAAGTAAACACTGTGTAATTTTGTTTTTCACACCTATAAAAGGAGGGGTCCCTTCATCCTTTTCAAATCACCCCTCTCCTCCCCATTTCTCTGAGCAGAGCTCTCCCAAGAGATTCGAAGGCTCCATTTCTTCCATAAATTCTTCATCCGAGCTCTGATTTACGTTCCGTCAGAAGCAACGGGATCTTAACGACAAGGTTGATCATCTGAGCTTGGATCCGTTGTCTTTACTTCGGCCTTTCCTTTCAAATTCCACCCTAGGAGGTTTTGCCGGGACTCGACAGAAGTGACGGATGCCGACGGGCGTCTTCTAAAGTTGATCCGGGGGAGCGTTGTGATCAGAACCTATTGAGGTAGGGATCTTGCCTTCGTCTCCCTAAATTGTGCATCATGTGGGGAGGGTATCCTCTTGTTTTCATGAGAAATGTCTGAACTAATAAATAAGGATAATAACTGGTTAGAGAACAGGGATGGGGAAGTTGTTATGTATATCTTATATCCTGTGATATTATGTTGTGAATTGAATGAGCTTCTGCCTACTGAAAATCATGGTCGTTGGAGGCCTTTGATTGGGAAATTAAATGTTTCCCTATCTTCTAGCCCGTTTTTGTGAATGGAACCTTATGGAATGTGGAATTTGGTTAATCATATAATGTTGGTCGATTAAAATCCGGAACCCTTGTGTGATCACACCGGTTAAACCAAATGGAATAATGAACATGTGGGTTTTTGCTTGGTTACGTGGTGTGTGAAAGGTGGGGTGAATCCTGGGTTGTTACAAATATAATGAGATATAGGGCTGCGGTTGGCTTGATTGTGGGTTGGTGTGAATGTTATGTTGGTGCTGGGCTGCGGGGCTGCGATAAGTTGTATTAAGGGATGATGATGTACAGTGTGGTTGTGGTAATGGCGGTTGGAAGCGGGGCTGCAGGTATGGGTAGGAATATGAACGGACACTGGGTTGTGAATAATAAATAAAATTTGGGGAGTTAATAAATGGTGGGGCATGGTAATGGAACAAGAATAATAATCAATGGGGTCGGCTGGCTAATAAGAAGGACTTGTTTGTGTTTCTTGTGTTTTCCTAACTTGATTTTTGGATGGCAGGGATATGTTTTATGAACGATCGATGTGGTTGGATGTGGATAGTTTCCTAGTAGTTAAGGAAATAATAAACTAATTCTGCTGAAATGTGAAAACCTAAATGTGGTTGAGGTTGTTTTTGTATGCATGCTTTGTGGTAGCCGTGCTGAGGCACGTGCTCAGTTTCTCTATTTAGAAGCCATAGGTTGGGCTGTGTGTTTGGAATATATATATATGTATCTATATCTTTGTGATTTATCGCACCACACCCATGTTGAGAACATAGTTCCAAAAACTCCCATTTCATGGGAGAGGGTGTTCCCTTAGTTACTAGTTCCATCCTGCTCTTTCTTCTATAGACTGTGATGGCTTGAGGCGACCTTACACCCAAGACTCTTCAGGTAGGTTTCGATTGGGGTGGATTTGGCCCAAGACTCTTCGAGCAGGGTTTTTTTCCCAAGAATCATCAGGATGAGGCCCAGGTGTCTTCGGGCGGAAGTTCTGTTACTATTACTGTTCCCAAGAATCTTTTGGATGAGGCCCAGGTGTGTTCGGAAGAGGATGTGATTGTGGTTGTGAGGCCCAGGTGTGTGCGGGCGGGATGTGTGGTTGTGAGTCCCATGTGTGTGCGTGCGGGATCCGTAGTTGTGAGGCCCAGGTGTGTGCGGGCGAGATGTTTAGTTATTGAGGCCGAGGTGTGTGCAGGCTGGAATAGTGTAGTAGCGTTAGGACGTTCTCCGTTAGGAAGAGAAACTAACTAGTGGGAAATGGTGTGGGGTACCCAAAACTCTTGTTCATATATACTACTACCTTTTGTGACTGTGTATTGGTGAGTGTGGCAGGTGAGGTTGGGTGGATAGATTTCCTTGCTAGGTTTCTTCTGTTGTTCTCACGTGACCTTAGGATGTCTCCCCACTTGTGCACAAGAGAATTAGGTTTCCCTACTGAGTATACTTGTATGATCACCCTACGTTTACTTTCAGGTTTCCAGGAGGACTACTAGGGCCGTACGGGACCCTACTAGTAGGGAAAGTTGGAGTTGTTGCAGTTTTTGTACTATTGTTTCTTTTGGTATTGTACTTTTGAGAATTCTTCTACTTGTAACTTGTTTCTGAACTATTTAAACATGCATGTGGGATTGGTTTGGGTTTATTTCTATACACTTGTTCCTTTCCTTTTTGGTGGTTTACATGTCCTATTTAACGATATTAAATAATAAAAAGGCTAATTCCTCCCATATATGTTAAAAACTCATACCCTTGGTGCTAGTCGCCACTCTGGGGCCTACTGGAGGTGGGACACGGGGGTCATTATCTCCCTTCCACCATTTCCAGCTCAGGAGGGGCATCTTTGGTGGGAGGGGGTCGTGACACATCAAAACCGAAAACACCTCTAGAAATCAAGGAAATATCGAACTAATAAATCTATGATCTTGGTATTTAAATGATTTTTGATAATGATATGTATGGAAAAAGCATCTACATTCCTCATAAAAAAATTAGTGTGGGATAAATTCATGATTAATCATATATGAAACACAAATAAAATACCAAGAGACCCATTATACTACAAACCTCAATAAAAATGATGGATGATTCCCAAGAAACAAATACATAAATAAATAATATGTCCAGAAACACACCATAATAGGACACCACATACACAATTAAATGAACCCTATAATTCCAAATCATATAGTTGGACATCTTTATATAGTTACGGTTTCATCAATGGTCTATAGATATTTCCCAGATATGATTGGCACATTCCTCTTCTAACATCGTGTAGTTAATACAATGTAGTTAAACATGACTGAAAACAAATGTAGAAAATAATGGAACATGGAGTTAATGAACCCAATGAACATATACTATTTGATAGTGAAACCAAAATACATGACTACAAAGATGATATTTTCATACATATTTTAGAAATATCTCATTGGGATTTCTACATTATTTATCATATACTTTCTATATCATGTCCACATGCCAATATTAGAGAACCGGTTAACTCCCCTCAACTAGTGAAAAAGATCATTAGTTCTTAGATAAGGGATGTCTTTTCTGATCATCACCTGATTCATCCACAAGTTTCCAATAAATAGAATCAATCTTCTATCTACCATCATGATCATTAAAACTAGATAAGACCACAGTAAAACAACAGGTTTGATTAAGATATTATATACCAGATAATCTATCTAAACCCCCTAATATCATGTATAATTGGGTTATAACCAATACGGGGCCTTTGAAATCATATATCACCAGGATAATGATCTATCCTCATATCAATATCATTTTAATGGGGTAGTTTCACGATTACCATGTAAAAACCAACTAAAAACTCCACAATGATCTTAGTAACTTCCAACATACCAAGTTCTACAATTTCTAATGAAAAATTAGAAATCAAGGAATCCAAGTTCCCTACACACTTACTACCCAACATACAACTATTCTCTCCAAAAAACAGCACCCAACCATCCTCATCCATGAATGTGAAACAACTATTGATTCAGATTATAACAACCTACAGGCAGTACAAAAAGTTCTTGTCATTGATAAAATACTATGATTGTATCAATAGAATGAAAATATAACACCAAAATAGATGATTCCAAATTCTTAGTGTACACCCCCAACACACATCAAATAAAATGTTTTGACCACAGACTATGGAAGAAAATAACAAGGGCATGATAAGCCTATTCACATCTATTACTAGACCAAGGAATAAAGTAGTTGAATCCACATAGTGTTAATATCATGAATAAAATAATGAATAAATTGGAGTGGATGATAATTTAATATTACCTTGAATGATATATATCCCCTTGGGAACTGATATAAAAAAACATGAAATTTCCAACATTTGTCTCCCCTACCTCACTACTAATGACAACCTACATGGAAGCACTCAGTTTGAGGTCCCTAATGACAATAGAGATATTGTGGTTGACCAATTCAATCCCAATATCATTTTGATGTATCATAATATTACTTTCATTGCTACCTAAACGGAATCATTGGTAGGTAAAATTGAGTCTAATGTGGAACCATAACCCCTCTATATTGTTGGTCCATTTGAACAACTGTGTACTAATTATAACAATAATCATGACCCACACAAGTGAAAAAGATTGACCCAATACCCCCTGTAAATTTGTAAATCCACTAACCCCAAATGTATGAAAATTAAGATACTGAGGTTATATCCCTATTAGTGAAAACCTTAAAGGACCTAGAACATAAGACCTACCTCTGCATCCTCTTCATTAAAAGAAACCCTTATAATTCCCCTATAATAGAAAAACTATAAACTACTGAATAATATTGATTATGTAAAACATTATTAATACTTATAGGTATATTATATATGTAAAAGGTGTAACTATAAACAAGATACAGGGGTAGAGTTCCTACATGATTCATCATTCACGAGACCCCGCATTGTGGAAAAGATCAAGGGATAAATAAAAAATAACATATAACATGATCCCAAGTTCCCAAAATAATATTATCATATTCTAATGAATGTGAAAATAATACTCCTTCACATCCATCGTGGTCGATTATAGAAACTCTTGTCATAAACCTTTATGAATGTCTTAAAATGATACTTTTATCTCATTCTTCATGATCATATACAATTACCACTATTGATATGTATATTATCACATTAGAAGAAATCCCAGGAGAACCAATACTCTAACTAAACCCATATCAAAATGAAGGAGATATCAATATCCTCTAACAATTTATCTACATATAGATCAAAATTCAATAACCCCATACATGTACAAATACTACCACTATATCTCACGAAATTTATTATGGCATTTATCCATATCCTCAACTTGTTTAATCCTCCAATAAAGAATCAATCACCCATCCAGACATCACCATCCTCAACCACACAGAGATGATTTCCATGATCCATAATTGAAAATGGAAAAAAATATTATGATTAGTAGTATGATGTTTTATTAGAAATTATTTTAAATCATTTGAATCCCCCAATACCTCCCGATTCTGAATGGAAGATAAATAATAATGCTGAATGTACTGACCATAGGTCTCAAACATAAATTCAAAATCCCATTACAATGTATTTTTGTACAATAAAACTCCTTGAATTTGATCATTGGGGCCATGATATCTCATTTCCTAGTTGGTACTCCATAAATGGTACCTTATAAAATATCAACTAACTCAATTTACATACCAACCCCTGATATCTATACAAATTCTAACTTCAGGAATAACCATTTATCTCATTAAAAATCCTTGATGATACTTTATCATGACTCCCACAATACCAATACTGTGATAATAATGAAATATTAGATACAATGGACCATATTTCCCACCACTAGTAAGACCTAGGAAGTAGACTAGCATAGAGGATATAAGAATATCACATTTGGACATAATTATCCACTGTAAAATAAGATTGGGAGACAGGATATTAACCAACAAAAAAATCCATGAAATAATATAAATGAAAGGAATCAGAAGCGTCTATGAGTGCATTAATAGTATATAAATACAATGTGACTCTCAATAAGTATAAAAAATAAATTCATAAGGTTGTGACATTGAAACAACTCCGAATTCCAAACTATTAATTTCTACAATGGTCCATGAATTTATATTGGAGACCATATAAATAGTATTCATATATATATAGAGTGAGAATACAAGTATAATTATTTTGATCACACATAAATTCACTCATTCACATGTGAAAAGATAATTCTAATGACTCTTATAAGAAAAACATCACATAAAACAAAAAACTGGTATCTAGCCATTCACATTTACATTGATCCATGACTAACAAAAATCACCAATAATTATTGTAAAATAAAAAATAAATGTAGTGATAAAATGGTTAACCCTCACTAAATTCCATTTTATTTTCTACTCTCGAACTCCAAATTCATATGTATTGGTGAAACTATATCTTCTATATAGTATTTCTATATTATACCAGGTTAATCACATCACATTTCACCCAATGACATTAGGTCCATCATGTCACATCTCACCCAAGTATTTCCAAGTCATCATAACTATGGAAATAACATCCATCGTCCAAGAAAAATAATTCACATAACATTACCTTACCAATGCATCTCCAAAATAAATAACTCCCCTAATAGTATCCATCTCCACACAAATAACAATGATAGAACACTATAATGAAAATATGGAAACTCCCCTAAATCCACCATTGATCGATCTCTCGGGACTGGTGTTGAATTCCAATTAAAATAGATTGAAATACCTCCAAGTGATTAACTTCGGTCCACTAATAACCATTATAAAATTTTGACGAATTATTGGTTTTGTACGGATTTTGGATTTTATAGGACAACATTAAAAAAGAAAACCATGAATATATACACCACATGATTAAACAAAACTACTAAATATGATTGGGCCATGATGTAAGGGATGGGACCACATCACAGCAGAGCTTGTCAAATTCGAGTCTAAGAATCATGGTGATGTCAATGTTAAACATCTGGAAAAGAAACCCCAGATCGAAAATATGGTGCATCATAATACATTAAACCATAGAACCTTACAACCATTAATGAGGTCACACAAGATCCCAACACTAGGGGACAACAACCCCAATAATATAATAATAATAAAACCATGCATCCTAGAATCCACACCATTTCCAGCATCCATTCATCATAGATACATAAAAAAATATTATAACCACCAATATTACAACTATAAACCCCTACACTAAGGACAAACATTTTATGCCACAATAACTACCCTCTATAGTGTAATTCAATCATCTGCACCGTAAAATAATCATCAATCGCTATAACTCGTAATTTCTCCCTATTTCTCCATCATAACATCCTCCAGACACCTCAATCACCATGATTCTCATAATGTAATGGGTAAAAAATTAAAACCATTAGATAATTTTACTTTATAAAATTGATCAATAATCATCCTCCTCTCTCTTTTATCCATGATATTGTGTTGATCACTGATGATTGTCCCCTCACATATGAATTCATTGAAATGGAATCCTATATTCAAATCATGATAGAATTTATCTAGACGTGATCTCAAAATTCAATAACCATTAGCCTCATTACAAATCATATATTCACCTCTTGTTTTTTCACTAGGCTCTTAAAATGGAAAGAACACAATTTCTTCTACCACATTACATATTTTTTAGTCAGTTCAATGCCATGATGTTAAAATGTATTTACCTATATAACCATTCCTTTGTAGACCACATATGGATGTTGACTAATAAACATTTTGTAAATAAGTCCCTACAGAAACACAAAACCAAGTAGTTTTAAATAATTTAAGATTAATTTAATCTAGATCATTTTTAATTTCACATCATCACTACATTTAATCACTATAACCAACCATTATAATGCATGTAACTATTATAGGTGACTACCCCAAAATATTTTTAAGATTATATAACACATTAAAATGTATTAAGTTCCCTTTATTAGATCAAAAGTTCCATAAAATACTACATCCAACTTAGTATCCCAATCCTACATCATGAGTTAATCTCAACATACAATGATTACCAACAAACCCACAAAATCAACAAAATTATATGTCCAAAATACCCATCCTATCACTCAGCTAAAATCTATTATACCCCCTACTATGGACCACTGATGATGGCTACCCATATTGAGTCAGTAATAAAGAAGATTTTCCCTTAAACCCCACCTCTAAATGTCCCCATGTTGGTGCCTAGAACTGAGGGTATAAAACAAGCAGTGGGAGGCATTTTTCTCTTCCAATAATTTAATTCTTAGAGATAAGATAATGACCTCTGATAAAAACCATGGAACCCAAATATGAAATAAACTTCATTTCAAAATTAATTTAAACACATACAAATAAATGTCCAAATAATTATTACCATGGGAAATTTTACGAGAATAACTCCATATAAACTTCACACTCCATGAAAGGTATGTCCAGCTTAGTCATTGAAACTCTCTTGAAATCAAGGAAATTTGTTTTCTTATAAAAATAATTACTATAACATGTATAAATAATATTATCCTAAATAAGGTCTCTTATGAAAATTGGATTAGATCATGCTTATACTATAATGAATGAGAAATGTACTAAAAATAATCTATACATGTCGACTAATCATCCTCAACAAAAACAATTCTCACTCCCCAAATAATGCATCCAAATAATATGTATAATATAAAATTATTATAATTCAAAATGTCAATCAACTACTTACCCACTAATAATATATATTGATTCATAACTTTATCATCATTCATGTGTCTCATATCAAAGGTATTAGGGTATCATGAACATGAAGAACATATACATATTTCCTTATTTCTACAATGAATGATAACAATACAATTCAAATTAATTACAATCACTGATACCAATCCATCCCTACTATAATTTATCAATAATTTATCTTTATTATCTAAGAATCTCCACAAATTGCGGAATAATAACTAGGTATTACCAACAACCATGCCATCATCACTATATATCACTACCAAAGGAGATATCATCCCTATGAATTTTCAAATACTAAGGCATCATCACTCAAAATCTTCAGGAAATGATCAACATATGTAGGAAGTTTCTATAAATAACATAAAAATAAATTTACGTAGTCTCTAACAATGACCCTCTTTTAAGAACACATCAACAACAATTGCATTTTCCACAATGTTTACACATCTCACTATGACATATGCACCCAACTATTACTACTAATAAATTTAACTCACCACAAATCATAGTCACAACACCTCCTGTAATCTATTTAATTTATTATTTAATAAAATTTCCATATTTTTCTATTTACTAAAGCATTCCATATTAATAATCATTAAAATGAACATTTAATGACCAGACCCACCTAAGCACAAGCCCAAATAAATTAATCATTTTACAACTATATGAATACCCCTTAATTATCATTCGAACTATTAATCAATTAAAATATTTTAAATATATTCCCTTTTCATTTCAAATTAAACTATTCTCATTAATTATTTACTGGGGAGCTATTTCACATGAAATAAAATAATAACCCTCAAACCTCACAAAAACAACCATAAATCACCCATTTTACATAGACCACAGAAAAACACAATCCAAAAAAATCATATTCCTAGTTTCTCAAGACATTGAATGTCTGATATGGTCAATAACATCACCACTAATCACCCCAAAATAACAAACACCAAATGATAGGAACAAAAAAACACATACTAGATTTTATCCCTTAAAAATTCCATAATTTCAATTTATGGAGGGATTTCAATGAATTTCATCGTATCTTTCATAGTTTCTACCACACAATTTCCATAATTAAACACAACATATATCATAAAATTTTAACATGATTATGGTTTTATGATATGGGGGTTCAAAAAAATATCGATAATAATTATTATTTTTAGTAATAGCAGATATTACGTATAATCACCAAACCAATATCACAAAATAAATTAATAACATTTGAATTTATCGCCTTACCTTGGAATTTAATTATTTTTTGTGACTTATATAATTTATTTAGAAACTAAATTCCACAAAAAATGAAAAATAGAACGATAATTTTATTGATGTGAAAATATAAATAGATATCCTAGATCTACAGCCTACATCATGGATTTTTGAATTGTTGTGCATGACAAATGTATTAAACATATTATCAATAGATTTATATCTCACCATTAAGGTAGTAGAAACCTATAATACCGTGTTCCCCATTAACATCTTTCTACAATATCTCCAATACTATTAAATCGCACAACCAAAATGTTCTTTGGGATAATAACTATAAGGAAATAGAAAGGGAAAAGAAGAAAACTCACCTTATATTGGTATGAATAAATATTCCCATATTAGGGGGTATGTAAATGGAAGAGGATATAAATTACTATTTAATAACACACCTATGTGTCACAATAGTAGAGAGGGAAGTATGCTATGTGATGTTGAAAAATGAGATCTATAATATATAGACATGTTTTTCTCAATGGGTCATGTCATAAATAAAAATCCATTCCATAGTCAATTGATATTCTTTAAAAACTATATCGTAACACCACGAAATAAACTATAATTACCCCTCCCTCGATCATATATCCTACAAAAATCTATAGTTTTAACAGTGATCAATTCTAATTTATCCTAGGTAATGACATGATGCAGCCACTGCACTATGTCGCAGATTCCTATAAAGAGAATTTGAATGAAAATAAGACTCTCCAAGGATCCAAGTTGTAACATAACTCTACACCATAAACACCTCTCAGAAGGAAGAGGAATGTGAATCTCATCCCCTTGAACTCCCATGACCCTAGAAAAACTATACATAATAGTAACCATCTTTGAAAGTATGACATTTTTCTAATCTCCTCCAAACAAAGAATATCTACCCACCAATTTTCCCATGGGGATTTACCCAAGTCTTCATGTCATATCCCACATCTAAAATTGATATTCTAACTCTGACTCCTTATCTCCCTCCTATAGGCTCATATTGATACCACTGTCACCGTAATATATGAAAAATAAAATGATTTAAGATATGTGTAGTCATAAAAACATTTATTTCAAAACATTATTCTCATATATTAAATTCTACAGTAATGATATATTTTTAATTAACTTATAATTTTCAGTTATTTGTTGATAATATTGATTATCATTTGTTAGTATTTTAATTAGTAATTTTTCTATTCCGATGTAATAGTTTTTGTCATCACCTAATGTTCACAAAATCATCATGTCCATAATTATAGTCTTATATACTATTCAAAATTCTAGTATAAAAATGTTATAAATATAAATCGATTGTTTAATAATCTTTGAAATTAGGAAATTATGTCTCAGTATAATAGTTATGGCCGATTAAAAAAATTATGGACATTTATTTTCAACATAATTGGAATGTTATATTTAAATACTCATAATCATGTCTTATTATTGTATTTATTAATTAAACTCATTTATGAAATTATCCTTGTATGTTAGTAAGGTAAAATTCAATGACTCTTCAATGGAGGCTTTAAAATGACTATAATAATGGTGATGCTTTTTTGAATAATGGAGTAGAATATTGTTAATAGGTATCATGTCAAATTAATAATATTTTATTATAATATTTAAATATAGGTTATTTATGAAATATAATATTTATACTATTGTTTAATTATTTCCATATATATCTTTTAAAATTCATGAAGTATTGGATCTTTTATGATCCTCAGCAGGGATAAGATAACATTGTCATACTAAATCAAAGAATCAACCACCATGTCCTATTTATTTGGTTTGTAATGAATTGATAATTCATAATCACTAATTTTCATTGATTATCTCCACCAGAAAATGTTCATCGTACAATGTATTAATATTTCATTTAATATTTTTTGGACATTTTACATATCGATCCTATATATATAAATTTATGCCTCCAAATAATTAATGAAAATTAATATATCTAACTCTACATCATGAAATGTGTAATTTGTTTAATGAAACACCAATTATTGAGATTATTCATCTGTAGTAATGTAATTATATTAGATAACACATCATAATCATTTATTATATGCATAAACATAGATTATAATCCTGTATCCATTGAAGGGTAATGTAAGAATAAGTTTTATGAAAAATATTCTCTTAAATTTCATGAAATTTTACTTGTATTCATCTAACTAGAGAAACATAGATATCATCCATGTTTACTTGGTGAGTCTATTTTAATCTCATGATAAATTTTCTATAACAATCAATAATATCTATCTAAACCAATAACACATCAGATCTATGTTACAATCGATAGTATATTCCAATAATTAGTAACCTCCTTATTTAATGGAATTACAAATTTAGACTTTATTAAGATTGTATTACCAAAAAATGAATCATTTTTGGGGCAAATTAATACATAAAATTCTTTTCATACATTTTATCCATCCTTGGGATCTTCATTACAACTATATTGTGATATTACTTTGGTTCCATTATAGATTAATATATAATGACATCTTCTATAAATAATTCCAAAAATAGATAATGTTAACCCCTAAATACTCTAATCATTAAATCCATGAATATATTAGGGTAATTAGTAACAACAAATGGTATAAATGTATATCCATAATTTCCATACCTAGAAAAAATAATTTATTGTGTATATCTACCTTCTTGACCCTTAATTGATGATATCCAAAATGAAGCTAAATCATGGAAAAGTATTGATCATTATATAGTTGATCAAAAAATTCAACAATATAGTGTATAAGATACTTATTCTTGATTTTGATCATGTTATGATCCTGAAAATCATTTCATATGATCAAATATATATATTTATTTAAAAAATGAATATTTGAACCCTAAGGTAGATCACAAGACCAAATAAAAACCCTTGGTAATATTATCTAGGTGTTCCTTCATGAGTACATATTACATAATCAAGTCCTTCTTATAGAGTGAATTTTAAATTTTTGTAGAAACTGTTATAATTTATATTGATTACTCAACTTCACATTTCAGTGGAAGACTAGGAAACTCATCTAGAAAGAAAAAAAGAAACTCCAACACAATTGGAATATCATTTCTATCGAGTTTCTCCAAAAGAGTTTGAGATATACACCCATTTTAATGGGATTTAATACTAATACAAAATATTTGATCGCCAACTAATTTTAAAAAAACTCTTTGCAATGATAGACAATTGTAAATTTCTTTTGAAAATAAAATGTGGCTTCTCTTCCTCATAAATGATTGTGTGATTTTTTAGACTATTCCAATCCAATAGTTGGATAATATGAAACAATATTTCTAAGAGAATAACATGACTATTAGGACTCTCATTCAAATAAACATCAATCAATGAAGAAACATATAATTCAGATGTGATCATCACAGAATTTGGGTTGTCATATATAATTCAATATCTAATAATTAGGGAGAAATTTTGATATCCTTATCAAATTTTTAATATATAATAGTGTGTATATATATATATTAAAATAATACATTATTGAATAAATATTGGATGATAAGTTTACCCTTTACCATGTAATTGTAACACCCTTATATGAAATAGTCATCACATGTGATTTCCCATGGTCTCTCAAATTAAGAGGTTGATGACATTAATCAACATCATTAACCATCATATTTGGGAACTAGTTATAATCTTGTACATACACATTTCATTTGAAAAATTGGAGTGTGTGTGGTGAATTAAATGGATATTTCTCCATATTCACATCATTATTTAACATCATACCACCACTATTGAAGTCGATTTCATAGGGACCTTCATTGCCAAATGTTAAACACTTACCAGCCAATATGATATATATTTGTTCATGTTTTTATCGACATGTTGATCATGATGGAAATATGATGTACTAATACCTATAGTTTTTACTATTTATATTGAATAAAATATTAAATATATATCAAAACCAATACATTGAATAGTAATTTTTAAAATCCCAAACTATTATAAATTAAATTCCCCATGAATTTTTAATAAATGTCTTATTGTATAATATGGCTATAGAAAGCATAGTCACCTATTTTTTCATATTATTCCCAATGGATTTAAAATATAATTATGTATCATTATCAAAGATTATATAGCCATTTAATAGATACACATGATTAGTATAAATATCGCATTTTATCAAATCTAATTGTTATAGAAAATGAATTGATGGATTTAACCAGATGGATCATACACTATGAAGCACTTTTATATGTGTTTCTAAGAGAGATATCATTTTTGTGATTTTACCTTGACCAATAAAAATATGATGTCCAACAACATAAGAATTAACGAAACCGTTTATAAGAGATGTTAAAGCTCATCGAGAACACATCCCACCCCATGTTTTCTGAACAGCCACATAGAAGTCTCACCATCATGAACCTTACCCATAGAGCGTTTCATGGAGTTTTAAAAAGTTATGCTACAAGACCCATGATATTTTATAATTGATATTGTTTTTTATAAAATAATTAATATATTTCTATCCTATAATTGTAATATTATAAATTATTTTTATTTTTATTCAATAATACATAAATAATATTTTTGGTTCATATTCAATTTGAATTAATAAATAACTTTTAAAGAATTTCCGGGTATTTCAATCAAATAATATTTTAACTGAAAATTATTATTAAATTAATGTTATTAAAAATAAATGAGAAAATAGTTTTTATAAAATCAATGTATGTTTTATAAGGGTCCAAAAAAGTTATTGTCAAAAAACCCATCATCATCAATAAATGTTGGTTTTTATTTTAAAATTGAAAATTAAAATATTTGTAAAATTATTTAGGTAAAATGAATATTATTTGTGGAATCATGATTTTAAATTTTTCAAGAAGTGAATATTTCAATATCTTCCAAGATATCCAAGTTTTCAGGTAAAAATAAAATTCTATATAAATATGATATGATTTTGATTAAATATTAATTACCCAACACTAGTCTAAAATGTAATATAAAAAGAATCCAAAAAATAATATAATCTTACATTGAAATAAATTTATTTTAAAATTATTATATTTATTTTTAGAAACCATTATGAATCTTGTAAGGCATATAATATATTTTGTGATTTTAAATTCATTTCATTATGATTGTGACTAACCTACACTTCAACAATGGTACTTTATTAATATTTCTAGTACAATTTTTTGTCAAATTAAAAATCCACTACCCCATGGTTAAAATCATTGGAAAACCCTTGTAATGTTTTTTGGTTTTTTATATTTTATTATAAAGATTTCATAACTAAAATTATATTCAAATATCCATTTCTTCCTATATAAAATCACCCAAGAAAAGATTTGTCTTCAATAAAACTATTTTTTACATTACATTACTCATCTTTCCACTCCCATGATTCAGATGAATGTTTTTATAATCTTCTAAAAACCCCTAACATGAATTTGGAGTCACACAATCATGTAAGTGATCTAAAACTCTCCATTTTTCACAAGAAGTCCTTTAATATTATTTATTTTAATTTTAATTTGATTATGATGGGATATGATATTACATATTCCACTTATTATCCATTATATATATATATATATGAGATATTACCTTCACTCTCATGTATTCCTCCCATGGTCCTTTATGTACACCTATTACCAGGCCAAGGTTTCGTTAGGGTTCTTTTATCAATTAATCATTTTACATTACTTAATGCCTTATAGTTACTAATTAATAATATCGAGATATGATTTCCCAATCCATATTCCATCCCATTTTATTTCCAAATAATGAGAGATCCATTTGTCTCTCATAAACCATTTTTATGAATTTATATGTGACATCATTATTCTGCTGAAATTTCACCGTTATTTTCCATTTGAAAATAATTGTAGAGTGATCACCATACCCATTGTTATATTAAAAGCATTCATCATTAATTTTTGGATATTTAAATTTAATTAATCATAATTTAATAATCATGGAATAAATTATTATCATGAAAGAATCCATGTTGTTTGATATATGTGTAAGACAAAATCATGAGAATGAAATTATTATGATGGGTGTTCCTAGATAGCTATGTAACACATTGGGAAATGATTAGTATCAAGCTATGTAATGATTGAATAAGGTGGTACATTATTCATTAATGGTACTTTTTCCACCATGAATTCATAGTGGTTTATCCTTGACCTATGTTCATGATTACATATTATATGTTTCTGAACTATTTTCATTGTTTTGATTGTCATTATATATCAATTATTATTATTCATGTTCCATTTATTATCATTAAAATTCCTATTTTATAACATTTATATGTTATGTTATTTTTATCTCCAAAATAGTATTTATCGATCAAACTTATCTTATGTATGTCCCTAGGTTATCCCATGCAGTTTTATATTCGAAATAATATGTTGATCATGTTAAATATGTTATCAATAAGGCATATCGAGGATGTTTGTAATAATGATGTTGTATCCCTTGTTAAATATGTCATGTTATGTACCTAAATTAAAAAATACACAATAATTATTGGTATTTTGGGTTGTATTTGGTGTAAATATATCTAATAAATAAATTATTAATGTGTAACAAATAGCATGGTTCTCATATTAATATAATATCCATTTCTAAACTAATAGAACAGCAGTTGATTTCATCATATCATCAGAAATATAATATTTGATGAACCATTTGGATACATGGTTTTATGATATTGAATATTATAACATCCTTAAATTTTGGATGGAGGATAATAAACAAAGTGAACAACATATGTCTTGTAAAATTTTCTTCATAGGTACCAATGGATTCATCAACAATCTACATTAACTCAATGATTTTCATGGCCATTTTCATATAAAGAATATGAGGAATATGCTCTTTGAAAAATAATTTATAAAACTAATTAGATTACATGCAGTCAATTTTAGGATTTTAAAACAATTTATTTATAATTTTTCACTATTCATATCCTTATCCATTAAAAATATAGATATCCAAAAATACATTTTAAGGCTCCAAACACTAGGTAATAGAAAATATCTTTATAGTTTTATTTTTCTATTTCTCATAAACTATTGGACCGACATAACAACTATAATAAGGTTTATTTTTCAACCTTAATGAGTCAAATAATATTGTTCATTCCTTTGCTTATTTTAATGGTCATTATGATTTACATATTATGTATTTTTTGTGAGATTATAAAAGAGATTGTTAATTTTAGGTCCCCTAACATTTGATTTATCTCGATAGATATAATTTAATTTTCTACTGAACTCATCATTGGAATAGTTCCTTACTATTAAAACCATTGAATAAAAACTAAAATAATACTGTAGGAAATAATAATCATTGTGAGGAACCTTGTAATCATGAAAAATAAATTATATGATGTCTAAATCATGGAATTTTTTTAATATGTGAAACAAAATGCTTATCCAAGGAAATACATGGTTATTATTCAATATATTTATGGTTGTTCATATAGAGGTTTTTAATTTCCAAAACATATCCATTTGGAGTGTCAACCTATGTGTGAATCAATGGTAAGTTTTATTAAAAATGATGTGATCGAGTCTAGATCAATGATCCCTTTTTGGAGTTTTTATTTCTTAGTACAACTGTTCTAGAACCAAACCCTCTTGTAATATCGTGATGGGGATGTACTTTCACAGAAACCAGTTGCTCTATCATTCACAAAACTTCAATGATATCTTCCATTACTAAAAAATATTTTTACAGTTCTCACTAAATTTGCATCATCAAAGTAACTAATGGTTTAACAAAAACAATCCACGATACAAACTATAAATAACCACATTCCAAAAACATGTATATCTCATCCTAAAATATAAATATTTATTACAAAAAAATAATAATTAATTCCATAATTTTATAGTTCGAGTGTTTTTTTAGTCATTGACACATAAACAATTGGGTCATATGTGAAATATATCTTCTCCTATAATGTTCTTCATAACTATACCCTTCATAGACATGCCATATATAATAAATTTCTTAATAAAATACGAAAATTTAACAGTGGAGATAGTGAGATTAGATTATTAATAAAGAAAAAATGTAGAATTCAACAAAATATAACACTGCATGAAAGTGGAGATATAACAACAGATCAATACCAACACTTTCTCAAAAACCATTATTGTAGGTACACTATTAAAACCCTATACTAAATATTTTGAATAAATTGTGGGTAAATGTACAATTTTCAAACCCTATACCTATTGTTTTGATAAAACTATGGGTGTTGGTGTAACTTATACCAATGGTTCTTTCATACAATTGGGTATATATTCCTTAAAAAACATATAAAAATAGTTTTGGAAAACCCGTTGGTATATGTGTCCACAATAACAACAATTTTGGAAAAAATATGGGTATAAAATCCCTATAAAAATAAATATTATGATAGTTTATCAAAAATAAATGTGTAGGTTTAAAAATTGTGAGAACCTATACAAACAGTTCTAAAAATCATTGGTATAGGTACAAGAATATTTTATGAATCATCTTTTCAAATAACATTTAATATATCAATATCAAAATTATTTTAACATATATATATATATTTAATTATATTAAAAAATTCAATGTACAATAGTGCTTAGCTATTTTAAATAGAATTGATAGGAGCTCGGTTGAACCCCCTAAACACTCTTTTAATATACATTACATATACCAATGGTTTTTAAAACCGTTGGTATAAGTATTTATTATATCATATTTCAATTGTTTTAAAACCATTGGTATCGACCTATATATTAGTGGTTTTCCCTAGAACATTGTTATATATCTATACAAATAGATAAATAGAGAAAAACCCTCTAAAATGTTGGAATATACTATCCCAATGGTTTAGGGACTTATAAAAATGGTTCCCAACCATTTGTACTGGTTGTTTTTTCCATAGTATGAGCATAAGTGTATAATAACTTGCTAATAACATTTGATTACCGCACCATTCATATCATATATCATAAAAATGGGTCATTGTATAAATCATGGATGTTCGTACGGCTTAAATCCAAATGGAGTTAATGAACAAGATCCATGGAAACTAAATGTTAGCAAGAGATAAATATTTTTGGAGTAAACATATTAATATAATATCATCTTCTTAGTATTCATTAATTATGACCATGGATATTTAGTAAAATCAGTTCACTCATCAAACCATCACAATATTCATGGTTCACTATCAAGACATGGTACCTTAGTGAACATTGTTCACTCCCAATTCTATTCTTGTTTGTCTATTGAGATATTATTCTAAACCCAATGTATGGATGGGTGATATAGGTCCCAATAATCACATTTTGAAAATGAGACATATGTGTGAAATATATTATAAGCCATTAATCATATAAATACCAATGAAAGGATTTGGGTTTCATTAACATTTCATCATTTCATCATGACATAACCCATATAAAAGGACTAGGTTTCATTAAAATTCCATAAACGAATAACCTATGGAAAAACAATGAGTTTCATAAACATATTTTCAATTTAAACATAATTCATACAATTTAAAATAAGGATGATATCTTTGAATCATATCCCTTGTAAAAATTATATAGCATAAAAGGATGTTATCTTAGATGGAAATGATTTTGAATGATCACTTAGATCATTTCATGAGGAAAATTATATTTTCAAAATGAAAATCATGTTTTTTTAAAATAATATTTTAAAATAATTGAAAAAATCAATTTATTTTAAAATAATATTTAAACTGATATAGTTATATTTGAAACATTGTGTTTTTATGATGACATCAAATAATTTTCATGTCTTACATGATAAAACAATGATTCATTTCAAATTTTTAGTAAAATTTCATAAAGTATATCATTCAAAGAATGATAATTAAATTCATATTAATTTTTTAAAAAAATGGGTAAAAATGATTATAAATAATATTTAAAAGAAATTTATGAAATTCTCTAATTTTTTTACAAATCATGTGGGTATAATTAAAATTATTTTTAGTTGAAGATATAAATGAATGTAATTTCCTTAAAAAACATCTTCTAGACTCATGATTACATAATTATAGAATAAATATATGAATAAAATTAGTTTCACAATATAATAAATGGGGAATGAAAAATAATGTGTTATTTGAGAAAAAGATCATAGTATATCATCATTAGAAACATATTTTTGAATAATCCCCATAAAAAAGATAAAATAATATAATAAGCATGCAACATTGGTACCTTTTGAATAAAAATACAAATGAAATAATAACATTATTTTAAACATTAATTATCATTAGAATAATTAAATTCATGATATAAAATATTAATTATGTCATATTTACACTTCATAAAATACGATTAGTGCATTAAAAAATATATGTCTCAAATAATCCAATTTGGGAAAATATTCTCTTAATTTATGTATCGACATCCCTCATACACAATAGATCAACTTATATAATTAAATTTTTTTTTGAAATCTATTGTTGAACCATACTCATATTTATCACACCATATGTAATTCACATATAACATTTATTACATGTTTGTTAATATTTATATTTTAAATTATTTTTTTGGTCAATTAATTCTTTTTTTATCATGTAAGTTTTGATATGGTATTTCGAGTCCTTTTATATTGATCATGGTTCTGTCATATACATATGCGGGGGAGAGGATACACTTGGAATCATTGAAAAGAAAAAACTATATCCACCTTTCAAACATGAAAAATTGATCCAAAATGGATCCTTATTGAAATTAAAATTATATAAGGTTTAAAAATGACAAGAAAACAGTTATTGGAAAGATTTTATGATCATTTTAACCATTTTCATTTTATATAAACCCCCGATAAACTCACCTTAACTATCACAATAGTAATTAATTTTTATTGTTTTTACTGTATATTTTGACCTAATTTTAAGTAAAAAATTTATATAATAATAATTAATATTATTAAATATATTAAATCCATTTTATCAAATTATATTCACATAAGTGGAAAATTTAAATTTAAAATTATAGTCATAGAGAGGATGAAAAAGATGTATTCCAAATAGAAATGTTTGATAAGTAAATAATGTTTTTATGTTATAAATTAATATAAATTTTATTCAATGAACTAAATTGGTTTACTAATAACATTATTGAACTAAATATAATTTTAAAATATTTTTAAAAAACATATATCTTTGTAAATTATTCTAAAAAATGGTAGATTTTCATAGTAATTAGTATTTTTTACAATTCTCCGAAACATTATTATTTTCAAAAAAAATATAATATTTTTCCTTTGATTGTTTGTACATTTTTATTCCAAAATAAGAAGTTAATATTTTTAAATAATTTTTCATAAATTATAAAAAATAATATTGTTATTTTTCCATAAAAAACAAATCATTTATTGAGAAAATATTATTTTTCCAAAATGGATCATTATTGAAATTAAAATTATATAAGGATTAAATATGATATGATAATAGATATTGGGAAAGTTATTAGATCATTTAAACCCTTATCTGTTATGTTTATCCCCTAGTAAAGTCGCACTATACTTAACCCCAATAATTGTTTTATTGTATTTATTTTGAACACAAATTATGTTGACCATATTATATAATATTAATTACAATTATTAAAAAATTTAAATCCATTTTAAAAAATTAATTGCAAATATGTTTAAAATTTAAATTTAAAATTACAGAAAAGTACGCGGCCAAAAAAATATTTTCCAAATAGAAAGGTTAGTTATGTAAAGAATATTTTAATATATGAATTAAATATAAATTTGAATCCAAATTGAAATGTTTGAAAAGTAATGATAATGGTTTTTTCTTGATTAATCTTCTTTTCTAAATTCATAGTTATTCATCGATTAAAATCAATTTACAATAATTTTTTCTTATATGGTTTGATGAAATATTATTTCATTGCCTCTATTTATATGGAATTACATATTTTTCAGGAAATAGTTATTTACTGATGCATTTATTTATAAAAAATTATGATGTAAAAAATATTAATTATCATCAAAAAATAATATCATTCTCTTCCTTTTCTATATTCACACATCCCTCCAATACTATCCTTTATTATTTTAAACCCAAATTTTAATTATTTTCATTGATATTAAAATTATTCTATATCTCTTTTCAAATAGAATATTTATAACTATTCATAGGATGTGGTGTTCAATATTGGTATTTTTAAAATGCATATTATTATTTCCCTCTCTAGATCAAACAGTCTAACATCCAATCAAGTATTTCTCTAGATAGTAGTTATAAAAATTCATTGATATATTATTGAAATTTATTTGCAAATAGTATTTCTAAATCCTCAAAAATGGTGATTTTTAATGTGACACATATAATATTCTCTTTATGAAATTTTTTCTGATTGTTTATTTTTATAAACTTTTGTATTTTTACTTATTTTTACCCTTCCAATCCAAAAGCTAAAAAATTTATAGAGCTTTTTTTATGAATCATATAATAATTTCATTTATATACTATGTTTTTTGTGATGTAATTTTATTCAACTAGAATAATTTAGAAATCATGTTATGTGATACCAGTTTGTCATGATATTAATCTGAATTCATTCCAATGGGATTTTTTGATATTATTAATTAATAATATCGATTGGAACATGTATATCTGGAGAATTATTTATGGGTTCAAATAACTACTTTCTATTTATTGGATATGTTTTTCTATCAAAACATATAATATATCATGAACATGCATTTATATTTTTCACAAATAAAAGTGTTTTCATACTTGGGTATTCTCAAAACATAAAGGTCTGAAATAAATGGGTTTTCACACAATGATAATATTACTTTTTCTTATTTTTTTCTCTTCATTCCCAATTATTTTTTGGTTTCTTGAAAAGACACATTTTTATTTCATATTCCAAGGTTTATACTACTCATATCATATTTATTCGCTCACATTTCAAAACTCGTTTGCTAGGGTATATGATTTTTCATTAGAGCTTATATGGTTTCTTATGAGGAATTGTGGAGAATTACTTTTTCATGTTTTTGACAATATAATAAAATAAACAATTAATAAATGATGATATGTTTTACTATAAGACCCTAATTCTATTCCAGTGCTGGATATTTGTGGAAAGATTGATTTTTTGATTATTTAAGAGATTAAATTATCAAAATTAATTAAAATTATAATTATAGGGGTTGGTAGACCAAAAAAGTGTAACCATGTATATTTAATCAATTTATGGTGGAAGATAATTGGTTAATGACGGTACTAGAGGGATATATTTTCTAGTTAGTGTAATACAATAACCACAAGCAAGTTGATGACCTTGATTGAATCCAGACAGTCATTCAAGGTGAACTGTATATATAATGGCCAAAGGGGTTTTAATAATATTTTAATAGACATTATTTAATTGGGGCCACCACCATGGAAATTAGGTTCTCAATTGGATGGGATTTAGTTTCCATTTCCCTTTCCTCATTATATATTTACATTGATATATCCCCTATGATTCTTGACTTTTTGGTTCACCATCAGATGTGTTGAAAATCAAGGGATATGTCTAAGAGTCATCATTCTTCAATTATTTATTTATTTTATTTTCTTGTGCACTGATGTCTTTTATTGATACTATGTCTTATTTTCTATGTTTTTTTATTCTTCCAAGATCTTTTCAACTCTAGGTTGAACTATAAGTTTTTGTTGGATGGGTAGACTCAAAATATGATAAGTTGGGTGGTCCCTAAATTTTAACCCATAGTATTTAATTATTATAATGTTTTTGTGTTTTTGGTCATTTATCCCTCATATAATATCCTCTTTAAATCTATTATAACATGTGAATTGTTTTTTCCATAATTAGGAGTCCTATTAAAATTATTTTAACCATATAAATCATAATCTCAGTGGTCTATCGTAGTAAGGATCTATCATTGGAATCCTCCAAAAAAGTGGGTCATGGTTTATAAAATTTAAATGAATTATATTATATAGATGATTTTAGTTAACACTGTTTACTATTTTGGAATGGTTCCAATATATGAATTAATTTTCCAACAAATTTTGAACAAGATATTATAAATTTAATTGAGGATTGAGAAATTAAAATATCAAAATCATGTTAATTATGGAAGGAATAAAGTGTTTTCTTATTCCATATTGGATGAATGGTGATTTTATTGGGATTTATTATCCTAGAATCATCACTTGATTCTGTAATAATTCATGAAGGCCCCAATTTTAATGAAATCCTCCAGTAAGACCTAAAATAGTTTTCCTTTTTAAATTTTATGGTTCTCATTTTTGTAATCATTTTTATAAAAACAGAAACCTAAATTTTTAATTTCTCTCATGTCTTGGTAAAATACACATGTAATATTAAAATAGAAGTTATGTATTAATGATGTAATTTTTGGATGATAATACATGGCCTATAATGTGATCGGATTTCATGATGTAAAAAACAACTTCGGAATTTATTCATAAATATAAATGTAAATCAAAATATGAAACATTATTTAATTAAAAATGTAATTGTATTCATGAGATATTTTTGTATTTTAAATTTAAATATTTTTATTATAATGTGATAAGAAATGGATGTTAAATTAATTTAGCATTGGGAATACAAATAATTGAATAATATAAATGGATATAAAACTGAATGTTTAGAATAATTTCTGTGTTTCAATTTTCTTGGATGAGCGCATAGATTCAATACTATATAGGCTTCATGGAAATTATGGTGTGATTTATGGGATTCTATAGGACAATTTTTTGGTGGAAATGATGATAATATTGCCTAGATTCGATGAATTGAATAATTATTTGTGATTTTCTTGAGGAGTTCCATTATCCTTTATGATACATGATGCCTATAATTTGAGGGATGATATCTAAAATTCCATTTTAATTTTAGGTTAAGAATATTTATTATTTTTTATAGATGTTTATGGTAAATAATTAAAAGGTAACATAGATTCCCTGATAATTTCATGATGAGAATTCAAATTTGGTATGATAAATGATGTCTATGGAGTGTTGTGATGATATCAAAAAACTCCATGGGAATGTTGGGGTGATAACTAGAATTTCATGTAATTCTTCAGGTTACATGTTATTCTGAGATGATACCTAGATTTAGTGTGGTTACTTTTATTTTTCATTATCCAAATGACAAGCTCAATGACACCCTTAAATTGGTCAAATAATATTGGGTTAATTGGGGTCACAATTCTAATGATCAACAATGGTATAGATGTCCTCTATTGTCATCTTGAACCTAAGGCATCAATGGTTCTTAGAAATTCATATATAAATTTCTAAAAACTATTAAGTTGATTATCTTGAGGACTGTATCATGAACTTGTTTATCATACTAGTTATTTTACAGACTGCACTGGTGGTGGCCTAATGAGTTGTACTCAAACCCTTCCCAACCCTCCATAAACCATGGATTCCCTAGAAGATTCTACTTTGTTGTAGGGCTCTATTTGGGAATGGTAAATTACATAGTTGTATGCATTCCTTGGTTATAATATGTATGGTTAGATGAGTCTAGACCTGTGACCTTTACATATGATCTATTAGAGAATTTCTTATTTTATTCTTTTGGTACAATTTTTCTACACATAAGGACAGTAGTTTGATATCTATTCGAAAATGTTTTATGGTCATGATTAAATTCCCCAAATTACATTTTTTGTTAGTAAAAACTAAATAATGATTTAATAGTCATCAAATGGGATCCTCAAGATCCCTCATCAATAATATGTAGCCTCTATTTTTTGTGGTGGTGTACATAATGCCATGAGGTTCCCCAGATCTAGGTACTAGTTCAACAGAATCTAGGTTGTGGAATTAAAAGGTGGTTTTGTAGGAATCTCATATTTTGTCTTATTATTTGGGAATTATATATTTTAGAATATAATATTATAAAATATTGGTAATGTGCCCATCCTTGGTACTTTAAGACAATTGTAGGTGGGAAACACACATTTCTAGGAATGGGATCTATTTTTCAAACTTTATGTTTTTACATTTTATAGATAGTAACCAAGAGTGTATCACAGAGGTGTGAGGTTATTGATTGATGGGATTTTTAGTCAAGGACAATATAGAATGAGTATGTGTTCATTGATGCGCCGTTCCTGGAACGTAGTATTTATATTCCATTCGTATGTTACATGGGATTAATATTTTCATATGAAACCCATGTAATAATTTCATGATTAATATGTATGAATTAAATATGGATGTGATTAATATCTACCCATGGGATTAAATCATAGAGATGTTCTGGTTATTTAAAGAGTGTGTAATAATTTATATTGGGGTTCACATATAAATGTTTTGTGGAATTATACTTCAAAAACACTTCAAGTGAACCTGAGTTAAATGGGGATGTATCAAACATTTATTAATGTGACTTTTCTGGTGAAATATGGTTCCTATTATCAAGTTATAATGTTATTTCATTAATTACAAGTGATGGTAATTGTATCTAACCAAACTGGGTTCGATATAGCTAAATTATTTATTATTGGATAAAACATGAAATCTTAATTAATAATGAACATGTTGAAAATTCATGTCATTGTGAGTAATGGTATGTCACTATGTAGTGATACGGGATCAGTGGAGTTATTAATTTATAAATATTGGATTTAAAATTATATGTAATTAAACATAAAATGTCAAAATCACAATTAATGTAAAATAAGAAATGGTTGAACCACTAAGAAACATAGTTGGGAATGCCATCGTTTATGTAACATAACCCTTTATATGGGTTTTTTTGGATATATAACCAATTATTTGATTATATTGTAAATTGTTTTCCCCTTTATGTTTTTATATTATTCCATTTATTGTAGTTTCACATCACCCATGTAGATCTTTATCAATCACTAGAAGGGTTGGGTTGTTGACTGTAAACATGTTTGTATATTAAACCCATGAGCGGTTGAATTATAATACTATAATAGATACTGTATGTTCACCCTTTATTGAGTTCACATTAGAATTTTTGCTTTTTGGATTGGGTTAAGGAGTTCCACCAATTATATAAGAACTATTGTACGACCTAACCTAAAGGGATAACTGATTTCTATGTATATTGTTGCAGTGTGGCTAAAAATTGTGTTGAGTTTGTGTGTTTTGAGATCTAGGTGGACTATGAGAGGGTTTAACCCAATATCATAGATATTTTAGATATATAATATATCATTTGGTTAATGTGATCATGTTACTCGAATGTAAGAACATTTTGCATCTAGTTCATTTGAGGCAATGCATAATAGATATAAATATGTCCAATTAGGCCATTGGTTGGTAAAATTGGCTTATTTTGGTTTCTATGAGATGCATAATGGTTCATAGAAAATAACTATATGTGTGGTTCTGGTATTTACATGGTTAAATAATACATTAATTCTTGTACAATGGTCTCATTATTTTAATGTGTTTTGTTAAAAAGTCCACCTTGGGGAAAGGTGACCTCGATAATTTAATTAAACTGAAGGATGATATTTCTATTTTGGTATTGATTTCATGGATGGATCATGAAATTGTGGAATGGGTTACCATTTTTTACACATAAATAATTATCATTTCATTATATAAGTTGTTTATCATGGCTATGTGGAATCAAAATTCTCATGTTATGATAAAATCTGATGAGGCTTTTCTCAATAATTGAGAATATGAAAAAATTTGGTGTGGCGTTAACCTATTGTCATTTGAGGGTTTTTCCCTCACTTCTTTTGGATTTATTAACATTTATTAAATGATTTGGCTATAACATTAGGGGGATAAATGGTTCAATGGTTCATGTTAGATCTCAAAAATGAGTGTGTTTGTCCATATCAAATTATCATGTTGAAGGACAGAGGGTGCTTGGTTCAATTGTATTTATGTCTTGAAAAGTTGATTCATTGAACATGGAAGTATTATGGTGGGAGTGAGATATCTATCACATATTTTTTAACCTTTTTTGATAAGTATCGGGTCAGTGTGGTAATTTTCATTGGGTGGTCATTCTGGAATTTTACTATAGGTCGACAAATGGACCTGAATGCATCTGTATTTATCAGTGAATACAGTGTATAAATTAGTATATGATATCAGTTAGAGTATGAGTGTGTATTGGGCTTTATATTTTTTATATTGATCAAAATTTGATAGATTCAGAATACAATGACACATGTGATGTGAACAATGTGGAAACTATCGATTAATAATCCAATTTAAGAGATAACACCAAATGATGGGTATGATCATTACTGTGCGTACCTTGATGATCATATGATTACTCAAGTAATGAATGTATTATGACCAATTTACTTAGATATTCATTAGTATTTGGATCCATTCATTTTTTAGATTATTCAATTGAGGATGGTTCTTATTTTGACCTCATATGGAATAGGATACATAATTTGAAAAATACATCAAAGATGTCATTTCATAAATGGAAAATGCATTTTAGGAATCAAACATTGGTTTTCAATGAAACGATATTTTAATCATACAATATTAATAGAATATGCTTATTCGTATATTTATGTATGGAAATTTTTGTACCACTAATGTTATAAATGTTTAAATATATATACCCTACATATTTGGTCGAGGTAACTTGGGAACTACAATCAGAATGCTGATCTATGAGTGTTTGGTGTTTTAACAGATATTTACGATGGTGGAGGGGTCATTTCTATAAATTTTCCACCTTTATAATAGTTCTATTTGTAGGATAACCATAGGAATTTTTTAAATTGGAAAAAGAACCAATTAGTGTTCTTGAATATATGGGATCTTTTATGCTTGACACCTTTATTATGGGTACACATAATTTTAGATTTACTTATAAATGATTCTTCATTACTGTAAATTGAGGCTAATTGGAGGTATCTAGGTGTCCAGAAATGGAAAAGTAATAGGTTGGTGGTCTTTTCCAATTTTAAAGAAGCATTAGTAGCTTTTCCGACTAGATGATGGGCTCTACCAGCCAATCAGTGGTGTTCATGGGCTAAACTGTGTTTGCCTAATAGCCACTGGCTATCCCGTGGAATCCAATAGATCTTATGAGGGGATTATAAGTTATAATGGTTTTATTTATTGTGAGTCCTTTATAAATTTTTCACTTATATCATCCCATTTTTGACCCCAAACACCCACGTATCCATGTATAGTGATTTTATAGTTCTATCATACTTTCAGTCTCCTATGCTCGATGCCTGAACAATGAATCGATCATGTTCTTACAATATATTATATCCATATTTTTCCTATAATGATTCTCTTATTTTTATATTGATCCAAATTGATTACAAAAAAGAATTATTGAAAAGATCTACAGATTTAATCTTCAAATAATAATGTAATCATTGATTTAATCCCCAACTATATTCATAAATTTTTCCTTATCACAGTAATTGGACAGGAATATTTTTTAGTCATAGATCTATCAAGTATGATTGACCTTTAATACCTTTATGATATGGTTTATTCTTATCCATGATCCTATATTTATAATTTATATGTTATCTAGTACAGTTTTATTATTAATAGGTGATTAAAGAATGGGATAGTAAATGTTTCCATCGATCATCATTGCACATATTGTAGGAATGCATTGACATTTGTTTAGGTATTATATCAGTTATTGAATATTTGTTTTCACAGATATATATCCTCATTTTAACAATAATGATGCTCAATCACATTAGGTTTTAATGTGTATCCTTGAGACTCATGCTCGTTTCACTTGCATGTGGTTAGTGATGGTCATGAAACATGCTCGATTTGATATAATTTCTAGCCTATAATTAATATTCATTATCATCTGAGTTATTATGTAATATATAGTTGATCATGTATTTTGAACCAAATATTTTATCTCTTGAAATGGAATGGTCAGACTATTGCGAAATATACATTATATTGTCCTATCAAAATGGGATGTGTTATCTATGGTTTAAGAGAAACCCAATGAGGGGGGTTTTCAGGATATCTGTAAATGTTTCTTTTGGTATGAAGACTATGATACTGGATTCAATATCAATGTACACAAAATATGTACTGTTCATGATTTATATAATTCTATGTATATCTATTATATTCAATTTTGTGACATGGTATTGTATATATTATATTAACATGCGTTAAGGGTAATTAATGGTGTCCTATTGAAATTTTCACTTACACCCAACAATGGAATTTTTTTGTTATTGTAGATTTCATTATTAGGGATTCAATGAATGGGAATGTCTCTATGGTCTATGATTTAGAATTTTGTAATGAGGATAAAAATGTTTCTCGATTCATTTGGGGTTAATATTTGTGACTTATTTCATTTTATGGAATTAAAATATACATTGGATCCATTTTTTGTTTTTCTTTTTTTATTTAACTTACCATATTGATATTGTTATAGATATTTTTTGGTTTATTCAAATACATATATAATCATTTATTTATTCATTATTTTTTTATTATTGTTATTTCTACAATTATTATACTCAAATGATTACCTTGTACATTAGGCATAGACACCCTATGATGTTTTATAGAACCTTTCCCCAATGTCGAAAACTCAAGTATACGCGGAGGTGTACATGAGTTAATTTCTCATCCCATCTCATAATCAACGGTTTTGGTAGTTGTGTTATAATAAGAACCATATTTTTGTTCCGGTAATGCTGATTGTTCTTGTCTTGGGGTTTAGTAATCAGATATCATTGAATTGAATGTTTATCATTGAATTTCTTTCGGGAATTTTGGGACGGAATATTATTTTTTGGTTAGAAATTATTGATTGTTGTAGGACAGTAGATACATATGGATAACCATTGTAACATGATGAGAGTGAAAATTACTGTATTTTTGAGATGATGATACCCTATGTCTGTATATTTGTTAAAAATTTAATGAATGTTTGATTTATTAATTAGTGAAGGTGTCATATTTTTAATCCAATTTTATATTCCAATTCTTGTGTTCGGTACCCCAAATAGCCATATTGGAAATAAGATGAAGGCCAGTTTTAAGAACAAGGGTTTAGGATATCACCATAGGGAGACCTTGGATGACTAGTTTTCTATAGAAACCACTAGAAATCTAGTGGCCTTGATAGAAATTATAAATTCCTTCTAGGTGAACCATCTAGACAGTGGCCCTATGGTGATTTAATAAATAGGGAAAATTTTCTAATTTCATTAGTTCCACTCTCTTTTTGTTTCCAATCAAAAAAATTGTTCCTATTTGGACCATATGTGGTGACAAATTTACTTCCCTCGCTATAATATCCCTTTTATGGTTCCCATTTGATTCTTTTATATTTGGATCATTATTAGATGTTTTTGAAGGATTGAGGTCTGCTTAGGAGTCTACTTCATTCCATTCATTATTGGTTTCACTGTTAAGCATACTATGACAGTTTATGTGTATTATGCCATGATTTCAGAGATTTAATCTATTTCATCAATTTCATATAATCAAGGTAAATCAAAAAAGAAGATATTGTATAGTTAGAATCATATGATACTAAGGAATGTGGATCCTCTATTTTTACCTATAGTTTCACATTATTTAGAAACTTTTTATGTTGTGTAGTATTGTTGGTCTCTAAGTGTCACGACCAGGCCCAACGGGGCTCGAGCCGCGACTCCCCAAGCCCACCTCCAATAGGCTAGGGGCAGGCGTCTGGTGCCAAGTATACTATCACACACATGGGAGGCATTAGCCTAAGGTAACTGTATAGACACATCCACATACACCTCCATGAAATAGTGCAGAGATATATAAAACTGAAAAGAAAATGCATGCATACAACTATCCCACAACCAGAGTACAGCATGAGCACAAAAGGGAGAAACAGGGCCCACCAAAAGAAAACTACAAAAGTGCGTCCAACCTGCTCTGAAGAAGGGGAACGCTGCCACAAACACCTTCTGGAAATCACCCTCAGCACCGCACCGGTAAACACCCCAGTCAATCTGGTTCACATAGCTCCGCCTGCTCCGGGTCCTCCGGGGACTCCGTCGAAATGCATGTGGTCTGCACAAGACACAAACATGTGTGGGAAAATCCTGTGCAGGGGTGAGTATAAACATACTCAGTATGCACCCCAAACCCCCAAAACCAACGACGAAAACTAATAGGAAACAGTCCACTCATCTTAGCTAGAGGGAACCCAAACGAGAGAGATACTCCATCTCGTGACCATCCTCAACTAAACACAACTAGTTAGCTCAGCTCAAGTGTATTCCCATACATACACCATGAACAAACCAGATATACACAACTCGTGCATCAAGCCACATGAGGTACCAAACTCATCACCAGCTACTTCCCACAACCAGGAGAGCACACCACATGATCAGTGTCAACCCAGATGACATTCATCCGAGAGATACACTCCATCGGGTTTCTCAGAAACCTCTTAGATGCTCACCTGAGAGATCAGCCTCGTCGGATAACATCACTGAGGAAACCTCGCTGAAGCAACATAACCACCAGACTCCTCAGATAGGGGATCGCTCCTAGGGTCTGCATGAGGATACTAGAACCAACTCCAGTATACAAAGCTCACAGATAGGGGATCACTCCCTGGGTCCTCTAGGGGATACCATGACCTTATTTGGCATACGTAGTTCTCACAGATAGGGGATCACACCCGAGATCTGATGGGGGATACCAGAACCTAATATGGCGCTCGACAGAAACACATCACTCTGATATAGGATCATCACCCATATAAAGTTTGTCATGACGATAACGGAACCCTACTTGGTATAACTCACGATGTAGGGGATCGAACTGACGATGTCGCAGCCCTACGAAAACCACGCACTGAGTAAGGGATCTCATAACCAATGATACCACTACCCTACTATACACCTCATGCTGAGTAGGGGATCATATACCTGACGATGCCACAACCCTACTGAGCACAGCCCACTGCGTAGAGGATCATATTCCCAATGATGCCACAAACCCTATGGGGTTAACCTTCTAGATAGGGGATCGCCGCCTATGAATAAGCGGTAACAGCAATACCAAGAACCCGATCTAGGGAAAAGATGCTAGAGGATCCCACTCCGGGCCCACCGGAGGGATGCCACAACTCTAATAGTTTAAACATCTCATCGAGAGGATCACAAACATGTACGAAGGTTTTGATGTCATGCGAACCCTCATGGGAACAAACTAAGGGAGTACTCTAAACCACTGTTAATCCAAAAACATCGCTAACCCGAGCGACCTGCAACAAAGCCACACTGCGCACCACCATGGGCGATACTAAGGCCATCATCGCGATCAACGCGGAAAAACACGGAGGATAGGCTGCTTACTCACTCAAAACAATGAACCAGTGAAAAAGGAACTATTCATCATAGCTAACTCATGTGGGGCCCACACAAGGATCCCGAAACCCATCGACCAGATCAAACCACGGCAATCCCCTCAGAAAAATAGGAGAAATAGACTACTCGTTCGTCCGAAACGGACACCCAGTGAAAATGGTACTATTCACTGAAGCCAGGTCAGGTGGGACCCACGCCTTGATTTTGAAACTGAAGGAAAGGATCACACCATTGTGATCTTCTCAGAAAAACACACCGGATCGAATATTTACCAAAAAAAATCGGACTCCATGTGCGAAAGCTGCGTTTCTCTGCAAACGCCAAATCTTGGCCTTGTAAGGCCCGCACGCTGCTCACAGTCCCAACACCCGGAAAGCATCTCAAAATTTCTGTCGTAGCATCAGGGTCTCAACACCACTGATGGCACGTCATTCGGACCCTCCGGGTAGAAGTTACAATGGCCCGAAGTCGAAAAATAATAAAATATTATTATTTTATACGACATTTCTAGCTCCCGGGCCATGATCCCGAACCTTTTAACCCTCGAACCCAGACCAGAGGGTTCGAATCATCTTCAGGATTGCGTCGCCGCAGACGGCACACGAATTGGACTTCCGGATTGCAAGAAATAGGGGTTTAAAGATCGTCATATGATAAAAAGTGGTCGGACCGGCCGCCGCTGCCGGCCCGCCCAAGCCGGCGGCCCTCCACCATGCGGCGCACAGTTCCACCGCGCGGGGTGGCCAGTTACAGTGGCTCCACCGCGCCGGTGCCGTGTTGGAGGACCTTCCGTGGACTGCATGGGTCACCCTGGTGGTCCTTTTTGTGATCTGGGGGCATCTGTATGACCCTCGAGACCCAATCTACACTACTACAGCTTCAATTTGAAGGAAGACACAGAAAAAATGAGATAAGGGGTTAATAATCAAATATGCCTACCTCGCGGGTGAAATGCTGACGTTCTGCCTTAGATCCGTTCTCCAGAGCTTCCGTTGCACGCTCCTGGAAGGTCCGTCGACGAAATCTGATCTTGTAGGTGCTTCCATTGCTCGTTTTGGCGGATCAGTGGCGAAGTATGGCGAAGAACACCGAGAGTAATGAGAAAGGGGGTGCTGAAATTTATTTTTGTTTTAGAAAATAAATATTTGCCGCCCGCCGGTGCCAAACCCGCCTCAGACACGACGACTGATGTGAACAAAGGTAAGGTCACCCCTAGGGTAAATGCGTCGTTCTGAACGCAACGACGGACTCCAGTTTTCCATCCGAGACTCCATACATAATTTATTCGAGCCGATGCTCGCAAACAATCTTTTCCACTTATTTATGAAAATTCCCTTGGTGGCGCTTTCCACTGCAGGCCCGCGCCCGCGAATTTTTCACCTCCGCTGGGGTAAACGGAACGTTCTGGACGCAACCGTTACCTCAGATTCCTATTCTGAGCTACCTTTTAGGAGATATCACATCCCCTCCATGTGCATAGTATAAAAATACTTAATATTTTTGTAAAATTAATTCCAGAAACACCGGGCCTCGGAATCGCACGCCGTCATCGCGCCTAGCTCTGGAATCATTCATAGAAATATTCAAAATTCCAATAGGGCCAAAAACCCGAGTCACTAAATCCTCCCCCCTTAGAACTTTTCATCCTTGAAAATACATAAGCATAAGGAAATCGACTGGACTCTCAACTGGGTCTCCCACACTAGCGAGTTTTCCAACAAACACCCATGCCCGAACACGTAAGTCAGAGAGACTCATCCACCACATCTCAAAACTATCATCTTTAGGCAGCACTGACTCGCCCTCACAGTTTTAATCACATCACAAAAATGCATCTTGGTGGGGGAAGGATCCCTCTTCCTCACGCATTTGAATCATTCCGAACAACACCCACAAAGGGTCTTACCAACGCCCTGAACAAAACTCGAGCAAGTAAAAAAAAGAAAGAGTACCGCTAAACAGTGTCTATCAAACTATTGCAGAATGTAGAAAGTACACAAGGCATAACTCTATCCATCTACGGAGCCTCTCATTCAACATCCTCTAGGGAATGAAGATGTCCTTGTCCTTGGCCACTAGCTCCTAGAACTTGGCGTGGACCACCTGGGGGAGGGGGTGGTGGCATCTGGTACCGCCTACCACCTCCTTCTACTGCACCAACTCTACCACCACATCTGCCGCCCTGCGGACCTCCTTGCTCGAGACACTTTCTCTACCAAGGCGGTTCATCAACCGACTCCCTCTCAGAAGCACGTTGGGTCAGAAAATCCCTAAAAAATGTCCTCGACCATCACAAGAATAACACTGCCTCTCCTGCGGCTGACCAAAATTGGCATCTGATCCCTGTGAGCCCTGAGCCTCAGATCCTCCAATCTGGGGTCGCCTCCGGAATCATTGGCCACGACTGGGCCATTGAGTCTGTTGTTGGCTACCAAATGTCGATCCGACTGACAATTTCTCAGCTCTCGGGTGCCCAGCACTAACAGGCGAGATCTTCTTGTCCAGAATGTTCTCCACCACCAAATATCGCTCCAACAATCTAGCATATGTGGGCAGGCACAAGGAAACCACACCTGCTAGGATGTCTTTGCATAAGCCCTGCTCTAAGTTCTGAGCCCTAAAGAATGGGTCTCGAACCATATCCATGGAGTAGCGTGACAAGACGGTAAACCTCACTGAGTACTCCGACACGGTCATGCCCTCCGTCCGAAGCTGCTGAAGTTCTTGGATCTGCACTAATATCATTATCACTGGATAGAACTTCTCCCTAAAGAGACGCTCAAACTCTACCCACACGAGCGTCTCCTCATCATGGTACTGCGTCACTAAACTCCACCATTTCCTGGCAGAACCATGCAGAAGGATCACCGATAGGACCACCATCTAATCTGGGGGTGTCCGCACTAGGCGGAAAACTGGGGTGACTACCTCAAGCCATTCATCAGCTGCCTGGGGGTTAGGATCACCCTGAAACCTTAGAGGTCGCTGCCTCTAGAACTCATGCAGTTCACTCAGCCTGTATGCAACCTCGTCCTGCACTGCTGCTAGAACCAGCTGCTCGACAGGTGGTGGCTCAACCGGTGCACCACCTGGAGGTCTAGCCTCAGAACCTGCGCCCTAGTCCATAGCCTCTGCACGGGGTAGATTATGGTGACCCGACCTTTTCTTACAATACTATTAAATAATTTCAAAGATAAACAAAAAAATATTATTACACATAGAGGATCAAAAGGTTTAGTGTCTTGGGCAAACTAGGACCACACATAACAAATACAACATCAAGCATAAACATTTATTTAATTTCTTCTTCTCTAGATTCTTATTGGAACTTTTCCTCTCCCTAGTACATGTAGCCACCTGAGGATATAAATTAAAAGGGGTGATCTAGAATCCCAGTAAGAGGATAGATAAGAACAATATATCATGTGGCGAGCATAATAATAACATAGGCAAAATATCATGAACATGAGAGGAGCATAAATAAAATACTTGAAATGTGGCAATGCATAAAAATGAAACATCATGTCTTAGTGGTTAACTACCACACATACATGTGAACCAAGATAGCATCTTCATCACACATCACTTCACATCTACTCATGTGATTGATCACTTTACCCAATGCATTGGAACGCTGTATAATTCCGGGCGCACCCGTCACATTTAAACATTCATATAGTGCTATATAATTTTGGGCACACCTGTCACATCATAACATTATCATTTATCATGCATGCCAAAATGAACATATATCATAAATTATCATAATGAACCCATGAAAAGGAATGGTTTTCATCTCATAATAACACATTCATAAACCTTGGTTTCCCAAAGGAATGAGGGAATAACATACATGTTACAAGAACCGTCAATCTTGAATGAGAAGTAAAAGGTGTGTTCTTGAAAGAAGAGTGCTTTTGGAAAATATTTGGTCTGTCATAAATACCTATTAAAAACATGTATATCCTAGAAGTGTAAATATAATGATGAGAAAAATGATCTTTAATGAGTAACCATAACAAAAATGGAGTGAAAGACAGAGAACCCGGGGGATGAAAGTTGGGTTCGAGAATTTTCCATTACCTTGTACCTGAATGATTCCTTCTCTTTAATGTCCTGTATAATGAAATTATATTCATTAATTAGAAATCCAGAACCATTTTTACATTAATAGCGTTCATTATGGTTTCATTATGTCATATTATGTTCCATTGGATGACTTATGGAGTTTAAAAACACTGTTCGGGGATGTTTGTTTTTATGTTTTTTCTTTGGGTGGTTCACTTATATTCTTAAATAGAAGTTTGGGTAGAGCATGAGTAAACATCCAGAAATGATATTACATGGAATTAATGATATTACAGGATCCTGAATAAGTTTATAATGAATTATATTAGATTCATGTGGATGAATCATTGGATAATAATTAAATGATGGTTATTTGGGTCAATTTGGGCTGTTTTTGGACCACAATGAACTTGTTTTAACTTATCACTTTGTAATATTTCCATAGGTTATTTACAGAACATTAAATAGAACATAATACACATAAAATATTCTGGTTCAACCATAAAAATGGTTTCATGACCAGATCTTAAGGTAGAAATGGATGAAGAAAGCATGTCGTTCTTGAAGGTGATAAATTAACACCTCACGAACAACATTCTCTTTAATAAAATAAAAGAAAGAGGGAAAGGGGTTGGATGATATAATATCCAATTAGAAACAAAAAATTACAGTATATTTATAATACTGGAGTTACAATACAATTTGGATGAAGATAGGTTTGGAGAGATCAATAAATGAACTTGAACTTGAAAGGAAATTAAAGGAGAAGAGGGAGGGAAATTACCTCTAGAATCCTCCTCTTGAGAACATATTTAAGGGCCTAATCATGGTCTTTTGATGAGACCAAAAGATCTTGATCATGGGAGAGGGGCTAGGTAACGTGTTTGGGTAGATTTTAGAGAAGGATTGGAGCTTGAGTGGTGTGAGGAAATGAGGGTGTGAAGGGTGGCTTTTATAGTGGAGGGGAGAGGGGTTTCCATAATATAAAATTCATTAGCTTATTATTTCCCCACAAGACAAGGAATAGTGAGTCATGAACGACCAAAAATAGTAATTTTATAGTTTAATCCTGAACCAAGTGGGATTACATCAGCATAACATCACACATGACCCTATAATTATCTTATTTAGCATATTTTGTAAATTACAGTATTTCCCTATTAATCAATAGTTCAAGTATCTCAGAACAATTCCAAAAATTTACCCCAAACATTTTTCTACATGTAGAATTCAAAAATTGATTCCAATTTTCAAAAATAATTTTCTAATTATTACTAATTTAATATTTAATTAAAACCATAATTTTCATAAATAACAGTTTTTAAGATTTAAACTGATTTTATTGTGCTTTTAAAAATTAAGTAGGGTCTTATAAAATTAACTAAAAACTATAAGAAATTGATTCAATAATTTATGAATACATTTTTGGGAAATAAATATTCTTTTAAATTAATTAATTAATTATAATTATTTATTTATGACTTTCAAAATACCAAAATGTTTACTAAGGTCAAATTGTCACATTCTAAGATGTCTAAATTTTATTTTATTATTCATAGTTAATGTTACTCTTATGTTGGATGATTTATTGTTCATAAGGTTCATATTACTATTGATAAGGGTATTTTACTATTCCTAAGGGTACTTTCCTATTCACAGAAAATTATTTTTGTTTCATTAGACTCCAAAAAACATCTTGAACACAACCGTGTATGTCGGATTTTCAAAATTCCAAAAATAGGAGTAACAAACCTATGATTAAAGGTCACTTATCACATAGTAGTTTATTATGTTTTTTTCATGTTATTTTATGACATAAATATAAGAAGGTAAAATTTCCATTTAAAAACTTTGGGACATTACATTTTTCTTCCCTTCCAAAATTTCGCCCCCGAAATTTCACATTACACAAACTGGTGAGGGTACTTATCCTTCATTACCTCTTCTGGTTCCCAAGTTGCTTTCTCAAACTTATGGTTCCTCCATAACACTTTGACAAGATGGGTTGTCTTGTTGCGTATAACCTTATCTCTCCGGTCCAAAATCTTTAATGGTTGCTCCTTATAGGAGAGATCATCTTCCAACTACACCACCTCTGAGTTTAATACATGTGAGGGGTCTGGTATGTACTTCCTCAGTAGGGATCCATGAAACACATCATGAACATGATCCATATTCGGTGGAAGTGAAAGACAATAGGCCTCGACTCCTATGCAGTCAAAGATCTCAAAGGGTCCAATATACCTTGGGTTTAGCTTACCTTTCTTCCCGAATCGCATGACTCTCTTCCATGGAGATATTCGAAGGAAGACTTTATCTACAACGTCGAACTCCAAATCCCTTCAACGGTTGTCAGCATATCTCTTTTTCTGACTTTAAGAAACATTGATGTTTTTTTGAATGACTTGAACCTTTTCTGTCATCACTTGAACAAGATCGGGTCCACGTAGTTTCCTTTCTCCAACTTCATCCCAACAGGTTGGATTTCTACACCGCTTCCCATAAAGAGCTTCATACGGAGCCATCTGAATACTCGAGTGGAAGCTATTTTAGTATGAGAGCTCAACCAATGGGATATGCTAATCCTAACGACCTTTTAATTGAAGATAGAAGGCTCTTAGCATATCTTTAAGAGTCTGAATATTCCTTTCAGACTGGCCAATAGTTTAGGGGTGATTGGCCGTGCTGAAATTTAATTCAGTACTCAAAGCATGTTGAAGTCTCCTCCGGAACTTAGATGTGAATATTGGATCACGGTCAGAGACAATTGAGAGTGGAACACCGTGCAGTATGACCAATTATTTCAAATATATCTTTTCATGTTGTTCAAGCGAGAGGTCTTCTCGAATATCGATAAAATGGGTAGTCTTGGTGAGTCGGTCAACCATAACCCATATCACATTATTTTCCTTTGACGTCTTCGGGAGACCCTTGACAAAGTCCATAGTAACATTTTCCTATTTCCACATGGGTATAGGAAATGGATTCATCATTCCATTGGACTTTTATTGCTCATCTTTAACTTGCTGACATACCAAGATCCTTGATATATATTCTGCAGTCTCCTTCTTCATTTTATCCCACTAGAAGTGTTCTCGGAGATCACGATACATCTTGGTACTCCCATGATGGATAGATAAAGTTGGGCTATGTGCATTATCCAATAGATCCTTCTTTATCCCGGGTGATGAAGGCACACAAAGCCGTGTTCTAAACTGAATCACACCATCATCGTCGATATGGAACTCTTGTAGCATCCCTTCTTTTACTGCATTCGCCCTCTTTTGTATCTCCACAACATCCATGTGTGCTTCATTAATCTTATCTTAGATGGATGGTTGAGCAATCATTTGGGAAAGGTATGATGTATCCCCTACCCTTATGATTTCCAAATCCATACTTTGCCTATCCAAGAAGATAGGGTCTTTCTCAATCCACAACATGGATAGAGTAGCAGGTTCATTTCTGCTTAGACCATCAGCTACCTTGTTGGCCTTTCTAGGATGATAGTGAATAGATAAATCATAATCGTTGATTATCTCCAACCATATCCTTTGTCGCATGTTGCGCTCCTTTTATGTGAATATATACTTTAGGATCTTGTGGTCAGTGTATATGTCACACTTCTCGCCATAATGGTAGTGCCACCAGATTTTTAAGGAAAAAATCACGACTGCCAACTCTAGATCATGCATCGAGTAGTTCTGCTCATGGATCTTCAACGGTCGTGAGGCTTAGGCTATCACATTGTATTTTTTCATGAGTACACAGCCCAAGACTTTCTTTTAAGCATCACTTTATATCACAAAAATTTCTCCACTTTTCAGTGGTGTGAGTACAGGTGCAACAATCATCCATCTCTTTAGCTCCATGAATATTCCCTCACATTCTTCTATCCAGACATAATTTACCCCTTTCCTTGTTAACATACATAACAGGCTTGACAATAGTGAGAAGTTTCTCACAAAACATAGGCATTACCCTGCTAATCCAAGAAAACTATGGATTTCTGTGACACTAGAGGGCCTGGGCCATTCCTCAATTGCCTTTGTTTTTAAAGGATCTATATAAATTCCCTCAGTTGTGATCACATGTCCCAAGAACATGACTTGATTCATCCAAAAGTCACACTTTCTAAACTTGGCGTACAACTTATCCTTTCTCAATTTCGCCAACACAAGTCTTATATGTTCTTAATGTTCCTCCTTTCTCTTGGATTAAATGAGAATATCATCGATAAACAATACCAAAAATTTGCCGATATAATATCTCAAGACTATATTCATCAAATCCATGAACATTTTAGGGGCATTAGTAAGTCTAAAGGGAATCACCAAAAACTCATAGTGCCCATACCTTTTCGGAAGGCAATCTTCTGAATATCTTACTTCTTCACCTTTACCTCATGATATCCAGAACAAAGATCCACCTTTGAGAAGTATTGAGCTCCTCTTAAATGGACAAACAAGTCATCAATCATTGGGAGATGATACTTGTTCTTTATGGTGATCTTGTTGAGTTCCCGATAATCAATACACAGCCGCATTGTTCCATCCTTCTTCTTCACTAAGAGCACAGGCGCACCCCTAGGTGATGCACTAGGTCGTATGAACCCTTTGTCCAAATTCTCTTGCAGCTGCTTCTTTAACTCTTCCAGTTCGATAGGATCCATCCTATATGGACACTTCAAGATAGGAGTAGCTCCAGGTATGAGTTCAATTGAGAACTCTACCTCACGATCCGGGGGAATTCCGGGTAACTCTTCAGGAAATACATCACTATATTCCCTCATGATGGGAATTTCATCAAGGTTGGAACTTTTTTTCAAATCAACCATTTGGGCGAGGTATGCTTCTTCATAGGGAATCAACACCCACAACATTGAGGGATTTTTCGAAGGAGATTTTTGATCTTCCTTGAATTTGTAAAGGAGCATGGGATGGTTCGGAATATGAAAAGATATTTCCTTTTCCCGAAAGTTGATATGTGCTCTATATAACGAGAGCCAGTCCATTCCCATTATAGAATCGAATCCCACCAAGGAAATTATTACAAGATTTTCTGGAAGAATCTTCCCACATACGCCAATAGGAGAAGATTCAAACACTTGGGTTTCAATGATTTCACCACATAGTGTTTTTACAGAAATCTCTACTTCAAGGTTTCGGGGCTTCAATTCTATAGTTCTAGCAAACTATCATGATATAAAGGAATGTGTAGAACCAGAATCAAATAAGACTTTTTCTATTCTTGAGTGAATATGAAGTGTACCTTGTACGACTTCATTATCATGCTCCACCACCGTAGTAGAAATGGCATAAGAATTCCCTTGTCCTTTTTTCTTTGGTGGTTGCTGATGCTGATTACCCTTGAGAGCTCGAGGTTTAGTGCACTGGTTTGCATAGTGCCCTAGCTCCTTACAGTTGTAGCATTGGACCATTAGTGGTTCTATACTTTCATCGGCTACATTATCCTTCCTTTTCGTGTATTTTCGACACTCTAGATCATGGTGCCCTTCTTTCCCACACTTGAAGAATTTCCCCATCCCTATTAGTCAGTTCCCATGGTGCAACATCCCACATTTTTGGCATGTGGGTTGTTGATTTTTCTTCCCACCTTTCTCATTAGATCCACCGTCTTGAAACTCCATTTTTCTATTCTTATCGCCATATCCATGGGACCATTATCCAATCTCCATATCCACTTTGAGAGCACACGGAACAACATCTTCATAACTCGTAAAGTCTCGAATTGCAAAAGCCTTTTGAAGGTTTGGTTTTAATCAACTAAAGAATCTATCAATTTTTTATCATTATTGATAACAAAACCTGAAGCATACCTTGCAAGCCTTTTGAAATTCGCTTCATAGGTTGTTAAAGATTCTCCTTCTTTTTGATTGAGCTCTATGAATTCTCTCTCCATCTTCGTACAAATATTTAGATGGAAGTACTTATTAAGAAACATTATCTTGAAGTATTCCCATTCCATCTCTTCAATTTCATCCCTTGTCTTGGTGTTCTTAATCAAATCCCACCATTGATCGGATTCTCTATATAGACGGTAAATAGCTAGAGTCACCTTCTCTGTCTCAGAACATCGAAGAACAGAAAAGATCTTCTCCATGGAGTTGGCTCACAGTTCCGCAACTAGTGGATCAGAAGATCGACAAAACGTCGGTGGTCATTTCTGCATAAAACATTCGATAGCCAGTTTCTCCCTCTTTGGTGAAGGAGGAAGTTCCCCATTATTATGGTTATTGTTCATAACCTGAGATAATTGGGTAAGAATCTCCATGAAGTTTTGAACTCCACCTCCCAAATCATTGTGGATGATGTTTGGGCAATCGTTGCATTACCCCTCGCACGATTTGTTTGCCTATTTTCTCTTGGTTCCCACCATTTTCTAAAATATAAAAGGTTAGAACAAAACATAAATAAACAAGTCATAAATATATAAAGTATTCATTTGAACAATTTATAATAAAAGAATAACATATGGGATCCCTATGTAAATACTACTTTATGCATATTTGTACTTAGTCTCATGCTATAGGTTTTCTCTTGGGTTCACTAATCCTAATTCCAAAATTAACTAATCCTTTCCTCTGATACCGACTATAGCGACTCAAGACTTTTCTTATAATATTATTACATCATTTCAAAGATAAGCAACATAATAGTATTACACATAGAGGATCCAAAGGTTTAGTGTCTTGGGAAAACTAGGACCACACATAACAGATACAACATCAAGCATAAACATTTATTAAATTTCTTCTTCTCTAGATTCATATTAGAACTTTTCCTCTCATTAGTACATGTATCCACCTGAGGATATACATAAAAAGGGGTGATATAGAAGCCCAGTAAGAGGATAGATAAGAACAATATAGCATGGGGTGAGCATAATCATAACATAGGAAAAATATCATGAACATGAGAGGAGCATAAAGAAAATACTTGAAATGTGGCAATGCATAAAAATGAAACATCATGTCTTAGTTGTCAACTACCACACATACATGTGAACCAAGCTAGAATCTTGTTCACAAATCACTTCACATTTACTCATGAGATTCATCACTTCACCCAATGCATTGGAGCACTGTATAATTCAATGCACACCCATCACATTTAAACATTCATATTGTGCTATATAATTTCAGGCGCACCCGTCACATCATAACATTATCATTTATCATGCATTACACAATGAAAATATAACATAAATTATCATAATGAACCCATGAAAAATAATTTTTTTCATCTCATAATAACACATTCATAAACATTGGGTTCCCAAAATAATGAGGTAATAACATACATGTTACAAGAACCGTCAATCTTGAATGAGAAGTAAAAGGTGTGTTCTTGAAAGAAGAGTTCTTTTGGAAAACATTTGGTCATTCATATATACCAGTGAAAAACATGTATATAAGAGAAGAGTAAATATAATGATGAGAAAATTTATATTTAAGGAGTAACCATATAAAAAATGGAGTGAAAGAGAGAGAACTCGAAGGATGAAAGTTGGGTTCGAGAATTTCCCCTTACCTTGTACTCGAATGCTTCCTTCCCTTTAATGTCTTGTATAATGAAATTATATTCATTAATTAGAAATCCTGAACCATGTTTATATTAATAGGGTTAATTATGGTTTCATTATGTCATATTATGTTCCTTTGGATGACTTATAGAGTTTAAAAACATTGTTCGGGGATGTTCGTTTTTATGGTTTTTCTTGGGTGGTTCACTTATATTTTTAAATTCAATTTTGTGTAGATCATGAGTAAACATCCAGAAATTATATTACATGTAAATAATTATATTACAGGATCTTGAATAATTTTTTAATTAATTATATTAGATCCATGTAGATGAATCATTAGATAATAATTAAATGATGGTTATTTGGGTCAATTTGGATGGTTTTTTGACCACAACGAACTTGTTTTATCTTATAACTTAGTAATATGTCCATAGGTTATTTAAAGAACATCAAATAGAACATAATACACATAACATTTTCTGGTTCAACCAAAAAAATGGTTTCATGACCAGATCTGAAGGTAGAAATGGAAGAAGAAAGCATGTCGTTCTTGAAGGTGATAAATTAACACCTCACGAACAACGTTCTCTTTAATAAAATAAAAGGAAGAGGGAAAGAGGGTTGGATGATATAATATCCCATTAGAATAAAAATAATTATAGTATATGTATAATAATGTAGTTAAAATACAATTTGGACGAAGATAGGTGGGGAGAGATCAAGAAATGAACTTCAACTTGAAAGGAAATTAAAGGAGAAGAGGGAGGGAAATTACCTCTAGAATCCTCCTCTTGATAACCTCCTTAAGGGCCTATTATTTGTCTTTTGATGAGACCAGAAGCTCTTGGAAGTGGGGGAGGGGCTAGGTAAGGTGTTTGGGCAGATTATATAGAAGGATTGGATCTTGAGAGGTGTGAGGAAATGAGGGTGTGAAGGGTGGCTTTTATAGTGGAGGGGAGAGGGGTTTCCTTAATATAAAATTCATTAGTTTATTATTTCCCCACAAGACAAAGAATAGTGATTCTTGAAAGACCAAGAATAGTAATTTTATAATATAATACCGAACCAAGTGGGATTACATCAGCAGAAAATCACACATGTCCCTATCATTAGATTATTTAGCTTATTTTGTAAATTACGGTATTTCACTATTCATCAAAAATTCAAGTATCTCAGAAAAATACCAAAAATTTACCCCGACCATTTTTCGATGTGTAGAATCCAAAAATTAAGTCAATTTTTAAATAATAATTTTCTAAATATTATTAATTTAATATTTAATTAAAACCATAATTTACTTAAAAACAGTTTTTAAGATTAAAACTGATTTTATAGTGCTTTTAAAAATTACGTAGGGTCTTATAAAATTATCTAAAAAATATAAGACATTGATTCAATAATTTATGAATAAATTTTAGGGAAGTAAATTTTCTTTTAAATTAATTAAATAATTATAATTAATTATTTATGACTTACAAAATACCAAAACGTTTACTAAGGTTAAATTGTCACTTTCTAAGATGTATAAATTTTATTTTATTATTTATAAGTAATTTTACTCCTATGTTGGATGATTTACTATTATCAAGGGTCATATTACTATTCATAAGGGTACGTTACTATTACTAAGGGTACATTACTATTCACCAAAAATTATTTTTGTTTCATTAGACTCCAAAAAACATCTTGAACACAACCATGTATGTCGGATTTTCAAAATCCCAAACAGAGGAGTAACAAACTTATGTTTAAAGGTCACTTATCACTTATTAGATTATTATGTTTTGTTTTCATATTATTTTATGACATAAATATAAGAAGGTAAAATTTCAATTTAAAAACATTGTGTCATTACACGGATCGTCACCACAATCCCGTTGTAGAACCCTCGCTGGCTGTCATCGTGGAGGCATCCTGAAATACATTCAAGACGCACCATAGTCAAAGAGAATATCTGGAGAGTTGACTTGAGAAAGGCAAGGAAAACCAAAAAAAACCCAGACCTATATGATGTATGTACCATGTTGTCCCTGTGACCAGTGTATGAATGTCCCGAGTCGAAAGGCAGGTTATCAGAGTCCTGGTGTGTGGATATGTCAGCCGCCGCACCAACACTGGAGTCCCTGGCCTGAAATCCGAACTCGAAACATCCTAACACATCCATTATGCAACACAAACCAAACTCACAGCTAGAATGGGTACACTCTGAGATCCCAAAGGTGGAACCTCCTCTGATACTACTCTGTCCCGACCCGACCCATTGGGGCTCGAGCTGCGACTCCCCAAGCCCGCCTCTAATAGGCCAGGGGCTGGCGTCTGGCACCAAGTAGGCTATCACACACATGGGAGGCATTAGCCTAAGGTACCTGTACACACGCACCCACATAAAAATCCATGAAATAGTGAAAGATATATAAAACTGAAAAGAAAATGCATGTATACAACTATCCCACAACCAGAGTACAGCAGAAGTACAAAAAGGAAAAACATGGCCCACCAAAAGAAAACTACAAAAGCGCGTCCCACCTGCTCTAAAGAAGGGGAACACTGCCACAAACACCCACCGGAAAGCTCCTTCAGCACCGCACCGGTAAACACCCCTGTCAATCTCCCTCACTCAGCTCCGCCTGCTCCGGGTCCTCCTGGGACTCCGTCGAAAGGCTTGTGGTCTGCACAAGACACAAACTTGTGCAGGGAATGCCTGTGCAGGGGTGAGTATAAACATACTCTGTAGGCACCCCAAAAATCGAAAAACAAAGATAGAAACTGAAATGCAACAGTCCGCTCATCCCAGCTAGAGGGAATATAGAGGAGAGAGCAACTCCATATCACGACCATCCTCGGCTAAACACAACTAGTCCACTCAGCTCAAGTGTTTGCCCATACATACACCACGAACAAACCAGATATACCTAGTTCATGCACCAAGCCACATGAGGTTCCGACCTCATCACCAGAAACTTCCCACAACCAGGAGAGCACACCACATGATCATTGTCAACCCAGATGACACTTATCCGAGAGATACAGTCCATCGGGTTTCTCACAAACCTCTCAGACGCTCACCCGATAGATCATGCTCGTTGGATAGCATCATTGAGGAAACCTCGCTGAAACAACATAACTACCAATCTCCTTAGACAGGGGATCGCTCCTAGGGTCCGCTAGGGGATAGAAGAACCCACTCTGGTATACGAAGCTCACAGATAGGGATCACTCCCGGGGTCTGCTGGGGGATACCACGACCCGATCTGGCATACATAGTTCTCAAAAATAGGGGATCACACCCAGGATCCGCTGGGGGATACCACATCCCGATCTAGTGCTCGACAGAAACACATTACTCAGATAGAGGATCATCTCCCATATAAAGGTGGTCACGAAGATACTGGAACCCTACCTGGTTTAACTCGCGATGTAGGGGATCGAACCGACGATGCCGCAACCCTCCTGAAACCACACACTGAGTAGGGGATCACATAACCATCGATACTGAAACACTACTATACACCTCATGCTGATTAGGGTATCATATAACTGATGATGCCACAACCATACTGACCATGGCCCACTGCGTAGGGGATCATATTCCCGATGATGCCACAAACCCTACGGGGTTAACCTATTAGATAGGGGATCGCCGCCCTTGAATAAGAGGCCACATCGATACCAAGAACCCGATCTAGGGAAAAGTGGCTAGAGAATCCCCTCCAGGCCCACCGGAGGGATGCCGCAACTCTAACAGTTTAGTAATCCCATCGAGAATATCACAAACCTATATGAAGGATGTGATTCTGCATGAACCCTCATGGGAAGGAACCATGAGAGTACTCTCAACCACTACTGATAAAAAACGTCGCTAACCCAAGGGACCCGCAACAACGCCACACTGCGTACCACCAAGGACGATACCGAGGCAACCATCGCGATCCACATGAAAAAAACAAGCAGGATAGGCTACTTACTCACCCAAAACGAAGAACCAGTGAAAAAGGGACTATTCACTATAGCTAGCTCATGTGGGGCCCACACAACGATCTCGAAACCCATCGAATGAATCATACCACGACAATCCCCTTGAAAAAAAAGCAGAATCGACTACTCGTTCGTCTGAAACGGACACCCGGTGAAAAGGGTATTATTCACCAAAGCCAGCTCGGGTGGGGCCCAAGCCTCGATTCTGAAACTCAATGAAAGGATCACACCATTGCGATCCTCTCGGAAAAATATACAGGATCAACTATTCACCCGCCAAAATCGGACTCCTGGTGCGAAAGATGTGTTTCTCTGCAAACGCCAAAACACGGCCTCGTGGGGCCCGCACCCCGCTCACAGTCCCAACACCGGGAAACCATCTCAAAATGTCCGTCGTACCATCCGGGTATCAACACCACTGACGACATGTCATTCAGACGCTCCGGGTAGAAGTTACAACGGCCTGAAGTCATAAAATAATAAAATATTATTATTTTATACGACGTTTCTAGCTCCCAGGACACGATCCCAAACCTTTTAACCCTCGAACCCACACAGGAGGGTTCACCTCGTCGTCAAGGTCGCGTCTCCGCAGACGGCATGCAAATCCGACTTCCAGATTACATGAAACGGGGGTTTAAAGTCCCCCATATGATAAAAAGGGTCCGGACCGGCCACCGCAGCCTGCCCGCCCTAGATAGCAGCCCTCTGCCGCGCGGCGCACAGCGCCGCCGCGCTGTGCCAGCGGACCGCCGGGGGCACCCCGGTGAGCCATTTTGCGATCTGGAGGTGTCTTCACGACCCTCGGGACCCGATCTACACTGCTACGGCTTCAATTTGAAGGAAAACGCAGCAAAAACATGATCGAGGGTTAAAACTCAAATCTTCCTACCTCATGGGTGAAATGCCGACGTTCTGTCTTAGATCTGCGCTCCAGAGCTTCCACTGCACACTCCTGGAACGTCTGCCGTCGAAATACAAGCTCGTGGGTACTTCATTTTCTCGATTAGGTGGATCGGCGGCGAATAACGGTGAAGAACACCATGATGAATGAGAAAAGGGGGGTGCTGACATTTATTTTTGTTTTAGAAAATAAATATATGCCGCCCGCTGGTGCCAAACACGCCTCGGACCCGACGCCTGATGAAAAATAAGGTAAGGTCACCCCTAGGGTAAACGCGTCGTTCTGAACTCAATGATGGACTCATATTTTCTATTTGAGACTCCATAATGAAGTTATTCGAGCCGATGCTCGGAAACCAACTTTTCTACTTATTTACGAAAATTCCCCTGCTGGCGCTTTGCACCGCAGGCCCGTGCCCACGAATTTTACACCGTGCCTAGGGTAAACAGCACATTCCTAACGCAATTGTGCCCTCCGATTCCCATTCTGAGCTACTGTTTAGGAGATATCACACCCCCACCATGTGCATAGTATAAAAATACTTAATATTTTCATAAAATTCATTCTGGGCACACCGGGCCTCGGAATCACACACCGTCTTCGCGCCTAGCTCTAGAATCATTCATAGAAATATTCAAATGTCTGACAGGGCCAAAAACATGAGTATCTACACTAAGTGAATCACCCTAAAATTAATTAAATGATTTTAATTTTGGGTTAACATAATAAACCTCACCTTCAACGTGATTCTAACTCTAGAAATGACTATATTAGAAGGTTTAACTTGTGTGTAAATAACCCTAGAATTGGCAAAAAATATATGTTTATGTTTTATAAAATCTAAATGTGTAATATTAAAGAGATTAACATAGATAAAAAAATTCGTTGTTTTGTCATTATGTTAATAGATGTCTGAAATTATAAATATGGATGAATGGGAAATTTAAATTTCTATTAGTGATTTTTGAAATTTAAATTTCACAATAATAAATATTCAAAAAGGAATAAAATGTTTAATGATAGATTATGAAATTTCAGGTTAATCCATGGGGATTCACATTTCATTAATTGACCATTGTGTTTTTCATATAGAATGTGGGAATCAGTTTTATTTTGATCCATGATTTGGACCTAGGATAATTTTGTGTCTCAATATTTTTGGTTAAAAACTATATTTTATTGGTTTTAGTACAATAGGAATTGGGAATATTTTATTTATGTAATGGTTTAGTATAACCAAAAGTAAAATAAAAATGAAAATTATGTTTCAATATTTTTTTAGTGGAATGATATTCATTTGACTTTAGAGTCTTTAATGGATATTAGGATTTAAAATGGTGGATTATAAATAAATATTTATTTAGTAAAGTGAATGTTATGGAATAATATTCATAAATTAAATCCATAAATGTGATATTTAAGATCACCACATATTTTCAATGTAAATCAGGTGATTTTGAAGTTGGATGAAAATTAAGTGAATAGAATGTTTCCATTGGGATAATGAAAATTAATGGGCATATATTGTCATATAATTAAGTATTTAAAAATTTTGTGATGTTTGGAAATTGTATACTGATATAATAGAACGAATTTGACATATGTTACTTTTTAATGTTGGTATGGGAACATAGATTCAATATCGTTCTAGACGGGTTGAAATAATGGGTTGACCATCTAGATTCCATATAATTAATAATGACTTTGGATGTCCAAAAAGAGTACCTCGACACTTTAAGATTCATGATTTTTGGTAATAATAAGATAATAATTATAATTCTATGGGAATACCATTATGTGTATTTAGATAGTATGTGTGAATGATGGTGAGGAATATCATGATGAGAATACAGATCCCATGGGATTTCAAGGATAAGTTTTTGGATATCATGTGATAATTTATGACTAAGAAATAATGGGATTGGAGACATTTTACATGGGAATTACAGTATGATTTCATGGAATCGATGTGAAAAATCAGGGGATTGGGAAATCCAAGATGAGCCCTAGATTCATTTCTGTCACATATAGTTTCCAAGGTCCACAAAATGTTCTTAAAGACACCTAAATAATGGTTGAGAATATAGTATATATATGGTCATTGACATAATTATTGACCATGTTGTTTATTAACAATTGTGCCATAATGAACATAAAGTATCGGTGGTAATTCTGGACTTTTTTTTTATTTTTTAGAGAAAAACTAAAATTTTCATCTTGGGACAATTTTAATAGACTTATTTATCATACATGTTATTTTATGGATGTATTTAGTGTTTTATATATATGTTATAATCACATCCTACTTGGTCTGATTTTGAACATTGGTACTGGAGATGATTCTACCAGGTCACTAGGATATATTTGGGAAATGATCAACACATACTGATATAGATTTCTAGAAAGGTGCATGGATAATGGGACTGAGAGAGACATAGGATGAGTGGGGACGAGCTGTTAGGGATAGATTTATTCAATTTTTTTATACAAAGTATCAACCCAAGGGGATCCAGTATGGTATGTATTAGAAATTTGTTTTCTCATGTTGTATTTTTATATATTTCTTGACACTTTCACCATTTAGTTTCAATGCTTTACTATTATTCATTATATACCAAGTATTCATCTTGTCTTTATTTCCACCAAAATGACAAGGGAATAATATACTTATGAAAACCTCATGGGAGCTCACAAAAAGTTTAAAAGCATCTAATTTATGAGAATGCATACTTGAAATAAATTTTTGTGTCGTCTCATGGCACCAATTCATTTTAATTCGGGTCAGAGCATTATATTCACCCTTATTGTGCTTCTCAACTTAAACATTTTTTATTAATTCCATATTTTTTCAAGAATGGTATAACATATGAGAGTTATATAAGATCATCTTGTATGGTTTCAATATAGATAATTTTTCACATGTATTATAAAATAGGGTTCTTTTTTAGCTTACCCCCAAGGAGACTAAAATTATGATTCTCATAATTTTCATATTTTTTGTTAATTGTAATGTTTAATTTATCAAAATAATTTAATATAACATTTTTTAGTTGGGGATGAATAACTTATTTTTTCAATATATCATATAAATTTATTGATTTTATACAATATGGTATGTGTCTTATAAAAATACATAACTTCCAATAATAATAAATGCAAAAAATTATTTTATATGTTAATATGTTTATATCCTAGTAAAACCTATATCAAACAAAGATATAGAAGTCATGAAAAAATCACATATATTAAAAATTTCCATCTTATAAATATAAGTATCATAAATATAGTATTTCCTAAAAATTATGAATGTCTCGTGAAAATAATATCTTTATGATATTTAATTTGAATAAATGATTTATCTTTCCCAAACTCAAAATATTCACTATTTTTTTGTTATATTTTTTTCCATGTTGTATTTATATTTCTTTTTTTCCATGATTTATTTAGTCCATTATTATTTTTTTATTATTTAAAATCAAAAAAAAACAATTGGATGTTTTAAAAGATGATATTAATAAAATCCATAAGGGGAAATTTGTGGCTAATATTTACACTACATATATAAAAATTTTAAATTTGAGATATTTTTTGAAAATGGAATGTTACATCCCACATGATTTGTATGAATTCTATAAATACAATAATATTTTTATTATTGGACTATTTACTATTGTATTATTCTTTTAATCATTCTTATAATCTTAGTTATACATATATTATATTTTTATTGATTATCAACGTTTCATTCAACTATAAACTAACTAATTATCATCAAAAATAAAATATACATGGTTTCTACATTGGAAAATATTTTTTTAATATGTATACTTGCATATATATTTTTTGAAATATTTTGTCCTTAATGAAACACTATAAATATAGTCTGAAATAACCTATTAAAAGTGTTAAGAGATTACTACATAAAGATAGAAGGTTGTAAACATCAATCTTCTACTCTTACTCTATGATTTGTTTTTCAAAATTGATTCATGAATGTCTACATTTCCATGGATATCAATGATATATATTCATTATCACTCACAAACCCAATCCATTAACTCTTTTCTATAGTTTCTTATTATTTATTCGTATTTATTATGTATTTTGGATTCAATTTATTATTTCCCATACAATATAGGATTCATGGCTTATAATACCCCTTGAAAAGGTACATCAGGTATTGCATCTACATAGAAAAATAATCATTATTCATATTTTTACACCGGATATAAAAATGAAGGTTTTTGTTGTTATGATTCTAGAGTAAATACAGATGAAATATTTGGGTTATAAATCCAAGTAAAAATTTAGGTTTAATGGGGTCTAGCATCCCTTATATAGATTCGTAATTGTATGATATTTTTCAAAATCTCATGATAAGAGTGTTAATAATAGACAAATGATCATTTTAACCTAAAGTATAATAAATATTATTTTGTTCCTATATTTTATTTAATATTGAATAATTTTTATAACGTTGATATAATATTTAAATTATTATAGATTGGTTAAATCGGCCCCTCTTGAGCATTCTTCCTTCCCACTATCTATGATAAACAATTTGTTTTATATTTTGGACCATTTGAGTATAGTTATTTTCCAAATTTTCATGATACAAAAAAAATTATTCGAGAAGGTCCATGAAATTATTATTAACATTTCTATATATATATGTATAATGATTCTGATCATATCCAATACCTAACCATATAATAAAAGGAACATTTCAGATCATATTCACTAGTTTAGAGGAAAACTAGATTCATAAAAGGATGTTATATTTTATGGAAATGATTATGGTTAGTTGAATGATTAGATGGATTGTTATAGTAAATAGATATGTACTTATCATTATACTAAAATGGTAAAACCCTATTACATATTGAAAATTTTCCCTATTCTATAACTAGTGTAGATTCTATAAAATATATTTTCAAATATTAAATCAGGAATATAATATTTTTTCTATAAGAAAGAGGATTTTTATTCATAATACTACAAAAAAAATGTTCATTATATCTGTATAACAATTCAACTTACTGATTATGGGTTTGTTATGTTGATTAGAAAAATACATGGAATGTTAATTGATGAATATGATGATATCAAATTGGGTGATAATTAAAATATTAATAATATGAATCATATGTACAAAAGTATTGTAATAAATTATTTTTTAGCATAATACATAGTTATTAGTGTTATTATAGAAAATTAAATAACATATTTACCAATAAAAGGAATAATAAAAAGTTTACTATTTATGAATGAAAAAATCAGAGAATATTCTAATTATGAAATTTTTCATCACTATTACAATATGAAGCAGAATTTAATAACATTTGTCAATAAGAATATTCTAATTAATTATGATATATTTTTAAATCTTATATAACAGTTAAAATATACAAATTTGATTCGTTTTAAAGGGAAATGAATGTTCTTAAATTCCTCACATACAAACATGAGTTAATAAAATTATGAAAACATATTCATTAAGGAATATAATGTATGATAATAGAGTTGAATTAAAAGGAATAAATAAAGGAAATCTGTCGTCAAATAATATTCTTGAGTTAATATTTTATAAATGTATATTAAAATCACATATTAGACCAAAATGAAAAAAAATAAAAGGATAGAAAAATAGATTAGACAAAAAAGTGAAGATATTTTATCAGATTGTTGGATTAATATAATTGAATTTAATTCTTGTTATTTATTTGGAAATGAAAAATAATATTCTAATTTGTTTCTCATGGCTCCAATTGTTTTTAGTGATTCTTATTATGACTATGATGATTCAAATTTTGGAAAACAGATTAATTATATGTTTCATGGTGAGATTAATAGATTAAAAATTGATGTTAAAAAAATGTATGATATATACAAGGAAAATATCAAATGAATAGGAATTATATTTAAGAAAATAAGATTATTTAAAAAAAATATCATGAAACATGTAAAATAGAATAATAAATATAATTTATTTTTTAAGGATAATAAATACTAATAAAAAAGTTTTAATGTTTTATGTGATGATATTGAAATATCACATATATAAAATGAATGTTTTAATAAAAAAATTGAGATTTTAAATCTAAATATCTCCAATTTAGTTAAATGTATAGAAATATATGATAATACGATGACAATGAAATAAAAAAATTTAAAAACTAAACAAAAATATGGTCATAATTAATAGAAAATGTACAGAAATATTTTTTCAAAAATTTCTAACGGGTGTGTTTTTGTATTAAATTGTTTTTTATTTAAGATAAAAGGAAATTATAAAAATATATGAACCTTAATATTTAATCAATCATTAGGGAAAAAATATATTAAATTTATAAATATTTACATTCATTGTTAACCAGGGATACATGATTAAACTTTTTCTCGGTTCTATAAAAAACATTTCTTATCTATATGGAACCAAAATTTGATTATTTACCAAATATATCTTATATTTAATTCTTTTGGTCCTTGGATAGGGAGGAACATCCTTGTGGTTGATGGAATTTCTCTTTATCTCACTTTTTATAAGACTACCACATTGTAAGGGAAACATCTGCAGTAGCTATGTGGATCAAGATGAATTTTCTTATGTAACTATTTCAAAATCCTTCTATCTTGAGGTCGATTAGGTACATGATGGTGTCATTTTTATGTCCTAATCTCAATACATAGCACCTTCATGCAACTGTTAACCAGTTTTTTTTGCTGAAATGGGACTTTAAGAATGATTCCTTCTGAGCGTGTTAATCTGTTCTAGGGATGGATTCAAATGGTGGCAATGTTTTTTATTTTCCAAGATCCCCCCATATTCTGTGTTGAGTGAGGGATTCAAGGGAACTGTATATAGGTTATTTGGTGATGCTTTTTAATGATCATCATGTCTGATCTGGGAAAGCTTATGATCCATGTGGATAACCGAGATGTCTCACTAAGAGATAGGGTGCAGGTTACAGTTGGTGAAGTATGATGTTCAAATTAAAATAACTTGACACATGCTCATGGATCATCTAACATAGTCATCTCCAGGGAGGCCTCTTCATTATCTTTATTTTTAGTGGATGGGGAATTCCATGATCTGATTTTTGTGGTCCCCTAAGGCTTACATTGTCGAGAGGTCTATTCCATTGGCTTCCTCTCGAATTTACTCTTCGTAGGTTTCTTGGACATAGTGAGACCTGCTATCTTATCTCCAATATAATCCCCATAAATCACTAGAGTCCCCACCTTCATCAATACAGGTCTGTTCAAAAAATTATCCACACTTTTTACACAACTCTCACATAAACCGTGTTATCATAGTTATTCCCTTCATGGACTGGTCGTTGAATGGAAATACTCCTGAGGTTATGGTGAAGAGTTTCTGGATACTCTAGGTTCTCCCTAGATAATGTTACTGGATTTCGTGCTTCAATATGAAAAGTATTTTTTATTTCTCTTCTATCTTTGGTGAGAAATAGGATGTCCCTGCTTGGTAATTGGGATGGTTCGTTCATGAAAAAGGCACATTCCCCCCGAAAAGGTGAGGTCAGTAAAAGGAGTGTATAGATCGACCACTTGATCAAAGTCGATGGAAGAGTGGAGGCTAGTTCCTTTTCTCAGACACAATTATCTCAGGAAAGAAGGACAGACTGTTACCCTTGTAATGATGTCCTAGATTATTTGTAATGCCCAAGGTCTGGGTGTGTATGAAAAAGATATTTCATTATCTCTGAGTCTAGAATGTTTCAGTCCTCTTTGGTTACCATCCTAGATCCAATGAAGAACCCATTTAGGCTAGTCCCCTTCTCTAGAATTTTGGGGTGAAGGGGGTGAATGCATGGGAATCCAGTGAATAATATTATTTGGATTTTATGGAAGTGTAACATTCATGTGGAGCTAGTTAGAAAGATGTAACTATGAATTAATACCATGATACTGTTTGGGGTAATTGAGTTTGTCTTCTCTTTTTCTTATACTAGTTATGATGTTAATCTCAGATGAAATTAGTAGTGTTTCCCAGAGTCCATTAATTCTGGGGGCTTTACTTGGATTGTTGGAGGTGACGTAAAAAATATTGTGGATATTTCAGAGAAAATAGGTTGTTTGGAGATCTTTAACATTAGAATGTAGAATTTCCAGAATATCCCCGGATCTAAAGGTTTTATGGATATGGTGTCTACTGGTAATAAGTTCACATGGTGACAAAATCACAAGGGGCCTATTCTTATATAGAGTCTCCTTGATAGATGCCTAAAAATATCCTTGGATTGGATTACTATGGGCAGGCATCAGTGAAACATTTATTGGGGTCTCTCTTAGACCATGCCCCAGTACTGGTGGATCTCAAAATGATGTGGCCAGGAACTACTACATTCTTTGGTACGCAAATTGGCATTGGAAGGAAGGCTTAATGGAAATGGTGAGGTCTCCATGTAATGGTAAGTAGTAGGGGAGGTGATGGGATGGCCTTTCCAATCAGTTAATGCGACATTAGAAGGAAACCCATGTATGGTTGCTTAGTAGGCCCTCAGAGGACTTTGGTGGGGATAGGTTGAGTTATGAAATTGACACTAGGGAGGAGTCTCTTTAGGACAGGTGAGAGGACATCTATTTTTCCATTCTATGTTATAAGATAGTGGAACTGGTGAAAAAATTATTAGAAATTTAAAGGATCTATAAACAAATATCCAGTATGAACCAAATAAAAGAGGGTGACCAGAACATGGCATTATTGTAGGTCGGCCTGAATGATTAAAAAATATGAATGTGAATCATTGTTTGGGTGAGGATCCATTAAATTGGATGTTTATGTGGCAAAAAAAGGATCTTGAACACTTTGAGGTACTGTTGGCAGGACCAAGTTCCACCAAGGATGTTTCCTCCCATTCATTGGAGTTAGAGGAGGGTTTTTTGTAGGGCATCCCATAGCTGTTGAATAGATCAGAAAAAGGCCATTTAATTGTATTACCTGAGGGGGAGGAGATCAAGGAGGCTGGATCCAAGATGTATCCGGATAGTTCCCTAGGAACGGATGGATTTATGGGGGCCTTCTATATGGATGCATGGGATGTTGTGGGCGACCAAGTGGTGGAGGCCATCAATGATTTGTTTCAGGGAGGATATCAACCAAGGTATTTTGGTTCATCGAGAGTGATCCGGGTTCCGAAGGACAAATAACCATCATGTATTAATCACTAAATACCTATCTTCCTTTGTAGGGTATTCTATAAAATCATGTCTAGTATAATCACTAGAATATTAAAGAGTTTCAATCCAATGTGGGTGTCTAATGAGAAACATAGATTTATTAAGGCAAGTGTATCCAAGGGGAGATTAGGATTTATAATGAGATAGTGTTGGATATTAACACAAGATACATTGCGTTCAACATTATCATTCAAGTCTTCATAGACGAATCATAACAAATATTTGTGTAAAGTTTTATCATTTATGTTTTGAGGAAACAAGATTTTCATGAGTGGTTCATTGACTTTTGTTTCAGGTGATTCTCTTCCCCATTGATATATATTCTCTTTTATGGGGAATTTATTTTGGTTCTTAAAAAGAGTGCATCGTTTCCATCAAGGGGATTCTCTAACTACTTCTCTATTTAGACCTGCATAAGAGGCCATGTCTAGGAATCTTCATAGTAACATTCATGAAATATGACATTTACCATTCCATATTCACAGGAGAAGTGTTATTTATTCCCACCTAATGTTTTCATATGACATATTGAATTTTGGTAATAGATGGACAATAACACGTCATGGTTTCTTAGAGGTCATGTCCACTTATGTGGATTTGAGAGGACAGTGCATTAATTCAATGAAGAGTTTTGTTTTCATCTCAATGAAATTTTATGGAAGGCGATGTAAGGAAATTCACAATCTACTGGGGTTGAAACATGGGAAATTTCAAATGAAATATCTTAAAACCCATCATTCCATTGGATGAATCAGGAATATATACATTGATGATATCATTAATAGAATGTTGGGAATAATACATAAATGGATGAAAAAAACTCAAATAATTTGGCTGATGTGTGGAGTCGATTAATAGTGTGTTATCATACATCATCATGCATAATCTATCTACCATTGCACTTCCAAAAGGAGTGATCTGTATAATGTAAAAGGTTATGATGACATTCTTTCGGGATGCCAATATTATTGGGCACTATCAATGGGCCTCTAGAAAATTCATGGCCAGGGCACATGATAAAGGGGGAGTGGGTTTATGGGATATCACATAGACCATGCACGGCTTGCAAGCCCTATATGCATGGGTTACCATTGAAAGTGATTTGTTTTTGGAATAATTTTTCAGAGATAGGTACAGTATCCAATGGGATGGTGGAGAGACCCAAAGAGGTAGAACCTCACGCTTGGCACGATGTTTGTTCCCCATCCTAGAAGGATTACATTGTTATTCGCTATGGATCATGTTGCAGGGGGAGATCAACATCTAGACATTGAATTGGGTGGGGGAGAGGCTGTTATAACCTATATTTTCAACACCATGAAGTTCCTTTATGGAAGTGATCTGGTACCCATGTTTGGTTAGGATGCATTTATCACAAGAGAAGCAGGAGGTTCTCGATAATATTTTCATAAACGATAAGGTTGATCTTTGTTTTTCATAGGTTCGAGTATTAGTCTTCTCTTAGATAATGGTTACATGAATAATCTTCATGAAGGGTAGGATCCGTATACATGGGTGGGTAACTTATGGAGAAAAAAGACACACACTAATCTTAACTTCCTTGTTTGGTGTTTAAGGAACCAGAAAATGCCAACTGATGAGAATTTCCAAAGGAGGGGCATCCATCTAACATCATGTTGTTTTCTTTACTTTTCCAAAAACTGAAACCACAGTGCAACATTTATTTTCAAGAAAATATGATTCTTCCCCATGGGCCTCATTTCAGAAATAGGACACCTTCGGCGAGGGGCAGATCTCCTTGAAATATATCATTGAATCATAGTTGTACGAATTGGATTATAACGGCATAGATCTCATGGTGTGGGGTTCCATTTTCAAAAATATTTGTGGGACTATTTGGGGAACCCATTACCATATTAAAATAGTGCACAACTGATCCCTTTCCTTTATTTAGATGAGGATGTGGTCGTGGTTCTAGGAACCAAGATCCCTTATGAATGGGGGAAAATGTGATCTCTGGATCCAGGTTGTTGAACAGACCCTACATGGTGGACAGTCTTAAGGGTTAATGGATTATGTGGGATCCTTCACTAAATGTCCTGATACATAATGTTGATGGATCATTCATGAATTTCTAGATGCACGGTGGGGGCTTCTTAGATATCTGGAAATTTCTATTTAGTTTGGGTTCAATGCTTTTATAAGACTGGTCTGTTGGTTGGGGGTGGAAATTTGGTCACTACATTCTGGAATGAGGTTGTGTAAAGTGTTTGGACTTCCGGTGATGGATATCATGTTGGACTATGATGTTTTGTTTATAATTCTTTAGGTAAAATGTAATTCTACTTGGAAGTTGGCTTACATATTTAGAAGTTTCTCATGGAACACTAATGGTGGCCCATGGGTAATGCAAAATAGGAGAGAATAAATCTTTTAATCTAATGCACTTGTAATATTGGGGAATCCGAATGACACACTCAACAACATTGATATTTTCGGATCTCTTCCATTGAAATGTTAAAGTTTTGTTCAAGGGGTTTCATTGGTACATCAAAATTTCCATCCTCTATGATATTCCTTATGTATTTCTATGGGTATTGTAAACAACTTTTAATAAAAAAATTGACTTTCAGTCAGTGAATTAATAAATTTAAGGTTTTTAGGGAATTCAAATGCTAAGGTAAAAGTATTTGAATAAGTTGGTATTTATAAATATTTTATTTTATATTATGTATTATATGATGAAGGATAAAAACATAATTAGATAATTATTTCTCAGATATGTAATGATGGAAGGACATTAAAATTTAAAAAATGATATGTGATGTTTAAAGGCTTAATTGGATTTGTATTATATAGAATAAAAAAAAATTTATTCCATTAATTTTCCTAGATTAACATATCATAATTATATTTTTTTGAATATTATATAGTTATGTGACATTATTTTGAATAAGAGATAAATAAATGCTAATTTTGAGCTATTATGGATGATCTCTATACATAGGCAAGTTATGTAACTTACCATTTTAGACCTAAAATAATAATAATTTTTTATTTCTTAAGTGATTGAAAAATGTAATAATTAATATTTCATTGTGTTATAGAAGATGAGAATATAAGGCACCCTGAACTTATTCATCGTGTATTATTTAAACCATTACAAAAAGAATGTTTGCTTGATATGAGATATATTTTAGTTACTATAGATTACATTAGTAGAATTATATGGATTTATTTTTTTACATATAAATCTGAATAATTATATTAAATTGTTTCTTTTTGGGGACTAGTAAAAATAATAGTGTATATAATATTATCAATTAAAATTGATATATTATAAGATATATAGAATTTATTATTTTTTTAATAATTTGTTCACATAAATATCTTTTTAGCTCCTATGACTCCTTAAAAGTGGTATAATTTTAAAAAAAAAATATATGACCTTTTTGAAAATATAAAGAAAAATGTTAAATTAAATTCTATTTTTTAAGAAGCTATAAATAATATTAGATGTATTTAATATAAAACTATTTTAATACATATTCAAAATAAAATAGTTTATGAACATTATAATGGAATACATCATATATTTTAATAAATTAGATATTTTGGTTGCAATACTTTCATTCAAGACACTAAATATAATTTAAAAAATTTAAATTTCAAATATTATTTAGGGAAATATTTTGGATATTAAAATGTTAATAAAGAACATAATTTTTATTAAAAGGAACTATATTTTGTTAGGTTTCTATTCATGCTAAACATTATGAAAATATTTTAAGTTAAATGAATGATGATATTGATTATCTTATAGAAGTTTTTAAATTATTTAACATTGTAGAATAATATGATTCATAATTGATTCAACCTACTGAGAATGAGGATTTCCATCAAGATAAATGTTCTATTAAAATTAAAAATAATAATAATAGATATTATTGTTGTTGAAACTCAAATAAAATCCATAAATTATTTCTTGAACTTATGTTTACACTATTATTTTATTTTTTTCTCAAAAGATATTTCTATTGATTTGAATGATTCTAGTCATATATAAGATAAAAAATAAAAAATAAATCATATATCTAGAAAAAATATTTTTACTTTGGTTGAATATACTATAGATAGAAAAATTATTAATCCATTTTTATATATTAGAATTAAATGATTAATATTTTCATATTATATGAAAAAATATTTATTTTTTGGATGAGTTTTTATCAAGAATGGGGAATTAATTTTTATTAGAATATATCAAATGATACAAGACATGAAGATATTTGATTTTTATTAGCTAATTCATCTCATAAATGATTTAAATTAAATGAAATGAATATAATGTTTTTTATATATATTGATTAATTTCAATGAAGTTTATATAAAACATAACACTTGTTTTAAACATGAAATAATTTCTCATTATGTTTCAAAACATTCAAATATTCTTCATAGAAATAAAAAATACATTAGATAATGGTACGAAAAATTATCTCAATTTTCCTTGAAAAAAATATAATAAGTAAGAGTGTACATAATATTATTTATAATGAAAAACTATAAATATATTTTAATTATTTTATTTTGTGATGATGATACTATTAAATCATCTTTAAATGATATTTTTCCGTAAATAATTTGGTAAATTTTATTACCTATGAATTTGATATGAGTTTTATGTGTAATATATCAGACATACTTGGTACATTACATTGTCAAAATATGGTTTTTTAGGTGTCTGCGGGTAGTCTGAGGTGTTTTTGGGACATGTGAGTCATTCCTACTGTGAACCATTTCAACAGTTTTGCAAAATTCCTACTTTTCAAATGGAATATCATAAAAATGGTGAATTTTGATGGTTACTCATGATGGTGAATCATAATGGGGACACGTGATGGTGAGTCATGATGGTGACTCATGATGGTGAGTCGTGATGGTGACATGTAACAATGACTTCTAACGGTGACTCCTAATGTAAGTTCCCCATTAGTGACATAAAATGGTTAATAGAAATAGAAAACCACACTGGTGACTCTTAATGTTGACTTTCACTAGTGACTCACACCTGTGAATCACAACGGTGACTCATCTAATAGAGAGTCATTCCAACAATTTTCTTTTTTTCCACTTTTTCTATTTTTTCAGTTTTCCCTTTTGAGGAATTTTTTTGATGTTAAATTATTTAAATTACATATTTAAGTGGTTATGTCTCTGTTTCAATGGATATGAAACAGATCATTAAATTTCTAAGGGTCTGGGTAATTTTAATTAGTAGATTAGTATAATCGTGACTGAATATTAATTTATTGGAAAATTAAAGATGAATCTAAACCACAAACCTATTTTAGATCTTCCAAGGGATGAAAAAACATTCTACTTGTTATTATATTAGTGTTCTCTATTGGTATGAGATTCATATAACAAATCATCCCATCGTAGTCATTCTATTGTGCTTCATGAGATGGTTCTTCTTTTCCTTGTATTTTACTACTTCATATGTGGCCCTGTCATGGTGTAGTTAAGATGTGTTGATCGACTTTTCTTCTAGGATGGTTTTCCATCATCTTTATTAACTATTTATCATGAAGTATGGGTATATAAAAGTTTATTTTGTGAATATGGTTGATCGAGTATTAATAAATGTAATTTATTTGCTTTTAAATTAGTTAAATATGGTGTGGGAAAAGTGACATTTGATCTTCTTATTATTCTGTGTTGGATTTTTTTGAATTATACAAGTGAAACACCCCATTATAAATCATGTTCATTATTTGTACATGTTTTCAAAATAATGAAGTTTCATGTTAGTTTATTTCTATTTAACACTTTTATATTAAAATTTTTAAATCACATACACTTGATTAATAAACAGATGCTCCAGGACTACCCTGTTTCTATGAATACCCCAAAATTATCATGTGGTGTTTAATATGGTATGACACTATAATTCAGTATTTAGTGTTATGATTTGGTATGTGGGATTACGTGTATTGTGGGATAATGCGGTTTTGTGTGCAGGGAATATGATATGGGAATTTTCCATGCTGTGATGTGGGGATATACACTGGTTTCTATTTTCTTACACTTTTGAAACACCGGTATGTATTGTGGGTTGGTTTGGACGGTGTGGTGTATGAAAATTTAGATCATACATCAACCTGAACATGTAATGTATTCTCATGTTGAGTGATTGTTCTATTTATTAATGGATGATAAGTGTTGTGAAGTGGGGTTATGACTGGGTTGTGTAGTGATGTGTTGGTTTTTTGTTTTTTATGTGTTGTTCTCGGAAGTTTCCAGGATATTGATTCAACAGATGAATAAATAATTGGATAATAAATTATGTAACATTCTATGGTTGTTTTGGTTAACAGATTGAATTAATGAGTATTTAATAAATAAAGGTAAGGTTTTACCAAAACTAGTTGGGAATTCGAAAGAATTTGTGGCTTGTTGTGTGGTAAATGCATTAGAGTTTGTAGTGATGTTGGAAATATTATAATCTAGTTGTCTATTTTAGAACACATAGGTTAGGAAGGAGTGTTTTCTAATATATATATATATATAGATTTATTTCCATTTTAATTTTTATAATAACACAAACCTATTTGAGATCTATTTGATAGACACCCCCACAGTCACATGGGATGTTGTGTTTCCCAATCATCCTGGTTGGTTGATGGATATTTGGTCACCCTCTTTTCCCTACTACATATTCTAGTTGGTGGTATCCCATGATTAATCGAGAAGGATTTGGTTTTGTGGGGAGCATTTGTGTACATGCAAGTTGTATTGTCTTAGGTGCCTTCAAGATAATATATGTTGTGTTTTTCCATGTGTCTTTGGTAATAAATGTGTTGGGCTTTCCTAGGTGTTTTGGGGATTTGACGTGGTATGTGGAAAAGGTGTATGTGGGCGGGATGTGATGTTCTATGGGAACCAGGTGTCAATGGGTGAGTTGTGATGTGGCACGTTTCCCCGGTGATTGGAAGAGGTGGGGTTGTGATGCCTAGGTTTGTGAGGGCGGGTTGTGATGTGATGTCTTCGAAAGAGGCTAGAGCGCTTGGAAGTCATTTGTCTGGATGTGACCGTCTAATCAGTTGGATAGTTTTGTGTTGTATCCTTTCATAGATTTTATTACCATATTTCTTACGGTACTTGTGTTACATGGTGATCAGGCCTTTTTGAGTATAAAATTTTTAGTATAACTTGTTAAGTGATGTGTGTTCTACTATTTTATCATGGTAGGATTGGTATTCTTATCTCACTTATACATGAGAGACTCTGGTTTTCCTATTATTTATACATGTATTCTTACACCATGTATACAAACTAATTTTATGTTTCCAAAAGGATTTTTTGGACCATGTTAGACCTTACTATCACAGACTCTTGGATAGGTGTTGTGTTGCTTCATAGTTCAACTTTGTGTACATACATTGGAGTTTTTAATTCATTTGTAACAGATTTATTTTAAAAATTCATGTTGGTGGGATTTTTAAATTCCTTATTATATATAAATCTTGGTGTTTTTTGCGATGGACCATATTACCTCCTGCCATTGTTTTTCCAAAAGGGTTAATACCTCCCGTTTTGAGATATTGTAATCCCTTGGCAACGGTCGCCACCCTAGGGCCTATTGGAGGTGGGACTCGAGTGGTCATTATCTTCCATTCTTCATTACTACACCTAGATTTGTTTCAAAGGTGAGAGGGGATCAGGACAGAATGGTATCAAATGTGTTAGTTAATAGATTGGATATATTTCAGAGTTTTAAAAAATTAGGACTTCATGGGTTGGTAGGGAAACATTGTCAGGTGATATTTGTGAGTGACATAGTCCTGGGATAACTGACTAAGACTTCGGATTTTTGGTCCCACTTTGTTTCTATGCCAGCACTCTACGCCTACTAAATGGCCAATTTAGCCTACATAATTTTCATGTTAGATACATAGGAAAGGTTTACACTTCATAATGACATATTTTATTGTCTAAGATGGGTTGTTTTTGTCATGTTTATATAGATTGGATGAAAATAATGAATTAAAATGAATCTTAAATAAAAAATTACATATTACACAGGCATAACAATTCCATTTTTACCATTTTGTTACGCCACCATATTGTAATCTGTGTGTGGATCGGGTGTTTGAGGCTCAATATGATGATCCAGTTGATTGATGAGGGTTGATCTAGTGGAGGAAGATAAGTAGTGGAAGATAACGTGACATTCTTCCTAAAGGTAGGCATTGGGAATGTATGAGTGTAGTGTTTCAGACATGGAGATGGAGAGCTGGCTCAAGGTTCCTGAGATCAGCATTAGATTGACTCACGATCTGATAGAGAACTCGGTTTGTTTTGCTGTTATTTAGATATAGGGAACTGATGCGTTAGTGGAGGACTCTTTATGTGGGGTATTAAAAGGAGTAAGATGTGTTGTGGGTCAAATTATAGAAGCAATTCCAGTTAGATATCATTTTATCGAATATGAATGATAATACAAGGAAAGATCTATTATCCCTTTATTAGAAGATTATGTCAGTTAAGGACCATTGGATCATGTTAAAATATCTTCTTCACTTCTCCCCATATATCTCTCTGGATGGGGATTCTCGTGTGATGCCGTTTGTGGATGCCTTCCACACTTCTATCGAGTATGTTTTCACTTCTTTTACATTGCCAACATACCGGGTGACTCATAAGATGTTGTATGTAAACACGAAGAGGAACTCATGAGCAGGTATACCATGAGGTTGGATCTAGTAGAGTTATTCAAGTGGTAGGGTTATTATCAGTAGGTTACCGGAACTAGGACCATTATTTTTTTGACTAAAAAAGACTTTACCATAGTAGTGTACCTTCCAACCTTCCGGTGCCAGTGGTTCCCATACCCTTTTGGTGGGCTTGGGGACTAGTTCTTTCTTATGTGGGGTCTATAACTGTCATCAGAGTCATATAAAAATGTTAGATCGTGCTCAGTTTGGTGGAGGAGGATAGGTTCAGTTCCATCCTCATCAGAAGCATCCATTTAGGTAGTTTCTGCAGTAGGGTCATCAGGCATTTTCTCTACCGAGGGGAGATAGAGTAGGTATGGTCTGGCCTTAGGTTGTTCTCCATGGACCATGACCCAGTAATGGTCATTGATGTGATCGTCAGCATAGGGGTACATGATTTAGGCATGGCCAATTGCCCGTAGTAGAGGCAAGAGTTTCGATAGGACCAGAGATCATTAGTGGTGCGATCAGTTTGTTTAGAACCCTTTTTTTATTCATGAGATTCAATATATACTGTTTCAAACACTCTAGCACATTCCCAATGACTATACATAGAGAATAGTCACATGACCCTATTGTGTAGTATGCTTTTTTATGTACATACATGTTTTTTTGATGTCTTTCGGGGGTATAGAATGATGATGGGATACAAAAGTCCTATGGGGACCCCTTCATGACACATATGTGACCATAATTTGTCATTCACATCATCTATTATTTGTATAGCATGGGTGATGTTGTCGATTTATTGTGGAAAAGAGTTGTGTTTTTAGATTTGGACAGTTAGCATATGGATTTCATTATTGAGAAAGGTTTCAAGAGGTTATACGGCATGTGGAGACTCTTATTTTTTTATTGGATGAGATGTCAGTGGATTTGGTGTACACAGAGATGGTGGAAGTCTCCAAGGTTGTTGAAGAGTTGTTGGATGTTTTCCCAAATGAGTTTTTCATGCAAACTTCTCACTGTGACATCAAGTTATAGGGTGTCTTGTGGCCCAGGGATTCTTTGATTTTTAAGTATCCTCATTGAATGACACATCACGAGTTTCAGGTGTTAACAATTAAGATAAATTATCTGGTGAATAAGAGAATTATCCATCCAAGGGTATCTCTATGGGGATGTCCTATGTTGTTTGAAAAGAAGGTAGAAAATTGTCTAAATTAGTGTATAAAGTACTAGAAGTTGAATCAGGTGAAAAAAATAAGTGTTACCAATTTTTAGTTGAAAATATATTTTCAACCAACAGAGAGGGGTGAGTTGGTTTTCTATGATCGATTTGGAGTTGGGATATCACCGGTTATTAGTGAATGGGGGTTATATTCCAAGTATATTTTCAATATTATGGATTGATCACTTCATGTTTGTAGTCTTGCCTTTAAATCTTACGAACATACTATCCATATTCAAGGGACTCATGAGCTCCATATTCTATGAGTTCCTGGATTGGTTCATCATCACATTCTTTCGACAATATCTTGATGTACTCAATATCATAGGAAGATCATGTCTAGCAATTCAATACAATCTAATTGGTTCATCAATTCCACCATCTCTAGAAAAGGTTTACCAAGTGATTTTTTTGGAAACTTTAGGGATATTTCCTTGGGCATGTGGTGACTTAGAATGGTGAAGCAGTGGAACCGTAGAAGGTTTAAGCACTTTTTTCAAAGGAATAATTGTAGAATATGTCAGAAGTTCATAGTTTTCATTATATCGCAAGTTATTATAATAGAATTGCACCAGATTTCCATTGAGTTGTTTCTCCATTGACAACTCTAATAGTAAAGGACCATTATTTCATGTGGAGTGATCCATTCCAAACAATGCTCTATATGTTTTTGGTGAAGTCTATTATTGATCTAGTCGTCTACATTCATGAGGATGGGGTGACATTTGACGTGTTTTGTGATGCTTCCCATATGGTTTTGGGATGCATGCTAATAAAGAATCATGTAGTGTTCTCTTTTGGGACCATGATTTTATGTCCCTAGGAGAATAACTCTGCCACCAAATATCTAGAGTTATATTTGGTTGTTTTTCCATTGAATATGTTGTAGTTTTACCCCATTGGGGAGTGAATTGTGGTCATCATAGAATAGAAGAGAAATAGGTTCATATTATACCAGTTAGATGTAAATATTTGGTGGAGTAGGTGGATGGAGATTCTAATGGACTATGATTTTTATATCTCTAATACCTCAGTAAAGAAAAATTTAAATGAATGCTTCTTTGAGAAGAATGTCACAGAATGATGTAGTTTGGGAATCTTCGGATGCTTCAATGGCGATGGAGAAGTAGGCGACCTAGTACTAAGATGCAGGAGTGGAAGGTTGTATAGCTTTTTTTATTTAGATTAGAGTGAATTCATCTCCGATGTAGTGGGTGGAGTATTATTAATCGGAGACCCATAGGAATAATTGATCTATAATCTTGTTGGACATTGTGATACTCCTAAGGGATAGTCGGAAGTGAATTTTGTTCTTTGGAAAGTTGTTTGTTTCGATAGCGGTTCATGATGGGGAACTTTGTGACATTCATAGATAACTCATAGAGATACAACAAATTATTTCTTTTATGTACCATGATATGAGGATGCAGTTCCGGTGGCCCTTGATGAAGCAGATAGTGGAACATTTTATGGTGAGGTTCTGGGTTTACCAGTAGGTGAAATCCAAACACTATGTTATTGGTGGTTTATTACATCCCATGGATGTTACAGAGTGGAAGTGGTATGAAATCTCAATGGATTTCATCAGAATCCCTCCCAAACCTCATGGTTGTGTCATTTCTATCTGGGTGATAGTGGATCGATTTACGATATCAGCCTACTATTTAGGGATCAAGGAGTTTAGTGTATTGGATTCCATATCCAACAAGTATGTGGATAAGGTGGTAAGGCTTCAATGAGTAACAATGTCCATTATTTCAGAATGGGATGTTTGGTTAACCACATGTGTCTATAGGGAATTACAACATGCTTTTGGAAACCAGTTATGCCACAGCACTGTTTCCAGCCTTAGACAGATGGGAAGACAGGGAAAACTATCCAAATGTTGGAGGATATATTGTAGGCATGTATCTTTGTATTTGTATGATCTTTGGTAAAACAATTTACATTTATAGAGATCACATATAATAATATCTACCACTCTTCTATTGGAATGGCTATGTTTTATACATTGTACATGAGACCATGTCATTCATCGTTGTGCTGGATGGAGGCTGGGGAGACAGTTCTTCTTCGAATTGAGGTATTATATAGGATGTTAGAGACAGTTCAGATCTTTCATGAGAGTATGAATATGGAAAATGACTAGAATAAGTATTATGTCCATCAGAGTTTGAGGCACATGGAGTTTGTGGTTGGGGACATAGTGTTCTTGTATGTTTCCCCTCAACATGAAAAGTTGACGATTGGAAGTGGGATAAAGCATTATACAAGGATTGTTTGACCCTTCATGGTGTTGGGATGAATTGGAAAAGTGGAATTACAATTGGTGTTTCCACTATAGTTATATATGATCCATGGAATCTTCCACATATGTCAACTTTATCGGAATATTCACGATGAATCAATTGTTATTGAGTTGGGAGAGATGGATATCAAGGATTACATGCCGTATGTGGAATGGATGATAGAGATCTGAGATCTTCAAGAGAAGATGATACATGGAATGATCATTCTTTTTTCACATGTTCTACAGGAATGGTTTCCTAGATGATTTTACATTAGGGATAGAAACACATATGTGTGACAAGTTCCCATAATTATTTTGAATTTTTACTTCTTCTATTTTTATGAAATTTAATTTCTGAAAACTGTTTTATGATGTGAGATACTTTCTGTTGAGTTTACATATGTGTGGTGCAATGTTTTACAATTTCTAGATATGTGAAAATGGGAGCAACATATTCCTAATCAAGCCACATTTAATAAAGTGAGATTAAACCTGTGCGGGTGAGACAGTGCCTTCTAGAGTGGATAATATCCTAGTATGGATGACACAATTCCCTAATTCTTGTGTTTTAGCTAGTGTAGTTCAATTAGTGTGATGGTTGTTTGTTTGAGATTTTCAGAGGATGTGTTTTTTATATGGTGATAGTGTGGTAGTGTGTTTGTGGACATATGGTTTGGCATGTTTGGCTGGTGGTAATTCTTGCGGAGCGATGAGAGTTTTCAGATGTATCTCGATGAGAGTTTGTCCAGCCCACACCACTCTTTTTCATCGTGTTCTTTTTGAATTTTCGAGGATGAGAATATTTTTAGAGGTATCTTTTGTAATTTATCAGTCACCCCCAGTACATTTCATTGTGAAAATCTTTTGGGTGAGGTGTATGAGTGTAGTATGAGGTGTTTTTGGACATTCTGTCATTCCAACGGTGACACATTTCATGATTTTTCCAAAATTTTCAGTTTTCCAATCGTAGCTCAAAAAAATAGTGACTCATGATGGTGACCTATATTGATGACTTTTGATGGTTTCTTGATAGGTACACTCATGATGGTGAATCATAATAGTGACTGATGATGGTGAATTACAATGGTGACTATTGATAATGAATCCTAATGGTGACATGCAATTGTGACTCATAATGGTGACTCGCAAGGGTATGTCACCATTGGTGACATTTAACAGTGACTCGCACTGGTGACTCACAATGGTGACTCGCACCAGTGACATGCACTTGTGAATCATCTAATTATGATTCATTCTAATAGTTTTCCTTTTTCCAATTTTTACAGTTTTCCATCTTTTCCCTTTGAATAGTCTCATTGATGTAAAATTATTTTAATACCATATTTAATAGGTTTCAAAGCACTTTAAAGGGATATGAGTCATATATTTAAATTTCTATAATTCTGGGGGATTTTTATTAGTCACATTCTGTAATCTTGATTGATTTAGACTTTAATTGGGAATTAATTGTGTATCTAAACTGCGACCCTTATTTAGATCTTCAAATTGCCAAAACTTCTATATCATTTTTATTTACATTGGATCCTTATTAGTACAATCTCCATATAACCACTCTCTCTAGAGGATTCATTCGATTATGTTTCATGAGTTTTTTCATGCTTTCTATGGAGTTTCCTACTGCACAAACACCCTTGTCTTGGTGCAACCACGATGTTCCAATCAACCTTTCATCCAGGTAGGTTTTCCTTCTCCTTTCTAAATTATTCATTATGTGGTTTTTGTATATTGAGTTTTTATGAAAATAGTTGATCCAGGATTATGAATGAAAATTGATTCAGTAAAAAAATGAAAAAATGGGGTTGAAAATGTGACGTATGATCTTCTTGTTTTTTTGTTGTTGTGAAATATATAGTCAAAACACCCCATGGAAAGTCCTAGTCATTGTTGGTAATTGTTTGTCCACTAAACAATTTTCTTTCTGGTTTATTTCTATTTAACACTTGAATATTAAAATTTCATAATCACATACAATTAGATAATAAATTGATTCTCCAGGATTACCCTAAACATTGTGGAAACCATTGAATCAACAAGTTGAATTTAATAAGGGAACCCTCCATAAATCTAGATTTATGTTATGATTTTTTATGTTCGGTGATGATATGTGTGGGATGGTGTGGTTTTTTTTGGGGTAGATGGGATGTGATGTGTTCATGTTGTGTTGTGTGGATACAATTTGGTTTGTTCTATTGTAAAGTTTCTGTCACACCCAACCTCCTGAGAACCTAGATTCGGTGCCATACAGAGGATCGAATTGGGTCCAGGCTCTGAGAATCCAACTACATCTGAAATCTTCTTTAGTAAAAACCCTTACCAAACAATTTTAATCTAAAACGTGGGGTGAGAATACGAAATCCCAGTAAGGGGTTTCAAAATAAATCCATATAACTTTTAAAATCATTCTTTAAAACCATTTCATAAAATAATATTTTTAAATGTAAGTTGTTACACATGTACACAGCATAATAGTGCTAAAACAAAACATGTTGTTGGAATTACCAGGATTCATGATTCAAATACAAAGATGCTTGTCAGTAAAGGACATTTCAAGCTATAAATAATGTACAAAATTAATAACTAAGTGAATTACATGATCAGAGTTGCGCTTAAAATAATAAATCCAAGTTCATCTTCTATTATTGTGAAACATACACTGGCCATAAAACCTCTGAATATTACATAAATAATATGCCATACCTGTACTACATCTGATTCTCAAATAATCATATGCTCTTAACAAATGAATATTTTACTAATATAATATTCCTCCTATTAATTAATTTACATAGTCTTAATGAGGAGAATGCATATGTCGGACTATGTCAAGGCCTTGGACAAGACGTCTAGTGATTAAGGCCTCGGCCAAAATCCATAACTCGTAATTGGGAAGGGCCTCGGCCAATTCCACTTCTAGTTATCTCATGAGACCTAACGATGCTTCGAGGGGCTATAGTGGGCCCCAACCGTCACACAAAATGTCCAATGCATTCCTCTTACCACTAAATCAATGTTCGCATCCCACTTTTACTTGTTAAATTACATATCACACGGCATAAAAAGTGTATAAATTACTTGGTTTCTTATTTCACCATAAATTTCATTCAAGGTGTCCCAAAACACCTTGAACTACAAAATCCATAAACTCATAATTAGGACAGATATGTTTAATATTAAAATCATCCACTTTTTAGTGTGTTCGGAACAAAACAATGAATTGTTTGATTATGCCATTAAATTGTACATAAGATAAGGGTAATTGAGATTTCAAAAACAAAAGAACTACCATCTTGGCCATATAAAATGACAAAATATAATATCATAATAATGAGCTGAACTTAACATACTTAACAAAGGGGTATCATAAAATTTCACCCAGGGTACTAAACTTACAATTTCTCAAACATTACATGTTAAAATTTGATTGTATAAAACATGTCCTTAAACATTATCACTTAATATAATGAGTAAAGAGTAATTAGTAAAATGAATATGATGTCATGAGATTCCAACATCTTTACTCAGGAACTCAGCATATTAAAAGTAAGCATTTGGAAATCCATGATTAGGGTTTCATGTGGTGTAAATTATTCATTAAAAGGGGCATGCATAAAAGTAGTGAATAGTTGAGCCGAAAACATTAAAAATGGTTTTTTAGAATATTTTTCACAAACTATAAGATTTTGTAAATAAAATGGGAAATAATGTTATCATACACACACTCGTACCCACGTACCCAATTATACGCCAGATATATATGCAAGGTTATCATTCGAAGATAATTTGACGCTTACGAATTATAATAAACATGGATTTAATTATTAATGTACATTTATTAAATTCATTTATAATACTAAATTTATATTATGTTATTTTGATAAAATAACATACATTCTTAGAAATAAGATTTTCTTGCACTAGGAGACTCCATGCATTTTAATTCGTCATTAATTTAAAAGTCAAATTAGAATTCTCTACCCTGGCCAAATGATGTTAATACAAAACCGTTGATTTTGTATATTAGACCTATATATTTTTTATATACATATGCATATATACAAATGATTATATATTTAGGGTAAAAATAAATTCTCACGGGGCGTATGTACATGTGGTCTATTAGTACCCTATAAACTCAAGACATTGAAACTCTTAAATAAGGTATTAAACTCAAACCATATGGTGATATATATTTGATTACACATTTATATATATATAAATGAACAACATAAAACCAAAACATAGAAGACAAATTTTAATCCCCTACAAACCTTATATGTACTATATATATATCCATATTTATAAGAACATAAGGGATTATTTGTCAAATTTTTCCCTCACATGTATATATATATATAGCTTAGTACCGAATGCAATACATGGATAAAACCTTACATAGCTTGAGGTGAAAAAAGAGCTCGTGAAGGATGGAGAACTCGACACATGTTGAGGTCCACTGAAGTCTTGGGTGCAGTCAACCAAGAGGGTTCTTCGGGTAATTCAGTGTAGTTTATATAGTATACCTATGCAGACTATATTAAAGAAAGATGAGTGGAAATATGAGACCCAAGTGGCCTTTAAAAGAAACTAATTGTCATCCCTTGTGGAAACGATGTGAAGGAGGGAGATTGTCAGTTTCCACACGAGGAGAAAAACTGTGACTTGTGGGGTGTATAACTACTGGTTCAAGGCATGCCGCGTGGACGAAGACAACACTACGGTGGAAGACTGGGAGTAATTCGATGGCCATGACTAGTTCGGTGTAGAGTTCAAGGGCCAGGATGCATCCGCGGTTGTAAGAGGGGTGGAAGGCTCGGATTGATCTTAGGCGAGATCGGAGGCTCTTGATCATCGTGGAATTTTAAATACCTCTAATAGACACGATTAGCTTGAGGGTTGATTGAACAGTACACCTAAACGCGGAGATATGTTAAAGTTTGTCCTCGGGATCAAGATCAGTGGCCCATACCATGGATGACGTGATTCGACAGCCTAGATCTCGTTTCATCCGAAAAGTTTCTTCCCACATTGAATTAGTGAGCCGATTTCTCCCACCTTGTATGCCCAAGCCTCCCATACTAAGCTCAAAAAATACACATAACACACGACGTGGGCCATACACCCAGGCTCCCACCCACCCCCCCCCCCCCCACAGGCCACGACCTACCCCCGCTACTCACAGCGGTCGTGCGCCCGCGCTGCGCGCACACATGCGCTTCTACACTCCAACACTTTTTTTCACCCCTCGGGAGACCAATGCCCGAGCTTGGGATACCCTCATGCATGGGATGAGGGCTAGGCTCAGCCACCCAGAGTGTGTCACCTCCCTCGGCCCATCAATGAAATATCAAGCCCTAGCGTTCCTAAATTTTTATATAACCTTACATAAAAAAATATGAGTCCAAGAAAAAATAACATTATATGGAAATTTTCTTTTTTATACAAGGATTTTATTAAACATTAAAATGTTAATGTTTACAAATTAAACTTTCTCTTAAAGGTATTTTCTAATGTTTTTTATAAACACTATCCTTAAACATAAAAACTTATAAATTGAATGATAATTCTTATACTAGTGTTGTAGTGGTCTAAACATAGATTAATTTAAAATTTAATTCAATTAACATGTATTTAAACACAGCTTATGAAACTGAATGAAAATATTTACCACACATTTGAATTAATTGCAACATGTTTTTAATTCCTTATTACGTTAAAAAAATACCAATGTATGACTAAAAACATTCCTATATTCCCTTTTAATGTTTATAGTTAGGAGTAGTTTTAAATTTTTTTAATTCATAATCTAATTATCTTTAGAACTAAAATAAAATCATATGTTTTCAATTTATAGACCAACAAGGCTAGCGTATATATTTATATCCATTAGTGTTCCATGGTTTCCCAAGACAATGGTCACATTAGTGTCTTATAAATCCAAAACATAGGGTGTCCTAACATTCATGTTGATTGAAGAAGATGGTTCATGTCATACCTTTGGTGATTAGTGTGGTCACGGTGGATTTATCCATTATTATATTCATTATGTCAAATTATAAGGTTCTATATTACTTTATTTAGGTTCTCATTATTTTAAGTTTTCTCCCTATAATTCTGATAGGGTTTTTAATAGGTATATTTGCTTAGTTTGATTTCCCTTTTAATTTCATTTTATTGTTACCACTACGATCATTTTATTTGAATGAAACTCCTTGCGTCTATTTTGTGTGCTTATTCCATTGCATTATATTATTATTTTTCTATAAGATATATGTTATGTTTAGGTAATATACAACAATAAAACATAGAAATTACCATTACATGAAACACAAGTTCTTGCTGTTTCACATTTGGGGTGCACATGTGTGTATTGTGGGTTGGTTTGGGCCATGAGGTGGATGAATATATAGACCATACATCATCCTGACCGTGTAATGGAATCTCAATTTGATTGATATTGTTGATCGTGGAATGGATGAGAAGCCTTGTGCAGTGAGTCTGTGATCATGCTATGTGGGTATGTCTTCCTATGTTTATTTTAATGTGATGTGTTTGGTTGATTATTGTATAGTAATGTAATAGACGAATAAATAATTGGATAATAATGTTTATAACTTGATTGGATTTTTTTAGAGTAACAAATAAATTAGTTTCTTGTATGGAATGGTATTGGAAAAACAAAATTGGTTGGGAATTGGATAGAAGTTGTGGCATATTGTGTGGTGATTTCAATAAAGGCAGCAGCAAAGTTGGCAGTAATGTGAGATGGTTAATTTTTTGAGAACACATATGTTGGGTATGATTTTTTTTATTTTATATAAATATATAAATCTATTTCACATGTTATTTTTATATGCACCCGCCCTAGTATATAACTCTGTGTTGATAACCCTAGTCCTCATGGGTATGGTGTCTTTCCCAAACATCCCAATGGGGGGATAAATGATTGGCCAACTAATTTTCCCTACTCATTATTCTAGTTGGTGGTATCCCACGATTCATTAGGTTGATTATGGTTTTTGGGGCCCATGTGTGGGCACAAGAGTGGTGTTTATTTAGGTGTTTTCAAGATGAGATGATTGGTGTTTTCCATGATGTCTTCAAGATGAGATTTGTTTTTCATTCCTAGGGGTTTTTGGGGCATGACATGGTATGTGGCCCAAGTATCTACTTGGAGGATGTGATATAGTATGGGCCTGAGGTATTTGTCAGTGAGATGTGATGTGACTTGTGTCCCTAGTGAGGTTATGGGGTGTTTTTTTGATGCCCTAGTGTGTGCATGTGGGTTGTGATTTGGTTTGTTTGGAAGAGGTAGGAGCACCAGGATATCTTACGTCAAGGTGTGATAGCTGATATTCAGTGGGAATGTGGTGTGGGGTACGCTGTCATAAATGTTATTATTATATTAATTTAAAAGACTTTAATTATTTATTTATAATTAATTGATGATGAGGGGATGATTAGTATTCCTTATTAGGTGTTTTTGGTTATATTGTTTTCTCATATAAACATTATTATGCTTCTCTCACTTGTGAACCACAAAAAATTGTTTTCATACTGAATAAACATTTATGATAATCCTACGAATATAAAATGCATTATGGTTTCCATGAGGATTACATAGTCCACGTATGTCATTACTAGCTCGGTCTTTCGGACAAATGTTATGTCACTACATAGTTTAACTTTGGGTAATTTGGATTTTTAGGTTCATTTGTAGTAGTTTTAATTTAAACATACATGTCACATGGATTTGGTATTAATTTTTTATATGTATTTCTTGATGTTGTTAAGGGATGGACCACCTTATCTCCTTGAAAATATTTTTTAAAAAGGGAAATTCATCCCATTTTGTGAGATTGTATACCCTTCGTGTTGGTCGCCACCCTGAGTCCTACTAGAGGCGGGACTCAGGGTTCATTATCTCGATTTCAACATTGATATCCCAAGAGGGGTATCTTTAGAGGGAGGTGTTGTGACATTATAGTATAAATTAAATTACTTCATATATATATAATATTATAAAATAATGATGTAATTTTTCTCATTCAATTTAAACATGATAAGGAATAGGTTAAAAGATTCGAAATTGATAATTGTAAAATCTCAAATACTCCAATGAGTAAAACATGTACATTTCATTATTATATGAATTTTATGTCTGTGGATAAATTTTTTAGATGAATTATTATTATGATAATATATTTAATTAATTTTATAAAATATTTTATATTTCAAGAATTCTTATGTGCATGTTTTCAAGAATACCCTTAAGAGATGCATTAGAATGATCTTGTGATGATCCTTTAAGGTGATAATGGATTTATAATCCATGGACTATTTTATAATGGATTCATTATTTTAGTTCTAAATATTTCATCTCATATTCACTTCTTTAGATGTAAAATTAATATTAAAAGTACATTTTCTATGAAGTTTTTTTTATGAAAACTTTTTGTTTCTTTATGTTTATAGAAATAAAATTTTATTTTTTTCTACAACTGAAGAATAAAATATAATTAAAATATATTTTTTGTTCCAATATTTATAGTTTAGTAAATATTTAACTTGTTTTTATCTATTTTTTAATAATTCATGATCTATTGTTATAAATATGAATCATTTAAATATTTTAAAAACCATACATTTTAAAGAAATATCACGTTTTGTTTTAAATCATGTCCAAAAATATAAAATTATCTAGAATATGTTCCCAAAGAATATCAACTAGAATATATTTTTAAGAAATCATAGATTTCAATATATTTGGGAAAATAATGTTTGAACAGTCCATAATGTAAATAGGATTTTTTTAACCACGGTGAATATAAGATTCTTATTTTAAATGTTTTCATGGATATTTTACAGAATATTTTTATAGACAATATACATCCATATTGAGTTTATAGTCCCTAATAAAGACTAAAATCATTTTATATTTAGTATTATATTTCAATTATGTTCTCTTAATTTATAAATCTTTTCTTCTAACATATTTTCCCATAATGTTATCGTACATTTAAATATTTTTTCATTTGATAATTTATGTTTTCATATTTCTATTTTTGGTTTTTTTCAATGTTGAATTGTACTTATTATATGATTTATTAGTATTTACATTTAAATTTTATTACTATTTAACTCATTTCATGTAATTTTTTTATACTTTGAATATCATACCTTGTTTTAAAGGCCCCTTGTATATTTTAATGTTTATTTTGGAAGTATTTATCATTATTTCGTTAACATAGTTTTTGAAGTTGTTATTATTTATGAATTTAAAAGATAATGATATTAAGGGGTATCTTACTACATTTAATACATATCTCTCTACATTACTATTCACGTTTCATATTTGATTGTATGTTTAAAAAATATTAATTTTTGTGGAGGCATAAATTTAAAATCTTTTTCTATTGACATATACTAATATAGTTTTAAAATCAATTTACCATTTTTCATAAATATATGAAAACTATCATATAAATTAATAAAAAAAATTTATAAGTGTTCCCCCAGTTTAATATAGATAAAATTAGTAAGAGTTGTATTTTATCAGTTAATGAAATGCAAATTGTTTTAATTGTTTTAAATGTGGAGAATTATTTTCAATATTTTAGTTTAGAATATTCTATTTTATTTATAAGGGGGGGATTACATAAAAATTCATTATTTTAATATATTTCTATATTTTAACAAATTTTGAATTTATCAAAAGATCATTAGCATTATAATTATTAACAAGCGTAGAAGTTTGAGTGTCTATAAAAAAATTATTTATGCTCTGATAATTAAAAAATTCTAATATTTATTTATTTCCTCTAATTAGAGTATTGAAATTAAATACACTATTTTATTTGTTTAAATTTTTCAATTCTTGTACAAGTGATAATGATGTTGAAAATGTGTTTACTTTTCATTCATTGGTCCTTAAATTAATTATGTTTCACATAAAGTGATTTTTGAGAAAAATTAATATCAGCATGAGTTGAGGAATGAATCATATGTTGAGGATATGAGAATTGAAAATTAATATTAAAGAATTATTATATTCATTTTTAACAAATTAATATTTATTAGAAAGAATTTAATATAATGGAATATGAGTATTATTAAATTAAAATTCATATAATTTTAAAAAAAATAAATGGTTTTTTTGTGACGTGATAATCATTACATAGATATAGATGTTTTATAGGATCTAATGCTTTATGGAATAAGAATAATTTTGTGATATTATGTCATATAGTAGATTAAATCTTATAAATTTAGATTCATACGGAACAAATCATGTCTTATAAAATCTAATTTCATATAACTAAATTTTATATTATAAAATAATTTATCAAATGAAATCTATTTCCTGTTTTATAACAATTCATATCAAATGAAAATTATAACTTATAAAATATTATATTTATCTTATGATATTTTTATATTATGAAAATATATATCTTACATTGATAAATATTTCATATGATAAATTCATATCTTAAAAAATATTTGCATATGAGAATAGGTAACGCACAAAGAAAATTTAAAAATTAATATAGATGTCTTATGAAAATCGATGTCTTCAGATTTTTTTACTCAATCATTATTGTTTTTAAGTCAATGTATAATTTATTTTTATAATTTTAAATATTTTCAACCATTTTAAAAAAAAATTATAAATTTTTTTTTAAATTATTAATTATTTTTACTCTTTTCAAATTAAATTATTTTTTTCTTTTAAAGAATTAAATTACATTAATGAGGGAATAAGTATACATAAGATATCTGTTTCTTATTTTAAAATTTCATGATTCAAATTTGAATTTTTGTAAATATAAAAAGTATGTTTATAATGATTTAAAAATTATTTCCAGGGAAATTTATATTTATTAGCATGGGAGTATCTACTACATTATTAATAATTTATACTTGTAAAAAATTTTACTTGTAAAAAACAATTATATTTACATTTTATCAATGTTTTTTACATGTAAAATGTAGATTGTTTTTATTCGTTGGGAGATTATGGCCCCTACATCATAAAATATAAACTATGATAGAAATGTGTGAGTATATAATTATTTAATATTTTGTGAATGAAAAACGATATATAAATATATCGTGATGAATGAACATAAATGTATTTGGAAATAAATGACTGAACACTAAGTGTTTTACAAGTGAAATTTCTTCACTTAATTAGTTCTTATTTTTTATATGGAATCAAATTTGAATGTCTACACTACTAAGGAGATCCATGATACCTCTCTCGAATCATCATTCCATCATCTCTTTATTATCCATTATTCTATCAATCCATTGGCCCTCATTGATCTCTTCTTCTTTAGGGTGATGTATCAGTTATTCATTCCATAGGCTCACACCCACAAGCCTCTATACCCATAGTTATTATTATCTATCTACGTTGGTGATACATTACCCCTGGATTTGATATTATTTTCCTTAAATCAGTATATATTTCTTCATTTTCATTTACCATTTCATTTCATGTCTTTGTTTCTTATTGTGTCCCACCATTTGGATTTTTTTGTTCCTTGGGTTTGGTTGGTTAATATTTGGGCCCAATGTTTCACTTATAACTCCAACTGAAATGGGTCACATCTCTAGAGGCATTCCATGCTTATATTAACAATTTTTCTATCCATTATTGAAATTTACCCAATCTAGTTTGTAGAGATGTTCAGATCATAGGATTCAATATTTTTAGGGGATACGGTACATATTTATATTTTGGTTTTCAACGGGGGACATTAGAATGGTTTTCACATTGGGTGTTTTTTTATAATGTGATGGGTGGATTAATTTTCATTCTAAATAATGTTTTATAGTGTTTTTTATATTCAAATTGATATGTTGTTTCTCTCTAGTAACATCTCCGTTGTGTTTCAATAGTCCCTTTTCATTCATCATTTTTGGATTTACTATTTTCTTTATTATGGGTGGTTCATCCTAGATGTTTACATAGAATTTTCAAGATTCTTATTCATGTGGAGATTAGTTTTTTATTGTGGATAAAACCATGGTTTTATTGAGGATTTATTGTTTGTAATGCAATCAATTGTTTCATCATAATGAATCAGTGGAGAGTGGTATCTTTTTTATGTCTGATCTCATTCTATAATACAGTACAAAAACCCTTGGTATGAGTAATGGTGTTTACGATGACTGTGTGATTGAAATTGATTGTTTTAGGTGTCATTTGATACATATGGTTCCAAATTAATCATCATTCAAGGAACTATCAATGTCTTACCATTTCCCCTACCTATAGTAGCATGACTTTGAGATGGATCATCCAATTTTTTTCTTCATCTATTTTTGTGATCATTTGGATTTTGATGAACTATTCAATTTCCCATGATTTATTAATAACTATGAAGTGCCTCATTCTAGTTTCTTATGTAAATATTTGCAGACATTATTTTTCTAAAAATTTCATTACTAAATTTAACAGTGTCATTTTGAAAATAAAAAATATATACACTGGTGGTTTCAATATTGTTATATTTTTCATATATTTCTTTTTTGATTGAATTAGATTTAATTTATGTTTTCTATTTCAAAAATAGGACTATTGGGTTATTATATCACATCAAAAGGTTTGTAGTGTTTTTTCAACATGTAAAAAATGAAAAAAAAAATTATGAAACAAGGTTGAAAAGGATGAATTCTTAGTCATGCCTCCAGGGTGAAAAGTGTAAGGATAGTTGAGTTTTTCCTTAAGGATGAAAAATAAGTAGTAATGGGATGTGAAAACCTATCCAATTTTAGGTATCTTCATAATTTCTTTCATAATCTCACATAAATATTGCAAAGGGTAGTTATTGGATCCCATTGATATTAACTACTATAAGAATTATAGAGTTTATATTTTTTATTTTCCACTTTATATTTATTATAAATATGTTATAATAATTTAAATTTTATAAAATGATAAATCAATCCACAACCGCTTAGGGAAAACCATTCATTTGACTATATGGTATAAAAAAGTGGATGGTGGTATGATGTATGGGATGTGATATTGTATTATATGACACATTGAGTGAGTGGGTTGTCTAATAAGATTGGTTCTGAAATTTAATTTCAATTTTTGACACTACCCGGAGTGACATGATTTAGGTCAGTGATGGGAGTAATGTGTTTGAGTTTCTGTATAGATCTTAAAATGAGTGTGATTTTGGAGATTGTGATATGGTATGAAACCCAACCCTGAGTATTAGGGTACGGGTTGGGGTTGTGACATGATAAGGCTAATCTTTTATCATTGACTGAGCTAGCTATTGTCAGGTGTTTTGGTGTTATGGATTTCACATGATTAACAATAGCTCATTTATGTAAACCATATGTTCTAACATTTATTTTCCATATAAAAAATTGAAATAATGTTTTCTATTATTACAACATTATTAAACCCTACTAAGAAAATTTTATCTCCCCCTATATGGGAAGCCTAGTTTATATGTAGAATTTATATATTGCATAATAGTTTAACATATTTTTCAATGTAGATTAAGTGGGAGTAACAACATAAGGATTTAGAGATGGGTTATTAGTGTGGAATAGATTTATAGTGTAGTAATATTTAATGTTTTTTTCTTTTGTTTTATTTTTTATACATAATTTTCCTAGAGGGTGATATGGTTATATTTATTTATTTTGACTACATTTTCATTTTTTATACATTATAAATTCACTAATTGAATGGTATAAATGATGTTTAGTTAGTTATTATTTTTAGTTACTACTTTATAATTACTATTATTGTCTCTAAATTATTTATTTCTATCTATTTCTACTGGTCAAGAGCCTCTGTCATATGGGGGGACATGATTGTTGTCCATTGGCTCTCTGGTGGGTTCTATTAAAGTTATTTTAGTTGATTCATTAAAAAATTGAATCATAGCTCATATTTTTTATATAATTATTTAGTTTAAAGTGTATGTAGCTTATAAGGAGTCTAGTATTCAGATAGAACATGAGTAGGTGTCCTATAACTATTTTTTCTGGTGGGATGTCCAAGTAATATTCGCAATAGTATTTTTAATATTTTTTTCATTGTTATCATTTTTATTAAAGTATTGTTTTCTAATTTTATATAATTATTTATTATTTACCCATGTATGTTAATGGAAATTGGAGTATTTCCATGTATAATACTTGGAACATAAAATTCACATGACATTCATGTACATGTTTAAGGTTAATTTTGTTGATGCTGGGGATTTATAAAAATTTCAGTTATAAAAACCAAATTATATAGTTTAATAAAATATAATTTATTAGTGTAATAGTACCTAGTTACAATATATTAATATATTTATGAAATGTTATACATATCATATCCCATAAAATCATCATCTTATTATTACACAATCACTGGTTCCTAGTAACACATAAAAACCCCTGGTTTCACTATTTACATCGTTGATGCCTTAGTGATGGTTACATGTAGGAAATTTATATTTGTGTTGTGTTTTGGCTTGGCCATGGGTTTATAAGTTGATCTGGATTCACTTTATTAAGAAGTCATGTGATTTTCCTTATCCATAAAGATGTAATGAACTAAGAGTGGTTTTGGTATCATGAACATTTTTCGAAGGTATGAATACTGAGTTTCCAAAAAAATTTAGTTTTGATTTGGTTGATATTGAATTTTTAGAGGAGATCATTGATGTTTAATTCTAGTGTTATTATATCATGGGAGTATAATTTATTGTTTTATAATGATTCTTGGGAGATAAGTGATTATGTGGTATCCTTTTCTTTAGTGAGATTCCATTGGTTTTTTGAATGAATATTTAGAGAGTCCATATAGGGTTATTCTTTAACATAAAATGATATTACAATGGTTGGATAGGCACATTATCCTATAGTTGTGGATATGTGACTCATTGGAATATGTGTTAGGATATATCATTTCGTGATTCAGGTGAGTGTAATTTTTTCAATCGGGTAATAACAATGTAGATAATTGGATTATTACCATTTTGATGTTTCCTCATAGCTTCACTGTAACCGTTAATGGGTCGAGTGAGATCAGGAATGGGTTATCTAGTAATTTTTTTATTTATTAGTGGTCAAAAAAATTACTAACAATAGAAACCCCTTTTTTATATTGAGTGTTAGGATGAGATATGTATACATTATAAAAACTTAATAGCATATATTGGATACTATGTGTGGAAATGGTGATGTATTTACACATTAGTATTAACTATTTGGGTGAATCATGGAACTATAGTTAATTTTTATAGCTGATCACCATGAAGTGTGATTGCGGATAATACATTCCCCCATTTTAATTATGGATTTAGAAAAAATGGATTCTATATGAATCATATATGAATAGACTCATTAGGATTTGATTTTAATCTAAGGTATTTTATTTTGGGAAATAGGACACAGATGTAACATATTTGAAAATTTTGGTGTGGTTGATATGATCATAACCATGCTAGGGTTTTTCTGACAGGACTAAGATTAGTAGATGGGTTTGGTGTTTCTCATTTTTTCTCAGGTATGAGAGGTTCAATCATGTCTAGTAAAAACATTTACTAAAAGATAAAACATGGGATATAGATACCTATTAGATATGATAATAATAATAATAATAATAATATCAATACTCCTATCTTAGGGAATATTCTATTAGTAGTTCTTGTACGACCCTCATATTGGAAGTGTTGTGGGGTGAAGTGGGTTAGTGAATGGTCCTGAAGACATCATGATTCCAATATATTTTTATAAATGATATTATCTTATTTATCAGTAAATATTTTTTTGATGTAGTGTATGATAGGGTCCCAATGAAAATAACATAATCATGAGGGAATTCGGTTGTATTCAAGAGTGATTCAGATCAGTATTTAAAAAATTCACATGGATAGAATGAGATATTTAATTTTTTTGGTTGAGGTGCCCATACTTTTCAATAAAAATAGTATTATCATTGGAAATTAATGTGGATGTATTGATGATGTAATGATTCCTCCATGGTTTAGGGAATTCTAATTGTTTATTGTAATAACACACCTCCTTGAGAGGTCAAACTGTTTTGAATTATGTAATATATTGATTCATTGGCAAATGTTTTCATGTGTAATTAGATTCATTGATGTTAAAGATATATCTATATTGTTATTAACGAGGTAAAATCATACCTTGAGGATGACACCATGGATTTCTGGGGAATGATTGAATTATTATGTCTTATTATAACGGAAGGGTAACAACATCTGATTCATTTTGAAATTAGTATCATGGAAAAATGTGAAATTAAATTAATGGATTGGACGTTGAGGAATATTTAAGGGAAATAATCTATATTGAGAACGGATAAGTCTGAATGTTTTATTGAAAAGTTTCATTATAGTTAACAAATTAAGAGAAAATTTGAATTTTTTTATCACAGCTTGGGTGTTTTGTGATTTGAGTTTCATATTGTATTTCTCGGATTTGAGACACTTATAAGAGGTATTTTAATGTGTATAAAAGTTTTAGTTTCATTTGGGACATGCGTGATATAATTTAGAGGCGGTATCTTAGGAAAATTACAATAACACCAACCCAATTAGCCAAAAGATAGTTCTTACAATATTACTTTATAAATTATACAGTGAATCAAATCCTAATGGACTGATCAGTTCAGTATTTTTGGAGAACCAGATATATAAATCATACATATTTTAAATGTAGGATAAAAATAAAAATGTAATACAAGAGAAATGAAACTAAACTAAATCATTGAAACCACTTTTAATGTTTTATTTTTATTCATATAATTTGGAAAAGGAACAAAGTAGGGGTTATCTCAAATAATCCGTAAGGGTTACAAACATCAAAATTTATCAATAAAAAATAAGTATAATAAAATTTTGATTTTAAATAATTAAACACACATATAATTTCAATAACATTACTATAATGATAAGAATAGGAAAAATTAATTTAGAAAGATAAAATAAATAAAAACACATGTCATATAATCAATAACATAAAATTAAATTCATCCACATATAATATCATTCAGAAATTCTCATGGATAAAAATAACCACTATATTCTAAATGAAGTAAAGGATAAATTATTTTATGTCTTGATCTCATTAATCATGATACCACCACCACAAAAGTTATTCATCATGAAATTTTAATACTATAGTGTAAAAACCCATCATATTTGGAAAAAAGTTCTTTCTCATGAGATCTGCCAATACATTGAGGGGCATGGTAATTTGATTCCCCACTAGTCACTGCATTTCCAAATAATTAATCTTATATTGAATAACTGATTTATTACCTGAATAATGATTCTTATGAAAAAATAATCATATCAACCAAAGGATACAGATTTATCAATATTTCTTTAATTAATCATATACCATTAAATATAAACTCTACATGTAAAAATATTATACTATTACGGTTATAATAATATTAATAATTCATGAATATGGATATTTAAGGTGATTATAATTTCCAAATATAAATATATAGAATAAGATGAATTTTTAAAATATAGTTAGTGACCAGAAAATAATGATAGACTATATAATACTGTTTACAAGTTTGTAAGTTTCACATGGACTCCCCTTGGATGAAATAATTCCAATTGAAATGAAAAATTCCAAAAAATAATGAGTGAATCATGATATTGCACCGTAAAATAGAATTACATACCTCGTATAATGTAAATCAGGTGAATAACATTACAATATGACTCGATGAAGTGAAATTGATAAAATGTCCCTTACCTTGAGTCTGACTATTAACATAGATTCATTGTCTTACTGGATTACAATGTCTTGTTATATAATTATTTTCATAAAATCATTTTAAATGTTTATTTTTCATTTTTTTACATATTACTATGTCATATATTGATACATAATCAATAATCCATGCATCAGATGTTTTGAAAATACTAGTACATCGCTCGTTCAAATGCACATTGTCTTAAATGAAATATAAACTACAAAATGAATTAAAAGATGAGAAGTGATCAATGGAAATTAACAACTAAGGTATTGAAATTATAAATCAATTCCTAGAATCAAAGTGTGTAAATCTAATTTCTAGAAATAATTAAAAATATTATTGTTGAATAAATTATAATTAGAAAGTAATGGTGTATGATAATAAAATAATAGTGCATAGAATCTGAAGAAACCATTCAAATTGATGACAATGTATACTGATTGAGTAAAATTATATGAACTTTTATATTTTGAAGAAGATTGGAATTCATTTTCAGTTTTGATCATAATAACTATAATGTGGGAACTGAAATAAAAATTGAATTTTAAATCAAAGATAATAAAATGGTTGTAATAATAAAAATAAGAAATGTGAAATTAAATGAAATAATAATATATTGAATGAGTGGGTTGATCCAGAAAAAAGAAAATGGAGTGAAAGTTTTCATTATGTATATGGAAGAATATGGAATCAAGAACGTAGAGATCATCAAAAAAGATGAAACGTAATGTGCAATTTAATAAAATAAATATATGAAGACAGAAAATTGACACCCACTTTATAATAGTTGACTACATGAAATTGAATCCAAAAAATAGATGCACATGTCAATAATACATAAGAATATTATCTATTCTGCGATGCAAAGTCTTTAGCAGAAAGGCATAGATCATCCAAATTAATTTCACCTATCAAAAAATAGAAGTGGAATGTGATAATCGGATGAGAAATGATAAAAACAACTAAAGAGAAAATAAAATGAATCTCGGAATATGATATAAAAAAATTGATGGTATATAGTAAGTCAATTATAAAGCGTTTTGTCCTTAACTCGTGAGCTTGAATGATAAGAATCACAAATAATGTTCCATTGATAAGAATAAATAATAACTGCCATTTAAGTTAGTTTCATCAATTACCAACTTAACTCCAAGAAAGTAATATTCTGAATACCAGAGTAAAAAAACTCACACAATTTAATAGTCCTAAACTGGTAAATTGGATAGGATTTTGTCACTTTTTCCCAAATGTAAATAAACAGGGACATAATAGAAAAAACTAAAGATCTCGATATGGATGATAGTGTAAACATCTCCACGTGAAAGAGATTTAATATGCTGTAGAGTATTCTTCAAAATGAAGAGAAAGTAAAATAAATAATATAATGTTTAAATGGATGTACCATTTCATGAATGAAAATCATTATGGATACACCTATCAAAATTCCAAACAAAACCCATGTGGAATCTGTAACCATATCCATTTATTTTCCAAAAATTGAAACCTAAAATAAACAAAACAATAAATATGGAAGCAGTGTTTGAAATATCTAATCATGTCAGCACTAAAATAAACACATGAAACATTTTTAAATTATGAAAAATGAAACTATAGGAAATGAAGAGAAAACTAGTATCGTGTCATTAGATTTATACCTACTTCACCAGAAGACTGCAATACTGGTGTGATGGTCATTGTAGAAGAACACACCTCTAGATGAGCCAACCAAAATTGCATTCAGTTTCTATAACACCAAAAACTGTATAGACATGTATGGAACAATCATGAGTCATTAACGGACATTGCCTTTACAGGATCCCTGGGAAATCAATTTTCCTTCATATAATCATCCAGAAAATTACCATTTATGTTACGTAAAATCACACAGAATGTAGCATGAAGAAAAATGGATAAATTTAATAAGAATAACTATAGGTAACTACTCTTACAATAGATCTTTTAGCATGTCTTCATAAACGAAGAAATGGATTAAAAAATACATATATATTTCAATATAAATACACCATAAAGAAAAGTAAACAACATAATAGAGCGGATACCTATAGCCCTTATTCTATAAGGATATCATTTCAAGATTGGAACATCACTATATACATTGTGTAGCTCTATCTAGAAGAGAAAAGCTCAAAAATTCTAGAGGGAATAATACATTTCTGTATATACATTTAAATCACATCTCATAACCTGCATATATTTACATCCTTGTATATAAATTTCAATGCCATTGTTGTTTTAAGATGAAGCAGCATAAGATAAGCTGTAGATTCCACCCCTATATTGAAAACATCAAACAACCAAACACAAAACCACACCATGTCATGAAAATGTGAGAAATGGGAAGGAGAAACTACTACTAAAAAATGAAAGTTCCAAGTATGAAAGGAAAAATGAATCACCACTCACTCAGAAAGTGAGTTCGATAAACGATCAACCTCTATCAGAGAAAAATTAATGTATCTAAACAATTTTACAATAATAATGTTTAAGATGGATAAAATTACTATGAATTTAAATGGAAAGTTAAAAAATGACTGAATTTCACAATGTTTATACAGGTTTTTCCACCCAACCCTTTGGTGAGGAACATTTAAAAATCATTGTAAATATTATTACCATTGATCCATGATTTGAAATAAAAAATAAAATTAATGAAATGATAACAATAAAAAGTGGTTTATAAAGACCAGGTACTGCTGGCACTAAAAAATTCACATTAAATGAATGAAATTAAATAAATTATTAATAGGCTTGCATATATAAATATCAAATAAAACCCCATGAATTAAACACTTTCACTTCTCTTTTCAAATGTTCAATTCCATGCGGAAAATGGGAATGAGTTTCTTTATAACAAATCAAATTTCATATTTCATTATTTCTGGTTGTAAATAAGAGAAATTCAAAATTCGATTCTTAAAAAGAACCAGAATCATAGTGGAGTAATCAGGTCCCAGATCAAGCACTAACATTAAATAACAGTTTAAATTTCAAAAATAATTTTTGGATATCCTTGCTGAAATCTATGAAGTATAAAATGAAATAATAATAAATTCCTGAGGGATTAAGACAGTGTTATGAAAACAATACCTCTTTGGTAAATTCCATGTATTGTAGCTCATGTGACTATTAATAATTGAAGTCTGTACAGTGGGAAGGGAAGTATCCAGATTTTTGACTGCCATCATGGATTTCTACATTTATTAAGATTCCATTAGGACGGTAGTGAATGAATCGTAATTTAAAAAATGAAATAATATGAAGACTAATATGTATATGAAAACCTATTTGTAGTTTTTTCCTTATTAGTCTCTACTCTAATCAATTTATGGTGAAATATTCTTAAAAAAGTCTTTGGAAAATATACAGGAAGAGAGATTGAATTAAAATATATACATGAAGAGAGATTGAATCATTGCGTAGCATGAAAATCAATATCAACATTCTTTTCAACTACATTTGGGTATAAATACTAACCACATGTTGAATATGAAGAGACAAATAAGTGCATACATATTTGAAAATCCAAAAATTTCCTTACTATATGGTTGCAATTGCCTATGCTTTTATTAAATGGGTGATCTTCACGGTTGATCACATGCATTATTAGAACCCAATAAAAAGTCTAGTCAATCATGGTCCTCCAATGACTGGAAAAAATGTCTTGGTTACTGAATGTTTAACATTGAAGGAAAAAAGAAAACATCTTCCAATGACCATATTTATTGTACTTATTAAATGATCTATTGACAATAAGAAAATAGTTCTAGAAATCAATGTTGTTTTTGTACCTAATTCGTTAGTTGTGATAAGAATTAATAGTTGCTGAAGAATAGATAATAATCCAGCAGCTGATCACCTACAGATTCATCCAATATATTTACCTGTACATTCACCAATGTTTCTTATACGTTCACGGTTGAATAAAACTGAAATCAGGGAATAATAGTGCCTAAAACATGAATTAACTACTACTAGACTCATTAATGATCTAAAATTAAAATACCAAAAAAATCACAAAAGCTCCTCTCTGTGTCCCAGCACCTCCAATTATGTACACCTGAAATGAAGCAGACTTGTTAGCCATCTAACATGCTCAAACTCTAAAATAATTCGAGAGAAACATGCCCAAAAATCAGTAATGTCCACTCTAATGATGTAATGAAAATAAGATACATTGAAGATTAATATATTAATACCTCAATGTAGGAAAAATTAGTTGTTGTAGTAAAAAATCCTATGTCATTATTCCACATGACTCCTAAACATCTAGTTCTATCATATTCCTAAAAAAATTTGTAAATTGAAAAATCACTGATAGAAAATATTAATCACAAAAGAGAAAACATCACCTCCCCCAATGACGACGGACTTCATCAATCCACCATGGTAGTAATTTTGGCACAACATCAAAATTTTCTCCCACAAATTATTCATATGTTCATATGTTAGTAATATTGTTTTTGATAGAATATTTTTTAGTGATTTGAATTTCATACCTTATTACGGTACCAAGAAATCATTTCTCCTGCATGTCATTAATATTCCCCCAAATATTGACTCTTTTCCCATCATCAATAAAACAAATCCAGCATAATTATTATTAAATATATATATGTTGGTGAATATATTAATTTTCCAATAAGAGAGAAAAGAATACATTCCAAGGGAGAAATCTCTACCTTTCTGTATTCATTACAACCACCATCTATGGAAATTCCTTCATCCAGGTAAAATCAAAACAAATTATGGTTAGTAAAAAATCTAAAAACCCGTTACATAGGGAATATAAAAAGAGAATAGTTGCAGTGTAGTATAGTTTTATGGTAATCGAAAGTGTTGTAAAATAAGGTTGGAAACTATAAATTTAAACATCACATATTGTTGACTAAAATAGGTAGGGTTTTTTAAACTGTATTTGAATGAAATTGAACCAAAAACAGCTAAAATGGAAGAGATGTACTAATCCAAGAATTTCCATAAATTGTTTTAACTATTTAATGTGGCTAAATGTTAAATCTATTAACCTATGTATGAATCGTTTTATGAAAACATTAATCTATTTTCCCACAGCAGTGAAAAAATTAAAATAACTGCTTAACCTAAGACGTGACTTCCACTCCACATTAGTGTTTCTAATCAAAATAGTTGGGATGCTCTCTATGAACAGAATGAGAAATGTGAATTTTTAATTCAAGGACTACACGAGACACTAACAAATCAAATATAGAGGCAATGTAAAATAAATATTTCACAGATGGTTCTAAATTCTTTGCATTCATGCTTTCACCTTATATCATTCATAGACTACTGTTTTGGAGCTCCAAGAATACAATTGATTAATACACAATATTTTACCTACCAAAAAACAATTCAAACATTAGTTTGTGCTCTTAAAAACTGAATGTAATTGAGGTGAAGAAATATGACCTATTATTATTCATCAGCAATGGGAATTGGTCCATGATTTCTCTTATAGAACAACTTCATTGTTGTAATAGTGGAAAGCAAGGTTGATCGATGTGGTTTTGTATTGAAGGGCTCCCGCTACACAACACTAGAAGAATAACCCCATGACATCGCTCATAATGGTGGTATTTGAGGAATAATATACCAAAATTTTCAATGAAAATATAGAGGGAATTCAATTCACAAATTTCAAAATAATGGAAAAATTAAATAGGATTTGAAAATCAAATGAATCTACATTTGCACATAATGAATGTTTCCAAACTACCAAAATAAAGTGAATTTAATATAGAATATTGAAAAAATATGAGTACTATTTTCGTCAAATACAATATTAAAGGAGAATCAGAGAGAAATCAGGAGCAAGATCATCATGGTGGTGTAGTTCAGCGGGAACCTGTAGCGGGGTCACTATGCTAGCATGGTTCTGCAAGAACCCTCAGTTGAGAGGATGAGTAGGAGGAGAAATCCAGGGAACAGGCACAGGGGATGAATAGTATGAAATTGAATTCGTGACTTAAAAAGAATATGTGGACATGTAGATTCTAGTAGAAGGTGACCGAAGGAAATGAAGTTTAAAAATGTTTCGAGTTTAAAAGATCAAGGGATGAAATGAACATTGAAGTGATATGTGAGAAAAAATAGTGGAAGATACATGAAATAAAGGGAAGTAGATCGCAATCCGTAATGAACCGCGGTTGATACCTTTAGATTTTTCGAGATATTCATGCTGAAAGGTGGTAAATGTAATCTCTTTGACGGTCGGATGGGAGAAAAGGGATGATCCTAGAGGAAATTCTCTGGAGCAGTGCTGCACGGACGGAACTGTAAACAGGAGGGAGAGTCTGATATCAGGTGCATGGGAATGTGAACGCAGCCGTGGGAGGGATTTAATGGATATGCAGGTTTGAAATAATTAGGCGACATGCACAATTTGGAGGGTGACACATAGGCTTGAAGAATCCAAGTTTAGTATATATAATAGATTTGTATTAACTATCACAAATGACATAAGTTGGTTGGATATGTTCAAAAATTGACTTTTTAAACATATAAAAAATAATAATAATGAAATAACTATCATATTTATAAAAATATACTTCTTCAAAAAAATAATTAATGATGTTTTTTAAATATGATGTATGTTATGATCCTAGAGATGATTATTCATACATAACCATTTAGAACATTTTCATTTTCTAGTGCTCAATATGAAAATGAGGTAAGTGAAAATTTATATTTAGATAATTATGTTATTTTCATATATAACATATTATCTATTTAAATATACTTATTTTTATAATCCATTTTGTCTAGTCATGAAAAGAGAGTCGCATGTCTTCTTAAAGGCAAAAGCCCACACGTGCATGAAAAACATTATCAGCTTTCAATGACTGATACAATAAGAAAATAAATTATATATTATCATTGAATAATGATAAATAATACATTAATTTAATAATATTTTCATATATATCACATATAATCATTAAGAATATACTTATTATATTCCTTGTAATGTGTTACTAAAAAATGAATAACATCGCTTCATAGGCCAGTAGTCCACCATACAAACGATTGAGGTAACCATATCCCATATAGAATTTAAATTAAATAGGTGTAAATTATATGATGAATATAAATACATAAATATCTTGTAAATATAATATATATACTTTATATCCATCATCATTCCCGAAAAAAACAAATGTGGATGGAAAATGTGTCATATCTGTTCATGATGTGATGGTCCTCTGTAGACACGAGTGATGATATAATTTTCCAATTAATGGAAAAAGAGATAAATATAGGTAATGAAATGAAAATAATAAAATATAATTATATGAAAGATATTTTTTTATATATGAATAAATGATGAATATATTAATTAGTTAGAATAAAAAAAGAAAAATTCATAGTTTGGAAATTTATCTCTTCTCAGACAATCTATATATGATTATTACTAATGCCCCTATAATAGTTTCTGAAAAAAATCAATATTTTTGGAGGAGGTTTTGGAATTTTGGAAGTTATTTTAAAATGATATGGCTAAAAAATGGGGTTTTAATATTCTACCAATATAGGAGGGGTGGCCTTTTGTAAGTGAGGTGGGTGGCACACTTGTGACTTTTGGAAATAAATTGGTGTAACTACATTTTAAACATTCCAAAAGGGTAAAAAATGGAGTATTATAGGGAAATATACATTATACGTATAAATAATGTCCATAAATTATATTTTATTCAAGCTATTAGGTTATTTTAACCCTTATCATTCTATTTTAACACTTGAAAACCCCATTTTTCATTAATCATTGTAAATAATAATTACTGGTTTTCATATTTATTATGGTGAAAAATTATTTTATAATTATTATATAATATAAATTATTATTATTAAGAATATTTAATAAATATTTCCAAATTAAATTAAAAGATGTAGATAATTTTATTTTAAAATTAATCTAGCAAACATTTTGAGAAAGAGTGTTTTTAATGAGATAATTTAAAAAAAGGTTAGTATTTTTTTACATAAATGTTTAATATAAAAATGATTATAATGGACAAATATTGATTAGTAGATATATAATTTAAATAATTTTATACTAAAAATATTTAAAAATATAATTTATTTTTATAATTAAATTAATCAATATATTTTTTTTAATAAAAATTTAGTATTTTTCATTATTTATCAAAAATTGAAAAATTATAGATAAATATAGAAAAATCTCCCCAAGATAATTTTAATATAAAATTTTAAAAAAATTCATCTATTTTTTCAAATAACTATTATAAAATTTGTAAAAATTAATTATATAGTATGCACGTGAAATGAAACTAAACCACCATTTATAAAAAAATATATTTATTTCATAAACAAATTCTTTTTCTATTAAAAGATTATTGTTTTTTCCTCAATAAATAGAAAAAAATGACTGTGTAAAATATAAGTTTTTCATTATTTAGTTACTCATATTCATACTATCCTATTTAATGTCTATTATAAAATAATCATGTTTCAATAATATTTTAATAGTGTATCATGTTTTCTTAAAATCGGGTGTTGTTTGCTTGGAAAGATAACAATATAATTAAATTTATTCTAAATGAAATATATTTTATTTTCATGTTCCATACATTACTCCCTCCTCCAAATAATTTTTCATTTTAATTTCATTTATATTATCTTCTAATTTAGTGAGGGAAATTCTTATTCAGGACATCCTCTGATTTCCATTAGCTTCCTCAATTATTTGATTTCTCAAAAGTACCTTCACCAGTTGAGTTTTTAAGGCCTCAACACTCTCTGTATAGAATCAGAAATCTATATGTGTTCTTAAAATTAATGTATACATGGTTCTGATTAAATTTCAACATTTCTTATCCATTTGTTAGCTCTGGAATGTATTTCCATAGTAATGATCTGTGGAACACATCATATACTATAGAGAGATTTGTTGGATTTTCAAAATGATAAGAAACTAATAAAATTCATTAAAAGTTCTCAAAAGTTTTGATATATTATGGGATCGGTTTTACTTTCTTTCTAAACCATATAACACCCTTCTATAGAGATAAATTCATGAAAACATGATATCCCTCCTGGAATACAAAATAATTCCTCAAATTATCGACATATCACTTATGCCTACTTTGAACTTCAAAAATATGAGCCTGAATTGACTTAACCTTATTTGTTTCTCATTAAATAGTTCTGTACCTATGAGTTTTATGTCACTATCTTCATCCAAGCATATTGTTGTACAATATATTATTCCGTATAATTTTTCATATGATTCCATTTGATTATTTAAACAAAAAAAATTTAATATGAAAACTCTTCCAAAGATAAATACTGATCTTACATACATTGATAGTAATGTGAGTATTACCTGAACATGCCTTCCATTTTATGATTAATACATTTGGTCTGTCTATTAGTTTGAGGATGGTAGGAAATGATCAAATAAATCTCTAGATAATGATCCTAATAAATAATGTTCGATAAATTCAGTGTAAAATAGTTATCAGATTCCAAATCAATAGAAGGTGGATCACCACGAATAATCACAACAATGTTAATATTGATCCTTAAAATTTACTCAAGAGGTAAATAATTTATTTTTTTTATAAAATTTGAATATATGGTGCATCAAACAACGATAACCCATATTGAATCATTTTTTGTTGGAGTCTTTAGTAGTCTTGTATTAATATCTATACTAATGACATTAACTTTTCTCGTAGTAATCAGAAGAGGTTATATGAATTCTCTTTAATGTTGTAGCATAATGTTTAATTATTGATGAACTAATCATCTAGGTAGAAAATATTCAATTTCTCTCTTCATTCTATTCCATAAAAAACTTCCTTCAAATCCAAATATATATTATCTCTACCATGGTGTGTATTGAAATTTGATCTATGAGAATTAAACAATAATTTTTTATTTATATTAGGAATAGATGGAACAAATAATCCCTAAATAAATTCTATAATACCATCCTTACAAACAATTTATGCTAATTTTCCATTATTAATAGATTTAGTTTACTTTCGAAAATTCTCAACCTCAAATTCAGATGTTTTTATGATTTATAATAAATATAGATTCACAATCATAAGAAGATTAGGTGATTTATCCCATTACATAATAATTAGAATATCCATATTTACATGTTTCATGAACATAAGATCCCAGTCTATCCTTATTTGTGTCATAATTCAATGATATTTCTTACTCAATACACTCAATTCCTTATTTTCATTTCCTGGTTTGTATTCTATTGAGAACTCATAATCATTATTTTTTTCGCAGGCCATCACATTGGGCTCATATTTATCTATTTATTTTAGGGGATGTATCATAGGCTTTTTGATATGTTTATATATCATATATTTTATTATATATATAATGAATCTATATATTCAATGTAATGATTACGGTATCCCACTGAAGATCATGAGATTGATATTTGAAATCCCAAGTCTTCAATATCCTAGTTTCATATGCAATAAATTTATCCTTTAGAATTGGTATCCTACCAATTCCCTTTTTTGATGTATCACTATATATCAAAAACCAATCATTTGAAAATATTAGAGAAAAAATTTGAGAATTAACTGATCCCCTCTTTACATCACCAAACTCTTCATTACATTAATTTATCGAAACAAAATTATCCCTTATATGTGTAATTTCTATTAATGGGTTAGTAAACTAGGAATAATTGTAAATTATTTATTTATATTAACCTTCTAATCTAAATAAACTACATACCACTGTTATTCTCATTGGTAAAGACCATTATGTGGCTATCTATTTCTTCAAAGCCTCAATTTCAATTCCATCCATAGAAACATTATGTCCATAAAAGGAAATTTCATGAAGAAAGTAATCACAAATACTAAATTTTTCATATAAAATATTCTATCTATGAGTCCCAATAATGATCCATGAGTCATTATCATGGTCCTTGTATCATTTAGGATACTCCAAAATATCATAAATGAATGCCACTATGTATTCAAAAAGATATTACATGAGTACTATGTTGATTGGATCCATAAATACATATGGTTCATTAGTCAATACAAATGGAATTACTATAAACATATAATGTACATACCTAATTCAAAAATCTTCTTCGGAATATATTCACTCATTACAGGATATTGATGATAGAAATAATGATGTTAAATATTTGAAAAATACTTTGATCCATGAAATTATGTGAATAAGTAACAAATTTGAGATATTGGATACTTTTTATTTGTCCTAATTTCATTTATTAAAATATCGTCAATTCCTAACCTCATGGACCCATCATTCTTATTAATGAAGAGAATATGGGCTCCCCATGGTGAAACACTATAGAGGAAAAATATTTTAACCCCCAAATACTCTTGTTTTTTCAGAAACTACAATAATTTCATAGTGTCTATTCATTATGGAGTCAATGATATTGTCCATGTATTAGGGATTAAATTAGCATAAAACCCGTCTTCTTTCTCTGGTGAATATCAATGTAATTAATCAAGAAATCAATTTACATACTCTAGTATAATATATACATCATCAATTTGATGATTACCTTATACATCCCTAGATTTTGTTTTCTCCTATTTATAAATAAACTCATTTGGTTGTGCTACTGGGTTGGATCTAGATATGAATGATATTGTTTTTATTATTCACTAAAAAAAGAATTATACATCATCATCATGGAAGCATAAACACAAATAATTCTTTCAAATTTTGGGAATGTATCATAAAACTCGTCTTCATTATAGGGGAAATCAATCATGTTAGACCATAATTGTGTGTAACACAGAAGGAAATCACAAAATCATTAAAGAAATTACTATTATTATTGGAGATAATTACTATTTATAAACCCTATTGTAGGGTAGTTACCTGCATATCCAGAACTCTCTTGATATTGTCTTTGAAATGTTTTTCCATCTTGTAATCGTTCTAGATATATTATGTAAAATTTATTATCAACTATTTGATGCCTCCTACCAATATACTATATTATTTGTCTATCCACTCATTTTTATCATCATTGTGGACATATCGAATCAATCACACAAACATCCTCTCTACGTCCTCCTTCGAAATGTTTATATTGAAATCTTCTTCAGACATATCTTTAATAGAATATAGGATGATCAAAAAAATTACTTCATTATCACCTGAAGGTGGTGATTCCCCCTATAATTCTACCATTATGAATTACAACTATATTTTTTCATGCCTCATCATTAGTTGTCCTTAATATTCCAATTTATCTCATGAACATAGGATTCATTAGACTAGAGTAGTCCTTCTGTATCTTAGTCTTTTTCATCTAATTGGTTGGATAGTAATTATAAGTGACAAATCCTTTCCTCCCATTCCTCGATCCACATCCAACAGACTTTAGGATAAGTCTTTCTTTCTCCCATGTTGAAACATATGTGGAATCTAATACATTTTCACACATAAGGAATTTTACATCCTATAGAAGCTCTATTGAAATTCTTTTTTGTGTCTTCAAAGAAGTAGTATTCTTTTTCCACTTTGACTTAACAAATTCACATCCTTCATCATAAATCGTACTCATGGTTTGATGTCCAACCTTTATAACAAGTTATGAATTTCATCTCCGGTATTCACCTTACTCTTGGAATCAACAATAGATGGCCCTTCATGGTCCATATGGCCCAACGTAATATCAAATATTTTAAATTCCAAGGTGGAATGCATCAGGTCCGCTTCCTTTATATGAAATGAATATTTAACTCTCCCATCCATCCATATTAGATCCCCAATTAAATATACTCCTCTACATTCACTAGATTAACCTATCCTTCCTCTTGGTAAGGAGGCTACAATCACATAGTTCCTTACTAGTACAAGAGCCACATTCATGACCTCACGAATTAGATAGGTAGATAGAAAAATATGGCTTACTAGACCATGAATATAATCCTAATGGAGATCCCATATATTGCCGCATGAGGTTAAGAAGTGTATCTAATATTCAAACTACATGAACCATTTATACCTATATTATCATTCAATCTCAATCCACCCAAACTCAACGAAATGAATAGGCACATATATTTCATTAAAAATTCAACGATATAGAGGATTAATGAGGGTGAGATATTTAATATCTAAACATGAAAATCATCTATGTAATATTCTATCATTCTGTGTACATACTGGCTTTGAAATAGGAGTGTACGTCTATAAGAGGTTACGCAAATTAGAGCAATTAGAGGATCACGAGATCAATGGTAATTGAAAAAACACTATATGAGGATTAAATAGGAATAATTAAACGAATGTATTCCACCTATAAAGGAGGTGATAAGATCATCCTCTATCGTAAACCAAATGAGGAAATACCGTGGGTCCAGAATCCCAATGATTGTGTGATGTGGTGGATTTCATGAAGTACATATGAACCGATTGAAATCATCCACATATTGTCATATCCATCCAAAGTGGGACACTAGGGAGAGTATGTGTAGGTATGAGGCATTATTAAACTCTTGTAAAGATAGCAGGAGCTTGGGGAATCCCTTGTCGGATAAGGGAAAATTAGTATCAAGCTGGATGGAACGAAAAACCTAATAAACCTATTGTATCCAAATAATAAACAATTTTTAGGAAACCCAAATAACATATTAGTTATAAAAAACATGAATGATTTTATCCTCTAATCATAAAATTATATCATTGTTTTATTCTCCATTATCGATAATTTTCATTATATAATTAACATGTTTTCTAATAAACATCCTTGGATACCAAATGTAATAATCCAAACCCCAATATCATTGATCTGGATAATTATTTATTACATTATTATAGATACATGTAATAAAATACAAAAGGATAGATAATTTTAGTAGTTATTTAGATCCTCATATATATATGATACATATATTTTATTTTTATTGCAGAATAAAATATAATAAATTTTAAACGTGAATGAATAGAATCCTCGAAAACTCATTCAATGATTTATTCTTTATATCCTAAGGGAAAAAAAGGTTATTTGAAATGTGTAGTAATTTATAAATACAACATATGAAATAATTATAAATTTATAATAATAAACAAGTAATCCTATATAATTGAACATGCATGACATATAATTAAAATGACCTTTAAGATATGTTAAATCATGATCAATTTTCTAAGGTAAATGATGGAAACACATTCCATTTAATCCATAATTGAAAAAAGAATGCATCATGATATAAAATCAAATTGAATATTTCATGGATAATAAAAATAAATATATTATTAATGAAGTAAACTATTATTAATAGGACTTCTTGATATCAAGAATCATGATACATTACGATTATGATCATTCCTCTTAGCAGTTTAAAACTTTTAGGTAAGAACAAGATATTACTTGAAGAAATAATATATCTTATAATATCATCTGATGAATTAATTGGCTATATAATTACAAGACCCACCATTCACTGCATGTCCATATCATTCCTCAAAAACAATGATCGATTCAATTCATCAATAATATTACCTATCGATAAATATATCTATTGAGTAAATGATAAATATTTATCAATATTTTCCATATTATTAAAATTAATTTCAATGTATACATCATATGTAAAAATATTATATGGTTTAATTGATAATAATATACATCATATAATTATATATATTTACGAAAAACTTAATGTAAAGTAAAAAATTTCACAAGTGATTGTTTCATGAGAATGTTAACAATCACAAAATCAACTAAGATTGTACAATAACTTTTACCACATGACTAATTTCAATTCGAATACACATGGATGAATTAAATAATGTTGAAACCTAAAATACTATGAATTAAGAATGAATCATCATATTACTGGTAAAATAGAAAAAATATACATTATATAAAAGCAATTGGGTTCATAACATTACAATATGCCTTAATGAAGTTATATGTCACTAATTAATTGATAAAAAGTGACTATTAAATTGACAAAAAAATTATTGTGTATAAACTATATAATTTTGATAATTTATTTATCCCAATTTATACCCTCCATTTTAAATTGTTAGTTTATATTTCATTTTAAATAATATCTTAATAGAGTATCATTTTTTTGTTAAACATGATGTTTCATACATTGCACATTCTCAAATAAATTGAATTTATTCAAAAATATATTTATTTTAAATACATGGAATTATAAACAAAAAACATAAATAAAAAACTCTTAATGCTACTACTAGAGGGGGTTTCTCCGTAAAGGTCGCACGATGGAAATAAGTATTTCACAGCTTTGACATTGCATCATAGGGGGTACAGATAAGATAATTGTTTTTTTAGAAAATAATTATTTCAAAATGAAGGAAGTCACATAAGAATATGATTTATATGAGTTCCACCAAAATTAATGTTTATTTTTTTAAGTGTAATGAATAATAATATTATTTATATAATTTATCTAAATAATGACCTATTGGGGGGTTCACTGTGAATTTTTCTTGCAGGAGAAGTATTTCACTATAAATATGGGTTTCTACCTCAATCACCATTTCATTGTTTCTAGGATAAACTATGGGGAGGTTAATTTTTAAGAAATACCTTTGTTAATTTCATTATATGTGGGGTGATAGTTTTATAGTGTTTCTCTAGGTTGTGAATTTGAGTTTGGAATCATCAATCATGCCACAAAAGGACCCTGTGGTTATTGTTTTCTCACTATAATACTTCTTCTCAAGACAATACCTAAGATGATTATATGGTGTTGTGTTATGAAACCAATAGTCATGATGCAATATAAACATTTATATATTCAAATCATGGGTTGTTTCATTTTTATAATCCATGTCCGTTATTTAATTTTATAGGAAACGATTATCTTGTGGGGATATTCATCCAATTCCTCCTCTTTTACCTTCTATGGATCCCACATGATGAGGGGTGTTTCAGATGGACACTCTATAGAGATTTTGAGGTTTTACCTCTCATTTGTCCATCCCATATTCCTTCTATTAGTTATTTTATGATTTTTTTCTAATAAACGGTTTTGATATTAATTACATTGTATCATGGTGGAATCCTCATGAACAAAGGGGACTTCTTCTTTGTGGATAAAAATGATAGGGGATAGAAAATACATATTTTTTGTTTTTCTATTAGAGTATTCTTCCCAAATGAGTGTCTGTATGTATTTATTCAATTCATTCTCAAATTGGAAAAAAAAATTATGCATGTTAATGAGGATTGTAAGTGGTTTCATGGGAAGTTAGTGGAATGTTAATGTATTATTGGCCAATGTTATATGGTGTGTATAGAAATCATTGAGTTTTTTTGGAGTTGATACACATGGGTTTAAAGATGTTAATTTTTTTATAATTTTTTATTAAATTATTTCATTGTTTTTTATTATATAGGGTAACATAAACTGGAGAATCAGGGGGTATCATTGAGATACTGTGTTATGGATTATGATTTTTATATAAAGGTGGGTGTTCCCTAAATTATATAACCATTTTATAGTTTATACATGATTTTTCAGGAATATATAGTGGTTATTATTTGGGTAAATGTGAATAGTATCGAGAGTTCCCTATTTTCAAATTATGAGGAATGGTGCCCTTTAGTTTTATAAGTAGTACCACATCATATTTAAGATTATCTAACGATGTTTTGTGTTTGTTTTTCTATGGGTGATGGGTGATAGATGAGTATAAAATATTATTTGAGATAGTATTGTGGTATTGAAGTGTTGTGGGTAGAATAGGATAGACGACACATTTTAGTAGCTTATGTATGGTGGGATTAGGAATTAGGAAATGGTTTATTTGATCATTTAACTCACATGTTTCTAGGTGTACCCCCAGGTTAGTGGGTGTAGCCTTGGTTTATTTTATGAGAGGGTTATAAAATCTAGGGATAATATGTGGTTGTAGGGATGGTTACCTCTAGATTATGTTAATGTTGTGAAATATGACCCTAGTATCAGTAATGGTATTTTTTATAAAGGATTGAAAATTACATTCCAATATACATTAATGACATAGGTTTGACCAGTTCCATGAATATTAGGATCGGTTTATAGGTGCAAGAACTGAATGTTTTAATAATCCCAATAACATAATGTCACATTCTTGGGAGGCATGTGGGTCTTGGGGACATTTTTGGGGTGATGGGTATATATGTTTTCTGAGTAGTAGTAAGTAGGATGGATCTAAGGAACCATGTGGATTCCCTTATGGGTAAGATATACAATCCAATTGGTTCCACGTTTCAAGTATTCATGTTCTTGTAGAGATTTGGATATTAGGCATTGAGATTATATGCAATGTTTTATGTTATATTAGATGATTATATTGTTCATATGCAACTTTTTACAAGTTTTGATTTATAGTTGTGGTGTAATAATGTAATACTATGTAATCCAAGATCTTGTTCGAATCCATTTGAGAAATAATGCGCATATGGGTTATTATATATTATTATATGATTATGTTTTATGTGGGGACCATTTGGGGTGTGTGGGAATAGTTTATGGTTCATTGTCAGGGTATTACTCGAGTAATGTTCTAGATTCTAGGTTTTATTGTGTATATATACCCTTATTGAGTTGGTGGGGGTTTATATTGTCTTACTAGATGTCGCCGTGAGTGTTAAAGTGGATGTATGAGACATGGTACATTATTCATTATCTGACCTAAAACCGAATAAGTGGTAGGTGATTTGAGAAGTATTAATTTAATTGGTATGATGACTCATATTTATTGAAAATTTAGTTTTAGGATTCTTATATGTGATTTTGTATGATAGAACACATCAAGTTAGGGGGAGTGGTACATGATGGGTTATGATATTGATATTTGATGGAGGGCATTAGGTTATGTGAGAGGGTAGTGGTGGAGACATGTTATAATATAGTGGATGTTTAGTATAGGTCCTACCACAAGTTAGAATATAGATTTTGTGATATGGTATTACACCTTACACTATGTTCTAGGATATAGATCACTGTAGTGACACAAAAATGCTACCCATTGGGTATTAACTATGTAAGGTATTCTTAGGTTTCATTCAGTCCTCGTTATCATGTAATTACCTTGAATTAATTTTTCAATTCTACATGTTCTTTTATTTATTTTACTTTTTCATACCCCTATATATGTTTTTTATATTATGGGAACTTATTGAAACGCTATTGGTATGTAGTTCTCACTCCTTGTATGGGAACAAAAGTACATGTGATAACCTTATATTAAATGTGAATTTTTTACACAATATTAATTGTTGATTAAGATGGAGGATGAAGGAACTAAGGCCTTGAGAAACAGTAAAAATGTTATTTCAATTTTTTTATATGTTTAGATACATTCCACATTATCAATAACAAAAACCCATTTTCTTAGATTTACCCATGGATTATGTGAAGAGTAATTTAAGTATAAATGTTATATAAGGTTAATGTATACCCAATTAGATTTAGGTTGGTTGTGTCTTTGAGGACTCTGGGATATCATTTCTTGAAGAATAAAAGTCATAAACCCACAATTTCTAGAAACGTATTATTTCATCGATTGTTTATTTCCATGTTCTATCGTAGATAATAGATGGTGCCTTTGATGACCCTACAATTCTAGGAACACTAATTCATTCATCCTAGATTACACTCATTGATAAGGGTTCTTAGAATACAAGATTATCAATATATGAAGTACGACGGAGGAGGGAGAGGCTCCCAAATTCATGTTGTAAATATTTACTAGAATATTTGCCTCATGTGGATTATATAGACATGTTTAAGTTTACATGACTACCACTTTTTACCCATGATAAATGTAAACTTATAATTCATACCATAATTATTCGTAAATTTTTTTTGAATATCATATATTCCATAAATATTTTATCCCATACATTTAAAAATAAAGTGTTATACATGATAAAATATGATTCATTAACCTGACTCACTTCTTCCATATATATTTCAATGAACCCTGTATAAAATATTGTTCATTTGTCAAATATATTTCCTCATATTTACTTAACACTTGTAAATACCATATGTATATAAATTAAAAAATTGTTATTATACTCTCTTGTAATATTCAATTGATTTATTTTTTATGATCAATAAAACTTTGACATATCTGAACACCTATCCTCTGGGCCACCTAATCCTATACCAAAATTCAATTGAATTGGGAAATATTTTGAATATTATTTTTCTGTAACCATATTGGAAATAATATTAATATGTGTGAGTAAAAAACATAAACCAATATTTGTTTTTAGAAACCCATCAAATCCACATTCGTGATATGGCTTAGTCAAAAAAATAAAATCCCCTTGCAAAAACACACCATGTAATATACTCTCTTTGTCTTGTGATATATCAAAATGATGTTTTCACACATAGTTTGATAGGAAATTTAGGATTTTTTTATTATGAACATACTTTATAAAAATTCCTTCATTAACCATGGTTCTGTATTTAATAAAGGTAATACTATCCCAAAAAAAACTTGTCTTGAGATATCTATTCCTTTCAAAAGTAAAAAAATCTGATCATATTCATTCAACCAATGTTATAACTATAATGAAACACAATATACATGATACTTCATCACAAACCTAAATGTCACGGTTCACTTCATGACTATAATTACAAAATAAAATGACAATCAATGATGATAATATCAAATCTAGATACAAAAATTCCTTCTCACAAATATGAACCTCCAATGACACCCAAAACATGTGGATTTCCTATTTATTGGTCTATATTAATAATATCCTTTACTGGAGATCTCAAAATGTGATATTTGTTAGAGGAAGAGTCAATTATTTTGAGCCCACAACAATATATAGTTAAAAATCATTTGGGCCCCATCAGTATAGTGTATCTAGATCATAGAGATTATATTTATGATTATTTATATAGTATATGTAGGTTATCATTATAGTGGGTAAATATTGTAACCCATTAATTGATAAAAAAATATAAGGTCGTTACCATGTATATAATATACTATGATGTATCAACACAATTATTGTTGGATAATATCATGTACAAATAAGAATACAATATGATTTAGTAATTAATAGTACAATTCAGATTGGGTTTCAGGGAGTAACTTTTAAAAAAATTCCACTTTAACTGGAGATAACATCATTTAAATAAACATATTATCTCTGACATGATAAAATCATGATTCTTTTGAGTTATGTATTTTGTTAATGGGCCATTTTTATTTCTGTATATGGATACACTTCGATATAAAACTTAACTAGATTGATTTATAATATTTAGGTGAAGATATCTATGAGTATATTCATTTTCTTCTCTATCAAAACATGACATATTAGCTAATACTATTATTGTAGGATTATCAAAATTATGAAATAAATTGTTTACAAGGTGATATTTCAATAACTAGATAAAATTAGGCTGTTTTTAATATTTCCTCTTTTCCTATGGCTAGTTTCCCATATTATATATGTATTCGGAAAACAAATCAAGTCATCTGTCATGTTTTAATGGATATTTCAGATTTATTAAAATTATGTTCTCAAATATTTAAAAGATATTCACCAACCATAATTTATATTTTTGAAATACTGTATCTATACCCGGTACGGAATAAATGCCAAATCCATTATGAATTCCTATGGAATTTTACTCAGCACTTTAATCTCCTCAAATGTCTTATACAATTTTTTTTGAATGATTTATAAAATTTATAATTGGTAATAATTATCTCTCAGATTATTCAAACATGAATATTCAATAGATTTCAATTATATATACATTGAATTAGTCTACAAACCCATTAGATATACCTTAGTATATCATTATCCCAATAACTAGGGAATCAACAATAATTAATTCTTTTGAGGGGTATCTTCTGTTATATTCTTGACTAACTATAATACAAGACAGTTGAAATCCATCTGTAATTAATATATTTAATAATGTAAAAAGTTTTTCTCCCAGTAAAAACATATATACAAATAAAAAATTTGATTCCAAATGAAAAATATATGACCTAGTTTCTTTCAATTATCCATAACAGAATTCGAGTATGTTTCACCCCTAATTTAAATATTAGGGTGTTATTAACCCTTTCTAGTTGAATTATACAGACAACTTCATTGAATATTTGTTATGACATGTAATTCATTATATATTGATCCAATATTGTTTTTATAATAAGTGGATCTCAAATGGATTTATGTATAATGATTTTTTATAACCATTTGACCCTTATTAGTACCACATATATACCACCCATCTATACATTCCCTTTAATACCCAGCAATGATTTTTTTTCAATTTGGGAAAAACCCAAATAGAGTCTCTATTTTTATATATGGAATATATTATTGAATTTATATGAACATTAAAAACATAAAGGATTTTTCATAGCTTCCTCCTTATATGATTAATATATCTTATAGACTAATATATCAGCCTCCATTATGAAAATAAAACAATCACTTTTGTTTTAATCATCTAATGATGTAAGTGAATTTGAATCATTCGTTATCCTAAATATCTTATGGAACTTGATCTTATTACATCTAGTTCTACATCTCTAGCATAGACTTAACCCAAGACATTCTTGCCACGACTATCTCAAATATAAGTGTGCATCCTTTTATTGAAGTAATTCCAATTAAATGACATTGAATTTATCCATATTATGGATTTCTATAATATCCTCAATAAATAGGATAAATAAAGTAGATGTATTTTTTTGTTTTTCCATGATGCATGCTTTTTTATTGATTTGTCCTTAACAAACAATTTGCATTTATAAATATTTATATGGAATTGGAATTATTTCATACTATAACTAATATTATATCCATTTTTACTTGTAGATAAAATATTATTATGGGATAATGACAATATTTTTGAATCAGGTCTTAAAAATATTTAAGAATAATTTACAATGCATTAAAGACACATCATTGATCCTCCTTTTAATAACATCATGGATATGATATTTATAAGGAAATGTGAGATTTTGAATTTATCCACTATGAATTTTATAGAGAATTAAATCATATAAGACTCATCATAAATTATCCCTTAAATCAGATCAAAGATTTATGTTTATTGGAAAATATAATATTGGGAAAAAATACAATCAAAATTTTCATGATCAAGGAATGTTAGCTACGATATTATAAAACTCATGGGACTAAAGTTACTCATTTCCTCTAAATATTCATATTCATTAATCCATTATTATATTAATATAATTTCTTAATGTAATATCTTATATTGGATGAATGTACCTTTAGATTTTACCTAAAATTCATCACACATAACTTATTGAACATGCAGTAGAAGCATTGTGTCATATCATTAATTATAAAGGATAATTTTTATAAACTACAATAATTATGCGTGTAAACAATTCGTATGGTTTTAATATCTAATCTGCCTAAACATATTTCTTGGTATATTCTTAAACTCTACTATTAGTTTTAATTTAAAAAGTATTATCCTTCAACAACAACGATTTACCATGTCTTATATTTTATATTCATCATTTATTATCTATTATACATGTATTACTGAAATACTAATTGAGTATGAGATAAAACAAAAAAAGTAACTCAAAAAATGGATAAATGTATCCTTATTTCCAAAGAATAATTTTGAAATTTCTTGTTATAAAATTGAATATCAAATTGAATTAATAAACATGGTGATTAAATGATTTTTCTTCTCACTTGCTGACAAAGGAATCATTGTTCACCATCCAAATGGAGATTTCACATTAAATATTGTAATTATTCTATACTTTGTTGCTATAATTTTGTAACACTATGGAGAAATATTCAGAATATAATACCCATGAATTGAAATGAAAACATCATAATCAATTATGAACATACACTGTATTAAAGACTATGATTTCTTCCAATTCAACTCATTTCATTTTATCCGCTGCATACTTTTCTTATGACATGTAGAGAAAATAACCACCAATATGATTCTCTGGCGGTTATCATTATTGGATGTTTTTTTGTTCCTTGATGTTAGACACACGATATTCAGTTTTTTCAGTACTTTCAACATTTTTACTATAAGAACAAAATATTATCCATTCAATGTGTTATTATCAACTTATAATACCTTATCAAAATAGTTACTAATTTTTATATCCATATTTTAATATTTCCAATCTTATATAATACTTTAAAAATTTGGTTATATTGATATTTGAATGTCATTCATTGATAGATAATTATGCATCATTAAGTTTAAACATGTTATGTTTTATCTTTATCTCATTCAATTTCTCTCTTAATTATCTCCTTACAAGATTCTTATAGATGAGGCAACATGTGAAATAATACAATCCATAATTTTTTACACAACACATTAGTTATTAATGTTGTCATTTTTATGTAAACATCATATGCATCATTAATGAGCCTCTTATAAGAATCTTATAAACCATCATTTTGTTTCTCAGTACAACTGGTATTAGGTAATCTAACCGATATAATTTCATAGAAAATAGTGTGTTGACTAAGAACATATATTATTCATGGAAATTTTCATCTGTGTGTAAATTCTCATCATCTAAATTTTATTCCATTGTATCAATTGTATTACACTCAGTTTTTTAAAATATAAAACATAACTAGATTTGTACTTCAATCTTCACTACCTATTATTAGATATTACATATTTGATTTTCTTAAATTTCTCCCACTATTTTATCAAATATGATTTTCAGTCAACTTGTAAATTTTGAATACTCAATAACAATATTATTCTGGTTTAATGGATCCTTAACATATTTACACATAGTATATGTTATGGATGTTCCACTACTCAATGATATACAGGGTAGGGTACTGGATAGGCATCCAAATTGAGACGCCACTCATTAATCTGTTAATTTCATTCCCATCTACTATAAATGATATCCTTGTATTTCTCATCACGTTTTCCCTAAAGTTGCAACAATATATCTATTAATACTTCTTTCATACCATTATTTATGATTTTAATCCCTGAATTTCATTATAAATCCACAACTTTATGATGAACCATCTAATATGGATGAAAAGTACCTCATACACCTAAATTATTTATAAAATATGGTATATTAGTTTTTAAATTGCAAAATATTTAATAAGATAGATTTTATCATCTCCTTATATTGAAATTTGAATATATTTGTATCATTTATTCTTTGTGATGTCACTACAATCTAGAAAAAATAATAAATAGAATAAATTTATCACACTTTATCATTTATTTTATCAATGAATTCTCAATATCTATGATATGTGATTATGAATCATTTGAACATTTAAGACCAATTAATCATTCATAATAAAATAAATAAACAAATATGTGTTAAGGAGTTGTTTCCACTTGTTGATTCGTCAAGAGGATGATGGACCAATGTAGACCCTAGGGGAAAACATTAATTTCATCACTAATTAGAGTTGAATCAATAAAAAAATCTCATGTGTTCTTCTTGTTTCATTCATTTTTGGATCCTAACATGAATCGAGCTGTCATAAACTCCTTTATTTTTTCAATTCATAATCACGTGTAGGTGAGGGGGTAATCAAGATACGTAACTACATTTTTATTACTAAAAATATGGACATACATGTGATCATACATTTATTTATTAACAAAAAATTTATACACCATCTTAAAAAATGTTTAATAACTAATTATTACCAAAAAAATAAATTAAAATTTTGACATTTATATAATTAAATAACCCAAACATACATAGTTCATTCTATGGTCATGTTTAGTCAAAATGAAAGAAAAATATATTAGGAAAATAATAAATTATTGAAAATTGATGTGTTAGGTATTTAAATTATTTAATGTAGCTTAGAAATATATTTTTAATTAATAATTGATATGTCCTACAAAATTGCAAATATTTTACTTGAATTTTAAATATTTGTAAATATGTTTATTGAAATTTTCTCAAAATTTTCCCAAATCAATTAAATCCATAAAAAATATATCAATTTACTACTAGTGTTGGCCCAGATTAATAGTATCCTACATGTACAATTTTCTTAATAGTATCCAACAAGTATTACACATATGAATGGTATCCCATGGTTACTATTAACTTTAATAGTAACCTTGTCACTATTAATGCAGAAAAAAATTAAAATTCTTATTTTGACTTTCCATTTTTTTAGTACTGTGTACTAAAAGGGCCGACAATGACACAATTGATGTTAATCTATCCATGAAATACTATTCTTTTGGAAATTAAAATATATACTAATCACTAGAATAGTTTTTCAAATTAACATTTGGTAATTAATTTTAACGCAAAAAACTGTTCATTGATATATAGAAGGACATGACATGGTTGTCTATATAGTGAAGTAGAAAATCAACACAAAGATATTACACCATTTTTAGGAATATTCGATAAATAAAATAATGATAATTAACACAACCATTTAGGTGTTGTTTCCTTGGAAAATAGGAAATATAAAATACTGGATCATAAGTGACCAACATCATCTCTCACTAAATTATTCAAAACTAACACAATTCGTAAACATATCATACATAATACATTTCTTTATAACATGTGTAATGAAAACATATGAGTGGGTGAGATCAGATTCATTGTAAGGTTATTTAAGGGAGATACTGGTAATCACATGAACATAACATGAGTATAAGGGTATGAGTACAAGGGTCTAACATTTAAAAATCATACCCGGTAAAACATAGATCATAATCATTAATTATTTCTTGAGGATTGGTAAATTATAAGAAATGAATAATAGATAAAATCAATGATCATAATCCATGTGATCATTAAATAAATATGGGATCATGTAAAATTATATTCATTTAATATTGTATACATTTATTAATAGAAACTAGTAAATTCCTTTTGTTAAGGACCTATAATCAGGAACACTCATAATGATTTGAAAATATTTCTAGGTACTCACATATCCTTAAAGACACTAAGCCAGTTCCATAGATAAAATTATAGGTAGGAAATTTGGACCTCAAATAAAATTATGGAAATTCAACTAGCTCCACAATTAAACTGGTGAACCTGAAATCAGGTTCCTACAAAACATACATATCTCATGATCTTTTTATCCAAGCATAATGTGTAAAAAATAAATGGGTTTCATAAATAATTCATCATTTTATAACCCATGAAATTAAATGGGTTTCATGAACATTTTATCCAAGCATAACCTATAAAAAATAAATAGGTTTCGAAAACCTTCTTTAACCGTAAACATAAACCATTTAAATAAATAATAAAAATTATTGGCATGGATGATATCACCTGTAAATAATAAGTTGTATTTTAAACTATTTGTTAGAAGGTAAAACATTGATAAAATATCTTTTAAAATTCACTAGAGAATTATAAAAACAATATTTAAAATATTTATAGGAAACATGGATGTGAAAGCAATACCATTTTCAGCCGAAGAGGGAAATAATGTAAATTTTTCCTTGGAAACATATTGTTGAACTGTTCATTACAAAAAGAGGGTTAAATGAATAAAAAACATGTGTTTTCATTAAATATCCATAAGAGATGAAAATTCGTGATTTTATTGATATATATATATATATCATAATATAGAACCCTTATAAACATAATAAAAAATAATGCTCATAAACATTGGGATTGTAAGAAAACATTATTACCATTATGCAACATTTGAATCTGGATCCCAATAAAAGAATAATTATAATAAAAATATGATATATCATGAGATAAAAATAATCATGATATAACCTATCAATGTGTTAGTATATACACATCATAATATCCCAATGAAGGAAATTTTAGACAAAAATCTGTTACCATAAGTCACTACATCCTTCATAATCATTATTACCCCATTTATAATAAAAATTTGTATATTATAAATGTATTATTGAACCATAATTATATATACCATACCATATGTGATTAATTATGATATTTTATTACCCGTTATTTAACAATTCCTTGTTTAAATCATGTTTCATATAATAATTTCATTTTTTAGGTATATTTCGATTCACCATCATTTTACACTTATCCTGGTTCAAAAATATCAAGAGTATTAAAAATTATATAAATATAGTTTATATATAATATATTTTTATTTATAATAAATCATAATTGTTAGATATTGAAAACAATATACACCGTTAATGGAGATGAAAGGTTGTTCATACTCGGGAAAGTGGTTTCCATTTTCAAGAGGGATGTACTGAAAAAAGATGAATAATATAAGACCTATCTAAATATATTTTTATTTCAAATATATATATATATAATATATTCATTAATATATCATGTTACCTTCCTTATAAAATATAATTAAAAAAATTGAATAACATCGCTTCTTGAGGTGGTAGACCATCATACACACACAAGTAATGTAATCGTATTCCAAAAAACTGGAACGTTTGAATGTACATTATATATTATAATTCCAAAAAGTATAATAATATAAGAAATATAATATATAAACATTAAATAAATAACTATATCCGTCTATGAGAGGTGGTGATGGAAAACCAATTACAATGATTCGCATGGCGGTCATCTTCCGTACACGGGAGAAATAATTTTATTTACAATTTTATTGAATATGGGATGGTTATAGGTTACTCCATTAACATAATAACATATATGAGTATTTTTCAAAAATATTGATATCATATTTTAATTATTATGAAAACAGTTATGGTGGAGAGAGAAGGAGTAAAAATTATTTTACTTATTAAAGATAATTACTTACGATATGAATAACAACTTTTGGATCTCTTATTACAAACACTAGTATTGGAATTTTGGTGAGAATTGTTTTTCGATAATTTGATAAATTGTGTTGGAATGTTATTTTCTAAGTTTTTATTGATTAAAAAGGATAATAAGTATGAATGTGTGAGTGGATTATGTGTAATTTTATAATTGATAAGGAGTGAAATATTTATAAATACCCATAATTATTCAATAACGTGAAGTAATTTTTTCACATTGTACCTCAAAAATTGATAATTAAATAGTTTTTGGGAATATATGGTCTACAGAAAATTAAAAAAAACATGTTTTAAAATTTTTATTCATTTTTCATTCAATTTACATGATTTCACCAATTTATTTATCAACACTGTAAATAGATTTCTATTTATTTACCTTGATAAATCATCCCTTAAAGATAAAAATAAAATTATTATTATTATGTATTTTATACACATTGAATCTAAATATTAAATTACATTTATTAAATAATAACCTCTTTTTAGATAAATTAAATTTAACATATGTGTTTGTAACACACACAATCTTATTTTAACCATAAACAAGATAAATATTTTTTTTTATTTTTTTATATAAATTGTGATTAAAATTGAAATAAACATTATTAGATATTAATAATTATTATTATTAAAAATATAGAATCAAATTAAATGAATTTAATTCTCATAAATTTTACTATTTAGTTTAAAAGTAATCTTATATATGTAAAGAAGAATTGATGTTGCAAAGAGAACATTTTCACTAGTAATGAGTGTTTAAATATCAATGTTCAATAAAAAATTGATTAAAATGACAAAAAATAAATGAATATATATATAGTTGAATCAATTTTATTTTTAAAATATCTCAAAAAATTTATATTTCTAAAAGAAATAAACCAATTGACAATTAATAATAAAAACAAGATTCTTTACTATATAGAAAAAAATTATTTTGAAATTAAATAAAAGATGAAATATCTAATATTTTATATATGGTAGTTTTAGGAAATAAATTCAATATTTTTCAAATTATTTTAAAAAATATGTAAAAAAAATATTTCTTTAATGACTCCACAAATGGCATAAAAACATTACTTTTAGGGAAATTTTTTGTTATTGGGTAAAATTTTATATTTGGTATCTATTTCCTTAAAAATATTTATTATGAATTTTTTAAACATTATTAGTTAAATAATATATAAATTTTATTAAAATAATTGACTAAATTTGAGTTATTTCTTATATTCAGTGAAAACAAATTTTTTTTTATAAAATGGTATTTTGTAAAAAGATATACATTATTTCCAAATGGTTTTTATTTTAATTGATAATTTATTATTTACCAAATACTTCATTATATATATATTTTTATGCCATATATTTTCAAAATTTAGTTTACTGTATTCATACTCTCTATTACATGGTCTAAGTGAAAACTAACATATTAAATAATTATATTTTACTAGTATGTATCATTTCTCCAAAACACAGTGTTATATAAATGAAAAATATCAAATAAAATAAATTGTTGAAGAATATATATATCCTTAAATATCAAGGTGTCTCATTCCAACCTCTAATCAAAGTGACATTAGTGGCATTGAGAACGTATTGAACCCATATATATAAATCAATATAAATTTCAAAAAATGGATTAAATATGTCACAGCCTCCCTTTGATACAAACTGATGGAACATGGGTCATTTGGAAGTGTTAAAAAATGTATTTTCAATTTTTTATATTTTTGGATTCATCCTACAACACTAATTCTAAAAAACCCCTTTCCCAGATTCACCCATGAATCATATAAAGAACTATTTAGATACAGAAAACATAAAATAGAAAATCTCCCTTTTTTCAATTTTAATTAAACGAGTCTCCACTCTCTATCAAAGATAATTCCCCAATGGGAACATTAATAGAACCCTCTTGACCATCCAGGAAAGCCAAAAATTCTTGTTGGCGTATCTATATTTGATTTATGGGATTCTGTATTGATAATAAATGATTCCTTTAGTGATTTGGTGATTTTTTATAAAATGATTCTCACATCCGAGTTGTAACCACTGGATATGGGTTCTGGTAACACTTTTTTCAATTTATACGATTTGGGAGAGAAGAGATAAACGAATTAAAGAGCATTCTTCCTATATCATCTTGCACATGAGTTTCTCATGAATTATATAGATATGTTTATGAATAATTAAAAACAAATTTGGTTCACCCCAATAAATGTATACTTCTATTTATGACCTTCACGACACTTATGAAATGGTATCGATGTCATATATGTCACAACTATTTAATCAAAAACAAGAAGAATCTAATCAGTTTTATGTGTTCAAATATGACTCATTAACTCGATTCACTTCACCCATAAAAAAAATTAATAACACTTAAATAAAATTTTATTCATTTTTATTATATATTTTCCTTATATTCACATTACATTTTTGAATGCCTTGAGTATATAATTCAACATATACTATTTTATAAATGATTAATATTCAATTTATTAATTTCTTATGATTAATAAAAAATGGCAATATCATAGAAACCACTATATGGGACACCATATACTAGATTAGAATATATCATAATGGTAAAAACATAAATGAAAATTGTATGTGACCCTCTAGGATAGAATCATGATAGCAGTGAGTTATAATGATAGACTTTGAGTGGATCCAAAAAACCCATTTAGGCACCAAAAGAGATATGATTTAGTCATATCCATGACATCATCATTCAATATAAAAAAGTGTAATATAATCTCTTCATCTCACGATATCACAGAAAAATGGATGAATACCTCATGACATTATACTTTTATGCTATATTTTTTAATCACATAATTGGATATAATTACCTTTAATCACCATGTCCATGGATTTTATAAAGGCACTACCATCCTATTCTATTAGACCCGTGATATCTCTTCCATAATGAAGTAGTAAATCCCTTCGTGATTAATACCAAGAACCTAGTAGTCAGACCACATCCATTTCCCATTAATATATTATATCTATTATTTATGACATATATTAAATATTACAATAAAAGTATTACAAAGTTATTATTATCTAATATAACTACAAGAACCCATTAAAATAAAAAATTACCTATTGAAATTACAATGTGGATAATCATTATAGAAGTATAAAAAATGTTATCATAAGATAAAGTCATGTATAACACACAATATAAAATATATGATTATAAAAATTACTCTTCATGTTGTGTCATAAGAACCAAATTTTAGAAAAGAGAATCTTGATAAGTGACACACAGAATATTCATGGAATTTTTATAGAAAAATAATATTATTTCAATGATTTTCAATGATGATATTTATTATTTTTTTTAATTTATAGTGTTATTGTGATAAATAATGAATTTTAATTTTCATTCAATTTTTCAATGAATTATCATATTAATGCTTATTTTATGAAATTAAATAATTTTTTAAAATGTGTTTGAATCAATATTTATATTTTTATAATATTTAAAGGTTTTTTTTAAAAAAAATCTCTATAAAGGTATACCTTAAATAAAGGTAATACAATCCACGTAAGAATATCAAAATGAACCAGCCATTTGTGCACTGACCATGTTGAAATACACCATTTCATAGTAGAGATATCTACACTGGTGGAATAGGCCCATGCATCGTGTTATCCCACGAGGAGAAGTAGGTGCAATGTTGGGTTGATGGCCCACATGGGAAAGGCATTGAGGTGTCACCCATCTGTGTGTGTGGTCGTATTTTCGAGACCACCCAGGTGTAGGTTTCAAAGCTAGTTAACATGTTCCTTGATTAATTAAATATATTTTATCACCTTTCCCCAAAGTATGTGGGATAAATCCTTTAGAAACACTATTCACATTTTACTAAATTGGACTCATACCAACTAAATCCAACTTGCTTCGGCTCAGTCTTAATACATCGCCTTTCTCAGCTCTCGAAACTATCACTCATCAACCACTGCCACCCCAAAAACATCCAGAACCACCATTGTCTCATCATGAGATCATGAGCTTGATCCCATCTTCCACTACCACCAACTGAGAACACCACTAATCATCATTAGGAACCCATTGACCATCATCAAGCATATTTTGAAACATCATCTATCTATATATAAGACCGTATAATGTGGACTAATTCCATTGTTGATATACCTAAAATGCAGCTATCACTACTGAAAATCCACTTCCACATCATTCATGCATTATATACACGTGTTGAAGAGGGCCAATGCATAAAACCACATCCATATGAGATTATTTTTAACACCCAAAAATTTGGGGTGTTTCATTTTGAAGTGACAACCACCACAGGTCTCCAAGGAAGGTTATATTCTATTTTAAATTTTAAATAATCCATAAAAATCAAGATGATATTATTCATATGGAGACTAATTCCATAATTATAGAGTCCAATAAAAGGATAAGGGCACCCACTACCTAGGGGATAGTCATCCAGAGAGGCAATCCACAAATGGGAGGTGATTACACTAGATTTTCAACACCATTCTTTTAATTTTAATTTAGTTTTTTAATATAGTTTAATTTTATTTTTATTAACTAAAAATTATCCATTCATTTTTTTATTTGGTGTTCCTCCAATCAAAAATTCTTATTATTATTCAACCCATCACCTTATTATTGTTATTATTATTATTATTATTATTATTATTATTTTGTTTCTTATTCTAATTTCTAGATTATTTCCAATTTAATTTTAGTTCATTTTCCTATTTTATTTTATCCACATTTATTTAAATCCCTCATTCTATCTTTTTGTCTCACCAATATTATTATTATTATATTTTATTCTTATATCATATTTTTATTCCCGTCAAAATGACCTCATACACATTATAATGAGGTATTGAACCAAGGATTTTCTTGAGGGATTTGAGTGGTACTTCAAATTGTTAGGTGCAAAAATTTATATGGATTGTATATGTATATTATGAGGTATAGTGAAGTGTATTCGTGTAGATAAATTCTACCATGACACTAGACAAAAAGTAAATTCTATTATTTTCTTAGAAGATTTTACATCCATTCTACTATATATAAGAACTTCATTTAATGAATTAAAGCCATATAGTTAATGAAATTAAATAAAATGGAGTAAGATCATGGAAGGTATCTCACTTGTATTGAACCATGCCATCAAAACAGATTATAGGAGGTGGTGGAATTTATTTTAGTATGGGTCTTTTATATTCCAAAGTTACTAAATGAAAAAAATAATATTTTATGGGTGAGATTTCAAAATAAATCTGTCAATAAAAATTAATAACCAAAATGGAGATTGATGGAACCCAAAAACCAAACCATAAAGGTCATGTTATTTCATTGATAACAACATATTTTAATTTAACATTAGATTAATTTTATCAATCATTTATTTCATTTTAATTAAATTACCTTAATAAAAAGCCAAATAGAAGTAGTTTTTGAAATTTATATTGTTAATTTAAACAATCATCGATTTTCCTCAAGTGAGACAACCTTGGTCATACGATGGTCTACATTAATAAATAAATTTTTATAGACTCATTGATAAGAGTAAATCAAAACTAGCACTATTATCATGTAGTTAGTCAATAGTTAATTTACTGTTTAAATTTTCATATTGTATATAGTATTTAATTCTGTATTAAAACCATAAAATATTGTTTTTTCCAAGTTTTTTTCCAATTTAGTATTTAATTAATTCATCGAGGAGTTACATGAATGTTTATGAACTAGAAATCAAATATTCCTTGGAGGCCCTCCAATGAACGACTAATTCAACTATGATACATGTCAAGAAAAAGTAAAATGAGTTAGTTATAGGAATCTAAATGAAATATTTTATGATCATGGCTTATCAATCCTAAATTTATATTCACAGACATGAAGCCATAAGGGATGTACCATTGAATCTAAAAAATTTTGTAAAAGCTGTAAAAGGAGTTGATCCCCAACTAAAGGACCATAATCATCCAAATCATTTTACGAACCATATACAATATGAACATGATGCAAGAGAGTGGATCCATGATGAATAAGACATTACTACTATGCTATGTGTGGGGGATCAAAATGATCAAAATGACTTCATGAATGAGTATGTGGAAAACATGATCTCATGATCCCTAAAAAATGATATAGAACCCTAGAATGTATTTCTATTAATTGAGTAGGTCACTACTCTCGATATGGAATTTTACGAAATGAAAAAGGATCTTGTCTGCCTTCTTCCATCCAACAAGAACTGACATCAAGATTCTCACATCACTGAGAAAGATATTGATCCATAACTAACCTCGAGAGATGGTGTTGTATTTAATTCTTCAATATTAGATTTTAATCAATTTGATTTGATTATAACTCCATATTTCTGTAAAATTTTCCAATTCTAAAAATGATTTTTATGCCTTAAATGTTGATTAAGAGAATGAACGTAAACCTATTGAGGAACATATATAGATCCATAATTTTGATGAAATACGTTTGAGTATTCCCATAAATAATTATATGTGGATGATCCTAATAAAAACTAGACATGAGCTAATAACATTGAAAGGGATAATTAAAAATCAATTTCTTATTCATGTAATAATATTTGAATAATTTCCCATTTTTTATTCAACTAATGAAAAATATATTGATCGAATTCTGGAAAAGATTGAGCATGTTGAAAAATAAGTAACAATTAATGATGATGATCCATACTTCATCACATTCCCAATATACATACTCTATGGTACATGAAATTTTAGTCTTTGTAATTATTCCAACAATCATCCATAATCCATCAATTTATTTTGAGCATTAAATATCATGATCCTTATGTTTACCTGATTAAAATTACATTGTAGGACTATAATGGAACAAAATATGCACCAAATAGTGTATAAAATTAAATTAATCCAGAGTATAATAAAGATTAAATTCATACATTTTTTATGTTCAAAACCCTTAAATTTTTTCACAAAAACATGATTTGATCTTTAAGCATGAAATACAACTCCCATGCATAAATTATTGATTTTATTGAATTATCGAAGAGACATGAGTTTCTTATGAATACTATAAATTCATGTTTTAAATTTCAATGATAATAAGTATGAATCAGTAAAATGGAGTATTGAATAATTAATGGTATGTATGAACATTAAAATGAAGACTAATGATTTATATGAATTAATCAATTCATGCAAATGATATTTAATAATAATTTTTCATGCATCAAATTTATCTAATTAGTTTAATTTATTTATTATTATTATTCATTATTAAATGGGTTTTATTTTTCTATATTTAAAATTCTTTAGATTATTTCATTACCAAGTACTTATTATTTTTTCTTAATCATATTTTTTATTGATCTCAGGAAATATCACTAACTAGAACATTCATTAAAATGATCCAAATTAATGACATTGAAAAAAATATTTAAAAAGGTTTGGGAATTTTTTGAAATTAATTTTCCTTCAAGACCACATTTAAAATAATAAATGTGTATCCCATAGAGATCTTGAATTCCCTTGTTAGTAGTGAACCAATTTTTCAAGGAATATTGATCCATTTAATCCACCCACATTCTATGTTGTATGATATTTTGATGATTATGTGTGGGGATGAAGGGAGTCACAGTAAAAGGAAATAAATATATTTTAAGGAAAAAATGTGGGATTATTTTTTTAGGTATTAAATAAGGATAATGAATCATTCAAACTAAATTATTTTATTCCCTTCCTGAAAAAAATAATAAAAAATGAAGAAAACCAAAAACATATGAATGGGTTGTCACACTGAGGAATAAAAAATCAACATTACAAGACAGATTATTTTATTATATGTAGTTCGGCGATAGGTGTGATATTCATTCTAACCTTATCATTAAAAATATAAAAAATAATGAAAATTATATTGGGAAAAAACAAAGAAAAAAATTATTAATGTAGGGAAAAAATCTTAAAGATGAAAATAGTTAAATTTGATTTCATTATTTTGACCTAGATTGATCTTGGTAATTATGAGTGGTAACATTTTAATGAAGATAATTAAATTTTTATTTTCCCTCTAATATCATGATATAAACTTTTATAGATAAGATTCCATTTTGAGCCTTCCTTTTTAAACATAAAATACTATGAATCATATGCCTCTTACTGATATAAAAATTGATTGAAATGTGCTCATTATTTTATGTTCCTTTTTTCATTTCAATGTGGGGTAAATAATTCCTTTACAAGACAATGGATAATGATAATATTATCAAAATATGGTAATTATTATATTTTAATTTCATCATGAGTGATGAGTAAAGAACTTATATTGAATAAATTAATTTATAGAATCTTTATTTATAATGAATTATGGATAATCAACAGAAGAAATAATAAGCCTCTTCCTTTTCAAAAGAAATAATTTAAATTAATTTAATTGATCGTTTCGTTTAAAATCATAAATAAAATTAACATTTTATGTGGAATTTGAATATTTGAGTTGACATTGATATTAATTTTCATTTCTTTTAATTTGAATAATTTTAACATTAGAACCCTCTAATTCATAATGGTGATATTTTATGCATGAATACATTAATATTATAACTATGATGGTATTTGAAATATTATGATTTTTATGATATTATTTTAATAAAATTATAATATTTTTCAATAATTTTCTATCAACATGTCCATGAATTTTTTTATTATTTTATGGGAATTTAATGATAATGAAAGAAAGTTAATTTTAATGTTTCATTTAATTTAAATACCTAATAAATAGTTATGTTTAGAAATTCGTGGTTTATATTTTCACGTTTGGGAATATTTACTTACAATTTTAGTAAATTCATTGGTGTTTTTAAAAAAATATGCTAGAAATGATGCCCCCAACTAAAGGGAATGCATGCCACATACTCAGTTTAAAAGATCATCTCGATAATGAACATCCTATGTGGAAGGCCAGCTCGAGGTAAATAATAAATCTGTATGGGGGGATAAGGACTATGTGGCCTATTATCTGATGAGGGGAGTGGGTAAATCGTTGGGAAAAAGTCCCATGAGGTGTAGGTGATGTATGTTGGGCCATATGTGTGTGCGTATTACTATCTGATAGACCACATCAATGAATGATTTTGAGTCGGATTATATGGACCTTGATTGATAAAACATGGTATATAACTTTCCCATATCCTATTTTGAACAACTCTTTTAGAGGTATTGATCAAATTATACCAAAATATATCTATTCTAAAAAAATATTTCTCACCAGCACTCAGTTATAACAAGCTTGCATGTTCATCAATCGATATCACTGGTCGTTCACCCCCACAACCACTTATACTGGACCCTAACAAACCCCCATGAATAATATTGTGCGGTTTCATCTAACCACATCGATGGAAAAATGAATGATGCTTCAACCACTACCATTAGACCTTCAATGCCACTACCTTCAATAAATATACACTACTACATATTCTATCTAGTCTATGAATGTGATTAATAGGTTCTATTCCGAATATCTTTTATATCGAAGATTATTTTAAACAAACTAAATATTTTAGTGATTCATTTTAAACATATGACCACTGGTATTTTATGGAGGAAGATCGCTTTTATAAAATTTTAAATACTCCCATCGATAATGGATTTTACACTAAAAAGGTAAATTGGGGTCACAATTCTCTAGACCTATATGTAGATAGAGATTTCCACTACTTATGGGATCAACAAAAAAAGGAATACACTTAAGGGAGGATAATTCATCACATGTTCTTATTTTTTATTTATTTTTAAATCAGTTTTCTTATTTTTAATGTAATTTTAATTTAGTTTTATTTAATAAAATCAAAACATGAATTATATTTTTTTCACCAATCAATAATTCTTTTTCTTCATCATATAATGTCGTTATTATCCCCCACATTCTTCTTCATTTATTATTTATGCTTCTTATTTCTAAATATCTATCTATTTTTATATTATTTTGTTATTTAATATCATTATATTTAATTTTCATTCTATTTCTTTAAGTATGTCACTCTCTCATCCATATTATTTTTATCTTTATGAATACACATCTCTTATTTTCATTCACACCCTTGTGACCCCTTACGATACTAAATGAGGGGCTAACTTGAGGCTTCACCCAGGTGAGTTAAGTGATGTTTCACTTCATTTTTCACATAAATTAAGATGTTTAGATTATTTTTTGTGGATAAAGAGACATAAGTATGAGTTTTGTGACTTTACACCCTGAAACATAACTAAAAATCACTTTTATATTTTTCTTATATAATTTTTACATCCCACATAATAAATATAATCACTTCAATCGATGAATTTGATCCCTTTAGTAAATAAAATGACATATGATGGAGTTCGGTCATGAAACATGTGATACTATCGACTAAGGGGTTCCATCAAAATTGATTATAGTAGGTGTAATTTGGTTCTCCATTGGAATTAATGATTCTACAATCACTAAATAAAATAATTATAGTTTAAGATTGAAATTTTTGGATTAAAATATCAAACAATATTTAGACACCAAAAAGGATAATGATGGTAACCATAAACTAATCCATAATGGTTATTTTATTTCTATGTAAATCACATTATTTAAATTAATTTTACTTTAATTAATATAATATTTTTATTCATTTGAAATAAAATTCATTCATAGAATTAATAAAAACAATAATAAAGATGTATTTTAGGTGAATTAGATTATCTATGTAGAAAAATTGATATGATCTTCAAGTGAAGAAATTATGGTCATCCACCATGAAACATTATGAATATAAATTTGATGTTTCCACATCCTATGAAAAGAATTCATTAATATGGATTTGTGGATTTCATCATTGTGATGACATGATTTTTATTAGAGTCTTATTATAGTATTTATTATTTCTTTTTATTTGGTATATTTTATTATACATAATGTCAATATGAATAGGACTATATGGTTATACTATATATTAATTTTTTAAATAATGTGTACCAAGATTATATAATGTGGGTGAATGTTGGTTATTTATTGTTATCAATGGGTATTCTTATAAAATTATTGTCTCACCAATATTCATTTTTGACCATCTCTCCTGGTCGAAAGCCTCTATAATATGGGGATGCATGATTTAGGTCCCATGGTATTCTAACTAGAGATTAATATAACTAGTTTTAGTTTTGGTGTCACAATTTAATTCTGGACCAATTTGGTTATCTTGTGTCAATTTATTTCCATCACAAAATACATTATTATTAGACAATATCACATAATCTTCATTCCTTCTATTATTCATTTATATTATCTGGAATATTAATCTATCTTCATTAGACGATATAGCTTTGAAATATGTATTTCTATAGAATTTAAACATTTTACACCATCCATTATTTAATGTTTATAAGTCTCTCTAGTGTATTATTACATTTATCCATCAGAGTCCTTATGTCATGAACTTTTTCATTATATTCTTCATGGGTTTTTCTAATAATCATGAGATGATAGTGATAATGTGGTTGATTGATGGCATAGTTTAACTTTGTGATTTTATTTGAATACACAAATAATCATATAATTGTGTGCATTCTTGATCTATCATCATGATAAATGTAAGATAATAAATATTTTTCTAGTGACATCACATGACACTCGTTTATTTAATTCAATGTTTCATCTATTTACATACATCCATCATTTTTTTAAATGGATGTGGTCGAAGACTAAATTTATTATTAAGGAAAAGACCTCTTTTTGACTGGGTAGAGGGATACCCATTACTTATCTGGAAGGCCCAAGTCAAAGTGGAATGCATACATGGCTTGACAGAATAATTTGGGGCCTAAAGGCCCCCTCAATGAATAGTACTTCTAAAGTAATCAGGTCGCTACAATAACTCCTAAAGTACCACCACCGCTACAGTGACTCCACCACTACATTTTCACGACTTCTATAGTATTTCCACTGCTACAGTGCTACTATAGTACCCTGTTATAGCCTCGCTATTGTAGCTAGAAATTTTCCCTACCCGGATTCAATCCGTGGTCCTTCAGATTCCAAGTAAGAGCACATACCACTTGAGTACATGCTCGTTGTATCCTTACATCCAACATGTTTATTAGTATTGTACATATAAATTTATGTAGTAAATTTATATTCAATAATTTTTTTCCATCTAGATTATTTAATATATAATATGATGTTTTTTGGTTGATGTAAATAATTGTAAGATAAATTTTCGTCATTCCTCTTTGATGTTATCATATGTTGTTTCATCCTTCCCATAAATTCATAATTTATTGGTATGTCATATTTATTTTTTGATATCAAACATCGTATTACATTTCTAATAAACTTCTATTATGTACGTTATCTATTTTTTAAACATAATTTTTCCATTCTATTGTTTTCTGAAAACACCCAGTCCATCTTGTCAAATTAAAATACTTAGTTACTTATTATCTTTATATTTGGTCTGTCCAGAGGGTAAGAAATGTTTTTCCAGAAGGATATCCATATAATATCCCCCCATTTTAATGTACATGGGTAATGTAAAATTAAATCATGGCGATTAAAATAATTAGTTTCTTGTGATTATATAAACTATTCATTCTTGAGGATAGAGTGAGGTGATATCTCTAAATGGATGAAAATGTCCCCTTTTATGGTAATTAGTCATGGTAAAGAAATTCATAACTAAATTGGTTAATTGAGATTAACAGGATAATTAATTAATATATCGAAACTAAGAGTTTAGACTTGTTTTATTCTCATATTTTTAGGATTTTGATTTCAATTTAACTTACCAACTTTTGAGGAAAATGGATTCACATAAACTCTTCCACTTTGTGTTAATCAATAAGTTAAATGAAATTTGGCCTCCCTTTCCCACATTATTTAATTTTTTAATTAAATTATTAGATTTATATAATTAGTTTTTATCATAAAAATAAGTGTACTACTTATCTCCCTTTAAATTTTTTTTAACATTTTGGGAGAACTGTTATCTTACCCTCTGTGGAGTAACATAATTATAGTGCCTGAAGCAATAATTGGTCCATGTTTGTATAGAATATTTTTTCCAAAATAATAAAATATACAAATTCCATCAAAATTATCATAGTATAGATAGTAAAATGACAATTAACTGACTGTATAGAAATTAATACTATATTCAATGTAGAATAATGTTGTCTAGTTTTTTCCATTTTTCACATTTTTTGGGACATATGTTTTCATGAGAGTCCCATAGGTTCTTATGATCACAAACACTAAAGTGATTATTACCATTATTATAATGAACCATATATCCTATGGAAATTTTTTTCCTTAAATAAATAGAACTTTTACGAGTTTGCTGTTTCTAACAGCTCCTGATTCTGAGGCCCAGTGTGCCAAGAATCAATTTAAGAAGTTTTTTCGGGTACGTTCTGTAAAAATATGTGAAGTATTTTATATCATTCAAACTATTGCTCGAAATTAAAATATGATGGCACTGTTGAACTCACAGTGCCAGTATTCGCTTAAGGAGGCCATTATAGAAATTGCGTTTCAACGTGAATGGAAGTTATAAATTGGGATTTCTAATTAAAAATTAAATATTAAATAAAAACGAATGTGTAAGGAATTTTTATTTGATGGTGGGTAATGTATTTGGGTGGTGGTTGTTTTCTCAAATGGGAAGTTGGAGGTGGGTCTGACCCCCACATAACCTCCTATGGGAGGATATTGTGTGTCGGGTTCCACACGAGCACCTAACCCTTTAATTCCCCTTGAACCCCTCTAACACCCATTGTCTTTAATAAAGCCACCACCCATTATTTATTTTGGGGAACACTCCATCTTCCTCCTACATTAAGGTTCCAACACATTGAATTAATGGACCCACACTAGAACATAACCCTTTAACTCCCCTTGAACCTCATTAACTCCCCTTGTCTTTAATAAAGCCACCACCCTACATTTATTTTGGGGAACTCTCCATATTCTTACTCTTTTATGTTGAGAACACATTGAATTACAGTTTTTATTAAAGTTTTTTTGTGTTAGAATTATTTTGAATTGATTATGCCAAAATAATAATATGTGATATATTATTATGGTGGGAGTTGGCATAATTTTGGCTTGGGATGGGAGGATTGGAAGGAACTCTTGGAGGAATAATATCCTCTCAACAAAGAATGTCTTCCTCTAATGAATAATGACGTCCCCTCCGACATAGAATGAGGAAGACGCTCAAGCCTCGGATCTGCGACGTATGACGGGCACAACGTACGATTTCAACTTCGAATTCTCTTCCCACGACAATGTTAAGAGAATATTGGAATTGTGGTAGGGTTTTGAATTTGATGTTAAATTCCTTTCTTTTATGTTATTTTATTCCTTGGATAAAAGAAAAAACTGTGGATCGACCCCCCCCTGAACATGTCGATCAGCAGAACAGTTGTTGATTGCGGGATGGGTTAGAGATTAAACTAAGGGTTTGATTCGGGTTCAATTATATTCTGGATTACTGTTTGAGCCTCAAACGCGGAGGGCATGGGCTAACGAACAAGTCCGGACCCTCCACCAATTTTTCCTTGATGCGCGGTTTGATGGGACCTGGGTGAACAGAATGGAAACCCTGATTTGTGGCTGTCACAGTAAAGACCAGGATGCGTGGAGGCCGTAGGCGCAGAAGAGAGGCAAAACAGACCACCAGAATGACTCCGATGGCACGCGGAAGAGAGAGGCAACTCCCTTTATGTGCCGCCATCAGAAGGCTGTCGCGACACTGGCCGCGGCGGTGGACCGGAACCTGCCTGTGGGTTCGGGGAAGGCTGGGTGGTGCCAGCAAGAGACGCCATTACTGGACACCGGGGGGAAACACCCCCCCCACCCCCGCCCTGCTCTGTGCTTGGCGTGTACTGCACTCGGCCAGCCTGGTCGAGCTGCGCCCGGCGGTGCGGGTGGGGCCGCCTGGCGCGCGGGCCATGCCACCTACCGCATGGGTCATGATGGGTCATGCCCACTGGTTCAGCCATGCCCTACCGGGCCGAACCTAGATCTGGGTCGGGTCGACCCCGTTTGGGAAAACCTAGGGCGGGTTGGGTCGGGTCAGAACATACCCAGACACCCCTCTTTAGAACCCTTTTGGGTTTTCACCCATAACACGAGCTAAGGACCTATGATCGACGCACTATCAGTTGGGTAATATTACTTGGATTGAGGCGGTTGTTTCATTATATTACACTCTAGGTTTTGGTGATGTTGGGGTATGGCCGGGTTGGTTAAAACTGGAAACCAATCGGGCCCTTAGAACGGAAATGCTTATAACTTCAAGACCCTACATCCGATTGGCATGAAATTAACTAAATTGGATTCTGTTTGATGAGACTGTTCTTTTGTAATTCTCTACATAGGATTCTTATGAGGTTGGAGTACTGTGGGGTTGGATTGTACCCGAAATCCAACCTACCCCTCTGAGCGGAAATGCTTATAACTCTTAGACCAGGCGTCCGATTGACGCACCCTCTGTCGAGTTGGGTTTCTTATGATGAGACTGAACTACTTGATACATCAACTCAGGACTTCATGATAGTTGATGTATAGAAACCTGGATTGAGGATCGGACCATCCTGGAATCGAGCGTGTTGTGTGCGGAAACCCTAAGGCTGGCTGTGTCAGTGAATACTTCTATACCATGATCCTACGTGGGTTCGACAACAATAACTACTGTACCGGAATCCAATGTGGGTTTGATAGGGACGACTTCAGTGCCAAGATCCTACATGGGATCAAAAACAATAACTACTATACTAGAATCCTATATGGGTTTGATAGTGATGACTTCTTTACCAGGATCCTATGTGGGTTCGACAGTGATAACTACTATACCGGAATCGTATTTGGTTTCGACATTGATGACTTCTGTACTAGGATCCTACGTGGGTTCGACAGCGATATCTACTGTACCAGAATCCTACGTGTGTTTGATAGTGACAACTTCTGTACCAAGATCCTATGTGGGTTCGACAGCACTAATATTGTTCCAGGATCCTACGTGTGTTCGATAGAGGAGATGATTCAAAGGCTACATCTAATCATCTCTACCCCTCTTCTTGAGTTGTATACATGTGTGAGATGAGACATGCCTTTCAACCAATATCATCATGGTGATTAACATTACTTCCCTTGTGGAATGGGTTTGTGCTTGGGCTCGAGAGTTCGAGCCGGACTGAGATTGGTTACTTCGGTATATGTATGGGCAAATTCTTAAGTTGTGTTGGTTGATACTTAGTGATTGTATATTTGTTGTTTTGTTTATCCATAGTGGATATTTTGAGACCATGTGGGTCTCGGGGTACCTACTGAGTAACTTCATACTCATCCATGCACGGGCTATGCCTGCACCTCATTGTGTTAGATGCAGATGACGGACAACGCTGACGGAGGCCGAGAGCACCACGACTGGACGATATCCGGAGGTGGACCTTATGATGAGTCGGCACACGGAGGAGACTGAGAGACATGAGTGCTAAGGAATCCATCTCTACCTACCCTTCAGGTAGGAACCCCAGAGGACGATCCAAGTGATGCTCTTTAATTTCAGTTGTTTGTCCCTTTTTTACTTTTACTTGTTGTTTAGTGGGGTTTGTATACTGGCCCATTTAATTTTTATCACACTCTTTTGTATTCAGTTTTACAAAGTGTTTACTTCATGTTGCATACTCTGTTGAGTTTGTTTACTTTTATAAAGGCAATTCCTTCCCACCTTAGGGATTTACGCCTTTGGTGCTAGTCGCCAGCCCCTAGCCTATGGAAGGAAGGCTTGGGGTAGTCACAAGACGGGCCCCAAGGATGGGTCATGAAAAATTGGTATTAATGGTTTCGGTTCTACCGCAGAACATATACTCTGATTCTTTTAAAATAAATAGTGTTATTTGTTTTTGGTTTGGTTATCAGTTTACGGAAACCAGTGTTGGTGCGGCAGCCGACGTATCCATACACTAGGGCTCAAACTTCTGATTTCCGACTCAGTCCACCAAATCACTGATTGCGTGTGTGATTCCATTGAAAAATATTTCTTCATGATTACACTGTGTCAGCTCACCGGGAATATTGTTTTAACTATGGAACACCTGTTTCCTTTCAGGATGGTCCCATGAAGGCATCCAGCTAGGGTTCCGAGTTTTATACGAGATGATATCCCACTGAGCGACGAGGCCTCGGTGCAGGGCCTCATCATAGCTGAGGCAACAGCGGTACCACTACCCACTATGCTACAGATACCACCAGCTCCAGCAGTAGAGAGTTCATGCCACCTGAATGTGTTGCACGAGTTCCAGTGACAGATTCCTCCAAGGTTCCTGGGAGAGACGGACCCACATGAAGCTGAGGATCGGATGGAGGCTGTAGTGAGAGTTTTAATATCGGTAGGGACACTGGCTTCCCTCATGGTGATCCTCTTCGCGAGTCTCTTATAGGCAGCAGCAGGAAGATGGTGGAGTATGATGATCTAGTTGCATGATGAGGCATCACTACTCTCGACAGACTTCGAGAGCATGTTCTTGTCAGAGTTTGTACCAGCCACCCTTCGTGCAGTGAAGATTCAGGATTTACTTCATCTGCAGCAGGGCAGCAGGACAGTATCTTAGTACTCAGCGAGGATCACCGTCATCTCACGCTATCTATGGATATGGTATGAGGGACATTCTTCAGGGCCTAGACCTTTGATTAGGGACTCAGGCATGAGATCATGGCTTCGATGATCTCCCTCAAAATTCAAACATAGAGGGGGTATTGGAGCGAGCCCTCCTAGTGGAGAGTTTCCTTGAAGAACAGTCCCCAGCAGCGAGACCCACCACTAGTCGACACGCACAAAATTCTTCTGCAACTGGTAGAAGACAGATGACGCAGGAGTCCAAGGGGGCCAGACCCACAGGTGGTCGAATGAATGATTCAGGTTCGGTTGTGTGGGGAACACGAGATAGAGTTAGCCATACTAGGAGTCGGTAGTTCTATGCATGCGGCGGGTAGGGTCACATGGATCGAGACTGCCCGACCAGCCCTACAGTTGAACATGAGGCAGTAGAGGGACCTCCCAAGTAGAGGCAGAGGTTTATGTGTGGTGGCTCGCCAGGAGCAGGCAGACGTGGAAGAGGAGTTGTTCGAGCAGTAGGTGGTTAACGACGTCTCGAGGCCCTACCACCACCACCACCAGGAGGTCCACCCTGACCGCAGGGAATGGGTGGATAGGGGAGAGCTCAGCTTCAAGGAGCTAAGGCCTATGACCATAGTTCTCAGGGAGTATGTGGACAAAAGCGGGACTAGTTCCGGGTATAGAGTCCTTTGTTATTGAAGCATCTAGCTTCATTGATGTCATTTTTTGTGGTTTTTTGTGTATTTGTACTTTGAGCTATATTAATAAAATACACTTGTCCTTGTGACATTTGACTTCCAGACTTTTTTGTGGATAATACTAAGAGATTCCAGATAAAACCATTGACCTGACCCTCACATTTGAGATTCCTATTGGAGTAGACCCAGTGACAACACACTCATGCCGACAGTGTGACTCAACCCTTAGAGGTGTGAGTAACAGTTGGATCTCTTGGTAGTAGCGTCGAGGCCTTAGGACATTGTCTATGGAATGAATTAGTACCGTTAATGTCCGGATAGACTATATTAGGCAATGGGCGTGGTTCATCTAGGGGATGAGACCAGATTTCTTTTTTCGGAAAAGTAGAAATCTTAGCATCTCTTGTAGTATGTAGCGTAATAAGGGTGTAGACGATTTGTATTAAATTGTCTTGTCTAACCCATAATTTTTTGGGTGAACAATTTACAGTCTACTCTGACCAACAGAGTCTTAGGTATAACTTCTCACAGAATTACCTGAACCTGAGATAGGGATAATGGCTCGAGTTCAACTAGGACTATGACTTTGAGATATTCTACACTTATGGAAAGGGGAACGTTGTAGCTGATGCTCTTAGTAGGAGAACAGGCTTTCAGCTGCTATGTGAGGCGCCATAGCAGCTGGCTGGGTTGCTAATATCCTTTGTGGATCGGGACTGGTTTTCCTTTCTATAGTCCCCCACAGTCACTTCCCCAAATTTTCAGCGAGTCAGGGAGGCACAACATGGGGATGCTGACTGTGAGACTCGACGTGCTCAGATATCCTCAGGGCAGGCACCCAAAAGATTTTTTTAATATGGGGAGCACGTCATTACTTTCAGATGACGTACCATGGTACCAGATGAACTTCAGGAGGATGTGATGTGGGTGTTCCACACATTCCCTTTAGCAGTACATCTAGAAGTGGTAAAGATATACTAGGACCTTCAATGACAGCACTGGTGGCCAGGTTTGATGAAAGCAGTAACAGTGTTTGTCTCTCGATTCCTCACTTGTCAGTAAGTGAAAACAGAGCATCAAGTACCAGCAGGCTTGGTCCAGCCTCTAGAAGTTCCAAAGTGGAAGAGGGATGAGATATCCATGGACTTTGTGACTGTTCTTCCATGTAAATCCAGGCGACATGACTCGATTTGGGTGATCGTAGACCGACTTGCCAAGTTTGATAACTTCCTACTTGCCAGATATTGTATGAGCTACCAAGAAGAAGGTCTAGATCATCCCAGAGTGGATGAATACTGCACAGAGATGACATATGTCCTATACTGATTTGATACGGAGACCACTGGAGTTCGAGGATGGTGACCAAGTCATCCTACAAGTCTCACCACAATGAGGACTATGCTAATTTGGTCGCGGCGGCATGTTATCTCCATGATTCATCAGACCTTTACAGGTCCTCGGTTGGGTAGATGAGGTGGCTTCCCACATGGACCTTCCACCTCAGTCGCACCGGGTGCACGAAGTGTTCCACGTATCTTAGTTGACAAGATACGTACACGATCTGTCCCACATCATCGAACACGGTGAGCTAGATATCGATGACAGGGCGACATTCATGGAGGTTTTAGTAGAGATTCAGGATCGACAGGATTAGGTCCTACATGGATGGTCAATTCCTCTGGTGCGCATTCACTGGCGGCACGAGAACCTCCAGGAGAGCACATGGGAGCGGGAGGCCCACATGTGTGCTCAATAACCCCATTTGTTCCCTTAGTGTGTGTTGTAGCTTACGGGGACGTAAAGCCCTATGGTGGGGAGAATATAAAGACCTAGAAATCTTGTGGAATTTTTTTTCTTAAATACATGGGAATTTTACGAGTCCTTGGTTTCTGACGGCTCCTGATTCTGGGACCCGGTGTGCTCGGAATCAATTTCTGAAGTTTTGTTTAGGTACGTTCAGTAAACGTATGTGCATGATTTTATATCTTTTGAACCAGTGCACGGAATTGAAATCTGAGAGCACCGTTGAACTCGTAGCACCAGTATTCTCTTAAGGATTACATTACCGTAGTTGCCTTTCTACTTAAATGGACGTTATAAATTGGGGTTTCTAATTAAAAATTAATGGTTAAATAAAAATGTGTGTGTAAGAAATTTTTATTTGAAGGTGGTTAAAGTGTTTGGGTTGTGGTTGTTTTCTCCAATGGGAAGTTAGAGGTGGGGCCCACCCCACATAACCTCTGATGTGATGATATTGTGTGGAGGGGCCCACACGAGAACCTAACCCTTTCACTCCCCTAGAACCCCTTTAACTCCCCTTGTCCTTAATAAAGCCACCACCCCTCATTTATTTTTGGGAACTCTCCATATTCTTCATCCTTTAAGGTGCCAAAAAATTAAATTAATGTTTTAATTAATTTTTTTTGTGGGTTTGAAATATTTTTAATTGAATATGCCAACATAATAATACGTGATATATTATTATGGTGGGAGTTGGCATAATTTTTGCTTGGGTTGGGAGGATTGGAAGGAACTCTTGGGAGGAAATCATGGAGGAATAATATTCACTCGACGAAGAACGCCTTCCTCCAATGAAGAACAACGTCCCCTCCGACGTAGAATGAGGAAGATGCTCGAGCCTGAGATTAGCGTCATGTGACGGGCTCAACGTACGATGTCATCTTCAAACTCTCTTCCCGTGACACCATCAATCGAACATTGAAATCAAGGTAGGGTTTTGAATTGGAGGTTGAATTCCTTTCTTTTAAGTTCTTCTTTTCCTTGTATAAAAACATCAACTGCGGATCGACCTCCCCCCTCCCAAACATGTCGATCCTAAGGACAGATGTTGATTGTGGGATGGGATAGAGATTAAATTGGGGATTGATTCTTGTTCAATTATATGCTGGATTACTGTTTGAGCCTCTAACGCAGAGTTCACGGGGTAACGAACAAGTCTGAACCCTCCGCCAATTCTTTCTGATGCATGGTTTGACGGGTGATGAGTGAAATTAATAGAAACATTGATTTGAGGCCGTTTCAGTGAAGAGTAGGACCCAAGGAGGCCGTAGGCATAGACGTGAGGCAAAAAGGAACACCTCAATGACTATGGTGGCCCGCGGAAGAGTGGGGCGGCGCCGACGACCGGAGGTGGCGGCCGACCATGTGGGGGCGTCGACGCCACCCGCGTTCCACCAGCGGAAGGTTTCCACGGCATAGGCCGTGAAGGTGAAGAGGAACCCATGTTCTGGTTCCGGGAAGGCCGAGCGGCACCAGCTGGGGCCGCCATTAATGGACACTAGGGGGGAGCCAACCCCCCCCCCCCCCCACTCTACGCCTGGTGCGTAACGCACTCAGCCATCTGGGCAGCACCCGCCGGGCCGGGCCATGCCCTACCAGGATCCGGGACGGGTCGACTAGGTTCGGGGTGACCCAGCGCGGGTTGGGCCTGGTCGGACCGGACCCAGAACCCCCTCTTCTGACCCCTTTTAGTTTTTTGCCCTTAATATGAGCTACGGACAACCGATCGACACACCGTTAGTTGTGTATGATTCATTGGATCGAGACGGCCATTTCAGTATATTACACTCATGGTTTTGGTGATGTTTGGGTACTTCCGGGTTGGTTCAAACTCGAAACCAGCCGGGCCCTCGGAGCAGAAACACTTATAACATAAGGACCAGACATCTGATTGGAATGTCATCAACTACGTTGGATTCATTTTAATGAGATGGTTCTTTTGGCATAATCATCAAAGGATTCAGTTGAGGTTGGAGTTTTCCATGTTGGATTTTACCTGAAATCAAAACGGCCCCTCGGAGCGGAAATGCATATAACTCTCAGTACCGGCTTCCGATTGATGCACCGTATGTTGTGTTGGGTACCTTATGATGAAACAGAACTACTAGATACATCAAATTAGGACTTCGTGATAGTTGATGTATCGACACTTGTCTTGAGGAGAAGATAATCCCATAATCGATTGTGTTGTGTGCGGAAACCCTAGGGCTTGCTATGATAGTGACGAATTCTGTACCAGGATCCTACGTGTGTTCGACAGTGATAACTACCATACTGGAATCCTACATGGGCTTGATAGTGAAGACTTCTATACCAGGATCCTATGTGGGTTCAATAGCGATAACTACTATACCAGAATCCTACGTGGGTTCTACAGTGACGACTTCTGTACTAGGATCCTATGTTGGATCCACATCGATAACTACTATACCGGAATCCTACGTGGGTACGATGGTGAAAACATCTGTACCAGGATCCTACGTGGATTAGAAATCGATAATTAAAGTACTGGAATCCTACGTGGGCTCGACAGTGACGACTTCTATACTAGGATCCTGCGTGGGTTCGACAGCACTGATATTGTTCCAGGATCCTACGTGGGTTCGTTAGAGGAGATTATTTAGAGGATACATCTAATCATATCTACCCCTCTTCATGAGTTTTATACCTGTGTGAGCTGATTCATGTCTTTCAACCAATATAATCATCGTGACTGACTTTACTTCCCATGTGGAATTGGTTTTTGCTTAGGCTCGAGAGTTGGATCCGGACTAAGATTGGTATCTTAGGTATATGTATGGTCATATACGTAAGTAGGGCTGGTTGATACTTCGTGATTGTAACTTTCTTCTTTTTTTAACCTTATTGGATATTTTGAGACCTTGTGGGTCATAGGGTCCCTAATCAGTAACGTTATGCTCATCCCTTCACGAGCCATGCCCGCATCTCGTTGTGTTGGATGTAGACGACAGACATCACTGACAGAGGCTAAGAGTGCCACGACTGGACGGTACAAGGAGGTGGACCTTGCGATGAGTCGGCACACAGAGGAGACTGATGTACATGAGTGGTGAGACGACCATCTATACCTACCATTTAGGTAGGAACCCCATAGGACGATCCAAGAGTTGCTCTTTACATTCAGCTGTTTGTCCCTTTTTTACTTGTACTTGTTGATCAGTTGGGTTTTTATACTGGCCCATTTACATTCCAGCACACTCTTTTGTATTCATTTTTACTTAGTGTTTACTTCATGTTGCGTACTCAGTTGAGTTTGTTTACTTTTATAAAGGCAATGCCTTCCCAACTCCCACAATAATAATATATCATATATTATTACATTGGAATAATAAATTCAAAATAATTCCAACACACAAAACAATATAATTAAAACATTAATTCAATGTGTCGGCACCTTAAAGGAGGAGGAAGATGAGGTGTTCCCCAAAATAAATGAAGGGTGGTGTCTTTATTAAATAAATTGAGAGTTAAAGGAGTTCAAGGGGAGTTAAAGTGTTATATGCTCGTGTGGGCCCCGCCACACAATATCCTCCCATGGGAGGTTATGTGGGGGTGGGACCCACCTCCAACTTCCCAATGGAGAAAACAACCACCACCCAAAATCTTTAACCACCATAAAAAAATGTGTTACACACACATTATTATTTAATATTTAATTTTTAATTAGAAACCCCAATATATAACATCCATTCACGTTGAAACGCAACTGCGGTAATGGTGTCCTTATGATAATACCGGTGTGGCGAGTTCAACGGTGCACTCAGATTTCAATTCTATGCACTGGTTCAAAAGATATAAAATCCCACACATACATTTTCTGAATGTACCCGAACAAAACTTCATAAAATGATTCAGGGACACCGGGCCTCGGAATCAGGTACCGTCAGAAACAGCAGACTCGTAAAATTCCCATGTATTTATTAAATAAAATTCCCATAGGATTTCCTTGTATTTACAATTATGTTTTTAGTATTTATTTTTTATTGAGTTTAAAGATATTATTACGAATTTGTATACCAAATGAATGAATCATGAGATGGAATGGGGAATTTCATAATGACCTTTTCATTCAACACCCTCTGGACACCTGATACAAGTTCACATGATATATAATAGAGGTGACATAAACTACTATAAAACTATCATTCACCCCTTCTAACTGATGGAGTCTAGATAGAATTTGGAACCAACAAGAGTATCATCGGCTTGGCTGTGGCATTGGGAAGCTAGTTAGTGGCTTTGATATACCACAGAATGATGTGTAAAATTATATAGAGAATGGAATTGACTTTGTTCATTAAATCCTTAGAACAATACAAAGAATATGTTTATCCTATGAGGGATAAAAATTGATTCTTATGGTGACATAGACACTAATTATTATCAAATATGAAAACTTTTTAACACAGAAATATTCTTGATAGATCCCCAATGTCATTTTTTAAGAGATCTCCATGAAAACATCCATTATTAAAGGAAATTGGGATTCAAAAACATAAAAACTATTCTTTTTTCCATATATTTTTATCCATTTTTCTATCATTTTGTAATGCCGTAAAGGAACATACTCATCTAACCTATCTCTATCTTTCTATCTATATATTTCATTGTTAATATTCATTTTTTTCAAAACCCACTCAATATAGATTTGTTGTTTGAAATGTGTTTGAACAAAACCTCATCCTTCTTGAACTTCTTCATTAGGTGCTCAACACAATTAATGTGATGGATTTTCATTTTATGTTTCTATTAAAAGAAAGGTTGTTATTTATGGTTTGTTATTTTTATTAAAATAATGGGATTCCATTATTCTTCTTTTCTTCTAGTTTCCCATTAAAAACAAGGTGGAAATATAACCCCTCAAACCCTCTTGAGAGGAGGAGACTACGTGGTTCATTCTATAGATATTAAAGAAATATTTTATCAACATGTTCCTTATTAATTTAAAAAAATTATTTTCTATTATACCTAATATTCTTCTATCTTCTATTCTCACTTAAGTATAATTTTTTTCAAAAATATAATTTTTTCATTATATTTTATTTGATAAAATTATTTTAAAAATATTTATAAAAGATAATTAAACACCACCAATTTAAATATTATCAATGAAATGTATTACATATCAAATTATATCATTTATATATAATGAAAATATCCATATTTTCAAATTTATTTATATTTTTTTTAAATTTTTTAACATCTCAATAAATATTAAAGATAAAAAATTCTAAAAGAAACCATTTTCAAACAGCCATGGTTTTCTTGAAGGGAAATATATGTCTCATTGATCTCATTTTTATAGTTAAAACTGTAGTAATAAGAGGAATAATAGGACACATATGTTTTAAGTATTATTTATCATTATTTATAAAAATTATATGGATATATTTTTTCATGACATAAAAGTGAAATTTTAACCTAAAGATATTGCTGCTTTTGTATTACATGGTAATTCTAGGAATTTCTTCTATTGTGTTTTAGAATGATATAAATATAATTATATATAATATTTGTAAAATACCTCTTGAAATATAGAATCTAGTGATTGTTTCTCATAAACAATGATTAATGTGAATGCTACTAGACATGATATGCATAGGAAATATTATGAGTGATTTAGTATGCATCCCAAAGAATCAATTATAGAGGTGTTTACTAGATTTAATGAAATTTTAAATGTGATAATGTTTCATTTTAAATATTTAAAAAACCCATAAATGGTTAATTTTAAATAATAATGTCCTTTATAAATTTCATAACATGCAACAATGATCTGTAAACAAATTGAGATGAACAATAAAAATATTATCTACTGAATGTGACCTTTATAACCTAGTAGCTTAATTAGAGGGTATAAATATTATTAACCATATTTTTTAATATACGTATAATTTTCCTACTCAATGAATTTGTACTAATTACTTATTAGGAAATAAGCAATCCATTTTGAGTGACGTTATTTTATGCTTCAAAAATTCCAAGATGATTTAAATTTCACTTTTATAGCAGGAATTACAATATAATTTTTCCAATTTTAGTGATTGAATTTTATAAATTTTGTATAATTTTTCAAATAATAATATAATTATTAATGATTTATAAAAATTTAAGGATTTTTCTGAAATTATTATATTGTCAGTGAATAATGAAAATATCATTTTTTTCAAATACTTTCATTTATATTCATTGAATAAGTTAATTTAAAAGTCCCAATATATTTTTATATGACCTTGATTTTATATGTATTCCATTTTATTAATAAGAATCCAATTAATTCCATTTCATTTTCTAATTTTCTCGAAATGGATATTATTTATATTTATGCTTAAAAATCATTTAAAAAGACATTCAATTTTATGAGTTTATAATAAAATTTATTTCTTCCACTTATATTCAATGAATATGGAAAAATTTTAAATATATTGTGAAATAGGTGATTCAATTTGGTTAAATATCTATCTTCTAATTTTTTTTGTGGATTTAGTCATAGTAAATATTTTTCACCCCAATAAGGTTAAATAATTGAATAAAGGTTAATGATAATTTGATGAGAATTAAAAAAAATAAAACTAGTTTATTTAAATTTTATGATTATATTTCTACCATAATAATCAAATATTTCTGTAAAGAGAAATTTGATGTTATATTTCATTGAAAATGATTTTAATATTATTTTATATAAAAAATAAATATAAAATCTTAGTCTCTTTGTTTTAATATATAATTTATTTTTCATATGTATAAAAAAATATTATAGTTGGATGTAAATGTTTATTTTAAATTGGAATTGATTTGTTATTGTGGAAATTTATTTTAAATATCAATTGATAGAGTGATTAAATTAAATTCTTACACAACATCGACATTATACTTCTTCGAGTAAGATAATTACATAATAAATGTTTTTAAAAATATTATATAAAATCAAATATAAATTAATTATTATGTTACATTAATACTATATATGAAAATAACATATTAATGATGTTACAAACTTTTATATTTTAAATTTATTTAAATATATGGTTTTTAAACCTCATTTATGTTTTGAGTTTAGAAAATTATTTTTAAATTGTCTTATGTCAAATAATATTTTATTAAATAAAATAAAATTTATAACAATAATATAATCAAACAAAAAATGGTATATGGTGTAAAATATCAATCATGTTACCTTAATGATTACCTTTTCATTTTATAGTAAATTGGTTTAACCCTAACATGTCATAAACAATATTATAATGGTAAGCGTCAGAGGGATTAATAGGGGTATAAAACTAAGAGATAGCAGCTAAAACATCACCTAAACGTGAATAAATATTATGTTATGATATTAATTATATTTTGTATCAAATTATATTATATATATATATATATAGGGTCTCTTGAACATTAAAATAAATTATTATTAATTTAATGCTTTATATAATTGCAATGGTTCCCCTCCCCTCACTTTTTAAAGGCCTCCTCCTATCCTTCTTTTTACAGAGTTTGAGAGATTCCACATAAACAAAAAAATAAAAACACTATTTTCAAAATCCACCTCCATTTTTTATATGGTCAATTCAATATTACATCCCTAAGGTCTTTAAGGATATATTTAAAGGAGGTTCTTCAATTATGATGTAATCATCTTTATCAAGTATTTTTATATTATTTCTAATTCAACCTCCTCTAAATCTATAGTAATCATTATAAAATAAATAATTAAGTTTATTGAAAATACAAAAAAAAATTATGATTATTTACCAAACATTAGTATCTTTATTTCAATCATAAAAAAGGGAAAACATTTATCATGCGTACATATGACTTACTATATCCACATTGCAGTGTAATTCATTTTTCATAAAAGTTTTACTTGGATTGTTATAATGATGGATTTAATTAATATATATGATATTAAATATATTACTATAGTTCTAAAAATGTGAATTATTATTTTTGTTTCTTTCATTCAATCCATCGAAAATACGAAACATTTATCATACCTAAATACGAAGTACCATCTCAAAACAAAATGATCAAATTCATCTCTCTTCACCACATTATATGAATGATCATTAATATATATATATATATATATATATATATAATGAATAAATATTTAACTTATTTCATTATTATTATTCTAGAAATTATGATATTATGACCTGTTTTCGTGTAATTAACCCTCAATGTGAAACATCAATGGAAAAAGTACCATATTTTACATGAATGACTATTTTAAGGAAGAATTATTTTTAAATGTATATTAAGAAATTATTATAGGATGGAACATATAATTTTATTACTGAATATAGTTTCAAAATAGTTTTTAATTAATATTTATTTATTATATAGGATGTTTCAAAAAATTTGAAGCATGGTGAAACATGAGGCATGTGTTTATTTGACACACTTGTTGTTATTCTTAATTTTTTATATATTTTTTCAATGGAAATATTTATACGATCTTTCTAAATTAATCCAAATTTACTAATTATCCTATTTTAATTTTTGTACATATAATTTCCTATTTACTTTTCCGCAATTTTTATACTAATTACTTTGGAAAATTTTTTTTAATAAAAACAGACTTTGTTTCCTATTTAAAAAAGAATCATTTTCATCCAAACATGTATTTTAATGAAAATTCTTACATTGGTGTTTTTTTATTCTCTAATGATTTATTAAATACCATTTTACAATTTTTTTACATTCAATTTAATTTTTTACAAGTAATCTTATTCTTATATTGAATGTTATTTATTCATAATCCATTTTGATTAAGATGTCATATTTATTTAAATATAGAATGAATTGAAATTATTAATTCAAGGATGGGGAGTAGAATTAAATATCCAATAAATTCATCTATTGTTATCATGTTAAAAATCTAGAATGATATTTTCCCTAAGGCCTTAATTATTTATAATATTATTGGGATGTTGATAGAAATATTTTGATAAAACTTCAAAATCTACAGGATAAGGTTTTTTGGATGTTTTAAGTTGATTTTTTTTTTCTACCAAATAAATGTCAATATAAAGGAATCAACTCAGTTTTTATAACATTATAATTTACTCAATAATTGTATTTAGTAATTCTCTTTAAAAATTTAAAATCTAGTAATTGTTTCACAACAATCATATTTAGGAATTCTTATTCAAAAATTGTATTGAAAAAACTTCTTAGAATTTTCTTTCATGGAGTCTTTGAAATACATTTCTCTATAATTTTTTTTTTCATATCGATAACATTTTCCATTTTACACTCATGAGTGATGAGAGTATTATGTAAATCATCCAGTGATAATGTATCAAGATCTCTATCATTCAATGATGAAAATTATGGAATCAAGCATATTAGAAATAATTCTCAAGATCTTTTTGATAATAGTAAAAACTTATAACAGTTCACTATGACCAATAAAAGTGATAAAAATTTAATTCCATATTATAATAAATTCACCTGAAACATCATATCACCCAAATTTATGTCATCATAATTCAATCTCCAGTGTTGTAACTTTTTCATTTTCATTTTTATTGCATTCATCCATTTTATTCAACTACTAGAAGATACATTTTTGGAGTGGATAATACATTTACTCTTGTAAAATCTCTTTCTAAAAGTGATGAGAGTAAAAACTAATTAGCTCCTCTATATTCACATGGTTGTCCTTATTAAAATTTGTGAGAGAATTATTATCAGTATAAGGAGGGAAACCGTTTGTTACATATTTTGAAACATCTATGCCAAAAAACATTAGTTATTGTAACATTATTCTTTTATATATAAAATAATTCATATCATTTAATATCAGAAACACCTTAACATTCAAAAAACATTGATTATCCATCACAAAATCTTTATCAAATCTTCAACAAAGAATGAATGAAGTTATCCTTTAACTTCGATACCACTTGTAAGTGAACAGTCCGGATAGTTTTCACGCGGATAGAAGGATGGGGTGAGGTAGTGAAAAACTTTTCTTTTAAGTTTATTTCATATGAATCATTGTTCACCTCCTATTAAATATTTCATTCCCAACTAAAAACAAATCAAACACACATCCATAGGAACAAAAGTATTTATAAGGATCACAATTCAAAAATAATATCTATGTCTCTAGTATGGTATGGAGATGATCGAATAATAGTGAATCCACTAGAAAAAAAATCCTTTTTTATTGAATAAAATGAGTATGATTATTTATTACACTCGTGTAGTTCTATGTAAACAATCATATAGTGTGTGTAATCATTATAACACAAATGATTTAACACAATGTTTTTGTAACAAAACATGTTATTTTGTTTGTTGATAAACTTTTACAAATATGATATTCAATAAATTTCTTCACTTTCATACCCGAAATATGGTAAGAACATCTATGATTTTTTAATGAATACTCAGATGAATTTCCTATTATGATTCCCAAGTATGATCTTATCAATATGATATTATAACATTATGCGTAGTAGATTATTAAAATTATGAACCACATCTCATATGGGTCTAGAAATGCCTATGTTTTTTCCCAGATAAATATTATTTCATGCTGAAAATAATTCCCTTATGAATATGATTTTTTACAGAATATTATTCTCAACAGAATTAAAATATCAACTAGATACTATTCCTATAAGAATAATATTCTTAACTGAATATGATTCCTCACTGAATACAATTCCATATACAATACAATTATCATCTGAATACGATTCTAACATGAATACAATTCCCAAAAAAATACAATTACTAGATGAATATTATTCCCAGCTGAATACGATGCCCTGATGAACATAATCATTCCTCTTCTCCTCTCGTATTCTAAATGAAAAAACATCTTCATCAAATCTCAATTTGGAAAAATCTTATCCATTTAAATGAAGAGAATTTCTCTCCATTGTTTTACTATTTCTTTTTCATGAGGGTGTAAAAAAGTAATTTTTCTTTTATAGGTTCCTTTAAAAAAGATTGTGTGAGATTCATAAATTGATTCCCATTTAACCAAATTTTAATTAAATTAAATCATTCATCAATTTAAGATGCACTTATGACATTATCAATTCATCTCACCTCCACTCAATCCTTCTCTAATCTTCTAAAAATATCAGCATATCCAATATGGTTTTACCAATTTGATTTTTTTTTGTACGATTCTCTAGTACTATTTTCCAATTATAATTTTATCATTACGATTATCATGTAATATATTCCTAGTATTATTTTTTATTGTACGATTCTCCAATACTATTTATACAACAATATTTTATCACTACAGATTATCAGTACTATTTTTTCCAATAAAATTCAAAAGCATGACTTCTTCAAAACAATTTCTCTAGTTCAATTTTATCTTTTATGGTATTCTTTGATTCTATTTATCCAGTATGACATTCTTTATTATTTTTTCTCAATAATGATTTCTCTCGTACAATTTTCTATAGTACCATTACATCATTACAATTTTCCAGTTACACTCACATCCATGAACAAATAATCTTCTTTAATATTTTTATAAATTTTCAATATGTTGTTCTCATACTGATGATATTGTTACTTAAAACATCAACTTCAACAACATTAATATTATACATACTTCATCTTGTAAGAAGTATTTCTTTCATGACTTTTTAATGCATTGAGGATCATATTTAGAATCATATTACATGTATTGAATGGTATTATAACTTCTCATTAGTCCATAAACATTCATTCATTATAGTTAAACAACCATTTCTGAATACTATTGAAGCAGATTAACTTTATCATTCATTCATCAAGCTAACATACTAATTTTAACAACACACTTATCTTTTGTGAGAAATACAATACAAAAATGAATATTGAAATTTATAATAGAAATTGATATAAAACCCCATTACATTCAAACAAGAACCAAGGTGAGACCAATGAAACTTTCCTTTTCGAAAAAAGTCTCCTAAAAAGATGGACTTTCTTTAGCACTTTGAGTTAAAAAATAAAAATATTATTTATGACTCATAATTCATGAATATGATTTTGGAGTCATAATTCTTGAATACAATATTTGAGTTAGAATTCCTAAATACAAATTTTGAGTAAGAATTTCTAAATACGGTTTTTGAATTACATGTCATTATTTCATTTTTTGAGTTATAATTCATGAATGTTATTTTTTAATCAAAAAAGAACATTCCCATGCATACGATGGTGATATATATTAATTATTATTTTTTCATAAGAGAATATTATTTTTAAAAGTTGAGAACAAAGGGAAATATTGAATATATCTTAATCACAAACTATTTGTGATTAAAATTGTATTATAAATGAATAAAATATGGAGACACCATTTAAATAGTTGAAAAAAGATAGGATAAATATAATGTAAATGAATTTGTAATTTTTATGCCTAACGATTTCAAATAAATTTCATCAACATTTACTAAACATTATTTGGAATAAAAACATTATTGGGTATAATGAAATACATAGTGAAAGAGATAGTGGGGGAGCTGGGCACAGTTATGTCAAATGGTGGTTAAGGTGTAAAGGATGTTGTTTGGAGCATCAATGCAGGGGGATTGACATGGTATGTATAACCATAAATATGTATATAAAAATAAGATAAAACAAAAATTATGAGAAATTGGGAAACAATTCAATAAGAATTATAGAAATATATTTGTATTAATAATAGGGAATTTGTTGTATATAAAAAATATGGAATCAATTATGTTTCCAAAACCTGTAGGGAATTATATAAGTTTCTGTGTAATCATAATGTTGGTGTCCAAACTGATATCATAAATTTATTCATTGACATGGTATGTAGAAACATATTGAAATGTAAATGGGAACTATTTCATAACCATGAAAATTGTTTCCATAGAAAATCATTCCGAACATATGTTTTTGTTGGAGAAGAATACAAATTCCTTGTAGAATTTAGTTGTTATCCAAAAAATACCCAAAAAATCAACCTTTGCTAAAATCGAAATCATCATCTAAAATGAATGAAAAGTCAAAAACATAGAAATACATTATTCACTACCAAAACATAAAAATAATAACATAGTAAAACATTATTTCAATCATATATCACATGAATTTTTTTGAAGATTAGTTTTGAATTGAAATATTTTATTCCAAAACATAGATTGTGATTACCTAAATTTGGTTTTACATTAGATTTCAAAACAATAATAGTGAATACCAAAATATGGTATATGTTTAGTATGGAAAATGGGGGGAAGTGAAATATATAAATCATTAGTGAATAATAAATGAAACCAAAATGAAAACAAAAAAACTAGGTGCGGTATACAATACAAAACCAACATTGAATACTAAAACAAAAGAAACATATATTATAAAAAACTCAATGTAGTGGAAATCATGTCATGTCAGTAAAACACAAGTATTTAGACTCATCCAATCCTTCCATTATAATGATTATAAAGGATTTATAGAAGTCACTACCCTAAGAATGAAACATGGCCACTCCAGACCCCATATAGAGGATAGAAGCAGTAACCGAATAGGAAAACCATCTCCCAATATCAGCTAAAACCAACTTATGTGGTTCTTGAAGACACTTACGTAACTTGATGACTGACATGGGATGCTACCATATGCATGGGTTGGTCCTATACTAGGGAAGTCTGATTCCCAATGCCTAATGATTTCCCAAAATCCTTCTTCATCCTATTTTTTGTATTTCATGAAGTACAACTCTATGGTAGAAATTCCCTTGATCTCTGCATATGATGGTTGTGTTACCCGTAATATATAAATAAAAATAATCAACATTCATCATAAAATATGAAAAGAATATTAATAAAAATAAATTTTACATAGTTGATAAGGACACCAATTGGTTGATTACCTAAAAATACTAATTGAGTAGATTATATATATTTGAAATATGTTGTTGATGGTACCATTGAGAACAATGTATATTGTCTATTATTATAAACAAAGATACCCTAACACATCCATTGATCAAATTTAAGTGTATTTTTGTTAAGTATAGTGATAAATTACATTAATCCAGCTTGAGATTTAGCTCAAACTCAATACACAACTTAAACTAAGTCAAATATTACTTTTTAAAATTCAAATTTGATTTGATTTTTAAAAATAAAAAACCAATCCCAAACAATTAAGAACTATTAAATTATATGAAATTAAATAAAAACATATAAAAGGAATATATATATATATAATAAATATAAGTTAACAATAATTTATATATTAAAATATTAATTAGTCCATTGATCTCATTAAATACAGGATGAAACTCACAAGATGCTCAATATAGTTGAATTAAAATTGTTGTATAGCTTTAGTATCTCGATCTAAAGTTCATCTCAACAATGATAGAGACCACATTTCAATACCTCTGCTCATTTAAATATCGAATTAATTTAGAATAAAAATATTTCATACAGTGAAACACATATTTAAAGTGAAATTACATAAAGAAAAACTCATAATATGGACCTCATCGTTTTTACAGATGCTAAGAAATAAAATAATCGAATGTTGATATTGAGACCTCTGTAGTAGCTTCTAAATCGCTGTATACCATCCATACATAGGTTTATAATAACAATTTTCAATTTTATCATGGAAATCCTCGGTTTTCTGAAAACCTAACTTCATTACCTTTTTGTGAAATGACAGAAAATCATGTCCATGAAAATTAAATACGAGATATTAACATATTAGACCGTATGAAGAACATGTCTCATACCATGATCGATCTAAAAGGCTATAGGAATGAAGGAGTAGTGAATTATTCATAGTGATAAGTATTCTTCCACTTCCTGAAAGCATTATTTAGAAACATCAAATTGGATGTATATTCCATAGTACTCAAGAACCCGAAAAAAGTAGGTAACTTTCGAGGAGGAACTCAGGAATTATCGTGGAGATGGTGACAAGTTCAATATCGTGTACATCTATTTAATGGGGGAATATCATGTATTCTAGTGGAGAACCATTGAATCTGCAAGAGAAATACAATTTCCAAAAACATAAAGGCATGCACTTCCACTCCCTTCGAATTAAATTATTGATTCGTTGCTAACTGCACAATAGAAATCAATGAACAGACACAGATTCATTAAACAGTTTAGAGTAGAGCAGGATTCTGGAAAATTAAATCTAGTTACATGCATACATGGATGATGTGATGGAGAGTGTTCCTGATTAGAAAGGATCAATTCTTATATCATGATCGTGGTATGAAGATAGAAGTTGTATGTGAAAAAAGTCAATCCAATAATGTTACACCTAAGGACAGAAAATTTGAAACATTTTAGTCAATACAAACCCGTTATGACACCCTTTCAACAAAAAATTTTGATCCATGCCTTAATGAATGACCAGAAATGATTATAAAAGAAATGTTCTTTCTATTAAAAAAGTTTAAATAATTTTTATTAACATGGCCTATTCATTTCAATAACATTCATTTAGAATGTTTTTAGTAAAATATAAATTAACATATATTACTATGATATTAATAATGTTTATGAAAGAAAGTGTTGTAGTGATCTATATTTCATACCATGAGGTAGTATTGCGGATGTCATTCTTCATGAAAATTATGGTGAAAGTAAGTCACTATATCAATCTACATAACAAAAAAATGATATGGGAAAAACCTAAAATGAGGAAATTTATTGTAAAAAATACTGATAACTGTAATATTTTTTTTGAAACAATCCAATTATATAGAAACATGACTTTGGTCAAATAAAATTTCATGAATGGGGGAAAACACAACAATAATGAATAAACATGATTCAAACCTAAAAATTTATTAATGATATCCCATGATAGTTAAGAATTTAGATAGATAAATACATTCATTAAGATGATTAAAAACTGGACAAACTGGGCTTACAAAACATGTTTAGAATGTTCATTCATAAAAAAATATTCAAAAATTATGGAATAATTATAAAATAAATGAATTCATTTAAATAATCAAAATTTTAGAGGCAATAAGACTATTTGCAACTGAAATCTTATTCAATATAAACAGATATACCCACATACTTTGATATGGGAAAATGAAATATGTAAGATATACCTGTATGATATGAGTAAGGATCATTGTAGTGATTTTGAATACATATAGAGGTAGTAAAACTACCTGCAACTAAAATTTTCATTAGCATAAACATAAATACCCACATACATGGATGTGGGAAAAATAAAAATTTAATCTATACCTACATGAAAATATGTAGGATCACTGTAATGAAATTGAAAAAATTTAGAGGCAGTAAGACTAACTATAACTGAACTCTGATTTAACATAAACAGAAATAAAATCAGACATTAATGTGAGAAAATTGTAAATGTTTTTTATACAAGTTTGAAAAGCTATAGGATCACTGTAATGAAGTTGAACACATTTAAAGGTAGTAAGACTTTCTAAAACAGAAATATACTGCAACATAAAAATAAATAAACACATTAAACACATGCTTGGAAAGGGAAACATTGATAAATTCATGTTTCACATTACTAATCTGAATACAAATTTGAAATTTAGTGAGTGATGGTCTCGAAATAATAATCATGACAAAACTTAACATTATTTTATATGTTTATCTTCATAGAAAGAAGTATAAACATCAGTTATAGTGTGACTGTCTCCAAATAATAATAATGAAAAACATTCACCTTAACTTTTATTATGGTCCATGTTTTATCTTGCTACCCGAACTCTTGTCTGCATTTCCACAACACTTGCATCCCGAAATCTACATCACAACATAATTATAACTTGTATTGACTGGGAGTGATTTACAAGGCTCATAGAAGGTAAATAAAATATACAGAACTCTGATTTCATTGTACACACATCATATTGTAATCACATTGCATTGTGGTTGATTTCATTCGTTGTTTATACTGGATTTTTTAAAATATTTAGAAAGTATGAAACCAAAAATTTTCTATTCTGAATCTCAAAATTTTGAATGACTCATATGTTATCAATGTGTTTTTAAATACATATACATATTTAATTCCTTGTATGTTCTAGTGGGTTTTAATTACAACACTAGAACCATGTGATTCAAATTTCTATATGCTTTCAAAATCATGTTTTGGTCCAGTTTCTTGCAAAAATATTTTATTCTTGCACAATATTTATATTCATAGCACATTGATTGCTCATCCAAGTTTATTGTATAAGATGTAACATTTTTCAATATACTAAACAATACATCTGATGCTAGATATTTATAATAAAACCATCAAGATTCATTATTGAATTTATATTTTAAACCGTGTTGTATAATACACTTCTTACGGTATAAAATAATCAAATTGTTTTTGAAAATTAAAAATAAAAAAATGCAATATTACCTTGATAATGTAGCAGAAAACATCATCATTTTCTCATTCATATTTTTTAAATACTCATTTTTTTGGATATATAGTTCAGCAACATAGATTTTTGTAATAGAGGTGTCTCAAGGAAATTGAAAGGAATTATATCATTTTCCAACCAAAAGAATGAAGAAACTATAGTGAAGAGTAATTAACATGCATCCAAGTGCTTGATCAATAGCACGGTGGGGATCAAACTTTTGTTGTAGCTTTTTTTTCAAGAAATATAATATAAAATGATAGTGTAAAAACATTTAAAAAAAGAAACATAGAAGAATCAAAATTCCAAAGAAGATGTAATATACCGTGGAAATTCAAGCACCAAGTGGGATAAGCAAGTAACTGTATACAATTATAAAAATAGAAATGACAATTATGTAAAAAATATATTATAGGAACATGGAAAAATAATTTTTTAATAAAAAATGTTAATCCAAAATAATGTACTTTATTTTTTGCTATGCTGAAGGAGGAAGGTTTCTATGCTGGTAGAATGCAGATGATAAAATATTCACAGACCAGAAGAAAATATTGTATACCATGATGAACATGTCAATTAATAAATCCACTATAAATACTGATGCTTTTATTTTTATAATATTATCATATATTGAATTTGAGTTGATGTTATAGAAGGAATTAATGAATATGGCACCATGTACTGATTCTTTATCTTCCAAAACCCCCACCATGTTTTCATGCATCCACAATAATGATTAAAAATAATAAAATATAATAATATGTATTGAAATATGAAAATCATAATGATGAATGGTAACGTAAATGAGATAGTTCGAAACCATGAAAATTTACAGAGTGTTTTACAACATAACATTTTCACAATCATAATGTTTTTAATTCTAATTGCGGTATATATACCAATACATCTAAAAAATATGAATGTTGTGATGTCATATCATGTACATCAAAGGGTTTAAAAGAAATCAATAATAGTTCCATAATTTTTAGGATAGGCTTCCACAATACAAAATTAATTCCATTGAATAATATTGTAGAGACCCGAATCTTGACGTACATTGACATTACATTACTTTTGCGGAATACGTAGTACATAACAAAAACACACACACAAGGATCGTAATAGTTTAGTGTCTTTGTAAACTCTGAATATAATCTTCTAATCGTGGTGAAAGATCTTCAACATCTCCCATAAAGATCTTCCTTTTTTTTACCTAAAACCTTTCTTTATATCCTGGGGAAAAGAAAACATAAAAGGGTGATCTCAAATGCTCATTAAGGGTAAAAAAAAGAAATATCAATCACATCATATTCATAAAAACATAACTTTTGGAAATATTAACCTGCAAAAGAGAGCATAATTTCATAACATGGGATAAATCATGGCCGTGAAATGTAATCACAATAATCATAACTTAAAACATGATACTTTGTGGAATACACACATAATCATAGAGAATCAATTCTTGTTAGTCAAGACTCATTGCCAAGACTATCTTAGTGGACAAAGTCCCTTTCTGAACCGAGTCACCCTCATTTCAGTCCTGTTTCACTGAACCGGTATAACCTACCATTCCAGCCATGTCTATCTCATGAGATATAAAATCTTTACCCAATGCATTGGAGGGAGATATAGGTCCCACCCATCTCATAATGATACCATTCTTATGTGTGCCACAAAATCATAAACCATACATCATTGCATAACCCATGTAATAAAAATTGGAATCTTAAACATCATGACATCATAAAACAATTCATATAAGATAAAGGAATTCATAAAAATAATTCCATCACAACATAATCAAATCAATGTAATAATAGTGATAAAAACATAACCCTTTATTATCATAGATGGAAAATAATTTTGATAAAACACTTGAACTCCATTCTTGAAAAAAACATTATTCCTTTCTTAACATTTCATACAACTTTAAACTAAAAGAATTTGATTAAAAATAAACATGAAAACTTTTAAAATATGATTCTTGGAAATAATGTTTTAAAAATCCATTCATGTCGTATAAAAAAAATTCTTCTCGTACTTTTGTCAGAAAAGTCAAAAAAGTACCTCGTACGAAAAACATCAAAATATTCCTTTCATATCTTTTACTAAAAACTCACTGAAGGGTAAAATAGGATTTAAAAAAATTCTAGGTGGATGGAAATAATATTACATATTGATGAAACATGGATGTGGATGATAAAATACACCCCAGTAAATACTAAAGTATAAACAATCTCGGATAAAAATTAGATTGTGATATTTCCCTTACCTTAGGTCCGATTTTCTTTATAAGTGTCCGAACCTCCTGTATAATGATTTAAATAATGTCATTGACTTATTACAGGATCATTGTTATTATATCATATATGGTTCACTTATGACGTTATATTACCCGTTCTTTTGTAAATTCATGTTAAAGTAGCATTTTGGGTAAAATCGTCTCATTTGTCGTTCGTGTTTTAACTTGTAATTATTCATATGATTACATATATAATTATTACTTAATTATAGAATATAAAACATGATTTATATATAATATATATTCAGAATATACATATATATAATGGATCAATAAATTGAAAGAAATACACCGTTCATGGAGACGGTAGGCCGTACGTACGCATGAACGTTGTTTTCGTTTCCTTATTGAATTGAGTGGAATTAAGTAGATGACATACATATATATAAACATAAATCCAGTAGCTTTATAATGTCATATATTTCATTATTATTTCTTATATATACTTTATAATCATTCTTAAATGGTTAACATGGAGAATGAATCTCATCGCGTCGTGGAGCCGGCAGTTCGTACGTACGCACGAGCGATGATATCATTTCCATAATTATTGAATTGAATTGTAGTGGATGATAAAATATATCAGAATCATTATGATGTTATAATAACTATGTATAGTTATTCTTTACACCATAATACCCATCCATGTAAGGTGTTGGTGGAAAAACAGATTACACCACGGCGTGGAGACGGTATTCCGTACGTACACACGCGCGGTGATTTTGTTTTCCGTAGGATGGATAGATGGTGAAATAAGGTTGTTTCATACTTATAATAACATATCAGTATATGATTGATACTGATTTTATTACTTCATAATGAAACAACATAATAAGAAGAACTGGAAGAAGAAATAAAGTTGAAAGAATCGGTAACAGAAATTACCTCTTCTTTGAAGCGCCTCTTTGAGACCTCCTCTTAGGGCACTAAAATTGGTCTTTGTGGAATACCAGAACCTCTATGATGTTTCTAGGGAAGTGTAGAGGAGAATTTGGCAGGTTTTGTCCGAGCTTTAAGGCTCAAATTTGTGTGAGGAAGAGAGGGAGGAGGTGCCCTTTTATAAGGGAGGAGAGGAGCACCTTTGGAATAACTAAAAATATTATCTTATTATAATGTCAAGTTCAGTTTTAAATAGCTCCAAATTGATTTATTTCGAGGATAAGGTGAGGATGGGTCGAAATCCTCTCATCCAATAGAATTTAGACAAGTTTAGGTTCCTATTTTAACCTTATCATTTAGATTTAACATTATGTTAAATAATTTTACTTTTACCGTGTCTTCATGTGTTCTTACACTATAAGGTTACTAAACTTACAATAAGAAGCCAAACGAACCCCAAGTTGTTTATTATTAATATATATAACCTTATCTAAGTCATTTGGCCGAACCGTAGATTTTTAGGAATAATATAACAATTAATAATATAATATTTGTTTAAAAAACTATTTTATTTCAATTTTGACACTATTTAGTAATTAATTTTTTTGAAAATCATAACAGAATGATAAGTTCAAAAAAATTAATAAAATCAATACTAACATTTAATATTAACCTAGAGAATTAGTGTAATTCATAAAAAGTCTTAAATTACATTTATTTTGGTATTTATAACATCAATTATATCAATATTTCATTAATAAGATAATTACTGTATCATCTTTGTGTCATAAATAAATTAAATTATTTGTTCTCTAAAAATTAAAAATAAAATACCATTATGTAGGAAAGCTTTTTATCTTTCTAATGAATATTTAAAATAGAATTTATCTTATGTATAAACCTATATTAAAAATGTTTTAGTAAATAAACTTTGATTTTAACTCTTTTAACCCTTCTTTAAATAAATTAATAATAAATGTCCTAATCTAATCCAAGTGGGCCTAAATGGTCATATTGTATTCCTAAATTTGTTTTTGGTCGAATTACACTTGTCCAATATAATTAGGACATGTGTTAGGGTAATAATAATATCATTTATACCCTGAATTACCCTATTTACTTTTAACCGTGGTAAAAAAAAGTAAAAAGTTACTATTCACCAAAAAAATATTTTCATCTCATTGAACCACATTTTACTTAGTGACATCAACCGTGTCTCTCGGATTTTTGAAATTACACTCACAGAAGCGGTAACATTAAGTTTTATGAACAATTCAGTTTTTTTAACTACCACTTAGTGGTTTCACTATTCATCAAAAATTGAAAGTTTTCAGAAAAATACCAAAAATTAGGCCTAAGCTATATTTGATATTATGAACTCAAAAATGATGTCTATTCTACCAAATTCAAAACATATCAGTTGCATTAACTTATTTAAAAATTAATTCCCGTCATCAAAACAAATAGCGTGTTTTTAAGAGATAATAACTATCAAAAGATTGAAACTTTTTTATAACTGGTTTAAATGGGAAATTACATCCAATGACCATCATTGTATTAAATTGTAAAAATATATTCTAAATATACTTTAAAACCACTCAAATTAATAATTTATCACTATTAATTATTTCGATTGAAAAAGTTGTTTTTAATTAAAATTTAGTAATTTCCACTATTCATCAAAATATGAATGTTATCCGAATATTACCAAAATTTCACCCTAAGCTAATTTCGATATTCCGAATCCAAAAATGAAGTCCATTTTGAAAAATAGAATTTACAAAATTTCAAAAGGTGGTTATTACTATTCATAATGGCTAGTTTTAATAATATTTTAATAGCATATCGTTGTTTAGTGAAACTCGGTATTGCGTACTACACACGCTATCGAGGAAGGTCGCGATTGCGTGTAATGCAAGACAAGTCAAGGATCCGTGTTGTGCAAGCTCCTTTTGGTGTAGCGTACAACACAATACATTAATTAAATTAAAAAAAAAAATTCATAAAATCTCGGGGTGTTACATTCTACCCCCCTTAAAATGAATTTCACCCTCGAAATTCGTCGGGGTTATAAATGGTTTGCTATTCGAAAATTTCTTTGATAGAAACCCGCCTCGTAAAAAGGAATACCAAAACTAATCTTTAAAAACAAAAGTATGAAACTTAACGATGACCCAAATAAACTAATCACTGGGTTTCCACATAGGTGAAAATATGGATATGGAAGAGAAATCTAACCATCATGTTCTGATACAGAGTGGTAGAAAACATGGCTATGAAAAAGACAACAATCGCAAAGCCATAAATTTGTGATGATCTAGGGTACCATCTGATTCATCACATATAAGATCACTATGACAACATTTTTGGTTTTCAATATCATTTCCCTAAAGTTGAATATTTTGAATTAGAAGAAATACTTACATGATTTTGGTACAATCTCACTGTTGCTCATGCTTTGAACAATTTCCACTTCATCTCTTGAAGAAATGAAGTTGAATTTTTTATTCGTGAAGTGTTAACAGATCATGTGATAGAATGATGGGTCATTCCATCTATTTCAAACAAAAGTTTAGCAATTGTTATCAAATATACATAAGTCCACCTTTGGTGAGGTTAATCATATACGATTCCAAAAATGAACTTATACTTCATATATCATACCTCTTAATAAAATAAAACTAGTTTCTACTAACCGGGGACTTTTTGTAGGCCAGTAGTATGTGATAAAGGCCTGTCGCACTTTAGTTGTGGGTTTGATTCCCACAGCCTTGGCCGACGCGATTGGTTTTCGCACATCCTGCAGGTTGTCCTTTTTCTAAAACTACATTATTATAACATCCCATCAACAATATCGAAAAATGTTTTATACTAACTTATGTACAACATAATCCATTATAATCTTTAGGCTTATCTAAAATAATTCGGTCCAAGCTCATAGTATAAAGAAAATGATTACTTGAAATGTCACAGAACAATCACGTGAATGCCATCATTTATCCCGTATATATCATAAGATATATCTTGTTGGTCAAATTACAAACATGTGAATACCTTAATCATGTATTCTCTTGAAGAATGAATACCCATTGAACCTTAGTGAAAACATGAATGCTAAAAAAAGTTAACTCTTTCCACATACCAAAATCCAAAAATTCTATATACTCAATCCATGATATAACCTTCTCCTTATATCAGTCATGAGCTCATGAACACTATCAAACATTTAATTTTCTCCTTATCCCTTCATTATGCGTATATCATCTTCATTCCAAAAATATCTGAATAACCTTTCATGGATACTGGTAACATTAATAATACACTTTCAAAACTCTAGGAAAGACAACAGTGTAAAAATCCATAGATGTCTCTTTATTCCATAGTAGCATGAGATTACTTATACAACATTACACATGATAAACATGTAATCATTCCACTACATTCTTAAACCATTGACCGAGCTTCAACAATTCTTTCATCTCACATATCATTTGTAGTCTCTTCATCATCATCCACATAAATACTACCCATACGACCATACTGATTCTCTTCATGAGACATTCCCTTAGGGCATTGGTTTGCATAATGCCCGTACATTCCACATTTAAAACATTTAACCATTGCTGATGTTGTAGCAATACCATTATCCTCATCCCTGGTGTTAACTGAACCTTTTCCTTTACACTTACTGGCTTTGTGTCCTTCTTTTCCACACCCAAAGCATCTTCCAGTTCCTTTGAAACATTATCCTTGATGCCTCTTCCCACATGATTTACATAGGGGAAATTGAACTTTCTTTCCTCTATGATCATCACGAAACTCCATCTTTCTCTTATTAGCCTAGTCAGGAAACTTACCAAGTTTTACTTTATTGGTCATATTATGAGATTTTTGATTCAGCATAAAAATGACGTTTGGACTTCCAAATCCCATTTGATTTGGTTGCTCATGAAGAATATCATTCAATTGTCCATCATATCCTCCATTATCGTGAATCATCTTGTTTCCAGCCATTTTCTAAAACCCAAAAAGAAGAGTGTGAGAGGCAAAAATCATGCTAGGGAAAACAACATAATAAAAGGGGGAGTACCCTTAATATCTAACATCTTAGGTTATATTCTATGATCGTTAGCGCAATTCTAGGACTATAACCTATACGTATACTTAACCTTAGAGACATCCCTAGACATACCTTATAAATATCTCTAGGAATCTCACTAATGTTCTTGCATCCTAGTTTCCAAAGTTTGACTAATATTTTCCTTTGATACCAACTGTAGAGACCCGAATCTTGATGTATATTGACATTACATTACTTTTGTGGAATACTTAGTACATAACAAAAACACACACACAAGGATCGTAATAGTTTAGTGTCTTTGGAAACTTGGAATATAATCTTCTAATCGTGGTGAAAGATCTTCAACATCTCCCATAAAGATCTTCCTTTTTTTACCTAAAACCTTTCTTTATATCCTGGGGAAAAGAAAACATAAAAGGGTGAGCTCAAATGGTCAGTAAGGGTAAACAAAAGAAATATCAATCACATCATATTCATAAAAACATAACTTTTGGAAATCTTAACCTGCAAAAGAGAGCATAATTTTATAACATGGGATAAATCATGGCCGTGAAATGTAATCATAATAATCATAACATAAAACATGAAACTTTGTGGCATAAACACATAATCATAGAGAATCATTTCTTGTTAGTCAAGACTCATTTCCAAGACTATCTTAGTGGACAAAGTCCCTTTCTGAACTGAGCCACGCTCGTTTCAGTCCTGTTTCACTGAACCGGTATAACCTACCATTCCAGCCATGTCTATCTCATGAGATATAAAATCTTTACCCAATGCATTGGAGGGATATATAGGTCCCACCAATCTCATAATGATACCATTCTTATGTGTGCCACAAAATCATAAACCATACATCATTGCATAACCCATGTAATACAAATGGGAATCTTAAACATCATGACATCATAAAACAATTCATATAAGATAAAGAAAATCATAAAAATAATTCCATCACAACATAATAAAATCAATTTAATAATAGGGATAAAAACATAACCCTTTATTATCTTAGATGGAAAATAATTTTGATAAAACACTTGAACTCCATTCTTGAAAAAAACATTTTTCCTTTCTTAACATGTCATACAACTTTAAACTAAAATAAGTTGATTAAAAATAAACTTGAAAACTTGTAAAGGATGCTTCTTATGTTTTAAAAATCCATTCTTGTCATATAAAAAAACATTCTTCTCATACTTTTGTCAGAAAAGTCAAAAAAGTACCTCGTACGAAAAATATCAAAAGATTCCTTTCATATCTTTTACTAAAAACTCACCAAAGGGTAAAATAGGATTTACAAAAATTGTAGGTTGATGGAAATAATATTACATATTGAGGAAACATGGATGTGGATGATGAAATACACCCCAGTAAATACTAAAGTATAAACAATCTCGGATAAAAATGAGATTGTGATATTTCCCTTACCTTAGGTCTGATTTGCTTCGTAAGTGTCCGAACCTCCTGTATAATTATTTAAATAATGTCATTTAGCTATTATAGAATCATTGTTATTATATCATATATGGTTCACTTATCACTTTATATTACCCGTTATTTTGTAAATTCATGTTAAAGTAGCGTTTTGGGTAAAATCATCTCATTTGTCTTTCATGTTTTAACTTGTAATTATTCATATGATTACATAGATCATTATTACTTAATTATAGAATATAAAACATGATTTATATATAATATATATTCAGAATATACATATATATAATGGATCAATAAATGGAAAGAAATACACCGTTCATAGAGACGGTAGGCCGTACGTACGCATGAACGTTGTTTTCGTTTCCTTATTGAATTGAGTGGAATTAAGTAGATGACATAAATATATATACACATAAATACAGTTTCTTTATAATGTCATATATTTCATTATTATTGCTTATATATACTTTATAATCATTCTTAAATGGTTAACATAGAGAATGAATCTCATCGCGTCGTGGAGCCGGTAGTCCGTACGTACGCACAAGTGATGATATCATTACCATAATTATTGAATTGAATTGGAGTGGATGATACAATATATCTGAATCATTATGATTTTATAATAACTATGTATATTTATTCTTTACACCATAATACCCATCCATGTAAGGTGTTGGTGGAAAAACAGATTACACCACGGCATGGAGACGGTATTCTGTACGTACGCACGCGCGGTGATTTTGTTTTCCGTAGGATGGATAGATGGTGAAATAGGGTTGTTTCATACTTATAATAACATATCAGTATATGATTGATACTTATTTTATTACTTCATAATGAAACAACCTAAGAAGAAGAAGTGGAAGAAGAAATAATGTTGAAAGAATTGGTAACGGAAATTACCTCTTCTTTGAAGCGCCACTTTGAGACCTCCTCTTAGGGCACTAAAATAGGTATTTGAGGAAGACCAGAACCTCTAGGATGTTTCTAGGGAAGTGGATAGGAAAATTTGGCAGGGGTTGGCGGAGCATGAAGGCTCAAAGTTGTGTGAGGAAGAGAGGGAGGAGGTGCCCTTTTATAAGGGAGGAGAGGAGCACCTTTGGAATAACTAAAATTATTATTTTATTATAAAGTCAAGTTTGGTTTTAAATAGCTCCAAATTGATTTATTTCGAGGCTAAGGTGGGGATGGGTAGATTTAACATTATGTTAAATAATTTTACTTTTACCGTGTCTTCATGTGTTCTTACACTATAAGGTTAATAAACATACAATAAGAAGCCAAACTAACCCCAAGTTGTTTATTATTAAAATATATAACCATATCTAAGTCATTTGGACGAACCTTAGATTTTTAGGAATAAAATAACAATTAATAATATAATATTTGTTTTAAAAACTATTTTATGTCAATTTTGACACTATTTAGTAATTAATTTGTTTGAAAATCATAACAGAATGATAAGTTCGAAAAAAGTTAATTAAATCAATACTAACATGTCATATTAACCTAGAAAATTATTGGAATTCATAAAAAGTCTTAAATTACATTTATTTTGGAATTTATAACATCAAATATGTCAATATTTAATTAATAAGATAATTACTACATAATCTTTGTGTCATAAATAAATTAAATTATTTGATGTCTAAAAATTACAAATAAAATACCATTATGTAGGAAATCTTTTTATCTTTCTAATGAATATTTAAAATAGAATTTATCTTATGTATAAACCTATATTAAAAATGTTTTAGTAAATAAACTTTGATTTTAACTCTTTTAACCATTCTTTAAATAAATTAATAATAAATGTCCTAATCTAATCCAAGTGGGCCTAAATGGTCATATTTTATTCCTAAGTTTATTTTTGGTCGAATTACATTTGTCCAATAGAATTAGGACATGTTTTAGGGTAATTATAAAATCATTTCTATCCTTAATTACCCTATTTACTTTAACCGTGGTAAAAAAAAGTAAAAAGTTACTATTCACCAAAAAATTATTTTCATCTCATTGAACCACATTTTACTTACTGACATCAACCGTGTCTCTCGGATTTTTGAAATTCCACTCATATAAGCGATAAAATTAAGTTTTATGAACAATTCAGTTTTTTTAACTACCACTTAGTGGTATCACTATTCATCAAAAAATGAAAGTTTTCAGAAAAATACCAAAAATTAGGCCTAAGCTATATTTGATATTATGAACTCAAAAATGATGTCTATTATACCAAATTCAAAATATATCAGTTGAATTAACTAATTTAAAAATTAATTCCCGTCATCAAAACAAATAGCGTGTTTTTAAGAGATAATAACTATCAAAAGATTGAAACTTGTTTATAACTGGTTTAAATGTGAAATTACATCCAATGACCATCGTTGTATTAAATTGTAAAAATATGTTCTAAATATACTTTAAAACCACTCAAATTAATAATTTATCACTATTAATTATTTCGATTGAAAAAGTTGTTTTTAATTAAAATTTAGTAATTTCCGCTATTCATCAAAATATGAAAGTTATCCGAAAATTACCAAAATTTCACCCAAAGATAATGTCGATATTCCGAATCCAAAAATGAAGTCCATTTTGAAAAATAAAATTTACAGAATTTCAAAAAGTGGTTATTACTATTCATAATGGCTAGTTTTAATAATATTTTAATAGCATATTGTTGTTTAGTGAAACTCGGTATTGCGTACTACACACGCTATCGAGGAAGGTCGTGATTTCGTGTAATGCAAGGAAAGTCAAGGATGCGTGTTGTGCAAGCTCCTTTTGGTGTAGCGTACAAAACAAGACATTAATGAAATTAAAAAGAATATTTTTCATAAAATCTCGGGGTGTTACAAATATTATTTAATTAAATAGTTTAATGTAGATTGTACATGAAATTGAACATTTCAAAAACTATATTAATATGAGTTGTTGGTATTGTTTTCTATGCAAATTATAAAGAAGAATATGGTATGGCATAGTAAAAAATTATTGTTTTATGTATTCATATTGAGATTGTACATGCAAGAGGATACTAATTGAAAAATATATTGTTTTAGTCATTTTTAAACTATATGTCACATTATTAATAACTAATATATAATAATTTTTAGACAATGCATATTTTTCATTAGTTGAATGTTTAATATTTCAATGTTACTTGAACAATATATGATAAATACTAGTGAATCAAGCATATTATGTCATTTTTTAAATCTATATTATTTAGAATAATTTTGGTTGAATGCGTGTTAATGCTGCATAAAAATAAAAAGTTACAAGATCTTCATTTGTGTAGAAATTGCATAATTAGATGATGATTTAATTATTACTCCATGAAATTAGATAATAAATCATAATAATTAATGACATAATATTTGTAATAATTTAAATTTTTTGCAAATATGAAATCACAATGATAGAAAAATTAATATTATAAATTATTTCTGTTTTATACAAGAAGTATAATTTGACTAAACTTGAGGAAGAATTCCACAATCATCCCCATACCCATAATTTTCAATTCTATACCATTCATTACAACCATTCACATTAAATAATTGAAATATTTTAAAAAATTCACTATTGGGATACTTTAAAATGATTCTATACAGATACATATTCATTTGAAATTAATATATGATGATAATAATATCAATCTCTACAACCTAAAAATGAACCCATGCTTTCAGAACAAATAATTATAATCAATTTAAGAACATATGGGTGCAAATCCAAAACAAAAACCAAATTAAATTTGTAAAAATGATTCCCAAATTCAACAACCCAATTCCATGTAATCAATAAGTTCTTGGGATAACGTACTTTGATCCCTAACTTACCCATCTGGTACATACATGAATGATTCATTGAAATAATACTTAATCGCAAATCTCCTCTCACCAAGTAACAATTTTCATCATCCAGATACCAATAACAATAATACAAGAAAAATATACCTCTATTTTAATATATAAGGACTAGTTTCTTCAACATGAAACATCCGGAATCTATGGCATGTATGAAAATACTCTCCCAACCCGTAATTATAAATCCTTAGATGAAGAGGAAATTCCTATATTCTGAAAACCTAGGATGTTGAAGTTATTAATGAAGGATCACCTCATCTAATTTAAAAATGGAGTAATGTCATTCCATTCCACTTCCTAGAGTACCCATAATCAGTACCAATAGTAGATTTTCCCTTCCATCCATGTAAAACATTGCAATGGTGGAGGAGTTCAGGGTTCGAGCAACCTACAAGAAAAGGATTAATAATTGAGAATTCAGAAATGCACTATTTTCCCATACATTGAAGATGTAGTTGTGAATCAATGAAACTACATTTTTCACGGATGACCATTAAGTGAATAATCCAGCCTAGGGTTTTGGTTGGAAGCATGTAGGAGGCTGAGTTAGAGCGAGCACAAGTAGAGCCAGTGGATGTGGATGAGCGGGAGGCGGTAGAGGCTGAGTAGGTGGGACCCGAAGGTGTGGGAGCCAGATGTGAGTGGGATTGAATGGATGAAAATGAAATGGTAACGGTCCATATGAGGGTTGTGGTATTACGAAGTCGGTGCTACCTAGCAGGAAGCGTTAAAGGATTGTACGAAAACTTGGAAACGTAGAAGGACTCTAGCGCTGGTCTATGGTATCCCTACCTTGAGTAGAGGTAAATCATTAGTAGGGAGAAGAAGCATGGAAGCGCAGTGAAATGGGGTCATAGAGGATGCCATCAATTTGAGGGAGGCATTTTTTTGTGGTGATGTGGACACATAAATTGGCTACACATTAGCTAGAGGAATCCATGATGAGTATAGGTAATAGATTCTATTAAACATTTTTTTAATCAAAATTCATTAATATGATTTTTGATTCTGATCATAGGTTTTACAATGTGATGTGATTTTATTCCTTTGACATTTATTTGATGTCAAAATAGAACAAACATACTAAAACATCTAAAAATATTCTATAGGATCTTCTGAATTTTTTTAACATATTATTTTCAACATTCCACTAAAATGTGATATGTTGAATCAAACATACATTTTGGATATCCTAATTATCAGGATCCAATTCTCATCTGGATATGATTGACATTATTATTCAATGCATATTTTTATCTGTAATCATTTCAACATACTGATATATAAAAGAAAATTATAACCACAACACATCTTGGTCCTAATAATTAGTAATTGATGTCAATTTTGTTGTTTTATTTACTCAAATTACGAATGCATTGAACTTATGAAGGGAAAGGTGGTGCCTATAATTATATATCCTATAAATGTATCACTATTTTTTATGGAGAAAAAATGGTTTGATATTTTTCCAAGGTCTTACACATTTATATAATGCCTCATTCTAGGGGGCCTCGAATGTATTTTCAACATGCACATAATTTTCAATTACATCAACACAATCATAGTTATTGATATCCATGTGATTATCCATATAATTATGATTTCCAAAGATATATTTCAAGCTCATGTGATTATTTATGTGGAATTATTTGATCAATATTAATTCATGACTGTCTTTATCATCGATTGTATTCATTTGCATACTAAGCATATAAGATCAAAGAATTCAAATGTTTTATTTCCAATAGAATTCAGGAACATTAATATGAATAATATTTCTGAATAGTTTAGATGAAATAGTAATGTTCTAAATTAAAAATATATTTCAAATTTTATGTTCCCAAATGTTATGTGATATTCAAGGAATTACATTGTTTATTAATACTACTAATCTAATTGATAATTTGGTATGTGATTTTCTATGTCATGTTAAAATGTATTAATGTAACCACATGTTCTAGTTTATTGGATTTGGGGAATCTATACTTAGTATGAGGAAAATTTTAATAGATAACATTGGAATAATATTTAATCTAACATATATTAGGGAATATAATCCTGTGACATAATCCTAAAAAATTTATATATATTGGTTAATATCATGATATTTTGGTAAGGTACAAAATCGGTGGTTACCAAAAAATAAGTACATATCTAGCTACGTTAATGTGGATGTATAAGGTTCAAATATTTTATTAAGGGTCATAACATTGAAAGGGGTGGATTATGTATTACCCAATTATAACTAATGCAATAAGAATGAAAATAATTGTACACATCTATAATGTAACTAATCAGGGATATGCTTTGTTTTATTCATATATTATTTACAAACAATTCTGAAATATATGTAAATATTCTTATGATTTTAGGATGTACATAAAAATAATATACTATTGATTTTAATATTATATTGGTGTAAATTTTCAATTTATTTTAAGTGTTTCACTAGTTTAGAATTATATATTATAATTAATAATGATATAATAAAATATAATGTATAAAATTTTATGAATTTACACATAAAGAAAGGAATGGAAAACCATTCAAAACCGGTAATGAATGTATAGATTTCTATCATATAAAATTTAACTAGATTATTATGTTAGTTGATTAAATTATGAATATATTTAGATTTTGACTGGGGTTTTGATAAATAATGTTAACCTTATGGAATAACGTATTTTATCATATCATGGTTTTTTTATGTCTGACATCTTCATGTGGTACAAACAACCATCTATCAATGGAATGATAATCCATTAGTAGAAAAATAGTGGATAAAGAACATGGAAAAGTTATTTCTATATTTTATTCATAATAAATGTGGGATGGATATTATTTTAATGTATGATTTAATTGATTATGCATATAAATGGTTCTCAGTGATTCAAAATAAAATGGATGAGAAGTAGATATAGAAAATAGAATTCAATATTCGTAAAGTGATAGCTTTTAGAAAAAATATTTTCCTCATCACCAACAAGATGATATGGAAATGCCATTATACAAAATATTATAAAAGGAAGATGATTTTTTTTGTTGAGTGTGACAAAAAATTACAATATTAGAAAGGCATTTTATGGAGTAGATATTTAATATGAAATGTAATATTGAAAATATATTGGATTGGATTGTTCCATGCCTTTCATGGGAAATAATCTAAAAAATGATTAAAATTTTTATGATATGTTATCATGTGAGTTTGTATAGAGAAATAATTATACAAGTTATATATTATTAAAATAAATCAAAAAAATAAGAGGATCACTGAGCACTAGTAAAATGAAAAGTGCCCATATAAAATTTGACAATGATGGATCTTTCCACCTGTGATAATTTTTTAAGGAAACACCCTCGTATGTTCATAAAGGGAAAGTAATTTTTTTCATGTTTAGAAAGAATATTTATTATGCATTTAAGTGTACAAGAATGCAAAAATATATGATTTTGTATTGTTTTAGTTGTATGGAGATGGGTCAATACGTAATTAAATTCACCAAGAATCAAGATTATTTATCTCAAAAAATGATAAGGGTCCATGTCCAATCTTCTAAAATTATTATATCATCACCTGAACGTTAATTTTTTCAATCACATTTATGGGAAATTGAGAACCTAAACATTATATAAATCAAACATTATTTACCAAAAAAATGGTTCTAACATTGAAGACTAACTTCATCCTATTCGACATATTATCCTTAAATAATTTACATTGTAGACAACTTACCATGGTGTGTGAATCATCGTTAATGAGATATCTGATCCATTCAGACAAATTTTCCCATGTTTGGATGTTGTCCTCCATATTCATTTCCCCTACATTAAAGATTCTTACCAAAATTAGGTGTTTCTTGTTAATACCCTCCGTCTTCACATTGGTGGTATCCACCCAATAAGTCTCTCAGCCAACATATCATCATCTTATATGGTGGCTTTAATCAGAAGTTAATATTCTATCATAACCTCCCCTAAATTCACAAAAAGGCTCTAGGAGTGGAAATCAGGTGAAACCTTTTTTGATTCAACATGATCAACCTAATCACTAATATGAGCATCAACTACTTCTAAAGCCTACTAAGAACTTATTGATTGTCATAACATACCATATGTCTTGTTCACATTGACTATCAAATTTCTTTCACATTGGACCATCTCTCTCTCATGATCACTATTATGTATGTTCCTTTCTGTAGGCCTCTTGTTCATAGTAGATCTATTTTCCATTGTTTTTGGTAGAAACAAATAGATCGTATGACCATTGGATTTTTTGTTTTCACATAATAATGAATCATTGAGAATCTTTATTGTTTTTTTCACTTTCTTCATTCTTGGGTTATGTGGCCCACTATCATAGTTACCCCCTACACAATCATTTGAACTTGGGAAGAAGGTCTCGTCACTTCTATCTTCCTTCAATAAACCTTTACCTACTAAAGAAACATCTCCCAAGATAAATTCTGATTGACCCAAATTTAAGCCTTCAATTTAAATACCCTGAAAGCGGTTACCTGTTTAATGTTTGGCATGACCTTTCTAGGGCCAATCAAATGCTTCTAAATACTACTAATAACTAATTGATTCTCACAACATACCATCTGTCTTGTTCACATTGACTATCAAATGTCTTTCACATTGGACCATCTCCCTCTCATGATCACTATTATGTATGTTCCTTTATGTAGGCCTCTTGTTCATAGTAGATCTAGTTTCCATTGGTTTTGGCAGAAACTAATTTTATAACTAATGTGGAAATCAATTATGTTTCAATAATTAGTACCAATATTATAAACTAGTGAATCATTTGATTATATATCAGATCACCCTTTCGTGTTTTGAATCGATATAAAATCATCCATCGACCCAATGAGGAAATAGTTTTCAATCACGACACATAGTTAGAATCCAGTTATCATGTGGTTTCTATTAATATGAACAATAATTCCTTAGAACTAAATATAGTCATTATTCATAGATTTGGACAAGATAAAATCCCACTTTTGAGGGTTTATTTTTCAAGATTTTCTAATTAGACGTTGTATAAAATAGAATTGGAAACGTTTCTTGAAATAAATATGTTATTATTATAACTTTATTTCTATGTAATTTATCTTCTTTCTACCACTCGTTGATTTTGGAATTGTGGACATTAAATTTTTCATGACCATATTCTATATCACTCTCTATTTTTCCTTGGTCGTTATTTTTCCCCTCTATTTTAATATTTTAAAAACCAACAATTATAATAACTATATAGAAACCCTATTTTATTTTATTTAATGCCCATTTTTTTCTCAGTTTCCTTTTTCAATGGAACATTCATAATCCTTGTGTTTGATGTTTTTTTATAACAATAATATCTTCAAATATCGAACATTTGATAACTGAGATAATATTATGGGGCCATATGTAATTTATGGTGGGGGAGAATGTAACATGTCAATAATTTAGTTTATATGGCTAATTTATTTGATATATTTATTAACACACAAAATTGAGGATTATGAAAATTCAGATATATTATAAAAAAATTATTTTTTAAATTTCACCAATATAACACAACCATTGAATTATTGAGTATGAAAATTAAAATAAGAATTATGATATATATGTATAATATACTATAATAATTTAAATTTATTTTTTAATTCCATTGATATACGCACACAATTTTTAGTGAATAAATTTTATGATTCATAAATGTATTTTCTTCAAAAATGAGTTTTCTTGAAAAAAGATTTATATTTCATTTTGTGCGTGGAAATTATAAATAATTTTTATGAATATTAAAAATATTATTATTTAAAATGAACATAATTATTGAAATATTAATATCAAAGTTATCATATGGTGATAATTAGTAATTTTTCTGAAAAGATTCATTATTCAGGGAATAGTGATAAATAATGATTTTTAAAATAATGTCATTTATGTTCTTTAAATAGAGTAATTTAAATGTTTGATTCCATTTTTGATTTTTTTTTATTTGTGTTAAATAAGATCAATTTAAAATATAATTTTCTATTTAATTTAATTTTAGTCAAAAATATTCCTGATTTTAAAATTTGTTAATTTTTATGTCTTCGGTCTAGAAGGTCAAATTCCCTAAGAGGGGGTGAGTCAGGGTATGGCTGATTAAAACATCATCCCCATTGGATCCTGTTTCATTGTAAAAAAATCTCAATTCAATCTCCCACCAATTGAAATATATTAAGTGATATGAAATCATCAAATGAAGGTAATGATTCTTACACAGTTCACCCTCACTAGGCCAAATCCCAGGAGAATACAATGGAAATGTGTCGATGTACCGAATTCAATAAGTCTCACTACCAATACTGAGTAAACGTTTTGAGCTATTTATTCAATTTATAGGCTCACTGCCTCTAATAGTATTAGGATATGTTCATTTCATTCCCTATTTTCACTCCCTACGCCTCTTTCTATGGATCACTACTATTGGAAAGGGTCTCTATATTCCTCTTCCTTTGCATTCTTCTCCTAGAACAAAATCCAATCATTGTTTATAGACATGAAGGTTGAACATAGTTTATGGACATGTAGGTACCTTCATTTTCATGAATTCATGCATCCTCAACTATATGTAGATGCTATGTTGAAGTCCCATTTTCACCTGTAGATGAAATCCACCTTCCCGAGCACTACTGGGTAACATACAATACACTCGCAAAATGATTTAAAGCATTCACATGCCTCCGGGAGAAAATCATGAACCAATTTGTTCCTTCATGTAATGTGTGCCAAAAATGATATGCATAACACCTCCTCCATGTACTGTTTCGGCTTCTGTGAACCACCCTTTATTCACAGTGTGCCTCTTCCTTCGCTATCATGTACCGCCACTGCGTACTAACTCTGTGAGCCTCCTCTATGAATCACCCTCTTTCTGAGTACTATTCTCTATCCCCAGACTACCATTTCATCTGTATATTAGTGGAACCACTCCACATATTGTGTTCTTAGTTCTCATACTATTATTCCTTTTCAAACTACAACATCCTACAAAAAAACATTCGAGAAATATTCTGCAAACATCTTCATCCTTTGCAGAATTGCTTCCCGCATACCACTTTCAGACAACACCGATATACTGGAGGAAAGAGATGTTCCCCACTGATATTAAGTCTCCCCTAAACTAAAGGGTAAGTGCACCTTATATTGGAAAATATATATGAAAATTAATCTAATCCAAGATATACCAAAGATTTTATTCGGTATAGCCTCAACCACATAAAGATTCTCCTACTGTGAAACGCACCAATACCATGAAATTTTTTTCCAAGATGGTTTGCGTACTATCATTTATCTTATGTGGTTCCATTCTCTTCTACCATACCTCAACCCATCATGCCTTCCGCATTCCATACACCCTTCATCACAAATTTTTTCCATGAACTATTTCTAGTTTCACAAAATTCTCCCCACGGACCGTTCCCATTTCCTGGTACATGACTGCATACCCGTCTGAGACATAGTGCACCACCTTAAAGCATGTCTTTAGAAAACACCAACCATAATAATTTTTCGTCATCTATCATTGTCAAAAAACATAATCACAGACAAAACATACCTATAGGACACCTTGAGGTATTTTTTCCCAACCTTATTCCTAGAAACACTGTTTTCAAAACATTCTTCCTTGTTATTTTTTACCAATATATATTAATATTTGTTTAATTACACTTATATTGATTGATTAATAAATAATTAATACCAAATTTTGAATCAAGTTTCCAATATTTGTTAAATAATTATCTTTTAATTATTGTAATTCGTGATAGTCATCGTGGTCAATATATGTCAAATTGGTATGGTTAATTCATGTAATTAGGGTTAAAATATTATTATATGGGTTTGAAAATACATTCAAAACTTCCTTATATCTATTGTATTATTTTATTTCAATTAAAAAATTCCAATATTCAATAATATGTCATCATGGTTGCAGTTTACATTTATATTAACCTTAATATTATTTCATTTAAAGATAATTACAAAATACCAATAACATTATTTTAATATAAACATTATGTTTATGTCAATAAAAAGTTTATATGTTCATATATAATTGGTAGCTAAAATTTTAAGTATTTTATTTCTTGGTAATTTATTTTAATCTTTTAATGATGGAATAATTACATTAAATGATTAAGCAACAAAGAAATAGTAAATAAATGATTTTAAAAATATTAGAAATATTAATTTTTGATGGATTATTGTGTTTCATGTATTTCATAGATAAATATAATATAAAAATGTTTTTTTAAATGTTTATACTATAATTTCATTTCAATATGTTTTAAAAATACCTATATGAATAGTTCTGGAAATGACTTTAATGGTATCTTAAGTGAAATAATACTATATTGAATGAATTAAAATTCATTAAAATATTTTATGTGTCCATCTGAAGGGGATGTGGTCAAAACATAAATAAATTTCAATTTATATGTTACTTTTCTTTTAATAGTAATATTATTGATCTTTATAGTATAACGAACATTGATATTTTGGAAATCATCAAAAAGTATAATAGGGAAGGTTGAAACTAAATATAAGGGTAAAAATATTACCTAAACTTATTTAATTTTTATTGGATGATAGGATTTAGAATTATACTCATAAAATATTGGATATATATCAATTTTTAATCACTTGAACCTAGAAATTAATTTATATTAATTTAAATATTTATTTAATTCCAAGGGTTCCCCTCTCCACACATTTAAATAGGAACCTCGAGACCTCCATTTTTCTAAAAGTTTAAACACTTTGTATAAGAAAATCACTACCAATACATCTTATGAAAATAATTTTTTTTTTAATTTCAAGATCTTCTAGTCTCATAAAAATATCATCCCTAGTGTAACTATGGAGATATTCAAAGGAGATTCTTCAATGAAGATCTAATGATCTCAACTAATTTTCTTCCTTTTATTTCTTCTCAAACCTACAATATATGTATGGGATACAAAATAATATATTTAAATATATTCCTTAATTATTTTTAAATTTATTATTATTATTTAACATCATTTATCCACCTTTGTTTCATCCTATGTAATGTGAAAATAACGCTCATGTATAAGTACGATTCACGATTTTTATGTAAATTTTTAATTCATTTTTCATAACCATTTTTATTTAATGGATAAAAAAATTGGTCTGATAAATGTATATTATATTTATGATATTATTATATATTTTGAAGATGATTTATTTTTTACTTTTCATTCATTCTATCCTTCAAAATTTTGAAAACATCAGTTACGTGTGTGTTTGGACTACCGTCTCTATTAATTAATTTAATTAATTTATAATCACTAAATTATGTGAATGGTTATTAAATTTTATACAATCAATAAATATGACACATCATTAATTTATAAGATTATATAGAAGGTGGAACATGACCAAGGTTACAATATCTGAACCATTTTACTGAAACATGCATGGAATGTTGACCAGTTTTCACCCGAATGTCCATTTTAAGGAATATTAATAAATAAAAATATAATACAAAATTATTAAGGAATGGTATGTATAATTTTATGTTTGACTATTTTTTAATAGAACTGTAAAAAAAATATATTTATTATATATGAGGTTTTAAAATGTGCAATGCAATATAATAATTTAGGTAAGGGTTTATTTCATTATCACATTCTTCTTGAGTAATATTTATGTTTTTTTCTTCTGATGGGAAAACTATAGAACATTTTAATCATAAAATCAATATATATTCTTATTTTATGTTTATTTCAATATATTTTATTTTTCCATTTATTTTCCAATAATTAAATTCTAATGAGGGTGAAATAATTTTTTTGAGGAAAATAAATTATATATCCATTAGGGAAACATTTTATTCCATTTCATTAATTTCTTTAAAATCCCTTAAATAATTTTTTATAGTTATCTAATTATTGATTAATGAAATTTATACCAGGATTTACGTTCCATGAAATTATTTATAAATAAATATATTACCATTTTTAAATGAGGAATTTTTTAACAATGGTTTGAAATGAATCATTATTTTAAGGTACATTGCACAAAATCATTTAACATCGTCCTGAATAAATATTTCATTGAATTTTAAATCAAAATTCTATATATTTTGTTATAAATAAAATATTTTCCCTAATAATTTTTATTTATTTAAATTTTAAATAAGATCATTCAAAAAGAAATATTATTTTTCTCTAGGAATCATTAGGTTATATTTTAAGAGTTTTTTCATCTATGTCAAAATCCATTGAAGAGACTTTTTACTTGTGAAGGTTATACACAAATATACCATCCACCAAATTTATTTGTATAATTAATGATTAGTTTATCTAAAGAATGTATTGAAATTTTATATTTTAATTCTTCCAATATAGAATGTTATTAATCATTAATAATTTTGATAAAAAAAATTGGTTTATTTATTTGAGGAATGGATTGGAAAAATTACGTGATGGATGTTTCCTTGAATTTCATATCTACTTAATGCATTATTTAGTCTCCTGAGAAAATATAGGTTGGGTATTTTTCTGAATCCTTACACATTTATATATGATGTATTAGAATTAAGCATCAATGATAAATATAATATGTCTAGTATTTTCCATTTACTCATTGATAAATAAATTAATAATTTATATGTTGTTATTTAAATAGATAAGACATCCTTGGATATTTTTCAAGGAAATTTTATTATTTATGTCACATTATATGATCATTATTTCTTCGTGTCATATTATTCAAGAATTGTTTTTCAAAAACTAAATCAATTACCTTACAAGGAATCTAAATTTACCCCTTTCATTTTTTTCCATTCCCCAAGAATCCATGATGTGTAATATGAATAATATGTAAGGGTATACTAAGTATAATAATGTTGTTCTTAAAGATTATTATGGGTTTTACATTATGTTATAAAATTTAATGTCATATTCATCAATTTATCTACATTTTCGTGAATAAAAAACTAATCAATCATTTAGGATCAGATCACATTGATTTATCACTATTTTATTAATGTATCAACAATCTTTTGGTTATTTATTTGAGGGTATTTAGAATATTTTTATAGAAAAACATTTTTCAAAAAATCCGTTTTGTTTTGCGATGTAATTGGGAACCTACTGTGATGTAAATCCAAGAATCAATGGATATAAATAACATTTCATATTAGGAGATAATAAAAAATTTCATGAACTATGTGATATTAATAATGTCACAAAAGGATAAGGAATAAATAGATTACAATGATTAAAAAATTGTTACCATTAGTGAAATTATTGATGAGTTATACAATGATAATGAAATTTCACATCTAGAGAATAAGAGTAGTAGATTCATTAATAAAAATAATCCTTACCAGCATGTCAAAAATTGAGTATGATTAAAGTGAATAATAATTGATGTGTTATGAATGAAAAAAATAAGGGGAAAATAAGGAGAGAGTTATCGATGATCCAAAAGAGGGTCAAGGAGGATAAAAATAAATTCAATAAATAATGCAAGGGTTTTTCAAAGAGTGGTAGTGATAATTTCCTCTCCTTGTTTGAGTAATGTGATTAGACTACGCGGAGTCTCAAGAAAAATGTTGGAGTTAGTAGTGATGTAAACTAAAAATCCACTTATTTAAACTCCTAAAATAACCTTATTTCTTCTTCTTCCAATAAACTAATCTATAGGGATCTTAAATATTCTCATGATTGTAATGATTTGTAAGTCTTGTTTGTTTTTTGTGTATTCTAGTTTCCTTTATTTTTTAGTTTATCCATGATTAGAAAAATACATTGAATCATTTTCTGGATATTGATAGCCTATGTTTGGGTATTAGTTGTTTTTATTCCAAAAATAAAAAATACCACGATCATAGTGCCTTCTGTGGTTTTCTGTGAGTAAAAATAGTCAGGAAATGGCATTTCAAGAACATGGTCATGGCTTTTAAGAATGTACTATCTTTTCATGGTGAAAAAATAATTGAAAAATTTCACCATTGTGTAGTGTAATATATAGGTAGGGTAAAATGACACAGTGTTATCCAAGAAACTGTAATCTATACCATTTTGTAGTAATTTTTTTATGAACTAATGCCACCATGGTCAATCCATGGTTAAATTTGTTTTGGATTTGGATAATATTGGAATGTAAGAATTAAATTCTCAGGGGAATTTCTTCTTGACCAAAAAAGATAAGAAATGGGTTGGGAATAATTATTGGTTCAAAAAGATGTTTTAGTTGATTCAAAAACCCTATTACATGATTATATTCTCCATCTTGGATGATGATATGATTATTAGGGCCTTCCTTGAATTTTCATTCAATTATTTAGGTGAACCTATTGGAATATTTTTGGCCAAGGGTGACCCATCCTTATTGTTTCTATATGGTTTATAAAAGGTGTTATTTTATCCTTCTTCATTAGAGCTTCCAAATTTTGGTAATGAACTGAACCTTTTTTGTGATTCTTGTTTTTTGGCCAAATTTAATCTGTTTTTTCTTATTTGATCTTGCAATGAGGTTATTTTATTTTAGATGATGATACAATGTGTTGTATTTTGAGCTAATTACAATTTTGGTGAATCAAAATCCTTATTATGGATCTATGGCTCCCTATAATATCTCAAATACTTCTTCATGGTGGATTCTCTTATTTTATCTATCTAGGAGTGATGGATTCTTCTTTAATAAGCAGGGATTGGATTCTACCATTTTAAATTTTCATCATCGGGTAATTTTTTTCTAAACCTAAGATCAATCATCCATGGTTCTGGATCTAGAATGTTTTTAATGTGGAACATGTTTTAGGTTCCCTTAACTAGAGATATTTTTCTCATTGGTGTGCATATAGGTTTCCAAATATGACACCCTATAAGGACCAACACATTGATGTCAATATTGAGGTTGGATGTTCCTAACCATATAGGGCCCTATATAATATATTTATATTATCGATGGTTTATGATTGATCCTAGATATTGATATGGTTTCTTGTGTATGTGTGTGTGTGAGAGTGGAACATTAAACTCATGTATGATTTGTGATATCATGTTTTTATACCCTAATGTTATATATTCATGATATTTCATTTTGTTAATCGTTATAGTTCATATTGTCTATTGTATTTCTTAATATATGGAACCATGATTTGGGTATCATGATTATCTTTTTTTCTCTATTTCGGTTAGATGACCCCATGGAGGGGGGGGATGATGATGTGACAATAACTTTGATAGATGGATTGTTTAATGGTTGGGGTTGAATCAAATACATGAATGTGAATATCATACTAGGCCATGCGTGTGTCATGAATCCTTCAATTGTAGATCAATTTTGTAAAATGTCATACAAGGGTGACATGTCATAATGTTATATAAAACATGTTATATTGGACATACCATCATCATAGTATAAAATCCACTATCAATGTATGGCATGAGATGTTTCCTCAAAGACAATACTTATTTTAAAGCCATTGACATACTTATTGGCATCATAAAAATATTTGTGGCTCAACGATCATATTGGATTGGTTAGTGAATGATGACTCAATACATGTGTGATTGTATATTTATTTTTGAGTTCACTTATTTCATGACATACAGAGATATATATGATCTAAAAACATGTTACAGACACATTGGTATTTTCTTATTGGGTTAATAATTCACATTGTTCATGGTAATATCAGTTCTCATATAGATTTCATGACCAGGGATATCATGAAGGGGAATGTCCTTTTAATGGGATATTTAGGATACGAAGGCTTAGAATATGAGGTGATGTTGGTATATACTTTTTCTATATTGTTTTTACTTTTAGTTATTTTCTTTCTAATATTTATTAATCTAATTTTTCATACCACATTGGGAGCCCATTAATTTTTTAAATCCATTTATGCCATAAGATATTATTTTCCTTCAGTATTTTTTATTCTGAGTTATTACACATGTTGTTTATATAATTGGTGAAATGATATGTTATTGGGGGTATATTCTCCCCAATGATGGACATTAGATCCTCGCTACTACTTAGAAACCTCATGCATATGGGGATGCATGCATGAGGTCATGTGACTCTCTAGTATGAACATGGTCATTTGGGTTATTGCATGAAAAAATGGTAACAGATCATAGTGTCATTAATTTAATTTTACCATCATTGGAAATATTATAAAGGAGATAGGTTGTATAGGACTTGGGTATGTGTGTTTTTATGTTATTGGAAAACTTATGTGTAAAAGACCTCCAAGTTACCATTAGGAATATTTTTTTTACAATTTTAGGTGATTTTATAGAATTCATGCATCGTGACATGGCACATACGATCACATTAAATGTATATATCATTATATGATGAATATTAGTTCCTTAATTTAATGAATTTTTGTGTGTTATTTTTAAATGATAATATTGTATTATTTGACTTTATGAAATATTTTTGTTCATGCTGTTTTGATATAACAATTATAATTAATTAGTTTTAATTGATATTGTTGTTATATTTAAATATATATTTGACTGTAATTGACATACTGTTATGAGATATTGGTCTATTATATGAGAGTAATACCTCATATTATGTATTGAATCTTAGGATAACCTTCGGTAATCCAATATACTGTTTAAGATAAATCTTGATTTAATGACTTCATATGTTTTGAATAAACCTTTTTAATTAAAAAACCATCGTAGAGACTTTTTGTGGGACTATTGGATGTGGCTTCCCCCAAATCATCCAATTTCCCAAAAATTGGTATTGGATAATGTACCACAGCATGCCCATGTACAAGAACTAGTTATTAAGAAAATTAATCCAATTCAATTGGGAATATTTTGGATTGTTAATATAAAGGGAAGAAATATCTAGAAGACTATAACATATCTTGATCAATATTTAAAATTCATATATCCTCTGAATTCTTAGGGTTTTGGTGGCCCACTGTATGATTTTTATTATTAATGATATTATAAATTGTAGTTTCATGACCATTCCTAATCCTGAGTTGGGGCAGTTGATTTTGGAGTATTTATATTCCAAGGACCTTCAATAAGATAGATGACAACCATAAATCAAGATTGAGTATAACATATCCTTATATATTTTACCTTTAGAGACTTATTTCTTGAGAAATAGTTTCCCAAAACGATGAAGTATTACATTTACTAGAAGTGCCTCGAGTTGTTGTTAGTGTCTATAACCACCTTTTCATATTCATCTCATTTTGGAAAATACAACTTTCATATCCTCTATTTTCTATGAACATTCCCCAAAAATGTCAAAATATTGATATGATACCTTAACCGTATAACAAACATCAGGTTATGCAATTTAACCTAATGACATATTTTTGGTTTCTTTACAAGTCCCTAATATTTGAAAAGGGGATAGAGGCATAAAAATAATAACGAATTCATCCAATCCATCGCATACTAATGATTGAGCTTCCTATCGCCACAATAAGAAATTATTATAGTTGTATGAATTGGAAGGAAGACTGTGACTTATAAGTTAGTATGTGTTTGTGTGAGAGTATTACCACCCCCTTATTTTATATATTATATGATTCCAACATGTGCATTAATTTACATCAATGGGGGATTTATAGTAACGAATGTGGGAAGATATTTTTGGAGTCCCACTATTGTGTAATGGTTAGTTATCATCGCTAAATTTTTATTACATACACTCATAAGAGTACTGGGACATCACAAAATGCTAGGATTTTAGGACCATAAAAGATGATTTAAACATGACATAATATAGTGAATCATGGGAAGGGCTTAGGGATGGGGTAGGATGAGTCTATTTAGAGGATTTGACAACCAAAAAGGGTGGTGATAGACTACATACAGTTAGAGTTGTGTTCATTATCACATCTATGTGATCTATTAACTTAGTTCGTAATAGTACTTCTCTCTCTTTTATAAATGAACAAGTTATTCGTTTAATATTTTTTCCAATCATGCTTTCTATTGATTCAAATTCTCTTAAAACATCATCGGGCATGAATTTGGACCATCTTCAGTAATTCTACAAATTTAATGTAGTAATTTTTATGGACATCTGAAGGAAATTATTTTTCTAGACATGATGGTCATTGATGTGATACTTGAAATGAATTGGTTGACCAACCACCAATCTCAGATAGATTTATATTAGAGAAATGTATCATTTAACATTGTTATGGGAGAGATATATGCAGTCATTGGATGGTGGGAGATAGGAGAAGGTAGATTTAGACTAGATATTAGTTATCGTGGAATGATTATGAAGTCTAATGAGGGATTTTCTATTTTATAAATATGAATATTAGAACCATCATATTTTCCTCTAGTTATGTTTCTCTATAAAGTTTTCATTCCAAATTAATTCATCATAATTTCTCTTGATAGAGGTGTTGAGTTCGAGATAGAACTCATTCTAGATGTGGAGGACATTTTGATACCCCTTATTGTAGGGAACTCAAAGTGTATAAGGATATCAATTTAAAAATCTAGGATAAGGAGTATAAAATAATTATTATACTAATTATATCACTATGGGGTAAAAATGTCTTGTTCTCCAAGAAAGTGTATCATAGTCTACAATTCTGCATAGAATACATAAAGCTATTTCTGGTGGGGATGAAGAAATTATACGCCTTTCCCAGGATTGATGATATCTTTGTTAAATTATAATGATCCCAATGGTTCATAAGGATTTATATTTATTGAGGTTATAACTATTAATAGGTTAGAGTGTATGATTTCATAATGAAGGATTTTTAGAGATGGAATGTGTTGTAAGAGTATTTTTTTGTGTTTTAGTATGAAAAATTCACCGATGAATTTCATATAACTCATAGAAAAATAGCCTCCACCAAAATTATAACTCATTTTTTTGGGTTTAAATTGAAAAATTAAAAATATACTCATCAACCATGGTGTAGGATTCTATACATATTGAGATATACCTGAGATTCATTCAAGCACATTGACCTTATCCCAATCTTCCATGTGTAATTTTTGGATTCATCATTAAAAACTATTGTGGCATGTCGATTCAGAGATATGTATATTCTTCTACCTAGATAAAGTGGAGGAATTGTTTCATTGACATTCCCAAAAAGAAATTTTGAGATCAGGAGAATTATGGGTTTTGTGGGACATCATGGATATTTTTTTCTTGGACATCAACTGGCTATCAGCAACCTGGACAACACTAAAAAAGAACGGAGTGACAATCCAGTGGTCAAACCAATATGGAGATGAATTTCAATAGTTGAATAGGAGGATGATTGTAGATCTAGTGTTCTTCTATGTTATAAAAAATATCTGAAATGTTGTAAACAATTGTGCCTAATACACTTGTTTGGGAGATATACGGATATATAGGGGGTAAGAAGTAGCTTGTGGTCCAAATCAGTAGTGAACCCATGAAAAAAACTATAATATAATTGACATGGAGTTGGATTCCATTTTATGCACCATGTCGTACTAGAAATATTATCTCATCGGTGAGTGTATTTTATTCTAGATGTTCTATAAGATCCTTTGTTATCTCTTCACATAGCGGGACATTAGATTTAGGTAAGGTATTTCTATAGAGTATATGATGAATCTTGACTATGAGATGGAAAATACACCTGGTATGGGAAATTTTCATGATGAATCACTTATTGATGAAAAAGGTAGTTTTAGAACAAGATGGATTAACTTCATATAAATAGTGGTTCTTAATTAGATTATGGGATGATTTTATGGTTGTTTCTTATAAGAACCATGTAATGGTGAAATCTTCCCAATTAATGATCATATCATTTTTAGTGGACTTGGTAAAGGATATACCAGACAATATCTCAAAGTGTTTCGTGATAATAGAACAACTATCTAGTGTAAACCTAATATCTAGTTGGTTGTTAGATGGTAAAGATGTTATCCATGTGCAAGGGAGAGCTTCTGAGAATACTTACCTCAAGGATAATCTAATAATATAATTATATACATATATGTCGGTTATATATCCTAGAGAAACAATGATGTATTGTGACATCATGATCTAGTTTTGGTGTCTAGGTATGAAGAGGGACATTGCGGGTTTTATTTCTCTATGACATACCTATCCGTTGTTAATGATAATGCACCAGTGTCCTAGTATCCTTCCACAAAAAATCATTTAAATACATATATGTGGGAAGATTTCCGGATTTAATTTATTATAGGGTTACCATGTACCTCGATGAGTTGTGATGCAATTATTGTGATTTTCGGAGATAAAAATATCACTTCTTTCTAATATATGTGACTCACTCGGTAGATTATATTTGAACGATACATGTTTGTGAGATAGCATAATGTCAGGCAGTTTACTTCTACATAGTATCAGATAGAGAATTAACATTTTACATCATGGTTTTGGATGTCATTATAGACGGCCTTAGGTACTTATCTATGATTTAGTACATCATACCATCCTCAGGTAAACGTATAGAAATAGAGGAAAATTCAAATATTTGAGGATACTCTATGATATTTTACTCATGAATTTGATGGATCGCAGAATAGTAATATATCCTTATCTGAGTTCTCATACAACAATAATTACCATGATTCAAATCTTATGGAACCATATGTATCTTATTGTGGTTGGCCATTTTGATCACCACATTGTTGGTACAAGACTTGTTGGAAAGTAGTTATGGGGACCATTTTTATATAGGAGACCACTAAAATGGTGAAAATGATTCATAAGATGTTCCTCATTGCTTATAGTAGTCACAATCCTTATACAAACCATAATAAAAAAATTATATAGAATTATAGGTTACAAGTATTTTCTAAGCGTGAATCCCTAGTTAGTCCATCAACAATTTTGGTTGAATGGGATACTATTTTCCCTTTATGTTGGACCCATATTGATAACGAAGTGGGATGGAATAGTAGAACATAGTATATATCATCTATATAGTTACAATGGTATGCATGATGTGTCTCATATGTCTAAACATCAATAGTACATTCTCAATCATATACATATTATATAGAATGTTGACATTGAGCTGGAGCCTTAGGCATATTATTAGGATAAACTGATTTGGGATATAGATATGGGTGAGAATTTGTTTTGGGGGATGATGGTGCATTTTTTGAGAATAATTGAAGCATGGATGGATCCAATGGAAATATAGGAGTGAGTTTCAGATGAATGATTTTAGTGTCTTAAGTTAATCATGAAAAAACTCTACAGAGACTACTCAGGGATGCGAATTTCATCAAGGAGAATATTGTAAATTCATAAAATTTATTTTTATATTATTTCAAGTCTGTTTCCCCGAATCCCTTTTTTTATTTAAGAAATGATTTTGTGGATCCTTAGAATATTTGTGCATGTTTTGTAATTATAAGTGTGGGTTAGATTTGTTTTGGGATAAACTGACCAACGCAATGATCATTATTCCATCCATAGTGTTCCCTAAGTGTAAAAAAAGAAAGGAAATATTTTACAAAAAATACAGTTGTGAATGTGAATAAAGTATCATCTTATATTATTAAAAATTGACTTTGGTAGACTCACCATCATATAGTGTAGTCAATGTTGTTTGTGAAGTGTATTATATTTATCCAACACATTTTATGTAATTTTCATTCACCCATTTCAATTCAATAACACCAAAACCTTGTATGGGCCTTGGCACAAGCTACTGAAGCTTCGTGAAATTTGTAAATTGAAAAATTCATTTACATCACTATTTTGATCAAGACATTACCATGTGGATTCACTCATGTTGTCTAATTGAGGTTCTTAATGAGGTTTTTAATCAACTCCCAACTGACATTTAATAATATCATGCTCCCTCCTTGTTGATTCCTTCAACTTGATGAACATCAATGAATTTTAGGGAAAGGATTCTGGATAAAATATTAGAAAATATATTAATTATTGTGTTTAATCCTTCTTGTTTCACCAAGGTTGATCAATGCTATCTTTCCATAATTATTTACATGGATTACTAATTTTGGTACTTCTTTGAATTTTTTAGTTAGTCTTCTTGTTTTGGGAATTTGCAACTAATATTTCTTATTATATTATGGAATGAGGTTTCAGGGAATAGAAAATGATTTCTACTCTCATCAACTTATTTAATTACAGAATTAATATATTATCGATCATCTTCAAGATAAGATGGAATCTATAACGTCTTAGTGATTCTTGGAAAATTATGCTCCTATTTTAATCCAATTGTTATGGTTTCATCTTCCATCAAACAGGGTCATATTAAACCATTGTTGGTAGTAATATTTGGGTATTATTTTTTCTACACAATTTCTTATTCTTCCATGGGTTGTGATCTCAAAATTATTTATCTATGTGAAACATGTTATTTGGGTTCTTGGAGAGTATAATTTTTCAAATTGTTGTGAAATTTTTCTTCTGGGGATTCAACCTCGAACAGACCATGACATTAATGTTAAGCTTGAGTTTAGAATTTCCATACCATATAATGAATTATATATGATTTTTCATGATTAATCGTTTATTAATAATAACATTTAATTTTTTATTATTTGAAGGTGTTTTAGTGTAACCTCATACCCATTCATGATATGTTATCATTTGTTTTTTTTAGACCCTTGAGAATTTTTTTTATTTACATTATTATTATTTATTCATGTGAATATTGTTTACTCTATTATATAGAATATAGAACCATGAATCATGTATTAGGATGATCACGAAGCTTGGTTTGTTTAGAATACCCCTTGGAGGGAGAGCATGATGATGTGAAAACGGCTATAGGACATGGCTTGTTTGATGGTATGGGTTGGATCACAGACATGCATATTAACACATGTGTAAAACATGAATTTATTGATTTTTTGTCAAAAATTGGACAATGTGAGAGAAAAAAATATTAAGATGATGTGTTTTAAAATTACGTAATTTTTGTTGGTTGGGAATTACTATCTTATAGGTATAATCATTACCAATAGGGTGGGCGGTGATGTATTTACATAATGATTGTTCTTATTTTATAGAATTTGACATTATTTCAAAAATTATATCAATTATTGTTGGGTAAAATTTAATGAAAACATGGTTTGGGATTTTTACTCAATACATATGTTTTTAAATATTTATTTGATTATTTACTTATTTCATGACACAAACAATTATAAATTTTGTTCAAACATGTTAATGATTCATTGGGATTTCCTACTGTGTTTATTACTCACAAATTGCAGATTCATTTTTTTTGGCATGTAGATTCCGTAACTCAGGATCCATTTAATGTAAATGGACCTATTATGGGTTATTAAAGAGATAGGGGAGTTGTTTCAGAGGTGTTGTCAAGGAGTACTCTTGAAAATCAATGTAACTTTTATTTATTTCCTCTTCTGGTTTTATTAATCTGGTTTGGTTGTCTACTTTAGAAGCGTTCTTATTTGCATTATGAGATGTATAACCCATGAGATAATTGTTCTTGAGAATATTTACCTTAATATTATTTTTTATATTATATATATTATTGGATAAAGGTTATTATGTTGAGGGAATTTTCTCCGCAACGATGGAATTTAGAGCCTCACTATTCATTGGAATCCTCTGTATATGGGGAGTCACACATGAGGTAATGTGACTCTAAGAGATATAAATCATCATTCAAGATGATTTTTTATGTTGATAGACATGATGAATAATTGTTTAACTAACATACATATATCTAGAACCTAATAATTATTCTAATCATACATTTAATGAGAAGTATCGACTGATAATCAAAAATAATTATTATCACTAATTTCTTAAGATCAACTAAATGTTCATTATTTGAAATATTCATTCAAATATATCAAAAAATATCATAAAAAATTCACCATATGTTAAGAAAATATAAATAAAATTTTGGGATTTCAATTACAAGTAAAAAGTACTTATGGTTTTTATTTATTGAAAAATTCTAGATCATAAAAAAATATGAATTATATGAAAGTTATTCAGAAAAAAATTGATTAATTATAATCATAAAATTATGTATCCATTTATTTAATGTGAAAAAAATATTTTCAATATTTTTAAACAAAAATTATTGATATTTTTAATCGTACTCTCTACTAAAAAATCCCAAAACATTGTTTACCAAATTCCATTCTAGGTCAAACATGCAGACCCAAAATCCTTGTACAAAAAAGAGTATTTTATTGATTCATTAGGAATAATTTATAATGACTAAATCCCAAAAATCAATAGGGTACTTGGATAGTGGATATTATCAACACATTTATGGTGACCACCTTGAATTAAATATACCTGTAAAACTCAAAGGAGCATACATGTCTTTTGGTTAATATTCCAAAAATAAAATCATTAGTATATGTAAAATCATTTTTATAAAATTGATTATTTCGAAATATGTTTTAAATGTTTATGTTTTAAATAATTGATTTCTAAAAATTATAAAATTTTGCAATAATAGTTATAAAATATATTTTATTATTTATTATTTTCAATGATTTTATGTTAAAATTAAAATATTTATTTACAACTTTTTATTTTCATAATGTGATTATTCTAGAATTAAAATATCCATCTTCAAAAAATGATAAATCTTTTAGAATTAAAGATATGGAATCTTTGATTTATCCTTGATACATTAGACACTATTCTAACACCCCCAAATAATAATGGATTATATAACTAAAATATATGACTCAAGTTAACAAGGTGCATCTTTTTTTGGGATCCTATTAGATTAGAAATCCATAGTAAACCATGCATATCCTGAAGTAGTGGTCATGATGAGTGACCTTATGGGATTTTTCTCGGGGTTTGTGTGAGTGAGGATAAATCACACAGTAATTGAAATTAGGTTCCCTATGTTGATAGTCATTAGTTAGATAACCCATTCTGGCATATGTGTAGGGACCATGTGTTTTACGGAGCAACTGTAGGTACCTGGTAGGCCATAGCCCACCATTCATGTAATGGGGTGGTGTATTGTTGTCATTGGGCCTAGTTGTCTCAACTGACATAATATAATATGTGATTTACATTAATTCCAATTAAAATATAATTTTTGTTATAATCTATGCCAACATGGTATGTAATGAAAAATATCTTTCAAACATAATAAAATGAATCAATATATAAATACCTTGATCTTGTACACAGTAGTCATTTTAGGCCAAAATATATCGATTTTATCAGAGGAAAATCATAATCATTTTAATTTTTTATTGTTATATAAGATTTATTTTTTATATTTTTCTTAGGAAACAAAAATGATTCTTACAATGTATTTTTAAAATTAACAAAGGCGGAAAAAATTAAAAGGGATTAAAATGATTTTAATTCACTGTGATCATGTTGGATATTTTGATAATAATGTCTCTAATGACCTTTTTTCAATCATAATGTCACAAAAAATAATTTTTCCACTCCTAAAACACCTCAACAAAGCACGGTAGTTGACTATTTTAATAAAACAATTCATGAAATATCATGTTACTTCTTGAATGATTGTTAATAGTATCTATAATTTCTAGCTGATGTGGTCAATATCACTTATTTTTTCAATAATTATGTTCCCATAAGACCCTTCCTCAAAATTAAACCCGATGAACTATGGAAAAAAATCCAATTTTTTTTTAATTTTAAATGTGTTTGAATGTAAATGTTATATACTCTATACTAAAAAATATATGTAAACAATACAAAAAAATAATGATGGAATCCTTTTTTGGTACTACAACTCTAATAAATCCTATTAATTCTTAAATAAAAGAACCAAAACCAGTGAATAATCCATTCATTTTTAATTTGATGAATATATTTCTAACCATTAATTATATTGTTAAGAAGTGAATGGTAATTAAGCTTTGACATTTATTAATACACATTCTCCTATAAATACAATATATGATGAATCTATTTATAGAAGTCTACCTAAAATCGTAAAAAACAAAAATTCCATTAATTAGAAAATGTTATTAGATAAATGAAAGCAAGTACATTCACTAAAATATATTTCATAATTAATATTAAATATCATAGTTTTTATTATTTTTACACTATTAATTACCTTAATAATGCTAATAATTATTAAAATGGGGTTTTAATATTTATTATGAGATAAAGAAATTCCATTAGAATAGTGTTTAGACTCATTTTTAATGACCAAATGATCATCTCATTATAGGTAGAAAAAACTTTTTATAAGTAAATTTGATGTGTGTTATAACAACGCTTGTAAAAAAATATATACTTGTATCCCAAGGTGATTATAAAGAAGAACACATTTTTTACAGTGAAACCTTCACACCCATTGCTCGGTTAAAATCTATCACAATCTTGTGGGAATTCATTACCCATAGAAGTTTCAATCTTTTTCAAATTGATGTTAAATGTAATTTTTTAAATGGATTTATTTTGGAAAACAAATTCTTGAGAAAACACATAGTTATAAAGACCCATAATTTCCAAATGAAATTTTCATGTTAACAAAAGAATTATATTGTCGAAATAATCCCCTTGGGAATGGTATGATGGGTTAACAAGAATTATTTTATTAAACAATTTAAATATGATAAAATATGATTTTATTTTATTTATAATAAAAGGTTCCAAATGATATTTTTTCCATTCAAATAAGTGTTTTTTAATTATCATATTAAAAAAAGAATCTATTGGGAATGAATATTCAAATCATTAGAATAAATATTTTTAAATGAGTTCAGTGGGTGAGTTAGATATTTTACGAGGATTAAAAATATCTCATAACAAGTATGTAACTTTTAAAAGAAAAAAAAATAAAAACATATATTTATTAAAAAATTAGTATAAATAATTATAGGGAAATACGTACACTTCAGAGTATTTATAGAAAGAAAATATTTGATGATGCAGATAAATTGGACGAAGTCAATAACTATAGATGTATGATTGGGAGTCTTCATTATGATACATTGACCTGGCCAGTCATTATCTTTAGTGATTTTTATTATGATCATTTTCAATATAATAATAAATGATTTCAAATAAAATCTCCTAAAAAGAATTATCAGTTTTTAAAAACATCTACAAAATCCTAGATTATTTTATCCGAAATGGAGATCTTTTAATCAATCCAGGTTTTTTTCATTTATTTTCTAGGATGTCAATTAGATAAGAAAAATAAATGCGGTATGTATCACTTTCTTGGACATTCCATAATAATTTAGAGTATTATAATGAATGAATTAGGGAATCCTTCTATAGTAGTAGTGGAATATGTAAGAAGACATAGTTTTTTATTCCCAAATAATATTATTGAAACAAACACAGTATGATTTTTGGAAAAAAATTATTCTTCTTCCAATTAAATGTGATAGTTGTAGTTACATATGAATCTCTAAAAATACTGTTTAGAATACACAGAAAATACACATTAATTTTCAACATTCATTTTTGAGGTACCACTTTTAAACAAAATATATAGTGTCATAATACATTAAGAATGACAATTAATTATATTATATCATCATGAAACCTCTTTCATTAGAATGTTTTAAATTTATAAAAATGGGGTTAAGAATGTAATCCCATAAATTATTCATCATTATAAGTTCATTTATATTTTTTCTACAAATTGGTATCTATTGAATTATTTGTTTTTAATGAGATGAGTTAATTTTCTAAAAAACGTTTTTTAGATCACCATATTTAAAATATTCATATTTATCTATTAGAAATCATAAAATTATTTATTGTATTGATTATATATAATCACAATGCGGATAATAATGTAGTGTAAATGGTGAAAGAAACTAATATAGGTGATAAAATGTTCAATATATTTTAGTAAGTTGTAATATTATAGGTGATAATAGACTTAATGTTTCAAAAAGGATGAAGACTTCTAATAGATACATCTTGTTTCATGTGGGGTGATAATTTAAAGAGAATTAATTTTTAATTTTTTTGATTTCCCACTTATTATTTCATCTTTCTTCTTCACCTCAGTTTTATCTTTTATTATTTGTTTCATAATTTATAGGTAATGATAATAAAAAGTGGATATATATTTCAACCACTCATGTTTTAATCATCAAATCCAAAATATTAATTCCAACCATTATTTTTTTGAGTATTTATTTTTTTATACTATTTAGAAATATCCATAAAAATAAATAGGAAAATAATATAATAAAGAGATGGATGATGGTATATCATAAAAACCATTTTATTCTATAATCATCGGTGACATGATACTATTAAAGAAGCCATATGATATTGGGGATAGAACCTCATTTGACTTGTTCAAGCCCATAGGATAGACATTTCAAATCAATGGACAACTGTTTATGTGTAGATAAAAGATGGGACCTATAAAAGTGTCACTAGCTTGCCTGTGGAATAATGAGGTTAACAAGTTTCTCCGATCTAGTATTGGAAATGAGGCATTAAATAATAGATTTAAAACCATCATTCGCATCATTAAATAGTTATGTCCACCCAAGAGACTATCAACTCCTATAATGGCTATAAATTGAGTCCTTCTGAGTCTTGTATCCAAACTAAAAACATATATGACAAATTATTGTGACTAAACTTCTCAGAATCAATACACTAAAACCAATTATATGATCTCTCAAAGAAAATTTCCATTCTCAAATTGAATAATAATTTAATGGATTCAATTAAATTTATTCTTCCTTATTTATTTGTGGCATTTTTCACCCGACTTGAATTTTCATAAATTCTAATTCTAACAATTTCTATATATATAGTCATTTTTAATCATATTTTTCTTCTCAATCCAAAATAGAGAGATGATATTTTGTAATGGTTTTGTAAAAAACCATCCAGCATCATCATTTTCTTCATTAGGTTCTCACCACTCTTAATTATAGGGTATTCATTTCTAGATCTATTTAAAATCCAAGGTTCTTATGTTTTCTAGTTATTTTCCATTAAAACTAATGTATTCATTTTTCTTCATTGGATATCACATTCCATAAAAAAAAGGAAAAATATTTCCCCTTTAAACCTTGTTGCGGAGAAGATATATGGGTGCTTATTATTGATCTATTTTCAATATCCTTTTTGAATGTGTGACCTTTTAATTTGTACAATTTATTTTTCACTATGACTAAATTTCTAATTTTCACTAATTTTTAATTACCTTGACTTTCTAGTTCTTAAATCGAGTAATGGACTGATAATCACAAGTATGTTTTTAATTTTTTAATGAAATTAAACCCTCTTTCACCCCACCCCTATATTCATGGTATCTCTATCCTACGCAAATAAATAATTTTCCAAATAATTTTTTTTATAATCATGAAAATACATTTCTTATAAACAATGGAGTTTAGTAAATCTTATTTAATTGATATTATAGGTCATTATCTCCAAAATATTGATTCAATTAATAAAAAAAATTATATATATCAATATTCTCAAGGTATTAATTTTTTGGCCGTCAGTTTTATTATAGAATAAACATAAAAAAAAATTATTATAAAATAATATTTATATTAAAGTAAATATACATTGAAAACATACATTTTAAAATTATTATTTTATGACTACTAGTAATCCATCAACTTGATTATTTTCCCTATGTATCATATTTTATGAATAAACATGATAGGAATACGTTATTAGAATATTATTCAAAAATACATAAATTCATCTACATTATATCATCTGAACATTATATAAAACACCCATGAATGAAACGAGGGGTGATGATAAAGTCATTTTGTCAAAAGGAATATCAAATATCCACATGGATCTGCCTATTTTACCCATGTTTTTATGGACCAAAAGAAGTAATTTTTCTGAAAATAATGAATACCCATATAAGACTAATATTGGGAAAAATAAAAGTTGGAAAATAGATAATGGATTTATATTTTTCTTGGGAAACTATAATTTATATATTATGAACAGGTTTATCACTCCAATTCAATCTTTTACCCATGCCGATGCATTATTTGTTCATTGGAAATTTTGAAATTAAGAATAATTAAAGGAAATAATAATAGAATTGGAATAAGTAAAAATATTTCACCTAAATGGATTTGAATTAGATATTATTAGCGATTGAAATTTATGAGAAAAAATTTATATTTATAACGAATCTATCTTGTATTTTTATTAGTTAAATAAGGGAAAATATTTTTATAGTATCTTTAGTGAAATCTCATTAATTATAGATATATAAATTCACTCATTGGAACAATAAATACTATATGATATTTAATCATTAAATTAAAACCATAGATATATGAAAATTAATGTTGACAATCATCATATTTATGAGTGCTTTTATATAATAAAACCATTGTATTCTTAAAAATATAACAAAAGATTAAATAAATTCTACAATTTTTTTCTCATCTGTTTTTCATTTTCCTAGAAATAAAAACTAGAATATAGCTATTGTTATTTCAAATGTTTATGAATTGAGAGGGTGAATTTTATGTGTCTAGTATATCTTGAATATGAGTTCTAGTCATGATGGTTTTTGAGTGCACATGATCATTAATAAGGAAATGATGGTTCATGATGTGTTTGAATTCAAAACATTCTTTCGTTCTATTTTTCAAATTCATATGCATTATTTTGAGGCTTGTAATATACGTAATATTTTATAATATTTTAATTAAATTATTGACTTTAATATCTATAATATGTTATATTAATATGTGCTAATCATATCTTAATATATATCATTTTTTATTGAAATTTATAAATATTCCATCAATGATACAGTCATGAATCCAATTCATTCGTATAACTGATTATTTCATTCAAATCAATGTCTTCTTCTTTTTCAATGACTTTCGTGGAAGAATAAATAAAATATGTGTCTTGATAGTGGGTTTTTATGATATATTTCCACCATGGTGTTAATGTTTATATACAATTCTAATTATACCTCTCATTTTTCATATTTTAATCCATTTAATATGCTTTATATATGGATTAGTTGATTATCTCTATTATCCACCTTTTCAATTTTAGAATTTTTTTGATTATGGATATTGGTTAAAAATGACTACTTTCTAATCCATCTATAATTTGATGAGAAAATATTATAATTGTTTCTATGTTCTTCGGATCATCATTTTATAATGAGTTTTTTAATATTTCATCTAATATCTTCTAATAATAGATTACATTGAAGAATTAATCTAGTATTTTTCTCAAATATTGTTCTTTTTTTTTGAAAATTATTATTTAAATTAATGATAATTAAACTTTAGAGATAATTAATATTTTAGAGTGATGAAACTTGTTATTTTCATTAGCTAGTATTGGATAGGGTTTGAATATTTTTTATTTAAATATTTTAATTTAATTTTGATATTTAGATCTGATTAAAAGTGTTCATTTATATTATAAGAATTCAATAATGTCTTACAAAAATTAGACAACTAGGAAGATATTGAGATATAATAATTAATTCTATAATTTATTTTAAGTATTAATAATTAATACTATTAAAAACATAGTTAATTTTAAAATATATTTTGAAAAAATTAAATGAGTGACTGGTAATATTAGATATTTTTAAAATAGGATCGTAACATAGAAAATTCATTCCTATAACATTACAACTTTCTTATTTTACAAAAATTGAACTGAGTATGTTTTTATAAAATTCAATGAATAATACGATATGGAAATGATACCAATTTTTCATAACAAGATAAAATATGAATAATTGTGATATAAATTTTTATGTTAGATATTTTCTCTTAACTTGTTAGATTCTGTGATAGAATATAACATTATTTAATATGTAATGTGATAAAACGGTGTAATATCACCAAGGATTTAGAAAAAATATCAAATATAAATTATTGGACCATGGGATGATAGTGTATATGACGTTTAGTTTTAATGCCCAAGAGGGTGTGAATTGGATAACCTAGAAAAAACACCCTTTTAAATGATTCATTACTGAATAATGTAAATTTCAATATGATAAAAAATTTATTGGAAAATTGGTATGGATTAAATTTAAAAATTATGTTATTGATAATCAATAGTATAATGGTATTCTATAAAAAAATGTCTTATTTATATTCATGACTTATGATTTTTAAGGTTTTTAAACATAATGTCCGCAAGATGATAAATTTGTTATGTTCTGTTATTAATAAGGTATGTTCAAGTGATGATAAGTAATGATGCTTACACTATAAATTTATTCTCCATCAATGAGATATTATTATAAACTAGTATAAATTCGAAAATTCAGGTATATAATGAAAATACATCACAATTTATTAGATGGTGAGATGCTAGAAGTGTTTAAGAGGTTTTAAATAATAAGTCCCTATGTACAATAATTAATGCATATAAAATTTAATTTCCAAATAATTTTTTCCCTTTTAACCAAATGTAGGAGGAGGAACTTAAAAAAATCCTAAATTTATAATTGTAATATAGTACCGGTTATAATAAATTACCCCATGGACATAATCAATATAAAATTGATAGTAAAAAAGTTATTATTCGTAGAAATTTTTTAATGATAGAATGAAATAGTTCAATTATATAACCATATGACTTCTTAGGTTATGTAATCAAGGTTTGAATGGAGTGAATATAATTTAAGGGATCCATGTGTATTTTTTTAAAAAATAAAAATATAATTTATAAAGGAAGTATAGATAACAAGAATGATTCATAGAAGATAAGATGTTTCTTTTTATATAAGAGTTAGAAAGATCAACGGGATGTTCCATAATTAATGATCTCCTTCAATAAATTCATCAATTTTATAAATTATTTATTCAACTCTTAAAATTTATTAACACGATAGTATCGATTTTAAATATTTAAATTTCCATTTTCTATGTATCTATTTTACTCTTTGAATATGAAATCCATACGTTTTTTATATAATATTGAGAATTTTTTTATTGAGAAATATAGTTGTTAGAATTTCTCACATGGTTTACCACCTTACTAATTAAATCATGACTATTTTTTCATCATCTATATATATATGTATTTATAAATCTAGTAGTTAAAGATAAATGTATTAGTTTTGGTCAGTGTTATTTTATATTTATACATCTATAAATGAATACTTATCAATATTAAAAGTTATAATAGTTGAATTGGTGATCAAAACTAAACATATCCATTATACCATATCCCTTTATTAAATTTCAATTGAAATGTAGCTATTTTAATATATATAATTAATAAGTTCTGAATTCCATGATCATAGTCACCATGGCCTTCATTGTTTCTTCACCTTATCTTAGACTAATTGGTATAACGTGTCTAAATGAATACTCTATTGGAATTTGTGATTTTAATTTGATGATCCAATATTCATGGACCATTTTTATACGTTATTCTTCCTTTCAAATAAATATAAATGGATGAAAATGATTCTAAATTTATCACATTAATCTCAAATCTTTCCATATTTGTGCCATCAATTTGAATGATTTCATCTAATGAATGAGTTATGGTCATTCAATTCATTTCATGAAACTTTATTCCTAGATATTGTTTTATCTATATTCTGTAATATTAAGTAAAATGATGAAGGTTGATGATAAAATTATTATATTTTAATTTATACCTAATTGAATCCAATTTAGTGTTATTCATTCCTTCTATACAATCCTAACTATTTGATAAGTTTGTTATATTTTATATAATATACTATCCTATTGTTTATCTACAAACATAATATAGTGTAATTTCCTGATTATTAATTTTGAAATGAATATTCTATTATTACATTTTATAAAATTATAGATTCATAGATTTTAGATAAAAAAATGAGACAAATATGATAATTAAAACATATCAATCCATAGGATGAAAAATGTGATATCTCAGGATAACCCACAAAAAATAAACTATAATGAGAAATCACTAATATTTTGAGAATCCATGACTAAAAAATTGAATTTGGGTGGATAATATCAATGGAAGGTGTTGTGATATATGATGAAAAACATTATATTCATCCATTTACTCTCTATTAATTAACCTCTTGATAGTGATTATTTCTACTTTATCCATTCTGAATATGTTACATTCATGGCTCTATGAATCCTATTTTTCTATTGAATGGTTTTATATTTTTCACATAATGGAATATAATAATTAGATCTTTTTTGTGAAAAATAATATTACAAAAACATACATGATATTTTTTATATCTAGATGAAATCCATTCTGATTTATAAACAAAATAGTTTTAGCTGATCAGTATTAATATAGATTTCCACCATTGAATATTTATATATTCTAGAACAATTACATTATATCATATAAATATATTATTGTTGAATTTATAAACATGATATAATGTTATCAATGTACTCCATACATTAATTAATGAATATATATAATGGTTCTATTTTAATTCATATAATCATTAATGTCCACATGTCTTTAAATTGGTCATCCTAGTCTTCAATGTTTCTTCCACTAATCATGTGCCAATACGAGTGATACATAAGACTACAGTATCAATTTGGATTTCTGATTTTTCAAAAATTTCAAAAATATTCATTGATTTATTTTCTTCCATGATTATTATAATCACTAAATGTAATAGGATAAATATCATTCTATAGTCATAAACTAACACATAAATATTTCATTCTCTGTGACATCTTATTCCTATTGATTAACCAGTGACTGAGATTAAGATATTGAATTTTTTTTGTTTGAGTCATTTCATGGAATATATTTCAATTGGATTTCGTATACAATTATGATATTATGGTGGATAGTTAATATATTGAGTGTCTCATTTGTCCTTAATACCACTTTGGTAACAGTTTATACTACTTGATCTACTACTTACAATCCTAACTTGTTGAAAATTCATGGACCAAAGGTTTCCCACATGGTCATAATATAAGATGGGAGTTCCACCTCAATCCCACCTCTGATATACCATGGGATATTGAGTAACACCATGTATGAATATCATAAAATATAAGAGGCATTGGACTATACAATCCTAAAAAACATACCCCTTACACAAGGTTTGAAAAAAAAATTAGGATATAAATATTCATGTCAAAAATAGAAATTTCATGAATAATTCAATGACTATTGATATATATTAAACATGATAGATGAAATGGAAATAATATTTACCACATATATATGTAACACAAAGCACTATGATGAACCTTTAGGCAGTATGAACTGTTATAATTTAATTATTTCAAAGTAATAACCTCCTCATTCATTATCCACTATGATCAATAATGGTCTAGAATATGTCACTATTCCTTATCTCCCAATATGCTACAATAGCACCACATCTATATAGACCATATCCAAACTTTTGTGTCTTCTACATAGATACAACACATATGGATACTATACCCATACATGGGCAATATATACATACCAAATAAAATTACACAAAAAACCAAAATAAGAAAAAATATACAACTGGATGAACTCATATTATTTTAGGTGATTCAGATGAATAGGAAATGGGAAACTAGATTACCACATAAAATCAACACCCTGATTCTAAGAGTATATAAGATAAATACTATAATGGTAAATACAAAACATTCATTTTCCCTGGATTCCATAGGGACACAAAGATGTTTCATTAATCACATCTACAAACATCAATAACGACATCACATGAATATAATGGGAAGCCCATTATACTAAGTAGATCACATGCCAAAATTCTATACCCAAATATGTGTCACATCTAGAAGTCGACCAATCTCAAGGGTGTAAAGGAATCAGGGTACTAAAAAAATTCTATAATGCACAATGTTCCAATATCCATGTTAAATGTAAAATCTAAGAAGAGTATACTACTCATTCCAGAATCATTATCTATTACTAAGATACCACATTCCACTGATTTGGTAACAAATAAACCCAAATATTCTCATAGAAAGGACAAAAAATAAATTCTACATGCCTTCCAAGAATTTCTTTCTGAGGGATCCATCAACCCATGTTATCTCTCATAGACAATAATAAAATACGATGATAATGTTGATGAGAAGAAACTAATTCTTCAGAAGAGGATTATATGATATTGTGAACTCTATGTATGGTATAAAATATTGACTCTAAAGATAAAAAATTTAGGATTATACATGCAAGTGTAAATATAGACCATATATTATTTTCAATTGTAGAATATCATTCCACCCTAAAAAACTCAAAATATAGTGGGGAATACCATGATTTTCTAATGGATTATGATAGAAAAATGTTTCTTTATGACGCACTGTGTTATCAAGGAGTGTCATCATTCAATAGAATTCTAAATTCCAATTTTAACCTCTTAAGTGTAATTGTTAATTGTTTTCCAATTTATCATGAACCACCTCTATCTTCAATAGTAACTCCACCATCATGTTCGATGGGGATTTATAAAAATAAAGGGATACCCAAATTTTTCATTATTTGATAAAGGAATAAAAATTTAAAAACTTCTATTCTCACCACACAAACAATATTGACTAGTATAACCATTCACACTACTGTGAGATACATAGAACAATAGTTAATATATATTGTTATCTACCCAAACAAAACTCCTAGTAAAAAATGTGTTTTTATTGTATAAAAATGATTTTTAATCGGTGATTGAATTACTATAATTCATATTTAAGTATCGCATATTTTTCATGAATATTTCTTCTCAATATCCGGATCATGACACCATTAGTTATTCACCTATATGAGGTCATATGAATAATATTTGACTAAAAAAAGATTAATGAAAATAATATTAATATATTATATAACAAAATTCAGAATTATATTTCACCATTATTTCTATAAATGTTTGTCATGTTGTTAGGGTTGTGTTTCCAAATTAAGATCATCAATCTGACATCTGAGTAAAACGTTATATCTGAATTAATTATTTGTGGAAAATAATATTATTTATAGATGATATTATAATTATAAATATATTATTGTTATTATTAATTTATGAAATTTTCAAATGTTTATGTCACAATGATAATAACGACGATCCAACCTCGTTTTCCTACAAAAACACATGATATTGATGGTTCTTGGAACATTAGAATTGTTGGATGGGGAATCAAAAACAAATTTTTTGTTGTAATTTATGATTAATCTGATATATACATCCACAACAAAATAAATGATGAAAAAAATTAATGATAGATTATAAATGAATGAAAACTAAAACCAAATAATAGGAACATAACTTATTATTTATAATTAATTTAAACTATTAATGAATTTCATTGTGATCAAATAATTTATTCATTGATAAATATCAAAATGATTAAACACCATACCATATTTTTGTCATAGGAATCATGTGTAAAATCCCCCTATATATAATCCATAATAGCTCCACAAACCTCTAAACATTGACAAAGCAATCTCCTAGTGATTGTATGGTAGATCCTATCTCTTGCATCATTTTTCTCAGTTCATCATTAAAATAACTTTAATAAGGATTCTATTTAATGTTTCTAGAAATGAGAGGGGTGGAGGAGGAGGATATATCTCTTTTATTGAGATTCTTCTAGGTGATGGGTCTCTCTATGTATTTGAGATAATTATCTGAATATTGTTATACGACAAAAATAAAATGAAAAAAATCATAAGAAATAATATAATTGGCTTTATATATGACTTGGGATAGAATATAATAATTGAACATGTACCATTATTGTTTTTATTTACCCATTTAGAACCCCATGTATATAATTATAATATTATTATTAGAATATTTTGATTGGTAAAAAAATCCGGAATTAATTAATTATTATTTATATAAATAAAATTCTGCATATATTATTTGTTTGTGGTCCATAAAATTCATTCCTTCATTATTAAAAAATATTTATCAATGCATGAATAGATAATGTTTATTTAAAAAATATATTTCAATGCATTATTCAATAATAAAAAATTAATTATTATTTTTAATAAATTTTAATTGAATATTTATTAAATAATCATCTCAAAAAATATTATCTCGAGTAACTGGAGATAATATATTTAAGAAATATAAAACATTAATAATTATTAAACAATGTGAGGGAATAATATTTATTCAATTTTTAGATATTTTATTAAAATTATTATTTAGATTTCATTCTAGATACTCTTAGTTTGTGACCCTCTAGGCCTCTTTTTCGGGAGAATAAGGTAAAGAAAAATGTAGTCAAATGTTAGAATCTTGTAATAAGTCAAGGAACCCATTTAGAATGATGTAAATGATTCAATGTAATGAAACCTAATATGTATGATTATTTCTTTATATAGTCCCTCTGTGATGATTTCTCTAATTAATAAGTATTCATGTGGGTACTATCAACCTATGTTATTGATGTTCCTTTCCTTCACTTTTTAATAATTTTAACTAACTACATAACACATTTCAATGAATTTTTATTGGATTTATCGTTTCAATCAATGGGGATAATATATCAATGTACATTAAATAAGATAATATAACAATATTTTATATGGTTATTCATAAAAAAAAGTATTAATCCTAATTCACACAACAAATCATACATAACTATGAACTTGCTTCACTATAATTTTCATCAGTAAAAAAATTAATCAGCTAATAATATACATTAATAAAAATATTAATGTCTAATGATCAATACACACATCCACATATATGAACATACAATAACACAAATAAATAATAATTTTCAACTGGATGGTCTCATTATCATAATCTAAAAACATGAAATCATGAGTCTCCACCCACTATAAAAAGTATCATTTTTTCATAAAATTATTTAATTCAAAAATAGAATATATAAATTTAACAATACTATTTCGGAAGTTTTGTGTTATCATCATAGTACAAAACATCTATGAGCATTCAATGAGAAGACTACAAATATGAAATTACCATATACTCTTTTCTGTAGAATAAGGATTGATATTTTATAATATGATTATTAATTTTCTAGAAAATAAAATTTTTGTAATAATAAATTACATAGAAGTTGGTTCTAGGGAACCAAATACAATAGACTACCACTTACACTAAATATTACTGAAAATATCCCTTAATTTACTAGATCTCATATGATACTCATGGTTTTGTTATGAAAATAAACTAGCTAAGTGGTCTATAACATTTTCTTTGATGAATTGGAATTTTACTATAACATTACCAATGAATGAAAAATCCATCAATAGGTAGTACTTTCGAAGAATGTGGTTTATCCATTGGTGTGACCATGGTTATTTAGAAAGATCCATCTTTCCAATTTTATCACTATATAATGTGATTGGGTCCTTAAATATCGGTACAACATCACGATACTAGATATACATTCATATATAAGTGTTTGTTTGGATACATATGAATCCCCTATATTCTCCGACTCCATTGTCGAATTGGAGACAATAAGTTTATTTAAACTCTTCCAACTCACATATTCTGTATTGATACAACATACATATCTTGACTATGACTTTGTATCATTATTGAACACTTGAATCAAAGAATGTATATAAACACTGAGAACTGAATCCTATTCTCTTTTGTACTCGATGATCATATCCTTATATCATCTTAGATTATTACGGATAACCTTAACAGTAGACCAATATTCTTCACCTGAATCAAATTTATATATTACTACCATGATCGATTTATAGTAAAAATCAATTTGATTTAATAACATGGAATAAATTATAGGTGCATTCACAGAATCATATGAGATATTAATCATTCTCTCCCTCTCCAATGGTGAATTTGGAAACATTCTCGTAGATTGACGAATACCAAGCAAAAGTTGAACCAATCCATACATAAATTGTTTCATTACATATATATTTATAATGTGGTCAATGTATGTTCCATTAATTAGTCCAAGATTCCTCTCAGGTATATCAATAATGATCATGATCCTTAGAATGTAGACTAATTCACATATGTCATTCATAGAGAACAAATTTGTTTAACCATTATTCCATAGATTATAATACTTCTATGTCATTTCAAATAAGTAATATGTCATCAGCCTATATTAAAAGGATAAATAATTCACATCTAGTAAGGAACATGAAAACACAAGGCTCACATTCATTCTAAATTAAGCCAAATACATTTATAGAATAATAACCCGGAATGTACTATTACCTAGATGCTTACATCCATCAATAAATACATTTATTTAGCTTCCATATATTTTTCTCATCATCAAGAATACTAAATATCCATGTTGTTTCATATAGAAATATTCTTAACGATTCCATTATAGTAATGTAATTTCAATATCGATTTTGAAAAGTTAATATTCATGGAAAAAAACTCTATTATGTAAAACATGGATTGATTTAAACATTGACACTGGAGAAAATATTTATTTGTAGTTAATTCATTTACAATGTATTAACCTTTTACCTATATGAATTCCTTATTGGTAAAAATATAATATTCTATGATCATATCCTTTTTGAAGGACCATTTTCACCCAATATTCATTACATTTTTAGAAAATCAACCAGAACCGTGACTTAGTTATAATACATGGATCCATTTTTCAATTCACAGCTTCATTCCATCATGTATATTCTTAGATATCTATTTCCTATTTATGGAATTATTGTGATGGTCACATTTCTATTTGAGGGTTTGAATATGTAGTATCTTTTTATTACCTTCAGATAGCCTATAAAGCTGATATTTTTTCCCCAGGTTACTAGTTTATATCCTATGAAGGTGTAAAAATATTATCATGACCACAAACATGTAAATTTGACAATACTAGTTATTCTCAAATCAATAACATGAAGGAAATTTTATTTTCCTATTTTTTTTACTTTGTTGTCCATGTACAATGTAATTTTTAACACATATACCCAAACAGATAATGAAACATCTACATGACCCATCATAGACCTTTCCTTTTATAAAATGTATGAATCCCCCTTCCTCTAACACCATAAAACTATTGTGTATAATTTTAAGTGAGTTGATAAATAATTCCAAAATTCAATTTCAAGTCAATAAATTCTTATTTATGGTATTCACCCCCTCAATTTGATTGAAGAATTGTTATCTTATTTCCATGTTGATTGCATAGTTCAATAATCAATTCATTTAATTTCTCAAATGGATCATAATTATAAATCATCATGTAAACATAGAAATATTAACTCATGTCATAAATAAATGTTATAAAGCAATGATACCCACCTCAATATTATATTATAAGTGGTCTACACACATTAGTGTGTACCAATACTATAATCCCAATGGCCCTTTTTACCTATCCACTGATTTTTGGTTTTCCTTTCTTTCCATATAAATTTTATTGTCATATATTAAGTGTCTTTATAATTACCGATTTTAAATAACCAAATGACACCAATATTATGTATGAAAAAGTTGGTGATACAACATGTGGATATTATATGAAACTTGTGAACATGATTTGTTATCAATTTAGAATAAATGTTTTTCATAAATATACATATAAATATCATTATTTAAATAATATATAACATAACATTAATTCTGGGGTAAATCAACCTCTTCAAGTCCTATAGTTTTTTAGTCACTTGATATTTTTCCATGTCCTAAAGTGGTCAAGGGCCATGATAATCTATAATGAAATGTATCTGTCACTCTTCCATCTGATAGAATATTGTAGTAGGTCTTTGTTGATCATAAAAAGGATCCTTTTGACAATCTTGGGGAAGTCAGCATTGGTAGTGAGGCTGATATTGGTTCTCTTTGCATATGGCAAGGTAATAGAGATAGATGGATACCTCTTAAGATAGGGAAGGGAGACAATACCAAAATCAATATTAGTGACCTTCTTCAGAATGCTTCCTGCCCCAAAAAAAAGTTATGAGGTCCCCAATGCTAGCAAGAAAAAAATTGTACAATCTAAAAAAGGGGGTCACAACCCAGATATCATGTTAAAATGAAGATTATTTTCTATAATTTCCGGGGGTTGGCTAATAGGGAAACATTTAGGTCTATAAGGATTTTTATTCAATATCAAAGACCTCTCTTTATTGGTTTATCCAAACCAAAAATAATATTTTCTTCTTGTATTGCTAATTTGGAAATTTGGGTTTTCCTAGGATTAGTTCAAACAACGATTTTTCTGAGATCAAGAGGATATAGTTTTTTTCCACAATAATCCATTTCAGATATTTTTCGTATTGTTTGTACTGAGTAGCACATAACTTATTCGTTGAGGTACCTTGGTTATCAATATTTTTGTACCTTTGTGTATTATTTTAAAACCTATTAGGATCATAAAAGATTATGGCATGATATTGAGAACCTCAATTCAACTATTTATGGTCCTTGGGTAGTCCTGTGAGATTTGAACGCCATAAGGAATCTAGATGATAAATTGGGGTCCATAACCAATGATATTTCATCCAAGGATATTACAGCTTGTAATTATTCTAATGTGATGTATGAGGGCAATGTAGTTGTAGCTAAATATACTTGGTATAGAATGTTTTTGAAGAAGTTTGTATCTAGTCATATTGACAGGGATTTTTTCAATGATGATGGTCTTGACTCTTGGGATTACTTTTCTTGTATGACTTTATCCAGATTCAATTCGGATCATCATCCCATATTGGTTGACTTGAGGGGTAATAATCCTCGAACTCCTTTACCTTTTAGGTTCCAAAAAGAATGTATCAATCACCCTGAGTGTAGATCCATTATTTATCTATATTGGATCTCATTTAATTGTAGGAATGATGATTTTTCTTATGTCATCAAGATCAAAATCATTAAAATGGATTCTAAAACATAGAGAAAATGTCATTTTAGTTCTCTTGACAAGGAAATATCATCTCATGAAGATTATCTCTAGAATTTATAGGAAAAAATGTACCTTTTTGGAATTCTTATGGGATGTTCAAGAGGAATTAGAGTGTATTTGAAATCTGAATAATATTTTGAATTTTAATAATTCCATTAAACAAGATATTTTCAAGGAATAATGGTTGAAGGATGGTGATAATAACAACATGTTCTTTAATTCTCTCTATAAGATAAGTAAGGTTTCTATGCCTCTTTATTTATTAAAAAATGGGGACCAGATTATTGACCATAGGGGGGATCTTTAAATTCATGTGATTTATTATTTCATGGATCTTTTTAAAGGGTCTGGCCTTCCTAATGATCCTTTGGAATGTATCATTAACAAAATTTTGGATCATGAATACAAAATCAATCTCACTGCTATCCCATTAAATATTGAGATCAAAGAAGTATTCTTCTATCTCAGATCTTAGTGTTCGCTGGGCCTAGATGATTTTAGTAATATTTTCGTTTAATAATATCCAGACATTGTTCAATTTTATGTTTTTAGGCTTTTCATTCATTTCTTTAAAGGGGGTTCCCTTTCACATGGGTTTACTGCCTAGTTTCTGTATCTGATTCCAAATGTGGATAATGTCAACGAAATACATCTCTTCAGGATAGTTTCTTTAATTAAATATATCCACAAAAGCATTTTTAAATTTTTCTACAAGGATGGATTTGATTGTAGTAAATATTGTTTCTCAAAATTAGATTAGTTTTATCAAAGGGTGATCTATTTGGGATTTCATTACCACTACTTCTGAATGTGTCAAACTGTTAAAGAAATCCATGAGGGGAGGAAGAATTTCTCTCAAGATTGATGTTAGGAAGGCCTTTGACACAATGAAATGGAGATTCATATGGAATTTTCATGAAATTTTGGGTTTAACGATGACATTATTTATTGGTTCCATTCAATTTTTTGAACTACTCATATCTCTATATTTACTAATAGATCCCACGCGAGGTTTTTTTATTGTTCCAGAGGGGTCAGACAAGGTGAAACCAATTATTCTATTATTTTCTCAACTTCCAAGGATTTCCATAGTATAATTCTATGCATTATGGAAGGAAATGGGAAAATGAAGGTGATTAATGTAGATCGTGGATTGGTTTTCCCAACTCACTTCTTTTATGATGATGACATTATTCTTTTCACAAAGGGGGATAATAGAAATTTCTAGAATATCAAAAGATCCCTTAATCATTACTCTACTGTCTCTAAAATGAAATAACATGGGACAAGTATTTCATTTACATTGGTAGGAACATCTCTATTTCTAGTAAGAGTGATAGTGTTCTAGAGTTGGGAATTCATGAAGTAGTGCTTCCCTTCAATTATTTGGGGGTGCCTTTGTATCAGGAGATTCATAAGGATTTCTATTTCATATAGATATATAGCATGGTCAGAAGAGATCTTGTTCTTGGAAAGGAAAAACTCTCACTATGGCTGGTAGGGTTTTTTGGATTAATTCTATTATTTTATTTATGAATTTTTATTCTTTTATGGTGTAAAAATAGAATATTTCCATAATTTGGAAAAAATTGTTTCTCTCATGAACATAATTTTGAGCAAAATCATTCTTTAGAGGAAGCTGGATATGGTTTCATAAAGGAACTTTTGTAAACCTTGTAATGATGCGTGTTTATGTAGAAAAATCCTTGAGCTCCTCAACGATTCTATAGAAGATTATTTTATTTGGAGACTCTTTAATAGCATATCTGAGTCACACTCCTTCCTTCTAGTTAAATTTATGAATAGTATTATGAAGGGTTCTTTTAATCATTTTGATTCTTCTATTTGGACTGCCTTCAAAAACCATTTTTCCTCAATATATCGTCATTCAAATGGATTATTTCTAAGGATTCATCTCATGATTTTTGGAAGGAAAATTACTATGATAATCCACCTATTGATTTAGTGGGGGTGTAAACACTAAAATGGTTTTGATTATATATATTAGAGACCAACTCATTAACATAGAGGATCTTTGAGAGAAAATAGTGAATCCTATTAACAATTATAGTTTCTCTAGTAGGGTGGATTTCTATGCCTGGAAACCTACTGCTAATGGTTTTCTTTCTTTAAATTATTTTACAGGATCAATTTGAATTAAAATGAGTACTTTTGGTGGATGAGGGGTTGCACAAGAATTTCATTAGGTCATCTTGATCTATATTGGATTGGAGATTTTCTCATCAAATATTCCCAAAATATTGTTATTTTCAAAACTATGGAATATTTGTATATTCCTCATGTTGTTTTGCAATCAACATAGTGAGTATAAATGTCATCTTTTTCATATATTTGTTGCATCATCTTCAATGTGGAATTTATTTGGAATTTTTTTTGAAATCTCATTTACAAAGATGAATTTTATTCATGATTTCATTCATAGTTGGGGGTCCCCCTCTAATTCCACAAAACTGTTTGATTTATTACCCGTTTCAACATCTGAATTTTTACATTACATTTGGTATATCGGCAATCAGGTACTCCATTCTGGTGTGTCCTTCTTGTCCTGCAATGCTCTTGCTCACATTCTTGCTACTATTCAGGAGGCCATTATTCCAAGTAAACATTTCTTCTCCAATTCAATTTAGGACTTGACCGTTCTAAAATAGATTAGAGTAAAGGATATTTTTGGCCTCCACATGGTATATTGGAAGTTTTATGGAAGCATCCTATTTCTAGTTGGATTAATGTCAACTATGATAGTGATTCTCGGGGCAATTTGGGTCCCTCCAACTATGGTGATATCTTCAGATAATACAATGGAGTTTTTTTGGATTTTTTCATGGTTTTTGTGGAATTACCCCTTCACCTGAAGTTGAGATTCTTTGTGTTATTGTGTTGGTGGAACATGCTAGGATACATGGGTTGAAAAATCTCTAGCTTGAGAGTGATACTATGACTATTGTTTCAGATATTAGGTTGGGATATCTTCACATATCTTGGAAGATCACTAAACATTGGTTCAATTTCATGGATTATATTTACTCAATGTATCACATCATCACTCACACATATCGAGAATAAAATTCGTTGGAAGATGGCCTATAAAATATAGGTGTTGGTGGTGATGATATACAGTGGTATGATCATTTTCCTCATGAGTTTTTACCTCTTATTAAGAGAGATTGTGATAAGACTCGTGTTTTCAGACTGGTTTGTGTTGTATGTTTTTGTTCAATAAAGGATCCTTTCTTTTCATGGAAAGGTCTCATCTCTATTAAAAAAACATAACATAACGTTTATTTAAAAAATGAACATATTTTTTCTCCAATAAGAAAAAAACCATCTATACCTAGGAATAATATATAAATTATGTAATTAGAAAAATTCAAAACAAAGTAACAATATTTTAAAACAAATATCAATATTTGTAGAAATAAATGGTGGTGGGATTCAATAGAAATAGTTATTGTCCTCAAGATATTAGTATCCCTCCAATCCAGATCTCTAATATAAATCATTCAAAATCAACATGGATCTTGCAATTGGATATGTATGCGAGAACTAGTAGATTTATCTACCACCCAATGTGTAGATATTAAGGGTGTACACGTGATATGAAATGTAGCTTTACCTTCTCCATTATTTTTGTGCAATTCCTCTTTTAGTGTCCGGCATTGCCACATGAAAATCCAAATGATTATTTTCCCTTCATTTCCTCTAGACTGTCAACGTAATATAATGGTAATTCCCCTGAGATTTATACATCTTATGGTTCCTGGTCCACATTTCATTTTTTTTAATTATATTGTATTCAACATATGGTCTAGGGTTTTTCACACCGCATGTATTTTTTCATTGGGTGAATGCAAGTATGAATCTATTAATGACTCTTCATATTATTATGCCTGTTATAATTAAAAATAAACCATAAAATAAATTGGGTATTGAGGAATGTATTGGATCTATGTGAAACTCATCTATAATTTTAATCACAAAGATATAAAAGTGTTTAAGTAATTCAATAAGATTGATTACATGGGGCTAAAATAACATCGACTCTCCATGATTTCATGTAAATAGATTATTAGAGATCTTGTATCTATCTAATATTAACCTCCCTAGATAGAGATCGTCATTTTCAAACATCATGTTATATACATCCATGTAATCATGATACATTATAAGATAATTGAAAATAGATAATAACATGAATCATTGGTCTTTTTTAATATTATTCCAATGTTCTCATAGAGAGGGAACTCTTCCTTACAATTTATTTGACAAGGATCATTAGGAATTGGATCTTCCCAAATTAATAATTTCATTTTATTGTTTATGATAAAACAAACATTTCTTTTTCTATTCATGGATGTTTCTGAAGGTGAGGATACTATGATTCTTATATATGGATTAATGTTATTATTTTGAACTAATATCTAATGTTGTTTCCGAAAATTATAATATCAATATTTTATAATTTAATTCCATAAAAGTGGAAAATAAATATTTTGTTAAATATATTAATCTTTTTGTTTTTTATTGAACCACAATAACCCTCACTATAAGATTTAGAATATCATATTCAATGGAAATATGGTGGAAATGACATATATTCATCTTCACATAAACCATACTTGAGTATAAATAGTTATTTGAATTTTTTAAGGTAAGTATTAAAATTATAACAACATTAACTCTTAGTTACTTTATTTTTTGTGTGGGCACCCAAATCCTGAAATCCTAAAAGTGGATTCGCTTAAAAATTTTCTCTTTGTTACATAAAGTATTAATTTGAAAAAAAACCCTTTGATTTCAACTATATTAAATCAACCCAAAACATAAAATTATAATTACCCAATAATTGATATCACCACAACATAGGTCTGTAAATCACATTGAACTATGGTTCAATTTTAACGTTAGTCATAGAAGTAATCAACAAAATATTATATATAATTGAGGTATTTTTATGATTACATGTAAATTTCCCATTTTTTATCATTAACTCAAAAATTTAATTTTAACTGGATTTACATAAGTGATTAAAGATGTCAATGATAGTGTTTAAGCATAATCTAATTTTAAGTTATATCTTGGAATATTTTTAATTCATTAATTAATGTATTATTAAGAATATATCCATAATTAAAATAACCATGAACTTGATTTGAAAAATAAAAATGATGTTTAATAATCATTTTATATTAATATATTTTAGTTTATCCAGAGGATGATGAACTATCCATTGTCTATGGTGAAAACACATTGAATCCTAACAAGGTTCATGTTGCGGCTTTCCACCAATCCCCCCAGGAGCCTTATATATTTTTTCCTTTGCCAAAAACATGATCCACCTCCATTGACATGGGAGTCCCATCTAGTGAATAATATTTAACACACACACACTTGAGGGGAACCATAGATTGGATATGGGTTTACATAAAAGGAATCCATTAGCATGAAAGCTTATACATAATGAGGGGATGGTTAAGGTGATGGTAATAAATTTTATTTAGTAATTTATTAAATGGCATCCAATTTATAAAAAATGTATGTTCTGTTCTCAAGACCTCCCATATAAATTCAACGAATTATGTATTTAATAAAAAACATTCAATTCTAATCATTATTATGTATGATAAATGATACCCGATTGAATTATTTACCATCTATAGTTAATAAAATTGTTATCATAACTATAGTCTAACTATTGTTTATATTCACATCCATGATAGTTTTAAACTAATTAAATAAATTTATTTAAAATTAAAAATGTTCAATACATATACGTTAGAGAAAACACGGTGAGTACCTATCTGAACTAACCTATGTTTATTATGTTTGTATACAATTTACAAATGAGACATGTGGAATATATATATTATCACATAATGAAATTATGTGTACATATTCAAATATATAACAGAAGGAACACATGTTATTTGTATAGTTGGTTATGTATCAATGCAGGTAGATAAAGGAATGAATTATGAATTGTACTAGATATATAGTTATGATAATGAAAAATAAATTTATTAAATATTTAATATATATATATATAGAACACATTATATGAAATTGAAAGAGTAAAATACATGACACAAATAGAACATGATGATATGTTTTCTGTGGTGAAATAAATTAATATTCATTAATTTTTTATTTCACAATATACATGTTGTCAACTATCTAGTTACTCAACATATATATTTCTCAATATCAATTTGGGGAATAGGATTAGGGACTCATAATGTAATCTTACCACCAAAAAATAGAGTACACAACATTTTTTCATTGAGTTACATGGTCGAAAATCATGAAGGTAGTGTGAGAAAATACATGGAACAATATTGATTAAAATATTGCATGTCATCAATGAATGTTACACAACATATAGTCCAAATGATTAGGTACCATCCTGTTTCTTTAAAAAAATGGTCTATTAAAAAAAATCCATGTGTCATAAATTCTCATGGCTCTAAATAATTAAAATTTATAAATTTTTTATTTAACATGGGTATATGAAATTTACTCTTCGACATTCCATCCAGAATTCTCACCACTATCAAACGAGTTCTTGGAATTTTTTTGATTCATAATATTAAATGATTTTGATTATATTTGAGAGAAAAAAATGTAATATGAAAGGATATAATGTATATGATTAAATAATAATTAGCCTAAAATTTAAAAAAAATTAGTAAATAAATAATTAAAACTATTATCTATATATTATTTAAATAAATTATGTGACTATGTTTGTACAACATGAATGTTCCTAGAATAGAAAAAGCACTAATTGTGGATTTCTAGAATTTTTTTTTCATATTTGACGGTTAATTAAAAATGAGTTTTTCTGATAAAATCCATGACCAACAGTATTGAATCAATGATTAATTTATGAGGGAAAATCATAATAAAACCTTATAACTATAAAACATTATTTAAAATTAATTATAAAATTTAAAATAATTACCTTGCTATGAAATTATTTCATTATTAACGAATATGTAAATGCCAATATGTCATACCATCATTATTTTGTTGGAATAAAGTATATATTTCCTCAAGGTTTAATACACATGTTATAAACAAATTTTATAACATCATAATAAGAATATTTAAAGCTAGAATGGTAGATCCGAACAATTGGGTTGATCAACTATGTTCCGCATAAAATCCCTTAAAATGATTCCTTTTGATCTCTATCGAATTTGGAGTGTAGGAGGATAATGATCCATTTTTTTATGGGGAGAAATAAAGGATAATTGATTTATCTATAGATTTGATAGAATTTACTGATTATGTTCTAATCCCTGAAGAAAATTGCATTACCTTAATAGAAATAATATAAAGTGTTTCATATACTATAACCGAATGAAAATAATAATATCATATTAAAAAAATTTATTTTTCAAAATCCCGATAAAACCACATGAATTTAATAATATTATTATTATTATTATTTCATAAAAAATTAGACACTAAAATATTAATTAAATATTATTCACTCAAATAATATTCAATATATAGTATTCCCCACTACACCATAAAACACATTATGACATTCCATAACAATATTTATCAAGCCTTGAATATTACATTTTTATTTATAAAATAAATATCAATACATTATTTTGTAATAAATAGATAAATTATATATTAACTAAATAGCAAATAAATATTTATTAAATATTTTAATCACAAAATATTCTCTTAAATAATTGGTAATATAACATTTTCAATCAATAAAATATGAATAATTATAATACCACATTGATGAATAAAATGTATCCCACATGTTAAATAATATATAATATTATTATTTTTCTGGGGTACTATATAGGAATATTATCTCACACTCTAGGACTCTTTATTATAGTAATTAGATTATATATCTCAATGTCCAATTTTAGAGTATACCAACAAATCATGGAATCCTTAATAAAAATGTTAATGTCATAATGACATAAAACCTCATTTGTAATTTTAAGAGTTAAAATAATCCCTTTATCATGATATATCTAATTAATAACGTTTAATTCTACTACTACCAACCTGTGCACTGAATTTCCCTTTATTTTACATTCAAAAAATTAATATTTCATATAGAATGCCATTTCCATGGATTTATTCACGTTATATATTTTCCATTGATCGGTCACAGATATAATCTAACATGATTGAAAAAAGGTAAAATTCATTTCTCATGTTATTCAATAAATAAGTATTACTCATGATGCACCCAGCATATCCAACATAACCATGAACATGTATCATCATAGTTTTAAACAATACATAAAAATAAATGACTCTTGGTATTCATTAATAAAAAATTAGTTTTTATATATCAATATACACATATTTTGATAGGATCATCCCCTAACACATATTAATATGGATTTACTAGTGGTGTGTATCATAATAATATTCTCTTATAATTGAAATTACCAAGTGTGTGCAGCATAAAATGGTTACTCAAATTCCTTCGACTATCTACGAAGGAAATATTTTATCAATTAGGTCCCTAAAATTACAATATATAGATATTGGACATACATACACACAAAAATATATATTAATTTATATAAATAGGTTGTGGAGCATCTAGGTTTCCATCATTGTCATGAACTACTATGAAATTTCAGTATAACAACTACTGTTAGGAAATTATCACATACTATGTTCGGAAGAAGAACAATCATGATTTTCAAAGAATCCTGTTAATAATAAAATGCAATGATTTCATGTAATTATAAATTACAAAGATGTTGTTTTAGTGTAAATAAAAATAAATGATATTTAGAGTCCTTTTATTTCTCTAACCTTTTTTATTATATCTTTGGAATTAGACATTATAGGAATTAATATGAATTGTTGGATTGAATCCCATGTACTCTCTATATATTGTCATATGTTAATAAAATTTGTATGAATTTTCACCCCCAATAAATTTTTTATTCTAATATTTTCTATGTCTTTGTATCCATTTGTTTTTCATCAACATCATTTATGTATTTAACATTATGTTTTTTGAATTAATCTTTTCAAACAAGATCATTCTAATATATTTTTTTTAGAAATTTATTATGGTTTCAATCAGGGTTCAATCGATTTTAAAAAATTCTTATCAGCATAATAATCTTCTCTTCATAGAACATCATGAATATGTGACTATCAATGAAAAAAAGTATTACATGAAAAGGGTATGTAAAATTTTTCATTAAACATTATTATTTTAAAAACCCATTTAAAATTTCATTCAACTACACTTATTTGAATCACTCCATTAAAAGGTGAGACATATTTTCTATATAATTTATTCTTACTTTTTATTTCTAACCTCTTGATAAATAATATAATAACAAGTTTCAAAAATAATCATGGGAATAATAATGATCTCATGAGGAAATTTAATTAAGAAAGAATAGTAAATTTACCATTAATTCCCAAAATCTAACATGACTTGTTAATGAATTAAATAGTCGATGAAAAGATAGAAATAAGTAATCGTAAATAATAATTAAAAAATATCACTCAAAAATGATAAAAATTGAATACACTTCTTAAATTTAATTATTTATGTAAACTATATAAATTATTTCAAGAACCTGATAATGACATAATATAATTTCATATATTTTATCTAATTTAAAAACATTATGGTTTGAACCATCATTTTTTTTTTCAAATGAACATAATGTAGATATAAATTTTTTTAGAAATACCCATCCCCAAATGTGGGATAAAAATGAATAATCATATATTCATGAAATTTTATTGAAGAAACTATAATACCTAAACAAATAATTATTCATTTATTCCTATTGTGAATGAAATTATTTATTGAAAAATACTTTTTCATTCATTAAAGTCAATGAAAATGTAACACCTTCATAATGTAAAAGGAAAGACTATTCTCAATATCCTAAAATATACACCACATCGAGTGTAAACAAATTATTAAATAGTATTATGTGATATTTATCTCCTAGCCAATTGAATGACAGAAATAAATGGTATTAAATAAATTATTAAAATATTTATTGAACATGTATATCAATTGAATTCATTATTTAAAAATTAATTATAATTTAATACGAATTCCAATTTAAAAAAATGATGTGGTTTTATAAAAAGTCTTTTTATACCCATAATGCATTATTATAATAATCAGTCAAATAACTCAATATTAGTGAAAGATATTAATGAGATTTAAATCTCATAAATTTAATAAAATTTTATTAAAATCATCGTATTTGTTTTATAGGATTAATATAAAAATAAATCCATCTTTAAGCACAAGAATAATGATTTTCCTAAAATTCCATTTTCCATCATTTAAAATAGCATGTTTTTGAAAAATAAATTTTGAAACATTTATGAATTTTATTTCAAAAAATGAAATTACATTTTATAAATATAAATATCAAAATTATCTTAGTGTGATTTTTTTCTTTTTCAGAGATGTTTCATCTATTGATTAGTTGTGAAGATACTTAAATGTATTTGAAAAATTCTTTTCATGTAAATTATTATTTGTAGTTCAATTATATTTTAAATTATATTTACATTAATTTGTTAAATTATACATGATTGAAAAACAATTTGTCATTGTAATAAGTTTCACATGGAAATAAGATTTTAACATTTCAAAATATGAACGTTTTTCACATTATAACCCTGATTTTTGGATACATCTAAAGAATGAATTTTAAATTTAATCATTCCAGTTACATGAATTTAATTTCAGTAAATGTATTAAATAGTTGGAATCAAATGGTAAAAATTAGGCAGTAAACCAATTTACATTTTTTTAAAGAAAATTTACTCAGGTAAAAAATAAATATTTTCTGATATATGATATAATGAAATAGGATAATGTTAAAAGAAAAAGGATTAAAATAAAAAAAACTATACATATTAATCGGTTACAGAGGTACAGATCAAACCTAAAAAGGAATTAAATATTTAATTATATACCAATTCATGTAAATTAATTCCACCTCAATCTGTATGACTTTAATTATAAAATAATCATCAATTAATCACTTAAAACCACCCCTCCTTAAGTATAAATACCTCCCCTCCCCACCCCTTTTCTCTTAAAAATCATTTAATACTCTAAAATATCAACCAAAACAGATCCTCCTCACTCTCCCCATGTACAAGTTATAATAGTCTCACAAAAATACCATATCCATGGTCTTATAGGAGTCCCTCAAGGACACGATAATCAAGATGAGGTTTTATCTTCATTGAAGGAAGTTGAACCTAATGTAAGGGACTGCATCTCAATATTCTCTTAATGAGTAATATTTATGTGTTTTACACCCAACTTCTTGTATGAGGTGTATATACCACCCATTTGACATATCATATCTTGAATTTTTTAGTGATATTTTATCTTAACGATTTTATAAATTTCATTCCTTCATATGGTGTAATATACAGAAAATTTGATGTTGTATGGGACACTATGATTTAAAAACATACTTTCAATTGCCTCATGATTTAATTTAATAATATTTTCCTCCATATAAATTTTCTTAATATAAATTTTTATTTTCAAATAAAAATATTATAATGTAAATTTTATGTCCATTTTTATTGGCATTTAATGGATTTCAAAAGGAATCCATTTTAATGTTTTAAATGGAATGTTTTGAAAACCCACTAAATGTATGTTATATTTTTAATATACTTGGAAAACAATGTTCTTACAACATTGTGAAAATTATTTGGTTTCAATATTCCTATTTAATAATAAATTTTTCCTTAAAATAAAAATATATATTTCAATTTTTCTGGTAATTTGGAACTGAATATGTTTTTTAAGTAAAAGTTTTTTTGGGTATTGAAAATGTGGTTTTAAAACAAAAGTGTATGTTTATATATGTTGTTAATATATATTAGAAATGTTTTTAAAAGCATATTGTGAATTATTATTTTATTCATTAATTGTTTCTTAAGCATTATATCAGAAATAGGTAAGAACAATACAACTTATTTGAAGGGTTGACCCCCATCACAGACCATGGGTGATCCTAATAAGGCTTATTCAAAAGGTTTAGACTCATTATAGCTCACATGTGAGCCTGATATAGCTTATATAGTCTGTTGAGATGCGTTATAGCTTATGAGAAATAGGTGAACATGATATAGATTATACGAAGGGTTTCACCCATTTTAGCTCATTGGTGAGCTCAATAAAGCTTATACAAAGGGTGACCCCAATTATAGATCACACATGCTTTGGGTAATTATAAATTGGGATGTTGGAAATGTGTTTATTAATATTTTAAGGGTTTTGAATTGTTTTTATGAAATTGATTTTATATTTCACCTAATGTAGTATTGTATTTCTTCAAATGAGAGGTAAAAGGATTTTTAGAGCAAAATATTTGAGTTATTTTTGTTTTGTTTTTTATCACAAAATAAAAAAATGGGCTTTCCATGACATTTATTAGATTAATGGTTACCTTTTATTTAGTTAACATCCCTATTTATATGTGTTTATCCCTTGATTTATAATGTTTTTAATGTCTTTAAGGAAGTGTATGTGAAGGGAAGAGATCATGGTGATAATTTGGAAGATATTTCCTAAAGAGAAACAAAGTCATATGTTAATGATTTGATTTATTGTATAATTGAAAAAAATGGATACTATGTATTTTTTTCAATAAAAAATTAATGGGTTTAATTACTAATATTTTTTCCTAATTCTCAAAAAGAAAAATAAAATAAAATATCATTTAATGTGAATTCTAGTTCAAAAACACATTAATTACTAATGTTTAACTATAAATGCATATCATCGATATAAATGGATGGTTTATACATCTTTAGATGTTAGTTTAGTGTTCATAACATTCCATAAGAAGATATTAATTTATATTTAAATTGAAATAATATATTGTTTTTTCTATTATATTATATTTTTATCTAATGTATATTAGTTTATAATGGATTTTGTGTGGAGGAAACAGGAAAAATGTAGTGGGAATGAACTAAGAGATAATTATCCTTCCAAATCATCTTCACAAGATAGATGGAATTGGACCATAATAGTTTGTTTTATAGATGTAATAGTTGAAATAATCTATCAACAGTGTTTTTATACATTTTATAGATGAAACTAATGTTACATAAAGTAACATGTCCATAGTAGAGAGATTCATGAAACACCCCTCATCATTCAGTTGATCATCATACCTAGTGCTAGATGAAGGATGGATCAATTAACAAGAGATGATATATGAAGACATTGGATGTATGGAATGTCTAATGGTATATCTTCCATTTAAAATTTTTATAGTGATTTGGACCGATGGTGGAATACTCATAAGAATGCTAGAGAGAAATAAGATATAAATTCCATCGAATGGGAAAATATTTAGAATGTATTCCCTGATAAATATTGTCATTAGATTATTCAACATAGTATGGAGATAAAATTTGATTATGTCTAGAAAAATGAGGAAACTTCTATGGCCACATATGATGAAAATATCACAATATGAGAATAATATGTTTTGAATTTAATTATGGACATTAATAAAAAAAATTATATATTTTACATAGGACTCAATCATGTCTCTGAAGAGCATTTTCCTCATGAGAATATAAATTTTATGAGAAAGTGGTTCTTTGTGATGAAAATGATTATACGGAGTTTGTCGTCACGTATTTTTTTAGAGAGAATAAGACTAATAAATGGTCATGGTGGTAGGAAATGGATAAAACGGAAACTATGAATTTTGGACGTAAGCCTAAAAAGTATTCCATGTGTGGTAAAATACATCATAAAGAATTTATTTCAAGATATATAAGGTCTTAATAGTGTGGTATGTTAGGTCAAATGGTTTGTGACTACACAAAGAAGAGTCATGAAAAATCCATGAATGAGAGGGCAGATATCAAATCAAATGTGACATGTTTAATTAAAGTAGTTGGATCATTAAGAAAATATGTTTATGAATATGGTTAAATAGGATGGAAATCATGAGTATTGGAAACCAAATGATCTATCAATTTCATTTACTATTACTACAGTTGATATTAGTCCATCTGTAGATGCGATGAAAGCTTTTATGAGACTAATATTTTTTTTAAGGATGGTCATATGTTTAATGTATTAGTCACTCAATTTTTTATGTTGTAAGTAATGGGTAAAAATTAAGAGACATTTATTAAGGTTGAACTTTTTTGAGGTATATATAACCCTTAAATCTATGTTAGGATAATCATTATTTTAGAATAAAAGCATTTATTGTTTTGGATATAATTTTAAATGTTATAGATAACTTTTTGGGTTTATATGATCTTTAATTTTGAGTTAATTTTAAAGATTTTACATTTTTTTGGATTGAAAATAAATAAAACCTGATCACCTTGAATGATAATTTTTTTTAGTTTTGAATATATTAATGATATTTGGACGAATTTATAAGGTTTTTGAGAATACTATAAGAGCATTATAGTTTTAAAAAATATTAATCCTACAGACCATGTGACATCTCATCATATCTGACAAGTGTGTAGGAATTAATCCCACTACCGAAGGGAGACAAGGTTGTATTCCAAAACACAATCCTATGTCTATTCCCGTTTTAAATGAATTTTTATTTTTAGTTAAATTATTTTATATATAAATAAAACGTTTATTTTTGAAATATTTGTTTCCTCGAACATATATCCATGGGTTTATAAAATGAATTTGGGATTAGGTGATTAATTTTATAATAGAGGGTGTTATATATTTGGGAAACTCTATATGATTATGGTAAATAAAATAAATTTTTATTTTTTGTGTTTAGTTAATGTTGTTTTTTATTTTGGAAGAATTAATGACTTTATTGATTATTTATGATGATTTGTGAGTAATTACCATATCCAAGATATTAGGAGATTTGGGAAATTTAATTTTGGGTTGAGTCATTATGAGTGATTTTTTTCATTGATGAAAAATATTATTTTGGAATTCTAGGTAATTAAATTCTTCTGATTTTTGGGTTTAAATTTTACTCTATTTATTTTGTGTAATTTTACGAATATATATATTTTCGAATAATCTCTATTGAGAATTGGGTATAACTATTGAATTTTAGAGATTATTGTAGTTTTCAGCCACATAACATTATATTTTTGTAAGAGAATTTCCTTATCTTGTAATTAAATTTTGGTTTTTTTTAATTCTTAATGATGGAATGAATATATAGATATACATTTGGGTATTTTTTTGTTAATATAATTTGATTTTGATACTTCGTGTCAGAAAACTCATCTTGAATACTCATCATTTGGAGAAAAGATGTTATTATGGGGGAAATTAATTAAAGGATGAAATTATATTATATTCAAGAAAGTATGTATCTTTATGTTATTATTATATTTATTAATATATTTGATCAATTTTAGGAAATATATTTTGAAAAAAAATGTAATCTAATTAATTCTCATACCGATAAATTAGTTTTCTTTTAAACAATAGCAGATATAAAATTTTTTCACTGTAAAAATAATCCTAACCATTTTATATATCACTCTCTATGATAACATGATATTTAGATTTCTCTTCCAAATCCATGATTTCATAAATGAGACCATTGTATTTTTTATGTCATGTGTCCTTTGAACATTCTTTATACTTTTTTAATTTACAAATTTTTATTTACCCACCATTCGATGTGGGATTTTAAAAAAAATATTTTGAAAATTCATACCCCTAGTATTTTGATACTAAGACCATATTGATATAATGACATTTATTATGGGTGAAGTAAAACTCTAAAATTTTAAATGAAATTATTATTCTCAAAATAATAAAATATTCCCCACAACGACCATAACTAAATGCTCAAATAATATTATGTGATACATATCACCTATTTGTTTAAATTAAAGATTGAAAGAAATTAACTAAAATATAAAAATATAGTTCACAAGTATTTAAAATTTGAATTAATTGGGAATCGAATAATTTTAAATGAAAATAAAACAAATAAAAAATAAATAATGTGTTTTTATAGAAGAATAGGTTCTCATTCCGAAAAAAAAACATTTTATCTTAATAAATTAAAATTAATCATTATTAGTGAAAAATTATAATGAAATTTATATGTATTATCTTTTATAAAAAAAAAATATATTCATCCAATATTGTTGACTAGATTATGATAATAATAAAACAATTTTGAAGCATAATAACCTATATTTTTATAAAACTCAATTTACTATCCTTTTATAGGTGAACCTATTTGTAAACTAAATTTTCACAATTTTATAAATAATATTTTACCAAATAATTATCTAAAATATATATTTTTCTATTTTAGGAGATGTTTCTTTTTTTGATGAATAGGAAAAAATAAAAAATTGTAATTTTAAAATGCTTTATAGTCACCTTTATTTATACAGTTAAATGATATTATCAATTGGATTTTGAGTATAATTATTTCAATTATAAAAAAATTTCTATTTAGGTTATTTTTATCCATTTAAAATCAAATTTTAATATGAAATCATTTCAAACATATTAAATTTTTAACTTTAAAAACATGATTTCTCATTGGGTCTGTTGGATAAATTATAAATATGATATTTATAATTATATGAATGGAATTTAGTAAAATAGATTCCATATTTTGAATCACATGTTACAAATTAAGTAGTATGTTAATTTTCATTTTTAGGAATAAAAAGTTTTTCATGGAAAAAAGACTGATTTATCGTAGCAAAGGTAAAATAATGAACTCAGATAATGTTAAAATATAAAGGCATAAAATTCATAAAATACTACATTTAGTGGTATTATGAGGTATAGATCGACCCTAACCATCATTTAAAATAATATTTTTCATCCAAAATATTGCTTATTAATTCCACCTCAATGTCGTTGGATGTAATTATAAAATTATCTTTATTTAATCAATTAATCCCACTCATCCTCAAATATAAATACCACACATCACCTCCCCATTTCCCCTAACAGGACTTTAACCTTTTCAAATCTATATTAAACCATCTAATACTCACTATCACTATGTCTATGTACTAATTTTTTCATCGTAATATCAAATCCATGGTCTTCAAGGGGTCTTTTTAAATTGGTGATATTCAAGAGGAGTTTTCAATACATTTTAAGGAATTCAAACATGGGGTAAGGGACTTCATCTCAATTTCAATTCTTTGAGGCGTATTTTGAGGCAATAAACCCACCATACAATATGAGGTGTATATAAAACCACTTTGTCATATCATATCATAAATTTATTTTTTCTCATGTAACATAATGTTTATAATTTTTATTCATTCACAGGGTTTCTTATCCTAATAATTCAATGTGTTGTGGTTCATTATAATTTAAAATTAATATTTTAAATTTAAAAATATTTTATTTAAAAATATTTTCTTCATTTTCAATATAATTTATATTATTTTATATGTTCATATAAATTAATTATAAAGGAAATTTTATGTCAATTTTAATCTCGTTCAATGGTTTTCAACTAGAATCATTTTACATGATTCATAAGGAACACTTTTAAAATTGACAAAAGGAAGGACAAATTGTTAATGTATAAGGAAAATTTTAAATTTTCCACCGCCTTGACTATTATTTAATTTCAATCTACCTCTAAATGATTATATGTTTTCTTAAATGATAAATTCTTAATTTTATTTTTTTGTGTATTTTGGAAAAGAATAAGGTTTTTTAAAGAAAATAGTTTTTTGGTATTGAAATTACTTTTTTATAAGAAATGGGTACTATTAAATGAAATGGTATTTCATGTTGGATTAAAAGAGATTCTCAATGTGTTTTAAGATGAATTTTTTTTCATGAAATGATATTTAAGCATTAAATGATAAAAGAATGATCGTGAAGAAGATTTTATGAAGTGTTAAGCCCATTTACAGCTCACAGGTGTGCCTGATATAGTATATATAAAGGGTTAAGCCCAAAAAATATATCAACGTGAATGTTTTCCCTGATATAGAATATAAGAAGGTTTAATAACCATATTATCTCATGAGTGATCTAGATATATCACTGATGACGGGTGATCCCAATTATATATCTCCAATGCATTTGGGTAATAATAATATTATAAATTTACCTTATGGTTACTCATAATGAATGGATTTAAAGGGATTATTTAAATGATGTTGAAATCCACATAAATGATTTTTAAATTTCAATCTATGGGTTTTAAAGGCACTCATTGAGAAAAACTTTTCTATTTTCTTCATGTAAAAATGTCATTTTTTACATTTTTCCAATATAACATTAAATGGGTTTTCATGCTTTTCACTAAACTAGTGGTTCCTTTTATTTTAAATAACTTTCAAATATTTTTAGGCTCATACCAAAATTTATTACATTTTCCAAAGAGTTTAATGATGAGTAAAGAGAAGGATAAGATTAATGAGACAATTTTGATGATGTTCTATAAAGGTAAACCATGTATTATTTAAAATATTTATTTTAATATTTATTTTTAAAATATGTATACTATGTAGATGTGTACACTTGTATTGTTTCTGTATATATTTTAGGTATTTTTCATAATTCTCTAAAACTCTAAACCCATATATCATATAATATTAATTATTCTTAAAAACAATTAATATTTAAGGTTTAGGGTTAGGTCCTTATAAAAAAATACATGAATGGATTTTAAATCATGTACGAGGTTCATATGTTGTTTAGTGATTTGTCATTGTGCTTCATTAATTTTTGAATAATAATAAAAACTACTATAAGTGCTTTAATGATATTAATGAAATATATAGATTAGTGAATTTTAATAATGAATATTAAATAAATCATCAATGGAGTAATGATATTAAAATAGTATCATTTGAAATTATATTAAAAAAAATCACCATTATTAAATTACATCCCCTATTGATGAAATATAAAATAAATACATTGTCATTTATCATGATCTAATGGATTATTAATATAATCTCATGAAATTTGATTTATATAATTACATTAATAGAATATTGTTCATCTTATAGTTCAAATATGAAATAACATCATTTTATAACCATTATAATCTTGTATATATAATGACTTTTTTAAAAAAATTATATGGTTAAAAAATGTTAAATGTGATAAATTAAATTATTAATAAATTAATTCCCCTATGTGGATATAATCATTAATTATATTTTTCATTTCATGAGTATAATGAAATTATTAATGGAAAATTTGAGATGATATGTACTTTTCATACTTATAATATTATCATGAATATATATGAGTTGATGAATTTTGATCTAATGATTTCTAATTCAATTGGAATAGATAATGTTATTATATGATTTAAAACTATTTGTCATGAAGGTGTGTGTTATGACTCCAAAATATTCTTCCATGTTGGTTACCTCTACCACATTCACCATATTCAAAATATGCAGTGGCTCCCCCAACAAATATATGTATTGTAATTTAATATTTTTTCTAGATGTTCTGAAATAGAAAATAATATATATTTTGATGGTCCTGACCTATTATAGATATATTATAAATTCATCAACCACCATAATTGTGAATTATAATTACAAATATGTTTATACACAATGAACTATCCTAATGTTATTATATTCATTAATCTTAAATATAAATCATTATATATATTATTTTGTATAAATAGTTCAATATGGCTTCCAAATAAGTTATTATATATACAAAAAAGTATATTTATGTAGTTAAAACTCATTAATGGATAAAGAATAGATAATATATTTATATCTAGTAGTAAAATTTCACAATTAGTTATTATATAATATGAAAATATTGGATATATCAAATGTGCGGTTGAAAATTAATACCATTTAGATACGTTTCATAAAATAAGAACCTCGATATGTAACATGAATTCCAGAGAACTTATTATAAATAATTCATTATGTATAATCAAATACATAACGGTAATATTGATATTTACTATAACTGGAACTTTATATATGTGATATGATGGTTTAGTCTGTTGATGATAAGTTATAATGAATTTTATTGATTCAACTATACATGAACATCAATTGTTTTATAACATAGTAGGCATCCATCATGGGGAGAATGATTAAATTATTTAATGGATTTATGTGTAGTAAACTATCAATGATTTCTTTTTTATTAGGTTGTAATAAATTCTACCAATATAATAACATATCTTTAGTTAAAATTAATAAGGTACATATTATCAGAATAAATTATTTATATCATTAGAAATTATTTTTTAAATTAATTTCTAATATCATTTTGAAGAATATATAATTAGTAGAGACCCGCATTTGGACTTCATAAACCATCAATTACATAGTACTGCATTTATCGAAAAAATAGATATGTTTGGTTTACTTTCGGGTAAATTTGTACTATAATAATTGATGAATGGAAAAAAAAATTAATACTCATTATATACTTCTTCATTGGTATTTCCAATTTTTCTTTTACTATAACTCATATTGTGTGGACATACATCAATGACAGGGTTGAGCATGTATCACAACCAGGGAGTAAACAAAGAAAATACGTAACTTGTGTCAATGTTGAATATCAATAAGGAATTATCATATCAATATGAAACATATTAATATGTAAATAAAATCAGTCATAAAATGAAAATGTGCCTACATTATAATAAATAGGCATTTATAATAACATCAAAAATGTTTATCACCAGGGAGTTATAAATCACCATTATCAAGATTTTTCACCATGGTAACGTAAAACACAACATCTTAAATATTGAATACTTTAACGATAAATTAGTGTTATATTAGACTGAAAAATTAGATTAATTAATTCATGTTGTCCAAATTGATCATGATAAACCATTTCACTAATAACCAAATAATAATAATGAATGGGTTTCATTTGAAAACATTGAGTAGATAAGTTCATATGGAATTAAAAATTACATAATTTTTGAACCACGAAAAGGGTTTCTGTTTTCCATATATTGAAATACCTAAATAAACATTCTATATTTACATCTAGATGATATCACATGTGTAAAGAATATTTTTTTATTCAATATTTCAGAATATTTAATTAAAATGATATATATTCCTGAAATGATTTAGTCCGCATAATTTTATATAACATAGAATAAATGGCGGAAATAATGAGAGAGAATTTAGGTTTAACGTTGGTGAAAAAAAATTAGTTTTGCGATAATGAAAATCTCATGAAATGAAATTATCATTGACTTTTATAAGACTCACAAATGAGGAGTACTTGAATGAAAAAGGGATAAGAAGTGAATTCCCTTACACAAATATTTTCTTCCTCAAAATTGAGGGCACCACCTTGAAAAATTGAGGGAACTTTTAAGGATTAATTTATAGGTAAAATAGCATTAATTCATGTATTTTTTATTTTTAGTGGAGTATAATGTCTCATTGGAATTATATAAATATGAGGGGTGGTGTGCTTTAAAGGATTAAATAATGTTTATATTATCATATAATCCAACCAATAATTTTTATGTTTAATTAAATTCCATTTAATAGTTAATTAAATAGTGTAAAATTGTGGTTAGAAATTAGATCCCTTCCAAAACCTATCCATACATTCCATTAAACCCAATAAATTCACATAATCTAAAAACATTATTTTAGTTCAAAAAACGAATATTTTTTTAAAAAATCTCAGGTAGAATTTTCTAAATTAAAATTGATATTAAAAAACTAATTTTTATACATAATAAATTATATTTTTATAGAGAATAATGATTCATAATTTTTTTTATCAAAATTATATAATAATTATTTCACAAAATGGTAGTTCTCGTAAACCGTTAATTTACATTTTTTTGCTGGAAATTCAACATTATCTGAAAATCCCCAAAAAATCATTGTAAGCTAAATTTTACATGCATAGTCAAAAAACAAAAATTAATTCAAAAAAATAATTTTAAATATATTAAATTTATAAATTTTTATTATGTTATTATGTTAATTAAAATAAATCACTTCATATAAAAATAAACATTTTAACCATTAGAAAAATTACATAGGTTTTCATTAAAATATATTAACCACTAAAACAAATTTTATAAAATTTTAACAAGAAATAATTTTTTCATTAACACATCCATATAAACCATATTTTAATAAAATATGAATTTAGTCTCATAAAATTGTAAAAAAATATTTTTGTATTAGTGAATAAATATGATGATCAAATCAAATAATCTATGTAACCAAAAATAATAACAAAAACTATTTTATTGAAAAATGGTCAAAATATTATTTTACTATTTAGTTTAAAAACCTAAAATTTTATGATAATATTTCTTATAAATACACTATCATTCATACCCTTCATCATTCACTTCGATTCAAATCAATGATCACTATTGTTTTTGAAATTAATAATTTTATATTATGCATTTGTTCATATACTATTGTGATGTTAATGGGTTAAATGTACCTATGGATTGAAGAAGTCTATATTTTATTATAACACATTATTTTAATACCCTTTGGCGTACCTTTTTGAAAATAAATATAATTTTGGGCGTTGTTTTAGAATTAATGTAACATTCTTAAATAATTAATTAAAGTGTATTTACTTTCAAGTATCTGTTTGGATTCACTATTTTAAGTATTATTAGATCATATCAACACATAACGTTAAATGTTCTTATGAAATATAAATGTATTTATATGTTCTATGATTGTAAGACATAAGAAATTGTTATTAGTATTTATGAGATCTATTAATAAAAGAAGAATATTTTTCAGTTTGTTTCATTCATCCCCCTTCAGATATTTCATTCTTGAAATTCCATTTATCATTTTAATAAGAAAAAAAGTGATGGTAAATCATATTAATGGATTCCTCTAGTTTCTATGTAACTTTTTAGAACTTTTTATTTCTCTGCAGTACCTTCATTTGTCATGTTATCTTTTTCTTCAACACTTGGATTGTTACACCCTGAGTCTCAATGTAATAATTATTTTAATTAATAAATAATTTATGAGTTGAATGAACATTTTCATGATATATTATTATAAAACCATGTGGTTTCATTTAAACGAAATACAAATTTTGTTTCAGTATTTTATATTATTTTTAAAATGACATTTTTGAAAAATTGAAAGGCATATTATTTAATTAAATTTTTATGAAAAATATAATCATGAAATGATATTCTATAATATATTAATTGTTATAGTGTTTTATTAATAAAATTATAATTCTTTAATATAACTATTTTAATAGAATATTATAATTATACAAATATGAATAATATAAAAATTTGTTTATAAGTAGTTTTTATAAAACAATAATGATTTATAATTTATGATAATTGGAATCATTTTATATTGGAGTTAAATTAATATAATTAAGTTGGTTTTTGAAAAGATATGAAATATATATATATATATATTTCTTTTTAATGATTAAGAAATTAAAATTTGTATATTATTATGTTTTTTATAATTTAATATACACATATATAAGTAATAATGTATTAATGTTTAGTTTTTAAATTATAATTTCTATAAAAAAAATAAAGAATCAAATATGTGGTAAGGGAGTGTGTCGATCTAGGGTTAAGGATGAAGGGGACCATTGTGGCCAAGATTCGGTATCACACTACATGTGTTCAAGAAGTCATGAGAGTGTCATTTGGGATCCCAAGCTAAGGTTGTGGTCTTCTCTAGGGATTTTGTGTCGCTCTATGGATGGAGTTGGGATCATCGGGGGTGCCGAGGCCGGTTCGGTGGTTGTCTCTAACGATGAGGATTGTGAGGTGAGGTGTCTGAACTCTGATGAGGGAGACCAAGTCTTGGATACATCGACTGGTTTTTCAAATATAGGGATACATTTCAGGTTTCCAGATCTAGGGTGATGTAGGTGTTATTTTTCTATGAATCGAATATAATATCAATTTACTCTTGGTTGTATTTTTTCATGTTTCATAATTTTTTCTTCTTTGTTTTTTTTCAGGGATCTTAGGATTTTCTAATTGAATTATTAATAATCCTGCGTATATTTGTGAATAGAAGTATTGATTTTATTGGTCCTCAGATGTCACTATACTAGTATTTTTTAATTATTCTCTTTTAGTAGTTGTACTCTTTTTATTCATTATTCATTTCACTATTTTCACACATAGAATGCATAGAAAACATGTTTTAGTAGGTATCTTGAAATAATTCTTGGTTCCATCTGGTCTTCATGCTTTGAAAATTTTGAATAAATTTATGTAAAACGTTGTTAAACCAAAACATAATAAATTATGGATAGAAAATACTCAATTCAAGGTGAAAATAAAAATTCCAAATTGGGATCAAGCTTTTTGGAGTGACACTTTTTATACAGTCATGATAAGGTCTATAAAATCCATCTACTATTTTGAAAATAAAATTGGTAAACCCAACTCTACTTTGTAGATGTTGAAATGGTTCAAATGAATAACTACTTCAACAAAATCACATAAATGAAATTATTATGTGATTCCCTGAAATATCTATTTTATTCTAATAGAAATTTGAATATTTCAGCAGAAAATTATTTTCTTTTTTGTACTGATTCATTCTTAAATATATTGTTCAACTAAAATGATTTTTGGGGAAGGGTTTTCTTTATTTAAAAACATTCAAAATTTTGTATTAATTTTCATGTTCAAACTTATATTGTATGCGATTTTTTATTTTTCATATATATTTTAGAAACATTTACATTGTTTTAATTTAATAATATAGGGTGTATATATATATAATTCAATACTAGAGATGAGATTCTATTTCATTATTTTACCCACATTAATACATATATGGCAATAGAGTTATTATTTAAGTAAATAGTAACACAATATAGTAGCAGAATAATCATATACATTGTTATATTACTTTTAACAAACTAATTATTTTCACTTTGTAATGATTAATTACTTTTTCAAGATTCTCTTTAGGTGAATTTATTAAATAAACTATTACCTCCAGGTATTGAAAATATCATGTTTTATACAAATATGAATTTCCAAATTAAATTTTTTTATGATTTATATATATATCAAATCCTCATCATATATATATAAATTTGTGTTAGTTTTTCTAACTCGTATGAATTATTATATATTTGTATGCAAATTATTTATGTTTTTATGGTATATACATATGTTTATATATATGTTCACTAAATATTAAGTGTCATGATAGTTCATGAAATAATATTTCCATGTTCCAAGATATATAGAGCATATGGGAATAATTATTATTTTCATTGATTATAACTAATCCTAAATTAGTTAATTATTATAAACCAACAATTACAATTAATTAATTATGTCATAAATTCATTGTCTCACATTCATGTCATATGGAAATCATAATTATTTCCATACATCAATGATTATTTATGACACTTCATGAAATAATGAATGCATACATACAGATATATATATATTCATAAGTGTCTAATAAATTTTATAATTATCAAAACTCCATTGAAATGGATGTTTATGGAATCACGAATTAAATGATTTAGTATAATGATGAAAAATAATATTCTATGCAATCATGCATAGATTATTCATCATGAAATTTGTATTTTCCATGTCTATTATGTGAATTTTAATAATTGTAAATATTTATACATTTACCCATAAATATAATGGAATGCTTAATTAATGAATAATTATGTTTCAAAATAATACTTGAGGAAAATATGTATATATAATTAAAGTAATCTTAAAATTTTATCTTAAAATATGGTATTTACACCTTGTAAATATGGAAGATCATTATGGAGTGAACCCATCCTTTGATAAGTGGGTAGGCCCAAGGCATCCTTCAAAATTTCATGTATTCTCATAATAGTGATTATTTAGGAGCTTGTTTATTGTTTTCATAAAAACACAGGATTAGGTTTATGAATTTTTTAAACGTATGTATTCACTAAAATAATATATTATTTTAAATATATAATTACTTTCAAACAATAGTTTTAAATGGGTTAATTTTATATTGAAAAAATAACTTTCAATATAATATTTTATATAGATTTTCAAAGGTTTTTAAACCCGTAACTGAGCATATTTAATGCTCATCCCTTGTCATATATTATTTTTAAAAAGATCAGTAGAGTTTCTAGTGGTGTTCTCTTAGATCACATAGTTATCCCATGCAGTGGCTTTCTGTTTGTTTTAATTTATTCTAGTATAACTTTGATAAAATAGAAAGGTGCATATATTCATTAGAACCTAGACCATAAAATGTTCCTCTATTGTGTATTGTTTAAAGGTGGGTCCTTATAATTGGTATCATAGGAATGGTCTAGAAAAAATTATAGATTAGATGTTTTCAACTCTATTAATATAGCAGTCTTAGATTTCATAAATCTATAGATGGAAATTTAGAATCATCTAGGGTCTGACAAATGAATTTAGAGGGCTCAATTCTTTTTAAGGGGGTGAGATAATGTAGCACCTCAAGTTTTACCAAAAGAATTATTTTATTTACTAAATGACTTATGAGTTAAGTAAAAAAATGTATAGAAAAATTTAATAAAACAATTTGGTTTCATTTAAATGAAATAAAAATATTATTTCATTAATATATATTATTTTCAAAATGAAATTATTGAAATACATGACGACATATAAATTAATTATACTTTTAATAAAAATATTATCCTTAAATAATATTCACTAACATATTAATCATTATAAATTATGATTAATAAAATTATTATTATATAATATATCTATTTTAAAAGAATATTGAAATTATATATATATATTTATGATAAAAAATTATATTATGATTTGTTTTATAAACAATTAATTATTTTTAAATTATGATAATTTTAATCCTTTTTGGTTGGTATTAAATAACTATAATTTGGTTAGTTTTTTAAATGATATGAAATATATATATATATTTGTTTTGAATGAATATATTATTAAAATAGTTACTTTATTATTTTTTGTTTTATTTTTAAATATCCTTATATATATAATTACTAATGTATTAATTGTTTTGTATTAAAATAATTTATTTTATAAAAAACATAATTGGATATGGGTAAGGGGGCGCATTGATCTAGGGTTAATGGGAAAGGTTTTCACCATGACATGGCTTCGGCATCACATTGCAAAACTTAGACTAGCCTTGAGGGTGTTATCTGGGAACTCGAGCTGACATAGAGATCTTAACAGGGTTCTCGAATCGCATTATGACTACAGTAGAGAATGTCGGGTGTGTTAAGGCCGGTTCACGGGTCATCGCTATCTATGAGGAGTCTGGCGTGAGACGTCTAACTATGGATGAGGAAGACAAAGTCCAGGAAATATCGACTGGTTTGTTGTAAAAAATGATTATTTTTGGGTCTGTAGATCTATTTTGATGTACGTATTATTTTTTAGTGAATCGAATCTCGGATCATTTTAGTATTGGTGGTACTTGTTCATGTTTCTTCATTTTATCTTTGTTTTTTAGTAATCTTGGACGTTTTCTAATGGAATTATTGTTAATCCATCTTAAATTTATGAACAAAACAATTTATGTTTTTGGTCCTCAGATGTCGTTTTAATGGTAGTTTTAAATTATTCCTATTTTGTTGTTGTATGGGTTTTCTATCATTGATTATTCGTTTAAATATTTTCACACACTTCTTGAATTGAAATCTAGTTTGAGTCAGTGTCATGAAATATTTCATGGTTCCAGCTGGTCTGCAAGCTCTGACTACTAGAAATAAATTTATATTCATAGCTATTAATCAAAAATAGTATAAATTGAGTTTATATAATACTCAATTATTGGGGAAAATAAAAATTGAAAACCAGGAGAAATATTTTGTGTATTCCACTATTTAACCAGTGGAGATAATGTCTATAAAATCCCTCTGAATGTCTTCAAATGAAAGTGGTAAACCAAATTTCCGTCTGTTGATTTTGAAATGGTCCGAACAATGAACTTTTTATATATAAACACATAAGGGTAATTATTATTTTTTCCATCAAATATTAATTTTCTTATAATAAAAAATTGAATATTCAATTTTTCAATAATTCCTATTTTTTTACTTTTTCATTATTACATATACAGGTATACCCAAATGATATATTTTTAATGGTTTTAATTATTTTAAACCATTAAAAATTGTGAATTTATTTTCTTGTTCAAACATATTTTGTATGTGATATAGTATTTTCATAGTTATTTTTGGAATCATTTTTAATTATTTTCTTTTAAAAACATATGGAATATATAATTCAATACTTATGATTAGAATATCTTTCCTTCTATTTTCCCTCTACGACACAAGTATAGAAACCGAGTGATTATTTCATAAAATTGTAACACAATATGGTATAAGATTGATCATTTAATTTTTTATATTCTTTTTAATCAAATTATTATTATCACATTGTAATTATTAATTACCTTTTTATGTTTTTATGTGAATTTATTACTTAAACTATTATGTTTGGGTATTGAAAATATCATGTTTAATAAAAATATTAATTTTCAAATTCCATTTTTATGATTTAGATATATATATATATATATATGACATTAAAAACATATATATATATATATATAATAGTGTTAATTTATCTTACTAATATGAATTATTATTTTTAAATATATAATTTATTTACATATTTATTGTACATACATATGTTTGTATAAATGTAAATTAAATATTAAGTGCTAAGAGAGTGAATGAAATAAGATTTCTATGATTCAATATATTTCTCGCATATGAGAATAAGTATTATTTTAAGATATTATAACTATTCTAATATAAATTAATTATTATTAAACACAAATTATTATAAAATAAAAATATCATAAATTCATCCTTTCATTATCATGTCATATAAAAAGATTGTCTATGGCCACACATCCATGATTTTTCATCACACTTCAAGCATTAATGTATATATATATATATATTCATTAGCAACAAGTAAATATTACATATATCAAAAAATCATTTAATGGGATGTTTATGGGATCAGAAATAAAATGATTAAGTACATGGATAAAAAGAGTATTCCATATAATTTTACAAGGAGTATGTATCATGAAACCTAGTATTCCTATTTCTTTTACTTGAATTTTTGTAATTGTTAATAATTATACAGTTTCACATAAATATAAGTGCATGTGATATTTATATATTTTTGTGATTTAAAATAAAACACCAGTGAATAAATATATATATCTAAAGTAGGTTCAAAATATTTTCATAGAATTTTGTCGTTCCACATTTTAAATATGAAACATCATTGGGTAGTTAACACATTCTTCTCTCAGTGCAAAGGCCCAAGGAAACCATCAAAATTTCAAGTAGTTTCTTAATAGTGTTTTTTTTCAAGATCTTGGAAATTTTTTTAGAAAAACACTAAATTACTTTTAACAAAATTTCTATTGTAAGTATTTATTAAAATGATCCTTTATTTTAAATTCGTAAGTAATTTCAAAAATTAGTTTAGAAAGGGTTTATTTTATATTTACAAAATCATTTTTAGAAGATCATTTATGAGGTATTATCTAAGGTTTTGAACCCCTTATTAAGAATATTAAATGCTTATCCCTTTCATAAAGTTATTTTTCGTTGGATAAGAAAATTATTTCGTGGCGGTCTTTTCAATCACGAAGTTATCGCCGCAGTTTCATTAAGTTCATTTTATTTCATTCTTTTACAACTATGATAAATGTGAGTGTTTTGTCTATATTCTAGAACATATACTTCAAATAGGCCCTCTATTGTGTAATTTATAATGATGGGTCTTTAAGTGGTCCCTTATATCTTGTATTTGGATCAGTTCCTCCTCAAAACAATTCATCAAATTTTACACCATTAGTATCATGTACATGTTATGGGACAAACATGTACATTATTATTAGGGATACATGGAAGAAATTTTGGACGTTGGAGTGATTTGGTGGTAGTTTTAGCCGATAAGAAACTCGTCTAACACACACTAGAATGTTAAATAGTCCAATGTACCTTCAAATCAATTTCCTCTTCCTTAAAATTATGTCAACTCCTTTCCATGATAATAATTTTTGTAAAAAATGATCCCTAACATGAAGCTCTATATTGTTAATTTTCTTTTCAACATATCTTTTTTATCAACATTGAACTACCTTGATGAATTTCCAAATCACATGAACCATTTCTATAGTTCCCTTCCCAATATCGGGTATTAATTGTCCCCATTCTCAATCATCAACCCAACATGATGGATGTATAAATTTTTTCCATATATATATTCAAAGGATTCCATTATAATTCTAGTTTTAAAACTATTTTTATTTGATAATTGAATAAGTGGAAGATTTCAATCTCAACTCCACTGAAAATTAAGTGAGATAGATTGTAAAATATATTACAATGTTTGAATGACCATTTGGAATTACCATTATTTTTATAATGGTATTTTGTTTCCATGTTTACATATGTAACCATGAACATTTGAAGGATCTAATGTAATTTATAAATAACTATCAGATCTTGATCTGAAACAATTTAATGTAGTAATCCATAGTGTATCACTACATGTTGAATATAGTGGAAAACTATCCACTCTAGTAATAAATATTCTATTATAAAAATGAAATGGAATATATTTTTGAATCTATAAAGAATTAAAAAAATTATTTATAGCCTTGGGTTTCTCCGAACTATCATAAGAAATGTTCATAGTTATCTTATATAACATTAATATTGGAATTGGTAATGGTTATAATACAATTTTAGGAAATTTTCACTCTACTAATACTTCATGACAAACAAATAACCTTGTCGTGTAATCATCAATCTCCCTTTTTCTATTATCCCACTACTTATAATCAGGATGGAGAATATTTATTTTTCTTTGTATATGGTGTAAATAGAATTTAGATTTATAATAATGATCTATCATATCCTTTATTATCTCTGCAACATATGGGATACATATTATGGTACCAAATTTTAGTACACCTTCTCTATCATTATTTACCTAGGTAATCATCCAATTTTTTAGATTTTTTGTCTTATTTTTCATAATAGGATAATATCTTGGTGTATTATTTATTTTATATTTTAATTTTGGTTGATAAATATTTTTACATAGAAAGGATTATGTACATTCCATTATGATTCTCATGTAGAAAAATAATAGATCCTTGATAAATGGTTCTCATTCAATTTTATACATTGAAAACACACTAGAATCTATTATACTAAATAAATATGGGATTTTATTCAAACATCGATATTAATAATTAATTGAATAATCATTTTCATTAAGAATATTTAAATAGATCATTTATCTAATGTTCGGTTCCTACTGTGGGGATATATAAACTGAATTTTTGGAGTCTTTGTATGAATCATAGTTTTCACCCTAAATATAGTGTCTATATATCTACATAGAAAAAATTACTATAGCTAAATCCAAATCCTAGTATGGATAATTATGTTCTTAATTCTGGAACTATTTTGATAAATATGAAATATATTTCTCATTTTTAATGAGTACACATCCTTATTCCTTCATATATGCATCAATAAATATAAAAATATTTCTCTATTAGATGTTAATGTTGTAAAATATTCACTAACCAACCTACTCTTTAGTTCATGGAAAATTTCTTCACACACCTTTGTAAGATAACATTAACTCCATTTCGATTTAACATAGTTATTAGATTATAAAACCATAAAAAATGTATCATAAATATTTTACTGTATCTTTTTAGACCAAAGAAGTGAAGAATATCAATTGCAGTAATGGTATGTCTTCACTCCATTATTAAATTTACCTTTTTTGGATACACTGAGATTACTTCATTAAGAACAATGTTTCATAAAAATGTGACTTTTTATATCTTCTATTGAAATTTTTGGAATTTGAATAAAAATTTATCCTTACTAAAAGATTGTATTATGTCCCTAATATTATCTTATTGTTCTTAATGGGTCTTGGAATGTATCATAATATCATACATTGATACCACCATAATATTATCAAGATAGTCGTTATGGACTGTAGTCATCAAATCCATATATATTTATAGAGAATCATTCAAACTGAAAGGGATTAATAATAAACATGTAGTTCCCTTATCTTGTTCAGAAGGTAGTATTTTTGATATGTTGGATCTTCTCACTGAATTGATGAAACCCAAATCACATATCAATCTTCGACATGAATTGAGATCCTCAAAACTAATCAAAAAAATCATCAATCCATGGATGAGGGTAATTTTTCTTCATTGTGATCCGAATAATTTATCTATAATAAATACAAAAAAAAATTGATCCATTCTACTTATTTACAAATATAACAGTTACACCACCACAAGGAGCCACACTTGGTTGAATAAAACCTTCTTAAAAAACATTTACATATTTAATTCCTCTATGTCCACATATTCCATTGTATTTTTGTTATTTGATATTGTATTGGACCTATGTAAGAGTTCAATTGCGAAATCTACCTCCATTTCCATGGGGGTCTTGTAACTCATTAGGAAATAAATCAATTGCTTCTATGAATATGAAAAAATATCATATATTTAGGATTTATCTTTAGTCTTCGTCATCCAAAATCATTTCCATAATGATTTAAATAAGTGGTGGTTCATGGAGAGACTTGCGTAATGACTCAGATTTTTCAATTTTTATTTTCATAAATTATTTGGAAAAATTTTGAGACCAGGCGTTGAAATTGTGTGTGATTCTAAGGAATGGTGTGTCTGAAACAAATCATTTAAATTTGATATATTTTTAATAGAACACAAAATAATATCTTAAAAAAGTGTAAAATATTTTACATAGGATCCCAAATCCAAAATATGAGGTCACCTTTTATCTTTGAACGATAGCACTACCCTATGTGCGACTCGCATTGGTTAGCGCATGTCATTTTAAGAAAACGTATCCAAATATATTTGTGTAAATTAATTTATTAAAATTATTTTTATTTTATTTTAAAATCCTAATAAATCATTAATGGTGTCTCGTATTGGATATCATAGACAACTGTTGAGTTTTTAATGTGGTGTTTGTTCAAGGAGATGCCTGACATCAGTCGGTGCAGTTCAGCTATGAAAAATTGTTTTTGGACGTTTTAATAAATAAAATAAATAGTGAAATTATTTTATTATAATGTCACATAGAGGTAGAAAATATATTAATTTTAAATTAAAAGATTGGTATGGACCCATGAATAGGATCAAAAACCCTAGAAATTCTGTAGAGGCTCTAGAGAGAATCATTGATGAATTCTCTCGGCAACGATGAGGAACTCTTGGATCAATGTTTTTTTTGATGGATCACCAATGAAAATAAATCCTCGATAGTGAATGGTCTATATCATTGGTAGGGCATTTGAATTCTACTTTTTTTCCATGTTCATTATTTCCATGATGTATGCTGGTCAATACACAAACATATTGATCTATGGTTTGACCATTATTGTAGGATACGTTATTATAGTGGGATTATCAAGAGATTATTATATTGTCTTCATGTTTCCTTCTAATAAGAACATTCCGTGGTTGAAAAGAACAAATTTTGAGGTTTTATATTTGGGAGTTCCTAAACATTATCTCCCTCGTTGTTGGTGTTCTTCACTATGTGGTCCTCGTGATCATGGATCAACTTGTCAGGAAGCTCTTAATGCGATTAGAACCCTAGATTCGAGACAAGATGAAATAGAGGCTAGATCATTGTTGATCGGGACCCGAGGGTCAAGGGGTGTTTTTGATTTAGATATTGTAAAAATAGAGGAAGAAAAATCTACCATGGATGATGGGCTACTGGTGGATGGCACATACAGCGGTGTTCGACAATGTACAACGGCACATGAGGATGTGGCAGATTCAGCGCCACGTGGGATGTTGTGGCAGAACTGCCTACGATGTGGTGGTCCTGTAATATAAAAATACCATGGACGCAGAAATATGGCTTAGTAGGGTGGCTTTGGGGGACCATGTTAGCAAACCAAAATGGAAACTGGCCGCATTTGGAGAGTGGGTCAGGCTGATGAGGTTGGTCGGGGCGGACCCGGGCAGTCAGACCCGGGTGGCCATACCGAGCCATGGTCAAATTTGGCGGTCGACCGAGCTACCACGAGATCATTGTAGCTAGTTCTTGGTTGACTTCCACAAAATCTTTTTCTACCGTGGGGATGTCAGACCGGGTGGTCTTCCATAACAGTAGGCTACCATGGACTTTCTATGGCTTAGTGAAACGCATTCCAAAAATTTTCAAATGGTCATAACAATCAAACTTTGTGTCCATTTTTTGGCTTATCAGTGGTGGTGGGACCATTATGATGAGTTTATTGTTTAGTGATATCCTATGTGGTTTTTTAGGGAGTGTTCATATAACCTCATAGAATTATGAGAGAGTTCTCTCTAAATTAGAACGCTTCGAGATAATTTTTTTGTGGCTAGTTCTGACATAGACATTGTGTGCCTTGTAGATATTGTGGGTCTTATAGAGACTATGTGTATTATAAATACTATGTGTCTTATAGGGAATATTTGTATTGTTGAGACTCTGGTTATTATTGGATTGAGTATATGTTGGTGTTGTTGATATTTTTTATTTAAACAAATATCTTGTAGATATGACTATGCATTCCATTATGGTATTCCTTGGTGGTATTCTTTTGTGGTGTTCCGCTCGACGTGATTTCACCAAGATGTGGGAAGGGAAAACATATTTCCAAACCATTTCGTCCTCAAGTTGAGGGAGAGATAATGAACCCGTATACCCACCTTCAATAGGCCCCTAATTGGTGACTAACACCAAGGGTATAAGATCACACTTAAAATAGAAGGCATTAAACTTTTTTTAGTAGGATCGAGTGATTAGATAGTAAATCCCAAACAACGCCAAAATTGTAAGTAAAAGTAAAGACAAAACAATACATTCCCATATGCATGTTCCAATAATAATTACTACAAGAATACATGATATCTCCAAAGGAAGGTACCAAAAGAAAAGAAACGCAACAACGTCAATGTTCCCAACATCAGAACTAGTAGGGCCCGACACGGTCGTTGAAATCCTCCTGGAAAACTGAAAGCAATTTTATATACGTAGGGTGAGCATACATGTAAACATAGTAGGGAAAACCAAAAGCTCTTGTGAACAAGTGGGGAGGCATTATAATTCCCTGTGAGAAAAAGAAAATAACCAAAGAACCTAGAAAAGAAATTATCCACCCAAACCTCACCAAGGAACACTCCCAAAAAACACATGTCATGTAATGTAATTGTAGTAACAATGTGATTTTATGGTACCCCGCAACACATTCCCAAAGGTTAATGATGACATCATACACATAAAACCTCCCCCGCCATTCTTACCACAGTCCCACTACAATACCCCATCCCCACACACCTGGGATACCACAACCACACATCCCTCTCACAAACACCTGTGCCATAACTACCATATGTTACTAGACCCGCAGACACCTAGGCCAGAACAACTACTACCATGCTCAAAGACACATGGGCCAGAATAACTACTGTTGATCCCAAAAGACATTGAAGTTGGTCAGGTTTAATTATTTATATCTCCTACTAACTACTGTATATGTGGCAAGCAGGGTTGAACCCACAGGAAAGGCTATTTTTAACCACAACCTTACTAAAACTATTTCAAAACCCTCACTATTGTCAGCAGTAAGTTATATTTTCTTAATATTTTTTATCTTATAATATTCTTTATGTTTTTATAAACTTTAAAGTAAAACCCCACATCTCTTATAAATTTTTTCTATCCTATACTGAAATAGAGAACAGCTAAAAATAAGATGTAACAAAGAGAATTAAAAATGATGATAAAAGACAAGAAGAAAAGAACGTTCGGGTATTACTCTAGTCTACTGGTTTAAATTTTTTCTCCTAATCATGTAAAAGTACTGCATTTTACCACTACATATAGGATACTTTCATCCCTCGCCAAGAGTTATGTTGCAAAAATTGTACAACTTAGATTTCACCACTCCAAAGAAGTACATCTTCAGAAATATGATTTAAAAGGAGAACAATACAAACACACCGTAAGTACTGAATTTTTCCTTATGATTTGATTACTTAAAAAAATGATTCCATAATCAAACTCTCTGAATGATTAAAATGTTTTGAAAAATTCAGTGATTGTGGTATGAAGAAGAAATGTGCAATTAGACACAATCTCGCCAATAAATTCTAATCACAGAAGAAATGTGTAATGAAAATGATGAAAATGATCACCAGTAGAACAAAAACTCTCTCTGAACTAGAAATTTATCTTACTAATATGTTGTCCATTATCACTATAGTAATGGAAAACATTTGAATGAAACAGAGTATAAGAGTTAAAACAAAAGGGGGAAAGAACTCCTTGAAGATACTCTGCTCCTCTGCTCCTTCGACTCTAGGAATGGAATGCTCTAGATCCTCTCCACTACACCTGATCATCTCTGACAAGTTGAATGAATGTCGTCCAATCCCCCCATTATACTGCTTGATCTGCTTTAAGTAGCCACTATCTTCTACTGCATGTCACCATAAATCATGACCGACTTGAATTCATCTTTAACTATTGCACCGCACATGTGTGTGTGTTCGTAACTGGCATGTCACGCTAGTTTTTCCCTCGTATCTGACTTTCGTTAAGTTATTTATATGTATTTAGGCGTATAAACATCTCTTGAATAAACGTCCACCGATAGAATAGAAATGTAAATAAACGAGAATGAAAATAATGAAAAATAGTTACTTTTTATGTTAAGAGTTATATTACTCATTAATAGTTAACTAAAGTTAATCAATTAATATCTTAATTGATAATTTTTATTTTCTTTTATTTTATTTATAAAATTATTCACATAATATTACTTTAGTAAAACACAATTTTATTAAAAAGTTGTTATTTTAGAATAAATATAGATACTAAATTATTTAGTTTATCATTTTTAACTAATTTATTAAAATTTGACAACATGAATAAATAAGTAATTTAAAATTTAATATTTTAGATTGTATTAGTAAATTTATTATTAATATTTAAGAAATTAAATTGATAGAATAATACATTAACTAGTTTATTTTAATTTAATAATTAGAAATAATACTTTAGTTTTAAATATTTCATTAAATAAATAAGTATATCTTATAGTTCATTTATAATTATTATTAATTATATATTCATACTATTAACAATATATTAATTTTTTATTAACATTTATTATTAGATTAGTTTGGTATTTTAATTTATAAGTTATCTATTTGTTAATATTATAATCATTTTAAATTATAACTTTAACAAATTATATTATATTCATTTAATTTATTAAAGTTTACTTTTTCATTAACTTTTTCTTTTTGTTTTACATTACTTTTATTATTTTATTTTGTTATTTTTTATTCCCCCCCCCAAATTTCGTCACACAGCAGGGAGTGGGGGCTACTTCTCATCTTCCCCAAACAAAGGCTGTAGTAGAGGACTCCTTGGAAGCAGCAGGTCTGTCAGCTTCATCCTCAGGCAAACTCAACTCCAGCGGCGGACAGCAGTGGCTTCTTTAGGCTCTGATTCGAGCTACTTAAAATCTGTCATCCTCACAGACTCATAATAGGTTAGACCTACATTGAAAACTAGATCTCGTTTCTGCTCCAATGATCCCAGGGCTTCTTCGACTTTTCTCGGTAGGAATCTGGGTGGCGGCTGGTCAGATCCCGAGCTCTGTCGACCTCGTAGGGTTTCAAACACCCAAAAAATCTTGGGCCTCTGCTTTGATGATGGGTGTTCAGTGATGTCAGTCTTCAACCGTGGTGCACAAAGAATCAGTTTTCAAATGACTAAGATAAAGATATTAAGTTTCGATCGGCATTGTCGTCATCTTCACTACTAAATTCAGTTGTCAGCTCTCAAGAGTTTTCATTCTCATCACTCGGAGTCGTCTTTTGATGAAGGAATTTTGGGATTCAACGAAAAAAGAGTGAACAAATGAGACCAATGTTATCGATAGCAGGAAAGGGGGCATGGGTCGGTGATGAATCTGCTTCGGTGAGAAATAGAGGAGAATAGAGACGAGATTGTGATGGAGTTGTGTTGAAGGTGAGGTGCAATGGGAAATATCCTAACGGTGAGGGTGAGAGTCACCGATAGTATAAATGAAAGGATTACTGATAGAAAATAATAGGAATGAAGTAGCGTATGTAGTCACTATTACAGAAAAAAAATAAAGTAACATAACAGCACAAGGTCACCGATAAACAAAAATTAGACCCTCACTAGTAGCTTAAATAAATTTAAGGTTACTAATAAAAGATAAATAAAAGGGACATAGTTAACTTAATAATAAAGGAATACGGCTGCTGTAAATTCACTATTATAAAAGGTTACCGAAAAAAATAAGAGTCAACGGTAAAATTTACTAGAAAATATTACTGTCAGAAAATAAAATAAGGGCAGTGGCAAAGGTCACTAGTAGAATGAAAATTAACGAAAAGAAAGAACCAGCATAAGAGTCACTGGTACACAGAAATAACAGTGAGGTGCGGGGTTAAAAATTAGAGTTACCAATAGGAAAGGGTAACAGTGAAAAAGGACACAGGTAAAAGAAAGGTCACCATTAAAATCAAGGTCACCGTTACATCTCAAAACTAGTTATCACTAGAGAAAAAAGAATGCAAGTCACCGTTAGTCAGTAACGGTAACCTGGTTACCGCTAGTTTAAAATAAATAACTAACCGTAATCTGGGAGAAAACATAAAATTATAAATTAAAGTTAACTAAATAAAATAACACATAAATAAATAACTGGATATTTTAAAAAAATAAAATTATAAAATAGCTAAGTTAAAATAATTAAACAAGTTATTTACAATGTAGCAGAGAATAATAAAGATTAGCATCGGTGATCCAAATGATTCTCCGCAAGATATGGGCTACCTCACTGGTAGACTAAAATAAAAAAAAGTAATAATCAATATTCATACATAAAAAAATATAATTAATGTTTATAAACACTAAATTAATTTATTAAACTTCTATTTGAACACATAAAATTAAAAGTGATCTATATAATTTAATTAAAACAAAATTTTTTTATTTAAATGATTAGCAGGATGACTAAACATATTAATTAATAAAGTTAAAATATTTTAATGAAACTAAGATAAAAGATAAAATATTAAAATAAAGACTGAGTTAATTATATAAAATTACAATGATTAAATAATTGTTTTATAAAAATTTTAGTTTATTAAAAAGTCTGGCAGACTTAAATTAACCAAGAAAAATATGACATAATTAAATTATAAAAGTAAAGTATGATTAAAATTATTAATTTAAAGATTAAAAATTAAAAATTAATTATAAAAAATTATTAACTAATAAAGTTAACTATAAAAATACAAAAGTTCAATTATTTAGTATAAAGTGATTAAATAATTAATTAAATCATTAAAAATTAAGTAAAAAGTTGTGGCAAATCTATGTAAAAATAGAGCCACATAAAATTCCCCCACACATAGCATTGTTTCTCCTCAAAAAATCATTTTTTTATTTTCATTGAAAAATAGTAAAAAGAATTAATGATTAAGATCAAACTTTAACATGTCTAGCACTCAAAAAAAGAGGAAAAAACATAACAGCATTCTTTAAGAAAATTAATTACTCATATGAATCTTGTCTATAACAAATACTCAAGAGTAATTAAGAACTGTAACACCCCAAGATTTCATAGTGTGTTATTTCTTCAAAATAATTAAATAACTTGCACTACACGCAACACCGAGTTCAATCACACCATGACATACAAAAATAATCCATTCAAAAGTGGTTATGAATAGTATTATCTAAATTTTAAACTTTATATAATCCTTATAATTTTAGAATCCATATTATGAGTTTCTTTGATATAATGCAAGAACAAATTCATTTTCAGTATTGCACTTTTATCAACTTTTAATAGTGAACCCTTTTTAAATACAATATTTTAAACATATTGACTAAATGGGGACATCAAAAAAATTTAAAATGAAACATCCCAAGCTTCCACGGTACGCTTTCCTTTGAATAATACAGTAGCGTGTGTTATACGCAACTTCGAGTTTTAACACACACCACAACCGATTAAACTAGCCGTTGTGAATAGTAATACCTAATTTTTGAAATCATATATATTTTATATTTCAAAATGGACTTCATTTATGGATTCAGAATATCGAAATTAGCCTAGGGTGAAATTTTGGTGCATTTCGGATAACTTTCATATTTTGATGAATAGTGAAAATTTCTAAATTTTAATTAAAAACAACTTTTTTAATCAAAATAATTAATAGTGATAAATTATGAATTTTAGTGGTTTTAAAGTATATTTAGAATATATTTTTACCATTTAATATAATGTTGGTCATTGGACATAATTTTACAATTAAACCGAACATAAACAAGTGTCAATCTTTTGATAGTTATTATCTCTTAAAAACACGCTTTTTGTTTTGACAGCGGGAATTAATTTTAAATTAATTTCTGCCACTTCTGTGTTTTGAATTTAGGAAAATGGATTCCATATTTGGAATCAGGATGTTCAAATTGTGTAAATAGGTAACTTTTACTTTTAGACATTTTGAAAAGTTACTGTGGTAAATATTTTATTTACCATGGTTAAAGGGTAAATCCGGTAAATAAGGGTTAATAAAATAATATAATAATAATACTAAATTACCCTAAAACGTGTCTTAACCCTATTGGTTGATACATGGTCGACCATGGGCATCTTTGGGTCTATTTTGGGACCCCATGGATCCACTTGTAAGTGATAATGACACATTATATTAATAAAGTTAAAATAAAAATAAAAATGGCATAAGCTTACATCTTATAGAAGAACAATTTTTACATAGGGTTATACATGTTGGATTTTCGATTATAAATATTCATTAGAAAGATAAAAAGATTTCCTACATAATGATATTTTATTTATAATTTTTAGACATTAAATAATTTATTTTATTTATGACACAATGATGATGCAGTAATTACTAAAATAGTGAAAAATTAAAATAATTGATCTTATAAATACCCAAATAATTATAATATGAAACTTTTAATGAATTAAACTAATTTTCTATGATAATATGATATATTAGGATTGATTTAATGGACTTTTTTCGAAGTAATCAATCTGTTAGGAGTTTCACAAAAATCAACTATTGAATAGTGTCAAAATTGACATAAAAGAGTTCTTAAAACAAATATTATATTATTAATTGATATTAAATTCCTAAAAATCTAAGGTTCGGCCAAGAGACTTATATTATGATAGGTTCCTCATTAATGGACCACTTGGGGGTCGCTTGGATGTATATAGTAAGTTTATTAACCATATTATATAAAAATACAAAGAGACATTGTAAAAGTGAAACTAATTAACTTAGAGTTAATACTTAAAGATAAGGTTAATATAAGTACCCAAACCTGTCTAAATTCTATTGGTTGAGTGGTTTTCGACCTATCCCCACCTTAACCTTTGAATTGTCAACTTTGGAGCCATTAGAAACCGAATATGAATTTATTATAAATTAATATTTCTAGCTTTTCCAAAGGTGCCCCTCACCCCTCTTATAAAAGGGCACTCCTCCTTCTCATTTCTTCACACCTCTAAAGCCTTTTGGTTCGGCCAAACTCTGCCCAAATACTCTCCCAACATCCATCACTACAACCTAGGGGCCTTAGTTTGATCAGAAAGCCATCCTAAGGAGCCCTTTTGATCAAATCAAAAGGAAGAACCCGAAGAAGAGGAGGTTAACCTACCCCAACAAAGGAAAAGTACAAGGTAAGGGTTATTTCACAATCTCTTCATTATCCGAGGTTGTTTATACGTAATAATCTACTGGGATTTCTTTATCATCCACATCCATGTTTCTTCGGAATGTATTTCAAAACATATTTATTATTTACAAGAATATGGGTTAAATTCATTTATACCCTTGTTTGACTTTTTGTAAGTGGTTTATAACGGAATCTTTCCGTCGTTTTCAAAATAAGGTCCTTTTTAACCTTTTCGACAGAATCAAGATAAGAATGCTTTTTTTACTTATACGGCGGGTGCGGTTATTTTCCGCCGTTATAAAATCGTCAAAGCTTTCCTTACAAGCTTAAAAGAATATTTTCAAGAAAATGTTTTATTTTATATGGCTCTTAAATTATTTCAAAAATAGAAAGAGATATTTCTCTAAAAAGTGTTTTGAATTCATCTATGTCAACATCCATTAATGGATTTTACGCTTATTTGAAGTTGATTTATTATAATACAAAACTTCTATATTGTATTGAAGGTTTTGTGATATGTTTGACTGTGGATGTGCTATTTTATACCGTTCATAGTTTACGGTGAAACTATTGACATTTCGTATGCTAGTTTTAATCCGAATGTTTATGTTATATTTCAAACTTTTCTTCAGATGAATGTGCTAAACAAGTATGTTCCGGGTTGGGGACCGGTAAAAGTAAGCCCTCCAGGTTGGGGACTGGTAAAAGTAAGCCCTCCAGGTTGGGGAATGGTTAAAGTAAGCCCTCCAGGTTAGGGACTGGTAAAAGTATGCCCTCCGGGTTGGTGTCCGGTTATTAGAGGCACTCCGGGTTGGTGTCCGGTTATTAGAGGCACTCCGGGTTGGTGTCCGGTTATTAGAGGCACTCCGGGTTGGGTTCCGGTTAGAAGTAACCCCTAGGTCTTGGGATGAGGCCTAGACAATGAAATTAACGTTTGGCATTATGCATTCCAACATTATGAAAGTGGTTATTGATATTGCATGTGATCATTCGATTAGTAGAATATCCATGTGAACAAGTAAATGGAATTATTTCATTTTACTTTTGCCATACTATGTTGAAGTTCAATTTTTAAAAGGCTTTTGTTTTAGTAATTCATTGCCTTAAATGTTTATGCTTATTTTGAATGTTCCGCTATATTGTTATCCTTACTGGGCATTTGAGCTCACCCCTTTTTTATGTTTTATTTTTCCCAGGTAGTGAAGAAGTAAATTATGATTGACTTGCAGGGATATTATGGGTTTATAGTGTGGACGTTGGAAACATTATGTTGTTGTAGTAGTTTTCCATTTTATGATGTAATGTAAAACTTATGAATATATCTAGTGTTTCCAAGGCTACTAAACTAATCGGTCTTTCGGGATTTGATCTTTCTTGTGATCATGCCAATGTTACGTAATTAATGCACCGACTCTGGGCAGCTGGGGTCGGGGCATTACAGTTGGTATCAGAGGAAGTTTAGTACAAACCTTGGAAGCTATATTTAGATAAACTTTGATTAGAGCACGTAGACCTAAGATGAACTTTGAGGATTAGTATAGAAGAACTTCCTAGAATTTTGGTATTGTAGAGATTTTGTGAGTTTTCCGAGCAATACATCCCTGTCTGGATACGAGCAGGTAGAGGCGGCTCTGGCACAGATGTACCTAGGGGTAAAACCCGAAAACACCGCATTGAGCTAGACTCGAACGGGAACTGGTGCACGACAACGGGCCTTGCTGCACTCTTGGTTACGACACTCCCGGGGGATATGCTTAGGATAACTCTCATTTTCTTTACAAATCATTTTGAAGGGATTATGAGTATATACTTCCTCAAAGAAAACATTCTTATGATTATGGATTATATCCATAAATAGTTCAATTTATGTCAAGTGTTTTATAAGTATGGGATTATGTATTTTGATTCATAAACTGATCTAGTTTATGCCATTGTTTAGAAATGGCGCCCAGTAGAAGGAATGAGAACTCCAGAAATACACATGATTCAAAGAGAAGGAAGGATCATATCTTTCATGGTCTTAAGCTAGAATTTATAAGAGAAATAGTCACCCATGTATTATCATCATATGAAGAAATAATATCATGTGTTGATAAGATAAGTAAAGAGTTTACTGAGTCCTATGCCTTTGAAGGGAAGCAAGAGAAGAAAAGGCTGGAAGAGAGAAAGATGGATAAAGGGAAGAGGGAAAAGAATAATTTTCCCATATGTGGTAACTGTGGAAAGAAACACCCTGGAACTTGCCTGAAAGGAATGAGAGTTTGTTATAAGTGTGGAGGAAAAGGGCACAAAGTACGTGACTGCAAGGGTGAGAAAATGGTCTCAAATGTACAATTCTTCATTTGCAAGGAGTTTGGACACTATTCGAACCTATGTCCCAGTCATCAGACTATGCCGCAAATGATGCTATTGGATAATAATCAAGTTATGATACTACCACAGATGAGGAGGAATGATTAGAGTTCTTATGTTGATTATGTCAATTGAGTGTTGTATCAACAATGTACTTGTTATAATAATTATGGAGTATATAAGGATTGTACTGCAGTACTATTTCATTAAGGACTTGAGATTATGTGGAACAAAGAAAAGTGACTCAATAGCAGGATAAATTTTTGGAAAATATATGGTTGAGAGAATGATAAACCATAATATAGTTCTGATATCGAAGTAGTGATTTTGGAATAATACATGATTGTTTTGGATAAATTATATTGGATATTCTTGACTACCTTCGAACTGATTAATGATTTGTATATTCCATCATTTTTGGGGTTTAAAACATTTTTGGATTAATGAAGTATATCCAGCTTTCTATATGGAATAAGGGAGCATGAATGTAATCAATAAGGAATATGGTAATTCAGGATGTTTCAGTGTATTAAAAGAATACATGATGAAGGTATTCATATGATATTACGGGGTAAAAAGGTTCTACATTATGTTTACCTTACTTATAAATGTTGGACTGTGAGTCTGGATAGAAGTATTTTGGATAGTTCTAGTTTGTATTATTTTGGATTACCATAAAAGGAAAACCCGGAGGTTGGGCGGTAACCCGTCGCGTCCGGCAAGGCTGCGAGACTTGAACCCGCAACTGAAGGGCGACAAGGGTGTATCACCTACCACTGGCCCACGAGATGTCCTGGATTAAATAATTTAGTTTTTATTAAAAGATCTGGTATATGAATTATAAATTCATTTATTTTGGAACCCTGTATAAATTTTTTTTTACGTTCTATTACCTCTTAGAGTGAAAGATGAGTTTGTGGTAGAAATTTATTATTAGATAAAACTCTAATTATAAAGTAAGTATATCTCCTTATAATCTTAGACAAACTCATAAATAAATTCCTTAACATTAATAAAAGGAACTTAGAACAAAAATGTTGTCCTAGATGGTACCTTAAATCATCACTAATTTATGGCTTTAGGATTGTTGGCCTTTTCATAGCCATGTTCTCTACCACTCTCCATCAGATAATTGATGGTTAGATTTCTCCTCCATATCCATATTTTCCTACATAGAACCCTAGTATGTGTTATTTTCGGTAATCTTCATACTTTCCACTCTTTATTTTAAATAGAGGCCTCATTAATTGATTTTTCGATGTGGGATTTCAACTAAGATATTTTGAAACGTCAAAAATGTGTTATCCCAATACCCTATGTTTTGTTGAACCGATGGTATTTCAAATCATCATAGATTGATGAGTTTAAGGACCTCAATTTTACACTTGTTTGTGATTGATGACCTCAATCACTACCTATAAATATTTACGTTTTTCCTCCAATTATATGTCTCTAATTGCCACCAATGTTCTCCTAATCGAGATCATAATTTGGTGGTGACCCTTTCATTTCTCTTTTCCTCATATTAAGACTAAATTTTAGTAACCCAATTTCCGATGTGGGTTTTCCCACAAATATATTTTCTATTTTCAACCTTTTATTTTTGAAGAGCAATTTCAAATTGCGAGGACGCAATTTATTGAAGGAGGGGAGAATGTAACACCCCAAGATTTCATAGTGTGTTATTTCTTCAAAATAATTAAATAACTTGCACTACACGCAACACCGAGTTCAATCACACCATGACATACAAAAATAAGCCATTCAAAAGCGGTTATGAATAGTATTATCTAAATTTTAAACTTTATATAATCCTTATAATTTTAGAATCCATATTATGAGTTTCTTTGATATAATGCAAGAACAAATTCATTTTCAGTATTGCACTTTTATCAACTTTTAATAGTGAACCCTTTTTAAATACAATATTTTAAACATATTGACTAAATGGGGACATCAAAAAAATTTAAAATGAAACATCCCAAGCTTCCACGGTACGCTTTCCTTTGAATATTACAGTAGCGTGTGTTATACGCAACTTCGAGTTTTAACACACACCACAACCGATTAAACTAGCCGTTGTGAATAGTAATACCTAATTTTTGAAATCATATATATTTTATATTTCAAAATGGACTTCATTTTTGGAATGAGAATATCGAAATTAGCCTAGGGTGAAATTTTGGTACATTTCGGATAACTTTCATATTTTGATGAATAGTGAAAATTTCTAAATTTTAATTAAAAACAACTTTTTTAATCAAAATAATTAATAGTGATAAATTATGAATTTTAGTGGTTTTAAATTATATTTAGAATATATTTTTACCATTTAATATAATGTTGGTCATTGGACATAATTTTACAATTAAACCGAACATAAACAAGTGTCAATCTTTTGATAGTTATTATCTCTTAAAAACACGCTTTTTGTTTTGACAGCGGGAATTAATTTTAAATTAATTTCTGCCACTTCTGTGTTTTGAATTTAGGAAAATGGATTCCATATTTGGAATCAGGATGTTCAAATTGTGTAAATAGGTAACTTTTATTTTTAGACATTTTGAAAAGTTACTGTGGTAAATATTTTATTTACCATGGTTAAAGGGTAAATCCGGTAAATAAGGGTTAAAAAAATAATATAATAATAATACTAAATTACCCTAAAACGTGTCTTAACCGTATTGGTTGATACATGGTCGACCATGGGCATCTTTGGGTCTATTTTGGGACCCCATGGATCCACTTGTAAGTGATAATGACACATTATATTAATAAAGTTAAAATAAAAATAAAAATGGCATAAGCTTACATCTTTTAGAAGAACAATTATTACATAGGGTTATACATGTTGGATTTTCGATTATAAATATTCATTAGAAAGATAAAAAGATTTCCTACACAATGATATTTTATTTATAATTTTTAGACATTAACTATTTTATTTTATTTATGACACAATGATGATGCAGTAATTACTAAAATAGTGAAAAATTAAAATAATTGATCTTATAAATACCCAAATAATTATAATATGAAACTTTTAATGAATTAAACTAATTTTCTATGATAATATGATATATTAGGATTGATGTAATTGACTTTGTTCGAAGTAATCAATCTGTTAGGAGTTTCACAAAAATCAACTATTGAATAGTGTCAAAATTGACATAAAAGAGTTCTTAAAACAAATATTATATTATTAATTGATATTAAATTTTTAAAAATCTAAGGTTCGGCCAAGAGACTTATATTATGATAGGTTACTCATTAATGGACCACATGGGGGTCGCTTGGATGTATATAGTAAGTTTATTAACCATATTATATAAAAATACAAAGAGACATTGTAAAAGTGAAACTAATTAACTTAGAGTTAATACTTAAAGATAAGGTTAATATAAGTACCCAAACCTGTCTAAATTCTATTGGTTGAGTGGTTTTCGACCTATCCCCACCTTAACCTTTGAATAGTCAACTTTGGAGCCATTAGAAACCGAATATGAATTTATTATAAATTAATATTTCTAGCTTTTCCAAAGGTGCCCCTCACCCCTCTTATAAAAGGGCACTCCTCCTTCTCATTTCTTCACACCTCTAAAGCCTTTTGGTTCGGCCAAACTCTGCCCAAATACTCTCCCAACATCCCTCACTACAACCTAGGGGCCTTAGTTTGATCAGAAAGCCAACCTAAGGAGCCCTTTTGATCAAATCAAAAGGAAGAACCCGAAGAAGAGGAGGTTAACCTACCCCAACAAAGGAAAAGTACAAGGTAAGGGTTATTTCACAATCTCTTCATTATCCGAGGTTGTTTATACGTAATAATCTACTGGGATTTCTTTATCATCCACATCCATGTTTCTTCGGAATGTATTTCAAAACATATTTATTATTTACAAGAATATGGTTTAAATTCATTTATACCCTTGTTTGACTTTTTGTAAGTGGTTTATAACGGAATCTTTCCGTCGTTTTCAAAATAAGGTCCTTTTTAACCTTTTCGACAGAATTAAGATAAGAATGTTTTTTTTACTTATACGGCGGGTGCGGTTATTTTCCGCCGTTATAAAATCGTCAAAGCTTTCCTTACAAGCTTAAAAGAATATTTTCAAGAAAATGTTTTATTTTATATGGCTCTTAAATTATTTCAAAAATAGAAAGAGATATTTCTCTAAAAAGTGTTTTGAATTCATCTATGTCAACATCCTTTAATGGATTTTACGCTTATTTGAAGTTGATTTATTATAATACAAAACTTCTATATTGTATTGAAGGTTTTGTGATATGTTTGACTGTGGATGTGCTATTTTATACCGTTCATAGTTTACGGTGAAACTATTGACATTTCGTATGCTAGTTTTAATCCGAATGTTTATGTTATATTTCAAACTTTTCTTCAGATGAATGTGCTAAACAAGTATGTTCCGGGTTGGGGACCGGTAAAAGTAAGCCCTCCAGGTTGGGGACTGGTAAAAGTAAGCCCTCCAGGTTGGGGACTGGTTAAAGTAAGCCCTCCAGGTTAGGGACTGGTAAAAGAATGCCCTCCGGGTTGGTGTCCGGTTATTAGAGGCACTCCGGGTTGGTGTCCGGTTATTAGAGGAACTCCGGGTTGGTGTCCGGTTATTAGAGGCACTCCGGGTTGGGTTCCGGTTAGAAGTAACCCCTAGGTCTTGGGATGAGGCCTAGACAATGAAATTAACGTTTGGCATTATGCATTCCAACACTATGAAAGTGGTTATTGATATTGCATGTGATCATTCGATTAGTAGAATATCCATGTGAACAAGTAAATGGCATTATTTCATTTTACTTTTTCCATACTATGTTGAAGTTCAATTTTTAAAAGGCTTTTGTTTTAGTAATTCATTGCCTTAAATGTTTATGCTTATTTTGAATTTTCCGCTATATTGTTATCCTTACTGGGCATTTGAGCTCACCCCTTTTTTATGTTTTATTTTTCCCAGGTAGTGAAGAAGTATATTATGATTGACTTGCAGGGATATTATGGGTTTATAGTGTGGACGTTGGAAACATTATGTTGTTGTAGTAGTTTTTCATTTTATGATGTAATGTAAAACTTATGAATATATCTAGTGTTTCCAAGGCTACTAAACTAATCGGTCTTTCGGGATTTGATCTTTCTTGTGATCATGCCAATGTTACGTAATTAATGCACCGACTCTGGGCAGCTGGGGTCGGGGCATTACAAGAACACAATGTTCATCCATCAAAGAAGATGTCATTCCTCATATGTGACACAAATTAGTGACTCATTTCAATCCAAACTCAGTTCTAATTTCAAGAGTGACAGGAGATAAAATATCAATGGAATTTAGATCTTAACCAAGGAACATTGTACTTTTACTGAATCCTAGGTTCTAAAAATTATTAATTTTTTGTCGAATCACCATATTTATAAAACCTAAATGATTCCCATATAAACCAATTGAACCCTTATTCATTTGGTGTTCATCATTCCCCTCATCTTAATGACTTCATTTTTGACCATAGACACTTAATTTTAATTTTCCCAAGCCAAGTTTCATTGTGCTAAGCATTGTGCAATATGAAATTATTCATGATGAATAGAGGGCTTACAGTTAATAGAAATACACCCAACATCTAGGGTCGCAGAGACTCACCATGGGATCCCAGATGCCCAAATTACTCCAGTTTCAAAAGTTTTATATCAAAAATCATTTATATTCACTCATTAAAGCAATTACTTTTAATAATTAAAAGATGAAAGAGGACCCTATAATCAGTATCAAACTTCCAGTTCCAAGGGTTATGACCATTGATCCACAAACATGTAACACATATCACTTTCAAAAGTAGGTCATAAACCGAATTTCCATCAAATAACTAAGTGAGGTCACTCAGAAATCATCCAACATCATCAATTTCAGACTCTAAGTAGTTCTTAACTACCAGCAAGGAACATGTCCTAAGGCAAGTCCCAAATGAGTACAGTGTAAAGGCTAAAATTATGCTAAAATTTTAAAAAAAATAACTATTTTTTAACAAAAATATTGTTGTGAAGAGTGAATTGATGGGATCACAATTAAGCACAGTCAAGCACAGTCAAGATTTGACCCCCTCACCCACACTAAAAACCCAACTTTGTCCCCAATGTTGACTTCTTAATATGGAGAAGAACAATTAATCAATTAAGGTTCAAAACAAATTTATAAATAAGTAGATTGATGACATGTATAATGGTCACAATTGAGTTCTAAAATATTGTTTGCCACAATGAATAAATAATCAGCAGGTTCATATCCAGAGACACACATTAAAGTGAAATGAATTTTCAATATAGCTCAAAAGATGTATATAACGTGTGGGTGAACAATTAATTGGTTGTAAACCTTGTAATAAATAATGATTAAAATGGATGTTCAATATAGCACAAATATGCATGTTAAACACCCTATAGACTAATCAGTTCCAATGAAAAACACAACTACCAGTAGCAAGTACCCCCCCCCCACACACACACTTAATTTCATACAGTGAAATGGTTTTAAAAATAGTGAAATTAAATTCTTCAACAAAGAGGAACATGCAGATTATTAATTAACATAGTGACAAACAACAGATATTTTTTATATGCAAAATATGTAGATGATTTTCAGCAAACATGTAGCATAATTTTTTAAACAAGCATATTTATTAGAAAAAAAAGGGCCGAAAATAAATGCAGAAAGTTGAAGTACTTCCCTAACTAAGCTCTTGTCCGAAAATGATAATGGGAATTATACTCCTTTATTGACACAAGTAGGAGAATCCTAGAAAAAACACATAGCATGAAAGCCAATAACAAAAATCCAGAAGATATGGAGCATATGGAAGACAACAAAGCAACACTTTATTCAACACTAAACAGTATAAAAAATGAAAACAAATAAATAGCATGGGTTGAATCCCATGGAGCACTAATTTTAAAGTCCTTAGTTAGACTTTATTTAATCACAATTTTTTTAATTTATTAACAAAACAATGGCTATGGGTTGCCTCCCATGCAGTGCTATGTTTAACTTCTTTAACCAGACTTTATTCAGGATCAACTTTCAAGAATGGTGAAGGATTCCATGCCCTTTGGCTTCCCCTCAAAATATAGTTTCTCTCTTTTACCATTAACGAGGATGCATTTATTTTCTTCACCAATTATTTCCAAAGCTCCATTCTTAAAAACTCTCACAACAGTAAATGGTCTAGACCATTTGGACATCAGCTTTCCAGGAAAGAGTTTGAGTCTAGAATTAAAGAGGAGGACCTTCTGTCCATGTTTGAATTCTTTAATTTTAATGATAGATTAATGAAAGATTTTAGACCTCTCTTTATAAATTCTTGATTTATCAAAAGACTATCTCATAATCACTTCAAGTTCACTCAGCTTAAGAAATCTCCTCTCACAGCACTCTTAAAATCAATGTTAAGAGCCTTAACTAACCAATACGACTTATGTTGTAACTCCATAGGTAAATGATATCATTTCCCAAACAGCAACCTATAAGGAGACATACCTATCTGAGTCTTAAAGGAAGTTCTATAAGGCCATAATGCTTCATCCAGTTTGAGTGACCAGTCCTTCTTAGAATTTGAAACAATTTTTCCAAGTATTTGCTTCAACTCTATGTTTGAAATTTCCACTTGTCCACTGGACAATGGATGATAAGGAGTACCAATTTTATTAACACAAACATCTTTCTCCATAAAAGCATTAATATTAATGTTCATGAAGTGTGTTACATTATCAATAATGACGGATTTTAGGACTCCAAATCATGTAAAAATGTTTTTCATCACAAATTTTATAACACTGTTTTCTTGATTATTAGGCAGAGCTACTGCCTCAACCCACTTTGAAACATAGTCAACAGAAAGTATAATATACTCATTCCCATGTGATTTTGGAAATGGACCCATGAAATATAAACCACAAACATCAAAGATCCCTACCTCTGAAAATACCCTTTTGGGGTAACTCCTGCTTTCTTCAAACATTTCCTAACCTTTGGCACCTATCACAGCTAACCACCAAGCTCCTAACATCCATAAAAATAGTAGGCCATTAAAATCCATATTGTAAGACTTTTTGATCTATCCCTTCACCGCCATGGTGACCTCCCCATGGTGAAGAATGAAAAATTTCTAAGACAGGAAGCATCTCTTCCTCAGGAACACACCATCTAAGAATACCATCAGCACACCTACTAAACAACAGAGGATCATCCCAAAGATTATATTTAAACTCAGAAATGAATTTATTTCATTGATTATTGGATATATTTTTGGGAAAATCACATGCTCCCAGATAGGTGGAAAAACTTTCATACCAAGAATTCTTCTGAACAGAAACAGATAGAAACTTCTCATCAAGAAAGGAATAATTTATCTCCCTTGGATCATCAGAATGAGTGTGAGTTAGCCTAAATAAATATTCAGCAATTAGATTCTCAACTCCTTTTTTATCCCTACATTCTATGTGAAACTCTTGTAATAGTATAATCCATCTAATTAGTCTGGGTTTTGTTTCTTTTTTTGGACATCAAGTATTTTAAAGCGGAATGATCAGTGAAAATGATGACTTTAAAACCTAACGAATACTATCTAAACTTTTCTAGAGAAAACAAAACATCTAAAAATTCTTTTTCAGTTCTGGTATAATTATTTTGGGAATCATCTAGAAGTCTACAATCATAATACACCACATGTAATTTCCTGTCCCTCCTCTGTCCAAGGACAGCACCTACAGCCATGTCACTAGCATAACACATAAGCTCAAAAGGTAGTTTCTAATCAGGTGCAGTGATGATAGGTGATGTATTGAGTTTATCTTTATGTAGGTTAAATTATTTCAAATAGTTTTCATCAAAATTGAATGGTGTATCCTTGACCAAAAAAGAACACAAGGGATTTGTGATTTTAGAAAAATCTTTTTTGAATCTCCCATAGAAATCGGCATGCCCCGGAAAACTTCTAACACCCTTAACATTAACAGGAGGTAGCAGTTTTTGAATAACATCAATCTTAGTAGTATCTACTTATAGAACCTTCTTAGACACTTTATAACCAAGCACAATACCTTCTTATAACCATAAATTGACACTTCTCCCAATTAAGAACAAGGTTGGATTAAATGCATCTCTCTTTGAATAACTCATGATTTTCAAGACAGGTATCGAAAGTACTATACACAATGGAATAGTCATCCATGAAAGCCTCAATGATTCTCTCAATCATATCTGAAAAGATAGCCATCATACCCCTCTCAAAGGTGGTTGGAGCTCCACACAACCCAAAGGGTATCCGCCTATAGGCAAATATTCCAAAGGGTCATGATAAAGTGGTCTTCTCCTAATCCTATGGATCAATAAGAATCTGGTTGTAACCAGAATACCGAACAAGAAAAATAAAAAATTCATTTCTAGAAATCCTCTCAAGAATTTGATCCAACAAGGGAATTGTAAAATGGTCCTTCTTAGTGGATCCATTCAGCTTTCTATAATCAATATAGACTCTCCATTTTGTGTCTTCCCAAAAGTGGACTTCTTCATTATTTAAATTTTAAACTACAGTGAAACCTCCCTTCCTAGGAATAACCTGGACAGGGATGACCCAAGAACTATCAGAAATGAGATAAATCATTCCAGTTTCCGACAATTTGATCACTTACTCTCTCACAACATCATTCATGTTATGATTTAATTTTCTTTGACACTCTACCCTAGGCTTATGATCAGGCTCCATAGTAATATTGTGCATAAAAAATGAGAGACTAATACCCTTGATATCAGCTATTGTTAAGCCAATATATGATTTAAACTTTTTCAAAACATTCAACAATCATTCCTCTTGGTTTTCATTTAGTTCACCAGAAATTATTATAGGAAAAGGGGAGTTCTCACCTAGAAACGAATATTTAAGATGAGAATATATTGGATTCAGATAAAGAGTGGGTTGTTCTACAATCGAAGGAAGACTCTTAGGCATGGGAGGTCCATGATCATCAAAATATTTCTTGTAAGTAGTATTGAAAGATGAACAATTTTCAATTTCATGCTCAGATTCAGAGATAAAAGTCCTGCTGTCCAAGGATGGCAGTACACTGTCTAGATTTTCCATATCAGAATTCAACATCTCAATGAAAGAAGAATCATCAAGTTTCTCAAATGTTATTCCTCATCAATATAAAAGTTCTCAAAAGTGTTGGTACTAATAGAAACACCCTCAAATTCACTCAAAAATCTCCTAAGTTCAGAAACAGAGTACTCTCCTACAACAGAAACTGGACAGTTGTCCAGATCTAGAAGATTTTCCAGATTGGTTGTTAAAGAAGAATTTCCAGTTTCCAGATTAACTTCTTTAATAGTGAATTGGTTTTTAGATTCATCAATGTGTTCAACTTTATTTTTATAAAAAATTCAACATCACAGAACTCTATTTTTTAGAAGTTTTCAGAATAAGTAGGATCCTTAATATTTTTAGAAACATTGAACTCTTATTCTTGTTCCCCAATTTTGAATATCTGTTAACCCTTTGATACATCAATAACAGCACCACCTATGGCCAATAAGGGCCTACTCAAGATGATAGTTACCTCTTGATCACAATTTATATGTATGAAAAGATAGTCAGCAGGCAGGACCAAATTCCCAACTCTAACTAACAAATCATCTACATTTCCCATAGGATGAGTGAAAGATCTATCAACCAACTAGAGAATGAAAGTGGTGGGTTGAAGATCACCTAGCCTTAACTATCGAAACAGTGAGTATGGGAGCAGATTAATTCTAGCACATAATCCCATAGATAGTTGAGCAAATCAGAATTTCCTAGAGTACAAGGGATGACAAAGCTACCTGGGTCATTCAATTTTGGTGGGGTTTTTTTTGAAGCATGGTACTGCACTCTTTAGTGGGGTTACAGGTAGAAAATTCGTCAAGGGTCTTTTTTTGTGAAACAATATTCTTTAAGGATTTAATATATGAAAGAATTTTAATAAAGGATTTTAGGAAAGAAATATTCACTTGATGTTTAGAAAAGAGACAAAGGAATTGAATAAGTTTATCCTTGGTGTTACTTTGAGGTTTCAAATTCTCTGGGAAAGGGATGGGTGGGGAAAAAATTTCATGACAGTAGGCATATCCCTCCCATTTTCCACAAATTTTTCTTTTCATTTATTCTTTTGATTTTTAGAAGATGTTTCAGCTTGAGTTTCAGGTGACATGTTTAGATTTTTTTCATTTTCATTACTTTTCTGTGAATTTCCAGCATGTGTGAAAATCATATTTTAATTATCAGATTGAAGAAGTTTCTCATTTTGTGAATTTTTTACATTTTTTTAACAACAACCTGAGTTTTAATCCCACACCTAGTTACAACAGCCATGATATTCTCCATAAGTTTATGTTCAATTGTACTAAGAAACCATACCTTTATCCCTAATAGTCAAATCTCTAGCTAATTGGCCTATCTATGTCTCTATATTCTGCATTCTCACATCATTTTTAATTCTGTCTGACTCATATTCATTTTGATGTTTATTAAATTGAACCATGTACTTTTCCTCTTGTGATTTAATTTTATTCATGATTTGATCCAGTTTAGAAGACATTTGATTATCATTATTTCCTTGAGTGTTTGAAGACTCCCCCCTCATTTATTTTGAATGTTCGGTCTTGGTTGGTTCTGATAATTAGTGGAAGTTGGTTTCTTAATAATTCCTTGATCCATCCATGATAGATTTGGATGGTTCCTATAGCCATGATTGTAATTTTTTGAGAATGGATCTTCTTTTTGAGGAATCCTAGGACCATTATTAACAATGTTTAAGGTTTCAGGCTGTTGGGCAGTTAAATCAGCATTAGGACAAAAATTTCCAGAGTTCCCAAACATACCTCATTGAGTGCACTGTTTCCTTAGTGACTGGTACTGGTTCTGATTTTCAATTTGATTTATAGTTTGTTTGGAATTCTTTTTCATTAATGTTTGATGATTGTTGGAGATTTTGGATAGTTGACCTTGATTTTCATTCATTGAGCTAGTGTTAGCACTCCTATTCACTCTTATTCTTCGTGAATTTTTTTTGTTGAGAATTAAACGTCAGATTGTTAAAAAATTTCCTCAACTCATAATGTATTTTATCATTCTAACTACAACATGTGGCTTGATCCACTAAATTCATGACCAGAGGAGGAAAACACTTCATAGAGGGTATCCATGAGGAGATGAGAAGGAAGTTAATGATGAGGACACTTCCTAAGATGGTCCCTAAATCAATCACAAGCTTCATTAAATCTTCTCCATCCTCTTGGTAAAAACTAGTGATCTTAGTTCTCAGTTCCCCTTTTAATCAATGGGAATAAAATTTCATAATTAATGATTTGTAAACTTCATCCCAATTCTTAAAAATGTTTTCAACTAAACTTAAAAACCAATTCCTAGAATTCCATTTAAGAAAAAAGGGAAAAACTCTCATCCTTAGATCATTTCAGTGATTCCTAATAATGGATGTTGCTGAACTGTGTTGTAGAAATCTCTAATGAAGGCTAAATAATCCTCATTAGAGAGCCCATTGAATGCAGGTAGAAGTGAATTGTGAGATTGTTTCAGATCATAATTTTTATCCCTAGGAGATAGTATAATGGATGATGGATTGCTTGATAGTTGAGGAATTCTAAACTCCCTCATCATAGGCCTTTCATGTTCATCTAAAAGTTCTGGTTGATGTTGAATGTTATTATTAGGAACTCTATTATCTTTATTTCCCATTTCAATTTTGTTCTTCCTTCTTAGAGTAGTAAAATTTTTATCTAATTCAATGTTTATGGGCTCTAATATAGCCTCAAAAGTTCTTGTGATCATGCAAACAACAGTAAAAATATCAGTAGTAACAATTCAGAATGATAAGTAACAGTATTTTTAACAGTTTTCAAATTTTTCTATTTTTTAAAGATATTTATATATTTTTATTTTTTTAAATATTTTTGTGATGAATGAAATGGCTCATGCCTTCCCCAGAAACAATTCCAAAAATGGATCCCAACTCTCATTTATGTTGGTCAAGTTTAATAATTTTTATCTTCTACTAACAACTGTATATGTGGAAAGTAGGGTCGAACCCACAGGGAAGGCTATTTTTAACCACAACCTTACTAAAACAATTTCAAAACCCTCACTATTGTCAGTAGTAAGTTATATTTTCTTAATATTTTTTTATCTTTTAAAATTATTTATGTTTTTATATACTGTAAAGTAAAACCACACATATCTTGTAATTTTGTTATAATCTATACTGAAACAGAGAAAATAAGAAAATAAGATGTAACAAAGAGAATAAGAAATTCTGATAAAAGGCATGTAGAAAACAACACTTGGGGATTACTCTTAACTATTGGTTTAAATTGTTTCTCCTAATCATGTAAAAGTACTACATTGTACCACTGCATATAGGTGAATTTCTTCCCTGGCCAGGAGTTAAGTTGTAGAAATTGTACAACATAGAGTTCGCCACTCCAAATAATTACTGTAATAACCTATAAATTTCAAGGAAATTTGTTTTTGGGATTTTACGAGTACGCAGTTTCTGACGACACCTGATTCTGAGGCCCGGTGTGCCCGGAATCAATTTCCGAAGTTTATCTCGGGTACGTTCAGTGAATAAACGAGCATGTTTTTCTATCTTTAGAACCGATGCTCAGAAATGAAATCTGAGGGTACCAATGGAACCGAAACACTGGTAATTTCTTAAGAGGACCTTTACCAAAGATGTGTTTGCTTTAGAGGAGTTGTTAAAAAAATGTGGATTAATTGAAAAGGGTGAATAAAATTTGTGGTGCAAATTTTATTCCTAACTAGGTGGTTTTATCCTACATGGGGTAGTTAGGGTGGGACCCACTAACATCCTTACTACCCATGTAAGGATAAATGTGTGGTGGGGGCCGCACAAGACCCAACCCTTCACATTCCTTAAACCCCTTAAACCCCCCCTCCCCATTAATCCTCTTGTAATTAATTGGGTAAATCCTCCTCTACCCACTCTCCCACATTAAATCATGCCAACACACATTGATTTAATTAATTGAACCTCTTTAATTAATTGAGTTATGTGTTTGAATTTTGGAAATTTGAATGCATGACTTGAATTAATAAAATAAGATGAGACTTATTTTATTTTGGGGTTAGCTTGTTGTGTTAAGAATTGGGAAGAGAGATCTCGTTCCTTCTGTGAAGAATATCACCATTCGACGAAGAACGACGTCACCACAAAGAGGGACGACATGCCATTCCTTCAACTCTTCACAGCCAGGGCGAGACACCGTCCCCTCCTTGGTCGCACGCCAATGTCGTCTTAGAATCCTCACCCTGCGACGTCGTCTTCCGTGTCGCCGGAAAATGACATCATTTATCGAGGTAGAGGTTAACATCGTTCATGTTTAATTTATCGACCTTCGTTGATTAATTTGGCCGCTTGTTATCATCTTAATGGAGGGATATCAGACAACACAAACATGTCTGATCCTCCTACCCTTTTTTGTTGATCATCGATGATCATTGCGGCAAAGGCAGCGTGGTACCATTGCACCGTGTGGGAATGAAGAGGACAATGGCCATAGCGGGCCGCTGTGGTGGTGCGCGGCGCCGTCGCACTGCACCGGTGAGTTCAAAGGGACCGCGGCCAAAGCGGGCCGCGGAGGCGGGGCGCGGGGCAGTCGCGCCACGCCGGAGAAACCGAGGGAGGTCATGGAGGAGCGGGCCGCGGTGGAGGGGTGCGGAGCCGTCGCGCTGCACCGGTCGAGGAAGAGTCGCGGCGGTCCGGCAGGGGAATAAGGACAACAGGTCATCGGCGCTCCTGGAGGCAGGACCCCCGCGGGTACCACTGTGGCTCACCACCAGCTGGCCATTATGGCCAGTCTTTTGCGATGAAATTGGGGGGCGTAACACCCCAGATCTGCCTAGGGTGGACCCCACCAGGGGGGCCGCTGTTTCCGAAACAAAGGGGGACGCGCCCCCTTCGCACCCGGCTCGGCCGCCAGCCGAGCCGCGTCCGGCTTCCGGGCCAGGCCGCAGGCCGCACCCTACCGCGGGCCGGGCCGTGCCCAAATGGGCCAGACCCAGACCCAGGTCGGGTCAACCCGGTTCAGCCTACCCAGGGTGTATTGGGCCGGGTCGGACCGGGCCCCAACCACCTAGTTTCAGACCAGGTTCGTTCAAACGCCCATATCCTGGGCTACGGGCCTCAAATCGACGAACCTTAAGTTGTGTTGGGATCCTTGGATCACGACTGTCGTTTCAGTATATTAGACTCGAGGTTTTGATGATGTTTGGGTATGGTCGGGTTGGTTCGAACCTGAAACCAACCGGGCCCTTGGAGCGGAAAAGCTTATAACTTAATGACCGAACATCCGAATAACATGCCCTCAATTACATTGAATTCATAAAAGTGAGATTTTTATTTTTTCTTACTTATATTGAGGTTTGGACACAGCTGGAGTATGGTCGGGTTGGTTTTAGCTTAAAAACCAATCGGGCCCCTTGGACGAAAAATCCAATAACTCTCAGACCGGGCATCCAATTGACGCGTCGTCTGTCGCGTTGAGTTCCTATTGACGAGATGGAACTTTTTGTGACATAAACTCTGGACTTAATTACATTTGATGTATATAATCCTTTGCTCGTGGAGCGGACCCTCCCGGAATCGAGTGTGTTGTGTGCTGGAACCCTAGAGTTGGTTCCAACTGCAACGACGATGATGATTGTGCTTGGATACTACATAGGTTCAGCATCGAGGAAGACTGTACTTGGATCCTACGTGGGTTCGGTAGTGAGGACGACTGTACTTAGATCCTACGTGGGTTCGGCAATGATGGTTGCTGTACATGGGTCCTACGTGGGTTCGCCAATGACGACTTCTTTACTTGGATCCTGCGTGGGTTCGGTAGAGGAGATGATTCATAGGCTACATATAATTATCTTCACCCCTCTTCGTGAGTAGTATACCTGTGTGAGCTGAGTCTTGACTTTCAGTCATTATCTACAGTATGGTTTACTTTCATTCCTATGTCGATTGGGTTGCGATTTCCTGTGTGGATTGGGTTGTACTTTCCTGTGTGGACTGGGTTGAACTTGGGCTTGGAAGTTGGAGCCGAACTAGAATTTTTGACTTAGGTATTTGTATGGTCATATACCTATGTAATGTTGGTTTATACTTCTTATTTGTATCGTTCCATTGTGGTTTATCCTCTGTGGATTCTGGTAGGCCTTCAGGGGTCTTCAGGACCCAACTAGGCATCGTATACTCACCCCTGTATGGGCTATGCTCGCACTACATTGTGTTGGTTGTAGACGACGGACAACGCTGATCGTGGTTGAGGCCTGAGGAGCGGGACGGTATACGGATGTGGACTATCATGTGGCATGTACACGGAGTGGACAACAAGACCCAAGGAGTCGACGAGATTATCTATAATCACCCTTCAGGTGGGAGTTCCAGAGGACATCTTGGTGGTTTCTACTTTACTTTTTAGTTGTTGTACTTTCTTATCTCAGTTGTATTGTACTTTCAGTTGGGTTTGTATACTGGCCCATTTACTTTCCAGCAATTACTTTTTTACTCATTTTACTTAGTGTTTACTTCAGCTTGCATACTCTGTGGTGTTTTTTTCTTATATAAAGGCAATACCTTCCCTTTTATTGGGATTTACGCCTTTGGTGCTAGTCGTCAGCCCCTGGCCTATTGAAGGCGGGCTTAGGGTAGTCACGACACAGGCACCGAGGACTGGTCGTGAAAAATTGGTATCAGAGGAGTCGGTTCTACCGTAGAACATAGGACTCTGATAATTTATTCCTGTGAAAGAATACTGTTAATGGTATTGAGTGTGGTTATTAGTTCAGGGAGTCCAGTGATGGTGCGGCGGCCGACGTATCCATACACCCGGACCCTGACATCTGATTTCCGACACAATGCACGAAAACATTGATTGCATGTGTGATTTAAATGTTTTCTTTTTGATTGCTTTTTTTCATCTCACCAGGTATACTGTATTAACCGTGGTGCACTTGTTTCTTTTTAGGATGGCCCCACGATGGCAGCCAGCTAGGGTTTTGAGCTTTGTGCGAAATGGAAACCCACTAAGCGACGAGGCCTCGGTGCAGGGGCCCCATTATAGAGGAGGCACCGGCAGTACCCCTACCCGCCGAGTCACCAATGCCACCAGCCCCAGCAGATGAGAGTGCACCTCGCCTGAGTGCAATTCATGAGTTTCAACTTCAGAGGCCGCCCAGGTTCAACGGAGAGACGGACCCTCAGGAAGCCAATGATTGGCTGGAGGCTGTTGTCCGAGTCTTCAGATTAGTAGGAACACCAGCTGAACTCATGGTGGTCCTTGCAGAGAGTCTCCTACAAACAGTAGCAGGTAGATGGTGGATCCTCATTCTCTAGGTGCACGAAGAGGAATCATTACTTTGGATGGACTTAGAGATCCTCTTTCACTCAGATTTCATTCCATCCACCCTCCATGCGGTGTGCATCCAGGAGTTACTACAGCTGTGGCAGGGCAGCATGACAGTAGCCCAGTACTCAGCAAGATTTTCTAATCTCTCACGCTACTCCATGGACATGGTACGAGACCCATTATTCTGGTTCTGAACCTTTGAGCAGGAACTGAGGCATGAGATCAGGGCTTCGATGATCTCCCTCATCATTTAGATGTAGGAATGTGTACTGGAGCGAGCCCTTCTTGTGGTGAGCTTTCTTGATGAGCTGACACCAACAGCGAGACCTACCACAGGGCGACACGTAGCAGAGTCTTATACAACCGGTAGTAGACAGATGTCACAAAGGTCCATGAGGACCAGACCATTAGGTGGGTGACCTAAGGACACTGTTTCGGTGGTGCGGGGCAACACAATAGAGCCAGTCATACGAGAGGCAGACAGTGCTATGCATGCGGCAGGCAGGGCCACATGGCTCATGACTGCCCGACCAGCCATGCAGAGGAGCAGCAGACGGTTGAGGGACCACCTAGGCAGAGGAAGAGGTTCAGTCGTGGATGTCCGCAGGGAGCAAGTGAAAGAGGTAGAGGTGCTGGCTGAGCAGCAGGTGGTGGACGATGCTTCGGGGCTCTAGCACCACCACCACCAGGAGGTCCACCCCGACCACAGGGAGCTGGCAGACAGAGTGAGGCTCAACATCAGGCAGTGGAGGCCTACGACCATGGTGCACATGAAATGATTCTAGGTACTATCTGTGTCTACTCCAAACTTTCTGCAGTTCTTATAGACATGAGAGAGAGTCATTATTTTATTTCCACTTCCCTTGTTCGGAGCTCGGAGATTCCGACAGAGCCGTTGGCTCGATCCTTACGTCAAGAGACTCCTACGGGAGCAGTCTCAATGATTACACACTAGTGCCAGCAGTGTGAGATTACTCTAGGAGGCGAGATCTTCAGCTAGGATCTTCTTGTAGCAGCGTCTAGGCCTTACGACATTTTCTTTGGCATTGTTAGGTTATCTACGCTCCATGCTCAGGTCGACTATATTAGGCGCAAAGTGAGGTGTGTCCGCACAGATGGGAGCAGGTTCACCTTCACCAGTGAGAAGGGAGCCTTTGTAGTGCAGGATGGAATTACGCAGAGGAGAGGGAAGTCGATCACACATCAGTTGGCTAGTCTCATCCTTAGAGCAGTTGATGTGCAGAGTCCATGTTTTCCTGTTGTGGTGGATCAGTATGCAGAAGTTATCCCTGACGATGTTCCCGGACTACCTCCTCGCAGAGAGGTAGACATATACATTGAAATGTACCTCGGGACAGCTCCGATATCTACTCTATCATATTATATGGCTCTCACTGAGCTTCGTGAGCTACGGGTATAGTTGGAGGACTTGCAGGGCAAGGGATTCATCTGACCCAGTGTTTCACCCTGGGCTTCTTCGATTTTATTCGCCATGATGGTGGATGGGAGCTTAAGACTGTGTGTCGACTACCATCGCCTGAACTAGGTAAATGTGAAGAACAAGTATCCACTTCTGAGGATAGATGATCTCTCCAATCAGCTCAAGGGAGCATGATGGTTCTCGAAGATAGACCTCAAGTCAGGCTATAATCAGCTCAAAGTTTGAGATGAGGATGAGAAGAAGAATGCCTTTAGGTGTTGGTATGGCCACTATGAGTTCTTGGTTATGCCTTGTGGAATAAGCAATGCTCCAGCAGAGTTAATGAGTCTCATGAATAGGATCTTCCAGTCTTACCTCGATCGATTTGTCATAGTCTTCATCGATGACATATTGATTTACCCGACCACTGAAGAGGAGCACTCCTACCACTTGCGGGTTGTACTGGACCCAATACGAGAGCACCAGCTTTATGGTAAGCTCTAGAAGTGTTAGTTCTAGATTCAAGAGGTCCACGTCTTGGGGCACGTCATCTCTGAGGCGGGAGTTGCAGTGGATCCTGCGAAGATCGAGGCAGTACTAGCTTGGGAGCCACCCAGGAGCGTGACGGAGGAGCAGAGTTTCCTAGGTCTGGGTATGTACTATCGGAGATTTGTGCCAGATGTTTCTAGAGTTGGATCACCGCATTAAGCTTTGACATAAAAGGGTAAACCCTTCGTGTGGTCAGATTGATGTTAGTATATCTTCCAGGAGCTGAGATAGAGTTTGACCAGTGCACCCATCTTGAGGCTACTAGAGGAGGGTGTAGGGTACGTAGTTTACTGCGATGCATTAGGGACCGGACTCAGGAGTTTCCTGATGTAGGAGCAGGAAGTGATCGCTTATGGTTCACGATAGTTGAGGCAGCACGAGAAGAACAACTCTACCCATGACCTGGAGTTAGCAGTAGTTTCCATCCCCTTGAAGATGTGGCGGCACTATCTGATGGGAGAGCTCTATACAGTCTACTCTGACCACCAGAGTCTCATGTACATATTCTCGCAAAAGGACATGAATCTGAGGTAGTGGAAATGGCTCAAGTTCCACCAGGACTATGACTTTGATATAGTATATACTCTTAGGAATGGGAATGTAGTTGCTGATGCTCTCAGAAGGAGGTCGGGCATTGAGCTACTTGGAGAGGCAACGAAGAAGCTAGCCGCATTACAGATATCCTTTATGGATAGAGATGGGGCATCCTTTCTACAGTTTCTCACAGTCACTCCTCCACTACTTCAGCGGGTCAGAGAGGCACATCGTGGGGACGTTATATGTGAGACACGACGTGCACAAAATTCCTCAGGATAGGCACCTGATGGATTCTCTATAGGAGGAGAGCACGTCATCCTTTTTAGAGGACGTACCATGGTACCAGTTGCATTATAGGAGGAAGGTCTAAGAGAGTTTCACACTTCCCCATTGGCGGTACATCCAGGAGTAGAGAAGATATACCAGGATCTCAGACAACAATGGTGGCCAGGTATAAAGAAGGTTGTGGCAGAGTTTGTTTCACGATGTCTCACCTGCCAACAGGTGAAGGTGGAGCACCAGGTACCAGCAGGCTTGGTACAGCCCTTAGAGGTCCCGAAGTGGAAGTGGGACGAGATATCTATGGATTTTTTGACAGGTCTTTCATGTACTTCTTGAGGACACGACTACATCTAGGTGATCACAGACCGACTCACCATGTCGGACCACCTTCTACCTATCAGAGAGCAGGGATCAGTGGAGAGACTGGGAGGCCTCTATGTTCATGATATCGTATGGATTCATGGTGTGCCATCATCTATTGTCTCCAATCGAGATGCTCGCTTTACTTTCTCAGCTTTGGAAGGGGTTGTGGGAGGCATTTGGGACACATCTACGCCTGAGCACCGCCTTTCACCCTCAGACGGATCGTCAGACGGAGAGGACCATTCAAACTCTCGAGGACATGCTCCGTGGATGTGTCCTTGACTTTGGTCGTAGCTGGGAGGATCACCTACCCTTGGTGGAGTTTGCGTACATCAACAACTACCACTCCACCATCGGGATGGCACCCTACGAGGCATTGTACGGCCGACCTTGCATATCACCTATGTGCTAGACACACCCTAGGGAGTCAGCACCTGCAGGACCAGAGATGGTCCAGGCCACGATGGAGAAGGTATAGATCATCCTGGAGTGGATGAGGACTGCTCAGAGCCGATATAATTCCTACGCTGACAGGAGGCGGATACCACTAGAGTTCGAGGATGGTGACCACGTTTTCTTATGGGTCTCACCTCGATGTGAATTATGGAGATTTGGTCAGGGTGGAAAGTTTTCTCTGTGCTTCATCGAACCACTCCATGTTCTCAACAGGATAGGTGAGGTGGATTATCGCCTGGCTCTTCCACCTCAGTTGCACCGAGTGCACGATGTCATCCACATATCTCAGTTGAGGAGATATATGCAGATCCCGATGCATATCACTGATCACGGGGAGATGGACATCGATGAAGGGGTGAGTTTTGAAGAGGTCCCGGTGGAGATCGAGGATCGACATGAGCAGGTCCTACGTGGATGGTCGATTCCTCTAGTGCAATCAGGTGGCAGCACGCGAACCTCCAGGAGAGCACATGGGAGCCAGAGGCTCAGATGCGTGCACAGTACCCTCATTTGTTTCCCTAGTTTATGATGTATCTTTACGGGGACATAAATCCATGATGTGGGAGTAATTTAAAGACCCGTAAATTTCAATGAATTTTTTTTTTATGATTTTACGAGTACGCAGTTTCTGACGGCACCTGATTCTGAGGCCCAGTGTGCCCGAAATCAATTTCCGAATATTAGCTCGGGTACCTTCATTGAACGAACGAGCGGGTTTTTCTATCTTTAAAACTGGTGCTCGAAATTGAAATATGAGGGAACCAATGGAACCGCAGCACCGATAATTTCTTAAGAGGACCTTTACCGAAGATGTGTTTTCTTTAGAGGAGTCATTAAAAAAAATGGGGATTAATTAAAAAGGGTGAAAAAAATTTGTGGTAAAAATTTTATTCCTAACTAGGTGGTTTTATCCTACATGGAGTTGTTAGGGTGGGACCCACAAACATCATAACAACTCATGTGAGGATAAATGTGAGGTGGGGCCCGCACGAGCCCCAACCCTTCACATTCCTTAAACCCCATTATACCCTCTATTAAACCTCTAGTAATTAATTGAGTAACTCCTTCTCTACCCACTCTCCCACGTTAAATCATGCCAACAAACATTGATTTAATTAATTGAACCTCTTCAATTAATTGAGTTATGGGTTTGAATTTTGGAAATTTGAATGCATTAATTGAATTAATAAAATAAGAATAGACTTATTTTATTTTGGGGTTAGCCTGTTGTGTTATGAATTGTGAAGAGAGCTCTAGTTCCTTCCACGAAGAACGTCACCCTTCGATGAAGAACGTCGTCACCACAAGGAGAGATGACTTTCCATTTCTTCGTCCCTTCGTAGTTAGGGTGGGACGTCGTCCCCTCCTTGGATGCACGCCAACCCCATCTTCGAAACCTCACCCCGCGACGCCATCTTCTGCGTCGCCAGAAAATGACATCGTTTATCGAGGTAGGGGTTAACTTTGTTCAAGTTTTATTTATCGACTTTCTTTGATTAATTTGGCCGCTTTTTATTGTCTTAACGAGAGGAGATCGGAACACACAAACAAGGCCATTCCTCCTCCCCTTTTTGTTGATCTTAGATGATCATTGCGGCGAAGGTGGCATGGTTCCGTTGCACCGCGCTGGAACGAAGAGGACCGCGGCCGGAGCGGGTCGCGGTGGAGGTGCGCAGCGCCGTCACGCCGACCCGGTGAGTTCAAAGGGACCGCAGCCGGAGCGGGCCCCGGAGGTGGTGTGGGGCGCCGTTGCGCCACACCGAAGAAACCAAGGGAGACCGCGGTCGGAGCGGGCCGCGGCGAAGGGGCGCGGCGCCAGCGCGGCGGTCTAGCAGGGGTGGCCAGACAACCGGCTGTCGACGCTCTAGGAGGCAGGACACCCACGGGTCCCACGATAGCTCACTATCGGCCATCCATTATGGCCTTCCATTTTCGATGAAACTGGGGGGCGTAACCCCTCAGATCTTCCTAGGGAGGACCCCACCAAGGGGACCACCATTTCTGGAACAGAGGGAGCCACGCCCCTTCGCACCCCGCTCGGCCGCAAGCCGAGCCGTGACCGGCTTCCGAGATGGGCCGTGCCCGGCCGGACCAGGCCACGCCCATATGGGCCGGACCCGGACCCGGGTCGGGTCGACTCGGTTCGGCCGACCCAAGGGGTATTGGGCCGGGTCGGATCGGGCCCAAACCCCCTAGTTTCGGAGCAGGTTCGTTCAACCGTCCATATCTTGGGCTACAGGCCTCCAATCGATGCAACGTCAGTTGCGTTGGGATCCATGGATTGAGGCGGTCATTTTGGTATATTACACACGAGTTTTCGACAATGTTTGTGTATGTAAGGGTTGGTTCGAACCCAAAACCAACCGGGCCCTTGGAGTTGAACCGCTTATAACTTAATGACCAAACGTCCGAATAATGTTCCGTCAATTACATTGAATTCTTCTTAGTGAGATGGTTCTTTTGGATTACTCCACATGAGGTTTGGATGCACTGGAGTACGGTTGGGTTGGTTTTATCTTAAAAACAAACCGGGCCCCTAGGACGAAAAAGTCAATAACTCTCAGACCGGGCATCTGATTGACGTGCCGTCTGTCACGTTGAGTTCCTTTTGACGAGACAAAACTTTTTGAAACATCAACTATGGACTTCGTGATAGTTGATGTATCGACCCCTTGGCTCGTAGAGCAGACCCTCCCAGAATCGAGCATGTTGTGTGTTGGAACACAAGAGCTGGCTGCTACTGCGACGACGATGATGACTGTACTTGAATCCAATGTGGGTTCGGCAATGAGGACGACTGCACATGGATCCTACGTGGGTTCTATAGCGATGATGACTTTACTTGGATCCTACGTGGGTTCAACAGCGATGGTTACTATACTTGGATCCTATGTGGGTTCGGCAGCGACGACATCTGTACTTGGATCCTATGTGGGTTCGGCAGAGGATATGATTTAGAGGCTACATCTAATCATCTTTACCCCTCTTCATGAGTAGTATACATGTGTGAGCTGAGTATTGACTTTCAATCATTATCTATTGTATGATTGACTTTCTTTCCTGTGTGGATTGGGTTGTGCTTTCCTGTGTGGATTGGGTAGTACTTTCCTGTGTGAACTGGGTTGAACATGGGCTTGGAAGTTGGAGTCGAACTGGAATTGTTGACTTAGGTATATGTATGGGAATATACCTAAGTAGTGTTGGGTGATACTTCGTATTTGTATCTTTCCATTGTGGTTTATCGTTTGTCGATTTAGGGAGGCCTTTGGGGGTCTCGGGGTCCCTACTGAGTATCATATACTCACCCCTGTAGGGGTTATGCCCGCACTACATTGTGTTTGTTGCAGACGACGGACATCGCTGATCGTGGTTGAGGCCTGAGGAACAGGATGGTATACAGAGGTGGAATATCAGGTGGGATGTACACCGAGTGGATGGACGGACCCGAGGAGCCGAAGAGACTATCTGTACTCACCCTTCATGTGGGAGTTTCAGAGGATTTCTTGGTGGTTGCTGCTTTACTTTTCAGCTGTTGTACTTTCTTATCTCATTTTTACTGTACTTTTAGTTGGGTTTGTATACTGGACCATTTTCTTTCAAGAACATACTTTTGTTCTCAGTTTACTTAGCGTTTAATTCAGCTTTCAAAATCTGTGGTGTTTGTTTTCTTATATAAAGGAAATGTCTTCCCTTTTATCGGGATTTATGCCTTTGGGGCTAGTCGGCAGCCCCTAGCCTATGGAAGGAGGGCTTGGGGTAGTCACGACACGGGCCCCGAGGACGGGTTCTGACAGTTACAAATTCTGAAAGATGATTTAAAAGGAGAACACTACAAAATCTCTGTAAGTACTGAAGTTTTCATTATGATTTGATTACTTAAAATATGATTCCATAATCAAACTCGTCGAATGATTACAGAGTTTTGAAAAATTTAGTGATTGAGGTATGAAGCAGAAATGTGTAATTATAGATGATCTCGCCGATCAATTCTAATCACAGAAGAAATGTTTAATGAAAAGGATAAAAATGATCACCAGTTGAACAAGAACTCTCCCTGAACTAGAAATTTATCTAACAAATATATTGTTCATTATCACTATAGTAATGGGAAACATTTTAATTAAACATTTTATAAGAGTTAAAACAAAAGGGAGAAAGAACTCCCCGATGATTCTCTGCTCCTTTGCTCCTTCGACTTTATGACTGCAATGCTTCAGCTCCTCTCCACTACTCCTGATCTTCTCCTATAAATTGAATGAATTTCGTCTAATCCCCCCATTCTGCTGCTTGTTCTTGTTTATGTAGCCACTGTCTTCTACTGCATGTCACCATAACTCTTCACCTACATGAATTCATCTTTAGCTATTATACCGCACATGTGTGTGTGTTCCTGACTGGAACGTCGTGCTAGTTTTTCCCTCGTATCTATATTTGGTTAAGTTAGTCATATGTATATAGATGTATACATGTCTATTGAATGAACTTGCACTGATATAATATAAAAGTAAATAAACAAGAACACATATAAAAAAAATAGTTGTATTTAAGTTAATATTTATTACACATTAATAGTTATTTAATGTTAATCAAAAAATATCTTAATTTATAATTTTTATTTAATTTAATATTATTTATAAAATTATTCCCTTAGTATTACTTTGGTAAAAGATAAGTATATTAAAAAGTTTTTAATTAAAAATAAATATAGATACTAGATTTTTTAGTTTATCATTTTTAAGTAATTTATTAAAATTTGAAGACATGAATAAATAAGTAATTTAAAATTTAAAATTTTAGATTTTATTAGTAGTTTTATTATTACTTTTTAAGAAATTAAATTTCTAGATTAATTCATTAATTAATTTATTTTAATTTAATAATTAGAATTAATACTTTAGTTTCAAATATTTTGTTAAATAATAATTATATCTTATAATTTTTTTATAATTATTATTAATTATATATATATACTATTAATAGTATATTAATTTATAATTAACATTTATTATTAGTTTAGTTTTGTATTTTAATTTATAATTTATATATATTTTAATATTATAATTGTTTTAAATTATAACTTTTACAAATTATATTATATTCATTTAGTTTATTAATGTTTACTTTTACCTTAACCTTTTAATTATGTTTAATGTTACTTTTATTATTTTATTTTTTTATTTTTTATACCCCCGAAATTTTGGTGCACAGTAGAGAGTGGGGGCTACTGCTCATCTTCCCCAAAGAAAGGCTACAGAGGAGGACTCCTTGGAAGCAGCATGTCCATTGGCTTCTTCCTCAGGAAAACACAACTCCAGCGGTGGACAGCGGCGGCTTCTTTAGGCTCCGATTCGAGCTCCTTCAAATCCATATTCCTCACAGACTCATAATCGGTCAAACCTACTTTGAAAACCAGATCTCTATTCTCCTCTGATGATCTCAGGTCTTCTTCGGCTTTGCTCGGTTTGAATCCGGCTAGCAGCTGGTCATATCTCGAGCTCCCTCGACCTCGAAGGGTTTCAAACACCCAAACAAACTTTGGTCTCTACTTTAATGACAGGTGTTCAGTGATGTCATTCTTCAACAATGGTGCATAAAGAATCGGTTTCCAAATGACTAAGACAGAGATATTGAGGTTCGATTGGCATTGTCATCGTCTTCACTACTGAACTCAGTTGCCAGCTCTAAAGAAATTTTATTCTCTTCACTCAGAGACGTCTTTTGACGAAGGCATTTGGGGATTCAATGAAAATAGTGTGATGAAATGAGACCAATGGTATTGATAGAAAGAAAGGGGGCTTGGGATGGTGATGATTCTCCAAACGGTGAGGGTGAGAGTCACCGATAGTATAAATAAAAGGATCACTGATTGAAAATAATAGGAAAGCAGTAGCGTGGGGATTCATGTTTATAGAAAAAAAACAAAATTTAAGGAACATAACAATGCAAGGTCACTGATAGACCAAAATAAGATCCCCCCGGTAGCTTAAATAATTTTAAGGTTACCGATAAAAATTAAATTAAAGGGTCACTGTTAACTGAATAATAAAGGAGTACTACTACTGCTAAGTCACTATTATAAAAAGTTACTGATAAAAAATAAGATTCACTGTTAGAATTTACTAGAATAGATTACCGTCAGAAAATAAAATAAGAGCAGTGTAAGAGATCACTGGTAGAAAAATATCAATGAAATGAAAGAACCGGTGCGAGGGTCACCGGTACACAGAAATAACATTGAGGCGCGGGGTTAAAAATTAGAGTTACCGGTAGGAAATGGTAATAGGGACAAAGGTCAAGCAAGGTCATCGTTACATCTCTAAACTAGTTACCGCTAGAGAAAAAAGAATGCAAGTCACCATTAGTCAGTAACGGTAACCTGGTTTCTGCTATTATAAAATAAATAACTAATAGTAACCCCAAAGAAAACATAAAAATAACAATTAATGATTACTAAATAAAATAACACTTAAATAAATAACTCGATATTTAACAAAATAAAATTATAAAAGATTTAAGTTAAAATAACTATACATGTTATTTACAAAGTAGTAGTGAATAATAAAGATTAGAATTGGTGATACAAATGATTCTCCACAAGCACTTTTCTACCTCACCGGTAGACTAAAATCAATAGAAAAAGAATTAATAATCAAAATGAATGCATAAAATGATATAATTAATGTTTAAAAACTTTAATTAATTAATTAAACATCTATTTAAACACATAAAATTAAAAGAGAACTATTTAATTTAATTAAAACACAAATTATTTACTTAAATGATTAGCAGGATGACTAAACATATTAATTAATAAAGTTAAAATATTTTAATGAAACTATGTTAAAATATAAAATATTAAAATAAATCCTATGTTAATTATATAAAATTAAAGTGATTAAAGAATTGTTCTATAAAAATATTAGTTAATTAAAAAGTTAGGCAGACTTAAATTAACCAAACTAAATAAGACACAATTAAATTATAAAAGTAACTTAAGATTAAAATTATTAATTTAACAACTAAAAAACAAAATTAATTATAAAAAATGATTAATTAACAAAATTTAACTATAAAAAATAATAATGTACAATTATTTAGTATAAAGTGATTAAATAATTAATTAAATCATTAAAATTTATGTAAAAAAGATGTGGAAAATCTATGTAAAAATAGAGCCACATCAACTGCCATGCCTTAAGACACCTGGGCCTCATCCTGAAGACACATGGGAAAACTACCTACCCTCACACACCAAGTCCAACCAACATATCTTACCCTGTCCAAATAATCTTAGTCTATAATGGACCTCAGACCGTCATAGTTTTCCCGAAGTGTCTTGGGAAACACGGGAATAGGAGCAGAAAAGGTGCTAAAAACCAGACACTCATAAGAGTGTTGGGAAAAACACCCTCCATGAAATGGGGGTGTTCATAAAGAAGTTATCAACTTGAGTGGGGTGTGAATATGAAACATAAGAACTAAATTATTCATATAGGTTAACATGCACTCGTCCTATCCTAGGGGTTTCAAAACCATCCCATACACAAACACCGTTGTTACTTTTAGTACAAAAAAATACAAAAACCACAACTAAGGATGAACTCATTACTGGAAAACAATTACCCATCAAAACCATTATAGTTTACACATTGAAGTGGGTATATTTAAATAAAACCCCTCTACCGATCAACTAACAGGCATGGGCACATGCCATGGAAGGAAAATAGTCAACCATCAAGTTAAGCATTCACACCCACTTCTATTGTAATGTCACAACAACAAATGGGTTCTGTGAGATCCCTTAATGTACTAGAACCAACCAAGCCCTAACTTACACCAACACATGGCCTCGTATCAACAATCCAACAAATAAAAGACAGGGGGCCAAATCCACATCCCTGTCACCTCACAAGCACCATGTTGAACAATCATACACATAACTGGAACAGATATGGGGAGTTATAAGATCTAAACACACCATTTCTTTTGTTCCGTCTTTCCGTTTGGTTAACTGGGGTGACTAGACAAGGATTCGTATTCATTGGGAATCCTTTCAATTAACCAAGTTTACGAGATTAACCAGTTTCCATGTTAAAGCCATTCAATCACAGAAATACCTAGATAATAGTGGTTCATTAGTTTACATGAAGGGACCACCAATGACCAAACTTTTTAGTGGACATAATCCCATAAAATTCAAAACATATGAGAAAAGGTAAAAGAATACAATAGTATTGTCAAACACACCCCTTTATCCTTTAAAAATCAATTATTTTCTTCGGTATGGTTTGGATTCATCCATCCCCATAAGAACATTATCATACCCACCCCATATGGTACACAGTAAAGAGAGACAAAAGGAAACTACTACCTAGATGATCAAAAATTGATGTTTTTCACCTCACGCCAGGAACTGGGGATGCGCGACATGCGGGGAGGAATTCTGAGGACTCCACGAGTGAGAAGGAAAGGCTCCAGCATAGGCGCACCATTATCCTCGGGAAGGGGGACTCCAAATGCACTAAGGAAGGGAAAGAGACCCGCCAAGGAGAAGAAGGAATCCCCAAGCGTTGAAAGGTAATATCCTAGGGTTAGGGGATATGATTTCTTGAAATTCATTAATGGTGGAACATGGTTTGTCCACGCGGTTGTGTGGTTATACATGATGAAATTAATTATCATTTAAAAATTCTCATCAGAGAGGTGGAAAATATTGTTGTGTGTTAAAGGGGATTCCTTTAAACAGATGAAAACATGTAACATGGGCCGAACCAAAAATTATGGGAAAAAGGGGGTGATACTTAGGGTAAAGACACATGTATTGGTACGTCAAGGGTTAGGCCGCTCTGGGGGGATTTTATATTCTATTTTTAGTCATTAATTGATGTTGAAAGGGGGTATTGAAACACTTCTATGTAAAAAGAAACGTTGTGGGGGTGGAATTGGGAAATATTGAGAATCTAGGGAAAAAAGTGTGGGACAACATTTTTTGAGACACTGTAATGGTTCCACCTTCACGGTGCCACCTGTTTGGTAGAACACTGTCAGCAGTGCCACCATTTTGGTGTGCATCTGTGACGGTGTGACATCTCTAGTGCCACTCTCATGGTGTCATCATCACAGTGGATCACCGTAAGTGGTGGCACCATTTTGGTGTGGGACCGTGATGGTTTGACCAATATTGAGCCACCATCATGGTGTTGTCGTGATCGGTACCACTCTTACAAATTTTGCGTGACCGGTACCACTGTCACAGTGCTCCTGTGACCATTTTTTCCGTGACTAGTGCCACCGTCACCATGAAACTGTCATAGTGAATCCATGATCGGTGCCACCGTGACACTGCTACCGTTACTGGTGCCCTCGTCACGCTGACATCATGACAGGTGCCACCTTGGCTCTAGCTACTATTTTAGTGGAACCGAGTTTTTGGAAAATTACTGCACAAGGAGGGTCCGGTCCATTACATTAGATACCTCTCAAACTACTCTCATCATAAATAATTTAAAACCGACCTAAAAAAGAGGATCGAACAACACTCATTAACATACCTCTCAGGAGTAACGATCCACGATATATATCTCCGGATCAACCACAAATTCTTTAAGGCTTCACAATGACACCTCATCAGCGTCAATGAACATCTATCCTTCATACCTATCAACCGTAGAAGCCCTACTACCTCTCTAACCCAAGAAAAAACACAAACATATAAAGGCCTCACTTTCCAGACATAGGGGTTAGGGAGTCCCTTCCTCCTTGTCATGATACTATCCACTTTGGACCACACTAACTCACCTGCATGGGTTTAATCACATCCACCATAATTCATATTCATTAAGTATCAATTCCTCCCCTCCCCATAGTCAAGACTCTTCACACACATCTAGATGATTAGGAAAAAACACATTTCATAGGTAACAACATCAATAACTACATCACAATCTTGTAAGAATCAAAATAGAAAAAATCCCAAAAGTTCCCAAGGAACTAGGCACGCATCTGTGTCTACCAATCATAGGTACTCACCTCCAGGCCATCATGACTCCCCAACAAACGAACCAAGGGAATAGTTAATCCATGAATAACCTTATTCTCATGACCCTCCATCCTCACTGGTTTCTCTACAAACGTTGTGTATTCCTCGATATCCAACTCCCCCCAGTTGAGGATGTGCGAATAATCGTGTAGATACCGATGGAGCATAGACTCGTGGAATATGTTATGCATTATATGTAGTGGCATTGGTAGTGCCAGCTAATAAGCCACTTCATCGACCCGCCGCAACACCTCAAAGGGTTGACAAACCTGGGAGAAATCTCAATCCCCCTGTCGATCCTACATTTCCCACGCTGAGGGGAGACCTTCAAGAAAACATGGTCCCTGACCTCAAACTCCAATGGTCTCCACCTATGATAGGAATACAACTTCTAGATGTCCTGAGCCACCTTCATCCTCTCCCATATAAGTTGAACCATCTCAGTCATGCTCGGCACTACCTCGATACCAACAACACCTACTTCCCCAACCTATGCCCATCACACGGGTGAGTGACACAGCCTCCCATACAATGCTTCAAATGGAGCTATCCAATTGGTAGATTGATGGTTATTATTGTTGGAAAACTCTACCAGAGGCAAGTGTTGAACCCATGATCCTCCAAAATCCAAAAAAAAACATATTCATAGCATATACTCAAATAACTGTATGTTGTTCTCGGTATGTCGATCTGTCAAGGGGTGGAAAGGAGTGATGAGACAAAGTTTGGTGCCAAAATCATATTGCAATCCTTTCTCGACCCATGGGGTATATCAGGTATACCAATTAGAGACTATGTACCTCAGAACTCCCATCGACCCCACCACTTCATCAACACACCAATGTGTTATGGAATCCACCGCACTCGACTCCTTGACTGCAAGGAAGTCAGATAACTTTGTCATCCGGTCCACCACTATACAGATAGCATCACAACCCCCTTAAACCCTGGATATTTTTTGTGATGAAATACCTCGAGATGTCGTCCTACTTCCACCCAGGGACATCTAAATGTTGTAAAAGGACTCCTGGGATGCAGTGTTTATCCATCGCCTACTAACACACGAGGCACTTTTACACAATCTCTACCCCTACCCACTTCACCCCCGGGTGACCAAAACTGACCCTTCATTCCCTGGTACTCCTTGGAAACTCCCAGATGTACTGCCAGGGAGGAGGTGTGGAACTAACCAATAACTCTCTAACACATTTCCACTAGGAAAAACAACATTCTGTGAAACAACAACTAATTTTGGCCATCTTCTGAACATCCTTCAGGAGCATTGCCCTGGATAACATGATCTTGCATCACATCAACCTCTTAGTCCCCCAAATGAGACTCCTCGACCAACTGGATCTGAGATTACTTCACTGTCATCTAGAACAGATATCCTCTACAATCCCCCACCCATGCATCTAGGTTTATGATATCCAACTCCTCCCTCTCCTTCCAAGCATATGCCGATTCTCGAACCACATACATATATGATTTCCAAATCAAGGAATCAGCCACCGTGTTCCACATTCTTGAGGTGTAGGAAACTAAATTGTCTTAGTCATAAAGAAACTTCATCCTCCTATGTTGCCACAAGTTTAGATCTCACTGGGAGAAAACATTCCTCAAGATCTTATGATCCTTGAAGACCAAATAGCACTCACTAGCAAGGCAATGCCACCAAAAAATTAGTTCAAACCTGACCACTGCAAGCTCCATGTCATGGGTGTCATAGTTAATCTCATGGGGACATAACTACCTATATCCATAAGAGATAACACCTTGATGTTGCATCAACACACACCCCAAGCCTTGGCCTGAAGCATCACAGAACACCTCAAATGTCTCCCCTTCTTCGGGAAACCTAAGTATTGGGGCACTAACCAGCTTCTCCTTCAGATAACTGAAGGCTTCCTAGCACTTCTCACTCCATATAAATGCCTAGTCTTTATTTGTCAAGGATTTCAAGGGTCCAGCTACTCGAGAGAAGTTGGAAATGAATCTCTGGTAGTTAGCCTTTAGATCGAGGAAACTACAAACCTATTCTCCATTATTGGGTGGTTCCCAAGAAACAACCACCTCGTCCTTTGATGGGTCCACGAATATCCCCTTCTCGCACACCACATGTCAACGAAAGTTCACTTTTCATGTCTAGAACATACACATGGACAAATTACCAAATAGCTGGTGTTGTTAGAGGACCTCTAAAACCGTCCTCAGAAGCTCATCTTGATCCTCCTCTGATCATGAGCAGACTAAGATGTCATTAGTAAACATGACAAAGAACTCGTCTAGATATTTCCGGAAGACAGATTTCATAATCTCCATAAACACGGAAGGCGCGTTCATAACAACGAATAGTATAACCACGAACTCCATGTTCCCATACCACCACATGAAGGAACTCTTAGAGATGTCACCGTCCTTCACACTCAACTGCTGATATCCTGACCACAGGTCAATCTTTGAGAGCCATCATGCCCCCTTCAACTAATCAAAATTGTATTCTATCATTGGGAGAGTGTAATAGTTATTTAAAGTAACCTGATTTGGTCTCTCATAGTCTATACATAGCCTGAGACCACCATCTTCCTTCTACGCACACAAGACCGGAGCACCCCAGGGTGAAGTGCTTGCTCAGAAAAAACCCTCCTTCATCAGATCATCAATCATAATTTGTAACTCTTGTAACATAGAAGGGGCCATCCAATAGGGATTCATTGAAATTGGATTGCCATCATGTTTCATGTCTATGCCAAACTCAACATCACATTGAGTGGGTAGTCACCACATTTTCAGGGAATACATCCATGAACAAGAAGACAATTCCTAATGATTCATCCATATTTGAGTCCACTGAATCCACCAACAGCTCATCTAAAAAAGGAAAGAAAAGGCTCCACTCGCCAGTTGCCCTCCTGGAAACCCCGCTCACCGAAGAAGGTCACACATCGGTCAGCCATATCTGGAAACACAACCCCTATCCAGAAGCAGTCGATAATATAACTAATAGAGAATAGAAATTCGATGCCTAAAATGACACCATGTAGCTAAATCTGTAGAAAAAAGGTACCCACTGGACAGATGTGGTGTCATCATTAGTCTACATCCTCAGAAAACATGAGACAATCTGGTCAAGCCTCCAACTGGCATACTTAATACCAGGGGTGCAGAAAGACTTTCTACATCTAGACCCAATGAATGGACTAGACCGGGTGCAACAACGGAGTGCGAAGATCCAACATCAAACAGGGAACATGAAAGAGTAGTAAACAAGTTGATTGTACCTCGAATGACTTTTGGCCCTACTGGAACTACTGCCTCTTCGGCATGAAACTACCCAAGCTCAAATCCTCTACCCCTCAGCTATCAGCTGCCACCGTGTACATCTTCTCTCTAAGGAGTGGGAGCTCGATGTCTATACTACTATTGTTGAAAGGTAATTGCTATAAACCGCTACCATTGAGTTGGGCATTGATCATGCCCACACCCACTATACTGAACTCGGTCTAGGAAATGATTTTTAAGATTCCCTTGACTACCACAGATGAATCATCTCAATCCATGGCCTGAAAGGAAGGGGCGAGGACTGAGGGATCGAAACTAGAACTGCTGGGGTCTACTCCCCACTGGCTGAAACATGGAAGACCCTGATGTAGGAGACCAACTACTGAATGATTTCCCCTTTGGTAGGCCCAACTAGATCTCCTCTCCGGGAACATATCCAAACATGTGAATACTCTCTACCAGTTTTTACCTTTTATGGACCTCCATGTATGTAGATAGAGTGAAAGGAGTATCAACGTTTTTTCCAACACTTTCACCGAGGAGCGTGCATCCGTCTGTGGAGGATGCGCAGTTTTCGCCCCTTTTTTCCTCCTTCCAAAGGCAGGCTGCATCTGTTCATTATTCAAAGACGTTTGTTTCTTAATCGAAATAGGATGATGGGATGTTGACTCTTCCTTCCGGAGATTCCTCCTTGGAACATGTCACCTAGTCCGGGTCTCCCATAAAGATTAAGTCATGGTTCAAGAATCTTGTTCCTGATGGCATATCTTTGTGAATGCTAGTTAATTACACTACTTCTGTTAGGACATTCCATGGGGCCTTTTCATGGTAGCAACATTTGTTCAAATTAGATGAATACACCAGGCATGTCGGGGCATCTCTGGATGCGTGAACATTGGGGAACATGTATTTTTCCCCATAAGAGGGCATATCAATGGTGCATAACCCGAGGTAATCCATGTCAGTCATGGGTTATTGTATGTCAGAGTCATGTCTCTGAGGTTTTCCTCATCGTCCCATGTTTAACGTGGGGTATGTCGCGAGTTTAAAGTCTTGGAGAGATGGTTATGCCAAAGGCGTGTCTTTTGAGGTTTTCCTCTGTCATCTCATGTTTAAAATGAGGTAGGCCACGAGTTTACCATCTTGTGGAGATGAAACGAGAGTGATTAGAAAGTCCTATGGAGACGGATTGGATTGGTACATCCCAAAGAGGGAACACTAGGAAGATGGATAGATCAGAACGCCCAATGAGGATGGATCTGAGTCGGTGCAACACATGGAGGGAGATTTCACACCGTAATGGCTGATCTGAACACTAATAAGGGCAGATCAGGGAGAGTACAACCCAGAACGGGGGACACCAAGGTTTAGCATTGGCTGGGATTAAACCTCGTAATGGTTTCCTATGTACCCTATGTAGATGAAAGGGATGAAACCCCACTTAGTTCGAAGGGGTGAAGAATTGAGGTGTACACAAAGGACAACGACCCAATTACATGTTGGGGCTTATGTGTGGATTGCAGCATGGGTACTCCTAGGAGCAGTGAAGAGGTGGATGACATGATCTCCTCAGGATGTGGCAGACCAGGTGAGAATCAAGATGGATGATGGAGAGTTGAATGATGTGGGTGGGGAATGGGATGGAACTGACGTGAGGATGACAGTGATGTTGGGCTTGAGCATTGAAGATACTTCCTATATATCCCCATGGAAGGGAATCAAAGTCTGTGTAGTTCGGTGGGATGATGTACATCTGAGGAGGCAACCCTTGAGAATGGATGCGTGGATGGGACCCGGAGGAAGTGGAACCTCCGTTATGGGGCATGACCTTCCTGAAACACATTGGCTCGAGGGAGATATCGGGATTAGACATGAGCGATGGGATTGAACTGTATGGAGGCTTCCTATGTATCCCCAAAGAAGGGAATCGAAGTCCATTTAGTTCATCTGGAGACAGTTTATCATCGATTGGGGACTTCAATGACATACCATCAATTGGGGGACTTCAGCGGCTTACCACCGAATGGGGTTGACAACGACATACCGCTGAATTGGGTTTACAATAGCTTACTGCTGAATAGGATTGGAAACAACTTACTACTAAATGGGGATGAACCTCGGGGTGTCTTCCTACGCAACCTGTATAGGAGACAAGGATCAAAGACCACATAGTTTCGGAAGCACTGGTAACTAATGTCAAGGGAGTCAAAACTAGTGGATGGCAGGATTGAACCTCAGAGAGGATTCCTACGTACCTTTCCGAGGAAATGATCAAAGACCACGTAGTTCAGGAGGAGTGGGTGAACCGACATGAAGGGGGTTGGATTGACCATGTGTTGGGTGTGAACCCCATGCAGGATTCCTACATACCTTGCCTGGGTGAGGTTCAATGTCCACATAGTTCAGGTGGAGTGGGCTAACCAATGTGAAGGGGGTTGGAGTGAACGAGTGTTGGGGTTGAACCTCAGGGAGGCTTCCTACATACCTTGCCTTGGAGAGGATCAATGTCCACGTAGTTCAGGTGGAGTGGGCGAACCGATGTGAAGGGGGACAGAGCGATCGGGTGTTCGACATGAACCACGGGGAGGCTTCGAACATACCTTTCCTTGAAGAGGATCAATGTCCCCGTAGCTCATAGGGGGTGGGGATTACACTCTAGGCTACTCGGAGAAGATTTTATGGTCGATGATTACTACTCTAAGCCCACGTGATTTGTGCTCGGTATAAGAATCAAGAGGTAGAAAGGACCTGACGATCACAACACAAAGGTGCATCCATGGAGGGTGGTGAGTGGGGATTATGGAAGAAAGCTACCAGGGTGCCGCTATGGAATGGAAATGGTGAATGGGTCTTATGCAAAGAATATTCCCAGGTGCCACTATGGAGAAGAAATGGTGAATGGGGCTTACGCAAGGAATCTTCTAGGGTGTCTATATTAAGCACCAATGGTGAATGGGGATTATTCAATGAAGCTTCCCGTGTGCCGTTATGGAGCGGAAATGGTGCATGGGGCATATGTGAGAAAGTTTCCCATGTGCCGCTATTGAGTGACAATGGTGGATGGGGATTACGCAAGGAAGATGCCCATGTGCCTCTATGGAGAAGCAATGGTGAAAGGGGCTTATGCAAGGACGCGGCCCGTGTGCTGCTATGGAGTGGCGATGGGGCACGGGGCCTATGAAAGGAAGCTGCCCGGGTGCCGCAATGGAGTTTCAATGTTGTATGGGTCGTACGCAATGAAGCTGCATGAGTGATGTGATGGAGCGGAAAATGTGCATGGAGATTATGCAAGGAAGCTACCCTTGTGCTGATATGAAGCAGAAATGGTCCATATGGATTATGCAAGGAAGTTTCCAATGTGCCTCTATGGAGCTGAAATGGTGCATGGGACTTATTCATGGAAGATACTCGTGTGCAGTGATGGAGCGGAAACGGTTGGTGGGGCTTACGCATGGAAGCAGCTCGTGTGCTACTATAGAGAGGCAATGGTGCATGGGGCTTACGTAAGGAAGAAGATCATGTGACTCTATGGAGGGGAAATGGTGCATGGGGTTTATGCAAGGAACCTTCTCATGTGCTGCTATGGAGTAGTGACGGTGCATGGGGCTTACGCAAGGAAGCTGCCCGTGTGCCACTATTGAGTGACAATAGTGCAAGGGGATTACACAAGGAAGCTGCCCGTGTGCCGAAATGGAGCAGTGATGGTGCATGTGGCTTACGCAAGGAAGCTACCCGTGTGCTGCTATGGAGTAGCGATGGTGCATGGGGATTATTCAAGGAAGCTTTCTGTGTGCCTCTATGGAGTGGCGATGGTGCATAGAGATTGCGCAAGGAATCATCCCATAATGTCTTCCTTCTGTCTGGCCATTAGGGCTTCCCAACTTATTGTGGGGTGATGGACTATAATTGGGGCCATAACTCATGCACATGTGCATGAGTGGGTTAACACCAAGGGGTGTTGGAACCAGTCCGAATGAAGGGAGATGAAATGTGTGAATCACGTGCCCGAAATTCCGAACTCAATGACGGTGGCGTGATGATGGAGGAAAACTATTGACCATGTTTGAAACACAACTTCCAAATCTCTATAGCCTGAAATGGGGTCAATCAAATGAGGTCCAACTGCTGACCATGTTCGAAACACAGGACCTGACTCAAAGTGTCTTCCAAAATCTTCTGGGGTGTTGGCCTAGGACAGTAGGTGAGCCGATGCGCCATGGGACCAGGCCATTAGACGGTCGCTTTAGACATGGAAGTGGATGATGATGCAAATGAAGGACATGAAAAGAGTGAGGTGGAGTGATGGAATGTTTGAACACATTCAAACGCCCTTGAAATTACTCCACTATAATCATGGAATTAGGCATCTTATAATTGTAGCATAAGGCATCTCTAGTTAAGTGAAAGAGACATCCTACATTTGGAAGATAGGGTGTACTATAGTTTATAGTCAGGTATATAAGACTATTGGCTTCCAATTCTTTGAGCATAATCCATCTCTTGATTTGAGCAAGAGGAATCCTATGTTTGTAACATAGGGAGTACTACAGTTTAGAGTCATGTAGAAAGAACTATTGGCATCTCAATCTTGGAAAATAAGGTATCTATTGTTTCGAGCAAGAGGCATCCTATGTTTGGAACATAAGGTGCACTACAGTTTATATTCATGTAGAGTATAAAGTTAGACATAATGTTCCCAGAAATGGATGATGTTCGGACTTACGCAAGGGCATCCCTTTCTGGTTCAACCTGGCTTAGGAGCCAGGTGATGGGGTTCATATGAGTTCATGGTGGAATGGTTCAACTCAAGGTACTCGGGGGGGGGGATTGAGGACATGAATATCAACACAAGACATATGAAAGGGACCAATAATAATATTTTGACTCCATGTGATTCATGGTATGTGGAGGAGTAACTCAAATAATTGTATCCCATATGGGGAAGGCAACTCCACTTAAGAGGGCAATGGAAATGACTGACGTCCCAGCCTGAAAAGTCTATGGTGCTACTCTCCATTTTTCATGGGGGTTAGTGATGGAAGCGAGTGAACCAGTTGGCACAATGGTAGGAACCTCCCAAGGGATTGGTCTTTGAGAAGTATGTTCATGGAACAACGGGGCTCTGGAGCATGGGGTCTCACAGTGCATGGACTCGTAGAGCATGGACTCGTGGAGCATCATCACAAAAGAAGATACTCGCAGAGTATAGACTCACGAAGTAGCTTCACGAAGGAAGATACATGCAGAGCACGGACTTGGGGAGTATGGACTCATAGAGCATGGACTCGCAGATCATGGACTTGCAGAGAATCATCCTGAAGGAAGCTACTCGCGGAGTATTGACTCACGGAGTATCTTCGCGAAGGATGCTACTCGCGGAGCATGGACTCGCGGAGCCGCTTCGCAAAGGAAAGAGGAGCTACGTGAACTGGGAGATTGGTCACCCAAGCGGCGGAGTGACCATATTACGAAGGGTGTGACCTGTGTATTTATAGGGGACAAGCACCGCGAAGTTGAGCCCGGTCATCGCGAAGACAGAGCACGCTCTACGGTAGGTTCAAGAACATCTAAGGGGTTTTTGGAGCATCCCCCCTTCTTGATCCGAGGAGGATTGTGAATGTCAAAGGCATTCACAGAGTATCCACCCTCCTTGATCTGTGATAGGTCATGAATGTCAAAGGGGTTTGTGGAGCATCCCCCCTCCTTGCTCCGCGGCGGGGCTCCGCACTCATGGAGGGAGCTTCGCAAATGGGCTCTGTGAGCCCGTTTTCCATCCCAACATCAAATGTCCATAACTCCAAATTCATAACTCAGTTCGGGTTCTACGACCTATCAAATCGATTCTTAAGAAACAGGCTACGCTCTTGGGTTATTTATGAGAGAATTTGGAAAAGTTTTGACATGCGTTTTCCAGTGTCAACAAACATACTGATGAGAAGGTTGGTGTGCCTCCTCTAAATGTCTCACCCAAGAATCCTCATCCAGAAATAGGTCTGTAGAAAAGAGATGGATATCCTTGAATATGATCCCAAAATCCATCATAGATATGCTCCCCTAATAAGGGTAGACATGCTCTGTCCTCTTCTCCACCATCATCCTCAAAGAGATGAATTCTGCCCAAAACTCCCTCTCGATGTCAGTCATCAAAACCTAACCCTCCCACTTCTCCCGGAGGTAGAGGATCAACCACTAACGTGTTGCTCTCCATATCTGACATACATAAATAAGAACCCATTAATCTATTGGATCCCATATCAAGATTAAATCTATCACCATCTCCTCGAGTCATCTCTCTATCTCCATGTCTGGGACGCTACCCTCGTACTTCGCAAGGGTTGGTCGCTGGAAGGCACAAAGTATCCTTTTCCACTGGTCATCCTTCTCCTCTCGATCATCCCTCTGTTGATCTTACAAATCATCCTATTAGTCCTTGATCACCCGTACTACCCCTGGTGGTCGTACGAGTGCCATAGATTCAAGGTAAACAAGGAATGACTGAGCCCGACTAGTCTAGATGATTTCATTTTTTAAACTTTTCCATATAATTTTTATTTATTTTAAGTCCCAAAAATACCCAATACATGCAAGAACAAATGTCATTATTAGGCTTGAACATTTCCTAGGGTATCAAAACTGCAATAATTGTTGGATCACATGGTCATTCGGTAGGTCCATAGTTCTTGCATCGGATCACGAGGGCCCTAAAATCTCGTTTCCTAGCCGGTCTTCCTGGACTATTTCTTGTGCCATGATTCCTTAACATTGTTTCTCCACCATCCCATACAATCCTCACTCTTCCAAACCTCAGACTCCATCCCATCTCTCAACCATCCCTCTAATACCATTCTATCATGACCCGCCTTACCAAGATGAGGGAATGGACAACAGATTGACAAACCCTCCCTCAAGTTGAAGGAGAGATAATGACCCCCATTACTAGCCCATAATAGGCCCCAGAGTGGAGACTAGCAACAATGGTATAGGATCACACATAAAATGGAAGACATTACCTTATTTATTTAGTAGGATGAGGATATAAGAGAGTAAATCCCAAACAACACCAAAACTGGATGTAATAGTAAATCCTAAACAATCCACCCCCATATGCATGTTCAATTAGTAAGTGACACAAAAATACAAGAAAACACCAATGGAAGGTACCAAAATGAATGAAATGCTGGAATGTTAATGATCCCAACTTCTGAACTAGTATGGCCCGACATGGACTTCAAAGGCATCCTGGAAACTAGAAAGTAGATTTATATACATAGGGTGAGCATACTGGCATATTTAATAGGGAAAACCAAAAGCTATTGTGCACAAGTAGGGAGGAATTCAAATTCCCCGTGAGAAAAGGAAAATAACCAAAGAACATAGCAGAGAAACTATCCATTAAAACCTCGCCAAGGAACACTCCCCAAAAAACTCATGTATTGTAATGTAATAGTAATAACACATTGATTTTTGGGTACCCCTCACCCTTTCCTACAAGTTATTGAGGACATCATGTGCATCATACCTCTGTCGCCATTCTTACCACGGTCCCACTACCATACCCCGCTTGCACATACCTGGGCTACCAAAACCACACATCCCACCCCCAAACACATGGGCCAAAAGAACCATATATAACCACACCCATAGAAACCTGGGCCCGAACAACTACTGCCACCCCTGAAGACACCTCGGTGAGAATAACTACGGAAATGTCTGAAGACACTTGGGAAAATAATATTCCTATACACACATGATCCACCCACCACATCATACCCTACCCAATGAATCATGGGCTACCATCGACCTTAGGCCATCACAGCCTGCCCAGAGAGTCTTGGACTACTCGGGAAAGGGTGCAGAAAAGGGGATAATAAACAACCACTTATAGAAGTGTTTGAAAAAACACCATCCCCCATTAAATGGGGGTGTTCTGCACAAGGTGATCAACTTGTTTGGGGTGATAATATGAAAAATAATAACTAAATAATATATATATGTAAAAAAGAACTCGTCCCAACCAAGGGGTTCCAAAACCATCCCATATAGAGACACCCACATTACCATTCTTTCATAAAAATCACAACATCCACAACTAAAGCACAACTCATTCTCAGAAAACAATTCACCATCAAACCAATTCTTATCATCACATTCAACTGGTTCCATATAAATAAAACCCCAATATCATGAAACTAACAGTCATTGTGACAAACCAATGAATGAAGAATAGACAATAAGAAATTTAAGTATTCACACTAGGTTCTCTTGTAAAGTCACAACAACAAAAGGGTTCTGTGAGATCCCTTGAAGTACTGTAACTAATCTAAGCCCCAACATACGGCCCCACATGGCCTAAGATCCACAACCCAACAACTGCACAATAGGGGGTCCCATCCCCATCCATGTCACTTAACAAGCACCAAGAAGAACAATCATACACATCACTAGAATAGAGTTAGGGAGTTTTCAGATTTAAACAGACCATTTATTTAGTTTCGTCTTTCTGTTTGGTTAACTGGGGTGACCACACAAGGATTCTTATTAATTAAGAATCCATTTTATCAAACGAGTTTACATAATAAACCAGTATCCATGTTACAACAATTCAATCATAAATACATATTGAAATCCAAGGTTCATTAGTGCATAAGAGGGGGCCACCAATGACCATGATTTTCAGTGGACACAATCCCATACAATTCACAAAATATATAAAAAGGTAAAAGAGTACAACATCATCATCAAACACACCCCATAATCCTTTCAGAACCATTTATTATATTTGTTAAGGATTGTTTTCATGTATCCCCATAATAAAATTATCATACCCACCCCACATGATACATAAAAAAGAGAGACGATGGAAAAATCCTACCTGGATGATCAATGATCGATGTTTTTCTCCTAGTTCCAAGAACTAGGGGTGCACGACTTGTAGGAAAGGACCTCAGAGGACACCAAAAGTGAACAGAAAAGGCTCCAGTATAGGCACACTACTAGCCTCAATAAGGGGGAATCAAAACGCACTAATGAATGGAAAGAGACCAGCCAAATTGAAGAAGGAATCCCCATGCGATAAAATGTAAGATCATGAAGTTACGTGATATGAATTCATGAACCGCATTAAAGGAAGATAGTGATTTGTCAGCATGTTTGGGTGGTTACACACGATGGAATTAATTTCCATTTAATAATTCTTATCAGAGAGTTGGCCATAATGGTTGTGAGTTAAAGGGGATTCCATAAAACAGAGGAAAATGTGTAATAGGGACATAACTGTAATGTACAGGAAAAAGAGTGTGACACCATGTTAAAAGCCATATTTTTTGGTATTTAAATTATTTTTTCTATTTATTTCTTTTTAGGTATTCCTTTTTTCTTTCAGCGTGTCCTAAATAGTATCGTTTTAATCACTCCTGCATGGGATTTTCCAACATATGCAATGTCGTGTACAAACGATTGACTCATTGATGGAGTTCTAGGAAGGCCAGAACTATGTGGTACCTTCTTACACTAGACAGTATGAGGTATGTTCTAACAACATTTTCGATGATAGTCCCAGTACCTCGTACATTACAGGTTGGACTTGTGGATGCATACTATTTTATTTTTCTAGGATTTTTTTTCCATGTATAATTACTAGTACTTCCTTATTTTTACTCTTGTTGTGGGATATGGTTATTTGAATTTATTTTTTACTTAGTTCTTTTACATTTCGGTAATTGGGGCTGGTAGATGTGTGAGTGTGAGTGTGTGTGTGTTTGTGTATAGATACTTAGGAAAATCCATCCAATTTGTGGGACATTCTTACTTAGTGCTAATCGCCATCCCCAACCAATTGGAGGAGGGTATAGGTTCATAACTACATGGGACCTCTTGGATGAGTCGGGATAGAGTGGTATCATTGGAGGTCAGATCACAATTAGGTCTGGGAGTTTGTATGGTTGGTTTGGTGTAATAATTATTTCTGTTTCATGTCCATATACTAGGCTAGGGAATCTAGTGTTGGTGTTGCAGGTGACTTCTCCATATATTATGACTATGGGAACCAAATTTTCGAATTGGAACCTAAAACAATGGTTATACGGAATAATTTGGTAGATGAATATCATAGGGATGGGATGCATCTTCCATGTCTTTCTTTGGTCAGTTCATTACATATACTCTATTGACTGTGGTATATCTTATTTTATTATAGGATTCATCCCCATAGAAATCCATCAATAACTACATTCCATGATCACTAGGATAATCTTCAAAGAAACGAGTCATCAATAAAGGAGTCTATATCAGAGATAGTAGCTCCAGTAGATTACAAGGTATACCACCACCCGCCGAGTAGAAGCTACTGCCATCACTACCATCTTAGTTTTCACACAGACGGAGCACGTTGCACAAGTTTCAGAGGCAGTTAACTTCATTATTTTATAGTGATCCAAACACCCATGTAGCTGAGTATTGGATGGAGGTAGTTACCTATTACGTCCTCCTTTTGAGTGCACCATCCGTCCATACGGAAGACCTTTAATTGAGTCTTTTTCAGGGATCTATGAGGAAATTGTGGAGCATAGTTACCCAGACAAATGGGGAGACTACTCTCTCTTGGGAAGACATTGAGAATCTATTTATAAAGTAGTTATTTCATTCCACGTTGTGATTGGTGAGAATACAATAGCTTCTTCATCTAAAGCAGGGTAGTCAGACGGTGGTACTGTATTCAGCGAGATTTAATGATTATCTCGATAATCATTGGATATTTTATGAGACCTATTAATAAGGTATCAAACCTTGTATAAGTTCTTATGTTGGTACATCATGGAATACATGATATCCCTTAGCATTCCAAATTATGTTGGAGTCATGAGAGATCCCTTCCAATGGATATATGTTTAGCAGAGCAGGCACCTGCCATGGGAAAAACCAACAAGCATCAAGTTTCATACACCTCGACAATAGGTAGCCAACAATAGCTACATGGACTCAGTTGGGTGAGGACCTTTGAGATATGATCCCATGATACATGATCATTAGTTTGGGGCTCCAAGGTAGGCCGAGTCAGTTGAGGGAAATCAATTTTACTCGTGCAGTGTTCAAGGAAATTTGGCATGAGACTTCCCAACACGTCCTATGATAGATCCGGGGGCCATCTAGGGGACACTGAGGTTGAGACTGAGGCAGGGGAAGGGGGGTCTGTAGGGTGGGGGATTTGTTAGTCGAGAAGGAATGGTGGAAGGAGGTGTTCGGGGGTTCGAGCTATTTCCACCCCCCATAGTTTTCCAACACAGCCTTAGGGTGCCAGTGGATTGTGAAGAGGCTAGAAAATGGTGATAGAGGCATTTGACCCCAAGATTCTAGGTATTATTGGGGTAAAATCTGTTAATTTTTCACCTTAGTGGTAGTTTTGATAGGTATAGGTTTCATTCATTCATTTCCTTCCTCAAACCTTCTTTGAGGCATGGATATTCCAATTGAATAGTTGAACTGACACTTATGCTTAGAGATGTCTATGGGAGAAGATTCAGTGATCACACATGAGATCCAAAAGTATGACATTTCTCTTGGAGGTGAGTATTTTGGATGGGATCTCTAGGTAGCTGCATTGACGCCTTACATTGACATTCTTGTTATGGACTGGTTATCCACAGTTCATTATTTGATTGAATATTTTAGGTGCATAGTATGATGTGTACACAATGATGAGACTAGGTTTTAATTTTCTTTGTGAAAATAAAATGAAGGAAGCATAAGGCAGACAAACAGATAAGAGGGTGCAGTCGATCACTCATCATCTGGCGAGCCTGGCCATCATTGTAGTGGATGATTTGAGTCCACAGTTTCTTACTGTGGTGGCAGAGTATGATGAAATATTTCATGAGGATGTTACAGTTTTACCTCCCCATAGGGATGTAGACTTCTGTACAGATCTATACCCTAGGATTGTGATTATATATACACCATCATATCAGATGGCCTTCATAGAGCATCGTGTGAAGAGGGTGGTGTTCGAGGACTTGTTGAGGGGGGGCTTCATGAGACCCAGTGTTTCACCCTAGGCCGCACCAATTTTTTTTCAAAGAATTAAAAAAGGATCTTGATTTTATATATGGACTTACAGTGCATGAAGAAAGAGAATTTAAAGAATATGTATCCACTACTGAGGATCAAATACCTCATCAAACAGTTGAAAGGGGCTCGATAGTTGTCATGTGTTGATATCAGATATGGTTATCACCATCTACATGTATAGGATGATGATATAATGAAGATGACATACAAAGGTCATTATGAGCACTATGAGTACATGGTGATGTTGTTTGGAATGATTAACTCCCTATTAGTGGTCATTAGACTCATGAAAAATATCATTCAACCTTAAATAGACATTATTTGGTTCTCTTCAATGATGACATCCTTGAGTAATTGGCGTTCTAATAAAATCAGGTGATACACTAGAAGATGGTTATGGAGACACATGAAGAAAAAATCATTATGGGAAGCTCGTGATGATTCATTTCATTATTTAGGAGGTCTGGTTTTTGTGAAATTCCATCTCAGATGCTGGAGATATAATTTATTCTGTGAAGGTTGAAGCAGTGATTTCTAATGAGCTACCAAATAGTGTTACCAAGGTGGGGGGTTTCCTTGGGTTAGGTGGGAATTATCGGAGGATTGTACTTGAAGTTTCTAGACTAGTATAATATATAACATCTTTGACATGAAAGGGTTATCCTTTCATGTGGATGGAGAAGTTATAAGAGACTTTTCTATTGTTTAGGAAGAGATTGATGAGTTATCCCTTCTTGAGATTACTATAGGATAGTACCAAGTATATAGTAATCTACAATGCATCAAGAATCAGGCTTTGTTATGTCTTAATGTTGGGGGAAGTAGTGACTGCATATGGTTCGTTCTAGTTGAGACCACACAGGTAGAACTACACGACCCATGATCCTTAGTTAGCTGTGATAATATTATCTTTGAAGATGTGGCAATACAGACTAATGGGAGAGTGGTTTATTATCTACTCTAACCACAAGGGACTCATGTATATATTCTATCATAAGGATCTGAACATGAGATAGAGGGGATGGATATAGTTCCTATAGGACACTGAATTTGAGATTCTCTATATTTTGTGGAACGGGAAACGTTGTGCCAGATTTTCTTAGAAGTAGATCTAGTTCACAGTCACTAAACAAGGCATTAGAGCATTTTCAATATTGGATATATCCATTGGGGATGGGCATGGAAAAAATTTAACTCTTATAGATGTTTTTAACCCCTACACTCTTATAGAGAGTCAGGGAGTCACAAATTGGGGATACTGACTACGAGAAACTTTGTTTATATATGTCAACATGGAATTCCCCTAATGGATATTAGATAGAGGAGTATAACATCATTCTTTATCAAAGGGTGCAATGTATTAGAATTGGAGTTGTAGGTGGAGGTTTTTAGGGAGTTATGTACATCCCATTTAGAATTATATTCAGGTGTGATGAATATGTATTGAGACCTCCAATGTCAGTTTTGGGTTCTAGGGATGAAGAAGGTAGTTGTAAATTTTGTTTCTCGATGCCTCAATTCTCAGCCAATGAAGGACATGAACAATGTTCCAGTGGATTTGACTCAAACCCCAGAGGTTCCAGAATAGAAGTGTGATGAGATAAAAATGGATTTCATGATAGGTTTTTCATGTAGGTAAAGGGGGCACAATACCATCCAAATGATAATTAGTTGACTCACCACGTCGGCCCACAACCAAGTTATTCCGGATTAGAGATTAGAAAATATCATGGGACACCTATTCATGTAGGAGATATATCATCACCCAGAACATACATGGATGATAGTCTTATATCCGGAAGCACATTTTACATTCTGGTAGTTGAAGGGATTTTAGGTGGCATTAGGGCCTCACTTACACTTGACCATAGCGTTTCAACCATGGACGGACGACCAGACATAATAGACAATACATGTTCTAGAGGACATGCTATAGGAGTAAGTGTTATATTTTTTCCATATTTGAGAAGATCACTTAACCCTATAAGAGTTTTCATATGAAAAAAAATACCATTCCTCCATCGATATTCCACCATTCGAGGCCTTATTAAGGGTGAGGTTGTGGGTCACTACATTGGTAGATGGACCCAGGAGAGTCAACATTCATGGGACCAAAGTTGGTGAAAAAGACTATACATAATGTTGAAATCATTCATGAGTGGATGAAGACTATATACACTACGGGAAAAATGGGTATTTGCGACGGGTTATTTGCCACGGGATTTATTCCCGTCGCAAATAGCCCTGTTAAAAACTTATTTGCGACGGGGGTATTTGCCCGTCGTAAATAATTAGCCTTTTGTGAAGGGATAACTTTCCCCGTCGGAAAAGGACTGGCGCGCTTTGCGCGCCAAATCACGGGAAAGGTATTTGCGACGAGGGAATATTCCCGTCGCAAATAACCGGTGGCGGTAAAAGGTATTTGCGATGGGAATATTCCCACGTCGCAAATAGTATGTCGACAGGCGGTTATTTGCGATGGGTCCCGTCGCAAATAACTATTTAACCGTTGACCGTAATAAATGATGGCTAAGGTATTTGCGACGGTACCCGTCGCAAATCTTCTAACCTATAAATACCCCCATCCGTTTTTTTCAAATCATTGTCAAATTCCATCTTCTTCTTCTCTCAAAATTTTATTTCTAATGTTCAGTTTTTCTCAAGTTTATTTTTTTCCTCCGGAGTTGATATTGAAGTTTTGATGAACGATCAGAGATCAACCTCAGATCAATTTTCAAGGTATTTATATTTATTTTAATTTAATATTTATTTTTAATGTTTTATTAGTTTCAATTATTCTTAATTAGTTGTAATTTAATTATGTTTACATTGTTTTATTACTTAATAATTAGTAATAAATACCAATAATTAGAAATAATAACATTATTTAATTATTAGTATATTTTATTATTAATATTAAAATAATATAATTTTTTATATATATACAATTCTCTTTTCATCTGTGTGTTTGCAGTCTTCACATGTATTATTTGTATATGGAAATAGAAAACACACAGATGAAAGGAGAATTGTATATAAATTAAAAAATTATATTATTTTAATATTAATAATAAAATATACTAATAATGTTATTATTCCTAATTATTGGTAATTATTCCTAATTATTGGTAATTATTCCTAATTATTGGTAATTATTCATTTAATTACTCATAATTAGGAACAATTACCAATAATTACCAATAATTAGGAATAATTACTCATAATTAGTAATAATTACCAATAATTAGTAATACTTACCAATAATTAGTCATACTTACCAATAATTAGTAATAATTACCAATAATTAGTAATAATTAGTAATAATTATCAATAATTAGTAATAATTATTAATAATTACTAATAATTACCACTAATTAGTAATAATTCGGAATAATTACCAATAATTACCAATAATTACCAATAATTACCAATAATTAGGAATAATTAGTAATAATTAGTAATAATTAGTAATAATTAGTAATAATTAGAAATAATTAGTAATAATTAGTAATAATTAGTAATAATTAGTAATAATTACCGGTAAATAGTAATAATTACCGGTAAATAGTAATAATTACCGGTAAATAGTAATAATTAGTAATAATTAGTAATAATTAGTAATAATTACCAATAATTAGAAATAATTACCAATAATTAGTAATAATTACCAATAATTAGTAATAATTACCAATAATTAGTAATAATTACCAATAATTAGTAATAATTACCACTAATTAGTAATAATTACCAATAATTACGAATAATTAGTAATAATTAGTAATAATTAGTAATAATTAGTAATAATTAACAATAATTAGTAATAATTACCAATAATTAGTAATAATTAGTAATAATTAGTAATAATTAGTAATAATTAGTAATAATTAGTAATAATTACCGTTAAATGGTAATAATTAGTAATAATTAGTAATAATTAGTAATAATTACCAATAATTAGTAATAATTAGTAATAATTAGTAATAATTATCAATAATTAGTAATAATTACCCATAATTAGTAACAATAATTAGTAATAATTACCAATAATTAGTAATAATTACCAATAATTAGTAATAATTACCAATAATTACCAATAATTACGAATAATTATCAATAATTAGTAATAATTACCAATAATTAGTAATAATTAATAATAATTAGTAATAATTAGTAATAATAAGTAATAATTACCAATAATTAGTAATAATTAGAAATAATTACCAATAATTAGTAATAATTAATAATAATTAGTAATAATTAGTAATAATTAATAATAATTAGTAATAATTCGTAATAATTAGTACTAATTACCAATAATTAGTAATAATTAATAATAATTATTAATAATTAGTAATAATTAGAAATAATTACCAATAATTAGTAATAATTACCAATAATTAGTAATACTTAACAATAATTAGTAATACTTAACAATAATTAGTAATACATACCAATAATTAGTAATAATTACCAATAATTAGTATTAATTAACAATAATTAGTATTAATTACCAATAATTAGTATTAATTACCAATAATTAGAAATAATTACCAATAATTACCAATAATTAGTAATAATTAGTAATAATTAGTAATAATTACCAATAATTACCAATAATTATTAATAATTAGTAATAATTACCAATAATTAGTAATAATTAGTAATAATTAGTAATAATTAGTAATAATTACCAATAATTAGTATTAATTACCAATAATTAGTAATAATTAACAATAATTAGTAATAATTACCAATAATTACCAATAATTAGTAACAATTACCAATTATTACCAATAATTAGTAATAATTAGTAATAATTACCAATAATTCGTAATAATTAGTAATAATTAGTAATAATTACCAATAATTAGTAATAATTAGTAATAATTAGTAATAATTAGTTATAATTACCAATAATTAGTAATAATTACCAATAATTAGTAATAATTAATAATAATTAGTAATAATTAGTAATAATTAATAATAATTACCAATAATTAGTAATAATTACCAATAAATAGTAATACTTAACAATAATTAGTAATACTTACCAATAATTAGGAATAATTACTGGTAAATAGTGATAATAAGTAATAATTAGTATAAATTAGTAATAATTAGTAATAATTAGTAATAATTAATAATAATTACAAATAATTAGTAATAATTACCAATAATTAGTATTAATTAGTAATAATTACCAATAATTACAAATAATTAGTAATAATTACCAATAATTAGTAATAATTAGTAATAATTAGTAATAATTACCAATAATTAGTAATAATTACCAATAATTAGTATTAATTACCAATAATTAGTAATAATTACCAATAATTAGTAATAATTACCAATAATTAGTAATAATTACCGATAATTACCAATAATTACTAATAATTACCAATAATTAGTAATAATTACCAATAATTAGTATTAATTAGTAATAATTACCAATAATTGGTAATAAATAGTAATAATTACCAATAATTAGTAATAATTAGTAATAATTACCAATAATATTAGTACTATGAAAATAATAAATAATTTATATAATATTAAAATTATCAATATTTGTAACATGTTTTGCTTTATTCTCAACATATTTAATTCTTAAAGGGTCAATTTTTAGGTCTATCTCAATAAAAAGTTTGCGTCAGTCGTGTATGATTTAAACTCTATAATTATCCTAGCTTGAGTGATTTTTCTAAAAAATTATTCAAAACCAGTAATTCTTTTAGATTTTATAGAGAAATATGGAAGAACGAGGTCGTCAACAATCATTATTAGGTGACCGCATATGGATGAATCAATGTAGAAATCCAAACGGTTCTGGTTCAAATCCAGTATATGTAGAGGGTGTGGAGACTTTTTTATCATTTGCAGCATCAAATCCAGAATTTGTTTCAGAAGGCAAAATAAAATGACCTTGCAGAAAATGTGCATTGAGAACGTTTGACACGTTTGAAAAGGTGGGAGAACGTCTCTTGCGTTTTGGTTTTCAACCAGATTATGTTTTTTGGTATCAACACGGTGAACGCAGTTCCAGAGCAGGTGATACCAACTTGATTCCGGATCCATCCAGGTTTCAAGATTTAGTACATGATGTTGCAGGTTCATCTGTTCAACATACAGAAACTCCAGCTGATATAGCTTCAAATCCCGAGTTGGCACCATCTGAATTTTATGAGTTGTTGAAGTCTGCTGAGGATGCATTATATCATGGCTGCAAGATGAGCAAATTAGAAGCATTTGCAAAATTTATGGCTATCAAATCAGATAACGGAATGTCAAACACCTGTTTTAACCAGATATTTTCTTTGCTTAAAACACTGTTACCCGAAGAAAATGTTTTACCTGAAAATTACTATGAGAGTAAGAGGCTGGTTCGAAATTTGGGACTTACTTGTCAGAAGATTCATGCATGTTCAAATGACTGCATTTTATATTCTGGGGAAAATGATTCGTTGGATAATTGTCCCAGATGTGGGAAACTGAGATATAAAGAAGGACAACACGGGAAGTCTGGTTTGATTCCTATAAAATAGTTGAGATATTTTCCGCTTACATCCAGAATCCATCATTTATTCATGTCTAAGAATACAACGACATTGATGTCATGGCATAAAGAGAATATTTCAACCGATAAAAGCTTGAATCATCCAGCCGATGTTGATTCATGAAACCTTTTGATAGAGTGCATCCATCCTTTTCTTTAGAAGCTAGAAATGTTCGAATGGGCCTTTCCACTGATGGTTTTTGTCTGTTTGTATCTTATGGTAGTCAATATTCATGTTGGACAATTTTTTAAACTCCGTACAATTTACCTCGATGGATGTTGATGAAGGAGCCATATATCTTTTTGACATTACTAATTCCAAGACATCCGAAGAAAAATATTGATGTTTATTTGAAACCATTTATTGATGAATAAAATTTATTGTGGAGTACTGGTGTCAGTACATATGATGTTGCAACGAAACAGAATTTCATACTGAGAGCAGCATTGATGTGGACAATAAGTGACTTCCCGGATTATGAGATGTTATCTGGCTAGAGTACACATGGTCAGAAATAATGTCCTTACTGTATGGGAGAGAACAAAGCATTTGTGCTCATTCATGGAAAGAAACCTTGTTATTTTGACTGTCATCGCTGATTTCTTCCAGCTAATCATCCTTTTCGCAGAAACAGATCTCATTTTAGAAAAGGAACAGTTGAAAGGGATGGACCTCCAAAAATGTTATCAGGTTTGGAGTTAAAATCAGTTGTATTTTCATTACCTCCCATCACTTTTGGTCCCACAATAAACCAACATAAAATTTCTGGTTTTGGGAAAGAACACAATTGGATTAAACGTAGCATATTTTGGGATTTTCTATATTGGTATGATTTTTTGGTCGGACACATGTTAGATGTCATGCATATTGAGAAGAACTGTTTTGATAATTTGATTCATACAGTTTTGGATACGCCAGGAAATAGAAAAGACAATGTAAATGCATGTTTAGATCTTGCCCAAATTTGCAGGCGTCCAGAATTGGAACTGTTTGAGAATGTCAGAACAGAAAGGTTACTGAAACCAAAATCAGCTTATACACTGTCTAAAGAAAACCGTTTATTATTTTGTCAGTTGATTGCAGATTTGAGACTTCCAGATGGATGTGCTTCCAATTTGGGTAGATGTTTAAAGAATGGTCATATTACTGGATTAAAAAGTCATGATTGTCATGTTAAAATGGAAAGACTTCTACCCATTGGATTAAGAGGTCTGTTGAATTCTGTGATTTGGGATTCCATAACAGACATGTCTCATTTTTTTCGGGAAATTTGTGTGGCTACAGCAGATTATGATGCTCTAGGAAAACTTGAAAAAGATGTTGTTGTAATTATATGTAAACTGGAAAAAATATTTCCTCCGTCTTTTTTCGAATCAATGGAACATTTGATGTTACATTTTCCATATGAAGCCAAATGTGGAGGTCCAGTACAGTTGCGATAGATGTACCCATTTGAAAGATGCATGAAAAAATTGAAAAGAAAAGTACGTAACAAAGCATCTGTTGAAGGATCTATTGCAGAAGCTTATTTGCAAGAGGAAATATATTTTTTCTGCTCCAATTATTTTGAATCTGAGTATCATTCAAAACACAACCGAATGGGACAGAACGAGAGGAATATTGATGAAATCGACAATCAATTATCTGTTTTCAAGAAGTCATAGCTTGGTTTTGGTGGAGTTTATGAACGCTGGCTTTCAGATGATGAACATCATAGAGCTCATACGTATGTTCTTCTCAACTGTGAAGAAATGACATCAGTTGTACTGTATGTGTTTATATCACTTATTCTATCATTTATGTTACAGTAAATAACTTTTGTTTTTATAGGTTCTATGATAATCATATCAAGAAACAAATTCCCCAAATTACAGCAGCTGCTCTCGAAGAACATCGACTGAAAAATTTCTCTCAGTGGTTTCAAAAACTGGTAACATAAATTCTTTATCTTTTAGCAACTCATTCAATGTATAGTTTACTATATTGATAATTATTTCACAAATTTTCAGGTGTCTCGACATGCTGATAAAATTGAAAAACGGTTGTGTGTATTGAGTAACCCACCTTCCAAACTTGTTAAAACTTATAATGCATATGTGGTGAATGGATTTCGATTCCACACACATGCATATGGAGAATCGAAAAAAACAATGAACAGTGTAGTTAGCTTTAGAGGATCTCATCATCGAGAAAATGATGTTGATTTTTATGGCATACTTGATGAAATCATTGAACTCTGTTATCTTGGACAACATTACATAACCATGTTCAAATGTTGGTGGTTGGATACAGAGAGAGGCGTGCATGTTCATCCGACTCATGGAATCATCGATATTAAATGTAAAAGTGTTCTCGCAGTAAATGAACCATTCTTATTGGCTCAACAGGCACACCAAGTTTATTATGCAAAGTAATGTGCTACATCAAGAGACTTGACTGATTGGTGGAGTGTAATAAAAATCAAAATTCGAGACAATCAGTTTAGTCAAAGTGAATGTGCTTTCACTGATGTGCAAAGAATTGAAGTTTTTCAAGACAGTACTCAAAATCAATCTTTTTTACAAAGAGACATGAGTATCGATGACGACACCCTACATTTAAGAGTCGGTGATGATGATGATGTTAATGATGTCACATATGAATTTGAAATGGTAAGAGATGAAGCAACTATAACTCGAATGGATATCGATGATGTTGAGGAGGAATATGAAGATGACATTGACATATATGAAGATGATGATGAAGATGAACACTGATAGAATTCCATGGTATTTATATACAATCATAATATATATATATATGTATATTTAATAGTAATTATCAATTATTTTCTAACAACATTAACATTTTTTGTTTCAGATGGACGACGCCACATTTCGTGCGTTGGGGATGCTGATCTGACTTTCGATGCGGATGAGTTGCTGGCAGATGACCCTCAGCCTGCAGGCGCTCCAGGGAGTACGTGGAGGGGGCGCGGTCTTGCACGATTGATGATTCCTGACCCCGTCCCCGAGCAACGTCCACGTCTTGGGTTTGATCCACGCACACGGAGGTGTGGTAACCTGTGTGATAACCTGTGGATTTGACTAATATTTCATTAATCTATTCACATAATAAATGTTTATTATTTTTACAGTTTTCCGCATATAGCAGTCGGACAGGGAAGCGCTATTTTGCGCAACTATTTCTCTCAACCGTGGACCACATGGGAGCAGATTCCCATTGATGTGCAGAAGGCCATGTTCGGCCATTGGTTGGTACGTACGTTAATAAATAATTTTTATTTTGAAAATTATTTCATTTCTAACTTGATATTTTGATTTATTTGTAGGGTTTATGGTATCCGATCGAGGATACCATGCGTGATGCCATCCACGAGGCATGGGAGGTGGCCATGCATGATCGCCTTCGTCAGTTTTTGCACAATTTAAGAAAAGTTGCGATGAAGAAAGCAGGAGTGTCAGATTTTGACGAGTCATGTAGAGCACACCGACCAGAATACATTTCATCCCATGTATGGGATGGATTATGTGCGCACTGGTTGAGTGGTGCCTTTCAGAGGAGATCATCGGTGGGGAGGCAGAATCGGGGGAGATAGGAGGTGACTCATCGAGCTGGGAGTCGTTCTTTCAGTACTCATAGACAGCATCTGGTACGTTCATTATTTATAAATATTTTATATAACTATAAATATTAACAGTTTATTTTTTATTCTTATAGGCTGTCGAGAACCCCGATATTATGAAGTACGACGTATATCGGAGGATGTATAGTGATCCTGCTACTGGGTAGCTCAGAGGTGATCATCAGCATCACATCGTGGTTAGTATTATTTGTTTTCAAGTTTAAAAATTAACTGTATATAATATATTCAAAATTTTAATTTTAAATTGCAACTACAGGATTCATATGAGGCCGCAGCGTCACAGGCCCGACCTGAGAGTTAGGTCGAGTCATCAGATCAGACCACTGGCTATCAGTTTGATGAGGCGGAAAGGATGCAGGCCACCTAGTATGCCTTCGAGAAGGGCCGGGTAGTTGGTATCAGCTCTCGACTGACTCTCAGAGATTATTATGGCAGTGCTGCGATGTCGGCGTCCAGCTCAAGAGGAGCTCGTGCATCTTCTTCTGCTACACACTATGAGGATTAGTTGTGATCTTAGACTGCACTGATAGAAAGTCTCCGACAGGAGTAGGAGCAGATGTGTCAGCAGCATGAGGAGGAGCGTCGACGCCAACAGCAGCTGTACGAGGAGCAGACGAGTCGGTGGCAGCAGCAGCAGCATCAGGAGCAGATGGAGTACATGCGCCGACTCACTCATGCTTTAGGGATGGAGTTTCCTCCACCCCCATCTGCAGATCCCCCCATCCCCCCTCCTTCAGATTAGATTTTCTATTTCTGTTATAAAATTTGTGAAATCAAAATATGATTTTTTTTCTATTCGTAGTTTCTGTCTCATTATAAAATATTTATTAATATTCTATTATTTGTTATTTTTGAATTATAATTCTATTATTATTATATTAATTAAATAATTTATTATTTTTATTTGTGAATTATAATTCTATTATTATATTAATTAAAATCATTTATTAATATTTTATTATTTTTTATTTTTGAATTATAATTGGATTATTATTATATTAATTAAAATAATTTATTAATAATTAATTTTTTTTATTTTTTTAATAGTATATGCGACGAGATACTATTCCCGTCACAAATAGTATTATTATTTTTTTATTTTTTAAAAAATAGTTTCTGCGACGGGCCCTGTCGCAAATACCTGTTGCGAGTATTTGTGACGGGCCCCGTCACAAATAATTTTTTACAAATATACAGAATACTAGTTGCGACGAGGAATCTCCCCGTCACGGAAAATGGCTTTAGCGACGGGCCCGTCGCAAAAAATTGTTATTGCGACACCGTTTTCAGCAACGGGTCATTTGCGACGGGATCCCGTTGCCAATACCTGTTTTTCTAGTAGTGATAGAGCCATTATAAGTCATATGAAGATAGAGGATAGAGGCCATTAGAGTTTGAGGAAGGAGACCATTTGTTCCTTCAGGTCTCACCTTGATGAGGATTACACAGATTTGGATGGGGTGGAAGTCTATCAATAAGACTCATCATACAATTCCTGATACGACATAGAGTTGGTAAGATGTTATACCACATGTAAATTCCACTTGTCATAGGTGCAGAGGTACATGCATAACCCAAACCTTTTCATTGTCTGGGGGGAGCTGGACATCGATGATGGAATGAATTTTGCTAATTAACCTATAGAGATCGAGGATCGACAAGAGTGGATCATTCATAGGTGCTCGATTTCTATTTTGTGTTTCTGGTAGTATCATAGGAATCTTCAAAATATCACATGGGAGTGGGAGGCTCAAATTTATTCTTAGTACCCCCATCTATTTTAGTAGACCGTGCCTTGGATTTTTAGGGACAAATATACCTAAGGTTGGATGAGTGTAATGACTTGAAATTTCCCAATTTTATATTTTTAATTTTTTGGGTAAATATTAAGACCAAAAACTATGATTTTGTGTGATTCCAAGCCTCGATGTACTTGGAATAATTCTTTGAAAAATGAAATATTCTTAAAATCACAAATTCAATGATTTTCAGAAAAAGGGGAATATATTTTAAACGGGTTCCCAAAACATAAATGTAAGGACAACGTTGAGCTTAGGATGTGGGATAAACCCAATTCCAGACCTATCGTTGGCCAGTGCTTGTAATCTGAAAAAAGTGTCACCATGGATGTTATGGTAACTAAAATAATTTAAAAAAGTTATATTGTTTTCGAAAACTAACTACTCATTAACAGGGACTCTTATTTGAATTCTGATACCACAATTGAGTTATTAATGTGATGTTTTCAATATGTGAGGCTTAACAAATTCAATGGGGGGAGACTATTAAAAATTGATTTTGGTTATTTAAATGAATAAAATTAACACTGTGCTAATTTTATTTTAACATTAATTCAACACAGAATTGTTGTTTCATTTAAATAAAGAGATAGGCTGGTACCTAAGGTTATCCTCATAACCCTATAAATTCCATTGTGGCTCTAGAGATAATCATTAGTGAATTTTATCAGCAGCGATGACAAACACCAGGATCAGATATTGTTCTTACATGATTACCAACAATAATAAATCATCGATATTGAATAGTCCATATCGTAGGAAGGGAATATAATTTTTGATTTATTTTCACCATTCATTATTTCCATGATGAAGGAGGGTAGATCCACAAATAGATTGATCCACGGTATGATCATTGTTGTAGGATGGATTATTATTCCTCAATTTTTAGTAGATTAGTTTAACCTCTTCATTCATATTTCTAACGAGGATAATTCATGGCCCACACGAACAAAGGCCCTGATTTTTTCAATAGGGTTTCTTGTAAATTTTCATCCCTGTTCTTGGTGTTCTTTGTTGTTGGAACCAATTGATTTTAGCCTGATTTCCCGAGAGGCTCCGAACACGATTAGACCCCTGGATTATAGGAAAGAATAATTAGAGGATGGATTAGTGTATCTCATAACCCGAGAGTCCCAAAAGTGTTATCATTTGAGATATTGGATAATTGGAGAAAGAATAACGGGTCACGAAAGGAAGGGAATCAGCAGATGGCGAAGTCGGAGGCTGGGGGAATAACACATCCAGGACTGTGTGTGATATGATAAGGACACGAACATAGATGTTGTTGGTGGCCGTGTGATACGAGTGTGTGGTTGTGTGGACTTTTGGCTGTTTCTACATGAAAAGGCGTGAGGGGACTGACTTGGCTATGAGTTGGGTTAGGCAAGTTAGTTGGGATAGAGACGTGGGTGAGGCCCAGATCGAGTAGGTTGGGCCTAGTATGCTAGGTTGACCCTGTAGACCATGTTTGAACTGGAAGCATGGGTCAGACCCCATTGTTTGGGGAAAACCCAGGTGGCCGGACCGGGCCATGGTCCACTAACCTTCCATGTGTCCATCGAATATATGGAGAGGTTGAATTCCATGACAACACGAAATGTATTGGGGCTACCGACTGTTAGGCATGTTAGACTGGCCAATCGACCGCATCGGTCTACTGCTACGATCATTCCACAACCTACTGGACCTCCCTCTGAATATTTTCAAATAACCATTACATTCCAATGAGATGTCTGTTTGAAGATAATTCTATAGAGTTAGGACCCTTATGATTATAAAATAATTTCAATATATTCAATGTGGGATTCTATGGAATTTTTCATATGATATAAATGATTGTGGAGTGATTTCCCCTAGAATGAGCACGTTTTGAGCAAAAAATTTGGTTGATTGATGTGACCTAGAGAGTGTGTGTATTATGATGAATGTGCATATTCTAGAGACTATGTCCCTTATGGAAATTTTGTTTCTTATGGATTTTTTGTTTCTAATGGAGACTACATGTTTTGATTAGACTGTGTGTCTTATTCGATTGAGTATGTATGGATGTTCTTGATATATTTTATGTAGATACATATCTTTGTAGATATGACTACACATTCCATTATGGTATTCCATAGTAGTATTTCTTTATGATATTCCATGGATCTATTCTATTGTTTTATATCCTTTGTGGTATCCATTTTTTGAATTTCTTATGTGGTATTCCTTTATGGTATTCCATTATTATATTTTCTTTGGTGTATTTCTTTTGAGGTATTTCTTTTGTGGTGTACCTTTATGGTTTTGGGGTGTCCTACTAAGTATTGGTTTACTCACCCCTACATGGGCTATTCCTACATGTGTCATGTCTTGTGAATAAGATCTACTCATAGATGGAGTTCCAGGAATTCCCGGACTAGGAGGAGCCTTGTGATGCCAGACACATTGACATGTTTTCCAGAATCTATTTCGATGATAGACCCAGTACCTCTAACTTTACAAGATGCACTTTTGGATGCAGACTCCTTTCTTTTGGTTTTCTTGTTTCCCCCTATTTACATTCCATTAATTTCACATTTTCACTCTAGTTGTTGGATATTATGGTTTTCATGAAATGTTTACTTAGTGATTTTAGATTTTAGAATTTGTGTCTTGATAATGTCCTCTTACATAAAGGTAATTAGGAAAATTCCTCCCATTTATGGGATATAAATACTCAGTGCTAGTAACTAGACCCTGAACTATTGAGGGAGGGATTTTGGTAGTCAAAGAACGGGACCCATTGGGATGGTTCATAAAAACATAGTATGTGAAATATCTTATTTAAATATAATATGTGGTTTTCACTTCAAGACTGCTGAATTATCCATACACCTATATTTGATCATGTTTTTAAAATATTCCTTCAATCCATACCATGTATTATTTGAAACTCTTCCATCAGAATGATCACCATATTTTTAGGGAGATTTTACTCACCAAAGATAATATGGAAAATTCAATATTATATTGATGCATGAGAAGTTCCTATAGGAGTTTTAATAGAAAAATCTGCCACAAGTAGTTTTTGGATTATCATTATTTTATTCAAAAACATGATGATATTAAAATAATATATAGAACAAGAATTATATAATGTACATCATTTCATCGAGTGTAAAATTAACATACCTATCAAAACATCATTTTGATCCTTACATTCTACTATCATAATTTTGATTTCCGGATCATTCTCCCTTTTACACAAATAGGGTTTATTGTGGTTCCCCTCTATTATCATTTTTTGGACATTAGTTTGTAAAATTACCAACTTCCTAACATTTGAAGAAATGGACACCATGATGATCCTTCACTGTTGTAAATTTTTCATTGTAATTTAGAAGTTTAAATTTTACATGTCCATGATACTTTTGAGCTATCTATCCCTCTCTTTCATAAATATCTCACATTTCAAATCCATTCAATCATGTCCCCATATGAATATTATATTATTTTCTTAGATGGGATACTATACATTCATCTCATTTAGATTCTTTCCAATGATTTCTTCCATGTATCTCTTCATGTCATTATTTCCATGTGTCCACTAGGAATCTTGAAAATCCATTTCAAATTTTAGTCAATATAAAACTCTCTATTCAAAACTACCAAATTATATCATTAAAAATATTTCATCGACAGGGTCTTAGACTTTAAAATAGTCGATTTTTCATCAAATCAAAGACAATGGAAAGGGTGAAGCATACATTGAAGGCCTTGTAAATTTCATCTCGTAGTTTTAAACTAATATATATGTTCATTGTTTCTACTCGAGGAAAATAATATCCATTTTATTCATGAGTTTACAAAGAAAAATTGGATGAAAATATTGTTTTAATTTATTCCCATCCCTTGGAATTCACCTCATCAATCGGATTTGTGTTCCTAATCAGCGCCCTCCATTGATCATATTCTCTCTCTAGGTGATATAAATCAAAAAATCATTCCTTAATGACAAAAATGTGAACTAAATATATATTTTATATAGAATTATTAAATTGTTAAAGGATTATTGGATCACAGGATCCATTAAAAATAGGAGGTATTTGATGAATGTAGGATTCACCATCTAGTTATTCCTTACATAGTTAAGTAGTCTGCTCTATAAACTTCCTGTTATTTTTTATGAATTGTGTTAACTGATTCTTCATCATAATATAATTTTTAACTTCACATCCCCCAATATTTGGAAGGTCATCCCCACATTTTAAATTACATCTCTTGATTCCATGATTCATTTTATTTTCAACAATTTTTCATGAAGGATAAAAAATAAGTGAATATTTTATTGATATTGTAAATCATATAATAACAATTATAATGTAATTATTGTTATTATTATATAAGTATATCATGTTGTTATGTAGATATGATCAATATTAACAAATTTTTTATATTATATTTATATCATTCATATTTTTTTATATATGAATTTGATCAACCAAACCATATCCCCCTAGACTGTCAGACATGATGTGTATCAGGACCCATTATCATGCACTAGTTCCCAATTAATTAATTTTCAATATGATTATTCTATGTTTTTAGCCCTAGTTATATCTGTTCTAGAGTCACATCAACATGTAGAATCTAGTCATGGATGTATTTTAATTGAAACCACTTACACAATAATTCACTAAAATAACATGATGATTTCAAATGTTTATACTTATCCATAATATTTTTTATAGTTATTATATTCCTAATTTCTACAAATAACTAAATATTTCCTTTATACAAACATTAGAGACCCACATTTAAATTTCATAAACCATTCATTACATGGAAAAACATTTAACAATATAAAGGGTCCTTTCTAGTTTATTTTCATCGAAATTAGGAACATTATATTTGAATAAAATAATGTATTATTATAACAAACCTGAAAAATATCTTCATAGGTTCGTACTAAGTTACGTTCAATGAATCTCATATCATGGGGACATACATCAAAGAAGGGTGTGAGTATAAATCCTATAAAGTTATAATCAAAGGAGATACATCTGAATTAAAAAAGAGTCAAATAAATAACTCATTATCATAGGTACATGTGTCATATCATTATAGAATGAAGATGAATCATAACATGGAAATGTGTCGACAATATAATAAATTGGAATTCAGAAGAATATCACTTTGTATTATCACCAGTGTGTCATATATCATAATTACCATGTTTGTTCACCAAGGTATCGTGAAACATGTCACAACATGAAATTATTTATTTACACAATCCATTGGACCACTATCAGTGTGAAACGATCATATTTTTTAATTCCTTTGAGTTTCATTGATCATAATAAATCCTTTTATCAATAACTCGGGGATAATAATTAATGGGTTTCTTATGAAAACACTGGGTAAATATCTTCTGAAAGACATGAAAATTACATCATTTTAAACTCATGAATAGTGATTCTGAGATTCATACATGTATATACAAAATATATATATATTATATTTCCATTTCTGTGAATTATCATGGGTAATCAAGTGGTATGGATAATCATTATATAAAAATATTGAATGAAAAAAAGAAAAATAATGAAATGAAATTTTTAGCATAATAATATTCAACGTATATTAAAGGGACAGAAAAATGAGCAATAAATTAGGTCTCCCATTGGTAGGAAAATTTGAGGGTGTAAGAGGTAAGATAAGGGATTATAATTGATTGTATGGGACCATAAGGGGTGACCCCGCGTTAGGGTTCCCTGTCGCCACCTCTCTTTCACCACGGATTGTATTTAGATCTTCTCTTCAGGACTCCTGCTCAGCGCTTCGTGACGATGGTTCTTCTCTCAGGGGAATCATCATTATTCATGGGCGCGACTTTCTTGGTATTTCCCACCGTTTACTAGCCTGCTTCCGCTCTACCTCTCTTCGCTGGGTAGGGATCTTTTGGCAGTGCGGTGGATCCAACAGTCGGCGTTCCGGCTCCTCCTGGATGATGTTCATCACAACGATTCTGTTCCGAGATGGGTTATTTTGCGGTGGGTTGTGGTGTTCTCTGGGCATGAATGTGAAGGTTGTGACAGGATATGGTTCTTCTTGCAGCGTGGCCTTGAAACTGTTGTTGTCGTTCTGTTTTTTATCTTGATTTTCCCTTTGAATTTGATTTGGGTGTGGTTTTGGATGGATTGAGGGATTGAGGCGGCATTGTGGATGGTTCTGCATGATTTATGTTTTTGGGATGCATTTGATATATTGTTATTGAGAGAAGGGTTGTAATATTTGGGAATGGTTGAGGCATTGGTGTGGGCTGTGTTGCACTGAAGTGCGGATTTTGGATGGCAAGGAGGACAGTGATAGTTTTCACTACTTTGGATATACTTGATAGGTGGAATGATTTTGGTTTTGATTGTCCATGGATTAAGTGATTCTACAACCATTTGTCTACAAGAAGCTTCTCCAGATGTGGTTTAGGGCAATAAGTTCTCATTGTTTCATGGCTTCTCAGAATCAGATGTTTGAAAGGGTTTGGCTTTTTCCATCGGTACTAGTCCCGTTCTTTTCGACGTGGGACAACTAGACATGCTGCGATGAAACAATGGAAGCTGATTTTAATGTATTTTATTGTTGGGATGAGATGATTTCTTGTAGGGAGGGTTGTTCTTGATCTTTAGTTTTGGTTTTTTGGGACATGGTTTGTTGTTTATGTCTTGATGTCATGTGTATTTCTCCCCTTCTTCCCATAAAAGGGGGTTTTATGAAAATAAAAAAAAATTGAAGGCCTTCTGGCTGTTCGATGGATGGAGGTAAGATAAAAGTTTCATAAAATTAAAGATTCATTTACATTTAAGAGACTCACAAATGAGGGGTACTTGATTTAAAAAGGGATAATAGGAGAATAACATTACCTTGAATGTTTCATCCAAAAGAGATGAGGCTTCCACCTTCAAAACGTGTGGAAACCTTGGAGGGAAATTTTGGGATGGAAAATACAATAAAATCACGACTTAAGAATTTATAGTGGATAGTAATGGATAAGGGTTCGTATTTATACATAAGGATGGGTATGTTTTAAAGATTAAATATAGGTATGTTTTTTATATAGGCCAACCTCTAGTTGGTAATTTGAATTCAAAATAGTTTTCTTGATAATTAATGACTAGAAGAGTGTGGTTGTCAATTATATCCCCTATAAAAAGCCATACCTTCATACCAAACCAATAAATTCACATAATCAAAAAAATTAATTTTTTATTAATAATCCAATTTTTTATTTAAAAAAATTTATAAAATTAAAGATAAAAAATGATTTTAATAAATTAATTTAAATAAATATTACTTGAATTTTTTTCCAAGTACAATGTTTTGAATTTTTTTTAATAATTGATTCATTTTATTGAATTCATAATATCACATGAATTTTAAAAAAAATTACTTTTCACAAAACAATGAACATTGTTTGAAAATTACCAATATAATAGCCCATAGAATGATTCTCCACAATGTGACCCAAAATTAAATTTATTTCATAAAAAAATTCTCTAATGTTTATTATTATACCTTTTAGATAAATTATTAATTTAAATAAAAATATCCCTTTATTATAAAATTAATCATTTTCCGAATTATAAAAATACTTAGTGATTCATTTAAATATATTATCATTTAAATAAAATATCAAAAATATGTTTCACAGAATACAATTTCACTTAAAACAACAACATAAAACATATTATAATATAAAATGTTTATAATATTGAAAAATAATTCTATATTTATTATTTCATTAAAATACACCAACGATCATTTAAATTAAGCCACATAACCAACAATAATAATGAGAAACTATTTTATTAACTATTGGTCCCAATATTTATCAACCATATTAGTTCAAAAACATAAATACTAAAATTTTATTTAATTATAAATACACAATCATTATTAAACATCATTATTCACTTAAAATCAAAACAATATTTAATATCATTTCCAAAAATAATATTATATTAAAAAATCTTTATTTTTCAATTATTGTTTTTTTCATGGTCTCAATCATTCTACGTGGTAAAAGCATTCCAGATTTCTATATTGAACTTTATTTATCCTTAATTTTTCCTCCCATTACAATATTTGGTACTATTTTGGCAGATTTATACTAAATGTAATGTTCATAATTAATTCAATAAAGTGTTGATGCTCTATAGTATGTTTTTTATTTTAATGTTCTTAGTTTTCCTAGTTCACATCAACACATGATTTTAAATGACCATGTGAAATCAAAAATTCATTCAATGTATTCCTATTGTTAAACATAATAAAATTTACCAGGAAGACATAGATTCATTAATAAAAGAATAATGTTCTTCATGTTTTACGTAACGAAGTATATATAGTCATGTTTATATACCATGTAATCAATTAAATAATTTTAAAGGATGAATATAATAAATGATGACATGTGTTATTAGCTATTGGTGAGTATATATATCATAATAATCGTGTTGACTAAAATTAATATTGATCATCATATAATATATAAAAAACAATCTTGTAGAACTGTTGACATGATACTCACAAATATTTCATGAATATAAAGTGGTTAATATCAATAGTATAATTATAAAAATTAGAAGTGTGGTGGAAGAAATTATATAATATCATTTTCCATCACATGTAGTGGGTAATAAATTTATTTTCTATTGAAGAGGAAAATGAATATACCAACAACATTATCTCTTTTTAGATATTTTCCCTAATGTGACATAGGTACGAAAACAATTATGAGATATCAATTAATATTATTCATTATTTATTGTAATATTGAAATTTATTTTAACAATTACCAAACACAATGTATTTTAATAGATTTTGACCACCAAATAATTTTCCAAATGTATTGATGGAATTTATGATATGTTAATAATATATGTTTTTTGGTTAATTATATAAACTATATATAATATTTAATACATATAATATTATTATAAAAAATATTATATCTAATATATTTGTATATTTATATATGTTTGTATTCATTTCGATTAGTTATTTCTATTTATATTAATTATAACATGTATATATTAATCTTTGAAGGGTTCAAAAGGAATGAACAACATCAAAATTATGAAAGGAACAACTAATATGATAATTATGAGTTGTATGAGATAATATAGATTTTATGTATCAATATTATAATAAGGAAGAATATATAACAAAATTTATCATCTCATGGTTTGTATGATTCATCTTATTCCTCGTACTGTTTATAATATTTTAAAAACATCACCACTCTCAAAGAGTTTTCTGAATGAAAATTTTTTTTATCATGATATTATGGGGAATAAACAATATATTGAATCAATCATCCTGAAGGAGACATATTAATCTTTGGTATGATTTTATATATTTATCAAAATACCTAAAACCATTCTATCCCATGCTTACAATAATTATAATTTTCATACACAAGGGGTTGATGAATAAATTATATATCCTTGATGGATTAAATATAAATTCAGATTTTATATAATCTGATTATATATAAATGTTCATGTTCACATGAGCCTTGTTAATAAAAATAAATTTTATTGTGATACAAGGTAATGATATTCCCTATTAATTAAAATCTAATAGTTATTAATTATTCCAAAATCCAAAATGGAAGGATTTTTTTATGAATTGATCATTGAGATTTTATGATTTCGATAATATAGTGATGTTCCATATTACTAGGAATTTAAATGTTTTATCTTTTCTCTTATTCAAATTTTCCAATTAAATTAGCTTGATAAGGATTTCAATGAGGACACTCAAAGGAGACCTGATTTCCTGTACATGTTTTCCCTAATCAAGGTTTTTCTACCAATGGATTTCCCATGATGTGGTTTTTAACGAAGAAAACATACAATATAAATGTTATCACTAATAATATATAAATAATTATTGATATTTGTAATTAATAAAAACTATTTACATACCTCATTACCCTTTGTTTTCAATGAGATCATTCAATATTACATATGGTATTCCTATAATTTCACTAAAATGTAACTGAATAATATAATTTTTATATTTCATGAAGGAAACAAAATTAAAATATACAATTAGAGGGAGTTTGGAACATTGTACTATTTTTTCCATATCTTGTTTTATCCAACTGGGTTTTCCTAGTAAAGAGTTTAATGTGGTAACATGGAAAGAAAATAAATTTCCTTGACTTTAATTTTTTATTCATGATGGTTTTTTAATGTTAATATTACATTACATTCCCGGAAATTATTACATACATTGGAGAGTGTTTTGAAATATTAATATGTAGATTTCATAATGATAATAATGTTTCTGATTCCTCAGTTTCAAAAAAACCCTTCATATTACAATGAATTTTTTCTCTATAGACTATGAAATTATATACATTCGATTAGATACTGTAGGGATTAAACATAACCATAAGATTGGATCTCATGTACTCTATACATATAGTTCTAGGTCAAGGGAACGGTGATGAATTTTACACCTATACATTACCTTTACTTCTATTTTCTATTTCTATGAAAATATGTTCTAGTTCATTATCATCATTAAAAAAATTACATTATGTTTCTTGAATGATTTCATTTACCCATGATCTACCATAAATTTATGGTTGTAAAATGTTACATGATTTGAGTCATCATTTGAATGATTTCACGACATAATATTGTTATATAAACAAAATAATGTGGAAGGGGAAAAGGGAAACCTAAACACACGCCACCATACCCCACTCTCACGTAGCCCATGTTTCCTTATACCTCTATATATATATTTTCTTAATTTATTTAATCTATTTTATTAGAAATTATCATGTTTGGAGATCACATATATCATCAACTCATGTGGAATTACCCACAACATAAAACATGGATATTAATTTCATTTATTAGGTCAATTTGAATTTACACACTTCCCTTCCAATTTCATTTTAACCATCCCTCACCAGACCCTAACATCATCTTCCACTAGGTAAAAAAATCAGGATATTATACCTCCTTGCAACAACATCTCTTCCATTAGTAGAGGTATATATTGTTATATAATCATGGTTTGAATTATAATTTTTCAACATCATACCATTTTCATAGCATGGATCCCTTTCCTCAAATGTGAAACATATATTCTATATTAACATACGAGAAAGGGAGTATGACTCCAAAATCATATTTATAAAGGAGAATACATATTTTAATTACACTAAAAACATATCTTATAACGTGTATATTCACTTATCCAAATATATTTAATTTAACTGGTCAATGATAAATGAATATTTTCTCAAATTTAGTAAACCTGAATATAATTTAATGTTTGAATGATAAATAATTTGAATATGAGTTAATGATTATATTTATAATAGTGAGTGGGGAGTACATCCCAAAATACTTTTACTAACAAAAATATTTACTTCAACGATAAATCTATATACCATTTCACATTGAATTTCATTCAGAAAATCAATTCCCATTGAATCAAAATCCATATAAAATACATTCATAATATAAATAGGTTGCATAGTTATCCCGATTGATGATTCAGGATATAGCGAAAGCACCAGGTTGGTTGGTACTAACTCAGTTTTTTATAGTCCATGAATTATTTTTCATGGACATGAAGATAATTTTCATAATCAATGGAATAATTAGAATGATTAATTGGAAAGAACCTAGAAATATGATGAAGGATTATTTTAACATATAATTTATAATTTATTCTTTTTATATAAATTATGATTAATTGAATTTATTTTAACATTATCTATGATTTTAGGAAGGAATCTTGTCATATCATTGTTGCATTAGAGTAATAAAGGGTAGATTCCATATTGAATTGATTGAAACATTCATTATGATCTTCTGATCATAATATATAATTATCTGGTTTTTTTCATGGTTTTTAATATTAATTTTATTGATTGAAGATGATTGTAACAAAATCCATCAATAGAGTAGGTATTCACTCAACTGTGGGGAGAAAAAAAGGTAGGCGTTCTTTTCAGTGTCGTAGTGCACTTATCTCTATGAATATAAATAACCATCTCTAAAATTCATTATACAGATAGAAATAAGGATCCTCGCTTATTATAAAATCTCATTTCATTTTTAAATATGAATAAGTTATAAAATATAATTAATAATGTTACCTTATTAATATAGCATACCCACCTAGTTTCACCATGAATAATGACCAGATTGAATAGGTGAATCCCTTTTGTGCACCTACATATACACCTGAGGTGTTTGACTAGCATCGCGGGCCAGTGAGGTTACCATGGGTAGAATATTTCCTCATTACAAGAGATTACAATATATATGTAAATATATAAAATATTATCCATAAACACAAAAGTAAATAATGTATCGATTAAATGAGGTAGTAGATAAACATATAAACTATTCTATAAAAAATGTGATCTACACAAATCGATGAGAAATACATGTTTAACGACCAATTATAGAAGTCCTAAATGATAAAATGGGGAAAAATAAAAAAATTGTAAAAAACCACAGAATTTCTAAGTGTTATCCATCCCTCAACTCCATTATCTACCCCATCCCAACTCAATCATCTTCCCTAGGTTGTTTCTTATTGTCAAAACCCAAATAAATTATATCTAAATCGGTACAAATTAAAACCCAAAGAATTCTGTAAGTATGACCCAGTAAGCCTTCAAAAATATTGTCTAAAATTATATCTTATTTTGTCTAATATATTTCTTGGTATTTCATGGAATCAAATAAGAAATAACAAAATGTTAATAAATAAAATAAAAAACCTTTGATCCTTAGGTTCTCCTAGTACACCCGTGTTGAACGTCCCTGCTTCTGCCCCTGTCAGATGTCTTTGAGAGAATCAAGAGGATCATGAAAACTATGTTCACAACATGGAATTAGGGAACTCATCATAAATTACATATCATCATGACTCATGTGTAATATAGGTGATAATCTTGGCATTTGTGGTATCATAGGTTATGTGGAATGTTATGAGCTCATCATGATATTCACGTATCATGTACCATATGAAATCCAAGGATATAATCTTAAAAATCATACATATTTACTGTTGTGTGTCATATGTTATTAGTGGTTTTCAACTAAAAATTACAACTTTTAGCATCATATATCAAATTTTAATCTAACGATCTCAACCTGATATTCCCACTGAGTTGTTTCAGCCAATATGTAACCATGTATTATACATAACTATAATTCATTCCAATGTGAAGGAAAGACACTATCCATTATTTACAAGTTCTTGGAAAAAATCATTTCAATATAATAACATAAGTAGGAATATATCGATTCTTATTCATGGATTTAATTTAATAATGATATATATCCAACAATACCTAATTAAATCTTTTATTGGGGTTTTACATGTAAATTAAAATCAATGGTATTCTAACAAATATCGTAAAACCATCCCTTATACCCAAGGTCCGTTATAAAATCTATGACACACCTCATAGTTATTTGTTATATCATCCAATCATGGAATATGCTAAAATATCCATAAAGGAGTGATATATATTTTAATGTAAAGTCACTAATGGTGGATTCGTGATCTTTAAAAGGTGCATAGCCTATTTTAGGGAACCAAATAATTAAACGTAGTATACATGTTGAAGGTGTGGAAAAATCTATTTGAATAAAAAAATCTATACACTATTAAATGATAAAACTATATGGTATTTCTCAAGGACCACCTACCATATATTTGTATACTTCCACATATTGAGTATTGGCCTTCAGTTCAAATAGAAATGAGGGAATTTGAGAATCCGAAAAAAGTCCTAAAAAAGGAATATAAATTCTTTATATAGTGAGAACCCAATGGAAGTAATGAAAATGAAAAATGGAAGAATATAAACTATTTGACTTACCTTGGGTCGTCAATTCCCTATATAGGAATGTTAAAAAAAATGTGAATATCAATGGTGTTACAGAATGTTCAAGAGAGGAGAAGAATAACCCAATAAATGGTCTCTTGTGTGACTGGAGGTGTATAAATTTTAGAGATTATAATGTCTACAAATGTTTGAAATGTCATATATTCCCCTAAACAACAACACAATTCTGAACAGCTTGAAAACATACCCGCATGCCAACTTGAAATCCACCAGCTAGCTTGTTGGACTATAGTATCATACAAAAATACAGTCTTCTACACCTATATATAATGAATGCACCTGAGACCCAAGACCCCCTATACCACATTATTGTGTGAAAAACGTAGTCTCAAAATAAATATGTGGTGAGTTTGCCTTGAAAATGGGTGATGGGATTTACAATCTATCCACCATAACGTTGTTCATCCTTGAGTTTTACTATCAAACATCATCAAAATAATTAGCTAACAATTACAGCCTCTAAGATCATGTGTCTAATTCCCACTCCCTTGTTTCCTCGTGATCACGTTTGTGTACCCATAACACATGCAACCACAAAGAATACAATATACATTTTTTCATTCACTGTGATCCAAAATACAATCCTAAAGCTCCTCAAATGACACATCATCCATGAGGTAAACATCATAAACATCAATACCATGATATAAATCCAAAATATACTTCCAATCATAAGAAACAATAAATATATCACACATGGAATGAAACCACTATGGATATTCCACCACCTTCACAAACCCAAATATTTTTATAGACATGCGCAACAACATCCCCTACCACTATAAAAAATTGATTCTAAATATAGGAATAACATAAAATAATATTGTGTCACCTATCACTAACTCAATATCCTGATGAAATTGATATTCATATTAGTTTTCCTATTCTGCATAATCACAATTAACATTTTAATTAACTAAACATGTTTTATTTTCCAAATCATTCAACTATGAAAATTAATCACTAACTCACCCAACACTAGCTTGAATAAATGTGAATTCAATGACCCCTCATATAATGAATCCAAAGGCACTAAATTAATGGTCTTATGATAACTAGTATTATATGAAAATTGAACCAAGCTTTAGTTATTTTCTTAGGAACCACTAAATTAAAGGAAACATTCCCTTTGTATGTCCTCCAAAACCTAAATAGTCTTCTTTGACTACCTGTCATTTAGGGGGCTGTAGGATGTGCTTGTGAGATCCCATGTACTGGTGCTTTGTGTAACCCCTTATAGAAGTGAGTTGTAAAATGGGAATCTCTGATCATGATAAAGTTATAAAAAACCCTATGTAACCACATAATCTCATTAATATAAAGCATCCATCGATCAACCACAAATTTGGACTTCCTGATATGATATAATTAGTAGACCGTAGTAATATTGTCCACCACTAAAAAAATGATGGTTTTACCATGGGAATTTCTTGGAAACCTAAACAAATATTTAATATTAACGTATTTGAAATTCTTCTCAGTAATGGGAAATTAATGCATAACACTATAGGGTCTCTTATGATCATCCTTTGTTAGTTGATAGGTGGTAAAAATTGTGAAAACAACGCTATCTACATCTTCATTCCAACCCACCATTACTTTCATCATAATTCAAGGTACATTTCTATCAACCTAGATTACACCTTCTATTTTAGAAGAAAGAGAATTCCTAATTAAATATTCCTAAAATTCTCTTATAATTAAGGCATAGATGTGAATTTAAGGACTCTCATCCCATCAATATTTTATCTGAGTGGAATCTCCCTACCATAAATGATCTCACCTAGATCCAAGAATAATAAATCCACTAATTTTGTCCTCTAATTCTATAAAAATATTAAGGTACAAGATAAGATGAAGTAAGGGATGCTCCCCCTTTATGTTCATTGAACACATAGATACATCTCGATAAAGATATTTATCGACAACAGTTTATATATTGACCCTAGAAAAAACTAAATCTATCTTTTCTTGGATGAATAACTATAGGCCACATTAACTTTATGAGGGGTATATGAAATATCAAGGTAATAATATTTATGGTATTAAACCCACATTAATTATTGAATATTCAATTCATTCTATGTCAATATATATTTTAGGATTTTAATATTTATGTATACTATGAACCTATCTAATAGAAGATAACGTTAACAAATCTCATAGAACAGATTAGTTTTTTCTATACAAGATAATGTGTAGGAAAATTTCAGTAATGTGGCCTCAGTAGATTAAAATACAAATCCAATAAAGACATTCATAAATTAAACTCTTAGAGTAACCCCTAATACATCACACTATATAGTATACTCCCTACCAATATCTGAACGGGTATTCATTGGTAATGTGTCAGTCATTTTCTTCTAAATTAATCCCCACAAGTAATAGGCCACAAAAAATAATCCCCCTTTTCTTATGGCTCATAAAAAGAACTTCCTTGTGGCATATTTCATATTTAAACCTCTAGTATTATCTTTCTAAACCATGCAATTTATATATATCAAAAATGTTATTTAGATTAGACAATAAAAACACAACCCTAAATTTATTTGGGAAACAGATACACCATTTATGGCGATAAGATGCCTCTAAAAATGAATACGTCTCATCTAGAGATAACAGTATGAGAATATCCTATCTAGTTGATTCCACTAAAACATGTATAACACAGTTTAAAAATTCTAATCATATTCCTCAAAGGACATGGATTATATGAGGAAAATTTATACAAAATCGAAAAATGAAAAAAAGAATGGTTGAACGCCTAGATTCATTTGAACCATAAATATTCATGGAACATTATTTTGGATGAACGAATTAACCATGTAATTATATGAAACATATTAGATCTTGAAATTTACCATGGGAATTTCTAATTGTTTCAACCTCACCCAGTGATATCCAACCTAAAATAAAATTTAGAATGTACTTGAGAAACCATATATAGAAAAAATAAGTCATCGATCTGAGGACACATGTATCATTTCTATACCATAATTCGATTAAACATGTTTTAATCATTGTGATAGTGAAATAAAACATTTTCCTTTTAAAAAAAGACTCTAGATCCCCATCGAGAATATCTTTTCCATGTGAACCCCTTTTTGGAAAAAATATATCTCTAGTATATGCTAAATCATGAACATGATCCCCCTATCAGGTGGTAGCCCAAAAATTTTGATTTGAACACATCCTAGATCATACATTCCAAGGGAGGAAAAATAATCAGTTGAAACCCTTCACTATATAATACCAATCCAAATATTTGGTTATTCACCCTGCTTAATTGTTGGAAATCTATACTTTATTGACAAACATAGACATCCCTTTCACCAACATGTACAAAATGATAACCACCAGGATATGTAAATGAAACATACTAATATTATTAGTAAATATTATCTTGGTATGGAACTAGCTAGTAGATATCAAGGATCATTCCAAATACAATGATACCTAGAACAAAAATAACCCATAGAAACAGATAACACCAATATCTAGGTCACACTCCTAAGAATAGTCAATCCCCTCTAAATGTACTCCCACTTGAGTGTCAATAATAATAACTCCACACATAAACACCATGTATAAGAACAATACATACAAAACCTATACATATATAAATGTATAAGATGGAAATTTATCATCTAAATAATAGGATAGAGTGGAAGCTACCAAGATCATACCGTAGGTTCTAGATGACCCAAGATTATGGTCTATAGAAGGAGGCTACACTTCTTTTAAATGGAATAAACTATATCATTATGATCTATCATAATTTCACATCCCAATCCCACACTTATAAAGTTAAGGCTTCATATTATATTCTCTACGTACCCCACCTTTCCATAACTAGCCAGAATGGCTCTAACAACATTCTTGTCACGGTGTAGCCAATATGACCCGATAACATGAAATCAGTCAGGATCCTTTGTAAATATATTCCTTCTACAACATCATATAGAACCTATAGATCTGAACCATATTTCCACATTTGTAGTACACCACTAGTTTTTGGTCCCTTTGTTGTACAAAATATCCCTATCTACAATAGTGTGGACACTAAACCAAACTACTGGTTTGGCTACTCTATACACTACTTCCATAGAGAGTCACATCATAGAAACACTTCTGACATCACAACAACACCCTAATGGTCCCCACATAGTCTTCATATCGAAATATTCATTTATTTTATTCCCCCCATCCTTAATTAACATTAAAAAAAATTAATTTCTTCTACATGGGAGTAGTTATACAAATATTTATCTACAATTTTTTGGGGAAAAATTATATGATATTTATTATCACCCCATTGACTATCATAAATGAATCCATTACAATTTTCAAATTACCCAAAGTAATCCATTTTACATTTTATATAACCAAATAAATACAATTAAACCATTAATTGATATTAAAACAACCAAATAAATTGATGTATATATATTAGATAATCAACCCATAGACTATACAATGTAAATAATTTCAAGAGAGTTAAATAATAACATGAATTCTTACATGCTTGGATGATGCAGGAAACTAAACCTCTTATTATAAAATCCCAATAGGGAAACCCCAATAAATCAGTAACATCACACCCAAATGAAACAATATTGGTGGAAATAAACCAACTCTAAAAAAAATCAAAGATTACTATTCACGTTCTTGGCGTCGTGGATCTCCCAATACTTGGATAAGTTACTCATATGTATGATCTCATTACCATGCCGTGAAACAACTTTAATCCTTTTCACCAATCCCAAGTAGTATTTCATAGAATAAGGGATCAGATTCCACTATGTAGTGTTCATCACTATGTTCAATATAAATAAAAATCATTTTGGTTAACCGCAACACCCCAAGAATCCACGGTACACTTCTCTTTGAATAATACAATAGCGTGTGTTGTACGCAACTTCGACTTCTAACATACCACAACCAATCAAACTATCCATTATGAATATTAATACCCACTATTTTTAATTTTATAAATTTTATCTTTTAAAATGGACTTCATTTTTGGATTTAGAAAATCGAAATTAGCTTAGAGTGAATTTTTGGTATTTCTCAGAAAACATTCAATTTTTGATGAATATTGGAAACACTAAGTTATAGTTTAAAACCGAATTTATATTTAAATAATTATTTATTTTATTTAAATTTATTTTAGGTCAAAATAGATACATAATACTTATATAATTTCAATGTAAATCATTAGAGCCAGTTTGTAATATTTTTAGATATAAAAAAATTTTATTGAACTTTTTATCGTCTTTTTCCCACCTCCTAGGGGAATTTGAAAATTTAAATAAAAATTAATTTAATTGCTTCTATGAGTTTAATTTCAAAAATACAAGAGACATGGTTGATATCAGTAAGTAAAATGTGCTTCAATAAGATGAAAATATTTTTTGGTGAATAGTAACGTTTTACTTTTATTTGCCACAGTTAAAAGTAAATCGGGTAATTAAGGGTAAAAGTGAAATTATTATTACCCTAACACATTTCCTAATTCTATTTTATATGTTTAATTCAACCAAAAATAACCTTGGGAAGAAAATATGATCCTTTAGGTATACTTAGATTAGATTAGGACACTTATTATAACTAAATATTTTTTAATATATGTTTATACATAAGATAGATTAGAATATAAATATTCATAATAAATATAAAAATATTTCCTACATAATGGTATTTTAGTTATAATTGTTAGACATTAAATAATTTATTTTATTTATGACACAATGATGATGCAGTAATTACCTAATTAATGAAATATTAAAATAATTGATATTATAAATATCCAAATAAATTTAATTTGAGGATTTTTATGAATTAAACTAATTTTCAAGGATGATATGGAATTTTAGGGTTGGTTAGATGAATTTCTTTCTAATTAATAATTTTTTTATGAATTTAGAAAAAACAAAATACCATATAGTCTCAAAATTGACATAAAAGAGTTTTTGAAACAAATATTATATTATTAATTGATATTCGAATCCTATAAATATAAGGATAATAAAAAAGACTTATATATTGATATATGTGTCATTAATGAACCAATTTGGGTTCTCTTGGAAGTATATAGTATGTTTATTAACCATTTAACATAAAAATACAAAGAGACATGGTAAATGTCAAACTATTTAACTAAGAGTTAAATCTAAAAGATAAGGTTAATATAGTGAAAAAAACCTGTATAAACCTTTTGGTTGAGTGATTTTAGGCCCATACACACCTTATCCTTTAAATAAATCATTTTTTAGCAATTAGAAATCAAAAATGATTTTTATTATAAAATAATATCTCTATTTTTTCATAAGCTACCCTCACCCCTCTAATAAAAGGGCACTTACCCTTCTCTCTAATTCAAACATTCAAATCCATTTGGATCGGACAAAACCTGACCAAATACCCTATGAACTGTCCTACCTTAATCCTAATGGCCTTAATTTAGTCATAAATCCAACCTAAGGAGCCCTTTTGATCAAATCAAAAGGAAGAACCTAAAGATGAGGTAAATATTTTATCACCTCTTTCAAGTTCCTTTCTTCTTCCACTTAATCTTTCATTGTTGTTTCAATTATAAAATAAAAACCCCAATATCTTATATATACTGTGATTTTATTATAAATATGGTACAACCAAATTTATTATTCGACCCATCCTTAAATGACATCTCACCAAACGTGCGTACAAACAGCTTACCGTCTCCACGTCGTGGTGTAGTTGTTATTCAATACATTATTATTTGGATGGATATAATAAATATTATAATTTATGTAAATAATAACTATAACATGATAATTATTCTTTATATTTGATATACCATCCAATTATATATTATTTTAATATCAAAAGTATGATATTGTCACTCGTGCGTGCGTACGGATTACCGTCTCCACGAATGGGATGAGACTCATTCTCCATCATATCCATTTAAGAAAAGTTATCATTAGATGATTAAAAATAATTTTTAAATACATAATATCATTCTGAATATGAATAAGATACATCCTATCAATAAAAATCATTACTTACGTAACAATTCATATAAAAGAAAACGAATCAGTTAACACCCGAAACGACGATAATAATAAAATATTATTAATAAAGAAATATTAAAAGATCATTTTTGATATCATATTAATTTATATGATTGTTGTATAATTTAATAACAATTATTTCACCATTATAAAGGAGGTTAACCTACCCTAAACCAATGAAAATTACACGGTAAGAGTAAATTTCACAATCTCATTATTATATGAGGTTGTTTATACGTAATTATCTACTGGGACCTCTTTATCATCCAAATCCATGTTTCATAAATATGTATTTCAACACATTTTTACTATTTACTATAAAATGGGGTAAATTCATTTATACCATTATTTGACATTATATTTTATGAATGAAATATTTCCATTGTTTTCCAAAAAAATTACTTTATGACCTTTTCAACAAAATTAAGTTGAGAATGTTTTTTTATCTTCTACTGCAGGTGAAGTTATTTTCTGTCATTATAACATTATCGAAGCTTCCCTTACATACTTATAAGAATATTTTCAAAATAAAGTTTTTCTTTTATATTTATTTGACTTTTAAATGAATTCAAAATATAAAGAGATATTTCTCTAAAAAACGTTTTTATTTCATCTATGTCAACATCCTTTGATGGATTGTAGGCTTATTTGAAGTTGATTTATTATGATACAAAAGTTCCATATTTTATTGATGGATTTTCAATATGTTTGGTTGTGGATGTGTTATTTTTATACCATTCATCCTTTATAGATATGTATTGACATTTCATATGCTAGTTTTAATATGAATGTTTATGTAAAGTTTAAAACATTTAATATGAGGAATTAATTGGACTTAGTAAGTAAAGGGTGTAGCCCGCTATAGATCCATGAGGCATCAGTAGGTATCATGGGACAAAAAAGTGTCTTGGCACACGGCCTTGACAAAATTATATTTTTATTCTTGGAACAAGGCCTTCACTATATGGGTATGAAGTCTGGAATTATGCATTCAATCATTATGAAAGTGGCTATTGATTTTGCATTTGATTATACAACTAGTAGAATATCCTTGTGAATAATTAAATTGAATTATTTGATTTTATCTTTTCCATGTTATGTTGATGTTCATGTTTATAAGTCTTTTTTAGTAATATACAATGCCTTAAATTTTTATGCTTATTTATGAAAGTTTCTTCTATATTGTCATCTTTACTGAGCATATCAGCTCACCCATTTCTATGTTCTATTTTCCCCAAGATGCGAAGAAGTATATTATGAATGACTTATAGGGACAGTATATGGGATCTCAGTGTTGTTTATGGAGACAATGTTGTTGTAGTTTCCCATTTTATGATGTAATGTAAACCTTTTGAATGTATCTATTACATCCAAGGCTACTAAACTAATCGGTCTTTTGAGACTTGATCTAATGTGATCATGCCAATGATACGTAATAATGCACTGACTCTGGGATTCTGGGGTCGGGGCGTTATAATTGGTATCAGAGGAGGTTTAGTACACACATTGGAATCTATATTTAATTAAACTTTCATTACAAAACATTACCCTATGATATACATTGAGGATTAGTATAGAATAAATTCCTAGAATTTTGCTATTATAGAGATGTTGTGAGTTTTCCATGAAATACATCCCTCTCTGGATATGAGCAGGTAGAGGTGGCTCTGGAACAGATGTACCTAGGGGTAAAACCTGAAAACAACACTTTGAGCTAGACTCAAATGGGAATTGGTGCACGACAACAGGCATTTCTGCACTCTTAGTTACGACCCTATGGGGGGATATGCTTAGGATAATTCTCATTTTCTTTACAAACCATTATGAAGGGTTTATGATTGTATACTTCCCCAAAGAAATCATTTTTTATGATTATAAATTATATCCATAAACTATTCAATTTATTATAAAGTGTCTTACAAGTGGGATTTATGTATTCTGATTCATAAACTAATCTAGTTTATTCCATTGTTTGGAAATGGATCCTAGTGGAAGGAATGTAAATTTCATCAATGCACACAATCCATGTATTGATTTACCTCCTGCTCAAGATAATTATTGTGGAGCTTTAGATACAACTGGTTCTGATCATCTTATCACTATATTGGGACAACTCACTCAGGTTATGAATAATAACCTTACCCATATAGAGCACCCGGATCCGCAGCATAGAGGATCAATGTTAGATCACTTCATGAGGGAAAAACCACCAACATTAAATGGGGTTACAACTATACTAGTAGTTCAGCAATGGATAAATTCTTTAGAGAAAATATTCCATGCCTTGGTGGGTAGCGAAAGGGAAAAGGTTGTCATGGTAGTTTACCGCCTCATAGGAGATGTTGATCAATGGTTCTAATTGATTCAAAACAAAATGGAAGATGATAATGTATCAAATATGGAATAGAGGGAGTTTAAAGAAATTATCTTTGAAAAATACTATTCCCATGACCATCGAGCATATATGGAAATAAATTATCAGAGACTGAGGCAAAAGGAGGTTGAGAATATCGCAAATTATGAAGCTAACATTACGAGGTTAACGAGGCATGCGGAAGATTATATACGTAACCCAATAAATAAGATTGATTCTATCTTTTATGGGTTAGAACCATTTATCTGTCAATCATTAAACACACAATTCTTCTTTTCATACGAAGATATTGTCTCATGTGCTATCAAGAAAGAAAAATAATTCTCCAAGTCTTATGACTTTAATGCAAAGAAACAGAAGAAGAGATATGTTGAACACTATGGAAATGGAAATAAGGGGAAGAAGGGAAAAGTTGAATATCCATCCTACCGTAAATGTAGGAAGAAACACCCTGGTACTTTCTTGAAGGGAATGGGTGTCTGTTACAAGTGTGGTGAAAAAGGCCACCAAACTTGTGATTGCAAGTGGATGAAAGAGGTTATCGATGTTGAATTCTATGGCTGAAGATAAAGGGCGCATTATGTGAATGAATGTCCTAACTATCAAGGGAACATACCTCAAAAAAGGCCAAGGGATCAAGGCTAAGCTTATGTTATCACTATTTCTGAGGTTGATGCTTCGAAAGATGTGGTGATAGGTAATTTAATGGTTTCCTCAAGTTTAGAAAATGATTTATTTGATTATGGATTATCAAATTGTTTAATATACTCCCAGTTTTCTAAGAAAATTATATATTTCCAATTTTATTTTTCAAGGGAGTTGTCAGTCAAAACTCTCACGGGAAGTATCATTGCAACAATGTTTTGTGAATCATTCCCCATTAAGGCGTATAATTGTTCTTTATCTGCTAATCTCAAAATCATACCCATGATTGAATTTGATATAATCTTTGGTATGAACAGTCTTTCGAACCATGATGCGAAAATTTATTGTAAGAAGAGGGAGGTTACAATTTTTTATAATGATAAGGACTACCTTATCTTTATAGCAGAAACGTCACCACCAAATTCTTATCTATATCCACCCCAAGTAGATCAACTAAATTCAATTATTGGGAAGGAAGAGGATGAAATAACTGTGGGTGAGGAAAGGAATGTTCAAATAAAGGTTGTACCAATTTTGCAAGAATATATTGATGTGTTTCCAGAGGATTTTCCTGGAAATCCTCCAGAATGAGAAATTGAGTTTTCCATTGATTTAATTCCTGGTTCATGTCCCATATCGAAGACCCCTTATAGAATGACCACTGTGGAATACGGGGATCTAATGAAACAATTAAAGGAATTTATAAATAAGGGACTTATTCACCCTAGTGGTTCTCCATGGGGATCCCCTGTCTTTTTTGTTAAGAAGAAAGATGGATCTATGAGGTTGTGCATTGACTACTAGGAGATAAATGCTATAACAATAAAAAAACAAGTACCCCTTACATTGCATTGATGATATATTTGACCAACATAATGGATCTCAATAATTTTCAAATATTTTCCTATGATCTAGATATCACCAGTTGTGTGTGAAGAAGGAATAAATTCAGAAAACATCATTTCGAACCAGGTACGGGAATTACGAGTTTACAGTAATAACTTTTGGATTGACTAATTCACCTTTTGTCATCATGGATCTAATGAATAATTTTTTCAAGGAATATCTTTAGGAAATTCTAGTGGTATTTATTGATGATATCTTAGTATACTTCAAAATCTATAATGATCATGAAATTCACTTGCGCATTATCCTGAAGACCCTTAGAAGTCATGAATTATATGGGATGTTTAGTAAGTGTGAATTCAGGCTTCAATAGATTTATTTTCATGGCAATTTTTTCTCTATGGATGGAATCTTTATTGATCCTTCAAAGACAAGAGCAATCCAATAATGACCAGCACCGACGAGTTTAACTGAGGTACACAGTTTTATTGGTTTAACAGGTTATTATATACATTTAATCCAAAATTTTACTCGGTTGGATAACCAATTAACAAAGCTCACACGAAATGGGGTTAAATTTGTGTGGAAAAAAGGGTGTGAGTAATGTTATGAAGAACAAAAGATAATATTAGTCAATGCTCTTATATGGAATCTACCATCAGGGAATGATGGGTTTGTTTTTTATAGTGATGCTTCAAGAAAAGGACATGATTGTGTCCTTATGAAGAATGACATGGTTATTACCTATGCATCACGACAGCTAAGAATTCATGACCAAAACTATCATACTCATTATCTTGAGTTAGTAGCTTTATTATTTACATTGAAGATGTGGAGACAATATCTATATGGTAAAAAATGTGAGATATATACCGACCACAAGAGTTTGAAGTATATTTTCTCACCGAAATAACTCAACATAAGGAAAAAGAGATGGCTTGAACTACTCACGGATTATGATTGCATGATACATTACCACCTTTAGAAGGAAAATAAGGTGGAAGATGCTTTGAGTAGATAAGATCATGGAGTTTTGAAGAAGATGTAAGTTGAAAGGGATCCATTTTTCATGGATATACTAAAGATAGATATGTGAATAACCATGAAAGGTGAAACATAAATGATTTTTCAAATGGATGCCAAACCATATTTACTTGAACGGATAAATAGTTATCAGACTGATGATAAAGAGTTTCAAAATAAGATTAAAGCTATGAATGATGGGAGATTGAGTGACTTTGTGTATGAAGATGGAATTTTGAAATTTGGGAAGAGGCTTTGTGTTACCGATATACCAGATCTAAAAAGGAAATTGTTGGATGATGCTCATATTTCCAATTTCTCTATACACCCTAGTAACACTAAGATGTATAGAGATTAGAAGGATCATTTTTAGTGGGACAATATGAAGAGGGAGATTTATGATTTTCTATTAAGATGTATGGTTTGTGAACTATTTAAGGCTAGAAGGAAACAACCTGGAGGAGTCATGCAACCTCTTCCCATACCTGAGTGGAAACGGGATAATATTATGATGGTCTTATTCATGGGACAACCAAAGACTCCTAGAAGGAACAATGCAATATGGGTCATTGTTGATCATCTTACCAAGTCAGCACATTTTCATACTATAAGAGAAGATTTACCACTTGAACGTTTAGCAAGACTATATATTAATGAAGTTTTAGGACTTCACAGAGTACCACTATTGATTGTTTATGATCGTTATCCCTGTTTTTCATCAAGATTCTGAAAAATTCTTCAGAAATCCAATTATACTAAACCTTGGTTGAGAAGTGCCTACCACCCTCAATCTGATGGACAATCAGAACTGACTATTCAATCATTATAAGACATTTATAGATCATGATCACTTGACTTCAATGTTATGTGGGATCAATATAAACCTCACGTAGAATTTTACTCTAACAATAGCTTCCATTAAAGTATTCAGATTGCACCATATGAAGTGTTATATGGAAATAGATGTCTCACACCAACCTGTTGGGATGTTTTTGGTGAATGAAAACTCATAGCCCCAGAACTTGTGTGGAGGAAACGATGGAAAAGGTGAAGGTAATCCAAAACCACAACAAAGTATCTCAAAGTAGCAAGAAGAGCTATGCCGATAACCAAAGGAATGATTTGGAATTTAAGGTAGGAGATCATGTTTTCTTGAAGGTATCTCCATGTAATAGTTTTATACATTTCCTTATGAAGGTAAAATTGAGTCCTGGGTACATCAAACTATTTAAAATTCGTGAACAAATTGGGGTTGTAGCTTACCGTTTGGCAATTCCACCAAGTCTCTCCAATGATCACCATGTGTTCCACATATCCCTATTGAGAAAATACATAGAAAACCCAACACATGTAATCATTTATGAGGAATTAGAACTGGAAACCGATCTATCATATTACAAAGAGTATATCAAGATATTTGATATGAGAGAACAAGTGCTAAGAAACTGGATGACTCGTCTAGTAAAAGTTCTATAGAGAAACCATAAGATGGAAGAGGCAATGTGGGAACCTAGGTAACTTATGACGAAGAACCACCCAAGTATTTTTATAAAGTAATATTTTATAAATTTAAAGGATGGAATCATTTTATGTAGAGGATAATGTAACACCCCAAGTTTCCACGGTATGCTTCTCTTTGAATAAAATAATTGTGTGTGTTGTACGCAACTTCGAGTTCTAACACACCACAACCAATAAAACTAGCCATTATGAATAGTAATACCAACTTTTAGAAATTTTATAATTTTCACCTTTCAAAATGGACTTCATTTATTGGATTTCGAATATTGAAATTATCTTAGGGTGAATTTTTGGTATTTTTCTGAAAACATTCAATTTTTGATCAATAGTGAAAAACACTGTGTTATAGTTTAAAATCGAACTTTTATTTAAATAATAATATATTATATTTAATTTTTTTAAAAATAAATACATAATACCTATATAAGTTCAATGTAATTCATTCAAGTCGGTTTATAATAATTTCAGATATATAAAAATTTTATTGAACATTTTACAGTCTTTTACCTACCTCCTTAGAGCATTTGTAAATTTACATAAAACTTAATTTTACCACTTCTGTGAGTTTATTTTCAAAAATCTGAGAGACATAGTTGATATTAGTATGTAAAATGTGGTTTAATAAGATGAAGATAATTTTTGTTGAATAGTTACTTTTTACTTTTATTTACAACGGTTGAAAGTAAATAGTGTAATTAAGGGTAAAAATTATATTATTATTACCCTTACACATGTCCTATTTCTATTGGATAAGAGTAATTCGACCAAAAAAAGCCTTTGGAATAAAATATTATCCTTTAGGTCCACTTGGATTAAATTAGGCCACTTATTATTATTTTATTTAAATAAGTGTTAAAAGAGTTAAAATCCATGTTTAATAACTAAAACATTTTTAATATATGGTAATAAATAACAAAAATTAAAATATATATATTAAACATAAAGATAATAATATTTCCTACATAATGGTATTTTATTTATATTTTTTAGACATTATATAATTTAATTACTTTATGACACAATGATGATACAGTAATTACCTAATTACCTAATATTAAAATAATTGATATAATAAATATCCAAATAAATGTAATTTGAGTATTTTTATTAATTACACTAATTTTTTAGGTTAATACGACATGATAGGTTTTTTTAGATGAATTGTTTTAGAATTAACCATTCTGTTATGAATTTATCAAAAACAAAATACGAAATAGTGTTAAAATTGACATAAAAGAGTTTTTAAAAAGAATATTATATTATTAATCAATATTATATTCCTAAAAATATAAGGATTTGAAAAAAGTCTTATAAAATGAAATGCGTATCATTAATGAACAACCTGGGGTTCTCTTGGAAGTATGTAGTAATTTTATTAACCAAATAATATAAAAACACAAAGATACATGGTAAATGTCAAACTATTTAACTAAGAGTTAAATCTAAAATATATGGTTAATATAGTGACCCAAACATGTCTAAAACCTATTGGTTGAGTATATTTCGACCCATCCCCACCTTATCCTTTAAATAATTCATTTTGGAGCCATTTGAAATCGAAAATGAATTTATTATAAAATAATATTTCTAGTTTTTCCTAAGGTTCCCCTCAACTATCTTATAAAAGGGAACTTCGTATTCTATCTAATTCACACCTTTAAATCCATTTTCCTTGGCCAAACCCAGCTCAAATATTCTCTCATCTGTGCATACTTCATCCTAGAGTCATCACTTTAGTCATAATTCCAACCTATAGAGCCTTTTTTATCAAATCAAAATAAATAACCTGAAGAAGACGTGAATATTTCATCACCTCTTTCAAGTTCCTTTCTTCTTCCACTTATTCTTTATTTGGTGTTTCCATTCTGAAATAAAAACTCCATTAACTTCTATATACTGTGATGTTATTATAAATATGTTTCAACCATATTCATTTTTCTATCCATCCTTTGAATGACATTTCTCCATACGTGCGTACATAGGGATTACCGTCTCCATATCGTGGGGTAAATGTTATTCCATACATTATTGTATGGATGGGTATAATAATGATGTATAATTGATCTAAATAATAATTAAAACATGATAATTATTATTTATATATGATATACCATCCAATTATATTTTTTTAATATAAAAAGAATGATATTGTCGCTCGTGCGTACGTACGGATTACCGTGTCCACGAACGCGATGAGATTCATTCCACATCGTATCCATTCAAGACTAATTATCATCAGATGATTAAAAATAATGTTTAAAGACATAATATCATTCTGAACATGAATAAGATACGTCCTATCATTAGAAAACATTACTTATGTATCAAAGCATATAAAATAAAATGAATCAGTTAACACCAAAAACATCGATAATACTAAAATATTACTAAAAAATCAATATTAAATGATCATATACGATATAATATTAATATATATGATTCATGAATAATTTAATAAAAATTATTTCACTATTATACAGGAGGTTAACCTACCCTTTCTTAAGGAAATGTACAAGGTAAGGGTTAATTTCTCAATCTCTTTATTATCCGAGGTTGTTTTTACGTAATTATCAACTGGGACCTCTTTATCATCCACATCGATGTTTCTTAAAAATGTATTTCAAAACATTTTTAAAACTTACTAGAAAACGGGGTAGTTTAATTTATACCCTTATTTTATGTTATATATTTTGAAAGGAATCTTTCTGTCATTTTCCAAACAAGGTACTTTATATCCTTTTCGAAAAAATTAAGGTAAGAATGTTTTTTTAACTTATACAATAGGTGCGGCTATTTATCATCGTTATAACATATTTGAAGATTCTCTTACCAGATTATAAGAATATTTTCAAAATAATTTTTTTCTTTTATATTTTTATTTCTTTAAAATGATTTCAAAATAGAAAGAGATATTACTCTAAATTTTTTTTGGTTTCATCTATGTCAATATCCTTTCATGGATTGAAAGCTTATTTGAAGTTTGTTTATTATGATACCAAAAATCCATATTGTATTGAAGTATTTGTGATATGTTTGATTGGGGATGTGTTATTTTTATACCATTAATGGTTTGTGGGTACGTATTGACATTTCATATGCTAGTTTTAAAAAGAATGTTTATGTTATGTTTGAAAACCTTCATTTGAGGAATGAATTTGACTAAGTAAATAAAGGGTGTAGCCCGCTATAGCTCCTCGTTTCATTGGTAGGTCTCATGAGACAAACGTGTGTCTTGTCACAAGGCCTTGACTAAATATTATTTGTTTTCTTGGCACAAGGCCTTGACTATGTGGTTATGAGGACTACCATTATGCATTCCATTATTATGAAAGTGTCTACTGATATTGCATGTGATTATTAGACTAGTAGAATATCAATGTAAATACATAAATTCCATTATTTGATTTTTATCTTTTCTATATTATTCTTATAATAGATTTCCTAATGAAACCTGTCTACAAACATTCAGCATACAACTTTGCTCTAAATTTCATTTGTGTAATCAATAGAGGTAGGATGCTGACCATATTTTTTTGTCTTGTGTGACGGCCTCTGCTTTATAGAATTATAATATTGATTTATTTAATTGAAGATGGCCCTTATCTAACTGTATTTTATTTTTTTAAAAAAATTCTTTAGATATGAAGCCTCTCTACAGTTAAAAAATATTTTTCTTGCAGCGGCGGAGAAACTCCTACATGAGATCTGGTACATTAGAAATGATCTTATTCATATTAAACACTCATTTAGTCTGAATGAAATAAAAGATCAGATTCTTACTGCGATTCATGAATCCCCTTCAATTCAAAAAGCCTTTTGTAACAACTCAGTTGGTGACTTTGAGATCCTTCGTCATCTCTGTGTGCCTGGTATTTACCTAAATCCCAAACGTTCCGTTGAAGTATTCTGGAAATCACCGATGCCTGGATGGATAAAAGTGAACATGGATGGTGCTTCTAAAGGAAATCCAGGCCCTACCAGTTGTGGTTCCATCATCAGAGACTCATCTGTCCAGTTTCAGGGTTTCTTTTATGATGGATATGGACATTCTTTAGCTTTGGAGGCTGAAATGTAGGGGGTCATCCATGCTATTGATTTTGTGCTTCAAAGAGGTTGGAGAAATATTTGTATTGAAAGTGATTCTACCACTATTCTTCAGGCCATCTGGAATGGAATCAGTCATCTCTCCTGGCCGCTTACCACTCTTTGGATGAATTTTCTGTCCTTGCTTCATGGGATTGATTACATAGCTAATCATGCCTACTGTGAAGCGAATGCTGTTGCAGATGCTCTTGCTAACAAATGTGTTCATCAGAGCATGACTTGGCTGGACACTTTTCCAGCTGACTTATTATATCTGTTTGATAGAGACTGTAAAAAATTCCCATCCTTCCGCTTTTTGTAATATTTTTACTTTTCAATAAATTGTTCTTTGGTCTTTGACGAAAGAATTACCCCTAAATATGTTTAAAGGATTTTGTTTTAGTCTTATACACTGACTTAAATGTTTATGCTTATTTAGGAAATTTTCTGCTATATTGTAATCCTTACTGAGCATCTGAGATCATCCCTTTCTATGTTTTATTTTTCTTAGGATACAAAGAAGTATATTATGACTGACCTTCAGGGATAGTCTATGGGATCTCAGTGTTTTCTATGGAAACAATATTTTTGTAGTTTTCCATTTTATGATATAATGTAAACATTATGAATGTATCTTGTACTTCTAAGGCTACTAATCTAATCGGTATTTCGATACATGATCTTTTGTGATCATGAAAATGATACATAATAATGCACCGACTCTGGGATTCTGGGGTTGGGGAAATACAGTAACTTCATGTCCTCAAGTTGCCTCCCGATTTTTCATACGATTATGACAAGCATCAAGGTCCTGTAAGATTTTTGAAGGATGACTATGGACTCATTTATAGTGTGTGAAACATTGAACTAGGTAAGGAATGTAAAATCCATCTTGACCTAAATAAATAATTCAATAATCAACCTAGGGATCATTTAAATATATTACCACAACAATAACTAAATTAGATATACTCTCATCAGCGAGTCATACATTTCTAATATTCATATGTACAAGTCCAAAATAATTAAAATGAAAAAAGTAATAAAACCCAGAAAACACCCCAACATGTTTGATTACTATATCAATCCCCATCCCCATGTTTTTCACATCGCATATAAAACATCTTCCATTGATTGGTTTCCCTTCTACATATCTTTAGTCGTGATGTCCTCCTTGGTGCAAAATTGAGACCCAAAAAGGGTGTGAGTATTACTCGATATGACACCAAAAATAGTTTTTAAAATCAAATCTTATTTAATCCAAAATACTATATTCTGATTTATTCCATAAAATAATCAAAAATAGGAAATTAGGTAAATAATATAAATATCACTAAATCCTCAAGCTCTTCTATGATTCATGGGTCAAACATACCTACATAGGCTTGTTCCAACTATCATAGATAATTTCACAATTATTGTTCTAACCATAGTCACATAATTGAATCCGGGCTCTCATATTATAATTTCCAATAATTCTGAATATGGAATCCAAATTATCATCATATAATTACATTTCTTAGGTTTCATGTGGAGTACAAATAGATTATCTTGGAATTATAGAGTCATGCACTATATAGAATTCAATAATCTCCACTTGGTATACATTTTTATTTAGTACCATCTGTCATATAAAATATAAGGAGCACATCATGACATTCCAAATTAATTATAATTATAAATAAAATATAATACATGGAGATCAACAAAAATTTACAAGATTTTTCCATCATATATCAAATATTATCCCTTGATATCATCCCAATATTACCACTTTGTTAAATCAACTATTTGTATCCTTGACTTCTAATAATGTATAATTTGGTCCATGTCCATGGAAATACACAATCCATAGTATTAAATTTCATTAAAAAACATTTTATTATAATAAAAATGGATGGAATCTCAAGAATCCCATTCAATTAGTTTATTTATGAAGGATGATAAAACCACTATATACAATTAATGAATTTATAAGTGTATTATATCATAATTAAAATCAAATGGATCCTAATGAATTTCTTATGCACCGTCCATTTTAATATAAGGTCCTTTCTCAAGACTATGACATTCTAGATAATCCACTTAATATTAATTATTGATTGAATACTCTAAATTAACATTAAATGGGTGGAAATGATTTCAATTTAAATTCACCCATGACCGATTCATAAAATATGAATTCTCTATGACATATTTTTGGGAATTAACTAATTATATATTCATTTTATGTATAAATCATGATAAACCAGCATGAGGACATATGAATCATAAATTATAAAATGGTGAATAATTATGGTATATCTCAAAGACCACTTTCTATATGTTATCAGACTACCCCTCGATGTGTATTTTCCTTAATTTTGAAAATAAATATTTGAAATTGATGAACCAAAATAATATATTAAAATAGGTAATATTAGGCTTGAATGATAGGAAGTCATACTAAAATGAAAACTTTTTTCATTGAAGATTATGAAATCTTAGATATTACATATTCGATCAATTTAAACAATATAAAGGATGACACATTGGATATTAAAGGAGTTAAACATTATCAAAAGTACAGAGAAGAGGATAAAAATAATGGGGACATTTTGTGAATAGTTGGGGAGAATTTAAAATGTGATTAACGGTTTAGAATGGAGTGAAATGTATTATTTCCACATTAAACATTCCCTTATCCAATTAGTTTGGTTGTGAGCACTCAGCAGAATTACATGCATTCTAAAAGGCAATCTGGAAGCCAGTGTGATTGTAACATCCTGATGTAGTCTCTGATCCTAATACAAAGCCACCTTAATACACCTAAGACCCCGCTAAACCCCTATTGAACACTTCATTAGGGTTATAAAAATTTTATTAGCATAAATCAAATCAATGTTTACCTCAATGAATGAGGATTTTATTTGTTATGATATTCATAATCCATGGAGCACCCCATTTCTAAACAATTGCATTATTATTATTATTTACATTAAATGATCTAAAATCATAAATAATATAAATATTATTCCTCAAAATAAATAAATTAATATTTCATCAAATAATATTTATTATTACATTTCTCATCAGACACACATATTCGGCCATCTAATCTTCTTGAATATTCATCATCAATTGAATAATTTTATTTAATTAATTTCATAATGGTCATTGTATTATTCAAAAAAATTAAATAAATATAAAATTCCATGAATTAGTGAATGAATATTTATTAAATATTCACTTAAAAAAACAAATGAATATTTTGTGAGGTCATGAATAAACATGAATAAATAAATAATATATGTTATCATAATTAAATAATAAAAACCTATTGAATTAATATAAATTTAATATTTAATTAAAATATATATTCTCTTTGATAATTGGTCATTAAATTTTTTTTATTAAACAAATATGAATATTATTAAACCACATGCATAAATAATATTCATTCAACATTTTATTTTCATATGGAATTTAGGTTAGGTTCCCAATAGAAATAGTGTGTGATCCTCTAAGCCTGTTTCTCCGTTCCTTTAGGATACACATCCTAACGTCAAAGATTTGTGTGGAAAACATGTCAATTGTTTCAAAAAGAATGAAGATAATTTTAATATTAAATGAAACCTGATATGAACATACATAGTGTAATATAATACCTTACCTCAATATCTCTAACTGAGTAGGTTTCATGTTGTTATATACCTATATGTTTAAATATTCTATCATTTAAATCTTGGTAATGAATTTACCAACAATATTTCCATTTCTATATAATTAATTTTTAATTTCTATTACTATTAATATGACTGATAAATAAACATAAATTCCAAAAAGGATGTCCAATATACAATCTTATATAATTAATTATCACAATTTCATTCTTAACGCACCCAATATAACTTATGTTCTACATGAATATGTTCCCATAGTTTTTATAAGTAAATCCACGTGTAGGGATTGTGAAATTTATTAATAATATTCTTAAAATAATAGTATAAATATTCACTTCCATTGATTGGAATATATAATGAAACATATAAATGTGGATTTATTAATATTTGGGTATATTCATATAATCTCTAAAATTTAAGATTAATAGCGGAATAAAACATGAGAAAGGGTCTCAATGTCTTATGAGTATTGATCCCTAATATTATAACTCATTTTTATCCGATCAATTGATATTACCCCTCTATAGAACTAATACTTGTCTATATTTTTATTGAAATTTTATGTTATCATCAATTTAGGGAAATATTAATTCCTTTCAATGAATCACAGACACATAAGAAATTATAAAATAATATCACGAAGACGAAAAATCATGTTGTGACATTAATTTTATATTAATATTCAAAACTAGGTATGTTACGCCCTGGAATTTTTTGAATTGTTTCTTTCAAATAAATTTTATCATTTTAATATTTAAAAAATCCAAGAATAACAAAAATATATTTTTAAATTAAGTCACTCAATCAAAATTACTTAATAAGATGGAATAAAGAAATATTCCTCCACACGCAACACCAAAATAACTTGTGTTCCACACAACACTATGTATCTGTGAAATAACACTCTATTATTATAAATATTTAAACGAGATAGTTATAAAGTAGCCATAAATGTTAGTAATATTCATTTTAATAATTAATTTTGATAATTTAACTTATAATATATTCAAATAAAAAAATCATATTTATAAGAAAAATTTTAATTTATAGTAGTGACTTTATATGTTTGAAAATATTGTTTTATTAAAGGAACTCATTTTTATGTCTTTATATGATAAATAATAAAATTAATTTTAGAAAATCATAGAAAAAAATTTATAAAATAAACATCATTTTTGAATTCTAAATTTTATAATTTTCTTATGGTGAATTTTTCAGATTTGGTTGAGAATCATCAATTTTTGGATGAATATGGAAAATACTGAATTACAATTAAAATTTAATTTTTCATATAATTTATTTTTATAGAAAAAATAAATATTAAGTGTGTTTTAATGGATTAATCAATAAATTGTATATCTATTAGTCCATTTTAGTTCGTTATAACCATTTTTATAATTAATTTATATATAATAGCCAAATGAACATTTGAACATTCATGTTTTAAAAAATAGCTTTCTCACCATGTCTCTAGGATTAGCATTAATATTAATTTTACTACTTTTATAAATTTATTTACAAAAAATGGACATACATTGTTATATTATTTGTTATATTTATATTCAAATAATATAATCATATTTTGGTACCAAAAATTCTTAGGGAACATGATTAAAAATAATTATAATGATTAATTAAAAATTAAGCATAACACGAGACTAATCCTTAATCTTAAGGGAGAATATGACCTTTTTGTCCAACAACCATTTTATGGTCATATTTCATACAAAACCCTTAGATTATTCAATATGGATTGTTTGTTTTTTACTTTTTAATGTCAAAACAAGGATACAAAATATTGTTTTAAAAATTACCCTATTTTCCCCTATATCCCCTATAAAAAATAAGCCACACATCCAACATTATCACACCTATCAATCTACATGGAATCAGAGCAGATATTTTGAAATTGATCCTAAAAAATCCTTTCATATACATAGAATCATTGCCATGGGTTGAAATCCAACCAATGAATCCCCTTCCAGAAAACAAAATGGAGATACCCAAATAATAGGTAACACACTTGAATCATACACACTTTGGAGATGAGCCTGTAAGGGGAACCATCTTTCAATGGTTTCCCCTGTCGCCACATATCTCCCTCTACTTCGAGTCGGCATCAAAACGCCTCCTTGATCCTTCTCGTTGTTCTTATGATGGAAGATTCTATCAAGGGTGGGGTCTTTCATCATGGGCACGACCGACATTGAATTTCCCATTTGATGGACTCTCCTCTCTCTACCCCCTCTTCACTGGGTAGCATTTCATCTAGCGGTGTGGTGAAGCCTACGATAATGCTCTGGCCTCTCATGTTATGGATTGATGTGCAAGTCTGTGTCAGCTGAGAGTGTGCACAGTGGTTAGAGGTTTTCTCTAGGTGAGTATGTGAAAGAAGCGATGGGATCTGGCCTTGTATTCAACAATACTCGTGGCTGTCCTTGGGATTTTTTTTTGTTGCCCCTTGATTTCCTACCCTGTTTTTCTATTTCTGATTAATCTTTTTTATTTTTTTATGGTTTTGATGTTTGCAATGGATCCTAGTAGTTTTGGCGTGGATTTTTTCCTTATGTGGTCTGATGGATGAAGGATGTAGATTTTTTGATGTGGTATTGCAGATGATGGTTGTTCTATATTGGTTTAGTGGCATTTGTGGCAATATAGAACTGGGAGCTCCCAATGGAATTGGTGAGGCATGTGTTTTTTGAGTGTTTGTAGAGTGAAATTTTATTATAGTATGTCTATATATTAGGATAAATTTAAGATGAAATGAACTATAGTCTATGTTAATGAAACTTTTATTTTTTACGATTTGGTGGAGGCTGATGTGTTTTTGTGGATTGATGAGGCTTTTGTGGTTTGAATTTTGTGAATTTTTTGGTGGCACTGTGGCCTTGTTCCATGAGATACTACATAGAGTTTACTATAAAGGTAGTGTACCAAATGTGGTTCAGAATAGATTTCATTCTACTCTTCATCTACATCCGGAATAAGATTTTTTGAGAGGGTGTTGCAATTTCCATATGTACTGGGCCTGGGCATCCTCACAAAGGACAACTAGATGAGCAGTGATGGGAATGTGGATGCTGATTGTATTATTATTTTTCTAGGGTGGGTATTCTTATTAATCTTGAATTGGATTGTCTTTTTCCTTGATAGATTTGGGCCATTGAGGCATGTTTGTGTTTTATTTCTTTTATGTCTCTCCAGTTTCAAACTTTTCCCTCAAAAGTGATTTTGGAGTAAACATTTAATTTTCAGTCAGAGGGAACACACTTAATCAAGATCTTTTATTTAATTTAAATTCTACACCCCATAAAATATTATTATTACATTGTTATATAATAACCTTATAATCAAAAATATAGTTATATATTGTTATTATAATGGTTATAAATAAACTTACAGACACTTAAATCTAATGGTTAACCGACCTAACATTCTTGTGTATGATGAACTACGACCTCATGAAAAAATGTCGCTTGTTTTACCTCTTCCACCTCCCATAGTGGTGAATTTTAAAGTAAAATACGTTTTTATATTATAGAAATGATATTTAGATTTATTTATGCCTTTGTGACTATTATATAAATCATAACTTCATGTTTTCTATTTTTTGTAAATATGATAACTTCATTTGTGGATGTGTGGACTACCTCCTCCTCAATGGGATTCGATTCTTTCATAGTTTACATGAAATGAATTATCGATTGTTTAAGTAATCATATATTATATATATGATATATATAATTCCATTATTATTTTATTATTATTATATATCACATACCATCCGGATATCCATTTTGTGTAAATGAGATCATTTTGTTTCGGGAAGTATGAACCACAACCTACTCAATGTGATGGAATTCATTCAAAATATACATTGAATGTATTAAAGATGGGTTTCTTGAACATATATGATATATGTGATATAATAATGCTACTATAGCTAATATATATTTATATATATATCATTTATACTTTTTCTTTCAACACGATAATTAAACAGAAACAATGTTCATGCATATATATGACCCACCATCTCCATGAACCATGTAATGCATTCCATATTTCTATATTTGAAAGATTTTTATAAATAACTATATAACAAATATACATTATATTAATTCATGTTTTACATTATTGTAATCATTATATATGTATGAGGATAAAGAATATTACAAATTTAGAAACATGTAAAAAACAAAGCAGATACCTCCTGAAACATGAATATAACAAGGATGTATTAACAAGTTGTTAATATAGAACCATAATAAAAAAATATTTAATAATAGTTATTATAATATGCTTTAGTAAAATATTTATAATAAATATGTATTTTTTATGCTGGAGGTTTGTATGAGTATGAAGAGAGTCAATACATGAGGTAGGGATATTTCATCTCATATTTCATTTCCCTAAGATAAATGCCATCTTCCCCACTGACATATTTTTTATGGTGTATATAATAACGTAAAAAATTTTATAACATTAATTTCATTTAGTTATTAATATTAATAGCTTTAAATTTTGTTAATATTTCATGTGGATCACTATTCAATGATTACTCAAGTAGTAAGGGTTTTCTCATCCCACATTTATTTTCTGTCAGTCACAATCTATTTCATGATATATTTATTATATATGGCATTTTATATCTTATGTATTTATCCTATTATTATTATACATTAATTAATTGGTATTTTCATGTCTATTTTTATTCCTTATTAAATGAGGGATATTTATAAATCGGTAATGTAATTTTGTCTGAATGTTCGTTCTTTGAGATATATATCATGTTATGAATCTATATTTTTCTATGAGGTGTATATAATATAATATTACATGATATATCATGTATAAAATTAATTTAATTATTGTTTATGCTTCATATAATATTTTTATTTGTATTGGTTTTATGATTTAATGTTACCAATGTGGTAACAGTTTATAATTTCATTGTAATCATTAATCGAGATTGTTTATGATTATTTTTAAAATGTTTAAATACTATGATCTATATATCAAGGAATCCTATGAATTATATTATCCTATGGATATAAACGTTATATCAATTTAAGTGTTCCATTTTTCAAATCTTTAGTAATTATGATAATTAATAAAAAAAATTCTTCAAAAATTCAATTTTATTTATATTTTTTGTTGGAAATATATTTTCATTCAAAATATTGTTTTCTATAAAAATATGATAATATTTTACTATTATAATATTATAATAAAAAGCTATTTTTAAACATATATATAATTTTTACAAAATATTTTTTTGCAGCAATATTTTTGTTATTTTTTAATCATGGCAATTTTATAATCTTTTGTGCGGTAGAAGATATGTTCAAATTGTAAGGACTTACCTTTCATCATTTTCGTGATGATTACATTGTAATTTTACATAATTATTTTTTAAAATAATTTTATTTTCCAAATATACTAAAAAATTTATGATTTTAAAATAAGTTTCAAAGAAAATGTGTTTAAAAAAAATATTTATCTGAAAATATTTTATAAGTGATTTTCAAATAATCCTTCAAATGTTTTCAAAAGGTCATTTTAAAATAATATTATTTTAAAGAGATAAAATTTCCTTTTATAAGTTTTCAAATTATTTTAAATGAAATGTGTTATAAAAAAATTAAGCATATTTTAAAAATTTTTGAAAAATAATGATGTTTTATATGTTTCATAGAAAAAAGTTCCTTAAATGATTTCCAACCATCCTAATAATTTTATAAATAATTTTAAAAGTAAATGGTTCTCTAAAGGATTTATGTTTTAAAAATTATTTTTTATATAAAAATATATTTTTTCAGCAAGAATTTTTCTCAAATGATATTTAAAAATTATTTTCCACCTATGATGACATCTGTTTAAGTGAATCATACCTGGAAAGGAAATAATAAAAAATTCCATTTTTATTCTCTCTCTTAATGGTTTATATTTTTATAGAGTGAAGTTTGTGAAATTAAATTCTATATTATGGGTTATATTATAATGAGATAAATTTTTATTCCATGGGATATATGATTATGAATCCTGATTAACATTAACGAGTTATATGATGATAAATGCTTATGAAACCTGAAACCATTCATGGGTTACTCTAGGATGAAATGATCATGAAACATATATATTTTTCATAGGTTGTGATATGATTAAATGTTAATGATATCAATTTAATTTCATTCATTGTGATATTATGTTTGTAAAACCAATCTCATTTTATGTTCTAAGATACGATGCAAGATTATTTATCCCATGGAGCATCTTTGAATGTGTTTATTATGGAACACGTGGGATCTATAACTCCACCCCAATGAATATTCCAAGGATAAATGTTTTTTGAGATCATTAGGTTACATGGGATGTAATCCAAAGACATAGAAAATAGGGAATTCTAATGAAAAACAATAGGATTCAATAAGGGGCATCCCAAGAAAAAAACAATAGGGTACACCTGCGGCCATACCAATCCTGAAAAAAGGGGAATCATATGCCTTTTAAAAATTGGGTATATGAGAGGGAATCCCAATCCTAAAATAAGACTGGGCATGGGAGGGCATCTGATTCCCAAGAAAAGAGGGTAAAAGGGGGGAAATCCAAATTCATAAGTAGGTACACGTGTTATTATGCCAAGCTAGACATGTCATTAAGGTTTTTGTAGGTATCCATGATATATTATTTTATATGTTTATCTATTTTCCATATGTTCCATGTGTTATTCATATGTTTTGATGTCATGGATTTTTTTCTTGATTCCCTTATTGTTTATACGATATTAACATCCAATATTTCTGTCATGTCTCATGACTATGAGCTTTGATATGAAGGGTATGATCTTAAAATTATATGATCACATACTTAAACCCTTATATTAATGTTATTCTTATGTGCTTCATTTATATACACCTAAAATGAATTATAGGTCACCCATTTCTTATGTTTCCTTTCCACATGTTACAAAAAAAATTATGTATAATTACTATAGATGAATAACTTTGTGGGAAACATTGAAGATCATTCACCAAGTTAGAATAATTTATTACATGTTTATGAAGTCACAAAACTATTAAAGTCCTCAAGAATATTGATCTATAATATAATGAATATTCTTATAAATTGATGTCATACACATGTATTTTCATCTTATTTTTATATTTTTAGTATATAAGGAATGTTTTAAACAACCTTTAGAAACATTGATGGGAAATCATTTGTGATATCCCTAGGGATGTTTCTAATGATAATTCTAGGGATGATTTTAATGATAATTCTAATGACAAAGAAAAGTATTGGAAATTATTCTAGATTATTAATAAAGGATAGAGTGTGTGGTTCATTGAAATGAATACCTATATAGATGATACACGTGGATTTGGTTGTGGATCATACGTTCATAGGAGTAACACCCCTAACAAGGTGCGTTGGGAATGACTCGATCATAACCAAGTATACAACAAGAGGACTAACTACACACTTAGATTGACACTCCATAGAGATACTCTTTTGGGGGTAAGAAACTCTTTATAAACCATAATGAATATATAAAATTGAATATTACTATAAAATATCCTAGGATAAACCTAATGTTTCATTTATTAAAGAATATGGTGTCATTATTTAGACATCTTATATGTTATTTTTCATGACTATGTGGTTTTATGTTATGATATATTAATCCCATGATATGATTTGAAGTTTTAGTCAATGGTGGGAAATATAAGGGAAATGGATAACATTGACTATTTAAAAAGTGGAAATTAAGGGAATTATAAAAATACATTTACAAAGTGGAGATATCTTTAAGATAATTAAGAATAAATTACATGTATTAGATAGAATTTTGAAGTCAATGAGACTTCCAATTATATGTGAATTATATGCGATGATCTTATTGTATTGTTTATATTAAATATAAGAATAATGGATGGATTGAGGTTGATGAACCTTAAGAAATGACTCATATATAATATTCTTAAAAAAAATTATTTAAGGAATAGATTATGAATCATAAGTATTGGAATAAGGATAATGTTGGATAATTTATGTTTATATTCTTTTGAATTAAGTATTATGTTATATGAACCATGATTGATATAATTAGTTTTAGTATACCTTTATTATTAATGATTTAAATTGAAATGTTGAATGGAGATGAAGACATATAAAAGTCATTTAATGCAATGGTGTAATTTTGAATTATGGGAAGGAAGCCCTTAGATTTTCCTTATTGATGTTAAATTTTTATTCACTTGGATAAAGAGATGATTAATTTGGATAAACTAAATAGGTGAGTATCGATGACCTTAAAACCGATTATAGATTTTTTATGAAGTGATTTTTGTTATAATGATTGAATTTTATAACATTGTGGATTTAGGTAATATATCTATAAATATATGAAATAACGAATCATGCATGTTTTTGGAAGGGATTTATTGTAATATAGTTTGTTACCATGTTTCAATAAAATATATGTTAGGGGTGTTCACTTGTTTGGAATATGAAAACCAAGATACATATATTGATATATGGGGAATCAATGTTAACATAATTAAATTAAATTATAATATTTTGGATTTTCATCTTCTATAATAGTTACATGGTCAACCATTAATGAAAGGGTTTAAGATAAACATAGGATGAAGATTTTGACAGTATATTTTTATATCACCACATGAAGATTTAAACACATTAGATAACCAGTAATACTATTTTGGTTATGATAAATTCATATGGAAAAACATATCATATATTTATGAATCTCATGGTATGTTAGTGGTTATTAATGATATATTAAAATTAATTCCCTAGAGTAAGAGATGACGTTGGAATTAATCAAGGAATACCCAAGTGTTAGGTTGTCCAGAAATCATGAAATCATTAATTTTCATGAAATTTACTAATCATTAGGATAATGATCTAGATATTAACAATTCTCATAACAATTGTTTTTGAACTACATGCCTTCTAAATCATAAAATACTGTTACTTTTAACCCCTTAATATTATAATTATCACTAACTTGTTTTTTATTAATGACCTCAATGACTCCCTATAAATAATTATGAATTTTCATTATGTTTAATAATCACTCCCAACTTATGTTATCCTCAATGGAAACCAATTTAAGAGATACATTAGGTAACCATTATAGTTCAGACATTCCCTTTATGTTAGAAGTTTTGGTTCTCTATTTTAAAATGTTGGTTTATATGAAATGATATTTTATGAATTAGACCATTGATAAACCAAAATAGTTTTCCGGATAGAATTATTTTTAAAGATGGTAGAATATAAAAAACTATGATTTTGAAAATTATTTTTTTATAATTAATTAAATATTTTTGATATTTTACAATTAGCATAACAAAATAATTTTTATATTAAACCACTATTTTGTAATTTATTTAAATTATACCCCATGGTATTCTTGTGTTACAAGGAACATTGACATGGCTCGCGTTATACACAACATTGAGTCTCTACAAAATAAAAAATTATTATCATAATTATTTAAACAAGATAGTAATAACCTAATTAATATAATTAATAATATGTATAATAATAAAAAATTTTACAATATTATTTATTATAGCTTCATAAATATATAACATATTGATAATGAAACATAATTATTTTTGTTTAGTCTTTATATGTTTAAATATAATATTTTCTTAAAGGAAATAATTTTCATTTCCTTCTATGAATAAAAATAAAAAAGTATCCAATATTATAAACATAATTTGATAAAATAAAGATCATTTTTACTTAAAAATTTAATAATTATCTTAGGCTGAATATTTTTTATTTTTCTAAGGAACTTAATTTTTGAATGAATTGTCACTAATATTGATTTTTATTTCAAAACTACTTTTTCATATAATATACACATATAAAAAAATTAAATCATATGATTTTTTTAAATTCATAATAGATCAATTATACATTAATTTGTCCCACTAATTTCCTTGGAATCCTTCATAAGTAAAATATTATGGAACTTTTCAACATTTCCACTTTGAAAACTTGAATTCTCACCATGTTATCTGGATGATCATTAAACATAATTTTAATTCTTCTAGGAATATAATTTTAAAAACTGGACATAGAAAATTGTAATAAAAAAAATTTACATTTTTTAAGAAAAAATTATTTTTTTACCAAAAATAGTAGTGAATGTGATTAAAATTAATTATAGTGATTAAAAGTAAATTAATAATTACAAGGGAGTATTCCATAAAAGTAATGGCCAAAATGAACTAGAAACGAGTCCAGATCCTATTTTTTGGAAATTATTCGACCATAACAATTAAATTATAGTGTTTTTGTTTTTTATGACTTTTGTTTTGTAAAAATGTTGATACACATAACTTGTTTTAAAAAATGCCAAACGTGTCCCCTCCCTCCACTATATAATGCACTCTCACCTCCAACTTCCACACAACCATCAAGAAATATTATCTCGAAAAAGTTCTTCCCAAATAGCTCCTCAAAATAACTCCCACAAACCTATGTTCCTCACCATTGGATTAAATCCATCTGAGTAATCCCTTAAGTGAAAAAAGGAGTTACCCAAAGAAGTGGTAACACCCATACTCATGATCTTTTATTTAAATTTCATTCTCAAACCACTTAAATATTATTATTAAATTATTATACAATAACCACTATATACCTAATATACATATATGTTTTTCTTCTATGGTTTTTACCTACACTTACAAACACTTCCATCTCATGGGTAATGTGCCTACATTTCTAGTATAAGTAAGACTATCGCCACATAGAGGGATGTTGTTATTTTCTCCATTTAAACATCTCATGGTTGGGAATTATGATGGAAAATCTTCTTGAACATGATATATATGATATGTATTATTTAATTATGATTATATAACTATTATATAAAACATACGATTATGCCTTTTATTTCTGTAAATATAAGAACATTGTTTGGGTACGTATGCAATACCACCTCATTAGAGTGATATAATTCGTTCACATTTTACATGGATTGTTTTAAATATAGTTTTAATAATTTTATAGGATATTTTTGAAATTTATGATTCAATTATGCTTATGAAATTATTGTATAACATATACCTTCATGATTTCCAATTTTCATAAATATGATAATTACATTTGTGGAATTATGTACTACAACCTCCTCAAAGTGATATGATTCATTCAAATTATACATGGAATATATTAAGAAAGGGTTTAGTGAACATATATTATTTATATTATATTATATTTTTATTTGAATTAGTATATATATATATATGTGTGTGTGTTTTTGTCATTTAGTTTCTTTCATTCAATATTATTAGGAAACGAAAATTGTGATCATGCATATGTAAGGCCTACCATCTCCTTGAATGGGTTACTCCATTTCATATTTATATCCTTTATATATTATTATAAATATTAATATACAAAATATAAATTATATTTATATCATCTCTTTCATTCTGGAAGTCATGATATATCTATGTGGGTAAAAAATATGACAAATTGAGACACAAGCAAAAAAGGCAGAAATTACCCGAAACATAAATTTAACAATAATGTGATTACAAATGAATATTATAATGACATAATAAAACAATATATAATATTTGATATCATAATATGGTTATTTTCTATATTTATAATAAACTGATACTTATTATAAATGATTATTTATGAGTATAACGACATTCAGAACATAATGTAATGATTTTTTATCTCACATTTTATTTATGTGAGGTACATGCCATATTCACCAATGGAATAATTTGTGTGTTGTATATACTACCCTATTAAATTTTATATAATTAATTCAAATTATTTAAGGATATTAAAATATTTAAATTCTATTAGTCTCTCATGGGAGTCACAATTCTAATGTTACCCAAGTTGTAAGGGTTTTCTCATCCAACTATTATTTTTAATAATCCACAAGATACTTTCAACACCAATTTATTATATGTGTTATATTTACATCCCAAGGATGTATCATACAATTATTATACCAATAAATATGATTATTTTCATACCCATCTTAATATCCTTGTTTCAAGGGGGTTATGTTTCAAAACATAATATATCTATAAATAAATTTGTCTCAATTTTCCTTCTATGAGAAACAAGCTAGGTTATGAATCTATATTTTTATATGAGGTGTAGGTTGTTACAATATACCAATTATATGATCAATATAAATATTATAATGATATTTTGGGTTGAAGTAAATTTTTTTGTTACATAGTATTATTATTTAATGTTACCAAAATTGATATGGGTTGTAGCTTCAATCTCATCATTCATCAAGATTGTTTATGATTTTTATTCCATTGATGAAATATTATGCTCCATATATCAAGAAAAACAATTAATATTATTATCCTATGGATATTCAATATATATCCAAGTAATGGTACCTTTTTTCAACTATTTGATACTTATGATATTTAAGAAAATATCATTATGATAATATTACTTTTATTATATTTTCATTCAGACATTTGTGTTCTTTCAAACCATTTGTTCTAAAAAAATTAAAAAAATGTTTTATTATTATCCTATTTTTTAAGGTTATTTTTTACCCCTATATAATTTTTTTAATTTTTTTAAAGGGAATATTCAGGTCATTTTATGATCAAGGAACTTTTCTAAAATTTTCAGGTGAAAAAGGAATATTTGGTATGTATGATCCTACCTAACATCAATTAATTGATTCTTCATTTGAAATTTTACATGGTTATCTTATAAAAACAAAATCCTAATATTCTATAAATTGTTATATTTTTAAATGGTTTCTGATGAAAAATAATTTTCAAATAATGTCTTTGGTTAAAAAATGTTTTAAATTATTCTAAAACCATCCATTATAATTTTTTTAAATGGATTTTTTCAACTAAGAGGATTTCCATGATATATAACACATTTTATATGTTTTGAGTTTATTTTCATGGAAATTTTTTTCAAATGATTTCATCATTATTTTATAATAGTTCTCAAATTATTTTCATGATTCTTTTATTATATTTTTAGGTAAATGGTTTTGAAAATGATTTCAGGCCTTATTTATATGTATTCAATGTTTTTTCAAGGAAAATGGTTTTCTAATGGTATTATGTTTCAACATTACTTTTTCAAAGAAGAAATGGAATTTTTAGTATGGAATTTATTATAAAGATATGTAAAAATTATTTTACATACCATATGACATATATTGATCTTACTCATTCCCTTATAGTAAATGGTTTATTGGTTCCATTCAAATTCTTTCCTTGAATAGTTTATTTTTTGATTGAATTTTGTTTATGAAAAATCATTCCATTCTTGGTGTGTCTGGATTTTGAATTTGGCTCACAACTGTTGAATATTTATAGATGTTTTTTCTAATGTTCCGGTTACCGCTCACCCTCAATGCAGTCTTTTTGAAAATCAAATAAAAATTTATTTGGTCATTATTTGATTATATGCTTATGAAGCTTGTTTCTTTTCAATAGGTAATTCCATTATAAATTCATATGAATCACACTTCATTTCATTTGTTATTCAAGGATAAAATGATCATGAAACCAATATATTTCACATAGTTTAGGATATTTATAAATTTTTAGGATGATCATTTACTTTCATTGGGTATGCTATGATGTTAATGAAATATCTTTTTTATGGGCGATCATATTATGCATGTTTATTTATGTTGTCAAAAATAAATGTAAGATTTATTTATGTTATGGTGGCCTTCATCTCCCTCCAATGAATTGGGTAATGATAAATGTTTTTTAGATCAATGGGTTAGATGTTATGGAATATCAAGCCTTAAACAACATGGTATCATAAGTGTGGAATAATAGGGTATAAGGGAGGAAAACCCAAGCCTGAAACAAGAGGGTACAATTGAGGGAATCTCAAGACCGAAACAAGTGGAAGTCATAATATTAAACCAGAGGGTAAATGGGAGGGAATTCCATTTCTAAAATTAGAGGGAATAAGTAAGGGAATCCAAATAATGTAAGAAGAGGTTGCGTTGGAGGGAATCCGAATCCCAAAGCTCGTACATGGCTAATTAACCAGAGATTAAAATTTATTAAGGTCTTGGTAGGTAGGCTGAACATAGGATTTTCATTGTTTATGTATATGCAACAGGTTACATGTCTTTTTCAGTTATTATATTTCCATATATTATTCACATGATAATATTATGATTCATGTTTTCTAACCTAATAATATTTACTATATTTTTCATGATTATGATATTTGATATGCAGGGTATGATAAAAAAATTATATGTTCATGTTCCTATTCCATTATATTAATGTTATGAATAAGTGATTCCTTTTTTTACATTTGTTTTTAATTCAAGAACACCCATTTCTTATGATTCAATTCCCCATGTTTTGAATAATGTTTTTTAATAGATGTATTACAAGGGATGATATTTTTTGGATTTTTTGATGACATTTCTCCAAGATAGAAGAATTTGGTCCATTTATTCAAATAAAATAAACAATTATAGTCATAATGAATATAATTTTATAATATTATTAATATTCATCACAATTGATGTGATATCAATGTATGTTATGATGTGGTTTCTTTTAGGTATATATAAAATCAAAAATTACATATAAGTTTTATCTATGGAACTATCTCAAACATACTCCAATTTTAACAAAAGGGAAAACTTAAAAAAATTATCCATCTAGATACCACTTGATATTTATGAATATTATATGATAAAGAATTATAAAAGGGGTACTTCACGTTTTGCATCATACAAAAATCTCTCACAGTGGAAAAACTGTTCATGTTGGCACCCTATAAACGACATCTTTTGTACACTACGGTAACTTTTGATCATAGTTTTTGAATATTAATAATCATATTATCACATCATGAATTTTCTTATACTAACATTACTTGTGATAATGTAACATGAGTAGCTATCATCTTAAAAGGTCATAACAGTTCCCTGGTATGATGAGAACCCAAAATTTCTATGAAAATGTTCCTAGATATAAGTTCAATAGACATATGATATCATTTTTGGGACAAAAATGATATAGTTTATTAGGGGTGATAATAATATATCCTTGAGTCACCTTCTCATATTGTAATCCCTTTGTGATATCCAATCAGATACTCCGAGAACAAGATCCGAGAGTAGGAAATCCACATTTATAAATTTCACTAAATGTTCTAATATTTATACATGTTTATTGGTACATGGAATTTATGATTGATATTAATTAATATAATGTGACATACACGTATATGTATTTATGAAAACAGTGATGAAAAATGTTCATAGCGATGTAAGATATTTTGGGTGTGTCACATGTAATATTGCATTAATGAATAATGTGAGAAAAGATTTATCCCTTCGGGTTTTCAAAGGAAAATAATTTCTCAGGTCCATTGATGGAAATGATGTATCCTAAATAAATCAAAGGGAATTATTATCATTAGGAATGTTTCTATTTCAAGAAAGTCAACGAATGAGATATCAAACATATATGTTAATGGCACTAGTATCCAATTTCCTCAAAAAATATATTTTGATAAAGGGAATATATTACATGGTAAGAATTTATATGTGGTGGCATGTCTTTATGGAATAATTTCGTTCTCTATGAATGCATTTGCATGTTTTTAGAATCAAACCATCCACTTTAGGATGGTTTTCCAAATTACACTGACAATGATGTCTAGATATTCACACACTAAGTATATCCAGTATCTCTGTTAAATAATTTATTATTAATAAAGTTTAATAAATATTATTATCAATTTTGGTTTAATAATAATTCATGTATTCCGGATTACATTTATTCTGTCTCTAGTAATACAAGTGATTATATCATTATTATAATACTCAATAAATAATGAGAAGGATTAGTGGGTTGAGTTTAATGGTCTAGTGAAAATTAATAATATACAATTTTATATAGAAAAAAATATTTAATTATAACTTGCATGTTAAGAGAATATGAGTAAATAATAATGTTTGAGTTATTATTTTTCATGGGGGTTTCAGTAAGATTAATAAAATAATTAAAGAACTTGTGGAAATTATTTATTATTACCTGAGTGAATTAAATGACCAGTTATGTTATTACCTTATTAGACAAGTTTTATCCAAGAGACATTAAGGGTTTTTTCCCATCAAATTGATGAAAATATAACACACCTAGATATTTCATCCATCTCCAAGAACACCCTAAAAATGGGACAGATTCGGCTCAACTAGATCAAGGAGAAAACATTGGCAGCGGTTCTAAAGTTGATAAAAGGTGGAAATTGAATGTATAAGAATATTTTGTTCTAGAACCAAGAGGCTCTTTTAGTGATGTTTGGAGAGATTTATAAATCATGTGGATCTTCTCTAGAAGAGATCTACCCTTAATATCTACAATGTAATGATGATACACCTGCAGATCTATGGCTAAACGCATTAATGGAGAATAAATCACGTTGTAGGTAATTAATTAATTTAATTAAATAAATTATAATCAAAATATGTTAGTCATCAATATTGATTCTATGTTTCAATTCCTTTTTCTAAATCCTTGATTCAATTCATTAGACACTAGAATCCATCATCGTATTGATCCTTAATGATTCATTAAATATGAAAAAAAATTAAAGTAGGGAAACATCTCTCCTAGGCTTACTCTGTGCCAAGAACCTAAATGTGCTATAATAGGGGAATATAATTTATTATAATTTTTTAAATGATTCATTAATGATTTATGATTATATAATTTAGTTTTTTAATTCATGTTTAATCATTTGTTTTTATCTGAATTATGAGATATATTCTTCCTCTATTGTTTCTCACATATCCAATACAAATAATTATTTTTTATAAAAATATATTAAGGAACTCATCTAGGTGTGCCATGGGTTATTTCTAGGTAACACATCATTACACGTACTTTAGTCAGATCTTCACGCAATATAGTGGTGTTCAATGCATTTGGAGTTGTTCAGAAATTATTAACCATGAGTTCATTAATGATAGGCAGTGTGGTTAATTATTACTCCGCATATTGACCATGACAACCTGGAGCATGGAAATATAGACAACACTCCATGTGGCCCATTGTACACGGCATGTAGTCCTTTTCAAGACATGATCGGGCCATATATTCCAAACATAGCATACCCGACTATATGATGACTAAGACAGAGTAAACAGGGCATCTGGGGCACTGATCACACCATGTACTCAAATATTTCCAATGTATGCCTCACACACCATGTCCTTAGTATTATACATCAGATACACATTTAAAAATGTACACCTTTTCTAGATCAGATCTACACGTATTCTAATTTAATCACTTACAATGATTTACATTTTATTATATTATGTATCCCTTGAGGAATGTACATCTGTGTGGATATATAGTTGGGACACACCATGTGATAGACTTTAATAAATATATATATATATATATATATGTTTTATTATCATCTGTGTAATATTCAGTATCTTCACATCATGTATGAGATGTATTATAGTCATTATTCTATTTGCAGGTAATATGTCACGAATAATAATTTGTATACAATTATAATACATTTAGGGTAGTTTCAGACATGTATTCATTGGGATAACTCCATGTTATAAGTTTTGTACATAGTTAATATTAAATGAATTTATTAATTGGATAAAAATTATAAGTGATGATAATCTCAAAGAAATTCAGAAATGGTTTATGATAAAATTATTGATTAAATAAATATAATAATTAATTGATTCAAGGATGATTTATCTTAAATAAGAACGAATAAAAAATTGAATATTAGTTTTATTAAATGCTTAATTTTTTGAATCCATGTGGATGATCATCATCTAGACCATACCATTTTATGTGATTGTTTTTCCTTCAAATTTATTATTAAATTAAATTGTTGGCATACCTGCCTTATTTCATGATTAATATATATATCATTCCTATCCATTGTTTCTTTTTATCTATACACGATTTTACCTCTCACATGTGTCTGAGTATAGGAATATGCAATGGATGGATCTCCCATCCTAGTAGAAGATGATCAAGTTAGGAGACAAGGTAAAACAAATCCAAAGAGATACAATGGTGGATAAGTGGAATGATGTAAACATGAACTTAATTGGGACAACTTGTTTCTCCCTTAATTCAGTGATTGATTTGTCAACTGCTAGATTAACTAACCGTTAGAAAAATCTCATGATCATACCCTATATTTTATTTCTATGAGTTTTTATGGTTATTCATTATCGATGATTCATTGTGATCACATATTTAACTAAATAACCAGAATGAAAGATGGAACTAAAATAAATTGTCTTATGAATAAATGTTATCTAATACATGGTTAATAACTTATTCTAATCCCAATTAATATTAATAATCCTATGAAAAGGAATTAAATTTCAATTTACACATAAAGGATAAAATCCTTCCATGAAATATTAGGTCGGTATATCCTACCATTACATCGGATTGAATTGAACCATTGTTCAATGTGCTGGACCAGCCAAAGATGGGGGTGCTTTTAATTATTAAGGAATTATAATTTGAGGTTTTTGGTTTACTACGAAAGTAATAATTAGTGTAATTGAGAGGAAAAGGTTAAGTAAAAAAATTAATTATTTTAGGATTGGGGAGTCCACTCAACGGATCATGGAGCTATAAGTTAATGTGGTTGGAATTCATAATTCCTACCTAAAACATTTCATTTTCCAATACAAACAATTTTTGGGGTAATAAAAAGGGAAATATGGATCCAAGCCATGATATTTTTTGAGGAACAATATATTTTGAAGCCAATGGTGAGGGATATTGGGATACGATAAAAAAGTGGGATAATAATGAATATTAATTTGTTTATTAGTCTTAATTTTATCAGATAATGTACTAAAACTCTCTTCATTTTATTTGTAGAAATGACATTTTAAATGACATCAAACATATTGTTTTGATCCATAATTGATATGTAAACCTTTCTTAATAGAACCATTATCAAGTAATGTAAAATGCATTTTTTGGTCATCCTTCACCTTGAATGAAACTATATGTGTTGGATGAACCTTTACTAGTTTCGCCTGGAAATGAGGTGTTCTAAGAGGAGCTATCTGTGTATGAGAAATATCTAAACTATGCTACATATTTTCAATGCCTCATGATATCATCCATGAACAATGAGATCTTGTTGTAATATGTGGAAGTGGAAGATTATATAATGATTTCTCCCCATTGGAATCTCTATCAAGAGAAGGTGAGATAATATAGGTATGAGATCTCCAATTCACTATTCACCAATATACTTAGAGAGCCTACTCCATGTAGGCCGCATGTTGTCATGATTATTGGCTACATTGAGTGTCCTGGAATCTTTAGGTATAAATTATTTGTTGATTTCAATACAGATATTGTACTATCATCACTACCCAAGACTTCTATAGTTTTATTATGAATTATAATATGATAAATAATGGGAATTTTCTACCGAAACATATGACCATGATTCTACAAGTGGATAAGGACATAGGGTGTGACAATCCAATAGTACATTTGGTGAATAAGATGTGGAAGGAAAAAGAAATGAGGCTTAATAACAATAATAAATACAATTCCCCCAAAAACTGTCTGACTGTGATGCAGATGATATAATAAAAGGGAAACGAAAAGGAGGTAGTGTGTTTTTCATGTGGCATGTTAAGCAAATGTAATAGTAAGTGATTCTTGAGGAAAGAGGTGTCCAAAGGTGTGTTCTTCTTCAAGTAAAATATTTCCATTTCTACACATTGGGTATTAGATATAGCTTGTGGTACTCACATCTTCATTAAAATTCATAAACTATGATGATTTCAAAAAATTTATAAAGTAGAGGAAGATATATGAGCCTCCAATGGTTTGAGGCACACAACTCATTCCATTAGTGACTACCACTATTCATTTCTGACTGGGATTATTTTGGATTTTCATGAATTTTATTATGTTACAAGTTTTACCAAGAACATAATTTTTATATCAATTAATTATAAATATGGGTTTATTTTTAAATTCAGAAATAAAAATTGATTCTTTTATAAGCATTACATATGACATGGTATAGAACATTTAAATAACATTTTTTATGTATTATATTATGAAAACCATGTGTTGGAACTTGATAATGTATCAAGTCACATGACATATATGACACCCAGTTGTGGCATCACCATCTAGGTCATGTTAATGAGAATAAATAGGAAATTCTACTTCAAGATGGTTATTACGTATTTTTTGAGAAGAACCACTTGAAAGATGTCATGCTAGTTAATAAGGGAAAATAAATTAAGATCAATTTGGGGGAAAGGCTGAAAGGACCACAGAGCTTCTAGGATTAGTAATCATTAATGTGTGTGGAGAATCTTATGTGTAATCAAGTTGTTGATATTTATACTTCAAAACTTTTACTGATGACTTTAGTTCATATGTAAATATTTATATAATGTTGTATAAGTCTGAGTCTTCGATAAATTCAAGGAATTAACAAATTAAGGAGAGAATCAGCGTGGTATGAAGATAAATAATATTTGATCGGATCGAGGTAGAGAATATCTTAACCAAGAGTTCATCAACTATTTATGGGAGTTTGGGATTGTCTCTATACACACTCCACATTATACAACAGAGTGGAATGGTTTTGTTGAAAGGGGGAGCAATACATTAATAGACATGGTAAGGTCGATGATGAGTAATGAAGATCTTATGTTATTATTTTGGGGATATACACTGCAATCTATGTCATACGTATTAAACCGAGTACAAAAAAAATTGGAAAATAGAATTCCCATCAAGCTATGTAGTGGAATTAAATCCTTTTATCGCACAAACATGTATGGGGATGAGAGTCATTTTTAGGGCATTATGAGAAAGAAAACATGAACCCTGGGGCACAAAGTCCATCTTTATAGGGTATCCCAAGAAAAAAAATGGATACTTACTATAGAAACCCTCTGACAATAAATTGACTATCTATAGGGAAACTATCTTTCTTATGAGGGAGAACATCCTAAAAAGGACAGTGGAAACAAAATTAACTTTAATGAAGATAATGCTAAAAATGCAAAGGAGTTGGTACATGACCTTGTTCCATCGGTCCACCGGGAAGATATGGTTCATGAAACACAATTACTGCTTAGTATTCTAAGAGATGTGAGGGAACCATAGATATATGCTTTTCCTATAACAGAAAATAGTTACTCATTATTGTGGGAAAATGATGAAACAATCTATTACAAAGAGGTAGTAGAGATCTCATAATAATAAAGATTTATAAATTCTATGATTTTAGAGAAGGATTAATTGTATTAAAAAATAGGGTATTGTTTGATGTGTCTGTTGATGTAAATCATGTTGGGTGTAAATGGGTATTCAAGTGGAAACTAGACATATAAAATAATTTATGTACTTATAAATCAAGGATAGTGGATAAATAGTTTAAAAAACATCATGTAATTGAATAAAGTGAAACCTTTTCACATGTTTCCATGTTTAAATACATCATAATCATATTTTCCATAGCATCTTTACATGACAATGATATTTGGAAGATGGATGTAAAAACAACATTCCTTAACGACATCCTTTAGAAAGATGTCTATATGACCCAATAAGATGTTTTTGACATCAACTGATGCCAAAAAGAACTTTATAGTTGAAAATAACCCTTTTTGGATAAAAAATAATCTAGGTCATGGAATATTCGATTTAATGAATCCATAAAAGAATTTGGTTTCATTAAAATGAATGTGAGTAGTGTGATTACAAAAATTTTAGTGGGAATGGGGTCCTTAACCTACAAGTATATGCTGATTACATATTACATATTGGAATTGACATAACAGTACTACAATCTATGAAGGACTAGCTTAATAAATCCAACTTCATGAAGGACATAGGTGAATAAACCTAATTTCATGGGATCATGATCATTCATGATAGTTCCAAGAGGGTTCGTTGAATAACCCAAACTACTTATACTGACTATATACTAAATAGATTTAGTATGGAACAGTTATAGAGGAAATTGGTTCCATTGTCACATGGTGGACATATTTCTTTGAAAACGTGTCCCCAATCACAATAGTGATATATAGAATGATTATGATCCCATATGCTTCAATGATAGGATGAGTCATGTATTCCATGTAATTTAATAGACATGATGTTTCTTATTTATAAATCATGGTAAAAAAATAAAAAAAACACCATAGAGAAAAAAATTAGACTAATTTTAACACTATCCTTAGGCATCTGAGAATAACAAAGGATATGTTCCTATTTCTTGGAAGATATTTGTATATTGTCTACAAAGGGTAAGCTGATGTAGGTTTTTAGACAGATCATAATGATCTGATGTCTCAATAATCATATGTTTTCTGTATTAACGGAGGTGCTACAAGCTAGAAGATTTCAAAAAATCCAGTTTAAGCTGATTCTATAGTAGAGTTTGAGGGCATAGTGGATTTTGATGTATCCAAGGATGTCTACTAAATTCAGATTATTTTCTAGGAGATTGATGTGGTACCTAGATGTAAAGACCATATTACATTGTATTGTGATAATACTACAGTGGGTGATCTTGCAAAAGGGCCAAGGTCACATCTACAGACAAAGAACATACATTGAAAGTGTCACTTCTTGATAGAGTTTTGTCGAAGTGGTGAAGTGGAAGTGAGAAAATTATCCATAGAAGAGAAAATGATAGACCCCTTGACTAAAGTCCCATCTTAGCATAAGCATGAGTATCATGTCAGAGATAGTGGATTTAATGTCGTAAGCAGTTGGATCTAGTGAAGGTGGGAGTCTGTTGGAGTAGGTTCCCTAGAACCAACATCTTTTGTATCTTATGATAACTTATGTTCATTTTTTAAATTTAAATAAACTTCTTATATCATTATGATTTCTCTTTTACATAACATTGCTTGTTATAATGTCCCAAGAGTAGCTTTCACACTAAAAGGTCATAACAATTCCCCACTATGATGATAATCTATAAGTGTTATGAAAATATTTTTAGATATATGTTATATAGATATATTATTTCATTTGATGGACACAAATGATAATGTTTTTCAAGGGTAGATAGACATACGTCTTTGAGGAACCATCTCATTGTGTACACTATTGGTGATATCTAGTACGATATTGTGAGAACGAGACCCGACAGTAAGAAATCCACATTTATAAGTTTCATTTGATGTTCCAATTTTGGGATGTGTTTATTGGTCCTTAGACATTATGATTATTATTAGAATATATTAGGATTCGTTCTATTAGATGTATTGATAAGAACCATGACATGCAATTTTTGTGGTGAAGTAGGATATGTTGGGTGTGTAATGAGTAATTTTTCATTAAGGAATCATGAGAGAAAGTATTCATGCCGTCTTTTGGATAATGGAAGTTAATATCTTAGACCCATTGATGGAAATTATATAGACAAAATAAATCCATGTCTATGGTGATCAGTTGGAGTGTTCTATTTCCAAAAAGTTAATGAAAGAGATATCAAGAATATAGGTTGATGGCACTGTCATTCAACTTGCTCAATTAGAGATATTATGATAAAAGGATTATAATACTCATTAAACATTAATATGAGGGGACCTATCATTGTGGTATTAAATTCATTCAAACTGTGTGCCTTGGCATGTTGCAAGATACTATCCTTGAACTTCTGGAAGGTTCACCTAAGTCCACTGATAAAGGGTCCTAGATTATCAGACACTAAGTGTATCCAGTATCTCAGTAAAATAATTTATCACATTATAGAATACTATTTACCTTCCGGAGTTCCCAGTGATTGCGCTATTCCCGAAAGTGCCTGATCATCATCTTGGTAACCCGTAGCTTCTGATATCAGCGTTTGAATTCTCTGAAGTGATGAGTCACCTAAAACTAACTTTGGTAGATCTGTTTAACGCTCGAAGACCATCAGTGGATGGGTCTGATCGGTAGGTGTTTGGAAATGGGATTTGAAAGAGCGCGCAGTCATCAGACTACTGGATAGTCAACACTTTACGATTTGATTCGCCTCGAAAGAATACCTAAGTAGGGAATGGTCTCGTGCCCCTAGGTGTTGAAACGGTTGTAAATATTTTCTTCTTTGGTGGAATTTTGACCTCTGCATGAATCACGGTCCACCATCCATCTGGAATTGGGTAATCTTTCCTCACATCCAATTACCTTCCCAGAATCTAGCGGTTATTTGTATTCTTGGGAACCTGGTGGGTCGTTTCCTGTGCTCCGATGCTCGTATATCCACTGTTTGTAATCCGATCAATTCTTGGTTGTGTGTCGAAGTAGCTGTTTCAAGGGATCTAGTTGATAGGGTAAAGATCTCGATGGGTGTGGATTTCATATGGAAGAAAGATGTGTTCTATGAATCATGGAATGACTATTGCTCATCCTGCACCACACTAGGGCACATAGAGTATAGGTTTCATTATGGAGATAAGAACAAGAGGCCGCCTTTTATGGATAGGAGTCTAGGAAAAATGATGATGGGAGGAGGATTCCTAATGCATCTAGGGAGATTGGAAACACACCTGATGTGAGTTTGGCAGTAGTTCTGGAAAAGCCAGTTAAAAATCCAAAAAACCCTTTGGTTTCTACTATGCTAAATAGGCTCATGCAGGTTCTGAGCTGGGGGATGGGGTTGAGGTTTCTGTCTTGGGTGATGTTGTGTCTGGGGGCGATGGAAATGCTAACATGAGGGCTGCTGAGACTGATGGTATGGCCTCACATGGGTTTGTTACTTCAGGGGCAAGGCAACACGAGACAACGACCCATCTTGAGGTCGGACTGAAGGAGGGTGGTCTTGTTGAGGGGGATGCTGATGTGGCTGGTCAGTGGAAAGGGTGAAGCAATGGTGGTGTGTCTGAAGGGGAGTAGGGGTCTTCCATGGAAGATAGTAGGATGTCTACTGCTGTGAGGAATAATAGACAGACTGGTGAGGATGATGGTGTGTTGGTCATAGTCTCCACTAGGAATCGGTTCTAAGGGATGGAGCATGAGGGAGTGATAGCCAACTTGCAGGTTGGGTCTCAGGCAGGGGTTGCAGTGAATGAAGAAATAGGAAATGGGATGTCTATGGGTCAAGAGATGGTGGAACAACTGAATTTCCTTTCTATGATTGAAGCAAATAGCCAAGTTTAGCGAAATCGGATTGTGCAGTATCAAGAGATATATGTCCATGGAAAGTGGGGAGACATTTCTGATAGAGAGAAAGAAAACAAGGGTGGTATGGTCATTCCATCATTTAGTGACTTCATCCAGGGAGGGAGAAAGATGATGTCTGGGAATCAAGAGGATATGACTGCTTCCCCGCGACGAAGAGAAAGGAAGGATTACTCCCATCTTCCAAATCCAATGTCCATAAGATCTAAAGGTATGTCATTTAATAATGAATTCCTTTTATTGGAGTGGTTGAACCTTCAAAGGAAATATTCCAATGTTTTAAAGCATTATTAATGTTCATAATGGGAGTTGATGAATGCAGATGATGATTTTTATCATGGTTGTAGTGATGGGTCTGATTATGGAGGTATGTAGTTCTTCTATATGGTATGTGTTAATTGATTTCTAAACATTTATTTTATTAAAAAATGCTCAAAGGTGTTTCCTCTGGTGACTTTCTGGGAAAATTTAATTCTTGGTTTTTTTAATATTTATTCATTTATGTCTGATCAAATTTATTCCTTCACATGTTATTTGAGAGAATATATTGTGAGCAAAATAATTAATAAATATTGAGGAGGATTGGTGAATTGAGTATAATAGTCCAGTGGAAATAATAACTTGGAATATTATTTGATTAAACAATATTTATTTATAGAAATCTATTTCAGATTATGTGAGTAAAGAATAATGTTAATATTATTATTTGAAATAAGGGGTTTTTCTGGGATTAATAAAATAATTAAGGCACTTATGAACACTATTTATTATTACCCTAGTGAACTAAATTTTTGGTTGTATTATTCTCTTATTAAGCAATCACTATCCAATCGATGACTAGGGTGTTGTGCACAATGAATTGGAGAAAACATCTCAAGCCTAGATAGTTCATCGATTTACTTGAAAAACATTCAAGAATGAGAGAGATCCTCCTCCACCGGATCAAGGATAACACTTTGGAAGCGGTGCTCAATGATATCATAGGTGGACATCACATGGGAAAGGATATTATATTCTACAACTAGAATTCTCTTTCGGCCACATTCGGTGATATGTGGAACACAAGTGGATCAGCCCGAAAAGATATCTAACCTTCATCACTATAATGAAGCATTGGTACACCTATAGATATGTGGTCATACACATCAATAAAGAAAGAATAAACTTGGAGGTAATTAATTAATATAATTAAATTAATTATAAAGAATTTTTTTTGATCCTCTCTCTTGGTTCCATATTTATATTCCTTTAACTAAATTCTTGATTAAATTCTATGGATACCTTTGTTCATCAGTGAATTAATCATATATTGTTTATATAATATAGAATAAATTAAAGTTGGGCATCATTCCTATCTTACTTCTACTGCACCCGGAAACTAAAATATCCAATTTGAGAAAAATACCTGATGTTGGGGTATATTTAGAATATTTCATCATCTGTTGAGGTGATCTTGGATCCTTTTTAAGATCCATCTCTATAATATTTTTAAAATACAACGTGATACAATCACTAATACTAAGAAAAATATTAAATAATAGGTGAAGTTATGAATCCAAAATGACTATTTGTATTCTTCATAAGCCTATATACACTCAGACTCTACTATAGAATATGTGAAAATAGACTTCATTAAATAATTTCAGTTCACATATCCTCTATTTATTATGAGGATATATCATTACTATGACATAAAGGTGTTCTGAAATGAATGGAAAGAAAAATTGGAATATCCTCTAATTACTATTTCTTTGTCTCCCTCATGTTTGAGGGACATATCCTTTTTTGCCTCAGATAATTAAGGATACCCTAAATAGAAGATTGATGTTGTTCCCCTTGGTCATCATAATATCTAGCTACCATGTTTCAATTGTAGGAAACATGAATCCCATTACAAAACATGGAATTCATTATAGGTAATATCACAACTGTATATAAGATCCAACTCATACCATACCAATATTTTTTCATATAGACTCATATTCTATGTGAGATCTATACTCCGTGGCATTGGAACAAATACCCTCATGCGTTGTAAAATACAAAATATCATTAGTACCTACGAAATTCATATAATTCAATGAAGTACATGTAGGATATTGGATATATAATGACTGGTATTTATTACGATGATATATGATGCATCAACTCGGTCCTTTATGGAGAATCACTTTTTTAAATAGTACTTAAGTAACTATAAGACATTTATTTTATTTTCAATAAGTAATTTCTCATGAACATAAACTCCGTAAAATATTACCACACTCCCATTATTCTTCCTATAAACATCTAGATTACATTCATTAATTTTGAAACCAATTTATCTTATATCTCTATCAAAATAAATAATCAATTTCATAGATTTTAATCTTATATACCTAAATGGATATCTTAATTTTTCATATATTATTGGTATTTTATTGAGTCACAAAACAATTAGGTTGTTTTATATAGGAATATTCCAAATGTTTTTCTACAAATAATGATGTTTTTACGTCCATTTTTTAAATCAAACAGTCCTGGAATGATTCTTTGGGAAGTTGATTTATGATGGATTTAAACTTGGATAGTTCTAAGTAGGTTTCTCCACTGTCAATTCCTTAATGACATTTGGACACTTTCACCATAATTAAACCATAATAAGTAATCAATTTGACTTCAATGTGTATTTTTCTCTTGAATACTAGTTTTATTTCTATGATATTTACATCAACTATCAAATTGACCAGTACCCAAACATGGTCTTGACTTATAGAATCCATCTTAGAATTCATTAATGCATTCCCTCTTGTTAGTTTCGATATCCCTACTAACTCCTTATAGGATATAGGATCATTATTGTCAAAAATAACGAGTCTCTATATTTTTTTTTTACTATAAATCCATATCATTTTGGTTCTCTAATACATATAGTGATCCTGTACAATAGTTGTGTTTTTGGAATAACATCTTCCATGTGGACCTATGGAATTTGTTCATATACCAACTGTTGTGTTTCCTAATCATTAACTCACCAAAATAAATCTTATCCCACCACCCTTATTGAGGATGTACTCCCTCTCTTGAGAAATGGATTCTCTTTAAAAAATTAACTTCATTGCTAAGGGGTTATATTTATAGTATCCCCTTGTTTTCATTCGATAAACTATAAATATATACATTACAATCAGGTTATGGGTTTGTATTATGAGTTTTCCTTAATTAACACATATCAACCTCTTACTTGACTATATAAAAAACTGGGTTTCATTTTACTCCATAACATTAAAGGAACATTGTTTCACACTTATGTAAGTAAACATTATAGTTTATATGCTACAACGTGCGAATAAAATCCCCAAAGAGATAATGGTATATATTTTCACTGAGCTTTAACCATACCATGTTAATAAAGGAATGATTACCCATTTCATTAACCTCGTTACTCCATGGTGAATAAGGAGGAGTGATGTGGGATATAATAACATACTCCTATTAAATTTTAATAAATTCATGTTTATGATAATCACCACATATATTAGATGAAATCTTTTTTATCATCCTATGAGTTTAATCTCCAATTTATTCTTCAATTAATTGAATTTTTAAAAGATCATATCTTTTACCACATTATGTATATAAATCCATTTTTTTATAAATCATCATTAAATGTAAATAAGTATGATTTCCCATCTCTTTTATCTTTTGTAAAAAGTCCCACACTTAAGTGATTGCACATTATAGAAGATCTATAGACTTTTCACCCTATCCACCAAATGGAGACTTGGATAGTGTTTTTTTGTAAAAATAAATTACATAAATTAATTAGTTTTATCTAAAAATATTATAAGTCACCATCTTGATAGATATTTTTCAAATGAATCTTAGTTACCTTACTAATGTGGTTATTCTAAAGCATCATGTGGTGTGAGTTATGAAAACATGATTTTTTATCACAAGAAACTCATAGTTTTCCTTATTTAATACATAATGATTGTTATATAATGTTCCATACTATAACAAATGATATCTTTATAAAATAAACCACTTTATTTGAAACATGATTATAAAATCATATATATTATGGAAGGATATGAATTTATATTCTTTTTAAAAATAGATAAAGAACTAAAATAAATTAAAACCAATAGTATCTATGTTGGAAGAAAATTGGGCTAGTTTCTAATGGCTATATTAGACATTCTTGAACCATATGTCACCCATAAATCGACCTCTATTTTGGAAATATTTTGAAATGCACTAGTTCCTTCATTTGAATGGATGTATTAAAAACAACAGTGACATATAAAATCCAATTTGTTGATATTTAGATATTTAATTTGATAAAAATGCACATTAAGCTTACCATATATTCTTTAATAGGTTGTTATTATTTTTCTAGTGGCCCAACATACCACATAAAAATAATACATCACCCTTCAACTTTTCTTCTATTTGGATCATCCTTTTCATGGGAGGATGGTGCTTAATTCATTATAACCAGAGTGATTTTTGGTCCCCATTTCATTTTACATCCTTTATTTATTAACTATAAAGGCCATAGGCTTCTCACACCCCATTCATTTATTAACTTGGTTAATAAATATAGGAAGATTAGGGCTGGTGTGAGTAAGCACGCCCTGTTTTATCTATTTTATGCAGATGACTTCTTACTCCTTGGTCAAGATTCCAGGAAAACTATTTCCTCTATTAAATCCCTTTTCAGTAATTATAAGGAGGACTCAGGCCAAGACATTAGTTGGGAAAAGTCTTACATTGTTTTTGGGAATGGAATTTTAGTTGGGAAAAGGAACAAAATTTTCAGGCATCTTGTGGTAAAGAGGTGATCCATGCCATTCCAATACCTTGGGGTCCCACTATTTTGGGGAAAAGTTAAAAGACAGTACATGGAAGGAATTTATGCTGGTATTTTACATTAGATGGCTAGTTGGAAAAGGAATTCTATGTTCCTGACTGGGACGGTCTGTCTTGTGAACTTAGTGACCACATCGATGTTTTTCTATTCCTTCTCTATCTATTGATGGGTGAGAGGACTTATTAAGGAACATCAGATCATGGTAAAGAATTTCATATGGACGGGGTCACCATAAGATAGGAAGCTAATTATAGTTGCATGGATGGATTGCATCAAGCCTTTGGAGCTGGGGGGAGTAGGAATCAAGGATATTCGTACCTTTAATGATGGCATGATTTGGAAATTTATTTGGAACCTTCTTTCTCATGAAGTTGACGATGACTTTACTTCAAACAGAATTTCAAGGAGGATTTTAAATGGATACAGATATTATCTTGCCTCATTGGTTTGGTCCTTTGTCAAGCACGCATATATAATAATAATGCAGGATACCATATTGATGGTTTTCATAGACTCCATATTGAATTGCTGGAACAAAAAGTGGCTCACATAGCCCCTTTGTGATCTAAATGTGACACCTGAAGTAGCACCTTGGACTATTTCGGGTTTACTATCACATATGTACTCTTCTGTTTTTATTGTTCCAATGCAGTTGGGGAATGAAATCAATAATTATGTATTTATGGAGCATGCCACTTTGATCTGGATCCATAGCAGAACTGGGAAATTAAATTATAGGGATTTCTATAGGAATCTATGTGGGGGTCATGCTCCTCCACCTTCTTGGCTTATAAAATTCAGAGCTCAGTTTATTAGACCTTCCAAATTCTCTCTAATGTGGAAAATCTGGAAAAATCAACTTCCCAAAACTGATGTCCTTAAGAGGGATGGTATTCATATGGCTTCCATGTGCTCCATCTTTAAAACTGATGTGGATTCTGTTCATCACGTTTTTATGGGTTGTTGTCTTGGTACGAAATTGTGGTCCTATACTGGTTCATAGTTTAGAGTTTTTCTCGACACCTTCGGGTCGATTCTGAAGTTGTTGTTTGATTTGTCTCATGACCATTTTAGTGAGCAGATATATAACCTGTTTTTGGCAGCTCTTGCTGCTGCTATTACAACCATTTGGAAGGCCCCGAACGATGCAATGTTCACTGGTGTGCACTCCATGGTTTAGCAAGGTATGGTAGCGGTTCATAAATAGGTTTATGCTGCTTCCCTTGTGAGGGATGGTGCCATGTATAACACAGTTTCTGATCTTCATATTCAGAGAATGCTTGGTGTTTCGGGTCGGTCACACAAGCCTCTGATGCTAAAGTATATTCAATGGATCACACCCATTGGGCCATTCCTCAAGGTAAATGCTGATGGGGCCGCGTTGGGTGAACCGGGTTCGTCGGGTTGTGGGGGATTGTTCCTCACCTATCGTGGGTTTGTAAAAGGATTCTTCCACCATGACATTGGAATTGACACTGCCTTTGATGCCAACCTTTGGGCAATGATCTATGCCATCCGGTACGCAGTCCAGTTTAATTAGAAATCTATATGGATTGAGTATGACTCTAAGACTATAGTTCATGCCTTGAGCACCATGACGTGCTAGGTCCCTTGGTGTATGCTACCTCAGTGGGTTGGTTACCTTAGTGATATTTCTCTTATGCGAGTGGATGTTTCACATGTCTACCGGGAGGCTAATCAGGTGGCAGATGCATTGGCAATGCAGGCACTCGTTGATCCTGGAGAGATGTGGTCTTTCACGGCCCTGGACTACTGTACCCCACTGGTAGTGGCAGATAGATGTGGTGTGATGAACACTCATTTTTGTAATAACCCAATGTATAATTGACTCGTTTCCTTTTTTATTTAATTTTATTCAGACCGGCTTCCACTTTTTTCAAGATTTTCTTGTATTATTTTATTTCATGGGATATAAAATATAAAATTTCCTATACCATTCATGGAAATTAAGGCCATGAATAATGTAATTAATATCCATATTAGAGAATAGTGATATGTTCTAGGTTGTGTGTGTTTCCATCTCTATTAAAAATTATAGAAAAACAATAGTACATTATAATGATTAATAAATTAGATAATTATTTTTTTTAATTTTTTTATCCCACAGTATTTTATTAAAACCAAATTCCCATAACTATTTTTTTATAATAACCTATCTCATATATTATTCTATTAAGGATCTGTATTACCATTATTATAACCCATACATGGGAATGTTATGTTATTTGAAGGGTTTCTGGGGGGTGTAACATGCCAAATGATTTATCTCAATGATACTTAATCTATTGATTATACACCCCAATTATAAAATCATTAATAGTAATTTCCTCATTTCTTTTAATATTATTAACACCACAAAAATCATTGAAGTTAATCCTTTATTTGAACAATGTTATTTCAACCCATGAACTGATGATAAAATTACCCCTTCATTGAAAGAACTTTGACATGGTACTTTCAATAACATTGAACTACAAGATAATTTTAAATAATTTATTTGAAATATATACAAATATAATATTTATTTTTAGGGTTTTTTATCTTTATGTATTAATATCCCATTTTATCATATTACATGATTCTAAAAATTAAAAGGCTTTTATTCTATAATTAATCATTTTTAGATAATATTTACATATATTATAATATTTAATACAATTGAAACTTTTAGGATTGTTAATTTATTACTTCTCTGATTTAATTATCCATTAATATTGAACCATGATGTAATATATCAAAAATAAAAAAATTAAATAACCATGAGAGTTTTTTAATTGTTTCTCTATCTATTGTGTTATAAAGAAACATGTGAAAATTTTGAAAAAATATCTACAGGAAGTAGTCTCATTCTAGTTGCAACATTCCACCTATATTCCAGAGTAACTCTTGTATTAGTTTCACCTCATATCCAACCATTAACCAATTCAAATTACCATGAATCTCTATTAATTACATTATTATACTAACATATTTTTTATAGGAAGAAAATTTTATTTAGATGGGGTTTACATAAAATAAACTGTGGGTGTGAAGACCAGCACATATAGATAGGAGAGTAATGGCTCCCCAAACATTATTTAATTAAATATATTGTTAAAAAACCACATGAAATAATAATAAATCAAATAAACTCATCACATAATTAGGTTAATGTCATTCAATTTATATCTATATAAAAGTAAATAATAAATATATGATCATTATCTTGCATTCAATTAAATTTTTTCATAATCATGGTTATTAAAATTCTTGAAATAATTCAATAAGTCAATCAATTAATTTATTAATATTCAATATATTAATTTACATCCAAATTATATTGGATATACCCATCATTAATTACAATGTGGAAAAAATTGATCAATATTTTATTGATAATAAAATTAAATTAATTGATAATTTATTAATTATATGGACCCCATTACATTGTCAACACATCACATATCACTGATGTAATTATGTTTTTTAAATGTTTCAATTAATTATTATCTATGAAATTTAATTTTCTTCTATTCTGGGTAACTACATGATTTGTACATATGAGATACATATTTTTTTATCACTTTCCATGTATTCAGGATAAATTTATATGGAATCAACATGTATCCCAACTGAGATACAATATGTGTAATAATTTGAAACATTACTTGTGTTCCAATATTTTTGTGTCTTTTTAACATATTGGATGACATGGTGTGTTCTTCATATATTTTTATTAATGATTCACATGGCATTTATTCCATACAAATGATATTTATCATATTAATTATTAATCTGTTCATTATCATGCATTGTAATACATTTATTAGACAACATGGTTAGAATGAATTTCACCCCTAAACCATGTATACTACATGGTGTGTACATTAGCTAAACATCATGTTGTTTTATAGGAGTTATTCTATGATAAACTAGTCAAAAAATGGTTTATAATATTTATGAATTATTCGAAGACCACTTTGATAACAATTCATGGATCTACGGGTAGTGGGTGGATAATGATGGAAGGTCTCTACCATGAATTTTGTTGTATTCCTTGAATAATCTATTACATATAAGAAGAATAATGTCTAATAAAAAGAAAACAAATAGATTAATTAAATATATTCTAGAATGAATAATGGTGGGTTACTTCATATATAATTTATAATTAATATAGTTAATTATAAAATTAACATATATTGAGTCCTTTCATAATTATTTTTAATTGATGGAATAGCTGTTGTTGGGAAATCAATGAATTATATTTACCAAGGGTAGATTCCCTCTAGTAGTGATACATACATTCATTACAAACCATTTAAATTCTATATAGAATTACACGGGTTCTTGGGTAGGTCATTAATGTTCCAGGATATTAGTAGCAATAATTCATTTTTGTAGGGTGTTAGGGTTCTCCAAATAGGGTTTCCATTGATTTTGGATGGTCAATTTGGAAAATTTGAGTTCCACTTATAGTTCGGTAAGGATATAGCATAGATCCCTAAGCTGTACCTAATGATAGGTGATAGTGGTGAGGAGTTTTGCGCTATAAAGTATTTTATTGGGTTGTTGTGGAATAATCCATCATAGATATGATGTGCTCTCCCATATGTGTTGTAGGGGCCCATTATGAGGATTTTTTAAGATACATCCTTCTTGGGTGTATCTTAACCATGGTAGATGGTTGTGGAATATCCAATAACATTGGAGTTGAGAAATGTGGCATGGTGAGAGGAGGCTTTGACATAGGGTTTCTTGTGGTTCTTCATTTTAAGGGGTATCTCCCCCCTGGGGATTAGGTTGTGGAACAACCTTTTTATTATAAAAGAGTGATCTACATTATAGTGGTAGGTTTTAATGTAAACCCTCCCCATGGTATATTGGATCAACATTTATAAGAGTTGAGTGGATCTTAGAGATATATTTGACCAAGGGGTTATAGTGTGGCCTCCTTCCATTATAGTGTATTCCCCTAATTTTTAAAAAATGTTACAATGTGGTCTAGGTAGTTGTAACATGGTCTCCTAAAAAATAGTCATCCATTAAATACCACCAAACCACAGAACCCAATTTTCCCCCAATCCTCTCTCTCAAACCATAGGCTCCATAGATTTCTTTTTAAGGAATTTAATCCCCTTTACATGGGGTTTAATCCACAATAATATGATATCATTTAGTGGGGATCCAAGCAGAGTTCATAATTTCTTATGGTTTCCCAACTGTTCAGTATACTTTTCCTCCAGTTATTCTTTCCATGCTTTGGAGATTGATCTCCACCATTCTAATTGAGTTTCCTATGTTACTTTTGGTGCACATATGAAATTAAATCCATGTAAGATCCTTGTTTCTTGAATTTATTGGGGATCCTATATCCTATATTTCATTCCATTTTTGTTTGAAGAATATAGAAATTTTTTATGTTGGGGATTCTTTCATTCTCCTTATATATATATAAAATAATTAGGATATAATTCATTAGTTAATTCATGTGGTATTGGAATTAACCTATTTGAGAAAACTACTTTAAATAAGGATTGTTTTATAGTTGGTTATAATTTTTTTTCCTCCATGATAACGGTTTTGATATTATTTAATAGATATTTTTCAATAAATTTTATTTTGGTTTGAATTGTTTTATCTATAGGTTTATCTTTTTTTCACAATGAAATTAATAACTATCATAATGATGGTAATTGTTTTCTTGAATAAATAATTTAAAAGGCAAGTGTCATGAAACCATTTTTCATTTAATTTTTATGGAAATATGAATTAATTATTAATGAATGGTTAAATAAATATGTTCATTCATGTGTTAATGGATTTATATAAAATAACATGATTTTTTAGTTTCTTCATGATGATATTTTCAATAACATGGATGTTAAATGATAAATAATTTTATCTTGGTTTTTTAAAATGATAATTAATGAAAAGATAATGCTTAAATAATTTTCATAGATTACAATAGATGATTGTTTTTGTTACCCATAGGCATAACATATGATTAATAAATAAGTTAATTAAATAGGTAATAAAAACCAGTTGTATATCGAATAGATTTTTTTGGGGGTTTGAGTTCCCATTTAGTTATAAAGTCTACATAACAAGTGTTTATGGAAGAGTGATCTTATATTAATATAAGTTCAAAATTTCAGGATTTTAGTGTCGTGTTTCCTTATTGACTATGTTTGTTATTTTTCTTAACTTTTTTGGTTAATATGGATTTGAGACATGATGTGAGTTGTTATGTTAGCCTATTATGGCAGATGAGATATAGTTAGGGAGGCATGTAGTTATGGAAGAAGTTTATACATATGATAACGATATGAATTGTGTTGGGGATGTTGGTGTTGGGGATAGAACATGGATTATGGAGTGGGATGAAGAGTGGGTTTCTAGTTTTTATTCTAAAGGTTATGATATTTTTTTTGTTATTATCCTTCTTATCTTATTGATATTTTGATTTCTTTTTGTATCTATATTGTTTTCCATACTTCATGTAGAAACAAGAATTGATTTTTTATGCATATCTTTATTAGTCACATAGAATGTTTCCTAGGGTACATGGAATTACAAAATAAAATACCAATAAATAATATTTTTAACCCATCATGTGAGTTCTTTATGGAATGAAAATATGTTAAATCCCATGAAACCATGGTCTAATTTGGATTTTTTCAGGAAGGAATGTAATTATATTGAGGATGTTTGAGTGTATTTTAAATTAGTGATTAATAATGTATAATTAAATATATTTTGGGATAATTTTGATTAATGATTAATGATTTAATTAATGTAAGATATATTTATAAAATTAATGAATTAATTTAATGGTGATATTCTCAAAATTATTGTGTGTATATGGTTTACTTAGTCCTTATATGTGACTGATGAGTGTATATGTGATGATAGTTGCTGTTGAAATTTGTATTATGTAAACAAATATAATGTGGTTGTGAGCTATATTATATTATCTTTTATTTTTTCATACACAACCATGCCAGTGTTGGTTAGGGAATCTGATACCCTGTGTACTCTAAGGGTAGTTTTTCCCCAGCATCATGGTTGTAGAGGGGTGGATAGAAGACAACACCTTCAGTCCGGCTCTCTTCTCCTTGTAGTATTATACTCTAGTAAGCACGGTGGATGGATTCAAATTTCAGTGTGGTGATGGATGTAGTGGTTTTATTTATTTAAAACACAAAAACCTATGGATTTATTATCCAACATATATTATAGTTAAAACCTATATGCACTATTATGGATCATGGTGCACTACTCAACATATATGCAAGGATGGATTCAAGTGAATTACATAGGGTGAAATATTTTATGAATTTAGGAATAATACTTTATATATGATATTATTCATACATGGTGTAGTGGATAAAAAAAGTACATAGTTAGTATTTGTAAATGGGGATGAAATGATGAGATTATGTGAGGAATTATATACATGTTATAATACATGAACCCATGTGTTCTTAAGATGGAATCTTCTATAGATATATGGATCAAGATGTATGATATTGGGGAAGAGTGGTAAAATTTTTGGGTATTAGATTTGGGGGACCATTATTTGATATGTTATATAATATCTCTTATATGAGATACATGGTGAAAGAATCACATAGTGAGTTAGGGAACATAGGATACCTTTTAAGGTGACGAGTTTGTTCAGTTATTGTTCACTATGTTTTATTATGATTTCTTTATATTTTCAAAGAGAGAATGTAGGTAGAATCATAATAAAAAAATACTATAATTATCACCCTTTATATATATATATATATATACTATTTTCTAGTTTATTAGGGTAAGGTTAAATATCATGTCGGATGTCACTATCTCAGGATTTTGGAGGATCGGTTTGGGATTCATGGTTACTACTGAGTTTATCATTTTGGTACATATATTTTCCCATTTTATTTTTCAATTTTGTATAAAATTACTTATATGCAATTGGAATATCATTTACATACATCATCATGTGTTTTTTTAGTTTATTTATCTCTCTATTCCATATATTTTCTTTGATGGTAATGGTTCTAATTTTTTTTGTATTTTATAGCCCCACTATACGTCAAAAACGTGTGTCCTATAGGAGGAAATTATTGGGAATCCACTATCCTTCTTCTCTCATTAGTGGACTGGGAGGTGTAACCATTGGGGGAGTTGGTCGGGAAAATTATAATTACTAAATTGATCAACACTGATCAAAACATTTTCATTCTTCTATTGCGAGCATATTTCAATACATTTTTCATGAATATTTCAATGTATATTAATCATGAAAGAAATTAATATTAAATATAAATTATAATGATCATTATACGTGTTCAGATATATGAATATCCAATGATACATATTAATGTGAATTTTAAATGGTCCATACATGTTCCAATGTTCATTTGTATTAAAAACCACCAAGCACATACACCATAGGAATGTGTCTCAAATTTCATTGTGTCTCCGCCCCTGATAACTTGTATCATATTTTTCTCATCAAATAATGTCACCCATCTATAGATATTATATTTTAGAATATTGTCATGTAAATTTTAGGTTCTCATCACAATGGGGGGGTGTAATGAACTTTTAGTGTTTCACGTACACATAAGACATTATCATGCACTATGTCACACAAAAAAACAACAATGAAGTGACATGAATTTCATTTTAATATTTTAATCAATAAATACAAGTATTCATAATGTAATAATAATTTTTTTCTGGGAATCCCAATCCATCACCCATTATGATTCTGACCATTATAATATTTAAAATAGTTTTTTAGGGAAACATATTTTATCATAACATCTCATTCGAAATAGTATGTGAATCGAAATTTTCTCCCCAAAACACTAATTTACCCTATATAAAATATCATGGTAAAATAAATAAATATAATAATCCTCTAAAAATATGTTATATATATTCTATAAATCTGATGAATCCAACTCTTATATATATTTATATCTTAATAATAAAAAATTATTTCAAGTTGCTTTTAAATTTATTATAATAAAATTTATCATTTCATGTATAATTTTGTAAAAAAATATATTTTTAATATAAAATTTTTAAACAACGAGCTTCCAAAAATAGACATCTTGAGAATATAGAGAATAAATGTGTTTATTTACATAATATATGTTTTATAATATAAACCTTTAAAAACATTAATTATTTAATTATTAAAAATATTTTTGTTAATATTAAAATATTTTCCTTATTAATTTTCTCAGATTAAAAAATTTAACAAAAGTTCATTTATCATAAAATAAAATTTATTTTTTAATTAAAACAGTTGATATAAATTGAAAAACTTAATGTCTTACATATTCAACATCCTCAAAATTGATAGTTTTAAAACATCATAGACATCAATATAATTATAATGAATACAAAAAAAAAAATTTCATCCTACTATTTGAAAAATATTATTAACATAAATAGTATACTTTTTTTTCAAAATGATATAATTTATTAAATATTTTAAATTACTAATTGAAATAATAGTAAACAAAAAAAATATTCATCAAAAATTTTGTCAAAAAATTTATATGGGATTTCCAAAAAAAATCTTCTTAATTCATGTGTACAAAATTTCCTGGATTGTTTGATAAAAAATTAATACTATACAATAAAAAAATACATTATTTTTCAATATTAAAATTAAATTTCATAATTCTCATTTAAAAATAAACATAATTTTCTAATATTTTCATTGTAAAATATTATAAAACCTAATAAAATCAATTATATATTTTATTTCTTATTCCCTATTTATAGTATAATAATTATATATTATTTATGAAAACAATATTATTCAAATTAAATTAAAATGATATTTAAATAACTCAAAAATTATAATTAATGTATTAAAAATATTCATTTTATTTAATTGAACTATAATTTAGATATAAAACTATATACTATAATTCCTTATAAAATAATATTTTATAGTAATGATTGAAATTTTAAAACATAATAATAAATAAAAACTAGAATAAAGATAATGTGTTTTCATTTTTAACTACTCCTACGTTTAGAAATATATTCTGGAAATCAATAATACATCAACATCAAATTATGGTCTTAATTATTAGTATATTATGACCCAAGAGAATCCTCCATTTCAATAGCTTCATTTCTTCTACAATTTTGAATACAATAACAACTGTCTCAAAAAAGACTCCATTGTTCAGATTAATCTTAGATCACAACATTCAAACTACCATAATGTTTATGTCTTTGAAGGATCAGTATAACATTGTCTTATTCTCAAAATATAAATTTATTTTTGACAGATTTCTCTATCATACTATTGTTTTGTTTTTACATTTATCTAATATTGAGAAATTTTTGTACCATTTTATAATGTTTTTTAACCATATATATCACTATGTGGATGGGGGTACTCTGAAAAATAATTATCCCATCTATCATGTGATCATTTTTTCTTCTATTCTCTTCAAATTCAACACATCTAGATTTCCAGGACTTCTGGATCTTCATAAATTTCATCTTTCTTAAAGGATTTGATTTAAAACATTTTTATGTTTGTATGAATTATTATTATTGAATGACAGATAGTGTACCATAATTTCCTATGGACGTGTATATATAAATATTTCACACATTTTGGATTCCGTTTAGCTCATCATCCACTCCTCATCTTTTATGTTCTGATGTTACATCAAGGACATCATCTATAAAATTATATTTCGAATAAACAAATCGTGGATATTAATTTTCCTCAATCAATGTTTATTTTCTATGAGTGTATCATCTACATAATGTTACTTTCAATTGTCTGACTTTTAGACATGTCTTCTCAATCTCTGGATTTCCTCATCACCCAAATGTAGATTCCTTATAACCACCAATGATTTTTATAAACTTATTATATATATTTCTATGAAATATAGGTTCCATAACTGTTGTTCTGGGTGCTTTTGGGATAATATTTCTTATCCTTCATCATATTAAATTATTCAACTATGTTTATATCAAAATTCGTCTGATATTAGGTCTTCTCTAATGACCACCATCTTCAAACAGTACTCATCTTCATTACCTCTAGAATCACATTCTCATTCATTATAATGATTAATCATCTTGGTTTTCAATCACCCATCGTTATAAACTATATAAGATGATATTTTCAATACATATATTCATGTATATAACTTTTCATACTCTTTTCATACATTCATTTTATCAAAAATTAATATATTTAAATTATTAAATTAAATCATTCAGATAAATTATCATTTAAGTAATCATATTTTCCTCCCAATTAATTTATTTTCTATACTAAAGTGTTAGATTCATTCAATTATTTTGTATTTATGCTAATAATTAAAATCATTATCTTAATCTAGAATTCATGTTATCCTTAATAACTTGTTGAGATTTAATATCGTTGACTTTTCTTAACATTAAAAACAATTCAATACACTCTATCACAATCCATTTAGACTCTTCAATATCCCCTTTTATATTTTTTGTCAACAAATATTTGAATTAAGATTTCATTATCACATTTCTTTTTAGTCTAATGGATTCAAAATCTGTCCCACTATAGTTATTATATATATTAATTGGTTATTTTTTCTCTTCAAATATTGGTCCACTTAGTAGATTAAAGTTAGAAATATTTCATTCTCTTATTATGACCTCAAATTTTATTATCACCCACTTTTATTCTTTTTATTGAATGAGAACATTGATTCAAATGAGATGAATAGTGGAATAACATTTCTTAAGGACATGGTACATACATCAATCAACTTTTTGTCTCTATGGGAAATAATTGATGTAAAATATAAGATATATTAACGCTGACACTAAATATGTATATAAAACTATGCAACATTTTATTTTCTAATATGATATATATTCTATGGGCATGTTCATGTTGATTTAAGAACAAATTTTTGTACTCATCATTAATATAATAATTAAAACATTTATAGATAAATAATATATCTCCCATTTCTATCACAAAATGGTTACCCTTTTCAATATATGAGATGACTCAATCAATATAATAATGGGAAATTGTTATAGTGAAATCTTATCTTATGATTTTTCAAGTAATTCCCTATTCATACAAAATAATAGTGTTCTCGAAGTGATTAATAATATAACCCATTCATCATATTAACTCTATAAATGATGATATTGGATGGTCCTTTTAAATTTATATCCATGTATTCATGTTTTCAATGGAGGAAACATAGTATAAGTTAATGATCATAATGAATAATATAACATTAATCAATAAGAATATAATTCATTAATAATGTTATTACCTATATAAATGATGATTAAGTCCCCATATCAGTATAAAAAATATATAAAATAAATAATTTTTTTTATTTCTCAAGAATCCCATTATTAAGAAAATACAATTGATATTTATTTCTAAATCAAGTGACCCATTGCTTTTCAGAAACAACTGGGTGAGAACTCCCTATACATACTCCTCCATTAAGATTCTTGACCTGAGATTTTAGGTGAAATATGGTCTACATTCTCTTTTCATCTTTCTTCTATATGAAACAATTTATTTCTTAGTTGTTAGAAAAACATTTTTTTTTTCAGGCTATTTTATTCTATCTATTTAAAATTGTGATACAATCAGATTATATTTTACTTAAAAACATTATAATATTTCATTTTTTATGTGTGGAATCCTTCTCTATAGTGAAATTCACAACTCATGGATTCACTAAATTTGTTCCATTATTTCATTAAAACACCTTCTCTTCTAGTGTCCATATCCTGAATTTCATAAAATAATTTCATATTCATTTCCATATTCTATATATCTTCTCACACACCACCATGTCACCCTACATTTGAAAATTTCCTAAATATTTTTATAGGATTTATTACAACAAAATAATATTTCTATTTCATAAATGGAATGATTCTAATTATTTCTGTTTCATTCTTCCTCAAATTTTTATGTTCATGGATTTCTCATAAATATCAATGATACATCCTTTTATTAAATAATTTGTAATTATATTATTCTGTGTTGTAATAATCTCATAATTTTTATTGGGTTTACATTGTTTAACATTCATATTCTGCTTACACTCTGTGAATAATTCATCTATATTTCCCTTCTTATTTTTTATCTTATGTTCTCATAACCACAAGAATTATTCATGGTATGTATATAACATTACTCATTAAAATAATGACAATGTTAGTTACAAATTCCATATAGGTTATCTGTTATTTCAAATATTCTCTCATAGTAAGTTTCACCTTCTTCGGTATAGATTGCTTTTTCTTTAAAGGATTTATCTCTAATAAAGATATTCTACCATTTTAAAATGAAATATTTACATTCTATTTATTTAGAATTTTTACCATATTTAATTTCATGATGTCCAAATATTTTCGGTAACAAAAAATGGTTAATAAAAAGATTTTTTCCATCGATCTGTAAAATATTAGGCATTGATACCTTGATTTTTTCAAAACAAAATCCTTTTTTGTTTTGGGATCCAAAATGGGAACTCTATTTCATACATGTTTTAAAATCCACCGTTAATAAACTCCACATCTCTTCAAATTTTTCAGCCCCCAAATTTGTTCATATTTAAAATTATAACCACTAACAGAAAATAAACCACTATTATTGGAATAAAAAGTTTCTATAAGAGGGGATTTCCATTTCAAAGAACATTAATTAGACATTTCCATAAATAATTTAAATATCTAATTCCCACATTAATGTTTATTTTCAAAAGTATGAATCTATTAAGAAATTGAAATGGTAGCCTTTTTTTCATGGTTCCATATAATGTTTTGGATTGTGTATCCTCTATATTTCTCAGTTTAACATCCAATTCTAGAAACATATTCTTGATATAATTTTTCTAATCATCAAATGAGCACCGACATTATCACCACTCCCTCTTTCACTTATCCAATTGATCCTCATGATTCATGTTACGTTCATCATATTATTTATAGATATATTTAATTATATTTTAATTTACTTCATATTAGGAACTATTGATTTTATATCATATGAATTTGAAAGGAAACTCTATGTCATATATAATACAATATATTCCATATCAAGCATAAACAAACATTTAATATTATCATTTAATTTGGAAGATTTAGAAATGTAGTTAAAATTGTATGAATGAACGTGATTAACTATATTATGAAAATACTTTTTACACATGTATATATAAATAATTATTTTTTTGATATTGTTTCTGTAAAGGCCTGGACCTCTCCGGCCCATTCATTTGTTAAAAAAAGGTCACGAAGTGCTCTGGAGGGTAAAATGGACTTTCCCACACTTTCTAGAATTTTGAAACTACACGCCGTGTAGTTTGAGTACACGCCATGTACCCCCTTGCCGGGTATACGCCGTGTTGAAGTCCCTGTCCTTGCTGTGTGAAATAAATGGGTACACGCCGTGTATCCAATATTACACGTCGTGTAGTCTATCCCCGCGTACGCGTTACCGTGTGTTGACCAGTCAGTGGCTATGTCCCGTGTTGGAGCTGTGTGAAATAAATGGGTACACCCCATGCATCCAATAGTACACGCCGTGTAGTCCCTCCCCACGTATGTGTTACCTTCAAGCCATGTGTGGACCAGTCAATGGTCGTGTTCCGCGTTGAAGGCCGTGTTGGAAGCTGCGTGGTGACCGTGTGAAACGGCTGAGTACACGCCGTGTACCATAAAGTACACGCTGTGTACTTTTGGTTTTCTCTCCGATAAAAGGAGGGATCCCATACTCGTTTTCAACTCACCCATCTCCTCCCCTTTCCTCTGAGCAGTGCTCTCCTAAGATACTCGAAGGCTCCTTTTCTTCCATAACTTCATCGTCTGAGCTCTGATTTACGATCCGTCAACGGTCACAGGATCGTAACAACGAGGTGGAACTTCCGACCTTGGATCTGTTGTCCTTCCTTCACCCTTTCCTTTACAACTTCTACTCAAGGAGGTTTTTTCGAGACTCGACGAAAGTGACAGACGCCGACAGACGTCTTCTAAAGTTAATCCGGGGGAACGTTGTGATCAAAACCAGTTGAGGTATGGATCTTACTTTCTTCTCTCTAGTTTGTGCAACATGCGGGGCGGGTGTCCTCTTGTTTAGGTGAAACACTTTTAAACCTGTTTAATGAAGATAATAACTGGATTATATAACAGCGATGGGAAGTTTGTGATTACTGTTACATTACTTTTTATATCCAGTGATATTATGTTTCTGCCAACTGAAAATTACATTCATTGGGGGCCTTTTCTTGCACAATTAAATGTTTCCCTATATTTCAAGACCGTTTTGTGGGTGGAAACATTGTGGAATGTGGAAATTGATTAATCACGTAATGTTGGCTGATTAAAATCTGGAACCCTTGCGTGATCACCCCGGTTAAACAAAAAAGAATAATGAACTTGTGAGTTTTGGCTTGGTTACTGGTGTGTGAATGGGAGGGGTGAATCCTGGGTTGTTACGGATAGAACGGGCAGCAGGGAAGTGAAAAATGATATCAAGGGATGATGATGTACGATGCGGTTTTGGTTATGGTAGTTTGTAGCGGGACTGCAAGGATGGGTTTGAATGTGAATGGGATATGGTTTGTGAATAATAAATAAAATGTGGAAGAGTTAATGAATGGTGGGGAATGGTAATGGAAGTGGATTAAATAATCAAAGGGTTGGTTGGTTAATAAGGAAGGTTTTTTTGTGCTGGTTGTGTTTCCCTAACTAGATTTCTGGATGGAAGGGATATGTTTTATGAACGAGCGATGTGGTTGGTTGTTGATAGTTGCCCAGTAGTTAAGGAACTAATAAACTAATTCTTCTGAAACGTGAAAACTTAATGGGGTTGGGGTTGTTTATTATATAAATGCTTCGTAGTAGCAGTTCCGAGGCACATGCTCAATTTCTCTGTTTAGGAGCCATAAGTTGGGCTGTGTGTTTGGTATACATATATATATCTGTATGTTTTGTGTTTTATCGCACCCCACCCATGTTGAGAACTTAGTGCCGAACACTCCCATTTCATGGGAGAGGGTGTTTTCCCCTTAGTTACTAGCTCTTTCCGGCTCCTTCTTCCCTAGGCTGTGATGGCTCGAGGCGACCTTACACCCAAGACCCTTCAGGTAGGGTTCGGTTGGGGTGGTTTTAGCTCAAGAATCTTCGGGCAGGTTTTACTGTTTCCCAAGAATCTTCGGGATGAGTCCCAGGTGTGTGTGGGCAGGATACATGGTTGTGAGGCCTAGGTGTGTGCTGGAGAGATACGTGGTTGTGAGGCCCAGGTGTGTGTAGGCAGGATACGTGGTTGTGAGGCCCAGGTGTGTGCGAGCGGGATACGTGGTTGTGAGGCAAAGGTGTGTGCAGGCGGGGAGAGTGTGGCAGAATCAGGACGTTCACCGTTAGGAAGAGCAGCTAACTAAAGGGAAATGGTGCGAGGTTCCTAATACTCTTGTTCTTATATACTACTACTTGTTCTGATTGTGTTTTTGGTGAGTGTGGCTGGTGAGGGTGGGTGGATAAAATTCCTTTCTAGGTTTCTTCTATTATTCTCACTGGACATTACGATGTCTCTCCACTTGTGCATGAGATCTTTAGGTTTCTCTACTGAGTATACTTGTATTCTCACCCTACGTTTACTTTCAGGTTTCCAGGAGGACTACCAGGGTCGTGCGGGACCCTACTAGTAAGACAGTTGTTGTTGTTGCTGTTGTTGTACACTTGTTTCTTTTGGTTTTGTACTTTGAGCTTTCTTGTAATTTCACCTTGTTATAAAATTGTTTAATCATGCATGTGGTCTTGGTTTGGGTTTATTTCTATACACTTGTTCATTTCCTGTTTGATGGATGACTTGTCCTATTTACCAATATTAAAATAATAAAATGGTAATGCCTCCCATATTTGTGAAAACTCATACCCTTGGTGCTAGTTTCCAACACGGGGCCTACTGGAGGCGGGACTCGGGGGTCATTATCTCCCTTTTACCATTTCCAACTTAGGAGGGGCATCTTTGGTGGGAGGGGGTCATGAAAGAATGGTATCAGAGGTGATGGTTAAGAGATAGGATGGAGTCTAGAGTTAGGCACAGTGAGGATTACATGGGATGGTAGGGAAACAGTGCTAGTTAATCTTGGTGCGTGACATAGGCCAGGGAAGACCGTCTAGGACATAGGATTTTAGAGTCCCCTGTGATATGATGCAAGGACTCTGATCCGACCGAACAACTAATTGATACTACATTGATTGCAGGTTAGAGACCCTAGGGAAGGTACATGCATCATCATGATTGTGTTTTACTTGATTTGGGTGTTTTGGGAAATAAATTGAAATAAATTGTTAAAATGAAACCCTGAGAAATTTCTGTACTAATTGGGCTTAGGCGATCTCTGTTTACCGTATAACTATGGCACCTGGACGTCGTCCCCGGGTGGCTTAGACTGCCGAGGCCCAGTAGATTCAAGTAGTCGATCAATTGAGGATTGACCGAGAAGAGTAAGATAGCCAGTGGCAGAAGACTCTGCGTTCTTTCCAGCGGAAAACCCTCAAGAAGTACGAGGGTAGTACTTCAGATGTGGAGAAGGAGGGGTGGATTGAGGATCTAGGGATCACTTTTACCTTGATCTATGTTCCGAGGGAGTACTGGGTTGCTCTAGCAGTCAGTCAGCTAAGAGGCACGGCGCGATAGTGGTGGATGCTCTACCTCAGAGAGAGGATAGAGGCATAGGTTCCATGGGATGACTTTGAGATGGAATTCCGAGAGGAATCCCTTTCTTACATGATCAAGGTGGAGAAATGGCAGGAGTTACTCTCCCTTCAGCAGGGGAGTATGTCAGTACGAGAGTTGGGGATCACGTTCAAGGATCTCCTGCGCTTTGCTCCAGATCTCTTTCTGGATGAGGAGTCTCGGGCGAGACGTTTGGAGGAAGGGCTTTGCCCTTCGCTCCAGTATGTTGTCACCCCCTTCACCCTTCCGACGTACATGGCAGTACAGAAGAAGGCATAGGTTGTAGAGAGGATGCACTCGCTGGGAGGTGCACCATGAGAGGGGATCCAGCCAGGCTCGTCAAAGGGGAAGACAGTCAGCTGCAGGTCTCCTGAAATGGGACCTTCCAGGTTCAGGCCAGTGGGGAGCAGGCCCCAGCAATTCCACTTCAGATCTTCCAGTCCTCGTCCCTTTTTCATGAGCCCAGGACCAATGTGTTTTTCATGTGGAGGTTTCAGCCATGTTCAGAGTCGGTTCCCGAACCGAGATCAGTACGGTGGAGGTGGTTAGGTTCAGCACCCACCTCAGCAGCAGAAGTTGCCAGCGAGGCCCTTCCAGCAGCAGTAGGACCATGCTCCCCCGAGGGCAGACTTTGAGAGAGGAGGCCGACCTCAGGGTTCTCCTCAGGGACCGCGACCAGGGCGTGGTCAGGGAGGTGGATGACATCAGAGAGGTAGAGGAGATGGGTGTAGAAAGTTGCACGCAGCAGAGTTGAAATCCCCAGCAAGACCAAAGGTGGTGCGATGTACGATTTTTTTGTTCAGCACTCTTGTTTCTGCTTTGTTCGATTTGTGAGCTTCACACTCCTTTGTTGCACCTGGTCTAGCCCATGCTTTGGGACTAGACGTAGAGAGACTTTCCGTACCACGAGTGCTGAGTACACCAGTTGGAGGCCAGACCAGCGTATCTTGTGTTTGTAGAAGATGTGGGCTGACGTTGGGACCACATCAATCTAGTGGGGACCTTCTTCTGTTATAGATGCAGCCATACGATGTCGCCCTAGGCATCATATGGTTGTTTTCTATTAGTGCCATTATCGACTGATTCCGAAGAAGAGTCATGTTCTCTGAGGTGGATGGGCAATGCGTATCTTTTGATGGCGAGAGGAGCTATCAGTTAGGAAGCCGGCATGTGAAACCTCTCTTTTCTTTGTTAGGAGGGTTATCAGTGGTTCCAGCTGATACAAAGATGATGGATGTCCCAGAGGTTGTTGGGGTGTTCCTCGATGTTTTTCCTGAGGAGGTTGTGACTCTACCCCCCCCCCCCCCCCGACGTGACGTTGAGTTCGGGATATTCTTACAGCCTGGTGCCCGTCCGATTTTGATGGCCCCTTCTCGGATGGGACCTTCAGAGTTGCGGGAGTTGCGGATTCAGATTGATGATATGATAAAGAAGGGTTTTGTTCAACCCAGCGTATCACCATGGGGTGCTCTAGTTTTGTTCGTTAAGAAGGCAGATGGTGGTCTCAGGCTATGCATAGACTACCGAAGGTTGAACCAGGTAACGATCAGGAACCGTTACCCCCTTCCGAGGATAGATGATCTCTCAGACCAACTGAGGGGAGCATGTTGGTTTTCTAATATTGATCTACGATCTGGATATCATCAGTTGAGAGTAAAGGATAGAGACATCTTGAAGATGACATTCAGGTGCAGGCATGGTAACTTCGAGTTAGTAGTGATGTCGTTTGGAGTTACGAATGAACCGGTTGTGTTCATGGGACTTATGAACATTGTATTCTGAGTGTTTCTGGACCGGTTCATTGTTGTGTTTATCGATGACACCCTGATCTACTCAAGATCAGAGTAGGATCACATTGATCATCTCAGGGCAGTCTTGGAAGTCCTTCGACACCACCAGCTTTATGGGAAATTGTCGAAGTGTAAGTTCTTGACGCAAGAAGTACACTTCTTTAGGCACGTGTTGTCTCATCATGGAGTGTCAGTGGACCAGTCGAAGGTGGAGGTATTTGTTTCTTGGACGGCACCCAAGAGCATGGAAGAAGTTCATAGTTTCCTGGGGTGGGGAGGTTACTATCAGAGGTTCGTTTCAGACTTCTCTCGACTTTCTGCTCCATTGACAGCTTTGACTAGGAATAACCAGGTCTTCCTATGGAGCGAGCAGTTCTAGAAGGATTTTGACTACCTGAAGGATAAGTCAGTCAGTGCTCCCATACTCAAGTTTCTAGAGGAAGGGTTGTTGTATGAGGTCTCTTGTGATGCTTCTGGCCATGGTCTGGGTTGCGTGATGATGCAGAAGAAGGGAGTGATCTGTTATGGTTCTAGGCAGTTACGCCCTCACTAGCGTAACTATGACACCCATGACCAAGAGCTTGCAGTAGTAGTGTTTGCACAGAAGTTGTGGAGACATTACCTCTTTGGGGAGCGCTTTGCGGTCTTCTCAGCTCACAAGAGCCTGTATTATATCTTTTCCAGCGTGACCTGAACCTACAGTAGCCGATATGGGTCGAGTTTCTCCATGACTATGACTTTGAGATATCTTACACTGAAGGTAAGGGAAACGTTGTGGCTGATTCCCAAAGTAGGAAGTCGCATATGGAAGGGGTTTGGGAATCCACTGATGCTTGGAACGAGATGGGAGAGTTGACTGCCTTGCACTTGGATGAAAGGGTAGAAGGTGTTAGAGGCTGTTTGTTTCAAATGACGGTGCAGTCCTCCTTGTTGCAGCAGGTGGAAGAATCTCAGTGGGGGGACTCCGAGTTGGAAGTGATGCAGGGTCGTTTCGATCAGGGGAACGCTCTAGAAGGATGGTCAGAGGATAGCTGACATCATATGCTTTTCCATGGAATGTTGTTTGTCCCGGAGACAATGCGTGAGGGAGTTGTCCATGAGTTCTATATCTCAGCCTTGGCGGTACATCTAGGAGTTTCAAAAATGTACCAAGGCCTGAGGGAACATTTTTGGTGGCTCGGGGTGAAACGGGCAGTGGCGGAGTTTGTGGCTAAATTCCTAGTGTGTCAGCAAGTGAAGGCAGAACACCATGTTCCCAGTGGTTCGTTTCATCCTTTAGATGTCCCTGAGTGGAAGTGGGATAAAATCTCAATGGACTTCATCATAGGACTACCCAGAGCTTAGGGTGGTTATGATGCTATCTGGGTAGTGTTGGATCGACTAACGAAATCATCTCACTTCATATCAATTAAGGAGTCAAGCCCGATGAGTACTTTAGCACAGAGGTATGTAGACGAGGTTGTGCGGTTTCATGGAGTCCCAAAGGCTATCGTCTCAGATCAGGATACTTGATTTACCTCATGAGTCTGGAGGGGGTTACAGTATTCTTTTGGAACCCATCTACGCCTTAGCACTAATTTCCACCACCAGACCGATGGGAAGACAAAGCAGACTATCCAGACGCTGGAGGACATGCCGCGAGCATGCGTTCAGGATTTCGGAGAATCATGGGTACGACACTTGACTTTAGTTGAGTTTTCCTACAACAGAAGCTTCCGCTCTACTATTGGCATGGCACCGTTTGAGGCTTTGTATGGAAGACCATGTCGTTCGCCCATTTTTTGGGCATAGGTTGGTGAGACAGGTTCTCTTGGGCGAGAGGTAGTACAGAGCACTACGTAGAAAGCCCATATTGAACGTGAGAGGATGAAAGCGAATCAGGATCAATAGATGTCTTATGCTGATCATCAGAGGAGTCACTTGGAGTTCGAGGTGGGAGATCATGTGTTCTTGAAGGTTTCCCCTCGACGGGGGCAGCAGAAGTTTGGGAAAGGGAGAAAGCTCCCACCTAGATTCATTGGACCTTTTGAGGTGTTGAGGCGAGTCGGAGAGGTGGCATATCAGCTGGCCCTGCCACCTCAAATGGAGAAGGGTCATGATGTCTTCCACGTCTCCCATCTTCATTAGTACTTACATGACGACTCTCGCGTTATCGAATGGGGAGAGATAGATATGGGAGATGATGCGACCTTCGAGGAACGATCAGTCTGAATCGAGGATCGTAAAGAGAAGGTGCTCCGTGGACGAACCATTCCGATGGTTCATGTGTTGTGGAGGCATGGAAGCCTCGAGGAGAGCACTTGGGAGCAAGAGACCCAGATTCGTGCTCAGTACCTAGAGTTGTTTTGACTTGTGTTTTCCCTTGTTCTTCTAAGCTTTGGGTTGATGTTATACTTTGTTACTTTGATATATGGAATGCTTGGCTTGTCGGTTGTGAGACCTTGTGTTTCCTTGTTCCCTAGTAATGTGTAACATGTCCGAATGTGTGGGGAAAGGGAAAAACCAGATCCTTAATCAAGATACAGTAATGCAGATGCGATTGAGCCCATGCGGGTGAGTGAATGCTGCCTAAAGAGGATAATATCTCGACATAAGAGAAGGAATTTTTCCCTAAACCACATGTTCGGGCAGTGTGTTGGTTGTGTGGTGTTGGGGGTAGTGAAAGTTGGAAAATTCGAATATATGGAAGTGGGAGGGCCCAATCATTAATTGAGACACATTAATGCAGATGCGATTAAACCCGTGAAGGCGAGTCAGTACTGCCTAAAGCGGATAATATCTCGACATAGGAGGGGGAATTTCTAACACCTATGATTAGGGTTGTTGGTTGGGTTCCTGTATAACGAGAACCCTAAGAGGTATCTTTTTGGGATTCCTGTGGGTTGTTTTTGAATTATCGGGGATGAGAAGGTTTTAATAGGTATCTGATGTAATGGCCTGGACCACTCCGGACCATTCCTTTGTTAAAAAAAGGTCACGAAGTGTTCTGGAGGGTAAAATGGACTTTTACCACACATTCCAGAATTTTGAAACTACACGCCGTGTAGTTTGAGTACACGCCTTGTACCCCCTTTCCGGGTATACCCCGTGTTTAAGGTCATGTCCTTGCTGTGTAAAATAAATGGGTACACGTCGTGTATCCAATACTACACGACATGTAGTCTCTTCCCGTGTACGTGTTACCGTGTGTTGACCAGTCAATGACCGTGTGCCGTGCTGGAGCCGTGTGAAATAAATGGGTACATGCCGTGTATCCAATACTACATGTTGTGCAGTCCCTCCACACATATGTGTTACCTTCAAGCCATGTGTTGACCAGTCAACGGCCGCGTTCCGCGTTGAAGGCCATGTTTGAAGCCGTGTGGTGACCATGTGAAATGGTAGAGTAAACGATGTGCACCATAAAGTACATGCTGTGTACTTTTGGTTTTCTCACCTATAAAAGAAGGGGTCACTCCTCCTTTTCAACTCACCCCTCTCCTCCCCTTTCCTCTGAGAAGATCTCTCCCAAGAGACTCGAAGGCTCCTTTTCTTCCATAACGTCTTCGTCTGAGCTCCGATTTACGATCCATCAGCGGCCACATGTTCGTAAAGACGAGGCGGAACTTCCGAGCTTGGATCTGTTGTCTTTCCATTGGAATTTCCTTTCCAAATTCCACCCGAGGAGGTTTTTCTGGGACTCGACAGAAGTGACGGACGCTGACAGACGTCTTCTAAAGTTGATCTGGGGGAGCGTTGTGATCAGAACCTATTGAGGTAGGGATCTTACCTTTGTCTCTCTAGTTTGTGTAACATGAGGGGTTGGTGTACTCTTGTTTACATGAAACACTTTTGAACCAGTTTAATGAAGATAATAACTATCTTATATAAAGGGGATGGGATGTTTGTGATTACTGTTACATTAATTTTTATATCATGTGATATTATGTTTCTGCCTACTGAAAATCACGGTCGTTGGGGGACTTTTATTGAGCAATTAAAAGTTTCCCTATCTTTCTAGACTGTTTTGTGGGTGGAAACTTTCTGGAATGTGGAAATTGATTAATCATGTAAAGCTGGTAGATTAAAATCTGGAACCCTTGCGTGATCACCCCGGTTAAACAAAATGGAATAATGAACATGTGGGTTTTGGCTTGGTTACTGGTGTGTGAAAGGTAGGGGTGAATCCTGGGTTGTTACGAATAGAACGGGCAACAAGGCAGTGATAAATGGTATCAAGGGATGATGATGTATGGTGCGGTTGTGGTTATGGCAGTTGGCAGCGGGGCTGTAGGGATGGGTTTGAATGTGAACGGGCTATGGGTTGCGAATAATAAATAAAATTTGGAAGAGTTAATAAATGGTGGGGCATGGAAATGGAATGAGATTAAATAATCAATGTGTTCGTTGGTTAATAAGGAAGGTTTTGTTGTGCAGATTGTGTTTCCCTAACTTGATTTATGGATGGAAGGGATATGATTTATGAACGATCGATGTGGTTGGTTGTGGATAGTTCCCCAGTAGTTAAGGAACTAATAAACTAATTCTGATAAAACATGAAAACCTAAATGGGGTTGGGGTTGTTTATTGTATACATACTTTGTAGTAGTAGTAGTGCCGAGGCACGTGCTCAGTTTCTCTATTTAGAAGCCATAGGTTGGGATGTGTGTTTGTTATACATATATATATCTGTATCTTTTGTGTTTTATCGCCCCCACCCATGTTGAGAACTTAGTGCTGAACACTCCCATTTCATGGGAGTGTGTGTTTTCTCCTTTGTTACTATCTCATTCTTGCTCCTTCTTCCCTAGGCTGTGATTCCTCGAGGCGAACTTACACCTAAGACCCTTCAGGTAGGTTTCGATTGGGGTGGTTCTAGCCCAAGACTCTTCAGGCAGGTTTTACTATTTCCCAAGAATCGTCGGAATGAGGCCCATGTGTTTGTGGTCGGGATCGTGGTTGTGAGGCCCAGGTGTGTGCGGGTGGGATATGTGGTTGTGAGGCCCAGGTGTGTGTGGGCGGGATACATGGTTGTGAGGCCCACGTGTGTGTAGGCAGGATACGTGGTAGTGAGGCCCAGGTGTGTGCGGGCAGGGAGAGTATGGTAGTGTCAGGATGTTCACCGTTAAGAAGAGCAGCTAACTAAAGGTAAATTGTGTGGGGAACCCAGTAATCTTTTTCTTATATACTACTACATGTTGTGATTGTGTTTTTGGTGAGTGTGGCTGGTGAGGTTGGGTGGATTGAATTCCTTGCTATATTTCTTCAGTTGTTCTCACGGGACATTAGGATGTATCCCCAATTTTGCACGAGAGCTTTAGGTTTCCCTACTGTGTATACTTGTATGCTCACCCTACATTTACATTCAGGTTTCCAGGAGGACTACCAGGGCTGTGTGGGACCCTACTAGTCGGACAATTGGAGTTATTGCTGTTGTTGTACACCTGTTTCTTTTAGTATTGTACATTGAGATTTCTTGTACTTGCACCTTGTTATAAAATTATTTAAACATTCATGTGGGCTTGGTTTGGGTTTATTTCTATACACTTGTTTTTTTCGTTTTTGGTGGTTGACTTATCCTATTTCACGATCTTAAAATAGTCGAAGGGTAATGCCTCCCATATTTGTGAAAACTCATACCCTTGGTGTTAGTCGCCAACCTGGGGCCTACTAGAGGCAGGACTCGGGGGTCATCATCTCCCTTTCACCATTGCCAGCTCAGGAGGGGAATCTTTGGTGGGAGGGGGTTGTGACAGTTTCAAAACGAAAATTATACCCTTCTAAAAACAAATGGTAATGTATTTCTATAATACTTTTCAAAAATGAAAAATTGTGGATATTATATAAAAAACTCTCTATTATTGGATTATATCAAGGAAATATTTATAAAATATAGTAATTTAAATTTATATTATGTTATTTCTCAATATTATATAGTAAAAAATTAAATTATATACGTAATAGACTATTTTTCTAAAAATCATGGTTTGACTTCATTTAATGGAGCACTTGTTTTAAATTTATATTTAGACACATTAACAAATTTTATTATAAAAATTATAATTCTTATTGGGAATAGGAATGTTAATATTTTATTTGGTTTCATTTTTAGTATTTTTGATACATTTCATGTATTGATTAATAATAAAAAATACAGAATATTAATTAAAAACAAATTTTATTTTACATAATTTATAGTGTTTATTTATATTTTTGACCAGTTTTAAGGAATAAATAGAAAGAAATTATATCTTTTAATCCCAATTAGGTCATTTTAATTAATTTCACAATTAATTTGGATATAAAATAATTCCATTCTTTTGAATGTTTTTACTTTAATAACCCATTTTCCCATGGCATCAAGAATATTAATTTTAAATAAATTTATAAAATTATATGTTTTGAATTTTGAAAAATGGAATTCGTATTTTTAATAAACAAATCTACATTTAATAAAAATTTCCCTTCTATTTTTGGAATATATTAATAATAACTTTATTATTATTTTTAAGATAAAAATTGTAAATCAGGTAAATAAGGGTAAAAATAATAATATATTTATTATAAATACAACCAGAATCATGTCCTACTTCAATTTAATGGGTTCATGTAAAAACTATCATCCATGGGACTACTTCATGGACTATTGGATCCTCATGGATGATATTATGCCTTTTATAGTATTGTATTTTATAGAATAGTAAAATATGGCGTATTTCTGTTTTAATAACAACAACATTTTTATTATATGGTTATTTAAATATATATTTAACTATAAATATTTATATGAAATATATCATCCTTATCTACATAATGGAAACTTATTTATAATTTTTATGTGATAAAATTAATTCCTTAAATGCCGACACAATGATGATTGAGTAATTATTTTATTAAAAATTATAAAATAAATAATATTAAATGAATTAAAATAAGTATTATTTTAGATAATTAATGTCAAAAATTCATTTAATATATTAATTTGATATGATAGTTTTCCTTTAGTATTATTTTTCTCATTTCACATTTATATTATGACATTTTAAAAAGTCATGTAAAGAATAGTGTAAAAATTGACATTACTGATATTGTAAAATAAATACTATTTTATTTTATGATAAAAATAAATAAAATTATAATATTCATCCATGTGATTGTGAAATGGTCTAAATTAAATCAATAATTAATTTATGTTTCATTTTTCATTTTATAGATGGTATATTATATCTTAAATTGAAAAAATCCATGTTGTCACACTAACAGTTAAAGGGGTTAAATAAGTGATAAAGGAAAAAAGATAAATATTAAAGAAATTAGGAAAATGAAAATATTTAATTTAATGAATTTATTTATACTAATAATAATCCTATATTTTAAAAAATATATTTTTATCAGTTTTTAATTGTAAATTAATTTATATTAATTTAATATTTTTATGAATTTTAAGAGTATGCCACCAATCTCTTAAAAAGGGCACATATTCTTTTCTTTTATTAATTCATCACATCCAATTTCCTTTGGCCAATATCTGTAAAAATACAATCCTAAAATCCCCCCCCCCATTATATAAAAATTTATTTTACTCAAAAAACCATATTTAGTGTTCTTAAAGTCTTACGACAAGGTGATCGCAAAAAGAATAATTATTTTTTTTTCAAGTATTTCATTTTTATTTCTACTTATGCATCCTTAAAATCATCTTAAAACATGATTAAATTTTATATTCATTATCCCCAATATAAAAATATTTTAATAAGTTGAATTATTCATCTTAGTTTATCTCCACTTCTGTCAAATGGGTAAAAATTATTTATTAATGTGTATGACAGACTACCACCTAGCAACCTAATATAAATCATTTTCCAACGCGATATCTCATGGTTGGTTAAAATGATTGAATTAATGTTAATATATGATAAAAATGACATAATAATAATAATTATTAAATAATAATTTTTATATTAAATTCTTACATATCCATGAATATTGAAATTATTATTCCATTCGTTCATACGTGTGGACTTTGACCTCCACGAAGCGATGTGATTTGTTTTTCATCAGAAAATCAAACTGATGATATATATAAGCAAATTTAAATTATTAATATTTTACTTATATTAATATTATACTAAAAAAATAAAATAATATTTACTTATTTATATAATGTTAATTGTAAAATTTAAGGGTCACTCATGCATACATTAAACATACAGTCTCCATGATTATAACATAGTTCATTTTTCGTATCCATACATAATGGATTCATTTAAAAGTTTTATTGATGTATTAAATGATATAAATTTCATGAATATTATTCTCAATGTGATGGACCAATGAACACATGTATTATAGATGTCGTACCAAATTCATTTTGGACTCATGTACAGAATATCATCAAAACATTTGACAGGAAATTAAATAAATAAGTATTTTTTATAACCTGATAATAACTGATATAAAAATAATTGTAAAATCTAATCATATTTTAATAAAATTAAATAATTAAAAAAATTATGATTATGGATGATAAATATTTCATGTGAAGAGTGGTACTCATTATAAGGGACATTCTGTTAAAAATAATTATTAATGTTACTCTTTAAACTATATTTAAAAAAGAAAAAAGTAATGGTTTTTACATATATGGAGTGAAAAGAATCTTCCACCTTAATTTAAAATTAAATTTTTTATGAATCCTTTACAAGGTAAAAATTATATTTTCAATAATTTTTTTTATATATAAATGCACATGTTTTCAATAATGAAAATTGATTCGAAAGTGGAAGGTTATTTTTCTATTGATCATGGTCTTTTTGTTGTGATTACGTTGTCATTATTTGTTACGGTTTAATATATTGATTTTTTATGTGATAAATTGTGTGTGGGTTATCCCTTTACATCTCTCTAATGCAGTGGGTAATGGGATAGTGTTAATAAGTTTGGTTTCTCCAAAGATAACGATGGATTATACTATGGTGGTTATTAGAAATGTAACCATGAAGGTTACTCCCAATATAACAGTGAGAGATATAATAAATGTCACAGTTATATGGAAATGATTCCACAAGATACCTTTATGATTTATTTTTTCTATATAGTTCTATATAAAACTATGAATTTATGAGACAAGCTAAAGAGCTAATTTTTTATTGGTGAAGTGTTTAAATTTATGAAAATTTTTTCATGATACTATATGTATTCATGTACTAATGATTTGTTTCTATATTTTTATGAAACATACAAAATGTTTTATTCTCCTATAAAGTTATTAAATGTTTTACCTAGGTCTTAAACAGTGGTAACAGAAAAAAATTTCATGATGTATTAATTAAATATGTGTAATGAAAAGAAACCATGTTTTATATAAAAAGTATTTCATTTGGTGAAAACATTTATACTGAGTATACATGTAAACATGAAATATATGGGTTTAATTTGTATTTTTTACCAAATTTTGTATAAATATTAACTGATAATATCATTTAATGTGAATTCTAGTTAAAAACACTATAATAGGTAATTTTTATGGTTTTGTATTTAATTTTGGTATTAGAAGACGGTATAGAACGACGTGAAGATTATCTTGTTTTCATAAAAAAATTTGATCTCAAAAATAATTTATAATTTTAGAATTTATCTTATGTATAGTTTCATAGAAAAAAATTTATTGCATTCTGATATGAAATTTTGAGTGTATTAACAATCTATTTTGAGATTTGATTTAGAACGGTTGTCAACATAGTTAAAAAGTAATTGATGATTACAGTATTTTAGAAATTCTATAGAATTTTTTTTTCATTTTGATAGATAAAAATTCATTTCATGTCTTAATAGTTTCTATAGATTGAAAATATTTCATCGTGATGGAAGGATAAGGATCTCACACAATGTTCCTATCCCTTCTATAAGATTTAATCACTATCGTGGAAAATTATTCTTCATGTATTCAATAATGATTTTGGAGCATACTATTCAAATGTATGAAAATTTTTGATCCATACAACAATTTTTTATTTCTATAAAGTTTCCATGGATCATGGCATTTCACTTATATTCTATTAAAGAATATACTTATCCACATTAATTGAGAAGTCTCATACAACAAAGAAATTGAAATTATCTATTCGGAAGATTTGTACTACTTGTTGTATGATTACAATTACATCAATGCAATAAAGGAAGTCCTAAATGTATAGATATAGCATGAGAAATATTTTCTATGTGATATTAAAAAATCATTAGTAAATATTCCTTATCATGATCATAGAATAAGAAAAATGATGTGTATGTGTACAAAATGATTTTATAGTGGTATATTAGAAATAATTTGGGAGATGATATTTTGGTTTTAATAAGTGCTTGATGAATATGTAACACTTATGATTTTGATATGAAAAAATTTAATTTAAGATGAATATATTTACATTTTTTGGAAATGGGTTTAAAGGTATTGATATAAATTATTGATTATATTGTTATGTATTGGACACAAATTCTACTAAAAAGTGAAGTAAGCGCAGATGGACACATGGATTCAAGTGCATCGCCATAAACATATGTGGTTGTCGACTAGCCGCAAGGTCCTATGTGTGCCTATAGAGAGATAATACCACCCTCACAAGATTATAGAAAATTGAATACACATTAAAAGATAAGTCCCACAAGCAGTAAATCAATTAGGTAATAGATAAACCCCAAAAACATATATATAATAATGTTATAAGAAATCTCATGTAAAAAATAGGATCATTTATATAATGGCATGTGTCTACAAAGAATCCGAAAAAGTAATCTTCAAATAGATTCAATACATGTAAAAATGGTAAAAAAAGGCCCAAAATGACTAGATAGTATAATGAGCTTCATCATGGTCATTTTCTCCCCTAATACTATGAATAAATCAAAAAACAATAGTAGAGCACTTGAAATTAATGATACCAACAATCATATTGTATGACTAGGTAACCATCGACGACCTGAAAATAGTGTGAGATAAAATCCAATTAGGAAACCACTATATTCTTTAATGAAATAAAATAAATTAATCAATTATAATAATAGTGTGAATGCAGTAATAGTATATGTAATGGGTGTAGTTAATGTAAACTATCCACAATTGTAAGGGTCACATGGACAGTCATCCACTGATACATTCTTTATCCTTCGCTGGAGAGTCTCTAAATTAACTGTCATTCGTGTATCTTTTAATAATAAATTTTATTTAATCAAACAATATCATTTAATAAATAAGTCTCAGGACATAGAACATATCGGACTATCCATATAATGTTATCTGGTCAAAATATTCTAAACCAAGCCATCTAAATGGTGTATGACACTGAACAACTCAAAGTTTGTTCTTAGTCTTGGTAGCCACATCATAGAAACCATTCCATTAATTTATCAATGTAGAACATGATCCCTTCCATGGAATTTATTATTTGAATTATGGGAATCTCTCTATGCCTAACATTAACCAAGAACCCTATGAGATCTTCCATGGTGATCATCATTAGAACCATGGAATTTATCTAGGTGTGGTATAACATCACTACCATTAAATCTTTCCTAGAATGTCTACTAAAGGATACCAAGTCTCACTTATGTTGTATATAAAATCTTCCCTCCAATTCTATCCTATGCATTGTATATAAGGATTCCAATTGTTACTCAACCAATTATATTTAATTTGCATAAAATTATTTCCTTTAAAAATATAATAAATCAATGTATCTATAGAGCATATAAAAACTCTAATTTCCATCAAATTATTTCCTTTTTGCACATCCAATGTCTTAAAAAATATTTCACAGGTTTTAAATATGGGTATATGAACTGAGGATGTCTATATAAATGTTATTAATATTATTATAAATAAAAATAAATTACATTTTATTTTTAAGTTGTTCCAGTTTTTGAAAAAATTGGATAGTGAGTAAAATTATATACTTTCACAATAAGTATATATTTAACATTAAATAAATTAAATTCATATATGTCATCAACAATACCATGCTCAATTCAATTCAAACTCACATTAAAATGTGTCACATGGCCTGAACTAATATTATAACCCTTATTTACGTATTTTTATAACTTAAGAAATGAATTTTAAGAATCAATTCATACTTAAATTAATATTTCATTATAAGATCCTTGGGTCTTTGTCATTCATCCATATCATTAATCAATGTTCATGACAATTTAAAATTCTTTATTAAACATCATATGGAAAGGGGTAAATTGCACACATAGAAAGAATCTAAATTCATTCACCACCCATAGAGGTCCTATTAATTAAAAAAATCCCAAGGTGTGGATAAAATACATGTTTCTTAACAATTATTCATTTATTAATGTGTCCCAATAATTAAAATTTTCTTTCATATCAATTTAAAACAATGAATAAAACATATATCAATGTGGTTTCTCAAATAATTGGGTATTGGTCACAACTGAATATATAATTACCCACAATAAAAAATATAATAATCTTGAGTATTGGTCAACCACATACATTGTTAAAAATTTACGATGTTTTCAGTTTTATTTTTTATAGAATTAGGCCATAACTATTATATAAAAGCTCAAATTTTACAATGTATATAATTTTACTCACTATCCAATTTTTTCGAAAAACTAGAACTCCTTAAAAAGAAAATATAATTTATTTTTATTTATAAAAATATTCATAACATTTATATACACATCCTCAGTTAATATACCCATCTTTATATCCTGTGAAATATTTTTTAAAACTTTGGATGTGCCCAAAAAGTTGAATAATCGATATAAAGAAAGAAATCGTTAGTCTAGTGAGAACTTAAAATCCAATAACAGACAATTGATAAAATAACATTAGCATGAATAGAAACAAAATTTTGTTACCTTGGGACATATTTATAATATAACTCTTAAATTAAATTTTACACATAGAATAACCATTCAGTTTACTATAATCTCATAGTACCCAATGCATTGGAGAGCTATAATGGGGCTCACCCATCATATCATGAGCTATAATCAAATAAACCCAATATATCAAGAGCTATAATGGGGCTCCACCAATCATATCTAGATCTATAAAGGGTTAAAACCAACATAGGCTACTTCCATGGAATATATCATGAATAAACACTTAATAACTCATTTAACTCCTTGATCAAAACACATTGAAATTTTCATAATACACTTCTTTCTATAAAATATTTATTTTAAAAATAAATAATTATTAATCATAAAATATAAACAATATTATTAAAATATTTAAATGGAAACATATAATGGAATCATCATGTTAAAAAATTATCATGAAAATAGAAGAAACTTCCCAATCCATATAAAAAATCATTAAGAATTTCATAAAATAGATATATAAAAAGGGGTTTAAAAGGAAATTAAATTTCATAATATGTAAAAAAGATCCATATTAAAAACACATAATTGAAACTATACAATTTGTAACCATATATTCTCATTAAAAAAATAATTTTGAGGTCATAGTGAAAAAATATAATGATTTTGAAGATTAAATCCTTAAAAAATTTAAAACAATGTTTTAGTTAAAGAGTCCCTTACCACGTGTTTGAAATCCATAAAATATGTTAAAAAATCATATATAATGGTTTTAATAATATTATTAATATATTAAATTACAATACTACTGTTTATAATACCTGACATTATCATCTTCTAATATTTTCCACCCATTTATTGACAATATTTTGTTATTATTGTTGTTTTAGGTGCATTCTTTTCCTGGATTTCAAGGTCAGATTATTTATGATATTCCATTTCAAAATTATATAATAAAACAGAAGTGAAAAAAATATATATTTAGAACATTTTAAAAAAAATTAGGTAAAATTAAACATTCGCTGATTTTGATAAAACGTAAATCAAAAATCTACATCCACAAAGGCCGAGAATTAACGCACCAGTGATGGGAATTTTTTTATTTAAGAAAAAAATAGAGGATGCATGATTTTATAATGAATATACACTAAAAAAACAAAACTCTCATACATATTTGATACTAGTTTTTTCAAGATAAATTCGATAAGATGTGGGGGTAAGGTATAAGTAAACAATGAATTTAAAATAAATGATAAAGGAAAATTATTCGTGAAAATTAACGCATTAAAACCATCTAAAGGCTCGTGGAACTGGTTTTTCTGTCAGATAAAGAGCTCAAGAATGTTAAAATGGATGAGGATGAGTGAATTTGGTATGACTCTAGCTAAAAACACAAGCATGATATGCTAAAAATTTTGGAACTAGAGAGACTCCTTTTATAATTGAGGTTAGGGGTAACATAGGAATTACTCGTATTATTAAAATATGAAAAATTTATTATAGAGTTTAAAAATTACAAAATAGTTAAAAATATTCGTTTCTCATTTTCAACAAAATAAATTCATTTTTTCTATGTTTAAAAATATTGTTATTTTTAAATAATATAAAAAATATGTTATTCATGGAAAATAAATTTTGTCAAATTAAAAAATATTCTTAATCATGACTTTAAACACATAAAAAAATATCCAATTCTAATAAAAAATTATATTATAACATATACATATTATTATTACCTTTATTAATATTGAATTGACATTGAAAAATAAAATTATATTTTTTTACTATTTTAAAAAACAATAATTTGATTTATTTATTATAAAAAAATTTATATTATCATAATTGTTCAAGCCATTATTGTAATTATTTATTACCTAAAAAATTGAAATTAAATATTTATGATAAATATAATTCCATTAAAATTACAAATTCTATTTTTTTTAAACCTCTTGAAAACCTCAAATTAAAATTTTATACATTCTAAAATCTATAGTGTGAAAAAGTTTAATTCCTTTTAATAACATAATATAAAGAGACTAATGAGATCCATGTAGGTCCATAATGTCCAAAATTCAAAAAAAAACATAATAATTGTCGTTATTTTTTCATATGAATTGTTTTTACCACAATTTGAGTCATTTAGTAATTCTTGTAATTTTAATAATATTGTTTTTAATTTTTCTTATGCTTTCACATGCACTCATTGCACATGCACTTGGATAAGATTAATGGTATATAACTATAAAATTAAAAATTAACACCCAAAAACAAAAAAAATACATAATAATTAATAAATAATTATTTTAAATAATTTTTATCATGACAATTATTTTTTATAAAGTACCAAAATTGACATTGCCAATGATGCGGAAACACTGCATCGACAATGATAATAATTTTTATACTTATCATTAATATAATATAATTTTCATGTTATAAGTGATTTATATACAATATAACTCCTAAAATATCATTATTTAATTATTCAACAAATTTGATAAATTTTATGTCACAAGAACATCATCATGAAATCGCAAAAAATATTTATGTATTTTATAAAAAACCATATTTTTTACTATTTATCAAAAATTATACTTTTTAAATAATATGGAAAAATCCATACTAATATAATTTCAACATGGGGATTTCAAAAATGAAAATATTTTTTTCAAAATAATATTATATAATTGAAAAAAATAAATAGTTGAAATAAATAACCATATAATAAATTATATGTTTTATGAATTACTATTTAAATAAAAAATACTAATAAATATTAAAAAAATATCTATAAATACCTGGATTGTTAAATTATTCCACAACCCCTTTGAAAATTAATTCCTTGCAATTTTTATTCACTAGTTATACAAGTGAGGATATTTCTTTCTCGTAGCATTGTCAGATTACCATGTTACTTCTTCCACCTTGTTGTTCCTCAATAAAACCATAACATGGTAAACTAACTTGCACTATAACACTTTCAATCATGAGTCATAAATATGACTTGTATTTTCCTCAAAATATGTTTCCCTTATAGAAGGAATAATTAGGTGATCAAAACATGTGATTGTTCTAGAATATATTTTCATAACATCAAAAAAAGAAGAAAAAAATTGTGTACCAGAGACAAAATCGGAGGCAAAGATACTCGGAAAGACACTAGTCCAACATTCTCAAAGATTTCAAAAGGTCCAACTAGGCATTGAAATAACATTACTTTCATACAAAAAACAATGACACTTTTATAAAGAGATATTTTAAGGACCACATGATCTACTACCTTGAAGGAACGATATTTCATCCTATTATCTGCAAAATTGTTCTTTCTAGGCTAATATTCCTCATAAACTGTTGAATCAAGAAAAAAAATTTCTACCAATTAGCCTACTAATTTTAGTCCCATCAATATTTTTTTCCTCAATTCATCCTAAAATTATTCATTTTGGAACCAAATCCTATATAATGCTTCAAAAGTTTGCATCTGTATACTTGAAGGACAACTGTTATTATAAAAAAATTCAATTGATGAATGATTTTGAGCATAACGTCCCTTGTAATCCACTGAATAAGATCGTATCATGTCCTCTAATTTATGAATTATTCATTCAATCTTCCAATTTATTGGGGATTAAAAGCTTTACTAAAATTTAATATTTCTAATAAAGACTACAGGAGACCATTCCAAAAGTTAAAAGTGGACTTGGGATTTTGATGTTATGAAATAAAGAGAAGAACTCCATGATACATGATAATTTTTTGAGGTATAGTCATGGATTCTGATCAAGAGAAAGACTATCTTGATTATGTAGGAAAGTAATAGATTTATTCATATGATCAATAGTACCAAAGATTTTATTGTTACCCATAGATGTCCATGGTATTCCAACTACAATTTCCTTGGATATATTTACCAATTTCCATTATCGAATAGGAAAATGATGAAGCATCCCTTTTGATAACTACTACTCTGATTTAACCTACTAACATGTAAACCATTTAATGGTAAAATCTGCAATATCTCTTTCATTCCATCCCACCAATAATAATTCCTTAGATACATGTACATCATAGTGCAGATTGGATGAACTGAAAATGGAGAACTATGAGCATCACATAACAACTATTTATTCAATATTTAATCATAAGGAAATAATGTTCCCTTCCAAAATTAGAAAACAAAATCTGTTTCAATGTTTTGTTCACTCTACATAACTATCTTAACCAGACCTTCTTTTCACTCCAAATCATAGTCTTCCTTCATTTTATTCGTAATTGTTTCTAATAGAGAAGATTTCACTGACACCTGAAAAAAACTAGACAAATTTTCTACCCCAAAAATATCAATGCCTTCATATATAAAATTATTCAACAATGGGTATTGTGAAAAATGTATCATGGTTAATATAGCATTATTTATCTGAATAAAAGAATTATCCACTCTTTTTTATTTTCCCGGGTGGTAATGGATTGTGAAATCATAATATGTGATTAGTTGCAACTATATTATCCACATCATGATAAATTCCTGCAGAGTAAATATATACTTAATTATTTTTTACTCGGTATATAATTCACATATTACTCCATACAGATGATTCCTCCAAATATATAAGGAAAATACTACATCAGATAATCTGGAGTCACATGTTGGTTAATTAAACTTCAGAGGTTACAACTAACATAAATCATAATAAATTATCGGATCATTCTGAATCAAAATACAACCAATTCCATTAAATGAATCAACACTCTAGATGAAAATTTCCCCACATCAGTAAGGTAGGGTCAGAATCGTATATTTCTATAATCTTCATTTCAATTTCTGAATACAATCATCAAATCGTTTTTTCTAGATGAATTTTACTATTTTTTGAGTTAACATAGTCAGTGGGATTGTTAACAATGAAAAATATTATACCAAACTATAGTAAAAGCCTATCAAAACATGAAAACTATGATACTCAGTTATATTTTTTGTTCTTATCCATTCTTAATAATATCCGATTTCAAATGGATCAATAGTTATTCCATTATTAGAAATAATTAGAGCATTGAATGAAATTTGTTTCAACTAATAATTCACACTTTATGAATTTTTCATGTATTTTATTTTCTTTTTAGACTAGAAAAAACACTTATATCTTTTCTATAATACACATTATATTTAGAATATAATAGACATAAATCAATAATCGCAACCAAAAACATATCCAACAACTCATTAAATATTCCATTAATCAGATCCGTGAACATTACAGGTGAATTAGTATACCCAAACGACATAACCTAAAATTCATAATTTCCATATCTATTATGTAACGTAGTCTTCGAGATGTTTGATTTCATTAATTACAACAGATGATACCTTGACCATATGTCAACCTGCAAGAAATATTGTGCACCCTGAGCTGATCAGATAAATAATTGATAAAAGGAAAAGGATAATTTTTCTTAATATTGATGTTATTCAAGGCACTATAATCAATGAAAAGTCTCATTGAACCCATATTTATTTTTAAAAACAATACATGAGCACCCCATTTTGATGTGTTGGGTTGGATGAAGCCTTTATCTAATAATTCATATAGCTTATTTTATCTACAATAGAAGTTCCATTTGATCCATTCGATAAGGGTGTTTAGAAATTCGAACAACATAATGAACTAATCAAATTTTAAACTCAATAAATCGATCAGTAAAGACACTAGTAAATTCATTATGATGTACATCAATGTACTCATTTTCTACTGGGACATCAAAAATCTAAACGGTTCCCTTGTTTTAAAAAAAGTGTGAAAGATAAAATTTGCATCAATCTTAGACCATTTTATTAGAATCTTGATATGTTATCAATTATTTGGGTTCATTCTTTTAAAAAAATAAAACACTGTCAAACAAACAACATCATTGTTTCTACAATCTATCATTTCATTATAAAAATAAATCCAGTCTATACCTAAAATAAAAATAAGATGTACTAGAGGAAGTAAAACAAGATTTTCCGGAAAAATATTTCCCAAAATAGGGATAAATTGATCCTTATGATTAATTTTTCCGTGAAATTTCCAGCATGTGATTCCACTATTAGTTCTAGCTTCATTTCATGGGATGGAATTTCCAATTTTGCAGAAAATACCTCACAAATAAAAGAATTTGTAGACCTTGAATCAAACAACACATTTAAAAAATATTTAAAACAATGAAATGTACATAATACAAATTCTTATGGAGGCTCAACATCATCTGATATTGTTAAAAATTAATTTTCCACATCCTTCTTCTTTCAATCGTGCATATTTCCATCCTAAGTGACATTCTTTGGACACACATTAGAAAAATGGCACAATTAATTATATTTAATGAATCTCATAACCATCTTATCATTATTTTATGAATCATTTTCCTTGAACTCATGAGAAGAGTTACAAACAATACCACATTGGTATAATATCATATTATTTACAATATATTGTCATAGCTTCTTTTTATTACACATTTTAGTAGAAGGAAAATATTATTTATTACCACCAAATTTCATTGATGCTTAGTAACCCAAATCCTGCCAAATTGGCCACTTCAAATTCTTGTCATCACGAGGCACATACATTTCATTTAACTATATATCAACTTTTTTTAGAACAAATAAAAAATTCTCATAGATTTTAAGCTCTCATGAGGCCAAATATTTTCTCAATTGTTTTTAAAACTATAGTAAAATAAATTAATTATACTATCAATGTCTCGAGTAAAATATGGAATATTCCAGGGAAGAAATATAAAATCAGAGTAACATTATTCCATAGAATAATAATTTTTTTTCTTCATATCCAATTTTTTTGTACTTTATGATTCAAACAGTTCTATGAACATTTTTTTCTAAAAAAATTCTCTTAAAATCATCTCATTACAGATTGAAAAGACAATCTCTTTATCTCATATTCTTAACCAGAGACCAACATTTATTTTCTTCACCATCAAAATTTCAAATGGATATTATTACATTTTTGCATTCTAAACGTCCCGTTATATCAAAAATCTTTTCTACATTATTAATATATCATTCGACTATCATTGTATATATGGTTGCACTGATTGACGGAGAATGATTCACCATAAAATGATCCAAAAAATCCATAGTTATACATGGATGATTAGGATTCACACCAGCATAGATACCATCATCATTTATCAACTTATTCAACTGATACATTTTTGTCAAAAACTACACTATTCTGATTTCCAAAATTTCAGGTTTCAGATTCAAAAGGATATCATTATGTCGGTGGCTTTCTACATCAGCTTCACTATTTCTTCTATAAAAACTCTATCAATAGGCATATCATAGAAAACTAAAAATGGAAATCTTTAAATTCTATATCATATAACATCTTTTAAAAATTCCAAATAATTTATGGTATTTAATTAATATCATTCCAACCCCAAAATTTATATAAACAATCCTCTACTACCAACTATAAGGAAACATCCTAAACACATTTTTTTATATTGCATTTTGGTAATGAACATATATTCGTACATATTCCAGATATTTTTAGGTTCATAATTATAGATAAATTTTCCATAACTATTTCATGACAACTCAAATATTAAAATGTCGACACTTTTACTCACAATCCATTTTTTCACAAAATAAAAAATTTTAAAATAAACAATTATTTCATTTACATGACAAAAATATTAAGAACATTCATATAGACATCCTACTTACATATTAACATACTTATATCCTCTAAAAACATTTTAAAAACATGGGATAAGCACAAAAATCTCAGTATGGGATATAAAGGATGAAATCATTAGTGAAGTGGTAACATAAAAACTAATAACACACATTTCATAAAAACTCATTTGAGTGCGTAAAGGCATAATGGAGTTAAATTGAGACATATTTAACATATCAACCATAAATTTACCCCTACACATGGAATAACCATTTGTTTAACTTCAAACTCCGAAGTACCCAATGCATTGGATATCTATAATGTGGATTACACATCATATATAGAGCTATAATAGGCCGAACCCAACATTTCAAGGTCAATAATAGGTATTAAAACATCATATCATGATCGATAAAGGGATAAAACCAACATAAACTATGTCGAATGAACTTATCATGAATAAAACACTTCGTAACTCATTTAAACCCTTATGCAAAACACATTCATATTTTCAAAATACCATACTTTCTTTAAGAAAAATCATTTACAAAATATAAAAATCATTCACATGATAATGAAATCATATTATTCACAAATAAATATGAAAAACTATAATGAAATCAACATATTATAAAAATTCCTAGAAACAGGAGAACCCGCTCACTCCATATAAAAAAACAATCTTTTTGAATTTCATAAAAAATCCATTTATATGGATTTTAAAAATAAATTCCCTTTCATAACATATGAAAAAGATCCATTTCCAAAACTTATAAAATAAATTAAATCATAAAAAACCAATTAGTTTCATTAATAAAAACCATTTTGAATATATTGACATAAAATATAAATATTTAGAAGTGCTAAACCATAGAAAATTTAAATCAGTGTTTTAATTAAAGAGTACTTTACCCCAGGTGTGAATTCGTTAAATGAGTTCAACCCACCAGTATAATGAATTGAATAGTGTTATTTACAAATTAATAAAATAAAATCAGGTTTTCCATGGTATTTTTATTTATGGTATTCCTAGTAAAAATGAAATAATAAACCAAAAGTAATAATATATATTTATGTCATTTTAAACAATTACTAATGAAATTAAACATTCCATGATTTCAGAAAAATGGAAATTAAAAATAATCATCCATAAATATGGTGAATTAACACACCACAAATGAAAATTTCGTTATATAAGAAAAAAGAGAATATGAGAAATTTTATTATTCAAATATCATAAAAACAGTCAAGTATATATGTGATATTTTAGTTTTCATGAAACATTGAATAAGGGAAGGGTAAAAGGTATATGTGTAAACCTATTTAAAATTGAAGAAAAAGGAACCTTACTTCTTGAAAATTACTCCTTTATAACCTTCTCTAGGATCATGGAATTGGAATTTTTGAGACATCAGAAGATAAATAATGTTTAACGGTATGAGGAGAAGGAATTATTTTATAGTAATTTGAATAATATGGCTTGATGTAAAGAAAATATTTGAAGGAGATAGCCTCCCTCTATAATGGCGGGGTGGGGTAACATAAGAATTAATCAAATTATTAAAATAAAATAAATTTATTATAGGCTTTATGTCTTCCAAAATGGGTAAAATCATAGGATATACAATTTTATACAAAATCATTTTATTTTTTCCTTTTCTAATAATTTTATAAGAATTAAATAATATGATAAAATATTACATTCATTGAAAAATAATTTTTTCAAATTAAAAACACTTCAAAATCATGACATTAAAACATCAAAATAGGTATTTAAATTCAAATTAAAATTTTTTATTATATCATATATATATATATATATGTATATCAAATTTTAATATATAAATATTTAATTTACCTATAAATATCAAATTATACTTATTTTACAATATTTAAAATCATTAACTTGATTTATTAATTAATTAAATATTTAAATCAACATAATTGTTCAATCCATTAATGTAATTATTTATTACCTATAAAAAAATAACATTTTCTAATAATTATATTTAAATTATATTATAAAATATTATTTTTAAAAAAAAAATAATGGATAACCTCAAATTAAAATATTACACTATTTGATGGTTATAGTGTCAACATGTTGTCTTTTTTAAAACAAAATATAATATAAAGGGACTATTAGGATCCATGTGGGTCCATAATTTCCCCAATTCGAATAAAAATATGATAATGGTCATTATTTGGTTATATAGAATGTTTTAAAAAATTGGGGCATTTAATAATTATTATAATTTTAATAAATTCATGTTAATTATTATTCTTATAATTTTATAATAACATTGTATGCATTACACATGAATTAATGATTATTTATTCATATATAAAAATTTATAATTAATTAATATCATAAGTAAATGTTAATTAGGTTCAAAATAAAATTATATATTCCTTAATTATTTATATTCACTCATATAAATGTCAAAATAATATCTTAAATTTGTTATTTTTTATTTTTTTTCCATGCATAAGAATTGCACATGAATTTGGATACGATTAATGTAATATAACAATAAAATTTGAAATTAACATCCAAAAATAGAAATAATACATAATAATTAATAATTTTTATTGAAAAAAAAATTATCAGTTAATTATAATTTATAATGAACCAACATTGATACTATCAATGTTGTGTAAGCACTACATCAGCACTAACAATAATTTTTATACTTATTATGAATATAATATAATTTTCATGTTCTATTGAATTTATATCAAATATTACTCTTATAATTTTATTATTTAATTATTAAATATGTTTAATAAATTTTATTTCACAAAAATGTCTTCATGAAATCATAAAATATATGGTATTTTATAAAAAAACCTCTATTTTTGACTATTCACCAATATATATATATATATTTATAAAATTATAAAAAATTCATACTAAGATAATTTTGAAATGCTGAATATAAAATTAAAAACATTTTTTGAATAGAAAAATATATAATTGGAAAAATTATTTTTTTAAATAGTAAGGATATAATAAATTATGTGTTTTAAGAATCACTATTTAAATAAAAAGAACTTATAAATTTACAAATAAATTTTTCAATAAATACATGGTTTATTATATAACATATATATATATATAAACACCATTAAATTGAGGTAAAATTACAATACCACCTATCATTGGTCCATTTTAGAGTGATCATCTAGTATTAGCTCTTTAATCGACTTAGTACATGAGAGGAATGGAGAACAGACAATAAACCATTAATTTGAGGAAATTATCTTGCACCAAAATAGCATATCCAGTATCATAAAGAATAAATAATGTTAAAAATGATTTAGGTACTCATTGATGCAGATCCAACAAGTTTTATGGCGCTCGATTATAATATCAGACAAAGGGGAGGGATCAATGTCTATAGTTTGTTTCTCTAAATGGATCTCTCAAAGAACATCTATACAATAAAGGAGGAGAGTTGAAATAACTTTTATTTTGTATCATTTTAGGAAGTAAAACATGAAAATTTCACTAAAAATACCTAGGTTGCACTGTCTGGACACATGTTTAGCCAAATTGTGTGCCAACCATGTTACCCAACTGTAAAGAGGGAAACCCCGCATTGTTTGCATGAATGGTTTGACTAACCATACACCAATTTGTCTCAAAACACATTCAAAAAAATTATAATTTCACCTAAGGTTGTTACTTTAAAATTTCATGGGTTTTTAAACCATGTGAGATTTTAGAGCACACTATCATGCCTCTCATCGATAGAAGTAACCATGTGGCCTTCCATGAATAGTATCTAATAACTGTGTAGTAAGACATTTTCTTCCCAAATGATGGGTTTTGAGATTCGTACATTCCCCAGACACACCTGAAACTTACATGACCTAATATTGAGTTCATAATTGGTCGTAATTAAGAAGTTAGACATAAAATAATTGAAAGAAAACTATTTTGTACCTCAAGAAAAACCAAGTTCTTACAAACATCTCCAATTAATGTAATTCATCCCAGAATTTCCCTATCAAGGGTGGTCAAGATTCACCAGATATTAACTAATTACACTAATAATATACATCGTCTACCCTCTCCATTTTGATTCTTACAAATATCTATGCTTCCATAAGAGTCACACTAGAAGAACTTATCAGCCTTATTGATCATTTATCCTCCTATCAACGGTACAAGAATGATTCCCCCCTAAGTACACATATACCCGAAACTAAACCTATTTAGGATGAAATGAATGATATGATTCAAAATGATAATGGCTTACCTAAGGTACATGGAAGACCTTGTTCAAGGATCAATGCCTCTGAGGTAACTACCACTGATAAGCAACCTTTGTGACTCTCACAAGAATCTCAAACAGTATGACATAACACGGTGAAATCTGATCTTATCTCCTTATACTCATATGTCCCAACATCTACGAGACACGTAATATGAATCGATCCCAAACCTCAAACTCTTGAGGTAGTATGCAGTTATCAGTATAGGGTTTAAGTTGTGAATGTATGGTATCCATCCACATTCAAATCAATATCACTTACTCAGTGGTCTCCTGAATGAGATACGGTTTGAGCATATATGCCTCTCTTATATCCAACTAGAAGAGGTAATGTTTAGTGTGGCCTATCATGTAAATCCGCCTAATGTGTCATCTAAATAGTATAATAAAATCCAATGTATTAGGAGAATTCAAAAAGGGGTATGTACCTCTCCCAAGATCCCCATAAATACTGGACACATTCCTGCAGCCTGTCCTCAAGAACATGTATCCTAAGCTCAGACTAGACATCAATTTGAGGGTAGTATTTTATTCTTAGAATCACTTATATTCCCAAAAACCTATGCCACACTTTCTTGAACTGTGATGTAATCTGGGTTTCCTACTATGTAATGACTGAATGAGAGATCTCATGAAGTCATATTATCTTCAAGATATACAACCTCACATGATCATCTACTAAAAATGTCTCCTTGATATGTATGAATTATAAATATTTGTGAGAATATTATAAAACTCCAAAGAATCATTGTTTCCTTCCAATGAACTCAGTAATCTGATCATGAAATCAATCAAAACATCCATCCATTTGTATTCGAGAATGGTTATCTACAGTAAATTCTTGGTTGGTCTCTAGTGTTACATATTCAACTACTAAAAGGTGGAAATTCTAATGAAAAAACCATCTATATCACATCACATACCCTGCCACCAGTACTTGAAATGTAAATCAAGATACCATTAGGTGAATCCAGTGTGCACGTCCCATTATGAAGAATGAATTGATCACTTCAGCTCCTCGTGCATTTTATATGAAACATATAAAGGACCATGTATATGTAGAATCTCATCCCCACCTACAGTCTGACTATGATGTATGTACGAACCTAAAACACTCTCCTACATGAATAATATCTCAAAATATAATATATAAATCATCCACACTCTATCATTATGGTTATATTTAACAACTAAGGATGAATGAAAAGCCTTCCTCTTAATATCTTGCACATCCATGTGATTCTAAGAGAAAAAATACATTATTTTTCATTCACCACTGTCTTACACAACTGCTTATATTTGACTAATACTCCTCATTTAAATGTCAACAACATCTATTTTCCATTAATATTGGAAATCTCTATATCTGAATACTATTGGTATTCAACCCAACTTCATTTCCTAAAATTCGTATCATGCTATTTAAATATGTAATTTTTTTTGGTCCTTGTTCACTACAAAATTCACAACATGAATATTATTTATCATAATAGAAAAACCTTAACATATGTGATTTAGCCTAGAAAAAATGGTTTATCACAAAATAGAAAACTTATGGAGCCACATGTCCTGTATAATTTCAATATTTTTATTCATGAACATCTTTGGACTCATTAACCTCATATAAAAACAATGAAAAAAATATTACATAAATGATATATATATATATATAATAAGTTGAGTCCAAAAAACCAACAAACCCAAAATTCTGAAAAATAACATAAGAGAAGTATTTAATGATCCAACAATATGAATACTCAACATACAAGACTCCTCCAACATCCCCAAAAGATCCCTATAATTCGAAAGGGTTTAATCTTCTCTTAGTGAAACATTTGAACTAATTCCCAATATCCATTTAGTATGAAACAAATTATGAGTAATATGAACATAAACTAATAGATTATATGTTGTATTGGTTCTAACAATATACCAATTTTCCCCAAGGGTTGGTTAGATCATGCAATTAATGAATTCTTTTTTTTATAAAAACATTGATTCCTTGGTTGATAAAAAATATATTATATAGCCAATAACAAGAAATTATAACCAATATTTCACAATTAATGTTATACTTTCACAATAAGGAAATTTTATTTTATTTATTCACCAGATTAAGCTACAGATATTGTATATTCACATAATATAGTGTTTTCTCTACTAATTAACTACTTAATTTTTTAGGATTTGATCATTCATGAAACATTCCTCCAATCCTAGTATGAATGTCCTTATAATCAACTGGATCCCCCGCTAAATTTATAGAATTAATTATCTCATCCTAAAATAACACAATATGTTATGAAGTTCCACAAATAAATTCTAATTCATTCATAATAAACCATCACAAATAATTTGAATACAATCAAAAATTCTTTATGGTTTCTAAATTTAATAAAAAAAATGAATATAAATCATGTTCATTGATCCTTTATAACAATGTTTCATGATGTTTAGGTATTTACAAAGAATATGAACATAATTTTCCAATTATTGATTATACTAATAAAGAATTTATTTTTATTACATAAAAATATGTAATATATTTAGTAGAATATATCCTAATAAATATAAAATAATAACTCTAGAAAATTTATCCTATTTCAATTTTTAAATTTAAACAATAATATCACATATTGAAACTTCTCTATTTTTAGTAAAATCATTCAATTAAACCTTAAATGATCATCATTCAAATATCTAATTAAATAAATATAAATTTTATACATTCGAATCACTCCAAAAATCAATCATGAATAGTTTGAAATATTTCCTTGATGTAGATTAATAAAAACATACATACATTTTACACAATAGATCTCACATATACTTTTTTTGAATGTATTGTTCAATAATACATGGAACAAAATCTCATATACATTGCTAGTTTGAAAATAATAATATTTTTATATGATCTATTTAAAATTATAGAATCCCATATAGTGTTACACATCCAAATCCCAATATACATTGAAATTAGTTGAAATTTAAAATCTCATATAAAAACTATTTTAACTTTAATAAATGTTTTATACAGTTCATCATTAATCGTATATATTAATTTTTTTTTCAAACAAAACAAACATAGTCAAGTCAATATTAAAATATATATCTAAACAATTTTATTAACTGTCACATATTTATTCAAAATTTAATTATCGAACAAATTTCTAAATTATCATTAAGTGACCAATTTTTATTAGAAATAAAGTAATTATATTTTCAATTTATTAATTGTTTCAAAAAATATCTTATTTTTTACCCGATAGTTATGGTATTTATTTTCAAAAAAAAAACTAAATATAAAAAATAATAATAAATACTATTTCACAATGTATATTTAAACTATAAAAATAATAAAAAAGAATATCTTTTTTAATTTAAAATATTAATATATAAATTTCATTTATCCTTTGAAACCTTTCCACCTTAGTCATACAAAATATCACCTCCAATCATCGTTCACAAATACCCCCCCTTAAATACTAAAATGTAAAGTGTTGTGTATAAAGTGCTTAAGGGATAACCCATTAAGTATAACAACTCTCTACCACTAGTGTTAAGGATGTCTGTGAGAAATAATATAACAGTGAATATGATTGATTTTGAGTCCTTATTGTTTTTGAAGAACTTATTTTGAAAAACGTTTTCCTAGATCTCATAATTTTTTTCATATACTAAAAACCCCATTGATATTAACACTTAATAATATATAATAAAATTCAACGGAATGTTTTAATAAAAAATAAATTTATTGATATTTGTTAATCCAGGATAAGTTATTGCTATTCCTTTAGAGTGGGTTAAATCCGCAGTCTCAGTTCAACATATTAGTTTTCTCTAATTTGAAACACTATTCCCATATTAATAATTAGTGAAAGTATTATATGATTTAAAATTCTATTGTAAATAAAACAATTGGATATATAGAAATTATCCATGTAGATCATAATACATATTGGTATTCAAGATTCATACACTCATGATATTGAGTGGATAGTTAATGTTGTTAAAAAAATGTAATCTTAATATCAAAATCATTGTCAAATTATTGAAAAATAATAAATTTGAGGATGGAGAAAACCGATTATCTGGAACTACTACATGTATATCAATGATAAAACATGGAAAATATATGACCAAAAATTGCTTAATCATTATTTTAATATTTATAATTCATGATTACTTTTTTTCATGTTAAAAAAATTATTTTATTTAATTATTCACTTCATTAAAAAATAATTTTTTAATCCTCTGTCTACAAGTATCACATTGTAATCCACCTTAGTCTAATTGAATATAAATAATTATTATGAAATAATGAAATTTCTAATTTAATTGATATTTAATATTTCTAAATTATTATGAGTGATAATGGTCTATTCATGAATTATAAATTAACTCATATTCATCAATTTATGAAGAATAAAGAAATCCAATACAATTTCATTAGGGAAGATACCTAAATATTACATTTAAAATTTTCAATACATCCCCCATAAATAAAACATTTGAATATAAAATCATTCATGATGTAAAACAATTTGGTGTTATGATGAACAATATGGTGAATCATTATGTGATTAGATCCTTTGTAGTGTAATATTTAATGAAATAGATATCCATAAATATATGAAACCTAAAAAATATTCTTCAAAAATTCCAATAATATAATTCAGGTTTGTATGGATCCCACAAACATTGTGGCGTGATATGAAATATCAGGATACTTAAATTCCAAATTCCAATTTTTTAATTCTAGTTCATATATAAATTAAAATATGATGCATAATTACAATAATATGGTTTATTATACAATAAATAAAAAGGAAACCCCAATTATTTATGTGCAATATCTTATAATGGGAAATACACCATTACAGTGAATCCCCAAAGATTACAGCAAAATAAACATCCAATAATGCATAACCCATCCCAGTTCATAATTTTTGTTAGTCTGCTAAAACAATTCCATGGTGTTATGGTGTGATACCCATGTACTATTAAAAGCATAATTCATCAAAAAAATTATCTTGATGAAACTCTTGTGAATTGTTGTGTGATTCTCAAATATGTGTAATTATATTATTAATATATTCATTATTCATTAAAAAATAAATAATGATATCATATCGTATCCGTATTATCATGGGGAATAATATATTAAGTATTTGAAATATTCAATTATCTAGGATTTATAATTATCAGGACCAACCATCATTGGGATTCAACTTGATCTAGAAATGAAATATAGTGTGATCCTTAAAACCATTAATAAATTGGCCAAACAATAGTATCTAGCATCAAGGGTAAAACATTGTACATATATAAAAGATATTAACTTTTATTATAAAAACACCACAAAACATAGAATCGTAAAAACTAAAAACTCATTCAAAATATATGAATAATTTATTACCATTCTTGTAATATCATATAATTCATACAATAATGGAAAAATTAACCTAATTCTTTAATCTCTTCTATACCTAAGGTAAGTGAAATCCAACCCACCTCTCCCAACATGTATCATATTTCAATATTAAATGATTTCTAACACCACCTGAAATACTGTATATAACATTTAAAAATAGTTTTATAATGATGAGGTTAGAATATATATATTTTATTTAGGTCCCAATCCATAACTCCCATGTATCTTTTAGAATGAATAATAATAATTCATTCTTGTGTATGATAGATAAAGAAAAAAATTAAATAAAAATATATCCCACACTTAAATCTCCATTATATATCAATAAGTTCTAAATAAATATCCCACATCTAAAGCACAATAAAATTCTTATTACATATTATCATAGAACAACCATAATAAAATTGAAGTCACCCATTCTAATTTTGAAACCAAGAAGTTTAAAACATATTGGGACCTCACTAAATATTATCCAATAATTATCCAAACAAATATAATTAACTAATATAATATATTTGTGGAAAATATATACACCCATAGGTAAATTAGTGAATTTTAATACCAATTTCCACATAATTGTGTAATTATCCATCTATATGAGACTCACTAAATATACACATCATAATGCAGATCACTATATAGATATTCACCTTCATGGATTAATATATAATCACCTCACTTCTAAAATGTAGTTATACACATGTAAGGAAGTTGAACTAATATCCATATCTATTGGTTGGAACATTATCCACATGCATGTATATTTATTGGTATTCCTGGATTCCACCATTAGAGGCATTACACATCATTACCCATAATGGTTAGGTAGCTATACACCATAGAGGAATCCAAATATATTAATGAGGGTCTACCCTCATGGATTATACCCTACTAAATAATTTCCATCATCACCACTTTATATACATTTTGGGGTTATTTTCATATTATAAATCATCAGAAGATGCATTTTTTGATCGATAAAAGTAGTATGTGCTAATATTTAAAACATGGAAGTTGAAGCACCCCAACCAACACACTAATAAATCTTTTCAACTTATTATGGTCACCTAATTGAAATATTTATTAGATAACAAAATTACAGAAATACATATATGTCATAAATAATGAAAATAATACAACAAAAGGATTGAATTTTGTGAACCTTAGTATTACATCAATGAAAGTCTAGTTTCATTTCTTAATTAATGGAAACATATTTCATCAAATTTACAATGATATATTTATTTCAATATAATACCCATTTCATTGATGTTGATCTCTAATTCATGTATTAATAATTTTCCACTACAAGAGCTCCGACTTTGAGGATCCATGAGTGAGGGGATGTGTCACCTTGACTAGTTTCTTCTCCAGTATCTCATCCTTTTAATCTCTCACAATTTTATGCTAAGACCTCCCATATTTATACATAGGTCCTTTAGTACATTTTATAACCTGATTCTATATTGAAACATACCCACACTAGTGTATTTTAAAAATAATTCAATTTTCCCATAAACAAATTGAAGATAATCTCATAAATAATCCCCAGTCATATCCTTGTTTTCCTAACAACCACACATACACCACATCCTCTGGAACATAAGAATAATATGAAACAACCATTTTATTTTCATCATATATTCCCCTTTTATATTTCTAGTTCCTCAATGTTCATGCTTTATAAGTTCATCATTCCACATTGAAACACATGGGTAACACAACTATAATTCTCTAATTCAATTATTTCTTCACAACTACTAATTTTTAGATCACTACATTACTAAAACAGAAAACATTAAACTGCTTTGTATGAACTGTATTTCACTAGTACAAATATATGATGTCCATAGGTAAAGGTGGGTTTCCCTTATCTGAGTTTCACTAAATGGATTTTCTAAACAATATTAGGTAAATCCATTTTATTAACCTAAGAAATAAATATCACAGAAAAGCCTTCTAATATCCAATAATAGAATTTTTTTTAATTTTAAGTCTAATAATTCCATACTCAATAACTATTCATATTATCCCACCAAATTCACACAAGAAATCATTAATTCACCCTTTATAGTGTACAAATGGTTATCTATCACACATCATCTAATAATCTCTGAATAATCTGAAAAAATATCTGCTTACATTTCGAGAATATGATATATCATTACGTTCCAATGAATACGTATGAGTACCTCCTTGTAGAAACCCTCTAATTAAAATACAATTAGTTCTAAATAAAAATTCATCCAAGGGACATGAACATACTACGCTGTGTACCATGTTAATAAAAACAATCCCATAAATCTATTGGGATTATAACACATTGATTCATATAGATAAATTAAACTCAAATAAACACGGTATATCAGTCTCTAGTGATACCTCTGAAACTATCTTCTTCTCTACCTTCATAAGTTCATTTAATTCTAATTCCATTGGACTATATTTTTGTCATTGAATATTTCTTCATTTAAACAAAGGAAGTGAAATCCTTTACTCCCAATGTATTCCATTATTAGTACTAATCCTTCTATGATTTATCTCCTTCACTAGAGGAACATTCTTTATTTTTCTAGCATTAGGAAAATTAGTTCCATAAAACTAAAAAATAACAAATTTCTCATCATCGTCATTTAAAAAAATAACACACCATGCACTTAGAGATTTCCATATTCAAGCATATTTCCTGGTTTATATATATTTACTATATCTTTTTGGATGAGAGAACCAAAATCCAACGTGATACAAAATCTGGATTGTCCATAGAAGATACTACCCCAAATGAAAAAAAAATCTTGGGCATTAGATATAATCATATGTTGGACATCAAACCTAAACATATTATACAACCATTTCTATATCATTCCTCTAGACATCACCATAATGAAAAAAAATCATTAAAAATATTCTTCATAAATCCAAAACATGATTTCCGGAATTTTAATGAAGGTCTCACTATCTTCTTGGAAACTCTAATTTATAGTGTTCTAGTTTTAGTCTCTTTATAACAACATTTAAACACCAACAATATATTTTGGAACATCCACATGATTTGAAATATTTCTCACAACAAACAATTACATTTTTTTCATTCATCCTCTATTGTTCATTATGATAATGTCCTTAAGACTCCTCAAATGTTTTACATGAGGAACACCCCATACACTATTGTGACACATTATGTACTAAGGTATATTGTATAACTGATTCCATGAGATAGTATTGAACATTCACACATTCTAATTATTTTCCCCCCTTACAAAAAACAATAACCCTTCCCTTTTCATTTTCATTCCCATCCCCTATCAGTCAATTGTATTCTCTTCTGGTAGGAAAATTCTCTATCAAAACATATTTAATTAGTGCATAAAACCATTTTCCCCAAGTTCCCATTACTATAAACACCACCATGTGCATCCCACATCATTTTATAAGTCTTTTTTCTCTATATGGTAATAAAAACCATTATCCAACCATTCATGACCACATTGCTTTATTTTTCTATTCCACACCCATTAAAAACCATATATTCTCAATGGATCTCAAGTCGTAAGGAACCAACACCTACTCCCATATAAAAAATGTATAGTGATGAGAACCCAAGATCTAATTTAACAAAGTCATGTTTTCATGTTACTAGATTTTACTAAGAATCCACCAACACTAAGCTGTAAGATTTTTTAACCTTTTCAAATTATTATTATTGAATAGAGAACCACTAGTATATGCATTAAAATGATAATATCTGTCATCTTTTTGCATTGTTATGAAATAGATGAACCATCTGAAAAACAAAGACATGAAATTTCACCACATTAATTGAGTAGAGTTATTTCCTTTGTTATTTCTATTGAATCCACATTTCAGATAACTCACATCATGACCTAGATTCACTATCCAAAAAATCAATGTGTTCTTATGGTTCCTTATATCTAGTTATTTTTACACCATCCTTCTGAATGAACCTTTATTCAATGAATACAAAAAATAGATATATTTTTTAAATAATAATATCCTACATAATCTAGATCCTCCACCATTCAAACATCAAATAGGGCCCAACCAATTATATTTATATCCTCTGTAAATAATAATATACCACATATTCTAGAAAAATCCATGATATCATGGGTTATCTTTAATAAGCCTGTATTTGTCTTGAAAAAAGTTCATAAAGCCCCTCCAAAAAAGAGAACACTCCACTAGACACAACAACCATGGATGAATTTCAATATTCCAATAACACCCTGGTACTAATTAAATATTCCAAATGAAAATACTTCTAGAAACATTGTAAACTACTTAATTAGATATAACCATCATGTAATAACCAATGTTATAGTAAAAAAATTCTCCATAAATATATACATTTCATGAAATCTTTCTTAAAACTCATTAATGACACCAAAAAAATATTGCCTATTTTAAGGTATACATTTAATAAGAATGTATAAATAGTGGTAATAGAATTATAAAATATATATAAATAAAGAGAATAACGAAAAAATAAATGTTAATTTAAATATCGACTCAACTAGTGTGTTAGATAAAGTAAAAAATCAATTCTATTCAACAATAATATAATTTCATATGAATAAAGGATTAAATTGAGTTTACATAGTAAATTATAAGAAGTGGAAAATATAGTAGATAATATAACAAAATTCACATTCCACTAAATTTTTTTTATAAAATGATTAATGATTTTAATTAAAATTTATTATTAAATTTTAGGATGTGAATTTGAAAAATTAAAATCCATTTTTGGAGTTATCATACTTAAATTAGTATTCGTTATATTTTTAATATTTGTCAAAAAAATTGATTTTTAGATGATTATTTAAAAATAATGTTTTTAAAAATACCAATCCCTTTTATAATTATTGTCTTATATGAATTATTTTTTAAATAATGAATCTTTTTTATAGAAAAATATGCATTTTATAATATATTTTATATATATTAAAAAAATTATTCTAGTTTTTGAACCTATAAATAATTATTTATAACTTCTTTAGATTTTTTCTAGAGAATTTCTCTTAATTTCATAGTTTGAATCACAATATTTTTATCAATTTTAGAAAATTAATAAATTTAAATGGATTTCAATTGGGAATAATTAGGTCAAAATAATAATAATGTACATTTAATTTTTTATAAATCCTATATGATAAGTTACATTGTTAAAAACTAATATCCACAGTAAAAACTAAAATGGTAAATGTAAAAAAACTGCCAATAAAATACATAAAACATGATTAATCAGGTCGGTGTTTTTATGTAAATTTTGTACCTTATATCTTAAATTCGCCATTATTAATCAATTTGGTAGTTGTAACACACTGATATTTTTTGAATAGGAACATCCTATTTGATAGAATATATGTCACAAACACCAAAAATAGAATAAATGCTAAAAAAAATTAATTTATGAAATATTTTTTTTAAATAAATCCAATATCTTCAAAATAATTTATTGAACGCAATATCAAGATTGAATAAAACACGATACACTATTAAAATATCACAAATTAAACATGACTATTATAAACTTGAAGTTATGTTTGTAATTATTAATAATACAAACTTAATTTTAAAATTTATATATTTTACACATGTATAAAATAAATTCAATGGTTTTCTATCTAATATAAATAATATAATAATAATTTTAATGTTAAATAATGGATTTCTGAAAAACATTAATTTCCTAAGAAACTACAGTAGAATGTTCCACAAATAATTTATAATAAATATATAAAAAATTATATAATTTTAATTAAAAACATTTCTGTTTTAAAATATTTTTTTAATATTTATTTTTTGGTGATGTTTGATGAATTATTAGAAAAAAAAGGTTCTTCTTAATTATGAGAAATAATGGTTTTTATAATAAATATTCACTCTTATTCAATAATTTACAGGTTACAGTATATTTTTTATTTTTTTAAAATTAAAATTATTTAAAATATATATATTAATCCAATTTACAAAATTGGAATCAATTTCATATTTAATCATGATATGAAAACATTATCCGCTATTGAACTTATTATCTTTAAAAACCCACATTCTCGTCGTGTATGTGGGATTAATTAAATATTACAATTTTCAAATTATTTGAATGGAATTTGGTAGAATGAAATAATTATTTTGAACCATTATAATTTTTATCATCTTACTAGGTCATATTAATATCTGAAAATTATTAATTGTAAAAACATAAATAATTGTTTAATGGGGTAATGGAAAAAAAATTTACCATGGGTAAATCTTAAATGAAAAGATATTAAGATGACACGAATATTTTTCAAACCCCTTTATATGGAACAATGTTGACCATGTATCTTTTATTATCTAAAATAGAACATTTTTTAGCCTTTTTTCATGTGAATAATGGGTACACCTTTTTCATTTCAAAAAATTTATGTGTGCCACTCACTTAACTTAACAAAGGTCAACCCTATAATCTCCTATAAAGAAAATTTAATACAATTTGATTCATACAATACCTATAAAAATATACTACTTAATTCAATAATAGAATTCAGGAAGCCTTATTTTGGTCATAAATCCTTCATAGGATGGATTTTCTGGAACCTAAAAGGAGGTATCCAAATAAGAGGTAACATCCATAAGTGGAAATTTTATTTTATTTATTAATCCACCTACTACCATTAAAATTAAACCTTGTTGATATTAAAACTATGTATTTTAAATATAAAATTATTTTTATGTAAATATAATTACTAATATCAATCTATTATTCAATCCAATAAAAAATAGAATCATTTAACATGTTTATGGAGGTCTACAACCTCATGAACCAATAAAGTTTTTTTCCACCACCACCTTTCAATGATAGATAAAAATATATCTTCCACATATTTATATTATATTTCAGATATTTTTATATTTTTTAAATTATCATATCATATATACCATCTCGCATTCCATTTTGTGAGGGATACAACACCATCACTTGTTTGTATGACGAACTACCGCCTAAAGATGCAATCAGATTAATTTTTCATTGACCATTTAATTGGATGATATTAAAGATAAAATTAAATGAAAATATTTTTTATGTAAGATATTATAAAAAATATTTATATCTAATATCTCATATAACTTCTCGACTTCCAATAAATTCTAAAATAATAATGATGCTAATGTGTACGTGAGAACTACGGCCTCCACATAACATTTTCAAATGATTTTAATTTTATTTTCACATGGATATTAATAATTATGTATTTAGTTAATATATATTATATATATATATTATTAATATTTCTATAAATGTGAATAGAAATTTATTTTCCTTCTTTTCCATCCATAGAGAAAAATGGAAACAAAATTCATTCCTACGTATAGCCAACAATGTCCATGAATATTGTAATCCATTTTCATTCATGAACATTAATAAATTATTCTTAATATATATATAATGAATATATTTGATAATAATACCATGTAAAATATTTTGTTTATTATTCTACCATTATCATATTAATATTACCAAAATTACCGAACATAAATAGACATGAATGAACAAACAATTATCACCTAAAATCGTTGAGAAAGAATTGATAATAAATAGGAGATAAAATAGTATATGTAAATCATATATATTATTAAATATATGATTATGGTTTTATAATATATTATTAGTAGTCCTATATTTTTTATATAGTAGTTTTATGTAGATACTAAATAAGTTGAACAAGTGGTAAGGGATTCTCTCCTCACTTTTACTTCCATGAGACTTAAGTCAAATTTACCACTTATTTCTATTGTGTGGTGTATATAAATGCATATTGATTTTATATACCCAAAATATATTTATCATTATTGTATTTAAAAATTCCATTGATGTTATTTATTTTACTGGGATTACTATTATGAAATTACCAAGGATGTATGTGTTTATTTCACAATCTCATATTTATTCATGATTGTTTATCATTACATATCCATTGTGGGAATTTATTTTATATTGATATGTTAAAATAAATATATTTTCATCAAATATTGTTATTCATGAACATTTTCATTTAACAATACCTTTTTACACTCATTGGTTTTTAAAATGATTGAGAAAATGGTTTTATGAAAGTCGAACATTATTTCTATCCTAGGTTAAAAATCATTTTTCATCAAAACCCATGTTTTCTAAACATATTTTAAAAAAAAATTAATAACTTAAATTGATTTATTAAATAAATTTTACCCATTTATTACCTTTTATATTTTTTAAAGTAACCTTCATATCATTTTGAATACAATGCTAATTAGGCTTTTACTATTAATCAGAAATGACTCTTTGTTTTAACATGAATACAATAACAAAAGTTTTCCCAATAATAAAAAATAAATGTTTTATTAATTTTATTATATATTTTGAAATGTTATTTTCAATTAAAATCATTATAATTTTTTTTATTTTATTAAATGTGATTCTCAAAATGAAAAGATTAACATTTCAAATAATTTTTTAAAATAAATTTTCATGGTATTTCTATTCCTCAACAACATCAACCCTCAATTTCGACTTTGATACTATGAGTATATGTTATATTGATAACATAATTATTATTTCATAGTATATTTTATGATCAGTTTGACTAGGGATGTAAAACATTATTAAAATTAAAAATCATACACTTTATCGTTATTTATTATGTGTGTTGATTTGGGTACGTATTATCATTTTTTATGTATGTCTTCATTATGAATGTTTATGTATATTATTTTTTACCACTTTCATATAAGGAATTAATTATAATAAGTATGTGAAAAGATGGTCCCACTATAGCCCCTCGATTAATCGTTAGGTCTTATTAGAAAAACAATATTTATATTTGGATAATGATTTAGACGTTTAATTATACGTCCAAGTATAATACCTCAATTTTATGCTTTATATGTTATTAATTATGTGATCCATCATTAGGAATTAAATTTTTTATATTCCATATGATTATTTTATTAGTTATAATATCTTCTATTATGATTTAAATCTCAATGAATTATTTATATGTAATTATATGTTCATCATTTATTCCTTACATTTTATTGTCATGTTTTTCCTTATGTGTAATTTGTTTCATTTATTTACCTTTTAATAATATTATAACATATTTATTCATATATTACACTATGTTATTTCCCTTAACGATATTATAAGAAAACCCTTTTATTTAGTATTATTTTCTACAATATTTCAATATAATTTTATTGATTGATAAGAAATGACTTATTATGAGGAAAATTTTCATTCTTAAATAAAATAGATTATGTATTTTTATTTTTTCCATTTTAAAAAGATGTTCATCTATGATTCTAGTTTACCAAGAAAACTATATCATTTGGTCCTTTAGTATGTGATTTCTTATATACTATTGCAATGTAATTATGTATCTATCTACTATAGACTACTGGGTTTTGTTTTTTAAATTGAAACATCCCTTAATATTGACCACATTTTTGAATGGATTTTAGTATTTATAAAAAATGTAATCCCATTACAATTTTAAAAGGAGGAATCCTATCGTCACAATAAATCACACCACGACCCACATTTTTCATCCAAATCTCATACAAAAAATTTAATAAAAAATTCCCAGACACATTCAAGTGGTTTGTTTCTTCATAGAAGTCCTTCAATAAAATGATTATCTCTATTTGAAAAGGAGATGATCCAAGATGTGTTGTTTAATTTTCTAACCTCTCTTTTCTCTTTTCTATTTCATTATTTGAACTTATTCTTCATAAAAATCCATTAAACAATATTCAAAAGAAAAAATATGTATAATTAGTATTCTATTATTTTATTATAATTATGATATAAGAATTGATCGCCTTTTACATTTCAAATAAGAGAGAATATAACCAAATTTGGGAGTGTGGGTGGACTAACACCTCCATGAATAATCATGTTTCATTTTTACTACCACATTAATGGATTTTATTAGTATATTTTTAAGAGTAAATATTATATATATAATTAATATATAAAATTATCATGGTTCACTATGGATAACATAAATTAATTATCATTAGGTTATAATCCATTTACATAGTTAAATAACATGAAACTAGTTAAGCACTACTTTCATCTTCAAGATATGTGTCTACAATTACCATGTAATGAAATTATAAAATTTTATTTATTTTTTAAAAAATCTATTATAGTACCTTTTTTTGGTTTTTAAATTTTGATATTTTTAATAAAAAAGAATATATATAGAGTTTTTACAATCAATGTTCAAAAAAGATATGATTATTGGCACCCAGTGTTGAAAAATTATTAAACAATATAATATATGAGGATAATTATTATTAATGTAGATTATAATTTGAAGTTTATATGACTAATTTTATGAAAAAAATAAATTATAATTTTTATCTTTATGATACAGGAGGTTGATGCACTCCCTCAGGAATCAAGAGTAAAAGTTAGTGTTTCACCAACCAAATTTTTTATTCATTAAGTCATAGTATTTATCACTTGAATATACTAATCATGATTTATTTGATTTTACCAATACCATATTTTATATTTTATTTCCTATTTTCTATATGGGTATGTTAGTTCCCATCATCAATAACTACTTATTTGATACATTTTTTCTGACATAAAAATATAACATTTGTTAGAATATGTCACACTCTAACAAATGAGTATTTTCTGCTTAGAAAAATATTTCCTGTTAATTTGATTAGCATTATTAAATCCTAGTAATAATTTTCATTTAATTCGTAATACCTTTATTTTCATATATTTTTAATTAAAATCATTTCAACCCTTCTTTTATCATAGTTATTCTTTTAAACTACCAAAAAATCTTACTAAAGTAATTTTTGTCATTATTTACCACATAAAATGTAAGAACCCAGATCATCTTTTTCAGGTATGTCCTTCATTATCCTGGAGTTTTTTAGAAAATAGGAGTTTCTAGAAATTTTTTAAGTACATACCGTGCACTTTATGAGTACACGCCGTGTACACCTTTGTCGCTCGAAGCTGTATGCTGCCCGGGTCCGGGCCACACACACAGTGTGTAGGGGTAATGTGGAGGCCGCTTAAAGAAGAGTACGGAAAAACCGAGTACACACAGTTTACTACAGAAGTACACACCGTGTATTTTCGTTTTTTCATTAAACGGACCGGGGTCATGCCTAATCACCAGAATGACCATCTTTTAGGTCTCGTTCGGCCGAGAGCTCCCGTATGGCTGCAATTATTCTCCGAGACCCCGATATTCCATCTGATCCCTGTTTCAGCCGTTGTTGACTCTGTTGGAACCCTGGCGGTGAGTTCTTTCTTATCATATATCCTTGTCTTCCAATTCCTCCTCTTTCTCAAGATATCATGGGTTGAGCCTTTTGGAATTTTTATTATATCTTCAAAATTATAAGGAGAATCAATCAGCATGGTTCAATTATATCAATCTCATAGCATCGAGGTGGTTTTTTTCCTTTCTGTAGGAAGTATTTGAATATTTTGTGCAATTCCACCAATTCCCTTGAACGTGGTCTTGAGTGTGTTTGTTGTTTCCTGCTTTTCTTTATTTCTTGAGTAGAGGTAAATTCTTGTGAATATAGTAATTTTTACTGTACTCTATATTTTTTTCCATTCATATTTTTCTTGTTAGGCGTTTTTCCTGTTTCCATGCCTAGTTGTAGGATAAAGGAAATATTGTACTGTTATTCTGGTGTGCCTTAGAATGATAGACAAGTAGTTATTGAGGTTTACATGGGGAGATATGCGCGCTATGCATGTTTGTTTTACACAGGGATGAGAGAACCTACTATAGTGGACCATAGGGAGAATGGGTATAAGGGCTTCTCTAGAGTGTCTTTAATTTATGATGTGAGGCCACAAGGGGAATTGACGTCGATTGCTTACTCAGAGATTATTTAGTTCCTCGACACGGGCCACAGGGGGAATGAGATGTTGAGTTCTTCCCCAGAGAGCCTTTAGTATGATATGAGACTATAGGGGGAATCAACGGTGAGTGCTTTCTCATAGATTCTATTCTTTAGCTAAACCAGAGGTTTGAGACTGTGTTCTCTTCCCAGAGGGTTTCTAGTACTTGTAGGTTGAACCATAAGGGTAGGCTGTGAGAACTACCTAGGGGGTTACCTGTTCTTCTTCTTATTGATTGGCTATTACTTGTGTACTTTATATACTAGACACGGTGGATTGTAGCTGACTTGTGCTTTCCTGTTTACCGCTTCATGTATTTTTACTTCCACGTATTCACTAACTGTTTGGCACAGATCTATGGGTGGTTCCATACTGGGACCTTGTCTCACACCCTGTTTTCTTTTTCACTTTAGTTTAGTATTGTATTCCGAATTTTGACTTGTTTGGCTGCATTCCTAGAAACATTTATCATGCATCATTTTAGATACATGTGTGTGTGCTCCTGTTGTTTACTTTTAGTCTTCTGATGTTTATCGTTTACTCTTGTATGGATGGTTACAATTTCAGATATTGTCTACTTGTTTTTCATCCGCTGTGTACTCTGACAATGATGGAATATTTTCCCCACTATCACACTCAAGGCCCTCGCTGCTAGTCGGCAGCCTCTGACGTTTGGAAAAATGTGCTTGAGGCCATGTGACCAACTGGGTACGAGGCTCCTCTGGGTGGCTTCCGGAACTGGGACGTTACAAAGTGGTATCAGAGGGTTTCTTTTCACTTTATTTAATGTTTGGAGCTATTAGCCAGGGATAGGACGGATTCAGTACTTGGTATTAAGATGTGCTCAAGATTAACTAACCTGTGTATAGGGAAAATCAAATCTACCTCGCATATTATAGTTTTCTCATTTTATTATGTTACAGTTGATCTAATTTCACCTAGATCGATTCACATGCCTTGTGTTGTTATTATTGTTGATATCGTGGTTCTATTTCTATTACAACCCAATGGGATGTGGGTATGTCATCTCATGCATCATATAGGCACTTGATTGAAATAATATTCCATGCATTCTTGCCATGCCATCTAGGGCGCATTTGCAATTTCATGTTTTTGTGATAGAAGTTGTGTAGATTATGTATGATGTTGTGATATATGCTTTGATATAATCCATTCAGTTTGATAGAGAGGTTGTTTGTATTGTACTTTGCATAAATAAATGCCAAATTTTGGTTCTTGAGGTGTTATAGGCCCTCTTGAATCATAAAGTGGTGAATCATTAACCTGTTTGTCCTTAAATATGACTATATTGGATGCCATTATTTGATTCGTGGGGAGTATGGGCCCTCACGAATTAGAATTTGGCACCTTCATGCTCGTTTTTCAGTATTTTCTGGGCATCGATGCAGTTTCAGAGCTACTGCCCGGAAAAACCCATAATACACAACTTGTACTTTATATATTAATGTCGTGTCGTTTTCAAACCATTTCACTGAATGTGTGAGATGAAACACAGGTTGTGAAGAATCTCCAGGAACATGCCATGTATAGTAGGTACACACCGTGTAGTAGTGAGCTTTGTACACGGCCGTGTCACTAACAACACGGGTCGGGGAAGCTCGTTTCATACACACCATGTTGTGTATGAACACGCAGTGTATCCTTGTTCTTAGTACCTGGTCATGTCACGGACAACACAGGACGATGTTATCTCCTCCTATACACACTGTGTTTGTTCGGAACACGGCATGTAAGGGTCAGCCGTGTACCTGGCCATGTCGCCAACAAAATGGGTCAAGTACTCTTCGTGTTTGTTTGAAACACTCCATGTAGTCTCAACCGTGTTATCAACCATGTAACTAAGAAGATGGTCATTGAAACCTTGTCTACTACACGCCGTTTCCATAGGGAACACTGTGTGTAGTCTCAGTTTAAGAGGACCTTGTGGGTTAGCCGTGTAAAGAGACTCGGGTAGGGGAATGGAGTTCCAGTATACGCCGTGTAGTTTGGGGTGTTACACGACCAGGGGTGGCAAGAGTACACACCCATGTGTATGGTTTACATGAACATTCCGTGTAGTTTTTATACATGTCGTGTAGTTGTGTTGTGTAAACATGAATGTTTCCTTCTCCTTTTTCCATTTTGTACTCTAGTGTTCTTAGTATTTGATATTCCTGATCTAAGTTATGATTTTGATCTTCCAGAGTTATGCCTCTGAGACGTCCTCCGGTTGTACGTCAGTTTCCAGACGGTGATTTGACATAAGATATGGCTGATTAGGGACTTCCTTTCGATCCTCCAGTCGGGACAGCCTTAGCACCGGCTGTCATACCAGTTACAGGTGCTGATGCGCAGTTCAGGGATGTCTTTATGAGGATGCTGTAGACCATTAAGGGAGCACCACCTCTTGCCATTACTATGGAAGACTAGACCCGGGTTTTCTAATAGCAGTATCCTACTACTTTCTTGGGGGAAGGAGGACCAGAGGTTGTAGAGTCATGGCTGGAAGCCATGATGACAACCATTGAGCATCTAGAAACACCTCCAGAGAAGCGGTTCAAGCTCTCTACCTATATTCTACGAGACTCTTCCAATAGGTGGTGGGAGATGATCTCATAGGCGGGTCATCAGCAGGTTATGGCTTGGGAGGATTTCCAGCGCGTATTTTACGACTACTTCTACCTGGAGACCCTGAGGGCCGTTTGATCCGAGGAGTTCATGAGTCTAGAGCAGGGTACACTTTCTGTTATGGATTATTCCTCTCGTTTCACTGAGCTGCAGTGTTTCACTCCCCTTCGGGGTGGAAGTGGGGTGTTCATAGCAAGGATTTTTGAGGATGGTCTCAGGAGGGAGATCCAATCGTAGGTGAATATCATCTAGTTGAATTCCATCACTTCTGTCATCAAGCAGGCGCTGATTAAGGGATGCAATCTGAGAGACTCTGGAGCTGCGATCCAGGGCGGTTCTGCTTCCAGAGCTAGTGTTCCTCCAGTTGACAGAAGGAAGCGCCGTAGGGAGTCTATGTGTGGTGATCCGAGGAGGCAAGATACATCTACATGTAGAAAGGTAGTATGATACCATTGTGTAAGGGTAGGGAACACGGGGATGCAGTGCTAGAGAGACCTAATGGAGTGCCGATCTTGCGGCATGATAGGTCACCTTCAGCATTTCTTCCTGGTTTTCTCACCTGTAGCTGGTGACTGGGGTTCTCCCATGGCTCCTCATTTAGGAGCATCACCACCAGTTTCTCACCAGTCGTGGAACTAGAGTTCTTATGGCCATTCGGGCTAAGGTGGAGGTAGAGGTCGTGGTGGCCAGTAACCAGTATTTCAGCGTCAGCAGGTAGGATCAGCTCAAAGTTGTCAGTCAGGGTCAAAGGGCCACGGGGCAGGCCAAACTTTTATGGTGGAGCAGACCTATCAGGAGAAGGATCCTGGACCTTCTGTAGTTCGAGGTGCGATTTAAGTAGCCTTAGTTTAATCTCTAGCTCTTTTCGATACTGGTGCTACACATAGCTTTATCCTTGTTGCTGTTGTGGAGATCCTTGGGCTCTGTATCTTTTCTTCTGCCGACTTGTTGAAGTAGACACACCTTTGGAGATGAGTTCATCTAGTGTACGTTAGTGCAGATAAGGCCTTCTCAAGGTTCTAGGGTATCATTTCTCATGGGATCTCTATGTCCTAGAGATGACAGGATATGATGTCATTCTCAGGATGGACAGGTTGGTTCCCTTCTGGGTAGTCATCAACTGTTATCGCCACAGGGTGAGTTTCATTTCACCAGAGGGTAAATATTTTCTTAATAAGGGAAAATGGGATGTTTGGGCGAGTAGATCAGGACTCGAGAATCATGGGCTAGGAGGTGATACAACCCATATTTCTAGTCTTTATCTAGATGTCCAGGGGACTTCACAGTTAGAATTCCCTCCTGTGGTGGATTGTTTCAGGGATGTCTTTCCAGAGGACTTTTCAGGTTTTCCTCTAGAGGGGGAGGTAGACTTCTCTATCGAGCTCGTTCTAGGAGAGGAACCTATTTACATTCCTCCCGATAGGATGGATACACCATAGTTGCATGAGATTAAGAAGTAGTTGGAGGAGTTGCATGCTAAGGGTTTCATCTGACCCAGTTATTCTCCTTGGGGATTGCATGTCCTGTTTGTGAGGAAGCCAAATGGTACCCTTAGGCTCTGTGTGGATTATCAGAAGATGAACCATTTTATAGTCAAGAACTGATTCCCCTTGCCGAAGAATTGATGATCTCTTCGATTAGCTTCGAGGAGCCCGAGTGTTCTCGAAGATCAATTTGAGGTACGATTATCATCAGTTTCACGTTAGACAATCATATATACCTGTGAGAGCCTTCATGAGTAGGTATGTTCTCTACGAGTATACGGTTATGCCGTTCGGTCTCGCGAATGCACCAGTAGTATTCATGGAACTGATGAACTGAGTGTTCCATCCTTACTTGGATTCATTCGTTGTGGTCTTCATGGAAGATTTCTTAGTGTACTCTCACACTCGACACGACCATGCTACCCACCTTGATATCTTTCTGAGTACACTGAGAGAGCATCAACATTATGCTAAACTCTCGAAGTGCCACTTTTGGATGGATCAGATTCACATCTTGGGTCACGTCATCTCAGAGGTAGAAGTATCTGTGGACCTAGAGAAAGTAAGAGATGTAGTTCCCTGGGAGCATCCGAAGAACATTTTTGAGGTACGGAGATTCCTAGGGTTGTTTGGATAATACAGACGCTTCATTCACGACTTTTCAAGCATAGTAGCACCATTTCCATGTCTGACCAAGAAGGGGGTGATGTTATTATGGTAATATTTTGGTGAGTCAGCCTTTTAGGAGCTGAAAGGAAGGTTGGCGTCAACACTGATACTAGTCTTTCTAGAGCCAGGAAAGAGCTACACTATTTATTATGACGCTTCAGGTATCAGACTGAGTGTTGTGCTTATGCATGGAGATGGAGTCGTTGTGTACGGGTCTCGGCAGTTGAGGCCACATGAGAGGAACTACCTGATGCACGATCCGGAGTTGGTAGCTGTTTTTCATTCCATATGATGATGGAGACATTACCTTATGGGAGAGAACTTTGTGGTTTTCACCGACCACAAGAGTCACAAGTACATCATCACTAAGTGTGATCTGAATCTGAGACAGCGTAGGTGGGTCGAGTATCTGCAGTATTTTGATTTAGATCTTTCCTATACGCTGGAAAAGGTCAATGTAGTGGCAGATGCGTTGAGTAGGAGAACTCAGATTCATGCAGTTCAGGAGGCCAGCAGTGAGTTGCAGCTTATGGCTCTATTCTTTGAGATGCATCTGAAGGTGCACAACAGACATGGACAGACATACCTATCTTCTGTAGCTATTACCTCTACACTTCTTGATCGGGTACGAATAAGGAAGCTATCAGACTCAGAAGGCTTAGTCCTGCGGGAGAGTGTGTCAGGAGAGGACCCTCTTCCTGGATGGAGAGTAGGTGAGGATGAAATCATGTGTTTCCAGGGACGTATATGGGTGCCATCAGACATACGTGAGGAGCTGATGTGGGATTTTCATTCCTCAGTTTAGTTAGTTCATCCTGGCACCACCAAGATGTATTGGGATCATCATCGCTAGTACTGGTGGCCAGGTATGAAAAGAGATGTTGTTGGTTTTGTCTTGAGTTATTCTACTTGTCAGTAGGTGAATGTAGAGCATCAGTGACCAGCATGCCTTTTACAGCAGTTACCCATTCCGGAGTGGAAGTGGAACGATGTCGCGATGGACTTCGTGACCAGATTTCCATGGTCTCCTCGATAAAATGATGCTGTTTGGGTTATCGTCGACATGCTTATGAAGGTTTCTCACTTCTTGCAGATCAATGAAACCTTCAGTTTTGATGATATGCGATGACCATAAATCCGAGAGATTGTTCGTCTGCATGGAGTTCCACATTCCATTGTTTCATACAGGGATGCGTGCTTTACTTCTCGGTTCTGGCAGGGGCTTCAGAGGGCTTTGGGTACACATGTAATTTTGAGTACAACATACCATCCCCAGACAGATGGCCAGTCCAAGCATACAATCCATGTGCTTGAGGATATGATCTGAGCTTGAATTATAAACTTTTGAGGTTCATGAGAGAAGCATATGACTCTGGTGGATTTCTCCTACAACAACGGTTTTCATAAGACAGTTCAGATGGAACTTTACGAGGATTTGTATGGTAGAACATGCTGATCAACTTTATACTAGCTAGAGGCAGGAGAGGAAGCTTTACTTGGACCTCGTCTTGTTTAGGAATCCTCAGATCAGATAGAGTTGATTCAAAAGAAGATGGATACAACACAGTCTCGACAGAAGTCTTATGCTAATTAGAAGAGACAACCTTTGGAGTTCGGGGTCAGGGATCAGGTTTTCATGCGTGTCGCACCGAGATTGGGACACTAGATTATTCAAAGATAGGATAAGCATTCACCACGGTATGTCAGGCGGTTTGAGGTATTGGAGAGAGATGGGCCGGTTTCCTATCAGTTGCAATTGCCTCAGAGGTATCGGGCCATGAACGATGTCTTCCACGTCTCTCAGTTCTGACGTTAATTTCAGACCCATCTCATGTCTTTCAACTCGATGAGGTTGAGCTTGAAGAAGATGCATCATTTGAGGAGCATACTATCTGGATTGTCGATCGTAGTAGTAAGGTTCTCTATGGCATGTCTGTTCCTTTAGTATGGGAGCCATGGAATCACGAGCGAGTACAGGATGAGACATATGAGAGGGAGATCGATGTACAATCGCAGTGGCCAGAGCTATTCGGGATTTCTTCTTCTACGCCTCGCTAGGGAAATTCGGTGACGAATTTCATTATGGGGAGAAGTTTGTAAGTACCCGGATCTTCGTTTTCAGGTATGTCGTTCATGTTTCTGGAGTTTTTGAGAAAAGATGAGTTTCTGGAAAAATTTTATGTACACGTTGTGTACTTTATGAGTACACACCGTGTACTCCTTTGCTGCTCGAAGCCATGTGTGGGATGTGTCCGGGCCACACACACGGTGTGTAGGGGTGATGTGGAGGCCACTGAAATCGGAGTATAGAAAAACCGAGTACAGGTCGTGAACCCCATAGGTACACGTCGTGTATTTTATTTTTTTAATTAAATGGACCGGGGTCACGCCTAATCTCCAGAACGACCTTCTTCTAGGTCTCGTTTGGCCGAGTGCTCTCATACGACCGAGATTCTTCTCCGAGCCCCCAAGCTTCCGTCTGATCTCTCTTTTAGCCGCCTTAGATTGAGTTGGAAACCCAGCGGTGAGTTATTCCTTCTCCTAGTGCCTTGCATTCCAATTCCTCATCTCTCTCAAGATATCGTGGGTTGAGCATTTTGGACGTTTTCTGAGATCTTCGACGTTCTAAGGAGAATAACTCATCGTGTTTCAAGTATCTCGATCTCCTAGCATCAAGGTAGGAGTTTTGTGCCTTTCTGTTGGTTGTGTATGAATATTTTGTGCAATTCCACCAATTCCCTTGAACGAGGTCTTGTGTGTGCTTCTCATTTTTCCCCTTTTGTTGCCTGCTTTTCTTGATTTCCTGAGTAGAGGTAAATTCTTGTGAATAGGGTAATTTTTATTGTGCTATGGATGATTTTACATGCATGTTTTTCTTGATAGGCATTTTCCCAGTTGCCATGCCTAGTTGTAGGATTGTGGAACTACTGTACTGTTATGGTGTTGTGCCTTATAATTATATCCAAGTAGATCTTGAGGTTTACTTGGGGAGATATGTGTGCTATGAATGTTTGTTTTACACAGGGCCGAGAGAACCTAGTGTAGTGGGCCATAGAGAGAATGTACGTAAGGGATTCTCTAGAGTGTCTTTAATTTACGATGTGACACCACTAGGGAAATTGACATTTAGTGATTCCTCAGAGAGATTGTAGTTCCTCGACGCGTGCCACAAGGGGAATGTGACATTGATTGCTTCCCTAGAGATCCTTTAGTACGATATGAGACTATAGGGGGAATCGATGGTGAGTGAATCCTCAGAGAGTCAATTATTTAGCTGAAATAGAGGGGTGAGACTGTGTGAGCTTCCCAGAGTTTTGCTAGTACTTGTAGGTTGAACCATAAGGTTTAGGCTATGAGAACTACCCAGGGGGTTACCTATTGTTCTTATTATTGATTGGTTGTTACTTGTGTACTTTATATGCTAGACACTGTGGATTGTAGCTGTTATGTGCTTTCCTGTTTACTGCTTCATATATTTTTACTTCCATGTATTCACTGACTGTTAGGCATAGATCATTGGGTGACTTCCTACTGGGACCTTTTCATACACCATGTTTGGGCCCAAACTGATTATATTGTTGCAGGTATAGATAAGGGCAAGAACCCTTCTACTTCAGGTACTTGAATTGCAGTGGAGCTGGAGAGCATGAGACCATGCTATGGCTTGCGATGCTGAAGAGTTTAACTATTTTCCTTTCCACTTTTGTTTTGTGTTGTATTCAACAATGTGAATTGTTTGGATACTTTCCTAGACACATGTATCATGCATAATTTTATATACATGTGTGTGTGCTCCAATTGTTTAGTGTTAGTCATCCGTTGTTTATCGTTTACTCTTGTATGGATGGTTACAATTTCGCCTATTGTCTATTTGTTTTTCTTCCACTGTGTACTCTCACAATGAGGGCATAGTTTCCCCACTATCACACCCAAGGACCTTGTTTCCTGTCGGAAGCCTCTGGCATTTGGGTAAATTCTCTTGAGGCCGTGTGACCAACCGGGTACGGGGCACCTTTGGGTGGCGTCCGGAACTGGGACGTTACATAAAAGTTATTATCTTGACTATTATTTCTTATAAAGGATAAATTATTAGTAAATATTAGTAATAAGTATTTTTATGTCTTCAATTTTCCTTCTCAAATTTATTTTGAATGTAATTTTCAATTCCTATTTTATAATAATGTTTAAAAAAAATTTGTAAACTTTTTTATTTTCAATTAAATTTTCCTCTAAGGATAATTACATGTGAAGTGATTTTTAAAAATCCTTTATTTTTTATTATTATATAATTCCTTTTAAAATATGAGGTTTTTTATTTTATGTATTTTTTATGTTCATTTAATGTGATATTTTTTAAAATTTTAAGAAACACATTAATTTACCATGGACTACTTATGATATTATTTTGATTTATGTGATATTAACCACAAATGTATGAATAATGATTGGATAGATATTGTATCAACGTAAAATTATTTTTTTTAAGTTTATATCTCATTAGATTTTTATGTCTGTACATAACGAGTAAATTTACATAAGTATGGGAATAATGGGTTTTCGCACACTTGTATGTGTGTATGTGATGGGTTTTTTCACATAGGCGTAAGAGTAATGGGATTTCTCACAAATTTTTTAATATCATTTCAATTATTACACATATCCAAACTATGTATCATATTATTCAACATTTTTAGGATTCTTTTAATTTTAATAAAATCTCATGCTTCCATGAGTACACCTTATTTTTAATATATTCCACACTTTTAAATCATGGACATGTGTTTTGTGATAATTAATATATATTTTGATCTATGAAATTACTCTTATTCATCCATAATGATATATTTATGATATAGTGTGTATATAATATTTTTTACAATTATCATATTTGATCTTATGGTCTTTTATTAATATATTCATGCCTTCTACAAGTTCTCAATCATGTTTATGATCTTATGAAATCTTAAATGTTTTCTCTTACAGAGAATATGTGTATAAATATATCTTCTTTTCTTAATCCATATATCATAATGATGATTATATATTGTGGGTGACATGAAAATAATATAGAGGAGGATAATTATGGAGTAATATTTGTATGTGTTGTAAAATAATAGGTTTATGTATCTAATATCAAAGGAATTAAATAATTCAATCCTAATTTAGAGAGAATATTTTTGGGTTATATTATCATAATATTGAAATTATGGAATTATATAATATTTTTTTATCTGGGGTAAATTTAGTTTTTTAAGATCTAAGATTTTGTTTTCTATTAAGATTTTTTACGTTATTTTAGAAAGTATTTTAGAGAAATTTTTCAAAAACCATAGGGATAAGTCTAATTGTTGGATAAATAGTGAAATTTTCGAAACGTGGATATTGTTTTGTTCTACTAGAAATTGTATCCCTATCTAGATAATTCAATTTCATACAGACTCTAACACTATTATACTAAGGGGTAATAACCAGTAAATTGGTGGATTGGGTATTAAATAAATCGTTAACTTGTGTATGATAATGAGTACAAACTATAAACAGCATTTTCCAAACCCCTAATATATGATTTTGTGAATTGAAATTATATTTATGAACTATTATGAGTGGTTTTGAATACATTTAGGTTAATGAATCTAATATAAAAGTAGCATTTATAACTAATATATTTAAATTTTTTGAATACAAATATTATATATGTTATTTTATCTATGATTTTAATTTTTACATGGTAAATTTAAAAATTAATGTACCTAAAAATTAAATCAAATTAGAAAACATTTATAAAAATGTGGAATCACCACCATTAGTAATGGATATTGAACTATATGTTAATCTGTGTGGTAGAACAATGGCCTTTTATAAAATTTTAAAATATTCATTGAATAATATATTTAGAGAAGATATCTAATCAATATGATTCTTCTTACGATTTTGAATTTAATATAATTTTGGGTTTGGATTGGATTTCCCTACATAAATCACATATCAACATTTAGGAAAATGAAATATCATTTCATATTTGAAATCATTCTATTATCAATTTCGTATGTATAGATTATTAGGAACTCCTTATGAAATCACAATCAATAATATGGGTTATGTTACCAAAAAAAGAAATATTGAAAAAATGATCTGGGGGGAAGTCAACATTGATATCATGTCTATTATATGGGAGTATACTGATGTATTAATGGTAGAACATCATGGTCTACACTAAGTGTGTGAGGTTTAGTTTTCAATAGAATTCAAAACCAGATCTAGGCATATCCCAAAGAGTCCATATAGAATTGATCTCATTTAAATGTATAAGTAGAAAAAATAAACTGAAAGAATGTTTGGTAAATGGTTTTATATAACCTAGTTCTTCATCGTGTGGTGATCCTTTCCTATTTTTTTTATAAAAATATGTTTCAATGAATATTTGCCATTATTATCATGATATTAATAAAATAATCATTAATAATATGTATCATATACCATTTTTCATGATCTACGCTATCATGTATGTGGTACTTTACACTTCTAAATGATTTAATTGTGATCTAGATATTATCAAATAATGATTAAAAGGGGATATATTTTTAATAATATTTGTTTTTTCGATCTATGGATGTAGTAAATTTATAGTGAGGCCTTTTTGAATTTTTAATGATCTCACAATATTTATGTATATATTAAATTTATCTATTATAAAATTCACTAATGAATATGTTTCCATCTTTATAGATCATATTCTTATATAATAAATGATTTCGGAAGATAATGGTGGAAATTTATGGATTGTTGTAATGAACATGAGAAATGATAAACTATATGAAAAATTTATATTTTGTGAATTTTCCCTATATAAAGTATCATTTTTGGGTGATATAATCATAAGATATCCATAAAAGATGTCAGCTTTTTAGAAATGTCCATGATAGTCAACTCTAAATGATATCCATAGTTTTATTAGGATTGTAGGATATTAATGATTCTTTTTTTTAAATTATTTACTAATATCAAACCAAAAAACCATGTAAAAATACTTGGGAGAAAATTTCATTTGGATCAAGAAACGTTAAAAACTCTCTGGGATATGAAAAATGGCTTCCAATAAATCTCATTTTACATTACGGTGTTGTGGGGAGGAGTTTGTTAAATATAGTGATTCCTCAAAAAATATGTTTTTTCATCAAGGATAATGATAATTCAATTTATAACGCATCAATCCAATTAATGAATAATGCTAAAAATTACACAATGAAATATTTAGATCCAGAATAAGTTATATTTTCATGAAATAATTATTGATATTATCTCAATAGGGAAATGTTTTATATACATATTGATCATAAGATCGAGAGAAATATATTCACCTAAAATCAATTTAATATGTTCTAGAGAATATTGTAGTAATTGATAATATATAATGGATAGTCATTAAATTCTTACCTGAGGTTGGAAAATAATTATATTGAGGTTATGAAAAGGAAATAGGATGATACAAAATCCATGATGAAAATAAAAAATGATAGAATAGTAAGGGATTTATTGATAATGAATCTTGATGTATTAATTGGAGGAGATTAATTGTATCTTTCCCAATGGATTTCTCAAATATTTAATAATTTAATGAAGAAATAATCCAATAAATATGATGCAACACAAAATCCCAGATTCCACAAAATTGGTACCCCTAGTTGGTGTTTCATGTTACCTCAATTGTGCCTCCCATTAAGCTACATTCTATCGAATAGTGGTGAGTGTCCATGTAGATTTTATAGGAAAACTATACCCTTTGACCAATGTATCTACAATAGTATAAATATAGGTAAATGTATAATATAAGAAAAATAAACATCAAATATATGCTATATAAGCTTAAAATAAAAAACCAGAGTGCCAAAATTCAAAAAAATGGGTATACCATACAGGTTTATGATCACCCAGTAGTTCATAATATAGAGGAATAATAGAAGGACAAGATAAAATCTCAACTCAAACTCAACCAAAGTAGGTCATTAGTCCAACTTTTTCTAATCATTTATACACTACTCTTGATTTATATGAAAACAATCACTTAATGGGCCATCTATATAAGACTACAACATGAGACCAAATAGTGTTGTATTTTTGGGTAACCATGTGTCATGGTGTCCCATTAAGGGGTTTAGTAAAAATATATTTGGTACCAATTAGTATAACCCTAAAATAACTATTATGAAATAACTGTGTATGATAAATTTCTCCAGATAAGGATTTTAAATGTTTTAAAAAATCATTATAAAAATTAAATAATAACCATTAATGGAGAAGGTTTATGATGACTCTGATGTTTATCAACATCATTGTTGGTCCTTCAGTCCATGTCCTAGATCATCCATACATAAATTATCCAATTTCATGGTGTCTCTGATCATGTCGTGTTGAACCTACCATATATAATAAACTCATGGATACCATGTTCTCTTCCTACAATTCAGTAGTATAATGAATATTCATATATAATATATGTTATCATCTAAAAATAAAAAAAGAATATGGTCACTCTTCATAGCTTCCAAAATCATCATTCAAAAAACGGAATCTAGATACTCATCTTATAATTCCCATTTAATCAATGCTCTAATATGAAAATTCACATCATTAGTCATTACACGGAATCTGGGAAATAGTCCATGAATCCATTCGGAATCTGAGTTCTTTTCTTAACATTTCAAAACCTTATGTATCATGGAATGTCTATTAAATCCCCATGAATATATAGAGTAGTTACAATTATATCTAATCTGAGTGTTTGTCATAATATTCCCACTGATCAAACATCATATATAATCATGTAACTCATCCCATAATTCCCATGTAGCATATGTCATATGGAATGTAGTTATTTATCTCGATATTCCCAAACATCGTGTATCACACATCAATTTTCCCCATTTCATATTCCCCAACCAATGCATCATCATTATCTATTTAATTTTTTTTTCAATCCTCATTCATAATTTATTAACTGACATAATAATTTTTTTTAATTCCATAAAATCATTTTCATTATTTTCACAAGGAAACTATTGAATTCTAAAAACCACATATTTCATAACACGATTTAAATGATGGATTATACATTGAAATTAGCTATTCTCATAACTATAATAACTTATTAAATCTCAATAAATCATTTGATAATTCATTTTTAAATTTATAATTGGACAGATTCTATGATACATCTTACTTAATAATTATTTATGGTTTTGCAATACTATACTAAAAATAGAAATTAAAAAGATAATTTGACATTATACTTTAAACTTTTTTATCCAATTTCACGAAAATCCCAAAGAATTTAAACCTCATAAAAGTTTATCCCATATGGAACTATCGTTTTTATATTATTCAATGAAATATATTTAAATCATTTAACTATGAAAACTAAACATAAAAAATTGAATTAAACTAATGTCAAAGAACAACATGTCTCACTTGACTTAATCATTGTATCACATTTAAAAAATTGAATGAGAATAGGTTAGGATTAGGGAACTATTACAACTGGAATAAAGATTTATTCTCATTTAATATCATTTTTCAATTTGGCATGAATCGAAAGAACACAATGAGCTATACAAAATTCTAGAAAATTGGCATTATTAGGTAAATCATGTAGAATTCCAAATTGAATCAAATGAAATAAATAATAATGGTAAGTGGAGTTGTAGATATCCTTATTGAATTCTAATGCATCTAATTGGAATTCAAACAGATATTGGATGAGGCGAATTCCACTATTTGAAGAGGATAGTACAAAGAGATGTTTGTGGGGATTCTACTGGTAAGAATGAGGGATATACCTTAATATTGATTTTATGTGGGGAAATTGTGTAATGAAAATTTCAACCTATTATAAAAACTACATATAAGGTCACTGGTGAGACCCCGTTATTATAAAAGCACGCTAATATGACAAGTAGTAAAACATTTCTATTTTTTTCTTCCAACTAGAATGTGGGAATATAATATCATTTTATTGACCAAAATCAAGCCCTGTGACACTTTTCTCTCTTGTGAATCCTCCCACCACCCTTATAGAATCATTGAATGTCAATTTCAAACCTTTATGACGAATAATCCTTCAAAATTCCATTAAAATCACTGGTTTAAAATCTAATGCCTCAACCAAATGAAAATCCAAATTTTCAGTGACTAACAAATCCATTCAAAATATATAGCCACTAAAAACTCCCCATCATAAAGCATCTCATCCCAGAGATGTCTTAATAATCATACAACCAAAAATACCAACCAACGTCACTCTCTAAAACACCAAAAACATGTTATCCACTAACTCTAAACATACAACAAGAATCCAATGTTAAGCTCTGGATAACCATCCATATTGTCTACTAAAACATGATCCACTACTTCCACTTAATTTCAATGCATTGAAATGACAACTATATAGACCATCCACCCCAATAAAGAAAGTTCTAGTTGTTTATCCAATCGTCTGGACTATAGTGCTCCCCAGTATAGTTCGAATAACAAAAACATAAAATTAGAAAACACAGTTCCTCTCAATGTTAAAATTTATAACAAAAAAAAATCCTTCTTAATATTAAATGATTAACCTTGTTCCATTTCCAATGAATTGATCCCATCCACATATGATAATTTAATTCTAATGTTGGTCCATATCATCATTTCTTATTACGAGCCCAAACAGACATGCCAACACCTTCTAACCACAACCCAAACCGGACTTCTATTCAACAAAAATCCAAAAAAAAACTCCAAAAAATTCCTTTAAAACATACAATATTTTATACTCCATGTTTATCAAATCACTAAATTCAATTACACATAAGAAAAAATGTTTTTCCTCATATAGATTCTTTATCTCAATAATTCACACCTTCCTTTATCGATACACCTTTAAATTACTAGATCATAAGGCCTTCATCAATAGAAACACACTATGAACAATTTTCTAAAAAGAGTTCCTAAAATAATCCTAAATGATATCATGTGTTCATGTCACTAACCAAAAACACAAATCACCATTCACTCACCCATGAATCGGTGTTCTATTGCACCATACCATTCTTATATCATATCCTTCAATAATAATCCATAATAAATTACACATATCCTAACAAATATCAAACATATATTCACTTATATAATTACCAAATTAATTTTAAGCACATAATGTGTTCATCTATAAAATCTATGGATCATTCACATGACTGATTCAAAAAATCATCATATATTTTAATCAAGAGGGGCACATTACACAACTAATATAACCATCCCCATACTAGGATTATGCATTTTTCACAATGTTCAGTCAAAACCCAAATATCATGGACCATGTCCTATTCATCAATGAATAAAATTGTTGGAAATATCCAAATAAATTATACCCAAGCATGTATATAAGAAATGGATTCACATCCCATTTTTATCTCCCAAAAATTTCATCATTGAAACTCATCCAGACTCTTAGAAATAATAGTTTACACCCTCTACTAAAATTTTCAGCACATCCCAACAGTTTTCTTTCATTACCCATCTCCAATAATGCAACATGAATAGATTCTATTTCCATGTAATGTGTGTTTCTTCTTTCTTATCTATGCTCGCCTATTAAACAATGAAACCATTTTCATCAGTCATCCATGGAACGAATATGTCATCAAACATTTTTCCATTAAAAACATCATATCTTACCCCTGGAACATCATTATTATTAATAAAATATTTTTCTATCAAACCATTAACATCCACCACTTTTAGGTTCCCCCATTCATAGTGGAATAAATAATCAAAACCATTCAGCATCTATCAACTCTCTTCCAAATATTAGTTAACAAATACCACCAAGACTTAAATTCCATCAAAACTCATGAGTGTTTTAAAGACCCAAAAAGTCCATAATAGAGAAACACATAACCCATTCCATGGGTACAACCTCTATAAGTTAAAATTATAACATCGCAATTACATTGTAAAAGAAAATGTTCATATACCTACATCAACTAATTTAATAAAACATCAGTGTTTTCATGGTTCACTATAACCAATGAAAACAATCAAAGTCAACATATGTGTGTAAAATATTAATGATCTTTGGATATAAGGATTAAACATATTATAGATCATGATCATATAATGTAAATATAACAGAAATAATCATCCCTCGTGATGCCTTATGATAGTATTAAAACATTTCACACATCAAGGAAAGGTTCACGACCACACATCCTACTAAGAATCATCTCTATATTCCAAATCATTAATGTATTCCATCATTCGGTAGTAAAGATGTGTCTATATTGGAATGTCTAGTCAGTCTAATGATCTTGTCCATTGAAATTATACTAGATACATGGATCCAAATCTCAGGGTGGTTAACTGTAGCTAGATCAACAATTAATATCACTAAACCTGAACATACAACATAAGCTAAGGTATATACCATGCAGCACATTTCTAAATGCATATATAAGAATAGGATAACCCTATAATGGGTAACCCTCACACAACACATGAAATTAACTCACTAAAGACAATTTTCTCTCAATGGGAACTAGTCCCTTCAACTAAGACACTAAAAAATCCACAGAATGATCACCACTCATAGGTTTACACTCAGACTCACCTCAAGGTCTGAAAACATCTAGCATGTGCAAGAACCAATGTCCCCCTGTTATACTACAACACAAACCCAAATTACGCTCCCCTTTTCAATATCAATATAATACAAAAGGAACACAATCATCTACTACTCATCAAAGATTATCCTAATGCTATAATTTTAAAATTCAATTTGAAGTTGTAAAAAGAGTAGAATTCACAATGAATCACACTAAAAACAAAGGATGTTCCCACAAACTAGGATCTCTATATAGAATTATATACCATTATTAGGGTTGGAAAATATATAATCTTATTCTAATGTTCAACGAATAATTGTATTTTCTACCTTAACAAAAATCATAGGATTCTTAAAAAACTATGATGCTCTCATCAGCCACAACCACACATACATAGGGTTAATCAATATATAAACACAAGGTTAAGGTGTTGTAATCATATAATACATACATTTTTTAAAATTATTTTCATTATTATTTTATACATATAGTTCACATTTTAATCAGATTAAGAGTATTTTAATTTCATGATTATAATTTCAATCCTTTCCCAATATCAATTTATTTTCCATTTCATGTTTTACATCTATCCTTTCTAGTATTTAAAATTTTTTCACATTCCCAAATATTCTTTAAATAGGGTGTTATTCACACTCTAAAAAGAGTATAAATTTATATTGTTCTTATTAGAAATGAATTTAAACATAATCATCCCATTAAGAGTTAATTTATATCTTTAGATACATTATATAGTCATTAAGGTATTGTATAAGTAATATGGCTACATTGCCTCATATGGGTAAACACCATATATGATATTGTTGACATAGTATATAAAAAATACAATTTTACTTCAAAAATTACAATAACCATCGGTATATATAAAATTGATAAATAAAATCATGGGATAATATAAATACCAATATATATATATATATATATAAACCATAGATAATAGATATGTGACATTAAAAACTATGTTCCTAGAATGAGTACTGAAGACAGACACACACTCTCTAATTTTATGTCTGAAAGATAGAAAAATAAAAAAATGCCATTATAAATTATAGGAAACAATCAGGTTCAAAATCAAATAAAACTATAACAAATGAATTTTAGAACAAAAAATTACATCTCTGGAAACATTGGATTTTCATATGTGTGGGTCGATCACTCATTGAAAGTATTAATTCCCATGTTTTGATTAATTAGTATTCTACCTTACCATCTTCAAATATTAATACCAAATAAAAACATCTCTAATACCACATTATAATAACTTGACAAAAAAGATACAAATTTTTTGATGTAGGCTAGTGATACATATGAGATCATGTGTAACTCCTCTAATTCCATAGACTTACAACTAGTGTTGAGGGTTGATATAGATAACATGAGAATACTATAACGTCATGATAGAGTAGGTGTATCTGATGTAATATATGTAAACCTACATATAAACATAAATAATAATCACATATAAGGCATGTATGCTTTCAATAAAAAACTACATTAACTACAATCACATAAGTGTAAATTCTATACATGTCAAGGACCCCCATGAGTGGATCATATACAAGAATAATTAGACTAAAATAATGATCAACTTCAACTTATCCAATATTGGAACCGTTTTTTTCTTGGTCCAATCATCCATAATCCATTACATCTTTCTAGGTAAAACAACTTGTAAAGGGAACATTCCCTAAAACAAAAAATTGGGAACAAATAGGTATGTTTTATCAGGAAAAAATGTTCTAAAAAATCCATTGTAGGGTGTGTGTATATAATCATAGGCTTCTAAAAATGATGTCCCTAAAGCGAACAGTCGAAAATAAGTGTGAACTTATAAGTTCTATATAAAATAACATTAATAGTTTTAATGATATTTACATGACAAAATTAATAACCATAGATTCCATGTGTTCATGGTGACACCTGAGTTTGGATATCAAATTGCCAGTCATAATGTTTGTGTCTTTAATAGACCACACCTACATTAATTATTGTCAGGGTTTCTCTCAACAATAAACATGGGATCTTCCAACCATATATAACCATATGTTATCCCAAATTTTATGTGGGAACTCCCAAGAATCATGGTGATTCATATGGAATTCGACCACTCATCCTAGTATTCCCATTGAATCTGTGATCTCTTCCAGAATCTCCCCAACAATCAGTCATCACACAAAATCTAAATTCTCATCTTATAATTCCCAGGTAATTCACGAATTCATCATTTTATTCCACAACATCAATCATCACACAAAATCTGTGTAATCATCCATGTATTATTATCGAATCTTACTACTCATCCTATTATTCCAAATAATCATGTATCATGTAGGGTCATGTAAATACTCCTAGACATCCCATGATATAGGTAATTCCATGTAATCTTGTTTCTAATCTCATTATACCAACCCATGAAGGATCATATGGAATTTGTTCTCTTATCCAAAAATTTCCATGTAGTATATGGCCTATTGAATTTGGGAACACTTATGGAAATTCCCAATCATCAAGTGTAAAACATAAATGTCCACCATTTCATGTTCTATTAAAAATTCATAATGTTTTTTCATTAAAAATACTATGTTTATTCCACATTTAATGTTTATTAACTCAAAAAAATTAATTTCATTATGTGTAAGAATTTTCATAATTTTCCAATTGAAACCATTAACATACGAAAACAACATTTATCATATAAAAATTAAAATTCTATTTTATAAATTATTATTATCCATTTTATTCCATTAATACAATCTAAAATCATAATATATCATTTTATAATTCCGTTTCACATTACAATATGTCTTATTAAAATAACCAACAATTATACAAATAAATAATTGTTTTCAAATTCTAATCCACAATAATTGATTCAAAAAATAATTTCTCATTCAAATATTAATCATAGATGACCATTTTTATAATAAATCAAGAAATCTCAATCTCATATATTTTCATCCCATATATAACTATTATTTTTTTTATAGTTAATGGAATGATAAATTGGGAATTTAACTTTTTTAAATAAAATGTAAAATACTTGATTAATAGACCATCAAAACAAAAATATAGCCAGAATGAAGCCATAATTAAGTCACATATAAATAATTACAACACTATGGGTTGAAAATAGTTACCACCTATAATAGTCATTATATAATTTAGTCATTAAATATCGATCTCCAATATTTCAAGAATCAGAATAAAAAAGAACCATAAAAGACCAGAAAATACTTCATTTAAAATAAATAGAGAAAAACTGCACATCACACCAAAATAAAAAAATAGTGGGACAAGGAATCATAGTCTTACCTATAGATTTCCAAAATATATCATGTTTCTTTAAATAGACCATAGATGAGTGAAATCCAACTATGGGAATAAGAGATGAGAATGACAGGTGTGTAGGGATGCTACTGGGAAAAATGGAGATGATATTTGGTGAGTTGTTTAAGGGGAAACAAGGTAAATTATGAATTCACCCATTTTAAAAAACTACCCATCACCATACCGGTTAGTCGTTTGGATCCACAAGCTATTCAGTGATCCTAGTATCCAAATGTTGTCACTCACTACAATTATTATAGTCCACCTACTCTCATATCCTCATCAAACATAAAAAACTCAATGGTTTAGTAAATAAATACCCAGAACCACTACTAAATTCTATCCCTTAATCTTAAATTGAATTTTTTATTACAAAATATATCCAATGAATATTTTTGTGCAGACCCAAGGAGGTGACCAAGAGAACAACTAATGTTTTTAAATGAGTGTTTTCATTATAATTATTCATCCACCACCCTAAAATATTATATAATATGATAATATTATAAAATCTGTATATTAAATATAAAAAGATGTTCATACACTATTGGTATAACCTAAATTCATCTACTATTCCATAAAATTAGAAATGAAAACATTTCTCATTCATACGGTGGAAAAAAGTCACACAAATCGATGTAACACATTCTCCATCAACACCTTTCAAAGTTGGTTGTGATGATGGATATTATATATATATATAACTTCTACAACAGATATACTTATTGAATTTTTATATCACATATAACTTCATAGTTTTTATTTTGTAGAGGATATGGTAATGTTGTTCAACTATACAGTAGACCAATATATCGCAAGTTGATTTGACTTATTTTTCATTAAGGAACTACAATGAATATAATTTGAGTAAATTTAAAAATTTATATGATAAATATAACAAAATAATATTACTTAATGGTAATATATTAATTAATATTATTTAATTTCATTCATATAGAATCTTGAAATAGCATTTATGCGTTTGTATGACATATTGTTCCATGAATTGTGTATTTAATTTTTTATCACTATATTTTATAGACTACACTATAAAAAATATAAAAAATATATAATATATTTATTCCATTTTTAAAATTTTTTAAATGATTTATCCACTACCATTATAATAGGATATAAAATACCAAATCATTACATACACTAAATACCAAGCACTTATTACCAAAAATTCGACATCAACATGGAATTATTGAAAAATGGTAAATAAAAGGTCATAAATAGAAATATTTGACATGATATAAAAAAATATAGTTAGATTATAGATTTATTATAAACATATATTTATTATATAGGATGTTAGAACATGTATGAAGAAATTCATGACTTAATGTAAAATATTTTATTGCCCAAATTTTCCATCTTTGGGATAGAAGTTATATGATGCAAGTATTTTATCCTAGGAGGTTTATATACATAAACATTGAAATATTATATCATGAATCTAGATATTTTAATTATATTAATTTTTTCTTTTGATTTTATATTATTTAATTCTACATATGATTATAAATATACCGAAGTAGTAGATGTTTAATGTTACAATCTCATTGTTTATTTGGTTTGTTTATGTTTATGCTTACTTTAATGAAATCATATGACACATATGAAAAAATATGTTTTCCGAACTATTTTTAAAATATGAAATTATATTTTTATCAATAATTGTGCAAAATTATCTTTCAAAGTCATCTTCCAGCTATTATGACATCCTTTTATCTACTTATTCTTTATTGAGGAAAATATTTAATGATATACTTATTATTATTTATCTATATAGATAATGTTTCCATTGAAGAAAATATTATGAAACTCCTTTATTTATCATGGGTTATTTTATGGTGAATTGATGAAATATTTTTGAAACCTATCTTATTTACATGGTTTTTTATTTTAATTGATGATGAATCATTTAGGATATTGTGGAACACATATTTATAGTAGTAATTATTAGATGGTATGGACCTATATATCTCAAAAATATATTTGGTAAAAATTAATTTATCCTCTGATAATAATGGGAATCAAGTCCATGGGCTTGATTCCTTATAATAGATAGTTGACTCATAATACACTATAGGAAATAAGTTTTTCTTACTCTGTATTGGGAAATAGTTGATCAGTCCTGATCTAGTATGTTTATGGTCTTGTTTTTTAATCCAAACATTTGAAATCGTTTTATATATTTATGATGGTTTCACACTCATATGAAATGAGATTATGGTTCAAGATTGATTTATGATAATTTTACACTATTATGGGCCATGTGTTCTAAAAGGATAAGCTTTTAATTCATGAATCACGTATTTTATATATGAAATGTTAGGTATGAACAAGAAAAGTTATGGAAATGGTCATATACCCTTATGATTATATTATACATTCATATGATCATAGATTGATATCTCATATGTTTACTCTTATAGATCATCAGTGCTCATAATTTCATCAATTTCCTCCCTCTGGTTATAAAGAATTATTTCGGTTGTGTTTACCTAAGTGGTGGAAAATGTGGGAATATATTTATAATAATATTTAAGATCATTCATGAATTTATAATATTGCATTTCTAGTCCCCATAGGCTATAGTATTGTTGGGGACATGGGTGTGTCAGTATGAATAATATTGATTATTAATCTACAAAGATGTGATATTAAGGTATGAAAATCATGTGTTATTATAGTTGGTATCAAATTAATGTTTTATTTATTTATTAGATACTAGGATTTAAAAATTATTAGAGAAAAAACATAATATAATTCTATGTATGTGATAATGTACTATATATTTTATAAGAAAGTAATTAGGTTGTTTTCCTAGAAATAAATCCCATTATGGACACTAAAATTTGATGTGGCTCAGGCATAGAGGTAACTATAGATAATTACTATAAAATTAGGATATTTAACTACACTCAATCATCACCTGTTATAAAACAACTGGCCTTGTTTCACACATTATTTGACACCATTGGGTGATATAATATTGTAAATCAACATTTTTATTATGAACAACTAAAAATGAGTTTAAAATATGATTATTGTGATTTTACTACAAGAAAAATAATGTTTTTTAGATTAGAAAATAATGAGTAATGATTTATAACTGATTAATTGTTTCATGATTATGTGGTTTTACCCAATGAATACCATTTATCAAATTGTGATTTTTGGTTTCAGTCGATGGATGGAATATAAAGGAACCATGTTAATGGTTTATTTGATGGGAGATAAAATTATTTTCAACCTGATAAAAAATACTATGTGATATGTGTTTTAGAAACTTATTTATATTCTCACAGATCTCAACCTGTGAAACCTACTGATCTTTAAAATGATAAAAGGAGGGAACAATTTTCAATTAAATCCTTCATGATACATCATCCACAACTATTTAGTGGTTATTAAAAAAATTTTGTATCTAATATATGGATCAACACTATTGAGAATCTATTTCATCTTCTCATCGGGAAGGTTTTGAATACATACAGATTAAGATTATTTATAATACATGTTAAGATAAAAAATATAAAATCTAGGGAATGGAATTAGTTAAGGAGGATATTAATCAGTAAGTTATTCCATTTTATTCTATATAAAATAATGGATATGGAAGTCCATCATATAAAATAGAATAATTGTCAATCTATTTGTATATTCAAAGAGAATATTTCAATTCATTCACGGTAATCTTCTTGAAAAATCATCTATCTATAAATAAAAATTGTATGATTCAGTGTTGGATTAAAACAATGTATCTGATAGGCATTGGATATATTATAGTTTAGTAGAAATGAAGAAATAATTCACTATTCACTCCCGATATAAATGGAAATTATATATTCCCACCATTCCCATGGATTTGATAAGAAATTGGACATCAATTCAGATGAAACGATAGAAAATTCACAAGGAGGAATGAAATTTCTACCATATGCATGCAAGTAATGTGGGAGGGAGCATCAAGGGAATTGCATGAATGGAATAGGGATTCTCTAAATATGGAATGGTATGTTGTAAATCTAGTGATTTTTTAAATGAAATTAATGGGATTGTTTATTCAATATAAGAAAAGAGGAACCCACAAATACACTATCCAATATTAAATAATTTAGTGGAAAGAATTATGGTAATTTTGCCATCCAATTCCCAAAATCTAAAATATTGCATGATCTATTCCAATAGTGTCCTAATACAAAAAACATAAACATATATTGATTATGAATGCCATTGTGGGTTATAGGAAATATGTAGTGAAAGGTACACTTATCGTCAACTCTAAAACAGCTAATGGATTGTCTGATTTTGGAACAAACCAATATTTTATATCTACAAAATTTATAAAGGGTGATGAATTATTTACTAAACTATTAGATAATATTTTAGCTGTTGAAACTCCAAATGCTTTGGTGGCCACATCAGAAGTATATATATCCACTCCAATTGATGTTTTTGGGAAATTTAATCTTAATAATTTTTTGGATAATCCATTTTGTTGAAGTTGATTTGAATTTAAGAAAGGTTTGAATTTCATTATATGGATCCCATATTAAATACAGAGCAAGGGAAGTCAGATTTCATATTTTGAATGATCTCATGATCATTTATAATTATAAGGAACTGTAAAAACATCAATTTTTAATTACAACAACATTGTGGGTTTTATCTCACATACAGGAAGGATATTTTTTTGTTTGGCCAAAAAATTTCACTCCATTCCAATTTTTTGATAGATTATTTTCATCTTTATAAAGGACTTTACTAGTACTCCTTAGAGACATGAAGTTTATTTCATTATAAAAAATCAGTCCGAGTGCTACAACCACTTAGAAGAATCCATATTTAATGGAATTCATTAAGTTTCAATAATTGAAAAAGATAATCATTGAGAATATTGTTAAGGGATTTATATTTCCTAAAAAATATACATCGCCATAGGGTTCACATATTCTCTTTGTAAAAAATTTATATGGATCAATGTGTGTTTTCAATTAATATTATGTAGATAAAATGTTCACTGTGGAAAAAAAGTATCAACTACCTCATATAAATTATATTGTGATCAATTATGAGGTGGTCAATATATTTCCATGATATATCTTAAATCTATGTATTATCAGTAATGGGTCAAAATCCATGTCATACCCAATACATCTTTCTACATGAGGAATAGAAACTATTAATTTTTATTTATTCCATTTGGTCAAAAAAATTCCCCTACAATATTCAGGGATTTAATAAATAGATTATTTATATATTACCTTGATTAGTATGTGGAAGTCTTTACATATAATATTATTATATTCTCAAAGGGTGATGAAGATCATGTAGATCATTGAGATGTTTTTTGGGGACCCTAATGAAGGAAAGTCTGTGTGAAAAAATCCATGTTTGAATTTTAACATTGGAAAGATACATTATAGGGATATTTAATCTCATTTCATGGTACTCTGGTAGTTCCTTTAATGATATATATTATATAATGTTTTCCCAGAACAACCATGGTGACTAAGATATATAGATATCATTTTTTTCAAGATATTATTGATGGTAAATAGATATTTTATGTGATTTTCAAATCCAATAACAATGTGAAGATAAAATGTATTCAATTTCATTTGGATGGATAAAAGTGCGGAGACATTCATGAATCTGGAGAGAAGTTTGGTCTGTAAACTAGACCTCACACTACCTTATAGTACAATGGGAATTCAATATAAAGTGAAAATCCCAATATTAATTACGATAAGTTTATTATATAATGGAATATTTATAACTTATTCCTTATTACAATTTAACATTTATTTATAAAATTAACCCACTCAATATTTTGAGATAGTTTCATTAATTTATGAATTAATTATATGGAATCATTATTATTATACTGGAATACATTAGATATACAGTGAAAAAAAAGTCAAGTAAATATTCACAAATAAGTATTTCAATATGTTCCATGGAATACAGTGATAGTTGATTAAATATTATCCCTAATCAATACATTAAAACCCTAGGAATGAAAACAAGGTTGTCGATGCCTTGAGGAAAATGGATCCTTCTTTCATAACCATGACGAAGATCACCAATGTGCCAATATTTATAGATATGAAAATGAAGTATATGGAGTTCAATATGGAAGTAAAATGAGTTTATCATTCTCAAATGTGGTTTTAATCATCTATACATTAATGGATTAAATTGGCATATAAAGAAGATGTGTTATTATAGAAGAAGGTGTGAAATCTTATGATGGTAGACCCTGAATTTGATGGAATGATAAGGTTCAAGAATCATGATTTTGTTTCATCAACATATAAATTGAAAAAGGATATATTAGTTTAAGCTCATAGTTTTTCATTTCTTATTCAAGCGAGGAGTATAAGAATGAATATATATTTGAATGAGTATTTCTAGTGGGATTGTCTAAAGAGTGTTATTCTAGAGTCTATATTGTTGTGTTTGGTGATCTATAATGTTATAGAAGAGAGAAAATAATTTATGAGGTGTTAAAACAAATAACCATACAATAATAGAAATGGAAAAACATCACCATTGATTTTATTTTGGAACTCCTCAAAATATATAAATGGGAAAATGTAATGTGGTTTTGATTCTATTTCCATAAAATTCTAAATAAAAACTAATCATTATTATATGAGATTTACTTGTTTATCATATTTATAGAATATATTATAATTATTTTGTAATAATAAATGGGTTAAAACATTATATTTTATCTAATCATGATATGATTTGTTCCTCAATGTTCTTGATAAATCTTTAATGGGTACAACATAATGAGTTATTTTTTATCACTACATATCATCCTTAGAAATACGATAAAATAGATAGAAAAATTAAATATCTAGGGGATATGATGAGAACACTTTATATGGATTTAAAATATGGTTGGGATCAACACATACCTATAGTTGAGTTTTCAACTAACAATATATTTCACTCAATAATTTAGATGGATCATTTTGAATCCCACTATGAAGATATGTGTAATACTCAAGTGTTATCATATAAAGTTGATGAATGGAATCTATCAAGGCCTAATAATGATGAATAAATGACATATAACATTTTATTTATTAATAAAATCATCTTGGAAGCTCAACGTTGGTGGAAAAATTATTCTAATAATCTCTGGTGTGATATAGAAATTTATATTGGTGAAAAAGGTATTGTTATAAATATATCCTTGTTGAAGATAATGTGGTTTGGAAATAAGGGATATTTAATCCCAATACATATCAGGGATATGGAAAATATTTATCTTATTAGAATAGTATCTTATCAATTGTCACTGCCACTAAATCCCTCCCATGTCCAAGATGTGATCCATGTATACCTCTTGAGCATGTAAATACTTATCCATCACATGTACTGAAAATATATATAATGCCAATATAGCAGGATCCTTATAATGAGTAACATCCATTGTAGATGATATATAATAGAGATAAACTGATATGAATCAAGAACACTCTTATGGTCATTGTTTTTTTGGTGAAATAGTGAGTTTAAAAAAGCTATGTAGGAACCTGTGTAAATGATGGAACAGAACAATCCCCATTAGTCTGTATAATTGTGAAAAATTGTGAGGGTGAAATTTGTTTTATCTTGGGTAAAATGTAACACCATTAGTTTAAGGAATTATTTTTTTTAATAATTTAATTTTCCTTAATATCATTCCATACAGGAAATACTTAGTTTATCTTGACCTATAGGTCACATAGAGTGTTAATAAACGGTAATATTTTATAAATATTTTTCCTTAAACATGACTGTTATAACATATTTTTTTACATACTATTATTTAAAATGATAATTAAATTTAACATTTTTGTATAATGCACATATATAGGGAAAAAATTAATAAAAAGTGCATAATATTTTAGAAATGTATGTATATGTTTCAAAAATACTATTTTCTCTAAAAATGTTTTATTTAATTTTCTGAAATAAATGTAAACATAACATTCTAAAATATTAAATAAATTATTTAAAATAATAAATAGGTTTGTTGAAATATACATGTTAAAATTATCCTGGTATGTATTCTTGACATTTTTTTTGAAAAGGTAATGTTTTCAATTAATAAAGAAAATATTGGATTTTATAGAGAATTATTACTTTATTTAAATAATTAATATAAGTACATAATATGTTTTAAAAAGTAATTTTTCAAAAAATATATATCTATTAATATTTTTAAGTTTATTATAATAAATTTAATAGTCAATTGTTATATAAAAATCATTTTAACCATTTGAGAGTTCTTTCTCTGGAAAACTGCATTTTAATCAAGTCGGTGGGATCAAATTTAATTTAGATTATCCACATATATGATTACAATTTTTCAAAAATGAATTCAAAATTTGGAATAAAAATAACATATAGTATATAATATGTTGAACATAACTTTTTATCATAATTATAAGTAAATTTTTTAAAACAATAATTACCATAGTGGAGGTTAAAATGGATTTTTGGGACTAAAACTATTATTAATAAAATGGCCTATAAATATTCAATCCACTTGTTTTATAGAAATGTTTATACATTATAGAATATAAGGTTCAAGAATAATCCATTTTTATGCCTTGAGGTTTGAGAAAAAAGTTGTTACACATTTTTATGTTAAAAAATTACAATTATATAACTCACCTCAAATATTAAAGACCACCCATCTCTTATCATATTCACACATCCAAAATAATTTAGTTGATCTAATTAAAACCAAAATACCATCCATAAATTCCTTCACTCGTCCAACAAGACTTATTATTATCATAATTATAATTTTGTAACGCCTTTTCTAAAAACCCAAGGATGTTACCTAAAGAAGTGGTAATGTTCTTCAATGTGTGTTTTTTTATTTCATCCTCCACCCCCAAAAAAATTTACTAATCCATGTTAATATAATAACCTTATAACTTCACATAAACAATGATTTTTTATACTATTTTAATGACATACATCTATCTCCTCTTCTCTCAAATGGGAAATGGTAACATCACTCATGTGTATGATGGACCAACACCTTATGAACTGATGTGACATATTTTCTGTCAAAACAACTCACTATTGGTTATAATGATTGATATAATGTATATATAGGATATATTAAACATACATATATAATATTTAATATTATACCACATATTCCATCTTAGTTTCCATTCCATGGAGGATACCAATACTACATTTGTGTGTAAGGCAGACTACCACCTTGCAAAGTGATGCGATTCATTTTTTACTAACACTTTTCATGGAAGGTAATTATGGTAATTTTAATGGATATATGTAAAATGTAGGTAATTAGGTTTATTATATAATGGAAAATTATTATTTATGTTTGTTTAATTTCATCTGTTGATAAAATGTAATTAGTGTTCATGCGTAGGTTTGGCCTTCCATTTCCATGAAAAAATACTTCCTTTTCTATCTATAAAGTATTTTAATTATTAAAGATATATATAAAAAGATTATATACGATATTTATATCATTTTTAAAATTATTTATATTATTTAAACAGTATCAATTTAGTAGGATTGAAAATACCATCTCAAATATACCCAAAAAAGCAAACCGTTATTGCCTGAAACATGACATTACCGAGGATTTGTTAAAAAATATAGTTAATAGACATCCTAAATTAATATTATATGGTATTATATATATAATTATGGTTATTAAATATATTAATAATATTATTATATTTATTTGACATTAGTTTTGATCACGCCTGAATGAATTCAATATTTATGGTATGAGACGTTTTTCTAAATTTTCCTTCTTTGGACATAATTTATGTTATGCACAATATATACTAATTATTTTAAATGTTATAGAATTAATATAATTATTTTAATTATAATCCATGTCTCATTTTATTTTATTATATAATGGATGATACAATTCAAAATATTCCATGTGGTATTTTCTTGATGTTACAATATTATAGTTTATTAGGATTTTTTATATCTATTATTACTATGATTAAATATAATGGGAAATATATCAAAAAAATAACATGATTTTATTTATCATTTTATGTCATGATAATACATGCTTCCCATTATTTTGGCATGTACATGTAATATATATTTCAAAAAAATAAAATATAATAATTTTCCCCCTTCTGTCAAATATGATTTTTCATCCATATTAATGTTTTAAAATTATTTTTTCAAATATATTTTATAAAATCTCAAGATATCGTTCAAAATCATTTATATCCTTGTTTTACATTCAAAAAAATTGTTTAAAAGGAATCATCTTTTATATTTTGGAATGATTTCATTCGACATTTACCAAAAATGTTAAAGTAATAATTGTTTTAATGTGTACGGAATTAATGGAACATTCCCCCATCATTATTACTAAATATTTAATGATTAATTTATATGATTCAAATTTAATTTTCAAAGACAAGTATTTCCAAACTAATTTTTGAAATTATACCGAATTTAAAAATTTAATGGATATGTTCATCAAGAAATGTAATAAATTATTTTTAAAGTCTCCTCTATAATATTATAATTTTATTTTCAAAAGAACTGATTTTGAAAGTTTTTTAGGTTTTAAAAAGTGTTTTTAAAAGTGGGAAATGAACTTTTGTAAACAAAATTTCCAAGTTATCATTCCAAAAAATTCATCTATTATGGCATCAATTGATGTTACTTATGAAATATGATGGATAATATCAAACAACACCAGACCTATTATATTTCAAAATGGGTAATGTATATGTTGATGAAATGTTTATGAAACTCATATTTTTATTATGGCATAATATATTGTGAATTGATGAGATGTTTTTCAAACCATCTTTCATTACATGAGTAATGATTTGATGATATGATGATTTTTGTATGATATTGTGGAACATATAATTATGGTTTTTATTATGACATGTGTGGGAGATATATCTCTATCCAATTCATTTGGTAAATATTTATATCAAGATATAATAATGGGAAATAAGTTGAAGGGGTTGATCCACTATAGAAAATAAGTTATTCCTTATCTATAATGGAAAACTTGTGTGTCTTGATTCACAAAGGGAAAAATTTTATAAGTCATGATCCACTATGTTTATGTTCAGGTTAGTCATCCATGACAACTGAATTGGTTTTTTATAATTCTGATTTTTCCACACTTTTATAACATGGTCTTCTAGTTCCTGAATTATTTATGATGATTTATCAATCTAATGGTCCATGTTATCTAATATGATAGTCATATTATGTCCTGAATCATGTTTATGATCTATGATAGCTTGGGTATAAACTTCCTTAGTTATTATCATGATCACAAAACCTTATTATCAATTTATAATTTCATATGATCATAGATTTACCCCTCTATTGTTTACCCTTAATGATCATTAGATCTCTCCTTTATTATAATTCCTACACCATCTTATGATTAATGTTATAGGTAGGGTATGCTTGATAGGAGTAAATTATTAGAATTTCATTATGGGAGATATTAAATATGTTTCATGAAATAAGAATATTATGTTTATAGTATGCTATGATAAGAAACTAAAATGGTTTATTGACATTAATTTATCTAATGTATTCAATATTAATCTAAATATTTGTGATATTTATGCATAAAAATATTGGTTAATTATAATATTCTTATTTGTGGGAAATTACCATGATTATTGGTTGATGGTGTTTATCTAATGTGTCATAGAAAACTAGGCTCACTATGGCCATGGTGGAGGTTGTGGTATGGGAAAATTTTTTGGTTATCACTACCAACATATGTTAGGTCCTTATGTATTCTATTTTTATTGAGGACATCACACAATAGTGGGAAGAACTAGGTTTCCAAGGTGGAGGGTTCAATTTTTTAATACGACTGATTGTTCCTGAAATTCCATAGGTGGTTAATATAACTATATGTAACATTAATTAGGGATCATGAAGAAAATTTGTAGTCATTTTCCCTATATTTAACTGGTCATTCTACATCATATGGTTCAAATTTCATATTGATGGTTCTTAAATAAGTGGTTTGGGTGTTCGTTTATTAAGTAGGGGTTAGGGTGACAAAATGTCTTCTTGGATTTCTATTTTGATTATCATTGTTTTTGTGGACTATATCTCTTACTCACCAATTACAGACCTTTTATGATTAAATTTGTTCTTCATTCATAATGTAGGTGGTCTAGAATTGAAACTCCAATCAACTAAAACCATTGTTTTTATTTTATTTGAGTCATATTTTTAACTAATTATTAATGAATGATTATAGATTCCATATAAATGTTTTTAAATTATATCCTTTTTCATTATAATTATTTAGAAATGGATCATGATATAAATTTCTAATTTCTTGAAATTGATTCATATTTGAATTTTATATAATATGTTTATCTCCAGAAAATTAACTATAAATGATATTATTTATTTTAATAATAATTTTTTTTCTTTTTCTTTGGAAAATAATGAATGAAAAGATCAATGAAATTTTAATAAAAATGATTATTTTATATGTAATCAGTTTCAATGAGAATAGTTTGATATAGGTTTTTGAAAAGGAAAGGAATGTTTAAAAACAGGATTTGGGGATTCTTTCATTATTATTGGTGAATGTGATTTGATATGAATTATTTTCACCTTGATTGATTTCTTTTAATCACATGGAATCATAAGAGGATAGGATTGTGGAAATGGATATTAAAACATAAAACTTATTATTTGAATTTTTAATATTATTGATGGTTAAATTCATGTTAACTAGATGAGTGTGTGGGTTTTTTATAATTTTGGTGGACTCATATTCCCCATTGGCTCGAGATCTTGTTATGTATTAACACCAGGAATTATATTACACTGGGAGTGCCTAAAACCTTGATGATTTACCAAACTAACCCTAGAACACGTAATCATAGTTCTATAATTAAAATTTAATTGTACTTAAGATTATTTATGAAATTTATTATCATTCATGTTTCGATGAAATGCCTAATCATTCCAAATTTGAGGGAAATGTTTATTTTTAAATTTTTTTATTATTTCTATACATATGACTGAAAGAATGATTTTTATGAATTTAGAAAAATATCATTATTCAATTTTTTATACTTATTTTAGAAAACTTGGTTTATCTAATATGGGTTTCTTGTGAAATACCATTATTGGATCCTACAACGATAGTGTTCCTCAAATAATACTTATGCCTTTAGGAATATATATAATAAATTTCCCCATTTCTAGGAAATGGGAAGGATTATATTAGAGGTGATGGGTATTTGTGATGGAGATACTTTTTAAGACAATTGAGAAATTTGGGCGTGTGACCTATTTTTACAATTAGATCATGGTGCTGATGTCAGTCATCATTTTTTTGATGTTTTGTACGTATATTCCATATCAAGTATTTCACTTTCACATATTTTATTTTTATTATTAGTAATGAATTTTCATTTATTATAACCCATAATTTTTTACATTTATGGATTATTATCATAGTGAAATGATTCCCTTTATTGATTTATTAATACCCATTTTCTAGGGGATATGATTTGGGGATTGATAATTCGCTTCTTTCAAAGTTGGGATTGATTTGGGTACATGTTTAGAAGGTTCCCTGTGATATTTCATGACATGTTGTTCTCAAAGGATGGTTTGTGTCACTTTATGGATGTTAATATATATTTTTTAACATCTGGTACATCAGATATAGGATTTTTTAGAATTGAGAGATAGCTTAAGAATGATTTCATATACATCTCTCATCATAGGGAGCATTAAATTTCCATGGGTGTTCAGAAAAAAGTGTCATTATAGAGTTTTCTACATTGATTCATGATTTTTAAATTGATTTGATTTGATATTATTATTATATGATTTTGTAATGAATTTTTTTATTTTAAATCATTTTCTATTGAAGTTACGTCATTTTTTATTGATGTTTTGTAGTACCATGTATCTAAGAAAATGTATGATCATGATTTTGGTAGTAGCGTATTCAGTCCAAACTACAATCTGTGGGGGTCTATCAATCCCTATATTTGATATCATTACATGTACTTGAAATTATTATATAATATATCTTGAACACGAGTTTCTTCATTTGAAACAACCATCTTTTTATTGAATAAATGATCCTTAGGTGGCAGAGTATTGGTTGGAAATGATTGAATGAAACATTGAGTTCTTTTAAATTTTAGGTTCCATAAAAATGATGTCTTTAATATTGAATCATGAAGGATCTAATATGTTTTATTTAAAAATTATAGTTTATGAAAAATAAAATTACTACATGGAGTTGAATAACAATAAGGCACAATTTATAGAGGTATCCAATAAGGATTCGATAGTATTGGATAAGTACATAGAGTTACTTATAGATAAATAAGGTGGTTGGATTGTGGATTTTGATGCTGATAATTTTAATTAAATTGATCAATATTCACCAGATGAGGTTCTGAATAAGAAGTTATTGGAATGGATTTTTGAGATAGATCATCATATGGATATTTTATCATATATATTTATACTGAATCTATCCTCATATAATGATATTCAAGATAGGTAAATAATGGGGGAAATTGAAATATCTAGTATGTCAGGTTTAATTGAAATTTTTTATACTCCTGGTCGTAGATTTAGCGGCTCTTTTAAGCGTAAAAGAATGTATAATGAGCATCGTGGTAGAAATAGTTGTGGTGATTTTTGATAAAAACACTTCTCTAATTCAGCTATACTGTCTATAAAAGTATCACTAACCATTTTCTAATGTTGGTTATCATGAACTCAAAGCATGATTAAAATGAGGAATTGAATATTTTAATCTCATATGGATGTTCTTGCCACCTGCAAAAGGGTATTAAAGTTTAAAAAAACCCTCACATAGGAATGATCATATCCGTACTAAGATAAAATGCCTTATAGTCAGATACATCATGAAAAATGTCCTTATGGACACAAACATCAATAATGGAAAAACATAATGTGATGGATGAATATCCAGAGGGAACTGATGTAGGTCCTATAATTGAGAGTGGTAAAATTTTGTTGCAATATTTTATTTTAATTTTTTATTTGATAACGGTTTCTCTCATTCTTTCATATCAACCAACAATATGGTCCTATTAAAAACTCCATCATAACTTATTAATTATGTGTTAGATATTATTACACCTCTCATGATGAATAGAAAATACATTATAGGATACCCCACTTATTAATTTTCAATATTAGAGATTTAGATCTTCTGTGACTTATTTTTCTTGAAATGAATCCTCTATATGTTATTATTATGAAGGACATGTCTTTTGAAATTAGTATATAGATTCATTTTCATCATTTAATGTTGTCTTACCTTGATGGGGGTGAAGTGTTTTTTGGTGAATGGGATCTTAGATCCAAAAATTAAGGATCAAATCATATTAATATTGATAGGTTAACATCCTTGTATGTTCTTTTAACTAGATATGGATTTCTCTTGTGGAGAACTTCCTCCAACAGTTGTTTATTATGATCCAGTCTTAGATATCTCTAAAGGGGTGTATTTTATCTATCAAATTTACATGATTACAAGGAATAAATCCAAAAATCATCGATCAATATATTATTCTTGGTAAACCAGATATATTTGGGAGTATTTTATTACAAATGAAGACACTAATTATAACATAATTTTTTTCTTCATTCTAAATAAATATCTTTGTGGATAATTGTAAATAATCTAGTAAATCTATTCATATCATTCATTGTATGCTTCTTGGATACATGGGGAGAGAAACATAATATGGGTGAGTTAAAATTCTTAGTAAGTGTAATTAAAGAGGATGTAATAAACAATAAATTAACATTTCATGGTAAATAACTATTTCAGTACTCCATTAAAATAACAGGATATGAAAAATAAATATGGCATAATAATAAACAAAAAAACATTCCTTCTAAATAACTGAATATTAATTTTATGCATAAAAATATTGGTGTAATATCTCATGGATGAATAATAACTAAATTTTAAAATGAAATACATCCATAGATATATCAATGAAAAATCACATCGATGAATAATAACTAAAAATAAATAAGGGAATTTCTTTATTATTGGATGTTATGATTATGAGGTATATGGTAGATTCACCTTCAATACCTTTCACAAGAAGTTTTACAAAATGCTTGGTAGAAACCCATCTAAGGATACTAGTCAAATGACCCATCCCATGAGACTATTGGTGCATCGAGGTAATTTTTTTAACTGGGCCCCACCCATGTCCTACCTGTTCAAAATATTCCTCATACATCCAATTATCTTTTTAACAATGTTCCATATCGAATACCCATATTGAATAATGAATAAATAATGATCAATATTTCCCAAAATAATCAAATCACTGTCAACATAGGCCCCATATGTAAAAAATTATACGGTTTAGGAAATATTTATATCAATGATAAATCATATGGATAATTATTGGAAATTAAATGATCATAAGAGATTTAATATCTCAAGGGGGAAAAGGAAATCATGGAAGTTAATCTTAATAATTTCCTTTACCAAATCAATCATAATCCACCCATATGAATATTAAGGATGATAATAATACAACTTACCCCATGTGGAGTAAAATAAATGGTTTTAGTTGTTGATTAATGTAAATTTTATAAAAAGAAATATTACAAAAATTATTGAGGAAAATATCATTTTTCATTGATTTTTTTAAAACCCTTTTCATTGAAGTAAAATTTAAAAAAAAAATTCATTAAAAATTAACCAACAAAAAATGTATAGTTATCTTGAAAGGAATAATGGCGGTTAAATCCCTATATGTCGTAAAAACTAAAAAGAACCTTCTATTTACACGATAAAAAGGTATGAAAAAGTCCTTACTCGGAAAGAGATATGAATATCCCCAAGAAAAATTGGTAAAATAAAACAATGGTAAAATTTATTTACCCAATCATTTTATTATTTATTTTGTTTTTTCAAATAAAACATGGTTTTTATTAGAAAATTGTTTCTCTGAAAAAAGAGATAAGTGATTATAGGTTTTATTTAAAACATTTTAAAAAAAATGAGTTCTAAAGAGGGGTAAAACGGTTTTAATACACAAAAGTTTTCATGAATAAGATAAGAGGAATGTAATGTTTTTTTTAACATTTATCATATAATTACCTATAATGTAATCCTTTGGAAGATAATTAGCATTAGTCTTAGGGTAAATAATCATTAAACATCACAAAGTATCCCATACCACATTAAAAAAATTTATATTAAAAAAATTATGATGGAATGATATTAAATGAATGATTAAGATTAGATTATGATAAAACTATTAATTATATATTATAATAAAAGGGGAAGTAGATATAGGACACAAAATATTTATTTTTTGAACATGAAATTAATCACACGGATGTAAAAAGTGTGATGATAATTTCTTACCATGTGTTTACATTGGGGTGAACATCCTTGAAATTCCTATATAATAAAAGTTTGTCACATTCCTAAATTCTTGATAAAAATTATCATTTTTATCATTACATTTATTTATCTCATTTCACTATTGTATACAACTACATAAACAATTATTTTTACATCTAGGGTTTTGATTAAATTGTTTTTTTGTGCCAAAAAAAATCTGGTAGGTCCACTATGCTGAAAGAGGTAAATATATAGAATCCAAAAAAATAATAATCATGAAATAATTGTCTTATTTACAAATCAATTATACTTTTATAATCAATCATTAAATATGGTTATGAAAATTGTACCAATGTTATAATCATGGAGATGGTTGGTCAACATACACATGTGTAACATTCTCATTTTTTAAAGATCATTATGGAAAATAGTTATGTATAATTAAAAATTTCCATAATTATAATAATTTTCATGAATACCATATTTTTTATGCATATATACTTATATATATAATTCTCACGATGTAGAAGAAATCACATCGTTTTGGGGAGGCTATAATCCACACATCCACTACCGACATTATCAATTTTTTCTGTGTGGAAGGATAATAAAGGAAATGGTTTATATATATATATATATAAACGATGATAATTGTGTTATTAATATCATATATATATTTATTATTTATTATATGTTCAATTATAATTATGCATTATACATTTAATAGATCGTGTGAATGAGTCACATTGCCTTGAGGGGATAGTAGTCCACACTTCATCAAATGATGTTATTATATTAATGTAAAATAGAAACTATAAACGTATGTCATGTAAAATAACTAATAAATTTTAAATAAATAATATATATAATATATATATATATATATATATATAAATTTTTTCGATCATAATGTTCATGAATTAATGTTGTAATTGGAAAAATGAATAATTATCATCTCATTAGTCCATAGTTCACTATACACAAAAACATTATGTGTGTTTCCTAATTGATGGAGGTGTCTGTAAGTGTAGTTAGAACTCATAAATAACCACATACTAGTATGTTGAGAAAACTTTTTATGTAATCATATAGTAATAATATAATGGATGTTTACAATTGAAAAAAAACTAATAATATTGAGAGAAAATGCTACCTCTTATTTGGGTAACTCTTTTTGGTTTGTGCCAAAAGGATTAATTTGATGGCCTCCATCCCAATGGGAGGATAGTAGGTCCAGGGTAGGAATGTTTAGAGACTACATGGGTAGATTATGGATAATACAATGTCTCTAGAGTGGTGTGAGTAAGGGGAGATGTGGCGACATTTTATAAGGAAGGAAAAAGGACTCAATTAGAATATTTTCATATATGTTAGGTGTACATATGTTATTCCTTATTAAAATTAATAACAAGCCAAAAAACTAAATAATAAATGGATAATGGCCTAATTAAGTATATATAATCTATTATAGAGGTTTTTATTGTTCATTTGAGTCCCTGAATATAAGGTTTAGTCTATTTTTAGGCCTAATAACACCTTAATCACTATAACTAATTTTAATCAATTTCACTAATCATTTTATTCGATAATTAAGTTGATATTATTACACTAATAATATAATCATTATTAAATTGGAGTACGATCTTTATTAGATATTCAAATCACAAAATCGATGAAATTAAAATTAATGTTAATCTTTCAAACAAATGGTCTAACAGGTTTAAGTTGAAACAAGACAAAAACATTATTGAGTTTTCATATTCAGATTACATGTGAAATTTTTTCTAATAAAATAATTTTTAATAATATATATAATAATTATGTAATTTCTTTTTAAATAAAATTTTATAAATAATTTATCATTAATAATTATTTAAAAAAATGGTTGTTTTTAAATAATATTCAGTGTTTTCACGATTCATCAAAAAATGAAGATTGTTAGAAAAATCGCACAAATTAAGCCTACTATACTTTTGAAAATTTTAATTAAATAATGATGTTTTTTTATAAAATTAAACTAATAGGAGTGTCAAAATTAATATTTCATATAGGGTCATTATTAAAAGGCTGTAAAATTGTTGTCAAAATGGGTTTTTTTGAAGCTGGGTTGGTTTTTATCTTATGATTATCAAATAAATTTCACGAATATAAAAAATATTTTAATAAATATATAAAATATATATTTCATTAAAATAATTATCTAATTTTAATTAATTAATTTTATTATGAAAAATCTCATTTGGAATCATATAAATAAAAATATTTCTTTTTTATGTCCAATTGGTTCTTATTTTCAATTATCATTAATTTATATACTATGAAATCATAATGAAATAAAATAAACCATATGTTTTCAAAATTTAGTTATAATTATTCATAAACACTAATTGAATCTCTAGTTTATAATATATTATATTAAATAATAATATTATAAAAATACATTATTATTATCTGAAACTTAGTCTTCTGTGTAATGCAAACCATCAAGGATGGTCGCTCGTGTGTGTAATGCTTGCTATCGAGGAAGTTATCTGTTTCATGTAACAGAATCAAACTTGGGAATTCATGAATTTAAATATATATAATCTAAATTAAATAGTAGATATATTATAAAATATCATGATATTATATTCCCTTATGCATATGGGGTCACGTGTCATAACAGACATTGAATAAGAAGTTGTACTTTAGAATTTAGGGGTTTTACATTCTCCTAAGAATAATTAAATTGTGTCCTAGAAATTTAAACTCATTAATACTGATATATTTTTTCATTCTTCTTATGTTGGAAATCACACATCGTGAGATGTTTTTCTAAATCATCCTCCATAAAAGAAAGAATACTATGTCAAATGGTGACATGGACTACCATGTTACAAGGTCTTTAATTATGAAAATATTAGTGTAATGTATAGATACATACTTGGAGGGAAAGAGAAAATATTTTTAATTATTTAATGAGCTCATCAATAAAAAATAAGCGAACGATAAATATAATTATGAGGGCCTCAACACCATAAAACTGCGATGATTTATATGGCTATTGGTTCAAAAAAATTAAAGTATTAAGAATTTTTTTTATTTAGAGGTCACTTTCCTAATGTTGGAAAATTATTTTACTACCTATGAATATAATGAAATATTCTTACGTGATAACATTCCATTTCAAATAAAAAATTATAAATTTTGGTTTGGATTTGATCAAATTCCAATTCATTCTTTACTTCTAGAATTCAATTTCGAAAAATAATTTTTTATTCTTGAAGAACTAAAAAATATTTAATGGTTTGTAAGTTATACGAAAGAGTGACAAGTATTGTAACGACCCAAAGTTTCATTAATGGAAAATCCCTCTTGATCCAGTTAAATGTTTCTTTATGAAAAATGTTTTTATAAGATGTCAACTTCTTTAGTTTTACGTTAAGATTTGTGACCATTACTTTTTAGTCGTTGACCAGTGATCATCTGAGTAGTATAAATATAAGGCTTTAACGAACCCATTTCTACTCAGACAAAGGAAGCGATGGCCTCATCCAGTATAATTGCCCCTTAAGAAGCCCATTTGTCAGAGCTCGGAAAAGTGGTGGAGTCTTTGGGCTTTGCCCTTGACCAAGCCCAAGCTGAGCTTCATCAAGTCAATCTCTAACGTGATAGTTTACGGGAAAAGTGGAAGTTGATTGAAATTACCACTCAAGTGATGTTATCCGAGCCGCCCCAATAGTCTGTCACCATCGCACACCTTACCCTTAGGTCTTATGCGGCTATATTAAGGGGTTATGTAACAAGTAAGTAGCACCATGTTCATTTACATTATTTTTGTATATAATAATGAATATAATTTCTAGTCATTTTTGATACATTGTAATTAGTTTTTAAAGTAAAAATGGTGTTTTTAGTTATTATTTAATAAAGAATTATATTTAATTAAATTAAAGGATTTTTTTAATTAAATAATATTTTAATAAAATATTATTATTAAGATTACATTAATTTTTATTAAATATAAATGATCTTATAATTTTATGAATGCAATTAAATTTTTTTATTAAGGTTTGAAAGCCATTTCTGTCAAAACCCGTGATTTTTTTTATATAAATGTCGGTTTTTATTTGAAAAGTAAAAATTCACATATTTAGAAAATTATTTAGATAAAATAAATATTATTTTTGGAATCAGGACGTCGAAATTATCCAACGTTGAATTTTTCATAATTTTCTGAGACAGTCAAATTTTTGGGTAAAAATTAAATACCATTTAAATATATAATGTGTTTTATGACATCATAATGACCCAATGGTGATGTAATAAAATACCATAATCCTTATGTTCGGCCAATACGTGTTTTATCATTAAAATAATGAGGTTTTGGGTTTGTTTGACTTACTTTTCAAAGCATTAATGGATCCCTCAAGACTTATTCAACACTTTGCCTTTTTAAATTAATTTCCATGGGAAGTGTGACTCACCTCCACCTAAGCAAACCTATTCTTTTAATAAGTTCGGACCTTGGACTTGTAAAATATTTTCTTCCTCTTTCCTTTTCCAGAAACCATGGGAAAATACCATGGGCTGGTTTGTGGTTTGGATTATTTTAATATAAGGGGTCCCAAACCTAAATAATAAAGAATTCCCTCACCTTTCCTATATAAACCCACCCAATCTCCCACTTCCTCCTCACTCAAAGCCCTTGGAGTTCGTCCAACCTCTGACCTACTCTCTCTAGAATCCTCCCAAGGTGCACCAATCTCCAAAGAAGCCTCTCACAAGCCTCTCTCTAGCCTTTGGAAGCACACTTCCATGTAAGGGTTTTTTTCTTCCTTTCTCATTTTTGTCAATTTTCATTAAGTTGTATTGAACTTTTAATTTATATTATGAATGTTGGGGTATGGTTTCGCACCTCTCCCATACTGCCCTCTTATTGTTTGAATGATGGGAGACCCCTTTCTCTCTCATTAAATGCCTCCCATGTACACCCGTTACTATGCCGAAATTCCGAAAGGAACCTTTTTTCCCCTTCTATATTCAAGAAATACTTTTGTATCATGAATCTAAATTCCTTTTCAATTGTTGGGACATGTATCTATATGACCTCCTTACTGTCCACTACATGTAAATATGATGAGGAACCCCTTTCTCTATCATCAACCTTTTTTTATGAATTCTTATGTCACGCCGTTACACTGCCAAAATCACACCGATTTTCTAAGCCAATATCATTGTGTAGTGAATACCATGCCCATGTCTCCATCAAGGGTATTCACCTTTATGAACATTTACTAATTGATTATAAAGTTTCATGTATGAATTCCACATTCCTTTATCGTGGAATAAATGATTATGTTTTATGAATCCATGTTGTATGATCCATGTGGCACACTTATGCATGAAATGAAATGTTTAAGAAGGGTGCGCCCTTTATAGAGCTCCAATGCATTAGGTAAAGTATAGTATCATGATACATCATGTGCAATGAGTGTTGAATCATGCTAATTCAATTGCAACGAGGGTTTACTCGTGATTCTAGTGCAATGAGGGTTTACTCATGCTCCATGTGCAATGAGCCTTGGCTCATGCTAATTCAATGTTAAGTGTTGTTGCCACATTTCCATGTTTTGGTTATCATGCTTTATCATGCCTTTATGTTCATGTTACTCTAATGCTCTATTTATGTTCCTATTTCCTAACATGTATTTTACTCCTCATGTTATTCATTGTGTACTCCCTTACAGGGCTTTATAGCTCACCCTTTTCTTATGCATGTCCTCAGGTTACCCCATGCAATGCTAAGTACGAAGGAATGTAGTGGTCATGTAAAGGAAGTTTTCAATAAAGATGTTGTATTTCAAGTTTAAAGTTTTTATGTAATTATCCAAACCCCCAAAGACACTAAACCTCTCGATCTTCTTTGTTGTATCATGTGAAGTTTTATGTAATAAAGCATGCTTAAGTTGTAATAAAAAGCAGGGTTGTCATAGTTGGTATCAAAGGATAGGTTTAGTTATTTTTGGGATTATGAAACCCTAGTAAAGACTTAGATACAAGACTAAGTATAATAAAAGCATCCCTAAGTTTTGGTAAATACTATGTAAGTGGTTTATCAAACAAATACATCCCTGTCTGGATACGAGCAGGTAGAGGCGGCTCTGGCACAGATGTATCCTAGGGGTAAAACCCGAAAACACCGCTTTGAGCTAGACTCGAACGGGAACTAGTGCACGACAACGGGCCTTGCTGCACTCTTGGTTACGACACTCCTGGGGGATATGTTTTGATAAATTCACAATCTTAGTATGAACCCTTATTAAGGGAAAAATGCCCCTAAGAATATATGTTAGAAGGAAGATCATGAAAAGCCTGGATTGAATCCTATAGACTCATGAGTTAAAGAGATTAAAGATTATTTATAAGTCATCAAATTTTGTCTTTGGATTACCCTTTATGTGTTACCCCTAACTTTCCTTTTATTCCAGCTAATGGCCGGTAATAGGAGAACTCCGGATAACAACCGTTGTGAAGATCAGTGTGATGATTGTACTTATGAGATGCCCAATCCAATGGGAGCGGGAATCGCGAACTTTGCCACGCTTCTCTCTCAGCTAACTCATATTTTGAATAGAAACACTGGTCAAGAGGAACGTTCAACCCCCCCTAAGAAAGAACAAGTCTCTATTGAAAGCTTCATGAGGCAAAGGCCTCCTACTTTTAGTGGATCATCTAATCCCACAATCGCTGAAAAATGGATCAACTCCATTGAAAAGATATTGTCCATCCTCCAATTCTCTGAAAAAGAGAAGGTTCTCCTAGCGTCTAATCGTATGGAGGGTGAAGCTGATCAATGGTGGACGCTGATCAAAAATATGAAGCCTGAGGAGGAGATTGAGGCTTTGGAATTGAAGGAATTCCAGAAGATGTTTTTTGATAAATATTTTCCATGCACCCTTCGTCTTAAGATTGAAAGGGACTTCCATTCCCTCAAACAGAAAGATGAAGAATCTGTGGGAGTGTACGAGGAAAACTTCACAAGGCTTGCACGATACTCTTCCGGCTTTGTCGTTACCCCCGAATGCAAGGTTGACCGCTTCTTTGGTGGGCTGAATCCTATCTTGCGGAAAGCATTAGCGATCCGTGACTTCGACAGCTATGAGAAAATTGTCCGATGTGCCCTCAAGGTTGAAATGGAGATCGGAGAATCACAGGGGTATCATGGGGACAAGAAGCGTAAGGTGGACTTCAATGCTGGTGGTCCGATGGATAAATCCAACGGCGCTAAGAAGTTCCAGCACCCAACTTGCCAAAAGTGTGGAAAGAAGCACCCTGGAAATTGCCTTAGGGGGACAAGAAAATGCTTCATGTGTGGAAGAGAAGGGCACCTAGCTGTTAACTGTCATCAAGAAGGACCCACGGCTACGACAGAGGATAGGAACGCTCCGTTCGATCCTCAACGCGTTGTTCAATGCTACAAATGCAAAGAACCGGGTCATTTTGCAAATTAGTTCCCTAATCCAAGGGTTATCGGAGGCAACCAGAAACCTCCAAGACAGCAAGTAAGAACTTTTTCCATCACTTCTGCCGAAGTGAACCTCGACAACGAAGTGGTGACAGGTACGCTAGTTATTCATTCAAGAATAGCGAACATACTTTTTGATTCAGGTTCTACGCATTCTTTTATATCTAGAATGTTTAGTAGAACAATAACAGCACCACCAAAAATCCTGGAAGTAAAGATGTCGGTGAGGACGACAAATGGGGAAATCATTGCATCCCATGAATATAAGTCCTCCCCTGTTATAATATGTGGATTGAATTTCCCGGCGAACCTCGTCATACTCCCTTTGGTGGAATTTGATACAATTCTTGGAATGGATTGGCTTTCCTTATATAGAGCCAACATAAATTGTCGGGAGAGGGAAATCACACTCCATATGGAGAATCGACCCCCGATTCTTTACAAGTGTCAGGAGGAAGATGAATCTCCTTTAGCTCTATCATCTCAAGCATGGATATTATTGCCTTATTAGCACGCATATCTGGCTCAGATGATTGAGTCCAAGGAAGAAACCACCTTTGAAGAAATTCCTTTTATGAGGGAATTCACTGAAGTATTTCCCGAGGAACTTCCTGGTCTTCCTCCAAGAAGAGATGTTGAGTTCTCAGTTGAACTTATCCCTGGGGCGCTATCAATATCCAAGACTCCATATAGAATGGCTGTTGTTGAGCTTGAAGAGATGAAGAAACAACTACTGGAGAATCTGGATAAAGGGTTTATATGCCCAAGTGCATCACCATGGGGTGCACCAGTCCTCTTCGTCAAGAAGAAGGATGGGTCAATGCGGCTTTGCATCAATTATCGTTAACTTAACAAAATCACGATAAAGAATAAGTATCCTCTCCCAAGAATCGATGACTTGTTTGATCAGCTGTGTGGAGAACAATACTTCTCCAAGGTGGACTTGCGGTCGGGATATTATCAAGTAAGGGTGAAGAAGGAAGATATCCCCAAGACCACTTTTCGTACAAGGTACGGGCACTATGAATTCATAGTAATGCCTTTCAGACTCACCAATGCTCCAGCAATATTCATGGACTTGATGAATAGAGTCTTTAGAGATTACCTAGACAAATTTGTGGTAGTCTTTATAGATGATATTCTAATATACTCCAAAACCAAGGAGGACCATGAGGAGCATTTAAGAACTGTACTGGAGACTTTGCGCAAGGAGAAGCTCTATGCCAAGTACAGAAAGTGTGAGTTCTGGTTGAAGGAAGTCTCATTCTTGGGCCATATCATCACAAGCAATGGGATATCTGTGGACCCCTCCAAAACAGATGCAATTGAGGGATGGACGAGGCCAAAATTGGTAACTGTTATCCGTAGCTTCTTGGGGTTAGCTGGATATTATAGATGATTTGAGAGAAATTTCTCACGATTGTCCAACCCTCTTACCAAGCTAACTCGAAAGGGAGTAAAGTTTTCTTGGAGTGATGAATGCGAAGAAAGCATCAAGGAGTTGAAAAGGAGGCTTATCACTGCACCCGTGCTCACTTTACCCACAAGTGGGGAGCTTTTTGTGGTATTCAGTGATGCTTCGAAGAAGGGCTTAGGATGTGTGCTGATGAAGAATGATAAAGTGATATCCTATGCCTCAAGGCAGTTGAAAATCCATGAGTGAAACTATCCAACGCATGATCTGGAGTTGGCGGTGGTGATCTTTGCCTTGAAAATCTGGCGGCATTATCTCTATGGAGAGAAATGTGAGATATATACTGACCACAAGAGTCTTAAATATATATTCAAATAGAAGGAGATTAATATGCGCCAGAGAAGATGGATAGTGCTCATCAAGGATTATGACTGTTCAATACATTACCACCCTGGGAAAGCAAACAAGGTGGCGGATTCCCTAAGTAGAAAGGATCCAGCTATTCTATCAATGATGAGAATTGAGAAGGATCCAATCTTCTTAGACTTGATGAATATGGATGTGGGAATCATAAAGAAGGGAACATCATCAATCCTTTCACAAATGATTGCTCAACCATCTCTTTTGGAAAGGATAAAGGATGGTCAAAAGGATGATGCAGGAATCCAAGAAAAAGTGGAAGCTATCAGAAAGGGAAAATCCTCAGAGTTTAATGTTAATGAAGAAGGAATTGTGCGGTTTGGGAAAAGACTATGTGTTCCATAAAGTTCGGAGCTGAAGAAGGAACTTTTGGATGATGCACATAGTTCAAATTTCACTATTCACCCAGGGAGCACAAAGATGTATCGAGATCTCCGAGAAAACTTTTGGTGGGATAATATGAAGAAGGAGATCGCTGAATATACATCACAGTGCCTGGTGTGTCAGCAAGTGAAGTCAGAGAGGCAGAAGTCTAAGGGGATGATGCAACCATTGCCCATACCAGAATGGAAATGGGTGAACATCACCATGGACTTCGTCACTGGACTTCCAAGGACATCCAAAGGCAACAATGCAATATGGGTTGTTTTGGATCGTCTTACAAAGACTGCACACTTCATTTCTATTCGAGAGGATTTCTCTTTGGATCAACTGGCACGGATATATATCAGGGAAGTGGTACGGTTGCATGGAGTACCACTATCTATTGTGTCTGACCGAGATCCAAGATTTACCTCTAAGTTTTGGAAGAGTCTTTAACATGCTCTGAATACTGAACTGAACTTCAGTACGGCCTATCATCCTCAAACTGATGGCAAATCCGAGCGGACTCTCCAAACACTTAAGGATATGTTGAGAGCATTCTCAATGGACTTTAAAGGAGGATGGGATCAACATCTTCCTCTAGTTGAGTTCTCTTATAATAATAGTTTCCACTCGAGCATCCAAATGGCACCATATGAAGCCCTGTATGGGAAATGGTGTAGAACACCGGCATGTTGGGATGAGGTCGGTGAACGTAAGCTGCTTGGACCAGAAATGGTCGATGAAATGGTGGAGAAGGTGAAAACCATTCAGCAGCATATCAAGGCAGCCCAATGTCGACAGAAGAGTTATGCAGATAATCGTCGACGAGACCTTGAGTTTAAAGTCGGAGACATGGTTTTTTTACGCATATCTTCATGGAAGAAGGTCATGATGTTTGGAAAGAATGGGAAGTTAAGTCCAAGGTACATCGGCCCCTTCGAGATTCTTGATCGTGTTGGGGCTGTGGCCTATCGACTAGCACTTCCACCTACTATGGCCAATGTGCATGATGTCTTCCATGTATCCATCTTAAGGAAGTACATACCAGACCCTTCACATGTACTCTCTTCCGAGGTGGTACAATTAGAAGGAGATCTTTCTAATGAGGAGAAACCAGTGAAGATCTTAGATCGTAGAGAAAAAAAGTTCTACGAAATAAGACAATGCCCCTCGTCAAGGTGTTGTGGAGAAACCACAAGTTTGAAGAAGAAACTTGGGAGTCGGAGAATATGATGAAGCTAAGTTACCCACATTTGTTTTAGTGTGGGAAAAGGAAAATTTCGAGGGAGAAATTTCTTAAGGGGGGAATGTTGTAACGACCCAAAGTTTTATTAATGGAAAATCCCTCTTGATCAAGTTAAATTTTTCTTTATGAAAAATGTTTCTATAAGATGTCAACTTCTTTAGTTTTACGTTATGATTTGTGACCGTTAATTTTTAGCCGTTGAGCAGTGATCATCTGAGTATTATAAATATAAGGCTTTAACAAACCCATTTCTACTCAGACAAAGGAAGCGATGGCCTCATCCAGTAGAATTGCCCCTTACGAAGCCCATTTGTCAGATCTCGGAAAAGAGGTGGCGTCTTTGGGCTTTGCCCTTGACCAATCCCAAGCTGAGCTTCATCAATTCAAGCTCGAACGTGATCGTTTACAGGAAAAGTGGAAGTTGATTGAAATTACCACTCGTGCGATGTTATGCGAGCCGCCCCAAGAGTCTGTCACCATCGCACACCTTATCCTTAGGTCTTATGTGGCTATTTTAAGGGGTTATGTAACAAATAAGTAGCACCATGTTCATTTACATTATTTTTGTATATAATAATGAATATAATTTCTAGTCATTTTTGATACATTGTAATTAGTTTTTAATGTACATATGGTGTTTTTAGTTATTATTTAATTAAGAATTATATTTTATTAAATTAAAGGATTTTTTTTAATTAAATAATATTTTAATAAAATATTATTATTAATATTACATTAATTTTTATTAAATATAAATGATCTTATAATTTTATGAATGCAATTAAAATTTTTATTAAAGTTTGAAAGGCATTTCTGTCAAAACCCGTGAATTTTTTTTATATAAATGTCGGTTTTTATTTTAAAAGTGAAAATTCACATATTTTGAAAATTATTTAGATAAAATAAATATTATTTTTGGAATCAGGATGTCGAAATTACCCAACGGGGAATTTTTCATAATTTTCTGAGACAGTCAAATTTTTGGGTAAAAATTGAATACCATTTAAATATATAATGTGTTTTATGACATCATAATGACCCAATGGTGATGTAATAAAATACCATAATCCTTATGTTCGGCCAATATGTGTTTTATCATTAAAATAATGAGGTTTTGGGTTTGTTTGACTTACATTTCAAGCATTAATGGAGCCCTCAAGACTTATTCAACACTTTTCCTTTTTAAATTAATTTTCATGGGAAGTGTGACACACCTCCACATAAGCAACCCTAATTTTTTAATAATTTCGGACCTTGGCCTTGTAAAATATTGTTTTCCTCTTTCCTTTTCTAGAAACCATGGGAAAATCCCATGGGATGGTTTGTGGTTTGGGTTATTTTATTATAAGGGGTCCCAAACCTAAATAATAAAGAATTCCCTCACCTTTCCTATATAAACCCTCCCAAGATCCCACTTCCTCCTCACTCAATGCCCTTGGAGTTCATCCAACCTCTGCCCTACTCTCTCCAGAATCCTCCCAAGGTGCCCCATGCTCCCAAGAAGCCTCTCACAAGCCTCTCTTTTTCTTTCCTTCTCATTTTTGTCAATTTCATTTAAGTTGTATTTCCCTTTTAGTATCAATTATGAATGTCGGTGTATGGTTTCGCACCTCTCCCATACTTCCCTCTTATTGTTTGAATGACGGTAGACCCCTTTCTCTCTCATTAAATTCCTCCCTTGTACACCCGTTACTATGCCGAAATTCCGAAAGGAACCTTTTTTCCCCTTCTATATTCAAGCAATACTTTTGTATCATGAATCTAAATTCCTTTTCAATTGTTGGTACATGTATCAATATGACCTCCTTACTGTCCATTACTTGTAAATATGATGAGGAACCACTTTCTCTCTCATCAACCTTTTTTTATGAATTCTTATGTCACGCCGTTACGCTGCCGAAATCACAGCGATTTTCTAAGCCAATATCATTGTGTAGTGAATACCATTCCCAAGTCTCCATCAAGGGTATTCACCTTTATGCACATTTATAATTGATTATAAAGTTTCATGTATGAATTACACATTCCTTTATCAAGTAATAAATGATTATGTTTTATGAATCCATGTTTTATGATCCATGTGGCACACTTATGCATGAAATTAAATGTTTAAGAAAGGTGCGCCCTTTATAGCGCTCCAATGCATTGGGTAAAGTATAGTATCATGATACGTCATGTGCAATGAGTGTTGACTCATGCTAATTCAAGTGCAATGCGAGTTTACTCGTGCTTCATGTGCAATGAGGTTTTACTCATGCTCCATGTGCAATGAGCCTTGGATCATGCTAATTCAATGTTAAGTGTTGTTTCCACATTTCCATGTTTTAGTTATCATGATTTATCATGCCTTTATGTTCATGTTACTCTAATTCTCTATTGATGTTCCTATTTCCTAACATGTATTGTACTCCTCATGTTATTCATTATGTACTCCCTTATTGGGCTTTATAGCTCACCCTTTTCTTATGCATGTCCTCAGGTTACCCCATGCAATGCTAAGTACGAAGGAATGTAGTAGTCATGTAAAGGATGTTTTCAATAAAGATGTTTCATTTCAAGTTTAAAGATTTTATGTAATGATCCTAAGCCCCAAAGAAACTAAACCTCTCTATCTTCTTTGTTGTATCAAGTGATGTTTTATGTAATAAAGCATGCTTAAGTTGTAATAAAAAGTAGGGTTGTCATAAGTATAACTATATGACATTAACTGTATTTCTAATACAATATGATTCAAAGATTACTCTCTAAGCCTAAAAATTGACGTGATTGGTTCATCATTATTATTAATTCATCATATAATTTAACTAAAAAATGAAAAATTAATCAGGACAATGCATAGGTCAGTTATTTGCGTGAAACCATTATCATCCTTTGGTCATGTGTTCAAGACATGCAGACTTTCCATATTTTATTTTTGTCATCCATCTTACATGTTTTACTTTTCAAAAACAAAACTAATATAATTTCTAAAATAAATTTAACATACTTCCTTGCAATTAGATTAATCGCTAAATATCCTTTTAAATAATGTAATAAAATCTCAATACATAAGTACTTTATCCACTAATTTCCACATTTCTCTTTCCTTGGTATAGGGATTATCCATAATATTATTCATTGGATTTCTATACAATGTCACCTTTTATCTAATGAAAAACACTTTAGGTTTAACCAGGGTTATTAATTGTCAAAATACACCATAGTGGTTTATAAACAATATGTGAAATATCCAAAAAATGTACCCCATGAGTGTAAAACCAGGTGCACAATAAGGCTCGTTGTCTTTTAATAGGTTACCTTGGGATAAGCTTGGAACTCTTTGTATGAGTTTTTACTCCATGGTACATTTATTCCAAAACAATTTTCACATGTAGTATCTCGATATGGATGTATTTCTAGGAATAACATCATAATATATACATTACCAAAAATCTATGGTGTTCTTCTAAACATATCCTCAAATTATTCATTAGGTTTTTGTTCTATAAAAAATGTTTTCAAAAATGTAGTTCTCAATAATGTTACAAAAATTCACATGATTCCAATATTAGTGACCCATCCATAGATATCCTACATCTGATGTCTTCTATTAATTAAATTGGCATGATTACAAGGAATCAAGCCCTCAATGACAGATCAATTTAGTGATATTTTTAATCAAGTTATATAAATTAGTATTGTAATAAAAATAAATAAACAAATTACAAAATAATTTTTGTCTTATATATGTATATTAATAACATTTAGGGTAACTCCACACCATCCAGTAAATCTATGAATATATTTTAATGTATGCTTCTTGGGTACCTGTGGAAAGAAACATAATAAGGGTTTTCTCAAATGTTGTGTATGGGTTTGTGAATAGGAATAAATAATTAATAAATGGGAATAAATTAATGTGAAAATGTAAATAAATTATAAAACATACCATAAATATAACTAGAAATGAAAAAATACATATAAAAAGTAATAAACTTAATCAAATTCTATCTAAATAATTGAAAATTAAAATTTTATCCATAGACATGTTGATGAAAATATAATGGATGGATAATAACAGAAGCCTAAAAATGAAATACATCTATAGATATGCGAAAAAAATATCATGGATGAATAATAACTGAATATAAATGATTTAAATGAATTATTATTGGACACCATGTTTCCAATTTACATTTTACCTTTGTCATCAAGACCCTTCACAATATAGTTTAAAAAATGATGGGTAAAAGTAACGACCCAATATTTTATCAATGAAAAATCCGTTTGATCTAATTAAATGTATTATTATGAAAAATGGTTATATAAAATTTGAAATTCAATATTTTTATGTTTTTGGATATCAAAATACCATTAATAATTGTTACCGTTTCTAATGTAGTCGTTGAATAGGGATCACATAATTAGTATGAATAAAAGGCTTTTACAAATCCAATTTACTCAATCAAAGGATACAATGGCCTCATCCAGTAGAATTTTCCCATAAGAAGCCCATTTTTCAGAGCTCATAATGAAGGTAGCGTCATTGGGATTCACTCTTTAACAAGCCCAAGACAAGAATCGACACATTAATCTAAAATGGAACCCCCTATAAGAGAAGTGGAAGTTGATAAATATTACCACTCGAGCGATGTTATCAGAGCCACCCCATGCGCCTGTCACCCTCACACACCATACCCTTTGGCCCTATGTGAGATTTTTAAAGGCATATGTAACAAGACATTAGCACTATGATTTTGTGCATTATTTATTTATATAAAAAAGAATATACATTCATTTTATTATTATTACTTTGTAAATAGTTTTTAAAGGACAAATAGTATTTTTAGTAAATACTAAATTATGAAATATAATTTGATTAGTCACTAGAATATTGAATTAAATAATATATTAATAAAATATTATAAATATCTATTTAGTTTTTATTATTTAAAATTGATCATATAATTTTTATGAATACAATTGTAATTTTTATTAATGTTTGAAAGCTGTTTTTGTTAAAAACCATGATTTATTGTTAAATATCAGTTTTTATTTTAAAAGTGATAATTAACATATTTAGAAATATATTTTGATGAAATTAATATTATATATAGAATCAGGATGTCAAAATTATTGAACTGTGAATTTTTGGTTATTTTCTGAGACATGGAAATTTTTGGGTAAAAATTAAATACCGTTTAAATATATATTGTGTTTTATGACATCATAATGACCCAATAGGGATGTAATAAAAACTATAAATTTTATGTTCGGAAAATATAAGTTTTACCATTAAAATAATTTGATTTTAGGATTTTCTTGTTTTAATTTAGAGAGCATTAGTGAACCCTCCAAGACTTATAAAACATTGTAGTTTTTTAAATTGATTTACCTTGAGAGTGTGACTCATCTCGAAATAAGAAACCATCTTATGTTAAGAATTTCATACATTTTATGTATCACCCCAAGATATCATAGTATGATTTTTCATTAATGTAATTCAATAGCTTTCTCTATACGCAATACCGAGTTCGAGCACACCACAACTTAACAAACTAGTCATTTAAAAAGTATTTATGAATAGTATTAACTGAATTTTCAAACTTACATACTCTATATAATTTTTACACCCATATTATGTGTTTCATCGACATAATATAATAACATGTTGAATTTTTCAGATAAAGTAAGTGTTTTCCAAAAATGCAATTTTACCGCCTACTAATGGTAAACTTGTTTTAAATGAAATATCTTACAGATAAATATTAAATTTGAAAAAAAAATATACTACACATTTAAAATTCGGACATAAAAATTTAATTTGGATAAATTTTCATTGTTTTTATGCCAACTTTCAAAATTTGATGAATAATGAAAGATGATAATATTTAATTGAAACCAAATTTTTTTAATCAAAATAATTTATATAGTTAAATTATACATTTGAATTGTTTTGAAGTATATTTAGATTATATTTTTTCATTTAATACAATGTAGGTTATTATTAGTAATTTTATATTTAAATTTTACATAAGCACATTTCAATATTTAGATAGTTTTTACTTATTAAAACCCCACTTTTTTGTTTTGACAATGTAAATTAATTTTATATTAATAAATTAAACTTCTATGTTTTGAATTTAGTAAAAAAAACCTTTATTTTTGAATTTATAATATCAAAATAAAATTTGGGTGAATTTTTGGTATTTTTCTGAAAACATTAAATTTTTTGATGAATAGTGAAAAACACTGCGTTTTTTGTTCAAAATTGACTTCTTATTTAAATAATTAGTTATTTTGTTTTAATTTATTTTAGGTCAAACTAGATGCATAATACCTATATATGTTCAATGTAATTCATTGCAGTAATTTTATAATAATTGTAGATATGTAAAATTTTACTAAACAGCTTACTGTCTTTTACCCACCTAGTAGGAGAATTTGAAAATTTGTATAAAACATAATTTTACCGCTTATGTGAGTTGAATTTCAAAAATACAAGGGACATTGTTACTATAAGTAAGTAAAATTTGGTTCTACAAGATGAAAATAATTTTTTGTGAATAGTATCTTTTGACTTTTATTTGTCACCGTTAAAAGTAAATAGGGTAAATAAAGGTAAAAATGATATTATAATTACCCTAACACATGTCCTAATTTTATTGGATAAGTGTAATTATAACAAAAACAACCTCAGTAATAAAAAATTATCCTTTAGGTCCACATATATTAGATTAGTACATTTATTATTATTTTATTTAAAGAAGAGTAAAAAGCGTTAAATTCAATTTTTATTAACTAAACCATTTTTAATATATGGTTATACAAAAGATAAAATTTACTATAAATATTAATTAGAAAGATAAAAATATTTCCTATACAATGGTATTCTATTTATAAATTTTTGATATTAAATAATTAAATGTATTTATGACAAAATGATGATGTAGTAATTACCTTTTTAATGAAATATTAAAATAGTTTCTATTATAAATATAAAAATCAATATAATTTAAAGGTTTTGATTCCATACACTAATTCTATAGGTTAATATCACATGATAGGGAGTATTAGAGAAATTATTTTCGAATTGATAAGCTTTTTATGACTTTTACAAAAACAAAATACCAAATAGTGTCAAAATTGACATTGATTAGTTTTTAAAACAAATTCTATTTTATTGGTTGATATAATATTACTAAAAATATAAAGTTCAAAAAAGGGCTTAAATAATATTATATATTTAATTAATGAAACATTTGAGGTTCTCTTAGAATTTTAGAGTATGCTTATTAAGCATATAGTGTAAGAATATAAGAAGACATGGTAAAAGTTAAACAATTTAACTAAGAGTTAAATCTAAAATATAAGGTTAAAATGGTAACCTAAATATGTCTAAAACCTATTGGTTTAGAGTATCTCGATCTATAACCACTTAAATCTTGAAATAAATTAATTTGGATCCATTATAAATTGAATCTGGTTGTATAATAAATTAATATTTTAATCATTTCCTAAAGTGACCCCCACCCCTCTTATAAAACAGCACTTCTGCTTATCTCAAAATCACACCTTCGAAGCCTTTTTTATCAGTGAGACCCTACTGAAATATCCTCCCAACACCCACCACATAAACCTAGAGTCCATAAATTGGTTACAAATCCAACCTAAGGATCCCTTTTGATCAACCCAAAAAAATACACCTGAAAAAGAGGTAATAATTTCACCACCCTCTTTCATGTTCTTTTCTTCTTCCTCTTCCTCTTTATATGTTGCTCCCATACAAAAATAATAACTCTAGTACCTCCAAAATACTATTATATTATTATAAATATGGTACAACCATATTATTTATTCTATCCATCCTATAAATGACAAAGTCACCTTGCGTGCGTACGTACAGCTTACCGTCTCCATATCATGGTGTAGTTTTTTATTAAAACACTTCATTATTTGGATTTGTATACTAATGAGTATAAATTATGTAAATAGTAAATATTAAACATTAATTATTCTGTATATTTGATATACCATCCAATTACATATGGTATCACCATCAATATAATGATATTGTCGCTCATGCGTAAGTAAGGATTACCATCTCCACAAACGTTGTGAGATTCATTCCACATCATAATCATTCAATAATAATTTTCATTTTATAATTAAAAATAATGTTTAAGATTTTAAAATCATTCTGAAAATGAATCAAATAAATCATATCCATAATAAACATGGATTACGTAACCAATCATATAATGGATAACAAATCAGTTAACACCCGAAATGATGATACTATTAAAATATTATTAACAAATAAATATTATAAGATCATATATGATATCATATTTATGTATGTGATTCTAGTATAATTTAATAATAATGATTTAACTATTATATAAGAGATTAACAAACCATCGAATAAGGAAATGTACAAGGTAAGGTCCAATTCTGCAATCTCTTTATTATCCGAGTTTTTTTTACGTAAGTATCTACTGGAACATTTTTATTTTCCATGTCCATGTTTCATAAATAAATTAATGGGATTCTTATTGTGGGAATTTTTTACAAAAAAAATCATTTTAAATGTTTTAATTATTTATTCTTCTAAACCTTTCTCAATAATGTCCATGATTTCAAAATGGTTTTAAGGATTTATTTATATGGACATGAATGTTTTAAAATGTTAATTCTATTAAAAAGTTTTAAAGTGGTATCAGACACATTGATTCCAAGATATCTGTAAAAATAACATCATTTATAAATTTTTTACTTTTAAATGATTTCATGACAAAGAGATATTTCTATCCAATATTTTTCCTGATCATTTTCTTCTACGTCAACAACCTTTACAGGATATTATTCTTGATCGAGGTTGATTTATTATGATACAAATATTCCATATTCTGATGAAGGTTTTGTGATATGTTTTGCTGTGGAAGTATTATTTTTATATTATTCATGGTTTATGGAAAATGTATTGACATTCTGTATTCTAGTTTTTATAAAAATTTATATGTTATGTTTAAACTATTTCTTATGAGGAATGCATTGGACTTAGTAAGTGACAGGAGGAGCCTGCTATTACTCATCGATTCATCTGTAGGTCTCATGAGACAAACTAGTGTCCTGGCACAAGGCCTTGAAAAAATATTATTTGTAGTCTTTTCATAAGGCCTTGACAATGTGGTTATGAATTCTGGGATTATACATTCCATCATTATGAAATTGGATACTGATATTGAATGTGATTATTCGACAAGTATAATATCTATGTGAATAAGTAAATTGCATTATTTGAATTATATTTGTCATATTAGGTTAAAGTTTATGTTTAAAAGTTTTATGTTTTATTCTTATACATTTCCTTAAAATTTTATGCTTATTTATGAATGTTTTTTCTATATTGTTATCCTTACTAAGAATTTGATCTCACTCCATTATATGTTTTATTTTTCCCAGGATGTGAAGAAGTATATTATGACTAACCTATATGGATATTATAATAGATATGAATGTCGTCAACTGAGAAAATTTTATTTTTATGTTTTTATTTTATAATGTAATTTAAAACTTACGAATGTATCTAGTACATCCAAGGATACCAAACTGACCGATCATTCCGGATTTGATCCGTTTTTATCATGACAATGATATATAATAATGCACCGACTCGGGGTAACTGGAGTTGGGGCATTATAGTTGGTATCATAGTTAGTTTACTACATACCGTGGAAACTAGATTTAGAAAAACACCGCTTAGAGAACATTACCTTAAGATAAACTATGAGGATTATTATAGAAGAACATCCTAGAATTTTTGTAACGTAGAGATTTTGTTTATTTAACAAGAAATACATCCTTTTCTAGATACAAGTGGGTAGAGGAGGCTCTGGCACAGATGTACCAAGGAGTGAAAACTCGGACAAGGAGTTTCGGGATGGACCTTGGGTATCCTGGTACATGACAACAGACCATTCTATACACTTGGTTACGACACTCATAGGGTAAATGCTTAGGAAAATTCACATTTTCTTTAAAAATCATTATAAAGTATTTATTGGTATATACCTCATCAATGAAACATTTTTTATAATTATGGATTATATCCATAAACTATTCAATTTATGTTAAGTGTTTTACATGTTTGAAAAAATGTATTGCGATTTATAAACTAATCTACAATATGATACTACTTAGAAATACTGCCTAGTATAAGGAATGAGAACTCCAGCGTTATGCATAATCCAAAGATTAAGAAGGATCATATATTATATGTTATTAAGCCAAAATTTAGAAGAGAAATAGTATCCCACATTTTCTAATCATATGAAAAAATATTATCATGTGTTAGAAATATATGTAAAGAATTCGATGAGTCCTATGGCTATGAAGCGAAGAAAGAGAAGAATGGATGGAAGATAGAAAGATGGATAAAGGGAAGAAGAGAAAGAAGGATTTTCTCATATGTGATAGCTATAGTAAGAATCACCATGGTAAATGCTTGAAGGGAATGAGAGTTTGTTATATGTGTGGATAAAAGGACACCAAGTACATGATTTCAAGGGTAACAAAAAGGTTTCAAATATACAATGCTTCATCTGCATGGAGTTGGGATACTATGCGAATCAATTTCCATATCATGAGAGTATATCCCAAATGCTACTATTGGATAGTAATAATGTTATGATACTACTGAAAATTAAGAGGAATAATTAGAATTATTATGTTTTTATTAATGTATTGTGTCATTTGAGTATTGTATTAATGATTTACATTGTATAATAATTATAGAGTATATGAGGATTGTACTGCAGAACTATTTCCTTAAGGACTTGAGATTGTGTGGAACCAGGAAAATTGACTCAATAGTAGGTTAAAGTTTTTGGAAAATATGTGGTTGAATGATAGATAATCCTTAATATTGTTCTGATATTGATGTAGTGATTTTGGAATAAGATATGATTGATTGGGATAAAATATATCGATATTCTTGACTACATTGAAACTAATTAATTGTTTTTTTATTCCATTATTGTTGTAGTTTACAACATTTTTGGATATAAGGAGTATATCCAGTATTCTATAAAGAATAATAGAGAATTAATATAATCAAAAGGGTTTTATGGTAAATCAGTGTGTTACCTTGTTTTAAAAGAATACACGATGAAGGAATTCATTTGTTATTATGTAGAAAAAAGGATTTTCATTATGTTTATGTTCTTTATAAATATTGGACTGTCAGTTTGGACAGAGGTATTTTGGATAAGTCTAAAGTATTGACTTGATTATGTTTCACATTGGATACTATTTTTATGTTTAAATAATTTCTTGAGATTATTTTTGGATTTTCATAAAATGGACATCCTAGATGCCAGGTGACAACATATCACGTCTAGCAAGGTCGTGAGGCTTGAAACCGCAACTGATGGACTACAAGGGTGCATCACCTACCACTGGCCTACGTGATGTCCTAGTTGTTTTAATTTAGTATTTTTATATAGTATGATAGATAAATTATAAATTCATTTTTAACCCTATACGATTAGGATAAATATAATATTTTTGAATTCTATTATCTTTTGGTGTGAAAGATGAGTTTGTGGTAGGAATTAGTTGAAGGATGAAACTATACTTGTCAAGTATATATATATATATTCCTCTTCTTCTATGAATAAATTAATTCTTAAACTTTAGGGAAGGGTTCTTAAAACCAAAAAATGTGTTATGCTAATACATTATGTTTTATTGAACTAATGATATTTTACATCATCATTGATTGATGGCTTTGAAGCCCTCAATTTTACACATTTTTTTGATTAATGACCTCAATCAATCCCTTTAAATATTTACGTTTTTCCTCCAATTATGTGTCTCTAATTTCCTCTATTGTTCTCTTAATCATGATAATTATTTGGTGGTGACTTTTTCATTTCCCTAACCTCTTTTTAAGACAACATTTTTTAACCCAATTTCCGATGTGGGTTTTCCACAATTGTATTTTTCTATTTTTTACCATTTATTTTCGATGAAAAATTTCAAATTGCAATAATTAAATTTATTTATGTAGGGGAGAATGTAACACCCCAATATTTCATAGAACGTTATCTCATTAAAGTAATTCAATATCTTACGCTACAAGAAACACTGAGTTCGAGTGCACCACAACTTACTAAATTGGCCATTCAAAAAGTGGTTATGAATAGTGTTAACTGCATTTTGAATCTTATATACTCTATATAATTTTAAAACCCTTATTATGTGTTTCTTAGACATAATATATGAACAAATTCTATTTTTCAGATAAAGGAAGTATTTTTCAAAAATGCAAATGTACAGCCTACTAAAGGTGAACGTTTTTTAAATGAAATATCTGAACCTTTTATATTAAATTTGAAAAAATAAACTTCTTATTTCGAAAAGGTACATAAAAATTTAGTATGGATAAATTTTTTATGTTTTTCTGATAACTTTCATATTTTGATGAATAGTGAAACATGCTAAATTTTATTTGAAAACCACTTTTTAATAAAAAAAATTATAATGTTAAATTATACATTTGAATGGTTTTGAATTATATTTAGATTATATTTTTGTCATTTAATAAAATTTAGGACATTATAAGTAATTTTACATTTAAATTTGACATAAATAAATGCCAATCTTTTGATAGTTTTTAGTTTTTAAAAACCCACTTTTCGTTTTGACAATAGGAAGTAATTTTAAATTATTAAATTAAACTTCTATGTTTTTAATTTTCTAAAATAGACTTCATTTTTAGATTCGTAATATCAAAATTATCATCGGGTATATTTTTGAAATTTTTGTGAAAACATTCAATTTTTTTATGATTAGTAAAAAACACTACGCTTTTGTTTAAAATCAACTTGTTATTTAAATAAATATTTACATTATTTTAAATTATTTTAGGTCAAAATTGATATATAATACCAATATATGTAAAAGTTAATTCATTTTAATAAGAATAGATATATAAAATTTTATTGAACTTTTTACGTCTTTTACCCACCTTCTATGAGCATTTGAAAAGTTTGTATAAAACATAATTTTACCAATTATGTGAGTGGAATTAACAAAATACAAGAGACACAGTTAATATCAGTATGTAACATGTAGTTCAATAAGATTAAAATAATTTTTGACAAATAGTTTCTTTTGACTTTTACTTACCACAAATAAAAGTAAATAGGGTAATTAAAGGTAAAATTGATATTATTATTACCCTAAAAAATGTCCTAATTATATTGGATAAGTGTAATTAGACCAAAAACAACCTTAGAAATAAAATATGATCCTTTAGGTCCACTTGTATTTGATGAGGACATTTATTATTATTTTATTTAAAGAATAGTTGAAAGTGCTAAATTCCATGTTTAATAACTAAACCATATTTAATATAGGGTTATACAGAAGATAAATTCGACTATAAATATTCATTAGAAATATAAAAATATTTCCTATATAATGGTACTTTAGTAATAATTTTTAAATATCATATAAATAAATTTATTTATGAAACAATGATGATGCAGTAATTACCTTCGTAAGGAAATATTAAACTTGTATATATTATAAATATTAAAATAAATATAATTTAAAAGTTTCGATGCCATTCACGAAATTTATAGATTATTATGACATGTTAGGGTTGATTAGATAAATTTTTTCAATGTGATAAGGTATTTATTACTTTAAGAATTAAAAAATATCAAATAGTATCAAAATTGACATAAAATAGTTTTTTAAACAAATACTATATTATTGGATGATATAATATTCCTAAAAATACGTGGTTCAGAAAAATGGAATAAATAATATTATATATGTCATTAATTAAGCACTTGAAGTTCCCTTGGAAGATTATAGTATGTTTATTAATCATATAGTGTAAGTATACAAGATTACATGGTAAAAGTTAATCTATTTAACTAAGAGTTAAACCTAAAAGATAAGGTCAAAATGGTAACTTAAACGTGTCTAAAACCTATTGGTTGAAGGTATTTAGACCAATAACCACCTAAGGATAGAAATAAAGTAGACCTGTGGAACCCTTTTGATTAACTCAAAAGGGAACACCCGAAGAAGAGGTAATAATTTCACCACCCTCTTTCATGTTCTTGTCTTATCTCACTTGTTCTTTATTTGTTTCTCCCATAACAAAATAATAAGTCTAGTACCTCCTATATAATTTTATGTTATTATAAATATGGTACAACCATATTCTTCATTCTCTCCATCTTATAAATGACAAAGTCACCATACGTGTGTACGTATAGCTTACCCTCTCCATATCGTGGTGTAGTTTGTTATTCAAACACTTCAATATTTGGATGGGTATAATAATGATTATAACTGATGTAAATAATAAATATAACATTTTAATGATTCTTTATATATGATATACCATCAAATACACATGATTTCATGATCAATATAATTATATTGTCACTTGTGCGTACATACGAATTCTCGTCTCCATGAACGTGATGTGATTAATTACCCATCATAATCATCCAAGAATAATTTTCATTTTATAAAGGAAAATAATTTTTAAGAACTTAATATCATTCTGGATATGAATCAAATACATCCTATCCATAACAAACATGGCATACGTAACTAATCATATAAAGGAAAACTGATTAGTTAACACCTGAAACGGTGATACTACTAAAATATTATTAACAAACAAATATTAGGAGATCATATATGAGATCATATTTATGTATTATGTTCTTGTATAATTTAAAAAAAATGGTTTAATTGTTATACATGAGGTTAAAATACCACCGACTAATGAAAAGTACAATGTAAGGGTTAATTCCACAATCTCTTTATTATCCGAGGTTGTTTTTATGTAAGTATATACTGGGACATATTTATTATCCATGTCCATGTTTCATAAAATATTTTTCAAAGGGATTCTTAATAATGGATTTTTTTTAATAAAACATAATTTTAAATGTTTTATATATTTATTCTTGTAAACCATTATCAGTAATGTCTATGTTTTAAAAATGGTTTTAAGGATTTATTTATATGGACATAAATGTTTTAAAATGTTAATTCCTTTCAGAATATTCAACGTGGTGTGGGAAAAATTGATTGAAAACTATATTTTAAATGACTTCCTTTATAAATTTTGTGAATTTTAAATGACTGCATGAAACATGGTTATTTATGTTAATGATTTTTTTTATCATTTTTAACTTTTTCTACATCCTTTATGGGATATTATTCATGATAGAGGTTGATTTATTATGATACAAATATTCGATATTTTATTGAATGTTTTGTGATATTTTTTACTATGGATGTGTTATTTTTATACCATTCATGGTTTATGGATAAAGTTATGACTTTTCATATGCTAGTTTTATAACGACTGTTTATGTTATGTTTAAACCTTTTTAGATGAGGAATACGTTGTACATAGTAAGTGATGGGTGGAGCCCGCTATAGTTCCTCGATGCATTTGTAGTTCTTATGAGACAAAATAGTGTCTTGGAACAAGGCCTTGACAAAATCATATTTGTAGTCTTTCTACAAGGCCTTGACTATGTGGTTATTATGTCTGGAATTATGCATTCCATCATTATGAAATTGGATATTTATATTACAGGTGATTATTCGACTAGTATAATATCATTGTGAATAAGTAAATGGAATTATTTGATTTATTATTTCCATATAATTCTGATGTTTAAATTTAAAAGGATTATGTTTTAGTTTTATACATTTCCTTAAATGATTATGCTAATTTATGAATGTTTTCACTATATTGTTATCCTTTCTGAGCATCTGAGATCACCCTTTTCTATGTTTCATTTTTCCCTAGATGTGGAAAATTATATTATGACTCACCTGAATGGATATTTTAAGGGATATGAATGTGGTCAATGGAGAAAATAGTTTTTTTTACTTTTTTTTATTTTATAATGTAATGTAAATATTATGAATGTATCTAGTATATCCAAGGCTACTAAACTGATCGATCATTCAGGATTTGATCCCTTGTAATCATTCCAATGATATATAATAATGAACCAACTCTGGGTAACTGGGTTCAGGGCTATACATTGGACTTGTAAAATATTTTTTTCACTCCCCTTTGAGAAAAACGAAGGGAAAAAACACTTGGCTCGTTTGTTGTTTGGATTAGTTTAATATGTGGTGACCCAAACATAAACAATAAAGAATTTCCTCTCCTTTATCACATAAACCCACCCAAGATCTCACATCCTCTTCACTAAAAACCTTTTAATATCTTCGAAGACCTTACCTACTCTTTTTATAATCCTCAAAAGGATTCCCAAGCTCTCAAGAACCCCTCTTAAGCCCCTTCCATGCCTTTGGGATCACACATCCAAGTAAGGGATTTCTTCCTCCCTCGTTTTTATCCACGTTTCATTATGTTTCTAAAAAATTGTTTGTTTAATTAAAAATTTTGGGGTATGATTTCACTCCTCCCACATACATCCCTAATTTAGTTTAATTCATGATAGACCCCTTTCCCTCTCATTAATTCCTCCCATGTACACATGTTATCTTTCTGATATTCTGTATGGGAATCCTTCCTTTAAGATTTTATCCACATTTCTGAATATTGTTATTCCATTTTATATTCAATTATAAATGTTTGGGTACTATTTCACACCATCCCCATACATACCTCTTTCTTTTTTTAATTATGGCATAACCATTTCTCACTCATTAATTCCACCTACGTACACCGGTTACCAACTTGAAATTCCATAAGAAATTTCTCCCTCCTCATTTACATTCATGCAATTTTTTTGTATTATAAATCCAAATTCCAGTAATTATGTTGGGACGTGTATCTATACAAACCTCTTACTATCTATTTCATGTACATATGATGATACACTGATTTCTCTTTCATCAACAATTTTTATGAATTCTTATGTCACTCCATTATGCTGCTGAAATTGCACCGCGTTTTTCCAAGCCTAAGTCATTGGGTAGTGAATACCATGCCCATTCCTCTATCAAGGGTATTCACCTTTTTGAAAATTCACTTATTTTTTATAGAGTTTCATGTATGAATTAAAAATTTCATTGTTGAGGAATAAATTATGACGATTCCATGGTTTATGATCTATGTGGAACACTTATGAATGAAATGAAATGATTAAGAATGGTTCACCCTGATAGTGCTCCAATGCATTGGGTAAAAATTAATATCATGATATGTCAAGTGAAATGAGGATTTATTGATGATAATTCACGTTCAGTGGGGATTTACTAATTCTAATTCACATAAAATGAGGTTTTACTCATGCTCCATTATTATTGTGCCTAGGGTCATGCTAATACCTTGTAATGCGTGTTTCTATATTTCAATGTTATCATGCTATATAATGCCTTTATGTTTATGATTTTGTTATGATACTTTGATATTCCAATTCGATAACATTTACTTTATTCATTATGTTATGACTTGTTTACTCCCTTACTGTGCATTATAGCTAACAATTTTCATATGCATGTCCTCTGGTTAACCCATGCGATGCTAAGTACGAAGGAATGTGGTGGTCATATAAATGAATTTTTCAATAAAATTGTTGTGTTTTTATAACCTATGTTATTATTTAATGTTCCTAATTTCCCACAACACTATACCTCTTAATCCTCAGATTTGTGCTAAGTTCATGTTTATGTAATAAATCATGTTTAAGTCTTTAATATAGAGAAGGGGTTCTTATAGTTGGTATTAAAGGATATGATTAATTATTTTTGGGATTAGGATTAGAAAACCCTAGTGAAAGCCTTAGGGATAACACTGAGTATATTAGAAATATCCCTATGTTTTTGTGAGTATTGAGTATGTTTTTTATCAAGGAAATACATCCCAGTCTGGATATGAGCTTGTATATGCGGCTCTGGCATAGACGTACCTAGGAGTGAAAACTCTAACATGGAGTTTTTGGCTTGACCCGAAGAATCCGAGTACACGAAAATGGGCCTTACTTCACTATTGGTTATGACACTCTCGGTGGATATTCTATGGTAAATTCAAAAATGTAGAATGAAACATAATTATGGAAATTAAAAAAAGGAAACTCCTTTAAGAATATATGTTGGGAAGAAGATCATGGATAACATCGATCTAAGCCTATAGATTCATATGTTTTGGAAATAAATGTTATTTATAAGTCATCGATTTTTTAACTAAGTATTCCCCTTTATATGTTTAATAGTTTAAAAGTACTCATACCTATGTCTATATTGGAGATAGTATAACTAGAATCAATAAAGTGAAAGGACAGGTTATCACCTATAGTCCTACGCATTCTTTTATATCTCATATGTTTTGTAGAAAAATTTCTATACCTCTACAAATCAAGGAAGTAAAGATGTCGGTGAGTATGAAAAATGGGGAAATCAATACATACCAGGAATATAACTCCTCCTATGTCATAATTTTTTTATTGAACATCCCGGCGAACCTCATCATACTCCCTATGGTGTAATTTGATGCAATTCTTGTCATGGATTGGCTTTCCATATATAAAGCCAACATAAATTTCTATGAGAGGGAAATAACCCTTCATTTGGATATTTGTCCCCAGATTCAATACAAGTGCAAGGAAGAAGTTGAATCTTCTTTAGAACCATCATCTCAAACGTGGATATTTCTGCCCAATCAGAACGTGTATATGGATCAGATTATTAATTCTAAGGAGGAAAACTTCTTTGAGTACATTCCTATTGTGAGGGAATTAGCTGAAATGTTTCTTGAGAAATTATATGTTCTTCTTCCTAGAAGAGATACTGAATTCTCAATTGACCTTACACCTGTGGAATATAAAATATGCAAGACTATCTATAGAATTTCTATTGTGGATATTGAGATGAAAAAAGAAACCAATACAGGATAATCTGGATAAAGGGTTTATACACCCATGTGCTTCACCATGGGGTGTGCAGTCCTCTTCATCATGAAAAAGGACGGGTCAATGCCCCATAGAATTGACTATCGTGAGCTAAAAATAATCATGATAAAGAACTAGTATCCTCTTATATGAATTTATGACTTTTTCTATTAGGTGTGTGGAGCACAATACCATTCCAAGGTGGATTTTTGGTAGGGATATTATCAATTTTGGGTGAAGAAGGAAGATATCCCCAAAACAGCTTTTCGTACAAGATACGGGCACAATGAATTCATAATAATGCCTTTCAAACTCACAAATTCTCCATAATTTATCTTGTACAAGATGAATATAGTACTTAGATATTACCTATTTAAATTTTCTGTAGACATTATATATGATATTCTAATATAATCCAAAACCAAGGTTGATCATGAAGAGTATCTTAGAACTGTAATTGAGACCTTGAAGAAGGTTAAGCTCTTGAAAAATTACAAAAAATTGTGAGTTATAGAAGAAGGAGGTATCATTCCTCGGTCATATCATAATAGGAAATGGGATATTGGTGGATCCCTCTAAGACAACTACAATAGAGGGATGGTCAAGGCCAACATCTGTAATGGTTATCTGTATCTTTTTGGGGTTAGCTGGATATTATCAACAATTTTGGAGAAATATATCATGATTGTTGAACCCTCATACCAATATAACTAAGAAGGTAGTATAATTTTAATGGATTGATGAATGTGAAGGGATATTCAAGGAGTTGAAAATGAGGTTTATCAATATGATCTTGCTCACTTTACAGATTAGTGGAGTACTTTTATTGGTATTCAGTGATGCTTAGAAGAAGGGAATGGGTTGTGTGTTGATGTAGAGTGATAACGTGATTGACTACACCTCAAAGAAGCTGAAAACCCATGAGAAAAACTATCCCACACAGGATCTGGAGTTGGAGGCTGTGATATTTTCATAAACAATATGGTGGCAATATCTCTATGGGGAGAATTGTGAGATATATAATGATCAAAAGAGCCTCAAATATATATTAACACAAAAAGAGATTAATATGCGCCAATGAAGATATATAGAACTCATCAAGAATTATGAATGCTCGATCCACTATCATATTGGTTCGGAAAACATAGTGGAAGATTATCTATGTATAAAAGATCATTTGTCTTTATCAATGATGATAATTGAAAAGCATCCAATCCTCTTAGACTTGCAGAGGATGGACATGGGAATCATCAAGTGAGAAACATCATCAATCCTTTCTAAATTGATTGCTCAGCCATCCATCATGAAGAAAATAAAGGATTCTCAAAGAAAGGATGAGAAAATTATGAAAAGGGTGGAAGTTATCACAAATAGTAAATCCTAAATGTTCATGGTTGAAGGTGTTGTTATTTTGAGATTTCGATCACGATTATGTGTATCGTCCGATTTAGAGATAAGGAAGGATCTTTTGAATGACTTACATGGCTCAACCATATCTATTCACCCAAGGAGAAAAATAATTTATCAAGATCTCTGAGAATGAATTTTGTGGGAAAATATAAAAAGGGGTATTTCTAAATATGCCTCAAAGGGCCTAGTATGGAAAAAAGTGAAGGATGAGAGGAAAAAGTCTAAGGGGATTATGAAACCACTACCCATACAAAAATGGAATTGTAGAACATTACCATGGAAATTGTCACTATACATCCAAGGACATCTAGAGGAAACAATGATATATGGGTCGTTCTGGATCATCATACTAGGACATATCACTTTATCGTGATTCAATTGGACTTCTCATGGGATCAACATTCATGGATTTACATCAATGAAGTTGTAAGAATTCCTGGATTACCCCTATCTATTGCATCTGATTGTGATCCTAGATTCACCTCAAATTTCTAGAAAAGAATCTAACATGATCTAAGAATTGAACTAATATTCACTACGGCCTATCATCCTCAAACTGATGGCTAATCTGATCAAACTATTCAGACACTGGAAGATATGTTAAGATCATGTTCTATGGAATTCAAAGTAGGATTGTACCAACATCTTCCACTGGTTGAATTCACTGACAATAATTGTTTCCAATCGAGCGACTGAATTGAACCATTTGAAGCCTGTTATGGATAAGTTGTTAAACCCCAAAGTCCTATGATGAAGTCGGTGAGTGTAAGATGCTAGGACCTAAAATGGTCGAAGAAATGTTGGAGAAGGTGAAAACCATTCAGCATCATATCAAGGAAACCAAAAGTCGATAGAAGAGTTATGGAGATAACCGTCGATGAAACCTTGAGTTCAAAGTTGGATACATTTTATTTCTAGGCATATCTTTGTGGAAGATGGTCAAGTGGTTTGAAAATAATGGGATGTTAATTCCTAGGTACATCGGCCCCTTCGATATTCATGATTATGTCAGGGTTGTGGACTATCGACTAGCACATCCACACACCATGGCTAAAGTACATAATTTATTTCATGTATCCCTATTAATGATATACATACCAAACCCTTCACATGTAATCTCTTCAGTGGTAGTACAGTTAGATGACTATATTTCATATGAGGAAAAACTAGTGAAGACAATCGACCATAGAGAAAAAGTTCTATGAAATAAGACAATTCCCCACACCAAGTTGTTGTGGAGCAACAAAAATTTTGAGGAGGAAATTTGGGAATCAGAGGAAGTGATTATGTAGAGTTACCAGAATCCTTTTTATGGGAGGAAAAGGAAATTTCGAGGAAGAAATTTCATAAGGGAAAAGATTGTAACAGCACAATCTTTTATCAATGAAAAATCCATTTTTTCTAATTAAATGTGTAATTATGAAAAATGGTTATATAAAATATGAACTTACTTGGATTTATGTTTTTGGATTTCAAATACCATTAAGAATTGATACCATTGAAAATATAGCCTTTGAATAATGATCACCTGATTAGTATAAATAAAGGGCTTTGAAAAATGAAATTTAGTCAGAAAAAAGAAGTGATGGCCTCAAATAGTAGACTTTCCACGTATGTGGCCCATTTTTTGGATCTTAGAATGGTGGTGGCATCATTGGGCTTCTCTCTTGATGAAGAAAAATCCTATCTTGGACATGTTAATCTTGAACATAACCACCTACAGGAGAAGTGAATGTTGATAGAGATTACCACCCGAGTGATGTTATCTGAGCCACCCCAAGAGTCTATCCACATCGCACACCATACCGTAAGGTGTTATGCAAGTGTTAAAGGGGTTATGTAAAAAACCATTGTACTATTATTATGTGCATTATTTTTATATATAATAAATAATATACATTGATTTTATTATTGTTACTTTGTAAATAGTTTTTAATGAACAAATGGTATTTTTAGTTAATATTGAATTATAAAATATATTTTGATGAAATAAATGATTCTTGAATTGAATAATATTTTAATAAAATATAATTATTATAAAATAATTTTTTATTATGTCTAAATGGTCATATAATTTTTATGAAAACAATTGTAATTTTATTACAGTTTGAAAGTTGTTTTGTTCGAAACCCATTTGTAATGTATAGGAAAATCAGTATAATTGTTTTTAATTATATGGGATTATTTTGAGATCGCGAAATCTGAAATCATGTGATTCTGAGGCCTAGAGTGCCCGAAATGATCCGTCATTTTTCGTTAAAGTTTTAATTAGCGCGTGTAAGCAGTTTTCCTGAAAAAGATTAACAAATCGTAAATGGTAACATGGATCAGAAATCCAAGGGCACCATTGCGTTCAACATGGCAAGATTACCCTAGGCACAACTTAATTTTAGTCTGTGCGGGACTCCTGTGAGAAAATCCAAAAAGGAATAATCACGAATAAAATAAAAAAAATATTTTATTTTATTTTTCAAATTCTTATAACTCACAAACAGTAGCTCGAATTAAAAATAGGAGACCACCGCTAAACTCATGCGAGAATTATTTATTTGTGAAGATACTAACTTTGGCCTGTGCAAGACACCAATTAAAGTTTGTTTTTTCCATAAATAAAGTAATTATGTGAAAATTACTTTATTGTACAATTCATAACATCTAAACGGTAACTCAGATTAAAAATCTGAGAGCACCGTTGGGTTCGATGGGACGTGTTTCACTTAGGCCAAGCCAAACCTCGACTGCAGTGGGTCAAAGTCGACTATTATAATTTTTCCGACCATTTTTTCGGGGACGTTTAGTAAACACATGAGCAGCATTATATAACATTCGAACCCATACTCGAAATTGAAATTTGAGGGCACCGTTGAACTCGTAGCCCCGATATTCTCTTAAGGAGACCTTCACATCAACTGTGGTAGGTCCGGGGAAAATGTTAGTTTTTGGATCTTTTTAATAGAATAAATACAATAACTTTATTATTTTATTTTTATTCTAATCCTCCAACGGACGAGAATTAATGTGGGACCAACGACATTTAATGCCAATAAGTGGCTTGACCGTTCAATTCTATGTAACTGTACCATTGGTGATTTAGGAAGGTTCCTAATAAATGGGTCTCCATTAATCCTAAGAACGTTTCACACCCTTCCCCTCTTCTATTTATATGGAGTTTGGGGAGAGGTGTTGGAAATAATTCACTAAGAATCGAAGTTCTGACAATGTGTAGTGACACTAAACCCTTGGAGGATGGAGCTGGTACTAGAAGGAGGTGACGAGTGACACTGAAACCCTGAACCAGAGATCGACGAACAAGTGACATCGTTGGGGGCTAGTTGTGGGGGACGATAAACACCGACACTTCCTCAAATGCGGATGTTCTCCAAAAAACATGAGGTAGAAGTGTGATTTTTATTAATATTTGTTTATTTTTATTTTATGATGAATCTCTCCCCATGAGACGATTGGTATCACTCATACACGGAGGATGCAGCCCAAATGAACATGGCACAACCAATATGCAAAACATGTGATTTTCAGTGTGTTCAGCACGAAGGGGAGGCGTCCAAATATTTATTGGCGATGGAAAAATGATGTCTTGCTGAGAGAGATATATGGGCTCAAATCCATTGATTCAAGGATCGCTAATATAAGATTTTTTAATTTTTGGGGCATAGAACGAAGCCGAAAAGGCTAGCCAGATGAGTCAGCCAAATATTTATTTTCACTGAAATACGGAGTTTTACTGAGCGTGATATAAGGACACAAAGACCTCGACACAAGGATCTCAAATATGTGATCGTTTAATTTTTTGGTCATGGAATGAATACGCAATGGCTCGTAGAAGGAGGCAGCTGCGAAACTCATCCAGCTGCGAGGAAGGAAGGGGACGCGTGTCCGCACAGCCAGATGATTAGAAGACTGCGGCCCGTCGGCCGCGGTGGAGGAGAGTCAGCGACCAGCGCACAACCGAGGATAGGAAGGGGAGGTAGCATCATGCGTCCATGCTGCCAGCATGTAGGAACCACGACACAAGGCCACGGTGGCGAAAGAGGGTGGGTGGCCGAGCCGACAGCCGGTGGTGGTGCGGTGCACGCCCGTGCCATGGTAGAGGGATGGTCGTCCAACCAACCGTGGGCCACCCAGCGGGCCGGGCCGGACCTAGGCCAAAACCTAGGTCGGTCCGGGTCATCCTGAACCGGGTCGGGTTAGTCCAGGTCGGGTTGGGCGGGTCTTCTGACCGGGTTTGACCGGACCCTGACCAATTTTGATCCATTTTCGCCACATCGGCCATATCATGAGCTATGGGCGTCCGTTTGACAAACTATTAGTGAATCTGAAAACCATTGAGTGAGACTAACCGTTTGGTATAACCCACTTGAGTTTTCCATAATTTTGGGGTATGTCCGGGTTGGATCGACCATGAATCCAACCAGGCCCTCAAGAGTAAATGGCCAATAACTTACAGACCGTGCGTTCGATTAACTCTCCATATGTTGCATTGAGACAACATTTATGTGGTTTTCCTTTGGGATACTTCTTCATGGGATTTCATGGCAGTTGGAGTATCAAACTATGTCTTGAGGAGAAGATCCTCCCGGAATCATGCGAGCTTAGTGCGGGAACCCTATACCTGGTTGGAAATGAGAAAGGGATCCTTTGCAGGTTTGTGCTTGGGATCCCTTGTGGTTCTCTATTAGAGAGTATCATTTGGATCCGCTCTAGGAATCCACATGGGACAACTCTAGGATCCTCTGTGGTTCTGCTGTACTAGAATCTTGTGTGGGTATGATGATGTACTAGGATCTTGTTTGGGTCTGCTTTACTAGGACAATGTGTGGGTCTGATTATGTACTATGATCCTCTGTGGGTCTTCTATACTAGGATCTTGTCTGGGTATTATTATGTAGTAGAATCTTGTGTGGGTCTACTGTACTAGGATCCTGTGTGGGTCTGGTGATGTACTAGGATCCTGTGTGGGTCTGATTATTTAGGATCCTATGTGGGTCTGCATTTTAATAGAGCAAGATGATTCAGTAGTTACATCTAATCATCTCTACTACTATACCTATGTTATACCTGATGTTAGATGAGTCTATAATTTCATGGAAATACATTTTCGGTATTCTTTTGTGTGGATTTCTTGTATTTACTTACCTTTGTGGTGATACCTTTCTGGAATTCATCTGTGTGGAGTACCTGTGTGGTACTTTCCTTCGTGGTGATACCTTGGTGGTATTCGTCTATGTGGAATACCTATGTGGTAATTACCTTCATGGTGATACCTTTGGGGTATTCTTATATTTGACTTACCTGTGTGGTACTTTCCGTCATGGTGATACCTTTGTGGAATTCTTCTATGTGGCATACATGTGTGGTGCTTTCTTTCATGGTGATACCTTGGTGGTATTTTTCTGTGTGGCATACCTATGTGGTACTTTCCATTGTGGTGATACTTTTTGGTACTTAACTTTGTGGTGTAACCTTCGTGGTAATCTTTCCTTCGTGGAACAACTGAGATTTGAGCTCATTAGTTGGTCCTTGTGTTTGCTCATGAATGAGATGGGTGTAATTGATAACCAAGGTATATGTATGGGCATATACCTAAATATTTTTGATAGTTGTTTTCATGCATTGTGGTTATCCTCTGTGGATTTTATTAGACCTTTGAGGGTCTTGGGGTCCCTGTTGTGTATCGTTATACTCACCCATGCTCGGGATATGCCCGTACCTTATTGTTTTTGGTGTAGATGACAGACAACACTGACGGAGGACGAGAGTACTAAGACTGGAGGTAGCTCGAATGTAGACATTAGATGAGGTGTACCATAGAGATTGATGTTCAAGAGTTGTACCTACCCTTCTAGTAGGATCCTTGGCGGGTGTCCACAAGATCTATTCAGAGTACTAGTACTTTTCAGTTTTCATGTACATTCCAGTTGGTCTTGTATTCTAGCCCATTTTTCTTACAGTACATACTCTTTTTACTAAAGTTACTTTTGTTCGTATCTTGGTGTATGCTTGGTTGTGTGTGTTTACAGGTTATAAAGGCAAAGCCTTCCCGGTTTTTGGAAATACATCTTTTTCTTCCTGTCGTCATCCCTTGGCCTATGAAAGGGGGGCTTGTGGTTGTCACGACATGGGCCCCGAGGGACGGGTCGTGACAAAATGTTATCAAAGTAGTCCGTTCTGCTGTAGAACATTGGACTATAACATTTTTATTGGCTATAGTGTTGAGTTTGGTGAGTGTGGTTATCAGTTTAGGGAATCCAGAGTTGGTGTGGCGGCCGATGTATCCATACACCAAGACCATGACTTCTAATTTCTAACTCAGTGCACAAAAACAATGATAACATGTGTGTTTCAAAATGGTTTCCAATGTTTTCATTGACTCAGATCACTAGGTATAACTTAATGAATGTAGGGAACTTGTTCCTTATCAGGATGTCGCTGTGTATATAGCCATCTATGATTCCTGAGAGAGTACATGATAACGGCCCATCGAGTGACGAGGCTCTGGTGTAGGGCCCTCTTATTATGTTGGAACCTTTGGGTGGTGTACTAGCAGCCCCACCACCCATCAGGCCATAGTTACCACCAGCCGCACAGGATGACGGTGCACTCCGACTGAGCATATTTCATGAGTTCCACCAGTAGATGCCTCGTAGGTTTTGAGGTGAGACAGATTCACAAGCAGCTGAGAGCTAGCTGGAAGAAATTAATATAGTTTTCTTCCTAGTTTAGGCACCATTAGAGCAGATGGTGATCTTAGAAACTAGTATTTTTTAGTGAGTGACCGTGAGGATGGTCCGCATAGTGATGAGGCTTTGGTATATGGACCATTACCTGAGATAGCACATTCAGGTAGTGTGTCAGCTATATCACTGCTCGTTAGTTAGCAGTTAAAACTGGAGGTACTAGTAGGGAACACATGTAGGCTTAGTTCCTTACTTGTGTTTCAGCATCAAATTCCCCTCATGTTCTATGGCGAACCCGACCCATAGGCAGCCAGGGAATCGCTTGAGGAGGTGGCTGAGAGTTCCCTAGAGCTCTTACAGCTTCGATATGACGACATTTCAGTAGCTGAGGATTCACCAAGGCATACCGACTATCCATGGTACTCAATGAATATAGTATGAATAGTTCATCAGAGCTCAGACCTCTGAGTGGGGTGTCTTTAGGGATATCAAAGTTAGAACTATTCCTCAATTAAATTTAACATATGATAGGGTGCTAGAAAGAACCTTTGTGGTTGAATATTCTTTGGCTGAGAGGACGCAGCCAGTGAATATTAGTAGTGGGAAGGTAGGAAACTGACGTCATTCCCAGAGACTTAGGGGTGTAAAATGTTTCGAGAAGAGGATGTAATAGGGATATATGAATCTGTAGGGCTACAGAAGTGGAATTAGATCATGGAGGGCAGCGTGAGGTGGTGTAAATTTTGACATGATACAACCACCCAACTTTGTGGTCCCCGCTAGGCTCAGGGAGATGGAGGACATGGGAAGAGAGTAGCTGCATTTGGTCAAGGAGTGCGACCCAAGGGCTTTAGAAATGATTCATGGTACGGTCTATGTCTACAAATAGTTGACATATCAATAGACATAGGTACCAATCATTCCTTCCTTCCATGAATCTTTTCTGACACCTATAGATTCTGATTAAACATTTTACATGACCCTCACATCTGGAGATAACTTTTAGAGAAGACTACATAATCAAAAATAAGTTGATGGTGTGATCTGACCCTTGAGGAAAGAGTTTCGGTTAGAACCTCTTAATGGTAGTGTTGAGACCATACGACGTTGGTTTGGGTATGACTGGACATCCATAGTTCATACTCAGGTTGACTGTATTAGGGAAAATGATTGTGCTTTGTCTACAACGTCGGGATGAGGTTTTCGTTAGTAGGTAAAAATGTAAATCCAGGAAGCACAGGATAACTCATGCATAGGAGGGTGCATCTGATCACTCTTGAGTTGGCCTGCCTTACCCTCATGGCAGCAGAAGTTTTGACTTTTCACATCCCAATAGGAGTGTCTATAGTTCCTCCAAGACTATGACTTTGAGATAGTCTATACTCTTGGGAAGGGGAATGTGATAGCATATTCACTCATCAGAAGTTATCATATACAACTGCTTAGTGAGTCATCAATGTAACGAGTCATGCTGCAGATATACTTTGTGGATAGAGATGAAGCTACTTACCTCCAGTCTATGACTTTCACTCCCCCACTCCTTTATCAAGTCAGGCAGATGCATCTTGGGGACAATGACTACGATGGTCGACCGGCTATGATATCCTCAGGACATGAACCTGGTGGATTCTTAGAAGGTGGGGAGCACTTCGTCCTCTTAAGAGTATGTACCACGGTACCAGTGGTGTTTCGAGAGGAGGTGTTGAGAGAGTTCCAAAATTCCTCTCTTGCGGTACATCCAGGTGTCATAAAGATTTACCTGGAACTCTGGCATCAGTACTGGTGGCTACAGATGATAAAGTAGTGGAAGTGTTTGTATATATGTCTCAATTTTCAGAATTTGAAGAATGTATAGTGTTTGCAGAAGTCTTATACCGACATGATAGGGAGAACCTTGGAATTCTAGGAGGGAAACAATGTATTATTTTGAGTCTCTCCTCAATGGGGACTCAATATATTTTCCCAGGGGTCAAGTTATCACAAAGATTTATTGTTACTTTTCTGGCCCTTCAAAGTATAAGAAAGGTAGCATACTGCTTGGCTCTTCCACTACAGTTGGAGAGGGTGCGTGATGTCTTCCACATATCCCAGGTGAGGGGATACATGCACAACCCTTCAATCATCATTGACTGGGGAAAGCTGGACATCGACAATGTAGCGACATTTACGGAGGTTCCAGTGGAGATAGATGATCAGCATGAGAGATTCCTTCATGGAAAATCGATATCTTTTGTGCATCTACATTCGATGTACGATATCCTTGAGGAGAGTACATGGGAGCGGGAGTATCAGATACGTGCTCAGTACCCCTGATTGTTCCCGTAGTTTGAGTTGTGGCTTTCGATGATGTAATTCCCTAAGGTGGGGATAATGTAATTTCCGGTAAATTCTGTATAATTTTTTTAATTATAGGGAATTATTTCAAGATCATGAAATCAGACGGTGCGCGATTCTGAGGCCCGTAGTTCCTTGAATGATCTGTTGAAGTTTGGTTAGGTTTTAATTTGTGCGTCTAAGAATTTTTCCTGAAAATGATTAGTAACTCTTCAATGGTAACACAGATCAAAAATATGAAGGGCAATGTTGAGTTTACGATTTTGGGTATACCGTAGGCGCGAATTAAGTTTAGTCAGCACGGGCCTCCTGTGAGAAAACCCAAAAATGGAATAATCGTTAAAAAAATAATTAAATAAATTATTTCATTTTTCAATTGTTTATAACTCAAAAATGGTACCATAGATTTAAAATCTGAGACTACCACTGAACTCTTGAGGGAATGCTTTATTTATGAAGATACTAACTATGGCCGGCGCGGGCCACCAATGAAAGTTAGTTTTTGGCCTTAAATAAAATAATTAAGTGACATTAATTTTATTATAAATAATTTTGAAATTGTAACTCGGAATGATAATCTGAGAGTACTGTTGGGTTCGTTGGGGCATGTTTAACTAAGGAAAATCCTAACCATGACAGAGGTAGGTCAAGGGTGACTGTTATAATTTTTATGAACTTTTTTTAGGTACGTTCAGTAAATGCACGAGTGACGTTATATAACTTTTGAGCCGGTACTAGGAATTTAAATATGAGGGCGCCGTTGAACTCATAGTACTAATATTCGTTAATGGATACCTTCACATCGACCATGGTAGGTTTGGGGAAAAAGATAATTTTTGGAACTTTTTAATATAACAAATAAAATAACTTTATTATTTTATTTTCATTCTATTCCTCCAAAGGACGAGCGGTATGGTGGAACCGTCGACGTGTCAATCCAATAAATGGCATGAACATTCAATTTTATGCAACTGAACCATTGGGTAATTAGGAAGGTTCCTAATTAAGGGGCCCCCATTAATCCCACGAACGTTTCACAGCATTCCCCTCTCCAATTTAAAAGGAGTTTGGGGAGAGTTGTTGGCACTGCTTCGTCAAGCAACGAAGTGCTAACAAAGTGCAGTGATGCCAAATACTTGGAGGACTGATCAAGTACTAGTGGGAGGTGACGAGTGACACTGATACCCCAAAAGAGAGATCGAAGAACTAGTGACGTCATTGGAGGCTTGTTGTGGGGGACAACAACACTGACATCTCCTCAAATGCGGATGATCTCCAACGAACTTGAGGTAAGGATGTGATTCTGATTAATATTAATTGATTTTTTTACATTGAATCTCTCTCCAGTAGTCAATAGAAATTTCTCTAATGCGGAGGGTGCGAGCCAAATGAACATGGCCCGACCACTCTGCAATCCTTGTGATTTTAGGTGCGTTTTACGTGAAGGGGAGGCAGCCAAATATTTCTTGGTGCTGGAAATACAGTGTTTTTCGGAGCGCGATTTATGGACGTGAATCCCTCGATGCAAGGATAAAAAATATGCGATTATTTAATTTTTCGGGCATAGAACGAAGTAGAAATGTCTCACAAAAGGATGCATCCAAATATTTATTGGTGCTGGAAATACGGTGTTTTATTGAGCTTGATATATGGACGTGAAGCCATTGACACAGGGATCAAAAATATGTGATCATTTAATTTTTCGGGTTTGGACGAATCCGCAGTGGCTCGTGGAAGCAGACTGCGGCCGGAACATAGTTGTGTCCGTATGCCCTGCCAGCGTGCGGTGGTGCAGCACGAGGCCGCGATGGCGAAGGAGGGCAGCCGGCCGAGCCAGCTGTCGGTGGAGGCACGGCTTGTGACCACACCACAATAGAGGGCATGTTGTTCGGCTAGTCATGGGCCGCCCAGCGGGCCGGGACAGACCCAGTGGGTTAGGCCCAACCCAGGGCCAGACCTGGATCAGTCTGACTGAGTCAGACCGGACCTGGGCCATTTTCGACCCATTATTGCTCTTTCAGATATATCATGATCTATGAGCATCTTGTTGAAAAAACCATCAGTGGCGTGAGGAATTGTGAAGTGAGATAGAAATTTTGATATACCACACATGAGTTTTGGATAATTTTGGTATTCGGCTGGGATGGATCGAACACGAATCCAACCTAGCACTCAGGACTAAAATCCCAATAACATACAGTTCGGGTTTCCGATTGACGCACTGTCTATTGCATTGAGACCAGTTTTACATGGCGGTCCATTAGGATACTTCTTCATGGGAATACGTGGCAGTTATAGTATCGACCTTTTTCTTGAAGAGTGGATCCTCCCAAAATCATGCATGTTTTGTGCGGGAACCCTGTAGCTGGATGTAACATGAGAAAGGGATCCTTTGTGGGTCTGTGCATGGGATCCTTTATGAGTCTATGTTCAAGAGTCTCACATGGATCCCCTCTAGGAATCCACATGGGAAGACTCTAGGATCCTATGTGGGTCTGCTGTACTAAGATCCTGTGTGGGTCTGACGATGTACTATGACCCTGTGTTGGTCTGCTGTACTAGGATCCTCTGTGGGTCTGATGATGTACTAGTATCCTGTGGGGGTTTTCCTTACTAGGATCATGTGTGGGTCTCATGATGTACTAGGATCCTGTGTGGGATTGTTGTACTAGGATCATGTGTGGGTCTAATGATGTACTAGGATCCTATGTGGGTCAGATGATTTATGAACCTACGTGGGTCTGCCTCTTAATAGAGTAAGATGATTCAGTAGTTACATATAATCATCTCTACTACTATACCTATTTTATTCCTGGTGTGAGTTGAGTCCTTAATTTCATGGTAATACCTTGGTGTTATTATTCTATGTGGCATACATGTGTGGTACTTACCTTTGTTGTGATACCTTTGTGGTATTCTACTGTGTGGCCTACCTGTGTGGTACTTTCCTTCATGGTGATACCTTGGTGGAATTCGTCTATGTGGTGTACCTATGTGGTACTTAACTTCGTGGTGATATATGTGTGTTATTATTCTACGTGGCTTACCTGTGTGGTACTTTCCTTTGTAGTGATACCTTTGTGGTATTTTTGTGTGTGGCATACCTGTGTGGTGCTTTCCTTCATGGTGATACCTTGGCGGTATTCTTCCATGTGGAATACCTGTGTGGTACTTTCCTTCATGGTGATACTTTGTGGTACATACCATTGTGGTGTTACCTTCATGGTATTATTTTCTTCATGGAATAGTTGAGCTTTGAGCTAATGAGTTTGGCCTTCTGTTTCCTCATGAATGAGATGGTTTACTTGATAACCTAGGTATATGTATGGGAATATACCAAATATGGATGACAGTTGTTTTCATTCTTTTTCATTTATCCATTGGGGATTTTGTTAGTCCTTTTAGGGTCTTAGGGTCCCTATTGAGTATCGTCATACTCACCCCTGAATGGGGTATGCCAGCACATTGTTGTGTTTGGTGCAGACAACGAAGAGCTCTGACTGCAGATGAAAGTACCAGGACTGAAGGTAGCCCGGAGGTGGACATTATATGAGGCGTACTGCAGAGAAGACCATTCTAGAGTTGTACTTACCCTTTAGGTAGGATCCTTGGCGGGTGTCCATAGGAGTTGTTTAGTTTACTTGTACTTTTCAGTTTTCATGTACTTTCCAGTTGGGCTTGTATTTTGGCCACTTTTTCTTACTGTACACACTCTTTTTTCTACAATTACTTTTTTTGTATCTTTTTTTATTCTTGGTTGTGTGTGTTTACCGATTATAAATGCAATGTTTTCCCCGTTTTAGGTAATACGACTTTCAGTGCTAGTCGTCAGCCCCTGGCCTATGGAAGGCGGGCTTCTGGTAGTCACAACACGGGCCCTGGGGGACGGGTCGTGGAACCATGAATTTTCGATAAATGTAACTTTTCATTTTAAAAGAAAAAATACTCATATTTAGAAAATTATTTAGATAAAATGAATATTTTTTTTGGAATCAAGATGTCGAAATTATCCAACGGTGAATTTTTCATAATTTTCTGAGACAGCCGGATTTTTGGTTAAAAATTAAATACCATTTAAATAAATAATTCTTTTTATGACCACATAATGACCCAATACTGATGTTATAAAACACTGAAAATAGTATTTTCGTAAAATATATGTTTTACCATTAAAAAAATGTGATTTTAGGATTGTTTTTTAATTTTACAATGCTTTACTGCACCCTCCAAGACTTATAAAACATTTTAGCTATTTAAATTGATTTCCTTGATAGTGTGACATACTTCCACATAAGAAACTGTATTATTTTAAGATCTTAGGCCATTGTACATTTAAAATATATTTTTCCAATTCTCTTTAGAAAAACCCTAGGGAAGAAACAATTTTCTGGATTGTGGTTTGGAATATTTTAAAGTGTGGTGGCATAAACCTAAATAATAATGAATTCCATTTGCTTTCCTATATAAACCCACCCAAGATTCCACTTCATCTTCTCTAAAATCCTTTGGAGTTCCTCCAAGACCTTTTTTCTTCTCTCTATAATCGTTCCAAGGAGACTTATTCTCTCAATAATTATCTCTCAAGCCCCTCCAAATCCACTGAGCTCACACTTCCAAGTAATGGATTTCTTCCTCTATCATTTTTGTCCAGGTTTCATTATGTTAGTATACCATTGTCATTTCAATTTAAAAAGTTGGGGTCTGATTTCAAACCTCCCCCATACTTCCATCCATATATTGGAATTACAATAGACCCCTTTATCTCTCATTATTTACACCCATGTGCACTTGTTACCATGCTGAAATTTGGTAAGGGATTCATTCATTTCTCATTTTATCGAAGTTTCTTAATATTTTTATGCCCTATTATTTTCAGTTATAAATTTTGGGGTATGATTTCGACCCTCCTCCATACTTCCCTTTTTATTTTTTGGTGATGATAGACCCATTTCTCTCTCATAAATGCATCCCTTTTACACCTGTTATAATGAAGAAATTCCAAAAGGAATTTCTCTCTCCTCATTCACATTCACAAAATTATTTCGTATTATGAATACAAATTCCATTACTTATGTTGGGACATGTATCTATATGAGCCTATTAACTTCTATTTCCTGTACATATTATGAGACAACACTATTTTTCTCATCATACACTTTTAAGAATTCTTATGTCACAACATCTTGCTGCCAAAATTGCCCTGAATTTTTTCAAGACAATGTCATTGTATAGTGAATACAATTCTCATTCCTCTATCAAGGGTATTCAACTTTATGCATATTTAAGTATTTATTATATAGATTCATGCATGAATTCCACATTCCATTATCATGGAATAAATGATGATGATTCCATGTTTTATGATCCATGTGGATCATTAATGAATGAAATGAAATGATTAAGAAGGGTGAACTCTAATTCCACTCCAATGCATTGAGTAAAGAGTAGTATCATGATACGTCAAGTGCAATGTGGATTTACTCATGCTGATTCACGTGAAATGGGGATTTACTCATGCTAATTCAACTAAAATTAGGTTCTACTCATGATCCATGTGCAATGAACCTTGGCTCATGATAATACCATATTATGTGTTGTTTCCACATTTCCATGTTATATTAATATATAATGCCTTTATGTTCTTATTTCTCTTATGCTGCTTTGATATGACTATTGCATAACATGTACTTTATTCTTTATGTTATATCTTTTTTACTACCTTAATGGGATTTATATCTCACCCTTTTCATTTTCATGTCCTATGGTTAACCCATGCAATGCAATGTACCAGGTAATGTAGTGGTCAGGTAAAGGAATTTTTCAATAAAAGTTTTGTGTTTGTATATCCTAGGTCGTAATGTAAAGTTTCTAATTTCCCAAGATACTATAAATCTCAGTCATCAATGTTGTCTAAAGTGCATGTTTATGTAATAAATCATGTTTAAGAGTGTAATAATGATCAGGGTTGTTGTAGTAAAAGACCATATAAGACGTCTTGTCAACTGAATTGTCCCACGAGACTTCCAATTCCTTGAGGGGATATCTATAACCAAGACCCACCTATGGTATACAAGTCCAAAACATTCCTCATATATATAATAATTAATTTAATAATGTTCCGTATCAAATAACCACATTTAATAATGATTAAAAATTATCAATATTTCCAAAAATAATAAATTCACATTCAAAGTATAAACAATAGGAAAAATTATATATGGTTTCTAAAATTGTAATATACATGATATATGAAATGTATAATTTGGGAAAATTAAACAATCCTAGAAGACTAAATATTTAAAGGGGAAATAAGAAATCAAGGAACCTAATGTGAATACATTCAATGGCCAAATCAATCATAGACTATTCATTGGAAGATTAATGATGTTATAAATACAATATACCCCGATTTTTGTAAAATAAATATTATTTTTCTTTGACGAATAGAAATATTAAAAAAATAAATTTTAAATATATTCATGAGAAAAATATCCTTTTTTTGAAAGACCTTTTTACAATCCTTTTCATTGAAAATATTTTTTTAAAAAAATTGTCTAAAACATAACCTTTCTAAAATAGAAATGAATCAGAAAATGATTTATGGTGGGTAAATACTTGCAAGACATTCATTGTTAAATGAATATTCCTTTTGTTCTGTAAAAATGGATATGAAAAAGGCCATGTTCGGAATGAGACCAAAATATTCCATTGAAAAAAATTTATATAAGACAAAACAAGTTAAAAATTATTTTCAATATCATTTTAAAAATATTATTAAATATTTTTAATAAAACATGGTTTTTATAAGAAAAATATTTCTCCGACTAAAGAGAGAATGGAAGTTATCATTTCTTTAAAACATTATTAAAACCCTTTTAGTAAAAAAGTGTGAAAATGTTTACAAATGGTTTAAAAGAGTCATGAATAACCATATAATAACAAAAAAATTTATTTTAAAATCATAATATAATTTCATAAAATGGAAATTCCATTAAAATACCATCAGTATTAGTCATGAGGAAAATATTCTTTAAACATTCCAAAGTGCCACATACCACTTTGAAGGAAATAAAATTATAAACCTTTTGAAAGAATGATATTAAATTAATGATTAAGATAACATTAATATAAAATTATTAGTTATATAATATAGAAAATGGGGTAGAAGATACACCACACAAAATATGTATGTGGTGAACATGAAATTTATCTCAGAGATGTAAAATAGTGAGATTAAAATATCTTTCCCTGTGTTTTCTTTTAGGTGAATGTACTTTATCATATTTTATAATAACTATACATTAATTTTAAACATTATTGATAACCTATTTATTCATTATCATTAATTTTATTTCACTTAATGCCTTTTTGTTAACAACTACTTAAGAAATTATGTTTACATCAATTGTTTTGATCAAATTAGGTTTATTTTTCAAAAGAATCTTTTATAGGTCAAATACGGCCAAAGGGGTGAATATATAAAATCTATTGAATAATAATCATATTCATATGTCATTTATAATTTTTAAATCATTCATTAATTATTTTTATGAAATATAACCAATGTTTCAATCATAGAGACGGTAATTTGTAGGTACGCATGAGTCGTGTTCTCATTTTTCAATGATCGTTATGAAAAAATGGTATGTATAATTATATCATTAAATAATGATAAATTTATAATTAATACCAAATTATTTAATCATATATACTTATATAAAAAATCATCTTTATGTAAATGCAATTATATAATGTTGAGTAGGTGGTAGTCCACACATCCCGGACCAACATTATAACTTTTTAGTGTGTGAAAGGATAATAAAAAAAATGATATGTATACATAAATATTTCTGGAAAATTAATTAGGTAATTAAAATTATATATATATATATATATTATGTCTCATATGTTCAATTTTAATCATCCTTTATACATTCCATGGATCGTGTGAATGAATCACATCGCTTTGATGGGGGCGGTAGTCCACACTTCCTCAAATGATGTAATCATGTAAACACAGATTGGATGATATAAGGGTATGTGTTATAAAATAATTAAATAATACTAAATAAATAATAAATTTAATATATATATATTTAAACAGTTTTTCTAGGATAATGGAAAACACTAGTTTTTTTAAATGAATAAATATGAAATCGTCGTTTCATGAGGCAGTATCTCACCATACATAGAAAAAATTTGTTATTCACCCATTAGATGGAGGTGTGTGAAATTATTTATAGAAATATTAACATAACAACATAATAGTATATTTATAGGACTGTTTTTATGTAATCATATAATAAAAATAGAAAATGGTTGGATGAATGGAAATGAGTCTAAAAAACATGAGACCATATGTTACTTCTTAATGAGGAAACTCCTTTTGGTTTTTGAATATGGGTGGATGAATGGAAATGAGTCTAAAATGTGGATTTAGAGTTGTGAGAAAGGGGGATAGGTGGTGTCCTCTTATGGGGAAAGAAAAAGACTCGAACTTTTTGGAAACATGTTAGGTTTGCACATGTTCTTACCGAAAAAGGCTTACCAAGCCTAAAAACACAATAATGGAAGGTTAATGTCCAAATTATGACATCCAATGGGTGTTCTACATGTACATAGCTAATTTGTTCACTTAAATATAAGGTTTTGTTCCATTTAAAACCTAATTACACCTTAATAAATTTAAGTAATTTTAATCACATTCACTAAAAATTTGGGTCAAAAATTCATTTAATATTATTGGACAAAAAATATTAACCTGGTTAATATGGTTTATGTCTTTTTTAATTGAAATAACTAAATTGGAAAAATTAATATTTGTGATATTCTTGGAGACATACAATTTAACTAATTTTAGTAGAAAAATGTTCTAAACATTATTGAATTTTTATATTCAATTCCAATGTGAAATTGATTTAGAAAACTATATTTTATCAATATATTTTTTATTTTCAAACATTTACATTATAGAAAAATAAAATATAATTTAACAATAATAATTATTTAAAAAAAAGTTGTTTTAAGAAAAATGTAGTATTTTTCGTTATTCTTCAAAATATGATGTTTCTTAAAAAAATCTCACAAATTTACCCTAGGATAATATTTAAATTTTTAATTCAATAAATAATTTTATTTTATTGAATTAAATTTATAAGAGTGTGAAAATAAAAATTAAAATTTAGTTCTCCATTAAAAAGAGGTAAAATTATCTTTATAAAAATATTGGTTTTTATAAGTTAAATTTTCTGTGTTATTGTCTTATGCTTATGAAATCATTTTTATGAATATAAATAATATTTTATTAAATATATAGAATATATATTTCATTAAAATAATTAACTAATTGAAATTAATTAATTATTTAAAACAAAAATCCTTTAGAAGAATAAAAATAATGGTATTTATTTTTTATATCCAACTGGTTCTTATTTTAATTTCTCATTATTTGGTAACCAATGAATTCATTTTTTATTTATATAACCCATCAATTTTTATACATTGTCATAAATATTCACAACCACTAACATAACAAATAGTTTTTATAATATAATATTAAATGATAATTTATTAATAATTCATTGTTATTTGGTGAAACTCATTCTTAAGTGTAACACAATCCATCTAGGAAGGTCACTCTTTCATGTACCACAATCTATCGAGTGTGGCCTCTCTTACATGTAATGGAACATAAATATGTGTTTCATGAATTTTACTTATATAGTTAAAAGATAATAAATTTTCTAGATATTATATACCCATAGGAGGTTGGTGTCACATGTCATACAATCTATTGAATAAAACTTCGTACTTTTGAATTTCGAGGTGTTACACTATTGAATTTATTTATGTGTATCCATCGATATTTTTTCCCTACATTCAGAGAGGGACTTATAGGTCCCTATTCATATAGTTCTAGGTACTCATCCACATTATATTCTTCCCCATCATGTGGAAGAAGATGAACTGATAGAATTAATGAATATGATGGATAAATGGTTGTCCCAAGGCTTCATTCGACACACTGTGTCACCTATAGAAGAATTAAAGCTCGTTTAGGAGAATTTTAATTAAACACATCACTTATTATTCATACAAAAAACATTATCATGTTATGGTCAATAACTAGTATCCATTTCCCCAAATTGATTAATTTCTTGATTATATGATTGGGGATAAGTGGTTCTCTAAAATTTATCTTCCTTCTAGTTACCACCATCTGAAGATCAAGGATTATAAAATCCCAAATACGTCATTCTATAATATGCATGGCCACGACGAATACCTTGTTATTACATTTGGCCATATCAACATTCTGATTGTTTTGATGTCACTGAAGAATTGTATTTTTCACTAGTTTTAAAAGAATTTTTTAATTATAATCATTGATGACATCTTGGTTTATTAAAAAAAAAGGATGATCGTGTACTTTATTTCACATTAGATCTACATAACATTAGAAATACCTAACATAATATGATGTAATCAATGTGCCAATCCTATATTAAGGTGGCTAATTTCATGGTATTTTTTCCACAAAATATGATATTTTAGTTGATCCTAAAATTGTAAAATCTAGTATGTTGAAGGGGGAACAATGCAATATATTTTATTTTCAAAGATTATTAGTTATATTAGAGTATTATATATGGAATTTAAATTATTTCTCCAAGATTTATTATCTATCGATTTTTCTCACATATTTTTGGGAGAATTTATTTTGATATTTTGAATTTTAAATATCATTTTATTTGGTGAACTTCCATCTAACATTAGTTCCAGTATTGAATCATCCAGATACTGGGTAGGGATATGGGGTATTTTTTGTTTCTAAATGTATGATCATCAGATAAATTCACATAGATGGTGATGTCATGTTAATTTATGGTCCAATTATACATCATACACATGTGAAGATGGTTCCCACACTATATTTTAAAATAAAGGGTTCATATTTAATCTGGTCACTAGAGACTGAGTCAAATATTCTTGAAAACGTATTTAAATCTCTAAAAATTGTTATGGGTGGAGTACTTATAATAATTTTTTTTGGAAATTTCAAACAACCCTAGGAAATATAATTTTTTCTCGATTAATGTATCTGAAATTAGACCTCTAAGGCTGTGATGGAGTAATCATAAGAGTGAAATATCATGGAACTCTTTAATCCCATGGATTTGATAATCTTGAAGGAAAATATATTTTTTTTGTGGAAGTTATTTCAATGAAATTGTATCTTTTTGAGATGGTATACCGGGAGGAATAATTTTATGTGAGTTTTGATGTATCAATAACTAATAATTTGGTTTTGAGACCTTCAATAAATGTACTATATCACCTAATGGAATTCATTTCATTAAGAACTATTTTTTTGTTCCATCAACTATGATAATGTCAGTGATTTGGGATTTTTATCATTACTTGGGGAAGTTCATCAAGGAATTACATTGATATTTTATTATATGATTCATTAGATCAAATCTCCATATAAGAAATTGGAAATTTGGGATTTTCCCCCTCTTATACTTGTCATCAGATAAAGAGTCTAAATTAAAATCCTTCTAGTTTATTTTATTTCCCATTTATTCCTATTTGTAAATCAGATGATGTCTTGATGGATTTCATTTTTGGATTTCCACGTACTACTTGAGAATGTAAATTGATTTTGTTTTTGATTTATCAATTATAAAAATCAACTCTCATTATATCAATTCATGATAACATTTAAATTCTAGTTTATTAAATATATGTGTGTAGGATATTATTGTCTTTCTAATATTTTCCCATACCACTGATTCTAATAAGTAATCTTTATTTTAATCTCATTTTTTAGAGTCCACTAGTTGGAGATGGAATCAAAGGTTAGGTTCAGAACAACATACCATCATCATATCGATTACCATATAGAACAAGTTAAATATATTTTTCAATAAATTAATCATTATCGGGTTTGTTATAATTTATGATATTGAGATTTGTATTTGGAAATGGTAAATGTTTTAAATAATAATTTCTTCTCTTCAACAATTATTATTAAATCATTTTAGGCCTTTTATGTTTGGCCATTTAAATATATTCTTTTTCAGTCTGGGGTTAGGGAACATTACTAATTGGGACCAAGCTTTCTCTAGTATACGATAGAGAAAATAAATATTATTTATTAGAGATTGGTAATGGATCAAATATGGTCTCAATAGTTTTTAGATCATCATTTATGCTATTTTTTGTTCTTTTTTTGTGACTAAATATTTTTTAATTTCCTACCCCATTTGGGTAATCAGTTGCCCATAATATGTCGGATGATAAAACCAAACTATGTGGGATTGTTTGAGGTGGTTTAATGGATTATAATGGTGGTGTACCATTTTAAATTTTCACCTAATATGATATATTAACATAACGTGTTTAATTTATTTTATCAAAATAAATATATTCTAGAACCATCTCATGTTTTTAATTGGGAGGACCCTCACGTGGAACCAAATTTGTTCACAACTGTGAAGCCCATTCGTATCATAAATTATAAAATATTGGATATTTTTGGGAAGACCATACATTTGGTCTAGTTTCATTTCCTGCATGGTTCTTATACCTATTAGACATAATATAGGGGGATTAGGATGACATACTTGTAAAAAATGAAATACACTATTCATGAAGACGGCATGCCATGCATTTGGATGAATAATAGTTCAATATTATAGACAGATGAAATGAAACAATGTTAAATAATATATTCACCTTGAAGAATTTTATATATATATATATATATATCATATATTAATTAAAAATTCTTATATTAAATTCCTTGTAAAGCGTTGATCAAAAAAAATTACATTGCCTTATGAGAAGCTAGTATATCGTATACACAAACGAGATTATCATATCCACCACGGACTGGAATATAAGAATGTATATCTGAAATATATCATAAATATATATAAATATGTATATAATATCATATATATTCATTTAATATACCCTAATTACCTTTAATATAAAACATAAATGAAAATACATCACACCTGTTTGTGAGGCAGTAGTCCTCCACACACACAAAGAAAATTATTTTTATCCAACAAGTTGGGAGGTAAGAATGTATATTTGGAATTATAATTCCATTTTATAAAAATTTCACAAATATAATATATTGACATTAAATTAATCCATGTATCCTTCCATGATGTTTTATGATGGAAAATTAATAATATCGGTTTATGAGGTAGTACTAAATCGTACAAAATAATGTTGATTTTTTATCCCAATTTATGGATTTGTCGATTTATATAGGTTTTTACATTAACATTATAAGACATAGGTATATACTAGATATTTATATTATTATTTAATTATATTCATAAAATGTTTCTTGGATTTGTATGAATAATAAAAAAAAGAATTGTTAAAAACATTAACTCTTCTTAAGAATAACTCTTTAGGATTAACCTAAATCCATCCTAGATTGGATTTATGATCTCAAAAATAATTCTAGGATGTGTTTAGGGAATTAATTAATATATTTTTAAGGTATTTTCAAAAATAATGGTTTTTTAATGTGTGAAGTGGAAGGGGTGGATTTTATAAGTGACATTAGTTGCACACTTATTTTTTTTAAATGGAAGAAGGTGTTACCACATATTTCTCATTTCAAGAGGACACAATATATACCATTAAATATATTTGAATAGTTATGGTTGAAATATGTAAATGTAATTGTTTTAAATATATTATTATTGGTCATTTTAGATATTGTATTTTTTAGATAATCCTCTAGTAACCCCCATTTTATCCTTAATCGCTGTAATTAGTTATCACTATTTTTATAATTAATTATGGTAAAATTTTTATTTTTACATCTTAGATAATAGAAATTATTCTTATACCAAATATCGATTTCTTTTTAAAATTTTTCATTTAAATAATTGCAATATATTAATTTAAAATTAATCTTATAGATGATATTAAACGATTTCTATCCAAAGAGAACAGTTTCAAATGAAAAAATTGGTTTTATATCAAAATTCAATATTGAATTTATTAAAATGACATAATTTTTTTTAATATACATAAAATTAAATTATGTTTACATTTATAACCATATTTAAACATCTTTTTTTGCGTTTAAATGATTAAAAATAAAATAAAATTTATCGTAAAAATGAATATTTTCACTATTCATTGAGAACATTATCTTATTATAAAATAATGATCAATTTTCACAATGTTAATTATGAAATGAATATTTAAAAATGAATTTTATTTTTTGAAATAATTTTTTAAATGTTTCAAAAAATTAATTTAAAAATGCACATAAAATTTGATAAAACTTCTTTTAAGAAAAAAATCTTCTATTCATAAAATTTCATTTATTCTTATTTGATGTCAAAAAACACATAATATGAATATCATAAAATTTTATTAAATAAATAATAAATTTATTTAATTCAAATTATTCACCAAAGGTTGTTTAATTATTTCATTGATATTTCATATGTTTGTGTGTATAATAGTATGTCACATATCTTTTTATCTAGGTCTCTCATGTAATTGAAGATAAACTTTTCATTTCTGTAATAAACGATAAAATGTGAGTTTTATATAATGAAATATATCAAATAAATTTAATTTATTTGAAAAAAACATAATGTCTTATTGTGTTATATTGAGACCATACAAAAAATAGCTTGAGAACAACACCTACAGCTAGTATTGGTCTATAATTTGGTATGGGGCTAGTCTAAATATGACCCATGGGTACTGAGCCCCACTAACGACATATTGGAGGTTATTGTGGGGTTAAATGGAATGATTTTCAACACCAATTCTTAGCCAGTCCCGATGGAAATTACTCTCGATGAATCCACCACATTGTGGCTGGAAATAATAGGGTGGGGCATCAAGGATTCCAATTATTGAAAACACTCAATGGTGTATATGTTTATATTTTAGGTTTCTATATTTGTGTGGAAAATTAATGAGAGGTATTAAAGTGAATTTTGATTCATTTTACCACTTTTAAAATAATCATTTTCCTTCCTTTCACTCATATTTGAGATTAAAGTTGTTTTTGAAAGGGTTTTGGAATCAATTAATCATCATGTAGTGGTATTGGTAACCCCTTTCATCATGGGTTTCTATTTTAAGATCTACTTTTGTGTGGAAAAGGACTCTTCTTATCCCATGAATAGTCATAGAGGAATCAACATTTTTTCATTATTCATGGGGTAGGTGGATTCATAATGTAATTACAATCAATAGAAACCATTTTTTCTTGGATTTAAATGGAATTTCTATTTTATTTTTAATTATTATTTTTTATTCTCAAAAAACATTTCAAATGGAATGGTGTGTGTTGAATCTTATTTTGAAATGAATTTTGAAATTGTGATTTAACTTATGAAAAATTATTCGTAATGGTTTTTGTAATAAATTTCAATATATAAAAAATAATTTACATTCAATATCATTCATATGAAGAATTATTTTCAAGATGATTATTGGTAAATAAAGGCACGAAATTAACCATATTATTTGAATGGAATGAATTGTTATGAAATATATGATTATTGATGTATATATTTAGATACTGGTTTTTTATATGAATGGAATATTTTAAAACATGAAATGGCAATACATGAATGATTATTGATGAAAAATAATTGACATGAATTTTTTTCAATGTGACTAATTTTTTGGAAACATGTGGGAGCCTATGTAGTAAGATAGGTGGCCTAGGGTATTTAAACTATGCATTTATTCGCTCTAACAAGAAATATTCTTGTAATAAAAATTATCTTTGACATTATGGTTTTAGGAATTTCATTCTTTGTATTGGACTCATAGTCCCCCGAGGATTGGGATATAAAATTTGAATGTATGTTTTATTATAGATTATGAAAAAACATAATCATTCGATGTGATAATCATAATTTAGAATATATTGTTTTATTTCATATAGACTTATTATGAAATTACTTAGTGGTAACCAATTACTCTAGTTTTTCTCACACCCTATCTATATATTTGGGTGTAAATAGACATTATTTTTATAGTTCAACTAAAATGGAAAACATTGCCTGGAGTTGGTTGGTGAATTTTTATATTGAGGCTTTGGGATGTGTTGGAGAAATTTCAGAATGTGATAAATCGATATAGCGAGTTCTTAGTGGTGATGTCACCTTTTTAAAGATTTTATAGACTTATTTTGTATCTAATGTTTTTCTAATTTCACTTTATTGACTATATATGGTATACTAATTGTTTATTAATTATTATTAGATGGTTTCGAATTGAGTTTTTGTTCTTATGGAAAAATATTTTCCCTAGATCATTTCTTTATCCCAAGTGCGTGATACCAACCAATGGGGATCACAATCACCCTTTGGTTTATGTCATGATTGACTCATGTACTGGTTTTGTGGGTTATCTAGGTTTGTTAAAGGCAAGGTGGTACATTTTTCCATTATACAGTATATGGGATGGGGATCTGAGGTTGAACTCAAGGTTCTAGAGATGTATTCATGAATCATTAGAGATATGGTTATATTTTACCACTACTTATCTATTGAGTCAATAAGGTTTTCTCTATGAAATTTCCATTACTTCATACTTGGGGGAGATTGTTGAGTCATTAAGGTTTCCTTATGACTTCACCATTCCTTCTTGTTTTGAAAATCACAATCATCTTATCTCAAGGAAATTTTCTTTTTACCCAGCGTTTTACTTCTATAAGGAAAAATTTTCTTCCCCAAGGAAATTTACCCTTACCATGTTTTTATTGTTCATATCATATTTTTTCGAAGTGTATAATTTGGTTTGTAACCAAAACTACAGAATACTATAAATACAAAGATATAAAGCATTATATTTTAGGATCTGAATTCTTAGAATTCTGGTTACGAACTCTTCTGAATTTTGACTTCGAATTCTGAATACAAAATCCAGTTATGATCTCTTTTGAGTTCTGACTCCGAATTCTGAATACAAATTCTGGTTATGAACTCTTCTTTGTTCTGACACCGAATTCTGAATACGAATTCTGGTTAAGAAATCTTCCGAGTTCTGACTCCATGTTCTACGAATACAGACTCCAAACTCTTATGAGTTATGACTTTGAATTCTTATTAACTCTAACTCTGAACATTGTATGTTTTGGTTTTGAATTCTTGTGAATTGAGATTCTGATTTTCCTTGAAATTCATAGTCCAAAATTCTATAGAGTTCAGGTTCTGAATTCCTTGAAAGTAGATTCCGAATATCCTTTTATCATAGACTCCAAATTCATTTTTGGTAAGACTTTGAACATTCATTTGGTTTCATTCTGAATATTGGATTTTAGTTATGTAACCATATTTTTTCTTACATTTGTTTTTTTATAAAACGATGTCATGATTTCAGTTACTCACTAATCGTTGACTAAGTTACATGTGTACAGGTCCCTCCGAAATTCAAGGAAAAATATGACCGTTGGAGGAGGGATATGACTGTTGGAGATGTTTCTATAAATAGTAGATCATTTGAAAGAGCTCACAACACGTTGATCAATCTAGAGATTACATGCTGTTGAAGTGATTTCTAGAGAGAGGGGATTTATTTCTTTATTTGTACTGAACATCTTGTTCAGATTTTCTTTGTGCGACTCTGACAGTTGCTTTGTACAATCGAGGGCTTCCGGGGATAGGAAGACAGAGGTGCCGACTTCCATGTAGTTGGGGGCTTCCTTGCTAAGGAAGATAGAGGTGCCGACTACCTTGAAGTTGAGGGCTTGCGGATATAGCAAGACAGACTCTGATATTCGTATCGAGGTATTATCCTGGTATGGGTAAGAAAGACATTCTTGAAATTATAAATCAAGGGACCTTTATCCAAGGTTGTTGGAAACCCTTCTCTTTGGGTTAAATGATTTTCTACTTGTTACCTGTTTTGTTACATGTCTTTCGATGAATTTGTATTGTTGAGGAAAGTATAACAATCTTATACTTCCTTATACTTGTACACTAATCTAGTTAGACTTTATACATATTGAGGTATAATCTTCATCATTGAAAACATTCATTATGGTTCATTCCAGAACCATCTTTTCTGGATCAATTTCTCAGAATAATATTTCTGGAATCAAGCAAGTCTTTAGAACTAGAGGCATTGTGAATTACCTTGTTTAAACTTGTTAAGCATAACCATATTTAAAAGTTCCAAAAGAAATAATTAAAGTGTACAATTCACCCCCTCTTGTATATTGAGCATCATTAGATACTCCATACACTATCTTTAATTTTTATCATATATTTGGTATTATAGAGTTTATCATACTCACATACCATCTCAACATTATAGTCACTATGAAGATGATCAGACTAAGAGGACAACTCAATCTTTGGAGGATATGTTGAGATATTTGTTGATGTATTTCCAAGGATGATGAGATAAGTAAATTATAGAGACCCGGTTTTTACCCTAAAAGACATTGGAATATTCATACATATATTTCTAGAGCTAGGAGCTGCGATGGAGTGTGATTCGGAGGCCCGTTGTGCCCGGAAAAAATTTTATACGAACATTAAGTGTTTTTATACTATTCATGTGGCAGGGTTGTGTTTTCTCCTGAACGGTAGATCAGATCGGAAATCTGAGGTCACGGTTGTGTCCAGAGCGTGGCGTTTACCGTAGGTGGGGTGTAAAAGTTGAGGTCATGGGCATGTTGTGAGAGATGTCACCCAAGGGAAAATCGTCATTTTAAAATAATGAATTAGTGATTTTTATCACTGACGTTTTTTTCGAATATCTTTCAGACGAAGTCTTGGAATGGAAATCCGAGATTCCTGTTGAGTTCAAAATGGGGTGTTTTTCCTAGGAGAGATATAAAATAAGAAGGTGCAGAGGTTTTGGAATCCGTGACTGTGGGTGGATTTTCAGTGTGTTTTTATAAATATGATTGAGATAAGGGGAGAAACCATGATTATTCTCTCTCTCTCTCTATCTCTCTCTCTTTTTCTTTGGCGTTCTTTGTTGTTCTTCACCGGATTGAGGAAAAATCTCTGGCGGATCGAAGTGGGATCACATTTAATGCATCGCCAATGATGAACGACCTATTCAAGGAAGGATTTTTGGTTAATTTTCACACCTTTGTCAATTTCTGGACATTTCATCAAATTTTTCTTCTAATTATAAAATTATAGAATTAGGACGATGGCCAAAGGAACATGGCCATCATCCAAGTCCCGTTTTAAAATCTCGTTCTTGGGTATTCATCGTCCCAACTTTCAGATGCGCCAAAATATTGTCGTATCAACGAGCAAGGGTTGGCGTTGTGATGATCTGACCTCGAGGATTCCGAAACCGGTTTTGGATATTTTTTCTGACCACTGGATTGGTCTGGGGGACAAGACGAAGGCCCAGCTCTGGCGAGGGGCGGTGGCCGGAGGATGAGACAGAGGTGCGGCGGAGCGTGGCAACCCCGTTTTGCAGCACAACAGCCCCGTTTTGGGTCACGACGGAGCCTCGAGATCAGGAAGTGGAGGGCCGGATAGTGAAAACTGGCAGACGAGTGGAGGCTTTTGGGTGTCCGGCGGAGGAGCCGAGCAGGGTGGTTGCTGCGTGGTGGAGTGGGGTACCTAGGCGGCGCAGCGAAGCAGGGAGCGGGGACCCGGCGGCCGCGGGGGCGGGCGGTCGGTATACGGTGGTGCGTTCGGTTGACGGGGAGATCAAGCGGCCGTACCGCGGGCGACCTCGGCCAGTCATGGTTGGGGAAGAGCACCAGGGGCACGGACCTCAGTTGGGGTGTGGAGTGGACAAGGAGCCGCAAACCGTGGTTCCTATTGGGCGACACAGATCAAAGACCGGCCAATTGGCCGGTCTGTTTGATGGAGCCGGACACGAGGCGTCCAACAGTTTTCGGGTGGGCCACGGCCAGCTAGCCGTGACAAGCTAGACCAGACCTGCGGTTGGGCCGTGGGACGACGGTCTATACCGGGCCGGCCGGTCTGGCCCGGCCCAATTTTGGGACCCTTTGTTCAAGGGGGCATATCTCCAAATCATCGCGTCTGTTTGACGCGCTGTCTGCGGCCACTGGTTCGTGTTGGGGAGGTGGACTTTTTGATTTGAGTTTCTTGATTTTTAGGTTCTGCGCCTCAGGGAGGGTGACCCATAATGAATTAATTTAATAATATTAAATCATTATTAAAGCTCACAATGAACATATTCACGAGCCGGATGTTCGTTCGATGCACCGTCAGAGGCACTGTGGCCCTAGTGTTGATGTGGTCCTTCAAAAGTTGGTTCAAAACCTTTTCGGTTTTGGTTTCGTTGCTCGGTGGCACGAAACATTTGATGCGATTAATTAATTAATTAATTAATATTTCGTCAGACGTAACTCATGTTTGGGATGTCCAATTGACGCGCCGTCAGTGGCAGTGTGACCCCAGTCATCGTGCGGACTTTTTGAGACACTATTCAAATTGTTTGGGTTAGAGAAAAGGTGTGGCCCCACATGGACAAGTTTACATGTTTTACGGTGAAACACCACATTTTCACCCGACATCTATTTGGGATATTTGAGTACTCATTTATGAGTGTTCTTCTGAGGGGTTTGCGACGATCCAATCCACCCGCCCAAATTAGGGCCCGAAGTGTGGGCCCCATGAGGCGGATTTTGGATGTATACTGGGGTTTTACGACTTATGCTTCATAAGCCTATTCTGGGAAAATGAATTGCTTATGACTCGTGGTTATCTTCAAGGAACACAATGGTATGATCTGTGGGACGTGATTCGGGGTTGAGAATGTGGGCCCATAGGGGCCCCGTTTACATAACGTGGGGAGTTGCAGCATCCGCATTCGTAGTCCGTTTTATGTGTCGTTAGTGGTGTTGTGATCCTGGGATTGAGACGAAGTTGACCTGAGTGGTTTCTGGTATTGAATCCAGAGTTGAGGCTTGGGACCCATGGGTTGTCTTTTAAGATGTGTGCAGCATACTGCAACTTTTTCATCAGACGCCCATTTTGGGTGCTTGAATAGTCGATTCGACATGTTTTTTTGAGAGCATCGTGATGGCGCAGTTCTCCCGACCTCTTTCTAGACCGAGGTGTGGGCCCCACGAGACTTCGTATGGGCATAAAGCGGTGTTGAATAACATTTTCATCGGGAGTCCGTTTCCAGCGAGTAAATAGTCTATCTCGCGTGTTTTTTCTTGATGATTACAATGGTGTAATCTGTTTTAGTGTGTAGAGCCTCTTTAGAGATCACATTAAATGTGGAAACATGAAAGGGAATTGGTTCATGGTTCCTATGATGCACTCCGAACCAACACACGGTAGCAATGTAAGTGACACCTAATGATGGCACGACTAGTACGGAGATATCAGACAAGTTCTGAGTTTACCATCCAGTGAGGCTGCACAGTGGGAAACCCATTGACCTTTGGGTTTACCCCCCAACGATGCTGGGTAATGGGTTACCCATTTACCTTAGGTTTTACCCTACAGTGGGGCTGGGGAGTGGGTTACCTGTTGTCCTTATAGTTTACCCTCCAGCGGGGCTGGGCAGTGGGTTACCCGTTGACCTTAGGGTTTACCCTCCAGCAGAGATTGGCAGTGGGTTACCCATTGACCTTGGGGTTTACCCTCCAGCGGGGCTGGGCAGTGGGTTACCCAAATTCTTCTTGGGGTTTACCCTCCTGGGGGGGCTGGGAAGTGGGTTACCCGATGACTTCTATCAGACTAATCCCTTTCTATGAGGCTAGTCAGTGACTTTTCTCTATGATTACTATAGTGGTACCCTTGGTTGTATGGTTCATCAATGAGGCGGCTTTGGCATGTGGGAATTTTGGGCATCAGTGATGGATATCCTTTGAACTTTTGGAGGATTTTATTGGGCTGATCTTGGAGATAGAGATCACCTTGCACACTCGATTGAGTTTCTTGTTGAGCATATATATACACCCTACTTTTGTTCCCACTCCTTGGGTTCAGTAACTCTCCTTCTAGGAGGGGCGAAGATGTGCGGGGTATGCCACGTGGTTTCCATGTCTAGCTCTTCTTAGTTGGATGAGCCTGCTTCCTTTCTCTTTTCGGGTTGAGATGCACTCTCTCATTTGTACTCTTACACTATTCTTGTTCTGTCTACTGCTCACCAATTTATTATCTCTTTTGTTGCTCCCTCGAGCCTTCATGGAATCCTACTAATTATCTTTATACTAAGCCTTGATTGGGATTTTCCCACACTTGGTGTGCCCTTTCAGACGAAGAACAGGTCGATTGAGACTACAGAGGATAATAGAGGAAACAGGAGCTTGGGATGCGTTCAGTAGTCATAGTAGGGTTTTCATGTGTGAGACAAACCAGCTGTTAACTTTTGCTTACTTGTTGCTGGGTTGTGGAACCTTTCGAGTTGGGCACATGTTTTTCCCTTTTTCTGTTCAGTTATCTTGTCAGTACTTTTCAACACATTACTTGTAGTACATAGAAGTTGATGCATGCCTGTGGTTGGGTTATAGTAGTTTGTACATTGGTTTTCTTTTTTACTCTGCACTTATGCATCAACTGGTTTGTGTGTCTGTACAGGTACTTAGACGAAGGCCTCCTTGAGTTCGTTACACCTTCGGTGCTTATCGCTAGCCCCTGGCCTATGGAGGTGGGATTGGGGTAGTTGCGGCTCGAGACCAATAGGGTCGGGTCATGATAAAGTGGTATGAGAGGTGGTTCATACCTTGGGGAGTTGTTCGGACTTCCCTAAAAGGTTATTGGTTGTGTATTGGGGAAATAGTGTCAACGTGTCTCGAGAGTGGCTCTCAGGATAGGGAGTCCAGTGATTGTATGACGACCGACCCATCCATTCACCAAGACCCTGATAACCCTCTTGTTGACTCGGAACACTGAGACAGTTGTTGCCGGGAATTTGTTTCTTGCATAATGTAGGATTGAGTCATTTAATTTCATTCTTGAGTCAGCTCCCCATTTTTTTGATATATATATACTCATTTGACCGCGGTACTCCTTGATCATATTCAGGATGTCTCTACGATGATAACCATCCAGGATAATAGGTCCGGTTCGTGACTATGATTTCATGAGCGAAGAGGACTCTGTTCAAGATCCATCATACGATTACCCTTTCTCCAGGAGGATAGGCAGCAGCACCACCACTTATGGATTAGCGGATGGTACCGGAATTTAAGGCCGTTGATGAGCGCATGCTGGGTGGGCTACATGAGTTCTAGTATCAGAGACCACTGAGGTTCCACAAGGAGATATACCCTCAGACAGTGAAGGGTTGGCTGGAGTCGGTGGTTCACCTCTTCAGGCTTGTTCAGACACTGACAGTTTAGATGGTGTCTTTGACAGCTAGTCTTTTTCCTCCATGATGTTTGGCATTATTAGATCCAGGGTTACTCAGATTCACGATGTGTCGGTAATCTCATGGGATGACTTCTAGAATCTATTTAGTGAGGAGTTCTACCCCTACTAATTATGCTTTATACTGTTTCAGGAGCTGATGGAGCTTCAGCCAGGATTGATGATAATGGCTGAGTACTCGACTAGGTTCACAGACCTTACGTGGTACTCTTTGTATGTGGTCGATGATGGAAACTTCCAAGAATAGAAGCCTGATCAAGTTCTCTATAGAGGAGATTCGTTCTAGCGTAGTGCCCTTGTGCATCTTCACCCATCTCAGGGTGTTGGAGCAGGCACTGGTGACAGAGAAATTTCTGTCAGAGTGACGTCAATTGGCAAGGCCTCAATGCCGGTGGTCTTCCCTTGATGATACTTAGGCACATGGTCAGGGACAATGTAGATCACCGATACAACCCAAGGAGGACTAGTTCTATTATTTTAATGTGAGAGGTCATGTGGCGTGAGACTACTTGACCAAATGTGCTTAGTTTTCCAGATAGTAGGTAGATTCATCACCTCAATAGAGGCAGTGTCATAATTAGGGAACTCCCAAGTGAGGACAGGGTGGTCCCCAGGGAGGTAGTGTTGGAAGAAGAGTAGAAATAACTACGGTTGGCAGATGATGTTTCAAGGTACTTCCACCACCACTAGGTTGCCCAGGTCAGGCTCAGGGAGCTGACTTACGGGGCCGCGGGTGGCTATGTGCTATGGATGTCTACAATCCTACAATGCAAGAGATGATAAGAGGTATGCTCAAATTATTTTTCTACTTTTATTAGTAAAACTCATTACACACTGTGTGAGGTACTCTTATAGTCTAACTCCTTGTTCGAGGGGTTACTGAGGGTGACGTAGGGCGTCGAGGTAACCCTGTGTTGGTGTTGTCCGACGTAGCATTGAATGCAAAGGAATGAGGGGTTCTTCCCCAACTAAGATGAATTTTTATGATGCGATTAAAACTGTGAGGGAGGGTCAGTACAACCCAAAGAAGATAGTATTGAGGTGCGGTTGATGGGTCCCTATGATATGTGCATTCATGGTGGGGTTATGCGGGGGAGTGTCAAAGCCAGTTTTGGATTTGCTAGTGGGGATGTTCTGCTTGACCTCCCTTTGCTTGAGTTGCCACTAGTGGGTTTGTAATAGTTCCTATTTTGGGGATTAATCTCTTTCTATGTTGGAAAAAGACACTTGGGGTATTCCATGTCCTCTCCGTGCCTTTCCTATGGATGTTGGATGAGTTTTCTCACCTACCCTATTTGTTGGTACCTAGGTCGAGGTGATAGACACCTTATAAATAGAGTTATGTGTTTCACTATGTTGTGCTAGTGCTTGCTGTCGTTTCCCTAAGAATGTGGAGATTCTATCTTCTAGGAGAGCATTTTTTTGGTTTTCTCAGACCGCCGATTTCTCAGGTGCATCCTCACCCCGAGAGACTTGAACCTAAGTCGATGGTGGTGGTTGAACTTTCTCCAGGACTATGACTTCGAGGTAGTTTATGTTCTAAAAAATGGCAGTGTTGTAGCTGGTCCACTTAGCAAGAAGTCCCAGGCTCAACTAGTGTAGGAAGTTTCAGAGCAGTTGGCATCCCTACAGCTGACCTTGGTGGAGAAAGAGGGTACGACTTTTCTACAGTCGATGGTGTTGAATCATCCACTTTTTGAGCGTGTAAGAGAGTCTCGGTTGTGATGCACCGACTGTGAAAGCATGTGTGTCAAGATATCCTTTTTGTTTCACCATTTCGTTATTCAGATATAGGGAATCACGACACCATGTTCCAGGAAAAAAATGTAATTTCAGTCGTGAAGTGGAAAGTAGAGGTTCGTCATGGGTAGTTCCCCGAATTTATTTAGGCCATTTGGGAATCGTGTAAGTGATTCAGAGGTTGCCTACCGTTTTTCCCTACCCTCTGAATAGTAGGAGGCGGCACACGACGTCTTCCACGTGTCACAGCTGATTAAGTGCATGCGTCTTCCTTCACATTTCATCAAAATTTGTAGACCTTATTAGTGAAAACTTTCCCTTTGGTTTGTGTGTTGTTCCAGCATGGTTTTGTGCAAGATTTCATGGAAGTGGAAGTGCTAGGTGTGAGCTCTGTGTCCTGAGTACTTTTTCCTAGTATTGATTTTCGGGGATGAAACGCAGGTAGGAGGGAATGATGTTGAGACTCGGTTTTTTCCCTGAACGACTTTGGAATATTTCTACATATATTTCCCAAGATATGAGCAGAGATGGCGTGCGATTCCGGGGACTGGTGTTCCTGGAAACGTTTTTTTAAAAATATTAAGTGTTTTTATAAAATTCATCTGGCGGAGTTGTGTTTTCTTCTACATGGTAGCTCGGATCCAAAATCTGATGACATGGTTGCATCCAGAGCATGTCGTTTACTCTAGGCGGGGTGTAAAAGTTGCGGGCGCAGGCTTGCTGTGAGAGATGTCACCCAGGGGAAAAATCCTAATTTTAAAATAATGACTTAATGATTTTTTCACTGAAGTTCTTTTCGAATAAATTTCAGATGAAGACTCGGAATGGAAATCTGAGATATCCGTTGAGTTCGAAATGGGTTTTTTGCCTAAGTGAGATATAAAATAAGCAGGGGAAAAGGTTTTGGAATCCGTGACCCCCGGTGGCGTTTCAGTGTGTTTTTGTAAATATTCTGGAGATAAGGGGAGAACCCATGCTTATTCTTCTTCTTCTATCTCCCTCTAGTGTTCTTCGATGTTCTTGGACATTCTTCTCTGGATTGAGGAAATAATTCTGGTGGATTGAAGTGGGATCGCAGCGAACATGTCACCAACAACGAACGCCCGATTTGAGGTAGGATTATTGGTTAATTTTTGCACCTTCATAGATTTCTTAACATTTCATCAAATTTTTCTTCTAATTATAAAAATATAGAATTAGGAAGATGTCCAAACGAACACGGCCATTGTCCGAGCCCCGTTTTTTATTCTCGTTCTTGGGTGTTATTCGTCCCAACATTCAGATGTGCCAAAATCTTGTCGGATCGACGAGTGAGGGGCAGCGTTGTGAAGATCTGACCCCGAGGATTCCGAAACCAGTTTCAGATAATATTTACGACCACCAGAGTGGTCTATGGGACCAGCCGAAGGCCCGACTCTGGTGAGGGGTGGTGGCTGGAGGACGAGCCGGAGACACGGCAGAGCGCGGTGACCCCGTTTTGGATGTAACACCCCGAGATTTTGTGTGATATATTATTTTTAATTTCATTGATGTCTTCTATTATACACCACACCAAGATTATCTTGTACTTTACACAACACCGTATTAGCTTGCAGTATACGCAACAGTATTCTTGGCTAGTGTTACACACAATTTCAAGTTCGTTTTGGGGAAATTATTCTACACAACATTAAGTATAGATTTTATTTATTGTATAAATGAAATAATTTCTGATTATATTATATGCAACACCAAAAGGAGCATTCACTACATGAAACCGTGACTTGGCTTGCATTACATGCAATCAATACCTTCTTCGATAGCTTGTCTAGTATGCAATACCAAGTTTTACTAAACGAGATATTATTATAATATTATTATGAACTAGCCGTTATGAATAGTAATACCCAATTTTTCAATTTTTATAAATTTTTTCTTTCAAAATGGACTTCATTTTGGGATTCAGAATATCGAAATTAGCCTAGGGTGATTTTTTGGTATTTTTCTGAAAACATCCAATTTTTGATGAATAGTGAAAACACTAGGTTACTATTTAAAAAACAAATTTTTACTTAAATAATTATTTATTTTATTTAAATTTATTTTTGGTCAAAATTGATACATAATACCTATAGATGTTCAATGTAATTCATTTGATTCATTTTATAATAATTTTAGATATATAAAATTTTATAGAACTTTTCACCGTCTTTTACCCACCTCCTAAGAGAATTTAAAATTTTACATAAAACATAATTTTACAGCTTCTGTGAGTATAATTTCGAAAATCCAAGAGACATGCTTGATATCAAGGAGTAAAATGTGGTTCAATAAGATAAAAATATTTTTTGTTGAATAGTAACTTTTTACTTTTATTTACCACGGTTAAAAGTAAATAGGGTAATTAAGTGTAAAAATGATATTATTATTACCCTAACACATATCCTAATTCAATTGGATAAGTTTAATTCTACCAAAAAAACCTTAGGAATAAAATATGACCATTTAGGCCCACATGGATTAGATTAGGACATTTAATACTATTTTATTTAAAGAAGAGTTAAAATAGTTAAAATCAAAGTTTAATATCTAAAACATTTTTAATATAGGGTTATAAAAATTTAAATTCGATTATAATTATTCATTATAAATTTAAAATTATTTCCTACATAATGATAATTTATTTATAATTTTTAGACATTAAATAATTTATGTTATTTATGACACAATGGGGATGCAATATTTACCGTATTAATGAAATATAAACATAATTGATGTTATAAATACCCAAATAAATGTAATTTGAGACTTTTTATGAATTAAACTAATTTTATAGGTTAATATGACATTTTATTATTGATTAAATTAACTTTTTTCGAACTAATCATGTTGTTATGATTTTCACCAAAATCAATTACCAAATAATGTCAAAATTGACATAAAATAGTTTTTAAAACTAATATTATATTATTAATTGTTATTATATTATTAGAAATCTATGGTTCATCCAAATTAATTAGATAAGGTTAAATATATTAATAATGAACCACTTGGGGTTCGTTTGTCTTGTTATAGTAAGTTTATTAACCATATAGTGTAAGAAAAAAATAAGACGCGGTAAAAGTTAAATTATTTAACCTAGAGTTAAATCTAAACTATAAGGTCAAAATAGTAACCTCAACTTGTCTAAAACCTATTGGTTTAGCGGATTTCGACCCATCCCCACTTTAGCTTCAAAATTAATCAATTTTGAGCTATTATAAACCGAATATGACTTTGTTATAAAATAATATTTTAAATTTTTCCAAAGGTGCCCCTCTCATCCCTTATAAAAAGGGAACCTCTTCCCTCTTCTCTTCACACCATTTTGAGCCTTGAAGCTCGACCAAACCCTATCTATTTCTCATATCCACTTCCCTAGAAACATTCTGGAGGTTCTGGTCTTCTCAAAATACCAACTCTACTTCCTTAAGAGGAAGCTTAAAGGAGGTGCGTCGAAGAAGAGGTAATATCTTCTTCCGATTCTCTCAAGTTTCTTTCATCTTCTACTTCTTCTTCATTATTTTTCTAATTATAAAGTAATAAAATAAGTATTAATTATATACTGATATGTTATTATATATATGAAACAACCTTATTTCAACTTCTATCCATCCTATGGAAAACGAAATCACCACGCGTGCGTACGTACGGAATACCGTCTCCATGCCGTGGTGTAATCTGTTTTCGACCACCACCTTACTTGGATGGGTATAATGGTGTAAATAAATAACTATATATGATTATTGTAAATTGATGTTGATTCTAAAATGTTATACATACACTTCAATACAATTCCATTATATTGAAAATTATATCATCGCCCGTGCGTATGTACGAAATACCGTCTCCACGACGCGATGAGATTCATTCTCCATGTTTACCATTCATGAATGATTATAAAGTGTATATAATGAATAATAATGAAATATATGAAATAATAATAATACTGGATTTATGTATATATATATATTTATGTCATCTACTTGATTCCATTCAATTCAAAAGGAAACGAAAACAACGTTCATGCGTACGTACGGCCTACCGTCTCCATGAACGGTGTATTTAATTACATTTATCGATCTATCATATATATATGTATATGATTATATAAATTATATATAAGTCTTGTTTTACATTATGGAATTATGTAAATCCGGATATAAGTAATAATATCAAGATCAACAAGTCGAAACACGTACAATAAATGAAATGATTTTTCCCAAATCGCTGCTTTTACATCGAATTTACAAATGAACGGGTAATATAAAGTCAAAATTAAACTATATATGATATCATAATAATGAATATGATTCTTTAATAAGTCAATGACATTATTTAAATCATTATACAGGAGTTTTGGATATGTACGAAGCATATCAGACATAAGGTAAGGGATAATTATTCCAATCTCGTTCCTATTCGAGATTGTTTATTCATAAGTATTTACTAGGGTTATTGTTATCATCCATTTCCATGTTTTGTAATAGTATTTTTATGTATTTTTAATGTCCTTTTTACCCATTTTTTACTTTTACCACATGTTATGAAAGGAATATTTCTTTTTTTTACCATATGAGGATGTTTTTGACTTTTTCGACAAAATTATGAGGAGAATGTTTTTTTAACTTATACAGCATGAACAAATTTTTACGGTTTCATAATGCCTTATTTTCATGAATCTTAATCTACAAGATTTCATGAAAATATTTACCAAAATATTTTTCTTTTAAAATTGCATGGCATTTTGTGAAATGAAAATGATTTTGAAGAAGAAAAGACATTTTCCTCAAAAATTCATTTCAAGTGTTTGATCAAAACCATTTTCCATCTAAGATGAAATTATTTTATATGTGTATGTTTCAAGTATAATGTCTCTATGATTTAAATGGTTTCACTTTTCTTTTGATGAAATTATATACATTTTTTTATGTATTATGTTATGATGGGATGATGTTTATGAAACCCGTTTTATTCTTTGGGTTTGGATGAATGGTTTTTGTTGATGTTGTGGCACTCGTAAGAATGATTTCATTATGAGATGGGTGGGACCTATATCTCACTCCAATGCATTGGGTAAAGATTTATATCTCCCGAGATAAACATGGATGTAATGGTAATTTAATCTGGTTTAGTGTTACAGGATTGAAACGAGGAGTGAACTCGATTCAGAAAGGGACTTTTTCCACTAAGATGGTTATAACAGTAATTCCTTGGCTACTTTGGAAATCATAACTGGTGCTTAATGGTTTCCACAATTACATGATTTATTACCATGATATTTTATCATGATTGATGATCCATTATGATATATTCCTTAATTAATTCAATGATTTATGTCTTTACTCAAGATTTTGGTGTTTAGATTTTATGTTCATGTTTTTGCATTCAAATGTTTATGGATTGTTTTATGTTCTCTATGTTTACCCTTAATGAGAATTTGATCTCTCCCTTTTTATGTTTTATTTTCCCCAGGATATAATGAACTGTTTTAGGTAAGAAAACCAAAAGAGGAAGATCTTTATGGGATATGTTGAAGATCTTTCACCATGATTAGAAGATTACGTTCTGAGTTTCCAAAGACACTAATCTAATACGATCTTTGGGCCTCTGTTTTTTTCATGTATTAAATATTCCGAAAAAGTAATGTAATGTCCATGTACGTTACGTTTTGGGTCTCTATAGTTGGTATTAGAGAGAAGGTTTATTTAACCTTTAGAAACTATGATGCGAAAACTTTAGTGAAGTCCCTAGAGATATTTCTAAGGTATGTCTATGGATGTCCCTAAGGATAAGTATAAATATAGGTTATAGCCCTATAACTACAATAATTATCTTATAATTTAAGTTAAGATGTTAGATATTGAAGGTACTCCCCTTGATTATGATTTTTTCCTATCACACTATTCTTTTTTTGGTTTTAGAAAATGGATGGAAATAGGAAGATTTACGATAATGGAGGATGTGATGGATAATGGAATGATATTTTTCATGAGCAACCAAATGAAATTGGATCTGTAAATCCACATATCGTTATTATTCCTAATCAGAAATCTCATAATATGATCAATAATATCAAATTTGGTAAGTATCCCGACTCAGCTAATAAGAGAAAGATGGAGTTTCATGATGATCATAGAGGAAAGAAAGTTAAATTCCCCTCATGTAAATCATGTGGGAAGAGGAATCAGGGAGAATGTTTCAAAGGAACCGAAAGATGCGTTGGGTGTGGAAAAGAAGGACACAAAGCCAGCAATTGTAAAGGAAAAGGTTCGATTAACATAATGGACAAGGATAATGGTATTGCTAAGACATCAACAATGGTTTAATGTTTTAAATGTGGAATGTATGGGCATTATGCAAACCAATGCCCTAATGGAAAATCTCATGAATATAATCAGCATGGTCGTACGGGTAGTATTTATGTTGATGATGATGAAGAGACTACAAATGATATATGAGATGAAACAAATGACGAAGCTCAGTCAATGGTTTAAGAAGTTAGTGGAATGATTTATGTTTATCAAGAGTTATGTTGTATAGTTAATGGTACTATAGAATAAAGACACATCTAAGGATTATTACACTATTGTTTTTCCTAAATAATTTGAAAGTATATGTTGAGTGGTACCGGTAACCATTAAAGGTTAATCATATATTTATAGGAAGTAGATCATATGTGCATAATGAAGGGATTAGGAGATAATGAGATGTTTTATAGTATTGATGAGCTCATGGATGATATTTGGACAATGCGATATCATGGTTTGAGTATATAAAAATTTTGGGATTTTGGTATGTGGAAAGAGTTAACTTTTGACAGCATTCACGTTTTCACTAAGGATCAATGGGTATTCATTTTCCAAGAGAATACATGATTAAGGTATTCACATGTTTGGAATGTGACCAACAAGATATATCTTATATTGGGGATAAATGATGGTATTCAGATGCTTGGTTGATGACATTTATAGTAATCGTTTTCTTTATACTATAAGATTGGGCAGAAGTATTTTCAATAAGCTTAAAGGTTGGAATAGTTTAAGTTGGACATCAGATAGAATTGTTTAAGGCTATAACTTTTTTAAAAATTATTTATGGAATGTTATAATAGTGTATTTTTAGAAAAAGGACAACCAGTAGGATGGGAGACAACCCGTCGCGTCGGACAAGGTTGTGGGAATCGAACCCACAACTGAAGTGTAACATGCCTTTATCACATACCACTGGCCTACAGGATGTCCCTGGTTAGTAGAAACTAGTTTTATTTTATTAATCAGTATGATAGATGAATTATAAGTCCATTTTTGGAATCATATATGATTAATCTCACCATTGATGGACTTATGTATATTTAATAACTTATGCTAAAATTTTTGTGAGAGAAACCAATGGGATGACTTATCATTTTCTCGCATGATATGCTAACACTTCATGAATGAAAAATTCAGCTTCATTTCTTTAAATAGAGATGATGTAGAAATTGTTCATGGAATGACCAACAATGATATTACACTAAAATCAAGTAAGTATTTCTCCTCGTGTAAAAGGTCATCAACATTAGGGAAATGATCTTGAAAACCAAAAATTCTGTCCTAGTGCTCTTATATCTGATGAATCAGATGGTACCTTAGATCATCACAAATTTATGGCTTTTTTGATTGTTGGACTTTTCATAGCCATGTCCTCTACCACTCTTCATCGGAAGTTGATGGTTATATTTCTCATCCATATCCATATTTTCATCAATGTTGTCCTATGTGGAAACCAAGTGCTGAGTTACTTTGGGTGACTGTTATGATTCTAACTTCCCTTTTTAAAATGAAGTTTTAGTATTCCTTTTTACGATGAGGGTTTCTATGAATGAAACTATCAAGTAGTAAACCATTTATAAATGCGACAAATTTCGAGGGTGAAATTCATTTTAAGGGGGGTAGAATGTAACACCCCGAGATTTTGTGAGATATATTATTTTTAATTTCATTGATGTATTCTATTATAAACCACACCAAGATTATCTTGTACTATACGCAACACCATATTAGCTTGCAGTATACACAACACTATTCTTGGCTCGTTTTACACACAATTTCATGTTTGTTTTGTGGAAATCATTCTACGCATCATTATGTATAGATTTTGTTTAATGTATAAATGAAATAGGTTTTGATTATGTCATACGCAACACCAAACAAAGCTTTCACTACATGAAACCCTAACTTGGCTTGCATTACATTCAATCAATACCTTCTTCGATAGCGTGTGTAGTACGCAATATCAAGTTTCACTAAACGTGAAATTATGATAATATTATTATGAACTAGCCGTCACAAATAGTAATACCCACTTTTTGAAATTTTATAAATTTTATCTTTCAAAATGGACTTCATTTTTGGATTCGGTATATCGAAATTAGCCTAGGAATAATTTTTTGTATTTTTCTAAGAAATTTCAATTTTTGATGAATAGTGAAAACACTGGGTTACTATTTAAAAACCATCTTTTTATTTAAATAATTGTTTATTTTATTTAAAAAAATTTAGGTCAAAATTGATACATAATACCTATATAAGTTCAATGTAATTCATTTGAGTCATTTTATATTAATTTTAGATATATAAAAATTTTATAGAACTTTTCACCGTCTTTTACCCACCTCCTAGGAGAATTTGAAAATTTACATAAAACTTAATTCTACTACTTCTGTGAGTGGAATTTCTAAAATCCGAGAGACACGGTTAATATCAAGGAGTAAAATGTGGTTCAATGGAGATAAAAATAATATTTAGTGAATGGTAACTTTTTGCTTTTATTTACCACGATAAAAATTAAATAGGATAATTAAGGGTAAAAATGATATTATTATTACCCTAAAACATGTACTAATTCTATTGGATAAGTTTAATTCGACCAAAAACATCCTTTGAAATAATATATGACCATTTAGGTCCACTTGGATTAGACTAGGACATTTAATATTATTTTATTTAATGAAGAGTTGAAATAGTTCAAATCAAAGTTTAATAACTAAAACATTTTTAATATAGGGTTATAAATAATACAAATTTGACTGTAAATATTAATTATAAATCTAAAACTATTTCCTACATAATGATATTTTATTTATAATTTTTACACATTAAATAATTTATGTTATTTATGACACAATGGTGATGCAGTAATTAACTTATTAATGAAACATTAACATAATTGATGTTATAAATACCCAAATAAATTTAATTTGAGACTTTTTATGAATTCCACTAATTTAATAGGTTAATATGACATGTTATTATTGATTCAATTAACTTTTTTCTAAATAATAATGATTTTATGATTTACACAAAATTCAATTACCAAATAGTGTCAAAATTGACATAAAATAGGTTTTAAAACAAATATTATATTATTAATTGTTTTATATTCCTAAAAATCTAAGGATCAGCCAAATGACATGTATAAGGTTATATATATTAATGATGACCCACTTGGGGTTAGTTTTTCTTGTTATAGAAAGTTTATTAACCATATAGTGTTAGAAAACAAGAAGACACGACAAAAGTTAAATTATTTATCATAAAGTTAAATCTAAAAGATAAGTTTAAAATAGTAACCTAAACTTTTCAAAAACCAATTGTTTGAGAGTATTTAGACCCATAACCACTTTAGCTTCGAAATAAATAAATTTGGAGATATTATAAACAAAAATATGACTTTATTATAAAATAATACTTTAAGTTTTTCCAAAGGTGCCCCTCTCCTCCCTTATAAAAAGGGAACCAATTCCCTCTTCTCTTCACACCTTTCTGAGCCTTGAATCTCGGCCAACCCATACCCATTTCTCTTCTACACTTCCATAGAAACATTCTGGAGGTTAGTTTCTTCTCAAAATACCAACTCTACTACCTTAAGAGGAAGCTTAAAGGAGGTGCGTTGAAGAAGAGGTAATCTCTCCTTCGGATTCTCTCATGTTTTTTTATTCTTATACAACTTATTATTTATTTATATCATTATAAAGTAATAACATCATTATTAATTATATACTGATATGTTATTATAAATATGAAACAACCTTATTTCACCTTCTATCCATCCTACGGAAAATGAAATCACCACGCGTCTGTACGTACGGAATACCTTCTCTACGCCGTGGTGTAATCTGTTTTCGAAAACCACCTTACTTGGATGGGTATAATGGTGTAAATAAATAACAATATATGATTATTGTAAAGTGATATTTATTTTTAAATATTATACATACACTTCAATAAAATTACATGATCATGAGAATAATATCATCGCTCGTGTGTATGTACAGACTACTGTGACCACGACACGATCAGATTCATTCTCCATGTGAACCATTCATGAATGATTATAAAGTATATATAATGAATAATAATGAAATATATGAAATAATAATGATACTGGATTTATGTATATATATATATGTAGGTCATCTACTTAATTCCATTCAATTCAATATGGAAATGAAAATAACGTTCATGCATACGTACGGCCTACCGTCTCAATGAACGGTGTATTTCATTCCATTTATCGATCTATCATATATATATGTATATGATAAATATATATTATATATAAATCATGTTTCACATTCTAGAATTAGGTAAATCAAGATATAATTAATAATATCAAGATCAACAAGTCGAAACACATACAATAAATGAAACGATTTTACCCAAATCACTGCTTTTACATTGAATTTACAAAAGAACGGGTAATATAAAGTCATAAGTAAACTATATATGATATAATAACAATGAATATGATTCTGTAATAATTCAATGACATTATTTAAATCATTATACATGATTTTCGGATACATACGAAGCATATCAGACATAAGGTAAGGGATAATTATTATAATCTCATTCCTATCCGAGATTGTTTATTCGTAAGTATTTACTGGGGATATTGTTATCATCCATTCCCATGTTTTATAAAAGTGTTTTTATGTATTTTTAAAGTCCTTTTTACCCATTTTTGACTTTTAACACATGTTATGATGGAATATTTCCTTTTTTACCATACGAGGAAGTTTTTAACTTTTCCTACAAAAGTACGATAAGAATGTTTTTTAACTTATACGGCATGAACGGATTTTTACGGTTTCATAACGCCTTATTTTCATGAATCTTACTCAACATGATTTCCTGAATATTTTTAACAAAATCCATTTCTTTTAAAATTGCATGGAATTTTGTGAAAAGAAAATGATTTAGTAGAAGAAAGGATATTTTCCTCAAAATACATTTCAAGTGTTTTATCAAAACCATTTTCCATCTAAGAAGACATTATTTCATATGTGTGTGTTTAAAGTATAATGTCTCTATGATTTACGTGGTTTCACTTTTCTTTTGATTAAATGATATCCATTTTTTAGGTATTATGTTATGATGGGATGATGTTTATGAAACCCATTTTATTCATTAGGTTATGATGAATGATTTATGTTTATGTTGTGGCACAAGTAAGAATGATTTCATTGAGAGATGGGTGGGACCTATATCTCCCTCCAATGCATTGGGTATTGATTTATATCTCATGAGATAGATATGGCTTGAATGGTATGTTAATCCGGTTCAGTGTTACAGGACTGAAACGAGGAGTGAACTCGATTCAGAATGGGACTTTTTCCACTAAGATGGTCATGGTAGTAATGCATTGGATACTATAGAAATCATAACATGTGCTTAATGGTTGCCACAATTACATGATATATTATCATGCTATTTTATCATGATTGATGATCCATTATGATATATTCCTTACATACTTCCATGATTTATGTATTTGCTCAAGATTGGGATGTGTGGATTTTATGTTCATGTTTTTGCATAAAATTTTTTATGGATTGTTTTATGTTCTCTATGTTTACCCTTACTCAGCATTTGAGCTCACCATTTTTATGTTTTATTTTCCCAAGGATATAAAAAAAGGGTTTAGGTAAGAAAACCAAAAGGGGAAGATCATTATGGGAGATGTTGAAGATCTTTCACAATGATTCTAATATTACGTTCTGAGTTTCCAAAGACACTAAACTAATACGATCTTTGGGCGTTTGTTTTTGTCATGTATTAAATATTCCACAAAAGTAATGTAATTTCCTTGTACGTCAAGGTTTGGGTCTCTACATTGGAGCACTGTGGAGGCTCGGGATCCGGCAGAGGAGGGACGCTCTGGGACTGCCAGTGTATGAGTGGGGGCGTTCGGGCATCCGGTAGAGGAGCTGTTCTGGGAGGCTGCGGTATGGTGTAGCGGGGTGCCCAGGCAGCGCAGCGGAGTGGGGAGTGAGGACCTGGTGGTCGCGGCGGAGGGCGGCCGACTTGCAGCACTTCACACGGCCTACATGGAGATCAGGCGGTCGTGGCATGCGTGACCTTGGTTAGCCACGGTCAGGGAGGATCACCCAAGGCGCAAAACTCGAGTGGGGTGCGACGTGGACAAGGACACGCAAACAGCGGTTCCTGTTGTGGGATGCGGATCAAAGACCGGCCAACTGGCTAGTTTGTTTGATGGAGCTAAACTTGAGGGGTCCGGCGGTTTTCAGGTGGCCCACGGCTAGCGGGCCATGGCGAGCATGATTGGACCTGCGGCAGGGCCGCGGGCCGACGGTCTGGACCGGGCCGGCTGGTTTGGACCGGCCCAATTTTAGGCCCCCTTTGTTCAAGGGGGCATATCTCCTAAACGACACGTCTGTTTGACGCTCCATCTGTAGCCACGGGTTTGTGTTTGCGAGTCGGACTTTTTTATTTGAGTTTTGTATTTTTGAGTTTTGCGCTCGAGAGCAGGAGACCCTAAACACTTTAATTTAATAATGTTAAATTATTATTAAAGCTCACAACGGGCGTATTCACGAGCCAAATGACCGTTTGAGGCACCGTCAGAGGCGTTATGGCCCTGGAGTTGAGACGGTCCTTCCAAAGATGGTTCAAAACCTTTGAGGTTTTGGTTTTTTTGGACGGTGGCATGAATCTCTTGATACAAATATTGATTAATTAATTAATTATTTAATTAATTTTTCGTCGATCCTAACTCTGGTTTGGGATGTCCGATTGATGCATCGTCAGTGGAAGTGTGACCCTAGTCCCCGTGCGGACTTTTTGAGACGCTTTCGGAAGCGTTTGGGTTGGAGACAAGTGCGGGCCCCACATGGCTGGGTTCACACATTTTACGGTGAAACACCACTTTTTCTCCCAACATCTGTTTGGGGTATTTGAGTACACGTTTCTGAGTGTTCTTCCGAGGGGATTGCGATGGCGGAATCCGCCAGCCCAAATTCGGTCCCGATGTCTGGGCCCCACGAGGAGGCTTTCATATGTATTCAACATTTTTAGGACTTATGCTTCATAAGTCCGTTCTGGTAAATTAATAGCCTACACGTCATGGTTATCTTCAAAGAAGGCAATGGTACGATCTGCGTGACGTGTTTCGGGGTTGAGAACGTGGGCCCCGTTTTCATAACATGGGGAGTTGAAGCTTATGCATCCAGAGTCCGTTTTTGGTGTTTTCAGTGGTGTTTTGACCCTGGAATCAAGACGAAGTAGACCTAATTGGTTTCAGGCGTTGAAGAAGGAGTTGAGGCATGGCCCCCACGGGTCTTTTTTAAGATGTGTGCAGTGTACTGTGACTTTTTCATCAAACGTCCATTTTGGGCGCTTGAATGGTCGATTCAGTGTGTTTTCCCGAGTGCATCGCGATGGCACAGTTCAACCGACCTCTTTTAGGACCGAGGTCTGGCCCCACATGGGGTCGTATGGGCATAAGGTGATGTTGAATAACTTTTTTGTCCGGAGTCCGTTTCCGGTTAGTAAATAGTCTATCTCGCTTTTTTTCACGAGGATTACAATGGTGTAATCTGTTTGAGTGTGCATAGCCTCTTTTGAGATCTAATTAAATGTGGAAAAATTAAAGGGAGTTATTTGGAGTTTCCTTTGATGCACTCTTAACCAACATACGGTAGCGATGTTAGTGACACACAGTGATGGCACAAGTGGTGTGGAGATATCAGAACAGTTCAGACCCTCCAGTATGGCTAGATAGTGGGATAACCATTGACCTTAGGGTTTAACCCCCAACGGGTCATGGTACGGGTTTACCCGTTTTCCATAGGGTTTACCCTCCAGCGGGGCTGGGTAGTGGGTCTTTAGGGTTTACCCTCTACTAGGGCTGGGCAGTGGGTTTCCTTTTGACCATAGGGTTTACCCTCTAGCGGGACTGGGTAGTGGGTTACCCGTTGACTTTAGGGTTTACCCTCCCGTGGGGCTGGGCAGTGGGTTACCCGATGACCTCTTGGGGATTACCCTTCAGCCGGGCTGGGTAGTGGGTTACCTGATGACTTCTTTCAGACTCATCCCATTCTATGAGGCTAGTCAGTGTCTTTTCTCAATGTTTACCAGAGCGGGACACTTTGTTGTACGGTTCAGTGATGAGGTGGCTTTGTCATGCGTTGCTATTGGTCATCAGTGATGTATATACTTTGAAATGTTGGCGAATTTTTGTGGGCTAAGCTTGGAGATAGATATCTCCTTGCACACTTGTTTGGGTTTCTTTTTGAGTATATATATATACCCTACATTTGTACCCACTCCTTGGATTCAATTACTCTCATTCTAGGAAGGGAGAAGATGTGCTAGGTATGCCACATTTATTCCGTGTCTAGCTCCTCTTGGTTGGGCGTGCATGCTTCCTTTTTCTTATTAGGTTGAGTTGCACTCTCTCTTTTGTACTCTTACACTATTCTTAATCTGTCTACTACTCACCATTTTATTATCTACTTGGTTTCTCCCTTGAGCATTCAGGTCATCCAACTGAGTGTCTTTATACTCACTCTGTCTTGGGCTTTTCCCACACATGGTGTGCCCTTGCAGATGATGGACAGGTCATTCGAGACTACAGAGGAGCGTAGAGGACACAAGATCTTGGGCTGCGTTCAGTGGTCATCGTAGGGTTTTCAAGGGTGAGACTCACCAGCTGTTTACTTTAGTTTACCTATTGTAGGGTTGTGGCACCTTTCTAGTTGGGCACATGTTTTCCCCATTTTCTGTTCAGTTATCTTGTCAGTACTTATCTGCACATTACTTGTACTACTTAAAAGTTGATGCATGACTGTGGTTGGGTTATAGTTGTTTGTACTTTGGTTTTCTTTTTTACTCTACCCTTCTGCATCGAGTGGGCTGCGTGTGTGTGTATAGGTACTTTGGTGAAGGCCTCCCCGAGAGCGTTACGCCTTCGGCGATTGTCACCAGCCCTTGGCCTCTGGAGGCGGACCAGGGTAGTTGAGGCTCGAGACCAGTAGGGTCAGGTCCTGATACATATCACCAATATAGTTTTCTCATAAAATAAAAGTTTCCATTATTGAATTCATAAGTCCCTATATAAGGAAATTTATGGGAAAAGTTTTATGATTTTAAAATTCCAGGATGTAGTTATAGATGGGATGTTAATAGTTCCTTACAATGTCCATGAAATGACGCATAATATTTCAAGAATTCACTGACATAAGAATGTGATAACAATTTGAAGGAATATCCATACATATAATCATCAAAGATATTATGAATATAAAGTATGAGACAATTTTTTCCATGAAATATATCTTTAGAATCAGGATATCATATAGGGATGTAAGGGATGACAATACATAGATATATCTTATAGGGGTAATAGAATATTTTTCGAACAACCTCTATATCACCCTCATGTTCATGATGTGTTCCACATATCTCTTAATAGGATGTAAATATGAGATCAATCGCATCTACTATTCTATATATATATATATACAACTAGAACATGATCTTTAATATGAATAACAACCTATGAAAATATTGGATCATATAGATTAGGTTCTCTAATGAAAGGTTACCCATATAGTCAAATTTGTATGGTGAATTCAAAAAATTTAGAGGGATACATAGAAACTTAATGATGTGGTGAGCCCAAGTTACCCTCAATTGTTTTCTTCCTTGTAATCAAATTTCATGGAATGAATTATTTCAATGGAGTGTAGAATATAATTAACAAAAGTTTAGTAAAATATCCCACATTATTGATATATTTATCTACGCACAACACTAAATCGAATAAAAAATTGAGAATTCTAAGGTAGTTATAGAATTAGATGATATAAATAGTGGTGAAAATTTAGAAGATATATATATATATATATAATGAAGAAACAACAATGCGTACTTTAATTAGCAACTTAAATAGTTAAAATATAAAACACAAAATTAATTTTTTAAAAATATACTCATTTTCAAATATAATATATTTTTTTATGAAGTATTTAGTAATAATTTTTAATTTTTAAGTTTTAGGGATTTGGAAAAAGAATATATAATATATATGAAATCAATTTCCAAAAAATAATTTTATCATTATTTCTTTTATATAATTATGAAAAATTATAAATACCAGGAAATAAATTTAACAAAAATAGCTTTATTTTTGGATTTATCATTTTCATATTATTATAACATGAATTTTTAAGTTTTTTATAAAAACTGATTTTTTGATGAATGATGAAATATATAGTTTTTAAATATACCATGCATTATATAGAATTTTTATTTTATATGAATGATTTTGAAGTGATGAAAAAATTAGAAAATATAAATTTTATATTTTATATTTTAAATTTCAAAATAATATTTCTAGTCCACATATATATTAAATATTTATGGCATATATAATATTTTCCTCAAGAAAATGTTTTTAACAAAAATTATAATTATTATTTTAAAATAAATTGACTCACCATTAGAAATTGAATAAATCTAATTAGATTAAATTATAAATGATTTTTTTTGAAATTTGATAATAATTACTACATTATTTTTTATATAGATAAGAGATATTAATTATGTAAAAACTAGATATTGTTATAAAAGAAAAAAATATAAGAATAAAAATATAAGATTAAATGATCTCAAACATGTTTAAAATATGATTGGGGATCTATTTTTTGGAAATTTTTCATTTGTATCAATTATCTTATATATTATTTCTCAGTTTTGAGATAATTATATTAAAAGAGACTTCATTTTTTTGAAAAATGTTGGGTATTTACAAAAATTCCATCCATTTTCACTTAAAAATTAATCACTCATAATATTTCATCCCCTCACACCAAAATTGACATATTGTAACATAAAAACTACCCAAACCTCTCCAAAACATTCCTCTGTATCTTTAATAGGTTTTGGTAATCTCAAAATACCAACCTTTAAAGGACTAACCCCCATTGAAAAGGTTCTATTCCCCGAAGTGATTCATAAACATCTAGCATACCATCCATATTTAGTTTTATTAAGACAGATTTATGGAAAAATAATGAAACCAAAAAATACAACCAAGCCTTCGAACACTTTATTAAATACAAAATTATTAAAAATTATCTTGAACCCATTAGAATTTTATTCCATACACAATTTCCAGGAAAGAGTTGTTACAATTTTGTTTGGGTTCGTCCCTGTTAATGCCTTCAAAATGTGAATCCAGCATGCCCCATGTTCACAAGAACTCCTCCAGCACAATTTTCTTCTTGTTTAATCCTCTGAATAGGATTTTGTGTTGTTTCTCAATCCACCCACATTTCTCCTTGTTTGTGTCTATTTGAAACAATCATTATTTCATCCTTTTTTATACCTCTGCAGAAGCACGGATGGGTAACACCTTCTCTTCAACCTCTTCATCAAAACGTAATAGAATCTCTCATAGGTATTCCCTAATCACTGCCTCTACTAATTTAACCCCAGGAATCCCCTCTACTCACTCTTTTGTAGGTGAAACTGCTTCCCTCTCATGCACCTCTACTCCCTCTACCATGACTATATAGGGGAATGGGTCAACATAGGTACCCAATGATAGATCCCTTGCTTTCTTCACTGGACAATCCCTAGGGACATCAAATGGCCTAGTTACCTTTTCATTATTTACAGCATTGATGACATATCATGTTTTCATGGTATTTGGTAGATTTTTGTAGTCCATGCGAGGCTTAGATTCCTTAACCTTATTAACTAGGAAATCGCCTGAGAGAATTATTCCCCTCTTCCCCTTATTTGACCTAGATCCACCACTTACATACCCCTGGAGGTCCTGCTCATCACCCGATTACGACTGTGAATCCAAATATTTCCCTCTCAGTTCATAATCCCCAATAGACCTTATTCCATTAAACTTACTTTTCTATATTGGAATTCCTTTTTTTGACACTCTTGGATCCAAATTCTGCTTCTCCTCCCAATATAGATGATTAAAAATATTACCAATCTGTAAAGACGGTGCTGGAACTTTACCAAGAATCCGTCGAGGATGATCCCTTAGAAGCTGGTCAAAATAGCATTAATTGGGAACTGTTGGCTGGTAATAATCCTTCCCCCAACTCCCCTATCCTTAAACACCTCCTCAATGGAGGTAGAATTCATATGAGGAAGCTGGAACAGAGATTCATTTACCTGACAGGAAAAACATTGGATCTCCAAGTCCCAACTTAGTATGGTAGAGATATCTGTCAACTTCGGCCTTGCTGACACTGAAGCCAAGAAATTCTATGGAGGCTCAACAATTGATAGGACTTGGATAACCATAGGAGGTACTATATAAAATAGTTCCCTAGGATTTTCCCCTCCCTTCAAGTCCTGATTCAATCACCGACATGAAGAATATTTAATCCCTAGATGCTTGCAAGATTTGCATATGGTCATCCAGGACTCCAAATTGACCGGCTGCATAAATATGAATTCCTCCCCAACTGAAATCTAGACCCACTCAACAGGAGGTTTAGAAACATTCACTTCAACAAAATCCCATGGGGTAATCGGGTGACAAACATACATGGTCCTTGAATCAGAGGAAAGGTAACGACCCACCAGATTTCCCAACTTGAAAATAATTGAAGGATTTGGTAATGGAAGTGGAAGCTCAGGATAACATACCCACAGAGCTGATGACGTGGAATACTGGTTCATGTGGAGATCATAAGACCATCTTATAAAGAATAATCAACAGTCGTTGCAGCAGCGCTATGCACTTGACCACGTAGTGATGAAATCATCCAAAGACGCGAAGCGAACAATGATGTGCCACCTATCCAAAAAACCAACTATCGTCCAATCCTAGAGACCCCAAGAGGGAAACACAAAACTGTAAAAAGTTCCCATCCATGGTCATTGCGATGTGAATCGAGCAACCAATGTTATATTTAGTAGAGCCATGGCATCAGAAATTTTTTTGGTAGATAACACAAGCTGAGGGGACCTATCGTGAAGATCCACAACATTAGGGAAAATATAAATATTGGGGAAAGGTGGAAAGAAATATGGGTTGTAAAAAGGATGATATTATGGGTGTAGAGGAGGACCCTCCCCCCTCTAATGTGGTAGGGGTGGTGACGGTGGCCATCACAACTACCTCGGTCATCGCAGAACTGAGACCTATTGAGAGAGTCTCTTCCTATGTTTCATAGAATTAATATTCTAACTACTAACACTTATTTTCTATTTGTTGGTGTGAAATTTTTCCTGATAAAATTACATTAAAACATTCTAAAATGATAAAATAAATATCATTATTAAACATTTATTTTATTATAATTCTTTTTTAAGAACTGAACACATTTTCCTCATCTATTAAGAAAAAAATAACCTAAATTATATGTCTCTATGGACAAAGACATGCTTGAATAAAAAATTTTAATTTACCATTGTCACCTTGATTTCAAGATGTAGTTTATATTTGATGATATTAATATATATATATATATAAGTAACAAATTTCATTAATATGGATCATTATAGAAAATGAAAAAATAAATAGTATCTCTAAGGTAATCAATAAATATCGGTAAATAACCGGAAATTATTTCACCATTGATTTCATCTTCCTAAAACATGAATAAGTATACAATGTGATTTAATTTTAACATTATAAGTCATTATTAAACATAAATTATAGTAAAATTGATATTTTTAATATAAATATATTTGTAATAATAACGAATTTTGATACCATTTTTTCAAACCAAGTTCAAAATGTAATAGATTGTTAACACCAAATATTTAAAATAGATGATAAAAATATAATATTTGAAGAGAATTGTTATTAATTAAGAGTATTTATATAAATTTATATAAATAATGTTCTTAAAATTTTAATTAATTTTTTTACCTTTATGATAGAATAGGTTAAACCACTTATTTAATTAACCAACTTGGGGAGAATAGAGAATCCACCCAATATGGTATTCCACATTGTAAAGTACAAAAAATACACAATTCTCATAGAAAACACTAATGGGGAAATCCACCAAGGGAAAATGAAAAATAATAATAAAATATCCCTAAAATATAAAAAATTCAATACAAAATGGCTAATCTTGGAATATACACCATGGTGACCTTAGAAAAGTCCCTAGTGACCATCTATCACCATCAAATCACTCCACTATTAAGACAATGATTAACAGAGAAACTGAAATTATACATATTTCCCTTCACATTACCTAGGTCCTGAAAAAATCATTTTGAAATTAAAACATAAAATGTATGGTGTGAGGAAAATTCCAATAGAATACCACCAATGTATTTATATAAGAAATAATATCAAAAATGTTTTAGTTTTATCATAAACAATCAAATAGAAAAATCATTTTTAAAAAATAAAACCATTTTATAAAATCATTCTTTTGTATTACATAATACATACCATATTCACAAAATCCATGAACATGTTATGCTTTTTGGTTAAAACACATTGATAAACCATATGAAAAAAATATTAGCTAATAATAATGAAATAAACACTGAAGTTTTAAACCAATCCTAAATTAAAAAATATTCCATTTGGCTCCAAACCATGGGTTTGGATTTATACAAGAATGAAAATACATAATCCAGGCCAAATTTTGATTCAAAAAATATAACCTCCTATATAATTACAGAAACCAATGTTACATAAATCCACTTGTGAAATTACTCACACAAACAGTCACAAGTCTATTACTCGATTCTCCCAAGGTAACACAGTTTCCCAAGTCGTTAAATATCCATTTCAAAAACTAAACACCCCATTAAATCATTTAATAAAATAATTGGGGTGAAAAGAACCTTTTTTAATTAAAATCCCTTTTTAAATTTATATTTTTTATATAATCCACTATTATTTTAAATGAATATATTTCGATGAAGAACCAAAATTCATTCATAAGAAGATAAGGAAATTAGTTGATAAGAACAACTTGTATAGATAACCCTACTTCAAGAATATAGGAAACCTACTTAACTTAAACAATACTTATTGGAAACAAGGATTCTTACTTCCAAAACAAATTGCATGAAGTAAAAAATTAAATGATTGAGAGAAAACTGAAGCCAATAATAACCAGATCCATAAATGCATCCAAATACACTTCTGTGACTAAGGGAAGTGAAGAAATATAATGACGTTTTCCTATGAAAACTGATGCAAATTAAATGGGGGTAAAATAATGAATGGAGAAATTTATAAGTATATAGGTCACCCAAAACCACCCTAGGTGTAGATAGTATGTCTTTAACATTGTATGGGAGAATATTCATATGAGATACATGATTAAAAAACAATGAACCTGAAGAATTCACATTGTGAAGCCCTTTCACATCAATCATTCCATTATTTTTAGATATTTCAAAATGGTGTCTCATATTGTAGATTTTATCAATATTGAACTATTCATAGAATGAAATGATTTCATGGATTTTAATTTTTCACAATCTAAATAGGAAACATTATATCAATCCTACATTGGAATTATTTCATATAACTAGTTTGTAATCTATATGTTCTTAATTGGTATTCTACGGTCTTGATTAGATAGAAATATCCCAAACCATCTCCAATACATTGTGTACCATGGACAACCCCCTTCAATATTTGACACATTTATACCCATACACCATTAATTCATTCAAACATATATACCTAGGATTTAGGTAATTTTATCAAACAGAATCTCTCTATCATTTTTTAGCTTGAAATACACCGTGACCAAAACTAAAAAATGGCTATAGTTAATACGTGCCAGAAGGAAGGTAATAGACTGTTACAATATCCCTGCCATATAATCTATATGTCCCCAGAATGTCCCCGATATTCCGGCCATTCCCAAAAAGAGAAGGACACTACAACCCCATTACCAACTACCCATGTCATGAATCATGGATATCTCATCCATAATTCCATAGTAAACATAAATAGTTGATTATTTTTTCATGTAGAACCTTATATCAACCATCCATAATAAAAAATATTTGTTCCACTACATTGGTGTCAGTCTCAAGATCATCATCTTCCCACTCATCATATGGTAAGGATCTAGTCTATATCTCCTCGGCTGGAAAAAATGAAAAAATTCGTGAATTGATGTCAAAAAAGAATGTAATTCAAATTGATACACCACCATTCCAAAATGATTCACAATCTCAAAGGGACCAACAAACCTTGTTGAAAAATTACCCATCCAACCCAACATACAGTGTCCCATGTGAGGAGAAACTCTGATAATAACATGATCAACAACCTCAATATCTATTATAGGATGAAGATGACCTATATGGGATTTCAGATGAAGTCTTGTTGTGTCCAACCTATTCTGGATCAACTACACATTTTCCATCATCTCTCGAATAAGACTATGCCAAAACAAGTAGATTTTTCTATACTCTTCCCAGCATAAGGTAGATATATTTTTCTTCTAATACGACAAATAAATGGGTTCCATATTTACCAAATCATGATAAATATTTTTATAATAATATTTAACCTGGGGAAAATTATATTCTAATATCCTCCAAAATTATGACCACAAGACTAGAGCATATCATCAATAAACTGGATAGCTCACTTTTCCCTCCAATCAACATATAGATTATATGTTATTCACAGTTTCAATTGGGAATCCATTTTCTCCTAAAAACCATTTTTAAAAACATGTATTAGAACATGAGGTCCTTATTAGAAATGATTACATATGGATCTAATTCAAAAATCAAGAAAACTCATTCATATAATACTTCCATCAATTCAACCACCATCAAATCCTTGGTACGGAGTAAATGTGTTGATTTCATGAGTCGATCAATGATCATCAAAGTTGAATTCATCCAAAATTTATTCCATGGTAAACCAATGACTATGTCCATGGAATTATCATCACACTTCCATGCCTGAATTAATAAAGTATATTGCAAACTATATTGTCTCTGGTTGTCATATTTAATTATCTAACACTAATGGGACCATGATAAAAGAACTTAAATCCACATCCACATCCCCCACAACCAATAAAAAATTCCATTACATGATACTTTGTGGTATTCCCACAGTGTATATACCATCAATAATGGTTTCCTAAGTCTAATAACTTTTGACTCATATAAATTTGGAAAAAAATATTTCTTCAAAAACAAAATGGGTTTTAGGGAGACCATGACCAGTCACTTGATTCCTCCCCACCATTTAGTATTCCACTAAATCATTGGAACTAAATTTCACATATTTTTGAGCTGAAACATCAAATAATATTTTTACATGGTTTTTTTAAGCTCATAGGAGTAAATAATCTCATCAGAGACCTCTATTTAACATATTTCTTCACTTCATGTATCATTAGTTTCATGTTCACTACATCAGTGACCACATACTCTTTCACTGTAGTGTAAACAATATCCTAATAAAATTTCTAAATATACACAACCGAACATCATTATTTCTTATTCAGATACCAATTAGTAAAAATATAATTAATTATTTTGTGATATTAATATATAGTAAACATATACCCCAAGAAGAAGTGACACCATGTTTTGAGTACATCCATAACCACTTCCGAATCAAAATACTAGGTAGGGTCTTTCTTTTCAGGAGGGTATAACTAGTGACATCCAAAGTTCTCCACTAATTTCCCCTACACTAAAATACTACCCAAACCCATACTATAATAATTGTAGAAAACATCATAACATGTAAATGGTTATATAAAAAATAAAACTAGAGCAAAATCAACCTCACACATAATTCATCAAAAGATCGCTAAATTTTTTTTTCCACGCAAACATTAAACCTGTGCTTGAAAAACATAACATTGGAGATGGAAGCATGGAGAAGTCCTGACAAAACCTCCTAAAATATCCATCCAACCCCAGTAATTTTCAGATCATGATAACATTTTTTGGAAACTCCATGGTCATTAAATTATATACCATTTCAGGATCAACTAAGACACCCCTATAATATATATGATCCTCTAGTAACATTTCTAAATTAATTGAAAACCCGAATTTTGTAAAGCTTACCACTCATGTGATCTTCACTTAAGATTCTGAGAATGATATGCAAATTTTCCATGTTATCCTCCTCTTACATTAAATAAAATAAATTATCATCCAAAAACACAAGACCAAAATTTTATAAGACTTGAAGAGTGATCAGTTTTATCAAATATATTAATACCATAAGATAATTAGTGTGAAAAATTTTATAATATGAAACTCCAAATTCACCTACATTCTCAAAAACACCATCTTTTGTGTATCCTCTTCTAAAAATCTCGACTAGTGGCACCCTAAAAGATGTTAATTCATTAGAGACATATGAATCCCTCTAATATGATCAAATAAATCTTGAATCATTGGAATGGTATAATTTTTCCTAACACCCACGAGATTGTACTTTTGATAAAAAAAAAAAATCTAAGGATATCATAAACCTTATTAGAAAATATGATATATAAAGCACATGGTGACAAACTTGGATTAATAAATCCATTAGTCTCAACATCTTCTTGTTATACCCTATGTTAAAACAACACAGATGTATTATAAGATAAGATGGCCTAGAAATTGGCAACGTAACAAGTAGCAGTTCAATTGTAAAGTCTACAACTCTATGTGGTTATAAATAGGAGAAATCATCTATAAAGACCTCGGGTTACATTGACACCATCAGAAGAAGTGGACTACCAAAAAAATTATTACCAACATCCAGAATAACTATAATAACCGACATAAGTTCACTCCATAATAAAGAAAAAACATTCCCTACTAACCCATAAATAGATTCAAACATACCCTAAAAGAAATTATTTATTCAATAAAGAGATTAAAATGAACTCCACAATGATAAAAATTGATTCAGTCCATAATGATGAACATCCTTTCCTTTTCAAAAATCATGTTAAATTTATCATGATCATGATTCATGAATTCCCACTCCACCTCAACGTTGGCTATTTTCACTAAACATGTGGATCATATTAAAACTTTTTTATTAATCATTTTCATAGGAATGTAAATATACAATAAGAAATGCATAACCCCTGAATAGAAGCCCAAAACATCTGCTAACATTGATGATATAAAATAATGAGTATCACATATACCATGTAAACCTGTCACCATATAATAAAAAATAAACATTCTACCTAAAATAGTATGATGAAAAATTCATATTCTTATGGTGCATAATCCACAGTATAAAGTCATTTGGTATCATATCCTCCTTGTTCATTTATAACTTCATGAATATACCAGTATTTCGAAGGTTAAGTCTAATCAAACCTGGTCTAATTCATATGAACCTATGAACTGTTGGTGAGAGTGGATCCAACATTACTACGTTGGGATATCCTTTCCCAAAAATGCTTCATATGTCCATATGTTCTAAAATGATGACATACATATGGAAACCCCATAAAATCAGGATAAGTATAACTATGCCTTTCACACTGATATCATACAACCTTCTATTATCTTATAGAATCCATAATACTAGTTATGAAAAAAATTGGATACATTGATTTCTCCCTTTTCTATCTAGAATATACATCATTGTTAACAATGGTACCCACTAAACCTCTACCCAATACTTTTTCAAGAACTTTCACCCTCTTCATTGTTGCATAATAATCTACCACTATTAATTTTATATTTCATATGAAAATTAGTATCAACTGAATAACATCCCTTAACCAAAACATAATACTATAAGTCGTTATTTAAAATCTATGACTATCTCTTGTTCCATATTAACAAAATCCTAAAAAATAGAGAAATAATCCAGGGAAATTCTCTTCCATTATACCATTTTCCTAGAATATTGGGTATTTTTTCCTTGTAACGTCTCAATAGAAAACTACTAGTTGAATATTTTCATGAATGAAACCCAAATAAGATCCTTGAAAAACATATATTGCACAATAGTGTCCCAACATCCCATCCTATTTCCCTCAAGAATATACATAAATATTCTTCGAGTCCCCATAAGTGTCCACAAAGTGGAATATCCTCTCCATCTGCGTAATAAAATATTAAAATTTTTGGGGTGATATATCACTATGGAAGACATGTGGATTCATATTTGTAAATTTTCATCCCTAATCCAACACAACCTTTGTTTCCCAAAACCTACTTAGGCCACAGTCAGGATAGTTCAGAATATAGATACTACTAATGAAGGTTCAACTTGTGGATCTTCTTGTGGACCATTCTAATATTATAATCACTTGTATTTCGAAAAGGTTTTCAAATATTCAATGTTAAATAATGGAATCCGAGAAACTAATCAGTCAAAGACTGATTAAAAAATCAGTGGAATAACTACAGGTATCCATATGAATTATTAAAAAAAATTAATGTAGTTATGTATTTTATAATCAAAGGAAAGGATCGATCCATTTTAATAAAAACCATATATGATTTATTAAAATTACCCCAACCCCCATATCTCATGCTTTCATAACATAATTTACCACCCATATAAACATATACTTTTTAATGAAAATGGAAATGCCCACCAACATTCCACATTTACCATCTGAGTTATATAGGTGCTAGACATGGTTTACCAAGACACTAATCCAAAACAAGTAATTTATGAAAATATCATGTGGGATAATGGATGATATACTAATTTTTAACAATCCAACTCAAGAAAACCAATAGGTTAAAACACATAAAAAATATAATATATCCACGAGACATAAAATGTGAATCCAAATTGGGAAAACCAGAAATATAAAATGTGATATAATAAAAAATCCCCTTTTGACCATCCATCATCACCATATCATCCCACTATAATCAGGATTATGAATTGTGAAATTGGGATCCTATATAATTCCATATCATTTACCTGATCCCTAGAAACAAATATCAATAACCTCCTAAACACAAAAGTATAGTGTGAAAAAATATCCTGGAAGGATACCAAAAATGAAATAATATAGGTTATAATATTTAATATTCATTAGTTATATACTAAAAAATAGTTTACAATGACTTTTAATAATATAAAACCATTTATATAAAAGGTTCTTCTTTTATTAAACATGATATATTCACCAAATCTATGAATATGTAATGAATGGAATTAAACAACCATGGTTACACCAAAAGATATGAATATAAGTAAACACCCATGAAAGGAACCAGTATTTGATAAACCAATCATAAATGAAAAATGATATCATTTTATCTCTAACCTATTGGTATATATTCTAGACATAATATAAAATTCCCCATTTCAATCCTAATGTGGATCCAACCAATATAACCTCTAGTGGAATTTCACACAACAATGTGTCGTAAAAACTCTTGTTAAATTAAACACACAAAGTGATACATGTTTTTTTCTCAATACTATTGAGGTTTTCAAATGTTCTATGTCTTCCAAAATCCATTTGAAAATAAAAATTTCCCATTAATACATTTATTCAAAATACTTTGTGTGAGTAAACCATTTTTAAATAATCTTTAGTGCAACCATCACATGTCATAGTGTTCATCTACCACACGTTGTTGTAAACAACTCTAGAATCATGTTCAGAAATATTTCACATTACTAGTGAGATTAATCACACTACCTAATTCATAGGATAACTATATAATTCTAGGAATTCCCATTAAATCATATCAGTTACATTGCACTATATAGATTTGGGTTCACCAATCACATCATAAACATACATTACCATGCATGCCACATATAACGTACATCAATACTAGACATAAAATAACCCATGTAATGTAATTGGTTTTATTAAATAAATCATACATTCATAAACATTCTGTTCCCAAATAAGAGAGGGAGTGTCATACCAGATATAATATTCCTCAACCTTGAGTAAAAAGGAAATATTCAAGAGATGTAAAAGGTGTGTTTTTTAAAGAATAGTTCTTTTAGAAAACCTTTTGTTTGTTATAAACTCATTTAGATACCATGTATTTTCCATTAAATGTAATATAACCCTGGTGAAATTATATTTAAGCAATTTCCATGCTGAAAATGGGATGAATGGGTGAAAATCCAAAGAAATAGAGTTTGGTTCAAGAATTCTTCTTATCTTTAGTCTGTGTGCTTACTTCAATTTTATAACCTATCTAATAAAATTAGATTCATTACATGACAAATAAATAACATTTTATACATTAATAATATTTAATATGTTTTTTTAAATCATTTATGGGGTTTTTATTAGTTATTGAGTTTAATTTCATCGATCTGGAGGATTTATATTCTGGGTTTTCATGATTGGTTTTATTGTATACATGATTGGATGTTCATGTCAAAATGAAGATAAATATCCAAAACATTTATTTTATCATAGTAATGATTCTATATATAAAATTAAATGAACTTAAAAATAATATTTTTATATGGAATGATGATTAATCATTAGATAAAAAGTTAAAGATGATAGTTTTAGGTCAATTTTGGTTGGATCTTGATCACAATGAATTTGTTTTGTTTTATAATTTATTATTATTAGTATATTTTAGTTCCAAAAAATTATTATGTTCATTACATAAACTATAAAATATGTTTCATCCAAAATAATGGTTTCATTATTATCTTTGAAGGCCTTAGAGGAAAATGAAATTTCATCGTCCATGATGCTGGTAAATTGACACATCACAGAAGACGATTTAATTCTTAGTATAAAATAGAGTGAATGGATTTACCTGATTTATATTACATTAACATGATATAATTCTATTATATCAAATTTAATTGGGTTATAATACCATTTGGGTAAGATATGGTGATGAGAATATAATAAAAAAATGAGATCGAAATGAAATTAATAGAAAAAAGGAAGATGACTTTACCTCTTTGACTTGTCCTCCATGAGAACCTCCTTAGGGTATGTTTTTCGGGTATTGATGACATAAAGATCTCCAGATGTGGGGAGTATTGGGAAATGTATTGATCATAATTTCAAAATGGCTAAATTCTACAGGTGTGGGTGGACGAGGGGTGATGGGTTATATTTATAGTGAATGATATGGGTGTTATTCTCATTATTATATTCATTAGTTTTTTATTTTGGCTCAAGACAATGAAAAGATTGTGAATTTTCTCAAAATATATTAAAATAATGAATGAGTGTTTGATATTGTGTGCTTCAATTATACTTACAACACCAATGACTCTATAATTCATTTATTTATCTTTTATTGTAAATTATCATTTTTTACGATTCATCAAAAATTCGATTATTTCCAAAAAATACCAAAAATTCACCATAACCAATTTTCTATGTTTATAATTATAAAATGAAAACTATTTTATGATAATAATTTTCTAATTATGAGTAATATCATTTTTAATAAAAATCATCATTTACTTGGAGGATACATATTTCCAAATTTTCCTAATTTGGAAAAACTTTGAAAAATTACTTATGGTCTCAAAACATTATCAGAAAATCAGAAGACATAAATATATTAATTTATGAATACATTTTATGAAAATTAATTTTCTCTTAAATTATTAAATTAATCATCAAATTGATATTAATTTTTTTGTATACAAAAACACACAATTAATAATTTTTTTAATATTTACTTACTTATAAAAACAGTAAATAAAATTTTATCATATAAGATGCACGAATTTTATTTACACTTTTATGGGTGAGGTTACTATTCATTTGGATGGTTTTAAATTCTTAAGTGTCATATTACAACTCCAAAGGTCAAATTACTATATCATCGGTATTGGATCCTTAACTTATAGAAATACTTATTTATTCATTAATTATACATTTATAATATCCTTATTATGATCTACAAGTGATTTTATGTGATTTATACTATAGGAAATTAATATAAGAGAGAGAAATTATATTAAGAATAGTTAGAGTCATTACATTCTTCCCCTATTAAAATTTCAACCCTAAAATTTAATTTTACATTAGTTGGTGAGGGTACTTCCCTTTCATCACCTCCTATGGTTCCCATGTTGCTTCTTCTTACATATGGTTGTTTCAAAAAACATTGATATTGTGGCCTATCTTGATACATATAACAATTTTTCTCTGATCCAAAGTCTTTACTGGCTGCACCTCATATGAGATATCATCTTCCAATTGTACCATCTATGAGTTCATCACATGTGACAGATTTGGTATGTACATTCTTATGAGTGATACATGGAACCAATCAAGAACATGATCCAAATTTAGTGGATGATAAAGCTAATAGGCCAGGGCTCTTATAAGATAAAGGATCTTAAGGGGGAAATGTATATTGGTATTACCATCCCTTTCTTTGCAAACCATATGACTCTCCTCTATGGTGATATTTGATAGAATAATCTATTTCTAATGTTGAACACCAAGTCTCTTTGATGGCTTTCAACAAATATATTTTTCCAAATATAAGAATATTTGATATGTTTTTTGAGGGAATGAACCTTATCTATAATCTCTTACATAAGACTAGTTCCAAGTATCATTATTTCTCCTACTTCATCCTAACATGTTGGACTTCTACATCGCTTTTCATACAGAGATATATATGGATCCATAGGAACACTTGAGCAGAAGTTACTATTGTGTGAGGACTCATCCAATGGAAGATGTTTATCCCATCCACCATTGAATTAAGAAGAGAAAGATCTTATAATATCATTGTGAATCCAAATATTCCTTTTCAATTGGACATTAGTTTTGGGGTGACAGGTCGTGCTGAAATCTAATTTAGATTTTAAATCATGTTGAAGAATCCCCCAAAATTTATATGTGGACCTAGGATGACGAGCATAGGAAATCAGGAATGGGACCCCATGCAGTCTCACCAAATCATTCACATATATCATTGAAATTTGTTCAACTGATAGATCTTCCCAAATAGAGATAAAGTTGGCAGCATTGGTGACTCAATCCACCACAACTCATATCACATTATTTCATTTGGATTCTTTTGGGAGACATGTGATAAAGCCTATAGAAAAATTCTCTAATTTCCAGAAATCTTATACTTCATGTAGTCCCAATTGAATTTTCCTTGAGATCATGGTATATCTTGGTACTCCTATGATGTATAGAGAATGGTGCGTTATGTGAATTTTACAATAACTCTTTCTTTATCCCTGGCGATGAAGGGACACAAATCCTTGTTCCAACCTGAATCAAACCACCACCTTCAATATGGAACTCTTATAGTTCTCATTCCTTTACTTCATTTACATCCTTTTATTACCCCATATCATCCTTTTATGAGCCTTTAATCTTCTCTTGGATAGATGGCTGGGAAATTATATGAAAATGGTAGGATGAATTTACTACGACTATGATTTCCAAATAATTCATATTCCTATTCATCAAGATATGGTCTTTCTCAATATGCAACATGAATATAGTAGTATGTTATTTTCTTCTTAAAGCATCATCTACCATGTTTTCTATGCTTGGGTGATAATGAATAGGGAAATTATAGTCATTTATTATCACTATCTGTCTCATTCGACACATGTTGATATCATTTTGTGGGAATATATACTTTAGGATCTTGTAATTGATATATATTTCACACTTCTCACCATAGACATAGTCCTTCCAAATTTTCAATGCCTCGATCATGGTTGATAACTCTACATCATGCATCAGGTAGTTCTACTCATGGATCATCTACATTCTTGATACATAGGCTATCAAATTATCATTTTTCATGAGTACACAACCCACTACTTACTTGTAATCATCACATTATATCTTAAATCATTATCCACATTTCGGTAATGTGAGTATAGGTTCAGTGATCAGAATCTTATTTATCTCTTGGAGCATTCTTCACATTCTTACATCCAGGCATACTTTTCCCCTTTTCTTGTAAACCTAGTTATGAGGCCTAAAAATCATGAAGACTTTCTCACAAAATGTCAGTAGTAACCAACATATCCAATAAAACTAAAGATTTCTATGACAGTAGAAGGTATGGGTCATTCCTCAATTGCCTTTTTAAGGGTCCCCCGAAGTTCCCTCACTTGTGATCACATGTCCCAAATAATCTGACCGAATGTATCCATAATTCTCACTTACTTAACATGGAATACTAATTATCCATCCTCGATGTCACTAACACAAGCCATAGATGTTCTCCATGTTCATCCTTTCTATTGGATTAGAGGATAATATCATTTTTAAACTCTACCAAAAATTTATCTAGGTAATATATATGAACATTATTTATCAAATACAGGGGAATTAGCATGTCCAATGGGAATAAATAGAAACACATAGTTCCCATATCATGTAAGTAAGGTAGTATAATTAAAATATTCCTTCTTCACATTTAGATGCGGATATCTAGAATGGAGAGCCACCTTTGAGAATTACTGATCTCCTTGAAATTGGTCAAACAAGTCATCAATCCCTGTAAGAGTATACGAGTTCATTACGATGATCTAATATTTTTCCTGATAATCAGTACACAACATCAGTGATCCATTATTCTTCATGAAAATGAGCACTGGCACACCCCATGTGTTGATGCACTAGGTCATGTGAACCCTTTTTCAAAATTCTCATGAAGCAACTTCTTTAACTCCTCCATTTCAATAGGATCTATCCTATAGGAATAATATGAGATTGGGGTATCATTGATTATGAGTTATATTAATATCTCTACCTCATAATCTTGGTAGTGTCTAGGTAAATCAATAGGTAATACATCATTTTAGGCCCAAAAGATAGAAGTATCACCTAGATTTATAACATCCTTTGACTCATCCATTTGAACAAGGTATGTTTCTTCAAAGGGAATAAATTCTCATGCTGTTGAATGATTTTACAGAGGAGATTCATGATCGTTGTTTAATATTTAGTGAATCATGCGTTTTTTCTGATTATAAAAAGATTTCTACTTTTCCCAAAAGTTGATATGTGATCTGTATAATGAGAACCAATCCATCCCCAGTATAGTGTTGAAATACACCAAAGGGAGTATTATGAGATTTTTGTGAAGAATCATCCCATATATTCCAATAGTATAAGATTCTAACACATGGGATTTAATAACTTCAACACAAGGTGTTTTTATAGATAACTCTACATCAAGGATTCGGGGCATCAGTTCAATAGTTATAGAAAACATTCATGATATAAGGAATATGTAGAACTAGAATAATATAATAATTTTTTCCATTCTCATGTAAAGAGGATGTGTTTCTTTTTTGACATCATTTTATTGGTTAAATTAAATAGTAGTGATGACATAATCCATGCCTTGCTTCTTTAGATTTTGTTTATGATAACACTGATTACCATCAAGAACTCCAGGATTAGTAAACTGTCTTGAATTGTGCCCCAACTCCATACATTTGTTGCATTGGACCATGGGTGGTCCTCTACATTCCTCCACCACATTGTCATGGTTCCTCATGTCTTTTTGAAATTCCTGATCATGACTGCCTTATCTTCCAAAAATGAAGCATTTATAGTTATTTTTGAGGCAGTTCCCATGATGCTTCTTACCACATTTTTGTCATATGGGTGTTTGACTTTTCATTCCACATTTTTCCTTAGATACTCTAGATTTAAAATCCATAGAAAATTTATTATCACAACATACAATGGACAATTACCCAAAATCAATATCTACTTTTAGATCACATCAACCAAATTCTTAATAAATCCCATTGAATCGAATTTCTAGAGCCTTTTGACAGTGTGGTTTTAAATCTCTAAACAATCTATGATTTTTTAAATCATTATTAATAAGAAAACCTAAAGCATACCATGAAATCCTTGAGATATTATAATCGTATTCCATGAAATATTCCCCTTTATTTTTCATTATTTCTATGAATTCTATACCCATATTTGTATGAATAGTTTGGGGGAAATACTTGTTAAGAAACATTATCTTAATGTCTTACCACTATATCTCTCTAATTTCATCCTTCGTCTTAGTGTTATTCCAAAAATCCACCCACTAATAGGACTATCCATCTAGATGATAAACTTCATGTATCACATTTTCCATTGTATAATAGTGATGAATATAAATGAACTTCCATATATAGTTGCCCATCATTATGCAACATGTGGATTAGAAGATCCACCAAACATTGGTGGTCATTCCTATATAAAACATTTGATAGAATTTTTTCCATCATTGGGGAAGGTGTGAATTCCATGTTATTCAAGTTATTAATCATAAACTGGGACATTTGTGTAACCATCGCCAGGAAATTTTGAACTCCACCTCAAAAGGCTTCGAGTCTGTCATTCAAGAAATAACATCATTGTCACTCTCACTGGATGATGTAATAGTTTCTACTAGTTCCCATAATTTTGTAAAATAGAAATAGATAGAAAACAATATGTGAACAATTAATCAATAATTTTTTACTTTATAAAATTAACTCTAAAGTATTATATTATGGGATCCCTAGGATTATCATTTTCATATACAAAAATTATTAGGTTCATATTTATACATAGTCTTATACTTTGGGTTTTAACTAAGGTTCTATAATATTAATTCCAAAATTAACTAAATCATGCTCTCTTACCAACTATAGATACCATCCTTTGTAACATTAATGTTACATTATTTAAATGATAACAAACATAAAATAATTACGTGACCAGGATCCAAATGTTTAGTGTTATTGGAATATTAGTACAATATATACCATTTAAAAAATAAGACATAATAATTTATTTAATTCATTCTTTTCTAGCATCTTCAAGGTTTTCCCATTCTCCTCATTACATGTAATCCCCCGATGATATAAATTAAAAATGGGTGAGAAACATAAGACTATAGATAAGAACATGAAACAATATAACATGGAGTTATAATATACCTAACATCTTCATCATAATCATGAGATGAAGCATTATATAAAGACACAAAATGTGGGAATGCATAAAAATGAAATATCCAGTATTAGTGGTCAACTACATCACACAGTTGTGAAAAAATATAACATCCTGTTTAATAATGTTTTATATTACTCATTATATTCATAACATTACCTAATTAATTATATTTCTATATAAATCTAGGATCACACATCACATCATATCGAAACTAAAAATGTGGTGAAAGGTTACAATACAATAGAAATAGAGTTTTGTTCGAAAATTTCCCTTACCTTGAGTCTGAATGATTAATTGACTATAATATCTTATAAAATCAGCATAGATTCAACATTAATCAAATCCAGAACATTTTATAAATAAATTTTATTCGTTATGATTTTATTATGTTTTTTTATGGAATTTTGGATGAGTTAATGTGTTTAATTTCATAGTTCGGGGGCATTCATTTTATATATTTTCATAATTAGTTTTCATGTATACATTAATGGATGTTCTTGTACAAAAGTTGATAAATATATGAAATTTTAATTATATGTTTCTAAAGATCATCCAAAATATTAAATGATCATATAAATTATTTTTTAATATTACAGTATGATGAATGATTAAATAAATGTTAATGATGAACATTTTGGGTTAATTTTGGTTGATTTTCGATCATAATGAATTCATTTTTTAATCTTTTTTTATTATTTATATAAGTTAGTTCCAAAAAAAATAGGGTTTCAAAATAGAAATTAAAATCCATTTCAACCATTATAATGCTTCCATTAACTTTTGTGAAGGTATTAAATGAAAATTAAGGTGCATCGCCCATGATGTCGGTAAATTGAAACATCAGGGGTGACAATTTAATTGTTTGTATAAAACAAGGTGAAAAAATATTTTGATGATGTATATTCTATTAAAAGTATATAATTACTATATATAAAATATACTATAGTTATCATGATACTTAGATAAAGGATGTGAGGACAATAGAAAAAATTAAATGAAATTGACAAAAAAATTAAAAGAAAAGGGGAAGAGGATTTTACCTCATAGATTTATCCCCATTGAGAGCCTCCTTAGGGAAATGTTCCTTCCTTTTTAATAGACCAAGATATATTGGAAGTGTCATCGGTTCTTTGAAATAGGTTTGGGAAGAATTTTTTAAAGTCACAATGCATGATATGTGTTATGAAAAAAGGGGGGGGGGGTAAGATGTGGTTTTTATATTGCAAGAGATGGGTGTTTTCTCATCATTATATTCATTAGTTTACTATTTTTCCTCAAGAACATTAATAGTTTAAAAATTTTCTATATATATATATATACAATAGAGTATATTTATAAATTATTTGGATTACACGATCCTTACATTATCTATGACCCCATAATTCATGTATTTAGATTTTATTGTAAATTATCATATTTTACTATTAATAAAAAATTCAATTGCGTCATAAAAATACAAAAAATTATCCCTAAATAGTTTTAGGCGTGTAAAAATAAAAATTCAACTGTTATTTATGAAAATAAATTTATAAATGTGATTAATTCAATTTTTAATTAAAATCATCATTTATTTTGAAAATGTATATTTTCAAATTATAAATAATTTTGAAACATTTTTAAAAATTACATAAGGAATCATAATATTATATTAATATCATAATAAATAAATATAAAAATTTATGAATACATTTTATAAAAATAAATTTTCTTTTAAACTATTAAATTAATCATAAAATTGTAATTAAATATTTATTACCTACAGAAATACAAACACTTAATTAAAAATTCATGAAATATTTACTTACATAGACTATGATTATATCATATTTTAAATTTTAAGATGCCTAAAGTTTATAATACATTCATGGGTGAGGCTACTATTTATTTTGCTGGTTTACTATTTATAAGGTTCATATTACTACTCCTAAGGTTAATTTACTATTTCATCGGTATTGAATCCTTAACATAATGAAATGATATTTATTTCATTAATTAAACATTTATAAAGTCATTATTATGGTCAATATGTGAATTTATGTGATTTAAACTATGTAACATTATTATAAGAATGGAGAAATTCCCTTGAAAATTAGTTGGGTCCTTATTCCTGCACATAGAATAGAAGAAGAGTCCTTTGTGAAGAATAATTGACAACCATTTAACTCAAATAATTTTTTTTCGGAACCCATTTCACGTTATAAACTCCATGATTTTAAAAATAATCTAAAAAAGGAATTGATCTGGATGAATTAGTCATAATATACCCATTTAAAACATGGAGTGATTTAAAAACAAGTAATTTAACAATCTAAGAATAAGACTCATGCTATATTCCAAAAAATATATTCACATCACTTAACTAGTTTAATATGTAAAAATTTATATTTTGTAATATATTTTCCAATTTCTATTTAAAAATAATTAACCACCTACAGAGAGTTATAAACCATAATTGAACCCCCTTAAAACATTGAATAATTTTAACAAGGACTACATTAATTCATATATACATACATCGATGGACACTATTTAATATTCTTAAAAAATATCTCTATCAATGTTGGGCATGAAACTCACCCCAAAAAATTTGAAGAAAAAATTAGAGTCAACATATACAAGAAGGAAGATAATGAAATGTTACACTATCCTCGTGTATTAACTGTAAAGATATGGGTTTCATCAACTCAATTTATAATTGATTGGGATATAATATTTCATTCATGAATATAATCATCATGTTTCCATTCATCTTACAATTCCCATATTTAAGCAGTATGTTTTATATTTCAATGGTGAAATTACTTCCCATCATCAATTTCAAATTCATTGATAAACTACCTTGAAATTAAAAGTGTAGTGTTTGTAGGAATAACTCCGATTATTTCTAATGAATCACTTCATCCATGACACTATTCTTCCTATAATTTTTTTTATTTAATTAAATCTAAACATATTATCTTCTTTACATTACTCATAAACGCATTTACCTAATTTTTGAAATAAAATTTATTCAATATTAGTTGGATGTGGGTTTCACATTATAACACACTAAAATTATTAATAAATGTATTTATTTTATTTTTTGAACAATTAATATTTATTAACATAATTTTCATCTATATTCAAGAATTCATTAATTATAACTCTTTATAATATAGTTTTTTTTAATTCATCACTTTTTTCATTCACTAATATTTTTCGACACTAATGTTCAATTATAATTTTATAGAAATTTTTAATACAGTTTTTTGAAAATACATTTTTTCAAACTTATATTTTTCCTCTAAGGTATATATCTCCTAAAGTAATGTTTAATAATTCCTTTTTATTTCATTATGATATGATTATATGTAGAATTTTAGATTTATTGGATATCTAATAACTTCTCAAGTTCATGTCACGTTTTGTTTATGAAAATTTTTATGAAACCCATTTTTTTCTATGGGTACATTAAGATATAATTATGGAAAATTTTAGGTGGAACACATACGAATGCAGGATAATGCGTGTGGTCCATTATCACCCTCCAATTTAATGGTTTAATTTTATATCTCATGAGATAGTAAGGAATGGAAAAATGAATATATGAACAAAATAATGGACATAATGGTCATTATTACATTTTTTAAAATATACATTATTAATTCCATCCCATAAGAATGAGAATAATGGGTTTTTCCACCATGGTTATCTTATACATAAGTTAGTAATACTTATCCATGTTTCTTGAATATGTTTTTTTTCACATTTCTAATATACTTTTAATTTTCATGATATAACTTGTTTTTATCAGTGTACCTTATTTTTTATGTATTCCACACTTTTATATCGTACTCATATATTTTATGATTATTGATATGTATTCCATAACACATCATAACTTTAACACTTATTTAATGATTTTTATGATCTTATTTATCTCTATAATGATTTATTTTCATCAATTTTTGTCTTATGGGATTTCATTAATATATTTATGCCTTAATCATGGTCTCCTTACATTTATGATCTATTGTGTTTTGATATTTTTTTCCTACTAAGAGTCAAATAATTTCCCTATGTTTTGTTTCAAATACCTTGGTTATGGAGATGATTATATCATATGAGATATCAAGAAAAGGGTCAATAGGAGAATTATTATGGGGTAATGATCATAAGTGTTGTCAAATAATTGTTCATATAGATAATAACTAAGACACAATAAATTTCAATCCTCAGAAATTTGTTTGTTTATGAGATATGTTATCAATATCACGACGTTAATTAATTTTTATTTATTTCTATAGGTTGGGTTTATGTGAATTATTTGTTTCACCAAGAACAAATTGAATCCCCAATAATAAAACTCGCACAATTACCCACATATGTTAAGATGAAATTTAATATTCATCTATATCCTAGGAATTTATACAACCTTTCTAGTGACATGCTTCTATGTCCTTTTTAAACCAATAAACTAATGACATGAATCCAATCTATTGTGCCAATTCATGGGGACTTGTGTATAAATATAATTACTAGAAGTTAAAATTATAAATGGTTCGATTCCAAAAAAATAGTGTCTAGAATAAGAAATTATAGGGACCGAAACAACTACATTTGTATGCTCCTCTGCCTAGTTTTGTTCACCATATTCATTTCCTTCTAAAACAAAAAAGCAACCATGAAATAAGAACATGACAAACACAATCAAAAAACACACAACACAAGTATTATTTGATACATACCTTATTACAACATCTGTGAATGTAAATCCTTACATTTTTATTCAAGGAATAAGAATTCATATGCAACTCAAGGATTTCCTTCTTGAGTTACCCTATAGTGACTAATTAATGTTTAACATCAATGCATATATTGATAAAGTGTTTTCATAAATAATATCACTGTAGTGATCCATTAGTGAGGGGATTTAATCCTATCCTAAATTTCCCATTCCACGTATCATGCTTTTATTTATCTATTATTTATAGAAATAACCATCTACCTTCATTCATAGGAACATCAGAACATTGAAACACTTTATGCTCTACCACATCAAAATCATGGAATTAGTACCACTTAACTATTAATAGTGTGACCCCATAATTTTATTGGTTCCACTACCATTAAAATTTAGAGGGAACCCGCCATTGGACATTGGAACCTCTATTTTTCCAAATAACAAACACTCCCATGACTACAAAAAAATAGAGAATATTTATTCTTACTCATTTTCACTATGTTGATGATGTTATTTTATCATTACCTCAATTTTTGAATCATTGTGAAAAATACCAAAAATCATTATTATTGTTCAAATTATTGATTTTACTTCAACAGATTCACCACATCCTCTAAAATATTAACATTATCAAGAAACACCCTTCATGATGCAATATATCTTCCAGGGTAACATGATCACTACCTCTAGGTGAATGCATCAGATGTTCCTCATTACAAATTTAAAAACCATGTTACCACCCCTAGGATGATTACATCACTTATCATCGCTAATATATCCTTAGAATGTACTCACTACATCAACCAATCGTCTTTAATTTAAATTGTTTTGAGGAGTTTAGTACAATTGTACTAAATCATGTAATGCCTTGTGGAAGGTGTATTGTCTCAATATTATTTAATCCAATGTTTCTTTTGAATGGTATCTTCCAAAAATCAAAAACAATTATCCAAAAATAGATATTATGTAAAAACATAACAATATAAAACACTCGAATCTATACTGTCAACTCTATCATCATCATTATAATAATCATCTCATATAACTGACTATAATGATAGAGGTAATAATAAATTATACATTTCAAGCTAGTATCATAAGCATATCTAGAACACCACAATCCATTTTTTTTCTATGGAAAAAACATATATAAAGGCCTAATGGTATTTTACAACACTAAAAATACATAACACACTATACAATAGTTCTTCTATAATAATATAATAGAGAGAATAATCACAACACATTATAATATTCCTTATATCATGGAGATACACAAGAAATATTACCATATAAATTTTTTAATAGATCTCAATTAACATGATTCATAAAATCTATGCTATATTTTTTACCATTCCACAATCAAATATATTTTTATTCTCACTAGTGATATTATCATGATGTTTTTATATATTAATGTTTTAGCACCACTATTAACCCATATGACTGTATTCATGACTCGTTTGAATTATAATTCCTATTTTTAAAAATATTTTTCATGGCCTTGTACTTAGGTGGAATACCCCATGTGGAAATCACACAACATTATATAACACAAAACTGAATGATATAGTAATTCATAAATCTGGAATATCGTTTTCCCAATGTGAAAAGACACATGTAACTGTATTCCAAATCATCCAACCAATCCTCATGATTTTGAAGACATATATACCTACCGAGTACTATTAACCTCATACTTAATTGTCCTAGGTTATTTAAAAAAGATGAAATTATAATTATCTCCCATATAATGTATGTTCTATAATATTTCACTGCTATAGTGTAAAAAAACCGCTCCTGGGAAAAAAACTGGATGAGGACCACGTCCTACCACACTTGAAATTAGTTGGGGCATGTGGTGAGAATGTGGTGGGTTGGGCCCATGACATGTATGGTGTGACACCCACTAATTCCTCATTACAAATATTACATGTTTATCAATCAACGTAACTCTCAATATGATTGGGAAATAGTGGATGAGTATATCTAGGAGAAAGACCAATCATATTATGATATTTATGTTTTTTCTCAATATGTGGAAAAAATATGTCCTACTAGTATTCTTTCTTTGTTGAACATTGTTTCTTCTATTTAATAAATGGTTATGGAATTTACTTGTATAGGATTTCACTACTGTATGATCAACAATATAATAGTTAATTCAAAGAAAAATATATAGAAACTCAAATTTTATTAACAATAATAATTTAATTAATTAAAACCATATTCAAATAATTATATAATGATTTATAAATCGTAAAATCTAATTCCACATTTTTCATATTCCAATTTACTTTTCTTTTTTCTCCTGAAATATTTATCAATAATTTTCTTATGGAATAAAAATAATATTCAATATCATATTAGCAATTATAAATGTCATGATGTTCCCAAAATGAAAACATAAATTTTAAAAAATAATTAACCTTTCATATTTCATCACCACACTACCTCATTCGCTAATAATGATTACTCTCTTATTCATATAATTATTTTTTTAAAAACATATTCAAATCTATCTATGGATTAATTATTATTTAGAAGACTCCAATTCTTATTAAATTTTAAAAATTATTATAGAATATTTATTCCAATCATTAAATATTTTAGTTTACAATTCAATATCATTTCTACCATTAACCACCTACCATATTTATCACAGAAAATTATAGTATCATGGATTTGTTTTAGATCGATCACTAAAAATCAATTTCACTCTTTAATAATTCCATAATAATATTTCATAACACAATTCTCTCAATTTTAATTCTAAAAAAAATTTAATTTTTTCAAAATTTTCATAATAAATTTCTTTTTAACATTTTAATAAGAGTTATAATTCCAACAATTTCACATTTTTCATTTATTTTATATTATAACATAATACATCAATCATAAAATAGATTTATTATTTTGAAAATAAAGATCATTTTAGATTCAAAAGGATTATATAACTGACTACTTTTTCATTCATCTAACCTATTTCCTTGATGAATTCCGTCCTCAAATAGTTTCATGCTTACCACGAACCATTTGAAAAAAAAATTATTCCCCTTTACCATCATAAATTTTCGATCAACACAAAAGAAATATTTCACGAATTATCTTCCTCGAATTATTTGTTAGATTAGAGTATTTCAACACCTAGTAAATTATGTAAAAATTATTACATCTAATACTTTAATTTATCCTTTCTAAAAATGTTTTGTATAAATAACAGTAATGGAACTGTTACAATTTGTTAATTCCTCTCATTCAATTAATATTCTATTTCCTTTAACATTCATTATAACCAAACAACATAATATATCTCCCTATAATATATTTTAAAATATCCAAATCATTGCAATAAAAATATCTGAAGGCATGTAGTTTTTTAATATAAATAATTACTCTGAAATAAACCTCTAAATTAATTAAATAATATTATTTATTTATCGACAGTTAATATCCTAAAAAAATAACCATACTATAAATAACCAGACAATATTGCAACAGTAGAGGTTGCATCAAAAATCCAATATTTCCCACAAAATATGACATCGAGAACCACAAAATTATATATTTAAACTTATAAAAAAAATTAATTAATACTTTGAGAAATCCAAAAACTAAAAATTTCTGGTCCTCACATTACACATAACTCTAAAACATTCCATCCTCAAAAATCATCTAACACAATCTTATAAAGAATAGACAACCAACAAAAATATGTATTTCAAATTTCATATTTACAATGAAATTATATATAAATCATGGTAAAAAATTAAAAAAAATTGGAAACAACACCAACATATGTGATTACATGACCTCGGTGATCTAATGAGAGGTCATTTATTTTTTAATATTCACATTGATGAAATAAATTTCTACATTGAAATTTAAATATAATATTTAATTTTTACCAAATACTTCAAAATATTTATATCCTCAATGATATCTACAATACTCAAATTGATCTCAAGTGAAGGATCTTGAAATTACATTTAAAGCTACAAAATAAATAGAACATCATGAACCATTTTTAATCCAATATTATAGAAAAGGTAAGTCAGCTACCTTCTTACACAACTCAAACAACATAAAATTATCAAAAAATTGTTGTGAAAAAAAAATGTACCTAATAAAATTCTTCAATTATTACATCAAGTCAAAACCAACATGAACATATAATTTCCTATTCAAAACACCAAGAACCTACCCTAATTTACATGATCATCCATAAAAACCACATCAGGTTCCATACCAATTAGGGAGTAAAAAATATTATTAAAAATAAACACAACTATGTATAAGTAATAAACCAATTATGATCTAAAATCCATCATAAATTATCTTAATATATCATCCAAATGATATGAATATACCACTATAAAATGACTTTTTGAGTTCAAAAAAAAAGTATAATGGACATCAAGTGATATTCAAAGGTATCAAATTTGATATTCAATACCAATAAAAATACATATTTTTATGACATGACATCCATGAAACTCTTTTATGAACATCCAAATATAAAAAATGAAATTATTTGAAAACTATTTGACACATACCATTGGAAAAATTAATTCTCCCTTAAAAAATTCAAGTGTTCTTTTCTTTCTCTTCGACTAACTATCCAAGGAATCCCCATTCCTAATCTGGTCTCTCAAAACATCAATCTTATCATCTTTTGAATATGAATCATCTACCCTATGTACTATTTAATATGTCCCTAACATATAATAAATATATATCCATTCAATAATGTTACGATATTCAAGAATAAGAGATCGAAAAAATTTCTATCACATCACATTTGTCACTTATCTACAAAGAACCCTCACCCCGAGACTTCCAATTCAAATAATTAACATGCCACCAATTATATAATCTTTAATTGGACTATCTCCAAAATCATAAAAAAATAAAAATTCCTATAAAATTCACACTAGAAGTCCAAAATCATTATTTAGTTATCATACCTTATAAATAATTCTTCTAGAGTAACCAAACTATTTTCATGATATACTCTCCATGATCATCGTCTAAGATAAAAATGCAAAAAATATCATCATTGAAGATTATCAAAAAATTATTAATACAATATTCAAACACCCTTTTCATATAGATCATAAACATAGTTGTTTAATTCATAACTCTAAATGACATCATTACATACTTTGATATCACATACCAGCTTCATAATTAACTTTTATGGATGGATTCATCCCTAACTGTCATATGATGATATATAGATAATCAATAAATCATTGAGAAAAAATTTCTATTTCAAATGATAAAAAAAATCAATCTTGGTGATATAATAACATATTTTCACATTATATTACTTCAACATCAGGTAATCTATTAAAAATATCGACCTCCATCAGAATTCTATTCAAATATCACTAGAGTGGCCCATGAAAACAAAATAATCTAAATAAAATCTCACTATAAGAAAATTTTAATCTGAATGATCAATTATAGAATATGTATAGGATCAATATGATAAGATTAAAAACCAATAAGATAAATTTTTATATATTAATCAGTATCTTATCTTAGAGTTGAACTAGTAAACTCCTAAAAAAATTACATTCTCCATAATAACTTTTGGAAACTCCTATATATTCATATTGATTTCAGATAGAATAAAGTATGAAAAATAATATATAATAGATAATTGATTATTAAATATTTTATAATATAAGAATAAATTTGTATAAAAACAACATGTTATCACCATTAAAACTATAAAAAACCACACACCATTAAAAAATGGAATAATATTTTATAAAGTACAAACAATAAATTACATGGATGATATAAAATAGTCTAATCAGTGACCATACTATGTTCTAAATAAATATATCCCTTATGAAACAAAATAAAAATTATATAAATTATCTGTCCTCATACAAATTCTCATTAGGGTAGATATAAATCTTATCATTAACTATGTATCCTCTCTACAGTTCTGGAAAATTCAAAACCTGAAATTTAACCACCCTAACTCGTCATCCACTATGTTTTGTTGTTTTAACATTTCACAATCTCTATTAAATTATATACTATGAATATAATTGATATCTTCCTCTAGATCATCTATGTGCATGTTCTCCCAATAGTTTTCTTTCAAAAAATTATAATGGAAATTAATACCCAAATGGATAATAGAACAATTATGATGTATAGGAACCCACCTTTTATTTCAAAATTTCTAAACATTATTTGATGATAAAATAATACATTGGTGAATCGTAAAAATCATGTAAGGTTTAGGGCCTTGGAATCAAGGTACATTACTTTTACTTTCTTATATTTCACTCATAACATTCATTGAAATGATTTGTTTAAAAAATATTTAGTTTCATAATTAAAAAAATAATGTTTGTTGAAAAGAAATTTTATTTAATCAATTTCTATTTTTTTTTAAAAACATTGAAATATTCAAATTGAAAAATTACTATCATTTTCCATGAAATATTATTTTATTTAAAAATATTTTCTCAATGTAAATATAAAATATTTTTAGTAAATATAATAATTTAATATTCTAGAATATATTCTCATTCATTATTTAAAAAGATATGATTTCATATATTTAATCTATATTATTATTAATAAAATATATTAAATTCATATTTTTTAAATCAGTCACCAAATTATAATACTTTATTAAAGATGTTTATTTAAAATGGAAATGACTATTAATATCATAAAATTACTTTTATTTTGATGAAGAAAATGATAGTTTTAAAATTCTTATGATTAAAATCTTATATGTTTTGAACACTGTATAATTTTTCACTACCTAACATATATGTATATATATAAGTTCATTTATCATATCATTTGGAAATATTTAATTAAATAATTTTACTTAAAATAAAATATTAACATTATTTTTTTTATGTGCATAATATTTTTATCCTTTAGTTATAAAATTTAACATCAGAAAAAAAAATTATTTATTTTTGTTAAAATTTGAATATATATATATATATATATGATTATAAAAACATAATTAAAATGGTAATAAGTTATCAAAAGTTGAAATAAGTAAATATTTATAAAACTGTGTAAAGCTGTCATTATGATTCTATTGATAGAGTTTATATTTTAATTATCTTAATTAATTAAAAATTTACATATATAAAAATATAGTCACCCATAGGCTTTCCAAGGACCACCTCAACCAAAATTTTAGGACCCCATGGGACAACCATATTAGATGTAGCAAACTTGTCCAAATACAATGTTATAGTGTGTGAGAGGGTTTTTGCATTATGCCCACAGACTTCACATGAGGGACACATGTGTTATCAGGGATTGCACAAAGGGGTGGTGTGACCCATGAGGGAGTTTTTTTTTGTGGATTGTGGGTGAGAATCCCCAACCAACATGGAAAGAACTTCTAACAGAAGCGGTTGATATTTATGGAAGATCTCAACTAGTGGAAGGAATGATGTGAGACTGTGAGACATGTGACACTATTTACACATATTTAAAACACCCATTTATATCACCACCATCTGAATTATTTCATTTAATCCATATGACCTACTTTTGGATTGTATTCACCCTTTCACCTAACATAGATAATATTGGAATTTTTTATTCTTTTCCTTATTCTTCTGATACAAGGTCATGCCTTATTCCTCACTATATTACATAAAAGATAAATCAACATTTTACCTCTTAAATGATAGTCCTCTAATACTTCTAACAACAACCGAATGAAAATGGAACATATATAGATCTATTGGGATAAATAATTTATATATCTTCCTTCAAACTCAAGCGAAAACCAATATCAAAATCATAAACCACATTGACGGTTTTTTTTCAAGTCTCCAAATAAAATAAAATCTAAAAACATTATTGGTTTTTATATATTGATAAACCTACATTAATTATCTCAATGAACCATTTGAAATAAAAATATATGTGTGTGTGTGTTTGGGTTGTGTGCTACAATATTATTATATTTTACATCGTTATGAACGTAACATGAAAGAAGAATATGATATATATCACCCAAATTCATTAGGTAATAACAATTTTAATTAGAGAATGAAAATTAATTAATATATATATATATATATATATTCTCTAGAAATATTAATTTTTTATGAATTCTCATCTTATGATAAAAGGTATCGGAAAATAATATTCCTTGAATCATATTGTTTTTTTGGGAAACATTAAATGGGTGAAATCATAACACGGATCATTGGAATAATATTTTATAATATTTTTATTGTAGTTGGCATTTATGAAAATCCATTTTTCTTTTATACATCATCGTCATTAATATTGATTACAATGATTGAAAGTGAGGGATTTCTTATATATAATGGTCTTTTTACTCTTTAAAGAACCCCTTGAATAAAACACTAACTTCCTATGTTTATTACCTCATACAATAATCATGTATCCAATCACTAAAGTGGAACGTATATATTTACTCATATTTAGTTTGTATGAAATAGTAATTCAATTTCCAAAACATTTATTTCTTTCTTATTTCGAAAATAGTTTCCAAAATAAAATCAATATTTCAAAAAAGATCATATTTAATGTTTCTAAAACCCTTATTTCACAAAATATTAATTTTTTAGAAACACATTATTATTTTTAAAAACTATATGAAAAGTATTTTTATTACATTCCAAAAACCTAGTTTAATTGAAATATTTGTTTATAGTATCTATATACAATTTATTATAAAAAATTTTATTTCTAAATTTTTTAATTGATTTTGAAATGTTATAGTTGTAATTTTTTATATGAGATAATATTTTAAATATATTGATATTAACAATGATTATTGATATTCCAATTTTATATATTGATCATTGTATATATGGCATGAAAATAAATTGGAATTGTTAACTATTAAAAATTATAAATAGATATTTCCAATGAATTTTTATTTTATTAATAAAATTATGGATTCTTATTTAATGATCACTATATAAATAATTATATGTAATTATATACCCCATAAAATTGTATATAAATATAAAATAAGTTTCAGAATTTTTATTCTTGAAATATAATTAGAATAGAAGGCTACCCAAAGTGATTAATTTAACAAATTTCTCACTCGAGTATAAAATCTGATGACGAGGACTAGTGTGTGAACCCATGACCTCAATGGGACACAGTACTTAAAGTGATACTTCTTGTGGCCTCATGGATATGTTTTTGTGTCCCATATATCATATTATTTCACAAAATTACTATTTTTGACATTAAATTTTAAATTTTTTCTAGGATAATTTAATGTTTATTTCAATGGTTATTATATTTTCAAATTAAATGGGTTTTCAAAGTGTTATACCTTATAATATATTTGAACAATTTTTATTATGGAATTTTTTGTGAAAACCATAAATCTTTCTGGGATAAATTATTTATTATACCCGATTTATTTTATTTAATGTCAAATGTTTTTATCATAATAAATTTTACAATAGTTATAAAATGATTTTACCCTGCTTGTTGAAACCCCTTTCTGGCAGATTTTGTTTCTCCCCATACATTTTTAAACTAAATTTCATGATATTAATAGAATTCCTGGTTTTTTTCTATCTTATTAAGGACCAAGCTAAATTAAATTTTTTTTAATATCTTATAATTTTAACACAATAGGTTTATAATATAACATTATTTTAAAATAAATATGGTATTTTTATATTGAGTTGTTTTTTAACCTATAATTTTGAAATTTAAAATTTAATAATATGTTCTTAAATTAAATTGTGAAATTATAGATTTCTTGTGTACATATTATTTATTATAATTTGATGATGAAATTTGACGTTACAATACATGGTATTATTTTAATGTATTAAAATTTTAATAACCAATATATATATAATGATAATATAAATATTTCTATATTTAAAATAAGTTTATAACAGGTTCAGAAAAATAAAAAAACTATTTATATACCTATAATAATCATGATAAAACTATAATTATAGATTCTAACTAAATTATTATAACAAATTTAAAATTTATTTATATATAAAATAGGTAGCCAATGACCACCTCAACCACACCTATAAAAGCCTATGGTTCATCCATGTGGATGGAAGTTAACTAGTCCTGCCTCAGGAGAGAAGTGTGTGAGGTTGGATACGTTAATAGGTTCTTTTAGTGTACACTAGGAACTCATTGGATCCCATGGACCATGAAATGCAGTGGTGAGAACCATTAGGGTTTGTTTTTTGTGTCTTATGGGTTCTGATCCCCCACTACAATTGAAATAACTTCTAATAGAAGCATTTTATTTTTATAGAAGGACTAAATCTGTGAAATGTTTAATGTGTGATCGTGGGATTCATGACACAATTCACCCACCTCAAAAATATGTTTACACCACCACTATCAAATTGAAATTGTCAGAACCATGCGTATGGACATCACATGAATCAATTGTAAATTCATACCTAACATAACTAATCATGATTCTATTTTCTTCTTCTTATTTTTCTTTTAATATAATGCAACACCTAATCCCTTGAAAAATTACAGCCATTGTAAATACACTATGATCCACTTTAAAATAATATCATGTAAGCCTTAAAACTTCCAAATAATAAGAAAGAAAATTATATAGATATATTGACCAAATTGATATCTATATCATTATTCATTATCTAGTGACCACCCATATCTAATTCCGGGTACATGTCAATTTTTTTCATGAAGTCAACAAATCACATGCAATGTCAAAAACAATGATAATGTTTACATAATTGTAATGGTTATCAAATAATCTTTATGAACCATTTCAAATATATATATATATATATATCTGTGTGTGTGTGAATAAACATACCATTTTTATTTAAGGATGACAAGAACATTCAGTTGGAATCTGAATTAGACAACCCAAATTATTCAGGTAATATCATTCAAAATTATTGACAGAATTTATATATATATATATTATAAATAAAAACTGAAACATGTATTAATATTCTTAGAAATTTCTATAATCTTTATGCAACTCAAATTCCCCAGAGTTTCGTGTTCATTATTTATGAAATGTTAAATAACTGAAATCTTAACATATATCTTGGGAATAATGTTTTATAAGAAAGTGCTTATAATGGTAAATTCATCAAAACCAGATTTTTCTAGAAAATATATTTTCTCATATTATTTAACATGAATTAATAGTGGGGGACGTTCTATATATATATGTATGTATTCATAAACATTATAAATTACCAAAAATCAAACTCAATCTTCTCCTATTTATTTCCTATGTAAATAATCAATTTTACAAGAAGTGCATGTCGAAGGTATTATCACACTTGTTTTTAGTTCATACGTTATAGAAATTATATTTTCAAAACTGCTTTTCTATGATTTTTTAAAAATAATTTTCTAAAGTAAAAATGATTTTTAAACAAAATCCCATTTCAGGATTCTAAAACCCTTATTATATGTTATATTTATTTTTATGAATCATTTGTTTTATTTTAAAAAAAACTATGAAAAAATTTCATATTCTATTGCAAAACCATAGTTGAATGGAAAATATTTTTATTTTATTGTTTAATTTTAAGAGATAATTCAATAATTCTAATTACTCAATTTTCTAGTTTATTTTAAAATGATAAAATTATTATTTAATTCATGACCTAATTTTATAGATATATTTATTTTATCAATGATCATATATTTTTTCGCACACTATATCAATCATTCCAAATATGTTATAAAATGAGATTTCATTTATTAATTATCTATATTTATATATATATATATATTTTCTTTGAATGTTCAATTTCTATCTAAAAACTTGATTCACTGTTAATGTATCGTATGTTAATTATTATATACAATTAAATTCCTTTTAAATATATGATTACAAATAAATTCAGTCTTTGAATGAATTTAATAAAATCATAATTAGAAATTAAGGCTTTTAAAAATTCTAAATTTGAATAATTGACACTTGAGTATTGAATCTAATGATGAGGAATGAGTATATTACCCCAAATATCAACGTTACATAGTCCTAAAACTAATATTTCTTATGGTCTTAGTGATTTATAATGTTTTCCATATATAATAATATTACATAAGTGATTTTATTTTTCAATGTAATGTTTTAAATGTTTATAAAAGAATATCATGTTTATTTAAATGGTTATTATATTTTGAAATTAAATGTGTTTTAAATGTGGTAAACCTTCTAAAAAATGTGAAAATAATTTCTTATGGAATAATAATAAAAACCCAAGATTATTATTTGGAGAAATTGTTTTATTATATCATATTATTTTTATTAGATATAAAATGAAATTTTTTCTTAAGAATATTTATATTTATTTATTAATGTATTTAACCCCTATTTTTCTAAAATTCATTAATGTTCAATTTTATAAACAGCCTATTTTTTAAAATTATTTTCACAAAACTAATTGTTGTTCCAATTTTATAATCATAATTTATTTTTAAAATGATCTTCACAAGATTAAATGAAGATGAAACAGTGTTTAGTTTGATTTATGGATATAAAAAAAAGATGGCTAATTGTTTTAGAAGTTTTTTATAACTATGATGTGTTGTTATTTTATCCCTTACCCTTCAAAACCTACATCAATAATATTTTTGGGTAATTAATGGAATGTAAATCATTCCATTAAGATTTTTTTTTTAAAAATATTCAACATGTTTTAGTACTTTATCCTAGAGTGCGGGCCTCTTGGTATCTCTATAGTACATGACATACATGGTGTTTAAAAAAATAAAAAAACTAAAATCCCCTTTAAATACTTTTTTATTCTCACATTATAGTGTTTCTCACTACATATGATTTCCTAGGGAAATTTATTAAAAGAAATGCGTAATCACAATGACCGGTAAGGGATTAAAATTATATGATAACCTCGAAAGTTAAACATGATTCATAAAATAATAATATTTAAATAAGAATATATGGTATAGAATTAGTACATGAACCTATAACATGAGTAATAACATTGAAATATACCTAAAATATAAACATGGGATATTCATATATAAATTTCCAATGATCGTCACTAATGTTTTGTAAAAAATTTTACCTGGTCTTTTGACCTAGGTTTCAAAAACAATTAGCACTGAATTCATCCTTCAATTCATATTCAATTCATATAATGATATTACATCTTTAACCAATTCATTAGAGCACTATATGGGAAAATCCTTCATATGTATAACACTATGTGTTCCTCATCGTTTATGAATAATAACTTCATATCATTTTTAACCAATGAGCAAGTAATGTGTGTTTCATAATACGATATCCCGAATGAATGATAAAATGATACATCTATATAAATAATCTTGTACTAAAATAGGAATGGTTATTCAATAAATGAAATATATAATTGAAAATTATGTTTTTTTTAATTAGCATAATGTGTATGAAAAAAGGATCATTAAATGTGATTACTAAAAGATCACTTGAATTGCAATAGTGGAGAAAGAGAACTCTTACATTTTGATAAAGATTCTTTGTGCTATATAAGTAAACCTTATAAAATTAGAACTACCATAGAGAGAATATTTAGAGGGATACTGATAGAGTATTCCTTATAAATGGGTTTTTGTGTGGATTGAGGGGGAAATGTGATTGTTTTTATACATTAGGAGTTGTGGTATTAAGGAATAAAATAATGGTTATTTTATTATTATGGATAACCAAAATTGGAATGAAATAATATCAAATATTGGTTTACATAATAAATGTTAATAATTTTGTTTAGTAATGATAAATACCTAAAACACCAATTAAAATATTTAATTTTTAGTTTTCTAATTTTTTTTACATTTTAATATTAACCCTTTACAGTATTTTACTTATAATGTTGTAACTCCATTTCTACAACAGTATATTTTCTCTGACTAAAAAACCAAATTTCACTAATTAACTTATTTTAACATTCTAATTAATAATATTGAATCCATTTATAATTATTTAATTTATAATATTTTTAAAAATTAATCTTACATGATATGCATATAACTCATAAAATTAGTTTTCCATTAAAAATAAAATTATTATTTTCCAAATGTTATGAATATGTTTCTAAATGTAATAATATATTTATTTTGATATTAAATTAATAAATTTTAATAAATAATATGGATTAAAAATAATCATATCATGATCATATGATGGTTATATCGCAATAGTTATGGTATTTCTTAAAAATTTGAATCTTCACTTTTTAACATGAAAATATATTTTTTAAAAAAATTTCACCATAATTTATCCTATCATAATTTCAATGTGAGGAATCCAAAAATGATATTTATTATATAATTATAAATATTTAAATATATTTAATTTAAAATTTAAATATATTTTTTGATGTTAACAATTTTAATGGCATCGTAATCATTCGTGACCATAATAAATCTACTTACGAAATTCTTACATTGTATTATAACTTCAAATTTGTAATAAAAGATTAAATCATGAAAAATAATTTATTTTTAAAAATATATTTATCATAAATCATACCAAAAATAGAATTTATTTATATTAATAGTTTCAAAAGAACAAAATTTTTGTTTCTTCCATCGTAATAAAAAAATGATTTTGTTTTGCATATTTATAATGATTAATATTAATATCCAAATGTCTTGTTGATTAATTTTCATAATTTCCGTTGTCCATATTGATAAATGTTTCAAATTCAAACCAACTAAATATCCATATATATTATATAATTATCATGTTATGATTAACTATATAAAAGGTCCTCACATATAATTTCATAATGTCTGTTATTTTCATGTAATTTCTCATTATCTTACTAGTAATTAAATTTAAGCGGCCTTTATGGTAAATAAATCCTACCAAAAATATTATTGATAATATAATATTATTTTCTGTGCATATCCTAGTACATTTTTAATCTATAGTAGTTAATTTCAATCTATGATGTTTAATGTTCTAATAATCTGTAATAGTATTTTTTGTGTAACTATTTATAAATAATATAAAAAAATCACAGTGGAAATTTTTCTTTTAATAAGAGAATTAAATGTATTGGATTGTTACATACTCCCCTCCTAATGAAACATTGTAATGAGAAATAGAGTCCTTCATCCTAATAAGTGGTTATGTATTTCTCTAATTTTTTACTTGGGCTCTGATATATCTTCTTCAAACATTTTATTTATTCGTGGGAAATTCACAAGTCATGTTTTCATCTTTACCAACAGTTTATCACTTTTTTCAATAATTTTTATTGCTTCCTATGAATTTGTCATGCGAGGATCCAATTATACATCATTAATTGAATATATATGTGTTTTTTGAAACATATAATTTTTAATAAATATAGGAAGGAGACATCATGGACATTATATTTATTTGGATGTGGTTTTAATTAATAGGAAACTACTACTAATTTCTCCAAAATATTAAATTTTCAAATTTATTTTGGAAAACGTTTTCCCTTCTTCAATGTCTCATAAAAACATTCCATGGTGGTTTCATAGGAAATACATTTTTCCAAATATGAAATTCAATGTCCTTTCGTTGATTATCGACACAACTCTTATGTCTTCTTTAACAGTCCCTAATGTGTTTCAAAATCATATGTATCTTTTCAATAGTCTTGTTCACAATTTATGGTCCCAACAATTTCCCATATCCAACTTCATCCAAACATGATAGAGTTATGCACCAATTTTAGTAGATAGACTTAAATGGTTCCATTTGACGATGATAGGTTATTCTCATGTTTACTTCTTTATTCATATCCTTATAAATGAAACACGGAACATAGATGTTAATCATAGATCTTTGCAAAAAAAAGTTGATAATGGTACTCCATAGAGTCTTACTAAATATATTGGTGAGATAGGTTCTCAAGGTATAAATGAACTCTTATGAAAATGAAACTGGAAAAAATTACTATTTTACCAATTATTACCCACATATCATTATTTTACTTGGATGTACTTGGTAGGTCAATTAAAAAGTATACATAAATGTTGTCCCACATCGAAATGGGTTTGGGAAATATTTCCCAAAACCCTTTTATATGTTTTGATTAAGCCTTCAAATTTTGATATAGTAATCAACTTTTAATGTAATCTGTAATCTTTATTTTAATATTATCCCACATGTAATGATCAAGAATATAGATATTCATTTTTGTGATTAGGGGGTGTGCTGAAAATATAGATCTATGAAAATTATCCATCAAATAATTGTTTATCTCTAAAATATATGGACTACATACTATTTATAAAATCTCAATACTAATTGATGATAAATATTGAATTCAATAATATTTTCACTGTTTTACATCCTTTCAGTTCCTTTACAAAAAACAATAAACTCTTTGATATTTGTTAATCGTCTCAATTAATTATGGTGGAGAAATAATTTGGAAAATTATTTATGTTAACTAATCCCTTATGATTCCCATGAATAACCTTACAAGGTCCTTGAATGGAATTTCTCAGTCAATTATCATCATTATAGGAACACTATGATCTATCTTAATCAATTCATCTAGAAATATGTTTACACATATTGGGTTTTAATGAATTGTGTAATCATATTAATTATAAATTTATTACAATATTTTTTTTTTCAAATGTTCAATTTATTTTTGTTAGTATTTACTTCATTCATTTAGGGTTTTACAGACTAATTTGAAAACAAAATTACAATCCCCAGAAGCTGTCAACAAATATATTAGAAAAAATTGTTATAAAGGATACCTAACACCTCTTGTCTCTTTTATTTTTTTTCAAAGAATAATCACCCTTAAAAATTTATCATAATAATGTAAAATATAAAATCTGTGATTGGATAACCTCAAATTAATAATGTTGTAGATGTTTTCCAATTTCATTATAATAACAAAATATCATACCTATGAAATATATTTTACAATATATATTCTTCTCATTATGGGATAAACTCCATTCTACTTCATGTATATTTGAATATTATATTATTAGAACCAATTTTGGATATAAAAATACTATATGAATCATCTATTTAACACTTTTATCATTCTAATTGCATTCCATTTATATTAGTAAAAATAATATAAATAAGGGAATTAACAGGAACCCCTAAATACATTTGTAAAAATAACAAGTATATGTTTTTACTATGAACTAATATTATAAATTATTTTTAATCTCATCATGGAGAGAATAAATATTCATTCCATTATATTTATGATCCCTTATTGGAATCATCGTAATTTTATTTTATTTTACAATATAAATTTTGCAGTAGAATTATAATGTCAATCATCAAGTAAAATGAATTATCTAGAACTTATTTCTTATTTTTCATCAGTTATTCTTGATCTAGTTGGATTTTAATACCACTTTTTATTCGAATCCAAGATTTACTTCACCTTTATTGTAAATTTTATTGAGTCTTTGGGCCATCATTTTTTAAACATTACATGAAATTCATTCTCTTCATGTGAGATTACTTTTTCTCTACTATAAATACTATTTTATTATTCTTAACTTTATATATATCCAATTCTATTTGGGTATTCATAATAATTAATCCTTGATTTTTATAATTCTCATATTCTGTTTATCTTTAAATAGTTTCTTTATATCTTTAATAGAAATTGATTTTATTTTCTTCACCTTTTTTATTCCCTTACATTTCAACCCATAGGGAAATTATATTAGTATGAAAGTCAAAAATTCATTAGATCTACGATTATAATGATCACATCTACGCAAGATATCTTGTATGCCTTTATAATTGTTTTATATATGATGATTTTATATATTCATGGTTAGATAATTATTTCATTGATAATCAATTTTCATATTTCAATAATAGCTGACATTTATTCATCTCCCTTTTTGGTGGAAGCAAATTGTACAAGTATAAAAAATTTATGACCCTAAAAACACTAATGCACTATAATTACTCCCTAAATTTTAATCTTCAATACTAAAAATAGTTCTCTATTCAATAAAATTGATGTTTTCCTTCAATAAATTATTTTTTTCTAATGTATTGAGGAAATGATTTTATTTGAGTTTTCCTCTCTTCCTTTTTTGTATAATATTGTTTCCTAGTGACCTTATTATTCCATTAATTTAGGTTTCTCTATAAAACCTCCATAATTCGGGGAAATAATTATTTTTTAGATTTACTAATAATTGAATTTACCTTACTATATAAATACCACCTTTTCCAATCATGAAAGGATTATTGTTTAACCTCTTCTATCTTTTTGAAGAAATTTTTGAAATTCATCAAATAAATCAGAGCATCAAATTTTCTATTAAATCGTGAACAATTCTTCATCTCTTCCAAGTAGTTTTTAATCCAAATCTCACATCATTATTTACATATAAATAAATTTATGTTTATATTTCATGATCTAATTAATATAATGTAGTTAATTATTATTGAAATTCACTTTTAAATTATCCATATTATAATTTTATTTCATTACCATAATATTCTCATTATTGAATTTTTTGTTCTGTACAAGATAAGATTTTGAATCGTGATATGACACATATTCCACATTAGTTGGTTCTCCTTAATTTTAATCACTACATGGTGTATTAATAAAATTTAAACATGATGAATAAAATTAAGATTAACATATTGATGAATTTTTGATAAGGTGTTTTCTTGTTATTATATATAAATTAATTTTCATATTTAAAAAATAAAGTACACATTCTATCATCTATATGATTTAATTGAATAACTTTATCCATTACCCCATTTATTCTATTGATGATTCTCATCATATTATTCTAAATCATATTTATCATGTTTATTAATTGGGAAATTTTTATAAAAGTATATAATATGATTATAGTTTTCACACCTTGGTGTAGTTTTCCTATTCCATTAATATTTCCATATTTGATAATTTTTCATATAAGAGATATAATTATACTAAATTAATCAATATCTTCTTCATAAACTGAGACACTTGATTTTACAACATCATAATATTTTATTTTGAGATACTCATTATTTCCGAATCTAAATTATCATTAATCTTATTCATTAAAATAATATTTCACCCCTTTCATAATTTTTTTTATATTATATAATTCATCAAGTATGAGAACAAAACTATATTATAATCCAGAAAAATTTGGATCAAACACATATGGTGTAACACCCCTGGTAAATAAAGAATACAGAATTTTCATTTTTATTAATATTTATAAATTAAATATTAATTTTACTTTAAAGGGGTTGCTATGTTCGATAGCCTACCCGATACGTAACAATGAGTTTCTTTAAAATCTTACATTTCACACTAGTAATATAATAATATTATATTAAATGGTAGTTAACACATATCCGTTGTATTTGCGGGAATGGATAGAAATAACTAAAATATGATTATATATGTTTTTTTAAATGTTTTTACATTTATCCAATAAAAGATAAAGGCTTAAAATTCGGAAAGAATTCAATTTTAGTCATATATACCCTAATTTTCACTAAATGTTCAGTTATCGCCATTTGATGGAGAACCATAATTAAATATAGTTTTGGTTACTTTTATACATTATATTGGACCAAATAAAACTCTTCTTTAGAATCGGGACATCAAAATTTACTTTGTGTAAATTATTGGTATTTTTTCTGATAAAGTTCATTTTTAATGAATAGTGAAAAATGTTGTCTTTTAATTCAAAACCACTTTTTAATATAATTTATTTATATGATTATATTATCTTTTGAATTGGTTTTAGAGTTTAATTAGAATATCTTTTTACCATTTAATCCAATAGTGTTCGTTGTAATTAATTTCACATTAAAATTGGACTTATACTACTGTCAATCTTTTGATACTTATTGTTTCATAAAAACACGCTATTTGATCTGACAATGGGAATTAATTATTAAATTAATTAATGAAACTTATATGTTTTGAATTTTTTAAAATAGAATTCATTTTTTTACTACGGAATATCAAATATAGCTTAGGGTGATGTTTTGGTATTTTTCTAAAAAACTTCAATTTTTGATGAATAGTGAAACCACAAAGTGGTTCTTAAAAAAACTGATTTTCCGTTTAAATGAAATTTTACCACCTCTGTGTTTTGAATTTCAAAAATCCGACATACATGGTTGTCATTAAGAATTAAAATGTGGTTCAATGGGATTAAAATAATTTTTTGGTGAATAGTAACTTTTATGTTTTTAATCGCGATTAGAGGTAATTAGTGTAATTTAAGGTTAGAATAATGTTTTAATAATATGAAATGAACATGAAACATGTCCTACCATTATTGGATGTGTCATGGACGACCAAAAAAATCCATGGTTCAACTTGGGGACCCCATGGAGACACTTTGGAAGGAAATGACATTAATATCTTTTTATTTAATGTTGAAGTAAAAATGTCACAAACATGAGTTGTTTTACTAAAACAATTTTTATGTGGGGTTATACAAGTCATATTTTTGACTATAAATATTCATTAGAAAGATAAAAAGATTTCTGACACCATGATATTTGTTTTATAATTTTTAGACATTATATAAATTAAATTATTTATGACATCATGATGATGCAGCGATTACCTCATTATTTAACGATTTAAATAAAATTAAACGATAATGTAAAATCTAAGACCTACACATGTCAAAAACCTATTGGATGAGTATATTTCGAACTCCTATCACCTTATCCTCGAAATATAAAATTTTGGGCCCTTTTATATCCGAAAAGCATTTTATGATAAGGTAACCTTTTATAACTATTCAAGAGTGCCCCTCCTCTCCTCTTATAAAAGGCCCCCACCTCTACCACCTTACCCACACCTATCAAGCCTTTGGTTCGGCCAAGACCTGCCCATTTTGTCTCTCCACATCCCTATATTACTCCTAGAAGCATCATTTTGGGCATAAGTCTTCCGAAGTAAGCCTTTGATCTCAAATCTAAGCGAGTTACCCGATTTTAAGGTAATGTCTTCACTTGTGTTCTTTTGTTTTATTTTTCTTCTCCAACCCCCTAAACTCTTCTTATTCATTTATTTTGTAACAACTCCAGTATCTTCAATATAATAGGATGTTTTTATAAGAAGAATTCGAGCTACACTTACACACACCAACATCAAATGGTTAATGAACATACTGTTTCTGTGGATGGAGAATTTCTGCCTCAAGAAACGATGATTGTTCAATATTCTTCTAAAACCTTCAAAGGTGGCCATTATGATGTAACTATATTTATATATGATATATATTATGTTTATGTTTTCCTTATTCTTCTTTATTTTTCAATTGTGGCATACCTTTATGGTTTCCATTATGGTTAAACACGATAATTTCATTTTAGGAAGTGTGGACTACCGCCCCCTCAAAGTGATTTGATTCGTTAATGCCATATGTGGGATGTATAAAGGATGGATTTAAAATTATTATATATTATTTTATACTGAAATTATAATATACCTTTATATCATTATTATTTCATTCCATTAAAGTATGAGATAGAAATGAAAGTAGTGTTCATGCGTACGTATGACTTACCGTCTCCATGAACGGTGCATTTCATTTCTTATCCCCAAATGTAATGTACTATTATAAGTACATATATATAATGGAAATATATGATGTATGTTATATCTAACTGATTAATATAATTCTGTAATTTAAATATACATATCTCTCATTTAGTTTTATTTCCATTAATATGACATAGAAATGAAAGTAGCGTTCATGCGTACGTACGGCTTACCGTCTCCATGAACGGTGAATTTCATTTCTTACCTATAAATGATTATGTAATATTATAAATACATGTATGCTGGATATATATGATATATATGATATCCAAATCATGAATATCATTCTGGATATAATGAGCCTCTGACCACATGAACAACATGTAATTGTATGAAGTCCACTTTCAACGTAAGAACCAAATATCGACAAAACAAACATTATTTTACATAAATGAATAAATAATGTTTATATCATGGTAATAAGTGATATAAAATTAATAATGAACTTGAAAAATGTTCTTAATCAAGTATAAATTAACTCACGTTTTATTATTCAGGACGTTAAAGAACGATCGAGTCAAGTTGGACTCGAGGTAAGGGACTTCGTCTCAATCTCCTTTCATTGAGGCATATTTTGTTTTATACACACATTTCTTTTATACGGTGTATAAACCCCTTTGACTTTTAATTTTATTAAAAAATAATCTTTTTATATGAAGTGTTTTACTAAACGAAAAAAAGGAATGTTTCTTTTAACGTACGTGGTGACAACGACCTTTTCCGCCGCCGTGAGTATTATTTGGTCATTGTCTTCCTGAACAATCCATAATGTTTTTTAAAATTAAATAAATACCATATACTCTTTTATGTATTTTGGTATTAAAAACTGTTTTTATAATGGATTTGTTATGTCAGTATATTTAAGTGATATATTGTGATCAAAGTGTGGAAATGTTTTTCTTTCCATTATATTTGTTTTATGTCTTATGATTTTTATAATGGTACTTGGACATTTGACGGGTGGTTACATGATAAACCATATGACGGGTGGTTCCGTGAATACCAGGATGGAAGTTTACATTATAACCCCCAATGCATTGGGTATGGAAGTCGGCTGTATGGCTATTCCATTAAGTGATATGTGTGGAAGTCGATTGTATGGTTATTCAATTTAAGTATGTTTATGTCCAAAGTTACCTTTATATGTTATGTGATCATTATATGGGATTTATGGTAATATTTTGGTTACAAAAGGGTAAGTAATGATCTTTTATTCAGTGAAGAGTTTTTACTACTTCATAAAGGTGAAAAGTATTACTTTGATAATGTATACATGGTTTACTTGTTGTTTTGATAAACTAATAGTTTTCATTCTTTGTGTATCCCTTACTGAGATTTTTATGCTCACCCCAGTTTTTTTGAAATATTTTTCACAAGACATAATGTGGAATAGGGTCAAGGATGGGATCAAGGGAATGTCATGCTATATAAAACATGGAACTAGACATGTTTCTTTTTAAGAGTTTTTATTCTAGGGAAACTTAGTTGAAGTGTCTACTTTGTAATATTTTGAGATGTAATAGTTATGTCCTAATTCTCTAAAACTCTAAACCTAAAAACATCCTCAATGTGAATTATTCATTTAATTCAATATTAAGTTAGGTTTAAGGCTGGGGACTTATAGTTGGTATCAGAGGTCGGTTTAGATAACTTTAGGAGTTAGAATTCTATTAAATAATTATCCAAAAGTATTTTTTAATGGTCAAATTGAAATGATATAGAATTTGAAGATTACAATGTTGCTTCACCTATGATATTTCTATGTTAAGAATGGTTTTTCATAGTGGAAACAGAACAACTTTTCTGGGAAGGCATACAGAGGGAAATGACCTTTCAAATCAGTATCCTGAGATGGTCAGAATCATAACTAAACCGTTTATTGCAGTGATGGATCAGTTGACTTAGGTGAAAAATGTTGGTTGTTGTTATTAATGATATTTTGGTGTTTTCTAAAAGTAAAGAGGATCATGAAAGTCATTTAAGGGTTATCTTGAAAACCTTAAAAGAAAGTAAACTGTATGGAAAATTCAGAAAGTGTGAGTTTTGGTTACAAAAAATTTCTTTCCTTGGTCCCATTGTTTCAAAAAATAGCATATCTGTTGATCCTGCTAAAAAAAAGTTGTTGAAGAATGGCCAAGACCCACAAATGTAACCGAGATCTGTAGTTTTCTTGGTTTGGCAAGTTACTACCAAAGGTTTGTTGAAATTTTTTCACAGTTATCTAGTCCAATGACTAAGCTAACTCGGAAGGGTGTTAAGTTTATATGGAAAAAATAATGTGATGATTGTTTTCAGGAGTTGAAAAGAAGATTGGTGAATGCTCCAGTTTTGGAACTTCCTTGCAGGAATGGTGAGTTTGTTATCTACAGTGATGCTTCATTGAAAGGACTTGGTTGTGTCCTTATGCAGAATGATCAGGTAATTGCTTATGCTTTATGTCATTTGAAAACTCATGAGGTAAATTACCATACACATGATTTGGAATTACCTGTCTTTGTTTTCACTTTAAAAATTTTGAGGCACCATTTGTATGGAGTAAAGTGTGAAATATATACTGATGAAAAAAGTTTAATGTATATATTCACTCAGAATTAATTGAACATGAGACAGAGGATATGGCTGGAATTAATCAAGGATTATGATTATACAATTCATTACCATCCGTGAAAAGAAAATAATGTGGCTAATGCTTTGAGTCGAAAAAGTATCAGTGAGATCATCCTTATAAGATATAATTAAGCAAGCATAGAGAGAAGACAATGAGTTGCAGAAAAAGGTAGAGCTACTTCAGAAGGGTAAGTTGCCTGAATTCAACATTGATAATGATTTTGTTTTGAGGTTTGGGAAGAGATTATGTGTGCCTGGTGATTCACAGTTGAAGAATGAGTTGTTATGTGAGGCTCATAGTTCCCCGTTTTAAGTTCATCCTGGCAATACTAAGATATACAGAGATCTGTGGGATTATTACTGGTGTGATGGAATGAAAATATATATTGCTGATTTTACTGTGAAGTGATTGACTTGTTAGCAGGTTAAAGCAGAGAGGCAGTTACCGAAAGGGATGCTTCAGCCTTTACCAGTGCCAGAGTGGAACTAAGAAAACATATCCATGGACTTTGTTGTGGGATTACCAAAGAAATCTCAAGGTAATAATGCAATCTGGGTTATTGTTGATCGCTTGACTAGATCTTCTCATTTCCTACCTATTCGAGATACTTTCTCTCTAGATCAACATTCTCGATTGTATCTTAAAGAGGTAGTCAGGTTACATGGAGTTCCCATCTCCATTGTGTCCGATCGCGATCCCAGGTTTACTTTTAACTTTTTGAAAGGCCTTCAGAAGTCGTTGGGTACTGAATTAAATTTCAGTACAGCTTTTCATCCGCAATCTGATGGGCAGTTAGAACGAACAATTCAGACCTTGGAGGATATGCTACGAGCTTGTTCTATGGATTATCAGTGAAGTTGGGACCAACATGTTTCTTTGGTTGAGTTTTCATATAATAACAGTTTTCATTCTAGTATATATATGACAGCGTTTGAGGCATTATATGGGAAGTAGTGTCGAACTATAGCTTTTTGGGATAAAGTGGGTGAAAGGAAGTTGATGGGACCAGAATTGGTAGAAGATATGGCAGAAAAAGTTCAATTGATTCAGAAACACATGAGAACAGCTCAGAGCAGATAGAAAAGTTATGCGGATAACCGGAGGAAGGATCTATCTTTCGAGGTAGGTGGTCATGTTTTTTTTCAAGGTTTCTCCATGGAAAAGTGTGATGTGAATTGGTAAGAAAGGAAACGTGAGTCCAAGGTTCATTGGACCATATGAAATTCTGGAGAGAGGTGGATCAGTTGCATACAAATTGGCATTACCTCCGAGTATATCTCAAGTACACAATGTTTTTCATGTTTCGATGTTGAGAAAGTATATGCCAGATCGATCTCATGTTTTGAGCCTGGAGGTAGTTAAGTTGGAAGAGAATCTCTCTTATGAAGAACAACCAGTATAGATTCTTGACCAAAGAGAGAAAGTGTTGCGAAATAAGGAAATTCATCAGGTAAAGGTTTTGTGGAAAAGCCATATGGTTGAAGAGGCAACGTTGGAATCTGAAAATGCTATGAGGGATAAATACCCCCACTTGTTTTGATAAGTGAATAAAATTGCAAGGAAGGAATTCCCAAAAGGGGGGAAGGATGTAATACCCCTGGTAAATAAAGAATAAATCATTTTCATTTTTATTAATATTTATAAATTAAATATTAATTTTACTTTAAAGGGGTTGCTATGTTCGATAGCGTACCTGATACGCAACAATGAGTTTCTTTGAAATCTTACGTTGCACACTAGTAATATAATAATATTATTTTAAATGGTAGTTAACATATAGCCGTTTTATTGGCGGTAATGGATAGAAATAACTAAAATATGATTATATATGTTTTTTTAAATGTTTTTTCATTTATCCAATAAAATATAAAGGCTTAAAATATGAAAAGAATTCAATTTTAGGCATATAAACCCTAATTTTCACTAAAGGTTCACTTATCGCCTTTTGATGGCGAACCATCATTAAATATAGTTTTGGTCACTTTTATAAATTCTATTGGACCAGATAAAACTTTTCTTTAGAATCGGGGCATCAAAATTTACTTTGTGTAAATTTTGGTATTTTTCTGATAAAGTTCATTTTTTAATGAATAGTGAAAATGTTGTATTTTAATTCAAAACCTCTTTTTAATCAACTTTATTTATATGATTAGATTATATTTTGAATTGGTTATAGAGTTTAATTAGAATATATTTTTACCATTTAATCCAATAGTGGTCGTTGGAATTAATTTCACTTTGAAATTGGACTTAAACGAGTGTCAATCTTTGGATACTTATTGTTTCATAAAAACACGTTATTTCCTCTGACAACAGAAATTAATTATTAAATTAATTAATGCAACTTATATGTTTTGAATTTTGTAAAATAGACTTCATTTTTTAATTCAGAATATCAAATATTTCTTAGGGTGAAGTTTTGGTATTTTTCTGAAAAACATCAATTTTTGATGAATAGTGAAACCACTAAGTGGTACTTAAAAAAACTGATTTTCCGTTTAAATGAAATTTTACCACCTCTGTGTTTTGAATTTCAAAAATCCGACATACATGGTTGTCATTAAGAATTAAAATGTGGTTCAATGGGATAAAAATAATTTTTTGGTGAATAGTAACTTTTAAGTTTTTAATCACGATTAGAGGTAATTAGTGTAATTTAAGGTAAGAATATTGTTTTAATAATATGAAATTAACATTACACATTTCCTACCCTTATTCTATGTGTCATGGACGACCAAGACACACCATGGGTCATCTTGGGGACCCCAAGGAGCCACTTTGGAAGGAAAATGACATTAATAACTTTTTATTTAATGTTAAAGTAAAAATGTCACAAACATGTGTTATTTTACTAAAACAATATTTTAGTGGGGTTATACAAGTCATATGTTTGACTATAAATATTCATTAAAAAGATAAAAAGATTTCCGACGTCAAGATATTTTTTTTATAATTTGTAGACATTAAATAAATTAAATTATTAATGAGATTATGATGATGCAGCGATTACCTCATTACTTAACGATTTAAATAAAATGAAAAGATAATGTAAAATCGAAGACCTACAAATGTCAAAAAAACTATTGGGTGAGTATATTTCGAACTAAAATCACCTTAACCTCGAAATATATAATTTTGGGAACTTTTAAATCCAAAAAGCATTTTATGATAAAGTACCCTTTTATAATTATTCAAGAGTGCACATCCTCTCTTCTTATAAAAGGCCCCCACCTCTACCACCTTACCCATACCTCTCAAGAGTTTGGTTCGGCCAAGATCTGACCATTTTATCTCTCCACATCCCTCTCTTACTCTTAGAAACCTCACTTTGGGCAGAAGTGTTTCCAAGGAAGCCTTTGAGCTCAATTCTAAGGGAGTTACCCAATTTTAAGGTAATGTCTTCACTTGTGTTATTTTGTTTTATTTTGCTTCTCCAACCCCATAAACTCTTTTTATTAATTTATTTTGTAACAACTCCAGTATATTCAATATACTATGATGTTTTTATAAGAATAATTCGAGCTACACTTATACACACCTACATCTAATGGTTAAAGAACATACTGTTTCTGTGGATGACGAATTTTTGCCTCACGAAATGATGATTGTTCAATATTCTTTTAACACCTTCAAAGGTGGCTGTTATGATGTCACTCAGTTTATATATGATATATGTTATGTTTATGTTTTCCTTATTTTTCTGTATTTTTTATTTGTGGCATACCTTTATGGTTTCCATTAGGGGTAAACACGATAATTTCATTTTAGGAAGTGCGGACTACCGCCCCCTCAAAGTGATTTGATTCGTTAATGCCATATGTGGGAAGTATAAAGGATGTATTTAAAGTTGTTATATAAGATTTTATACTGGAATTATAATATACCTTTATATCATTATTATTTATTTCCATTAAAGTATGAGATAGAAATGAAAATAGCGTTCATGCGTACGTACAACTTACCGCCTCCATGAACGGTGCATTTCATTTCTTATCCCCAAATGTAATGTAATATTATAAGTACATATATATAATGGATATATATGATTTATGTTACATCTAAATTATTAATATAATTCTGGAATTTAAATATATATATCTCTCATTTAGTTTTAATTCCATTAATATGACCTAGAAATGAAAGTAGCGTTCATGCGTACGTACGGCTTACCATCTCCATGAAAGGTGCATTTAATTTCATACCTATAAATGATTATGTAATATTATAAATACATGTATATTCTGGATATATATGATATATATGATATCCAAATCATGAATATCATTCTGGATATAACGAACCTCTGACCACACGAACAACATGTAATTGTAAAAAGTCCACTTTCGACTTAAGAAACAAATATCGACCAAACAAACATTATTTAACTTAAATGATTACATAATCTTTATAACATGGTAATAAGTGATATAAAATTAATAATGACCTTGAAAAATTTTCTTAATTAAGTAGAAATTAACTCAAGTTTATTATTCAGGACGTTAAAGAACGATCGAGTCAAGTCGGACCCGAGGTAAGGGACTTCGTCTCAATCTCCTTTCATTGAGGCATATTTTGTTTTATACACAACATTATTTTATACGGTGTATAAACCCCTTTTCTTTTTAATTTTATTCAAAATGAATCTTTTTATACGAAGCATTTTACTAAATGACAAAAAGGAATGTTTCTTTTAACGTACACGGTGACAACGACCTTTTCCGCCGTCGCGAGTATTATTTGGTCTTTGAATTCCTGAACAAGCCGTAATGTTTTTTAAAATAAAATAAATACCATATACTCTTTTATGTATTTTTTTATTAAAAATGGTATTTATAATGGATTTTTTATGTCAATATATTTAAGAGATATATTGTGATCAAAGTGTGGAAATGTTTTTCTTTCCATTATATTTGTTTTATGTCTTATGATTTTTATAATGGTACTTGGACATTTGACAGGTGGTTACGTGATAAACCATATGACAGGTGGTTCCATGAATACCAGGACGGGTGGTTACATTACAACCTCCAATGCGTTGGGTATGGAAGTCGGCCGTATGGATATTCCATTAAGTGATATGTGTGGAAGTCGACCGTATGGTTATTCCATTTAAGTACGTTTATGTCCCAAGTTACATTTATATGTTATGTGATCTTTTTATGGGTGTTATGGTAATATTTTGGTTACAAAAGGGTTAATAATGATCTTTTATTTAGTGAATAGTTTTTACTACTTCATAAAGGTGAAAAGTATTACTTTGATAAAGTATGCATGGTTTACTTGTTGTTTTGATAATCTAACAATTTTCATTCTTTGTGTATCCCTTACTGAGCTTTTTATGCTCACCCCAGTTTTTTTGAAATGTTTTTCACAGGACATAATGTGGAATAGTGTCAAGGATGGGATCAAGGGAATGTCATGCTATATAAAACATGGAACAATACATGTTTCTTTTTAAGAGTTTTTATTCTATGGAAACTTAGTAGAAGTGTCTACTTTGTAATCTTTTGAGATGTAATAGTTATGTCCTAATTCTTTAAAACTCTAAACCTGAAAAGATCCTCAATGATAATTATTCATTTAATTCAATATTAAGTAAGGTTTAATGCTGGGGCCTTATATACGGAGTGTTTCTTCTCTAATTTTTAACAATAGTAGATTCATATTCCTTATCATAAAATTATTGTATATTAATTACAATTTCATTGACTCTTGTAAATTAGTCATAAATATGTTTATAATTCATTATTTTATTATCCTCAAACATACATATCTAAATATTTTATTTAGAATCCATTGCTTTAACAATACCATTATAACTTCTCTAAAATTTATCCAAAACTTACCTTGGAAATATTAATCCTTTGGATAATTCAATATACCTTTTTTAAAGATACATAAAAATTAAATTTTTAGCATTTATATAGAAATATATATATATATATATATATTAAAGAATATTAAAGAATTAATAGTGTAAAAAAGGTATAAATCCACAAGTATCATATTCTTGGAAATACAATAAAATATATGAAATATTAGGAAATATAACACAGTTTCTGTTATAATAATTATTAAAATTAAATGTGGTAACACAAGTTCTATTTACTAAATTAAATTAAATAATTCACATTAACTAAAATATTAGATGAATGTAACTTGTGTTATCATTGATTCCATTCATTATACCTTACTAACCTTCGGTCATAATACATTACACATTAGGGTTCCACACCCATAGATTCAATATGACTTATCATAATGAAAAAATATATTATGTTAAATATGCGTCATGTGGAACTTTACCTTAATAGAAATGGACTCGAGGTGTGATTACTGCATTTCTACCTTCTTCACAACTTAACAAGATGCATAAATACAATAAATAGGGTCGTTAGTCTGATTTTAATAATCGTAGGGGTCACTAATGTACCATAGTTGGAAAAAGAACATTGTTCTAAGACATAAGTTTGAAGATAAAAGTCCTTACAAGTATCTTAAAATTTTACTTCTATAAATGAGAAAATTTTCAGGTTTAAAAGATAGTTGACCATCTAATAAATCATTTGGAATTGGTTATACAACTTCTAGTAATTCAAATTTTAAAATAAACTATTTTTTTCAAAAAAGTAATCCCACTAAAACTATAAGTCAAATGAGGGGTGACTAGAGAAACTAATATCCATTAAATAATGTGTATTCATTCAAATCATATAGGGATTATATTTCTCAAGGACGTCCATTAATTAAACATCAAATATATATATATATATGGGTTATCAATGTCAGGTTGGAAGTAATTACTAAACCTATGAATTTTGGGGTACCACAATTTTATGTTTGTTCATTTCATAAAAGAAGGGTGAGTACCGGTAGTTGAATAAAATAGTAAATAGATAGTGGTAATTTATGGAATATGAATAAAAATATGAAAACATAGAGAAATTATAAAAATTAGAGAGACGACTTGTACTGTTTTTAAATAACCACTCAATTTAATTATGAAAAACTAGATATATCATTTTAATTTTTTTTGTTTTGTTTCTTTCCAATTTTATGAATATTTTGATACAATTAATGTTATCTCTTTAATAACATTTATCAAAAATTATAATAGTGTAACCAATATATTTTTTAAAATATAATTTCTAAAATATTTAAATATTTTAAATAAAAAATGTGTATAATCAGTGTTAATTATCATATTATGTTCTATATTTATTTTTCTCATTATATTGAAAAACTAATTGAGAAATAGGGAGGAAGATACACTGTTTTTATAGAAATGTAAAACAAAAATTTTGTAGATATATGTTATATTGAATAATATTTTTATAATAAATATAAAGGTGTTTCTTATTCATCTTTTAGAACAACAAATTTTAGATTCATTTTACGCTTTCAAATTTTGTTATTATAACGTCATGAAGGTATATTTTTTTAATGGTATATTTTATAGATTCACTCAAGAAGATTGATTTAACCTGGTTGAAATTATTCAGTTTAATATTTTTAAAATTCTAAGTAACTTTTAAATATCTAAGCCTATAATTATAGTACAATATTACTATTATAGTTTGTTTTATTTTCACAAATAGATAGGGATCATGTTTATTCATTAATAATAGATAAGGTTCATGTTCTTTCGTAAATAATACATAATATTTTTTCCATGACAATATTAATCTTTTTAATTTAATTATCATAAATAATATATTTTCATTTTAATATCCCTAATGAGGAAAATACCTTATGGGTATTTTTTTTAAATGTGGAATTATTATTAAAAAATAAATATAATGTAATTTCTTAAGATAATGTTACAAAATTTGGTTTTGGAATGTAAGGAAATTTTTCAATTCTATTAATTTTCCAAGGGGGAGTAATTTTCATTGAATAATCAAATATTTCTTGTTTTATTTTTTTTATTTTAGATTACTGGTTAATTTCTATTTATGTATATTTAAAAGTGGGATACAAATGATCCATTTTTTAAGAAGGAATTCATCCCAATATTTTTCATTCATGGTTCAATATAATTAAAAAAATATCAGTATAAAAATAATTTTTTTCATTCTTCATGTGGTTATAAATTATATATATCATGTTCTAGGTTATCTTATTATGATCCTTTAACCTCTATAACATAATAAATTCAACAGAAATAATGCATTCATAAGATCATTATTTGAGGGAATCTGATTTGGTTTCAAGTGATATGTGTTCTTAAAGACATTATACATTATATTTTCAAATTATTTAATTCCAACCCCTATAAATAAAATATTGAATATTTGAGAAATAGAAATTAGATCACATTAATGTAATATCTTTTGAGATATTTCACTACCTTGGTGGCTTGAGAGATTCTAATTATTTTATTTTTTACTGTGATATAATATATTATATTCAAGTGATTTAGTTTTTAAAATATACATTAATGATATTGTTATCATTTTATTTTTGATTTGGATATGATTGTGTAGTTTTACTTATATGAAATTTGTCTTCTTATATTCTATATTAAATATATCTAGGGGTTATGGAATTGATTATTTCTAATTTTCGAATCAAAGCGAAGATCATGGGTAATAGGAAACTATTGATGATGTCTATTAAAGAATTACGGGAACATGAATTTTTCCTGAAATATTTTAGTTCAAGGATGTTATGGAGTGTTAATGTTTTTATTTTGGATCTGGGTATTGATCCTATTTCAAATTAAAAGTGAATATGTTTTTGTTATTAGAATTGTGATATCCCTTAATAATATTCATTTAATGGTATATGGATTTTCATTTGGAACCTCTTGAATTGTTAAATTCTATTGATATACATGTTTCATTCAACATCAATTCATGTCACACTCGAATCGCTAGAGCAGTGTAGAAGATAGTACTCAACAAAAACACAACGTCAGATAAGTGGGTTGGTAGATGAACTTTGGTAGAACAAGCTATTGCATATTAGGTTCTGGTTCCACTCTTCCATCATTATATTTACTCTAGGATAATTGATCCATGGATAATTGTTCTTCTATTACATATAAGAATTTCCTCCAAACACAATTTAAAAGAGGGGTTATCCAAAAAAAGAAAATAAATATAGATTTTCATGGAAGTGTTACCTTTTGAAATTATAATTTATAATTATTTTTATACTTATTATAACTCCAAAATTTTTTGGACATATAATTTTTATCTATATATTACCAATGATCCAAAACAATTATCTATTTGAAAACATCAATTCACTCACCCACTTTTAATGCTTCCTTTCTGGGAAAAAATTCGTATATAGGATCACATAATATCCAATGACCTTCTTCCAATTTCGATCCTACCATAATTAAAATATAATAAATTCTACATTATTATAGATGTAAATTAAAACACCACTGATCACATAAAACTCCTCAAGGTTATCCAATATGATTGGGAATTCAGAAAAAAATCTACTTTGAAAAAAATTAAAAAATTACATGCATGGGCTTTATATTTAGGACATTGAGGAGCATACCAATATCCCTTATATGGATTTTTTTGTAATAATATCATCTGAATTAATCATCATAAATTAATAATCTTCAATTTTGAACAATATCAAAGTAAAAATATTTTTCTTTGTAACACAAAATAATCTATCCTAGTTTCTCATCCGAATCCATTATTTAATTTTTCTATTGTTTATATGGATTTATGTTACTTTATTATATTTTTAGAAAAATGAAATAATTTTAAAAATAAATAATTAAAAGGGTTAATAAAATACAAATTTTATTTGGGTAATCCAACTCAAGACCATCTATTATAAGTTCATTAAAATAAACATCTTCAAAAAAATTTAAAAATATAAAAAATGATAACTTCATAATAGAAAAATAATTTAATCACTATTATATAATGATAGGGAAATAAATTTTGAAACAAAAAAATAATAAATGATTAAATTTATGTACCTGAAAAAATAACCCTCTAGATTAATTAAATTTCAAAATTCCCCTTTAATTTTTCTAAAGAACAAACCTTTTAATGATAAAACATCATGATAAAATCATGTATAAATAATGGAAGGGGATTCAATGCATACAAATTTTTTTACAGGTGGTTATTGTCCTATATTATATAGCATTAGCTGCTAATTACTTCTATATTTGACATCATACTATTTATTCACCACATAATTTCTATAATTTAGATCAATAACCTTAATTACTTCATAGGCACATAAATTCACATCCACTTCCATTTTCTACTTTATCCCTTTTTAATTTTTGTTTATTTAAATTTTTCAATCCATTTATAGATTACAATAAACAATATTTTTTATTTTTAGATATTTTAATCCTCTTTTAAGAAGTTTTTATAGGTTTATAAAAGTTGATTGGATATAATGAATCATATAACAAGTTTCAATTGATCTTTGTGTGACTAGATTCATCCTATAGTTATAATATATCAAGTGCAAGGAAATAAATTATTTTTTATACTGAAATATATTTTCCTGAATGTAATTATTTATACACATACTTTGATAATTATAATCAATCACTAAATTCAATTTATTTGATACCCATGTTGGATGTATTTTTAGGGGTTCATCTCAATAGATTTCATTTTCCATAACTCCCCTTGAGTGAAAAAATATTTGAATGGTATTTTTAAAATCCTTGGAATTCTATACTTGTTTGATATTATTAGATTTAATTATGGGAATTTAAAAAAAATCATCAATTATTACCCAAAGGAAACAAAGAATATGCTCCATACTTCAATCTTTTATTCATCCATAAAATAATTATTTATGTAAATTGTTTTGAGTGTTTGTATATTTTAACTCTTTGTAGAATTAACATAAAAACTCTTCAATAAGTGTTTAAAAGTAAATTCCTCAATATTGAAGTTTTTATAACTATAAACATTTAGATTATGTTTAAGGTTATATGTTTTTTCCACATTTCTTTTCATTCTTCTTTTGTTCATGATATAAATCAGCAAGTCTACTCAAAGTTATTATCTCTTTCTTTTCAACAAAATTCATCCTTGGGGTTATTCCTCTTTAGATTGGATAAATTAGCACCTACCTACTCCTATAAAAATATTTTCCACTAATTTTATTTGAAGGATACAGTAATGGTTCTACAAAAATATTATATTTTAATTTCCTCCTTTTAAAGGTCTTTTTAGATTGAGAAACTATTCTAAATCTGTCATATTTTATAAATATTTTTCAAAAATAAATTTACAAAATAAAAAATTTAAAATCTCATGAAGCTATATATCTGAATTTTTATAATTCATTCCATTGATCTCCATTGATTTCAAGTGATCAAAATCAAATAAATCATATCAACTATTTATTAAACTCAAATTTAAATCCTTGAGATCAATAAATGATTCTTCAATTATTGATTAGTTTTCATCAATTAAAAATTAATGCTTTATATTTCATCTTAAACTTATAGTGTATATATAGATTTGAAAATCAGATTACATTGATCCAAATCAATCAATCATTCAATAATTTATGACTTAGTTATAATATTCTTATTTACCTTCTCAATGTCCATATTATTATATAAAATAACCATATTAGTCTTTTTTGGGTTATATAATGATTTCTTTATCTCCCATTTCCTTGGATTCCTTTATGTATTGATATGTTAAGTATCCATATTACTTTCAGAAACATATTTTTAAAATCTAGTTGAAATCATGGAAATATTTCATATCACTAATAAAAGATGAAATTAGACAAACCGTCAGCATGATGAGATATAACCTTAAAAACATTACAAATCCAGAAAATAAAGTATGAAATCCCAACAATTAGATAAAACCAACCTTTAACCTGAATTTTTTTTCAAATAATTGGATGGAAAGAACATCCCAACAATTAAAAAAATGTATGAAGATAGATCGATGTAAAAAAAATTATATTTAAAATTTAAAAACATATTATCTATATAGAAATATTTAAAACATTCACTTATATTTTTTCTATGATACCACATATTTGCCCCATTTGAGTTATTTTTAACCACCAAGGTGGTGGGAGTGATTCAATGGTCAAAGATCAACATGATATTTTTTCATTTTAAAAAAAATTCCCTCATTGTGAGTTAGTTCATGGAAAAAATGAGACACAACACTATGGTGTAATTTATGTTAATAAATAAATTGACTAAGAATGAAAATCTTGTCAAATGATACATTATAGTACTCACAAACTCCTATTTTTGGGTGGTTATTCCTTAGATTACAGTGGATAATATCATACTATACATGTTAATTTATTTTTATAAATGATAAATAAATTCTAATATGAGTAGTAATGATATTCTGAAACACATGCATGTATGTTTAGGAAAAAGAAAATGGAAATAAGTCACCAAAAATGTTATCCTCTGAGAAATAATCTTCCTCACGATTTTTTGATTGAATTTATGTAATATTTTTTCATGTATAAAATTCCTCTCTCAAGAACTTCAAATTTGTCTAGCCCTCTATTCATAAGGATCTCTCATCTTTGGTACCATAGAATGGGAACACGTCCTATAGTATTGAGAATGATATATTTATCCGTTTAATTAACATCTTCATAAATTTTTCATATGTAATGTTCAATATATTAATATTATATAAATTATCATAATCTACATTTATTGTATAATAAATATCGAGTAAAATTTATTTAATTTGTTTCCAAATGATCCCATTTACATTTAAAAATCCATCTTCAAAAGATTTTACCTTGAAATATAGATTAGTTTTTCTTAAAAACACATTTCAATTTAATGATAACACTAAAATGTAATATAATGAATCATAATGTGATGAAATCCGTTACATAGTAATATTTAGTCAAACACAAATCCATAAATCATTATCATTGTGACATAAATATTTAACAAGAACCACCACAATATCTCTTAGAACTACAAATATCCGATAAGAACTGTGTATTAATGTATGTTATTACATCTTTACAGTTACAAATTATATGATTCCATGTCTTGAAATGTATTATGGTGTGATACTAAATTACCATTTCATGATTTCTTTTACCATAAATTCTAGTGGAATCATCAAATTTCTATACCAAGTATCATGTTATTTTAAATAAAAAATTAAATTACTTACCGAAAAAAAGCATACTTAATTAATTTCTAGTAATAGATATCCCAATTAACTTTTTTTCTCCATTAGTCAATCAAAATCATGGGAAAAATATGTGGCATGATGCCTTGAAAAAAATAAATTAATAACTACTCATAATTTCATCATGAAACAACTCGTTTGTACTAAAAATGTATTCACATGTAAGTGTAAATTTTCAGTTTCTAACTTAATACACATGAACAAAAACAATAATCATATAATAGGACATAAAATATTACCATATAATGTAATCTATTTTATATGTGAAGGAAAACATCCTTTTTTATATTTACTAAATCATCAATAATAACCATCATTAAAGACATTTAGTAACCACGAATAAAAAATATATGTTTTCTTCTCTATCATCCCTAAAACATCTCATACTGCATTGTAATTCCATTGAATCAGATCCAATACCTTTTCCACATTTATCCTTACTATTTTAATCATCTACGATATCATGTAGGTGATAATAGTCTATTTGAATCACAATATTAATAAAAACGATATCTCTTTGAGAGTAACTTCATGTAATGCAAAAAAATATATTTAAATAAGATATGTTTTTCTTATATAAACCTCTCAACAATGGAATAACCTAGATAAAAGTCATATTAAATAATTGATCCACCAAACTACCAGTTTGGATATATTATTTGAGATATCCCCATCATTGTGTGAAGATTAAATCATGTGGATAGTGGAAAATCTATTAAAGGGATATTCTCCTCCCTGAAACTAATTCAAGAGTAAACAAATAATGTAATTATTTCCAATGTCTTTTTTATTTATCATAGATAACATAGAACCTCCCTCTAAATTCATGTCACATATTATCCTAGAATCATCAATGATAATCTCCCAAAGATGATCTGATAAAACATGTTATTCTAGTAAAAATATATATTTAAAAAAGTACTTTTATTTCATCACAGTAGTGAGACACAAAAATAAAGCTGCATTCATCATAAGGAATATGACTAAAAATATTTAGAACTAAATACATGGTATTAATAAACACCATAAAATTATAAATATTGCAATTTGAAAAAACACATGTAAATAACTGAACTAGATTTCAAATTTCTACTCCATCATGGTGTCCATGAATTATTATACCATTCAAAAACACTTTAAATGTAACAAAAAAATATTACAAACGAGATTTTTTTTATGTCGAAAATCAGATGTGAAAATAAATTAAAGAAATGTGTATGAAAAAACATGCACTTATGGGAATAATATGTATTATATGGCCATCGAAATAGCAACTATCTATTGGAATAATTACTTCTTATTGGATAAATAATAAAAATTGGGAATAAAATAATATCTAATAAGAAATTATAATCTTGAATACAATAATTAATAATATTATTTAACTAAAATTAAGTACAATTGTAAATATTTATTAATGTTCTTTTAACTTATTTAATAATAAAATAAATTTATAGTAAAATTATAAATAGTATAATTACTAAAAATATATATTCATATTGATTAAATGAGTATAATTTTGGTAATAATCATGTCAATATAGGATTATGGTGAATTTTTACCAGTTAAGATAAATTTGAATTTTAGGTGGTGAGTAAAAAAACAGAATCTTCATATAATCTATGATTTTTGAATGATCAGTGATGAAATATTATGTAATAACTTATAAAAAATATAATATATTACAATTGATTTAATGAGTAAAATAATTAAATTAAAAATATTTGACATAATTTTAAATCTAAGAAATGGATTTCAAAAATTAAAATTATGCACTATTATAATAAAAAAACTATTTTATTTCATTGCTTTTAATTAAATATAAAAATATAAAATATGACTGTTAATATATAAATAAACTAAATATTATGTAATAAAACATGATTATTAGTCACATGAATCAAAACAATTTAAATTCCAAATAAAAAAATAAAAAATTTATCAATATTTTTAAAAACACCAATATTTTTTCCTATAAAAACACACCCCCTACACCCATGAATCATCACCTAGAAAAAAATTTCTATAACTAAAATATTCAAAAATATATTCCTAAACAATCACCATTATAATTATGAAGACATATTTTAACTAAAAGGCCAGTATAATAATCCTTAAATTGTGTTCTAAATGAGTCGCCCCAAATAGATGGTAATAACATTCCTTCTATAACCATATATTTTCATTTATTCATACCCACAAAAATAACTATATAATAAATACAATATTGTTACATCATATGAATATTCCTATTCTTAAATTATTTTGGAATCTAGATATTTCCTTCCTTTTATATCTTGTAATCATTTTCAAAAAAACATTGTTTGCACAATGGTGGACTCATGCCACAAATAGGAGTGACGAACTTTTCTATTCTCATCAATTGAAAATAATTAATAATTTTATATTAAATATAAATATGATATAAATAAGAAATTTGATTTTTTTGGTTCATTTTTGATATAGTCTCCCGTATATTAAAATTTTATAACTAAAAACAACATACATCTCAACCACTCAGAACAAGGGTACCAAGACACAGTATTATTTTGAAATAATTTTTGAATATATATTGAAAATGGAACATATATTAAAAAATAAATTCATGAAAATACATATTTTTACACTTTCATATATTATATAACCATTTTTTAAAAAAAATAACTAATCATTAGCATTATACTAAAGTAATATTTGAACTATAGACAGAACAACTATAACAAAACCATATGGGAAAATTATTCTAATAAAATATAGAAAAATGATAATAAATGAGTTATAATATATGAAAAATTTATTAATAGTGTTTATAATTATAAAATAAATATATTCAATTCAACAATATTTCATGTTGTAGAAGTATCCAAGAATATTAGTACTCGAGGTAATGGTTTCCCTTCAAAATATGTATTCATTTCATGTATTATTTATCTATTGGAAATCATTTATTATATATCCTTTTACCAAGAAATTTAAATATTAACTTACTATTTTTATTAATTATTATTTTATTGTTATCTTTTTACCTTCATTATTGGTTTATATTTTCTACCTTACATTGATAATAATAATAACTCACTCTTTTTTATCTATTTTAATATTCTCTAAGAATCTTTATCTATCTATTAATATATATTTATATATCCATCAATATTTTTTATCTCATTTATGTAATTTATATCTTCGTAACCATTTTTATTGATATGAATTAAAACTTTTTACTCTCTATGGAATAAACACCCTATATTTCATAATTGAGTTTAGAGAGAGATTTCATAGAATGTTATAACAATTATTTGACTAGAGAAATATTTAAAATTCATAATCTTATTAGTTCAGTATGGATAATTATTGATATGTGACCATATTTATGTAAAAAAATATCATTGGTAATAGTGTGTATTTTACAGTATCCCTTTATTAATTTAATAGGACTAATGAAATTTACATAGAAAATGGTGGGTAAGGCATAGAATTATTTATCCACTAGATACATCGATGTGTATAATGGAAAAAAATAGTTTTTATATTAGGGTTATTACTTAATTTTTATATAATATTTCATAGAATATGTCATTAATTATATGTTTATGATTTCTAATATTATTCATTCCATCATTATGATGTATATTATAAATTTTTTATGTGATTATATATTTTCATTATTTTGTATACTATACGTTTTTGAATTTCATAATATGTATAATGTTTTGTGTACTATTACTATAATATTTATTTCATACTTATTCCATATTATCTTCCACTTTATTCTATCCCCTTTTCAATCATATATTATCACCACTTTATATAGACTCCCCATTCCAATAGAAACCATAATGAATTCTACATCGGATTTAATGACAAAAAATTGTTTAAAAATATAGAATTATGTTTTTAACATGTATTTTATGTATCAAAATAATAAAATGATATACTATATATATATTATTTAGAGTACTAAACATTAAAATCTTGTGTAATTTTTTCATTTTATTTTATTTTAAATTTTATAAATGAACAAGAGCATCGAGTAGCTGGAGTTTTCATTGTTTCAATTGGATTAGATAAATTTAATTAGAATAATTATGTTTATTTATTATAATAACATAGATATGGATAATAACATTTTGACATCCAAATAGGAAATTCTTGGCCTTTTGTATAAGTTATATAATATAAGGAATAAAATATATATATATGTGGTAATTAATTATATATAGTGATTCATAATTTAAATTTTTATCCATAAACTAGTTAATATATTCCATTTTAATAAAATATAACCTAATAAGTGTTTTTTATTTTATGTCAACACCTATAATCTAGGAAAGGGTTTCCCTTATAAACATGTTAAAAAAGTTACTGTTTGAGATGAAAAAATAATAATATATTAGGGAAGTTGACTGGGTTTATGATAAAAAACATTTCCAATATGTACCAACTTATAACTAATAAAGGTGTGACTACATTAAATTATTTCGTGATGTAGAATTATCATCGTCTTAATGGGATAAATAATCTTTCTGGAAGTGAAATAGATTAATACTCTATAGTATATAGTCAATGACTTTTCTTATTATGAAAAGGAGAAATTTATTACAGTATTATACCTTCTAAAGGGACACATTGATCAATAGAGGTTATTGATTCCAAAAACTAAGAATATATAAGAAATAAAAAGTATGAAATTTAATGTTTTTTTAAAACATTATGCCCTTTTTGGTTAGAAATTCTAGATAGATATTTAATTTTTGACTTCAAAGACAAATTTGTCTATAAAATTTTGTTATATAGGAGGATTATTGGAATTAAATAATCCTTGGTATATATTTTGGATATTTTCCTAGGCTTGTGATGTTTCCCTATTACATAGGTGAAGTATGAAAGGTTTTTGTTTTATTTTAAAAAATATTTAAATTGATTTTCCCTATTTATTAATGGAATTCAATTAGGGGAAGCCATTTCGGAAGACTATGCGGGTTTGTTTTGTCTTGGGTTATATCAATTGATTTTTTAGAAACAATTAATAACATTCATTTATATTTTAGTTGTGATTTTCCTATTTGGAACATTTTTTTGTAATCTTCCCTTCCATATCATTTGAAGGTGGTTTCTTAAAAGCATAAAACCTGCATAATTAGAAAAAAAATTAAAAGACAAATAGTAATAGTAATTTTTCACTAATTTATATAAAAACTATAAATTTAAAACAATAACATATTGGATTTTAAAATAATATAATATTTTGATCACTCTCCCTCTCTTCACCCTTCCATGTACAAACCCTAGAGCTTCTCTGCTATCTTATCTACTAATCCCCCAAAGAAAGGGGTTCTATTTGTGGTTTTCTTCGGTGAATCGATGTGAGTTTCTTCATCTTACATCCTTTATTATAAAATATTCCTAGATACCTCAAATTTTCATTTTATCCAATTTTGGTTTTCATAAAGACTCATCTAGAGAATGGTGGAGGCATCCGATTATTATAGGACATTCCCTTGGTGTAGCCAGTCAATATCTTGAGATGAGGTTTTCATGTTGTTGGTTTACATATCAATGAAATTTCATTTCATGTTATATTTTTCTAAAATATTTTTACATGAATTGATTTTAGTTTTATATTTATTTTTTTGAAGTGATGTGGACTTCACGTGTCTTTAGTTCAGGTGTATTCTAGGAGTAGACTCCACTAATTAGTTGATGTTTTGGGGAGTAGATATCAAAAAGTGAAATTTTATGTTAATTCATTATTCAATTAAAATGAGAATAAATTACTAATATTTAAAATTAAACTGGAGAGTTAACTAATTTTAGTTATATTAATTATTTTATTTTTTGGCCAGTGTTATCACTACATGTGGGTTGGATATGGATGATTAGATATGGTTGAGCTAGGGATAGAGTATCTGAGAAATGATTATAATTAAAAACTCCATAAATTAGGATAGTGGTATTTTTTCCATACCCATTCATTTTTTATTTTGATAGATGATATATGATATCGTGTATCCCCACTAAGGAAAATAGACCATTTATTTAAATAAATAATTTCATTTAAATATAAATGATAATGAATAAATGGAAGTGTCTGGATTCAAAGAGGGACCCTAAGCACTAGTTGAAGCCTTATCCAATGATGACTATGTCCATGATTATAAAATTATTCCTTGAGTTATACATACATATAGGGGTGAGGGTATGATTAATTAATTGATCAAATCAGAAGTGTATATTTTCTGTTAGTTATTTTGATTACGGGTCTGTGGCGAATTTGAATGATGGGATGAGTAGGACGTTATGGAACCATGAGATATCAAAGAACCTAGAGTTATAAAATTAAAGTGTTGGTTCATATTCATCTCTCTATGGTGTATGAGCAGCATAGTGCGTAGATCCTTGATTGATTAAAGATAGGTTAGATGAGTGTACTGAGTTAGGATGACATGTGATGCGACATGGGAATTATGTAATCTTCTTAAATAACCATTGTGTGGATTATCATATGAGGCTAGTGAGGGTATAATTTGACAATTGTAACGTTAATGGATGTTTTGACCTCTTAGTAAAGGTCTTATCACAGGTGGTGGTATGAAGATAAAATTACCGTTGTAGGGTATTTGTGATATTGTATGACCCCGAGTACTAAGGAATATAATCCCATGTTATGTAACCAATGATTGGGATAGTGTGTGAATGGGTAGATGATACTTTAGGTGTAAAAATATATCCTAAATAGATGGTGTGATCCATGTATGGATGCCATGATAGGGATAGGTCATGAACAATGGAGACTGGCCTTAATTAGATGAGATGAGGTAGAATCGTTGTAAATCAATGTTTTCATTACTATTAATATTATGTGATAAAATAGGGTGGGATTATTTCCCTTCATATTATTATGAAATATGAAGTAGGTTAATTATGACCCTCAATAATAAATGGAACTTCGTTATATTCCAAGGGATTCAAATGATCATGGATGATCATAATAATTTTATATGATAATACAAGATATTCCTATGATCTATCCAATGATCCTAATGACCAGACCTGGGATTCTTAGTGATTATTAGGATCTCATTGATGATACTAAGGGTATTTTGTGAGCTTCCTAATGAATCAATAGATCTAGGTCTGGAGCTGAACAAATATTTGATGAGACATCCACTGATACCTAGGATCATGAATGATGCCAGATGATTTTCTTTGAAATTTCTATGATTCATATGATATGGTTACATTTTGATAATAATATTACTAGAATGAATTCTAGGATTTTTTATTCACACATAATGTGGAGATTTTCATTAGATACATGGGTATGATTCATATCCCCCTAAGGATATGTGTCATGCTCAAGTATACCAGAATCTTTCCAATGAATTTATTGAAAATACCATGTGCCACATTAGATCATTAGGGATGACGATGATTATTTATTAATATTTTGGAACTGTATTTTATTTATTAAAATGGTCATTTTTAATGTGATGAAACTATTTTTCTATGGATTATTGTGACCTTATTGGCAGTTAACTAGAGTTTTTTACATTTTCACTACTCAGGAAACCATAAAACATTTATAACAAAGTAGACATCGTTTTGCATCAGAAAAGGATTTTAAAAGGATTAGTATTTCAGGATTAACAAGAATAGTTTTAATGATATTGGATATCATAATTTGTTGGGGATTGATATATAAGTACATCCTATGGTATTTTATCCAATTTTTTTATTTATATATGTCATCAGTCTTGTGGAAGATCATTGGATGTATATTTGTATGATTGTGTGTATGTATGCCAAATTTCATTTTTAACATGTTTTATTTGTTTTATTACAAATGAGTACTATGATATTTTATTATAGATGGGGTTTGATTTATTTTCAATTTTTTTTCAATTCGAAATGACTGTAAAATATAAATACTGCAACAGCCTCATCCCAAATGGAAATTTGAAAAACACTTGAACATAGAACATAATACCATAGGATAGGTGGTGACTTCGGCTAGGACACCAACCTGATGTAACACACAGACTAAAATAATAGGGTCTGAGATGGAGTGGAACTTGAACTACTATGGACACCCTCAGATACATGAGGTTGTAGAATATCATTATCTAAGTCCATTAATGGGGATACTATTCCATAATTATCATATAATATGGTAAATAAATAATGAGATAAAAAATAAATTAGAAATAATGATTAAATCAATAACCATCAAGGTTATAACATAGACAAATATAACTTGTACTACCCTCAGTTTCTGGTTTGTAACCATTACATGGTGCTTTTCATGGTTATCATGTATAAGGGTAATGGATGGATGTGTTGGGAAATATTGGAAGTTGTTTTGGAGAAAAATCAATGTTGCACGGGTGGCACATGATTTTCCTAACCGTGCAGCATAACTGTGTGCAATGTCCCTCTTGAGGAGGTTTCTAATACAATGTTAGCGCATGGTTTGTCTAAACATGAAGGTGGTTTATGTGAGATACTAAAAAAGTGGATCTCAAATTTTTTATCCTCTAAGTGGTTCATTTTTTCTCTTATGTGGACAAAAATCTAGTTTTCACTTCTCTGACGTCCAAAGAAGGTTCTACCATCGATCTGTAAGTGATCTGAAGGCTTCTGTTGGGGAATCGAAGCCGGATTCTTGAGGTACATGATTGTTATTCTTCAATATTGATCAGTTTCATAGAACTACTTAGATATACACCTCTTATTCTCTTGCATTCTTAGATATATTCCCATTATGGGTATATCTAGGTGTGTGGATTCCAAATATGATAAGTTTTGGTCTTGATAGTTCTAAGAGAATTTATCTAAGGCGGGTTCTTGGAGAATCGACCCAGTTTTCATGCATGTTCTTCATTCGTCAGGGTTTTTTGTCAAAACCATAGAGTTAAGAGACTTATTTTTTACACTACATAGTAGAAATTATTTGAATGCTTTCAAATTGAATGTATTGTGTTGAATTTATTGCAACATGGTTGATAGAACATTTGTTAAAAACCATCTGGAGTGATGGTTTGTGAAATCTAGAAAATTCGGTGTTTGAGTAAAGTGCTTTTTTTTCTTAGTTATAAATGATGGATTTGAAAACATGAATTATTTTGAATGATGGCACATGTATTTTATTAGATGCTTTCTATAAAAGGGGATGTTTTTTTTTGAAATGTAATGGTTGATTGAAATTGGTTTTCTCATTGGTTTTCATTAAAATTATAGTTTTTTTGAAATGGTATGATGTAGTTTATTTTGGTAATGGATGTATTTGGCATAAATGGTCTTCGTGTGAGTTCATACTTAATAGACATATATCAAGGGATTATTAGCATTGGGTTACATGGGATGTGACCCTGTATCGGGGATTTGTGTCGTTGGGTCATAAGGTAATTATATGAGAGACCGCTCATGAGTATGGAATTGTCAAATGAAGCATACATATGGGGGTGTGTTGTCAACTATTGAATGGGTATGCAACATGATAAAAAGAATTTGTTTTAAGCTTTGAATAGTTATTTTTCTGGAAAAGTAAGATGATGGAAATTGGTTTCATTTAGTTTTGTTTTCACATGGTTACAAACGGTTTTTAGAGGTTTTTTATATTTATTTATAAATTGTTTTGGTAAAATATTTAATATAAACTATTTTATATAAATGTGGATTACTTTTCTATCATAGTGGTGTGAGTAGGGAAATCGTTGGGGAAAACCTACTGAGTTTTATACTCTCCCATTCTTTGTAACATTTGTGCTGTTGAATATTCGATCATCTAGGACAGGGGAAAAGGTAACGTTTCCCATGTTTTTAGCACCACCTCATGAAATTTGGGTTGTTCGATGATTATGGATCATGGAGACTATGGACCATGGATTAATGGTGTCTCTTGAGGGTCTTTAGTTGTTTATTCATAGTTTACTTTGAAACTTGTTTGGTGTTCCATTGGTTAAAACCATGATATAGTTTTTAGATACATAAAAATGTTTAATTTTCTTTATTTTGATTATTCTTTATTTAGTAAATGGGTTTGTTTTTGTTTGTTTCTTGATTAGTTTGTTTCATGAAGGGTAAATCATCCACCACTTGTATTTGAAACCCTTCAGCAATTATTTCCAGCTTTTGGCATTATGGGGATGTCGTTGAAGTCTATGTAATGGCTCGTTGTGCTCTCAAGACAATGAGAATTAGAAGGTCATTAAATATGGTATCAGTCTACTACTTCCATCATGGAATAAATGTTATCATATTGTTCATTCTGTTCCAAACATCTTGTTATCAATATCGTTGGTCTTAGAGTAGATATTCCTTCTTTTCTATTCTTGGTGTGGGAATCATAGAATGGAATAGGATTTTTGTAACATGAAATTTATAACATAAAATTAAATAGCTAACCCATTTATGAGAAACATCATGTTACCAAGGAGTTGGGTACGTAAGTTTTTGAAGACAATTCCAGGATTTTGGAATCTCATTTTCAAGGGTTTATCCAATGTGCCAAACATAAAATGCATTGTAGAGGAACGACGTCCCACTATGAGTGCATACATCACTTCAATGAATGATTAAAATACTTTAAAACGGTTTATTTTTGAAACAGTATGAAATTTTTTTCCAAAATGAATGATTTTGAAAAAGGGTATACTTATTGTATTTTGGAAATGGTTTAATTTTAAAAAAGTGGGTTAAATGTTTTTAAATAATTGGTTCATCATGGGAGAAATTTTTTTTTTGAAAACAATATTATGATATTTAATGTGATATAATTTGAAATACTAATCCATATGTTTGTAGAGAGTGAGATTGATGGAGTTTTTTGTTTGATTCAAAAATGGCAGATGGTTGGTATTGTCGAAACCAACCAGAAGAAGCTGTGGAAAATGTGTTAGAACCAGAACCATGGGAAAACCAAGATCTTATTCAGAGTCTTATCCATGCATTTGAAGTTATGGATATGAGGAGCTGGCGAAATGAGAAAAGGCATTTGGACCATACCATCCAGTTAATAATGATGGATCCACCTAACATCTGGGGTGATGCCAAACATAAAAAGGTGGAGGTGTGGTTAAGTAGGATGAATCGTATATTCTATTTCATTGGTACAATGGTGGAGCTAAAGGTCAATAAGAAAATATATATACTCTAGGATCTTGCTTGAGAGTTTTGGGATTTAGAAGTGCATGCTAAATTAGATGAAGGCCTTATATGAAAGGATTTTGAATAATTGTTCAAAAAACAATTCTATTCTCAGATGTCCAAGATCCAAAAAATGAGTGAATTTTTCATCCTGAAACAAGAGAGTCTCTCAGTCACATTGTTTGATACTAAATTCATAAATTTGGTACAATTTTAACATGAGGTTTTGGAAGGAGAATCTTTGAAGTCACCCGTCTTCGAATCAGGGCTTCAAAAGGAGATTCAGTCAAAGATTACAGTACACTGTATTACGGATTATATGGAGATAATGAATAGAGAGATTTGGATAAATGTGATATCTCAGGATCTGTGGGAAGAGGTTTGTTGATACATATAGTAAATGGTGGGAAAACAACTGATAGTAAAAAGAAAAAAATTTAAAACCAATTTCCAAGATTGAAGTGGAAATCAGAATATGATGGATAGATCAGTGAATCTTCTTCCAAAAACCCAGAGCAAAGCGGGTTTCCTTAAGTGTGGTTCTATTGACCACATAAAGTGACAGGGTATAACACAACCTAGTGCATTCCACAACATCAAGAATATGGGGCACCTTCAATGCTATTTTCTCAGTTCTCCAAGGTCGATTGGTCGTGACACTTCTCAGTGGTCGCATGCATTGTATACATTGACTGGGTTAGGATAGTAGAATTAGTCGTGAAAATAGAGTATATATAGTCATGTTGATTCTATAAATACCATCACTCCACAACTTGGAAAATCACAACAAGGAAACAAGGAGAACCGTGAAACAATGAAGCAATTTGATAGAGCTATGTAGATGATTTTCGATGATCATTCTGGACCATCTATGGTGAGAGGTGAAATTATTTTGAATTATATCCATTTTAAGGTGATCTTTGATATAGGTGATTCACATTATTTAATTTCTTCGAAAGATATTTATTTTCTATTTTTAATGTTGGAAAGGATGTCTTTTATTTTAAAACTACAAACTCCTTTCGGTGAAAGATAATTTCAAGCCTTTGTTCAGATGAGAGAGGATGGTAAAGAAAGGGGAAATGAGCTTGTTGGCACCAATAGTGGGAAGAATATCTTACCAGTTTTTGTCATTTAATTTTTCATAAATGGAAGAGATCGAGGGAAATTGTTTTCTTGTGGTTTTGGATAACACTCCAATTGTATTTCTCGAAAACATCTCAGGGTTACCACCAATAAGGGATGTGGAGTTTACAATTGATCTCTTTCTGGGGACCAGTCCTATTTACCTTACATCTTATAAAATAACACCAATATAGATATAAGAATTGAATGTGATGTTGGAGGAGATGGAAAGAAATGGTTTCATTCGGCCAAGTACATCTCTTTGTGAAGCACTGGTCTTCTTCGTGAAGAATGATAATGGAACCCTTCGGCTGTGTGTTGATTATTGTAATATTAACCAAGATTCTATAAAAAAAATATCCACATCCATGCATTGCTGATCTATTATGTCAAATAAGGGGATCTCAATTGTTCTATAAAATTTATTTGTGATTTGGATATCACCAATTATGAGTTAAGAAGGTGGATATTCTAAAGACAGCTTTCATAAGTATATATGGCCATTACAAATATTTAGTCATGCCTTTCGGTCTAAAAAATTCACTAGGGGTATTCATGTAATTTATGAATCATATATTTCATAAATATTTTGATTCCTTTGGGGTGGTGTTTTTTGATGACATCATGGTGTATTCAATGCAAAGGGTTGACCATGTGGAGCACCATGAAACTGTTTTACAAATCTTGAGAGATCATCGTTTGTATGAAAAATTATCAAAGTGTTATTTTAGGATGAAATAAGATTTTTTCCATGCCCATGTCATTTCTGAAAAAGTATTTTTTGTTGATATCGAAAATATTGAAGTTTTTATCTCCATGAAAGCACCGAAAAATGTCATTTAGATACAATGTTTTCTTGGCATAGATGGTCGCTACTGATTCTCTGTGTGTGAGTTATCATGACTATCTTCTCCAGTGATAGATTTTAAAAAGAAGAATACTCCCTTACACTGGATAGAGGAATACCAAAAATCTTTCAATGTAGTGATAGTTTAACATACATCGACACCTATCTAGATTTTTCTAGAATTAGGATGACAGTATGTAGTGTACTGCAATGCTTCGGGATCAGGGTAGGGTTGTGTTATCACGCATGGAGACCATGTGATTGATTATGGTTTAATGAAGATGATGATTCCTGAGAATAATTACCCAAAACATGATTTTGAGTTATCTGTAGTCATCCATTATTTGAAAATATGGAGACACTATCTCGTTGGTGAAAAATTCACTATGTTCAGGGACCACAAAAGTTTGAAACACATTTTATCACTGTAAGATTTGAATCTGAGGGAAATTAGATTAATGGAATACCTCCAAATGTTTCACTTTGAATTCATATACACACTAGGAAATGGAAATTCATTGACGTATGCATTCATCGGAAATTCATATTCTCTATTGGAACAAGAATCTTCAGATTAATGGAAGTTAATGTCAGTTGTAGCCTACATGATTGTGGAATGTGTTGAAATGGTAAATGTTATAATTTTTGTTTCATCTACGCTTGTTCCTGATTAGTTAAATATCATCAATTAGGCACCAACATATGATGCACAATTTCTAGTTATGAGTTCAATATTTAATGTTGGGGAGACCATTGAGGGATGGAAACTTTTTGGGAGTTTAGTTTTGTGCTTCTGAGATCGGATGGTTGTACCTATGTGTTGACCTAAACAACACCTTCAATCTTACCACCATTTCAGATTGGCACTACATCTATGTACATAGAAGATGTATAAGGTGATGAAGGAACAGTTTTTGTGGAGATTCCTGAAAAGGAATGTGGTCTTGTTCATCTCATAGTGTTTCACATGACTGCAGGTTAAAGTAGAACATCAGAGACCCGTGGGAATGATGTAGTATTTAAAAACCCTAGTGTGGTAATGAGAGCAGATTGTAATGGATTTTGTTGTAGGCCTTTCAAAAATGGTGCAGAAACATATTTTCATTTGGGTGATAGTGGACTAGTTTACAATTTCTGCCCATTTCATTCCAATACGTGAAACTCATATGGTGTAGGATCTATCAAAAACCTATATATAAGTATTGGTAAAAATAAATGTAATACTAGTTTCAATAGGATAGATATAGATCTAAGGTTCACATCTTGATGCTGGAAATCCTTATAGAAAGCCCTTGGTACTCAGTTAAATATGAGAACGGCGTATCATCCTCAGACAAATGGGAAATCCGGGAGGATGATAAAAACATTGGGAGACATTTTTGGGCTTGTGAAGTCTAATTTGGTGGATCATGGATAGAGAATCTCCCCATAGTTGATTTCTCAAATAATAACATCTATTATTCCTCGATACATATGGCACCGTTTGAATCATTTTATGGGCTTCCTTATCTCTCTCCACTATGTTGGGTGGAAATAGGTGATACATCACAAGTTGGGCTGATAATTGTCAAAGAAACAATAGAGAAGATCAATTTGATCAGAAAGAGGATGGACATAGCTCAATGCCATCAGAAATCATATCCAGATCACCATCAAAGACCTTTTTCATTAATTGTGGGTGATCATGTGTTCCTGAGGGTCTCTCTAAGACATGGACATCACCATATAGGAAAGTATAGAATGTTATCTCCTAGATACATTGTCCCATTAAATATATTATTATGGGTTGGAGATGTGACATATCAGTTTTCATTACCACCACTGTCCAGTTTGGTGAAAAATGTGTTTCATGTATCTTAGTTGAAAATGTATCATCCATATCCTGACCAAGTGATCAGATGGGTTCATGTCAACCTAGAGTCGTAAGTGTCGTTAGAATTATCCTGATGAGGATTGTGGATATGTAAGAGAAATACATTTGTGAAAAAATAATTGTCCTAGTGTGGGCTTTATGGAAGGATGGTCAGATTCAGGAAGAGACCTGGGAACATGAGAAGGAAATGAAAGTGTAGTGGCAAAAACTCTTTCTGGGCAGTGAATGTTTTCTACCTTCCAAGGATGGAAAGAACAATGGTGTGGAGAATGTATTAAACCCAGTTTCTGGTATGCAACCCTGACTTGATTCTTTTCATGGTTATAATGTTCAAGGGTGATGTATGAGAGAGTTGGGATAACTTTGGAAGTAGTTTTGTGGAAAAATGTTTGTCGCATGGGTGGAACACAGTTTAACCTTACATGCGGTAAAACCAGGAACAATTATCCACTTGAGGAAGTATCTAATTCACGATTAGCACATTGTTTGTCTTACATTGTGAACTAACTATGGAGATGGTTTAAGTGAGATAATGGAAAAGTGTATCTCACACATTTTGTCCACTAAGTGGATAATGTTTTCATTTATGTTGCAATAAAATGGTATTTTGTTTCTCTTAAGGACAATGAAGGTTCTCTCATCGATCTGGTGGCAATCTGAAGGCTACCCATAGTGAAACAAAGATGCATTCTTGAGGTATGTTATTGTTCTTATTCCTTCTTGATCATTTTCGTAGATCTACATATATCTACTCCTCCACTTGTCATGGTTTCTTATATCTATGGATGATATGGGTAGATCATGGTGTGTGTAGGAGAAATATGATGTGATTTGGTCTTGATCATACTAGGAGAAGATATATAAGGTGGGATCTTGGAGAATCGACCTAGTTTTATTGTGCAATCTTTATTCATTTTTGTTTACATCAAAACCCTCGAGGTAGGAGGATTATTTCTCAACTCCACATAGTATGACATATTGGCATGATTTAAAATTTATTTTTTTTGTTCAATGGATTATTACGTCGATGATTAAAAAACTATTGAAAACCATCTTCATTGACTATTTGGGAAATCTATAAAATTAGTTGTTTGTGTAAATTGATATTGTTCATGATTTTAAAAGATGGATTTTAAAATAGGGATTTTCTAGAATGGTGGAACATTGATTTTATTTGATTTTTTCAATAAAAGGAAAGTTTTTTTGAAATGAAATGGTTTTTGAAATTGTTTTTCACATGAGTTTTCAATAAAAGGACAATTTTATTGAAATTGTTTGTATTAGTTTATTTTGGTAATAGAAATATATAGAATAAATGGCATTGGTGTGAGTTCATGATTAACGGGACCTTATTATGGGATGTGTACCATTTGGGTACAAGTAAGGTAACCCTAGATCAGGGGTGTTTGTCATTAGGACACATGGTAATTGGATGAGAGACTGATCATGAGTATGGAAGTGTTAACCGAAGCATGCATTTGTGGGTGTTTTCTAAACTATGTAATGGGTATGATAAAATGATAAGAATAATTGGATTTAAGCTTTAATTAGTTACTTTTATAGAAAAATAAATTGATAAAAATTGATTTCACTTAGTATTTATTTCACATGTTTGAAAATTTATTTTGGAACCTGTATATATTAGGTTATAAACTATTTTGGAAAATTATTTTATGTAAACTATTATAGATAAATGTGGATATCTTTTTTATCCTAGTGGCGTGAGTAGCGAAGTCATTAGGGAAAGCCTGTTGAGTTTTATACTTACCCATTCTTTTAAACATTGGTTCTTTTGTAGATGTCATCTTCCAGGATATGGGAAAAAGTAATGTTTTCCATGTTTTTAGCACCACCTCGTGACATTTGGGTTTTTCAGTGATTGTGGAGCTTGGAGATTATAGAGCATGGAGTCTTGGGGTCTCTTGAGAATCTTCTAGTGGTTTATCCACTTTTTTACTTTGATACATTATTGGACTTCCATTGTTTCATACATTGATATAGTTTTGAGATACATGTATTTTTTAAGATGTCTTCCTTTTGTTAATGCATCATTCAGTGAATGGTTGGGTTTTATTTTTTTGGTTTATTGGTTTATTTCTTTAAGGGTAAATCTTACTGTACTTGTGTTCGAAACACTTGATCATTTATTTCATACCTTTGGCATCTTGGGTATGTCTCCTAAGACCATGTAATGACCCGTTGTGCTCTTAATAAAATGAGAATTGGAGGGTCATTACATAAGTCATGTAGAGATAATATGGAATTCTCTATATATGAACAAAAACTAAAGAAAGATCCTAGGTATAGGGTAAATCCAAAAAATAAAATTAGCTGCATATATCTCAGCTAAACACCATCTAGAAACATCTACATCCTTCTCCTCTACTCGATCAACAGTCCACACTAGGGCCATTTTCCATTGTCAGATCATTGGTTATTAAAACCTCAAGGACACCAAAATTCATTAGTAGGGTGTGAGTATTAAACTCATTTGAACACCACTATGACCCTTAAACATAAATTAACAACATATATAAGTTAATCCCATTAATTAATAGAATTTATTAATGTTTACAATAATATATCACAAAATTAAAAAACAAATGTTGTGTCCTAAATGATTGTAATACATTCTATGGTACTATACTATAATGAAATATTCACTATCTTCTTGACATATCACCATCATGGATAACACCAAAGCATGTGATATATCTCACTAGTTAGATAATATGTTTACATACTAATGATTCTCTATCAAAACATTTCTGAATAATATCCCAAAATCATGTGACAAATCCTAATGGTTTAGATAACATAAGTAAATTCCAACCATTGTATAGAACACCACTTTAATATGATATTACAAATAGGATAAAAATTATTTATCAGATACGAAATAAATGAAACAAAAAATATGATGAAAAATGAAAAATAATGATCACACACAAAATCATTTCAAAGAAATAAATCATCAAAACATTCTAGCTGTAACAAATCATCAAGAACGTGTCCAGGAAACACACACATGCACCTCATGTGATCAAGAAACGACTTTAAGTTTATTATGAATAAAAAATCATGCAAAAAATCACTGAAATAACTTGTTTAATAATAGTGTTAATGTTAATGGATTTTTATCTTCATATCATTGAAGAAGAACCTAAAAATTTCATCAAATAATTGTTACCCAAATCATGTCTATGTGATTTTCACCGTAAAGATCTCCCTAATAATTACTAGAGCTATTTCCATATAATTTATTTGTAATATAAATAAAAAAACCACAACTAATAAATGATTTTCGATCCATGATAATCTTTAATAAACATGATAATTCCATGATATCCTTCTTAATATTTATATATTATTTTAGAAAATAATTACAATTCCAATTGTGATAATACAATCCATCTTTTATAAAATTTCCCAATTATCCCTTAAATATGTTGCATGTTCTTAGTAAAATATATCTCAAAAATTAATTCTAATTTTTAAAGTAATAAAATTATATTCATCTAGAATAATCTTGTTTAATCATGATAATTATTCTTCATCAATCATTAATAATTTTTAGATTATTATCATTTTATGAAATTTATTAAATTACTATTGAAATTTTAGGAAACCTTGTTTATTTTTAATAATGAAGTGAATAATTATAGAAATATCCCCTTGAAATAAGTGACAAAAAAGAATAGAGGAGAGAGGGACCGATGTTGTTATCTACTAAAAAATTAGAAAAAGAACATGGTTCTATCATGAACGAAATCAAAAATATTCTTTTAAGGGTTTTCTTAAGTACCCAAACATCATGGGGTATCTAAAATTAATACAATATGGATCATATATTTCTAAAATAGCATATCCATATACAGGTTCATATCATTAAGAAGCACAAATTAAATTCCGCATTTAGTTATACTTAAATGTGATGCATAGTTGTGAAGCATATAAACTCATTCATAAATGGACTAAAACATATATCTGAGTCAATAAAAATAATTCCCATGATTTAATGAATTTAAAATAAATACAAATGAATTATAAGTTCTAACATGGAAAATTGATATGTAATATAGAAAAAAACCAAACTGTACATGCAAAAGGGATTTGGGTTAACATAACTAGGTTTTGCTCTTATACAGATCTAATTTCATAGAATACCCTTATAGAAAAGTTGGTTACCATTACACATAAGATAGTATACCCTTATGAATATTATTCTGACCATTATATTTAGCCTTGGTACCACTATATAGCCTTTGAAATACCAAGGATACCCTTATAAAACTCACAACATTACCTTACACTACCCACACACACAAGGGATTACCCATATGTAGACCATAGAAATTCAATATTACCTTTATATTGAACATGGAATCATCATATTACACATTTATAACCCCAAAAAATTTCATTTACCCATACACATCGAAAATGAAATGGTCTTTACCCCATTGTAACTTATGGAAAACCTCTCTACCCATAAACAATGGCCTTGAAACGCATTTTGTCCATTAATAACCCTTGAAAACATTCTATTACCTTTGGGATATAACTTAAAACCAAGAGTATTGTTATTGATTATTGACAAATAATATTTTTACATTTAAATAAATACACATTATATTCAAAAGAGATGTTAAATATCATTAAAAACAATTAATTTCATAATTCACCCCCTATAAATATATATATTCCTTGAGAAGTATCTCTATTAGACTTGGTTAAAAATGGGGATGTTGCAATTACCCAACTCTATTGAGTCTCGTCCCCAAGATTTTCTCATGATCATGGAACCTATAATCCCAACCATATGAGTTTCCATATTAAAATTAAAAAAAATAGAAAATGTAGTCATTGTATTTAATTTCATTCGAACATATTGAATCAATTTCCCAAATACATGGTATTCAAAATACGATGAGTGTAAAAAACTCATTCAAACCAATAATTTACCATGTTTTTACCTATTATAAATTATATACAAAATCCAAATTAACTTAATGTATAAACTTATGTAATAAAATAAAACACATAGAGAGCTCTACAACAAAAGGAATGTAAGGAAAGGAACATAAAAACACATACCACATATTCAAGGATCGTGTCTATATTTCCAAAATCAAAACATTAGTCAAACCCACATTTATACACTCAATCATAAAATAATAAAATATAAAATAAATAATTTTATAAATATTTTCAAGAGAGATATCAGAATTTAAATATGACTCTAATTATTTAGGCTATATATAATGTAAGTGATACATATATATGGAATGCGAAACAATGTGACTAGCATGATTCATGATTACACATCAGTAAACATAAATCACATTTAATCATTCTATTAATCACCCAAGGTTAATTAAATCAATGATAAAAAATAAAAAAATGTAACTTTATGGAAACTCGAAGTCCTATTATATTGTACTGATATGAAATTGAAAAAGTTCCCCTACCCAAGTCAAAACCATTTTACCTCATGTATACCATTAAAAATCCCATTTCTAAGGGAAGAAAAATGTTAGTGGGCAAAATCTTGTGATACATGTTTATAACACCTTAAACTGATCCACCTAGCTCAAGTTGGAGTTCCACGTGACCCCATTCACACCACCCTATATGCATTAAACTGCAATCTACTTACAGGGGAATATGTTTTTCATTGGGGTGACTATAATATTATTTTCATTTCATATGATAGATAAATGAATAGATAATAAATAATAAACAATAATTAGTAAATCAACAACCATCGATGTAACATCATATTATAATATAACTTATATAGTAATAACACATCATGTCTCATATATGAGCCAAAACTAAACAAGGATACTAGGAATGGGGTAAAACTTGTAAATAAATGTTTTATTATACATCATCATTAAAAAAACATCTCGAAATTCTCACATCATCCTATTACACCTACTGAACATTACACAATAGGGCCCTCTACCTTTATGAGATACATTGTCATGCAATCTACATGCGCACCAAAATTCCCAATAATGGTATTAGTGAAATACATTGTATGATGCCTCAAATGGACCCTAATATCAATGAATAATATACAAATTTTCATTCCATGAACATAAATATAATATATAAATAAAAAATAATATATCACCCAACTATAAAAAATATAGTGGGTCCTTTGATATAGACTCTACATTCATTAACACTATGTATAAAAGAAACATTGGTCACAAACCTGAGACATCGACCTAATGGACGACTCAAAAGAATGTGACACATCTCACAAAAATATATTTACCATGTACATGCTGAATAATGTTTGGGACATCCCTATTAGAATATATACCAAAAGCATGTGACACATCACACTAACTGGGATAGTCATAGTACATGTTGACCAATAACTGTCACATACCTATCAAAGGAGAGTCTAAATAGGATCAACATGCATGCTTAGCTATAGAAGATATAATAACAGTATATATGAAATTTGATTCCATCGATGGATTTAACACCACCGTAATTCAAATTGTTTCATCATCATCAAAATCCATTTGACTGTAATCCATAAGAATATGTCATGACTATAAATTCCCACCACTCATGTCATCAAGAAATTAATTAGGATTCAAATGGCTATACACATATACAAAAAATCAAGCTAATAACCCATATAATAAATATTACAATGTTAATGAATTCCATCCAGAATCTAGTTGATGAAATAAATCAAGTTCTACCATATATTGATTTCTGAAATCATATCCACGTGTTCATCAACTCAAAATAAAAATTAAATATTATTATAAACAATTATTGATATTTTATTTCCAAAAAATAAAAAAACCAACTGTGATAAATGATTTTATCTCCTTCATAATATTGAATAAACATCACAATTATATATTATACTTCTTGATAATTCCATATTCTTTAAGAATATAATGACAATTCCATTTAATTTACTAGTGTTTAAGTCTTCTAGATAATTCCATATTATTTTAGTTGTGTACAAGTCTTCACCATTAAGAACCACAATTTAAATTCACCATTTAATTCTCCATTATTTTTATTCCTAATTGGGGAGTTTTATTGTCCATTATTACATGATTACAACCATTAAATGAGTTTTTAGAATCCATTCATATGATTTAAGAGATTTAGAATCATTAAAATGTTGTTATAAATTTTAATAGAGTAATGAGAAAAATCATTGTTAAACTCTACACATTCTCACAAAATAGTGTTCGGTATGGGTAACTAGGTTGTACTCTTACGTAGAAAAAAATCACTAGAATACCCTTATGTTGTTGAGCTTTACCCTAATAAAACCATAGAAAATTTAATTCTACATTTAAAAACAATCTATAATCCCCTTAGGAATCTAAAATTTACCCTTACAAAGCACTTAGGTACCCTTACACAGCCATATAATGCATGAGGCTACCAATATAAAACTCATACCTAACCCTTACACAGTCCATATGCATGAGGTATTACCATTAATTAACCAATAAAAATTTCATCTTTCCTTTACACAGTTCTTGGGATGAGTATCATACCCATATGAAACTCTATGAAATGACACTTACCCATATAAAATGTATAGACTGAGGACTTTACCCTTAAAAAACTGAAGGAAAATTGATCTACATTTTTTTAGTTTCTTCAAAACCCATTTTTCTCTAACATAACCATTTTAACGTACATGTTATAATTATAAAACACCATTAAACCAAGAGTAATGGTGATTTTTATGGAAAAATAATATTTACACATTGAAATAAATAAATAAATTTTATCAAAAGATAGATTAAAGATTATTTAGAATGTGAGAATGTCAAACTAGCGGTCTCTATATAATGGATAGTATAAATTTGTATCATATACATTTTATATTGTCATACAATTTTTGGATGTTTTAGATAGGTGATATAGGAATGTTTTCACACTTGTGTTGGACCTTGGACTAATGTTTTTTTAACACCTTTTAAGATTAGAATTCCATGTTTCCAAGGATATCATATTTTTATTCCTGTATTTTTTTTGGTAATATGATTTCACCTTTCATGAAACACTTTATTTTTTTATTTAAAATTTATTATTATTTTTTCTCTTAAAATTAATTCAATATAAATGTTTTAACACCCACAATTATATTTGTAGGTGAGTGAATTTTTTTTATATTTTATTATTACCTATTATTTTTAGTATTTTCATATTGAAATTTTGAGAAAATAGAAAACATCCAAAGACACATTTTTTTGAACGGTTAGTACTAATCATGTTAAAAAAAAATGAGAAACCTATAGGTTAGATGAATGATTTTAATTTCACTAAAGGAAAATTATTTTCATAGCCCAGATACAAAATCTTATATGTGGCCATGTTATCTAGTCTTTCAATATATAAACTACTTGTAACTAGTTTTAGCACTTTCACCACTCATTTGTAACACTACTCATCTCCAACCACCTTCCCACACATGAGGTTCTCTCCCCCGATGCAATTACTCATATTTCTAGTGATAAAGATTGAAGATATAAAAGATAAACTAGATTAAATGTCAGCATATCCTCTACATTGACTTCCACCTTCTCTATATCAAAAATTTTGTTCGTCCATAATTTCATGGACACCTAGTCATAGGATGTTGAAATTTATATGTGTGGTTTTTGGTGTTTATGGTTTTTTTTCATGCCCCTCTAGTATCCCAGTTTCAATATATCATCTATTTTTATCATAAATGTCTGGATTCCTCCAATTACATGGGTTTTTACTGGTTAGAGGATGTTGGTTTCATGTGACACTATTTTTCATGATTTTTTTGATATTTTTTTTATTATATTCATTTTTAGTGTAATTTAAATAAGGTTATTCAGTAGGATAGTTTTATTTCATGTGAATGGTTAAATTTCAGTTGCACTTCATTTAATATAACACTGATTTTTTCAGATAACATATAATTTGAGAAATAAAAATTAATTATTGGGTGTTGATGAAAGGACCTTCTTTGGGTAATGTGCTATCATTAAAAAGGCTAAATCATATGCGAATCAACATATCAAATTGGGGATTATTAATGGTAACAATTCCTTTTGGATTATTCCACACATACTATACATATTAGACACTGATTAGGGTCATTTTATATTGGGTTGGTGATAACGCAACCATAGTCCAAGTCATGTACACATAAGTGGTTGGATGGATGTGGTGTCATGGATTGGGTAATACTATTACCATTGGCTAAGGAATTATTCCATAGTTTTTTTTGTACACATAGTGTTGCCTATTATTTCACCTATTTGTAGGTGGACCTAGTGTAACATCCCAGTTAAATGAAGAATAGGACATATCTCATATTTATTAAAAAATTTAAATTAAATATTAATTATACTTTAAATGGGATTCTATGTTCAATAGCGTACCTTATACGCAACAATGGGTTTCTTTGGAATCTTACGTTGCACACTAATAATATAATATTATTATTTTAAATGGTAGTTAACTACTAGCCATTTTATTGGTTGGAATGAACAAAAATAACTACAATATGATTATACATGATTGTTAAATGTATTTACATTTATCCAATAAAAGTTATAGGCTTAAAATTTGAATGAATCTAATTTTAAGCATAATTTATAATAAAATGTCGATTTACCGCCTTTTAATGTCGAACACTCCTTAAATATAGTTTTGGTAACTTTAATAAATTATAACTGACAAAATAAAATCCTTCTTTATAATGGTGACATCAAATTTTACTTTGGTTAATTTTTTGGTATTTTTCTGCTAGAGTTCATTTTTAATGAATAGTGAGAAATATTGTATTTTAATTCAAAAGTTCCTTTTAATATAATTTATTTATATGGCTAGATTATATTTTTAATTTGTTTTTAAAGTGAAATTAAAATATATTTTTACTATTTAATCCAATGTTGGCCATTGGAATTAATTTCACTTTGAAATTGGACATAAACAAATATCAATCTTTTGATAGTTATTGTTTTTTAAGAACACGCTATTTTTTGATAACAGTAATTAATTTTAAAATTAATTAATACCCTTCCTATGTTTTGAATTTGGAAAAATAGATATCATTTTTTAATTCAAAATATCAAATATATCTTAGGCTGAATTTTTTATTTTTCTGAAAAACATCAATTTTTGATGAATAGTGAAATCACTTAGTAGTAGTTAAAAATGTAAATTTTTCATTTAAATGAAATTTTACCACTTCTTTAAATTGAATTTCGAAAATCTAACATACATGGTTGTTATCAAGAAGTAAAATTTTGTTCAATAAGATGAAAATAATTTGTGGTGAATAGTAACTTTTGACTTTTATTTACCACGGTTAAAGGTAAATAATGTAATTCAAGGTAAAAAGAATATTATAATAATTCAAGATTACATTAACACTTGTCCAAAATTTATTGGGTGATTCATGGACGACCATGGACATCTTTGGGTTGATTTTGGGACCCCATGGAGCCACTAATGAAAGATAATGACACTTTAGAATAATTAATTTAACCTAAAGAAAAAAATGACATGAACAAAAATATTTTAGTAAATAAATTTTTGTATAGTGTAATATAAGTAATATTTTTTCCAATAAATATTAATTGGAAAGATAAAAAGATTAACTACATCTCAGTATTTGTTCTATAATTTTTAAAAATCAAATAAATTAATTTATTTATGACACAATAATGATGCGGTATTTACCTCATTAATACATGATTTAAATAAATAAGATTATAAGGATTAAAAAATTATCCGAAAAATGCCCAATTCTGACTAGATGATTTTATTTCGAATATGAGACATCTTATATTTTACTTGGATTATTTTTGGACCTTTTTAAACTGGAGATATGTTTATTATAAAATAATGTTTTCACACATTCCAAAAGAGCCCCTCATCTCCCTTATAAAAGGATACCACTTCAAACCAATTCCACACACCTCTAAAGTCTTCTGGATCAACCAAACACTGCCCAATTATGCTCCCTACATACCTCTCCTCCTCCTAGAAGCCTTAACTTTGGCATAATTCACTTCAATAAGTCCTTTGGATCAAACCAAAGGGAGTTACACCAATTAAAGGTAACAGTTTCTCTTAAATTGTTTTCTTTTATTTTACTTTTCTAACCCCTAAACTCTTTTTATTACTTTATTTTTTAATAACATCAGTATAATAAATATAATAGGATGTTTTTATAATAAGGATTCTAACTACCCTTACACACACCTCCATCTAATGGATGAAGACCATAATGTTTCTGCTGATGGAAAACTAACGTCTCATGAAACGATGATTGTTTGATTATCTCCAACTGCCTCTAATAGTGGCCAATTTGATGGAACTGTATTTATATATGATATATAATATGTTAATGTTTTCTTTAAGATTCTGTAATTTCCATTTATAGCATTCCTTTATGGTTTCCATTATGTGTAAACGTGATAATCTCATTAGAGGAAGTGCAGACTACCGCCCCCTCAAAGTGATATGACTCATTAATACCTAACCCTGGGTAAACAGAGAAACCTGGTTCTCACGCAGGTGGAAACAGACTCGATGATTCTACATGACTCCCTTCATGGAACCAGATCTATCCCTTGGTTGATTGAGTACACCATTAAAAGATGAAAATATTTTCTCAACCATAACATCCAGGTTACTCATACATGGCGGGAGGGTAACAAGGTCGCGGATCACTTGGATACCATGGCAGAGCATGGATCCAGCATCAGATGTCTCCCTAACATTACTGCTCTTAAACCAGAAGGCGTCAATTTGATCCGATGTGATGCTCTTGGCCTTCACTATTTTCGGCCCCCATAGGGAGGGGTCCCTTGCCACCTCGCCCCCTTGCCCTTGCTTTGTACTTGGTTCTTTAGAATAAATTTAATAATGACGATGATGAAATTAAAGTAGTGTTCATGTGTATGTACGGTTTACCTTCTCCATGAACAGTGAATTTCATTTCTTACCTCCAACTGTTATGTACTATTATAAATACATGTATATACTGAATAGATATGATATATATGATATCTAAATCATGAATATCTTTTTTTATATAATGGACTATTATCCAGATGGACAACTTGTAAATATAAGGTGTTTACTTTTGACTTAAGTACCAAATATCGACAAAACAACCATTATTAAATTGAATTATTACATAATGTTTATAACATGGTAATAAGTGATATAAATGGAATAATAAACTTTATAAATGTTCTAAAGAAATTAGAAATTCACTTTAGTTTATTATTTATAAGATTAAAGAATGATCGAGTTAAGTCGGACACGAGGCAAGGGACTTCGTCTCAATCTCCATTCACTGAGGCATATTTAGTTTTATACAGGACTTTATTTTTACGGTGTATAAACCCCTTTTCCTTTTCATTTCATTCAAAGGGAATCTTTTTATACGAAGTGTTTTACTAAATGATTAAAAGGAATGTTTTTTTAACGTAAGTGGTGACAACGACCTTTTCGCTGCCACGTGTATTATTTGATCTTTGGCTTCCTTAACAAGCCATAATGGTATTAACAGGAAAAATAACTACCATATAATCTCTTTACATATTTTGGTATTGAAAATGATTTTGAGAATGGTTTTATTATTTCACTATCTTCAAATGATATTTTTTATTGCAATGTGGAAATATTATCTTTCCTTTATACTTATGTAATGTGTTATGATCATGTTATTGTTCATGGACATTATTTATTTATACGGGTGGTTCCGTGATAAGCCTAGGACGGGTGAGACCGAGATAGCTCTCTAATGCATTGGGTAATGTGACAGAGGTAAACGTGAATGTTTATCCTGAGATATTTAGGTAATATACTGTAATGGGTATTCTAATGTAACTCTCTATGTATCCATGATAGCTACATTGTAAGTATGTTATATATTCCACAAGTTACCATTATGATTTACTATTTCAATTTGTTATTCACAAATCTTATATTTTCATGAGGTAAGTAAAAGAGTTTATGTTTTGTATGTATTAATGAAAAAATGTTTTCATTCATTTTTTAATAACCCTTACTCAGCTTTTTATGCTCATCCCATGTTTTGAAATGTTTTCACAGGATATAAAGATGAATAAGATCAAATATGGGATCACAAAATATTCATGATGTCTAAAACATGGAACTAGACATGATTCTTTTTTTCAAAAGTTTTTATTTTATGAAAAAAATAAAATATGTGTAGAAGTGTCTACTTTGTAATCCATTGAGATGTCATATTTATTTCCTAATTCACTAAAACTCTAAACTCGAAAAGATCCTCAATGTGAATTATTTGTTTAATTCAATAATATTTTAAGGTTTAAGGTTGGGTCCTTATAGTTGGTATCAGTGGTCGGTTTAGATAACTTTAGGATTTAGGGTATTGTTAAATTAATATATCTAAAGTAATTTATGTTAATATTGAAATCATATTGCATTTCCAGATTACCATGTTTCTTCGCCTAAGATATTGTTGTGTTCAGAATGGTTTTCCACAGGGGAAACATGGCAGCTATGTTGGGACGAAATCAGGAGGAAGACAACCTTCCAAATCAGGTTCATGAGATGGTCGGAAGTAGAACTGAACAGATTGTTGTTGTAATGGAATAGTTGACTCAGGCTATAAATGGTGGTGGTATCCTTGTACGAGATCATCCAGATCAACCATAGAGGAACATGTCAGTAGTGGAGCATTTCATGAGGCAACATCGCACATCATTCAGAGGATCATCTGATCCGGTGATAGCAGAAGGGTGGATTAAAGCACTGGAAAAGATTTTTGATGTCATGGGTAGTTCAAAACATCAAAAGGTTAGTCATGCTATTTACCATTTTGAAGGTGAAGCTGACCAGTCGTGGTCAGTGGTGAAAAATATCAGGATAGTGAGGAGATTGATAATCTTGATTGGGATGAATTCAAATGTATGTTTCTTGAGAACTAATTTCATAAGGTGGTTCTTCTCAGGATGGAAAAACAATTCTTGGAATTGAGGTAGGAAGACGACTTAGTGGCTGCTTATGAAGAAAAATTCACTCGATTGTAAAGGTATGCCCCAAATTTCATACGAGATATTGATAGTAAAATCAACCATTTTTACTGAAGATTAAATCCAAAGTATCGAAGGGCTATATATTCTTGTGAGTTCAAAAGTTATGATAAACTTGTTCGTTGTGCGGAGAAGGTGGAAATGGAGATTGCCGATGATCAGGTATTCTTTGAAAAACAACAGAATAAGAGGTCAAGGTGGAAGGCGAAAGGGAAGAACTCTACAATAAAATCTAATGTTATGAAACTTAATATTACAATTTTTGAAAATTGTGGTAGAAAGAATAATGGGAAATGTCTTTTGAATTCTGGTAAGTTCTACCAATGTGAAAAAATGGAACATTAGGCTTGCAATTGCACTGAAAAATATCAGGGTAATGGTAAGTCAAAATCTGATTTACAGTCAGTACAATGATTTATGTGTAATGAAATGGGTCATTATGAAAATGAGTGTCCAAAAAAGAACTCAACCGAAGGAAAGCAGCCAGACTACAAGAAGAACAGGGTGGTGAAATCCTTTGAAACTACTTCAGTGGATGTTGGGCCATCAAATGAAGTAGTATCAGGTACACTTTTTTTTTGTTCAGATTGTGCCAATGTGTTTTTTGTTTCAGGGTCTACACACTCATTCATTTCTGAGATGTTTTTTAGTAAATTGGGAATTCCATCTCAAGATATGAATACAGAACATACCGTAAAAACACATGGAGTAAATGATGAGACAAAAAGAAAACATTAGAACATTCCTATCCTTGTGTGTGGAAATAATCTACATGCAAACCTTATTGTTTTCCTCTAGTAGAGTTTGGAGTTATTTTGGGTATGGATTGGATTTCTGTTTATCAAGCTAAGATTGACTATTGAGCTGAAGAGGTTTCTTTTCAGAATGTTTTTTAGTTTGTCTAAAAGAATGAAAACATTCTTTTGATAAAATATCAGGAAGCTGAGAATCTAATAAAAGATGGAAATGAATATTACCTTGCACATATTGTTGAAAATAAAGGAACTGTTTAGATTAATGATGTGATAGTGGTAAATGAGTAACGTGATGTTTTTAGTAATGAGTTTCCTGGTATTATACCTAATCGGGATGTTGAATTTACTATTGACTTAGTTCCTGATTCTAAGAAAATTTCAAAACCCCCTTATGGAATATCTCAAATTGAACTTTTAGAGTTAAAGAAGAAATTGCAGGAGTTATTAGATAATGGTTTCATTCGACCTAGCACATCATCATGGGGTTCTCCTATATTCTTTGTTAAAAAGAAAGGTGGTTTAATGAGACTTTTCATTGATTATAGTGCATTGAATAACATCACTGTTAAGAATAAGTATCCTTTGCCTCATATCGATGATTTGTGTTATCAGATCTAGGGAGCTCAGTATTTTTTGAAGATTTCCTTGAGGTCGGGGTACAATCAATTGAAATTAAAGGATTAAAACATTCCGAAGACTGCATTTGGTACTATATATGGCCATTATGAATTTGAAGTTATGCCTTTTGGTTTAACCAATTCACCAGCTGTATTCGTGGATATTATGAATAGAATTTTCCGTGAGTTCATATATAATTTTGTTGTTGTGCTCAATGATGATATTTTTGTTTATTCCAAATTTAATGTGGAACATGAAATTTATTTAAGGGTTCTCATGAAAACCTTAAAAGAAATGAAACTGTTTGGGAAATTCAGAAAGTGTGAGTATTGGTTACAATTTTTTTTACTTGGACACATTTTTTCAAAAAATGCCATAACTGTTGATCTTGCTAAAAAAAGTTATTGAAGAATGGCTACGACCCACAAATATATCTAAGATTTATAGTTTTCTTAGTTTGGCAGGTTATTACCAGAGGACTGTTGAAACTTTTGCACGGTTATCTAATCTAATGACTAATTTAACTCGAAAAGGTTTTATGTTCATATGGACGAAATAATGTAATGATTGTTTAAAGGAATTGAATAGTAGATTGGTGATTTCTCCAGTTTTGGCTCTGCCATCCAGAAATGGTGAGTTTGTTATCTACAATAATGCTTCATTGAAAGAACTTGGTTATGTCCTAATGAAAAATGATCAGGTAATTGCTTGTGATTCACGTAAGTCGAAACCTCATGAGTTAAATTACCCTACGCATGATTTGGAATTAGATGTTGTTTTTTTATTCAAAATCATGGAGGAATCATGTGTATGGTGTAAAATGTGAAATATATACTGACCACAAAAGTATAATGTATATATTCACTCTAAAATAATTGAACATGGGATAGAGGAGATGGATAGAATTAATCAAGGATTATGATTGCACGATCCATTACCATCGGTGAAAACCAAATAAAGTGGTTGATTCTCTGAGTTGAAAATGTAATGATTCATTAACCATGTTTCGTTTAGAACAAGATCATTTGGATTTTGATTTGCAAAATGTTGGCATAGAAGTTGTTGGTGCAGGAAATTCTTCTGTTTCGTTTCAGGCGTTAGTGAAATCATCTCTATCAGATAGAATAAAGCAAGCGCAGAAAGAAGTAGGTGAGTTGCAAAAAAAGGTAGTGTTCGTTTAGAAGGTTAGGTTGCCTAATTTTAACGTTGATAATGATTTTGTTTTGAGATTTTGAAAGAGATTATATGTGCCTTGTGATTCAATGTTGAAGAATGAGTTGTTATGTGAAGCTCATAGTTCCCCGTTTTTAGTTCATCCTAGTAGTACTAAGATGTAAAGATATCTTCAGGGATATTACTGGTGGGATGGAATGAAAAGAGATATTGTTTCTTTTACAGTGAAGTGTTTGACTAGTCAGTAGGTTAAAGTAGAGTGGCAGTTACAGAAAGGGATGCTCTAGCCTTTACCGGTGCCATAGTGGAAATGGGAAAATATATAAATGGACTTTTTTGTGGGATTACCAAAGACATCTCGAGGTAATAATGCAATCTGGGTTATTGTTGATCGATTGACTTAATTTGATCATTTCCTTCCTATTAGAGATACATTTCCTCTTGATCGAATTTCTTTATTGTATGTTAAAGAGATAGTCAGGTTTCATGGAGTTCCCCACTCCATTTTATCTGATCATGAACCCAGGTTTACTTCTATCTTTTGGAAAGGCCTTTAGAATTCATTGGGTACTGAATTATATTTTAGTACAGCTTTTCATCCTCAATCAGATGGGTAGTCAGAACGAAAAATTCAGACATTGGAGGATATTCTACGTGCTTGTTCACTGGATTGTTAGGGAAGTTATGACAAACATCTTTCATTGGTTGAATTTTCATATAAAAACAGTTTTCATTCTAGTATATATATGGCTCCCTTTGAGTCATTATATGGAAAGAGATGTCGAACTCAAGCTTTTTGGGATGAATTAGGGGAAAGGAAGATGATGGGACCAGAATTGGTAGAAGAGATGGTAGAGAATTTTCAGTTGATTCAGAAGCACATGAGAATAGCTCAAATAAGACAGAAAATTTAGGCAGATAAATGGAGGAAGGATATTTCTTTTGAGGTAGGTGGTCATGTCTTCCTCAAATATTCTCCATGGAAAAGTGTGATGCGTTTGGGTAAGAAGGGAAAGTTGAGTCCGAGTTTCATTGGAACTTATGAAATTGTAGAGAAAGTTGGATCAGATTCATACAGAGTGTATTTACCTCCTTTTTTATCCCAGGTAGAAAATGTTTTTCATATTTTGATGTTGAGAAGATATATGCTAGATCCATCTCATGTTTTCATCCTAGAGGCAGTTCAGTTGGAAGAGAATCTCACTTATGAAGAACAACCAGTCCAGATTCTTAACCAGAGAGAGAAAATGTTGCGGAATATGATAATTCACTAGTTAAAGGTTTTGTGGAAAACCCATATGGTTGAACAGGCAACGTGGGAATCTGAAAATTCTATGAGGGATAAATATCTCCATTTATTTGATAAGTGAATAAAATTGTGAGGACGCAATTTCCAAAAGGGGGGAAGGATGTAACATCCCAAGTAAATGAATAATTAGACATATTTCATATTTATTAATATTTATTAATTAAATATTAATTTTACTTTAAAGGGGTTTCTATGTTCGACAGGGTACCCGATACGCAACAACGGGTTTCTTTGGAATCTTACGTTGCACACTAATAATATAATAATATTAATTTCAATGGTAGTAAAATCCTAGTCGTTGTATTGGTGGGAATGAACAAAACTAACTACAATATGATTATAAATGTTTTTAAATGTATTTACATTTATCCATTAAAATTAAGAGGCTTAAAATGTGAATGAATCTAATTTTTAGAATAATTTACATTTAATGGTTGATTTAACGCCTTATAATGGGGAAACCTATTTAAATATAGATTTGGTCACTTTAATACATTCTAATTGACCAAATAAAATACTTCATTAGAATGGGGACATCAAATTTTTTTGTGGGTAATGTTTTGGTATTTTTATGATAAAGTTCATTTTTAATGAATAGTGAAAAATATTGTATTTTAATTCAAAAGTGACTTTTAATTTAATTTATTTATATGGTTAGATTATCTTTTTAATTGGTTTCAAAGTGAAATTAAAATATATTCTTACCATTTAATCCAATGTTGGTCATTGTAATTAATTTCAGTTTGAAATTGGACATAAACAAGTATCAATCTTTTGAAAGTTATTGTTTCTTAAAAACACGCTATTTGTTTTGATAATGGGAATTAATATTAACATTAATTAATGTAACTCCTATGTTTTTAATTTGTAAAAATAGTCATCATTCGTTAATTCTGAATATCAAATATTGATTTTGATGAATTTTTCTTATTTTTTTGAAAAACTTCAATTTTTGATGAATAGTGAAATGACATAGTAGTAGTTTAAAAAACCAAATTTTGCATTTAAATGAAATTTTACAACTTTAGTGAATTGAATTTAGAAAATCTGAAATATATGGTTGTTATAAATGAGGAAAATGTGGGTCAATACGATGAAAATAGTTTTTGGTGAATAATAACTTTTGAATTTTATTTACAGCGGTTAATGGTAAATATGGTAATTCAAGGTAAAAAGAATATTATAATAATTAAAAACTACATTAACACTTGTCCAAACCTTATTGGATGTGTCATGGAAGACCATGGTCATATTTGGGTCTATTTTGGGACCCCATTAATCCACTTCTGAAAGATAATGACAATTTAGATTAATTAATTTAATGTAAAGGCAAAAATGACATAAACAAAAAGAATTTAGTAAATTAATTTTTATATGGTGTTCTATAAGTAATCATTTTTCCTATAAAAATTCATTAGAAATATAAAGGGATTTCCTACATCATGGTGTTTTTTTATAATTTTTAGACATCAAAATAAATTAAATTATGTATGAAAATATAATGATAAAGTATTTACCTCATTAATAAATGATTTAAATATGTATGATTATAATGATTAAAATTTTATCAAAAACATGTACAATTCTGACTAGATGATATTATTTAAAATATTAGTCATATTATCTTCAACTTTAATTATTTTGGGACCTTTTAAAACAGAATATATGTTTATAATAAAATAATGTTTTCACACGTTCATAAAGAGCCCCTCCTCTCCCTTATAAAATGAGACCACTTCTAACCAATTCCACACACCTCTAAATCCTTTTGGCTCGACCAAATTTTACTCAATTAATCTCCCTACATCACTATACTCCACTTAGAAGCCTTAACTTATGCATAAGGTACTTCAAGAGGTCCTTTCGTTCAAACCAAATAGAGTTACCCAAATTAAAGGTAACAATTTCTCTTAAATTGTTTTCTTTTATTTTACATCTCCAACTCCTAAACTCTTTTTATTCCATTATTTTGTAACAAAACCTATATCTTAAATATACTAGGATGTTGTTATTAGAAGGATTCTAACTACACTTACACACACCTCCATATAATGTATGAATAACATAATGTTTCTGTGGATGGAAAACTAACACCTCATGAATAGATGATTTTTCGATTATCTCCTATCGCCTCTCATAATGGTCATCATGATGGCACTGTATTTATATATGATTTATATTATGTTTATGTTTTCTTTATTCTTTTGTAATTTCCATTTATATCATGCATTTTTGGTTTCCATTATGGGTAAATGCGATAATCTCATTAGAGAAAGTGCGGACTACCGCCCCCTCAAAGTGATATGACTCATTAATGTCATATGTGGGACATATAAAGGACGGAGTTAATGATATTATATATGATATTATATATTAAATTATACTGGAATTATAATATAACTATGTATGATTATCTTTTAATTCCATTAAAATAAGAAATAGAAATGAAAGTAGTGTTCATGCGTACGTATGACTTACCATCTCAATGAATGGTGCATTTCATTTCATACCTCATAATGTTATGTACTATTATAAATACATGTATATAATGGATATATATGATATATATGATATATTAATCATGAATATCATTCTGGATATAATGGACTATTAACCACATGGACAACTTGTAAATATAACGCGTTCATTTTTTACTCAGGTACCAAATAACTACAGAATGACCATTATTAAATTGAATGATTACATAATGTTTATAACATAGTAATAAGTGATATAAATGGAATAATAAACATGAAAGAGTTTTTTGTGAAATTATAAATTAAATTTAGTTTATTATTCAGGATATTAATGAATGATTGAGTCAAGTCGGACATGAGGTAAGGGATATCGTCTCAATTTCCTTTCATTGAGGAATATTTAGTTTTATACACACCTTTATTTTATACGGTGTATAAACCCCTTTTACTTTTCATTTCATTCAAAGGGAATCTTTTTATATGAAGCGTTTTACTAAACGACCTAAAGTAATGTTTTTTTAATGTAAGTGTTGAGAAAGACCTTTACACCACCGCTGGTATTATTTGATCTTTGGCATCATTAACAATCCGTAATGTTTTTAACAGGAAAAATAAATACCATATACTATTTTTACCTATTTTGGTAATGAAAAAGATTTTTAGAATGGATTTATTATTTCAATATCTTGAAATTATATTTTTTTATTGAAATATGGAAATGTTATCTTTTTTTTATTCTTATGTTATGTGTTATGATCATGTTATGGTTCTTGGGAATTATTTTTGTATACATGTTTTTCAGTGATAAAACTAGGGAGGGTGAGCCCGATATATCTCTCTAATGCATTGGGTAACATGACGAAGTTAAGGATGAATATTTCTCCTAAGAGATTTATATAATATACTATGATGGGTATTCCAAAGTAACTTCCTATGTAGCTGTGATAGCTACATTGTAAGTATGTTATGGATTCCACAAGTTACCTTTTTGATTTATGATTTCTATGTGTTATTCATAAATCTTGTGTTTTCATGAGGTAAGTAAAAGATTTTATGTTTTGTATGAATTAATGAACAAATTTTTTCTTTCATTTTTTATAACCCTTACTATGTTTTTGATGCTCATCCCATGTTTTTAAATGTTTTCACAGGACATAAATATGAATAAGGTCAAGGATGGGATGAAGTAAAAGTCATGCAGACTAAAACATGAAACTTGACATGAATCGTTTTTTCAGGAATTTTTATTTTATGAAAAAAATGGAATCTATGTAGAAGTGTCTACTTTGTAATCCATTGAGATTTAATAGTTATGTCCTAATTCTATAAAACTATAAACATGAAAAGATCCCTAATGTGAATTATTCATTTAATTAAATATTAAGTAAGGATAGAGGTCAGGTCCTTATACCTAGAGGGGTGTAAACCCATGCGGACTAAAACATGAAACTCGACATGAATCGTTTTTTCAGGAATTTTTATTTTATGAAAAAATGGAATCTATGTAGAAGTGTCTACTTTGTAATCTATTGAGATTTAATAGTTATGTCCTAATTCTATAAAACTATAAACATGAAAAGATCCCTAATGTGAATTATTCATTTAATTAAATATTATGTAAGGATAGAGGTCGGGTCCTTATACCTAGAGGGGTGTAAACCATAAATGGACTTGGGTTCCCTAAGATACATGTTAATGGAATTTTTATTTGCATTGGATTTTTTAATTACAATTTATATAAGCGTGTTTCTTGTTTATATAACATTAAAATGCAAATAATACATTATTGTAATTTATTTCAAACTATCGTGATTCTATATATTTAAATATGGTTACTCACAAAACACATGGTGGGATCCTTATAGGATCGTTTTTATCACCCATTGTATACAACCAATGGGTTCATGTAGACCATATTATTATAGGATCGTGTAAACTAAAGGCGCCACAGGAAGGTAGTATGTGTTCTATTTAGTAAATTACACATAGTGGAGATGAAATGGTGGGATACTTACCCTCATGTCACATGAAGATGGGTACTCTTATTTTTGTGTCTTATTTGATCTGTAAGACTAGTCATGTATTACCAACTCAAAATTCATCCTATCACTTTTTTAGTGGATGTTTATATGAATCTCACCCAATTGGGATTGATGTTTATGTTGGTGGAATGTGGTTTAGAGATTTAATTATGAACATAAATTAGATTAATTTTCTACATGATAGATTATATTCTCAATTATGTCATACCATATTATGAAATGCTTAGGTTGGGTTCGTGGAATGAAAAAAAATTATGATTCCATTGAGAAAACTGTTTAGAAAAAGAGTTCCATGATGCATAGTATATAGTTTCAAACCTATGGGGATCGGAAAACCCCTTCAATCTGTTCCATGGGATGTCTTGGAACAATGTTCTAGGGTATCCATTATTGGTTCACATAAAATGGTATCATGTTGATGTTTTTGAATATGTTATTTGGGATGTATTGGTAGAATGTATTTAGCACTATTAGGGCTTCAGGTTGGATGGTATGAAGTCATTTATTTTAAATACACTAAATTTTAAATCATGAGTAAACAGGGGATGCGGGTATGGTTTATTTTAGTATTTAGTTTAATTCATCTATACTTAATGCACTCAACTCTAGATCCAATGTAAGTTTGAAGGGAATCCTATAAATGCATGGATTGGGGAGTTTACACATTTGACTGTTCAATCAGAATGGGAATCAAAGAAGGGTGTGGTAATGAATTTTTTTCAGTTCCTAATTATTTTTCAATATTTTATATTCCTTTTATCGATATAATATGACTGAAATTTATGATGGTCATAATGTATTATGACCCTTTATTTTAATTGATTAAAATTTATGAGATGTTATTTAGATTTATATAAGGGAAAATTTTAAATTTTATTATTCTTGGTTTCATCTATTTTATTCTATTTCTTATGTAATTTCAAAATTATAATAATTATTAATCTATTGGGAATGTTTATTTAAATCATTTAATCTGTTTAAATTGTTTTTAAAGGAAAATATTATTTTTTGGACGTAGTAAATGTTGTTATAAAATTTACTTAGATGGGTCTATTGGTTAAATTTATTAAAAATAAATAAAAATTTAATGAACTCGTATAATTTTTTTTACAATTCATTAATGGTTATAATGGTTTTTTAATAAATGGATTCAAATGTAATGAAAAACATTGGTTTAAATTGTATTGATTGTTATGTATTAAAATTAAAGATAATTTTAATATAATGTAAATTTTTTCTCTTCTATAGTATAATTATAAGTCATTGGTAACCTATAATGTTATTTTATACTCTCGTATTTTATTTTTATTCATTATATAGATATTTTAAAATTATTTTATAAAAAATGGTTTAAAATGATATAAAAATATTAATTGCATTATTGAAAGATTTAGAATTTCAAAATTATATTCATATTGTTATTATAAGTTTATTTCATAATAATTTTCCCTATTATGGGTTTTATGGGAAGAGATTTATAAACAATTCAAATCTATTAACAATTCTACAAAATTTATATTTTCCTATAGAAATTTTATTAACTAGTTTTTCTTAAAAACATATAATTCATTATAAATTTAAAAATTTATAAATTCTTATATATGGATAGAAGATAATTTTTTATGGTTGAAAACTATAAACTAAACCAACATATATGTAATTTTATTCATCTCTAAATATGTTATATGTATAGAGATAAATATATTTTTTTAGTGGTATCCTAATAAGAAAGGAATAACCAGTTTATTTTATTGATTGTTATGCTCTAGTCTTAAATGATGAAAGATTGAATATTTTTTGTGTTATTTTTAAGGTATTTTAGTATTTATAAATTTCATGGTTTCTTGATAATTATTATCAAAACAAGGTTTTCATGTTTTATGAATCGTTTAAGATATTAAAAATTTCTTTCAAACTGGTTTGTCTAGTCATGTATTTATTTTGGTTCAACTCTATGGGAAATAGGTATCTTATTATCATTGCAGTATCTAATATCTTAATTAGTAATAATATTTCCATATTTTTTTGGGTTTCAATGTAAGGATATAACCCTTTTTTTTAGTTTTTAACTTGACATTTTATGAATATAATTCCTTCAAAATGATAAAAGATGGAAAATGAGTAATCTGTGAATTGTGGAAGTTAATTTTATCCCTTTCATATTCAAGAATTTACCTACTTTTATATGATGTGAATATTTCAGTGAATTTTTTTATGAAAATTACATTAAAAATGAATCTTCTATATTTTTAAGGGAATAATATTATTACAATAATTAAATTATGGAATTCCAATATATGTTAAACATTTATTTTTATTTTATCCATGCTTTATGGTAGTGCATTATTTTAAAAAGGATATATGACATTTCATAATTATCACGTTATTTTTAAAAGTTTTATGTGTATCATTTCAGCATTCATTTTATGAAAATAATAAATATTCCCCTTATTTTAAGGATTCTGAGGAAGGTTCTATTTTTTGGAAACAAATTATAATTAATATTTATTATTTTGTATGATGTTAGGATTGAACTCAGTTTTGATTGATTTCCGGGGTTTTAGGGATATAAGTGATTTATATGCCTTCATAACACAATTTTATTATGGTATAATGCATTTAATAAATGCTTATTTAGTTTGAAATGATTATTTTCTTGTATTTCTTAATTTAATAAAGTTGAGTTTCATTTTAATATAAACTTTTGATGCTTGATTGATTGGATTTAATAATAATCATCCATTTTTTTATTATAAATAACTATATTTGATTTACTGGTTTATAATTAATACTAGACTAATTTAGAATTATAATTTATTTATGTATTTTAATTTTTTATTTTTTTTATGTTGGATTCAAAAGTTCCTTTTAGTATACACTGTATTTTCCTCGCATTAAAACCAAATCTTGTTTCAAAATTATTTCAGGAATTCATAAATGAAATTGATTTTATTCTTGAATTTTCATTGATCTCGTGTGTATTTTTCATGTACTATTGTTAAAATCAATTTATATTTTTATGAAATTACTTTTTTTATTAAGACCATTTTATGTGAGTTTTAATGTTCAAAATTAATTAATTTAAAATTAGCTTCTTGTTTGTGAGGAATCATTTGATTTAAAATTCATTTTAAGGATATTTTTTAATTGGAGTGGGAAAAGTATTAAATGTTCTGGATAACCCTGTTGGTGTAGGATTCTTTAATATGTAGTTCTATAATGTTTCAATGAATAATTTAGGAATACATGTTTATATATTGGGATTTGGAATAAGTTTTTTATTTTTAAATTAATATTTTTGGAGCTTAAAATGACCAAACTAGTTAACTTCATGAATCATAGTTTTTTATTATTTTCAAAAAAAATACTAAATTATTGTTCAAAAATAGAATTATTTGGGGTTAAATTATAGTTTTTATTTCAATATTTCTATATATTCATTGTTTTACTATAAATACATCTTTTACTTTTTTATGGATTCATTGATTTGAATCACAATATTGAAATATAAAATTATTCTTATCTTGGATAAAATATGAAATCCAGTGATTACTATTAATGTATAAAAACATGTTTATTGGTAAATTAATATTTATAAAATTTATTTTATTATATATGGAATTTATTTTTCAAAGATAGTATATAAATAAAAGTGTACTCTTTTTTTTATGTCAAATAAAATTTTCAATTCTTGTGTAGTGCATATATGAAGATCAAAATCATGAAATATTATTGGGGACTTTGTTTTATATTATGTATTTCATTTGATATTTTTGACCTACATAATTAATTATGTTCTTCTATTGAGTACATATTTAGCATATATAATGTATTATTTAAATCCCTTTCCCCCTGATAAATTCAATACATATATTTCATGATCAAAAAAATATTTGGGGATTCCAAATAGGGTGGGTAGTTCCCTAAAATAATGCTAATAAGTGAGCATAAGTGTTACGATTTAATCTTTTTAATTTTACCCTTATGAGAAGTCAGATAAAAATTTTGTGGGTTGAATGTGGTACGGTGTGAAAAAATTTCACGATGACATTTCCTTTTATGAAATGCTTATCTTATTAGTTTGTATTTATTCCATTAATTTTCTTGTGATTGGATTTAAAATTTCAAGAAAACGTGAAATATCCACAAGCACACAATTGACAAAAAGTTAGTAATAACCATGTAGAAAACCTTAAAAAACCTCAAGGCTGGGTGATATAGGTTATTTTCAAAGTTGGTTTTTGGGTTTCATATCCATCTGATTCAAGAGTTAAAATTTCCATATAATACAGTGTTGACACAATAGGTTGGTGTATGGTTTTCCAAACATTGTTTCCAAACTAGGAAATATTCTCGTGTTTCCAAAAATTTGATGTGTCTAATCTACCCAATGATGATTTTAACCCTTTCACCTCTAGTAAAAAAATATTCAAGTCATCCCACCTTCTCATACATGAGATCACACCCCCTGTTATTTGTTTTTGCAATTTTCATCGATAAACATCAGTTATAACTCTTGGTAAGTCATTCCTCCCATTTACATGGAGTTTTGGCTCTTCAATTTCAAGTACATCATTCTACCCCATGATCATGGAAGCTAGGGCTATCCATTATTGAATTTATTTATTTGGGTCCTGATTTTTTATTTTTTTCAGATCTAGGATGTCCTCTTAAATTATAAAGTGGATTTAGAATAGTTATTCTAAGGGGTAATAAATCCAATGATGGTTCATTTATCTGGACTCGGTCGTAACCTAGTTTATCATAATTGGACTTGTTGCATACCTAATTTGATACCCACGAGGAATGTGCTTCAGAAAAATCATAGGTTCTTTATTAACAATTATTATGTGGAAAGAATTCCTATAATATTTTATTTTAGGAAATATATTATGGATAACATAGCTTAATACAATGAAATTCATTAGTTAAAGAATATATTTCATTTATGATATATCCCTATAATGATCTTTGTATCATATTTGTATTTACAATAGTTTATTTTATTCCCCCATAAGTATTACTTCATTTCTAGTAAATAGATTGAAATATGATAAATCAATAAATAACCAATATATGGGGAAACCTAATGACTTCACAAATGGTATTCCCAACCCATTGGGAGTAGGGAACTTCATGATAATTCTTACACAATAAAATCTCATTTTGATCATAAAATTGACTCATTTGGAACTCCAAATCACCATAAGAAAGTAAAAGTTTCAATTGAGTCCATTATGTTACAAATGCCTATGAAATATAATTGATATTTCAATCCCTTAATCATAGTGAAATGGATCGACTCTATTGAGAAGATCTTCTCAACACATCAGTGGAATGAGAAGGAGTACAACTTGATGAATCATTACCACATTGAGGGTTAAGTTAATAAATGGTGGATATTGGACAGTAATTCAAGTCCTATAGAGGATCTCAGAGTTATTGAATGGTAGGAATCCAAAAAAAATATTTTAAAATTTATTTCCATTCAAATTCCAAAATAAAATAGACAGTGATTTCCTTAGCATTGAGAAAAAATTTGATGAATACATATTTTTTTATGAATAAAACGTAATAATTTTTTCACAAAATACATTTTTATTTATCAATTCCCATAAAATTCACGTTTACCAATTCATTGGTGTGATATATCCATCTTATGAAAGGTCATAGCCATTTAGGACTTTGATAGCTTTGGTGAAATTGCCTAATATTACCTCAAATTTGAAAAATATATTAGTGAATCCAAAGGTTCTCGTAATAATAATAAGAAAAAAATGGAGTTTAATTTTGGCGGTATGATAGAGAAATATAATAGTGGTATGAGATTATAACATCCCACTTGTATAAATAGTGGAAGGAAAAAACCTTAAAATTGAATGAATGGGACAATTAAATGCTTTTGGTATGAGAAGGAAGGGATCCTAGCTACTAACTAAGAAGGCTGGAGACTCAATAATGGGATGGAATAAACAAATTCTCCAGACATCCCAAATCCTATAGAACAATTTTTCAACATCATGGAATATAGACACTTTGTAAATAAATTCACGAATCAAATGGGTGATGATGATAAATGAAAACAATAACCTCTAAGGCCTATAGATAAATGTAATTTTTAATCCATCACTAATTCTAAATATTTTACTAAAAAAATTAGTGATAGGTATACTTGTTATCCTTTCAAAGATCAAGAACTAACTATTTGATTCTTGCTCGAAGGATTCTTCCTTATCATGAATATTTAAAAGTGTTATTAAAACACTACCTCAAAACATGGAACTAGGGTTATAGGTGAGTATGAAATATGGGTTAAGTATATCATCCCAATAATATAACTCATTCCTCTATCAAAATTGTTGGTCTTAATTTCCCAAACAATATTCTAAAACTCCCCTTAGTGGAATTTGATGCTATTTTGGGCATAGATTAGTTTTCCATGTATAGAGACAACATAATTCTATGAGAAATGGAAATAACCCTCTGTATCACAAATCATCATCCAATTATATACAATCCCATGGATAAGGATAAATCTTATTTTGTACCTACATCATGAGAATGGATAATATTATCACACATTATAACTAAATTCACTAAGTTTTTTCCTGAATAATATCATGGTCTTCCTTCTAGCTGTGAGGTTGAGTTTGAAATTGAACACATACCCTATGATTTTCCAAAATTATATTCTTTATAATAAACAAATATTTTTCAACCCAAAGATAATAAGAAATAATTATAGGATAATCTTGATAAAGGGTTTATACAACCAAGTGTTTCTCCTTAGGGTGAATATGTACTCTTCATCAACAATAATGGTGGGTAAATGAACCATCAAAATCCATTTTTTTTAAAAGACACGTTATGGAATGGTGGGAACCTCACATTTCAACAGGTAAACCTAAAAAATTAATTATAATGTAAAGACCATAAATTTCCATGATTTTTTTTAATTATAAGTCAAATTTTACGAGTCCAAGAAATTTGACGGTGCGTGAATCTGAGGATTGGTGTGCCCGGAATCAATTTCTGATGTTTTTTTCAAGTACGTTCATTAAATGTACAAGTGGGTTTTTATAACATTTGAACCGGTTTTCAAAATTGAAATCTGACGACACTGTTGAACTCGCAGCGCCGATATTCGTTTAATAAGAATTTCACCTCGACGACCGTTGGTCGAGGGTGAATGTTAGTTTTTGGGTTTTTCGTTGAAATAATAAAATAAAATTAACACACATTTTATTTTATTTTATCTATTATAACCACACATGTGGAAGTTGTAGGTGGGGACCACCACACTGTAACCTCCCATGAGAGTTTATGGTGGTGGGGACCACCCCAGGCCTAAACCTCCTCATCATGATTAATTGTGGTGGGGACCACCTGAGAATTAAAAACCTCCCCATTTGAATTATGGAGCAAGGACCACCCGACCCCCCGAATAATGATGGGAGAGGAAAACTTCTCAACTCCCCCATAAATGAGGGAGAGCATCTTGACCTCCTCTACCTTTATTGTTCCAACACACACGGTATTTAATGTTCCAACCAAGTGATTTATTATCCTTTTTGAAATTTTTGTCAAAAAATTAAATAATTGATAACTTAATCTATTATCTTGGCTTCGCATTTTCATTTTGGTGGAAAATAGGAGAAATATTGGGAGAGAAGAGAGATTTGGAGAAATAATGGTCTCCAATGAAGAACATCATCTCCCAACAAAGAATGCTCTCCCGACGAAGAACAATCCACTGACGAAGATTGACCTCAACTTCGACATTCTTCCTCGGAACCATCTTCAACGTATGATGTGTTCTTTTACAACGAAATGACGTCCTCCTTCTCTTGCCAACATCGAAGAACAAAGAACAAGGTAGGGGATTTTTTTGTATGATTTTTTATTCCTATCATTCTTTCCTTATAAAAAAAGAATGTTGATCAACTTCTAACTAGTTGATCTTCAAATGTTTTCCTTTTGTGGGATTTGGGATTAATCATAGCAGGAGTGTTTGGTGTGCTTCATTCGTGTGTGTAAAAATGTACCACCTTAAAGGTGGAGGGTGCGGACAAAACAAACATGGCCCGACCCATCTTCTGTTCACATTTGTGGTGTTCTTCGAGATGGAGGAAGGCGACAACGGCGACGAAGGTGAAAAAGGAAACAGTCGCACAACCCATGGCCTCCATGACCCGCGCTGCCCCACGGCGCCCTGGGCGAACAGGCTCTGCCGACCCGGGCCGGACTGCGCTACCCGCCGGCTTCCGAATATCCCCTGCGGTCTCCTCCATTCGGCTGAGCCACCCCGGGCCGGGCCGAGCACTATTGCAGAAAACGTTTTTTACGTCACCATTTTTTACGTCAGTTATATAAAACCAACGTCATAATATGTAAAACGAGGTTTTTTACGTCGTTTATTTAATAACCGACGTAAAAACCTGTGTTTAGTACACCTTTCACGTCGGTTATTTTTATAACCGACGTTATTAATCGCGCGGCTTCGTTTTTTACGTCGGTTATACATTAACCGCCGTAAAAAACAGAAGCGGGGGGAGTTTTTTACGTCGGTTATTCAATAACCGACGTAAAAAACGCGGTTTTGGAAGGCCTTTTTACGTCGGTTATTTTATAACCGACGTAAAAAAAGAATTCGCAGATGTTTTTGACGTCGGTTATGGAATAACCGACGTAATAAAACGCGGATTTTGAGCCCTTTCTAACGTCGGTTATAAAATAACCGACGTAAAAAAAGAATCCGAGGAAGGTTTTTACGTCGGTTATTGAATAACCGACGTTATAAATGTTTTTAAAAAAATTATAACGTCGGTTATTGAATAACCGACGTGATAACTCATTTAAAAATTTACCCAGACCCGTGGATTGTCATTCGCGAGTTTACCTTCGACAGTCGTGATCGTCTCTCTCGCGCGTAAACCCGAATCGGCTCGTCCATTTTGTTGGTTTAGATTCGTTTTGCGATCATCGTTTCTCATATTTAATCTCCTCGGATCAATCATCTAAACTCGCAGCACTCAGGTAATCCTCCCACTCGTTCGTTTTTTTCGCGGATAGTATATATATTTGTGTTGTGATTTTTTTGTTGAAACTAGCAAATATTCTTCGATTGCGAACCCTTTTAACTCGTTTTGGCACCATAATCTTATTTATCATCCCTAGATCTATTAGTTCGACTTGCAATATTGACTAATTTTATGATTTCACTAATTTTTCATCGTTTTCTATAAATCCCCGAGAGGGTTGGGGCGTGTCCATTTGGATGGGGTGTCCAGGGGGGTGTCCAAGGGGTTGGATGGGTGTGGGGGGCTGTCCAAGTGGGCGGAGGCCTCTCCAAAGGGTATTTGGGGTTGTCCGGGTGGGTGGGGGGGCTGTCCAGAGGGGTCGGGGGGTGTCCAGGGGGGTAGGGGGTGGGGGGTGGTGTCCAGGAGGGGCGGGGGGGCTGTCCAGAGGGGTCGGGGGGTGTCCAGGGGGGTTTACAAGGGGGTGGGTGGGTGTGGGGGGCTATCCAAGGGTGTGGGTGGGTGTTGGGGGGTGTCCAGGGGGTGTCCAAGGGGGTAGGGGGTGGGGGGTTGTCCAGAGGGTTGGGGGGTGTCCAGGGGGGTGTCCAAACAGGTCGGGGTGGGGGGTTGTGTCCAGGAGGGGTGGGGGTGCTTTCTAGAGGTTTCGGGGGCTGTCTAGAGGGGTCGGGGGGTCTCCAGGGTGGTGTCCAAGGGGATGGGTGGGTGTGGGGGGCTGTCCAAGGGGGTGGCGGCCTGTCTAGAGGGGTCGGTGGGGTGTCCAGGGGGGGTGTCCAATGGGGTGGATGGGTGTGGGGGGTTGTCCAAGTGGGTGGCGGCCTCTCCAGAGGGTATTTGGGGTTGTCCGGGTGGGTGGGGGCTGCCCAGAGTGTTGGGGGATGTGCAGGGGGGTGTCCAAGGGGGTAGGGGGTGGGGGTGGTGTCCAGGAGGGGCGGGGGGGGGGGGGGGTGTCCAGAGGGGTCGGGGGGTGTCCAGGGGGGTTTACAAGGGGGTGGGTGGGTGTGGGGGGCTGTCCAAGGGTGTGGGTGGGTGTTGGGGGGTGTCCAGAGGGGTCGGGGGGTGTCCAGGGTGGTGTCCAAGGGGATGGGTGGGTGTGGGGGGCTGTCCAAGGGGGTGGCGGCCTGTCCAGAGGGGTCGGTGGGGTGTCCAGGGGGGTGTCCAAGGGGGTGGATGGGTGTGGGGGGTTGTCCAAGTGGGTGGCGGCCTCTCCAGAGGGTATTTGGGGTTGTCCGGGTGGGTGGGGGGCTGCCTAGAGGGTTGGGGGATGTCCAGGGGGGGTGTCCAAGGGGGTAGGGGTGGGGGTGGTGTCCAGGAGGGGTGGGGGGGTGTCCAGAGGGGTCGGGGGGTGTCCAGGGGGGTTTACAAGGGGGTGGGTGGGTGTGGGGGGTTGTCCAAGGGTGTGGGTGGGTGTTGGGGGGTGTCCAGGGGGGTGTCCAAGTGGGTAGGGGATGGGGTTGGTGTTTAGGAGGGGTGGGGGGGGGGCTGTCCAGAGGGTTGGGGGGTGTCCAGGGGGGTGTCCAAGCAGGTCGGGTGTGGGGGGTTGTGTCCAGGAGGGGTGGGGGTGCTTTCTAGAGGGGTCGGGGGCTGTCTAGAGGGGTCGGGGGGTGTCCAGGGTGGTGTCCAAGGGGATGGGTGGGTGTGGGGGGCTGTCCAAGGGGGTGGCGGCCTGTCCAGAGGGGTCGGTGGGGTGTCCAGGGGGGTGTCCAAGGGGGTGGATGGGTGTGGGGGGCTGTCCAAGTGGGTGGCGGCCTCTCCAGAGGGTATTTGGGGTTGTCCGGGTGGGTGGGGGGGGGGGGGGCTGTCCAGAGGGTTGGGGGATGTCCAGGGGGTGTCCAAGGGGGTAGGGGGTGGGGGTGGTGTCCAGGAGGGGCAGGGGGCTGTCCAGAGGGGTCGGGGGGTGTCCAGGGGGGTGTTATATCTTACTATATTTTGTCTAAAAAATAATATTCAAGCATATTTTTTTAAATACACATCGATTTGTTTTATATTTCAAAATTGTTTACATTCAAATTATGATTTTTCTCATATAAACATATATTTGTCTTATCTAAAAAATATATATATTTTTGCTATTTGTTATAGGTAATAATGAGTCGAAGTTGGATTACGGCACATCGAATGAGCAATGAATATGAGGAAGGTGTTGATGCCTTTTTGGAATTTGCTAAACGAAATGTTCCAAGTAGTGACATTTTTTTCTGTCCATGCCTGAAATGTCTGAATATGAAGAAGTTGAAAAGTAGAGAGATAAAAGATCTTCTGATTTGTCATGGTTTCAATCCGAGTTACAACCCTTGGATTTGGCATGGCGAAACTGGACAGAATGTCACTGATGATAATGAATCGCAAGATGGTAACTCCGATGGAATTGAAGAAATGATTCGCGATATTGTAGCAGAACAAATTGAGATAGAACCGACAGTTGCACGCCTATATGGTGATGCCGAAAAACCATTATATCCTGGTTGTACAGATTTTACGGTTTTGTCGGCGGTGTTAAGATTGATTAACCTGAAGGCGAAACATGGATGGAGTGACAAAAGTTTTACAGAGCTGCTACAATTGATGAAAGACATTCTTCCAAAAGATAACGATCTTCCAGATTCACATTATAAGGCCAAAAAAATATTATGCCCGATGGGATTGGGATACAGGAAAATACATGCCTATCCGAATGACTGCATTATATATAGGAAGGAATATGAATTTCTGAAAGAGTGTCCTAAATGTGGGACATCACGGTATAAGGTGAAAGAAAAATCACAAGCTGATGTAGAGATTACAAAGCTCCCTTCAGAGGTATTTTGGTATCTTTCTATAGTTCCTCATTTGAAACGTTTATTTGCTAATTCACATGATGCAAAAAGGTTAAGATGGCATGCTGATGAGCGGGTATGTGATGGAAAAATACGTCATCCAGCTGATTGTCCACAATGGAAGAAAATTGATGCCCAGTACCCTACATTTGGAAATGAAATTAGAAATCTGAGACTAGGCTTGTGCACAGATGGAATGAATCCATACCGAACCCTCAGTAGCACACATAGTTCATGGCCTGTTTTATTGGTAATTTACAACCTCTCTCCTGAAGTTTGTATGAAGTGCAAATATGTCATGTTGAGTATCATGATCTCTGGTCCAAAGCAACCCGGCAATGATATTGATGTATACTTGTCACCGCTGATTGATGATTTGAAACTGTTATGGGCTGATGGTATTAGGGTGTATGATTCTTATAAAATGGAATATTTTCCACTGCATGCAGTGCTTCTATTCACTATAAATGACTTCCCAGCATATGGAAATTTGTCTGGATACAGTGTTAAAGGGCATAAAGCATGTCCAATTTGCGAACAACAGACGTCATATTGTCAATAGCATCATGGGAGGAAAACAGTGTACATGGGTCATCGAAAGTTTATGCCTATGGATCACCCTTATAGAAGACTAAAAAAGGCATTCAATGGCTCACAAGAATTTGATACTACTCCAAAACCTTTATCCCTAGATTTGTATTTTGAGAGGGTAAAAAACCTTGATGTGACATTGGGAAAGACACAGAAATCTGGTAATGATAGACATATTTGGAAGAAAAGGTCAATATTTTTTGAGCTACCATATTGGAGGTATCATGAAGTCAAACATAATATTGATGTCATGCACGTGGAGAAGAATATCTGTGATTCTTTGATTGGAACATTGCTAGATATTAAAGGAAAGACAAAAGATGGGTTTAATGCAAGGTTAGACCTACTATCAATGGGAATACGTTTGGAGTTAGCTCCCACTCCTAATGGAAGACGAACATTTCTTCCCCCGGCTTGTCATACATTATCGAAGAGGGAGAAAAGTAGCTTCTGTCAGTGTCTTCATGATATCAAAGTGCCTCAAGGTTATTCTTCAAATGTAAAAAAGTTTGTCTCATTGAAAGACTTGAAGTTGATAGGTATGAAATCACATGATTGTCACGTCATGATGCAACAAATTCTACCAGTTGCACTGCATGGAATATTGCCCATCCATGTCAGAAAGACTATAATGAGGTTGTGTTATTTTTTCAATTCAATTTGTAACAAGGCGATTGATGTGAATGCTTTGAACATTTTGGAAAAGGATGCAATTTTTGTACTTTGTCATTTGGAAATGTATTTTCCTCCAACTTTTTTTGATATGATGGTGCATTTAATGATTCATCAGGTTCGAGAAATAAAGCTTTGTGGACCTGTATATCTTTGTTGGATGTATCCTTTTGAAACATATATGAAATTATTAAAGGGATATGTTAAAAATACATATCGACCTGAAGCCTCCATTATTGAAAAGTATATTTCTGAGGAGGTAGCAGAGTTTTGTACGAGCTACTTGGCTACGGCGCAACACATAGGTTTGCCTCCATCTCGCCATGAACGGGTTAATAATGAGGGAAAGGGGATTCGTGGCTTGAAAGTCAAATCACTGTCAGCTGAACATATGAAGAAGTTAGAATCATATATCTTGAATAACATAGCTGATGTTCAACCGTATATCACATTGCATATTAATGAGTTGAAACAATGTCATCCAAAGAAGAAAGAAATGTGGATTTTGAATGAGCACAACAAAACTTTTTTGCCATGGTTTAAAAAGACCTTGCTTGGTAGATCAGATGTATCAGAGACATTAAAATGGATAGTGGGTGGTCCATCTTTAAATGTGATAACATGGTCCGCTTATGACATTAATGGCTATACATTTCATACGAAAGCTCAGGACAACAGAAGTGTAGTTCAGAATAGTGGTGTATTGGTGTTTTCAGAAGCAATGCATTTTTTGAGTGCTAAGGACAGAAACCCAATTTCGGCATCAAGTGCATATTATGGAGTGATTGAAGACATATGGGAGGCTGATTACTTTAAAATTAAAGTTCCTTTTTTTAACTGTAAATGGTTTATCGGTAACAATAGTGTCAGACACGATGAATTTGGAATGACACTTGTTAATCTGAATAGATTGGAAGACACAGCTGATTCATTTATAATGGCAACACATGCCAAACAAATTTTCTATGTAGTAGATCAATCAGATATGCAGTGGGCTGTTGTTTTACAAGGGAAAAAACAATATGTTGGTGAGGATGAATTTGATGAATATTCTGATTTATGTGAGATCCCTACTTCCATGGAAAGATTAACAGAACATAATGATGAGTATGTTGAAGACATGGTTTGTTCCATAAGGAACGATCACGACGAAGGAATTTGGGAAAACAATCCAACTGTACATTCCTAAAATTACAGGTAACACATGTTTATTTCTTGTTTACATTTAGTTTTTTCATATAATGTTAGATATTGTAAATTTTTTAGTTATTAAAACATGTATCAAACCAAAACGATAGAACAATAAAAACCGTAAAGAGGAGAAGTCCTGGGCGCACCGGCTGGCCGGTGGTGGATCACCGGTCGGCCGGTGGTCCAGAGCAAAGCTCTGTCTGGTCCACCGGCCGGCCGGTGATGAGCCAGCGGCCGGCCGGTGGTGATCCAGCGGCCGGCCGGTGGTCCAGACAGAGAGGAAGGCTCTCTGTCTAGTCCACCGGCCGACCGGTGGTGATCCAGCGGCCGGCCGGGGGTCCAGACAGGAAGGCTCTGTCTGGTCCACCGGCCGGCCGGTGGTGATCCAGCGGCCAGCCGGTGGTCCAGACAGAGCAAGGCTGTCTGGTCCACCGGCCGGCCGGTGGTGAGCCAGGGGCCGGCCGGTGGCACCAGGCAGTGGGAAAGTCTACTGCCTGGGTCCTCCGGCTGGCCGGTGAGCTCACACCGGCTGACCGGTGGACTCAGTGAGTCCACTTTTCAGCTTTCTTGGGCCAACTCCTTGACAACCTTTTTCCTGTGTTTACCATGTTTATCATTGTTTAACATGCTTACCATATTACCAATGTTTACTATTATGTAATTTAGTACACTTTTCTATTTTTTGATTAAGTAGAATTACAATATTTGAATTTGTATATTTGTGAACTAATGTTTGTTTTTTTTATTTGAAGGAAAATGACAGATCAATCAGTTGATTAGCCACATGACTCTGGAGATGAGCATATTGGTCATACATCTGGGGAGGAACATTCACATGCTCCTATTACGAAAAAGAGTTCAAAGGTTGGTATGCGTGGGTGCACACGTTTACCAAAATTATCACTTGCCCGTACGAAGGAGGAGAGGACAGTCGTGGAGTTTGATGATGATGATCTTCCTAGAGGTCCAAATGCTAAAGATTTTAAGGGTTTTGTAGCAACTCAGGCTAAGAACAAAGTAAGCATTCTCTATGATGATTGGAGAAGTGTGGATAAGGCGATAATTTCTCAGCTGTGGGAGACCATTTTGGTAAGATCTTTTTCTATTGTTTGACTGTTCTTTAAATGTTTCTAGTATATATAATATTTTTAACCTCTTTTTTATCAGATGACATTTGATATTCCTGACATTGGAGGAGTCAGGAAGAAATGCTTATCATTGGCTGCTAGGAGATGGAGGGATTTCAAATCAACCCTCTCATCTGATTTCATTTATGGTCATAGGAGTCATGAGAATCCATGTCGTATATATCCTTTTATAGATGAAGACACATGGAGACAAATTTTTGAAAGTAGAAGAAAAGAATCATTTTTGGTAAGGGCAATGTAAACTTTTATAAGCTTTCTTATATAAATGATCTTATTATTGTTTTGTTAATGATTACTTATTCTTAATTTACAGTAAACAAGGAAAGCTCATCAAGAGATCCAATCTAAAAATGTATACCCTCATAGTTTATCTCGGGGAGGGTATGCATTATTGGAAGAACAAATGATGGCAGAAAAATTTCAACAACTAAGAGCTGAGTATTCAAGCTCTGGAGAGGTGGCCCCTCCATCCCCTCCATCTAGACATGAGAAATGGAAAAGATCTCGGAATGGCAAAAAAGGACAATATCTTTCGGAAGAATCGAGACTCGTAGTCGAGAGGATTGTAAGATATCTATTTTATTTATTTAAGTTTACTATTTTCGTCATATATTTCCAATCATTATAGAAATGTTCAATTAATTATTAAAGGAATCTCTTGAGGAGCAGAGTTCACAGGGGACATTTACACCATCTGGGAGGGAAGATATTTTATCTGTGGCATTGGGAAAGCCCGAACATCCTGGCCATGTAAGAGGATATCCGGCAGGTGTATCGGTAAGAAAAGTTTTGCCACGTTCCTCAACTTCTAACGTTGAGGGAGTTTATAAAAAAAATAGAATCCTTGGAGGCTGAAGTCCATAATATTAATGCGACAATGGAGGACAAGATTAGAGCATCGGTGCAGTTTATGTTTGCAGACTTACAAAGACAATTTCAGGGTGCAGCTCTCACTCCACCTCTCTCAGTAGCTCCCACTCCCCCACCTCAGCCTGCGGACCCCATTTTTGATCCTCCTCCTCTGCCGCAGCTACCTACTTATTGTGAGTTGTATATTGATGGTCCTCAACATCATATAGTTTCATATGGGATGGTATATTGTATAGGACATACAGTTCATCATCAACAGTTAGAGGTAGAGAATCAGAGGGTCACTGTACAGGATATTATAGATAGATCAGCTCGGATACCATTACCTACAGATGAGGTGATGACAGTTGGACATAGTATCGGCCATTTTTTACTTTGGCCATCCAGACTTATTCAACTCATTACCATAGAGGTATGGATGTTATATCTTTTATTTTATATTTTTATTAATGTTTTATCATTTGAAAACTAATATATTTTTCAATTTATTTTTACAGGAATACTTCAAAGGTAAAGAAATATTGTATAGACAACAACAAAGACAGATAGCTATGACATCAGATGCAGATACTAGCAGTCTTTACAAATTGTCAAGATATTCAAATTTGTTGGCAGATCATTATGACTTTACAATGGAAGCTCATGTCTGTGGACGTGAACTAAGTGTGGGGATTATGAAAACTGATATCATGGAGTTTGTCACTGGAGATAAGTTGGGCATCAACGTGGTGCAAATTTTTATCATGTAAGTCTTAACACCTTTTCCTTGCGTTATATTTATTAAAAATGTATACTTATGTCTGCTTTGTATTAGGTATCTGTATAAAATTTGTGAGAGGAATGAGCTGACAGATGTATATGGATTCGTGGACCCACAATTGATTTCCCCTGAAGCATGTGCATTGGATGAGGAACAAAGAATGCTTTATATTGCTGATAGATTTGAAAAGAATGTAATCACACAGTGTTGGATGATGCCTTTTTGTGATAGGTATGAAACACATCCCTCTCAAAGAGTTAATTATCTTTTAACATAAAAAACCACTAACGTTAAATTTCCTTTTATCAGGGATCGTTGGATGTTAGGGGTTTTTTGCCCTAGGGAGAAAACACTTTATTGGATATGCTCTCTCCATGATGATGTGCGAGAAAGTTTTAAGAATATATTGGAAACGTAAGTTTCAATTTCACAATAGTTTTATATATTATAATGAATTTTAAATTTACCCCATTCGTATTATTTTCTAACAGGGCATGGGTCCACTTTCGAAAAAGCGCAAAGAAAAGGAATTTCAAGATCAAATATGTACATGCGAAGGTAAATATCCATTTATAATTTGTACATTTTGATTTATTACATAAAAATAACATATTGAATTTACAATCATTCAAACAGAAATGTCATGAGCAACAAGGCATCATCGAATGCAGATATTACATGTTAAGATTTATGTATGAAATAATAACAACTGGGACAGTTCTGAGTTTTGACCTGGTAAGATTTCCTCTTTCTCATAATATTTCAATTTGATTTTTTCATTATACACGTTGACTACTATCCTTTTCCTTTGTAGCTTTTTGATGACCCTCAACCCTTTACTGCTGAAGATATCAAACACTTACAAGTGGAGTGGTCAAATTATTTTACAGGTTTGATTGACTTTTAGTTGTTTGTAATGTAAAATTTAATTTTGAATATTGTCAATGTAATTGTGTATTTCACAGTCATTTAGGTTGGATTTAGTTTTTTTTGAAGTTGACAGTGTAAGTTTTGAATGTTATATAAGTGAATGTTTAATTTTTCTCTACTTCTTGTTTTGGTCTACTGTTGATGGTTTTTCTGGTCTGGATTTCGGTATGGGGGGAGAGGTTCCAAGCGGGTGGGTGGGTGTTTGGGGGGTGTCCAAGGGATATGGGAGGGGTGTCCAAGGTGTGTTTGGGGCTGTCCAAGGAGTCGGTTGGGTGTAAATGAGGGTGGGGGGGGGGCTGTCCAAGGGGTGGGGGGGTGTCCAAGTGGTGGGGGGTGTCCAAGGGATATAGGAGGGGTGTCCAAGGGGTGTTTGGGGCTGTCCAAGGGGATGGGGGGTTTCCAAGGGGTAGGGGGGTTTCCAAGGGGTCGGGGGGTGTCCAGGGGGTGGGGGGGGGGGCTGTCCAAGGGGTGGGGGTGTCCAAGGGGTGGGGGTGTCCAAGGGATATGGGAGGGGTGTCCAAGGGGTGTTTGGGGCTGTCCTAGTGTTCGGGGGGTGTAAATGAGGGTGGGGGCTGTCGAAGGGGTGGGGGTGTCCAAGGGATATGGGAGTGGTGTCCAAGGTGTCTGGGAGTTCATGTCCAAGGGGCCGGTTGGGTGTAAATGAGGGTGGGGGGCTGTCCAAGGGGTGGGGGGTGTCCAAGGGGTGGGGGTGTCCAAGGGATATGGGAGGGGTGTCTAAGGGGTGTTTGGGGCTGTCCAAGGGCTCGGGGGGTGTCCAGGGGTTGGGGGGTGTCCAAGGGGTCTGGGAGGGCTGTCAATGTGTGGGGGGGTGTCCAATGGGTGTTTGAGGCTGTACTAGGGGTCTTGGGGGTGTAAGTGAGGGTGGGGGGGCTGTCCAAGGGGTGGGGGTGTCCAAGGGGTGGGGGTGTCCAAGGGATATGGGAGGGGTGTCCAATGGGTGTTTGAGGCTGTACTAGGGGTCGTGGGGGTGTAAATGAGGGTGGGGGGGGGCTGTCCAAGGGGTGGGGGTGTCCAAGGGTTGTGGTGGGGCTGCAATGTGGTGGGGGAGGGCTGGCCAGGTTGTTAGGTGGGTATAGATGAGGGTGGGGTTCAGTTGGGGCTTGGGGGAGGGCTGGCATGGTTATTTTTGTTGTTTGGTTTCTGGTTGCTTTTTGGTGAGAGCAGTGCAATTATTTTAAAAAAAATATTTCGCTTTCACGTCGGTTATTTTAGAACCGACGTGGTAAATAAATCGGTAGGGGTTAATCACGTCGGTTTTTTTGAGAACCGACGTGCTAAACCGTTCCCGGGCCTTTTAACACGTCGGTTCTTAATATAACCGACGTGCTAAAAGGTCTGGGAATCGATTTACCACGTCGGTTATTGGATAACCGATGTGCTACAACGTTTCCCATGCCTTTTTATCACGCCGGTTATTTAAGAAACCGACGTGATAATAGGCCCCGGGATGGGTTAATCACGTCGGTTATGTCATAACCGACGTGATAAACGATATCCCAGGCGTTTTATCACGTCGGTTTAGAAAATAACCGATGTGATAACCCCCCCCCCCCCCCCCGCGCATATTTATCACGTCGGTTGTTATATGAACCGACGTGATAAACACCGTGATGTTAGGGATGTTACGTCGGGTTTTAAATAACCGACGTAAAAAACGTTATTTATAACGTCGTCCGTATTAACGTCGCCTAAAAACCGACGTAAATAATGAAAAATAACCGACGTAAAAAATGTTTTTTGCACTAGTGAAGCCACCCTGGCCGAGACGTCCACTGGTCGAACCAGCCCTGGAAACTGTAGAGACCTGAAGCTTGACATACATTGACATTACATTACATTTTCGGAATACTTATTACATAACAAAAACACACACAAAAGGATCATAATAGTTTATTGTCTTTGTAAACTCAGAATATAATCTTCTAATCCTGGTGATAGATCTTCAACATCTCCCATAAAGATCTTCTTTTTTTTATACCTAAAACCTTTCTTTATATCCTCTGGAAACGTACACATAAAAGGGTGAGCTCAAATGCTCAGTAAGGGTAAACAAAAGAAATATCAATCACATCATATACATAAGCACATAACTTTTGGAAATCTTAACCTGTAAAAGAGATCATAATTTCATAACCTGGGATAACTCATGGCAGTGAAATGTAATCACAATAATAATAACTTAAAACATTAAACTTTGTGGAATACACACATAATCATAGAGAATCATTTCTTGTTAGTCAAGACTCATTGCCAAGACTATCTTAGTGGACAAAGTCCCTTTCTGAACCGAGTCACCCTCGTTTCATTCCTGTTTCACTGAACCGGTATAACCTACCATTCCAGCCATGTCTGTCTCATGAGATATAAATTCTTTACCCAATTCATTGGAGGGAGATATAGGTCCCACCCATCTCATAATGATACCATTCTTATGTGTGCCACAAAATCATAAACCATACATCATAGCATAACCCACATAATAAAAATGGGAATCTTTAAACATCATGACATCATAAAACAATTCATATAAGATAAAGGAATTCTTAAAAATAATTCCATCACAACATAATAAAATCAATGTATTAAGAGGGATAAAAACAGAACCCTATATTATCTTAGATGGAAAATAATTTTGATAAAACACTTGAACTCCATTCTTGAGGAAAATATCCTTTCTTCTTCAAAAACATTTTCCTTTCTTAACATGTCATACAATTTTAAACTAAAATAAGTTGATTAAAAATAAACATAAAAACTTGTAAAGGAAGATTCTTGGAAATAATTTTTTAAAAATCCATTCATGCTGTATATGTTAAAAAAACATTCTTCGTACTTTTTTCAGAAAAGTCAAAAAAATACCTCGTACGAAAAAACGACAAAAGATTCATTTCATATTCTTTACTAAAAACTCACCGAAGGGTAAAATTGGATTTAAACTATTGTAAGTGGATGGAAACAATATTACATATTGAGGGAACATGGATTTGGATGATAAAATACACCCCAGTAAATGCCAAAGTAAGAACAATCTCGGATAAAAATGAGATTGTGATATTTCCCTTACCTTAGGTCCGATTTGCTTCGTAAGTGTCCGAACCTCCTGTATAATGATTTAAAAAATGTCATTGACTTATTAAAGAATCATATTCATTGTTATTATATCATATATGGTTCACTTATGTCTTTATATTACCCGTTCTTTTGTAAATTCATGTTAAAGTAGCGTTTTGGGTAAAATCATCTCATTTGTCGTTCGTGTTTCAGCATGTAATTATTCATATGATTACTTAGATAATAATTACTTAATTCCAGAATATAAAACATGGTTTATATATAATATATATTCAGAATATATATATATATATATATAATAGATCAGTAAATGGACTGAAATACACCGTTCATGGAGACGGTAGACCGTTCGTACGCATGAACGCTGTTTTCGTTTTCTTATTGAGTTGAGTGGAATTAAGTAGATGACATACATATATATACACATAAATACAGTAGCTTTATAATGTCATATATTTCATTATTATTGATTATATATACTTTATAATCATTCTTAAATGGTTAACATGGAGAATGAATCTCATCGTGTCGTGGAGACGGTAGTCCGTACCTACGCACGAGCGATTATATCATTTCCATAATTATTTAATTGAATTGGAGTGGATGATACAATATATCATAATCATTATGATGTTATAATAACTATGTATAGTTATTATTTACACCATAATACCCATCCATGTAAGGTGTTGGTGGAAAAAAATATTACACCACGGCGTGGAGACGGTATTCCGTACGTATGCACGCGCGGTGATTTCATTTTCCGTAGGATGGATAGATGGTGAATTAGGATTGTTTTATACTTATAATAACATATCAGTATATGAGTGATACTTATGTTATTACTTCATAATGAAACAACCTAAGAAGAAGAAGTGGAAGAAGAAATAAAGGTGAAAGAATTGGTAACCGAAATTACCTGTTCTTTGAAGCGCCTCTTTGAGACCTACTCTTAGGGCACTAATATTGGACTTTGAGGCAGACCAGAACCTCTAGGATGTTTCTAGGGAAGTGGAGAAGAGATTTTTTCAGGGGTTGGCCGAGCTTTAAGGCTCAAAGTTGTGTTAGGAAGAGAGGGAGGCGGTGTCCTTTTATAAGGGAGGAGAGGGGCACCTTCAGAATAACTAAAAATATTATTTTATTATAAAGTAAAGTTAGGTTTTAAATAGCTCCAAATTAATTTATTTCGAGGATAAGGTGGGAATGCGTCTAAATCCCTTCATCCAATAGGATTTAGACAAGTTTAGGTTATTATTTTAACCTTATCAATTAGATTTAACTCTAAGTTAAATAATTTAACTTTTACCGTGTCTTTTTGTTTTCTTACACTATATGGATAATAAACTTACTATATCAATACAAAAGACCCCAAGTTGTTTATTATTAATATATATAATCTTATCTAAGCCATTTATCCGAACCTTAGATTTTTAGGAATAAAATAACAATTAATAATATAATATTTGTTTTAAAAACTATTTTATGTCAATTTTGACACTATTTGGTACATGATTTTTATGAAATTCATAATAGAATGATAAGTTCGAAAAAAGTTAATTAAATCAATACTAACATGTCATATTAACCTATAAAATTAGTGGAATTCATAAAAAGTCTCAAATTATATTTATTTCAGTATTTATAACATCAATTATGTCAATATTTCATTAATAAGATAATTACTGTATCATTGTTGTGTCATAAATAAATTAAATTATTTAATGTATAAAAATTACAAATAAAATACCATTATGTATTAAATATTTTTATCTTTCTAATGAATATTTATAGTCTAATTTATCTTATGTATAACCCTATATCAAAAATGTTTTATTAAATAAACTTTGATTTTGACTCTTTTAACTTTTCTTTGAATTAAATAATAATAAATGTCCTAATCTAATTCAAGTGGGCCTAAATGGTCATATTTTATTCCTAAGGTTGTTTTTGGTCTACATACACTTATCCAATAGAATCAGGACATGTGTTAGGGTAATAATAATATCATTTTTACCCTTAATTACCCTATTTACTTTTAACTGTGGTAAATAAAAGTAAAAAGTTACTATTCACCAAAAATTATTTTCACCTCATTGAACCACATTTTACTTACTGACATCAACCGTGTCTCTCGGATTTTTAAAATTCCACTCACAGAAGCGGTAAAATTATGTTTTATGAAAAAATCAGTTTTTTAACTACCACTTAGTGGTTTCACTATTCATCAAAAATTGAAAGTTTTCAGAAAAATACCAAAAATTAGGCCAAAGCTATATTTGATATTACGAACTCAAAAATGATTTCTATTTTACCAAATTCAAAACATATCAGTTGCATCAATTAATTTAAAAATTAATTCCCGTCGTCAAAACAAAAGGCGTGTTTTTAAGAGATAATAACTATCAAAAGATTGACACTTGTTTATAACTGGTTTAAATGTGAAATTACATCCAATGACCAACATTGTATTAAATTGTAAAAATATAATCTAAATATACTTTAAAACCACTCAAATTAAAAATTTATCACTATTAATTATTTCGATTGATAAATTTGTTTTAATTAAAATTTAGTAATTTTCACTATTCATCAAAATATGAAAGTTATCCGAAAATCACCAAAATTTCACCCTAAGCTAATTTCGATATTCCGAATCCATAAATGAAGTCCATTTTGAAAAATAAAATTTACAAAATTTCAAAAAGTGGTTATTACTATTCATAACGGCTAGTTTTATTAATATCTTAATAGCATATCATTGTTTAGCGAAACTTGGTGTTGGGTACAACACACGCTATCGTGGAAGGTCGTGATTGCGTGTAATTTAATCCAGGTTAGAGATGTGTGTTGTGAAAGCTCCTTTTGGTGTAGCGTATAACACAAGACATTAATGAAATTAAAAATAATATTTTTCATAAAATGTCGAGGTGTTACATTCTACCCCCCTTAAAATGAATTTCGCCCTCGAAATTCGTCGGGGTTATAAATGGTTTACTAATCGAAAGTTTCTTTAATCGAAACCCACATCGTAAAAAGGAATACCAAAACCAATCTTTAAAAACAAATTTATGAAACGTAATGGTTACCCAAATAAACTAATCACTGGGTTTCCACATAGGTGAAAATATGGATATGGAAGAGAAATCTAACCATCATGTTCTGATGGAGAGTGGTAGAGAACATGGCTATGTAAAAGCTAGCAATCACAAATCCATAAATTTGTGACGATCTATGGTACCATCTGATTATTCAGATATAAGAGCACTAGGACAACATTTTTGGTTTTCAAGATCGTTTCCCTAAAGTTGAAGAATTTGAATTAGAATAAATACTTACTTTATTTTGGTACAATCTCACTGTTGTTCGTGCCTTGAACAATTTCCACTTCATCTCTTAAATAAATGAAGTTGAATTTGTTATTCGTGAAGTGTTAGTATGACAGGTCATTCAATCCGTCTCAAACAAAAGGTTAGCAAAAGTTATTAAATATACATAAGTCATTGTTTAGTGAGATTAATCATATATGGTTCCTAAAATGGACTTATACTTCATATATCACACTGCTTAATATAATAAAACTATTTTCTACTAAACAGGGACTTCCTGTAGGCCAGTGGTAGGCGATAAAGGCCAGTTGCACTTCAGTTGTGGGTTCGATTCCCACAGCCTTTTCCGACGCGATGGGTTGTCGCCCGTCCTACAGGTTTTCCTTTTTCTAAAACTACATTACTGTAAAATCCCATCAGTAATATCGAAAAAAGTTCTATCCTTAAATGATACTTAGCATATGTCCAACATAATCCATTCCAATATTTAGGCTTATCTAAAATACTTCGGTCCAAATTCATTTATCCCCCATATATATATTGTTGGTCACATTCCAATCATGTGAATACCTCAATCATGTATTCTCTTGAAAAATGAATACCCATTGAACCATAGTGAAAACATGAATGCAGTTAAAAGTTAACACTTTCCACATACCAAAATCCTCAAAATTCTATATACTCAAACCATGATATCACTTAGTCCTTATATCAATCATGATCTCATGAATACTGTTAAACATTTCATTTTCTCGTTTTCCCTTCATTATGAGCATATCATCTTATTTCCAAAAATATCTCAATCACATTGAATACCACATTAGACCAATACATAAATATTCCAATACTCCATGATACAACATTATTTTGGAATCCCATTACATAAACACTAAATCATTCCACCACATCATTGTCATATTCAACATCGCCAATAGTGATCGCATGTGAATTCCCTTTGACCATTGCCTTAAGCGGTTGCTCATGTCGATCATCACTAACCCTTGGATTAGGGAATTAATTAGCATAATGCCCCATTTCCTTGCACTTGAAGCATTGAAGTGTTTGTGGTGCGTTCTCTACAATGTTTGCTTTATTCACATCATTAGAAACCCTTTTTCTATTACTTCGACACTCAGCTGCTCGATGACCTTATTTTCCACACTTAAAACATTTTCTAGTCCCTTTAAGACAATCTCCACCATGCTTCTTTCCACACTTTGTGCATAAGGAAACATTCATCTTCTTTTCACCATTATTCTAAGATTTCTCCTTGAACTCCATCTTTCGTTTCTTGTCAAAACCATGAGATGGATATGTAACACCAACTTTCATTTCTACCTTGATAGCACAACGCACAATTTCTTCATAGCTGTTGAAGTCTCTTATAGCTAATGCCCTTCGATGACTTAGTTTTAAGCCACTGAAAAATCAATCAACTTTACATTCAAGTTGGATGATAATGCCAGATGCATACCTTGCAAGTCTTGTAAAATTCGCTTCGTATATACCAACAGATTCATCATCCATCTGCTTCAGCTCAAGAAACTCCTTTTCCATCTTTGTTCGAAGAATATGAGGGAAGTACTTACTGAAAAACAAGTTCTTGAACTCTTCCCATTCCATGGACTCAATTTTATCTCTTGGCCACGTATTCTTGATAAGATTCCACCATTGATCAGCTTCACCTTCCAAACGATATACTGCTAAGATGAATTTATCATGGTCAGAACATTGAAGAATTGAAAATAACTTTTCAGTGGTACTGATCCATTGTTCAGCAACAAGTGGATCGGAAGTCCCACTGAAAGAAGGTGGATGTTGCCTCATGAAGGACTCAATAGAATATTGTTCCCTTCTCTGCTCATTTGGAAGTCTAGAATGATTCATAGCTTGTGTAAGTATAGGAAAAAGATTTTTCACTCTATCTCCCATAACATTTGATTGTTCAGGAGGGAAATCATTGCATTGTCCATTGCATTGATCAACACGGTTCCTTCGGGTTCCATCCATCATCTAAAACCCAAAAAGAATAGTGTGAGAGGAAAAAATCATGCTAGGGAAAACAACATTATAAAGGGGGAGTACCCTCAATATCTAACATCTTAGGTTAAATTCTAATATCGTTAGCGCAATTCTAGGACTATAACCTATACGCATACTTAACCTTAGAGACATCCCTAGACATACCTTAGAAATATCTCTAGGGACCTCACTAAAGTTCTCGCATCCTAGTTTCCAAAGGTTTACTAAACCTTTCCTCTAATACCAACTATAGAGACCCGAAGCTTGACGTACATTGACATTACATTACATTTGCGGAATACTTAGTACATAACAAAAACACACACACAAGGATCGTAATAGTTTAGTGTCTTTGGAAACTCGGAATATAATCTTCTATTCCTGGTGATAGATCTTCAACATCTCCCATAAAGATCTTATTCTTTTTATACCTAAAACCTTTCTTTATATCCTGGGGAAAAGTAAACATAAAAGGGTGAGCTCAAATGCTCCGTAAGGGTAAACAAAAGAAATATTAATCACATCATATACATAAGCACATAACTTTTGGAAATCTTAACCTATAAAAGAGATCATAATTTCATAACCTGGGATAACTCATGGAAGTGAAATGTAATCACAATAATCATAACATAAAACATTAAACTTTGTGGCATACACACATAATCATAGAGAATCATTTCTTGTTAGTCAATACTCATTGCCAAGACTATCTTAGTGGACAAAGTCCCTTTCTGAACCGAGTCACCCTCGTTTCAGTCCTGTTTCACTGAACCGGTATAACCTACCATTCCAGCCATGTCTATCTCATGAGATATAAAATCTTTACCCAATGCATTGGAGGGAGATATAGGTCCCACCCATCTCATAATGATACCATTCTTATGTGTGCCACAAAATAATAAACCATACATCATAGCATAACCCATGTAATAAGAATGGGAATCTTTAAACATCATGACATCATAAAACAATTCATATAAGATAAAGGAATTCATAAAAATAATTCCATCACAAGATATTCAAATCAATGTAATAATAGGGATAAAAAAACAACCCTATATTAACTTAGATGGAAAATAATTTTGATAAAACACTTGAACTCCATTCTTGAGGAAAATATCCTTTCTTCTTCAAAAACATTTTTCCTTTCTTAACATGTCATAAAATTTTAAACTAAAAGAAGTTGATTAAAAATAAACTTGAAAACTTGTAAAGGAAGCTTCTTGGAAATAATGTTTTAAAAATCCATTCATGCTGTATAAGTTAAAAAAACATTCTTCGTACTTTTGTCAGAAAAGTCAAAAATTTACCTCGTACGAAAAAACGACAAAAGATTCCTTTCATATTCTTTACTAAAAACTCACCGAAGGGTAAAATTGGATTTAAACTATTTTAAGTGGATGGAAACAATATTACATATTGAGGGGACATGGATGTGGATGATAAAATACACCCCAGTAAATGCCAAAGTAAGAACAATCTCGGATAAAAATGAGATTGTGATATTTCCCTTACCGTAGGTCCGATTTGCTTCGTAAGTGTCCGAACCTCCTGTATAATGATTTAAATAATGTCATTGACTTATTAAAGAATAATATTCATTGTTATTATATCATATATGGTTCACTTATGTCTCTATATTACCCATTCTTTTGTAAATTCATGTTAAAGTAGCGTTTTGGGTAAAATCATCTCATTTGTCGTTCGTGTTTTAACTTGTAATGATTCATATGATTACTTAGATAATGATTACTTAATTACAGAATATAAAACATGATTTATATATAATATATATTCAGAATATATATATATATATATAATGGATCAGTAAATGGAAAGAAATACACCATTCATGGAGACGGTAGACCGTTCGTACGCATGAACGCTGTTTTCGTTTCCTTATTGAATTGAGTTGAATTAAGTAGATGACATACATATATATACACATATATCCAGTAGCTTTATAATGTCATATATTTCATTATTATTGCTTATATATACTTTATAATAATTCTTAAATGGTTAACAAGGAGAATGAATCTCATCGCGTCGTGGAGACGGTAGTCCGTACGTACGCACGAGCGATGATATCATTTCCATAATTATTGAATTGAATTGGAGTGGATGATACAATATATAATAATCATTATGATGTTATAATAACTATTTATAGTTATTCTTTACACCATAATACCCATCCATGTAAGGTGTTGGTGGAAAAATAGATTACACCACGGCGTGGAGACGGTATTTCGTACGTACGCACGCGCGGTGATTTTATTTTTCGTAGGATGGATAAGTGGTGAATTAGGATTTTTTCATACTTATAATAACATATCAGTATATGAGTGATTATGATGTTATTACTTCATAATTAAACAACCTAAGAAGAAGAAGTGGAAGAAGAAATAAAGGTGAAAGAATTGGTAACGGAAATTACCTCTTCTTTGAAGCGCCTCTTTGAGACCTCCTCTTAGGGCACTGATATTGGTCTTTTAGGAAGACCAGAACCTCTAGGATGTTTCTAGGGAAGTGGAGAATAGATTTTGGCAGGGGTTGGCCGAGCTTTAAGTCTCAAAGTTGTGTGAGGAAGAGAGGGAGGAGGTGTCCTTTTATAAGGGAGGAGAGGGGCACCTTTGGAATAACTAAACATATTATTTTATTATAAAGTCAAGTTAGGTTTTAAATAGCTCCAAATTAATTTATATATAGGATAAGGTGGGGATGGGTCGAAATACTCTCATCCAATAGGATTTAGACATGTTTAGGTTATTATTTTAACCTTATCAATTAGATTTAACTCTAAGTTAAATAATTTAACTTTTACCGTGTCTTTTAGTTTTCTTGCCCTATATGGTTAATAAACTTACTATATCAAGGCAAAATAACCCCAAGTTGTTTATTATTAATATATATAATCTTATCTAAGCCATTTGGCCGAACCTTATATTTTTAGGAATAAAATAACAATTATTAATATAATATTTGTTTTAAAAGCTATTTTATGTCAATTTTGACACTATTTGGTACATGATTTTTATGCAATTCATAACAGAATGATAAGTTCGAAAAAAGTTAATTAAATCAATACTAACATGTCATATTAACCTATAAAATTAGTGGAATTCATAAAAAGTCTCAAATTATATTTATTTGAGTATTTATAACATCAATTATGTAAATATTTCATTAATAAGATAATTACTGCATCATCGTTGTGTCATAAATAAATTAAATTATTTAATGTCTAAAAATTACAAATAAAATACCATTATGTAGGAACACGTTTTATCTTTCTAATGAATATTTATTGTCGAATTGATCTTATGTATAACCCTATATTAAAAATGTTTTATTAAATAAACTTTGATTTTAACTCTTTTAACTCTTCTTTGAATTAAAATACTAATAAATGTCCTAATCTAATTCAAGTGGGCCTAAATGGTCATATTTTATTCCTAAGGTTGTTTTTCGTCGAATTACACTTATCCAATAGAATTAGGACATGTGTTAGGGTAATAATAATATCATTTTTACCCTTAATTACCCTATTTACTTTTAACCGTTGTAAATAAAAGTAAAAAGTTACTATTCACCAAAAATTATTTTCATCTCATTGAACCACATTTTACTTACTGACATCAATCGTGTCTCTCGGATTTTTGAAATTCCACTCACAGAAGCGGTAAAATTATGTTTTATGAAAAATTCAGTTTTTTAACTACCACTTAGTGGTTTCACTATTCATCAATAATTGAAAGTTTTCAGAAAAATACAAAATATTAGGCCTAAGCTATATTTGATATTACGAACTCAAAAATGATTTCTATTTTACCAAATTCAAAACATATCAGTTGCACTAATTAATTTAAAAATTAATTTTCGTCGTCAAAACAAAAGGCGTGTTTTTAAGAGATAATAACTATCAAAAGATTGACACTTGTTTGTAACTGGTTTAAATGTGAAATTACATCCAATGACCAACATTGTATTAAATTGAAAAAATATATTCTAAATATACTGTAAAACCACTCAAATTAAAAATTTATCACTATTAATTATTTCAATTGAAAAAGTTGTTTTTAATTAAAATTTAGTAATTTTCACTATTCCTCAAAATATGAAAGTTATCCGAAAATCACCAAAATTTCACCCTAAGCTAATTTCGATATTCCGAATCCATAAATTAAGTCCATTTTGAAAAATAAAATTTACAAAATTTCAAAAAGTGGTTATTACTATTCATAACGGCTAGTTTTAATAATATCTTAATAGTATATCGTTGTTTAGCGAAACTTGGTGTTGCGTACAACACACGCTATCGTGGAAGGTCGCGATTGCGTGTAATTCAAGCCAGGTTAGAGATGTGTGTTGTGAAAGCTCCTTTTGGTGTAGCGTATAACACAAGACATTAATGAAATTTAAAAGAATATTTTTCATAAAATCTCGAGGTGTTACAGAAACCCTGGCCATGTGGCGCCCCTCCGAGTCGCTCCGGCCGCGCCAACCCCCGGCCTATAGAACCCCCTTCCGAACTTGTACCCTCTCGGCGCCCCGAACGAACAAGCCTCACGCGCCCCTCGTGGTGCCCCGGCCAGGCCTGCTTCTTGCGCCCCTCGCGGTGCCCCTGTCGAACCAGCTTGCGGCCGTACGTGTCCATCTGGGTCAAGTCACCAACACAGCGCCCTCCGGGCTAAACTGCCCTCACGCCGACCCGCGGCCGATCCGCGCCCTCCCTACCGGTCTGCGCCCCCACGGCCCTCCGTGGCCCCTCGTGGCTTGTTGGGTTGGGCCCAGCAAGCTCCACCAAACCTAACAGGCTGGACAACCCAACGGGCCGGTCCATCCCTAATGGGTATGGATGGGTAGACCCAGACCTGGTCGGCCCAGACTGTGTCCGGCCGGGTCAGACCGGACCCGGGCCCACTACGACCCTATACTTTATTTTGGCCATATCTTTGGCACCAGATGTCTGTTTGACGAACCGTCAGTGGAACTAGTAGTCATAGAGAAAGATGGTCCCTTTTGAGTATACCCCACTAGATTTTGGGTTATTGTTGAGATACAGACAGGTTGGATCATGCATGAATCCAATCGTGCCCCCAAGATTAAAAGGATAATAACTCACAGACCGGGATCCATTTGACGCGTTTTCTGTTGCGTTGAGATCCCTATGATGTGTCAGACCTTTGAGATACTTATTAGTGTGACTTCGTGATAGTTGGAGTATCAACCAGTAGCTCGTGGAGTGTATCCTCACTATGCCGAAAGAGAAAAGAGTGGAGACCTAGTAGCCGGCTGACACCTGATGACTGCTTACTGTCGGACTTAGAGAGACTCTACTATCCCAATGGGGAGAGCTTTGTTGTGGTGGCAGACCCATGGAGGAAGAGAGTTCTTGGTGACACGGCAGACCCATGGTACTCGGAAGGAGGAGTACCTATGCAGGCTACGAGGGGGAGCGCCTGGGTGTAGCGGCAGACCCGTGGTTGGGATTGCCTTTGTGTGACATAGCAGACCCATGGTACATGACAGGAGGAGTACCTCAGCAGTCTATGTTTAGTGGGAAGTGTGATTGGTGTTGTGACATGCACACTATACTGGACAGAGGAGGTTTTCTATAGAAGCTGTGTTTCCGATAATGTGAATAAAAATCATGGTTGAGCTGAGTCAGTACTTTTTTCCCTCATGATTGAGATGGATCACTTGATAACATAAGTATTTGTATGGAAATATGCCTATATAATTTTATCTTTTGATTTCGATCTTTTTTGTTTATACTTGTTGTATTTTGTGAGACCTTGAGGGTCTTAGGGTCCCTAATGAGTATCGTTATACTCACCCCTACACGGGCTATGCCCTCACCTTGTTATGTTGGTTGTAGATGATGAACAATGCTGACTGAGGCTGAGAGTACCTGGACTGGACGGTACTCGGAGGTGGACCTTACGACTAGTCGGTACGCGGAGGAGACTAACAGACTTAGAGTGCATAGGAGGCCATCTGTACCTACCCTTCAGGTAGGAATCCCAGAGGATTACCCATCAGTTATTTTTCCTTTCCTTAGTAGTAATTTTACTTCTAGTTTTTTATAATTTATAGATGGGACTGTATTTCCTTCCCCTTTTACGTTTCAACACTCTTTTGTTATACATTTTACATAGTGTTTTGTGTCCAGCTGTGTGCTCTGTTGTGAGTTTTCACAGGTTATAAGGGCAATACCATCCCAGTTTTAGGTATTCACTTCTTTGGTGCTTGTCTCTAGCCCCTATCCTCTGGATGGAGGGCTTGGGGTAGTCACAACACGAGCCCCGGGGGAGAGGTCATGACAAATTAGTATCAAAGGAGTCATTTCTACCATAGAACATAGGACTATGATCTATATTTTCTAATAAACAATTGTGTTAATTATAGTGAGTGTGGTTTTATGTTCAGGGAGTCCAGTATTGGTGCGGCATCCGACCTATCCATACACCAGGACCCTAACATCTGATTTTTGACTCAGTGTATGAAAACACTTATAGAGTGTGTGTTTAAAAAAGTCTTCTTTATGTCTTCTCAACCAGGTCATCTCACTAGGTATAAATTTTAATCGTAGCGTACCTATTTCATTTTAGGATTCCTCCACACAGACAACCATCTAGAGTTTCGAGAATTGTACACACTGAAAGCCCACCGAGCGACGAGTCCTCGGTGCATGGCCCTTTTTTAGTAGAGGCACCATCGGTACCACTCCCCACTGGGCCACCTACACCACCATCCCCATTAGAAGACAGTGCATACTGCATGAGAACATTCAACGAGTTCTAGTGCCAGAGGCCACCCAGGTTCAGGGGAGAGACGGACCCACAGGCGGATGAGGATTGGCTTGGGGCAGTGGTGAGTGTTTTCTGACTAGTAGGGACTCTAGCAGACCTCATAGTGATTCATTCTATGAGCCTTCTACAGGAAGTAGTGGGAAGATGGTGGAGTTTGATTCTCAGGTTCATGATGAGATTATGCTTCTATGGGTAGACTTCGGGAGCCTGTTTCAGGTAGAGTTTGTCCCAACGACTCTCTGCGCAGTGCGCATACAAGAGATACATCATCTGTAGTAGGGCATCATGAATGTGGCTTAGTACTCAGTGAGGATTGCTGACCACTAACTTTACTCCACTGATATAGTGCAGGACCCATTCATCAGTGCTCGGACCTTTGAGAAATGACTCAGGCGGCAGATCACATCTACGGTGATCTCACTCAGCATCCTGACATAGGCATATGTGTTAGAGAGAGACCTCATAGTGGTGTGTTTCCTTGCTATGAAGACTCCAGCAGCGAGATCCTCCACCAGTCAACACATAGAAGAATATTCTACAACTTAAGCTGAAAAATGTCACAAAGGTCATAGAGGACCAGGCCTAAAATTGGATGGCCGCATGACTCAGGATCGGTTGTGCGGGGAACCCGAAGTGGAGACAGACAAGCCAGGAGAGGGCCGAGTTACTCATGTGTTGGGCAGGGTCACATGGCTTGTGACTGACTGATAGACCGTTCAGATGATCAGCAGAGAGTCGGAGGACCTCCCAGGCAGAGACATAGATTCGATCAAGGCGTTCCGCAAGGAGTTGGCAGACGTGGTAGAGGTGCTGGTCGTGCAGCTAGCTGTGGAAGATGATTCAAGGTGTTATCTCCACCACCACCAAGAGGTCCACCCTGACCAGATGGAGCTGGTGGATAGAGGAGAGCACAGCTCCAGGCAGCTGAGGCCTATAATCACGACGCTCCGGTGATGATACGTGGTACCATCTTTGTCTATTCCACCTTAGCTGCAGTTCTTATAGACACAGGTGATAGTCATTATTTCATTGCCACTTCCCTCATTCGGGGCTTAGAGATTCCGATGGATCCTTTGGATCGATCCTTATGGTTAGGGACTCCTATAAGAGCAGATTCAATGATTATGCTCTGGTGTCGATAGTTTGAGATTACTCTAGGAGGCGAGAGCTTCGACTGGGATCTCCTATTAGCGGCATTGAGACCTTATGACGTCATCTTAGGTATAGACTAGTTATCTATAGTCCATGCTCAAATTAACTATAGTAGGTGTAAATTGCACTGTTTCCGCACATATGGGACCAGGTTTACCTTCACTGGTGAGAGGGGAGCCTTTTCAGCATATTATGAACTTACTCGGAGGAGAGTGAGGCTGATCACTCAATAGTTGGCTAGCCTTACCCTAGGAGTAGTTGATGTGGAGAGTCGGAGCTATCTTGTAGTGGTGGAAAAGTATGCTGATGACTTCCCTGATGATTTTTTTGGTCTAACTCCTCTCTGATAGGTAGACTATTACATTGTCTTGTACCTCGGGACATCACCGATATCTACACCGGCAAATTGGATGGCTCCCACAGAGCCTCATGAGCTGCGGGTACAGGTTGAGGACTTACAGGGGAAGGGATTCATCAAGCCTAGTTTTTCTCCCTGGGCATCCCCGATTCTATTCTCTAAGAAGGTGTATAGGTGCCTGAGGCTTTGTGTTGACTATTGGATCCTGAACTAGGTGACCGTGAAGAACAAGTACCCACTCATAAGGATTGACGACCTCTTTGATTAGTTAAACGGAGCACAGTGGTTCTGGAAGACAGACCTTAGATAAAGCTACAACCATGTCAGAGTTTGAGACAAGGATGTGCAGAAGACTGCATTTAGATGTCGGTATGGCTACTACGAGTTCTTGGTTTTGTATTTCAGCATGTCCAATGCTCTAGCAGTGTTCATGGGACTCATGAATTGGGTTTTCCAGCCGTACCTCAATCGCTTTGTCGGAGTCTTCATCGATGACATTATGATCTACTCGAGTACTGAGGAGGAGAAAGCCTATCATTTGCAGATAGTACTGGACACATTCTGAGAGCAGCAGATTTGTGGTAAGCTCTAGAAGTGCCAATTCTGGATCTGAGAGGATCACTTTCTGGGACATGTCATCTCAGAGGCTGGATTTGTAGTGGATCCAGTGAATATTGAGGCGGTACTTTCTTGGGAGCCACCCAAATGTGTCACAGAGGTACGGAGTTCCATGGGTTTTTCTAGTTATTTCCAGAGGTTTGTGAAATATTTCTCCAGATTTGCAGCACCACTATCAGCCATGATGAGGAAGGGGAAATCCATTGTGTGGTCGGAGAGATGCCATCAGAGCTTTCAAGTGCTGTGGAAGAGGCTGACTAGTGCCCCATCCTGAGGTTTCCAGGGGAAGGCGTAGGATACGTAGTCTACTGTGACGCAACATGGACAGGGATTGGATGTGTCCTGATGCAGGAGTGAGTAGTGATCGCTTATGGTTTACGACAGATAATATTGCATGAGTCGAACTATATTACCCATGACCTAGAGTTAGCAGCAGTAGTATTCGCCTTGACGATGTGGAAAAAATATCTAATAGGTGAGCATTTACTATGTACTCTGATCACAAGAGTCTCATGTATATCTTCTCTCAAAAGGACCGGACCCTTAGACAACGACGTTGGTTTGAGTTCCTCTAGGACATGACATCGAGATAGTCTATACTCTTAATAAGGGGAACATTGTAGCAGATTCACTCAGCAGGAGGTCTAGTATACATATTCTAGGTGAGGTGATAGAGTAGTTGGATACTTTGCATATATCATTTTTAGATAGAGATGGAGTTTCTATCCTTCAGACTCTTGCAGTCACTCCCCCACTTATTCAGCGAGTCAGGGAGGCGCGACATGGGGATGCTGACTGCGAGACACGACATGCTCAAATATCCACAGGACAGACTCTTGATGGATTTTATGAATGTGGGGAGCACACCATCCTCTTCAGGGGACATACTATTATACCAGTGTCACTTCATGAGGAAGTGTTGAGGGAGTTCCTCACATCCCCTCTAGCAGTACATCCATGAGTGGCAAAGATGTACCAGGATCTCTGATGACAACACTCTTAGTTGGGAATGAAGAAAGTAGTTGGAGAGTTTGTCTCTCGATGCCTCACTTGTCAACTTGTGAAGGCAGAGCACCAGGTACCAGAAGGCATGGTTCAGCCTTTAAAGGTCCCATAGTGGAAGTGATATGGGATATCCATGAACTTCCTAACAGGACATCCATGTACTTCCAGGGGACATGACTCAATATGGGTGATCGTCAACCGACTCCACAAGTCGGCCCACTTCCTACTAATCAGAGAGTAGGGTTAAGTAGAGAGCATTGGATTCCTATATGTGTAGGAGATTGTGCGGCTAAATAGAGTACCGACGTCGATTGTCTCCGATCATGAAAAAAGATTTACTTCCTGGCTATAGAAGTTGTATCAGGAGGATTTTAGAACATATCTTCGTTTGAGCACCGCTTTCCATCCACATACGGATGGCTAGACTGAGTGGACCATTCACACCCTCGAGGACATGGTCTTTGCATGTGTCCTCAACTTCGGTCGTAGTTTGGAGGATCACATACCTTTGGTGTAGTTTTCATACAACAACAGTTATTACTCCACCATTGGGATTTCTCCTTTTAAGGCATTGTATGGGAGACCATGTAGATCACCTTGGTGATGGAATGACCTAGGGGAGTCAACACTAGTGGGACCAGAGATGGTACGGGCTACCACGAAGAAGGTTCATATCATCAAGGAGTAGATGAAGACTGCGTAGAGCAGGCAGAAGTCATATGCCGACAAGAGACAGAGACCTCTGGAGATCGAGTATGGCGACCATGTCTTTCTACGGGTCTCATCATGATGAGGTTTGTAGAGATTTTTCCATGGTGGAAAGTTATCTCTAAGGATTATCGGACCTTTTCAGGTCCTCGGCTGAGTTGGCGAGGTGGCATACTGCTTAGCACTTTCACCTCAATTTCACTCGTTGCATGGTGCCTTCCACGTATCCTAGATGGGGATATAAATGCACGACCCTTCTCACATCATTGACCATGTTGAGCTGGATGTCGAAGATGGGGCAACATTTACAGAGGTTCCCATAGAGATTGAGGATCTATAGTATTGGGACCTTCGTCGATGGTCGATACCTCTGAGGCACGTTCATTGGCAGCACAGGAACCTCATGGATATCACATGAGAGTGGGAGGCTCAGATGTATGCTCAGTACCCCCACTTGTTCCCTTAATTCTAGTTGTATCTTACGAGGATGTAAATCCTTGAGGTGGGGAGAATTTAAAGACTCGGAATTTCCATGTAACTTTTTTAATTAAAAGTGAAGTTTTACGAGTCCGAAAAATTTGACAGTGCGTGATTCGAAGGCCCAGTGTGCCCAGAATGAATTTATGATGTTTTATTCGGGTACGTTCAGTAAACGTACGTGTAGGTTTTTATAGGTTTTGAACCAGTGATCGAAATTGAAATATGAGGACATCGTTGAACTCACAACGCCGATATTAGCTTAAGAATACTTTCACCTCGATAGCAGTAGGTCGAGGGTGAATGTTAGTTTTTGGGTTTTTTGTCGAAATTATAAAATAAAATGAACAAACATTTTATTTTATTATATCTATGATAACCACCCATGTGGAAGTTGTAGGTGGGGACCACCACACCATAACCTCCCATGAGAAGTTATGGTGGTGGGGACCACCCGAGGCCTAAACTTCATCTTCATGATTAATTATGGTGGGGACCACCTGAGAATTTAAAACCTCCCAATTTGAATTTGTGAGCGGGGACCACCCAACCCCCCTAATTATTGTGGGAGAGGAAAACCTCTCAACTATCTCATAAAAGAGGGAGAGCCTCTTGACCTCCTCTACCTTTATTGTGCCAACGTACATGGCATTTAATGTGCCAAACAAGTGATTAATTATCATTTTTGAAATTTGTGTCAACAATTAAATAATAGATAACATAATATATTGTCTTGGCTTGGAATTTTCATTTTTGTAGAACATGGGATAAATATTGGGATAGGAGAGACCTTGGGAGAAATAAAGATCTCCAATGAAGAAATTTTTCTCCCAATGAAGAACGCTCTCCCGATGAAGAACTCCCCACCAAAGAAGAATGACCTAGACTTTGACATTCTTCCTCAGAACCTCCTTCATCGTAAGACTTGTTCGTCTACAAGGAAACGACATCTGTCATCTCATGCCAATGTCGATGAAAAAATAACACGGTATGGGATTTATGTGTTTGATTTTACATTCCTATGATTACATCCTCCTAAAAAAGAGAATGCAAATCAACTTCTAACTAGTAGATCCACCTATGTTTTCCTTTTGTGGGTTTTGGGATTAATCATTCTAGGAGGGTTTGTTGTGGTTCGTTGAAGTGAGCCAAATGCTACCACCCTAAACGCAGAGGGTGCTAACAAAACCAACATGGCCCAACCCCTCTACCATTATCTTTTGTGGGGTTCTTCGAGACAGAGGAATGTGATAATGGAAATGAAGGTGATGAAGGTAGTGGTCGAGCCCCCAGTGGCCTCCGCGACCCGCGCCGCCCCTGCGCCGCCCCGGCCGAACCGACTCTGCCACCTCAGGCTGAACCGTGCCACCCGCCAGATTCCGAACAGCCTCCACGGTCTCCACCCTTCTGGTCATGCTGACCCGGGCCAGGCCACGCCACCCTAGCCACTCCGACCACCGGTCAAACTATCCCCGACCACCCCAGCCACGCGACGCCCTTCCAAGCCTCCCTGGCCGCGCCAGCTGCCGGCCTTCCGAGGCCTAGGGAAAACTCGCACCCCAGCGGTGCCCCGGCCGAGCCAGCCTCATGCGCCCCTCGTGGTGCCCCAACTGACCCAGCCTCCCGCGCCCCTCACGGAACCCCGTCCAGACCAACTCAAGCCCTCGCGGAGCCCAATCCGGGCTCCATCGCCCATGCGCCGACCTCCGGGCTGAACTGCCCTCATGCTGACCTGCAGTCGGTCTGAGCCCTCAGGACCGGTCTGCGCCCTGTGGCTCTCCGCAACCCCTCATGCCTTGTTGGGCTAGCCCCAGCGGGCCGGGCTGAACCTAACATGCCGGCACGCCCAATGGTCTGAGCCAGACCCAACGAGTCAGGACGAGTTGACCCAGACCATGTCAGATTGGACCCAGACCCACTATGACCCTTTACATTATTATGGTCATATCTTTGGTAGCAGAAATTATTTTGACGAATCGTTAGCAGCGCTAGAAATCTTGGATCATGATGGTCCCTTTTGAGTATACGCCCCTAGAGATTGGGGTATAGTTGAGATACAGACAGGTTGGATCGCGCACCAATCCAATCGGGCCCCCGGGACTAAAAGGTTAATAACTCACGGACCGAGCGTCCAGTTGACGTGTCATCTATTGCATTGAGACCCCAATGACGTGGCAGACCTTTAAGATAATTCTTTGTGGTACTTCATGATAGTTGTAGTATCGACCAGTAGATCATGGAGCAGATCCTTCTAGTCATGAGAGAGGAGAGTGTAGAGACCTATTAGCTAGCTGAGACCTGACGACTGCTGACCATTTGACTCGGAGAGACTCTACTAGTCCAGTGGGGAGAGCCTGGTTGTGGCGGCAGAACCTATGTGGAGGAGAATGCATGGTGACGCGACAGACCAACGGTACTCAATCGGTGGAGTACCACTGGAGTCTATGAGGGGGAGTGCCTACGTGTGGCAGCAGAGCTGTAGTGGGGAGTGCCTCTGTGTGACGCCACAGACCCATGGAACTCGACAGGAGGAGTACCTCAGCAGTCAATGGTTAGTGAGAAGTGCACTTGGTGTCGCTGTAGGCCCACTGTGCTCGATAGAGGAGGAGTTCCCCAGCAGCCGTGGTTTCGATAATGTGAATAAAAATCCTGGTGGAGCTGAGTGAGTACTTTTTTGTTTTCCTCAAGATTGAGATGGATCACTTGATAACTTGGATATATATATGGGAATATACCTATGTATGTTTATCTATTGATTTCATACTTTGTGGTTTATCCATGTTTGATTTTATAAGACTTTGAGTCCCTACTGGTTATCATTATACTCAACCCTGCACGAGCTAGCCTGCACCTTATTGTGTTGGTTACAGACGACAGACAGTGCTGGTTGAGGCTGAGATTACCAGGACTGGATGGTACCTGGAGGTAGACCATACGAGGAGTCGGTACATGGAGGAGACTGATGGACGTGGAGTGCTAACGAGGCTATCTGTACCTACCCTTCAGGTAGAAATCCCGGAGGACGACCCATCAGTTGTTCTTCTATTCTTCAGTTGTACTTTTACTTCTAGTTCCTTGTACTTTACAATTGGGCTTGTATTTCTCACCAATTTTACTTTTCAACACTCTTTTTTTATACTCTTTACTTAGTATTTTTTCTCCATATGTGTGCTCTGTTGTGTGCATATATAGGTTATAATGGCAATGGTTTCCCAGTTTTAGGGAATTAAGCCTTTGGTTCTAGTCTCCACCCCCTGGCCTATGGAAGGCCGGTTTGGGGTAGTTACGGCACGTGCCCCGGGGGATGTGTCCTGACATATTATTAGCACAACAAGATCATAATAAGGAAAATGTATCATATGTCATAGATTGATGACTTGGATGGTCAACTATTATGGGACCAATACTTGTCAATGGATGATATTTGGTCTAGTTATTATCATTTATAGGTAAATAAGGTTGATTTCACGTAGACTACTTTTCATATGAGGCATAGGAACTACTAGTTCATAGTGATCTTATTTGAAATCACTAATTCATAACAAATATTCATGAAATTATTCAATAGGGTCTTTTTGTATTACCTCAATAATTTTTTATAGTCTTTATTAATTATATTATTATCTAAGATAAAATTAAGGTGGATCATGGGGAGTATTTAAATAATATACTGAATACATTGTGTAAGAAAATTTATTTTCAATGTAATGTAAATTTGAGACGTTGAAGGAGGAAGTAACTTTCATGGGGAATATTATTTATAACAAATGGATATCTATGGATCCATTAAAATAGATGTAATTAGAGGATGTAACATAACAATATCGATGAAAAAACGTAAAGTTAATATTGATTATTTGTGTATTATCCTCAATTTCTTTTAAAAATATCATGATTTTCAAGACCACTAACCATAATTACATGGATGGAAGTCAAGTTCTTCTAAACCAATGAATGAAAGGAATGATTTAAACGGATGACTTTGTGCCAAAACACTAAACCTATTCTAACATCACCCACTACAAGGGAAGTATTTTTTATCTACAATGATTTTTACAATAATATTATGGAGTTTGTGCTCATGAATGATGAAAATTTGACAACTAATGTCTCATGCCAATTAAATATCCCTGAGAAGAACTATCAAAACCATTATCTAGAATTGGATATAGTGATCTTTATAATGATGATTTTTTGACATTATATCAATAGAGAAATGTGTGATATATGTATGTATTATATAATCCTCACATATATAGGCACATAAAATATGTATAATATGCACCAATGAAGGTGGATAGATCAGATCAAGAGTTATGATTTCTCACACCATTACCATCCTATGAAGGCAAACAATGGGGTAGATTCATTAAGTTTAAAGGATCCTATAACCCTATCCATGAAGAATATTTAGAGAGATCCAATATTATTGAATATAAAATGTATGGAAATGGGAATAATAAAAGGATATTCTTCATATATAGATTAAATAAAGTCTCAAGAATCTATTCTTGTGTATATCAAGGAGGCCTATAAAGATGATGAGGTGAAATAGAAAAGTGGTATAAAATATTATAGAGATAAAATTTCATAAATATGGAGTTTTAATGATTGGATCGTGGATATGTTTCCTAGAAAAAAGATCAATTGATTGAATTTCGTGATGATGTGAATATATCTTCCTTCTCTACTCATCCAGGAATCACCAGGATGACTATAGTCTTAAAGAAGAACTTTTAGTGGGATAATGTGAAGAGGGTGATTTTGGTGTTTTTATCTCGATTCATGGTATTCCAATAAGGTAAGGAAGAAAGATGAAATTACAAGGATATTATGTAACAATATGCCCTTCCAATATAGAAATGAGAAAACATAACCAGGGATTTAATATTATGACTCCCTATATCGCATAATGGAAATACCACTTTCTCGATGGTAGTTGATCACCTTACAAAGGCAGGACATTTCATTTCAATTAATGAATATTTATCTCATGAACAACACACTAAGTTATAAATAGGGAATTTTTAATTTATAATAAAGTATAAGTCTCTATTATATCTAATCAATATATGATTTTTACTTCAATGTTTTAGAGAATCCTTCCATAATAATTGGATATATATTACTCTACTTCAATAATGATTATCGTCCATATATAGATGGTTAGTCTGAAAGGACCAAAAAAATATAGTGGAAATTATTAGATCATTTTAAATGAATTTCAAATTTTATTGGAACCATATACTTCCACTAATGTATTTCTCACATAAAAATAATTTTAATTCTGCCATTTGAATAAAACCTTATTGAGGCTTTTTATGGTAATAGATATCAGACATTGAAATTTTGGGATGAATTGGCAGATATGAGAGTTTGAAGTTAACTGATTGTATACATGAAATTATAATGAAGGTTCAAACCATTCACTATCATTTGAAATTTGTACAAATTAAACAGAAAGTAAACACATTCAATCATCAATGTCACTTATAGTTTGAGGATGGAGAAACGTGTGCATTCATATATCACTATGGAAGAAATTCATGTGCTTTGGGAACAAAGGAAATTTTATTCCATGATACATTAGCCCCTTGGATATCCATGATGGTATTAGATTAGTGTCCTATCCACTATCGCTCCATCCAAACCAATTTCAAGTAAATGACATATTTGATGTATTACTCTTGTGGAAGTAAATATTTGATCCGTCACATGTATTGAATCCAGTGGTGGTATCATTAGTGAAAAATGTTATATTGGGGAGCAGTTGGTGAGGTTCTTATATTGTAATGATAAAATTCTATGAAACAATACAACTCACTCGGTCAAAGTTTTTTTGTGGAACTACATGTTCATGGATGCAACATGGGAACCGAAAGAGGAAATGAATCTAATGTACCCTCATCTGTTATACTATATTAAATGAAAATTTTTAGAGAAATAATTTTGAATGGGGGATTATTATATTGACGCTAATATTTATAAATTAAATTCCCTTTTGAATGAATAAATTCATTATAATGTAATTTAATTTTATAAAACACATACATTACATTGGTTATTTTGAATGATTATATAATCTATCAAATACAAAAGATCATTAGGCATCCTAAATTTTGAAAATATTGTCATTGTATAGTGACCTCTATGAATAGTATATTAAGTGTAATAATAAATTCCAATTGACATAGATGAAAGAAGTGATGACCATATCTGGTAGGATTGTACCCTACAATTCCCATTTATCATAGATTCCAAGGGATATAACATCATTGGAATTTTCCATCATCTAATCCCTTATTGATACTAAATAACTAAAGCTTGAGTGAAAAAATTTAAAGATAATTTCACGCTCTTTTATACCATGACCCAAACCATGTTCATTGCACCACCCCTTGAAAATATCATTATCACGTATCATACCCAAAGGGAATTCTATGGTCTAATAAAGGGTTTTGTATCTAGACCCAAACAGTTTGATTTTTTTAATTTTATTTCTATAAAATAATTATTATAATTATTAATTTTTATTATTAATTTATAAAATATAAAATATTTGTTTTCATAAAAATTATATTCTGATAAAAATGGAATATCGAGTAAAAATATATATGATTTAAATATATGTTATGTAATTATAAATTATAATGATAAAAAAATTAGTATAATATGTTCTAAAAAATGTATCCATGAAAAATTATTTATTTACAATTTAAAATATAGTTATTGGAAATTTTTGAATTAATTTTCTAAATCATTAGTGAATCCTCCAAAACATGTTTTTAATTTTATAGTTTTAAAATAAATTATTTATATACATGACTAACATAGATGTAATGAAGAGAAATTTTTTGTTCTCACAATTTTAAAAAAATTATTAAAATTCAATATTAGTAGAATATATTGGATAGAAAAATTTGTATGTTTATTTATTTGATTACTTTATCATATTGATTCCAAAACCACTATTTCAAAATTCATAATGAAATCTCCTTTATTTCTATATATAAACCCATCCAATTTCCCAATCATCCCTACTAAAAACTATTATTTCATGAATTTAATCTACATTAACCCCAATATTTCCCTCCCAAGGTTCCCTAATGCTCTTAATAAGATCCTCTCTATATTATAGATGCACTATATCAAGGAAAGGGCTCCTTTCCTTCTCTTTATTCAAGAAAATTCTTCAAATTATGCATGTTTTTCAAATTTTTATATTGGGATATGTTTTTTAACTTCCCTATTACTGTAATTATTATTTCAATGTGATGATAGATCCATTAACCTCTAAATTATCCATTCTATGAATCTATATGTATCTCCTTTATGTTGTTGAAATAATCCTATGATTATCTATGACAAACATTTTTATGCTGAATACGCATTCCCATTTCCATTCAACGGTACACATATTGATTTACCTATCCTTAATTTCATGTAGATTTCCATTTATGTTACCCAAACACCATAATATTAGTGTAAATTTTATAAAAATATCCTTATGTTTTATGATATATGTAGATCACTAATCGTTGTACATAATAAGAAAGTAATGGGTGGGGCCAAAATTATATACCCCTCAAATGCATTCGGTAATGTTTCTATCTTACGAGATACCATTAATAGTGAACAAGATGTTTTCCTTATAACACTATGTCATATTTCTTTGTTAGTTATCATTGACATATGTTTATAATTTTATGTTATATATTTCTTCAACATTCATACATTTCGTTTATTATGTCAGGTTAAATCATGCCACATTTTTCAATATTTTTTTTCCATCCCATCTTATGTTACAATGATATGCCTATTGGGTCACATGTAACAGTTTACCTTATGATATTATTTATTTATTCCCATAGAAGAAAGTATATCTAACCCCATAATTAGATAACTCACTTGGTTATCCCATTTAGTTTTTGATGCTTCGATTTAATCTAAGGGAATATTATAGAGTTTAATTTTATCTCATTGTAATTAATTACATATATTTATGTTATGTATCTAATTAACCAAACACAAGGTCTAATAGACTTATTGGGTTATATAAAGTTATATTTATTTAATAAATATTGAATTAACATGTATTAAAAATTTAATTGTCATTCATTTCCCCTTTATAAGTAAAGGAAATGAAACTTCTTTGAATACACTATTTTCCATAATCGAATCAAATTATTTATGGCTCAATCATACTGAATGTTGGAAATAATGGTTTTTGTGGTGATATTGGGTCATGAAAACATATAACACTAATTTATACACGTGATTTAAACTTATTTTATGTCATTTAGTACTATAAATTAAATTAACCTTTCCATTTTTATTATAGTAATGAGTTTTTACCGAATAAAATAATATTTTACTAAAAATATAAAATAATTACCCTAACCAAATTTGAAGTCGATGAAAAAAATTACTCTCCATTTAATATCATTCAAAATGTAAATAATACAAAATTCACATTCCAATTGTAATTTTATTGTTTCCTCTGGAAATGGGGATGACCTTGTTTGTTTAAGGTTCAAACATTCCAATTGGTTTCTAACAGGTTTGTTCGTATAACTGGATACATCCAATATTTCTATATCCATTTGGACCTACTTTCCAAAGGTAGGTGCTCATTAGTTGTAAACTGAAAAGCCTTAAGAATTTTCATTGGTTGGTAGGATGGATGTTCAGACTCATCACACCTTTTTGGGGGGAATTATTGACTACTACGAGAATCTCTTTATAGATTTAAGTTATGTTCATGAATACTTATTAAATTACCACGTGTGAAAATGAGAATTCCTTTAGATCTAACAATCAATGATTGATATGTATGAGATTTAGAGAATATTTTATATGTATTTGAGGTTCTTCATCGATTGTGAATCATCGGTATTTTTTAGAGATTCTTAGTCAGTAGTGTCCTTCCATAAATTTTATAGAGATATCTTGGTCATTATGATAACTATACTGGTTTTAAAGGCACTCAGTGGGGCACTTGAAGTTTATTATCGTTCAGAAGGAAATGGATTATTTTAGAGTTATGATCATACCCGCAGATGGGCTACCTACGTATCCTTATTTAGAAAAGGAATCTGAACCCACGTAGTTCGAGAAAATAAGTATAATATTTATGTATGATTGATGGATCAAATAAAGATTACATAATTACTTTTATGCTCTAAGGTCATGTGATTCATGCTCGGTGTGAGAAACAAGAGGTATTGGTAATACCTGACGATTGTGCCATGAATGCTGAAATCATAACAAATGATATGGGGCTAATGTATGTATGAATGCCCAGATAGATGAATATTAGGATTTACTTCAGGGAAGAAACCTGGGAACAAGGTCCATAAAGGTATATGTGCTTTATGGAGACTTGGATAGTTAACTTAGGAATTAATCCTAAGAAGGATGCCCGAATTAGAGGGGAATTATGATTGGGTTTTATTCCTGATAAGGAAGTCCAAATAAAAAGAAATTAATACTTGTTAAGAGAAATAATGACTGGGACTTAATCCTGAGAAGGAGGCCCAGGTTAAAAGAACTTGTACTGGGGCTTACTCCTGAAAATAAGGCCAAGGTTAAGAGAACATGAACTAGGGCTTACTCTTGAAAAGAAGGACCAGGTTAAGAGAACATGGACTAGAGCTTACTCATGAAAATAAATGTCAGGTTAACATAACTTGGACTGGGTTATACTCTTGAAAAGAAGGCCTAGGTTAAGAGAACATGGACTGGGGAATACTCCTAAAAAGAAGGCCAATGAATAAGGGACTTGGGGCTTAATCCTAAGGAGGATTCCCAGGTTAAGATCTTCTCATCTTAAAGGACGAGGATGAATGAATGAAATCTCTCACATTAGTGATATGAAAATAATCGAATCAATAGGTTTTGAGAGATGTTCCACATAATTCCTTTCAGACAAGGAAGAAAACCAAGTAATCATGCCATAAATGGCTTTGAAGAAGGTTATGAAAGATAAATCTTGAAGAGGATATGTGGATTTGAAGAAAAAAGCTAAAATAGGCAGGTGGGTCACCCCAAAAGCGGTAGGTGTGCAGGTCCTGTTTGGGCGCGCATGTCCTGGTTACGCAGGTATACCTGCGCGGCACTGGTTTACATGAATGTCTGTTAACCAATGGGGTAATACTTGGGCGAGACATGACTCATGCACTTAGTATTATCCTTAAAGGTTTTCAAATGGGTGGTGTGAAGGTTCTGTTTAAGGGATAAGGCGGTGCGCAAGTGTGACCATTTCTCTTAAGGGTTAGACACTAAGGCGCATAGGTGTTGATGAATTTCAATAATTAGGCCTTGTTCCCCCTATTTAGATATTCCATTCCAGGTATGAAATTACCTTACAAGTGTTCGGAAGAATTCAAGAAGAGACTAGGGCACCGAGAGATGAAATCTGAGTTTTTGGATTTTTCGTCCTCGAAATTGGGGGCCCACAAGGGGTATTTATAGGCTTCTGATGTCCTTGGGCGAAAATCAAATAGGGCGTGCAGGTACACCTGTGCGACCATCTTTGAACAAGCACGACCCATGCTTAAAGAAATCCATGTTCATGCCTTTGTCGATTTTTTATGTTTCCTCAAAGGATGAATCCCTTTGTGTTTATGGTATTTCGATTTTCATTCGTTAGACTCTTTGACCGAATGGAGTGTCAACAAAAGTCCCCCCTTAGAGTTGGATCTGAAAGGAAAGAGTATTTGACTCTGAGGTAAAGGAGAAAACCAAGTAATAATGGCACGCAAGTTTTGATCGTGCAGGTAACGGCGCACAGGTTTCTAGTCGCGGAGGCCTCGGAGCAAAGGGCTAATCATGTCATGCTTCTGCAGAGGTATTTTGACCCACGCGGTGATACATGGGTGCCAAAACCTACGAGACCCAATTTCACATGCGCGCCAACATTTGAATTGCGCACCGTAATGCCTTAGCCATTTTTTCACTTTTCTTCACAAATTTTATGAAAAATCAACTAACTTAAGAGTTAATTATTTGACGTTTGTGCAAATTCAATGGCTCCTAGAAGAATTGGAATGGCTGATGAACTGTCTAGAAAGATAATTGATGATATGATGAACATTGTTGGCCATGATTACTATGATATATGTGAAATCACTCTCCTAGATTTGGCCATGTACTTGAAGAAATTTCATGTTAATTTCCCACAAAGCATCTACCTGCCACTGTATGGCCATGGTCATCTGCAAGGAGTCAACATTCCAGATCCAAAGAACTATCTTCCTAAGATGTAGTTGGACTAATACTCCTCTATCTTGGTTATTTTGTGCCTTAAGAGTAGAAATAATGGTGTGAAAATTCAAATTTCCACACCATGCCATATCTTTGAAGATATGAAAATGGAAACCCCATGGGATGATATTTTTTCCGCTACTGGTTGGTGGAGAGAAGACTATCATGGCATTAGAACTATATCTGGAAAGATTACTCTCTCCAAATAGCTCTTTACTTCTAATGCTCCATTCTCAAATCCTTGTATCCATCTTCAATGTCTCTTCGGATAGAAACAGAGTCACCTTTTGATTACTAGAATATTTTCTCAAACCGCACTCATGAACATTCATTTACAATTGTTCCAAGAAGAGCTGGTATCACTGCATCTCTTATTGTATGAAGTTGAATGAGTGAATTCCAGGTGGCTGATGATGATGCTTGGGATGCCGTAAATCAAGTGAAGAGTTATGTTGATAGCCTTTAGTAATTCTTGGAAAATATAAGAGACTCTAGTCTGTGGATTTCCTTCGAACTCTTATGCATCAATGAAGAACACTTTCATCTTCAATCATTTGTGCATGCATTTTCTTTCTACCTGCTTTAAATTTTTACCTAATCCAATGGTCCTAGTAATAATTGTTTTATTTTTACCAGTACTATAAAAATAACCCTACAAACATTGAATCTTTTAATTGATTAATATTACCTAAATCATACGAAATTTATGTTTAGTGAGCGGGGACTTCACTTTTGTTCAGAGTTCCCTTTTCTTTTGTGGGCTGTTTAAAGTCATGCACGTCGGACAAAAAAAGGCTAATGTTTAAGGTCTAAATATCTTTGACCAAATGGATTAAAATTGACCCAATTCCTTGAAAATTTATCTGAAAACATATTACCACACTCAATTATGTGGGAAAATATGTAAATTATGACTTAAGAAATTTCGAATATGAGGAATGATATGGAAATGGACTAAGAGGCATCAGAAGAGGTATTTACTAAGAGTGAAGATACCATTATTTTAAAAACATGTTAGAGGGTTGAATTATGCAGGGACACTAAAGGGCATTGGCTGCATAGTCAAATAATGGAATGTTTGGGCTGACACGTTTGTTATGTAGACTACGTATGCAAGGCTGCCAAAGGAAATGTGCTACATATTCTGGCAAAAGAACTCTCAGAAATTTAATTTTCTACTGCTAAAAATGCAGGGAATGTTTTTGGAGATTCAAATTTTCCAAAGCATAGAGTTTTTTGTATGGAGAGAGTTACTTGAGTATGGAGAGGATATTTCCAAACAAGATTTTCTATAAATTGGAATAATGTCAATCCTATGAAGGTCTTACCCGTATGGAAATACAAACCATATACTTGAATACTTTCATATCCTGAAAAAGATTATGGAAAAAATATGTTATGGATGGATACTTTCTCTGGATCCTTACATATTTTCGATTAGAGAAATAAGGATAGAAAGAGGGTTTTCTACCAATAATGAAGTTACCACTATTTGAAAAACCTATTAGGGGGTTGAATTATGCAGGTCCACCTAATGGAATTGGCTACAAAGTCAAATAATAGCATCTTTTGGCTGACAGGTCTGTCATGTGGACTGTTTATGCAAGGCCACCTAAGGGAACATGCTGCACAGTCAGGCAAAAGAACTCTTAGGTATCCGACATTTTGTGACTAGAAGTCAAGAAAAGGGTTATGAAGATCGGAAAGTATTTATTGTCAGGAGTATGACACATCAAAATGGGAATTTTCCAATGTATGTAAAGATACATAGGACAATGCAAACCAAAATCATGGTGTGGCTGGGTCATGAATTGAGGTGTTGGACATCACTACGTATCCCATAATGACGAGAACCAAGCCATACGTAGTTCTTGAAATACAGTTTAACGCCATGTGGGATGGGAGTGTAGGAGATCATATTTTAGGGTCATAGAACTCGGAGCATAATAATGAATACACAGTGTGTGTTTGTTATAAAACTGATGTGAATCAAAACCATGGTTTTCATACCACATTCATGTTTTCACAAGGGGACTTTTCAGCCAAGGGACTGAAAGTGGAATTTGGGGTTAGGCCCAAAGACTTGGGGCTGGATTCGAGGGATGCTTGAATGTTCCTACATATCCCATAAGGATGGGAATCAAGCCACACGTAGTTTTTGAAATACCCTCTCTACATATTTTCTTCATACAAGTGAAGGGTGAAAGGGGACTTTAGTGCACTGATGATTTGACCCAAGATAAAAGGTTCAGGAATTTCCATGAATGCACGTAGTCTTTAGAATATAACATGATTGGAGATCAAGGTAAATATTGATTCCCTCTCAAGTGAGGGTGTCAAAGAATTTTGTAGTTTATTTTTGTATAGGACAAAAGTGTTGTACAGTTTAACATCATATAGCAAGGAAAAAGGTGAACCAATGTGAAGATATTGATTCTAGGGGCAGATTCATGAATCAACATCATATGAGATAGAGGTGAAACGATGTGAAGAAATTGATTTTAGGCTTGAACCTCATGAGGATTCCTACGTACCTAGCCTAGAAGACAAGGATCAAAGTATTCATAGTTCAGTTGAAGAATGAATTGGTGATAAAGTTGTTTTTGAGGACAATGATCTAAAAAAAGTGTTGGTACTTACGCATGGTTAGCGACCCAGAGAGGGTGTTATGGTTGAATTTTACTGTAAGCTCATGTGAGTCATACTCAGTGTAGGAAACAAGAGGTATCAACAACCCTAACGATGCAGAGTTTAATGTCATGTTGGACAATAGGGACTATGCAGTTTAATGTCATGCAGTAAGGACAAAAGAGGGGTTTTGTAGTTTAATGTCATATAGCAAGGATGGGTGCTACACAGTTTAGCGTCGTTTAACATCATGTTGGACGTATTAGGGACTTTTTCAAAGTTTAATGTCATGTTGGACGTTGGGGTGCTGTATAGTTTAGAATCATGTAGCTAGGACATAAGAGGGACAATACAGTTTAACGTCATGTTGGATGATGTCACAATTTAACATCATGTTGGACGTTGCCACAGTTTAATGTCATGTTGGACAATGGTGAGAATATTTTAGGGTCATATGAATAGACTGGAATGTTTTATTTTTGTTATAAAAAATACTTCTCCAGAAATATAGCATTTTTTGGAGTCCTGATGAGTTCTCCATCCATTGAGATTAAAGAATAAGCTCTATTGGAGTAGAACTTATGTATTGAGTAAGGTCCTTCCCATTTTGGCTCAAGCGTGGGAGGTTTCTTTCCTGATATCATTGGAGTTCTGAGAACCAATACCAGTTCTCCTAGAATGAATGAATGAAGAGGATCCTTTTTGTTGAAAGCTCGTTATATTCAATTCTGATAGACTTCTAAGTGGTGCATGGTGCACAATCTTTTTTCATATAATTGTTCCAATTCATCCAATCACTTTTGAGATTGTTCATCTGTAGATGACTGATCACAAATGGCTTCTCTGAGCGAGGGTAATTGAACCTCAATGGGAAAGACTACTTCTGTTCCATATACCAATGAATATGGAGTTGACCGCATTGCAGTGCGGGTGGTGGTCTGATAAGACCATAAAGCATGAAAGAGATTATCAATCCATGATTTCTTATCTTTATCCATCATCTTTTGTTGTATGTTTTAAAGAGTCTTGTTTAATGATTCTATTTGGAAGTTGGCCACTACATGATATCGAAAGGAATGATTGGATTTGATGTTGTATTCTTGATACAATTTTCATACATTGGATGAACAGAAGTTGGTGCCATTGTCTTTCAATATGGTATGAGGGACACCAAATCTGGTAATGATGATAGACTTGATGAAGCTAGCAATGCTTTTAGAACTGACTTCTTTCAGAGGTATTACCTCTGTCCATTCGGAAAAGAAGTCAGTATCAGTAAGAATATATATTTAAACTGCTTGGATGTAGCTGAAGGGTAAGGTCCCCCTACATCCATTCCCCATGTGTAAAATAGCCACGAGTATTTCGGTGTATGAAGAAACTCTAGGGGATGATGAATGATATTGAAGCATATTTTGAAAGAATGAAACTTCATTGTGAAATCAACACAATCTTGTATCATTGAATGCCAAAATTACCCAAGCCTTCGAATTTGATCAGATGGTCTATGACCGGACTGATGGGCACCACAGACTCCTGCATGCACTTATTTCATGAAAGCCATTGTCTCTTCACCATCAATGAATCGGAAGAGAATTCCATCAAAAACTCTTTTGTAGAGAATTTTCTCTTGGTGATCTGGGATATCATAATGAGTAAAATCGACCTCACGTCTCCATACTTGTTATTTCTTGGCTCTATCAGGTGGGAGTGTTCCATTTTGAAGATATTCCCTGATAGGTGTCATCCATCTCGTATTATGAGCAAATGGTTCGGAAATGGGACTAATTTCATTGATTTCCTCTGTTCTGGTTTGAATATAAGGTGAAATTATATGATGGTGGGAAATACTGATGATTGTCTCATCCAGATTTGGATCTGCCAGAGCTGTGGCAATATTAGGTAGTGCATCAGCTTGGGTATTTTGTGATCACGGGACATAAGAAAATGTCGGTTCCAAAGGAAATTACACCGTTAACTCTCTGACGTAATCATAAAAAGGGATTAACTATTATTTTCTGATGGCATAATCCCCATTTACTTGTTTGATTACCAGGTCTGAATCACCTTTCACCTTTAAGTGATTCCCATGTGCCTGAAGTGCCAACTCCAATCCGGCGTTGAGAGCTTGGTATTCTGTTTCATTATTTGTATCACCTTCCCACAATAAGAATGAAGAGGGTAGCACTACCTTTTCAGGGGAAATAATAACAATTCCTAACCCACCATTATTAAATTTATGATCTTCCATTTTCTTCCCTCTTGGACTTCTGGAAGCACCATCAAAGTACATTTCCCATGTGTGAAGATTATCTTGAATAGAAAAGAATTATTCATCATGAAGTTCAATATCTAGAGATGTATCTTCTAATGAAGGATGTTGAGAAAGGAAATCAGCCAGAGTTTGGCCCTTTATTTCCGTTTGAGACACATACTGGATATCAAATTGTTGCAAAATAACTGCCCACATTTCCAAACGTCCTATAAGCATTGGACAGATAAGGATAAATTTTAACGGGTTATTTTGAGATACCAATTGGACCTCGTGATGTTGTAGGTAGTGTATCAATGTCTGAACTGCAAATATTAGTTCTAGGAAGCACTTTTCAGTACATGAATATTGGGTTTCTGCTTCATGCATAGTTCGACTGAGATTGTAAAGGCTATTTTCATTCCCAGCATCATTCTTCTGGGCAAGGAAGGCACCCAATGATCACTCTAAAGCTTTCAAATAAAGAATAAGTGGTCTTCCTTCAACAGGTGGCATTAATAATGGTGGACTCAAGAGATACATCTTGAGAATATTGAATGCCTCTTGAAATTATTCAGTCCACTGGTAAGTGACTCCCTTCTTCATCAATTTGGTGAAGGGTAAACTTTTGCCTTCCAATTTGGCGATGAAATGTTGAATATAGGCTAAGTGTTCTTGAAGTCCTCTCAATTCCTTTAAATTTTGAGGAGGTTACCTACCAAGAATTGAATTTTCCTTCTCAGGATCAACGTTGATGCAACGATGGCGTACAACAAAGCCGAGAAAGTTTCCTATGGTTACCCCAAAAGCAATATTTTAATGGGTTCATCTTCAAATTGTGTTGTCGAAGTATGTGGAATATGACTTCCAAATCAGCCAAGTGATTAGAAAGTTTTCTCAATTTAACCACCAAATCATCCACATAACATTCAAAAAACTTCCCTAAAAAGGGTTTGAAGATACGATGCATGGCACGCTAATATATTGCGTCTGCATTTTTCTGGCCAAAGAGAATTACCTGATAGAAAAACACACCCTAAGGGGCTTTGAAGGCTGTAGATTCTTCATCTTCTGGTTCCATTTGGATTTGATTCTACCCGGAATATCCATCCATGATGGAAAGTGCTTCATAGAAAGCTATTGCAACAATTAAGAGTTCTGTGACTGGAAGTGGAAAATCATCCTTGGGAAAATGTCGATTAAGATATCTGAAATAAATGAAAAATATAATTTTCCCATTATTCATTTTCACAGGGACAACATTATCCAACCATTTGGATTATTGAACTTCTCTGATGAAGTTAGCTTTGATATGATTATCCACTTCAGCTTCAATTTTGGAAGCATATGTTGGGTGTGTTTTTCTCACGGCTTGCATAAATCCTTGAAGTTCTTCTGGAAAACCCAAATTATGAGTAGAAGCATCAGGATCAAGCCCTGGAATATCCGTATAGTTATAAGGAAATATATCTAGATTTTTCTTTACAAATGAAATATACATTTCTTTCTTGTCAGGAGTCATGTCCGCACTAATTAAAGTGGGGCGTGGATCTTATTTTGTACCCAGATTTATTTCTCGGAGCTCATCTACAGTGGAAGAGAGACCCTCTTCAAATGATGGAGGAGCATCCCTGAGATCCTCATCTTCTTCTTCAACATCTGTTATTTCACATGTTTATACATGCATAGTATATGAAGAAGAAGAAATAACATGATCATAAGGGATGTTAAAATTTGAACTTCTTAAAGAAGAAGCTTCCAATTTTGACCCTATTGATGGTGAAGGGTCTATCTTGGGTAATAAAGAGGAGATAATGGATTGAGAATCGACACCATCGTTCATCTCTAACATTTTTATAACCTCTTCTTGCCTGGTTGGTGAATTATAGACTTGCTGGATTTTAGTGGATGAAATGAAGACATCTCCATTTGAGCTTTCATCATTGCTTGGTGAATCAGCAATTTTTCCCATGTTGTCTGGCTTGATTGTCGTAATTGACATTATGAATGTTTCCATAAGAGTATTTGGATTCAGGTCTATCCTGTTAATTTGACTGATAGGCGACACATAATCTGTAGTCACATGTGTGAATGGGTTTACTGGAATCTTTTCCAAACCATATGGAGCATTGACTTTGGTAACCTCCCTTGTTGTGGATTTCTCCTTTCCCACCATGTGATAGAATTCTGCCTCAATGTATTGAGATTAACATGTTTTTAATGGGGAATTATCACCATAAAATGTCCCAATTTGACCATTGAAACAATATTTGAGACATTGATGGTATGATGAAGGAATAACAGCATGATGATGTAGCTAAGGTCTTCCAAGAAAAATGTTGAAAGCTGTGTCATGATGAGAAACCATGAAATATGAATTGGATAATAGATATCCAAACTGAGTTCTGAGTGTGATCTCACCCAGAGGTTCCAGTTCATTTTTATCATATCCTTGAAACATCAAAGTAGAAGGAGATAAATCAGATTCAGTGAGGCCCAATCAATGAAGTGTACGAATGGGGATGAGGTTGACTCATGGACCATTATCAATGAATGCTCTTCATATGTCTACATCATTTACCTTTCTAGATAAATACAATGGTCTAATATTTCCATGCAAAACATCATCTTCATCTTCATCTGTGAAAGATATCACCGCATGGAATTCTGCAGGATTATTCTCTACATGGTAGAATTCTGCCCCAAAAATTTCAGTTTCGAATTCCTGATGACTTGACAAAGCCTCAATGAGTGCCTTTCGAAGATCCTTTGATATATTCAAGGCATCCAGAATTGACATCTTGGAAGGTACTTGGGAGAAATGTTTCAAGACATCATATTTTTTATCCAAAGGTCTGCGTTTCCAAACAGGAACATGTGGTTTTGTAGGTGCCTTAGAAGTTGATTCTTTGGAAGTAGATGCATCTTGTATCGGGGTAGGAGTTGGAAATAATCCTGGCTTTAGAAGATTAGACCAAATTGGTCAATTTACCTGCTGGGAAGAAGAATGTGTAACCTCTAACTAATCCTCCAGAATAATTGTGTCAGGACTGAATCTTCCTTGCATGGAAGAACATTCTTTTTCTTGTTGAGTTCGCTAAAGGGCTCTGCCACGAGTTGCTGCTGCATATACAGTTCTACGAGGGGTAGAATTGGAATAGTGTATTCTAGGATATCCACGTCTTCCTCTGTATCCCAGACATCTGTAACTCCCTCCAATTCATTTTCCTAACACATGGAACTCATGCTCATCAAGATTGAAAATGTGAATAGAATAAGGATCGGTTAAGAGAATCATGTTAACAAAACAAAATATCAACACTTCATCTGATGAAGACTCTACATGATTATCCAATTTAGGTTGTTCCATTTTGGGGGACGGTGCCCATGGCTTTGATGTAGATGGAATTAAATCTTCCAGAGTCAAATACAAATTGGGCTTTGACACGATTTTATCTTCTTCTTATTGTTCCTTTTTCTTTGAATTATGCCGCCCCTTTGTGGATTTTTATTTTGATGAAGGAGGTCTTGCTATGGAATTCATAGCAGAAGACACAATTGGTTTCTCTAAATGCATTTGCAAAATGGCAGGAGTTTGGTTGATCGTTTTCCAGACCCTCCAATTATCATCTTTCGGCACATTATTTTTTTTGACATCCTACCACTCACCTTATTCCTCTGGATTTTTAGAAGTAACACATGGTACCAGAGCTGAAGAACCATTTTGTGTGACCTGTCCCAAGTCCACCATCCTTTGTAGGAGGTTTTTGATGACAAAACACTTTTGAATGGGATTCCCCCAATATCTGATGAAAAGGGAAATAGTTGGGATGGTCTTCATCTCCTTCCTTGTTCAGCCTTTTGGGCCTTGTAAATTGAAACAAATTAGTTTCCAGAGCCGAAATGAAGTAACCCGGAACTTGTTCATTTCGGAAATAATAATGTTTTCTCTTCAAATCATCAAAGTGTTTCTGTCTTTGATCTCTTTGATTATCTTGATGAAAAGGAATCTGTTTTTGACGCTCAAGAGGTGGATCCCTTCGATAAGATGAAGGTTTTGAAGTTGAAGCAGGTACATGTGCTTGTTTAAGTGTAACTGTATCAGTCTCTTCTTTACCCATTCTCCTTCATGAAGCTGATGGAATTACACAAGTTTTATCCTTAGTCTATGTAAGAGTGTCTTCGATCTGTTGAGCGATTGAAGTAAGGTCTCAAAACCCTCATGTGCAATTTACAGGGATCAACGGTGTGTGTAATCCATCATGGAAATTTTACACACTAATTGGAAACAACTATTCTTGAGGGAGTGCTAAGCTTAGGGAATATGTTAATCCATTCCAGCAGGTAATGAAATCTAAAACTCATTCATTCTCCCTTTTCCTTAAATTTGTAAGATCAAAAACCATTTTCTTTGTCAATGTTGAGTTAAATTGAAGAAGTAATCGTTGACGAAGATCTTCCCACCTAGTAATTGATCGGGATTGAAAGCTTGTATACCAGATAAAGGTAGGCCCTTATAATGACTATACAAAACACCTGATATAAACTGCTTCTTTTTGCTTAGGAGTTCCCATCATAGGATCACAACGAGAAAGAAAATTCATTAAGTGTTTCTCTGGGTCTCCCGAACCATTAAAGATTGGGAATGTGGTACTTGCACAATTTGATGGGGTAGGAATTACATCAACACATTCAGGGTAAGCTCTCTTTTCTAGTTGAATTTGTCCACGTTTCCCTCCATAGATTCCAAATGAGCTATTAATGACTCAATGGTAGTTATTAACTTTTTAGAAACATCCAGTTCATCTTGGACCTAAGAAGGTACAATAAATGGAGCTTGGACATATGTGGTGGCTGGTACTGCAACTGATGGTAGCACCACCGATTGTTGTTGCGTATGATCCATAGGATTAGACCTGTGAGGGTGTACTGGTAAAGGAGGATACTCTTGATCCATCTCAGTAGCTACAACAAATTCCCTTGGTTGAGTGACCTCAGTACTCTTAGGAGAAAGACTACCTTGAAGTAGTTCTGCATTCAACATCCTTAATTCCTTCATTTAATCCTCCTGTTGTGAAAATATTTTCTCTAGTGACAGTGATTGGCCTTCTCCAGAGGGAGGGTGGAATGCAACCTGATTCATTCCATTCCCCTTTTTGGAAACCTTTCGGAGAGGGGAAAGTTGGTTACTTGAAGAAATACCATGATTCTGTGTAAGCCTTTGGTTTCATGTACGCACAGATTCTTCATTTTCCTCTATGTACACAACCTCTTAAGAGGGAACCTCTCCATCTAATCCCATTTAATGAGCCTCATGTTCTGGAGGATCATAAACAATGGAATTGATGAAATTTATTGATTCATAACGTATTGCATCCCTTCTATCATCATTTCTGAGATACTATCTTTTTCCATGTCCCTGATGAGACCTTTCCTTTTGTTGAGTTGGTCCCTCAGGAAATTCTTGAAGAATCGTTATTTGGAAGGAATCTCTGGATAATTCTTTTCTTCGTTCCTCTTGTATATTTTTCCCTAATCGAGAGAAGACTTACATTCTCTGAGGAAGAGATTGAGGATTTGTAAAAGTCCCACGTCCGGTGGACTGGGTCTGTTCCTATTGTTTCTGCTCAACTCCTCAAATATTATTTTATTATTTCGAGGGTTGTGTAAAAAGAGTCCAGAGTCTGGCAAGATGGGGTGGTTCTTGAGCTGCAACATCTGATACTTTCATAAAACCTCTCCCAATCATTCAGACATTAGTCCAGAAATTGGCTGGATGCATCAACCTACATCAACTCTAATCACCTGGCTCAAAAGACCGTTGGAATATTTTTGACACTTCTGTCACTTGATGATGTGAACACTATAAATGAGAAGCCTGTTAGATATTCTCATTTTCCTGATTCAAGAGTAATTCGAAAACTTTTTCTCTGTATGCCTGACTTTGAGAAGAACTAGTTGAGGCCTATTCCTGATCATGCCTATGATTATGCACAAAATCAACTATATGTGGAATGTTCTAGGAAATAAAATTGCATGAAACCACCTTTGGTGGACATTTTTGACTGGAGAGTAAAGTGAATTGTAGTTCTCCATGAAAACCCCATCCCCTGATATGAATACCGGATGGTGCATTGGCAATTAACTAACACAACCTTTTTAGTGCACCAAGGAACAAACGATGAAGGGCTCTCTGCTTCTTTTCAGCCTTCACATATCGAGAAACTGAGAGAGATGCCAAGTCAATTTGGCATTGTAACCCTTCTATTATCTTTACATGAATTTCATATTTATCATATGATAATATTTTATTTTTTAATTGACAAAGTGTTTTCCATATGTTGAGATGAATATCGTGAATACAATCTTCTGTAAACATCTCTGGAATGTCATACTGAGAGTCATCCAAACGCAAAAACATAACTGGTACTTCACCTTTAGCTAGTTGTTTTCTCATATTCAGCACTTCCTCTTAATCATTCAATGAAGATTATTCTACCTGATTAGACCAGAGATGGAGCTTCCTTGTTGATTAATGAGATTCAACAAGATTGGTAGAGAATTCATTTTCCAGAATAGAAGATGAATAAACTAGGGGTGGTTTGGAGAATGACCTACACCCCGAGCCATCTTCTGATTGAGAAAGTATTTCACCGGCTAGTGGTAAAGCATTATACATGATTGGCTTCACATTCGCAAATGCCTCAAGATAAGAGGGATTTCACATTACTGCATTGTATTTTGAAGAATTTTCCTGAAAATACGAATTACTACTGCTGAGAGAGGTTTCGCAGCTAAATTCATCATCATGGAGAGGACCACCATGGTGGGTTACATCAAAAGATAAAACCTTTTTATCCTTGATATTCTGGCCACACATAGGATTCTTGTGGCTCTCATCTAAAGATGAAACTTCGAGATCGACCGAACTGTCATGAAGAAGGCCTTCATGTGGAAGTGTTTGATGAAGACCTTCGAAATTAATGTTCATATTATTTGTAAATGAGAGAGTAGAATATTGAGTTGAAATAGATAATTGTCTGATTGCATCAAGAACTCCAGCATTGAGCAAGGCCTTATTACAAATTGGCCCTTGATTTCTTGACTGTGTTGGATGGTTCTTTTTCATAGATGCCTTCTTACTCACTTTAGGAACCACTTGTTGAAAAAAATGGTTATTATGGGCAGTTTTATATGCTTTCTCATGAGAAATAGTCAGGTTAGGATGATTATCTCTAATCAAATCAGGTGTATGTGCTTGAATTGGTTGTCTGTATGACATGGGGGAGTATGCCCCCAGAACCCTCTTGGACTGGAATAGAGGTGTGTGTCGGTTCCGAAGTGATATGTTGATGTGTTACTCCACTGATAGTGATAGATTTTCATTTCATTCCCTGTGATGCCACTGAATCTATTATAATATTCTGACAGGCATCCATAATATGAGCAGGGATTTGCTTCTTCTCTTTCACCATTGCCAAAATGTGCTTGGTGGCTTCAGCTACCGGAACAGGAACATACGTCCATTCCGTGATTGGAGTAGGTGTGTATTCCTGCTCTTGTCATCATTTTCATGTTAGTGAATTCTGACTGTACTCATGTGTGGGGGCAGAGAGTTGAGTCTGTTCCAAATTTTTCATCGGAGCTTTCCGACTGAATTCTCTAAATGCTACCAAACGAGATTATTGGTAGGATTGATTAATATTGGTAGGTGTATATTCCTAGAGATTATTTCTCATAAAGTATGGTTGACGATTTTCCTTCAATACTAGCAGACGAGACTGCTGACAGAATTGTTTATTGTAAACAAGTCTATGTTCCTGCGTATCAGTTGCCACCATATCAGATTGGTGAACTTCATTGGCTATAGTCAGATGAGCCTGCTGACTAACTGATGAGTTATAAACAGGTGTATATTCCTGCCAATAATAATCCTCTGAAATAGCCGGACGGGATTGGCGTGTTTCTTCCATACGAGTCTACTGGGCAACAGCATCAGGATGGACATGTGTTTATTCCCGCTCATTATTTTCCATCAAGTTTGATGATGGACTTCTCTGGTGGGGGAAAAAATAAGAATCTGCTCCCTATTGACCAGATTTAACCTCTGGCAGTTCATCATGCAGACTCGGGTCTGAGGAACCTGGGCCGAACCCCTGAAAGAGACACCCTCATCATGTTGAGGTCACACTGCCACACTAGTCTGGTGGTGATTTTTGATGTGAGTCCTCAGGAAGTACTCTTGTCTCCTTTAATTAAGGCATTGAGCGACCTTATCATTCAAATCCCCAAAATATGGGAGATACTGGTGATTGTGTTCCTGGGATAACGACCTGAAATGGTTGGAAACGGTGGTTGGCACCACCTGCTTCTTGATCGCTGGTCTTTTCTGTCCGGAAAACCACGGTGAATTGTTGACCTGGAGGGCTTGTCGAGCGGCCTCTAGAGTCGGAATGGTACCGTGTTGATGGTATTCCTTAATAAGTGCATTTGATACCCAGCGTTGAATACGCTGAGTAGGTGATGTCTTCCTCGGAGTGGATGAGGATGCAGTAGAAGTAGCAACAGAGGTATTCATAGTAGATGTATTCAAAGGTGTGAACTTTAGAGAATCCATTTCTATAACGCAGAAGATCCTGGAAAATAGTGCATGTTTGATATAATAGAAATAATCACGATAAGTTCAGCCACTGCATCTTTTGGCTGAGCACATATTTTATTGATTGTTATGTTGTCCATCTTATTGAGTTTAAATAGGGGCCTAACAAATAAGTAAAACATAATTTTAATTTGGTTAATCATTCACATCGGGTTCACCATTTTATTTTCCTCTGAAAATGGGGATGGCCTTGTTTGTTTAAGTTTCAAACATTCCAATCGGGTTCTAACGGGTTTGTTCATAGAACAAGAAACATCCAATGATTCTATATCCATTTGGACCTACTTTCCAAAGGTAGGTTCTCATTAGTTGTAAACCGATAAGGATTAAGAATTTTCATTGGTCGAGAGGATGAGAGGTCAGACTCATCACAGCTTTTTGGGGGGAATTATTGTCTACTCCAGGACTCTCTTTATAGATTTATGTTATGTTCATGAATCCTTATTAAAATACCAAGTATGAAAATGTGCTTTCCAATAGATCTAACAATCAATGATTGATATGTATGGATTTAGAGAATCTTTTATATGTATTTGAGCTCTTCATTGATAGAGAATCATCTTTATTTGTTAGATATTCTTACTTAATGGTATCCTTCAATAAATTATATGGAGATCTCTTGGTCATTATGATAGCCATACTGGTTTTAAAGCCACTCAGTGGGGCACTTTATGTTTATTTTCATTCAGAAGGACATGGATTATTTCAGAGTTGGGATCGTACATGCAGATGGGATACCTATGTATCCATGTTTACAAATGTAATTAGAACCCACGTAGTTCCAGAAAAAAAGTATGATATTTATGTATGATTTATGGCTCAAAAAAATATTTCCTAATTACTTTTATGCTCTAATCTCATGCGAGTCTTTCTCGATGTGATAAACATGAGGTATTGGTAAAACCTGATGATTGCACCATGAAATTTGCAGTCATAAGAAATGATATGGGGCTTATGTATGTATGACTGCCAAGATAGATGAAGATTAGGATTTACTTCAGGGAAGAAACCCAGGAACAAGGTCCATAAAGGTATATGTGCTTTATGGAGAGTTGGATACTTAACTTGAGAAGGATTCCCAAATTAGAGGGGAATTATTATTGGGTTTTATTCTTGAGAAGGAAGTCCAAATCAAAAGAAATTATGATTGGTTAAGAGAAATTATGACTGGGACTTAATCCTGAGAAAGAGGCGCTGGTTAAAAGAACTTATTCTAGGGCTTACTCCTAATAAGAAGGCCCATGATAAAAGAACTTGGACTGGGGCTTACTCCTGAAAAGAATACCCAAGTTATGAGAAATTGTACTTGGGATTACTCATAAAAACAAGGCCCATGTCAAGATAACTTGGACTGGGGATTACTCATGAAATGAAGGCCCAGGTTAAGAGAATGTGGACTGGGGATTACTCCTGAAAAGAAGGCCCAGGTTAAGAGAACTTGGACTGGGGATTACTCCTGAAAATAAGTCCCATGAATAGGGGACATGGGGCATACTCCTAAGGAGGATACCCGGGTTAAGATCTTCTTATCTTAAAGGATGTGGTTGAATGAATGAAATCTCTCACCTTAGTGATATGCAGGAATGTAAATCACTAGGTTTTGAGAGATGTTCCACCAAACTCCTTTCAGATAAGGAATCCATCTATGGAATCCTACCATAAATGGATTTGAAGAGGGTTCTAAAAGCTAAATAATGAAGAGGATATGTGGATTTTAAGAAAAGTGCTGAAATAGGCAGGAGGGGCATCCAAAAAGAGGTAGGCACGCAAGTCCTGTTTGGGCGCACAGGTCATAGCCACGCATGTATACCTGCGCGGCACAGATGTACTTGCACGCCTGTTAACCAATGGGGTAATACTTGGGAGAGACATTACTCAAGACCTTATTATTATCCATAATGGTTTGCAAAAGGGTGGCGCACATGTTCTGTTAAAGGGATAAGGTGGCGCACAAGTGTGACCATTTCTATTAAGGGTTAGACACTTAGGCACATAGGTGTTGATGAATTTCAACACTTAGGCCTTGTTCCCCCTCTTTAGATCTTTCATTCTTGGTAAGAAATTACCATAAAAGTGTTCGGAAGACTTCATGAAAATAATAGGGTGCTGAGAGCTGAAATATGAGTTTCTGGATTTTTCGTCCTCGAAATGGGGGGCCCACAAGGGGTATTTATAGGCTACTGAATACCTTGGGAATAAATCAAATAGGGATGCAGGTCACCTGCGTGCCCAATATGTGGCGCACAGGTATACCTGCATGAACAGGTAGGAACTTGCACAACCCATGCTTAAAGAAATCCCAATTCATGCCTTGGTCGATTTTTTATGTTTCTTCAAAGGATGAATCACTTTGTGTTTATGGTATTTCCCATTTCATTCGTTAGACTCTGTGACGGAAAGGAGAGTCATCAATTATATAGAGAGATAAACTATTTTTTATGGGAAAACGATTCTTCAAAAATTATGTTTACTTAATCATATTTGGAATTTATTACCACTTAAATGTGTGTTAATATAATTATATTTTTTTAACATCATATTATATTCATTATTTATAATAATTTAATTTAATTTATTAGTTTAAAAATACAAAAAATATTTTTGAAAATAAAATTTTAGCCATTGTAACTATAATTAACATTAATCTTATTAATCTTATTTTAATTCCTAAAAATGAAAGAAAAATTATTTTGTAATATGTAATTTTTTTTAAAAAAAAGTGAAATAAATTTTACACATATCACATTTCCACTTTTATGGAAATAAAAACTAACTTATATTATATAGAAAATAACATGATTTTCAAAAAAATATCACTTTTATGAAATTATTTTCACATACTAATGACATAAAAAATATTATTTGTGTTAGTAACATAAAAATAATTTATTAAATAAAATCTCAAAAATTCACACTATTTTTATATTTACAAAATTAATTTTAAAATATTGTTTTTATCAAAATAAAATTATATCATTAAGAAATTTAATTTTTAAAGATGATATGAAAAAAATATTATGTGTATATACAAATAATAATTATTTGTAGTTAAAAGTATAGAATAAAGTTTTTCAAAAATGCATTAGTTGAATAACATATTACATTAATAATTACATCATTATGTCTTCAAAATTTCAATTAACATAGCCCATCAAAATCCTAGCATTCAATATAAGAATAATATTTGGACAAGTGTCTGTCAAGGAATGTTATTTTTCATGCATAAATCTCATTAAAAATGTAATGATATTGAATTTGAATCTCATATAATTTCAATAATACTACAATTATTCTATTTTGAATCATTTGGTCTGGAGAAAACACTAGAATTGTTCCCCCTTCACAAGCCCAAATGAATGATCTTAATATGGAATAATTCTTCTAATTAATTCAATTTATTTCATCTTTTTTCATTGATTTACAAATATTATTACTTCCCTTAAAACTCAACAAATTTAATAGTTCTATAATAATGGATGAATTTTATTTTATCATGTTATGTTTTCTTTTTTGGTTTGGTGTTTTATATAAATATAATATTAGCATAATATTTATTTAAGTAAAATGTATAGTTCACTTTCTTATCATTTATATTAACATTTAGGAGACAAGAATATATGATGAAAATTTTGGATTGAAATTATCAAATTCAAGAGAGAATTATTTCTATAACTGAACTATATTTTGATATGAATCCAAATTTTGACAATAAATATTTATCCAAGAATTAATGGTACTATAATATGATGTTTTAATTTAATTGGGATCTATGATGATTTTTTATTTCATATTTAATGAACTTTTTATTTCTAAAGAATACGTTTTCTGATATTTAATTGAATTATTTTTTTTCATTTTATGAAACATTATATTCTTTAATGTTGATATTTAATGAGCTATTGAATTCTAATGACTTTCTTTTAGAGATGATATCTTCTCTAAAATCTATAAAATCTATATTCATCATATATCTATTAGTAAATAAACATCCCACTCAGTATTATTGTATAAAATGAACATTTTACTATGAAGGGGCTAGTTTACATGTATCAACAATCCTCCATGAATATATACTACATTGTTTCCTTTATACCATGATTTTGTTTCTTTTTAATCATGTACCATATTGATACTCCAAATAAGAATGTTTTAAATATATTCTTGTCTGGTTTCCCTTGATTACATATTCATGTTGGGGTGTCATAAAATTTAATGACATCTCGTGGCTCAAAATGGGATTGAATTTAGAGATGGTATTTGGAGTTTAATTTTTTTTTTCATTATTTGGAGTTTCTCAATTTTCTATGAAATTCTTTGGATGATCTATTTGAACTATGCACAAAAACATTTCTTTATGTATTTTAGACTGTGGTAAGAATTATATTATTTCACTTTATGAATTGAATCATTTCAATTATTTAGGTGAGTTTTTATGTTTTCAATTCTACTTATCTTCCATTTGGGTGATCTGATATACATATTAATTAATATTGTGATGCTTTGGATCTATTATTGGAAATGGACTGATTTCAAATATTTATGGATTGAAGATTTTATATTGAAGAATGATTTGAGTATACAATCATTCGGTGTGGTCTTTTAATGTCTACCATGGCTGGTTATTATTGTCTTTTTTAAAAATAATGAAGGTAATTTCTAGATGATAACTAAATATAGGAATGAAAAGTCATATACAAACTAGGAATTGACATTAAAATGTTGTGGGACTTTTATTTTATCTATTTTAGATGGAAATTATATTTTTTTTATCTATAATAGTTTTGAGAATGTGTTATTTCATTACAACACATATATGAACTAGTACTATTTTCATCAAAAAAATTTAATTATAGAGTGTTCAAATGATCTAGTATCCCTCTATATGGAGAACATAACCTATTAATAAAAATTAAGGATGGTTCTATGAGATTTTTCATCAACTATAGTAAAAAAATTCCATCATTGTTAATTATAAGTCTCACAATATTTGTATGAATGGACATTTGATCAAATTCAAGGAGACTAATACTTCTAAAATATTGGCCTTTATTCAGGTTAATAGTAATTACAATTTAATATGGGTAATATTCCATTGATTTTTTTCTATATAAGTTATTGAAATTATGAGTTCCTAGTAATTTGTGTGGGATTGAAAAATACATAATATTGTTTATATATTTTTTGAGTAGAGATTTCATGGGATATATTAGTAAATTTAATATCTTACTTTTCTAAAGGTTAGCATCGAAGACTCATTTTATTATTAAATAGAAGTCCTATTTTTTTATTTATCAATTATATCTAGGTATAAAATAATTTATATGAATATAATGCGGAACATATATATGTTGTTTTTTATAATGGTTCTATGGTGAATTAAAATTGGGGGGTCAATTCTGATCATTGGTTTTTTATGGATTTCAATTGATAAATCTGAATAACTAGATGATTTTAACCTTAGATTCTCTTAGATATTATCTTTTCACATATAATTTATTAGTAATTTAATACATTCTTTTCCTTGAAGTTGATAAATCATGCAAATTAATATTCTATGTTGATCTAGTCATTTCATCATTACATTGGACAATTAATGTTAGGATTAGTCAATTTGATTCCACATATGCTACAAAAATCTATAAATATTGTTTTTTGAATAATGGTATCTATCATAAAAGAAACTAGAGGTCCACATAATTTACATATGATTAAAAAATGGGTTCTATTTTTCTCACTGTAATCATGAGTAGGGTGGAATATTTTTTCATTATGTCATGAAATAAAATATTTAGACTTACACTGTTGTGAATAAAAACTATATTCTAAAAAATGATATAAATAATAATATATTCCTTGGGTGAGTATTTTATATTTAATAAATAGATCATTGTAAAAAAAATATTTTATATTATTACCCATATATATTAATAATATTATCTATATTATTTCTCATGAAATTCATTAATATAAATTTTACTTCTTAATAAAATTAATTAATATTTATTTTAATGATATTACATTATTATATCATTTTTTAAGACCTCAACAATACTCTTCAATCCACCATGAAATTTACCATTCCATGAATAGAAAAAGTTTATTTAAATAAATATTACTAATTCAATAATAAAATAAATAATATATATTATGCTGACTATAATCGGGAATAATTATTTAATTAATATTAATGTAAAGAAATAAATATTAATATAAATATATTCACCAATATATTAGATACATAAATATTTATTTTATTACCTTAAGAATAATACACAAGAGATAAAATACAACTCGCATATTAAAAAATAAAATATCTATTGAATTAATTTATGAGTTCAATAATACATGAATAATTATTTTCCAAAGAAATGAAAAAATATTTCTAAATAATTTTAAATTCAATATCATTTAATAAAATTTTGGATACATATAATGTGTGACCCACTAGGCCACTTTCTCCATGGTATTATGGTATCTTAGTGATAATCTAGGATTTGGGACTAGAAACACATCATGGAAAAAATTGGGAAAGAAGATAATTTTATAATGAAAACAAAAATCCATGATTTATACTATGGAATATAAAAAATTTTTCTCAAAATATCATCAAACCATATGCATACATAGGTCATCACTCTATATACTTGATTTAACATTCATTGATGTTTCGAAATAAACTAATTCATGATCTAACATGGAAACAAATTTAATCAGGTAGTTAAATTTATTTCAATGGGATATAGATATATTCTTCCATAAACATGGAATGGAAAATAATTTATTGAATTATTCAATTAACATTATATCACATATAAACCACACAAAATATAATACCACACTTTGAATAGATGTAACAAATGTTTTTAGCCACATATCAAAGTGTTTGATTCATGATATAAATTAATAATAATCTCAAGTATAAGGATCAATAACCATGTCCTCAAAATTTTAATATACATTCACACGTAAAATATATGGAATTATTATTGGTGTATTCTAGACCATAACATCCCGTCGTGGATATTACCTAGTGGAACATCATGACAGGATGTCTTAATGTCTTATAATCCTCCAATACAATACAGCCAAATTACTTTTATGTTTTGTTAAATAGATTTTATCTACACTTTATGACATTTTTGTAAGTATATTATCATACCATATATAGATTCTCAATATATTTGGGAATTAATGATGATTTTTTATGTGAAAAATATCCTATGGAAATTATCACATTATTTTTCTATAAAAAGCATTCATCATGTAATAAGATATCTTTTAATTTATGTTAACTGAAAATATAGATTTATTTTGTTATATGGAACAAACTCAACTGAATCCCACATTCAACTTGTCTAATTTCTAAAATATTTTAATCTGTTATCTCTTATATGAAATTCATAGTTCATATGATATGGGGAATTTGTTAACATGACTTCCATATTATCTTTAGTGTAAATATCTGGTTATTGAGGCTTTGACCCACTGAGAAAACCCCTCAATTGAAGATACATCAAATTTTTATACTTTCTTTATTGGTGTGACTGGGCCACATTGACTAAAACCACTAATGTAGTATTATCACAAGTCTAATGGACTGAATATTTACTATTTTTTACAACTTTACGCTCTAAGAAAATATTTTCTATCCACACCACTACTTTACCTACATTAGAAGTTGTAATAAACATGGAATCTACTTTATAATTGACTAAAACTAGTTGTGCACAACTCTTCTAACTAAATTATCTACTATTAAGGACAAAATCATGGCTATGATTTTATATCATCTTGATATGTTTTAAAACTAAAATCTAACTATCCCAACATAATTTGTTCCTCATATACACCACAAACTAGGAACATATGCCTTTTCTCCTCAGGTACTTCAATATAGTGATTAAAGAAGACCCATATAGCTCTCATGGTTCCTCTAGATATCTTATGAAGACCCATATAGATCTCATGGATCTTCTCGATATCTTTTTACTATGATCAAGAAATAAAAAAATCAATATTGGTATATAAAATGACTTACATGATTGCATCAATCACAAAAGCATGAGGTATTATACACATTATTACATGATCCTCTTTTGTTTGGAGACACATTTTTAAGGGTTGATTTAAACATTGTGAAATTGAAAAAAAATCCTCACTTGGATTACCCCGTAATGAATCAACTCAACAAAAATTAAATGTAAATAAATTTATATTATATAATTATCCTCTTAGATCTGTCATTATAGATAATTGTCACTAGGAAGTAATTTGATTCAATAATTTGTATAATTGAGATTCATTTTTTTAATAATTTCTTTATTGATTGTATGTCTTGAATCTAATTTCCCAATAGTAATACATAATCAAATTAAACTACTAGTAAAACAACATCACTCTCACTAAAACTATTATAGACAAAGGTATCACACTCATTCTCCATGATACAAAATTAACCTATAGCTTCATCAAAATAAATTTTCTATGATCTAGAAACATGATTTAACTCATTAATGGATATTTAAAATTTTAAAACATCATTAGAATCATCTACCATCATTAATCCTTCATGTTTTACAATATATACGTCTTCCATAATGTTTCAACTAAAAAAAATATGTTTTGAAATACATTTTTCAAATCGCATTATCATGGTAACTTGTTTTGTAAGGTAGAATTATAATTGATCTCAATATAGATACATGTCAAATGGTTTCATCAATGTTTCTTTCTCGAAATCACTTAATCCATTCAAAAACTAGTTACACATTACAGGTTCTAAATTAACAATACATTCCATGATTCTTCTTGAATAAACATTTTCACCTAATAATATTTAAATCCATTATAGGATTTACTAGTACTAGAAAATTATTTTATCACATGGAGTCCATTTTATGTTCATTCCAGTGTGTTCTGTTGTCTACTACGATGCGATTCGGAGGGGGAGGTTTGGTTTCAGTCTCGATTTTGTTTGTGGTTCCGATTGGTGTTTTTCGGCATTATCGTCGCCATAGGGCCCTGTTCGGCCGCTGGTTCCTCTTGCCTCAGGTGGCTCGTCCTTTTCAGGTAGCATTGGATGCTCGAAGAGAGTTTCATTGTCGCGGTGGGATTCATGTGGCCTTGGTTCCAGTGGTAATGGATTCAGGTGTTTTCTTCCAAAGAGTTTGTCTAGCTCTACCCATTAGGTTTTTATCATTTAATTATTCTCATTTCTCCTTGATGTCTCTATTTTTGTGGTTTTCTGGATGTTATGTTGGTTTATGTCTTGGAAGGCTGCTGCTCAAGGGACTATACAATGTTTTACTTATAAAAAGACGATTCAGATGAGGTTGAGGGAAAAGAGGTTCCACTATTTCATGGCTTTGAGGAATTAGATTATTGAGAGGGCATGGTTTTGTCCATCGGTACCATGCCCATGCATTGGCACGGGTTTGCTTGCCGTGATACGATGAGACTTTGGAAGCTGGATTTTGTGGTAATTTGTTGCTAGGAGGAGCTTCTCTTATGCATTGAGCATTGTTTTTGATCTTGAGTTTTGGTCTTGGAGACTGTTTTTTTGTGGTTAATTCTTAACGTCATGGGTTCTCACTTTCCCCTTAAAATTGTTTGGAAAATAAAAAAAGTAATTTTCTGTTAGTATTTTGAACTAATAATATGACACTTTACATGGTGTCTATAAAATAATATCTTTCTATTCCATTATCATCTATATTACTTTGATGCAAAATGTGTGACTCTGTTACAAAATAATGTACTTCGCCTTCTAGAATATGTTCATGTTCCAGGTCATTTACATCATGATATAAATCAAAATTTATGATTACCATTCTCCCACTCTCTCTTTTAGATATATTTTTCCTCCCATGAATGGTTTCAAATAATTTGACATTGAACTTTTAATATAAAAGATAATATAGATAATATAATTATTTTATATAAGATATCATATAAAATTTGACTTCAGAACATGCGATGATAGGTTTATTATGGGGATATCTTTATCAAATTAAGAAAATCTCTATGCATGAGTATATGAAAAAATAATAATCATTCCCATACCATAACAATTTTGAAATTATTATTTCTAATTTAGTTGGAATTGGTTTCCTATATATAATATATTCTATAATGTGTATCCCTAGATAGATGGATGATGGTCTATATAACTCTTCAAGAGTATCATCATTTCAAAAAATGTGTGTTTTTTAATTTCATTGATACAGCAACACTATGATTTATTTGGCGTATTGTGTTTAGATATAATACCAATCCCATTTTTATAATTGGTGAATTATTGTTTATGATACTCCTAGGCATGATTTGGGTGGGGTTTCTTTATCATCTTACAAACAGATTCTTTAATTCATTCCTAAATTCTATAAATTAGTCAAAATGAATCATTCTAATACTTAATTAAGTAGATATATCCGAATAAATTAATTTCATCTGTAAAAGTTATGAATTAAGAGTTTCTTCTAATAGATTATACTTCATAGTATATACACTCATCTGTATGAACTAATTCTATAATCCCTTTTTCTATTCCATATTTTTAATAAATATATATTTTTTCCATTTTCTCAGGTAAACTCCCATCCCATATATCCATTTTTTTCATTTATAAAGAATATAAATACCATTTCTGGTATGATTTATTCAAACACATCTCTTCTATATAACCATTCCAATAATGCCAAAACAGGGTGTAATATGAATAATGTGAACATGATAAGTTACATATTGTAAAGTCTCGGTTTTATTTTTCATGTATATAAATTTTGTTATTATAATTTTTCATTCCATAACATATTCTATATTTATACAAGTAGAAATTATTATTTCCCAAAATGAAAATAATTTCATCCATATCTAAACATTAAATAGATAATATGTTTTTGGTTTCGTTGGTAACCGTATAAAAATTATTGAAAACATGAATCAATCAATTCAATATGTGATATGTTAATTGTAAATATCCCAAATTAGTATTCTTCCTCCATTAAAAATACAAAGACCCACCTCTGATCTATAATCTTTTAGTGTCTAATTTGATCTATTGTTTAGTAACAAAAATCAAAACGGCATGTTATATATTATACCAATTGTAAGGATAGTGAAATATTATATTGGATAATGAACATAAGTTAATATCATCATTACTTATTTATTATGGATCTTTTATTCTTCTATTTTCCTCTCTTTATATAATATAAATAAACTAAATATTATTCTTTCACCTCTCTCTAGGTCATTATCCTTTTAGAAGAGCAGTGCGAAGATTCCTTATAAGACATTTTCATATATCTTTTTGGGTTAACATTTATCTTTTTTACCATATGGATAATAGATTTTTGTGTTATAATTCTTCATCCACTTTTTGAATCATATTAAATATATCAATGGGAGTCTTCTATATATTTTAAATCATTAAAATCATAATAAATATTTTTATTGTTGAAGGATTTGAGGTATGTTTGAGGTTTATTCAGAATCCATTGGACACCTTAAATCCCAAATAAATCTACATTAAATGTAGCCAATCATCTGTACTATATGTGGTCTAACTAGAAAACATTCTTTTATATTTCATGTAAATAATTCCTAAATTATTTTATACCACTCTTTCCTTTATTTCACATAATAAAGGTCATGTATATGATACAACATATTGTGTTCATCCATTTCCTCAAGAAGCTTCTGGAGTTTTCTAGACATGGATGATAACATGAGTCCATGGGTATCCAATGTTTCATCCACATGTTACGAAATTATGTTTTTCGCACCTTGTCCTACCTTATTATAGTTACCAATATGATCAAAGGACTAACTTATATAAAACATCCTCCATTTATGTTTTATATTGCATAATATCCTATATTATTCCATCAAATTAAAAATATCCTAGATATTTTCTCCCAAATGGATCACGGGGATACTAATGTGGTCATATAGAACACTATTTTTAATTAAAAAATAAAAATATATATTTATTACTTCATCATGAATACCAGTTGTGACATAATAATTTTATTTTATTAATATTTCATTTTTTTATCAAATCCCAACAATCCTCACCATTGGATTCATAATTTAATGTTTCTTGTACATTCTAATTGAAAGGACCCAAATTATCTATATAATATCCAAAAAAATGACCCTAAAAATTAAACGATGGTATTCAGTTTTTAATTACATTTCAATATAATAAACTTTTAGTTTGTTTATTAGTTGAGTGAAATCCATATTCTTGAAATAAAATACATAAATTTCCTCAACATAGGAATCTAAAATATATTAAGTAGATTTTAAACATTTCCCATATTAAAATTAATTTTCTAATAATGTTATCTTTTATAAGTCTCACAAATAATTGAAAATCTTCCCCAACTATGGCCTAACATACACATTAAATATGGATATATGACAAATAATATGATTTAAGGTGTTTATGGCTTAATTTTTTCTCTAATGTATTTTTTACATATTTTTATGTATTATTTCATTCATTCTTCACATGATTGTTAATATTATGTGTAATTTAATTAATTAATCAACTAATTTGGAAAAAATAATTGAGGTATAATAATTTTGTTTTAGTTCATATTGGAAATCATGTTAATTTATTTACTTCATTTGGTTTCATTTAGTCGTCCAAATAAAACATACATCACAAAAATAAATGTTAAATAATGAATTGAAATAAATAAATAAATAAGTGATATGAACATGATATTTAATCTATTGGTTGGATTATTGGGTAGTGAGAAAATAACCAAAATCCAAGGGTATATAATTTTTTTTATCAAGTCTTGGATGAGTTGTTGTATTCATCTATTTACATGTCTATCATCCTAGTCTATTCAACCTCATATTGTCTCCTAAACATTATCCTCTTAGAAAAAGATCAATCTCTTTAAAAGTTTTACTCACATATATTTGAGGGGTAATATGGGTTTAGCATATCCTAAAATCAGCCATGAATAGACAAGATCATATATAATAAAAGAGGTAGGCATGGAATGTAAACCATTATATTTATTTTAATAGAAAATTATTATATAAAAACAATTAATTAAAATTTTACAAAATTAACCCTATACATAAGCAGATTGATAAATCTCATTATAAATCAAAAAAATATAACAACTATGCATTTCGTCTTAATAGATTTATTTTTAATTCATTCTTAATTTTGAAAAATTTACTCAAATTAATGAAATAATATAATAATTAATTATTTTCTATTTATATTAATATTCCATCCAAACAACTCATTAGATATACCATGACTCCCATTCAATATTTTTTAAATTAAAATTAATTTAATTTTAAAATAATTAAATACATGAAGGAAATAGATTAAATATATTATAGTAATTTAATACTTTCATAATTTGTATACTAGAAGAAACATGTAGTGTTCATTCTGCGTCTAGTTAAATACATTTTTGTATTGAATTTCTAAAATATAGTGTTTTTTCACTCCAGACATCAATTGAATGTCATTTTTATGGTCCTTATTATATATTATTCACATGAATGACATGAATTCCACATATCCTATCTTGATATACATGGAATATAGATCAGTGGGTCACAACATTGATTCAATGGGAATTTCATGACCACATGTCATGGTACAAATAAACACAATGAGTTCCACTAGTAATTCATGTGAATTACACCACAATTACAAGAGAATTACACATATTATAGTTATAAAATATAAATAGATAAAAATTATTAAGAATTTATATCCACAAAATGTATATAAAATCACTTGATATATACCTGGTGGAGAGTCATTGATAACACATCGAATTTCCAACTATATCAATTCCTTTTAGTTCATATATTTCATTAATTATCCATGTGTTGACTCACAGTACATTCATAATGTTTTATTGTCTATCATTCACGAGTTTTCACATTTTATAAGGATTCTAAAAAAATGCATTCAATGTAATTGGAATATAGAGATGTATCGTGCATGTTAGTCAATAAAAAATTGATATTTATCCTATTTTGTTGACCATGTGGCATGTCATGATTTATTTGGGGTGAAAATCATGTTGTGTTACACAGAATGTATGCTACCTATACACCATATAATAACTTTTTTTACTACTCTAGAAGTCAAAATGCATTAGGTAATGTCACCATGTATCGATTCACATGGAATTTCATGAAAATCACATCTCATACCATGTCTGGTAAAATGCGGGTAGAGAACATGTAGTTTATTATTTCACACCATGTATCTATATGATGGTCCCAAAATCATTCTCTCCTCTCAATGGGATCTTCAAGAATTCATTATTTTTTATTATTAAACTATTCAAGGACACACAATTTTAGATAAACATGTTATATTGATTATTGTGTTAAGACTGATAATCAATAAATAAAAACTGATGAAAAAAGGTATTAGATTAATAACAAACATATAAATAATTATAAACTAATATTTGTACACTCTGATAATACATGAACGTTACAATATGTGGTTGATGTAGTGTCCTAGGGATCATTATCTATTTTTATTGGTTTTGATGGATAAATAAAAATGTTTGTTATGAACATGATCCTAGAATCTCCTAGATAGAATTCTTTCATATTAAATTTAAAATTTATATAAAACATGTATAATAAAAAAAATTATAATTTTTCATCATCAATAATTTATTTTTCTCTTGAAATGTTATTGTTATAGTGGAGAATCCCCACAATGATTCACAATTTATACCCACACATATTATATAAATCTCTAAAAAAAGATATTTGTATTCTTAATTCTAGAGTAGAGAAACCTAGATATTTATATCATTAGGTGTGGATTAAAAAGGGGGTCTCTTCTTGTCTATTTTTTCTTGACTGGAAGGGGGATAATTTTCTCTCTAGTGGTTGAAAAAATTTGTCTAGAGTTTTGTTATAGTTCACAGTGGTTGAATTCTATAAAATGATATAAATTTTAATATATACTTATGGGAAATATCATATAATTCTGCAATGTCCTTTTAATAAGTAAAAAATCTATATTAATACAAATGTAAAATATTATTATACGTGTTATTATTTTCCATTACACGTGTTTAATTAGATGATATAAAGTAAAAATATCATTTTTTAAGCCCATAACTCAGACCTTCAATCATCCAAAAAAATTATCAAAAGATGAATAATAAATTTATTATTTAAATTTGTATTAATATTTAAATAATAATAAAGTAAATATTATATTCTCTAATATCATTAATAAATATTTACTAAAATAATCACTTAATAAAATAAATATTTATTTATTACCTTGTGACTATTAAGAAATTGATGAATGTTAACTCATATATTCCAAACATGAATATCCTATGATTGTAACACCCCATGCTTCCATGGTAAATTTCCCTTTGAATAATGCAATAGCGTGTGTTGTACGCAACTTCGAGTTCTAACACACACCACAACCGATCAAACTAGCTGTTATGAATATTAATACCCACTTTTTGAAATTTCATAAACTTTATCATTCAAAATGGACATCATTTTTGGAATTGTAATATCGAAATTATCTTAGGGTGATTTTTTGGAAGTTTTCGGAAAACATTCAATTTTTGATGAATAGTGAAAAAAACATTGAGTTATAGTTTAAAAATGAATTTTTATTTAAATAATTATTTATTTTATTTAAATTTAATTAAGGTCAAAATAGATACATAATACCTATATAAGTTCAATTTAATTCATTGGAGTTAGTTTAGAATAATTTTAGATATACAAAAATTTTATGGAACTTTTCACCGTCTTTTACCAACCTCCTAAGAGAATTTGAAAATTTACATAAAACATAATTTTACCACTTTAGTGAGTGGAATTTATAAAATCCTAGAGACACGGTTAATATCAAGGAGTAATGTTTGGTTCAATAAGATAAAAATAATTTTTGGTGAATAGTAACTTTTTACTTTTATTTACCACGATTAAAAGTAAATAGGGTAATTAAGGGTAAAAATGGTATTAATATTACACTAAAACATGTCCTAATTCTATTGGAAAAGTGTATCTCGACCAAAAACAACTTTAAAATAAGATATCATCATTTAGGTCCATTTGGATTAGATTAAAACATTTATTATTATTTAATTCAAGGAAGAGTTAAAATAGTTAAAATCAAAGTTTAATTACTAAAACATTTTTAATATAGGGTTATACATAAGCTAAAATATATTTTAAATATTAATTAGTAAGATAAAATTATTTCCTACAAAATGGTATTTTATTTATAATTTTTAGACATTATATAATTTAATTTATTTATGACACAATGGTGATGCAGTAATTACCAGATTGATAAAATATTAAATTAATTGAAATTATAAATATCCAAATAAATGTAATTTGAGACTTTTTCTGAATTAAAATAATTTTATAGGTTAATATGACATATTATTATTGGTTATATGAATTGTATTTGAAGTAATAATGATGTTATGAATTTATCAAAAACAAAATTCCCAATAGTGTCAAGATTGACATAAAAGTGTTTTTAAAACAAATATTATATTATTAATTGATATTATATTCCTAAAAATCTAATGTTCGGCCAAAGGACTTATATAATGATAGTTGTGTCATTAATCGACCACTTTGGGGTCTTTTGGATGTATATAGTAAGTTTATTAACTATATAATATAAAAATACAAAGAGACATGGTAAATGTCAAACTATTTAACTAAGAGTTAAATCTAAAAGATAAGGTTACTATAGTGACCAAAACCTATCTAAAATCTATTGGATTGGTGGTTTTAGACCCATACCCACCTTATAAATTAAATAATACAATTTTTATCCATTATAAACCGAATATAAATTTATTATAAATTAATACTTTCAGTTTTTCCTAAAGAGCCCCTCCTCCCCCTTATAAATGGACACCACTTCTAACCAATTCCTCACACCTCTCAAGCCTTTTGGATCAACCAAAACCTGACGAAATATCCTCCCAACATCCCACAATTCAACCTAGAGGCCTTAGTTTGATCAGAAAGCCATCCCAGGGATCCCTTTAGATCAAATCAAAAGGTAGAACACGAAGAAGAGGTAACACATTCACCACCCACTTTCAAGTTCCTTTCTTCTTCAACTTGTTATTTCATTGTTATTTACATTATAAAATAATAACTGCAGTATCTTCTATATAATATGATTTTATTTTAACTATGTTACAACCATATTCAGTATTCTATCCATCCTTTAAATGACATCTCATCATACATGCGTACATACGGCTTACCGTCTCCACGTCATGGTGTAATTGTTATTCAAAACATTATTATTTAGATGGGTATAATAATGATGTTTAATTCATGTAAATAATTAATATAACATGAAAATTATTATTTATATATGATAAAACATACAATTATATATGATTTTAATATCAAAATAATGATATTATCTCTCGTGCGTACGTACGGAATACCGTCTCCACGAACGCGATGAGATTCATTCCCCATCGTATCCATACAAGCCTAATTCTCATTTTATGATTAAAAATAATGTTTAAGGACTTAATATAATTCTGTATATGAATATTATACAACCTATTCATAACAAACACGACTTTTGTAACAAAACATATAAAAGAAAACAAGTAAGTTAACACCCGAAACGATGATAAGACTAAGATATTATTAACAAACCAATGTTAAAAGATCATATATGATACCATATTAATTTATATTATTGTTTTATAATTCAATAACAATTATTTCAACATTATACACGAGTATAACCTACCCTTGACCAAGTTAAAAGTACAAAGTAAGGGGTTTTCATCTCACTCTTTATTCCCGTGAGATTCATGCCATATTTCCTCTATTACCTTTTGTGTGGTGTATGTACTTACCATAATTGTATTAATTGTGTAATACACCGTAATTTTTACGTATTTACATATTCATTGTATGATACTTATTTAATGGGGTGTATTTTTCATAAGTTACCAAATTGGTAAGGGTTTATTTCATAATCTCTTCATTACTCGAGGTTGTTTATATGTAATTATATACTGGGACCACTTTATCGTCCACATCCATTTTTCATAAAAATTTATTTCAAAACATTCTTACTATTTTACAGAATATGGGTTCATGTCATTTATACCCTTTTTTGACTTTTTATAAGATGTTTATAAAGAAATCCTTCCGTATTTTTTCCAAACAAGGTACTTTTTAACCTTTTCGACAGAATTAAGGTAAAAATGTATTTTTTTAACTTATACGGCGGGTGAAGCTATTTTCCACCGTTATAAAATCTTTGAAGCTTCCCTTACAAGATTATAAGAATATTTTCAAAATAATTGTTTTCTTTTATAATTATGTTACATTAAAATTATTAAAAAAGAGATATTTCTCTCAAATAGTTTTGATTTCTTCTATGTCAACATCCTCTGATAAATTTTATACTTGTTTGAAGTTTATTTATTATGATACAAATCTTCTATATTGTATTTAAGGTTTTGTGATATGTTTGACTATGGATGAGTTATTTTTATTTCCTTAATGATTTATGATTAATGTTTTGGCATTTCGTATGCTAGTTTTAATACGAATGTTTATGTTATATTTCATTTTCTTGTTAAGATGAATGTGTTGGAATAGTATGTTCTGGGTTGGGGACCAGTAAAATTAAGACCTCCGGGTTGGGGTCCGGTTACAGTAGACCCTTCATGTTGGTGTCCGGTTATTAGAGGCACTCCGGGTTGGTGTCCGGTTATTAGAGGCACCCCGGGTTGGTTTCCAGTTATTATAGGCACACCGGGTTGGAGTCCGGTTACAGAGGATCTTCGGGATGGAGTTTAATTACAGAGGCTCTCCGGGTTGGGTTCCGGTTACAGTTATCCCTTAAGTCTTAGAACAAGGCCTTGACATAGAAATTAAAGTTCGGAATTATGCATTCCATCATTATAAAAGTTGTTTTGATATTGCATGGGATTATTCGACTAATAGAATATCTATGTGAATAAGTAAATGGAATTATTTCATTTTATTTCTTCCATATTATGTAGAAGTTCATGTTTAAAAGTCTTTTTTAAGTTATACATTCCCTTAAATGTTTGTGCTAATTTATGAATGTTTCTGCTATATTGTTATCCTTACTGGGAATCTGAACTCACCCCTTTCTATGTTATATTTTTCCCAGGATGTGAAGAAATATTTTATAAATGATCTGAAGGGATAATATGAGGGGATATGAGTGTGGATTATGGAGACAATGTTGTTGTAGTTTTCATTTTATGAGTTAATGTAAACTTTATTAATGTATCTAGTGTTTCCAAGGCTGCTAAACTAATCGTTATTTAGAGACTTGATCCTTTGTGATCATGCCAATTTTATATAATAATGCGCTGACTCTGGGTAACTGGAGTCGGGGCATTACAGTTTGTATCAGAGAAAGTTTAGTACAAACCTAGGAAGCTAGATTTAGATAAACTCTGATTAGAGCACATAACCCTAAGAAGGTATTTGAGGATTAGTATAGAATAACTTCTTATTATTTTGGTATGGTATAGATTTTGTGAGTCTTTCAAACAATACATCCATGTCTCGATACGAGCAGGCTGAGGTAGCTCTGGCATAGATGCACCTAGGGGTAAAACCCGAAAACACACCTTTGAGCTAGACTCGAATAGGAACTAGTGCACGAAAACGGGCCTTGCTACACTCTTGGTTACGACACTCCCAGGGGATATTCTTAGGATAATTTACGTTTTCTTTACAAAATGATTTGAAGTATTATGAGAGTAAATGACCTTGGTTAATACTAATGTGTTTCAAATAGAGAATATGGTGACCTGATATTCTCTAAATGATTTTATGACTACTGTTACTCACACAATGCTTTCTGGTTTTAGTAAATGGCTGGATTCCAATGAAGTCATAGTGAAATTGAGAATGATGTACAACATGGTAATGATGGTGGAAATGAGCAAAAAAATTGAATGTTTGTAGGTGTAAAATATATCATCTTCATGCCAAACCAATTTTCCAAAAATATAATCTACAATATATATATTAACCAATTCCTAGACTCAATAAAGAAGAGAATGGAAATGAATGATAAGAGCTCCAGCATAGGAGACTATGGAGAAAATAATCCTCAATTTCCATCATTTAGGAAATTTGGAAGGCAACACCAAGGAAAGTGTCTCAATGGAAAAAAGAAAGGCTTTACGTGTGGGAAGGAAGGACGTAAAGTGAAGAATTACCGAGGGAAAATGAAGATTACTATAGAAGAAAATAAAAATGGTCCCAGGATTGTAATTATGTTCATTTGTCATAAATTTAAGGGATCTTGAAATCACCCAAGTCAATGTTCTATTCTATAGGATAACCTCTTGGTCAAGGAAGAATCTATGTGGAAATAAATGGATGGAAAAATATTTAAAGGTATTAGTGCTCCTTGTTGTTGAGATTATTTGGGTGAATTTTCTCTTATATGTGTAACCCTTCAATTTATCTTGTGAGAATGATATTTGAGGAAGACTTGTACTTTCTCTTTTAGATATAGTTATAAATAACCATTTGGTTTTATATGATGATTGGGTTTGATGAAATTACATGTAATTATATTTTGTGATAAAAATTCAAGGTGTGAGATAACATTTGCAGTTAAATTATGTTATAGTTATTTTGAGGAATTTATCTCATTTTGGTACTGTTATAAAATATAGTTTTTGAAAAAGGAAAACACGCATACCATGTGACAACCCGTCACGTTGGACAAAGCTATGGGAATTGAACCCACAACCAAAGTGCGATAGGGATTTATCACCTACCACTGGACTACGTGAATTCCCTGGTTAGTGTGACTAATTATTTTTAGTTAAATGATTTTATTGATCAATAATATGTTGATTTTGGATCTTATGTCTTATCAAGTGAATACCCTTAGTATAGAAAAATGATTTGGTGATTAAGTGATAAATGTTATGTTGGAAGATGTTCTCTTTGTTGGGAACAGTATATGCCCAAGGAAAATAGAATACTATGGTATTTCATTTGAGGAGTAATGGTGGATTATTTTCATTGTTTTTATTGTGTATTTATAGTTATTTAGGTTATTTATGGAAATGATTAACCTATAATAGAGAATATGTGACTAGGTTAATTACTTTTAAGTATGTGACTTTAAGAGTAGATGATGTCATTTGGAGATACAATTTTACGTGGAAGACTACATAACCAAATTCTTCTATGTTTTGGGTTTCAATATTAGTTTGGATTATATTGAAGGATTTTAATGAAAATTGTTTATTGAATGGTATTTATTTATCTTTTGGGTATTTTTGGTTTAATTTTAGAAATTAAGATTATTATTTCTTTCTCTAATGGAATATACTTTGGGGGATCATCAGATCTTATACTAACCATTTTGGTTTTGATTAATCTATAAATACAAGGTAAATATATAGTTTATCCTTCGTGGATCATGTGATTCTATAAGATGTTTATTCTATCTCTTCCAGTGTGACCAAGTCTTCTTGAATACTCATTGTTTAAAAATGAGTTAGTAGTAGGAATTTATTAAATAATGAAACTTTACTCAAAAATTATGTATATCTCTTTATGTTTTTAGTAAATCTCATATATGAATTCCTCATCTTTATGTAATGTAACTTAAAACAAAAAAAATGTTGTCCATTTACTTTTCCTACTGGGAAACTAATGGCTATTTATCCCATCACAAGTTTGCGGTTTTCTTGTTGTTAACTTTCTACTGATCATGTTCTCTATCCATCTCCATCAGAACTTGAAACTTTGTTTATCATCCATATCCATGTTTTTCTGCATGGAATCCTAGTATAGGTTATCTCGGGTGACCTTTTTACTACTATTTCTTTCTTTTAAAGTGATAGTTTTATTGACTCTTTTTCCGATGTGGGACTTTACATTATATTCCCACGCACAATTCTAAAAATTGCAAGGTCGTAATTTATTGAAGGAGGGGAGAATGTAACACCCCAAGCTTCCACGGTACACTTCCCTTTGAATAATTCAATGGTGTGTGTTGTATGCAACTTCGAGTTCTAACACACACCAAAACCAATCAAAATAGCCGTTATGAATAGTAATACCCACTTTTTGGAATTTTATAAATTTTATATTTCAAAATGGACTTCATTTTTTGATACAGAATATAAAAATTACATTATGGTGAGTTTTTGGTATTTTTCTGAAAACATTCAATTTTTGATGAATAAGGAAAAAACACTCAGTTATAGTTGAAAAACGAAATTTTATTTAAGTAATAATTTATTTTAATTAAATTTAATTAAGTTAAAAATTGATACATAATACCTATATAAGTTCAATGTAATTTATTAGAGTTAGTTAAGATTAATTTTAGATATATAAAAATTTTATGGAACTTTTCATCGTCTTTTACCCACCTCCTAGGAGAATTTGAAAATTCACATAAAACAAAATTTTACCACTTCAGTGAGTGTAATTTCAAAAATCCAAGAGACATGATTAATATCAAGGAGTAAAATGTGGTTCAATAAGATAAAAATAATTTTTGGTGAATAGTAACTTTTTTACTTTTATTTACCACGGTTAAAAGTAAATTGGGTAATTAAGGGTAATAATGATACTAATATTACCCTAACACATGTCCTAATTCTATTTGATAAGTGTATCTCGACCAAAAACAACCTTAGGAATAAAATATTATCATTTAGGTCTACTTGGATTAGATTAGGACATTTATTATTATTTAATTCAAAGAAGAGTTAAAAGAGTTAAAATCAAAGTTTAATTACTAAAACATTTTTAATATAGGGTTATACATAAGATAAATTCGATTGTAAATATTCATTACAAATATAAAATGATTTCCTACATAATGGTATTTTATTTATAATTTTTATACATTAAATAATTTAATTTATTTATGACACAATGGTGATTCAGTAATTAACGAATTAATAAAATATTAAAATAATTGATATTATAAATATCCAAATAAATGTAATTTGAGACTTTTTATGAATTAAAATTATTTTAAAGGTTAATATGACATATTATTATTATTCATATGAATTTTATTAGAAGTAATAATGCTGTAATGAGTTTATCAAAAACAAAATACCCAATAGTGTCAAAATTGACATATAAGAGTTTTTAAAACAAATATTATATTATTAATTGATATTATATTCCTAAAAAAATGGTTTGGACAAAGGACTTATATAATGATAGGTGTATCATTAATGGACTACTTTGGGGTCTCATGGAAGTATATAGTATGTTTATTAACTATATAATATAAAAATACAAAGAGACATGGTAAATGTCAAACTATTTAACTAAGAGTTAAATCTTAAAGATAATGTTACTATAGTGACCCAAACCTGCCTAAAATCTATTGGTTGGGTGGTTCTCGACCCATCCCCAAATTAGAAATTGAATAATAAACTTTTGTTCCATTATAAACCGAATATAAATTTATTATAAAATAATACTTTAAGGTTTTCTTAAACTGCCCCTCCTCCCCCTTATAAAAGGACACCACTTCTAAATAATTCCTCACACCTCTCAAGCCTTTTTTCTCGGCCAAAACCTGCCCAAATATCCTCCCAACTTCCCTAACTTCAACCTAGAGGCCTTATTTGGATCATAAAGACATCCTACGGAGCCCTTTTGATCAAATTAAAAGGAAGAACCCGAAGAAGATGTAACGTTTTCCCCACCCTCTTCCAGATTCCTTTCTTCTTCAACTTCTTCTATATTTGTTATTTACATTATAAAATAATAACTCCATTATGTTCTATATATTGTGATGTTATTATTTATGTGGTACGACCATATTCAGTATTCTATCGATCCTTTGAATGACATGTCACCATACGTGCGTACGTACGGATTACCGTCTCCACCTCGTGGTGTAATTGTTATTCAAAACATTATTTTTTGTATGGGTATAATAATGATGTGTAATTCATGAAAATAATAATTATAACATGATAATGATTCTGTATATATTATATACCATCCAATTATATATGATTTTAATATCAAAAGAATGATATTATCGCCCGTGTGTACGTACGGACTACTGTCTCCATGAACACGATGAGATTCATTCCCCATCATATCCAGAAAAGTCTAATTCTCATTTTATGATTAAAAATAATTTTTAAGGACTTAATATAATTATGTATATGAATATGATACAACCTATTCATAACAAACACGAATTATGTAACAAAACATATAAAAGAAAACGAGTAATTTAACACCTGAAACGACGATAATACTAGGATATTATTAACAAAGCAATGTTAAAATATCATATATGATATCATATTAATGTATATGATTCTTTTATAATTCAATAAAAATTATTTCAAAATTATACAGGAGGCTAACCTACCCTTGACCATGGAAAAAGTACAAAGTAAGAGGTATTCATCTCACATCTTATTCCCGTGAGATTCATTCCATATAGCCACTATTACCTTTTGTGTGGTGTATGTACTGCCCATAATTGTATTCATTGAGTAACACACTTTAATTTATGTTTATTTACATATTAATTGTATGATACTTCTTTCATGGGGTGTTTTTTTCATAAGTTACCCAATTGGTAAGGGTTTATTTCACAATCTCTTCATTATCTGAGGCTGTTTATACGTAATTATCTACCGGGACCTGTTTATCATCCACAACCACGTTTCTTAGAGTTGTATTTCAAAACATTCGTACTATTTTACATAATATAGGTTAAGGTAATTTATACCCTGGTTTGACTTTTTATAAGAAGTTTATAAAAGAATCTTTCCGTCATTTTCCAAACAAGGTCCTTTTTAACCTTTTCGACAAAATTAAGGTAAAAATGTCTTTTTTTAACTTATACGGCGTGTGCGGCTATTTTCCACCATTATAAAATATTTTATGATTCCCTTACAAGATTATAAGAATATTTTCAAAGTAAATTTTTTCTTTTATAATTATGTGACTTTTAAATGATTAAAAAAAATAGATATTTCTCTCAAATAGTTTTGATCTCATCTATGTCAACATCCTTTGATAAATTTTACACTTTTTTGAAGTTGATTTTTTATGATACAAATCTTCCATATTGTATTTAAGGTTTTGTGAAATTTTTGACTATGGATGAGTTATTTTTATGCCATTAATGGTTTATGATTAATTTTTTGGCATTTCGTATGCTAGTTTTAATAACAATGTTTATGTTATATTTCATCCTCTTCTTAAGATGAATGTGTTGGACTAGTATGTTCCAGGTTGGGGACTGGTAAAAGTAAGCCCTCCAGGTTGGGGTCCAGTTACAGCGGACCCTCCAGGTTGGTGTTTGGTTATTAGAGGCACTCCTGGTTGGTGTCCGGTTATTAGAGGCACTCCGGGTTGGTGTCCGGTTATTAGAGGCACTCCGGGTTGGTGTCCGGTTATTAGAGGCACTCCGGGTTGGAGTCTGGTTACAGAGGCTCTTTGGGATGGAGTCTGGTTACAAAGGCTCTCTCGGTTGGGTTCCGGTTATAGTTATCCCTTAGGTCTTGGCATGAGGTCTTGACACAGAAATTAAAGTTCGGTATTATGCATTCCATCATTATGAAAGTGGTTTCTGATATTGCATGTGATTATTAGAAAAGTAGAATATTCATGGGAATTAGTAAATGGAAATATTTAATTTTATTTCTACCATATTATGCTGAAGTTCAAGTTTAAAAATCTTTTGTTTTAGTTATTCATTTCCTTAAATGTTTATCCTTATTTATGAATGTTTCTACTATATTTTTATCCTTACTAGGCATCTAAGCTCACCCCTTTCAATGTTTTATTTTTCCCAGGATGTGAAGAAGTATTTTATGAATGACGTGCAGGGATAGTATGAGGGGATATGAGTGTGGGATATGGAGACAATGTTATTGTAGTTTTAATTTTAGGATGTAATGTAAACTTTATGAATGTATCTTGTGTTTCCAAGGTTACTAAACTAATTGGTCATTCGAGACTTGATCCTTTGTGATCATGTCAATGTTATGTAATAATGCACTGACTCTGGGTAACTGGCGTCGGGGCGTTATAATGATTGAGCTTATGTGATAAATAATACATGAATAATTATAATTACACAAATTGAGAATAATATATATTCATAATATAAAATTAAATTATATTTGATAAGTTTATGGATACACTTAGTTTGAGACCCTCTTGGACACAATCTAATTTGAATTTCATAAACCAGTGAGACGTCCAAGATAAGTGTCTAGCAACACATCAAGAATCCCATAGAGAATGAATATATGGTCTCAATAGTATTTTTCATATTATGATTTATATGGTGTCATATAATAAATTTTTTCTCAATATCTCATCATGTGGGATGCGTATTTGTATCATCAACCTATATGATTGATTTAATTTTTCGGGACATTTTGAAAGAAACTCACCGATGAAAAGAGTTGAATAATGGTTTAATAATACAATTCCATTGAAATCAAAGGTATGAATATACCTTCTCTTATTAAATGAAACAATAAAAAAAACTTTATTTTATAATTCAATTAATTTTCTAACTCTTGTGATGAACCTGACATATTCTACATCACTCTGAGAATATAACTTCATTGTTTTTAACCAATCATTAATGTATTTAATTCATGATCCACATTAATATTAATATGAAATCTATGGATTTCCATACCAATTAATATTTTTGAAGACCCAATTACAAATAAAATATATGTAGATCCTATTGGAGGACATATCCAAATAACATTATATCTTGATGATAACTGTGTTTTGATTACATGAGAAAAATTGTCAATATATTATGATCCCCCAACACCAAATATTAAAAAATTATCATTATCCTTATAAAATGATGTTATATTGACCACAATATGTGTTCTTAAGAATATATTCATAGAATATATAGGTTCTCATTGTTGAAAGGAATTGTTATAACCTTTTTATGTTATAAATAGTCTAATGATATTCTCATATGAATATTATATATAAAAACAAACATTAAGTAATAAAATATTAATAACTTTTATGGTAATAAAAAGTACACAGTCAGTTTATTATAGGGAAATAAATATATTTTTAGGAACTCTATGATACAAAGAGATATAAATGAAATTCATTAAGAGACCATTGTAGCCCCAAAATGTTTCTTTTCCGGGCCTTATTGTATCTCGGGTTGGAATACCTATTATGAAGGATACGTTCTCCAAAATCATGACCACATGATGGTAGTTTAGTCTATATAATGGGTTATCCATATATTCACCATGGAATAGTGTAAGTAAAAATATCAAGATGTTAGTATATATGATTATTATATTGAATGATAATTATTAGTTTGATCATTATCTTCCATATTACTTATCATACTCGGTTATTCATTATATGATGAATATTATGAGGATTTTTATTATTTTATTGGAACATTTGAAAATTAAAATATCATTATATGGGATGAAATGAAACTTTCAAGGCGTTTTATCATTTCTAGAATTTTTTGAAACACACGTTCAAAATACATAAAAATGATTGATCTATTGTGGTCTATATAAATCATTCCAATCATCATTCATTTGTTTGTAATTCCATTATTTCAAAATGATAGTTAGAACTAACCATATTTTATCTCTTCATCACACAAATTACTCAATTAATTACATTAATGGTTCTAGAAAACTATAGATTGAGAGAGACCCTTCTTCAGAACTGCGGGACTTTTTTTAATTCCTGGATACCTCTGAAGGAAGGATCCTTTTTGTTTATTCTTAATGATATTAATCCAATTATTCTAAAGAAATTTTAATTAAAAAACCAACTATTGTATTTAATCATGTTCTATATTTTTTTCATGTGTTTTAATTCAAGAATTTATATAGAGTATATTTTAAATCGGTTATTAGATAATTTTTATCTCTAAATTTTATATCTTATACATCCCTTAAAAAAATAAAAATAAATTAGAGATGTTTATAAACGGTTTAATATAATTTAAAATGGTTAAAATTTATTGGAAAATAAATTTTTATAGATATAATTTTATAGAATAACCAAATTAAACATTTGTAGTATTTCGAATCCAATCCAATGGAATACAATTTCTGGAAATGGGTGTTTCAGTTCTTAATGCTGAGAGACCTTGAAAAAAGATAAACAGAAATCATCATTTTGTGAAATGTGAGGAAATAATGGAAAAATATACTATCATAGGATGGGGATCTATATCATTTTCAGGAAATCTATGTCCTAGTGTCTGTAAAAATTATGACAATAAGGACATATTGAAAAATTTAAATTCATTTACATGATTTATCACGGTTAACCAAAATGATACAAAAAAATTTCATGACCAAAAAAAATTGGATCTGGAAACTCCATGCTCAAAACAATGTGGATAACAAAAATAGCCACAATAATAGTAATTTCCTTCACATGCAAATATTATTATCTATTGGGAAGTCCATTTCATGTTGAAATATTTTTTATGATAAATTATAATGAATATATAAAATTTTGTTAGAATTTTAAAAATACTTCATTGGAGCGGGACCTAAAGGCCCACACAGAATCTGTGGTAATTTAAACCATTCCAAAAGAATTAATAGATTTTTCTATGTTTAAGGTGTATTTATATGGTTTTATAAATTATAATGTTCATATATGTTTTTAGTTTTGGTAAAAATATATAATGTTTTATATTCATTTATGAATAATTCATAAAATTAAACCTAAAATATTTATTTTATGAATTTATTTTTGAAAGTGCATTTATGCCCTTATACAAGAGTTTTTTATATTTACATGACCAATGTTTAAATTAAATAAAATATGTGATATATAATTTATGTAAATTGGTTACAAAAATAATGAATTATGATTGATAAATAATGATAGTGTAAATAAAATATATCATTACTTGAATATGAAGGATTTATTATTTATACATTTTTAATGATAGTATTAAATATTCATATATGAAAAAAGTAAATTATTTTAGATTTTCCATGTCCGAATTAAAAAAAAATTATACTCTATTTATGAATTATATATAAATTGTTTATATTATATTTAAATGTGTGAATTTTTCATTTATTTATTTATTCACATGTTTATTTCAAGATAAAAATTATTTATATTAAAAATTATAATTTATTATTAATATTAAAGGGGTAAAATTATTTTATAAATTATCATACATGCATCTATGAAGTTACTTTTTGGGTGAATGGATCTGATATTGTTATTATTCTAACAATCTATTAAAGATTTGAATTAATTTTAACCCAACCTAAACAAACTAGAAAAGTTTAGAATAGTGTCATGTGTGGAGTTGACCCTATGAAGAATCAAGAACAACAGTGGTGGAATTTAAACTAATTATTTAGTTTGTTTAATTTCTTTTCAATAAAGTATGAATGAAACTATCATACATTTACTTCAATAAACATAATCCAAACATAAAATAATATTAAAATTATCTTAAAGAGTACTTAAACTATGATAAAAAGGACTAATGTAGGGGAACTAAATTCATGGGATCGTCTGGATTTACCTAAATTATTCTACTAAAATCATAACCTAAATCTATATTAACACGTAAAGACTCCTTTATTTATTTTTACTTTACAATCATTATAGACTAAACTACCTAGTATAATGGACCACTCTCTCAATGTGATATAAAAAAATTAATAAAACAGATTTAATCTCTTAGTTAGAGGTGACACTAAGTCATCTCCCACCCCCTACAACCCTATATAATATATAGTATCATCCCATAATTGTTATATCTATTTTACTATGTGATTAAGGGAAAATAAAAAATTATATAAAATGCAACAAAAAATTATCATAATAATTTAGAACATAAAAATAAAGTAAATCATGTTGTACGCATGGAAAAAAATTCTGACATCCCACATATATGAAATTACATGTCCATGGTCTATAGATCATCGCCCATCTATGAACTTAAAATAATATAATAGGTAATTGAAATAATTTAACTAAAAAGGTTATTTAAAATTATAAAACAATTACTTCAATTTTAATAAACAACTGACTCATGAATTCCTGTGATTACATAATAAATAATAGAAATGTATTGAAAACCAATATATGCAACACCACTCTATGTATAATCCACTCTTACTTATTCTAACTCCAATATTTTGATTATTCATTGTTCAATTTTTTTATAACATTTAAAGCATTTGGGGTAAATTTATCCAGGAAAATTAGCCTAAAATACAATCCAATATCATCAAAGATATATCATCTTTTAAACTCTGACAAAATATGACATTCAAGAAATTAAATTACTCACTTAGCTTCATATTGGATGTGGGAAATATAATAATAGTTTAACATTGTCCTTAACAAGATAAAACATAACTTCCTATGATATAAGTTTAATACCCATATAATATATCTAGATTAAACTAACTTTTGAAAACCCAAAAATTAGATGTTATCATAGCCTTCTTCTTACAGATCATGGGCTCAGTGGAACTCTTTCCATACTTATTTAATCTATATTGTGTTATAGCCAAGAAAAAATGGGGAAACCTCCTATAACAACAATACAAAGTAACTACCATTTATATAAACCCCACAATGTAGGTGAAACCCTACAATGCATGTTCCTATAGCCACACTCTCAAATTATTCAACCTATGATGCAATGCGTAGTCCATGGTGTAGTGGGATTATTTATGTAGGCCCATAGATCTATTATTTATAGGTATAAGGGAAAACCATGATAGAGTAAAATCATTCTCGACAATATAGACTATAATATATGGTAGCATTCAGTGGTCTTAATGAGAGGTCAGGTGAGTCGAGATGAAATGTGAGCGTTGTGGGATTCTATACAATGAAGATGACATATGTTATGACTGAAACGATGTAATTTTCAAAACTAGGGAATATTACCTCTTCTCATGCACCAAAATCAGTTTCTCAATTTAATTCACCTTTTTCAATAAAAATACACCCTATTAACCCAATTTTGATTTCAGATGGGGTTTAATGGACCCCTAGTGCAGAAAGTGTCACCCAATATCAGTGAAGTGTTCCTCCTTTCATATTATCTTCTATTTTTCATCAATTCACTTGGATAACCTATAGTCCTCATGAACATAACATCACATATTTCAACCCACACTAGGCCCTACTACACCAACACATCTCTCCCTTGGGATTTATTGAATTTCATTATAGATGGACAGGTGGATTTCACCAAGTATGAGGACTGGACATCTTATCGACCAAAATTCATATCCCCTATTTTTAAAATTTTATAATATTACTAATTATATTATTCAAACATAATTATCCTCAAATAACCCTGCAAACACACCAAACATCATGAAAATTAATTAAATTTATTTTAATGCAATATATATAGAAAATAAAATTATATTTTGTCAAAAATTTAATTATAATAACTATAATTAATGAATATATAATATATAAATATTATAATCAGTAAACACCCACGAACTTAATAATATTATATTACTTAATAAAACATCAATATTAAACCTAGAATGAGTCCTAAATTCAGCAATTGAAATTTTAAAATTATGATGCTCATAAGAAAAAAATATAATTGGAGATTTTTAAATGAAAAAAGATCAACAAAATTCAGGTTTAAAATTAATATACAATTTCAAATTTCAAATTATAAAAATTTATTTCCCTATCACTAACATAATTAATCCATCCAGTAAATATTAATGCCAAAAATTATTTACCTCACTAGAATTAACTTCACTCATTTCTAAAGAACAATTTAAATAGAGTTATGATCAATCTCAAAAATTTATGTGCTACATAAAATCTTGAAATATATCTCAATATAAACATATAAGTTATACTAAAATTTCATTAGGTTTTCTCATTAAGGTTAAAATTCATTTGATGATTAATATGGGTAGTTAAGGAAGTGAAAATTAATATTTTAAAAAAAAATTGTGGGTGAATTCTAAAATTTTAATTCATGAAATTCTAGTAGAGCACAATGAAATTAATTACATCTTTAACTGCATTCTCAAAGATAAAAATATCAAACATCCCTTATAATATTCTCAATAAAAGTTCATTTTTTCAACATTCATAACAATTATAAAAATCCACACTTTTTAGAATTTTCTTTTCATTCTATATTAGAATCATTTTTTTAATGAAAAAGCCTTACACCCAATGATATAAATGAAAATATCATCTTAATCCACAACATAAATATTATACATAAACTAATTGGAATAATTATTATAATGGGGAATTTTTTTCGTTATATATGTCGATCCTAGGTATCCCAAATGCCCCCTATTTCTCCTTCACTAATTTTTTATATATTTCTTCCTTGTAATATATTATAATAATTAAAAGTAAAATTATAATAATAATGATCCTATTCTAAAAAAACCACATGAAAACCAAGCCCCACTTTTCATTTTAGCATATGAGTGTCCATGAAAATTCCCAACTAAAATTTAAAACCTGAATGAATGATCATGTATTTATACTCAAATAAATAGGGTGGGTAATATTAAATGTATAGTAATGAATATTACTATCATTAAATATCATTATTTATAAAATTTCAAAATGTATATAATGTAAGTTGGGGATTAGGTTCAAATGGTCCAAATAATATAAATAAATGCCTCACTCATGTTTAAATTGTTTAAAATCATCATATATTTTAAAAGAATAACAATAATGTTTTGGTACATGCATGCATCCCATGTTCTCAAAATAAAAGGGACTCATAAAAATAATATATTAATTATATCAGATTCCTCTATGGAATTAGAATATATAATATTGTATAATAAATTTTTATAATGCGCATTAATAATTATCCTAATAAATTAAAACTTATAAAAGTATCTTCAAGAATTAAAATCATATCAGTAATCATTTTTAAACAACAAAAAATTAGAATAATAATATGATGTTCATAAATTTTCACCAGTATCATAAACATTTATGGATATAAAAATTTAAAAAATTTCCAACACATGATAAAATATTTCATAAGTGAGGATGTAGCTTAAGATAGCACATAAGGAAAAAAAATAAAAATTCATGGAATTAATGGATTCCCCCCACCACACATAAACTGAACATCATACTCCAAATTTTCATCTAAGGTAAGGCGTTTTTAGAAATGTTTTTAGTTATATCATTTAAAAAAAATCATTATAAATGATATAAAATGAAAAAATAAATTAATTTATCTACTGTTAAGTGTAAGGACTCAGACATAAACATTACCAAATCATCAGTTAGGTTAATAATTCATGTTGATGATTTTTTCATGTGTAGAGATTTAGGTAATTAGGCCATAAATATTACATTACATCTCAAATATTACAAAGTAGAAACTTCTACTTAGTATCAATTATTCATAAAATGAAAATGCTTAAAATAAAACAATAATTTTTTTCATGATATAAATATTCTTGAATTATTCCCTTCTCTTACCATTCTGTATACCCTATGAAAAAACAATTCAAAAACCAAGGATGAGCATAAAAAACCTATTATGGGTTATAAAATAAATAAAGAAAACACTTGTCCATGAATACATACATAACATAATATCTTTAACCTACCTCATGAATTCATAATATTTATGAGTAACACATAGTAATAACAAATAAAAAAGGTACCTTGTGGAATCCATAACATACTTACATTGTAGCTTTCACAGCTGCATGGGTGGTAACATTTGGAATACCCATCACAGTATATTATATAAATCTATTAGGAGAAAAATTAACGTTTTCCTCCGTCATGTTATCCAATGCATTGGAGATATATCTTGGGCTCACCCGCCCTCAATTTATCATCGAACCACCCATATACTTAAACAATTACCAAGAACAAAAAAATAATCATAACACATAAAAAATCATAATTTAATGATAATCTTTTCACATTGCAATCACAATGAATCAATTTAAGAAATTGAAATATACAATCCATTTCCAAGCCCATTTAAAACAGTTAATATGAGATTTTTTAATCATAGTGTCACATAACACATTGAAACATTTAAAATTATAAAACAGCAATGAACATATAAATAAAAAAATAAAACCATTTTGAAAACATGGATATTATTGAGGATTATTTATAATATTAAATTATTAAAACAATTAAAATAATATTTTAGTTAAAAATTCCCATACCACAAGAGAAAATACTTGAATAAAAATAATTTAACAATAAAATTTAAAGAAACCTATAATATCATGAGAATAATTAGATTTATGATATAATATTTCACATGATATTATATACATATTATGGGATAATAAAGGAATCGAATATTAATATATTCCTCAATGAAATGAGATCGACCCGAAGTCCCTTACAAAAATTTGGCAGCCTAACAACATTACATAAGAATTCAGAAAATGATTTGATGAGAGAGAAAATGGTATATCATCACATGGGAATAAAATTAAAAACAATAATTATATAGAATAATATATCCTAATATAAAAAATTTAAATTTAATGACATAACATAAAATAAGCCTTTTACTAAAAGAGAAAGGTTAAAGGTTCCCTTACAAAGATCATTTTGTAAATAAAATAGATTGATTATGTGTATTAAATATAATTAAACAATCGTAATTTATAAATACAGGATGGAACATCAAAAATTATTTCTTATATAATCATAGAACTACATAATTTGAAATTAGAATATTAACCCAAAGCCTGGAAATTGAGTTAAGATGTTCCCTTACCTCGAGTGCGACTTGTCTCGTTTGCTCCTTGTTCTTCCTGAATAATAATGTTAAATTAATTTATAATTGATTCAGAACCTTTTTAATATTTTTTATTCTTTTTATATCTCTTATTACCTTACTAAAACAATTATTTAATTATTTGTGTTCATATAAGACATTTTTTCGAAGTTCGGAACATCAGTCAAAAATAAACATTTTATATATACAAATTGTCCATGTGGTCAAAAATCCATTATCTACATATTTTTATTCATAATTTAAATATCATATAAATCCAGTATATATGTATTTAGATCGAGTATATATGTATTTAAACAGGTCAACAATATTTGGATATATGAAAATTAAATACACCATTCATGGAGATGGTAAGTCGTACGTACGTGTGAATGATACTTTCTTTTATTTTTTTCATTTTAAAGGAATGAAAACAAATTGATAAATAGGTATATTAAAAATATAGTATAATATAAAATTTTATTGTGTTACATAAGTTCATTAACATCATCCTTTTTATGTTCCATGTATGGCATGAATGAGCCATATCACATTGAGGGGGAAATAGTCCTCACTTCCTCAAATTAAATTATCATATTTAACCATTTTGGATACCATAAATGTATTCTATAAATGAAAAATAATGAAACATAGGGACAATAAAAATATAATATATATCACATATAAATACAGTTCCATCATAATGGGCACCATGAGAGGTGGTACGGAAAAATTGAACAATCATAGTTTCGTGAGGCAGTTGTTCGTCGTCCACAGAAACAGTATGTTCTAAATTCATTAGATGGACATGTGTGTAAGTTTAGTTTCAAAACATCTCATAAAAAAACCTTTTATATTTATGATACTATTTTTGTTATGTAATTAAAGAAAAATAATAGAATATTGAGTGAATACTTCGAATAATGTAATGAATTTTAGAGATGATGCTACCCCTTAAAACGTGGAACTCAATTTTATTTGATCGCAGAGGCTTTCTTAAAATTCCTTTAGCCTAGGGGAATTATTATAGGTTTAAAATGGGGGGTTTGGGAGCTTATTGGTGAATATTTTTATGAGACATGGGTCTTGAGAGTTGTTGGTTATGGGTTTGAGGTGGTGGCCTTTTATATGAGTGAGGATGGGCTCTTTTGGAATGTTTGAAATTATTATTTTATTATAAAATGTTTTACTATTTCAAAGGATATAAAACTCATTAAATTAGAATATAGGATGAATATACATCAAAATAAAATCTGTAAATAAGAATCAGACAGGTTTTGGATATTTTCTAATCCTTATCGTTTTTAGATAACCCTTTTTTACTCTTTCTGTTTTACCAAACATTTAACACTTTCAGAATTCAAATAGTTACCAAAACATGAGAAATATCCAAATAAAGAGTCACTAATAACATTTGAGACATATGATAACTATTGGGAATAATATTAATTTTTTTTAAATTTTATAATATTAAATAAAATATTTTAAATTTTAAAATATGAATTATCTAAATTTTGACACTATTCAGATCATGACTTTTTTAAAATCCCTAACGACCTGATAGATTTGAAAAAACATCATTACTAAAAATTTAACATGTACCTATCATCCATAAAATTCATGTATGACATCAAAATAATAAAATTACATTTATTATAACATTTATAATATCATTTATATGAATTCTTTATTAATGAAGCAATCATTTCATCACAACTATTTCATAATTAAATTTATTTATTTAAATTTTAAAAATTATAAATAAAATACCATGATGTAATAAATCATTTGAAATTTCTAATTAATATTTATAGTTAAAAATAACCGTTATATAACCCTCTATTAATATTGTTTTACTAAAGGATATATGTTTATGTTACATTTTCCTTAACATTAAATTAATTTTTTTTAAAATGTCATTTTCACTTACATGTGGCTCGATGGGGTCTAAAAATCAACCCAAGGATGCCCATGGGTTTTAAATGTATCATAAAATAGGTTTATGAAACGATTTAGGGTCATTTAATATTATTATAATATTATTTTTTCCCCTTATTTAAAATAATTACCCTTTAACAATGGTAAATAAAAGAGTTACTAAAGTTCATATTCATAATGTATAAAAATAAAAGTGTCATATTTTCCAAATTTTTCCCCTAATTCCAAATATAGAATCCATTGTTCCAAATTCAAGACACCTAATTTTTATAAATTAATTTAAAATTAATTCCCGGTGTCAAAACCTTAAACCATGATTTTAAGAAGTAAAAAGTACCAAAATATTGACATCTGTGTATGTAAAATTTAAAAGTGATATTAAATTCAATGACCAAAATTAGATTAAATGATAAAAATATATACTAATTACACTTTAAAACCAATTATAAGGATAGTCAAATCATATAAATAAATTATATTAAAAGTCATTTTTGAATTAAAATACTATACTTTTCAATATTCATAAATAACTGAACATTATCAAAAAATACCAAAATCATACCCAATGTAAATTTTGATATACCTCTTCTAACTAAGAACATTATTTTGAAAAATAAAACTTATAAAAATGAAAATAACTAGATTTAAAACAGGTTTATTGTTCAAAGGTGGTGGATCGACCTTTTAAAGAATATTTAGAGTATTTGATGCTTAAAATCAGATTCATTCTTATTTTAAGCCTCTAAAACTTATTGGATAAAATTAAAAACATTTAAAAAACATGTTTATTAATATTTTAGTTAGTTCTATTCATTCCTGCCAATACAATGGCTAGGGGTTAATGCCAATTTAAAATAATAAATATATTATTTTATTTTTTTATATAAATAAAAGTTGTTGCCAACGTAAGATTTCAAAGAATCACATTATTGCGTGTTGAGTATGCTATCAGAAATAGAATCCCCTTGATATAAAAATTAATATTTAATTTACAAATATTAATAAATATTATAATTCCACATGTTTTATTTACCTAGGATGTTATATCCTTCCCCCATTTTCGGAATTGCATCTATGGAATTTTAAAATTGGGCTAAAAAACATCATTAAATGTCTCATATTGAAAAAATAGTCAATAAAAAATCACTTTAATAGAAATAAATTGAATTACAAATGTCACCCGAGATAACCAATACTATGATTCCATGTAGGAAAACATGGATATTGAAGATAAACTAAGTGTCATGTTCTAATGGAGAGTGATAAAAAACATGATCTAGAGAAAGTTAAAAACAAGAAAATCACAAACTTCTGATGGTATAAAGGGTCATTGGTTTCCTAGTAGGAAAAGTAAATGAACAATATTTTTGTCTCATGTTCCATTTCATATGTTGGAGAATTTATTTGATAGACTAATGAAATAAAGAAATACAGTTAATTTTCATGTAGAGTTTCATACATTAATAAGTTTCCACAAAATACTCATCTTTTCTCCCAACGATGAGTATTAAAGATGAATTGGTCACACCTGAAGAACTAGAATAAACATATATGGAATCAAAAAATCCAAAAAATCTGAACTATATATTTCCCATGTCATTAGACAATATCCGAAACCAAAATGGTCACTACAAGATCATGTAATCCCCAAAAGGATAATCTTTTATAAAAAGAAATAATACTATTAATCTCCAAAAATTAATAAACAGTACCCAAAGTTCAAAAAAGACCATTCAACAAACTATTGTCCTTTAAATCCTTCAAAATAATCCAAACTATGTTTGAATCACAAAATTTAAATGGTTTTTATCACACAGTCTTCCACAAAAATATTAACATTTTTCTTCAAATAACATCGTATTCTCATAAAGTCTCATACTATAGAGTAATTAACCTAATCACAAATTATCTATGATAGGTTAATCATTCCCATAAATAACCCAAACCTCCATATGTCCACAATAAAAGCATAAATTCTTCCAAAATAAAATGTCATCCATTACTCCACAAATGATATCTCATTTTATTCTATTTTACATAGGCATATTGTGTTTCTCCAATATAGAGAACTTCTTAAAAATTAACCAGTATCACTTAATCAGCAAATCATTTTCATGTACTAGGGATATCCATTTGATAAATTGTAAGTTCCCAAAATAATCTTATAATTGATCCATAAAATCATATAACTAAAAAATTATAAGTCATTCTAAGAAGGGATTTGTGTAGGACATTTGTATGTGATGTACCCTTGTCACCCTTTAGTGGTGGATTTGATTCATGTGGCCTTACTTGACGTGACGAGTTGTCAACCATCCTGTGTGTTGTCCCTTTTTATGAAACTCAAAAATAACACTAACATGATTTAACCTCAATTGTTGCATTGTACCTCTAATTTTCATCCAAACTCATAATGACCTCAATAACTTATTTCATGAAGTCTAATATATATTGAAAGTTTATACCTCTATAAAATTACATTATTACCAAAGAATGAAAATTGTACCTTGACCATGGTGTCCACCTGGTTTCATCTTCACCTAGTTCACGTGGATAGATAGTCTAAGAATTGCAATAATGATTTAGAGATCCTTAAAAATCATCTTTTTTCCTTTATCCAAATACACCTCGTACAACATGGGTCGTATGGGTGTTCACAAAAAAATAGTTTTTGAAAATAATAATGTATGATATATAATTTCAAAACATCTGATAAAAAATGATTTTTATAAAAACAATCAGACTGAGTTTGAGTTGAAACAATCAATCAATTTCCCTTTAAAAATACCATAGGTATGCGTTAAAGGACTATAATTTAAAAGAAGATATAAATTGGATTCCCAAGGGTCTCCTTCTTCAGCACCTTTTTCAAAATCATGATATCCTAAAAAATATTTTAATAAGGTAAAATATTTGAAAATTTATTCATAATATTTACCTCCCTTGAAAATATGAGAATATTGATAAAATTTTATTTGATAAAAGAAAACCCATGATCCAAGATGGTTTCGAGGTATAGTGGAGGTGTCAGATATATCAAACAATTTCTTGAAAGTGAGTTGTATGTTATAAAATGTTTCAGATTTGTTTGGACATGATTTCCAGTAATTGATGACTGAAAGTTGTCAAGAAGAGTTAAGAACGTCATATGAGATCCTCCACATTCCATTTGTAATAGAAATTCCATGATATGGAAAAAGTAACAAAATAAGGATTTATCTTAATGAGTACACGTAGAGACTGACCATGTTTCTAACAATACTCATAATCCTTAAATTTGTCTAAACCGAGCTTTGATACCAACTGTACGGCCCCAGCTTTAAACATCACTTAATCATGAATTAAGTTAATATTTAACATTGAGGATATTTTCAGGTGTATATTTTTAGAGAATTAGTACATAACTATTATATTACATCTTAAATACTACAATGTAGACACTTCTACATAGTATTCATATTCCCCATGACATAAAAACTCTTAAAAGAAAACAAGAATTCTTTTCTTGATATAAATATTCTTGAAATCTTTTTTTTTCATTACCCTTCGTTATAACCTATGAAAAAACATTAAAAAACGTGGGTTTATCATAAAAGGTTTAGTAGAGGTTACAAAATAATGAAATAGAACATCATTCCATCCAAACATACAAAACATAACTCTTTAGCATACATCAGGAAATCATAATATTTATGAATAACACTTATTAATCACAAATCATAATGGTTACATGTAGAATCCACGAAATATTTACATTGTAGCATTCTTATCTACATAGGGAGTTACTTCTGTAATACCGATCAAAGTATATTCCCTAAGTCTCTTTGTAGAAATATTGACATTTACCTCAGTGACATTACCTAATGCATTGGGCAAATATCTCGGGCTCACCATCCATCAATATATACCGAAACCAACTGTATAGACAAAAAAAATCACAAGAACCATAAAATAATCAAAACACATAAAAATAGCATAATGGAAATATATAATTTAAACATTTCAATTACAATGAATCAAGTAAAGATATTGAAATATTCAATCCATTTCCAAAACCATTTAAAACATTCAATAAAGAGTTTTTTGAATCAATGTGTCCCAATCCAAATCGAAACATTTAAATTTTTAAAACATTAATTTTTATATAAATAAATCATTAAACACATTTTGAAAACATGGACATTATTTATAATGATTTATAAAAATAAAGTTTTAAAACATTTAAAACAATTCTTTATTTCAAATATCCCTTACAACGTGAAAAAATAGCTGAATAAAAAAACAAAGAATAACACTAAAACTAAACTATAATATCATGAGAATAAGTAGATTCATAATATAATATTATAAAGGATATTATATACATATTATGGGACAATAAAATTTCACAATATCTGGATATGACTTAATGAAAGGAGATTAAGACGAAGTACTTTAAAAAAATTCCGCAGCCTAACAACGTCACATAAAAATTCTGAAAATGAGTTGATGAGATAAAAAAGGGATCTCATAACTTGGGAATAAAATTTAAAATAATAAGGATGTTTAATAACATATATCAACCTAAAAATAAATTGAAATTGAAATACATAAAATAAAATCAGTCTTTGACTAAAAGAGGAAGGTGAAAGGTTCCCTTACGAAGATCATTTTGTAAATAAAATAAATCGATAATGATTATTCACTATAATTAAAAATATGTAATGTATAAATATATAATATGAAATCAAAATTTATTTAATACATAATCCTATAATGACATATTTAAATAGTATACGATTAAACAAAATAATGGAAATTGGGTTAAGAAGTTCCCTTACCTCGAGTTTGACTTATCATGTATGTTTCTTATTCTTTATGAATAATATATTTATGTTAATTTCTACTTGAATCAGAATATTTTTAATGTCTATTATCCATTTTATATCACTTATTACCTTGGTACACCAATTAGTTATTTATTTTAGTTCATATCGGACATTTTTCGATGTTCGGAACTTGAGTCAAAAATGAACTTGTTATAATTAAAAATTGTCCATGTGGTCAAAATTCGATTATCACCAGATTTATATTCAAAATTTAAATATCATATATATATTATGTATATATTTATTTATATCCAAAATTTTTTTATTAAGAATTTTCCAAAACCATTGGATGATAGAAAATGAAATAAACCTTTCATTGAGATGGTAAGACGTACGTACGCATGAACTATTATTTCATTTGTTTTTTTTCATTTTTAAAAGATTTAAAACCAAATGAATGAAATGGTATATTATAATTATAGTATAATATAATATTGTATATAAATTAAATAATTTCATTAACTCCATCCTTTATATGATCCATTTAAGGAATGAACGAGTCATATCACTTTGAGGGGGCGGTAGTCCGCACTTCCTCTAATGAAATTATCGTATTTACCAATTATGGAAACCATAAAGGTATTAGATAATTGAAAAATACAGAAACATAGATACAATATAAACATAATATATATCATATAAATATAAATTTCCATCATTATGGCCAACTTGGGAGGTGGTACAAAAATATCGAATAATCATCATTTCGTGAGGTAATAGTTCGCCGTCCACAAAAATAGTATGTTCTAAATCCCTTTGATGTATGTTGGTGTATGTTTAGTTTGAATAACTCTAAAAAAACCTATTACATTGTCTATACTGCTTTTGTTATGTAATCAATGAAAGATTATATAATATGGAGCGAAGAAGTAGAATAAAGGAATTGAATTTTAGGGAAGACATTACATCTTAAAACGTGTAACTCTCTTTGATTTGGGTCAGAAGGCTTTCATAAATTACCTTTTTCCTAGGGGAATGATTTTACGAGGAATAGGGGGATGTTGGGGGATTATTTGAACAATTTTTGGACGAGAAAAGGTGGGGTGTATTATGGGATATAGGTGGTGTCCTTTTATAAGAGGGTGGAGGGGCTCTTTCGGAATGTTTGAAATTACTAATTTATTAAAAAAATATTATACTTAAAAAAAGGTTAAAACTCATTAAATTAGAATATAATATGAATAAAAGTAGAAATACAATAATCCAATAAGAATTATAGAGGTTTTTGATATTTCTCAATCCTTATCTTTTGTATTTAAGCCTTTTTTAATCTTACAGTTTTATCAAGAATTTAACACTTTGAGAATCCAAATAGTTACCAAAACATGAAAAATATCCCAATAAAGTGTAAATAATAAAACCTCAGACATATGATAACTATTTGGTCTAATAATATTTTTTTGGAAATTTTATATTATTTAATAAAGTATATTATATTTTAAAAGATAAATTATGTCAATTTTGACACTATTCATATTATGAATTTTTAAAAATCTGTAATAACCTTAATGATGCGAAAAAAATTAATTAATACAAATTTAACAAGGATATATATTCAAAAAAATATTTTATGACATAAATATAATAAAATTACATTTATTTTAACATTTATAATATCATTTTTTGAATCCTTTGTTAATGAAGAAATCACTAAATCACTATTTTGTCTAAATTAAATTTATTTATATAATGTATAAAAATTATAAATAGAATACCTTGATGTATGAAATCATTTTATATTTCTAATTACAATTTATATTGAAACATATCACTTATATAACCGCATATAAAAATTTATTTACTGAAAGATATATGTTTTTTTACATTTTCCTTAACATTAAATTAATTTTAGTAAAATTACATTTTTAATTACTAGTGGCTCCATGGGGTCCCAAAATTATCCCGAAGTTTAAAATCATTGGAAATGTATCAGAAGAAAGTCTTAGGACATTTTTAGGGTAACTTAATATTATTATAATATTATTTTTACCCTTATTTACCATATTTTCCCTTTAAACGTGGTAAATAAAATATTTACTGTAGCTACTATTCATAATGACAAAAAATAAAGTTTACCTATTTAGAAAATTTGAAACTCATGATTCAAAATATGAAATCCATGTTTTCAGATTCAAAACAAAGAAGTAGTAGAAATTAATTTAATATTACTTCACATCGTCAAAACCAAAAGGCGTATTTTTAAGAAGTAAAAACTACAGAAAGATTATCATGTGTTTATGTCCAATTAAAAAGTGAAATAACATTCAGTAACATATCATGGATTAAATTAAAAAAATACAATTTAATTATACTTTACAACCAATTAAAAGTACATTCTAATCATATAAATAAATTACATTAAAAAGCAGTTTGGAATTAAAATGCAGTATTTTTCGCTATTCGTAAAAAAATTAACTTTATCATAAAAATACCAATATTTTACTCAAAGTAAGTTTTGGTGTACAAATCAAAAGAATAAGTTTATTTTGTCAAATATAACATATAAACTGAAATAAATGATTTAAAAATGGTTCTCTATCAAAAGGATGAAATAGACCTTTTAATGAATATTAATGTATTTCAAGGTCAAAATTGAATTCATTCTTATTTTAAGTCTCTAAAATTTATTGGATAAAAGTAAAAAAAAATTAACAAACATGTGTAAAAATATTATAGTTAGTTCTATTCATTCCTACCAATACAATGTCTATTCATTAAATAGAATATAAAATAATAATATTATTATATTATTTTTTGGTATAACTCAATGTTGTGTGTAACCTAAGATTTTAACGAAAGGCAATGTTTCATATTGAGTAGGCTAAAAGACATAACAACCCATTGAATGTAAAATTAAAAAATAATTTACTAAAATTAATAACTATGAAAATTTCATAATCTTTATTTACCTGGGATGTTATATCCTTCCCCATTTTGGGAATTGCGTCATTGCAATTTTCATATTGGGCTCGGAAACATTATTAAAAGTCCCACATTGGAAAAAGATTAAATTAAACCATCACTTTAAAATAATGAAATATAATTAAAAAGGTCACCTGAGATAACCTATACTGGGATTCCATGTAAGAAAACTTAAATATGGAAGATAAACTAACTGTCAGGTTCTGTTGGAGTGTGATAGAAAACATGATCAGGAAAAAGATATAAACAAGAAAACCACAAACATGTCATGGGTTAAACGGTCATTGGTTTCCCAGTAGGAAAATTAAAAGATCAATGTTTTTGTTTAAGTTCATTTTAATAAATTTAGAGAATTAATTTATAATATTTAATAAGGACATAAGGAATTGTACATAATTTTCAAATAGAGTTTCATCATTTAATAAGTTTCTACAAAAAATAATCCTTTCTCCAAATGATGAGTATTCTAGCTGACATGGTCACACCTGAATCACTAGAATTAACATATATATAATCACATAATCAAAAAAAGATGAAATATATATTTCCAATGTCATTATAAAATAACCAAAACCCAAATGGTTATTACCAGATCAAATAATCCCCAAAAAGGATAATCTTTTATTAAAAGAAATACTAATCTTAATCTCCAAAATTGAAAAAATATATCCAAAGTTCAACAAAGACCATTCAATAAACTATTTTCCTTAAAATCATTTAAAAACTCAAAAATATGTTTGAATTCCAAAATTCAGAAGGATTTCATAACATAGTCTTCCACAAAAATCATAACATTTATCTCCAAATAACATAAACTACTCTTAATGTCTCATACTGGAGTGTAATTAACCAAATCACTTATTCTCTACGATAGCTTAATAATTTCCATAAATAACTGAAATCACCATATGTCCATAATAAAAACATAGATTCTAAAAAAAATCAACCATTACTACAAAAATTAAACACTATCGTATTCTATTTTCCTTAGCCATATAGTGTTTTCCCAAAAGATAGAAAGTATTCCAAAATAACATGTATCACAAAATCACCAAATAATTTTCCTATACTATGTATATTCATTTGATAATTCATAAGTTCCCAAAATAATCTTATGACTAATATATAAAATCATTTAACTAAAAAAGAATAAGTCATACTAACTAGCAGCTTCAGGTAGGCCAGTGGGAGCTGATGCACTCTTGTCTCCCTAAGGTTAACGGTTTGATTCATGAATCCTTTCCAGACACGATGAATTTTCACCCATCTGGCATGTTTTCCATTTTTATAAAACTCAAAAATAATCCTAGCGGGATTTAACCTAAATGGTTGTCTTATACCTCTCTTTTTCATCCCAGATATTAATGACCTTAATATCTTAATTCATGAAGTCTAATATATATTTACATTTTTTACCTCAATAAAATAACACTATTCCCATTTAAAGAACATCATTCCTTGATCATGGTGTCCACTTGGTTTCATCGTCGTCTTTTTCATGTAGATATATAGTCCATGCATTACAAAAATGGTTTAGAAATCCTTCAAAATCATATGCTTCCTTTATCCATGTACAACTCGTACAATATGGGTCATATGGGTGTTCACATAAAAATTGATTCGGAAAATAATCATGTAACACATATAAATTAAAAAAATCTCAAAAAAACATGCTTTTTATTACATAGTTAGACATGTTTTTAGATGAAACATTAAATAAATGATACTTTTAAAATACCATTAGTATGTGTCAAAAGGCTATAATTTAAAAGAAAATATAAATATGTTTCATAATGGTCTCCTTCATCAGAACGTTTTTCAAAATCATAAATGCTTAAAAATCTTGTGATAAGGTAAAATATTTGAAAAGAACTTAATAATATTTATCATTCATGAAAATAGGAGAATATTGAAAAATTTGGATTTGATTAAATAAAACCCATGATCTCGAATAGTATCAAGGTATAGCCGAGGTGTTTGATATCTTATAAAATTTCTTGCAAATGAGTTGTATGTCCGAAAATGTATTAGAGTCGTCTGGACATGACTTTACAATAATTATTTCAGGTAAGTCATTAGGAAGAGATATAAATGTTGTCTGAGATCATCCTCCTTCCATTTCTAAATGACTTTCCTTGATCTAAAAAATTTGCAAAATAAGGATTTATCTTAATGAGTTGACATAAAGACTAACCATGTGTCTAATGAAACTCCTAATCCCTAAAGTTGTATAAACTGACCTCTGATACAAACTGTATGGCCCCATCAATAAACATTAAATAATCATAAATTAATTTAATATTTACCATTAAGGATATTTTCAGGTTTATAGATTTAGATAATTATTCCATAACTATTACATTACACCTCAATTATTTCAATGTAGACACTTCTAATCTGTATCCATTTTTTATAAAATAAAAACTCTTTGAAAAAAAACATGAATTATTTTCGAGATATAAACTTTCCTGATTTCTTTTTTTCATTTACCCTTCCTTATACCCTATGAAAACATTTCAAAAACATGCAATGATCATAAAAATATTAGTAAAGGGTACAAAATAATTAATGAAAACATTAGTCTATCAATACATAAAAAGCATAAGCTCATTAACATACCTCATGAAATCATAAGATTTATGAATAACACATAGTAACCAAAAATCATAATGGTAAAATGTGGAAGCCATAACATACTTACATTGTATCTTTCAGAGCTACATAGATAGTTACATTTGAAATACCCAACACAGTATATTCCCTAAATCTATTCGAAGAAACATTAATATTTACCTCTGTCACATTACCCAAGGAATTAGAATGATATCCCAGGATCACCTGCCTTAAGTTTATCACAGAACCAACCGTATATATAATAACATCCCAAGAACCATAACATAATCCTAAACCATAAAACAATAATAAAGTAAATATAACATTTCCACATTGAAATTAAAATGAAATAATTCAAGATATTGAAATATTAAATCCATTTCCAAAACAATTTAAAACATTTAATAAAGAGATTTTTGAATCAATGTGTCCCATACCACATTGAAACATTCAAAATTCTAAAACATTTATGCCCATATAAATAAATTATTACTTAATTTTGAACACCAAGACATTATTTAGAATAATATACAAGATTAAATCTTTATAACATTAAAAACAATGTTTTCAATAAAATTTCTCATACCACTTGATAAAATACATGAATAAAAATAATTTATGAATAAAATTAAGAAAATCCTATTATATAATGAGAATAATTATATTCATTATATTATATATGAAATTATATTATATACACCTTATGGGATAATAAATGTTTACAATATCATGATACGCCTTAATGGAAGGAGATTGATGTGAAGTCCCTTACAAAAAGTATGTAGCCTAACAACTTTACAACAAAATTAAGAAATTGAGTAGATGAGAATGAAAAGTGAATATCATCAATTGGGGAAAAAAATATATAACAATATGGATAAATAAGAACATATATCAATAGAAAAAAATTAAATTGCAGGACATAACAAAAAATAATTATTTGACTAAAAGATGATGGTGAAAGGTTCCATTACAAATATTTTTTCGTAAATAAAATAAATTTATAATATGTATTCGGAATAAGTAAACATACATAATTTTTATATACAATATATTACAAAAAAATTTATTTCTAACATTATCCTAGAACGACATATTATAAATGTAGAAGATTAACCAAAAGAATGGTAATTCGGTTAAGATTTCCCCCTACCTCGAGTCCAACATGTCTTCTAGGTTACTTATTCATCCTAAATAATAATATTAAGTTATATTATACATTATTAAGAACCTTTTTATTTTTTTTTATTTGGTTTATATCACTTATTACCTTGGTAAACCAATTAGTTAATTATTTGAGTTTATATCGGTTGTTTTTTCAATGTTCGGAACATGGGTCAAACAGGAACCTCTAATAATTACAAATTGTCCATGTGGTCAAAAGTCAATAATCTCAAAAAATTAATTCATTATTTAACTATAATTTATGTATTTCTATTATATTTTTATTTATATCCAATATATATTTATTTAGAATATTCCATAACATTTTGTTATAAGAAAATGAAATATAATGTGCATAGATACGGTAAGCATGCTACTTTCATTTTTTTTATCATTTTTAGAGGAATGAAATAAAAATGATACATATTTATTTTATACTTAATGTATAATATCATATTTTATATTCATTACATATGTTCACTGACACCATCATTTTTATGGTCCATGTATGGCATTAACGAGTCATATTACTTTGAGGGGTGGTAGTCTGCACTTTCTCAAATAAAATTATCGTATTTACCCATTATGGAAACCATAAAGGTATGCTATAAATGAAAAATAAATAAACATAGAGACAATATATAAATAATATATTTCAGATAATAATACAGTACCATCATAATGGACAACATGATAGGTGGTACGGAAAAATCGAATTATCATCGTTTTGTAAGGCTTTGGTTCGTAGTCCACAGGAACAGTATGTTCTAAATCCCATAGATGGTGGTTTTTGTAAGTGTAGTTTTAATACATCTGATAACAACAAAATATTATATTTATGATCCTTTTTTTGTAATCAATGAAAAATAATATAATAGGGAGGGAAGAAGTAGAATAATGGAATGAAATTTTAGAGAAGACGCTACCACTTAAAATGTGTAACTCTCATTCATTTGATCTAGACGGATTTTTTAAATTACCTTAATCATATGGCTAATCATATAAAAGAAATATTTTGATGTTGAGATCTTTTTTTAGTAGATTTTTGATGATCCCATTATCTTGAGAGGTCTGTATTATGCGTTACAGCTGATGGCCTTTTATAAGAGGGGTGAGGGGCTCTTTCGGATTGTTTGAATATATTATTTTGTTATGAAATTATTTTCGGTTTAAAATCTTTATAAAATAATTAAAGTAGAATATAATATTAATATAAGTCCAAATGAAATTATCCTATTATAATTACATAGTTTTGGGATTTTTTTAATCCTTATATTTTTTTATTTAACCATTTTTTACTCTTACCGTTTTATCAATCATTTAACACTTTGAGAAAAAAAATTGTTTCCCAAACATGAAAAATATCAAAATAAAGAGTCATTAATAAAATTTGAGACATTTTATTAATAATTGGTTAGTTCTTATATTTATTGAAATTTTATAATATTTAATATAATTTTTTATATTTTAAAATATGAATTATTTTAATTTGACACTATTCATATCATGTCATTTTAAAAATTCACAAAACCATGATTGATTTGAAAAAAAATTAATTAATAAAAATATATCAGGTATAAATCATACAAAAAATTTGTGGAGGAAAAGAAAATATCAAAATTACATTTATTGTGACATTTATAAAATCATTCATTTGAATCTTTTATTAATGAAGCTATCATTGCATCACCATTGTGCCATAATTAAATATATTTATTTAATTTCAAAATGTAATAAATAAAATACCATGATATATAAAATATTTATTTATTTCTATTAAGTAGTTATTGTTTAACATATCACTTATTTAGCCCCCATATAATTTTTTTTACTAAAAGATATATGTTTATGTTACATTTTCCTTATCTTTAAATTATTTTTAAAAAATTGTAACTCTTACATAAATGTGGCTCCATGGGGTCCCAAAATCAACCCAAGGATTCCCATTATTATAAATGTATCATCCAAAAGGTTTAGGTCACATGTTAGTGTAATTTAATATTATTATAATATTTTTTACCCTTATTTTCCTTATATACCCTTTAACCATGATAAATAAAACATTTAATGAAGTTAATATTCATAATGTATAAAAATAAAAGTTACCTATTTACTAAATTTGGAACACCTGATTCAAAATATGATATCCATTTTTCTAAATTCAAAACACAGAAGTAGCAGAAATAAATTTAAAATTAATTCCTACTTTCAAACCCAAAAAGAGTATTTTTAAGATGTATAAAGTACCAAAAAATAGACATGTGTTTATGTCCAATTTCAAAATGATATTTCTTTTTGAAAAAAATTTTGATTAAATGATATAAATATAATCTAATTACAATTTGAAATCAATTAAATGAACATTATGATCATTTTAATAAATTATATTAAATGGTAGTTTTGAATTAAAATACATTATTTTTCATTATTCATTAAAAATGAACTTTTTCAGAAAGATACCAAAATATTACCCAAAGATAATTTTGATGTAAATCTTCTAAACAAGAAGTTTATTCTGTCAAATAGAAGATATAAAAGTAAAAATAACTATATTTAAAAAATTTATCGATCAAAAGAGATAAATAGACCTTTTAATGATTATTGGATTATTCCATTCATAAAATCAAATTAATTATTATTTTAAGACTCTAAAATTTCATGGATAAAAGTAAAATAATTTAAAAAACATGTTTCATCATATTGTAGTTATTTTTGTTCATTCTCGGCAATACAATGTCTGGGAGTTAACTATCATTTGAAATAATATTATTGTTATATTATTTTTCAGTATAACTCCATGTTGTGATTAATGTAAGATTTATAAATAAGAAAAGTTCATAATATTTTTTTAAATATAAATATACATTAAGAATATTTTTTCCTTGATTCCATGAATGAGTTGATTTATCAATCAACACATAAAATTTTTTACTCCTTACTCCAGCATTCCTAGATATTCCCTTCTCCATTATGAACAATGTATTATTAGACCTGAAAAAAATTAATCAAGTAAAAGATTATATATACATTCCCTTTATGTTCTAGAATAATCAATAGTAAATATCAACAAATATGATAATTCAATAGATTAAAATGTAAATTATAAATTTAAATTAAAATTAAATCTAATAATGGATAAATACATGGGTTTCCTCTAAGAAGCTATATATGTTAGGTTATTAATCTAGTCAGTGTGCCTCATGTTTCAGGTAATTAGTTTGTAATATATTGATACTACAAAAACCCATACATTTCATATGTTGGCATGTTATTTTAATAAATTAATATTCATTATATAAAAATATTATCCTTACTCAAATAATTTTTTTCCAATATCTTTAGAAACATGAAAACCTAAAAATTAATTTCATAATAGACTCCAATTTAGTTATTCATAAATTTCACTTTTCATAGAAATAAAATTCATAAAACCATTCATTTTAAATAATGGAATGAAAAATAATAAATGGTGAGCTCTGATGCTCAATTCGGGTAAAAAGGGAGATATTAATTATCATATAAGTATAACATGATCAAAAGGGTAAAAGAACATGAGATTAATATTTTAAAACCATATCATGCCTAACAAAAATTATTATATTGATTCATGGAATAAAGTATTATTGTTCAAAATTCAAGACTCATGGGGTAATCAAAGACATGATACATGAGAACATAAAATTAGTCTATTACACATGTTTTTGGCATATATAACATTATAACATTTTGAATATTTATAAATAATAACCTGTTCATAAATTATGTTAAGAACATGAAATAATGGCCTGAAAAAAATATATGGACATGATAGCTAGTACATACATAATCTTTTCAATATAAAATCCATGTCGATGTGTGAAATTATGGATATAAAATCCAGTTCCCTACATGAACTCATGGAAATGAATTTTATGTTCATACATAATCTTATAGACAATAAAACTCTATCCATGCACAAAATTGTGAATATCAAATATGGTTCATGTGTAAAATATTTTCCTCAAGAGTTATAAATATTTAACATATCTAGTTGAGGTATATACAGGTACCACCCATTAAAGAATGAAAATCATACAATGGTTCTTCACAAGATCATTAAAAATTCATTATATCATAACCTATGAAAAATGAAATGGGTTTTATGAACATTAAATCATAGTATAATTTGTTGAAAATAAATAAGTTTTATAGACATCTAATTTAATTTTTCACAAACTATCCTTATAAAGAATATGGATGGAATTATTAGATCATATCCCCCACAAAACATAAGCAACAACAATGATTTTTGTCATTAATGAATTGAAATTCCATAATAAGACACTACTAGAAAAATAGGTATTTGCGACGGGTCATTTGCGACGGGATCCCGTCGCAAATGGTGTGTTGCGACGGGGGCCCGTTGCAAATGACCCATTGCTGAAAACGGTGTCGCAATAACAATTTTTTACGATGGGCCCGTCGCTAAAGATTTTTTCCGCGACAGGGAGAATCCCCGTCGCAACTAGTACTCCGTATATTTGTAAAAACCTATTTGCGACGGGCCCCGTCGCAAATACCTGTTGCGACGGGACCCATCGCAAAAACTATTTTTTAAAAAAATAAAGAAATAATACTACTATTTTCGACGGGAATAGTATCCCGTCGCAAATACTATAAAAAAAATAAAAAAATAAACTGTTAATAAATTATTTTAATTAATATAATATTAATCCAATAATAATTCAAAAATAAAAAATAATAAAATATTAATAAATGATTTTAGTTAATATAATAATAGATTTATAATTCACAAATAAAAATAATAAATTATTTTAATTAATATAATAATAATAGAATTATAATTCAAAAATAAAAAATAATAGAATATTAATAAATATTTTATAATGAGACAGAAACTACGAATAGAAAAAAAAATAATATTTTGATTTCACAAATTTTATAACATAAATACAAACTCTAATCTGAAGGAGGAGGGGGCGGGGGGGGATCTGCAGATGGTGGTGGAGGAAACTCCATCCCTAAAGCATTAGTGAGTCGGCGCATGTACTCCATCTACTCCTGATGCTGCTGGGGACGCATCTACTCCTACTCCTATCGGAGACTCTCTATCAGTGCAGTCTGAGATCGCAACTGATCCTCATACTGTGTAGTAGAAGAAGATGCATGAGCTCCTCTCGAGTTGGACGCCGACATCGCAGCACTGCCATAATAATCTCCGAGAGTCAGTCGAGAGCTGATACCAACTACCCGACCCTTCTCGAAGGCATACTGGGTGGCCTGAATCCATACCGCCTCATCAAACTGACAACCAGTGGTCTAATCTGATGACTCAGCCTGACTCTCAGGCCGGGCCTGTGACGCTGTGGCCTCATATGACTCCTGTAGTTGCAATTTAAAATTAAAATTGTGAATATATTATATAAATTTAATTTATAAACTTGAAAACAAATAATACTAACCACGATGTGATGCTGACGATCACCTCTGAGCTCCCCAGTAGCAGGATCACTATACATCCTCCGATATACGTCGTACTCCGTAATATAGGGGTGCTCGACAGCCTATAAGAATAAAAAATAAAATTTTAATATTTGTAGTTATATAAAATATTTATAAATAATGTACATACCAGATGCTGTCTATGAGTACTGAAAGAATGACTCCCATCTCGATGAGTCACCTCCTGTCTCCCCCGATTCTGCCTCCCCACCGATGATCTCCTCTTAAAGGCACCACTCAACCAGTGTGCACATAATCCATCCCATACATGGGATTAAATGTACTCTGGTTGGTGTGCTCTACATGACTCGTCAAAATCTGACACTCCTGCTTTCTTCATCACAGATTTTCTTAATTTGTGCAAAAACTGACGAAGGCGATCACGCATGGCCACCTCCCATGCCTCGTCGATGGCGTCACGCATGGTATCCTCAATCGGATACCATAAACCCTACAAATAAATCAAAATATCAAGTTAGAAATGAAATAATTTTCAAAATAAAAATTATTTATTTACGTACGTACTAACCAATGGCCGAACATGGCCTGCTGCACATCAATGGGAATCTGCTCCTATGTGGTCCACGGCTGAGAGAAATAGTTGCACAAAATAGCACTGCCCTGTCCGACTACTATATGCGAAAAACTGTAAAAATAATAAACATTTATTATGTGAATAGATTAATGAAATCTTAGTCAAATACACATGTTGTCACACCTTCGTGTGCGTGGATCAAACCCAAGACGTGGACGTCGCTCGGGGACGGTGTGAGGAATCATCAATCGTGCAAGACCACACCCCCTCTGCATACTCCCTGGAGCGCCTGCAGGCTGAGGGTCATCTGCCAGCAACTCATCCGCATCGAAAGGCAGATCAGCATCCGCCGACTCACGAAATGTGGCGTCGTCCATCTGAAACAGAAAATGTTAATGTTGTTAGCAAATAATTGATAATTACTATTATATATACATATATACATATTATGATTGTATATAAATACCATGGAATTATATCAGTGTTCATCTTCATCATCATCTTCATATATGTCAATTTAATCTTCATATTCCTCCTCAACATCATCGATATCCATTCGAGTTACAGTTGCTTCATCTCTTACCATTTCAAATTCATATGTGACATCATTAACATCATCGTCATCACCGACTCTTAAATGTGGGGTGTCGTCATCGATACTCATGTCTCTTTGTAAAAAAGATTGATTTTGAGTACTCTCTTGAAAAACTTCAATTCTTTGCACATCAGTGAAAGCACATTCACTTTGACTAAACTTATTGTCTCGAATTTTGATTTTTATTACACTCCACCAATCAGTCAAGTCTCTTGATGTAGCACAGTACTTTGCGTAATAAACTTGATGTGCCTGTTGAGCCAATAAGAATGGTTCATTTACTGCGAGAACACTTTTACATTTAATTTCGATGATTCCATGTGTCGGATGGACACGCACGCCTCTCTCTGTATCCAACCACCGACATTTGAACATGGTTATGTAATGTTTTCCAAGATAATAGAGTTCAATGATTTCATCAAGTATGCCATAAAAGTCAACTTCATTTTCTCGATGATGAAATCCTCTCAAGCTAACTCAACTGTTCATTCGTTTTTTTCGATTCTCCATATGCATGTGTGTGGAATCGAAATCCATTCACCCCATATGAATTATAAGTTTTAACAAGTTTGGAAGGTGGGTTACTCAATACACACAGCCGTTTGTCAATTTTATCATCATGTGGAGACACCTGAAAATTTGTGAAATAATTATCAATATAGTAAACTATACATTGAATGAGTTTCTAAAAGATAAATAATTTATGTTACCAGTTTTTGAAACCACTGAGAGAAATTTTTCAGTCGACTTTCTTCGAGAGCAGCTGTTGTAATTTTTGGAATTTGTTTCTTGATATGATTATCATACAACCTATAAAAACCAATGTTATTTACTATAACATAAATGATAGAATAAGTGATATAAACACTTACAGTACAACTGATGTCATCTCTTCACAGTTGAGAAGAACATATATATGAGCTCTATGATGTTCATCATCTGAAAGCCAGCGTTCATAAACTCCACCAAAACCAAGCTCTGACTGGTTGAAAATAGATAATTGATTATTGATTTCATCAATATTCCTCTCGTTTCATCCCATTCGGTTGTGTTTTGAAGGATACTCAGATTCAAAATAATGGGAGCAGAAAAAACATATTTCCTCTTGCAAATAAGCTTCTGAAATAGATCCTTCAACAGATGCTTTGTTAAAAACTTTTCTTTTCAATTTTTGCATGCATCTTTCAAATGGGTACATCCATCGAAACTGTACTGGACCTCCACATTTGGATTCATATGGCAAATGTAACATCAAATGTTCCATAGAGTCGAAGAAAGACGGCAGAAATATTTTTTCCAGTTTACATATAATTACAACAACATCTTTTTCATGTTTTCCTAGAGCATCATAATTTGCTGTAGCCGCACAAATTTCCCGAAAAAAATGAGACATGTCTGTTATGGAATCCCAAATCACATAATTCAATAGACCTATTAATCCAATGGGTAGAAGTATTTCCATTATAACATGAAAATCATGACTTTTTAATCCAGTAATATGACCATTCTTTACACATCTACCCAAATTGGAAGCACAACCATCTAGAAGTCTCAAATCTGCAATCCACTGACAAAATAATAAACGTTTTTCTTTAGACAGTGTAAAAGATGATTTTGGTTTCAGTAACCTTTCTGTTCTGACATTCTCAAACAGTTCCAATTCTGGACGCCTGCAAATTTGGGCAAGATCTAAACGTGAATTTACATTGTCTTTTCTCTTTCCTGGCGTATCCAAAACTGTATGAAACAAATTATCAAAACAGTTCTTCTCAATATGCATGACATCTAACATGTGTCGGACCAACAAATCAGACCAATATGGCAAATCCCAAAATATGCTACGTTAAATCCAATTGTGTTCTTTCCCAAAACCAGAAATTTTCTGTTGGTTTATTCTGGGACCAAAAGTGATGGGAGGTAATGAAAATAAAACAGATTTTAACTCCGAACCTGATAACATTTTTGGAGGTCCATCCCTTTCAACTGTTCCTTTTCTGAAATGAGATCTGTTTCTGCGAAAAGGTTGATCAGCTGGAAGAAATCAACGATGACAGTCAAAATAACATGGTTTCTTTCCATGAATGAGCACAAATGCTTTGTTCTCTCCCATACAGTAAGGACATTATTTCTGACCACGTGTACTCCAGCCAGATAACATCTCATAAGCCAGGAAGTCACTTATTGTCCACATCAATACTGCTCTCAGTATGAAATTCTGTTTCGTTGCAACATCATATGTACTGACACCAGTACTCCACAATAAATTTAATTCATCAATCAATGGTTTCAAATAAACATCAATATTTTTCTTCGGATGTCCTGGAATTAGTAAAGTCAAAAAGATATATGGCTCCTTCATCAACATCCATGGAGGTAAATTGTACGGAGTTAAAAAAACAGGCCAACATGAATATTGACTACCATAAGATCCAAACGGACAGAAACCATCAGTGGAAAGGCCCAGTCGAACATTTCTAGCTTTTAAAGCAAAGGATGGATTCACTCTATCAAAATGTTTCCATGAATCACCATCGGCTGGATGATTCAATATTTTATCGGTTGAAATATTCTCTTTATGCCATTACATCATTGTCGCTGTATTCTTAGACATGAATAAACGCTGGAGTCTGGATGTAAGCGGAAAATATCTCAACTGTTTTACAGGAATCAAACCAGACTTCCCGTGTTGTCCTTCTTTATATCTCAGTTTCCCACATGTGGGACAACTATCCAACGACTCATTTTCCCCATAATATAAAATGCAGACATTTTAACATGCATTAATCTTCTGACAAGTAAGTCCCAAATTTCGAACCAGTCTCTAACTCTCATAGTAATTTGCAGGTAAAACATTTCCTTCGGGTAACAGTGTTTTAAGCAAAGAAAATATCTAGTCAAAACAGGTGTTTGACATTCCGTTATCTGATTTGATAGCCATAAATTTTTCAACTGCTTCTAATTTGCTCATCTTGCATCCAGGATATAATGCATCCTCAGCAGACTTCAACAACTCATAAAATTCAGACGGTGCCAACTCAGGATTTGAAGCTATATCAGCCAGAGTTTCTGTATGTTGAACAGATAAACCTGCAACATCATGTACTAAATCTTGAAACCAGGATGGATCCGGAATCAAGTTGGTATCACCTGCTCTGGAACTGCGTTCACCGTGTTGATACCAAAAAACATAATCTGGTTGAAAACCAAAACGCAAGAGATGTTCTCCCACTTTTTCAAACGTGTCAAACGTTCTCAATGCACATTTTCTGTAAGGGCATTTTATTTTTTCTTCTGAAACAAATTCTGGATTTGATGCCGCAAATGATAAAAAAGTCTCCACACCCTCTACATATACTGGATTTAAACCAGAACCGTTTGGATTTCTACGTTGATTTATCCATATGCGGTCACCTAATAATGATTGTTGACGACCTCGTTGTTCCATATTTCTCTATAAAATATAAAAGCATTACTGGTTTTGAATAATTTGTTAGAAAAAACACTCAAGCTAGGATAATTATAGAGTTTAGATCATACACGACTGACGCAAACTTTTTAGTGAGATAGACCTAAAAATTAACCCTTTAAGAATTAAATATGTTGAGAATAAAGCAAAACATGTTACAAATATTAATAATTTTAATATTATATAAATTTTTTATTATTTTCATAGTACTAATATTATTGGTAATTATTACTAATTATTACTAATTATTACTAATTATTGGTAATTATTACTAATTATTACCAATTAGTGGTAATTATTACTAATTAATACTAATTATTGGTAATTATTAGCAATTATTGGTAATTATTGGTAATTATTGGTAATTATCGGTAATTATTACTAATTATTGGTAATTATTACTAATTATTGGTAATTATTAATAATTATTAGTAATTATTACTAATTATTGGTAATTATTACTAATTATTAGTAATTATTAGTAATTATTACTATTTATTACTAATTATTACTAATTATTACTAATTATTGGTAATTATGACTAATTATTACTAATTATTACTAATTATTTGTAATTATTGGTAATTGTTACAAATTATTACTAATTAATACTAATTATTGGTAATTATTGGTAATTATTACTAATTATTGGTAATTATTACTAATTATTGGTAATTATTACTAATTATTGGTAATTATTACTAATTATTGGTAATTATTACTAATTATTACTAATTATTGGCAATTATTACTAATTATTACTAATTATTACTAATTATTACTAATTATTGGTAATTATTTCTAATTATTAATAATTATTACTATTTACCGGTAATTATTCATAATTATTGGTAAGTATTACTAATTATTACTAATTATTACTAATTATTACTAATTATTTGTAATTATTGGTAATTATTACTAATTATTACTAATTAATACTAATTATTGGTAATTATTGGTAATTATTACTAATTATTGGTAATTATTACCAATTAGTGGTAATTATTACTAATGATTACTAATTATTAAAAATTATTGGTAATTATTACTAATTATTACTAATTATTGGTAATTATTACTAATTATTACTAATTATTGGTAATTATTGGTAATCATTACTAATTATTGGTAATTATTAGTAATTATTACTACTTATTGGTAATTATTGGTAATTATTACTAATTATTGGTAATTGTTACTAATTATTACTAATTGTTGGTAATTATTACTAATTATTACTAATTATTACTAATTATTACTAATTATTACTAATTATTGGTAATTATTACGAATTATTACTTATTATTACTAATTATTACTAATTATTACTAATTATTGGTAATTATTACTAATTATTACTAATTATTGGTAATTATTGGTAATTATTACTAATTATTACTAATTATTGGTAATTATTACTAATTATTAGTAATTATTGGTAATTATTGTTAATTATTACTAATTATTGTTAATTATTGGTAATTATTACTAATTATTGGTAAATATTGTTAATTATTACTAATTATTGGTAATTATTACTAATTATTGGTAATTATTACTAATTATTACTAATTATTGGTAATTATTGGTAATTATTACTAATTTTTACTAATTATTACTAATTATTACTAATTATTGGTAATTATTGGTAATTATTACTAATTATTACTAATTATTACTAATTATTGGAAATTATTGGTAATTATTACTAATTATTGGTAATTAATACTAATTATTGGTAATTATTGGTAATTATTACTAATTATTGGTAATTATTACTAATTATTGGTAAGTATTACTAATTATTGGTAAGTATTAATAATTATTGTTATGTATTACTAATTATTGGTAATTATTACTAATTACTGGTAATTATTTCGAATTATTACTAATCATTACTAATTATTGTTAATTATAAATAATTATTGGTAATTATTACTAATTATTGATAATTATTACTAATTATTACTAATTATTACTAATTATTACTAATTATTACCAATTATTGGTAATTATTACTAATTATTGGTAATTATTACTAATTATTACTAATTATTGGTAATTATTACTAATTATTGGTAATTATTGGTAATTATTATTAATTATTGGTAATTATTACTAATTATTGTTAATTATTACTAATTATTGGCAATTATTACTAATTATTACGAATTATTACTAATTATTACTAATTATTACTAATTAATGGTAATTATTACTAATTATTGGTAATTATTACTAATTATTGGTAATTATTGGTAATTATTGGTAATTATTGGTAATTATTGCTAATTATTGGTAATTATTGGTAATTATTGGTAATTATTACTAATAATTGGTAATGATTACTAATTATTGGTAATTATTACGAATTATTGGTAATTATTACTAATTATTGGTAATTATTTCTAATTACCGGTAATTATTAGTAATTACCGGAAATTATTGGTAATTACAGGTAATTATTGGTAATTATTACTATTTATTGGTAATTATTACTAATTATTGGTAATTATTACTAATTATTACTAATTATTACTAATTATTACGAATTATTACTAATTATTACTAATTATTACTAATTATTACTAATTATTACTAATTATTGGTAATTATTGGTAATTATTGGTAATTATTCCTAATTATTACTAATTAGTGGTAATTATTAGTAATTATTACTAATTATTACTAATTATTGATAATTATTAATAATTATTAATAATTATTGATAATTATTACTAATTATTGGTATGTATTACTAATTATTGGTAAGTATTACTAATTATTGGTAATTATTGCTAATTATTGGTAATTATTACTAATTATTAATAATTATTCCTAATTATTGATAATTATTGGTAATTTTTCCTAATTATGAGTAATTAAATGAATAATTACCAATAATTAGGAATAAAAAATTATTAGTATATTTTATTATTAATATTAAAATAATATACTTTTCTAATTTATATACAATTCTCCTTTCATCTGTGTGTTTTCTATCTCCATATACAAATAATACATGTGGAGACAGCAAACACACAGATGAAAAGAGAATTGTATATATATATAAAAATATATTATTTTAATATTAATAATAAAATATACTAATAATGTAATAATGTTATTATTCCTAATTATTGATATTTATTACTAATTATTAAGTAATAAAACAATGTAAACATAATTAAATTACATCTAATTAAGAATAATTGAAACTAATAAAACATTAAAAATAAATATTAAATTAAAATTAATATAAATACCTTGAAAATTGATCTGAGGTTGATCTCTGATCGTTTTTCAGAACTTCAATATCAACTCCGGAGAAAAAAATTAAACTTGAGAAAAACTAAACTTTAGAAATAAAATTTTGAGAGAAGAAGAAGATGGAGTTTGAGAATGATTTGAAAAAAACGGATGAGGGTATTTATAGGTTAGATTAGTTGCGATGGGTATCCCTTCGCAAATACTAGTATTCGCGACGGGTACCGTCACAAATACCTTAGCCAACATTTATTACGGTCAACGGTTAAATAGTTATTTGTGACGGGTCCCGTCGCAAATAACCACCTGCCGACATACTATTTGCGACGGGGGAATATTCCCGTTGCAAATACCTTTTACCGCCGCTGGTTATTTGCGACGGGAATATTCCCCCATCGCAAATATGTTTCCCGCGATTTGGCGCGCAAAGGGCACCAGTCCTTTTGCGACGGAGAAAGCTATCCCGTCGCAAAAGGCTACTTATTTGTGACGGGCAAATACCCCCGTCACAAATAAGTTTTTAACAGGTCTATTTGCGACGGGAATAAATCCCATCGCAAATAACCCGTCGCAAATACCCATTTTTCCCGTAGTGAGATATCTGAAAACATTCATTAGGAAAATAATTGTTCCATTTTGAAATTAATTCATTACAATATAAAGAAATATAAAATATTATGAGAAAAAGTTTCTATGAAAATATCCATGGAAACATCTAAATGAATCCACAACACATTTAGTTTTCATTATTGTGGGAAATTCTGACCATGACATATTATTTAAAGAAAAACATTTCACATTTTTAAAAAAAGATCAAAAGTACCTCCTTAAGAAAAAAAAGTATATTCCTTATAATTTTTTTAAATTCCTTAAAGTTCAAAATTGACTATAAAAAAATTGTTTAATATTAAAAACCTTATTTAAAACATTTTAGAAAACATGGATACGGGAGAAAATGATTTTTTGATCAGAAAGGGAAATAATGTTTATTTTTCTTAAACAAAAATTTTTCCTTCAATTGAGTTATTCAGGTGAGTAAAATGAAAGGATGATAAAAATCAATAATTAACTATATTATAATAATATATATGATCTTTATTATAATTATATCATAATATTTCATCATTAGAAACATAATCATAAAATATCCCTAAAAAAAAGAAATTGTGACATAATACTCTTACCTCTTTGGTAAACAATGAATCATAATACCATTGAAATAAATAAAATTTTATTTATATTTATATCCCCATAGACTTAATTATAAGATTATTAAAACTAATTCTTAGAAACTATATACAATACAAAAAAGATACAAATTGTGAATACTCCATCTGTCCCATGGAAATAAAATTTAGATGAAAATTCATTACCTTAGGTTCAAATTCCATTGTAAACATTAGAAAATGCTATATAATAAATATATATTCATTATAAACAAATTAAATAACCAAAATCTTATATATAATATCATTTATTATTTACTTATTACCTTTTATAACTAGTTTTTTGACACTCTTTATTAAAATCATTGTTCCTGGTGATGGTGGTTTCGTTTATCAGGTATATTTTTCTTCTATAAAATTGTTAATTGTATTTTGAAAATAGTTAAATAATATAAATAATGTTAATCATGACATTAATTTCATATATATTCATTATATACATGTTTTTAGAAATTCATAAAATATATAAATAGAAAAATGCATGACTTTATTAATGGAGATTGTAGGACATACGTAAACAAGAAAATTGTATTCATTTTGTTTATGGATGAAATTAAATAATGATAAATTTTTATAAAAACATACTGAATCAATATTATATAATATATATTCATTTATAACATTCTTCTTACCGTCCATGAACAATTTAAATGAAAAACGAATAATATTGCCATGTGGAGGTGGTAATTAACACGTACATCTCAACGACGTCATCACTTACAACGGTTTTGAAGGTAAGAAGGTAGACATGATATTATAATTCCAATACAATTATATTTTCATAAATATAATATATGAAAATTAAAACCATCATAATATCATCCCATAAAAGGTAGGGATGACAAATGAATTGTATTTCAATGTGAAGACGGTAAGGTGTACATATGTGTGATTGGTACTTTCAAATCCCACTTGATGTAAATAAGAGGAAAATGGTTTTTTAAGAATAATAATAACAATTAATTAAATATAGTTTACTGAATTTATCATCTTATGAATAATATAATAAATTTTTACGAGGTAAAAGAATAATTAAAAAGAAAAATATTGGATATATTGAGTATATTTTCTTTTAAAATAATTCTTGAGATCTCCTCCTAAGGGATCTCAGGTTAGTCTTTTTGGATGTCCAATACCTCTATAATTTTTATAGGAAATTCAATAAGTTATCATGGTATAAATTGGTATAACTATATGGAATAATGTTTTTTAATGAATAAATATTATGGATCCACTTTATTAATTGGGAGTACGCGCACTCTTGAAATTTATTAAAATAATAAATTAATATTAATAAATTTTATTACAAAAATTGTCTCAAAATTTATATAAATATAGTAATAAATAATTTTGATTCAAAATAATCTCATTAAAAAATATTTAGACAAGTTTTATTCACATTTTACCCTAGCCTTTTGGTTTAACCCTTCGCGAAACCCTGTTAAAATTTATGTAATATTAATATCATTAAACATTAAGGTTTAATAATGTTAATATAAAATGAATAAATACCAATTAATCGAAAATGAATAATTTTTAAAACCATTTCAAAATCATTTTTCTAAATCCATCATTTATATGAATTTTGAATCATTTAATAAAATATTATTTACTATAAAATATTGTTAATGTGGTTGTTACCACAATACAATTAAGTTGACTTTTACTACATAAGAAAATGGGGAATTACACTATAATAAATTCAACACTCCTAATATGTCACATATTTTTATAATTTTCAATGATATATTATCTTATCAATAGTATTTCACATTTAATATTTTTAAATTCAATTATTTTATTTTTTTTATTGGTTTGAAAGATACCTCATTAGTGTTGGATAAGAATTTTTTGAATTTATATAATTTTTAAAAATTGAAATAAATTTATATCATGAAATAATTTTAATTAACCTAAAAAACGAACATATATTCCATTATAACATTCATTTTTTTCTTATGTAGACACATAATAGATATTTAAAACTACAAGTGTTACATTTTGTAACTTTCATTGAGTTAAATATTATATTCATAATTTTCCTAGGAAAATATCCATGAAAAATTAAATCTATATCATAGAGTGGATATGATCGAATTTTCTTCAGAAAATAAGAATTTGAATGAAATTTTATGGCCTTATCACATAGTATTAATGTAGATTAACATGATGTACACTTCATCGGGGTAATAAATTTTACAATGATTACTATTCATGTTTACCAAAATCAATGGACTTATTTTCCAAATTTAAACCGCATGATTAATAATATGAAATTTATATTATATTATTAAAATAATTAATGTGATAAAATTAATTTTTAAATAATATTGCAGCATTCTATGAAACCAAATTTTTTTAAAACATTTTCAAGCATAAAAATAGGTTATTTATTTTCCCATGCATAGAAAAATGTAAAATTAATATTAAAAAATTTGTTTTAATATATACTATATATATATATATATTAGTAAACTCATTCAAAAATAGTTATTAATTAATTTTATCAAGATAGAAATATATTTCGAGGATAAAAATAGTTTTTCAAAAAAAATATATTTAATTTTCATTCAAATGATTTTTTCATTTATAAAAAATTGATAACCGATGAATTAATTGTATGCATACATAACCGTAATTTTTTAATAATATTCTTAATATTATCTATATCCCCCAATAAATTGGTCATGTGATATTAAATATTAGTATATCATAGTTCTTTTAAATGTAGTGTTTCATGTAACACAAGAAACTGAAATAATTAAATTTATTTCAAGATAATATATTTCATAAAATATAGATGTGTCACATTCCCAAAACCCCACCTTAAATAAGTTATTCCCACACAATTTTTTAATTCCATTAATGAAAAATATTAGAAAATTTCCTTTTAAAAACCCATATCATGAAAAATTTAAAATAAAACAACCCTTAAAAAGGGAAATTGGAAAACAAATTGGTCCCTTAAAATAGCATTAAATTGTTTTCCTATTTTAAGAAAAAATTGGTTTGATGTTAAAATTTGGATATGGAAGATAAAATTAAATCCCAAAAAATAATACAAAGTGATAAAGAGTATGGTAATGATAATGTTAACAAGTATAAAACCATACATCATTGAGAGGTTAAAACACCATTAATTCATCAAATTGAAGGTAATTGGAAAACAATTTCCTTAATAACAATTTCCTAGAGTGGGGGAATTAATTTACCATATATAATGAGATCATAAGGAAAAAAACAAGAAATTATTAATTTGATCCATTAATAAATTTTCTACATAACAAAATCTTGTTCCCCAAAAGATGAGCATTAGAGATGAAACTTTTCAAGCCTAAAGCACTAAAATTAACTTTTAAAGGATCATAATATCCATAAAATAATGATGATTCATTCCTTATGTCTCAATATTAACCCAATCCAAAATTATTTGTATCTATTATGATAAATCATAATTTAATCACAAATTTCAATATAATCTATTCCATAAATAGTTAACTATACAACTTCATCAATATGTACCTGACCAAGATGTATACCAAATGACGGTCTGATTTCATATCATTCCATGATTATTTTTACAATACTATTAATCACTCGGAATGACACATAAGAATATAAACAAACCGCAAACATATATTCTCTAATATATTATAATCATTTCACAAAATTAACTCCCAGTGAAATCATATATTCTTCTAAAAGATAACTGAAACATCATTCCTTAAATAAGCTCTTCTCTTAGTCAAAGATATGTCCATTGCAAATTTGGGTTCCTCATCATTAAGATAGATTATTATAGGATGATTAAGAAAAAATAAATACTTAGAATATTATCATATTTAACTAGAGGATAATATTTCGATAAGGCTTATTTATAAAAAATGATCATTGAATTCTTAATTCTATATTGAAGGATAAGAGATACCTAACAATCCCTATTCACTAGAAATATGATAATTACATAAAATTTCCACTTGGAAATTCACATCAGAGAATATTGTATCTTATTATATTCATTATCCATTTTATTAGGGTATTGATTCACATAATTCACAAAATATTTTCATTTATAGAATAGAAGTGTGTTTTGTTTATTCTATTTATCTGACTCTCAAATTATTTTATTAACTTCCCTCTTTATAACACTTTTATATTCATTTTATAATGTTATAGGCTTCCCACACTTGAATTATTTTCCTATTCCTTTTAAGAACTATCATGATTAATCTACCCAACATTATTGGAAAGTAGGTGTATGAAAATTGTTCTTCCCTCCAAGTTAAAACCCACTCGAGATTCCATAATTCTCTATCTTCCTTATGTTATCACCAAAACCACGAGGGTTTTCGGATTCCATTTCATCATTCAATTCACATCGAATGATTTCTTCAAAGTTTCAAAATTCTGTAATGGATAATTTCTTTTGAATACTTGGTTTTAAACCACTAAATAATCATTCAATTTTTCTTTTAAGGTTTATTATTAAACCTAAATCATTCCATAAATGTATTGTAAAATTTTCCTCAAATGGACATATTGATTCTTCATTATTTTTCTTAGTCTCAAGGAATTCATTCTCTATATTTGTTTTTATAATACAAGGTATGTTCATAATGAAAACTATTCACTTAAAACTATTCATATTATTTGGATTCAATTTCCTCCTCTTTAATTATATTATTAATAATAATCTTCCATTGATAATGTTTCACGATAAAATTGATTTGAAGTTAGGAATGAATGTTATGGTCTGACACTAAATAATAGAAAATATATTTTCCCTAAAATTTATTAATTTCTCAACAACTAATGGATCAAAACACCTATATAATAAAGGTAGTAATTTTCACATAAATTGTTTAATATCATGTTTTTATGTCCTACGTGAATTAGGATGTTCTATATAATATGTGTTAGCAATAATTTCATAAGGTATTGTCTAAGAATTGTCACAATATATTCCATCCCATCTCATAAAAACTCAGGTTTATCATGAGTACAACAATTTCATTGTTTATCACATTAATTTTCCTCGCAATTCCTTCATGTTCTAAGCATCAAATTTTAAGGAATGATAATAATATTGGAAAACCATATTATCATGAAATATCATTAATTGTATATCTAAATTAAGACAGCTTATTTTTATGCTAGGACACTAATGGTTTACCATTGGTCCCCCATGTTTATTACTCAAGATTTAATATTTTATACAATACATAGACCTATCCCTAGTATTCTCACTACTATTTCTATTCTTTGATTAAAATGGATAAAAACGACTTCTCTGAGAACATGTATTATGACCTATACTTTTCATACATTGATATCATAGCATTATAGATGAATACATATCACATAACATTATGACACATTCTTGAATAATATAATTATAGTGTATTCAGAAACATTGACACATAAACAACTATTTCATAAGTCTATCCAAGTAATTTCATCATAACTAAAACCCTTCTTAGAAATATCATTATGAAAACCATACATTGTTACCTTAGGAAAGGAAACATAATAAAAGGTCATATATTATTCTCATTAATTTAATAAAATATAGGTACTAATTATCATATAATAATACCATGAGTATACGTGTATGATAAAGTAATCTTAACATTCAATACCCATCTCTTACACATCAAAAATAATAATCATGTTTCATATAATAAAGAATTATTGTTTTTAAGTGATTAATCATAGAGGAATTAAATAATATGATCCCGGATAATATAACATTATCATAAGTCAAGGGTGTATGGCATAAATAATCTAATAACATTTTTAACGTTTATAAATATAAATAGGTTCACTCATAAAGTAAAGGTCTTGAAATCAAGACTTCACATAATCTTATGGACATAATACCATGTTTGTAAAATTTGTTGCCAATATGAGATCTAGGTCCACATATGAACATATGGACATGAAAAATAGATCCACTCATTATCTTATTGAAAGGAAGGAAATTTACTCTATAAATATTATAGACTCGAAAACCAGGTCCATGCATAAAATTATGAACATGAAATGAAGCTCACACATAACATATTTTTCTCATGAATTATCAATATTTAACCAATGCATTGAATAGTGATATAGGTACCACACATTTATTAATAAAAACCATATATGTTTTTTCCAAAATGATCATTAAACATTAATAAAATTAAATTCCATGAAAATTGAAATTGGTTAAATAAAAATTTCATCATAGTATACCCTATTGAAAAGAAACATGTTTTAAAAAATATCATTATCATAATAATAAACCATGAAAAGAAATAACATGGACTGAAACGTTTGATCACATCCCAATTAAAACATTTTCAATACAAAATGTTTTTTTTCTTTGATACAAAATTATTCCATAAAAATATATTTAAAAACATTCTTGCGTAAAATAACCATTCCATTTTGAAATATATTCATTAAAATATTAACAAAATTAAAATATTTTGAAAAATATTTTGATTGAAATTTATTTTTGAAAATTTTAATGAAATATTAAAATCATTTACTGGTCTTGATAGTGAAAAATTATTATCATTCCATATAAGTTACAACAGAACATTCATTCATATTTTTCAAAATACGAAAAATTACATCATTTGCAAAATGAAAATAATATATATCTTTTATAAAATTTTGAAAAAATTCTTGCATGAGAAAAATTGAATTCATAAAATAATTAAATAATAGTAATAACATTCTTTATAAAATTTATATAAAACATGTATATAGATAAAAAAGTTTCCTCAATCGAAGAGATAAATAAATTCGATTTTAAAAATTATACTTTTAGTTTCATGATTACTTTTACTGAGTAAAATGAAAGTAAACAAGAATTTTAAATATTTAATAATTAGAGTAAAAAATTAAAATGTTTTTGAGAGGTATATGATAATAGTTTTCCGTTGGAAACTAAATTATAAACAATCCTGATAAAAGATCACATTTTCACATAATACCATTTCCAGATTGGTAACATTTTAATCGTAAGCCTAGAGAAATAAATAAAATAATTGGAATACTTATATCATGATAAATTTCCTTATAACGTCATAAAAGATAATCATGATCCGTATATAGACCCCACAAATGTATCAAGTGGTGAATATGGAATGTGTCCCACGGTAATAAAAGTGAGATGAAAATCCCTTACCATAGGTCCATGTTATTTCATATGTGATAGAGTATGCGATAAGATAAATATACACTTATTATACAAATACTATATATTAATAACCTTATAAATAATACCATATATTATTTACCTATATCCTTTTATCTCCCCTTTATTTACAACTCTTTTATAAAATCACTCTTATAGGTGATATTTTCTTCATTTTTATATATGTTTGGGTTCGATGGTTTTTTCCTTATGTTTTGATCATGGTTCCATAATCTCCATAATTATAATATTGATATAAATAACATATATATTCATTATATAAATTTTTAGATTAATTATATATATATATATTGAATTTTATTATTCATGGAGGTGGTAGGATGCACGTATACAATAATGTTGTTTTAATTTTTTGATTGATGAAATTGATGAAATTTAATTTTTAAATTACTAATAAATAAAAATAAACATGTCATATATTTCATATATAATCATTAATTCCATCCTTATAACCATCCAAGTAAAACAAAAATGAGAAATTAATTACATCACTTCCTTGAGGTGGTTGTCCACACATATGCATGAACAACATTAGCGATTACCAAAAGTTTAAAACGTAAGAGGGTAGATATGAAATTATCAATAAATAAGTGTAATTATGTAATAATTACTATATATAAAAATTAAAACCATCATAACTCCCATCCATAAATGATAGTGACTAAAAATGAATGGAATTCCTATGTGGAGAAATCTGAATGTTTAATTGGATTTAATTTAATTGATTTTAGAGTTTGGGAATTTAATATTCAATTTTTATATATTATTTTAAATAAGAAGAATATTAAAGTATAAATATTTATATTATCTGTAGATAAAAATTTACAAATTACTGATGAGACCATTCTGGTTCATTGGAAATTTCACAAAGGCTCCATGTTATCTTGAGTTCCACCCAAGCTCATCAATAATAAGTAAACTGGGATAAAAAAATCAAAATGCATAAATTGACTATGACATATCCCATTCATGTGGTCGATCTGGAGACTAAAAAAGATAAAAATACATTAATCAACCATGCCATCGACTGAGAAAATTGAAATACCTCACATGTCTAAAAATTTAAAATACATACTGACACAATGATCCCACAAGAAACCACAGTCTCTTCAAAACTATACAAAACACTTAGAGTGACTATAAATCAACCTTCTATTCTCCCTATGATAATAACTCCAAAAAAAAAGAAAAACTATAATGTAAGGAATCACCTACATATCCCCCCCTTTGTAATTGATCATACCCAGTGACTGTAGGGACTCCAATATCGACCCCATCACTTGAATGTTGAGAAAGGAGTTAGCCGACATATGTCCAATATTGAAGATAACCTGAAATTATACAAATCCAATTTAAGACACTATTGAGATTATTTGTTCAAAAATAAGTTCTCACTACCTATTGAAATTTATAAAGGAATCTAATATTCAAAAATGTCAAAGTGAAGTGACACACCATCCTTACTAGAGGATAAGACATCACCTATTGATGTCAAGACCTATGATAATCATCTAATATCATAAAAATTGATTCTAAAGGGATAATTTAATTCATGATATCACATTATTAAAATAAAAAAACCTAATAATCAGTATAACTAAGTTCCTTATCTGTATTTTCAACTAAATTTGATGGAGATATACATGGTCTATAGAGAATAACTCTACTGTCTCTATGCCAGAACCATTGAGGCTGATATAATAAAATCATGGAGACGAAAGAATCAAAGAACCAAATCCTAGAATTAAAATTATTGGGTTTTAATGAGTTATGATGCGAAAACCATTGAAAATTATAAGAACACATGAACCCATTACACCATATTTGGGATATATAAATAAGCTCAATCTCTCCAAGACAAATATGTGATTACTGATGAGGAATCCTAGATCCATCCCAAATGGTGGGATTTTTTTTTGAAATTTGGATCCACCTTTGCATTCCTAAATGTTATGTCTAGAGAAGATTACTCAATCCATATTTATTATACCTAACGATAATGATTCATGATTTGAGTCAAATCCATGAAATTGGACCCACTGAAGACTAATCCTAGAAAAGAACACATGATCATAGGTTCTATGAAGAATAAAAAGGATAAAATTCTTATTCAGATAAACGTAATTATAATGGGTTCATTGAAGTTAAAACGACAGAGGATTCAATGATTCATTTCTAACATAGAAGTTATTATTCCATTGAGAGGTGTTCACTATGTGTTAAATTTTAGGTTCCATTGATACTTTTAGGAGAAGAACTTGAGTCGGAGACTCCTCCAATAAAGAAATTTGAATAACCCAAAAACCATATCTCACTAATTTTAAATAAAAATTAATTGATCCAAGTATACATTATGTATACATTTTAATAAATTTTATTGTTTCTATTTAAATTTTAGGATGTTTATACATTGAATATGATAATACCCTTATAAATAATTTCAAGCCAAAGGAAAATATGAGAAAAGATGAATATGAACTTGATGAGTGGGTGGAAGCTAAAAGTTTACACCCAAACACATATAGGTCCATTTTAGGAACAACATTAACTATTTTGAGGCCCAATTATAATAAAATCAAAGCATATTCCACTTGAAAATTTGAATCCATATCTCATCATGTACCTCATATCTATCCTCCAAGTTGAATTTGATATCCAATAAAGATTTGGGGTATAAAATAATTTGTATTTGATAGATAATGAGGTAGTATGTAATTCAATATTTTGGGAATAATATTTTAATGTAAAATATTTGAGTATACAGATTTAGATAAATCTAAACTGATGAGTAGTACGCTTTGATAAAATTTGATTAAATAGAAGTTATCTCAGAATATGAGGAATAATTTAGAATTATGGGGTTTATTGAGACAGATGACCACCCAAATCCCATGGACAATGATTGAAGATTAAATAACATATAGTGTTTCTCAATAAAATATAAAATGATAATATCAGAGAATTATAAACTCCTATGATCATCAAACCGTGGCTGCTTCCCCTATAATTTATATTTTAAATTTTATTTTAATCCAACTTTTTTGGTGATAGAATAAAAATACATTAGATAGTAAACCCAGGAAATACACCTAACCCCATGTATATTAATGGAATTTTCTTTGTAATTTTATTTTTTATTGATATATATGGGTTTATTCCAACTTGTTAGGTTTAATGATATTTCTCACTTATTATGCACTTCAAAATTTACATTCTTTATATATATGCATTACACATATGTGACTCTTAGACTCAATCCACAACATTTTATTATAGGTACTGGCTAAAGAGAATGATGATGTAAGATATACATTCACCAAATAAGGTGAGATTTTAGTTTATAGTGATCATTGTACTCCCCTAATCAAGATGACACAACCATAAGATGGAAGTAAAAGTAAAGTTTCACTAGGTTATTGATAGAATATGATAAATTTAAAATGGAATTAATATTTCACATGAAAGATAATGGGATGATTCAAGGTAAGGAAATTGTTCCCAAAATATAATTTAACACCAATCCAGTCAATCATACAAATTTTTTTTACAAAATAAAACCTAAAAAATGTATAAATAAATGCAACATAATTACTTATCCAAGAGAAAACCCAAGTCCCACTACAAATAAATTTTACATAATTTCAAAAAAAATTATTTTCCACTATGTGATTGGAGAATATCACTACTCCTTTTTCAAATATTTATATGTTTACCTATTGAATTATGAAACAAACATCATCCATTCAACAACCATTACTACTTCAATTATAATAATTATATCACATGCTTAATCCAAAACATTCTATACCTTTTTAATGTCACTGTATTCCAAGAATAATCCTATAATTATACTATTATTATCATAAATTCTTGATATTATAGATTTTTATATTTGAAAAAATTCAATAAGTTCCCAAAACTCATGCTTCCCTACCACTCCTTCCTTCACTTCATCTAGGAATTCAACTGATTTTCATGGAATTCCAACAGGTTCATATTTAATTATAATTGGTGATACTTATTTCATGAATCTATTAGCATTATATTTGAACTCCATACTCTCCATTATTAATTTTCTCAGGGGTTATTATGTTACACCAATGAAATTAAACAATATTCACCTAATTTACATATATTGAGTGAACCACTTTCTCCATGAAATAATCATGTGAACAACATTAAAATCATTAAATGAACTCCTATTTTTCAAAATAATTAATATCATACCCCTTCAATTCCTCTTAATGAATTACTTGTTGTACAATAATGGATTGTTCAATGTTTATAGTACATTAAACATATTCTTCATTAGATGTATCTACTTCATCATAAATTAATACATCGTTCATATAGTCCTATCCAACACATCATTATTATTTCTCGGTATTAGCATGGTTATTTTAGAACATTTCAGAAATTCTTCATCTGATTATTAAATTTTTCTCATCAAACAAAATGGTTTTGACCATATTAGTAATTTTCAGAGATATGTCATCATTTTTAATATTAATAGGATCTTATTATTGGGTTATTTAAATAGGTTCAGCTTTATAATTTCCTTTTATAACTCCCTTTTGAATTTATTCTTCAATTATTACACCGGAGCTATGAATTTTACCATTTTCATACTTTGTTATTTTTTTGATGTGCCTCTTCTTCCATAGAACTAATGGGTGTCCAGTAGTTGTGCACTTAATTTGGCATCGAGGGATCTTTTTCACCAATGTATGTACAAATTACATTGTACACATCCTAAAATGATTCATATTTTTTATTCTATTTGAATCTAAAAATTTTAGCATCATTTCACTTTTTTCCTATTGTTAGAGGTGTACATTTATTAAAAATTATTGTATGTGAAATGAACTCGTGATCTATAAACACTTCTTCTCCGAGGACCACATTAAAAACGTTGATCCTTTATATTCAACATATCGATTCATTTTTCTCAATATGTCATGGATTATATCCTCAATGGGATGTGTCTCTTATTCAATTATTTATTGGATTTATTCATAGTTTTATTCCTCTTCTAAAATTTCCGTTCATACCATACATGCTTTCTTATTGTTAAAATATTATAACATTCTAACCACATTCACATTTGAGTATGTATCTCCATGTTACATGATTTTTTCTTCATCCTTTGGGGTGTGTTCTTCCTCTTTCAAGAAAATTTCATCATGCCCTTATAATTTATCTATCTCAATTATGATGGTACACTCAGACCCAGATTTATCCTCCCTCTCTCAACCATCATTTTATCAATGAGGTTTGCCATGGACATTTCATATTACACATGAATATGTATGAGTAATGGTTAGGTATCTTCTAAATATTACTCTAATGAACTGGAATATGATTTTGAATGTTCATTATCATTTTTAAATGTTTTTGTGTAAAAGGACAATCATTCTCATTGAGAAATTTTTCCTACATTATATCTTCCACTATAACCAGTTTTTATTACTCATGTTTTCCTTTTTATAGAGGAATATATTATTTTTTAATTGAATGAAAAGATGTATGAAAAAATTAACTCAATGTTCATGCATAATTTTGTTATTATATCTATCATATCATCATTCTATTTGAATTTTGATTTATACCCATTGATATTCAATTCATTGAAAAAAATATACTTTAAGATTGTGTCTATCATATAAGCACGTGTTATTTTCTATTGTATCCCTTAACGTTTAAAAACATTATCCTTTATATATTCTCAAAGAATGCCCTAAATTATTGAATCTATTTAATATAGTGAGAAGTTGGTGTTTCTCTTGTATTGGTTTAATAAATCTTCACAACCATGAATGATAGAATTATTCAATCATGTTAAAATTATGACCACCATGGTCAAAATTGATCCTTCCATGAATTAATCTATTTCTATTAATATTATAGGTATGGTGGTGTAATAAAAAATTAATTAAACTAGTAATTAATCATACACACCGACGCGAATAGAAATTATGTAAAATTGTAAATAAAAATGAACATAAAAACAAAATAAAAATCCAAAACTAAAATCACAAAATATAATTGAGGTACAAAAATATAAGACCTAATAAAACAGCTAATAAAATATCAATAGTTCTCATTTCATCCTAAGAAGTGACACAAAAAAATTATTGGTATTTGATAATGACGTTACTCTGATAATATTTAAATGCATATAATTTATTTTTATCTAAGTAACAGTTACTTAAAAATTTATAGAATAGTATAAATTGTGATAATAAAACATGAGTAATATGGACGTCCATTAATGGTCTTTAAACTAATATTTTATCCTTCTTATTTTTTTCATTAAATTATGAATGATCCTATAAAAATTTAAATTTTTTAATCTTAAACTACAATTAATTGAAAATTAATATAACCATAAACTATACTTAAACTTGTTTAAAGGTGATGAAGAGCTGGAAAATTATGTGGGAGAATGATTTTTATTTAAATAGAATGATTATACTCCACTCAATAATGATATTTAATTAATCCTTATAAGACTCCATGAATTTATTAGTCCTATTACTCATTTAATACTAATCTACCTAGGATGACTGGACCATCTCTCAAGGTGGTCTAGAAAAACTAGGTGCAGTTTGTTTAGTTAATAATCATGAGGGGAAGTTGAGTTGTACCTTGATCTCTCAATCCCCTCAATCACATAGGGTGTCATTTCCAAATCTTAATCACTCCCACATGGTGATTAGTGGATAAAATAAACAATATGTGAAAAGAAATAAAAATATATATTTAAGAGAATTCATAATTGAAAATGGATATAAATCATGTCATACACATACCCTACATATAATAACCACTAACATCTACGAAATTATCCACTCATGGTTGATGAAACATTGGCCATGGATGGACTTAAAATCAAATAACATGGAATAGAATTAATTGATGTAATAAAATAATGTTTTCATGCATAGAAAAAAAACATTTCACAATTATAATAAACAAGTGAAACCCAAATTACAATTATTACAAAATGTAAAACATAAAATAATGAAAACATATATACCATTAACCTCTCATTATTAAATCCCCTTCTTCCTCCTCCTTTAAAGAACAAATCCATTAATTGGAGTTTTTTAAACCTTTTATATTTTTAAGGAAAAATTCATCCATGAAATGTACTCTAAAATCCAAATCAGGTTCCCCCATAGAAAAATATCATTTTTTTAAATCCCTTAATATAAGTGGATTTTCAATGAAAAATACAAGACCGTCTCCTTTTATGGCATGGGAAATGGAACAATGGCATCGAATTCTCATGTGGAATTCCCATAGTAAAAATCCCATATCTTAATTATTCTCTCTTTCAAAAAATTATAAATCTTGAAGAGTCACAAAATTATACCTATAGATCTTCCAATTGCTGGAAATCCTTTCATTTTGCTTCAAATAAGGAAATAGTGTACTGAAGGGATGTTGGGATAGAATTCTATATCCTCATAACAAATCCACTACCATTTTGGGAAACCCCGTGATGTACGTGAAACAATATGGAATATAAACATGTATTAATTATCTCATCTTCATCATCATATGGAACAACTATAATCCCACCACAATACTCATATCCCCGATGTAGTGATGGTTAAATGTCAGGTCCATCGAGTAGAAGGTATATTCAACTAGTCCAAGAGTTCTATTATTGTATGGCATACAAAAAAACCATGGTGGTAAAGAATCCATCTCCATCATGCATATAACTATTTATGCTAGGATCTTGTGTTATATATTTGAGGTCAAGGTAGTTTGAATAGAAGGATTCTATACAATCATAGTGATGTGGGCTATGGAAAAATGTTTCAACAAGTCATGAATATTACATTGTGTCGCACATCCCATATCAGTTTTGGAGAGTGATTTTCATTGTTTATATAAAAATACACCCTAAAAACATGAAATTGATGTCATATAGGGGTATGTGAACCCCAAACTCAACCAATTGCAACCTATTATAGTAAATCATGCCTCTCACCATTGTGTCATCTCTACTCTCATACATTTGTGTATCTAATCATCCTATGAAGCTCGTTCACACACCATCTCGTACATCAACCATCATAAGTTCCTTCCGTACCTATATAAATCTCCTTTCACACTAGGTTGGTAACACAAAATTCTGGCTTAGGGGAATTCCAATTGAATGAGGCTTGGTTAGTGTACCGAGGATTGTTTTTGTCCCAAACATCACTCTAGGGTTTTCCAAATTCAATATTCTTCGATATTATAGTATCAATAGATAACTATCCATAAATCATGTAAAACACACAAAACATAATTAAAAAAATTTATATTTATTTAATTTACATGAATAAGTAAAGGAATTGGAATTATTCTTAAATTGAAATTATATCATTATAATTTCTAAGGAAATTATATATACAAATTGGATTCGTCCCATGGTATGGTAATGGTTTTGGTTTTTTTTCCTTGAATTTTCTTATATTGGATCATTATCATGAATTAAAAAATTAATTAAAGATTAAAAAAATTACATGTTAGGGTGATAATGATAGTGAAATCTGTCTTCAATAAAGAATCTCTGGGTAGAGGGTCTTTGGGTTAATCTACTCATTAATGTGGAGGCTTATAACTTCTCAATAAAAGTGGTAGTTGACTATATGTTTCTGATAACCCTCCCTTTTTGGGAGTATTGGTTTTATATTATTTGATGAAATTATATCAAATAGTTTCATCTACATTTTTCATAATTTGAATTTGGATATATATATATATATATATATATTTGTGTGTGTGTGTTTGTGTGGAAATAATTGGATTTTAATTTGTCTGAGTAACACATGTTATGAGTTTTGTAAAGAGTAACACATAAATATCATTTATTTATGTTAGATTGTTGGGGGGAATACTATTTAGAAATAAATTATTAGAATATTGCATACATAAAAGAAATACACGACATAATTTGGTGAGATTAAATCCACTTTAAAATACTAAGTGTCAAATTTCATTTAAGGAAACACATATCTAGACCTCTATCATCAAAAAATGTAGGCCATTATAAACCATGGTGACCGTGGATTAATATATAACAAGTAAATAAGTAATAAACATTACCAAACTATTAGGTTATTCATTGTTACCATATTACTTGGTTTATAATATGTTTAGAAACTGAAAATATTAAGATATCGGAGGAATAGAGTTCAAAAAATCCAAATGAAGGATTGAAAAAATGATTTTTCACAGTACTATCTAAGAGTAATATATGATATGATTCATATGATAGTCTATGAAATATAGTTAGGTTTTATTTTCATGATAACTATTTTAAATAATGATAAAAAACTGATGATGGTCCATGTAACTCCGTGAAAATAATTATAACTATAATATTATTATTTTCGGTTACTATTATTATTAATCCTATTATAAATAAAATTGGTGTGTTTTATTTCAAATAAAATAAGGAAAAAGTGAAAAAATTTATTTAAAGAAACATTGAAATATTACATCAATACAGGATGTTACAACCACTCAATAAAACTCATCAGAAGACCCAGTAGAATAAATATAACACTACCAAGCATGACAATAGGGATGATATTTTAGTTTGCATTCATTGGATTAGCCGTAACAAAAAATAGAATGGAAATAAGTGTAGAACAAATCTATGTGTTAAAGAAATATATCACCATTATTTTGAATAATGAAATTAACATTCAAATTTTTAATACACTGAACCAGTATTTATATACCATAATATGATCGTTATAAATAGCTTCTGTGTTTTAAGGTGACCGTTGATGTTTTATAATAGTTGGGTATTTTTATTGTTTTAAATATAAAATGAACTAAAATTTTTAAAATATCATTTTTAGTTATATTTAATTATGGTTTTTAGTTATGGATTATTATATAATTATTATATTTTTAAATCTAAAACAAGGGTATTCATGATTTTTAAAGCATTGGTGATTTATTGGGGGGTGTTTTAAAAATCAAAGATGAGTGTACATTTTCTAAAATTTATTGTTTTTATTAATAATATGCCAAAAAGAGTAGAAATAATGAAAAAATAATAGTTTATTATAAGTAAAAAAATTTATTCTATATGTTAAACATTTATATTTTATTCAGTAACATATATTTATGTTGTGTGTAAAATTATTAAAAAAAATAGCTAAACACGCATAGTAGTGGGAGGCCTTATTGGCCAACCCCTCAAGGCTCAGGGAGAGCTTTGTATAGGTGCCCTTGAGAAGCGCTAGAGTAAACCCCAGAGAGAATAGGGTATTCTATCTCACACACCAATGCATGGGAGGAGGGTATGTGAAACGAGTTATTATTTTATATGAGAACACAGAATTCCATATCCCATCATGTCGTGCATAGATAGATTTTTCCATCATCTAGCTCATTTGTGACATTATACGAATTTTTTTATCTTTCATGATCATAATTCCTTGTTTAAAATAATTACTATTTTTAAAAAAATAGTGTGTTATTTAAAATCATGGGATTCTGCCTAAAATGAGTTTAAAACCAATTTGAGGAAATTGTGATGGAATGGGATGGATTGTTTTCGTTTGAAGAAAGTAATATTATGTATGTATTTTTGCAACGATTTTTGGGAAAGAAATAATAAATGGACTTCCATGGGAAAATGTTTTCAAAATTGGCTCTAGTGAGTTATGTGACATTATGAGGACTGAAACCATAAGTCTTAATTGAGACTAGTTCCCATATGTAAGGATTTTAATAATTATCTAACAAGTATTACTAATGAACCATAAAAACTTAATACATTCAAAGGATAATTCCTATTGACTATTAAAATATAAAAATTTAGTGAAATACAATTTATATGTAAATATTAATGTATATGGAAAAATATGTTTTAAGTATGTATATTTAATTAAAGGATTGTTTTTAGGAATTTTATGGTTGTTTTAAAACCCATTTCTAGGATTTTTCTACTCAGTCTATGTATTATAATCCCTTTTACAGGTCATCCAAACTCACCATGTTGAATTTATTTTATGGATGATGTGCACTAAAGAATCATTGTTTAATTAATTTTTAGTTTGTATATTTTATTGAAATTTAGGTTCTGTATCTAATTTTCCAGAACCTATACCTATAAAAGTTCATATGTTGTAATAAATGTTTTTTTGTTTTTTCCATTTTATTTTATAAAAAATTATTACAATACATTTGTAAAGTGATTAACCCGGATTTTGGGTTTGGGTCTTTATAATTGGTATCAGAGGGAATGTTTAGTTAATTTTGGGGAATTAGAATGAAAATATATATTTATGTTTGTATTCCTAAGAAAAAATCATTTCTAAAACATTCAGATGAAATTTGAGGGTTCATCGACTGACCTATTATCACTTCATACTAAGCTATGTGAGGATATAAATTTCAATTCCTATTCATACACATATCAACCTTTTGAAAATCAACGTTTTTCCAATAAACACCTCTATCAGGTTTTAAACAACACAAGCATCCTTCTATTCTACAACGGACTAAAACATGTCTATCACATTATGTCATATGCAAAACATTCATATTATAGGCATAAAATAAATTACTATAAAGGTATCCCCCAATGTTTCACGCTATTAGTTAATTGGCTATCATTGGGAAAATTCCAAGAACCTATATAGGAGGGTGTCCTCTGTGAATCCTAGTTGTTCCAAGATCTGTGATTTAGATGATATGGGGTAGTCTATGATATTGTACTATTTAAAAATAAAATATTTCTGTAGATCTACAAGGATCATGTGAAAACTAATATCTCCTATCTCTACAGCTTCCATGCCTCTCTCTGGAAACTCAGTTGTTTCGTGAAAGAGTTTGATCTTAGCTGCTCAAATTGAATTTGGGAAAAAAGTATACGAGGATCTTAAAAATACCCTGGTAATTAATTTTATGTCATCAGTAGACTATCCCTGGTGGTGGACCTGGTGAAGGTATAAATTAATTCCCTTTCAAATATTATTGATTAAAAATAATTAAGATGTTCTTGTATGACATCAAAGAGGTCGTCAGAATGTTTTTTACTAGTGGGTTTGTGCGAGTAAGTTAATTCTGAGGACGCAGTTCCATTAAGCGGGGAGAATGTGATGCACCAAACATAATTATAACTGTAATAATAATCTAATTAGATATTATTATTATTATTATTATTATTATTATTTTGATGAAAATTGGTGAGTTTTATTTCAAATACATTAAGGAAAAAGAGAAACATTTTATTCAATTAAACACTAAAATAATACATTAATAAAAGACATTACAATACTGAAGAAAACATGTCACAATACCCATTATAATAAACCCAATACTACTAATCATGATTATAAGGTCGATAGTTTAGTTAAAATCCTTTGGGATCGTCCATAAAAAATACACTATGGGATGAAGTATAGTGAAATGGTATGATTCAATGAAATATGGAGCACCATTATTTTAAAGAAAGAAATGATTTTGTTTCTTTTGAATACCTTGAACTGTAATTTATATAGCATAAAATGACCATTATAAATAGATTTTGGGTTTCAAGGTGATCGTTGATGTATTTTAACACTTGGGTATTATTTTTTTTTAAATTTAAGATAATTAAAATGGTTTCATGTAAAAGAATTTTTTAAATGATATTTTCAGCTAACGTTATCGATTAATATCTAATTTTTGGATTTAAAATTTTAAAACAAGGTAATTAATGCTTTTTACCTCATTAGTTTTTTAATGGTGGAATTTTTAAAAATCTAAGATGAATTTACTTTGAAAAACATCTAATTTCATTAATAATAATATGACCAAAGAGAGTAAAAATAATGAAAAACTAATATGTACATATAAGAAAATAAATAATTTTTTTCTGTTAAACATATTTATTTTATTCTAAAAAACATATATTTTATGAAATAAATTTTAAAAAAATGTCTAAAAACCCACAGCCGAGGGAATCCTGATTGTAGTATACCTCAAGGCCCAAGGTGTACATAGCACATGTGCGCTTCAGAAGCACTAGAGTGAACCCTAGCAGTCATTGGGTGATCTTGGACGTGCATCGATGCATGAGAGGGGGTATTCAAGGGGTGGGGAAAGGACCATATGTGGGGTCCCGTGTATATGGTCCCCTTTTGTGTGCGTTTGTGTCATCAAGATGTGGTGCAGCACTCTGAACCTTATAAGGAAGCACCGAATCCCACAAATTTTAATGGGTGATGATCATTCTTCTGGGGCACGCGATCTCAGCCACATGGTCTCACCATGCGAGATCCTAGCCATCTGTACTGGTACAGCATACGACCCCCCTTACAACTCAATTGTCACATTTTTTCCCAACCTATCGATCTAGATTTTCTTGATCTGAACCGTTAGACCCCTTTAAAAATAATGGGATCATCATAGCTACCCAATCATTATAGATCTAAAGTTAGTCTTCTATCCTTTTATAATTCATTGATCTATCATGGACCATTCAATTAACCCTGGAGACTCTTCTAGTTTGTCTGTTCCTTAGCCACACATCTTGCTTGCTAAAAAAACCTAGGGTTATTTCTTACCCTATGATCAGATCAAGATTGATCTCATCCATCCAGTCAAATTCCCTTCATCTTCATCATTGATCCATGCAAGTACCCATCACACCATGTTGCTTCTGACCCCTCTTAATCCACACTTTCTTGTGATTCCATCTTTCCAATCTCTTCACATTTCCTTTAATTTTGGTCCCTTATTTTATCATGAAATATGATGACATTTTAAACAGAAATTCTCTATCCCTGACTCAAATCATCCCATTAGTTACATTTTTACATTTTTTGGGTGTTAATTGACCCTGTTAAAAATATAATTTGTGCTGACAAACATTTTTGTTTGATTAACATTAGTCTATTTATATCAACAATTAAATCTTTGGGTTTTTAAACCTCACCTTGAATACCTAAGTGCTACTCAAAAATATTCCTCTGTTCAGATCTCCCTCTCCCTCTCTCTCATTCCCTATATTGGTTCCAAAAAACCCTCAACCCTCCCCTAATCTAAATCAAGTAAGGGATTTTATTATTTTCATTTGATTTTGTAAACATGTATATATATATTTTTATATATATAAGTATATGGGAAACCACATTTTTTTAATATAATATACATAAATGATGTGTCTTTGGGTTTTATATGATTTCCCTCTAAAAGTTCATATTTTATAGGGTATGATATTCATTATATAGTAATTATTTTTAAATAAATAATTATATATGTGTATATAGATACATATAAACACCAATATGACCCAATATTTTCAGTGTTCATATATATAAACTTCATAAGGGTTCTTTTGGTCCTAAACCTATTTAACTAAAAAACTTATGTAAATTTTGGATAATCATGGTTTGTTGTTATAAAGGTGATGTATATACATATATAATCCTATAAGTGTATATATGGTTATTTGTGTGTTCCTTCATGCAAATGAACAGAAATACATTTATTAATCAATCCATTTGGTCTAATTCATATTAGAGGGTTATTATTTTAATATTCTGAATGTGTTTTAGGAATACATACCAAATACATGAATATATATATGATGATATGGATTTATATAGTAATATTTATACTTATATATGCATTTAAGTACAAACAATTTAACTGTTGTTATTATTTATCCTTTTTAGGGGTTATTAATGGTATATAACACCTATGAAACATTTTATTAAAACCTATGTATTTTTAAACTCCTTCATTCACCATGTTTAAACATTTCATGACATGAATATTACCATTTTATGTAAAAAAAAAATTATTTTATTTGAGATTAGGAGACTGAATCTACAAACACGCCAGACATATATATATATGGCTATAATCTAACTCGTGTGTGACATTCAAAGCATTATATGACCTTGCACACACATAAATATTTGTTTCATTTAGTTAAAGTTTTTAAAAAATAGGCGGATCATTCTAGGACTGGTATTCTCCCTAAAATGATTTCAAGTCAATTTGAGGAAATTGTTATGGCATGATGAGGATTATTTTCTTTTAAGGAAAATAATATTATGTAATTATTTGGTAAATGATTTTGGGTAGGAAAAAAGGGAGGCATGTCTATGGGAAAATGTTCTCAAAATTGGAACCAATGATTTATGTGACGCTATGAGGAGTGAACCCATAAGTATTAATAAATTCTATTAGTCATATGTATGTATTTAAATAATGAACTACCAATTTTTATTCAAATCCCACAAAAAAATTTCAAAGGAGAATTCCCAAAATCATTTCTAACATTATTATTTTGTGAACAATAATATTTTATATATATTCAAGTATTTGTGGAAATATATTTTATGTATGTATATTTATTTTGAGGTATGTTTTATGGAATTTATTGGTTGTTTTGAAACCCTTAACTGGGAATTTATTTCCCACCCTACTTATTATAATCACTTTTACCGGTTTAGCAAACTTTCCATGATGAATTTCGGTTGTGACCGCTCTACACTAAAGAATCATTTTTTAATAACTCTTCAGGTTGTATAGTTTTTTAAATATCAAGTCATGTATCTAATTTTACCGAACCTCGACCGATCAAATTTCCTCTTTTGTAATAAATTTTGTGTATCTATTGAAGTTTCTTTTATAAAAAAATATACAACATTTTTAATGGGATGAACCTGACTGTAAGGTTTGGTACTTTATAGTCCACTAATGGGTTTGGTGAGCTTAAAATGGATTATCATTTTAGTGGGAGCATATTTAATAAAATTAACTATTTAATATTTTTAAAACATTGTACTCATCAGATATATTATTTTCTTGGACATGAATGAATCATTATCATAAAATAGAAATTTTACGTCGATCCTACAGTTGGAAAATATTAATGTATGAAAATTTTATAAAAATCCAAAATTATGTATTTTCCTTAAGAAATGAAAATTATATATTCCAGATAAAAACCATATTGTGTACAAAAGTTGTCCAAATAGTTCAAAAAATTAATTATATGTATTTTATGATTCACATAGGTTTCCTTGATGATTATTCTGTACATGGGATTAATTTCATTTTAAATTCAGATATGTTCGGATAATTGGATTTAGTTAAGGAAATTATTTGTCACGACCCGTCCCCTAGGGCTCATGCCATGACTAACCCCAAGTCCGGATTTAATAGGCTTGGGATGGTGACTAGCACCAAAGATATATTCCCTAAAATAGGGAATGAATTTCATTAATAACCTGTAGACACATTCAACCTAGAACACAATAATATATGAACACAAGTCAACTATATAAGAAATAGAGAGCTGAAAGTAAAAAGGGGTCGGAATACAAGCCCAACAGAAATTGTACAAGTACAACTGAAGAAAATGAAAGGAAGATAATGGGTTGTCCTCTGGGTTCCTACATGAAGGGTAGGTATAGATCACCTCCTCATCACTCCATGTACTCCTGTATCTTTCGCGTACCGATACGCCGTGTGGTCCAGATCTAGGGACCATCCTGTCCTGATACTCTTAGCCTCAGTCATCATTTTCCATCATCTATATCCAACACAACATGCTGAGGGCATAACCCATGTTGGGGTGAGTATAACGATACACATTAGGGACCCCGGGACCCTCAAGGTTTCCAAAAATCCACCAAGGATAAACAAAAATGTATGAAATCAATAAATAAACCTACTTAGTTATATGACCATACTTATACCTATGTTATCAAATAATCTATCTCAATAATGAAGGAACACATAGGTTCTGACTCATGTCAAATAAGTTATATCCTTACGTATAGTAGTAGAGAGGATTATATGTCACTACTCAATCATCTTACTCCGTTAAGAGGATCTACTGATAACCTGTACAGAATCGCTAGGAGCTGACCTGCATGGGATCGATGGAGCTGACCCACCGAGGATCGCTAGGAGCTGACCCAAGCTGGATCACAGGAGCTAGCACACACAATATCTCAAGGATCTGATCCACACAGGATCATTGGAGCTGACCCAAACAAGATCTTTAGGAGCTGACCCACACAGGATCGCTAGGAGCTGACCCACTCAGGGACTATTGAGCCGACCCACACAGGATCCCTAAGAGATGACCCACACATGATCGCTTGAAGCTGACCCACAATGGATTTCTAGAGCTGACCCACACAAGATCTCCAGGAGCTTACCCACAGATGATCGTTAGGAGCTGACCCGCACGGGATCACTAGGAGCACTCTTCTCGTCACAGCCAACTACTAGGTTTCCACACTATGCATGCTCATCTCTGGGAGAGTCCACCTCCCAATCCACTATTCGATTATCCAACTGCCACGATTTCCCTTGAAGAAGAATCTCAAAGGAATGCCACATCATGGGGGTCTCAACGCAATAGATGGCGCAACATTTGGATGCACGGTCTGTGAGTAATTAACATTTTATTTCTGAGGGCTCGGTTGGATTCATGCTCAATCCAACCCGACCATTCTCCAAAATTAACCAAAACTCTAGTGGGGTATGCCAAAGGTATCGTCTCACTCTAATATTTCTTGTTCCACTGACGGTTCGCCAAACGAATGTCAGATGCCAAAGTTATGTCCAAAAAAATGTAAATAAGTAGTAGTGGGCCTGGGTCTGGTCCAACCCGGTCGGACTGACCTGTCCTGACCCAACCTGGGCCGACCTAGCTCGGGTCAACCCCAGCAGGACCAGCTGGGCTGCCCGACCCATTGTGTGCGGCCCAGCCTGTTGGGTCTGGCCAGACAGGCAGCGAGGGGCTGCAGAGGACCACGGGAGGTCGTGGATGGTACCGCAAGGGCACGAGACCGCAGAGCGGCTTGGCTGGGGGTATTTGCGAGGATGTGATTCCATGGGGCGGCTCATCTGTGGTGGTCTGGCCAAAAGGGCGGCGGCGGCTCGGGCGGTGGCTCAGCCCGGATGGCGGCAGCGTCTCGGACAGTGGCTCGACCCGGCAGCAGCGGCTCGGCCCAGACGGCGGTGGAAGCTCTGCCCAGATGGAGGTGGTGGCCTCGATAGTGGAGGAGACACAGATAACAGTGGTAGCTCAGCTCAGCGGCGGTGTCTTGGATGGTGGTGGCATCTCAGCCCAGCGGCGGCGGCTCGGCCCGGCGGCGGGGGCTTGGGTGCCAGATGGCTCAGAGCCGTGGACGCTGCACAGCGGCGAGGGCTCTGGGCCGGCGACGGCTGCAGATGATGGAGCACCACGGGGTGCGGAGGCCGTGGGGAGTCACTCCATCATCGTCAGTACTCGATTTCAACTGTTTCCGACCGTCGGCACCAGTCTTCATCCCCAATGTCATCTTCTTCCATCGCGAAGGATACACCATTCCTGAAGAACGACGGAGGGGTCGGTCCATGTTTGTTTGTCCCACACCCTCCACGTTAGAGCGATAACAAGTGGATCAACAAGAACAATAACGGATTTGGAAGATGTTTAATAACTACAATCCCCACAAACTTCATCGAACAATAATCCCTTTCCCGCAAAAGAAACTTATAAGGGGAGATTATGAGAACAAACCCCTACCTTGTTCATTTGATTCATTGAAAATTGTCCGAGGGGAAAAAGTCGATGCCGTTGGGAATAGACTGATGTTGGTGACGTCGGCATCTCCTCATTCATCGGTGGAGATGTTCCTTGTTAGTGATCCTTCGAAAGATTTTGGAGAATAAGTCGTCAATGGAGAAGTTGTCTTTGTTGGCGTTCTTCATTGGAGAGCTTTTATCCCAATTTCACTTTTCCACCCCTTTTCCACAATTCCACTAAAATGAGGGAATAGACAACTTATTAATTTAAATTAAGTAGATTGATAATGTTGTCAAAAATTAAATTGGCATGCTGACTTCATTAATTAGCCCAATTATTTTGACAATTGTTGGAAAAGTTAATGTTTGAGGAGTTGAAGAGTCTCCCCCACATTTAATAGGATGTTTGAGGGGTTCAAGGGGTTTTAATCCTCACGTTTTCCCCACCAACATAACCTCTCATGGGAGGTTTATTCTAGGTGGTCCCCATCTCTATAACCTCTCATGGGAGATTTTAGTTCATGTGTTCCCCACCTGTGAAACATCCACATGAAAGCTCAAACAAGTAAAATAAAAATTGTTACAAAATTTTTATATTATTTTATTATTTCACAAAAAAAACCCAAAATTTGTCTTTCACCCTTGACCAACTGTCATCGAAGTGAAAGACTCCTTAAGAGAATATCGGTGATGTGAGTTCAATGGTTTTTTCAGATTTCAATTCCGAGCACTGGTTCAAAAGTTAAAAAATCCCGCTCGCATGATTACTAGATATACCCAAACATAAGATTATAAATTCATTATGGGCACTCTGATCCTTGGAATCATGTGCTGTCAATTTTCGCGGACTCATAAAATTCCCATTTAATTAAAAAAATTACAGAAATTTCTGGGTCGTTACATTCTCCCCACCTCAGGGATTTGCGCCCCCATAAGCCACAACTCAAACTTGGAAAAAAAGTGGGGGTACTGAGCACGAATCTAAGCCTTCCACTCCCATGATCTTTCCTAGAGGTTCTCATGCTTCCAGATAACTCTCACTAGAGGTATCAACTTTACACAATGGACCCGCTCTTGTTGATCCTCAATCTCTACTGAAACCTCTGTAAAATTTCCCCCATCATCGACGTCCAGCTCGCCACGGTCGATAATGTGGGAATGGTCGTGCACTTATCTCCTCAGCTGGGATAGGTGGAAGACGTCGTGCACCCGGTGCAACAGAGGTGGAAGAGCATAGCGGTATGTCACCTTGCCAACTCTACTGAGGACCAGAAAAGGTCTGATTAATCTCAGAGATAATTTTACCCCTCGGCCAAAACTCCGCCAAATTCGTCGAGGTGAGACTCATAGAAATATGTGGTCACCATCCTCGAACACTAGAGGTCTCCATCTCCTATCGACATATGACTTCTTACTTCTTTTTGTAATCTTCATTTCTCTTGGATGATCTGCAACTTCTTTTTGGTATCACGTACCATCTCTGGTCCCACTAGTGCTGACTCCCCTGAGTCAGTCCAGCACAAAGGTGATCTGCAAGGTCTCTCGTAGAACGACTAAAATGCTTCCATCCTAATGGTGGAGTGATAGGTATTGTTCTATGAAAACTCCACCAAAGGAAACTGATCCTCCCAACTACGACCAAATTTGAGGACACATTAATGTTTCATGTCCTCGAGGGTCTAAATGGTTCGCTCAGTTTGGCCATCCGTCTGAGGATGGAAGGCTGTGCTCAAACGAAGTTGCATCCCGAAAGCCTCCTGCAACCACATCCATAGCCGAGAAGTGAATCATGTATCACAATCAGAGACAGTCATCAAGGGTACTCCATATAACCGCACAATCTCCTGCACATAGAGGCGTCCCATGATCTCTACTAAACCCTACTCTCTAATCGGTAGGAAGTGGGATGACTTAGGGAGTTGTTTGACAATCACCCAAATTGAGTCATGGCCCTAGAATGTACGTGGAAGTCTTGTCATGATCTCCATGTATATCCCATCCCACTTCCTCTCTAGGACATCCAATGGCTGAACCAAGCTTGCTTGTACCAGATGCTTTCCCTTCACTTGCTGACAAGTGTGGCCCCGAGAGACAAACTATACTACTTCTTTCTTCATTCCCGACAACCAGTGATATCTTAGGAGATCCTGGTACATCATCACCACTCATGGATTTACCGCTAGAGGGGATGTGGGAAAATCCCTCAACACTTCCTCCTGAAGTGACACGGGTACCATGGTACGTCCTCTATAGAGGATTTCGTGCTCCCCACCTTTAGAAAATCCATTAGGTGTCTGTCCTATAGATATTTAAGCATGTAGTGTCTCACAGTCAGCTTCCCCTCTATGTGCCTCCATGAATCTCTAAAGAAGTGGGGGACTGACTATAAGAGACTAAAGAAAAGATTATCCATCTCTATCCACAAAATATATCTGCAAAGCGTCCAGCTACTCAGTCCCCTCTCCTATAAGTTGTATACCAGAAAACTTGCTGAGTGCATCGACTACAACATTCCCCTTCCTATGTGTATAGACTATCTATAATTCATAGTCCTATGGGAACTCAAGAAAACTTCGATGTCTCAAATTCAGGTCCATATGTGATAAGATATACCTGAGACTCTTGTGGTCATAGTAAACTGTAAAACATTTACCCAACAAGTAATGTTGCCACATCTTCCAAGCGAAGACCACTGCTGCTAACTCTAGGTCATGGGTAGCACAGTTTTTCTCATGTTGTCTCATCTTTCATGAACCGTAAGTGATCACTGCTCGATCGTACATCAAGACACATCCGAGCCTGGTCCCTAATGCGTCGCAGTAGACTACGTACCCTATGCCCTCCTCTAGAAGTCTCAAAATGGGGGCACTAGTCAGCCTCTACCTCAGCTCATGAAAACTCCACTGGAATATCTCTGACCACACGAAGGGTTGCACCTTCTTTTTCTAGGCTGATAGTGGTACTGCATCTCTGGAAGAATCTTGTACAATCCTCCAGTAGTATCCACCCATCCCTTGGAAGCTTTGTACCTTTGTCACACTCCTGGGTGGCTCCCGAGAAAGTACCTCCTCAATCTTTGCTGGATCCACTGCAACTCCATCCTCCAAGATGACATGTCCCATAATGTGAACCTCTCGTATCCAGAGTTGAAACTTCAAGAGAATACCATAATTTTGGTGCTCTCGGAGTGTGTCCAGTAATACCTGAAAATGATATTCATGCTCCTCCTCAGTAGTCGAGTAGATCAGAATGTCGTCGATGAAGAGTACTACAATGCAATAGACGTATGGATAAAAGATTATGTTCATGAGTCCCATGAACACTGTTGGAGTGTTTCTCACACCGAATGGAATAACCAATAACACGTAATGGTCGTAATGACATCTGAATTTTGTCTTCTGCACATCCTCATCTTGCACTCTGAGCTGGTGATAGGCTGATCTAAGGTCTATCTTCGAGAACCACCTTGCTCCCTTTATCTTATCAAATAGGTCATCAATAATCGGGAGTGGGTAATTGTTCTTCATGGTCACCTGTTTTAGTAGCCGATAATCAGCACAAATCCAAAATCTCCCATCCTCCTTCTTGGTGAACAAAATCAGGGCTGCCCTAGGAGAAACACTAGGATGGATGAATCCCTTCCTCTGCAAGTCCTCTATCTATACTCGCATCTTGAAAAGCTCCACAGGAGCAATCTGATACGCTGGTGTAGATATCGGTGTCATATCGGGGTAATGGTCAATGTAAAACTCCACCTCTCTATGAGGAGGTAGACCTGGAACATGACCAGGGAAAACATCTGTGTACTGGTCCACCACTATAGGATAACTCAGACTCTCTACATCAACTGATCCGAGGGTAAGGCTAGCCAAATGATGTGTAATTAGTTGCACCCTCCTCCGGTTATGTCCATCCTGCACTGCAAAGGCTCCCTTCTCACCGGTGAAGGTTAACCCGGTCCCATCCATGCGGACACACCACACTTTGCGCCTAATACAATCAATGTGATCATGATTGTAGATAAATAGTAAATACCCAAGATGACATCTTAAGGTACTGACATCACTACTAGGAGATCCCAGCCGAAACTTTCACCTCATAGATTAAGATCTCACTACCGTCACCAGTGCATAATCATTGTATCTACTTCTGTAGGAGTCTTTAGCCGTAAGGATCGAGCCAATGGCTCCATCGGAATCTATGAGATCTGAACGAGGGCAGTGGAAATAAAATAATGAATGGAACCTGTGTCTATAAGTACTATAGATAAGGTGGAGTAGACACAGATAGTACCTCATATCATCTCTAGAGTGTCGTGATCATAAGCATTAGCTACCTGGAGCTGAGCTCTCCCCTTTCCACATACTCCCTACAGTTGGGATGGAACTTTCTGGTGGTGGTGGCGGTAACATATTGAATCATCTCCCACCACACCTTGGATGACCAACTCATATGCCACGTATGCCTGCTCCCTACAAACATCCATGGTCAAATCTCTGTCTATGTCTGTTGATCATCCGTACGTTGGTCAGACAGTAACGAGTAGTGTGACCCTTCCCGCCGAATGCAAAACACTTCCCACTCCTTGTATGACCATCTCTCACTTGGGGGCATCATACAACCAACCCTGAATTTTGTGGTTATCCACCTGTAGGTATGGTCCTCTTAGAACTCTCTGAAATCTCTCTACTTCCAGCTATAGAATACTCTTCTACATTTTTACTGTTGGTGGGTCTCATTGCTGGAGGCTGCTCAGTAAGGAATCTCTCCACTTTGAGGGCTCTCTCTAACGCCCCTGCCTGCATTGGGATGCTGAGTGAGATCATTGAAGCCATGATCTCCCGACTGAGTGCCTACACAAAGGTCTGATCCCTTATGAATAGGTCATGCACCATATATGTGGAGTTGCATGAGAGGTCATTGAACCTCACTGAGTACTGAGCCACTGTCATCATGCCATGCTACAGATGAAGAATCTCATGAATTTGCACAACGTGAAGAGTCTCTGGAACAAACTCTACCTGAAACAGGCTCTCGAAGTCTTCCCAAAGAAGCGTCTCCTCATTGTGGACCTAGAGAATCACGCTCCACCAAATCCATGTTTCTTCTTGCAGAAGGCTGGCAGCAAGGAACACCATGAGATCGGCTGGTGTCCCCACCATTCGGAAGACTCTCACAACAGCCTCCATCCATTCCTCAACCGCATGTGGGTTCGTATCTCCCCTTAACCTGGGTGGCCTCTGGCGATGGAACTCATGCAACGCACTCAAGCGGTGCACACCCTATGATTTTGGGGCTAGTGGAATCGGTGGCCCAACAGGTAATGGTACTGCTGGTGCCTCTGCTGATGCCTCTATTGGAAGAAGGACCTACACTGAAGCTTCATCGCTCGATGGGCAATCAATGTGTACTAATCGTGTAACCATAGGTGGCTGTCTCTATAGAGGCATCCTGAAAAAAAAAGTGCACCACAGTCATTAAGTTATACTAGGTGATCTGACTCAAGAGATCACAAAGAAAAACTCATGGAAACACACTTACAATTTGTGTTTTCGTGCACTGAGTCGGAAATCAGAAGTTGAGATCCCAGTGTATGGATAGGTTGGCCACCGAACCAACAGTGGATTCCCTAAACTGATAACCACTATCACTACACTTAAAACTATTTCCATTAAAAAGAAAGATAAGAGTCATATGTAATTCGGTTGAATCAATTCCTCTGATACCAATTTGTCACGAACCATCCCCCATGGTCCTTTCTGGGACTAACCCCAAGACCGCCTTCCATAGGCCAGGGATAGAGACTAGAACCAAAGGCGTATTCCCTAAAACTAGGATGTCATTTTTTTTATAACCTATAAACACACGCAACCGAGCACACTAAAAGATACGCATTAAAGTCAACTGTATAGAATATAGAGTGCTGAAAGTAAAAATGGGGCCAGAATACAAGACCAATAGAAATAGTACACGTAAAACTGAAATACAATACAAATGAAGAAAATGAAAGGAACCTACTGGGTCATCCTCCAGTTTCTGGCCAGAAGGGTAGGTACAGATCGCCTCTTCCGCACTCCACATCCTCCTCTCTCCTCTGCACACTGATACGTTGTATGGTCCACCTCTGTGCACTGTCCAGTCTGGATACTCTCCGCCTCAGTCAGCGTTGTACATCGTCTATAACCAACAAAACAAGGTGCAGGAAGAACTCGTGCAGGGGTGAGTATAACAATACTCAGTAGGGACCCTGATAAACTCAAGGTCTCACAAAATCCACCAAGGATAAAACACAACATATGAAATCAACTGATAACCCTACTAAGGTATATGCCCATACTTATACCTAATTTATCACGTAATCCATCTCAACCATGAATGAAAACATAGGTTCTGACTCAGATCATATAAGTTATATATTTAGGTACAGTAGTAGAGATTATTAAATGCCACTAATAAATCATCTTACTCCGTTAAGAAGCTCTGCTGCTAACCTGTATAGAATCGCTAGGAGCTGACCCGCATGAGATCAATGGAGATGACCCATAGAGGATCGCTAAGAGCTGACCCAAGCTGGATCACTGGAGCTAACTCACACAAGATTTCTAGGAGCTGAACCACACAGGATCGCTGGAGCTGACCCACACAGGATCGATAGGAGCTCACCCACACGGGATCGCTTGGAGCTGACCCACTGAGGATTGCTAGGGCTGACCCACACATGATCGCTAGGAGCTGACCCACACATGATCGCTAGGAGACGACCCACACAAAATTGTAGGATCTAAACCTCACATGATCTCTAGGTGTTCACCCAAATAGGATTTCTCGGAGCTGACCGGCACAAGATCACTGGGAGCACTCTTCTCGTCACAGCCAGTTACTGAGTTTCCGCACTGGGCTAGCTCGTGTCCAGGAGAGTCCGCTCCACAGGCCACTGGTCTATTCTACAACTCTGACGATGTCCCAATAAGATGAACATCAAAGGTCCACCACATCATAGGGGTCTCAATGAAACAGACAGCGCATCATTTGGATGCCTGGTCTGTGAGTTATTAGCCTTTTATTCCCAAGGGCCTCGTTGGATTCGTGCTCGATCCAACCTGACCATTCCCCAACATTATCCAAAACTCCAGTGGGGTATAAGAAAGGGACCATCTCTCTCTAATATTTCTAGCACCACTGACAGTTTTTCAAATGGACATTTGGTGCCAAAGTTATTTCCAAAATAATGTAAAAGGGTCGTGGTGGGCATGCGTCCTATCCGACCTAGTCGGATGAACCCAGCCCGACCCGGGCAGACCTGATGAGTCCGGCTCAGCATGCTGGGCATCCTAACCCTCTGGGCAGCCTGGCCTGCTTGGTCCAGCTTGGCAAGCCGCAAGGGTCCGCAGAGGACTGCATGTGGTCGCGAGGCCACGAAGGGTACCACGAGGGCGCATGATCATGGAGCGGCTCAGCCGGGGGTTGTCGTGATGGTGCGAGGATGCAGGGTGGCTCAGTCAGGGCAGTTCATCCAGAAGGATGGCGGAAGCTCAGCCCGAACGACGAAGGCATCTCGGATGGTGGCTCAGCCCGGCGGTGGCGGCTCAACACAGACTGCAGCCACGACTCAGCCTGGACGGTGGCGGCAGCTCGGACGTCGGAGGTGATGAAAATGGCGGCAGCAGCTCAGCACGGCGCCTGCGGCTTGTCCCAGCGGTGGCCACTCGGACAACAGCGGTAGCCCGGGTGGTTGAAGGAGTAAAACGGAGAAGGCCGCAGAGTGGTGATGGCTGTGGAGAGATGATGGCCGCAGAAGACAATGGTCGTGGACGATGGAGCACCATGGGGTGCAAAGGCCGTTGGGTGGGGGGAAGTCGTGCCTTTGTCGGTGGTTCACAACTTCCACCAGTTCCAACCACCGGCACCGGTCGTTGTCACCAAAGTCACCTTCTTCCATCGCGAAGGATACACCATTCATGAAAAACAATAGAGGGGTCGGGCCATGTTTATTTTTTCCGAACCCTCCATGTTAGAGAGGTAGAAAGCGGCTCAACAAGAACAAGAACATGTATGGAAGATATTTAAGAACATTAATCCCCACAAAATTCAACAAACAGTAATCCCATTCCCTCAAAAGGGAATTAGAATGGAAGAACATGAGAACCAAACCCCTACCTCATTCGATTGATTCGTTGAAGATTGTTCGTAGGGAAAGAGTCGATGCCATTGGGAATAGACAGTTGTCAATGACATTGGCATCTCCTCATTCGTCGGTGGATACATTCCTCGTTGGTGATCCTTTGAAGGTGTTTGGAGAAGAAATCATCGAAGGATAAGCATTCTTCATTGGCGTTCTTCATTGGAGAACTTTTCTCCCAATTTCCCTTAGCCACCCCTTTCCTCAATTCCACCAAAATGATGTAATAGCCAACTTATTAATTTAAATTAAGTAGATTAATAATGTTGGAACAAATTAAATTGCCATGTTGGATTAATTAATTAGCACAATTATTTTGACATATGTTGGAAAAGTTAATGTTGGAGGAGTTGAAGAGGTTCCCTCACATTTAATAGGATATTTTAGGGGTTCAAGGGGTTTTAGGCCTCGGGTGGTCCCCACCACCATAACCTCTCATGGGAGGTTTAGGCTCTATGGTCCCCACCTCCATAACCTATCATGGGAGGTTTTGGTTCAGGTGGTCCCCACCTGTGAAACATCCACATAAAATCTCAAAAAAATAAAATAAAAAATGTTACAGAATTTTTATTTTATTTTATTCTGTCACGAAAAACTCAAAATTTATTTTCCACCCTCGACCAACTGTTGTCGAGGTGAAAGTCTCCTTATGAAAATAACGGCACTGCGAGTTCAACAGTGTCCTCAGATTTCAATTTTGATCACCGGTAAAAAACTATAGAAAAAACCTCTTGCACATTTACTGAACGTACCCGAAAAAAATGTTCAGAAATTCATTCCGAGAACTCTAGGACTTGGAATCACGTGCGTCAATTTTCACAAACTCTTTAAATTACCATTTAATTAAAAAATATATTTATATAATTTCAGAGACTTTAAATGATTACCCTAATTTCTCAAAATATTTAGGTTAGATAAACTGAGCAATATATTTCTTGGTGCTGGTGTTGGATAGATAGAAAAAGTTAATAAATTCTCAAAATGGAATATGAAAAGATAATTTAAAATTTAATAAATATCTCATCATATAGTTAGTAAATTTTATTGAAACTTAAAGGTTGTTCCAGGAAGGAATTGACATTTTTTTCAACTAATTAATATTCTGAAGATAGTCAGAGATGTTTATTGAAATCCTACTGAATGTATATGATAGATATCAGTGTTATAAAAAATAATTCATTCATATTGATATTTATTTGATACAAAAAGAAAAATTTATAAATTTTGTAAGTGTATGAGAATTAAAAATCAAGGAAATAATTACAGGAGCTTTTAGATTTCTTCAAATGATGGTTGAGAGTATTTCTGAATCATAATTTTTAATGAAAATTAATTACTCATGATCATATGATTCATAATGAAATTTGTGTATTTTCATGTTATTAAATAGTTTTATGATTGTTTTTTCTTAACAAATATTTTTTATGAACAATATAAATTGACATATTTAGTACACTTGATATATGATTCATCAGATTCTATAACAAACTTGAGAAGAAGATATAGTTAAAATGATTTGTAAATAATATAAAATAGTTGATCAATATGTTTGTTAAAATATGTGGTATGTGTTACCAATAATTCATATTGGAATATTTTAATATATAAATACCTACATTCAAGAAATTTCTATAAACAAAATACAGAATACCACATTGGATATTGAAATGATGGATTATTTATCAAAGACCATCACTAAAGAAAAAATCATTATTTAAAATAATATGGGTTTATGTATCATAATTTATTAATGGAATATAGGTTCCAAGAGAATTTTGGTTATATTATTAAACTTGGATAATTCAAATGTAATGAAATGAATGGTTATAGCATTCAATGAACAATGTTAATATCAGTTAATGTCAAAAAATGTTTAGGGTATGGCATTTAAGTATTAATTTTACGTGATACAATCATTACAAAAATAATTCAAGAGATAATTTTATTTGGAAAATTCTAAAGGATAATGAATAATTTATAAGAGTTTCAATTCTACAGAATAAATAATTAACATTATAACATTTGATATTGCAATTTTAATGAATTTCAATTCATTATATTTTTTTAAAAAAATTGGAAATATTATATTGATTTCTCACCATTATTAAAAATTATTTTACATCATTAGGATTTTTTATAGAGGTTTTTTAGATTGTAACATCGTGATGAGGAGGGAATAAAATAAGAGGTGTAAAGAATTTAACAAAATCCCAAAAAGTGTAAAAAACATAAGGCTAATATTTAAGTGAATCATTTATGATATATTACATATGATCTTATATATGGTTTTGCAATTGAATTAGTAAATGATATTATGAAAATGAAATGTTTAATGTTATAAAAAAGGATATACTCTATTCATTAATCCTTTACATATTCTATATATATAATTAAATAAAATTATAATTAACCACTAATTGAATAAAATAAAGTTATCCTTGCAAATATTCATCAAATAGTATTATAGTTTGGGATGAAATGATAATGTTAACTTGAGTAGTATTCTTTTATGGATATAAAAAATATGATCATAAGGCACAAAATGGTTTTTTTACTTAATATCCCAAGAAGTATACCACGTAGAGTGTCATACAATATATTATACATATACTCAGGGTTGATAATTTATTTTTGGATTTCCCCATACTAGAGGTTTTCCATATACCTAGCATGATAGCCATAAAATTTTGATACCATTATTACAAAGGCCTTGTGGATTTGATAATCATAAGGTGGTTAGGTTTTTTTGATCTTCTCATTGGTTATATATTATCCAAGAGGATATTGTTCCACTATTATAAATATTATGTGATCTAGGAAATTTGTAAAGTTGATTTGAGGAGGTTCATGACTATACCTAGATAATACATATAATGTGACTATTTATTTGGGTGAGGAGAATGTGATGTTCTCCTTTACTTAATACAGATTCCATGTTATGTATTTGGTTACCTAGTTAGTCTATATTCAGAGAATCACAAACATATGAGTAACTATATAGGATTGACATAATTCATGCATCATAGACACTAAATTTATTATACAAAAAGGATGATATATATGTAACACCCCAAGCTTCTACGGTACGTTTCCCTTTGAATAATGTAATAGCTTGTGTTGTACACAACATCGAGTTCTAACACACACCACAACCGATCAAACTAGCCGTTATGAATAGTAATACCTACTTTTTGAAATTATATATATTTTATATTTCAAAATGGACTTCATTTTTTGATTCAAAATATCGAAATTATCCAAAGTTGAATTTTTGGTATTTTTCTGAGAACGTCCAATTTTTATGAATAGTGGAAAATACTTAAAAACAACTTTTTTAATCAAAAAAATTTATAGTGATAAATTATATTATTTAGTGGTTTTACAGTATAATTAGAATATATTTTTACCATTTTATCCAATGGTGTTCATTATAATTAATTTCACTTTGAAATTGGACATAAACAATTGTCAATCTTTTGATATATATTGTTTCTTAAAAACACGCTATTTGTTGTGACAGCGGGAATTAATTATAAAATTAATTAATGAAACTTTTATGTTTGTAATTTTTTAAAATATACATTATTTTTGAATTCAGAATATCAATTATATCTTAGGGTGAAATTTTGGCATTGTTCTGAAAAACATCAATTTTTGATGAATAGTGAAACTACTAAGTGGTAGTTAAAAAAGTGAATTTTTCATAAAACTTAATTTTACCGCTTCTGTGAGTGGAATTTAGAAAATCAGAGAGACACGGTTAATATCAAGGAGTAAAATGTGGTTCAATGAGATGATTTGTTTTTGGTGAATAGTAACTTTTTACTTTTATTTACCACGGTTAAAAGTAAATATGGTAATTAAGGGTAAAAATTATATTATTATTACCCTAACCCATGTCCTAATTCTATTGGAAAAGTTTATCTCGACCAAAAATAACCTTAGGAATAAAATATTAACATTTAGGTCCACTTGGATTAGATAGGACATTTATTATTATTTAATTCAAAGAAGAGTTAAAAGAGTTAAAATCAATGTTTATTTACTTAAAAAATTTAATATAGGGTTATACATATGATAAATTCTATTGTAAATATTAATTAGAAATCTAAAAATATTTCCTACATAATGATATTTTATTTATAATTTTTAGATATTAAATAATTTAATTTATTTTTGACACAATGATGATGGAGGAATTACCATAATAGTGAAAAATTAAAATAATTGATATTATAAATACCCAAATAAATATAATTTGAGACTTTTAATGAATTAAAATAATTTTCTAGGTTAATATGATATTTCATGAGTGACTTAAGTAACTTTTTTCGAAGTAATCATTCTTTTATGAGGTTAGAAAAAATCAATTATTGAATAGTTTCAAAATAGACCTAAACGAAGTTTTATAACAAATATTATATTATTAATTGATATTATATTCCTAAAAATCTAAGGTTCGGCCAAAAGACTTATATCATGATAGTTTTTTCATTAATGGACCACTTGGGGGTATCTTGGATGTATATAATAAGTTTATTAACCATATAATATAAAAATACAAAGAGACATTGTAAAAGTGAAACTAATTAACTTAGAGTTAATACTTAATGATATGGTTAATATAGTAAACCAAAACTGTCTAAATTCTATTGGTTGAGTGTTTTTCGGCCTATCCCCACCTTAACCTTTAAATAATCTACTTTTGAGCCATTATAAACCGAATATGAATTTATTATAAAATAATATTTCTAGCATTTCCAAAGGTGCCCCTCACCCCTCTTATAAAAGGGTACTCTCCCTTCTCAATAACTCACACCATCAAAGCCTTTTGGCTTGGCCAAAATCTGCCCCAATACTCTCTCAATATCCCTCAATTCATCATAGAGGCCTTACTTTCATCATAAGGACAACCTAACAGCCCTTTTGATGAAATCAAAAGGAAGAACTCGAAGAAGAGGTAATGTTTTCACCACCCTTTTTCAAATTCATTTCTTCTTCCACTTCTTACTTCGTTGTTATTACCATTATCAAATAATAACTCCAATATCATATATATACTGTGATTTTATTATAAATATGGTACAACAATATTCAGTTTTCTATCCATCCTTTGAATAACATGTCACCATACATGCGTACGTACGACTTACCGTCTCCACGTCGTGGTATAGTTGTTATTCAATAAATTATTATTGGGATGGGTATAATAATGATGTGTAAATCATGTAAATAATAAATATAACATGATAATGATTCTTTATATATGTTATAATATCCAATTATATATTATTTTAATATCAAAAGAATGATATTGTCGCTCGTACGTACGTACGGACTACCGTCTCCATGAACGCGATGGGATTCATTCTCCATCGTATCCATTCAAGTATAATTATCATTTGATGATTTAAAAATAATGTTTAAGGACTTGATATCATTCTGGATATTAATAAGTTACATCCTATCCATAAAAAACATGGCTTACGTAACAAAACGTATCAATGAAAACGAGTAATTTAACACCCGAAACGACGATAATACTAAGATATTATTAACAAATCAATGTTAAAAGATCATATATGATATCATATTCTTGTATAATTTAATAACAATTATTCCACCATTATACAAGAGGTTAAACTACCCCAACCAAGGAAATGTACAAGGTAAAAGGGTTTCATCTCACTCCTTATTATCGTGAGATTCATGCCATATTTCCACTATTACCTTTTGTGTGGTGTATGTACTACCTATAATTGTATTCTTTATGTAATACACTTTAATTTATGTGTATTTACATATTCATTGTATGATACCTATTTCATGGGGTGTATGTTTCGTAAGTTACCTAATTGGTAAGGGTTTATTTTTGCAATCTCTTCATTATCAGAGGTTGTTTATATGTAATAATCTACTGGGATCTCTTTATCATCCACATCCATATTTCTTAAAAATTAATTTCAAAACATTTTTACTATTTACTAGAATATGGGTTAAAGTCATTTATATCATTTTTTGACTTTTTATAAGAGGATTATAAAGGAATCTTTCCGTCGTTTTCCAAACAAAGTTCTTTTTAACCTTTTCGACAAAATTAAGGTAAGAATGTTTTTTTAACTTATACGGCGGGTGCGGCTATTTTCCGCAGTTATAAAATCGTCGAAGCTTCCCTTACAATCTTATAAGATTATTTTCAAATAAAATGTTTTGTTTTATAATTATATGACTCTTAAATGATTTCAAAATAGAAATATATATTTTTTTTAAAAAGAGTTTTGATTTCATCTATGTCAACATCCTTTGATGGATTTTACGCTTATTTGAAGTTGATTTATTATGAAACAAAATTTCTATATTGTATTGAAGGTTTTGTGATATGTTTGACTATGGATGTGTTATTTTTTACCATTCATGGTTTATGGATGAAGTATTTACATTTCGTATGCTAGTTTTAATACTAATGTTTATGTTATGTTTAAGCCTTTTCATATGGGAATTCATTAGACTTAATATATGATGGGTGGAGCCCACTATAGCTCCTCAATGCATCGGTAGGTCTCATGAGACAAACTAGTGTCTTGGAACAAGGCCTTGACAAAATCTTATTTCTAGTCTTGGAACGAGGCCTTTGCTATGTGGTTATGATAGTCTGGAATTATCCATTCCATCATTATGAAAGGGGTTATTGATATCGAATGTGATTATTAGATTAGTAGAATATCCATGTGAATATATAAATGGCATTATTTCATTTTATTTTTCCATACTATGTTGAAGTTCAAGTTTAAAAGGCTTCTGTTTTAGTTATACACTGCCTTAAATGTTTATTCTTATTTATGAAAGTTTCTGTTATATTGTTATCCTTACTGGGCATTTGAGATCACCCCTTTTCTATGTTTTATTTTTCCCAGGATGTGAAGAAGTAAATTATGAATGACCTACAGGGATATTATGAGGGGATAACAGTGTGGATTATGGAGAAAATATGTTTTTGTAGTAGTTTTTCACTTCATGATGTAATGTTAAACATTATGAGTATATCTACTATTTCCAAGGCTACTTAACCAATCTGTCTTTCGAGATTTGATCTTTCTTATGATCATTTCAATGTTATGTAATAATGCACCGACTCTGGGAAACTGGGGTCAGGGAGATACAATATAAATGTGTAATTTTTATTTAATATGGAATTAATGAAGTATTTATATAAGAGTTAGGGAAAAAAATTCATTATTCCAATGGTAACTTGAAATTTTACATACCTCATAGATTTCATGTCCATTTCACCATTACTTGGATGCAATTATTCTTGTTTGTTATTTTGTGGTTATGAATCTAAATTCTTGAAGCATGAGGTATCCTAGTTTTTTTATAATAATATATAATACATTTTTTGTTCAAAATTTTTATTTTTGATAGTATTAATTGTATTTAGGGAACATAATTTTTGGTTCTTATGGTAACATAGTTATTCAGTCATCACATAGATTCCACTATGAGTTCATATTTTTTACTGATGTAAACCATGATTTTATTCATCTTTTTCGATGATTCGAAATGAATTTCATTTTAGATCATCTTTACAAAGGCATATGGTCTCTGGTATTCTATATAGTTCCACATTGAAATACATGTTGGAGAAGAATATAAGAGTTTAGTCTTGTCCACATATTTTTATAGAGAATTATTTTTGACACTAAGTATCTAATTTATATTTAAATCATATTCACGAATTCATCCCATATCCTATATTGGGAATGGTTTCCCATGTTCAAGTGAATGTTTTTCATCAAGTTTCTATTTTAATATCTATTAAATATTAGAGGTATCCCATAGATTTAGAAATATATATTTATATATATCATTGTTTCTACACTAACTGTTCCATCAGTATATATTAGGGGTTTATAATTATTTTTATATGTGTTTACATATGTTCTTTAAGTCATATAAGGGAATTATAGATATTATCATCATCATCCAAGGATATGGGAAGTGTTAATAATGTTCTAATCAGTCCCATAAGAGGGGATTCTTATGTCTCCTTGTAAAAGAAATTAGAACCTATGTAGTTTGGTGTTTCTGAATTAGCAATGTTGTAACTTTTATGTTCACATAAAAAGGAACAATGTTTTCCATTAAATTTCATGAAACTATGAATTATTTAATACCATGATAAAGGTTTCTAAAAAATGTTAGTGTGTGATTTATACAAAACCAACCATTTTTTTGTGATATCCTGGAAATATGTACCTATGAAAATAGATTAACTTATTTCACTAATAGAATATTTCCCATAAAATGGGGACACGATTGTATCAAGAATATGGGAAACAAGATGGTTCAATAAGCCCACAAGGATTTGTTCCATTCGGTATGGTATTAACGCCTTAGGAATATTTCCCAATGATGATTTTTCTCTGTGGAATATAGATTTGGTTAAAGGAAATAGCATAATTCTAGGAATATTTTCTGGCATGGAAGGGAATAATTAGCTCTGTGATGAATATGGACCCATAAGGATGGTTGTAGAGGGTAGAAAATGTTGAAAATGAACATATAGGGTTGTAAAGAAACAACCTGCATTTTCTAACTGAAATATTGTTGGACTCCCCCCCCCCCCCTCGCCCTCCCCATAATCAATAAAGGTATTCGCAATCCCCAATGGCCAGAAAACCAATTATAATGCACCAAACGATAACACATTGGAATGGATTCATCCAAAATCAATAGTTTTATAAGTAGATAAATATAAAAAAATTATATATTGATCTATATTTGTCTTCGATTTACACAAATATATAAAAAGGATGGTAAATAATATACAAGGAACAAAATATAAAATCAATAAACACCCCAATAAAATAACCACCCTCACCCCTTGGTCTCCATCACTTACAAGGAAAATATTCCCACAAAATGTTTTTATTACAGACACCAGAAGTTTTAGTAACCCTCCATCCATATAAAGAAGTAAAATATTAATTGAAAACGGTAAATAATTTAAAGGGACACGTGATTGACATTATAAGAAAACAAAATCATTTCCATCCAAAATCATGTAATAGTTATAGCCATCCAAGTACACTAATATAAATACTAGACATAAATAAATCAAAACTCTCTATAGTGGTGGGAAGGTTAACTAGGAAACTTCCATTTAGATCAATTATGTGTGAGCACATAAGAACTCTGTAATACACCATATCCTAGAAAATATATCAAAATCCATTAGTAAAATAATTAAAAACATTCTAGTGTGAATCCTGGAATATTAAATAAATGTTAACATTTATTATAAAATCAAATCATATTCATACCTTCAAACAAAATTCATGTAATATGTTTTTAAACATGACATGATAATCATATTTTCATAAAATATTTCATTGAAAATATGTTTTTTAAACTCATAAATAAATACCCAGACTATTTTCCATTTCAAAATCATACTTTCAAACCATTTTAAAACAAATTTTTAGAATATATTCCAAAAAAAACATAGGGTTATTTAGAAACAATACTATGTAACCCAACATCAATGAACCAAAATCATGTAATTGTGAATATAAAATTAATCCACTAGGGGAATACAATTGAATCATAAAATAAAATCGCCTAAATGATCCTCAAAAGGATCATAGTGTGGAGTCTCAAACAAAGGGCCTCTAATGGAATATAGGGTTTCATATAAGGGACCTAGGTTTACGTAACACTTGCAGTAGCTATAAATTTTTATAGGATCATGAATTCCTCCAAATGCGATATCAATCCCCACTAGGTCTCTCTCAGTCCACACCGACCCAGGAGCACACTACACATTCAGTGGGAGTGTCCCATTAATGGGATTGAATGGGAACGGGACAAGGATCGAAATCACAAACCCTGGGGGTATAGAATCAACCACTTATGTCATTTACATTATACCTTATAGTCATCCTTGGATAAGTCAAGAAAGGTGGTGTGAAATCTGAAATTACAAGCATAAAATGTAAATAATTTGGAAGTAAATAAGTACATACCACCATCACCCTCAAGGGAAGATGACCCATGAATAACAACATAAAAGGAATTACCAATATAAAACATAACCTTATAGAACTACAAGTCACCCTAGGAATAATAAGAATAAAATTTGTCTTAAAGAGGGTTTCAAACCATTTATAAAACCATTACATAAGTTACCTAGTAGGCACTGAAACCACTCTTCTCAAGATATTGAGAAACTCCTCCAATTATTAAATTATTTTGAAATATCTTTTTAAATACCTATTTAAAACTAATATCTCAAAAAAATGGTTTAGGACCATTTGAAATCCAACTATTTCAAGAAGTTTCTCTAAAAATACACACTATGAGACGAATCGAACACTACTTTTGAAAGACTTGTCCTAAACACCACATTAAAAAAATGATCTGGTAGTAAATTGAATTAAAAATAACCACATCGTACATTGTAATCCATTTTTTAAATTCATATTTTCAATAAATTCACTTTTAAAATGAATATATCTATTTAAAAACCCAAAATGTTATTAAGAACCATTTTATGAAAAATATAAAATAGTATTTAAAAGAATATTTCCAAAATTTATGAGGACCCAGATCATATATTCTTCGGAAAAGATGGTTAACTCCATTATTTTTATAAAACCATACATTTAAATCAAACACACCAATTTAAAATATAGAATAAGCATTATATACTCTACAAGGAGATTAAAGTATTTTATTGAAAGAAAAACTCTCATTAAATGTGGACATGGTTTTGAACATAAATCCATGGTAATCATTGAAAAATTCAATGCCAATTAATAATAATATATACAGCTATATAACACATTAATCTAAAGAAAACAATTCAAAAACTCATAGATCATTTTAATATTTTCATTCAATAAATTTAAAAAGAACCAGTCTTGTCGCCAAATCCTAGGTCAATGACAAAGTATAGTTTCAACACAAAAAATCCTCACTGAAAATATAGAAATAATGTTAATTAATAATAAATCTTTAAAAATTCAAAAGTTATGGATAACATGAATTAAATTATGGTTCCATTGATATAACCACCTTAAAACGATATAAGGGAAAGAAGAAGTGGTCTGAAGTGCTTCGCCTTTGGTGAAGAATAGAAAAATGCATAATAATGATACGTGGGAGAACCATAGAATACCCTAAAACGAAATAAATTCTGAAAATAAGGGCAATCCCCTTTAAATAGTGTTTTAAAAAACATTAAGGGTGAATGTAGAAGCAAAAATGGGGTAAATTAATGGAGAAGAAAAATGAGACCATGCCTTGATCATACGACCAATAACTCATGAATAAATCAAGTTGAAATGTCTAAAAGAAGGTGCTCTGATGAGGAGGGAGCATGAACCATGGGGTATCATCATGAGGGAGTCCCATTAAGGAGGTGAAATGAGTTATAAAATCCCGAAATGACATAAGTTAAATTTTTTAAATAAAAAATAATATAAAAAATTGATTTTCTAGTTGTCACACACAGTTTAGAAACATGGTATACCAAGCCATGCCCCAAATGTATTTTCATTACTGGTCAAGCAAATGTACCTCACATATTTTCTCATAAGAGGGTTTCATTGTTGAGATAACCATGATCAAACTATGTGAAACAGTAACATAAAGTACATACCCCTCCCCCATGGTTAGATCATGGTTATTCCAAACCCTGTGAAAACTGTGACTGGTAACCATTCCCTTATAAATATTAAAATTTCACCCAAAGATTCATCATAACCAAAAATGGATTAAAATAAATTTAATTAATTCTATAGTCACATAGTAGGTGTCACAAACCACCCCACCATTCCAATTCATGCCCTATAAATTCTCTATTTGAGGTAAATACATTAACATATTATACTTCTAGAAGAGAAACATAACACACGATAACATCCAAGGAACCAATAAAATAATCAAAAAAATATGAATCCCTTAAACATGAATCATCCAAAAGGATCCAGTAAGAATATATAAATGAAAGGATATCGAACCGAGGTCTCCCTTTAATTCCAAATTAATCTAAATGGTGATGCATAAAACAACCAATCTTACAATAGTAGAATCACTAAAATGTTGAGGATTCCCTCAAAATAAAAAGATACAATGGGGTTTCAATAACCAAATAATCCATAAAGAACTAAAATCTAAATAGGAAGTGTGGTTTAAAATATACTCAAAGGACCCAAAATCCAGTGAACTGACAAGATCCAAGTACTAATTAACACTCCTATGTGAACACATCCTAAAAGATCAAAAACTCCATAACAGAGGATAAAATCCATTAATAACATGGTTTTCGACAATAAATCTCATGTTGATCTATTCATGAGCCATCCAAATCATAGAATAACATGAGACCTCGACCTATGTCATTGTACCCAATGGGTAAAATAGGACTCCACTCTTGGAGCACTCCCCCAAGTATAATCCTAAAAAAATAGCACCGCAATGTTCTCAACTAACCAATGGTGATCTCCATAAGAATTAACCCATCATAGATTAAAATTTCGTCAATGTTACATCAAAAAAATTTAAAATAGGTTAACAATACCTAAAAATATTACGAGCCACAAAATAATTAAACCAACTATCCAGGCATGCAACCTAACCCAAAATCCCAAGGAAACCACAAAAGATCATGGGAAGACGCACTAACCTATGATCAGAAAAAAAAATAATGAACAAAATAATCAATTCCTCTATCGGATGACTAACCTGGCCAATGATAAGGCCTGGAGGGTGTTCTAGATCAATGTAGGTGGGAAAATGTTCTTGTGCATTAAGGAAACAGTACAAGGTAATGATTTTAGTCAATAAACAATTAAGAAAAATAATAACCTAAATTCAAATAATAATCTGGACTTTCCCAACTATACATCATGCATGCATGCTAATGAAAAAAAGAAAACTATTTTTCCAAATAGTAAATATAATAAAAAAATATCAATCACTAAAAAAGTACATCACCATTCGAAATTGTATCATCCTATGAAAATAATCTCATCTCGGGTGTCTCTACATCACCAACTTGAAATAATTGTCACCAACATTCAGTATAAACAAAAAAAGACTAAGTGGCCAATATGATAAAAGAATCATTAATACTAACTAAACATAAAACATACTAGAATATATTTTACTATACAAGTCACCTATCAATACAAAATTAACCATGACACACTATGGTAGATAATAGATAAGCTAAACCTAGACTAAAAATGGTAACTATATAGCATTGAGCACATAAGCTCTGAGGGGGGAAAATTGAATTTAAACAATTACAAGTTCATTACCATTAAAGATAAAAACATTCATGATATTTTGAAAATTTAATAATATGAAAAATATTTTCTTCCATATCCATTAAAAAATATTTTGTATGTTCTTCGAAATATGATACCATTATCTCCATTCATCTTCAAAAATAATTTCCAAATAATATTAGCTTTTAAAATGATAAATTTATAAGAAATAAAATTTTAATATTGTATGAGTCATAGTAAAATCATAATAGTAATGAGAATATAATAAGTTTCTTCACATTAGATGGAAGTAAAACATTCTTTTTAAAATTTTATGCATACAATGGAAATGAGGAAAATACCATTTTAAAATATCACCATGAAAACAAATAAAATTGGTATATATAACCATGGAAAATCCCTATGTATCTAGGTTATTTGGGATTCTAGGATCTGTTACCCCCATTGATCAAACATAAGAACAACTATCCATGAGTATAAGATTCTAGAGAGGATAAATCCAATGTTCTTGTGGTACGAACAGTATCTGTAACACCCCATGTTGTTACAAACATGAATTTTATAATAATTATTTTTTTCATGTATAGCTTTAAATTCCCTAAGAAAAATATTCTTTTAACACAGAACACCGACTTGGCGAACGATGGACACAACACAGTGTTGTCATACGATACAAATAACATTAAGTTTCTATGAAACATCTCTTTTTATTATTTTAATTTTTTAAATAATAAAATTATAACCTATCCATTAAATTTTTTTATAGGAATAGTATTCATTAATATTTAAAATATTTTTAATAATTTTTTAATATAAATAAAACTTATTGATAATAAAAGATATGATTTTTGGAAATGTCCTTTCCATGTTTAGAAACATCATTTTCTAGAATGAAACACATTTAATAATAAAATTAAATTTATACACATTAATAAATTGAAACTGGTAAAATAAAATTCATTTTATAATTCTGAACGTCAAAATTAACATTGCATAAATTTTTGGTATTTGTTTTCCGAAACTTTATTTTTTGAGAAATAGTTAAAATACAACTTTTATGTAAGAAATTCCATTTTTTTATAAGTAATTATTATTGATTAATTATATTATAAATTTGTTTTATGGTAAAATTAAATAAATATTACATCAATAAATAAGATTTAATTCATTATAGTATCTTTCACTTTGAAACTGAATATAAAATCTTAACAAACTTATCAAATTTTTCCTAGTTTAAAACCTCGTTATTTCCTCATGTCTGCAGGACTAGCACTAATCTTAATTTTTCTGCATATATAATATGGTTTTAAAAAATAAGACATTCACCATTTAATTATGTCTAATATTTGGATTCTAATAATTCCTTGTCAATTTTTTACCAGAATGATTAGTAAAAGTTATTAAAATCAATCACAACATTTAAGGTCATATTAAGCTTAATTAGAGACTAAACCTTAAAATTAAGGGCCCAAATGACAGATACACTTGTACAACACCCATTTTCTATCCATATATCATCCATAAACCTTAAATATTGATTTTTTTGGTTTGGTGTGACTTTTATAGGTAATAATGTGTGCACACCTAATTTGTTTCTAAAACTTTAATGTGAGTCCTTTTCCTACCCGATATATGGCCACCACCTCTACCCATTTCTCAAACCACTAAAACCATTTATGTTAATACATTATCATCCCAATTATAGTCCAAAAAATACTCTATTTGACCTAGAATCCTCCTTTTAGAATAAATCTTCTCAAGGATTCCTTTTGACATAAACAATAAGGAGTTACCCAATTAAGAGGCAACATCTTCTCTCAAGATCATTTCCATTATTTTCCTTCTCCACCCATCCAATCAATTTGATACCTTATTGTGTGGAAAAACCATTATCCTTAGTATACTATGATGTTTTTATTCAATGTTTCCAACCTGAAATTATAGAAACCTCCATCTGAAGGAAGTTGAACGTATTGTTTCTATGTTTGGAAAACTATTGTCTCAAGAAACTATGATTTTTCATCTCCACATTACCACCAATCATGATGGAAATTATTATGGAAACCCAATTTATATATTTAATATAGTATATTTATTATTTCTTTAATATTATTTATATCTTTTAAAACACACAAATATTTACCTTCTATTTGGTGTTAATAGGATAATCTTGTTTGAGGAAGTGTGGACTATCCTCCCCTAAAAGTGATGTGATTCGTTCACAAACAACATAAAATGTTATAAAGAATAATTTAGTAAAATTATATGATATATATAATATATTAATTATAATATAATAATTATATATATATATATATATCATTTAAAAACTTTCTATCAATACAAAAAAAACTAAAAAAATTGTTAATGCGTAGGTACGACTTTCCGCTTCCCTGAATGATGTACTCCATTACATACATCATTATTATATAGATTATTATAATATAAATTTATTGGATATAAATAATATTTTTACCATGTTATACATTCTAAAATGAGGATAATAGTATAAGGATCAATAATATAAGAAATTAAGAAACATGTGAAGAATAAAGGGAATAATTCCCAAAGTGAATCCTTAACATATGATCGTTAACAATCTAGTAATAAAAATTAGTAATCCAATAATATATGTTAATAGATCTACAAAAATTACTCTATAAAATATGAATAAAAACATGTATTTATTATATAGAAATCTTGTATGAGTACAGATAGAGTCAAGACAGAGGGTAAGGAGATTTTCATCTCACTATTATGTTATGTGTGATACAAGCCATGTTCTCCACACATTTCTTTTGTGTGGGGTATGTACTGAACATTATTTTATTTTATGTTTCTTATAAATAATTTAATGGGAATTCAAATATACATTATATGATCATTCTTTAATGCGGTTTAACTTTCAGAAGTTTCCAAATTGGTAAAACAGTTTTGTATTAATATCAATTAAATGAGACTCTTATCTTGTTATGCAATTGAACTCTTCATTGAGGTGTATACACTACGATTTTACATGTTATATCAAGAATTCCTCTGTTTTAAGGAAATTTTAAGCTTAATTTAAATATATTTTCATACATTAAGAGTATAATACCATGTCACCAAGTTACAAGAGATTATTGATACAATATCCTTGTTTTTTTAGATTGTTTATGTTTATCCTTCCTTTGAGGAAATGTTATGATCAAAAATTCAAGAATATTCCTGATTTTACTTATCCTATGTCTATTTAAGATATCATCAATTTTTAGCAACATTTTTCTACTCTTTAAAACATAATATAATGTTTTTAGTAAAATCTGACCACCTCTCTCTTTGGTTGGAGAGCTATTGTATTCAAAAACAATGTTTTCAATAACATTTTCAAAATATAAATGAAGATAATTCTCAAGAAAAATTTATTTAAAAAATATTTTTTTTGTTTTGAAATCTTCCTTAACATTTTTTCAATGATATTTTCAATTAAAAATGTATTCATAAAGGTTTTATGTAGTGAAGTGATATTTACAAATAAAATCGGATATTTTCCTCAACAATTTTTTTTAAAATATCTCTAAAAATTATTTCACATATTAGAAAACATCCTTTTGAGTTACTCATTCCTTTAAGGGGAAATTATTCCGTGTTTACATTCATATTCGTTATCTAAATAGGTTATGTTTAGATGGATGATGTTATGAAACCCATTTCTATTTCATGGGTTATATGCTTTTGAAACCCACTTCTTTTCTTGGGTTATGTTTATGAAGAAATGACTATGAAAATTGTCCTTTTCCATAGGTTATGATATGTTTATATGTTTATGACACCCATTTCATTTCATGGGTTATGATATGTTTATTTATGATCTTATGGAACATGAATGTATTATTTCATTATGTGACTGGTGGGACCTATATCTCCTTCCAATTCATTGGGTAAAGTTTTATATCTCATCAAATAGACTATAATGGTATTAGGAGTGAACCCAAGCTACCAAGATGGTCTTGGGAGTGATCCATGACAACTAAGATGGCCATGGGAGTGAATAATGACTACTATGATTGCATTAAGAGTGAAATTATTCTATACTTATGTCCACAGAGTTCAACCATGACTACTAAGATGGTCATGGTAGAAATTCCTTAGATACTATGAAAATTATAATATGATTATGTGTTTTCCACATTTATGTGTCTTATTACTATGTTATTATTTCATGGATTATTCTTTTTATTAAATTATTATTCATGACTTATAAACTTCCAATATTTATTCCATGATCTCTGTTATGATCTTTGATATCTTGGGTATGATATTCTATATTCTTAATCATGTTCTAATACCATTATTCTCATGATTATGCTTAGATATTTCTTGTGTTTACCCCTACTGAGCATTTTATATCACCCATTTTTATGCTTCCTTCCTGAGGTTGTGAAGATATGTATTATGATTGAGTTGTTTAATAAGGGTTCTAGAAAATAATAGAATAGTGGGATATAATATAGCTCACCTATGTGTTAGTGTTTATGTATTCCATGTTTCTAAATGTACTAGAATAGTACAGTCATATCGCATCTGTTTGTATAATGTATAAGTATTCCAAAAAAGTTATGTAATTTTAATGTTTGAAAATATAGGGTCGGTATAGTTAGTATCAAATGAAGTCTTTGTTAACCTTTGAAAACTAGGTTATGAAAACCATGGTTATAACCCTATGGAAATGTATAAAGAAAATTATTGGTATGCGTAAAGGTTTAGGAAAATGTCCTGGAATTTTTTTAAAGAATTGAGTGAGTGGATTCTAAGAACTACATCCCCACTAGATACTACATGTGGATATGGAACTAGAACAGATATACCAAGGAGTGAAAATTCTGACAAAATCTTCTTAGAAAAACACCTGATTATCTTGTACATTACATCATGCCTGGATTCACACCTAGTTTGACTCTCTTAGGGGATATTCTTTAGGGATTCACAAACTCATCCAAATCTATTATGAATGATTTAATCCTAATATTACTATGAATAAACTAGGATATACCTACGGTTTCATAGATTATGGAAGGTCTCATAAGTTAGATATCTTATATGTGTTTTTTTTGTGATTAGTTGGTTCCTTATATTGATAACTATTTATTACTATATGCTCTTGGATTTAGTCAATGGTTGGAACCTGAAGGAACCATGTTAATGTCTATTGTGATGGAAAAATCAATGATTTCACTCATGACCAATCAAATACTATGGGAGCTGGAACGAAAAATCATGCGGTTATGCTCACAAAACTTTCACAATCCATGAATCATGGTGGACTTCCAAATGAGAAAATCAGGGAACAACATTGTGCTGAGTCTTTCATGATTCAGTTTCCAACATATTTTTTAGGGTCTTTTAATCCAATTATTTTTAAATAGTGGTTTAGTACCTCTGAAAATATATTCTTTATTCTTCATTGGATGGATCATGGGAAATTCATTCTGGCTGTTTATCGGTTAGAAGGAAAAGCAGATCAGTGATGGACTCTAATCAAGAATATGAGACAACAAGATGAGTCTAAATCCATTGTTTGGATAGTGTTCAATAAATTCTTTTACAGTAATTAATTTCCTAGAATTCATTTTATCAAGATGGATAAAGTCTTCATTGAGTTGAATCAAAGGGATAATGGATTTTTTAGTATATGTGAGGCTAATTTCATGAAATTTGAGAAGTACACTTTAGGAATTATCATGAAACCTAAATATAATGATGATAGGTTATTTGGTTGATTAAATACATTTATCGGAAGGGAATTGGTCAAATTAGACTTTAGTTTTGATGAAGAGATTGTGTGTTGTACAATAACTGTTGAAATAGAGGTTAGAGTCACATATCAATCTCATGGATTTAACAAGAAGAGTAAGGTGGAGTTTAAAGATAACTCTAGGAACCATGGAAAGAATTAGGGAAATTCCTCTATGGTCTATATTTGGGAATAACCATGGAGGAAATTTCCTTATGGGGTCTAATAAATATTTTAATTGAAGAAGGGAAAGTAACCTAGAAATTGATTTCTGATGTGATGGGAAGAAGTTAGCTAAAATTTCAAATGGAGTAAAAGCCGCATAGATTGCACCTACCACAATTCAGTGTTCAACTGTAATGAGAAGGGTAATTATCCTAACTATAGCCCAAACCCAAAGGTTTGTGATGTTGATCGACGTCAGCAACCTCTTAAGCCATGGGATAAGGGGAAACCTCATGGAATTGCAGTTTCCAATTAAGGGTGTGACAACGACGTCATTAAAGGTACACTTTCCATCCACTCTAGAACTTCTAATGTCAAATTTTATTCTATATATACCCACTTTTTCATATATAATGAATATTCTATGGGTTTTATGATTCATCCTAACCTATTAGAGGTGGAATTAGTAGTGAAAATCCCTAATAGTATGATGATTTCATTTCAATCCAGTGATTCCTCTTTGGTTTTAGTTTTTGGGAATATTATTCATGAAAACCTTGACATTTGTCCATTGGTATAATTTGATGTCATATTAGACATGGATTGTCTTTCCCTATTTAAATCCCACATAAATTATCAAGGAAGGGAAGTTAAGTTTGATATTTCAAACCCTACCGTGATTATCCATTAGTGTGACGATAATTATGAACTTCTTATGATGATTACATCAAATTTATGTTTCCTAATTACCATGAAAAATGGTTGTTTATCTCAAATTTTTGGGGAGAATATTGACACCAACGATATGCATATGGTTCGGGATTTGGTGGATCTCTTTCTTGAAGTGTTTCCTAGTCTCCCACAAAAATGTGAAGTTCAGTTCGCAATAGAACTTAAACCTAGTTCCATACCAATTTCACGGACACTGAATATAATAGCCTCAATTGAGATGCAGGAATTGAAGAAGAAACTCCATGAAAACATGATAAAGGATACATTTAGTCAAGTGTGTCACCTTAGGGAAAACTACCTTTTTTGAAAAACAATTGTAGATCAATACATCCATACATTGATTATCGGGAGTTAAAAAATATCACAGTCAAGAACAAGTATCCTCTTCCCAGTATGGATGAATAGTTTTATCAACTACATGGAGCTCAATAATTTTTCATGATTGACCTTCATTCTGGATATCATTGACTGAGGTTAAAGAAGGAGGATAAACTTAAGACAACATTTCATACATGATATTGTCACTATAGATATATAGTGATGTATTTTGGTCTTTATAATTCCCTTTTTATGTTCGTAGATTTAATGAATAATTCATTTTTAGATTACCCTGACCAGTTTGGGGTAGTCTTTATAGATGATATTCTTAACTATTTGAAGAGCACAAAAAATCACTAAGATCACTTGAGAGTTGTACTACAGACCCTAAGGAAGTAAATTTTATTATGAAAAATTTACAAATTATGAATTTTATCCAAAAGGATTCATTTTTGGGTTACATAATTTCAAGAGATTGTATAGAAGTAGATTCATCAAAGACATAGGATGTTGAAAGCTGTCCTAGACTAACCACAGTGACTGAGGTCTGTACATTTCATGGTTTATTAGGATATTATCGATTTTTTGGAGAATTTTTACGGACTATCTATTCCTCTAACCATGTTAACTCCAAAAGGTTTCATGTTCATATTGAACTATTAATGTGAGGAAAATTTCAAGGAATTGAAGAGTAAGATTGTTAGTGCACCTTTTTTACACAACCATGTATTGGAGAAGCATTTTAATCTATAGAGATGCATCCTAGAAGGGATTGGGATGTGTTCTTATGAAAAATAACATGGTCAAAGCCTATGCCTCATGATATTTTATGATTTATGGGAAAAATTTCCTAACTCAAGATCTGGTGTTAGAAGCGGTAATTTTTTCATTAAAGATGTGAAGTCATAATCTTATGAGGAAAACTGTGATATATATACCCATCATAAATGTCTAAAATATATATTCAAATAGAAAGAGTTGAAAAAGCACTATAGAAGATGGTTATATGTGATAAAGGATTATGACTATTCAATACATTAGAACCCTAGGAAAGCAATGAAGGTGGTTGATGAATTATGTCATAAAGATCAAGCTAGCACATATATGATGAAGATCACAAAATATATTATATTCCTAGACTTTAAAACTATGGATGTAGATATCCTGAATGAAGGGTAAAATTTTATCTTTTTCAACTGAATGTTCAACCATATATCCAAATGAAGATTAAGGAGGCGTATAAGGATTTTGAAAATATGAAAAAGAAGGTAATAACTATTCCGGAGTATAAACTTAATTACGATGGAGTGATAAGGTTAACGAACTGTGTATCTGTTCGTTCCACACTAGATTTAATGAAGGATATATTATAGGAATCTTGTATTTCTTCATTAACTATTCATCTTGGAAGTATGAAAATGTATTTTTACTTGAAATAATAATTTTGGTGGGACGGAATGAAGAGAGATATAACAGGGTTTGTTTTTTGGTGTTTGGTAATCGAACAAGTTAATGATGCAGGACAAAATTATAATGTGATGTCACATCCATTGCATATACCAAAATGGAAATGGGATAAGATGACTATGGATTTTATCATTGTACTACACAAAACCTCTAAAGGCTTTAGTGATATATGGCTAGTAGTTTATTGTCGTACTAAGTCTTCACACTTAATTACTATTATAGAATATTTGTCTCTTTATCAGCCTTCCAGAATATACATTATGAAAGTGTTAAGGCTTCTTGGAGTACCTCATTATATTGTATCAAAGAGGGATCTGAGGATTAATACAATTTTTTATTAATACCTTTAGAAAGAACATGATACAGATTTGAAAGAGGGATCTGAGGTTTTACAATATTCTAGTTTGATGAATAAGGTGTAAAGTAGGTTCTAAAAGGATTTAGAAAACCAATTTACATTCACACATTTAAACAACTACCTTTTTTATAAAATTAAAACACAGATAGTTATAAATTTTATATTAAACTAATGAAATATGTAAAATAATCCCAAACAAATTCTACCATTTTAAAATATCACATTAATGTCTTATTTTTATATATATATTTAAGGAAACCCTATTTCATTAAATCTTAAATAAATACCAAAACCATGTACCTTTTCCAAATAATAATTTCAAACCATTCTATAAAAAATCATTCAAATGTAATTCAAAAAATAGACAATAATATGAAAAAACCATATGAAGGATCCCAACATCAAGTAAACACAATCAAATAATGGGGCCAATAAAATCAACAAACTAAGAGAATATAATTGAATCATAAAAAATACCCAAAAATACTAAAAAGGAACTTATTGTTTGGATTCTAATCTATGTTCCTTACTGGGTTCCAATGTGACTCAAAATAACCTGAGGATCACATTCCACTTTATATATCTATGGAAATTTGGAAGATCAATTAATCACCCAAAGGATATCTTGGTCCCCCTAGAGCAATATTTTTCTGCAACCACACATGAACACACATTCATTAGAGGGAATGTCCCCTTAATAGGATTTCACAGTCCCAAGAAAAATTCTCTTAATAACTACCCAATTAAAGGGAATAAACCCCAAATTAAAATACTTTATAATCTAAGGTAATTCATGATGTTTCATGAAAGGGGTTGAGAAATCCTAAATTACATGAATCCAATGTAAAAAATTTGGAAAAAACTCACACATCACCCCCTTCAAACTCATAATCAAAACCCCCTAAAAATATCAATGAAAAAAATATAAAATGAAGCACGAATATATTTAATAACTACTTAGGATTAAAATCCACAATAGTATTAACAAGAATCACATAGGGCTCAAAGAGGGATAGTCAAAATTTATAAATCCATATTATAAATTTCCAAATTGGCAATTAAAACACCCCACTTCAGATACCAGAAACACATACAATTAATAAGGTTGTGTGAAATCACATTTAGAATACCACTATAAATTTGATATTTCAATGCACGGAAAAATTTCATATCAAATCTAACTATTTCACAAAGTTGCATTAAAAAGACACAAATGAGAGACTCTAATCTCAAAACAAAATTTTAATAAATAGTCCCAAACACCAATTGATATCGACACTCTAATAATTCTTTAAAAGAAAAATAATAAGATAAAATAATGAAATATATTTTGGAATATAAAATGATTCCATGAATTTCCCATTTAAAATAAATATCTCACTTTAAATGAAACCAAATTATTCCAAGAACCATTATTAATGAAAATTATTTTTTAAAATGTTATTTTTCAAAATACAATGATTAACAAACATCAAAAATCATCCCAAAATAGGGTTTACTCTATTTTTAAAAAAAGTATTTAACAAAAAAGACTCCCATTTAATAATAAAAATCATCTTCAGAAATGTTTCATGTAAATTAAATTCCCCTTTAGAAATAAAAACAGGTTTTTAAGGAACACATTTCCTAAAACATAAATCCATGCCAAGTATTTAAAACATTTATAGGATACATAAGATAAATTAAAATTTTCAAATATCATATAATTTAATGTAAAACATTTCAAATCTCATTGATCATTTTTGAAAAATTATATTTTGGAAATTTTACAGGCACTTAGAATGTGGCGTAAGTATATTCCAATCACAAAGGCTAGTTGAAACACCATAAAATCATACTATGGAATATAAAAAGAATTATAAATTTCCAATAAATCAATTAATATAATCATTTAATATAAAAAATTAATTAATAGGGGTTCCATAGAGGCACCAAAGTCCAAGTGATTTTAAAAGAGCTGAAATGGTTAGAACTGCTTCAACCACGATGGAAGATATAAAAACACGCAAGAAGGAAATCTTGGAGACCCATCACATACCCTACCATGGAAAATTGGAAAAAAATTCCAGAAAACCCCATCACCTATGGTTCAGTCAAACTGTCAGGGAGATGTGGAGAAGAAAATGAGGGTATAATGAAGTAATATTAAAAAATAGAGAAGGTTAGGATGATTTCACTAGGAAATCATGAAGAAATTAAAAATAAGTCACCCAAATTAGGGATATAAATGGAAGAAGAAGTGAATTATATGGGATGTAGGCTACAAGAAGTCAATTAAATTAGGTGAAGGATGTCAGGAATAGAATCCCTAAATTAAATAATCGATAAATTTTAATTAAAAACAAAATAAAAATAAATTTTTTAAAATTCAGGTTATGGCACACTTTTTAGGTTCATGGTTTTCCAATCTGAATGAAAACTATGTTTTCCCTATTGTACAAGCATGAGTTTACAGAATGGTTACTCCAAATTTGGTCATACGGTTGATCTAACCATGCTAAACTATATTTAATGACACTAATTTTTGTAGATCCATCCCACAAATTCAATGTATGGTTACACATAACTATTCAAAAACCATGAACAACACATATTACCTTATAAACTATAAAATTTCACCTTGAAACTCATAAGAACTCCAAAAAACCGAAATATAACTAAATTAATTAATTTATTTATTTATTCCAAATTCAAACAATAGGTTTCACTAATTTGATGAAGGTTATCTAGATTATAGGAATCAAAGCCTATGCAATTTGACTTATAAAGAATAAATTAATTAGGTCAGACTATTCGATGAATTTTAATGTTTTGTGTATGGGAAATTTTTTCAAGAGAGGAGATATAATAGAGAATTGATAAAGCATTACACCATGTAGTTTTTTAGATAGATTGATGTATCATTGAGGAGAAAATGGTGGATTCTGTCAATGATTTTATGATTAGGATATACACATAACAAGGGTAATGTGTGTTTCATAGGAATTAGGAGAGCATGGTTGGGGAATACACAATGCTGATCGTTCCCAGATGTCGGTGTTACCTGATCAGTTATGATTCTATGCAATTACACCATCAAAGGAAACATGTTTTAGGCTTACACTCATGAAGGAATACAAATGGAACATGGCTCATTTATTGGAATCAGGATCCAAACTGAACATATGGATCTAGGAAAGACTACTCTATCACCCTTGAGATAAGAACCATCATTATTAATGGAACCGATCATTGTGATGTCACTATGGGTAATACCTATCTTGGAGGAAAATTAAGGTGAGTCCTTTTATTAAGGGAATCATTGATTGAAGGGGTGCACACTGATGTGAATTACCTGATCCAACATATATAGTGGATTTTAGGGGGGTATTTATAATTGGAAACGGTGTGGGAACTCTATGTAAATGGATTCTTTATTATTGAAATTCATGGCTGAGTGGGACAATAATATTAGAGTAAATATAGATTTATCACCCTAGAAGAGGTCTAGTTAGAATCTTCTCCCTAATATTGGGTAAGATGAGGTGGTTACAAATATATGGTTATGGGTGGAATGGTATCCCTTCACACAACTAAGGGTAGAATGGTAACACTTATATTGTTTTAGGTGGAGAAGTATCCCTTATATGGGTTGGGTAATTGGTCTCCCTTATATGGATGAATAAATAGTATTATCCATTATATGTTCATAGACCAAGTGGTCCCCCTTATTTAGATCAAGGATAATTGTGTCACCCATTTGGATGTAGGTAAATGTGGTCCCCCTTTTATGGGTGAAGGTGAAGTGTTTTATCATGACTGGATTGGGGTTAATGGTCACCAATATATGGTTGTGTATGAAGGGTCACCCATGTATTAAAGTCACCAAAGGGGGGTGATCATATTTCAACATAGTATGATGTTACCCAAGGGGCTTGGGTCTGTAGTGGTATAAGATAACACTATGGGCCATTCTACCTTATGTAAGATAAATATAATAAATATGTTTAGTCATAAAGGTTTAACCTTCAGATGGATCAATAACCCCCTTGATTAATTCACCAATGATTAAATATTCATAATCTCTATAGTTTATAAATGGAAACTATGCTGAAGGGAGATTCATTCATCCCATAATGTACCAACAAGTTGAAAATTGGGACACTTGAGGGACTATTTAATAGAAAAATAAAAAATTAGGCTAAAAAGGAGCTGAGCATGTTATAGGGTTAACAAAAGTATTACTATGGAACTTTGATAGGGTCCTACATGGGAAACCAGAGTAACGAAGGCCAAGCACTTGCGCCTAAGCACCAAGGTGTTGAAAACTAAGTTTCGAGGATCATTTTGGAGAACCATTGTGCATGGGGGTGATCTAAACTACTTTGGGTACCATCTGTGGGGTGTTGAACCTTTTACATATCCTCATTTTTTTAAATGGATCACAAACAAATTCTCACCTACCCACTCATAATTTGACCAGATCAGGATGGAGATGATCAAATTATGAGGTAAATATGATGTAATGAAAATCTATATTTCTAAATTGAATACTCATGAACATGTAAATAGTTAACAGAAAATTATTATATTTAGTATCAAAAAAATATTATAATATGTTTGGGTGAGATATTCACTAGAATCATCAAGGTCAGATAAAGGAAAATTGGTTTACATGTGGTATGAAGGGGTGCTAGCTTTTTTGTAGGGAACATGCACCTATAAATATTGACCCACAATTCTAAACACATTTCTTACTGATTGAGTGAATCCTAGTGGTTTATCATCTCCATTATCTTATTTTATTATCTTTATTAAATGTGACTATATATTTTTCTTCAAATTTATCCTATCATTTCATCTTAGAGTGTTCTTGAATAATAGTGATATCTTGGACTAGGTAAAATGACCCTAGATGAAGGTTACATGTTGTTATAGCCCAATAAATAATTTTTCATAGTCACTAGAGATATTTAAATGGGTGAGGTGCTAAGGAGAACTAACTAGGGAGAAATTTCTTTTTGAGAAAATATTTTTTATCCCAAATGTTCCGATGTTGATATTTATCTATTTTTACATTACATATAATATTTAATACTAATGACTATTTGTATTTTTCCTAGATGGAATGAAAATTGAAAATAATTTACCATGATAAAGTAATTAATCATATAAAAGAAATTATTGAGTAGATTTTCCATGTCACTCTACACAAAAAAACTATTTCAACTCTGGAGAAAAACATATGAAATCCCCACCATTAGTATTCATCGTTATATTTTATTTTTTTATATATCCACAAACTCCATTGGGATATGAAAATACAATAGAAAAATTTCAATAATAAAAACACCGGGACCTTAGAGGAAAATCATCTGGGGGTACAGACATATACTTATAAGTGTTATATATTCAAATCGGATATGTCCATCGTGAACATGTCCTTCATTTTAATAAGATTTCACATTATGATCGATAAAACATATATGAGTCTGAGACACATGCTTACTCCTTGATCTTATATCAATAAATTATGGACCAAGGAAAGGGAAATGTGGAAGACTAGTACATACACCCTAGAAGAGTTGTAGAACTGGAATTCATGTGGTTTTTCTAGTCCTTCCAGACAAGTGTTGAGTTTGATAAGGAGTTAAATACACAAAAAAATTTATGAGGTTTCCAAAATTAAATAGTCTTGTGTTCATAAGAATATTGATCTTTTCACTAAACTATTCATTCGTTTTTTCATTGACAAAAAAAATTTCCACCTAGATCATGAAGAAGGGGGAATCAGTATTTTTGATATTTACATGGTATAAAATGTAATTATACTTATATCTATATAGGATGATATTTTACCTCCCAACGATTCATATGGAGGTCATTAAAAAATGCCATCATTATATAAATCACTCCTTTATATGCCTATTTAAATTTATGGGAATGATCCTTTATCTTTAATAGACATTAGTTTCAAGGAATAGATACGAGTATTTATTATCAATCATGGGAATGATATTTATTTCATGTTCTCAATAGGATATGCCTCTATGTAAAAATGAGGAGTCCTTGGATCATGTTAGTCATAGATATAAGGGAGCTAATACGAATAATGGGCGTTTGATATTAACACTAACATTCCCTCCAAGACAACACTAGTAGGATTTACATCCATGTTGTTGTGAATAAACCTAAATAATGTTTACCATTCTCATAATTATGTCCAACAAAACCCATTTATAATGGACAATAAGCTTCCATAATGGGATATTGTTGTCCTATCAATGATAGCACAATAAAAAATCTATTAATATTTGTTACACACCACAAGGGTAAGGTTCCTTCTCTCCATTTATAGAAATTATAAATCTTTTTTTTTATTTTCAATGGTGCATTTTAAAATATGAAATATTATTTGTGTGATGCACATTGCATGAGTATGATTCAGACCATTTGTTCAAGCCACCATTAACATAATTCCACTATCTTTGAGTGGTGAAAGGGTTTTGAAACATCTGAATTTTTATCAAAAGGTCATGTTTTCTTAACAAATAATCCCTTTACAAGTGAAAATTATTTTTAAAAAAAATCTGAAAATGGGAATAAATAATATAAATAGGTTTTATGATATTTCTTATTAGTGGTTCACATCGAGTCACATATTTTTTTGATACATATATATTATATTGATACTCCTACCAAATCACATTCCATTAGAACAAAGTGGTGGCTCCACAAATAGTTTCCCAAATGGAATAAAATTGAATTTTAAAGAGGTTGGTATGGGTCATTATAGATCAAGAAAAAAAATATGATATTAAAATACCTAATTTTAAAAAATATATTTTGATAACCATAGCGTATTCCAAATCCTAGGAATATTTGTATCCAAATAGTCGACAAGGGACCAGTGTATTTATTCTCCCCACATATTCTACCATATTGATTAGGAGGATTGGGAAAAAGAAAAGTTTTAAAATGTTGATATTTGTGTACATTCCTATATAATCAATTCCTCTTCAATCTAATGTGTCCCATCAGTCAATGGTTGAAGAACTAGCACCACCATAAATTGGGTTATGGGGGTTAATCTGGCATAAATGGGTTCAATTTTCAATTAAGAATCAATTCCTTGGGAAGAAATTGAAATTTAAAAGCCTATATATTCATTAGGAACTACAGAAAAGTTGGATACTGAGTCCCAATATGATGTGTGTCCTATCATTGACATGTCTTAACATGCATCCAAGTCTACATTACGAAAACCAAATACTTGTACGAGATTATCCAGAGTGATTTCCACATTCCTTAACTGGGAAAAGTAAAATCACCTCAAGATTTATATTATTAAAATAATCCAACATATGTTTTAAACTATATCAAATATTTGTAAATTCTCATCTGCTACACTAAAAATTTTGACAGCATTACCAAACTAGTGAAATTCTTAGAAGACTGAGGGAACCCTAAAGTGATATTTAATTAATCATTGGATGAGGATTTCAATAATTTTATCAAATCAAAAGAGGTATGTCAAATTTAATTAAAATTTTATTATTAACTAATTTAAATTCATCTCCATATTCTCACTACATTTTTTTATAAAGTGTACATAAAATGGAATAAAATATGAATTATCCAGGATATACAACCATGTGGACTGCAAGTGATATCCATGAGGTTTATGTGCCTCATGAGGAAAAATATGATCTCTTATATGAACAAAAATTTATGTGAAAGATAAAGAATAATGGTAATTATTACATTGTCCCCCCACCTGAATTGATGCATCAAGTGTCTGGGTTAGACCCTTCACATTTTAATATATGAAATCAATAGAAAGTAATGAATTTTTACAAAAATATAATTTCTTATGAAATATTTCAGTTTTAATTCTTATCATTGGTCTTATATATTAAACACTATATTCGAAATATATATTCATTGATCACCGGATTAATATATCTTAAAGGGATAAAGAGGATTCTATTGAAACTGAATTGGAATCCCGTGGAAGAATTTCATATCCTATGATAGTACCGACAGGGGAGGTAACATTATCAGTGGCTACCTCAAATGATTCAACTTGAAGAGGATCAAGTTATATTGGTATGAGATCTAGGTTTGATATCATTATTCTATTATATCCTTAAAAATATCATGTTTCCATATTATATATATTCATTTTTTCTTCCGAATATTTGATAAACAAGATCTCTTATCCCATATAAGCACATAGTTCCCAAGAACTATAGAAAATTAATAAATAACTAGAGTAAATGATTCTATTACTTTATTTCGCCTTCGTATTGAATGATGGATTTATTTTAATTATCAACTCCTAAATCATCATTATCATATAATGTCACTAAAATACATCCCCAGTGAGAGACCAAGGTTATCCCCTCCACAGAGGTGGAAATTTCACCTCTCAGGGGGTCTGAAATTGTATGTCTTCTGTGGCCACATAGAAGAATTTTCGACAGTTATTAAGAAGTGTCTCTTTAGGATGAATCTACATTACAAGTTGTTGAGTCCATAAATGTGTATAAAAATGAATCCTTAAACTCATATGGAAATAGAAAAATATGAATACATATTTTTGTTGTTGCATGATAAGACATCTGTAATGGTTGAGGTTTATCTTACTATTATTCCTACTAAGAATACAACTCAATATTTTCACAATATAAATATTATAACAACTAAGGGAACATTATCTCCAAGATTGAGTGAGTATCTATGACACCTGTTATTTGTTCATTTTAATTTTAACTGGTAATGAATACATCATAATACATTGTTCTCAAAAGAATTTCCCAAAGACACTAGTATGATAATAAGATTTAACATCACCATTTTAAAATGATTTATTACATGAATAATGTTATAATTTTATAGTCGATATATTTAAATTTTTTTACTGAAAATATATGTCACAAAAGATCATATTTTCTTATAAAATTAATTATATTTTAATAAATATGGAAAAACTTTTTCTAAAGAACAATTAATTTTATTTTCCCATAAAAATGATGTTAAAGGTAAATAATATAATCATGTCACTTTACATTCAATAAAATAAAATGTAAAATCCATCAAGACTATTGATGAAATGACCCTTGTATTTATAGAATAATACTTCTTCATATCTATTTATATTAACAAAGAAGGTGTTAATTTTATAGTAAAGAGGACACGTTGTCTGATAGCATACTCTACCTACAACAATGGGTTCCTCTAAAATCTTACGTGGCACACAACATTGAGTTATACAAAATAATAATAAAATATTATTATTATTATTTAAAATGGTTATTAATTCCCAGATGTTGTAATAGAAATAATGTACCAAACTATATAAAATATTATTATATATGTCAGTTATATGTCATTAAATTTATCTAAAAAAAATTAATGGCTTAAAAAGATAATGAATCCAATTTTGAGCATAAAATACTCTAATATTTTTAAAAATGTTATTTTACTACCTTTTGATAGAGAATCCTTTTTAATTTTATTTTTTTCACTTTTATAAGTTCAATTCAAAAAATAAATTTCTTATTTATAAGAGGAACATAAAATTTTAATTTTAATGAAATTTTTGTATTTTTTTGATAAAATTCCTATTTTTAGGAATTATGAAATATACTGCATTTTAATTCAAATATGCCATTAAATCTAATTAATTTATACCTATTGCTTTTCATTTTAATTGGTTTCAAAGTTTAATTACATTAAATTTTTATGATTTATTCAAAAAAATTCATTGAAATTAATTTTACATTAAAATTGGATATAAACACATTTTAATCTTTTGAAAGATTTTTCTTATTAAAAACTCTCCTTTTGGTTTTCACAACGGGACATTATTTTAAATTAAAATTTGTAAATTATGTGTTTTGAATTTGGAAAAATGGATTCCATATTTTTTAATCAAAAGTTTCAAATTGTGTAAATATATACCTTTTATTTTCAGACATTATGAATAGTAACTTTACTAATTATTTTATTTACCATGGTTTAAGGGAAAATATGATAAATAAGGGTAAACAAATAATATTATAACAATATTAAACTACCCTAACATGTGTACTAATACTATTTCATGAGATATTTCCAAACATGGGAACCCTTGGGTCGATTTTGGGACCCCATGAAGCCACATGGGTGTGAAAATGACATTTTATAAGAATAAATTTAATGTAATAAAAATATATCAGAATCATGTATCTTTTAATAAATAAATTTTTATATGAGGGTATATAATTGATCTCTTAGACTATAGATATTCATTATAAAGAGAAAAAGTTTTTCTACATCAAGATATTTTATCTATACTTTTTATAAATTAAATAAAGTAATTTAATTATGACACAACAATGATGAAATGATTTCTTCATCAGTAAAAGATTCAAATAAATGATTTTATAAATGTTAAAATAATTATAATTTGTTTATTTTTATGTCATACATGAATTTTCCTAATGATATTGACATATTATATTTTAGTTAATGACTTTTATTTGATGTAATCAGGTTGTTGTGAATTTGTAAAAAAAATCATGTTTGAATAGTGCCCCATATTGACATAATTCACAACTTAAAACGTAATATAGTTTGTTAATCGATATTAATTTCTAAAAAATATAATATAATAACAAATAGTTATGAAAAGAACTAATATTCCATAAATGACTTTTTTGTGTGTCTTTTGACATGACATGGTAATTACATTAACCCACAATGGGTAAATAATATGATATCACTATAAGATTTAAAATGGTAAAATAAGGGTAAAACCAAAATGATAAGGATAAAAAATCATGACTCATATAAAAATTATGGGATGATGGTTATTCGAACCTAAATCATATAATCTTTTAAATAAATTAGTTGTGGACCATTTTTCATTGATTTTGTACTTATAATAAATTAATATTTAAAAACATTCCTAAAGTGCCCACCATACCCCTTATAAAAGGCCATCACCTATACTCACATATTTACACCTATAAAGACTGTTCTCTCATCCAAAATCATCTCAAATAAGATCCCAACATACCTCCCTTCCTTATATAATCCTTTCCTGGGTCAGAAGATAATTCAAGAAATATTTTTGGCTCAAATCAAAAGAAGTAACCTGATTTAGAGGCAGCATCATCTCTCAGGTTCTTTTCTTTTATTTTCCCTTCCAAAACACTCTTCTCTTATTATTATTTTATTACATTAAGAAACCTATATAAAAAATTTAATAGGCACTTTTTATGAGATTTATTGTAACTACACTTACACACACCTCTATCTAATGGAAATGAAAATACTTTTTCTTTGTACGATGAACAACTTCCTCATGAAACGATGATTGTTCAATGTTCCCCTACCAAATCTCATAGTAGCCATTATAATAGAACTGTATTTATATATGATATATATGACATTTATATTTTATCTATTCCTATTTATTTTTTTAAACCACTTCTTTATACTTTCCATGAGGTGTAAATACGTTTATTTCAATTGAGAAAATCAGGACTACCGCCCCTTCAAAGTCATATTACTCATTCATGCTATACATGAACCATATATATGTTCGTTTTATTAAAAATATGAGACAAAAATGACATATATATAATAATTTTATTATAATATATCATTTTAATATTATTCATTTAATATGAAAAAAATGAAAGTAGTGTTAATGCGTACGTACGACCTACCATCTCCATTAACGGTGCATTTCATTTAGTATCTCCAAATGCAATGGACGATTATAAAAACGTTTATACTAGATATATTTGATATTTTAATCATTAATATCATTCTTTAGATTATGTACTTATAACTACATTTAAAATTTATATCAAAACACGTTCATTTTCCACTCAAGTACTGAATATCGACAAAATTACCGATATTAACTTAAATAATTATGTAATTTTTTTTAACGTGGTAATAAGTGATATAAAACTAATAATAAACATGAAAGAGGTTATGAATCAATTATAAATTTAAGAATGTCTATTATTCAATAAGATCATGGAACAAATGTGACAAGTCAAACTCAAGGTAAGGCACTTCGTCTCAATCCCCTTTAATTGAGGCATATCTTGATGTTATGGGGGTCTATTATCCTATAAGGTGAATATAAAACCATTTTGAAATTTCATATCATGAATTCCTATATTCTCATGATATATGAATTTTTGTTTAATTATATTATTCAATTATTCTTGTTCAAGTGTTTCTCAAGTGGTAATGGACATTTTAACTAAAACTCTTATTTTAATGTTTTGATGATTTATTCTAATAAAATCGTTCTATTTTATGTAAATGTTTTCAAAATGGTTTTATGGATTTATTTTTATGGAAATAAATTTTTAAAAATATCAATTTTTAAATTTATTTTAAATGTTTGAATGTGTTATGGGAAACTTTGATTCAAAAACATCTTTATTAAGTGTTTTAAATGTTTTTTGAAATGGATTGATTATTTTAATATCTTCAAATGACTTCTTGTGATTGTAAATGAATGTTTATTAGTTAAATGTTGATATTTTCAAACTTTTAGGTGTTATGATTATATATTGGTACTTTGAAAATTTATGGGTGATTACGTGATAAACTAATGAATGGTGCTTACGTGATAATCCTAATGACGGGTGGTTATATGATAAAGCACAAATAGGTGGTTACGTTATATCCTCCAATGCACTGGGTATGGGTTTATTAGATATTGTTATTCTCATTAGTGGTATATGTTTAATTAGACCATATGGTTATTCCATTTATGTGCCATATTACCATTATATGTTATTTTTATGTTTTTATGGGATTTATTGTAATATTTTACTTATAAAAAGGGTAAGCAGTGAGCATATATTCAATGAATTTCTTTTTTACTTCTTAAAGTTTAAAATAATTACATTATGATAAATTTTCCATGGTTTACATATTTTCTCAATACTAATATTTTTCATTCATTGTGTATCCCTTACATATATTTTTATGCTCTTCCAATATTTTGAAATGTTTTCACAGGACAAAAAGATGAATATTGTCAACGATGGGATCAAGGAAAAGCTATTTTGATAAAACATGAAATGATGTCATGTTTCTTTTTAAAGAGTATCTGTTTTATAAGATATAGATATTGAGTAGATGTTTCTACTTGTAATATTGTATTTTTTATGTATTAGTTATAACCATATTCGATAAATCTCTAAAACTCAAAATATCCTTGATGTGAATTAATGTCAAATTATTGACATAACTCGACATTATGTAACATCTAAGACCAAGTCTATATAGTTGGTATCAGAGGTCAGTTTAGATAAATTTAAAGGTTAAGGTGTAATTTATGAATAAGTGATATGTTTTATATAACCACATATTTTAGCATATTATAAATAGTCGTAGTTATTTTAGATAAAATGAGTGAGTTTCAGATAACAAAAATATTTATATCATGGTGTTTACACTCCTCATAAGATAGTATATGATTATTTTACTAATATACTCAAACTGAAATTTTTTGTTATAGTAAATTAATGCACCTAGCAAGGACTAAATTAATAATGGATATGATGGAAACTGTGGGGGTTTTGTGAATTAGAAACTGAATGAATTGGGAGATTTAATGAGAACTCTTGTGGTTATTCTTAACCAACTATCTAGAGTCATGATTAACCACTTGAACATTGGTCATTTTTCTAAGGAAACATATATGGTAGAAAAGAATCAGTATGGATGTTTAGGTAATAATACTATAGGTATGTATATTCAAAATCTTATATGTCATGGATGTGGAAAGAAACACCTAGGAATATGATTCAATGGGACTAGAAGATGATATATATTTAGTAATCAAGGTCATAAAGCAATAACCTTCCATGAAAAAAGTATGTGTTCAGTTGACTCCAAGAACATGAAAGATGTTATTTCTGAGGGATCAATTGAATGTCTTAAATGTGGTGTGCATGGTCATTAGACAAATAGAATTCCTAAGAAGAAGGTCAAGAAATGTGATCATAAGGACCATACAAATATATGTTTACCATTACCTAATTCCATTCCAATTGAAGATTAGGAAACCACAAATGACTTATGAAAGGTGTAAATAACTCCATGGCCCATTTTCTAAAATCATTTAAATCTTCGGAAATTATGCAGGATTTTTTTATAGGAAATAATTATAAAAGAATAATATGGAAAAACATGGATTAAGGAGCATGAAAAAAAATTAGGATTAAGATGTCAGCATTTTAGGAATTGAATTGTTATATTGGATCTATGGATGATGATATGTTTAAATGTTTTAATGATGGGTTTACATTATAAGTATTCTATTATTTTTAACCCTTATGTTTTTTGTATAAAAATGTTAATTGAGGATGAATTACATTTTCTTTTCTGGATATAGTTATAAAGAACCATTAGGTTTTATATGATTTTTCAATTTGAGGCAATTATGGGTTAATTGTTTTTGGGATGCAAAATTTAGGGTATGAGATAAGCGAGGATGTTAAAATTTATTATGATTATTTTTGAATATTTTATCTCATTTTGGGAATTTTTTAAAAATTATATGGTTTTTGAAAAAGGTCAACATGATGACCATGTGACAACCCAACGTGTTGGAAAAAGCTATGGGAATTGAACACACAACTGAAATGAGACATAGATTTATCACCTACTACTAACCTACATGAATTTTCTAGTTAGTATGACTTATTATTTTTAGCTAAATGATTTTATGGATCAAGAATAAGTTGATTTTGGGAACTTATTATTTATCAAATGGATTTCCATAATATCGGGGAAACAATTGGTGATAAAGTGATAAATGTTTTTTTGGAAGATGTTTACTCTTTTGGGAACACTATATTCCTAGTGAAAGTAGAATACTATAGGATTTTATTTGTGTAGTAATGGTTGAATTTAATTTTGTACTAATCTATATTTTTATAATTTTTATCTCGCGATTTGGGTTATTTATGGAAATGACTAACCTATCTTGAAATATATGTGATTAGGTTAATTACGTTTTAGTGTGATACTTTAAGAGTAGTTGATGTTATCTGGAGATAAATTATATGATTTATATTAGAAGACTATGTGATGAAATCATACTAAATTTTGGGTTTAAATATTAGATTTGATTATCTTGAATAATTTTAAAGGCATTTTTTGGAAGGGTCATTATTAAACATTGGGTATTGTTTGTTAAACTTTGTAGATGATGAGTAGTATTTATCTATATAATGTATTGTACTTTTTTGGGATTATCTGATCTTGTACTAAAAATTTTGGTTTTGGTTAATGTTTCAAGACTGGAAGAATATATATTTAATATTATGAGGAACATGTGATTCTCTAGAAGATGATTCTAGCACTTCATGTGTGATCATGTCATCTTGAATACTCATCTTTTAGTGAGAAGATGAGTTTTTGGTAGAAATTTATTAATGGACAAAACTCTTCTATAAATGTAATTATATTTACCTAGGTTCTAAGTAAATATAATAAATAAATTCCTAACATTATAAAGATGAACTTAAAATGTAAATTTTTTTTGTTTACTTTTTTTACTGGTAAATCAATGACAGTTCGAAACATCACAAGTTAATGGTTTTCTGGTTGTTAATATTCCCCTCATCATGTTTTCCGTCACTCTCCATGAGAACATGAATCTTATTTTTTCTTCCATATTCATGTTTTCTTACATGGAATCCTATTATGTGTTTTCATAGGTGACATATGTAATTATATTTATTTATTTCTTTTAAAGTGATAGTTTTATTGACTCTTTTTTTGAGGTGGGATTTTCAATGAAGTTTCCGACACAAATTTCAAAATTGGAAGGATGTAATTTCCAAAAGGGGGAATGATGTAACAACCCAGATATTTATTGAATAATACATTTTCATATCTATTAATATTTATGAAAAAGATATTAATTTTACATTAAATAGTATACTTTGTCTGATAGAATATGTGACACACAACAACGGGTTTCTCCAAAATCTTACGTTGAACACTAAATTGAGTTATACCAAAAAAATACAATAACATTTTTAATATTTTAAATGGTATTTAATTTCTAGTTATTGTAATGGAGGGAGTGAACAGAACTGACTAAAATATGGTTATTCATGTTTGTCAAAAAAAAATTAAATTTACCTACCAAATTTCAGAGGCTTAAAATGACAATGAATCTAATTTTTAGAATAAAATACTCCAATATTTTAAAAAATGACGGTTTACCTATTTTTACTGGAGAATAATTTTTAAACATAGTTTTTTACTGTTTTATATGTTCAATTTGAAAAAATTAGTTTCTTCTTTAAATGAAGAACATAAAAATTTACTTTCGATTAAATTTTGTTATTTTTCTAATAAAATTCTAATTTTTAGGAATAGTGAAAAATAATGCATTTTAATTCAAAACTGACTTTTCATCTAATTCAATTATATAGTTAGATTATCATTTTAATTTTTATTAAATTGTAATTGTATTATGTTTTTATCATTTATTCTAATTTTGATCATTTAATGTAATTTATCTTTTAAATTGGATATAAACACATGTTTATATTGATATAGATTTTATTTCTTAAAAACTCACTTTCTGGTTTTGACAATGGGATTTAATTATAAATTAATTTCTGAAAATAATTTTTTTAAATTTGAAAAAATGGATTACAGATTTGGAATCACGATGTCTAAATTTTTTTAAAATGTACCTTTTATTTTTTGACATTATGAATAGTAACATCATTGATTATATTATTTACCATGGTTGAAGTATAAATCTGGTAAATAAGGGTAAAAAAATAATATTATAATAATGTTAAACTAAATTTACATGTTTACTAATCCAATTTTATGATATTTCTATGATTATTGGCATTATTTGGTCCATTAGGGAGCCCATGGAGCCACTTGAATGTGAAAATGACATTTTATAAGAATTAATTTAAAGTAAAGAAAAATATAACTAAACTTGTATGTTCAACTAAAACAATTATATGGGGGAATATAATTGATCTATTAGACATAAATATAAATTAGCAATATAAACAGATTTACTACATCATTATATTTTCTTAATAATTTCTAGAAATTAAATAAATAAACTTAGTTATGACACAATAATAATGCAATGATTTCTTCATTAATAATGGATTCAAATAAATGATATCAAAAATGATAAAATAAACGTAATTTGGTAATTTTTATATCATCCAAAGATTTTATTGTTTTTATTGAAATATTATATTTGATTTTATGGATTTGGTTTGAAAGTAAAAGGTTGTTATAAATTTTAAAAAAAATTCAAGTATGAATAGTGTCCAAAAGTTTCATATTTCATAACATAAAACATAAAATATTTTATTAATTGATATTAAATTCCTAAAAATATAAAATTCAGTAAAATGGTTAATAAATGTCCAAATATTTAAAAATGACTTTTTTTGGAATTTTGAAAAGATATGGTAATTGCATTATCGCATAATGTGTAGATAACATGATATCACTATAGAGCTTAAAAGGGTAAAATAAGGGCTAAACCCATAAGATAATGGTAAAAAATATTCAAAAATTATAAAAAATTATATTATGATGGGTATTAAAAAAAATTATCTTATCTTCTAATTTAATGAGTTTTGGACCATTTTTAATCAAAATTTAATTTATAATAAACTAATATTTTGGTACATACGTAATGTGCTCATCGTCCCTCTTATAAAAGTCCACCACCTCTATCCACTTACTCATAGCACTCAAGTTCCATGGATCACCAAAATTCTACTAAAATAATATCCAATCACACCTACCTTCCTCTTATAAACATTACCTTGGTATTTAGGAAATTCAATAATGCCTTTTGGCTTAAATCAAAATAAGTTACAGGATTTATGAAGTAACAACTTCTCTCATGTTCTTTTCTTTTATTATCCTTCTTTACTCTGTATGCTCTTGTTATTATTTTATTACATAAAAAAACAAGTACTGTAAATATACAAGTATTTTTTTATGAGAATTATTCTAAATCCACTTACACACAAATCCATCTAATGGATAGGAACATATTGTTTTGTGTGCGGAGAACTGATGCCTCACGAAACGATGATTGTTCGATTTTCCCCTACCACCACTCATCATGGCCATTATGATGGAATTATTTTTATATATAATATATTATATATTAATATTTTATCTATGATTATGTATTTTTTATTTACATAATACCTTTATTACTTCCATACTGTTTAAATATGATAATTTCATTTGAGGAAGTGTGGACTACCGCCCCCTCAAACTGATATGACACGTTCATGCTATACATGGAACATATAAAGGATTTTATTATAAAAACTATGATAAATAAATGACATAATTATAATTATAGTATTATAATATATCATTTATTATTATTCTTTTTAAATGACATAGAAATGAAAGTAGTGTTCATGCGTACGTACGACATACTGTCTCCATGAATAGTGCATTTCATTTCTTATATCCATATGTTATGGACTATTATAAATACATATATACTGTATATATATGATATTTATATCATTAATATCATTATTTAAGGGATTTTATTTTTACTTCATTTAATGATTATATTAAAATAAGTTCATTTTCGACTTATGTATCGAATATTGACAAAACGACCGATATTAACGTAAATAATAATTTAATTTTTATAATGTGGTAATAAGTTATAATACATGAATAATAAAATTGAATAATGTTTTTTGACAAGTAGAAATTAACATAAGTTTATAATTCATGAATAACAGGTATCAAATGTGATGAATCATACATTAGGAAAGGGACTTCGCCTCAATCTCCTTTCATTAAGGCATATCTCGATGTTATGTATCTTCATTATCCAATAAGGTGTATATACAACCCTTTTAACAAGTCATATCATTAATTAATATATTCTCATGATATTTGTGTTTTTTTATTATATTATCTAATTATTTTTATTCAAATGTTACTCAAGTTGTATGGGACTTTTTAACAAAAATCATTGTTTTTTTGTATTTTGGATTTATTCCTAAAAACGCATTCTATTTTATATCCAAGTTTTCAAAAAAAATTATTGGTTTATTTGTATGGACATAAGTGTTTTAAAAATTTTATTATAAATTTTTTATAAAAAGTTTCAATGTAGTATGGGATACTTTGATTTAAATATCATTTTAATAAACTTTTATAAATTTTTTTTGAAATGGATTGAGTATTTCAATATCTTGAAATGTTTTCTTGTGATTTCAAAGGAGATGTTATTGGTGAAATGTTGATATTTTCAATATTTTATTTTTTTATGATTATATAATTGTAGTTGAACATTTTATGGGTGGTTTCGTGATGAACCATAGACGGGTGGTTACGTTATAATCCTCTATGCATGGTTATGGAAGCCATCCATATCTCTATTTAATTTAAAAATATGTGTGGAAGTTGACCATGTGGTTATTCAATTTTAGTATGTTTATGTCCCAAGTTACCATTATATACTATATGTTTATTTCTATGGGAAATATGGTAATCGTTCTCTTACAGAAATAATAAGCAATGAGATTATATTCAGTGAAGTGTTTGTCTACTTCTTAATGGTGAGAAGTATTACTTTATGTTAACGTTCTCATGGTTTACATGTTTTCTCAAGTCTAAAAGATTTTATTTATCATGTATACCTTACTGAGTTTTTTATACTCATCACTTGTATGGAAATGATTATCACATGACATAAAGAAGCTTAGAATCAATGAGTTGATCAAGGAATAACAATGGTGTCAAAACATGAAATGATGTCATGTTTCTTTTTAAAGAGTTTTTGTTTTATAAAACAAATGTATAGTTAGTAGAAGTTACTAATTTTAATATTCAAATTATTATGTATAATTTATGACCGAATTGTCTAAATCTATAGACCTAAGAAGATACTCGATGAGAATTAATGTCAAATAATTGACTTAACTCAACATTATGTAACGTCTCAGGCCACATCCTTGAAATAAATACATGAGTTACCAAATTCTCCTGATGAAATATTTTTAGAAACCCTAATATGTCTTAATCACAACTCTCCAACCATGCTTCATCGGTCTCGGTCATCGTCACACGTTCTATTTTGATATTTGTTTTTGGATTTCCCAAATTTGTATCACATATCAACCTATTACATGGATATATTCATACCACTGATATAAGTTCCATTAATTTCATTCTAGTATCACCATATTCAGATTTGGATATATATTTTCATGTGGGTTGTCTCATTTCTCTAGATCTAATGTTTAAAATTTGATATTTTTTATCTCTATGACCAGAATAGTTTTCCGGAATCTATAAATTTTATATGTAAGATATTTATTTTCCATTTCTATATATTTTCATGTATTTTATTATTTTTAGTTTCATTCATTAATATATGTTTTATACATTTTTTTAATTAAATTTTTTTTTCTATAATTTGTTTCACATTGTAATTTCTTTTTGATACTAATTTTTTTTCATTATGAGAGTATTTAATTTTCATCATAATATTTTAAATTTATAATTTTTAAAAAGAAAAATTTATATATATAGTTTTTCTATCTAATATTATAAATATTTAGATAATGGAGGATATATATCTTGCAATTTAGTTGGATATTTTTTTAGTTGGTTATTGGTAGATCACATGGATATCAATGATCATATTTTAACAATAAATTGACATCTAGAAACTCATTTAAGGTTGGTGCGTCTATATATTTCTAATTGGGGTTATTTTTTTGGTATGTGTAACATAAAAAAATTTATATTTATAATGATATTAGTATAAATACTATTATCAATTGATTTTTTGTTTTATATTAAAAAAATTGATTAATAATCTATCCTAGATTTTAATGTACTATGAAGTTTATAACTATTATTTTTGGATAAAGAGTTTTTTTAGAATATGAATTTAATTATTGTATTTATTATTTTAAAAATAAAAAATATTTTGAGTTGGTTGACTATAAATAAAACTCATTCGTGATTTTGTTTTTAGATATATATTTGATTAATTTCCACCTAATATTTTTGTAATAAAATATTTTTATAAAAATATATATTTATGTTATGTTGTTTAAAATTTTATTTATAATATATTTTAAATAATCATGATTTGATTCATAATTCATAAAAAAACATTTAGAATAGTTTTTTTAACATATAGAAAATATTTAGTCTCAAATAATGGATATAATGGGGTAGATGGAAATTTAATATTTCATGGGAAGGGTATATGAAAAGATTCATTATTCATTATTAATTGGCCATATTAGTTAGGTAGATCTACAAAGGAGTTTATAGATTATGGTGGATGTTTCATGTTTTGTTTGATTTAATACATTGATGGATATTCCTTCATATTATTTTATATCTAATGTGGGGATTATTTATTATGTTTTTTGTAAAATCAATTATTTTGGCCTTTAAAAAAATATATATTTCAAAGGGATAATGATTATATTTTAATATAAATATTTATACATAGGTTTTTTATATTATTCTATTTTTATATTATTATAAGTTTTTTTATTAAATATTTATCAATAAATGGTTAATTTATTATTTAGATTAGATATTAATATGTTTTAAATTTATCAATTTATATATATGTTTAAATGTTTATATGATTTAATACATTCAAAAATTATAATGTGAACTTATGAAATTTAAGGATCATAATTAGAGAAATGTTCAAAGAACCAGAAATGAATATTAAGAGTTAGTTGATGAAACCAGAAATTTAAAAAGAGAAATACTGAAAATAAACATATGGTTTTATATCTATGCATGATGTTTTTGAATATGTGAACGTTTTGTTCATAAGAATTGATAGACTAGGTGATTTTTATAATGTTTTAATAATAATTATAAACATCTAATCTGTAATTGTGAAATAAAAAAATAGATATAATGTATGTGATGTTATTCAGTATAAGACAATGATTCATTTTGATAAACTAATTCATGGTTTTGGAATTTAAATAATTGAAAAAATTGATACCTTGGAACAGCTATATGGGGACACTGAGAAACCACTATTCTAATTTTTGACTAAATTTATATCATTATTACATGTGTTGAATAAGATTCCTTGATTGAAAGAAAAGGGTGGAGTGAAAAAAAGTTTACTGAATTGGTTGAACTAATAAAATGGATACTTTTAAAAGGCTATAAGATTATAGATTTGGCTTATTATGAAAATAAAATATTATAACCACTGGTAATGTGGTATAAAAGGATACATGTTTTCCTAAAATAATATTTTCTTTATGGGAATGAATATGAAATTTTATCAAAATATCCTGACTGTGGGATATCAAGATATAAAAGTAATGTAAAATTCAACTATAACTCATTCTCAATAATAAGAAAGAAACCCACATCAAAATAAATTTTTTTTAAAAAAAGATTCATCATTTTAAGAATCTATTTTCGAGTTCGAATGATTCAAAGATTTTAAAATAGAATATAGATGGGTGTACCTATGATATAAAGCTACATAAACTTACTAATTCACTATAATAAATGATATATAATAAAAATATTTTCTTATTTTTCATGTATTGTATGAAATATTAGAATGGGACTATACATAGATAGAAGGAATTCATATTGGAGCCTTAGTATTGAACATATTTCATAGACTATTATGTTTTTAGTATATTGATTAAGAAAAAATATATTATGATAAAAATATCACTTCTAAACCCAAACATCCTAGAAATGACATCAATATATACAGATCACTAATGAATGGTTATTTGAACTTCCTATTAGTGGAAGGTGTTATGATTTTTTACACGTTTTAGAAAGAGTGAACTATTTTATGTTAAATGATATTGTTAATTATACATGATTTTTCATCACATGGAAAATTATCTAGATATGTTATAATGGGACATAAATCATTTCCAATTTTTAAATAAGAGACTTCTTATTATCAATTATAGTATTAAATAATGATAATTTAAATTGGGAACTGGCGATTTTTTTGAATGTATCATTTATATTGATGATTGTAAAATAATTTAACTATTTGAAAAATTATTATCTCCCCTTAAATGCATTGTTACCAAAATAAAATTACCAAAATTTTAAAAAGACTATTTTCACATTTGGAATGAATTGAAGTTATGGTCATCAAAAAAATACATGGTAGAAAAGTTCATTCCTATTCAAGATACCTTATCTAATGACCCAGTCTTTTATTAATAAAAATTCCTCCTGGTCTAATTAAATTTCATATTATGTAAAATGGATATATAAAATTTTCACTTCCTTGGTTTTATGATTTTCAAAATACCATTAAATATTTTTACCATTGCTAATATAGTCGTTGAACAGTGGTTAATTGATAATTATAAATATAGGGCTTTAAAATTCCAATTTAATCAGACAAAATATCAAATGAAATCATCTAGTTGAATTTCTCCATAAGAAGCCCATTTTTCAATTATCATAATCTAGGTGGCATTAATGGGATTTTCTCTTGCCCAAGCCCAAGCCGAACATCAAAACGTTAAGGCCAAACGGAATATCCTACAAGAGAAGTACATGTTGATAGAGATTACCACCCAAGCGATGTCATATGAGCCTCCCCAAGATACTGTTAGCATCGCACACATTTACCTTCAATCATATGTGGGTCTTATAAGGGGTTATGTTAAAAGACACTATCACTATGATTATATACAGTATTTTTTTATGGAGAATATATACTTGTTTTGTTATTGTTACATTGTAAATAGATTTTAATGAAAAAACATTATTTTCAATTAATATTCAATTAAGAAAACTATTTTGATGAATTAATGGATCTTTGAATTAAATAATATTTTAATGAAATAATATTACTAAATTACTATTTATTAAATTTAATTATTGTATAATTTTTATGAATAAAATAGTAATTTTTATTATGGTTTGAAAGATGTTTTTGTCAAAAACAATGAATTTTCGATAAATGTCGGTTTTTAAATAAATATTAAAAATTGATATATTTAGAAAATTTTTTAGATAACATTAATATTATTTTTGGATCTAGGACTTTGAAATTATCTAAAGGTGAATGTTCCATTGTTTTCTGAGATAGTCAAATTTTTGGGTAAAAATTAAATAACATTTAATTATATAATGTGTTTTATGACAACATAATGACCCAATAGTGATTTAATAAAATAATATAAAGGGGATTTTAGGCCAATATCTGTTTTAACATTAAAATAAAGTGATTTTAGAATTTTTTTTTATTAATTTTATTGTGCCCTAGTGGACCCTTCCAGACTTATAAAACATTTTAACTTTTAAAATGATTTCCTTGAGAGTGTGACTCACCTCTACATAATCATGATGAATATTTTAATAATTTATGTCATTTTACTTATAAAATAATTTTTTGTACCTCTATTTGGAAAAAACGATGGGAAAAACATGGGTTGGTTTTTGGTTTTGATTAGTTTAACGTGCGGTGTCACAAACCAAAATAATAAAGAAATCATCACTTTTCCTATAGAAACCCACACAAGATCCCACTTATATTCACTAAAACCTCCAGTAGAACGTCCCTACCCTATCCTACGCTCTCTAAAATCATCCCAAGGTTCCCCCAGATACCAATATTCCTCTCTCATGTCTCTCTCAAGCCTTTGGTTCACACTTCCAAGTAAGGGATTTCTTCCTTTCTCATTTTTGTCCAAATTTCATTATATTGTAATATCCTTTTTCATTAAATTAAAAATTTGGTGGTATGATTGTACACCTCCCAAATATTTCCTTAATTATGTTTTAATAATGAGAGACCTCTTTATCTCCCATTAATGTCTCCCATGTGCACACTTTACCATGCTGAAATTCCGAAAGAAATTTCTCTCTTCTCATTTACATTAAAGAAATTCTTTCCTATTAAGAATCTAAATTCTAGTAAATATGTTGGAACATGTATCTATATGAACTACATAATTTAAATTTTAAGTACATATTATTAGACAACCATTTCTATCTCATCAACCATTTTTATGAATTCTTATGTCATGCTTTTATTCTGCTGAAATAGCACCGTGATTTTCCAAGCCAAAATAATTGGGTATTGAATACCATTCCCATTTACCTATCAAGGGTTTTTACCTTTATTAAAATTTACTTTTTGGTTATAGAGATTCATTTATAAATTCCACATTTCTTAAAATAGAATAAATTATATTGTTTAATGAATCTATGTTGTATGATCCATGTGGGACACTTATTCTTGAAATGAAATGATTAAGAAGGGTGTGCCCGGATAGCGCTCCAATGAATTGGGTAATGATTAGTACCATCATAAGTTATTTGAAATGATATTTTACTAATTCAAATTAAATTTCAATGAGGTTTTACACATGCTCCATGTGAAATGGGCCTTGGCTCATGCTAGTATCATGTTAAATGTCGTTTCCGCGTTTACATGTTACGATAATCAGGCTATATCAAGCCTTTATGTTCATGTTTCTCCTGTAATCAATTGATATGCCTATTTCCTAACATGTACTTTATTATTCATTTTTTTCCTTATTTACTCCATTAATGGGGTTTATATCTCACCATTTTCTTATTCATGTTCTCATGTTATCCCATGCAACTCTATGTACGATGGAATGTGTGTGGTCATGTAAAAGAAGTTTTCAATAAAGATGTATATTTCTTGTTTTAAGTTTTTATGTAATGTTCCTAAGCCTCAAAGACACCAGAACTCTAGATATTATATGTATTATAATTTGATGATTTTAGGTAATTAATTATGTCATTGGGTGAAATAATGATCTGGTTTTTATAGTTAGTATTCGTCGGATAGGTTTAGTTATTTTTGGGATCCAGATTACAAAACCATAGTGAAAGCCATATGGATAAATCTATGTATAATAAAAACATCCCTAAATTTTGGTGAGTATTGAGTAAGTTCTTTATAAAACAAATACATCCCTACCTAGATACTACCTTGTAGAGGCGGCTCTGGCATAGATTTATCTAGGGGTATAACAAAAAAAAACAGTATTGAGCTAGACTCGAACGAGAACTTGTGCACGACAACAGTCCTTTTCTGCACTCTTGGTTACCACACTCCTGAGGGATATGATTTTGTAAATTTGTAATCATATTATGAACCATTGTTAAAGGAATAAAAAAATTCCCTTAGGGATATATTTTGGAAGGTAGATCATTGAAAACAAATATTTTAGCCTATATATTCATTCGTTATGGAAATAAAATTAATTTATTAGCCATCCATTTTTGTATTTGTATTCCACTTTTTTAACCCTAAATTTTCTTTTATTCCAGCCAATGGATGGTAATAGGAGGACTCTGGCTAAAAACTGATGTGAAGATCAATGTGATGGCTATTCAAAGGAGATTCCCAATCTGATGGGAGCAAGATTCGCAAACATTTTCACAATACTCTCTTAGTTAACTCAACTTTTGAATAGAGACATGGGTCAAGATGAACGTTCAACCCCCCCCCCCTAAAAAATAACAAGTTTTAATTGATAGAATCATGAGACAAACACCTCCTAATTCTAATGGATCATTTGATCCCTCAATCAACTAACAATGGAACAACTCCATTGAAAAGATCTTCCACCTCCTTTAATTTCCAAAAAAGAGAATTTTCTTTTGGATACTTATCATATAAGGGGTTAAGATGATCAATGGTGGTCATTGATAAAAAATAAGAATCTTCAGGAAACGAATGAGGTGTTGAAATGGATGGATTTCTGAAAAAAAAAATCAATAAATATTTTCCGTGTACCCTCCAACAAAAAGATGGAAATGGACTTCCAGGACCTCATGAAAAAAAGATGATGAATCTATCAGAGTGTATGGGGAAAACATCACAAGGCGTGCACGATATACCTTCAGATTTGTTTTTACTCCCAAATGCAAGGTTTACTACTGCATAGGTGGGCTAAAACCTAGCCTACGGAAAGACTTGTTGATACATGACTTCGATTGATAAGATGAAATTTCTTGATATTCCCTCAAAGTCAAAATGGATATCAAATAATCTCAAGGATATCGTGGGGATTAGAAGTGTAATGTGGTCTTTAATTCTGGTGGTCCAATGGATAAATCCAATAGTGCAAAGAAAATCCAGCACACTACATGCCAAAGAAGTGGAAACAAGCACCTGTAAAAGTTCCTGAAGTGTATGAAAAAATGGTTTAGGTGTGGAAGAGAAGGATGACTAGCATTAACAGCTGACCAGAAAAACCCATAGCTATGATAGAGGAGAGGAATGCTCCATTCAACCCTCAATGAACTATTCATTTATTCAACTTCAAATAACCAAGGCATTTTCAAAACCAGTGCCCTATGCCAAGGGTTTTCATAGGTAACCATCAACTTCTAAGGGAATAAGGGAAATATTTTTCCATCACTACTGTTAAAGTGAACCCTAACAATGAAGTGTTGACTGGTATGCTAGTTATTCATTCAAAAATATTGAATATACTTTTTTTATTATGGTTCTACACATTATTTTAAATCTTGAATGTTTAGTAGAACAATCCCAACACCACCAAAAATCATTGAAGTAAAGATGTCAGTGAGAATGGAAAATAGGGAAATCATTGCAGCCCATTAATATAACTTATCCTCTATCACATTTTGTGGATTGAACATCCTGGAAAACCTTTTCATACATACTATAGTACCATTTTATGAAATTCTTGGCATGGATTGGCTTTCCCTATATAGAGCAAACATAAATTTCTGTGAGAGGGAAATCACTCTCCATATGGAGAATCGACCCCTGATTCTATACAACAGAAAGGAGGATGATGAATATTCCTTAGAACCATCATCTCAAGCATGGATATTACTTACCTATGAGCATGTGCATCTTTCTTAGATGATTGAGTATAAGTAAGCAACAATCCTTAAAGAAATTATTATTTTGAGGGAATTCGTTGAAGTGTTTCCTAAAGAATTGTACGGTCTTCTGCCTAGAAGAGATATTGAACTACCCATTTATCTTATACCAGGGGCATTGGAAATATCCAAGACTATGTTTATAATAGGTGTTTTGGAGCTTGGGGATCTGAAAATCAACTATAGGTGAATCTGGATTAATGGGTTATATGCTCAAGTGCTTCACCTTGGGGTGCACCAGTCCTCTTTGTCAAAAAGATTGATAGGTCAAGGTGCCTTCGCATTGATAATTGTGATCTCATCAAAATAAAAATAAATAAAATATATCTTTTTCCATTAATTGATGACTTCTTCAATCATCTATGTGGAGAACAATATGTCTCCAAGGTAGATTTGCATTCGGTATATTAACAAATAAGGGTGAATGGGGAGGATATCCCGAAGACTTCTTTCCATACAAGGTATGAGCACTATGATTTCATAGTAATGCCTTCTAGAAACACTAATTCTCTTGTAATCATCATGTAAATGATGAATATAGTCTTTAGTGATTACCTCAACAACTTGTTGGTAGTATTTATAAAGAATGTCCTAATATACTTCAAAACCGAGAAGCATGAGGAGCATCTAATCAATGTACTACAGACCTAGTGAAAGGAGAAGCTCTATGCGAAGTACAGAAAGTGTGACTTCAGGTTGAAGGAGTACTCATTCATGGGTCATATCATCACATGTAATGTGATATCTGGGGATCCCACCAATATGGCTACAATTGAGGGAAGGCCAAGGCCAACATCGGTAACAGATATCTGTAGCTTCTTGCGGTTAGCTGGTAATTAGGAACAATTTGTGAGAAATTTATCACAATTTTCCAACCCCCTTACCATGATAACTCAGAATGGAGTAATTTGTTCTGGTATTGATGAATGTGAATATATCTTTAAAGAGTTTAAAAGTAGTCTTATCACTATGCATGTGCTCAAATTACCCAGAAGGGGAGACCTTCTTTGTTGTATTTAGTGATGTTTTGAAGAAGGGAATGGGGTTTTGTTGATACAATGTCATTACCTATGATTTTTCTAAAATTGAAATTTCATGATAAAAACTTTCCAACACATGATCTTGAGTTGGATGAAGTTATACTACATTAAAAATTTAGAAACATTACCTTCTTGGGGAGAAGTGTGAAATAAACATGAATCACAAAATCCCCCAGTATATATTCACATTGAACGAGTTGAATACGCGGCAATAAAGATTTCTAGGGCTAATCAAATAATATGACTGCTTAATCCATTACCTCCCTAGGAAAGAAAACATGGTGGCAGATTCTCCATGTTGAAAGGACATAGATATTTTACCATTGATGGGAATTGAAATGGACTTAATCTTCTTATATATGATAAAGATGGAAATTGGAATCATAAATAAGGTATCATCATCAATCATTTCACAAATGAGTTCTAAACCGTCTCTTTTGTAATGGTTAAATAAATATCAAAAGGATGATGTGGGAATTTAAAAGAAAGTGAAAAATATCAGAAAAGGGAAATCCTCAGAGTTCATTTTTAATGAAGAATAAATTGTGAGATTTGGGTCAAGACTATATGCTACACAAAATCCAGTGTTAATGAATGAACGTTTTCATAATGCTGAAAGATCTAATTTATCCATTCACCTAGGAAACACAAATATTTATCGAGTTCTCTGATAGCATTATTGGTGGGATAAGATGAAGAAGGAGATCATTGAGTATACATAAAAGTGCCTTGTATGTCAAAAAGGGATGGCTGAGAGGCATAAGTCTTTGGGGATGAGGCAACCATTACCCATACCTGTAGGGAAATGGGAGAACATCAACATGGAATTTTTCACTGGACATATGAAGAAATCTAAAGGAAATAATAATGTCTGGATGGTTGTGGATCATATTACAATGACTACACACTCCATTGAAATTCAGAAGTATTTCTTATAATATCAACCGGCATAGATATACATTAGAGATGTGGTAAGTCTTCATGGAGTACCACTATCAATTTTATATGATCATGATCCAAGATTCACCTACATGTTTTGGAAGAGTATTCAACATTCTATGAATAATGAGTTGGACATCAGTACAGCTTATCATAATCAAACTAATGTCTGATCTAAACGGACTATCCAAACACTTGAGGACATGTTTAGAGCACGCTAAACATACATTAAAGGAGGACGGTATCAACAACTTCCTCTAGTTAAGGTCTATTACAACTACAGTTTCCACTCAAGCATCCAAATGGCTCCTTATGAAGCCCTTTATGGGAAGTGGTGCCGAACACTGGCATGTTGGGATGATGATGGGGATAGAAAGCTCTTAGGTTTATAAATGGTCGAAGAAATAGTGGAGAGGTTTAAGACCATAAAACATCACATTAAAGCTCCTCAGAGATGGAAAATGGGCTATGATGAAAATCATCTATGAGACTTAGTGTTTGATGTTGGAGACATTTTATTCCTCCACATATCACCATGGAAGAATGTTATGTGATTTGGGAAGAGGGTAAAGCTATGTCCAAGGTAAATCATCCCTTTTAATATCCTTGATCGCATTGGAGTGGTGGCCTATCAACTAGAACTACCACCGAACATATCTCCAATACATTATGTATTCCATGTATCACTCTTATGGAATTACATACATGACTCATCGCATGTACTCAATCCAGAGGTGGTACCATTAGAGAATGTCCTCTCTGATGATGATAATCTGGCGATGATCATAGATCGTGGGGAAAAAGTTCTACGAAATAAGACAATGCCCCTCGTGAAAGTGTTGTGGAGAACCCACATGTATGAAGACTCAACATGGGAATTAGAGGAAGTGATGAAGTAGAGTTACCCTCATCTATTTTAGTGTGGGAAAATAAAATTTTGGGGGCGAAATTTCATTGGCGGGATTATTGTAACGACCCAATATTTTATTCATGAAAACTCCTCTTGATCTAATTAAATGTCTTATTATGTAAAATGGTTATATAAAATATAAAATTCCTTGGTTTTATGGATTTCATTATACTATTAAGAATTATTACAGTTTCTAATATAATCCTTGAACAATGATCAATTGGTTAGTATAAATATATGGCTTTAACAAATCCAATTTACCTAGAAAAAGGATGTGATGGCCTCATCCAGTAGAATGTCTCAGTATGAAGCCCATTTTTTGGAGCTCGAAAAGGAGATGGCATCACTAGGTTGTGCCCTTGAACAATCCCAAGCCAAGCTTCAACACGTTAGGCTTGAATGGAACCAACTATGGGAGAAGTGGAAGTTAGTAGAGATTACCCTCCGAGAAATGTTATCTGAGCCTCCCCAAGAGTATCCCACCATCAAAAGGCTTACCCTTAGGTCTTATGCGGATGTTATAGAGGGTTATGTAACAATAACCTAGCACTATGATTATATACCTTATTTGTTTATATATAATATACATTCATCTTATTCTTGTTACTTTGTAAATATTTTTTAATGAAAAAATAGTATTTTTAGTTAGTATTCAATGATGAAATATATTTTAAAGTATTACGGGATTTTGGAAATAAATAATATTTTAATGAAATGTTATTAATAAATTACTTTTATTAAATACATTTATCGTATTATTTTTATGAATACAGTTGTAATTTTTATTAAGGTTAGAATGTTGTTTTTTTTCAAAACCCATGATTTTTTGACAAATGTCGGTTTTTATTTTAAAAGTAAAAATTCACATATTTATAAATTTATTTATATAAAATGAATATATTTTTTGGATTCAGGGAATAGGAATTATCAAACATTTAATGTTTCATAATTTTCTGAGACAGTTGAATTTTTGGGTAAAAATTATATAACGTTTAATTTTATAATGTGATTTATGACATCATAATGACCAAATAGTGAAGCAATATAATTATATAAATTTTATTTTCGTCCAATATATGTTTTTCCACTGAAATAATGTGATTTTATATTTTTTTGATTAATTTTATGGTGCCTCAGTGGACCCTCAAACACTTATATAACATTATAATTTTTATAATTGTTTCCTTGAGAGTGTGACTCACCTCCACATAATAAAGCCTAATATTTTAAGAATTTATGCCATTTCCCATATAAAATAATTTTTTACACTCCCCTTTGGAAAAAAACTTTTGAAAAACCATGGGTAATTTTGTGGTTTTGATTAGTTTAATTTGTGGTGTCCAAAACCTAAATAGAAATGAATTTCATTTTTCCTATATAAACCCACCCAAGATCCCACTCTTCTTCACTAAAAAGATTTATAAAACGTCCTTACCCTTCCCTAAAATCTATAAAATCCTTCCAAGGCGCCCCAAGATATCAAAAATCTTCTCTCTAGCATCTCTAAATCATTTTATCATACTTCCAAGTAATGGATTTCTTTCATCTTCATATTTTTTAAAAAATTTCATTATATTGTTATAGACATTTGTTTTCAATTTAAAATATTGGGGTATGACTTTTCACCCTCCCCATATGTCCCTACATATGTTTGAATTATGATAAACCTATTTTTCTCTCATTAATTCTTCCCATGAACACTATTTACCATGATGAAATTATATAATTAATTTCTCTCTTCCCATTTATAATCAAGAATTTATATTCTATTATGCATCCAAATTAAATTACATATGTTGGGACATGAATATATATGAACCCATTACATTCCATTTCATGTTTATATGATTATAAACCCATTTCTTTATCATCAACAATTTCTATGAATTATTATGTCACGTCGTTCTGTTGCTGAAATTGCACCGTGGTTTTTCAAGCCAAAGTCATTGTGTAGTGAATACCATGATAATTTCTCTATCAAGGGTATTCACCTTTATTAAAATTTACATATTTATTATAGAGATTAATTTATGAATTCCACATTCCATTATCATATACTAAATGATGATTTTTAATGAATCCATGTTGTATGATCCTTGTGGCACACTTATGCATGAAATGAAATGATTAAGAATGGTTTTCCCTGAAAGTGCTCTAGTGAATTTGGTAAATAATAGTATCATGATAAATCATGTGAAATAAGGTTTTACTCATTATAATTCATGTGAAATGTGTGTTTACTCATTCTCCATCTGCAATGGTCCTTGGATTACTCTAATATCATTTAAAATGTTATTTCCACATTTCTATTTATGATAATCATGCAATATCATCCATTTATGTTCATGTTTGTCTTATTATCCATTTATATGACTATTGTAAAACATGTAATATATTTTTCATGTTATTCCATGTTTACTACCATACTGGGGTTTATAGCCGACCCTTTTCTTATGCATGTCCTCTGGATATCCCATGCCACACTAAGTAAGAAGGATTGTGTGTGGTCATGTAAAACATGTTTTCAATAAATATGTTCATTGCATGTTATCAGTTGTTATTTAATGTTCCAAATACCAAAATACACTAAAAAATAGATATTATATGTATTATAAAGTGAATATTTTATGTAATAAATTAGTTCTATGTGTGAAATAAAGAGCAGGTTTGTTATACCTTATTTAATATTTTTTTAGGTAAAAAATAGTTAATATATGCATGTTTAGAAAAACATATGAAATAGTTTCATTGGAACATTGTAAAATATTAAAGGAGAGAAAAACTATGAATTTAATTCAATATTGGATTAAATATATTTTTGAATAAATTGGGTGTTTTTTACATATCAAAAAGTAAGCAAAAAATATTTATCTCCTTCTTGTCACACATTAAGAAAGTATAAGAAAATGAATTTTTTCGACATCTTCATTGTATTAAAATTCCTAGTGTGTATTCATTATATGTGAAAACTTTAGTTTTATTAAAAAACATCAAAATTAAATATCAATATATTATTTTATTGATGACAAAAATGTGAATGGTTTAAGAACATTGAATATTTATGATACATTTTTGAAATTCTATAATTATGTAATATTATATATTCAAAAAAAAATTGAATGTTTTTTATTCAGATTTCATATATTTCTTGGAAAATAATTCTACCATCATACCTTATTGACTAGAAATTTATTTTCAACCATTTGCTTTCAATATAATGGTTCATTTCTTAATTCTATTGGTGTGAGATATTAGAATATATAGTCTAGTTTATTGACATTGGATGTAGCCTATTGAAGGATATATGAAAATTCATAAGATATATGTTAAAAATTAACATCGATCGGAGACCACTATTTATAAAATTATATTTATGAGAATAGGTGATTGTGTTCTACACTGATTATTGGAATGAATTGGTTAGTTTTTTTCTCCCTATATCACAAAATTTTACATTTAATAGTGATAGTAAAGGGATTCATGGATTATAGAAAAATTTTATTATATGTGATGATGTTATATAGGATTCATTATACACTTAAAATAACACATATGATGTTGTATGATCGAAATAATGTTGTAGATTCTCAATATACAAGAGGGGGGGTGAATTGTATACTTTAAAAATTCCTTTGGAACCTTTAAAGTTTGCTACGATTAACTATGTTTTCCTTAAGCAAAGGAAAGGGATAAGTTTAACAAGGATAAAATAAGCAAATTCACAACACCTCTAACACCAATTGAAAACTTGAAAATAGGAATGATGTTATAAACTTCAAGTCCTTCTTACTTGCTTATAACTAGAAAGAAATTATGATAGTAGGTTGCGGAAATATGGTTCCGGAAATTGAAACTTAACTAAAGACCACAATATGAGATTCTACCTTAAAGCATATAGAATCTATATGAAACAGAGTACAAGTAAAGAAGTATAAGAAAATTATAAATTCCTTATAATACAAAATACATCATAAATAAACAAGTAGTAAAACTATAAGTAACAAGATATAAGTCTTTTAACACAGAGATAAGGGTATCCAACAACCTTGGATAAAAGTCCCTTGATTTATACTTTCATGAATGTCTGTCTTACCCACACCAGGGTAAGCCCTCGATATGAAGATCCGAATCTCTGTCTTGCTATCCCCGCAAGCCCTCAACTGTAAGGTAGTTGGCCACCTCTGTCTTCCTCAGCAAGGAATCCCTCAACATCAAGGTAGTCGGCACCTCTGTCTTCCTATCATTGGATTTCCTCGAATGTAATCACCAACATTCGGAGTCGCAAGAAGCCAAAACTGAACGAGCGGATCAGTACACATAATGCATGAAAATCTTTCTCTCTCTAGAAATCACCGTAGCAGCATGTGGTCTCTAGATCGATCAACTTATCTATGTGTGTGAGCTCTTTCAAATGAGCTCCTATTTATAGGCAAGGTCGGCCTTCTATCCAATGGACATATTTTCCTTAAAAATCGGAGGGACCTATACATGTGTAACTTAACCAATGGTTAGTTTATAACAGAATAGACGAGGTCGTTTTATAACAAAACAAGTGAAACAAAAAGTACGACATCGTTTAAAGTCTAACTCAAAAGTTCGGAGTGAAGGTTCGGAGTGTAATAAAAAATAAATTTTCGGAGTCTAAATAAATTCGGAGTGTATAAAAAAAAGATGATCAGATTCTGTTTAATAGGTGAATTCAGAATGAGAATTCGGAATGAGAATTCATCAATAGAATTCATAATGAGAATTCATCATCAGAATTCCTAATGAGAATTTGTCATCACAATTCGTAATGAGAATTCATCATCAGAATTTGTAATGAGAATTCATATCCATAATTCGTAATGAGAATTCGTCATCAGAATTCGTAATGAGAATTCATCATCAGAATTCGTAATTAGAATTCATCATCAGAATTTGTAATGAGAATTCATATCCAGAATTCGTAATTAGAATTCATCATCAGAATTTGTAATGAGAATTCGTCATCAGAATTCATAATGAGAATTCGTTTCTAGAATTCGAAGTAGAACTTGATTACATTTCTCATCCAGAATTCGGAACCTAAAACAGAATTCTTCATATCAATTTGTCAAACGATTTCGAGAATATAGAAATTAATCCGAATCTTATACTTAAGAAATATATGGATGAAAATATGATAAGGATAATTTTTCTTACAAAAGATATCTTCCTTATAAAAGAAATTTTCCTTATAAAAACTATTTTCCTTATAAAATAGACTTTCCTTAAAGATAAGGTGTTTGTGATTTTCAAAACATGAAGAAATGAAAAATTCATAAGTAAAACCTTATTGACTCAACAATCTCCCCCTTTCTAGAAAGCACAAACATCCTTACGAAAAATAAAGTCTAAGAAGAAAGAAAACATTAAGGCTTATCTCCCTTTTCTTATGGATGTTGATGAATATGACTAACTCCCCCTTAGGCTTTGAAACTCTAATGATCGTATTCTAGATTTCGGGAATGATATTTAATTAAGAATAATAAAGTCTTCTTTAATGAAAAACTCCCCCTTAGATGAACTCTATTAGAGTTTGTTTTCTATCTCACCCTTTGTAAAGATTATTTTTCCCCCTTTATTAGGGTTCTTTTCCTTCTCCCCCTTTGTGATTTTTAAAAATAATTCAAGGGAATGGAAAATTTAACAAGGTACCTAAAAAAATTAGTAGCAACAATAAAAGAAACGAACAAGCACAATTTTAATTAAGTTTGAAAGATCAACAACAAAGAAGAAAAGATACAACAAAAGATCGGATCTGTCTATTTTGGATCTTTTTCCTTTTCCAAGAGACCCTTAAGAATAGTAATTATCTTCTTCAAGTCTTTATGGTCTTCCTTGGCTTTCTTCTCTAACTCAATAATTCTTGCTTTTTGAGCTCCAATCTTTTCTTCCTAATCTTGAAACTTTTCTTCCTGAGCCTGAATCTTTTCTTCCTCAACCTTCATGATTTTTTCTTGCTTTAACAACTTTTCTTCAAACTCAATATGATGATCCCTTTCATACTTCCAGTTTGGAGAAATAGAATTCAGCTTCCCATTTAGATCTCTGACTTCTTGAATCCAGAAATTCTTTTCATCTGTCAACTTTTCTTCAAAGGATGAAGTCTGTTCATTTGTCTTCCTGTCTTCTATCTCAAAGGCATTATTTACCTTATCTTGGAATTCATCAAAGAGCCTCATCTCTTCTACAGTCTTCCTCGACCAACTAGTCATCTTCTTGTAAGATCTTTTGTGGGATTCATAGCCGACAAAGAAATTTTTGAATTGAGCCTCTATCTCAACACATTTTTCCATAACCATGGATACAGAGTCTGTTTTCTGATTCAAATCATGTTGGAGCATCTGGCATCTTGAATCAATACTTTAGATGGTCGGAATAGTACCTACCAACTTCTTTAATGACTAAACAACAAAGTCATGCCCCAATGAAGATGACTATGAATCCGAGACTTTGCGTGGAGAATTGTCTTCTTCAAAAATGCTCAAAATTCTTCTTAGAAAAATCACCAACTTCCCTTCTCTTTACAACCACTGAGCTCGGGGTATCAACAACAAGTTGCTTTCCCTTGTCATTTTTTGGAATGGTTTGCTATTCCGGAGTCTTCTGTTCACTATCAGAAACTTGAACAATATTTTCTTCATCATCAGCAACTTTTTGAGCACCATCCTCTATGTTCTCCATTTGAGAAACATCATGTAGAAGTTGTTCTTCCTCTGCATGATAGTATACTTCTTGTTCTCCTTCCTCCTAATCCTTCCCTAGAGTGACTAACTTCGATGATTCAACTTCTGAAGTTTGGAGCTACAAATGTCCCGAAGGTGTCCCCTTATAATCATCTACTTGCTTCAAACCATCTCTGGTGTCACCACTACCTTCAGAAACTGCTTCTTATTCTTCAACTTTCTCAATCTGCTCGACTTCCTCAACATGCTTAGCAAATTCCTCTTCCGTGGCGACAAAGTTTCTTCTTGGAGTCACAGGTAGAGATTCCAAATAAAAAGATCTCCGAACAGGAATGTTCGCTGAAACCATATCATTAAACTTCAACAAAGTTTGAGAAACCTCAGCTTCATACATATTCTTCTTAAGCTTCTTTTCTTTCACTTGTTTTTCTAGTTCATCCGCAGTTCTTTCCATCAAGGCCTTAGCCTCCACAGAATCTAAGCCAAAATGAGGCTCCCCTTGCACTCTCTTCTCTTTGATTTCCCTCCATTTAGAAACTACTTCATCTGGGTAAGCTTTCTTCTTCTTTGATTTTGGAGGTGCGGAATGGAATTCCTTAGATTTGGGATTCTCTGCTTCAACTTCAACTTCTTTCAACTTTCTCTTCCTCACTGGTTTAGAGGATTCATGTTCACCAACTTTCAGAACCACTTCTTCTTGAACAGGTAAATCAATAAACTGACCAGTCTTCTTGTTGAAGGCTACACCCATCCTTTTGAGAGTACCATCACTCACCAACATAATCATGCAAACTCTTGGCTTAGACTTGCAAGCCTCCTTGAAGGACTCAAGGCACCGAACTATCAACGTTGAGAGGATTGCTGGATACATTATGATCTGAGCTCTCAGATTCCCTCTCTTAACATTATCAAGAGTAATAAGAATGTGTTTCATCAGGTTAAACTTCCTTAGATTTATCAGAAAATCTAGAATATAAATCTCACTCTTCTTCACACTATCTTTGTCACCCTTTCTCGGTACGATAAGACCTTGTACCCATAATTCTAGAATCCAGAAATTCGTAGAAAGAGAAGCAATCTTCGGAGCCTTATCATCTGACAGTCTGAGAGTTTCCAAAGCCTTTTCCTTGTTGAAGCTTCTCTTTGAATCCGACAAAACATGAGAAATGAACTCGGCTTCTCCTTCATAGGTCATCCCTACAAAGCTGGCTGCCTTGGCATAAGAAAGTTTATAAGTCTTTCCATGAGGCTTAAATGACAACTTCTCCCTACCATGTTCCTTAAGGATGGAAGCTGTCTCATATAACTCTACAAGAAAATCCGAAAAAACATCATCTTGATTCCGGACTTAGACACCGCAACATCTTCCCATCCATTGAGCTTAATATTCTTGGATATAAGAGAATCATACTTGTTGAAGAAATCAGGATGAACCAACCTTTCTCTATATACTAACCACTTCAAAATTGGCTTAGAGGAAGACATGTCTTGAGAAGCTACTTCCACAGACATTCGGATCTGAAGACCTTTGAGAAGTTCGAAATGAAGAAATCTGAAGTTCGGGACGACATTAAAATGGAGAGGCAGAGCTTCGGGATGCTGGAGCTTGAAAACCGATGTGGGACAACCATTTGGGGTCCCCTTTATATAGGAAATGAGAAGACGGTTCAAATTTCACGGTTGATCGAACGGTTGTGACAAGCTGAGATCAGATCTGACGGTTCAAAACCAATTCTCAAGAAAACTTGAATCCAGTCTTTTGATGTTTTCATTAAAATAAAGATTTAAGAAAACTATAATCCGAAAACAAAATGTAAGAAAATAGCAGCATGTAATGTTTGATTACAAAAACTTGAGTAAGGAAATTATACCTTTCGGATTGTCTTAGGAGGATTATTCGTAATGGGTAAAAAAACTATGAAAAAAAATTATTACAAAAAGACATAATTCGCAAAAATCACTACGAAAAACTCAACAAAGAAAATGAAAAAAAACATTACACGATTTTCAGCATGAAGATTTCATTAAAAAAGATTGAAAATGAATAATTCATTATGAAAGTCTCTGTACAAAAATCTCGTTATGGAAATACCAGTACAAAATTTTCTATTCCAGAAGTTCTCAATACAAAAATTTCCACTTCAGAAGTTTTCTATATGAAAATATCCAATCTGAAAAATTTTCTTTCCAGAAATTTCCATTCCAGAATTTTAGTTCCGAAATGTTTGAAAACATACTTCGAAAAACGTAGTTACTCTAACAATAAAATGTTCCCATCCTGTGAAAAGAAGTTTATTACTGTAAAGATACTTGTTAAACAGAAAGTTAATTAAGAAAGATTGCCTTACGATTATCATTCCTAATGTCTGTTTAATGTATTCAAATCTATCAGAAGGCAAAGATTTTGTGAAAATATCAGCAAGTTGATCTTGCATTCCGATAAACTGAATAATGATATCTCCTTTTTGTGTGTGATCCCTAAGAAATTGATGCCTAATATCTATGTGCATTGCACGAGAGTGATGTGCCGGGATCTTACTAAGGGCAATGGAACTTGTGTTATCACACAAAATTTGAGTTCTAGTAAAACTCAAGCCATAGTCTGTGAGTGTGTGTTGCATCCACAACACTTGAGCAGAACAACATCTAGCTGCTACATATTCGGCTTCATCATTGGAGAGTGCTACAAAATGTTGTTTCTTGCAGGACCAAGAAACTAATGAATCGCCTAAGAAATGACAAGTTCCAGATGTACTCTTTCAATCCATTCTACATCCACCAAAGTCCGCATTAGAAAATATTTTTAGAACAAAATAATTTCTAGAAGTATAAAATAATCCTAGATCCATGGTTCCCTTAAGGTAGCGAAAAATTATTTTTACTGCTGTTAAGTGAGATTCCTTAGGATTGGATTGATATCTTGCACATAAGCATACTGAGAACATTAAGTCTGGTCGACTAGCTGTTAAGTAAAGTAAACTTCATATCATACCTCTAAAAGATGTTTGATCTACTGGTTTCCCAGCTTCATCAAGATCTAAAGAGTTTGAGGTACCAATAGGAGTACTTATACTCTTAGTGTTGTCATAACCATACATTTTAAGAAGATCGTTAATATACTTATGTTGAGATATGTAGGTTCTTTCTTGTTTTTTGAGAAATTTGAAAACCAAGGAAAAAAGTTAACTCACCCATCATACTCATTTCAAACTCATATTTCATTAGACTTGCAAAAGAATCGGTTAAAGATTGCTGAGTTGAACCAAATATGATGTCATCAACATTAATTTGAAAAATCAAAACATTTTTCTTATCTTTCTATATAAAAAGGGTTGGATTTGAATTTCCCTTAACATAGTTATTTTGAAGAAAAAATCTAGTGAGTCTATCAGACCATGCTCGTGGGGCTTGTCTTAGACCATATAGAGATTTAGTAAGTCTAAAATCCTGACCAGGATGTTTTGTATCTTCAAAGCCAGGAGGTTGTTCAACAAAAACTTCATCTTGGACATAACCGTTAAGAAAAGCACATTTCAAATCCATCTGAAAAAGTTTAAAATTTAATAATTCTGCAAAGGCAAGTAGAATACGGATAGATTCAAGTCTAGCTACTGGAGCATAGGTTTCATCATTGTCTATTCCCTCTTTCTGATTATAGCCTTTAGCAACAAGTCTAGCTTTATTTCTTACTATGACTCAATTTTCATCAAAAAAAATTTCTGAAGACCCACTTTACACCAATAACAGAAGTTTCCTTAGGTCTTTCAACTATGGTCCAGACTTTATTCTTTTCGAATTCATTTAGTTCATCTTGTATGGCTTTGATCCAATCATCATCACATAAAGCTTCATCAGTGCTTTTAGGTTCTAATTGGGAAAGAAATGATATATGTTCTACTTCATTCCTTAAGAAACTTCTAGTACTTACACGTTTATGTACATCATGATGATACTATCACTGGGATGATTCTTAAGAAACACCTGATTTGGGTTTTGAAATGCCTGTTCATCAACATAGGGTAGAAAGTCTTCCGGGTTAAATGTTTCAGAAGTATCTTCTTGAACATTATCCTTATCAGAAGGTTCTTCTATCAAAGGTTGACAATCAGTTTTTTAAAACACATCTGAGGATGTAGGATGGGATGGTTTAAAAACAAAAGGATCAGACTCATCAAATTTTACATGCACTATTTCTTCAACAGTACAAGTATTTTTTATTAAAAACTCTATAAGCCTTAGAGTTTGTGGAATAACCTAAGAAAATTCCTTCATCAGATTTTGGTGCGAATTTATGTAGGTTATATTTAGTATTCAAAATGAATACTTTGCAACCAAAGACCTTGAAGTAGGATAGTCTTGGTTTTCTACCATTCCATAACTCATAAGGAGTTTAATTAAGAAAAGGTCTAATCAAAACTCGATTTATAGTATAGGAAGCAGTACTTACAGCTTCAGCCCAGAAATGTCTAGCTATAGAATAGTTACTCAACATGGTTCTAGTTATCTCTTGAATAATTCTATTTCTTCTCTCAACTACTCCATTTTGTTGAGGAGTTCTAAGTGCTGAAAAATTGTGAGTAATACCTTTTCTACTACAAAAAGTTTCAAAATCAAATTTTGAAATTCTTTTCCATGATCACTATGAGTAGTTTTCAATGGAAGGTTTTTCTCATTTTTAACTTGATCTCTAAAACTTTTGAAATAATAAAAAGCTTCAGATTTCTTTTCTAGAAAATAAACCCAAGTAAATCTAGTGTAATCATCAACTAGAACAAACACATAGTATTTTCCTCCAATACTTCCAGTTTGTGTTGGACCAAAAAGATCCATGTGCACTAACTGCAATGCATCAGTTATTGAGACTTCACCGATGGATTTAAAACTAGATTTAAGTTTCTTTTCATATTGACAAGGATCACAAACTTGAGAATAATCAAATCTATGCTCCGGTAGATCCTTAACAAGTTTCTTCTTAGTGAGTTTACATAGGTTTCTAAGGTTATAGTGACCTAGTCATCTATTCCATAACCAGGAATAATCTTCCATTGCACTTAGGCAAGGTAAATCTTGGCTGCAGAGGTCTTCTAAATTTAAGGTGTAAACATTCTCATGCCTATTGGATGAGAGAATAAATTCTTACTTGGAATTGTGAACTAAGCACTTATCATTCCTAAAATTCAAAAGGTAAACTTTATCACATAACTGACTTATGCTAATGAGGTTGTACTTAAGACCCTTAACAAAAATAACATTTGAAATCAACATTTTTCCTAAAAGAACAATATTACCAATACCAAAAATCTCTCCCTTAGCATTGTCTCCGAAAGTTACCTTTCCTCCATTCGTTTTGATAATATTTTCAAAATAGCTTTTGTTAACAGTCATGTGCTGGGAACATCCACTATCCATGTACCATGTATTGTTGCTGGTACTCTCTTTATTTTCCTGAAATCAAGAAGAGAATTATACTTTCGGAATCCAAACTTGTTTGGATCCGAGATTTCTAGATAACAAAATTTTAGGTATCCACATCTTCTTAGACAAATAATTTTTGTGAAATCCTAGAGATTGGGTTTTTTTTAAGGAACAATTCTTTGCCCAGTGACCACCACATTTACACTTAGTACAAAATGGGGCACTTTGAGGAAAAAAATAATTGTTACTAAAAATTAGTTTTTCATGGGTATAACCAAATCCAGATTTATTTCTTAAAGGTCGTATTTGGGAATACATTTTATCAAAATTTTCCATACCATGTGTAAAGTTTGATAAACACTTCATTAAAGAAAAAATTTCAGACTTGAGTTTTATAACCAAGTTTTTATCTTCAAAATCATTGGATTTAGAAATAGAGCTAGGCTAGAAAACATTTTTCTTAGAAATTACTTTTTCTAATTCTTTAGAAAGATTGTTCTTCTCAGAACATACTTCCTCATGATTTTTTGAAATACTTTCAAAATCAGCATTTTTCTTATCAATATCTTTAGAAATATCTGATATCTCTTTTGTAAGAATACTATTCCTAGATTATGCCTTATTAAGTTTTTTATTGAGTTTGGAATTCTCAATTTCAATAAGTTCAGGAAACCTAGAAACTTCTTCATAAGTAGGTAAAGTATTTTCTTCATCAGAAGAGGATTCTTCATCAGAAGAGTTATAATACTTACTATCATTAGAATTTAAAGTAACATTGGTCAATGATTCAGCATTTCATACCTTAGCTATAAAAAAATGATTATCAATAGGTAATCTGGCTATAAGACCAAGATTCTTCTGTCCTGAAGATTCTTAATCAGAAGATTCATCTGAAGAGTCACCATCACTGGCAATCTAGGTGTCATTTGCTTTCAGAACATTCTTAGATTTGGATTTATAATAATTCTTTCTGTTCCTATCTGAATGATTTTCTTTCCTTTCATTCTTTTTGAGAAAAGGGATATCTGGTCTAATATTTCCATCTCTCTTGCATTCATAACAAGTGACTTCTCCATTATACCTATCTTTCCTTTCCTTTTTCATATACTTTGATTGGAAATTTCTCTAGCCAGCTATCTTTTTCATCCTTCGTGGAAGATTTTCTAACTCATTTTCTGAGATTTCACTTTCACTAGAATCTGATTGAACAACTATCTTCTTAGACTTGGATCTGGTTACTCTCTCAGAAGTCTTAGCTTTCATATGATTTGATGTTGTTGTAAAAGCAACAGTACCATTCCCATTTTTCTTTTTGATGTTGTCAGCATCTCTCTTCATTCTGGTTTCATGTTGGAGAAGAGTTCTGAATAACTCATCAAGAGAAATCTGAGTGACTTTCTTGTTCTCATCTATAGTAGTTCTTTTGGATTCCCACTCATTAGGCATGATATAAATTATCATATCCACAAGTGCTTTATCATCTAACCCTTTCTCTCCCAAAGGTTGTAGGCTATTGACAATAGTCATAAATCTCTGTTGAAATTTACAAATTGGTTCACCATACGGAAAATTGAAGTCATGGTATTTAGTTATAAGCATATCTCTCCTAGTCTCAATCACTTTAGAAGTTCCAAAGTGTGTAACCTCTAACTTCTTCCAGATACAATTAGCTGCTTCACAAAAGAAATTTTCCTATATATATTTCTATTCAATGAACAAAGTAATGTATTGTGTACCTTATAGTTGAGTAGATACTCTTGCTTTTCCTGGTTAGTAAAAGTTCTAACTTCCTTATTCGGAATTTTATAATCTCCAGTAAGCATATCAAAGTTGTCCACACCAGTATTGATAACAAAAGTCTTCATTCGATCTCTCCAGTACTCATAATCATTACCATCAAAGATTGGTGGTCTTGTAGGATTTAGATTATCAATGGAACCAACATTAATTCTTGGCATACTTAAAAACCTTTGGAACACAATCTTGTTAGTAGAAAAAAGTTCGTAATAACAAAGTTCGGAATGAGAAAGTTCGGAATGGGAAAGTTCGGAATGAGAAAATGAGAAAGAAAAACTTATAGATGAGTACAAGTATTTCATAGACCACCTCTGATACCAATTGTAGGATCCAAATAATGTTGTAGATGATCAATATACCAGAGGGGGGGTGAATTGTATACTTTAAAAATTCCTTTGGAACCTTTAATGTTAGTTACGATTAACTATGTTTTCCTTAAGAAAAGAAAAGGGATAAGTTTAACAAAGTTAAACTAAGCAAAATCACAACACCTCTAACACCAAATGAAAACATGAAAAGAGGAATGAAGTTATAAACTTCAAGTCCTATGTACTTGATTATAACTAGAAAGATATTCTGAAAGTAGGTTCTGGAAATATGGTTCCGGAAATTTATACTTAACTAAAGATTACAATTTGAGATTCTACCTTAAAGCATATGGAATCTAAATGAAACAGAGTACAAGTAAGGAAGTATAAGAAAATTATACTTTCCTTATAATACAAAATGCAGCGGAAACAAACAAGCAGTAAAACTACAAGTAACAAGATATAAGTCTTTTAACCCAAAGAGAAGGGTATCCAACAACCTTGGATAAAAGTCCCTTGATTTATACTTTCCAGCAAGTCTGTCATACCCACACCAGTGTAAGCCCTCGATACGAAGATCGAAATCTCTGTCTTGCTATCCCCACAAGCCCTCAACTTCGAGGTAGTTGGCCACCTCTTTCTTCCTCAATAAGGAATCCCTCAACTTCAAGGTAGTCGGCACCTCTATCTTCCTTTCCCCGGAAGTGCTTGAATGTAATCACCAACATTCGGAGTCGCACGAAGCAAAAACTGAACGAGCAGATCAGTACGCACAGTGGATGAAAATCATTCTCTCTCTAGAAATCACCTTTGCAGCGTGTGGTCTCTAGATTGATCAACTTCTCTATGTGTGTGAGATATTTCAAATGAGCTCCTATTTATAGGCAAGGTCGGCCTCCTTTGCAACGGTCACATTTTCCTTAAAAATCAGAGGGACCTGTACACGTGTCACTTAACCAACAGTTAGTTTATAACAGAATACACGACATCGTTTTATAACAAAACAAGTGAAATAGAAATTACGACATCGTTTAAAGTCTAACTCAATTGTTCGGAGTGAAGGTTCGGAGTGTAAACAAAAATAAATTTTCAGAGTCTAAATAAATTCGGAGTGTATAAAACAAAGATGATCATATTCTGTTTAATAGGTGAATTCGGTATGATAATTTGGAATGAGAATTCATCAACAGAATTCGTAATGATAATTCATCATCAGAATTCCTAATGAGAATTCGTCATTAGAAGTCGTAATGAGAATTCATCATCAGAATTCGTAATGAGAATTCGTATCCAGAATTTGTAATGAGAATTCGTCATCAGAATTCGTAATGAGAATTCGTCATCAGAATTCGTAATGAGAATTCGTCATCAGAATTCGTAATGAGAATTCGTATGCTGAATTCGTAATGAGAATTTGTCATCAGAATTCGTAATGAGAATTTTTCATTAGAATTCGTAATGAGAATTCATTTCCAGAATTCGGAGTTGAACTTTATTACAGTTCTCATCCAGAATTCGGAACCTAAAATAGAATGCTTCATATCAAAGTTTCAAATGATTCCGAGAATATAGAAATGAATCCGAATCTTATACTTAAGAAATATATGGAAGAAAATATGATAAGGATAATTTTTCTTACAAAATCAATCTTCCTTATAAAAGAAATTTTCCTTATAAAAGTGATTTTCCTTATAAAAGAGATTTTCCTTAAAGATAAGGTATTTTTGATTTTCAAAACAAGAAGGAATGAAAATGTCATAAGGAAAACTTTATTGACTCAACATAGGTTTGAACACATATATCATCACATATTAAATGACTAAAGATATCATATCCAAAAAATAAATTAAAGGTGGAGTCTAAATAAATATAAAAATGCATTTATTTCATTCTTTAAGGAAAATTCAACTTTTATTTTTTTGAAATGGAACAATTGAAAGTGTTATCAGGGGTACCATGTTTTAATTTGGTCACATGGTCTAGTTTTTATTTTAATGGTAAACCATTTTACACAAAAAAATAGTATAACATGAGTATAATTCCAAATTATGATGTAATTGTCATCACTAAAGAACTACGTTTTTAGTGAAAAATATAAAAACCAAATTTTTACAAAAATTAAATATTTTGGAGTTATTTCGGATATAAGATAAATTTATTATAAAAAAATTAGCCATAAGAGACTCAACTTTATTAGTGAGGACTCAGAACATGCATCCAAGAGTCCTGAGATCAAATCTGGGTGGAGATATATTTTTCAAGGTATTGTAGAAGTATTTTAGTGGGAAATGTAGATGGAACTATAATGTGTATTATTTTATACATTAGTATCCATGTGTATTCATCTATTTGGGAATTCAAGACACTGGTTTGGTCCTTGTGTACTTCAAATCCTTTGGGTAAGTATGGTTTTCAGGCAACCTTAAGGCCTACAGGGAACCTCCTGGCCTTTGGTCCACATGACATTATGATTAAATAAATTGGGATGACTCTACAAAGCGTAGACCCCATATGAGGATCTAGAGTAGTCACATTAATAAATGTATAGAAATCAGATTGGAATAATGAGAGGGTATGGAAATTTATATTGGGACTAGTTCTTCCGTGCATGGGAAGCCTAACCAAATTTGTATGTGATAGTATAGAGTTGACATCATGTTGTAGACACTATGGAAGAGAATTTTATATAAATTTATAGTCTTGATGATTTCCTCTAAAACCACTGTATAATCTTATGTTAAGGAGCCTAAGGGCCTTGTATGGGTTCCCCTTTAACCCTTAAAAGGGGGATTATCCAAAAATGAATAAAAATATAAGGCCTTTATGCCATTCAGGTGGATTATAAAAACTTCAGAGTATTGGTGTATACTTTTCATTGTATGGTCACTAATAGTGATGTTAAATATTTTTATTATTTATTTACACTCATATATTTGAAAATTGTTTGTTAAAAATATGAACAATTTATAATGGAAACACATGGGAAGCATTTATTTGATATTAATGACCTTTGGACAGATTAATGGTCCGTAATTTTTCAAGTGAAGACAATTTATTTAGGATATGGGGATGATAATGATTATGTTTTGGTCTTAAGTTAGGTTTGTCGATCTGTAACATGTTTAGCAGATGATAAAAATGATTTTAGTGTAAATATATTAACTGTTAAATGAATTTATAATATAATCGGAACATGGGAAAAACACTGCTATTCTACATCTTATCCTAGTAAATAACTATTTTCTTTTATTTTTGTGAAATCTACATTTGAAAAAAATAATATTTTTTAAAAATAGGATATTTAAATCTACAAAAATTGATTATTTATTTGATTTTTTTGTTAAACATTATATTCCTCAAATCTAGATAGATATTTTTTGATTGAAGAATCCTATAATCATAATTGGTTTGGTGAAATTGACACATATAAAAATATTTTTTTTGTAACTAGATTATTAAAATATATAATTATTAAACATTTATTCAATTTTATGAATGTGTTTATATTTTTTTTTCTTTATTTATATATTTCATGGGTATGAATACCAACATAATTATTTTTTAGAAACATAAACATATAATGACATTTTTTACATAAATATTTATATATTTATTGTTTATGTATATACACTTATCATTAAATGTATTAGTTAACATAATATACCACCTTTTAATTATATTGTTAAAAAATAATATAACCAATCAGTTTTTACAAACAGTATATAGATACATAATATATAATTATATTTATCAATTTAAATGATTCAAAATGAGGAAAAATAAAATTTATCGTGGTATCTATAAGTTTTTATTATGAATAAATATTTAATTATTGAGTTATTTAATGAAATAAAACATTTATTTTTTCAAAAATTGTATATAGTAATACAATTAACCCCCCTTTGATGGAGTTTTCATTTTATCCCTAGAAAGATATTCCTAGATATAGTAGATATAAGATTATGTATTTACCAAAACTTTAACTTTATCATGTGGAGAGGACTATATGTACTTGATTTGATAATAATAAGAACATAGAGTTCTAGAATATAAATAATTTCAGAAGTCATTTGGGATTGTAGACACATTTATGTACGATTATTTTATATCTGGAATGGATTCCAAAAAATAGAATGGTGAAATACAAGGTTTCGGTGTATTTATCAACAAAACCACTCACCAAACTTATTTTTATCCAATTATTCAATTATTTAATATTATATATGAATAATATTTAGTATATTCAATTATAGATGACATATAGATTTTATGATAAATAAGAAATTAAGAAAAAAATTCTATCATTTTCCGCAGTTATATTGAGATATTTTAAATCAAAATTGACAAAAAATTATATTTTTGGGATCATTCAAACTGAAAACCCACGCCTCATGTTTGATTTTTTAAATTAAGTGACATTGGTTAAATCAGTTTCCATCAAATATGATAAAATATTTCATGTACAATAATTATTGTATATAAATTCAATTTGAATATTTATTTATTTATTATTTTATAACATTTTCATTCAATTTTATGTAACAAACAACTAGGATATCTCACCAAGAGATCTAGTTACCAAATTTATACCAAAATACCTTATCATAGAGAGGGTATCATTTACTAGGTGATGAAATGACTGAATAAAACTTTGATGCATTAAGAGAGAAATCTATTAGAGACACAAAATACGTCATGTTTGGGCCTCAATTTCCCCTCACTATCCATGAATCTAGAATAGGTTGATAATGAAAAAATAAGATAAATTTTCTTATAGGAGGATCTAAATATTTAGCTAAAAATTTTAAGAAATAATATTTTTTCTTGAATATTAGTTTTTCGTTTTAGTTACACTAATATAAAATTTAAATAAGTCATTTCAAGAGGATCTTAAGTAAAAATAGATGCAAGGGACTTTTATCCCTCAGGATATGATGGATATTTCACCAACTACTTTGGGAAATGTTTTATTGATCCTTTTATGACATCTAGGGATGTATAAATTGAATCCATAAAGGCTGATATGAAAGACCAACTATACTCAATGGAATATTAAATTAAAACATAAGTGAAGTTTTTGTTTGAGGAAATGATAAGGCCATTACATCCTATGAAGCCATCCAAACTGAATCCTCCAACTCCTTGTTTGAATCTGAACATGTATTTTGTGTTGTATACCAGATATCTCTTGGTAAATATGGATAAGTAAAAGAAATAAAAAAATTTGGGACTATGTACATCATAATCTAATGAATCTAGGTCTTTTCAGAGAAATATTTCATTATATATTTGACCCAAATTATTCAATTTCATTTTCAATATAGCTGGTTTCCAGTGTTGTAGATAATTTTGGTCATTTTATATTATTCTCATATAGTCTTCCTCATCACTGCACATATTTGATATATATTTTTTTATTTTTATTGAGATTTAAAAAAATATTAATTTAAATATATTCATATATTTATCTTATATAGGAATATTTTAAATAAAAATGAATTCTATAAATGGGAAAAATGTTTCAGAAAACAACACCTTCATTTGCTTAAGAGTTACCTAATGTGATAAGAAGAATATCCCATGTTTCTTCTATCTTAGATCCCTATTATAATTTTTTATGTATTGTGATTTTTTGGGATATATTGTGAATTAAAAACATTTGTATATATATATATATATAATAGATATTTTAATTTTTAACAACTCGTCATACCTATGTTGTAGTTTTTTAACATATAATAAATTGAAATTATAGATTTATGACAACCCAGACATATCATACATTGATAATACATATTTTATATTAATATTCATTATATTACATAATCCTACACCTATGCATCATAATGATATTGTGTATTAAGTGACTAGAAACCAAATATTATTATTTAATGAATGGTCGTCAATATCTCCCAAAAATATCTTCTCATATAGTACTCCTATTAGGAATACCCTACCTAAACATTCCATCATAGACTCAGGTATCCCATTCTACCACTTACATTATATCACATATATATTTCCCAGAACATCAACATTCATGGTGTCATTGATCATCATGAAATGAAATGAATTTTTCAACAAATGAATCACCACCTAGATATAACTTTTTTTCATAGGGAATATATTGTAATTCAACAACATAGTTCATGGATACCTCATCCCATTTCAAAATTGGAAATTGAGGCGGCTAGAGAAACCCATAATGTTTCAAAAGCATTGTCATTATCTTCTGGTAGTTTTAAGAGAGGGATACATAATAAGCATTTCCATGCTTCATACCTACCAACCATAACCACCAACTCATGTTATAATAATTATTCATAGAGCCCCGATGAATGTATCACAAATAACTATGAAAATTAAACAAAATTGAAAGCATTACTGGTGATTTTACAACATAGTAATTCCCAAAAAATATTATATCACCTATAGAGAGAGACCAATCCAAAATGGTCTCCCCATAATTTAAGGTTTATAGAATTCCTCTAAAATAAACATCAGGCTTCTAAATCTCTATAATAAAGTCATGAAGTTTTAATTGTAACTAAAAATAGGTAAAAACATACCTAAAACGTCTCCGTAATCAATTATATGCAACTAAAAAAATACCTATAATGTTCCAATAGTCCTATGATTCCTCAAATGTTTCTGATGGTATTTTCTTACAACGATACTCTATAATTTCACTCACATTCCTGAGGTTATAGGAAATTTTGAACTCAAAAAAATGATAATACTCCACTGATTAACTCTATATAATATTCAATTCTCTAAAATAAATTATATTACTCACACACTAATGGTCAGAGAAGACTATTAATTATTCAAAAAATATATGATCTTCCAAACACTTAATATCATTCATAATGGTGGAAAACTCTTAATTGAGAGTAGATTAATTATTTACATGCGGTTTAAGATGAATTGAAATGTAGGCCACCAATTGATCTTTTTGCATAATCACACAATGCATCCTAGTTCCAGAAGCATAAAAAATCAAATACCCCTCACTGGGATTAGTTAAGAACAAAATAGGAAGTGATTGAAGAATTCATTTTAGACCATTAATATAATACCAAAACACTATATCCCATATGAAATTAACCCATTTTATAGTAATATCAGTCAATGGTGATTCAATATTTCATAAATCTTTAATGGACATTCGATAGTATCCAGCAAGAAATATGAAGCTCCAAATCTCAAATAATTTTTTCATCTATTCCTATCAAAATACATATTTTACCTTCTCAAGATCAACTCATAATATATGTTCCAAAATAAGATTCCCTAGTATATTCACTTCATGAATACTGAATGTGAATTCTAAATTCTTTCCTTACAGACTATGACTTCTATGGATTTCCAAAACCAACCTCAAATGATGCTCTTAATTGAGTTCTGATCTCAGGTAAACCAAAATAAAATCTATAAACATAGCCACAAAAGTGTTGAGATAATGATGGAATATCTGATTTATAAAATCGATGAAAATTATATGAGCACTAGTCAGTTCAAATGTTATAAAAATATATTCATAATAGCCATAGATTCTCCTTAATGTTATCTCTCATATATCACACTCTTGAACTCCAATATGATGGTAACCTGATAGAAGATCAATATTCAAAAATCATGATTCCCCCTTTAATAGGGTGAACTAATGATCCACTTAAGATAAAAGGTAATAGTTATCAACATTTACTGGATTCAACATTCGATAGTCCACACAGAATAGGATTGCACTATCTTCCTTCTTGGAAAAGTTCACTGGGTTTACCTTGATAAACACTATGAAAAAACACATCACCACCACATCTTCAAACTAAATCCTGATCTATTTCATCTCCACATCATCATTATGATATAGATTTATCAATATCAAATTTCTCCCTGAAACTATGTCAATCACAAACTCTAAATACCTATCTGGAGGAAGATCATAGAAATATTATGAAATAATTTTAGGAAAAACCTAGACTAATGTGAATAAGATAGAAAAAAATAAGAAACATCAGGGGCCTCAATTGTAACTACAAGAAATAAACTCCAGAGATATGGGTGGTAATGACATAAATGACCTAAACTCGGATCCCATGCTCCCTAAAAACCTATTATATTCCACCGGTAGTAAGATATGTGACATGTCGATTATGAAAATAAACCACATCACAATGAGAACTTGTATTAGATATCCTGATGATGATGTAAAAAAAATCTATCTCAAGAAAAAATAAAACCGGACTGTCTCAACATCTTCTATTGAAAACACAAAAGATGGTCAAAAAACCCTTGATATTTCCTCTTTGAAAGAGGTGTCTTAGACTCCACAAAAGTGGGAATTATTCCAATTGTATGGTTAAGAATATAAACATAATGGATAGATATATATAACATTAGGAATGGTATGAATATGAAATTAAAAACTAATTAAGATGAAAAAAATATGGTACCTCTCATAGTCACTTGATATACATCTACTTCCACTGGAAACATATCTACTGCATGAAGATGCTATACTCCTAAGGACTATAGATTGAACCCTGAGGTATTTCAAATATTATACTGTTCCACAATAGAATTTATAGTTGACGATCCTGAACCATATAAAAGAGTATACATGGCATAAAAGAAATTTTCTAGAAGTCTAAGGTACAATACTAGCTATAAATAGAAAGTCTGAGGTACAATACAAGCTATAACTAGAAGTACTAAAGAGGTATTTATCCAAGAACCAGCACCACCACTCCTGTGGTGATCCTTCAACTTCCTCTTTTTCCCTAAAGCATCACTGAAGACACCGATTACTTAAAGAGAAGTTGAAGACAATAAAACTTTTATTTTCATGTCCATTTCATATATCATAGACCGAAACACTATCTCCACATAGGATGAATGAATCATCATCAATATCTATGATCTGATATCCGTTAGGAAACCCTCTTGGTACTTATTTGATTTCAACTTTTAATTATTTAAAAACAATGGTGGAAAATTAACTAGTTTTGAAAACTGATTGGAGTATACCAACACCACATGCTTTCCAAGTAGCCAATAGAGGAACTCTAGATACATATCCAAAAATAGTGAATCTGGATAAAAATACTAGAATAAGAGAGAATTAAAACCATTCAGTACAAGACCATATGCTTGTTATCTTGTTCCATTGAATCCCACCACCTCATTCTTGGACCCTTGACTCGATGCGTAACACACATAACCATGATACTCTCAGGTGTATATAAGATTTCAAATATTTTATTGACCATTTCCATCTATTCCATAGACTATTGATGATTATTTTTACCCTTAAAGGATGGTGGCTTCTCATGAATTAACTCCCATGATCGATCCTTGTATACTCCAACACCTAGCTATATCTCAGTGATTGGGTTATAAAATTTTGGTTGGTTATGATCAGCAACATGAACAAACTTCATGATATCCTTGACAAAGTTATGATCCGTCAGAGGACACCCTTTATGAGCATCAGTTTTACCCTCCTGGGGAACATAGGGAACACATTTCGGAGTCTAGTTGTTATATAATATAACAAAAAAACAATCATACAGTAGTAAAATATCAAATAAAACCAGAAAACCCATAATAAAAAATTGAGATAAACATCATGATCATAAAATAGGATACACACATCCCAGCATCAAATGGTTACTTGAGTCTCATCATAGCATGGTCTTCCCAAACACTCATCAGAGTATACCACTCAAGTCCCAACAATCTAATCTCTAGTATACCAAACATTCTTATATAAAGACTTTTGAGGACAAACTACTTATGATACCAAAAGGTAATAAAATGACTCGAATACCCTCTCAAACTGGTGCCTAACCCAACCTATGACATACCCAATGGGCATTCCTGATCCCCATGGTTTGGAGACTAGTTATGTGCATAAATAATTAACCAGAGGATATAATTTATCCACCAGAAGAAAAAACATGTCACATATATACTATAACAACAACATCAGAAAAGATTAATATATTATATAAATGAAAGCAGAACAAGTAATCCAAAAAACATAAGATTAGAAACAATACCCGTGTACAATTACAACCAAAAATTACAACAATAAATGGAAAATTGAATACTACATGTGATAATGTGGGTTGACTCCCACAATATCACAACCATATACTCAACTCAACTAACAAAAACCTCACTACCTCACTAGGGTTCACAAACATTCCTTGCATTGAATGGAATAACAAGGCCTATACACTACTGAAGTGGTACGCATGGGGTGATCTAACGAGATCAATAGGGCCCCGCCAATGAGTCCCTTAATATGTCTCTATAAAAATAACTCAAGATTTCTCATTTCAAATAAAATATGGAATGATAAGAAGAAAATAATTTTAACAGGGAGTGGTAAATATGTCCCTTTATTGATAATTCCAAAAAAAAAGGAAGGTATATCAATTTCGTACATAATTTAAATGATCATATTTCACACAAAAAATGCACATATAAAATCCAAAAAAATACAAATCCAAAAGGCCATCAATCCATTCTACGATAAATGACATCAAGGAACTCAAATTACTTATACACAACAAGTCAATAGAACACATGCCAATGGAGAAAAGTAACATCCCATCAGTGAACCCCATAACAATATTGTGAAAAAAGTATCTATAACAACAGGCATTGGGAGCATAGAAATTCTCCACAACTTAATATCCCGATGGTAATATTAAAATCATCCCTTATCTAAAACATCCATATGCATACGAAATGCTCCCAATACACGTAATTTGACAAATCATTTATATCCTTTGAGAAAACCTATTTGCATTCACCAAATAATATAGAAAATGGAAATCTTATCACAAATCCATTTAATTACAAAAATAAGTCATGAAAAAATAATTTATAAATCAATTTTATATCATAGAAGAAATATAGTTCATAAATAGAGGCTAGAGACAGAACCAACTAACTCAAACTTGGGTTCCACTTGACAATAAAGGATCATAAAATAAGAATATCACAACAACAAAAAAGGAGTCCCTAGAACCAATATACACATCTTAGTATTGATTCAATTTAACATAAATTTTTTAATAAGAGTAATCAAACCATACCTAAAGAACATACTCCAACCACAACCCAATGAACGACAAAAATTTCACCCAGAACAAGATTGAAAAATGGATCTAGGGAGAATCAAAAAGGAAAAAATAACTATATACCAACATGTCCAATAAATTAATTTAACTGAGATATCATAGTAAATGAAATGAATAATAAGAAAGGCTTACCCCCCCCCCCATGGAGATGAATGTCAAATGCAATGGTGATAAATAACTGAAAAGGTGAATAAGGATCAATCTCAGTCTCTCAAAATCACCAGAGATTCCTTCAAGGTCGATATCCAATTGTTTGTAATAATAATGAAATAAAATTTGAGTCATAGTATTACCTAAAATCCTTGTCTGTGAAAATTACATTGCATGTAACACCTTTACTTATTGTGTATTCCAATAGACAGAGATGTTCTAAAAAACCATCACCTATTTATCAAAAACTCACCTTTTAACAATTAATGACCTTAAATACTTACAAAAAAAATAATCCATTTACACATCAATACAGGCTGAGGGAATCCACCTTATAGAACATACACATTGTTTACCCCCGTTACACAGTATGTATTTTCCATATGAATTTCCAAAACTATATATTCTTACATGAAAACTCAAAACATCTCGGGTATCCTACGAACATAGGGAGATCCTTGAAAATATATTAACACATTTATACATAGACACCATTAATTAAAAAAACTTATATCCCCAATCATTAAGTCATTTTATATAACAAATACTCATCATCCTCTACAGTCACTGGATAGACCCTATTAAATAAGAAAACACGTACAGAGGAGGAAAATACATTGAAGAGGGTAACATGATGTTACAATAAAAGTTTGGGAAAATCTTATGTATATAGAAAAATTTATTATGTCAATGTTAACTACCAATAACATCGACATAGTGGATCAGGAAGTATCGACAGTTTCCCATTATGGATCAGTGTGCACATGTTTTCCTTAGTGGATAAGGACTCACCAATTTCCCATAGTGTATCATTCCCACCAGCTTATACCCATTTTAATTTAATTAGATATAAATAATTAACTAGTAAAATTGAGAATTATGGATGTCCCAACCATCACATAATTTCAACCATACTTATGTTTTCCACAATATCATAAAACATTCATCATATCATCACATCGTAACTCATGTAAACAAAATGGCTTACATACTCATTTCATCCATTCACCATATCTTAAACGAAGAAAAATAAATGAGTTTCATAAAAATTTCATCAACATTAACAAAAATAGTTCACATAACTAATAAGTATTGAATAATTCAATCATATCCCCTTTAAATCACAAGTAAAACAATAGGATATCATCATAGATGGAAAATTATTTTTTGAAATATCGGTTGGAACATCTCATGATGGAAAAAATCCTTTTCACTATGAATAACACTTTCGAAAACATAAAACATTTTCAAAATCATTTTATTTGAAAATATCAATGGAATAGTAAGAAGGAATATTTAATAATAATTTAAATCATCCCATGTGGAAAATATATTTTCTGATTTGAAAAACACATTTTGAGACATAAAAATATCTTCTAAAAAATCTTTTAAAATAACCTTAGGAATTTTTAAAGGAATATTTAAATATAATTTAAACCCATTCTTGATAAAAATATCCTTTCTAGAATGAAAAACACTTTTTTAAATAATTTTTTATTCAAAATCCTTTTCATTCAAAATAATCTTTGAAACATATAAAAGAATATTTTAAACATTTAATGGTCATGATAATTGGAAATTTTTTCCATTCCATGTGTGTGAAAACAAATATTCCATTAACAATTACAATTAAATAAAATCATTTCTTATTTTGAAAAATTCATAAAGATTCATTATAAAACACTGTATAAAAAATAAACAAATGTATAGAAGTATTTAATAGATCAATTGATGAATTTTAAAAAAAATAAATGTATTTTTTGAAGAAATCAATATTTAATAAAATGTGTTTTGGACAAAAGATAAAAATAATTTCATTTCTTATTAAAAAAATTATATTGAAATCATAAATGAATTAATAGAGGAAAAGTATGGGAAAGCATGTTTTCTTTTAACATAACCATTTTTGAATAAATTTTATGATTTTCTTGAGATATGGATCATAATATTTCACCATCAGAATCATAAAAATTAAAAACCTCAATAAATGAATATATCATATCATAAAACCATAACTACTTAGTAACATTAAATCATAAGCCCCCTAAAATATGGTTTATCAAAACCAACCCCAATAACCCAAAGAAAATTTCTTATTAATTAAAATGTAATAAGATACAAACAATCACCTTTTTAAAAAAATATAAAAACAATAACATCCCAAAAGACCAAAGAGTTTAATAGTCTTGATAAAGGAGATACATACTTGAGTCTTTTATTTCCTTTAAAAACACTAATTAAAACATAATTATTTTTCCATAATATCATTATAAACACAATAATATCCCAACATATCATTTTTAGTAAACTTCATGGATTCTTTGGAAATAAAAAAACATAAGAATTTGTTAATATTATCAATAAGGGAAAACATAATCATTAAATATTGAATGTCATCAGTGATGATAATAAGAGTACAATGATATAACAGCATAATCAGAGTGCATGAGTGAATAAAAAAATAAATCATACCCATAAAAAAAGATTTATAAGTAATGCTACTGAATATATAAATTTTCTTCGTATCTTGGGACATAAACATCATGGAACTCTTATAGAACCATCACAAAATGCATAAAAATGGTACAACTATACGGTCAACTTCCAATATACTTATCTACAAAACTTAATCAATACCCAATGTATCGGTGTGTTATCTAGGAGTACCCATGTTTTAATCAATATCAGACTCACTCATTGATATATGGTCTCAAAAATCATATATGTAATGTCCATGAACAGAAATATAATAAATTAAATTTATCATGAATTTTATTGTAAAACACATAAAAACCCATTATTAATTTTATAAAATAAATAACCAACAAAAATAAATAGGTTCTAGAAAAATATCATTGTTACATGATTAACCCAAGGAAAATAAATGGGTTTCATAAAAATATATTTGAAAGATAATTAACACATTAAAAATAAATGGGTTCCATAAAAATAACTTTTAAATTTAATTAACCAATGGAAATGAAATGAATTCAATAATAAACTATTTGAAACATTATTATTCCATGTAATTGAAATGTTATCCATAAAAATCTAACTGCGAAAAATTTTAATCCATCCATATAATGAATAAGGATAGTAGCATTATAGAATATCCCAATTGGAATATAAGTAACAATAATGATTTTTTACATTTATAAGTATAATTACCAATAAAATACCATTAAAAGAATTTTCTTGAAAATAACCTTTTATATTTGAAAAATATATTTTTAAAAAGTAAAAATTAACAAAATATTTAGGAAACTCATTTCTTTATAAAAAAACCTTACCGACATATAAAGGAGGATTTAAGAAAAATTTAAATGATTTGATGAGTGGAATATAATTTCTAGTTTGAAAGAATGATTTTGAAACATTATTAAAATAATTTCCAATGAAAAAAATGTTAAAAATTATAAAAGTGTCTTTATATAAAATAATGGTAATTATGATCTAATATTTAATTCATCTCGTATACATTTAAAAAAATATTCCATTAAAAATTTCATTATACTCCAAATGGGTTTTTTAAACATAATAATTCGGTTTAAAAAATATTATTTTCAAAAATGGGTAAAATTTTATTTTATTAATCATTTTAAAAATTCTAAAAACTTTTTTAAAAAAATTCTAAAAACATGGTTTTGATAGAAAAATGGTATTTGACCAAATAGAATTTTAATTACATTTTTTTTTTAAACGTTTTCTTAATTATTTTATGTTCCAAATAATGAAGAATTGAAGATTTGCTTGAAAATGAAAATATGTAACAAGGGAGAAATAAAACATGAGGATTCATGAGGTGTATTTCAAAATATTTCAAAAATTTATAGTTATTCATAAATAATCTAGATAAATGATGGGATTGTAACCTAAAACTATTACTTTGTTGGTATCATTGAATCGTATGCCTCGTAGAATTATAACAATAATATAAATATAAAATAACATCATAATAAATAAAGAAATTGTATTACACATCCAATAGGTTTTATATACAACTCACAAACTAATAATGGTGCATATCATGACATAAATCTCCACAAAATAAATCTAACGTTGAAAAAAACATTATTTTTGAAAACTTTTATATTAAAATCTACACAAATTTACAATTTATTTGATTTTTTGATAAACGTTATATTGATCAATTCTAGATAATAATTTTTTGATTGAATAATCCTAAAATCATAATTGTTTTGTGGAAATTTACACATATAAAAAGATTTTTTCATAACTAAAATATTATAATATATAAATATTAAACATTTCATCAATGTTATGAATTTTTTTATATATTTATTTTCTTTATTTATAGATTTTATGGGTAGTAATACCAACATAATTATTTTTTTGAAACATAAAAATATAATGAACTTTTTTTAATTAGCTTTTTTTATATTTATTGTTTCTGTATATAAACTTCTCATTTAATGTATTAGTTAACATAATAGATCCCCATTTAATTATATTATCAAATAGATAATCTTACCATTCATTTTATTCAAACAATATATAGATACATATTATATAATTATATTTATCTATTTAAATGATTTAAAATGAGTCAAAATGACATTTACCGAGGTATCTATTGGTTTTTATTATTAATAAATATTTATTTTTTGAGTTATTTAATGAAATTAAACATTTATTTTTCAAAATTATTTATAGTACTAAATTTAACACCCATTTGGTGGAGTCTTATTTTTTTCGCAAGATGGATATTCCTATATATTGTAGATATGGGATTATATATTTACCAAAACTCTCATTTTATCATGTGGCTAGGAATATGTATAATTGATTTGATAATAATAAAAACATAGAGAGCCATAATGTAAAACATTTCAGATTTTATCTGGGATTTTAGAATCATTTATGTATGAATATTTTATATCTGAAATGGATTCAAAAATATAGAATGGTGAAAGATAATGTTTCTGTGTTTTTATCAATAAAACATCTCACCAAACTTATTTTTATCCAACTATTAAAATATTAAACATTATATATTACTAATATTTAGTATATTCAATTATAGATGACATATAAATTTCAAGAGAAATAATAAACTAAGAAACAATTTCTATCATTTTCAGAAGTTATATAAATATATTTTAAATAAAATTTGCCCAAAAAATTATATTTTTTGGTTGTTTCAAACTGAAAACCCAAGCCTCATGTATGAGTCTTTAGATGAAGTGAAATTGGTAAAATTGGTTTCCATCAAATATGACAAAAAATCAAGTACGATAATATTTTTATATAAATTCTATTTGAAAATTTAATTATTTATTATTTTATAACATTTTTTTTTCATATTTAGGTAACAAACAACTAGGATATCTCACCAAGAGATCTAGTTACCAAATGTATACCAAAATACCTTATCATAGAGAGGGTATCATTTACTAGGTGAGAATATGAATAAATAAAATTTTCATGCTTTAGGAGATAAATCTATTAGAGACTCAAAATACGTCATGTTTTGGCCTCAATTTCCCCTCACTATCCATGAATATAGAATAGGTTGAGAATGAAAAGTAGATAAATATTCCTATAGGTTAATCTAAATATGTTTCTAAAAATTGAATGCAATAATATTTTTTCTTGAATATTAGTTTTTTATTTTAGTTATACTAATATAGTATATTAATTAGTCATTTTAAGATGATCTTCAATAGAAATAGATGCAAGGGTATTTTATCCCTGAGGGTATGATAGATAGTGTAACACCCCAAGATTTTATGAAAAATATTCTTTTTAATTTTATTGATGTCTTGTGTTGTACACTACACCAAAAGGAGCATGCACTACACGCATCCCTAACTTGGCTTGCATTACATGCAATCGCGACCTCCCACAATATCGTGTGTTGTACGCAATACTGAGTTTCACTAAACAACGATATGTTATATAAACTAGCCGTTATGAATAGTAATACCCATTTTTTTTAAATTTTATAAATTTTATCTTTCGAAATGGACTTCAATTTGGATTCGGAATATCGAAATTAACCTAGGGTGAAATTTTGGTATTTTTCTGAAAACTTTCAATTTTTGATGAATAGTGAAAACACTGGGTTACTATTTAAAAACCAAATTTTTATTTAATTAATTATTTATTTTATTTAAATTTATATTAGGTCAAAATTGATACATAACACCTATATAATTTCAATGTAATTCATTGGAGTAATTTTATAATAAATTTAGATATATAAAAAGTTTATCTAACTTTTCACTGTCTTTTACCAACCTCCTAGGAGAATTTGAAAATTTACATAAAATATACTTTTACGGCTTCTGTGAGTGGAATTTCGAAAATCCGAGAGACATGGTTAATATCAAGGACTAAAATGTGGTTCAATGAGATGAAAATAATTTTTGGTGAATAGTAACTTTTTACTTTTTTACCATGGTTAAAAGTAAATAGGGTAATTAAGGATAAAAATGATATTATTATTACCCTAACACATGTCATAATTCTATTGGATAAGTTTAATTCGACCAAAAACAACCTTAGTAATAAAATATTACCATTTAGGCTCACTTGGATTAGATTAGGACATTTAATATTATTTTATTTAAAGAATAGTTAATATAGTTAAAATCAAAGTTTAATAACTAAAACATTTTTAATATAGGGTTATACATAAGATTAAATCTACTATAAATATTCATTAGAAATATAAAAATATTTCCTACAAAATGGTATTTTATTTATAATTTTTAGACATTAAATTTTTTAATTTATTTATGACACAATGATGACGCAGTAATAATCTTATGAATGAAATATTGATATAATTGATGATATAAATACCCAAATAAATGTAATTTGAGACTTTTTATGAAATCCACTACTTTTATATGTTAATATGACATGTTAGTATTGATTTAATTAACTTTTTTTCTAACTAGTAATTCTGTAATGATTTTCAAAAAAATCAAATACCAAATAGTGTCAAAATTGACATAAAATAGTTTTTTAAAAAAATATTAAAATATTAATTGTTATTTTATTCCTAAAAATCTACGGTTTGGCCAAATGAATTAGATAAGTTTATATAAATTAATAATAAACAACTTGGGGTTCGTTTGTCTTTTTATAGTAAGTTTATTAACCTTATAGTGTAAGAAAAGAAAAAGACATGGTAAAAGAAAAATTATTAAACTTAAAGTTAAATCTAAATGATAAGGTTAAAATAGAAACCTAAACTTGTATAAATTATATTTGATGAGAGGATTTAGACCCATCCCCACCTTAGATTCTAAATAAATCAGTTTTGAGCTATTAAAAACCAAATATGTCTTTATAATAAAATAATAGTTTTAGTCTTTCCTAAGGTGCCCCTCTCCTCCCTTATAAAAGGGCACCTCCTCCCTCTCTTACTCACACCACTTTGTGCCTTTATGCTCGGACAAACCCTGAATATTTCTCTTATCCACTTCCCTAAAAACATCCTAGATGTCCTGGTCTTCTTCAAAGACCCTTTTTAGTTCCCTAAGAGGAGGTTAAGAAGAGGGGCTACAAAGAAGATGTAATGTCTGTTACCGATTCTTTCAACTGTATTTCTTCTTCTACTTCTTCTTCTTTAGTTGTTTCATTATGAAGTAATAACATCAGTATCACTAATATACTGATATGTTATTATAATTATGAAACAACCCTGTTTCTCCATCTATCCATCCTACGGAAAACGAAATCCCCGTGTGTGCGTACGTACGGAATACAGTCTCCACGCCGTGGTGTATTCTGTTTTCGACCACCTCCTTACTTGGATGGGTATAATTGTGTAAATAAATAACTATATATGATTATTATAAAGTGGTATTGATTCTGAAATACTATAAATACACTTAAATACAATTCCACGATCATGGTGATGATATCATCGCTCGTGGGTACGTAAGGACTACCATCTCCACGACGCGATGAGATTCGTTCTCCATGATAACCATTCATGAATGATTATAAAGAATATATAATAAGTAATCATGAAATATATTATATAATAATGATACAAGATTTATGTATATATATATTTATGTCATCTACTTAATTCTAATCAATTAAATAAGGAAACGAAAACAGCGTTCATGCGTACGTATGGCCTACCGTCCCCATAAATGGTGTATTTAATTCCATTTATCAATCTATCATATATATATATATATATGTATATTCTGAATATATATTACATATAAATCATTTTTTACATTCTTTAATTAATTAAATCATGATATAAGAAATAATATCAAGAACAACAAGTCCAAACATGTACGATAAATAAAACGATTTTACCCAAAACGCTGCTTTAACATGGAACTTACAAAAGAAAGGGTAACATAAAGTCATAACTGAATGATACATGATATAATAACAATGAATATGATTCTTTAATAAGTCAATGAAATTATTTAAATCATTATACAGGAGGTTCAGAGACGTACGAAGCATATCGGACCTAAGGTAAGGGAAAATCTCACAATCTCATTTTTATCCGAGATTGTTTATACTTTGGTATTTATTGGGGTGTATTTTATCATCCACATACATATTTCCTCAATATGTAATATTATTTCTATCCTCCTAAAATTTTTTAAATCCAATTTTACCCTTCGGTGAGTTTTTAGTAAAACATATGAAAGGAATATTTTGTCATTTTTCATACGATGTACTTTTTGACTTTTCTGGCCCAAATACGAGAAGAATGTTTCTTATGTTATACAGAATGAATGGATTTTACGGTTTCATAACACCTTATTTTCATGAAGATTTATCTACAAGAATTAATGACTATTTTCAAAAAAAACATTTTCTTTTAAAATTTCATGGCATTTTGTGAAAATAAAATGATTTTGAAAAAGAAAGGATATTTTCCTCAAGAATTCATTTCAAGTGTTTTATCAAGACCATTTTATATATAGGATGGATTTATTTTATATGTGTATGGTTAAAGTATAATGTATATATGATTTACTTGGTTTCTCTTTTCTTATGATGAATTTATATCCATTTTGTTATATAGATTACGTTATGATGGTATGCTGTTTATGAAACCCATTGGGTTATGATGAATGATTTATGTTTATGTTGTGGCACACTAAAGAATGATTTCATTATGAGATGGGTGGGAAGTATATCTCCCTCCAATGAATTGGGTAAAGATTTATATCTCATTAGATAGACATAGATGGAATGGTAAGTTAACCCGGTTCAGTAATACAGGACTGGAATGAGGATTGAACTCGATTCAGAAAGGGACTTTGTCCACTAAGATGGTCTGGGAAGCAATGCCTTGGCTACTATGGAAATCATATCATGTGATTAATGTTTTACCACAATAATAAGTTTTATTTACAAGCTATTTTATCATTATTAATGTTTTATTTTGATCTATGCCTTACGTACTAAAATGTTATATGTCATTGCTCAAGATTTCGATGTTTAAACATTATGTTCATGTTTTTATGTTCAAGTGTATATGGTTTGTTTTATTTTCTCCATGATTACCCTTACTGACCATTTGAGCTCTCCCTTTTTATTTTTTCTTTTCCCCAGGATATAAAGAAAGGTTTTAGGTAAGAAAAAAAGTGGAAGATCTTTATGGGAGATGTTGAAGATCTTTCACCACGATTAGAAGATTACGTTCCAAGTTTCCAAAGACACTGAACTATTACGATCCTTGAGTGTTGGTTTTTGTTATTCCACAAAAGTAATGTAATGCCCATGTACGTCAAGCTTTGGGACTCTACAGATAGTTCACCAACAACATTAGGAAATTTTTTTATTTATCCTTTTATGACATCTAGGGATGTATAAATGGATTCCATAAAGGATGAGATGAAAGACCTACTATACCCAATGGAATATTATATTAAAACATATGTGAAAGCTTTGTTTGAAGAAATGATATGACCATTAGAGCATGTGAAGCCAACCAAACTGGATCCTCCAACTCCTTTTTTGATGATGAACATGTATTTTGTGTTGTATACCAGATATATCTTGGTACATATTTATGAGTAAAAGAAATAAAAATTTTGGGGGTTATGTACATCATAATCATGTGAATATAGGTCTTTTCAGAGTAATACTTCATTATATAAATGTCCCAAATTCTTTAATTTCATTTACAATATAGCTAGTTTCTAGAGTTGTAGATAATTTTGGTCATTTTTTACTTTGCCCATCCAGGATTCTTCATCACTTCACGTATTTTATATAAGTTTTTTTATTTTTATTGACATTTAAAATCATATTAATTTAAATTTATTCATATATTTATCTTATATAGGAAAATTTTTAAATTAAAATTAATTCTATAAATGGGATGAATGTTTCAGCAACCAACACCTTCATGTGCTTAAGAGTTAGATAATGTGATAAAAAGAATATCCCATGTTTATATTATCATGGATCCCAATTATAATTTTTCTATGTATTGTAATTTTTCAGGATATATTGTGAACTAAAAACATTTATATATATTTGTAACAGACATTTTAATTTTTTAATAACTCTTAATACCTATGTTATTGTTGGTTACCATATAATAAATTGAAATTATAGATTTACGACAACCCAGATATATCATACAAATATATTTCATATTTTATATTAAGATTCATTATATTACATAATCCCACACCAATGTATCATAATGATATTGTGTCATGAGAGACTACAAACAAAATTTTATTATTTTATGAGTGGTCGTCACTATCTCCCACAAATATCTTCTCATATATTACTGCTCTTAGGAATACCCTACCTACACATTCCATCATAGACTCAGGTAGCCCATGATACCCCTTACATTCTATCACATATATTTTCCCTAGATCATCAACTTTCAGGGTGTCAATGGTCATAATGAAATGAAAATAATTTTTCAACAAATCAATATCCTCCTAGATATAACTTCCTTGCTTAGGGAATATATAGTAATTCAAAAACGTAGTCCATGGATACCTCATCCCATTTCAGAAATAGAAATTGAAGCATCTAGAGAACACCATAATGTTTCAAATGATTTGACTTTATCTTTTGGTAGTCTTAATAGATGGATACATAATTAGAAATTCCATGCTTCATACCCACCAACCATAACCACTGTCTCATTTCATAATAAATAGATCTGAAATAACTATGAAAATTAAAAAAAATTGAGATCATTACTTGTGATGTTACAACATAGTAATTCCTATAAAATATTATATCACCTATATTGAGAGACCATCCCAAAATGTTCACCCTATCATATAAGGCTTCTATAATTCCTCTAAACTCAACATCCTGCTACTAAATCTATATAATATAATCAAGAATAGTTAATTGTAACTAAAAATAGGTAAAAACATTCCTAAAACATATTCCTAATCATCTATATGCCACACAAAAATACCTATAATGTTCCAATAGTCCTACGATTCCACAAAATTTTCTGATAGTATTTTCGTAGAACAATCCTCTATAATATCATTCACATTCCTAAGGGGATAGGAAATATTAAACTCAAAAATATGATAATATTCCACCGATTGACTCTGTATAATATTCAATTCTATAAAATAAATGATATAACTCACACTCTAATGGTTAGAGAATACTATTAACCATTCACAAAATATATAATCCTGCAAACACATAAGTGCATTCATAATGGTGGAAGTCTCTAAATCGAGAGTGGGGAAATTATTTCCATGCGGTTTAAGATGAACAGAAATGTAGGCCACCACATGATCTTCCTGCATAAGCACAAAATGCATAATAGTTCCAGAAGCCTAAAAAATTCAAATACCCCTAACTGGGATTAGTTAAGAACAAAATAGGAACTGATTATAGAATTATTTTTAGACCATTAAAATAATACCAAAAATATACATCCCATATGAAATTAACACATTTTCTAGTAATACCAGTCAAAGTTGATTCAATATTTCATAAATATTTAATGACCATTCGATAATAGCCAGCAAGAAAAAGGAAGCTCTGAATCTTAATGAAATGTTTCATCTATTCCTGTGAAAATACATATTTTACCTTCTCATGATCAAATCATGATATATGTTCCAATATAAGGTTCCTTAATAAATTCACTTCATTAATACAGAAAGTGAATTCTAAGATCATTCCATACAAACTATGACTTCTTAGGATTTCCAAAACCAACCACAAATGATGCTCCAAATCGAGTTTTGATCTCAGGTAAACATAAATATAATCTATAATCATATCCACAAATACTTTTTGATAATGATGGAATAAATGATTCATATAATCCATGAAAATTATAAGAGCATTAGTCAGTTCAAATTTTATAAAAAGATATTCATAATAGTCATAACTTCTTCTTAATGTTTTCTATGGTATATTAAACTATTAAACTCGGATATGATGATAAAATGACTAAAGATCAATATTTGAAAATCAATATTCCCCCATTAATATGGTGAACAAATGATCCACCTATGTTAAAAGGTAATAGTTCTCAATAGTTACTAGATTTAACATTCAATAGTCCACACAAAATAATAGTGCACTATCTTCCTTCTTGGAAAGTGCATTGGGTTTACCTTGAGAATCACTGTAAAAAAAACCCATCACCACCAAATCATCGAACTAAATCCTAAGATATTTTATATCCACTGCTTCCATATGTTATGAATTTATCAATATCAAAATTTTCCCTAAAACTAAGTCGATCACAAACTCTAAATCCCTATCTGGGGGAATATTAGAGACATATTATGAAATAACTTTTGGAAATTCCTAGACTGATGGGAATAAGATAAAAAAAATATAAGAATCATCATTGGCCTCAACTGTAACAGCAAAAAATAAAATCCAGAGATCTGAGTGGTAATGTCATAAATGACCTAACCATGGATCCCACACTCCCTAAAAAAATATTATCTCCAACCGGTAGTAAGAAATGATACATGTAGATTATGATAATAAACCACATCGCAATGAGAAGTTTACTTACACATCCTGTGGATGATGTCAATCAAATATAGATCAAGAACAAATAAAACCAGACTATCTATGCATCTTTTATTGATAACGCAAAAGATGTACAAATAAACCCATGTTATTTTCTCTACGAAAGAGCTTCATTAAACTCCAAAAAAGTGGGAATTATTCCAATTAGTCAGCTAAGAATATAAAAAAAATGGATAGATATATATATATATGAGTGGGAATGGTATCAATATGAAATTAACAACGAAGTAAGATGAAAACAATATGGTACCTCCCATAATCACATGATATACTTCAACTTCCACTAGAATATTGCCTACTGCCTGAACCTGCTACACTCCTAAGGACTATAGCTACAACCCTGAGGTATTTCAAATATTATACTATTCTTCAATATAATTTATAACTGACAATCCCTGACCTTATAAAGGAGTATACATGGCATAACTAAAATTTTATAGAAGTTTATTATTCCCACATCTATTACAAATATTTTCCTATGAAGTGAATCAATCCATAGTGTGTCTGACCATACCACACTGATAAAAATTATGAGGTAAAATACTAGCTATAACTAGAGGTATTGAAGAGGCATATATCCAAGAACCACCACAACCACTCATGTGGTGATCCTTCCACTTCCTCTTTTTCCTTGAATCATCACTGAAGATACTGATAGCAGGATGAGAAGTTGCATATAATCTAACTTTTATTTTCATATTCATATCATTCATCATATACCGAACCATTTTCTCTACAAAGGATGAATGAATCATTATAAATACCTATGATCTGATATCCATTATAAAAACCTCTAGGGACATATTTGATTTTAACTTTTAATTATTTAAACCAATGGTGGAAGATGAACTAGTTTTGAAAACATAGGAGTATGCCAACAACACATGCTCTCCTAGAAGCAAATATTGGAACTCTAGATACATAACTATCATCAGTGAATCAAGGTAATATTAATAGAATTATAAATTCTTCAAAAAATTCAATACAAGACCATATGCTTGTTATCATGTACCATTCAATTCCACGACATCATTTTGGGGCCCTTGACTCGATGTGTAGCACACATAACCAAGATACTCTTAGGTCTACATAATAATTCAAATATTTTATTGACCTTTTCCATCCATTAAATAGCCTATTGAGGTTTATTTTTACTCTTAAAGAATGGTGGATTATAATGCATTAACGACCATGATTGTTCTTTTTATACTCCATCACCTACAAATATCTCAATGATTGGGTTCTCGAATTTTGGTATGTTCTGATTAGAAACATGAACTAACCACATGATATCCTTGACAATGTTATGATCTATCATATGTCACCCTTTATGAGCATCAGTTTAACCCTCATGAGGATCTTAGAGAACACATTTCAGAGGAAAGTTGTTATATAATATTACAAAAAAACAACCATTCAATAGAAAATTCTCAAATAAAATTACAAAACCCATAATAAAAAATATAGATAAACATCATGAACTTAAAATAGGATGCTCACATCCCAACATCAAATGGTAACTTGTGTCTCATCATATAAAGGGCTTACCAAAAACTCATCAGAGTTAACCACTCATCTTCCAATAATATAATATCAAGTATATGAAAGATTACTTTACAATAAATTTGGAGGACAAACTAACTCTGATTCCAAAATGTAATTAACCGACTCAAATACCCTCTCAAACAAGTGGCTGGCCCAACCCATCACATACGAAATGGGAATTACCAATACTCATTATCTGGAGACTAGTTTTGTCCAATAAAAATTAACTAGATGTAATTATTTATCCTAACCCGAAGCATAAAACTTGGCACATATATACTATAAGAACAACATCGAAAAAGAAAAATTTATTATATAAATGAAATCAGAAAAAGGAAACCAAAAATATTAAGAGTAGAAACAATATCCAAGTACAATTCCAACCAAAAAGTACTCCTATAAATTGGAAATTGACTACTACATGTGATAATTTGGGTAGACTCCCAAAATATCACCACCATCTACTCAACACAACTAACAAAAACCTCACTACCTCATTATGGTTAACAAACATTCCTTACTTTGAATAGAATAACATGGTCTATGCACTGCCAAAGTGGTATGCAGGGTGTGATCTAACCAGATCGATAGGCCCCCAACATGTTCCATAATATGTCGCTGTAAAAATTACTCAAGATTTCTCATTTCATATAAATTATGGGATGATAAGAAGAAAATAATTTTTAATAAATACTGGTAAATATGTCCCTTTATTTATAATTCTAAAAAAGGAAGGTATATGAATTTCTTTAAAAATTTACATTAACATTTATCAAATGATAAAATGTACATATCAAATCCAAAAAAATACAAATCCAAAAGACCAAAAATCCATGCTTCGATAAATCACATCAAAGAACTCAAATTCCTTATACAAAACAAGTCATTTGAACACATGCCTATAGAGAAAAAGAACACCCCATGAGTGAACCCCATAATAATATTATGCAAAAATTCCCTAGAACAATCTGCATTGGGAGAATAGAAATTCATCATGGCCTAACATCCTGATGTAATATAAACATCACCACTAAGATGAACCTTACATATGCATGCCTAAGTCTCCCTATATGCTGAATTTGAAAAATAATTCCAATCCTTTGAAAATACCTATTTTCATTCAAAAAAAATATAGAAAACACAAATCTTATCAAAAATCCATTTAAATGAAAAAATTATTCATAAAAAATTAATTTATAAATCTATTTAATATAATATAAGAACTATAGTTCATTAGTATAGGCTAGTGAAAGAACCAACTACCTAAAACTTGGGGTCACACTTTCCAATAAAAGATTCTACAATAAGAATATCACAGCAATGAAAAAGGAGTCCCTGGAACCAATATACACATGTTAGGATTGATTCAATTTTAAATAAATTATTCAATAAGAGTAAAAAAAGCATACCTAAAGCACATACTCCATCTGCAACAGAACCAATGACGGAAATTTCACCCAGAACAAGATCGAAAATTGGATCTAGAGAGAAACAAAAGGGAAAAATAACTATATATCAACATGTCAAATAAATTAATGTAACCGAGATATCATAGTCAATGAAATGAAGAATAAGAAAGGCTTACCCCCCCACCCCCCCCCAATGGAGATGAAACCTAAATGCAATGGGGATAAAGTACCGAATAGATGAATAAGGATTGCACTCAGTCTCTCCAAATAACCAGAGATTCCATCAGGGTCGATATCCAATTGTTTGGAAGAATAATGGAATAAAATTTGAATCATAGGATTACCTAAAATCCTTGTCTGTGACATTTACATTGCATGTAATCCATTTACTCATCATGTAACCCTATATACTTGGATGTTCAAAAAAACTATCGCTTTTTTATCAAAAATTTACATTTTAACATTACATGACCTCAAATACGTACAAAAATTTTAATCCGTTTACAGATCATACGAGGCTGAGGGAATCTACCTTCTAGAACATACAAGTTGTTACCCCCATTACATAGTATGTATTTTTCTTATGTTCTCCCAAAACTATATATTCTTACATGAAAACCCAAATCGCCTCGGGTATCCTGCGATCATAGGGAGATCCTTCAAAATACATTAACACATGTATACATAGACACCATTAATTAAAAAAACATACATCCCCAATCATTAAGTCGTTTTATATAACAAATACTCATCATCCTCTAGAGTCACTAGATAGACCATATTAAAAATGAAAACAAGTACAGAGGAGGAAAATACATTGAAGAGGGTAACATGATGTTACAGTAAAAGTTTGGGAAAATATTATGTATATAAAACCATTTTTTATATAAATGTTAACTACCAATTTCATCAATATAGTGGATCAGGAAGTATCAGTAGTTTCCTATTATGGATCAGTGTGCACACGTTTCCTTTAGAGGATCAGGACTCACCGATTTCACATAGTATATCATTCCCATCCGCATATATCCCATTTTAATTTAATTAGATAAAAATAATTACCTAATAAAATTGAGAATTATGGAGGTCCCAACCATCACATAAAATCAACCATACTTATGTTTTCCAAAATATCGGAAAACATTCATCATATCATCACATCATAACTCATGTAAACAAAATGGGTTTTATAATCATTTCATCCATTCACCATATCTTAAACTGAGAAAAAAAATAAGTTTCATAAATATATCATCAACATTAACATAAACAGTCCATATAACTAATAAGGATTGGTTCATTCAATTGTATCCCCTTTAAAGCATAAGTAAGACAAAAGGATATCATCATATATGGAATTGTTTTTTGAAATATCAATTGGAACATCTCATGATGAAAAAATCCTTTTGACAATGAATAACACTTTATAAAACATAAAACACTTTCAAACCAATTTTATTTGAAAATAACCCTAGAATATTAGGAAGGAATATTTAATAATAATTGAATTCATCCCAAGAGGAAAATATCATTTCTGATTTGAAAAGCACATTTTGAAACATAAAAATATTTTCTAGAAAAAATCATTTAAAACAACCTTAGGCATTTTTAAGGGAATATTTAAAGATAATTTCTACCTATTCTTGATAAAAATAGCCTTTCCAGAATGAAAAATACTTTTTTAAATAATTTTTTTTCGCAATAATTTTCTTTCAAAATGACCTTTGAAACATATAAAAGAATATTTTAAACATTTAGTGGTCATTATAATTGGAAATTTGTTTCATTACCTGTGTGTTAAAATAAATATTCCATTTACATTTACAATAAAATAAAAGCATTTCTTATTTTTATAAATTCATAATGATTCGTTATAAAACACTATTTAAAAAATACAAAAAATGTGTACAAGTATTTAATAAGATCATTTGGGGAATTTTAAAAAATTAAATGTATTTTTTGAAGAAATGGTTATGGAATAAAAGGGGCTTTTGGATAGAAGATAAAAATTATATCATTTCTTATTAAAAACATTATTTTGAAATCATAAATGCATGAATAGAGGAAAAATATGGAAAAGCATGATTTCTCTTAACATAACTAGTGTAGAATAGATTTTATGATTTTAGTGAGAGATGGATCAAAATATTTAATCATCAAAAGCATAAATATAAAAAAAATCCTGATAAATTAATATATCATATCATAAATCCAAAACTACATTAGTTACATTAAATCATAAGACTCCTAAAATATGGTGTATAAAACCCGACCCCAATAACCCAATGACAATTCAGAATTAATTAAAATGGAATAAGATACAAATAATCACATACCAAAAGATCAAATAGTTTAGTAGTCTTTATAAAGTAGATACATACTTGAGTCTTTTATTTCCATTCAAAATACAAATTAAAACATAATTATTTTTTCGAGAATATCATTATTACCTCAATAATATCCCAACATATCATTTTTAGTACACTTACTTGGTTCTTGGGAAATAAAAAAACATAAGAATGTGTTAATATTATCAATTAGGGTAATCATAATCATTAAATATTAAATTTCATCAGTGATTATAAGAAGAGTATAAGGATATTACAGCATAATAAGAGTTCATGAGCGAATCAAAAAATACATCACACTCATAAATGGAAGATTTATTAATATATCTAGTGAATATATAAATTTGTTTCGTATCTAGGGACATAAACATCAGGGAATGCATATAGAACCATTTCAAAATGCTTAAAAATGGTATAACTATATGGTCAACATCCAATATACTTATCTAAAAAACATAATCATCACCCAATGAATCAATGTATTACCTAGGAACACCCATATTTTAATCAATATCAGACTCACTCGATGATATATGGTCTCACTAATTATATATGTTATGTTCATGAAAAAAACAGAATAAATTAAATTTATCAGGAATTTTATTTTAAAACACATAAAAACCCATTATTCATTTTATAAAATAATTAACCAAAAAAAGGGTTCTAGAAAAATATCATTGAAACATTATTATCCCGTGGAAAATAAATGGGTTCCATAAAAGTATCTTTGAAAGATAATGAACACATTAAGAATAAATGGGTTCCATAAAAATATCTTTTAAATTTAATTACCCAATGGAAAAGAAACGAGTTCAATAATAATCTATTTGAAATGTGATTATTTCATGTAAATGAAATTTTATCAATAAAAATCTAATTTAAAAAAAATCATAATCCATCCATATAATGATAGTATAATTATAGGATACCACCATTGGATCATAAGTAACAATAATGATTTTTGACATTTATAAATATAAATACCAATAAAATAAAATTAAAGGAATTTGGTTTAAAATAACCTTTCAATTTTGAATAATATCTTTTTAAAAACTAAAAATTAAAAAAATATTTAGAAAACACATTTCTTTATAAAAAAAACATACAAACATGTAAAGGAGGATTTCAAAATAATTTAAAATATTTAACGAGTAGAATATCATTTCAAGTTTGAAGGACACATTTTGAAACTTTTTTTAAATAATTTTCATTGAAAATAATGTTAAAAAATTCAAAAGAGTCTTTATATAATATAATGGTATTTATGATCTAAAAATTAATTGGTCTCATACACATTTAAACAAATATATCATCCAATATTTCATTACAATCTAAATGGGGTTTTTTTGAAAAAAAAGAATGATTCCTTTACAAAAATTTAATTTTAAAAATGGGTAAAAAATTATTTTTAAATAATTTTAAAAATTATAAATACTTTTTTCATGAAAATTTTTCAAAAATAATGGTTTTGATATAAAAATGGTATTAGACCGAATATATTTATAATTACATTTTTTTATAAAAAAGTTTTATTAATTATTTTATGTTCCAAATACTGAAAAATTAAACTATTGCTTGAAAATGAAAATAAGTTACATGGGAAAAACATGAATATTATTGATGTGTATTTCAAAATATTTCAACAATTTAGTGTTATTCAAAAATAATCCTCATAAATGATGAGATTGTAACATAAAACTCCTACCTTGTTGGTAGCATTGAACCGTAAGACTCATATAATTATAACAATAATTTAAACATAAAATAATATGATAATAAATAAATAAATTATATTACATGTCCAATATGTTTTATATACAACTCATAAACTAATAATAGTGAATATAATCACATAAATCACAAAGAAGGAAATTTGAGAAAAAAATACATTAAAAAGAACATATCATTGAAGTTGGGATTAATCAATGAATTGATTGTGTGTATTAAATGTAAATACACATAATAAATTAAATAAAACAAAAATAATAATTGTTAATTAATAAAAAAATATTATTATTACATTATCATTGATGAATAATTTTAACCAGATGAATGTAAATTTTGTTAATAAATCCATTACCTCATGCTTCATTTTGGATGAACATTATTTAACCTCATGTATAGTGTTTTTAAAAATGTTATTAATATATTAAAAAACTATATTAATATTTATAGTATCATATATTATGCTTTTATAATATATTATCACTTTTTCATCATTAATCATTCATTATTTTCATTGTTTCAAGTGTTAATTTACATGTTTTCAGATTCATTATTTGTTATGAAAGTTCATGTTCTTATGCATGTAAAATATTTTTTTCATATACATTATAATAATAATTAAATAATTAGGTTATTTTTACCTCAATTATACTTTTATGCCTAATTATTAAAGATGATTCTGAAAAATTAATAATGTTACGATGATAGAGACAGTTGCTCGTACGTACATTTGACAAATGTTTACATTTTTCAATGATCATTATGAAATGTGGTAAGTATTATTCAATAAATATGGAAAGGTCGTAAAACAATAAATTACATATTATTTATTTTAATGTACTTATATTTATCATCCATGTTTTTTGGTTTCTAAAAGAGAATCACATTGCTTCGTGAAGGCGTTAGTCCACAAGTAAATGAATGAAGTTATCATTTTTCAGTGTAAGAAAGAAAATGATATAATATCATTTCAAATTGATTAATATATCAAGAATTTAATAATTAATTAATTTATATAACATATAATCATGATTTTTATCCTTATTACCTTCCATGTAAAGTGTTAGTGAAAAAAAAATCAAATTGATTCGCAAGGAGTTAGTCTACCATACAAATGAGCTACATTACCATATCCCTTATAAATTGAAAAGAAAAATGTATATATTATTTAGTTACTGTAGAGGTATATTTATTTTAAAAATATAATATATATATATATATAAATTATATCCATTATCATACAAAACCATGCAAGGTGGTATTGGAATAACAAATGGCATTAGTTCGTAAGGTTGTATTATATTGTATAGACTGACTGAAACTTCTATTTGTTTTTATTTTCAAATAAATCACTTTTTGGGTTAGTGAGAACCTACAAACTCACCGGATTTCATAAAACATTTTATTGAATTGGAGATTATTTTAGGACATTAAATTACTCTAACATCATCTATATATATATAATATAATAAGAATATTATATCATCATCTTTTAATAATAATTGAATGATGGGGTGTAATAATTAATATAAAATCATGTTTCGAATAATGTTACCTCTTCTTCGGTAATTATCATTAGGTTTTCAGTAAAATCCTTCCTAATATGGATTTCAGACTAAAATAGGGCATCTAGGATGAGAGTACGGAAATTCGGAAGTGATTTGGGTAGGGTGGGGATTAAACTATAGGGTTTGATGGTGTGAAGAAGAGTGGGGATAGAGTGTCCTTTTATTATTTAGGTGATAGGAATAATTTTAATTTTTGAAAATGATGAATTACACTCATGTTTTATTCATGTAAGAAGGATCCAATAATAGACAAATATATATTATATAAGTAAAAAAGTTAAAATATGGCCATCCAATTGATTTTAGACAATTTTTATGTCCTTTAAACCCTTATCATTTTAGTTTAACCCCGGGTAAATAAATTATTACCATACCTTCGGTAATTCTATAATATGTTTTGTTATTATTTTTAAAAATACAAATTAATGTTTAGTCATAACAAAAAATTTCCAAAATCAAAATCGTGGCCAAAAATCCAAATTGAAAATACATCACCCAAACTCAGCATTTGAAAAACCTCACCCCGATTCAAAAATTCAAATTCAAACATTACATTCATACTAGTAAAAACACCCATTGATTCATGCACAACCAAACCTCTTTGTTCAATAATATCATGAACCACAATCCACCATAATCGATTCCCCTTAACATTTAACCATGGTACCACACTAGAGAGAAGACACTAGTTATCATCCAATGGATGAATCCCACTGAACCATCACATCAATACCTGAACCATGATGACAATCCATCATGCCAAAACCAAAAAAACACCTGTATAAATACAATCAATTTCTAGAACCATGAAAAACCACTAACCATCAACATTTGTGGAATAAATTGTCACACCACCATCTCCCACCATCATTTTTCCACATCAAAAAACCCAACCGAATCACTATAATTTCCTAAACATGATGTTCAAATTTTTTTGCTGAATTATGATAACATAAAAACAAAAAAAAATATTATTCTTAATAATAAAATTAAACGAACCTTCATTGAAATAACTCTAGGAATTGGAAAAGTTCTCCATAGGTCATGCTTCCAGGAATACCCTATCTTTCTAACAAACACATACCCAAACACCATTGGGATGCATTGCGCTAGGTCGTCCTAGGAGGGATCTAGGGACCTTGTATACAAAGAATATAAAGATAGAATATGACCTCCACAGTAATCTATGAATGAGTGAGAACGATTTTCCCCACCATGTTTCATAATCATCATGAAATCACTGGAAAAACAGAGACCACAACTCCAACAAAAATTTGAATCAGAAACCGAAGAGGTTGACAACACTATACGAGAGGAGCCCTAAACACAAATAGGAACCCACTTAAATCATCCAAGAAACCACCACCAGCACACTCATACATATGTGAAATTAGTACAAGAACATGAGAAAGGGTGGAATGATTATAGGTGGGTGAACTGATGAGAGAGGAAGTGGTTGAACCTCCCACCAACAAAACCCAAAACCTTTAGAGTTCCTTTTCCAAAAAAACAAGGTGGATTTTAGGATAAAGGTTCATTTGGTGAGAGAATATGTAGTATATAATTTCTTCAATGAAGTGATGGATATCAATCCCCCCAAAATTAATATAGAAGAATCATATTTCCAAAATAATATAGGAAGCAACACAATAAAATATGAAAATATGAAAAAACCAATATTGTCAAAAGATGCAGAATCTGAGTGGATGGACAAGATAATGAAAGATACAGAGGAATCATTGTGTGAAAAGAATCAATCACATGTTATAGAATGATAGATTATCATTCAAGATATATACTCAAGAACATGATAAACCTAGATGTGAATGAAGGGGAAGGGATGGATATAGAAGCGACATCCATAGAATATAAAGAAGATATATAAGAATATGACATCTGATTCTAGGGTAAAAAACACTGGATGGAATAGAGGCATGAAATATGGGTAGATATGGGAGAGAAGAGAGTAATCATCGGAAGATAATGGTATGTCAGTCCGTGGTAATTAATTTTACTATTTTCAATATTCAATTTGATCAAAAACTAAGATGATATTATTAGACAATATAAGTTATTTGGATTGAAAATATGAAATAAATTTTACCAAATTCATTTCTTATAAGTGGATAAATTTAATTTTAAATTAATCTTATCGAAATGATGATAATGTGGGTTTTAGATAGGTCTATTTTTCAAGGAAAATATGATTTTACATGAACTCTATGACTAATAACCTTATGTGTAATAACATCCTTCAAACAAGTTTGAACCATATCTATAATAAATAAATATTTATTATACTTCTACAATAGAACTAAACATATATATATCATACCATATTTTATTTACTTATGAAAATTTTTACCTATTCATTAACAATTATTTCTTAAAATAACTTCATGGGCAATAACTTCTATCTTTTTCAGGTAGGGTTTTTTAGTAATTTTATATTGATCTTGGTTCAATAATATCCATAATTTTATCCATGATATAAATATCATATATATTCATTATATATTTATTTATAGTGATCTAGAAATGTTATTAAGGGAAAATAATATACACCATTCATAGAGACGGTAGGTCAAACATACACATTATCGTTGCTTTAATTTTATCAAAAGATTGAAATAAATAAGGGTATATAATATATTAACAATATAAAATAATAATTATGTAATATATATCACATATTTCTCATTAAATCTTTTATTATTACCTTCCATTTAATTTTTCTTGACCAACAAATCCCATCGCTTTGGGAGGTGGTAGTCTGACATACACACAACCGATGTTATCATATCACGAAATAAATAGTAAGAAGTTACATGTGATGTAAAAATTTACTATGTATAATTACGTTAAAAATTTAATATATACTACTTTATTATATCCTTGTTACCGTCTAATTAAAATGGAAAATATAAAAAACAAATCACATAAGTTCGCAAGGCGGTAGTCTACCGTACACACAAGTGAATTTATTCTTTTCCAAAGGGTTGGTTGGTAAGAAGTTATATGTGGTATTATAAATAAATAGGCATAAAAATATCTTAATCATTAAATAGATATATTATATCCACCATTATATCCATTTTTTATAGGTGGTGACGGAAAAGTAATAACATCGGTTCGCGATGCAATCATCCTCTATACTATCAAAGAATGATTTTGTATCCCATTTGATTAATGAAAATATGTATATTGGTTATGAAATCAATAAAATAATACCATTGTATATATTATTTATTATTGTTATTATATTATAATATTTGAATAGATTTTTACAAAATTATAAGATGATGTAAAACAAAAATTCATTGCTAAAAACATAAACTCTTTATCAAACAAACTCATTATGTTTATCCTAAACCCTTCTTATATATAATGTTTTATATAAAAATTCATCAAATTGGTGGGGAGGGAAGTAAGAATGTCATTTGGATATGAATTGTCTTATCTAAATGGAATAGATGATGTGAAAATAAGGGTAGAATTGGTGTCCTTTTAAAAGAGAGGTGAGTGGTATACAAAAATATTTTTAAATGATAACAATTACCCTTGTTTTACACATGATACAAGGCTAGAAAATGGAATATTACATATAATATAACATATAATGTCTAAAACATTCCCTTAAATGGGGTTTTTACATGTTCTTAACTCATTTTACCACTTGTATTAATAATTTAACCACCTAGAAAACATGTTTTAACCTTAACCGTTGTAATTAATTATTAATAATTTTACAATGAATTATAGAAAATAATTAATTTTACATTATTAGGAAATATAAATAATTATTATCGCAAATATTTAATTCATTTTTCCAAATTCCTTTCATATCATGATGAAAATTTAATTTAATATTAATTGCAAAGATGTGATGAAAATAAGAGTTTTCCAAAGAGAAATATTGGAAATGTTTGACAAAAATTATATGAAAATTCATAATGAAATTTATTTCAATTACCTATGATATATTAATATATATATATATATATTAACTAATTATATATTTAACACCATCATAAAAATTGTAATTTTTTAACATGATATAAAAGTAATTAAAATTCATAACAAAAACCTGAATGTTTCACTACATGTTGAAAATTTTTTGTTTTTAGAAAATTCCTTGAAAATTGAAATATGATAATTTTGAAATTATTATTCATAAATGAAATTAAAATTTTCTAAATAATTATAAAATTTGAAAACATTAATTTTAAAATAATTCCACAAAATTGGACAAAACATCATTTTATAATAATATAGTTTTTGAATGTTAAATTGAATTTATTCTTGTCTCTTTTCTAAAAAAACAAAAGATGAATTTTAAACATTTTATTGAATATATAATATAGAAATTTGATTATAATAATTCACCACAAGTGATATGTTTATTTTTTTGTGGTAAAACAAGTTTGTGGGCATAAAAATTCTTTTTTAGAAAAAGATTTAATTTCTAATTTGACAGTTTTAATTATAATTTATAATTAACTGGTTACCACAGAATTAATTTTATATAACTTTTCATTACATATATTATCATAATTTAGTTAATAATATTCATACCCATCGTTCCAACATCTAGGTGATAACTATCATAATAAATAATAATATTTTAATAATATGTGATGTTTCGTTTAAAATTGATGTTGCTTAAAAAATGTGAAACACGGTGTTTCATGTAAAGTATGCTAAAATAATATTCTCATGTAGTTAAAGATATGATAAGTATAATGTGTAATGAAATCTCTACGCATTTTTGTCCATAAGGAAAAATATTAACAGAATTAAATGAAATTGAAAAAAATATTTCATTAAATCTCAGGGTGTTAAGATATTAAATCTCCAAAAAAATATGATTTGTAGTCATATAGTTATTAATTATATAATTATTTATTGATTTCATATTGGGAATATTTAAATTCATAATTCGATACACAATTTAAATAATTTATAAACCTCATAAAACCAAACTATAAATGTGTAGTACTTGGAATGTGTAAGTGTAAAACCTATAAGGATTGTCCATACGATCTAAATTAATTATTACAATTGAAAACAAAGCTGATTTGTTATATATATATATATAATATAGGAAACATATTTTGGTTTGAATTCTAATGATGCATCACTCTTGGATTAGATATTTTCAGGTTTATGCGATTGTGTTTAATTGATTTTGGATTCATTTATGATTGTTGTCTGAATTAGGCCTTTAAGGATCCTTGTTCAAGATAACCTATTCTAAAACAATAATTAGATAACTTTTATGGTCAACTAATTTCTATGATTATGTGATTAGTTGGCCCAAAACTTTATTTTAGTATAACAACCCAAACTTATGTAAATATCACATAGAAACCAGATTGATTAAGTACTGCAATAAAAATATTCTCTAATTAAATATACTATGGTCATGAAATTTTGAATAAAGAGAATTAGAATCCATAAATAGAGTTGATATATTCTAAACCATGAATAAAGAATGAAATAATACCTAATATGACTTCCCCATAATATTATATCACTCTACGTAGAATGAACAACTCTTTTATGTTAAACATGATAAGAATGAGAAGAAATGGAAACCCCAAGAAGAGTGGTGGTGATGATTGGAAGCAAAAAAGTTACACGGAGGTGCATGAATCTATGTACCTCGTCTTCCTTGTATCCCAAAGATCAATGATTTCCCCTATTGAATAACCGTAGGATGAATATATATTCCTCCACAATGGAAACCATGTATCTTCATGTAAAAATAAAATATTTAACAGGTGGTTTACAATGTAAATGTTTTTCATTTCATGCAAGATGTGTTTTTGTACATCTAAATTTATTTTTAAATACCAATAATCTCATGATATTAATTGTATAAACTTCATGAATGATCTATCTACCTCTTCATTAAGGGAATGAAATGATCTATGGTTCCATCATCTACATTTCTAATTCTCCCAAGAAACACATGACGTGAGTGAGTGTCATCAGTTGAAAATTTCCATATGTAAATTCAACCATTATGGACCCACTTCAATCTAAATCAATTACCTAGTAGAAAACTATGATGTGTAGAATTATGGATTGAAATTGTTTTATCTCCTTTATTATTCTCCATTCGTTGCTTTTCAAAATATTGGTTGTATCCAACCATGACTAAAATAAAATATAGTAGACTAGATATTTGTTATATTATTCAATTATTTACATAAAATAATTTATTAAAACATCATAATATACATGCATGAAATACACATATCTTGTCTCTCAATAAACATTATATTTTATATAAAAACACAATCATTCATGGTTTTATACACAAAACAATTCATTTAAAAGTATTTTTTATATCTGAGTAAAAAACTATAGTAAATTATATATTTCAAGGATTAGAAAATATGGATATTGGGTGTTAGATTCTTCTATTCCTTGAAGGTAAATAAGAACACTATAATAATGAATTAACATCTATTATAATATATTTCCAACTAAATCTATAGTTAATTGTATATGTGAATGATTTGAAAATATTGATATTGGTTGTTGGTATCATTCATTCCATGATTGGAATGATGACTAATAAAATTATGAACACATATTTTTTATAAATCTAATTGTAATTTTCATTTCATATTATTTGTATTCTACACATATGAACAGATGGTATATTATTGTTTCGCTTTACTGGGTGGAGTTTGTAAAAATTGTAGTAAACTGCTAAAAAGATATGTTTTATTACTTTTTTATAAATTCATAAATATTAAATTATCTTTTTATTTTGGTTTTTTAGTTAATAAATGATAATATAGGTTACAGTAATATTTTAATAATGTTCAGTTATCAATAATGGATCAATATAAAATAAAATGTTCAAATGTGAAGGTAAATTAATTTTATATTTGATAATACTCATTTTGTATTGCATATATATTAAATAGTACTTTTAAGGTAATGTTCCAAAACAACATTGTAATATTCAAATAGGATATGCGGAATGTGGTTATTTTTTTTAATATTAATGTTTGATATTATCATAGCCTAGATAATGATAGATATTCATAAGGTTAGTTCCATTAAAATTGTTTAGTTTTAAAATTATATTTTATATTTTATTTATTTATAATATTCACTGTTATTATAGGTTCTAAATTATATTTGGTTTTATATAAATAAATACATTTCCAACCTTATAAACCTATTTCCAAACAATTTTCTAGGTATGATTAATTTATATATATTTACCATATATAGTTTTTTATTTTGATTAATGATTTAAAATTGAGTATTCTTATTGATTTCAGTATGTTCCTCGTATATTATGTTTTTTATACTCAAAATCATGTGAATGGAATTTAGGGAGTCAATTTATTCTATTTTTTTAAAAAATAAATACTCTATATTGTTGTTTTATAAAATCAACATTTGATTTAAAAAATTATTTTGATGTTTTTTTTTATAAAAACCGACATCTAATGCCATATATATAACACATTAAACTTCATATTTAAAAAAACATACATTTAAAGTGATATATTTTACTTTATACTTTTTTTATAAAAAATACGTCGAATGAAAAAAATTGTACATTCAATGTGGGTTTTAGAAAATAAATTGCCTAATTTTTTTCAAAATAAAAGATTATATTAAGACTTTTAGAATTGGTTTAATAAAAAAATATTTGTTTTATTTTTTAAACATCAAATTAAAATAACTGATGATAAAATAATAATTTTTAACCATTGAGGTGTAAAAGTCATTTTTTAAATGGAATTAAAACAAAAAAACTAATGTTAAATGGTTTTTTCAAGTAGTGAGAAGCCAAAGTCATTGAGGAAATCACAGATTCCAAACACAAACACTATAGTATAAGGATACTATGGTAACTTTATAGTGTATCGAATTGAAATTACATTCTGTGAAACATCATTGAGTGATTTAATACTATAATAAAATTTTTTTCATAACAGTGGTTCTAAATGAAATAAAGAGGCCCCCAATTGTCAATGCAAGAACTAGAGATATGTCCAAAGGTAAATTTGAGTAATGGATACAAAAATTACTCTAAATTAATCAGTGAATAATATTCCCAAAATCCATGATTTATTCATGGTACTATGATATGAAATAATTTACTATCACAAAATCAATTATGATGTGAAATAGAATCCATAAATATGGGTGACGAAGCATGAGTTTTAATAAAATATTTTAGATGAAGAGTCAAAATCACAACTAGTTGAACATCAAGAATTAGTATCCCAAGATGATTCATGTAGGAATGAAACAAAAGTATATAAAAATAATCTAGCTTAGGAGAAAACCATTCAGGTGGTTTTCCACTATAAAAATAATAATTAATGGTTGTGAAAGCACGAGAGGATGTTCAAATAATCCTTGAATGGAATATATAGTGTCACTGTTAAAGCTAAAAGGAATAGTAATATTTGATAATCTATGGTTGTGGGGTTTTCGGTGTATTAGTGTAATGTATATAAAGGAAAAAATATTCCTGACACCAATTTTTTATTGTGGGAATTTGGGAAAAAATTTCTGAGGAGGGGAGATCATAAAACCTATGTATCTTCCTCCCCAAAACTGATAGATGAATAACAAAACTAATATTATATTCTAAATAAATTTCAAACAATTCATTCCATATAAAAAATTATTAATCAATAAATGGTGAATCTCAAAACTCTCAATGTTTAATATCTGAATAACTAAAACCCAAATAAACACTAGGATAAAATAAATTAAGCCAATCATATTTCACAAACACATGATTCAGGGATAATGTCTATATAGATAGGCTTGTGGGTTGGTATGGGAACATGTTTCATCACATAACACCATAAATGAGCTACTCAGATATGGGAAAGTTTTCATTATGGGATAGATCCTGAATGGGTATAGGCATATGTACCATCACCATAACACCCAAGTTATCCCACACAGGTTTGGAATATGGTCTATTTTTTAGAATAGATTAAGGGAATGAAATGACATATATACCATCCCCATAACAATAATTCTCACCCACCTATATGAGGATGAAATTAATTAACATGATGATAACCATAATGCGTAAAATATTATAATGAGGGTTTCATTGTCCAGGAGGGCTTGAGTTTGCTGAAGATGCCCTTATGAACACCATATGGATGTATGAACTGAAGTATTCAGAAAGGAGTGATCTATATTCTTCCAATGATGAGGGTCCTAGTTATCATTACCTGAAATTTTCTAGGGTTATATGGTGGGGACCATAGGTTTTGGGTCAATGGATGGTGGCCCTAACATTTTCATATGATATTTGTGGAAAGGTTTAGTTGCTGAGTACTCATATTTCTCCGAAGATACCCATTAGGGGTTTTCAACCAAAGAACATCCATTATTCTTTTCATTAGTTTTATGTACTCTTCTTGGACTATTATATCAAATGGATTAGGTTCAAAAAAAATAACCATTACATTTTTCAAAAATGAAATGGAATACCCTTATATTGAAAATCATTATGATGCACGAAGGATCAATATCAAATGTATCAAATCAACATGGATTACTAAATTATAGATTGTGTAAATAATGACTCAATGAGGATTTAATTCAGGATAATGAATTGGGACATGTTTTTTATGACCAAAAATAATATATGAAAGGTGGCTTCTACTATTATTTTTTCTTGGTCTACTGATATTAAAGGATATTTTCCTTAGAATAAGAGATTTTGGTGACTAGCATGGCCATTTATGGTGTAAAAAACAATTACCATCAAAAGGGTCCCTTAAGAGTCCATTACACTTGTCACTAACCACCATGGAATAATTATGGTCATTCAAACACTTGTGGTGTGATATTTAATTTTGGAAAAAGGATATTCAAGGAGAGTTTTTTCACTATAAAATTTATTTTTTCCTACTCTAAACACATTTATGTGGTGAAAAAGTTATTATATTTCATTTCAATAACTATTTATGATATAAAAGGACTCAAATATTATATCTCATAATTTTCAAGGGTGATATAGTTGGGACAATATGTTTTTTCTTGTTTATTATGTGCTCTAATTTTTTCCTAGGGCATGGATGACTTAGAAAGTGAGGATTTTATTTTTTTTCTTAAGTCCCCCTCTATGGCCATTTAACATGAAACATTTTGGTAGAATTTCCCTTGATGTTTATGGTAATGTGATAAGTTACCATTGAGATATATATTTCACAATCATATAATATTGGACAAAAAGTGTGACAATATCTATAACAAGAACCATGAAAAATATTTTGTGAGGGAGAAACCAATTATAGGGTTGGAAATATCATTTAAGGGTTGTATATTGTTTAAGTTCCTGATTCTTGGAGAGCATTTCAATAAAATTAATTTAATTGGAATAGTATCTAAAACAGAATACCTCTTTATTTAAATACTTATATAATAAAAATTCATCTAACATTGAAGGTGTTCAAATTTATTTGATTATTGAAGTTATGGAATGTTTAAATCAAAACACGAACTATTCAAATCTAAGGATGCTGATATGGATTATGTAAGGGACAACTTTAAATCATATTCAAATAAATATTTCTATTGTGATGCTTTAAAGGTGTGTGTGGATTATAGGATCTTATTATTTGGATAAGAGATTCCTTTTCGTAATAGGGATATGTTCTTTGGAACTAAAACATTAACAAGGAAATTCATCCTTTATAGTAGAGTACACCCACTATCATCCATCATGTAGGATTTATGAGGATTAATACACTTGTTGAATGAAAAATGTACGGAAACATAGGATATTGAAGGACATTTATGGCAAAATAAAATATAAACAAACTATATTATGTACATGTTTAGGGAAAAGGACATGACATGTCATGGCTATAAATTTTTTTATATCAGTGGGACCCGTTTTCCTAGATCGGGTTCTTCCATTTCAATAGAGTGGGATACAAAATCATTGATCTTTCTCTTTATAGTTTATGATTTTCCTCAATAATGGGTAAGACAATATAGCAATTGAAGAATCTACTTTTTCTCAAGAATCCCTTTATGAGATTTAGATGTGATATTTTTCCATATCCTTCACTTATAGTTTAATCACGTCTTATTAGGATTTTTCGAGTTATAGATGTTATGGTTATATAGATTTTACTAAATAGTAAGTCAGCTTACTCTATAAAAATGGGGAAAAACACATCATTATGGAGATCCCAATTCTTGGGTAAACTTTCTTGTAAAAGGGGTGAATATATTTAATGGTCATGATGTTCAGACTACACGTAGTTTACATTAATAACATGAGACTATTTTATACAATATTAAAAATCTCTATTTAATGATCATGTCTAATTCACATGCATGTAACAATGAAGGTATTCAATTCATCATGGACCCACATATTGAGGAATGTGTAAATCACAACATGGAGTTCTAAAATCCATGGGTGATGATTTGGAACACACTGAGGATGGCCTCAGATCATATTTAAAAGAAGGGCTCTATTGTGATTGTTTTCAAGGAGTATGGAAATTATAATCTCTTCTCCTTTGGATGATAGAAGATTATGTCTTTCAGGTACACATTTGGTGGATCTAAGACATTCCCAAGCATATGAATCCTTTAGGGTCAAATACACTTAAAACTAATTACCATGGAATATATTTGGTGATTAAAACACATTAGTAATGAAGTATTCAATATAGAAAATAAGATATTAAAATAATTTTGGAAGACAATAATGGTTACATCATTCTGTGATGAACATATTCTAGAAGAATAGAGGTATGAGATGAGGTTTTGGTCATCACCCATGATATCTCCATTTAATATAAATTTATTTTTGGTTATTTTTTATGAATCCATTCAATATTAATTGATTATATAGAAGTATTGTGCATAATATTAATTTTTATTATTATTATACTAGACGTGTATTTTATTCAGTACCAAGGAAACAATGAAACTAAAGAATCTAATGTAACTCTGCACCGAGATCCACAGAGTAATGTAATGAACACATATAAATGATGAGTAATTTATTAAAGATTAAATACAAAGAAAATTATACATAACTAAATTTAGATATCTCATGATATTGAATGATCATGGGAGGTTCAGTAGGTAAAAAATTGATGATCCAAGGAAAAAGAAGATTGTTAAGCTGGAAGAACACTTTAAAAATAATGTTCTCATCACATGATGTGAAATTTTACAAGTTGTGTATAATTTAAAGGTTTTGAATATAATAAAAATTAATCGAAGTGAATTTCACTTTTTTTATGGTGTGGCACATTTGTGTCATGTCATGAAACTGTCTAAAATTTTCCAAAAACATATACAAATCATGAACTACACTGTGAATCTTTTATGGGATGAACATGAAACATTATATAATCATTACATTACCTGAAATTGTCATAAAGATAACAAATGGAGACTTTCATCTTAACATGAATGTGGAGAAATTTATTTTGACCCATGGACAATGTTATATTATTAATTTTGACCCAAGGATTCATAAGGATGACATAAATATTATTTATATGAATTTAATCAATGATATAGATCATTCCATTCTAAGGATGAGGCACGACCACCAGGAAGAAAAAATAGGGTTCTAACCCACACATATGCACTGATAGGTTTTATCATTTACGTTTTTATTTTCATTTCTCTTCATTAATATAAAATTTGATGATTTTATGTTTAATTAAATTATTTTATACTAATTATCTTTTGTTTATTATATCCCCTATGATTTTGGGTTTATTTTTTCATTAGAAATCATCTAATGATGATTGGCTAAACTCGTAGGGGGGAATTTGTCTAAATGGGTGTCTGCCAAATATTTACATTTCATAATTAATTTGTGTGGTGATTTTTTTAAATTAATATATATTTTTGATTTAATTTTATCATATATTTTATTAAAATAGGGACCGTGTTTCTTTAATTGTTGATAAAAACCATCCTAATTAAGATAATGAATTCATGACCTTTGAATGGGATTACTCTTCTAGAATTTAAATTTTTTCATAATGACGTCATGTTATTTTAATTCATCAGATATAATTAAGTGATATTATAGGGTTTATTGATAGTTTTTTAATATCTTTCCAATTAAACAAATATTATTGATTGTATATCTAATGAGTATTATTGTTTGGAATGTGAAATCATGATTTCTTGTTAGCCAAACCACCCATGGATATGAGTTCCCCAATTTTCAACGGTGTCTTGTGGTTATATTCCCATTGACTCAAACATGGTGACTTAAATTATTTATTTTTCATTTCCTGATTTCATGTTATATGTGTAATTTTTTCTGTGTTGGTGTTACAATGAATGTTCCAGTTACTGTAAGCCAATATTTTTTAACCATGTTTAATTTCCATTTGAATTATTTGATTAATTAGATTATTATTTATTTTATTTTTTTTGTCTACCAAAATTTTTACTTAGTCAGCACATAATATTTAGTTCTCATCTGAATAATACCTAATAACTTATTTGGGTTGGGATATCATTAGAAATTATATTGATCCGAAATTCGATCGCATGCGTGAGAGAATAGTAAATCACACATGATAAAATTACAAATGAATAATTATTTTAATTTAAATATCAATATTTCGTATGAAATATCATTTATAAATTCATTAATGATACCTAATATGTAATCTCATGAGATCGAACAAAGTCATATAGAAACATTGACTTTTTGAGAAATGGTTTATTGCATTTCACAAAATGATTTTATGAAACAATGACACAAAAATTATCCATCAATTCCAAAATTGAAATGATGGATGATTTTTGTGAAACGTAAATAATTTTTTTTCATTAAATCCTAAAATATAATCCAATAATAAATTTATATGAAACTCTAACCCCAATATCTACAGAGGTACAGTAAAGTTGATGTGTGGGGTCCATCCCATAGAGATTCGTGAAAATAACGCCGAACACTCCAAAATAAAGGTAATGTAACACTATTTCATTTATATTTATTTAAACAAATGACAAATATTAAATAAATGAATTAAAAGGGAAAATTAAACAAAATGGAGAACTGGTTTGCAGGGGTGTTTTGGCTAAGAAAATCCAAACTGCACTTGAAAACAAAATACTCAATGGTTATGTAATCAATAATATTAATCAAATAATATAGATGGTAAAAAAAATCAATATACCCTAGAATCTCAATTCATGGTTTTAATATGAATTAAAAAACTATAATTCATTAAGATCATACTACAATTAGAGAAGAATAATCATATTCAATGGCCAAGAATTAATTTTCATAATCATGTTGGGTTTACAACTCTATTAAAAAAAACATGGTCTATGACATAATAAAGGGTATGATTAATGTAAATCACAACAAAAAAACAATTTAAAAATCATTACACATGTAAATTCTAAAATAGAGAAATTTGGTAGACATCCATTTAGAATGATTCCACTCCCCAATAAGTTTTTCCAATCATCATCAAGAGATCGCTAATGAAAAATAAACCACAAACATTAGGGGAGAGAATATTCAAATTATAATGAGGGGAAAATAATGGAATTAAACTATAAATCATCAGATGATAGATAAAATAATTTAAAGGAATACAATAAGAAAAAAATATAACCAATCTATACAGAAAACTAGGTGGGAACCCTATAGAAGCCTCTTAGTTGTTGATCCTCATGGATAGAATTTAAAGATCTATGTACTGGCCAATACATATATAAATAATGTGGAATTTGACTATAAAAATAACTAGTTAAAATATAGAAATAAACATTAGTCTATAGGTCAAAATAAATATTTCTGTTTCCATAATATGTAGAAAATCACTATTTAATTGTTTGTCCAATATTTTCACAACATTTAAATATTATTATACATTTAATTTTCATATTTAAAAATATTCACATCCTACTATACAATGTTCCTAAAATTCTTCAAAAAATATCGAGGTGTTGCAGCATGAAACATGTGAGCATTAATTATGGGGATTTTTTCCTCTTCACGACCTATAAATGATTAATTATATATAAATTTCATACTTTTCAATGGGTACAAATTGTGTAAAGTGTATTTCTTACTTCGAATGCTCTATTTTTTTATGTTTCTTCAAATCTGTTCCTTTTAAACCTTTTTTGATCATCCAGCATCAATTAAAATATTTATTAAATGGTTGTCAATTTCTCATTGTATTTAATCATTAATCTCAGCTTCATCATTTTTTCCTTTTTGCACCACACCGCTTTACGGATACATATGTAGAACATTTATATTCATAAATAGCCTTTTCATTCTTGTTATTTCATGAAATAACATTCCTATATAATAATTAAGAAAACATAAATATTAGGCATAGATCATATACTTAATAAATTAATATTCATCTAATTCACATAAAAACAACATCAATATATAGATTTGAAATATGGATATCAGTTCTGACCCTCATTTTAGATTACAGATTCATATTTTTTGTTGAATTGTATTGAGGGAATATTGTGACACATATTTTACTATAAAAATAATGATATTCTAGGGAAATTTTCATATCCATTTTTCAAGGTTCTTAGATCATCATTTTTGTAGTATTACATCATAAGATATTGAGACAACCTCTAATTCTTTGAAATTTATTTTATAGTAAAAAATATAGTTGAGAATATAATATAGGATTTGGGAATCACTACGTATTATATTAGAAAAAGAATAAATCCATGTGAAGTTATGATATCTCCTCAAATAGTCAGACCCAGGTGTGAAAGGAAGAATTATATGATACAGATCTACATCCTATACAAAAGATAAAACAAACATTATTTGGTGTCTAGAAAATGAGAAAACCCAACATGAATGTGTGAGAATTCTAATTCTATGATGGGGTGAGGATTTTGATTGGTATTTATAGATGAGAATTATATAGAAGATATAGTAACCAAAATATATCTTATGATGATATAAATAAAGTAACACATTGTTTTGATATTTCCTATATATAATTGGCTCATGGTAATATATTATTTTGGAAATATGGTAAGGGGATATAAAAAGATAGATCTTAATATCTTATACTCACAATATAAGAACCTATAATGTTACAAGAATTTGGGGATTTTCATAGGATAAAAGATATGGGAATCGATTCATATCCCAAGATGAGTAGAATAAATCACTATGTAGTTTCTATAATAAGATGGAACATTTTTTGTATAATTAATTCGGTGAACCATGGAATTTTGGTCTGCCAATGTAGTCATAGACTCTATATTTATAATGGAAGAGAATAGATATCCCTATGTTTATCAATATCTTTCAAATAATGAAATAATTTTTTCTAATGGAATATATCGATAGGCCTAGGATATGATATCCTTGTGTTAGTAAATATCCTATGAGGATAGGAATCAATCCACACATAATTCCTAAATGAAGAGTTAATTTTACATTAGAGATATTCTATGTGCCAATTTACTCTTACACTAATTGGGATCTCACATTACAATTTAGTGAAATGAAATTTAAGGTTTGAAATATGTAAAAAACAATTATGATGTTTAACATTAGGATGGATGGGAGGACCTCCCTCCCTAATTGCATACAAGATGAGTCTTTCTTATACCAATGAATATATTCAATTATGACCTCAAATATTTCTTTAGTGATTATAGCTATGAGATAGGACTATTTATGTTGCCCAAGTGTTCCCGATGAGGAATGAATTAACGTTAAGTTTAATGTACATTAGTGAAAACCAATGGGACCCTCACACAGATCTAGCACCCATGTGAATTGAAAGAGGTTTATTTCCACGAGGATTCAAGTATTGGGTTTTAAAACAATAAAAAGATAAAATTGATAAACTAAATGATAATACAAATTTAAAAATTTTGATCCTTTTTTTTTGGATTCATCTAGATTAAAAAACCTAGTTGTGAGTTTTTTTCCTAGAATAGTGTTTGGATGGGTGACCTCCTTGGAACTTCCAAGGGTGTGTACATGTGATGATACAAATCACTGGAAATAACATGCATATCCATAAGGGGGGCAGGGGTTACTATGTATCCCCTAAGGATAGTAATCAACCCACAAAAAGTTCTTATAAAATGGTCCTCACACCTATCTTGATCTTATATGTGGCCAACTCTTCAGTTTCTAAACATGGATCAGGATCAAATGTATTTGATTGGGTATAGTTTATACTCCAAGAATTTTGACAAGGGTCATTATTTCATGTCTGAAAGAAATCCTATAGAATATTGGGAACTTTTATTAATTTAAATTCCATAAATTTAGGCTCAATATAGTGTAGTTTAACATCTTTTGATTAGGAATAGTGGGGGATATGGAGTTTAGTGTCATATAGATAGGAATGTGTTGTGCAGTTTAACATTGTATAGCTAGGAAATATTTTGATAACATTAGTTCCCAGTGGAATGGAATTTTTATATACATTTTAATGTATGGAATCTAAGACATTTATTATATATTTTATCATCATGTGACTAGGATGTTTAAGGGCGTTTTATATTAAATTCGTAAAAGTTGTACTAGGTAATGTAGTTTAATGAAATGTGGTTAGGATGTTTTATAAGATCACTAGAGGCCTAAAAAATATAATTTTTTCTATTATTTTAAATATCATACTTCTCATATTTTTATTATATAGTTTAGCATCTTGTGGCCAGAACATTTGAGGGTTGTACATGATAAATTTACACATCTAGGAATAAAGATTTTAGATTATCGTAAGGTAACTAGAATATATTCCAAGAAATTCAGAGTCATATATAATGGAATTTTTCCATAAAATTTTAAATCTTATAGCTTGAAATTTTATTGTGTAGTTTAGATTAGTGTGACCAGGATGTTTTAAGGAGGTATAGTTTAAATTCACATTGAATAGACTGTGTTTTTTAAATCAATTTCATATTTTCATTATGTATTCTTAGTTATTTATAGTCCTGTGAAATAATTTTTTTCTGTGTTTTTTAAAAATTATAATCGTATACATATATTTTGATTTGTAACATCTAAGATGTTAGTGAACTAGTGAAAAAGTCATGAAAATATCTTCATGATATTACTTGAAATATTGATAGTTTTGACAAAATACCTATTAACTATGTTACAGAGTAGTCACCATTGGATGAAACATGATATATTTTATTTGGTCCATCGCATTATGGCATAATATTTAGAGGATTCTTCCCTTTTATCATAAAATATTTGAGACATAATACTAGATATGCCTATATTAAAGAGTGGAGGTAAAAATTCTTATTGAATTATCTTATTATACAATTATGAGGTATTTCAACCATTAAAAACATGTTTAACCTTTTCTCATTGGGTATTTCCAACTCTGGTAGATGTATTTTAGACTACTTGTCTTCTAGATGGACAATTTTTTATAGAAATAAAAATCAAGGGTAGCTAAACCGCAATGATTTGACCTAATTTTGTCCAATAAAAATGTATATATGGGTTTTATTTCATATTGGTGTGGGATGGGGTTTTCTAATTCCTCGAGGCATGTAAGAGTTTATATAAAAAATATTTCTTATCTTATTCCACTATTTTATAGGATTTTTGGTATATTTTTGTTTTTAATTCTCCATTTAATGGTAGTGGGATGATTGGTTGGAACAAATATTATACTATTGAAAAATGTTTTTCAACTCAGGAGGTTATATTTTTTTTAAATAATACAATAATATTTTTTAAAGGAAACAAAATCTACTAAAAAATTTTAACTTTTGGATGTTGATTATAGATGTCATATATAATTCCTTGAGGGATATTTCCTTATCCCATTATGATAATAAATCAATGGATAATGGGATGTACTTGGACTTCTTAACTTTAGATTTGGGATATGGCCTCATGAAATCAATTTCCCACATAGAAAATGACCTAGAGTATTTTGTATTGTGTAATAATTATAGGGTTTGATGAGTAGAGTTTGAATGTATTTTGAAATAATTAAACATCCTTACAAACTCAGTGAAATTTTGAATAATTTAATTCTACAAATACCCAAGTCTTGTAACATGATGTGATAGTTCAGTCCCTCACAGATAAGCTCTAGATGTTCTTGAATGGAAATCATTTTTAATAATGATTCTATTACTTCTATCTATGCATCAATGTATTACACTATTTTGGTGTAAATTTCCTTATTTTCATTGATATAATTACTGAAAAATCGTGACATTACCATACAGTGTCTGATATGGATCACCAATTCTTCTTGATCAAGGTACACTGTTGAAATCGCACATTATCCATTATATCACTATACACTTTCTAGGAACAAATAACATAAGTTAATGTTGGTTTTAATGGTAATTATACCTATAGAAAAACATAACTTTCATAAATTAATATTTCTTATTTATAAAGATAAAAAACATAATATTTTTACACCATGAGGATTTAGAGTTTTAGTGTCTTGGGAAAACTACGACCAAACATTACACATACAATATAAAGCGTAAACATTTATTTAATTACTTCTTCTTTGACTTATTATTAGGAAATGACCACTCTTTAGTACATGTAGTAACCTAAAGATATACATAAAAAAGGGGTGATCTAAAATCCCACTAAGAGGATAGATAAGAACAATATACCATGGGGTGAGAATAATCAAAACATCATCTTTAAAATCATGAAAGGAAACATTAATAAAATACTTGATATACGTAAATACATAAAAATGAAAAATCATGTATTAGTTGTAATATAACAGGTGTAGTTGTGAAAAAATCTAGAATCTTGTTTGCAAATCATTTCACATTAAATCATGAGGTCCATTACTTTACCCAATGCATTGGTGTGCATCATAATTCTGGGCGCACCCGTCATATTCCAATATTCATATTGTGCTATATAATTCCAGGTGCAACCGTCTTATCATAACATTTAAATTTTCATGAATTCCACATTTAAAATATTTGTAACTTGAACCTAAAATAATAGTAAGATCTTGATGAATCATTAGTTAATATTAAATGATTATCCTTTTAGGTTAATTTGGGTGGTTTTTGGATCACAACAAACAAGTTTTGATTTCACATTTATTATTATATAAAAAAGTTAGATCTTGATTATTAAATAGGATATAATACATATAAAATAATCTTTTTCATCCATAAAATGGTTTCATGAATAGATATTAAGGTGGTAAAGGAAATTGAAAAATAGTCATTCTTGAATGTGATAAATTAACACCTCACAAACAACACTTTTCTTTCTAAAATAAATAGAAGGGGATAAAGGGATTGGATGATATATAATCCCATTTGTATCATAAAATTATAGTATATGTATGATATTAGAGTTACCATACCATTTTTATGAGTATATGTGGGGTTATATTAAGAAAAGAACTTGAAATTGATCGGAATTTAACGGAAGAGAGAGAGAGAGAGAGGGAGAGAGAGGGAGGAATTACCTCTAGAATCCTCCTCTTCAGATCCTTATTAAGGACCCTAGGATTATTCTTTTGATGGGACCATAAGTTTGTGGATTTGGGGGAGGGGATAGGGTAGTTTTTTTAGGTATTGTTTAGACATGTCTTGTAGCATGAGAGGTGTTAGTAAATGAGGGTGTGATGGGTGGTATTTATAGTGGAGGGTAAAGGGGTTTTCTCAATATAATAATCATTAATTTATTATTTCTCAAAAAGAAAAGTAATTTTGAATATTTAATTAAAAATTACATTAATTGTATCATGTGAATCCAAACCATCTTATCATAATTCATCATAACTTCACCCATAAATCTATAATTCATGAATTTAACATTGTAATTTATCGTATTTCACTATTCATCAAAAATTCAAGTATTTTAAAAAATCCCAAAAATTCACCCAAACCATTTTTTGAAGTGTAGAATCAAATAAAAACTAAATTTATCAAAAAATATATTCTAAATATTATTAATGTAATTTTTTATTAAAATCATAATTTTCATGAAAATACATATTTTAAAATTAAAGCAGATTTCATAATGCTTTCAAAATTTACATAAGATGTAATAAAATTATCAAAAAAAACAAAAGATATAAAATTATTAATTTCTGAAAACATTTTAATAAAAAAAATTATTTTAAATTAATTAATTAATTATAATTAATTACATATGACTTAACAAAATACCAATTTTTTACTATTGTTAAATTGTCACTTATAAACTACCTAAATTTTATTTAATCATTCAAGAGTAAGGTTAATATTATTTTGGAATATTTAATATTTTTCATGTTCATACAACTATCTATAAGGGTTGGTTACTATTCATAAGTGTACGTTACTATTTACCAAAAATTATGTTTGTCTTATTGGAGTCCAAACATCTTACTGATCCCAACAGTGCATGTCAGGTTTTCAAAGTTCAAAACACAAAAGTGGAAAAATTATGTTTAATGATCACATAATATGTAGTATCATGATATTTTATTGAGTTTCCTAATGTGATTATACTATAAGGAATAATTATAAAAAGGGAATTCCATTGATAAAACCTTGGGGCATTACATTCTTCCCCACTTATGAAATTTTTCCCGTGGAATTTCGTTTCACACAAATATGTGATGGTACTTATCCTTTGTCGCCTCCTCCAGTTCCAAAGTTGTTTCTTAAAACATATGGTTCCTCCAAAACACTTTGAGAAGTTAGTTTTTCTAGTTTCATAGAACCTTATCTCTCTAGTACAGAATCTTCACTAGTTGCTCCTCAAAAGAGAGATCATATCCTAGTTGTACCACCTCTGACTTCCGTACATGTGAGGGATCTAGTATGTAATTCGTCAAGAGTGATACATGAAAAAAATCACGATCTTTATCAATATTTTATGTAATTTCTAGCCGATAGGTAACATATCCTATACAGTAAAGGATCTTAAAGGGGCCAATGTAACTTGGTATTAGCTTCACATTCATTCCAAACCACATGACTCTCTTCCATGGTGATATTCGAAGGAATAATTTATCACAAATGTCGAACTACAAGTCCCTTCAATTGTTGTTAGCATAACTGTATTGCTGAACTTGATTAGATTTGATGTGTTTCTAGATTAATTGAACCTTATCTATTATCTCTTTCACAAGATCAGGTCCAAGTATATTTATTTGTCCAACTTCATCGCAATATGCTTCAATTCTACATCTCTTTCCATAAAGAGCTTCATGTGGAGCCATCTAAACACCCGAGTGGAATCTATAGTTGTATGAAAACTAAAATAATGGGAGATACTGATCCAATACACCTTATAATTTTAGAGATCTGGCTTTTAGGATTTCTTCAACCATCTAAATAGTTTATTCAGACTAACCATCAGTTTAGGGGTTATAGGTCTTGCTGAAATTTAATTTAGTACTCAAAGCATGTTGAAGGTTCCTCTAAAATTTAGATGTGAACCTTGGATCATGATCAGAGACCATCGATAGTGTAACAACATGTAGTCTCACCACTTATTCCACATATATCTTTGCATGTTTTTCAAGTAAGTGATCTTCCCTGATAAAGATTAAATGGGCAGTTTTGGTGAGTCGGTCAACCACAACCCATTTCGCATTATTTCCTTTAGACGTCTTCGGGAGACCCATAACAAAGTCCATAGTGACATTCTCTTATTTACACATAGGTATAGTAAATGGTTGCATCATCAATTTGGAACCTTTTAATTATTCTTTAACATGCTGACATACCTAGAACCTTGATATATATTTCATAATCTCCTTAATCATGTTTTCCCACCAGAAGTGTTATCAGAGATCTCGATACATCATTGTGCTACCATGATGCATAGAGAAAGCTGAGCTATAGTCACTGTCTAATAGATCCTTATTTATCTAGGTTGATGAAGGCACACAATGACACATTTCAAACCAAATCACACCATCATCATCGATATGGAATGCTTGCAAATTCCCATCCTTTACGGCATTAACCTTTTTTTGTAACTCCAGATCATCCCTTCTTGACTCTTTAATCGTCCCTTGGATTCATGGTTGCTCAATCATTTGGGAAAGGTAGGATTTATCCCCTACCCTTATGATTTAAAAATATATCCTATGATTATCCATGAGGATTGGGTATTTCTCAATCCATAACATGGATAGATTAGCTGATTATTCACTACATAGAGCATCTACTACCTTGTTCTCCTTTCCAGGATGACAGTGAATAGTGAAAATGTTGTCTTTGAGTAGATCTAAACATATCCTTTGATGCATGTGGAGATCCTTTTTAGTGAATATATACTTTAATCTCTTGTGTTTGTTGTATATGTCAAACATCTCACCATAAAGGTAGTTACGCAAAAATTTTAAGGAAAAATCATGGATATCATCTGTTGATAATTTAAAAGGTAGTTCTGCTCATGGATATTTAACTATCAAGAGGCGTAGGCTATAACATTATCATTTCTCATGAGTACACAACCCAATCCATTCTTTCAAGAATCACTGTATACCCCAAAACATTCTCCATTTTTTGGTAATGTGTGTACAGGTGGGATGATCGGCCTTCTCTTTAGATCCTTGAACTTATCTCACATTCATCCATCCAGACATACTTTACCCCTTTCCTTATTAACTTAGTTATAGGGATTTACAATCATGAGAAACTTCTAACAAAACATTAGTACTATCCATCTAGTACAAGAATCAAAACAGATATCTGTGACACTAGAGGTCTTGGTCCATTCCTCAATCACCTTTGTTTTTAAGGGTCCATTGAAATTCCCTCACATGGGATCACATGTCCGAAGAACATGAATTTCTTCATCCAAAAGTCACTCTTTCTGAACAAGGAATACAAATTATCCTTTTTCAATGTCACCAACACAATTTTTAGATATTCTTCTTGTTCCGCCCTGATCATAGAGTATATGACAAAATCATCAATAAACACTACCAAAAAAATTTGTCGAGGTAATATCAAATGAATCTATTCATAAACTAAATGATGATTTTAAGGGAATTTGTAAGTAAAAAGGGAATCAACCGAAACTCATAGTACTCATACCTTGTACATAAGGGAGTCTTCTAAATATTTCCCTTCATCACCTTTAGCTAATGGTATCCAGAACAAAGATCCACCATTAAGAAGTAATGAGATCCTCTTAACTGATCTAATGTGTCTTAAATCCTTGGAAGAGGATACCTGATATTTTGGTGATCTCGTTGTGTTATCGATAATCCATAAAAAGTCTCATTGTTCCACCCTTCTACGTCACAAAAAGCACTAACACACCCCCAAATGATGCACTTGGGAATATAAACCACTTTTCCAAATTCCCTTTTAGCTGCTTCATTAACTGCTCTAGTTTATTAGGATCCATTTTATAAGGAATCATTGAGATACAAGTTTCTCCAGGTATGAGTACTATGTAGAACTCAACCTCACATTCTGGGGGATGTCCGGGTAACTAATTAGGAAATACATCACTATATTCCCTCATCATGGGCATTTCTTCAAGGTTAGAACTTTTCTCTGCCTCAACCATTTGGGCAAGGTGTGCTTCTTCATAGGGTATCAACACCCACACCATTAAAGTATTTTTCAAAGTATATTCATGATCTTCCTTTACTTTTTATAGGATAATGGGATGTTTCGAAATAGGAAAAGATATTTGATTTTCCCAAAAATTGATACATGTCCTATATAAGGAAACCCAATCCATTCCCAATATAGCTTCGAATTCTACCAAGGGAATCATTATGAGATTTGGTTGAAGAATCTTTCAACATATTCCAAATGGATAAGAGTGAAACACTTGGGTGGAAATGATATCACCAATTTTTTTATATATACCTCTACTTCAAGGATTTTAGGCATCTATTCAATAGTTCTACAAAACATTCATGATATAAAGGAATCTGTAGAAGTAGAATGAGATAAGAGTTTTTTCATTCTAGAGTGAATAGTAATTGTACCTTGTATGAGTTCATTATATTTCTCCACTTCTATAGTATTTATGGCATAAACCTTCCCTTGTTCCTTTGGCTTTGGTGGCTATTAACACTATTTACCCTTGAGGACATGAGGTTTAGTGCACTGGATTCCATAGTGCCCTTGCTCCCTACTATTATAGAATTAACCCATGGGTGGTTCACTAGTTTATTACACGACATTCTTCTTCTTTATCATGTCCTTTAGACACTCTTGAGAATATTTTCATTCTTTTCCACACTTGAATCATTTCTCAAACCCTTTGAGGAAGTTCCTGTGATGCAACTTCCAACATTTTCATCTTGTGGTTCACTGAGTATTCTTTCCACATTTATCATTATATCCCTAATCTTGAAACTCCATATTTCATATCATATCAACATTGTCATGGGGACATTCTCAAAATTCCATCTCCACATTGAGAGCATACTGAACAACTTATTCATAACTCCTAGAGTCTCAATTTTCTAGGGCCTTTTCAAGGTTTGGCATTTACCCAAAAAAGAATCTATCAAATTTTCAATCATTGTGGATAAAAAAATTCAAGGAGTACCTTTAAATCCTTGTGAAATTCGATTCGTATGTTTTGACATATTATACCTCCTTTTTCTTGATCTCTATAAATTCTCCCCCCATCTTTATTCAAAGAGTTCATAGGATATACATGTTAAGAAACATGATCTTAAAGTCTTACCATTCCATATCTTCAATTCTATCTCTTGGGTTAGTGTTCTTAATCAAATCTCACAACTAATAGGCCTCTCTATATAGAAGATAAACAACTAGTTTCAACTTCTACATCTCATTACAGTGTTGCACAGAAAAGATCTTCTTTGTGGATTTGACCAACTATTTCGTAATTAGTGTATCAGAAGATACACTAAACGTTAGTTGTCATTGCCGTATAAAAAAATCAAAAGTCAATTGATTCCTCTTTCTATAAGGATGAAGTTCCCCATTATTATGGTTATTGTTCATAACATGATATAGTTGGGTAAGCACTACCATGTAGTTTTGAACTCATCCTCCCAAAGCATTGTGTATGTCGTTTGGGATATTGTTTCATTATCCCTCGCATAATTTATTGTCATTGTTTCTACTGGTTCCAACCATTTTCTAAAATATAAAAGTATAGAACAAAATATAAGTCAAAAATTCATGAATAAAATTTTCATTTTAATTAATTATACTAAAATCATAACTTATGGGATACCTATGTAAAGCTTTTTGTATGAATATTTGTACTCAGTCTCATGCTAGATGTTTTCTCTAGGGTTCATGAATCCTAATTTCCAAATTAACTAATTATTTCCTCTAATACCACCTATAGAGACCCTACCATTTCTTAGATTACAATTAAATCGTTGTAAAGATAAAAAATATAATATTATTACACCATGAGGATCCATAGGTTTATTTTCTTTAGAAAAATAAGACTAAAAATAACATTTATAACATCAAGTGTAAACATTTATTTAATTCCTTATTCTCTATCTTCTTGTTGGCACTTCACCTATCCTTAGTATATGAAATTAATATAGGATATTCATCAAAAGGGGGTGTGATAAAATCCTTTTATGATGATAGATAATAACAATACGGCATGGGGTGAGAAAAATTATAACAACTTCATCAAAATCATGAAAGGAAACACTAGTAAAAATAAATGAAATATGAATTTTCTTAAAAATTAAACATCATGTCTTAGTGTTCTTATACCACACATAGTTGTGAAAAAAGCTAGAATTATTTTGACAAATCATTTAACTTTAAATAATTAATTTCATCACATTACCCAATTCATTAGATCACTTATAATTCTGGGTGCACCCGTCACATTCAAGAATTCATATTGCGCTATATAATTCCAGGTGCACCCGTATCATCATAACATTTACATTATCATGAATTTCACATTAAAAATATTTGAAACATGAAAATAAAATAACCCATGGTAAATAAGGGTTTAATATAATACATTCATAAAAAAAATTTCCATAAGAAAGTGGGAATAACATTCTTGATACAAGAATTATCATCCTTAAGTGGGAAGTAAAAGGTGGGTTCTTGAAAGAATATTTCTATTAGAAAACATTATGTTTGACATAAATTATAATGTAGAACATTTATATCTCATAATAACAATGATAATTATGATATAATTATTTTTAAGTAGTAATCATACCAAAAATGGAGTGAAAGTGGGAGAACCTGATGAAAGAATGTTGTGTTTAATAAATTCCCCAAACCTTGTATCTAAACACTCTATTCACTTTAATGTACTCTATAGCCACATTATATTGACTAATTAACAATTACATAACCTTTTTTACATTAATATGGTTCATTTTGGTTTCATTAAGTAATTTTATGGGCCTTTTGATGAGTTATAGATTTTAAATTCATTGTTCAGCAATGTTCATTTTAGGGGTTTCTTCAATGGTTGACTTGTATTTAAGAATGGATGCTGAGGTAGAACATGGTTAAATATAAAAAACTGATTTTACATGTTATTAATGATATTACAGTATTTTAAATGATATTATAATGAATTATTCTATATACCATGTGGATGAATCATTAGTTAAGATTTAATGATGATCATTTTAGGTTAATTTGGGAAGTTTTTGGATCACAATGAACATGTTTTGATTTGTCATTTTTTATTATGTACATAAGATAGTTCAAAAAAATTAAATACGATATAATAAATATAACCTAATCTGTTTCATCCCAAAAAATGGTTTCCTGACCATATCTGAAGGTGGTAATGGAAATTGAAAGCATGGAATTCTTGTAAGAGATAAATTAACACCTCACGAACAACACATTCCTTTCTAAAATAAAAGAAGTGGAGAAGGTGATTGGATGATATATAATCCCATTAGTATAAAAAATAATATTATATATATTATAATGGATTTACAAAACAATTTTGATGAGGATGGGTGGGGAAATATTAAAAAAAGAACTTGAAATTGAATGTAGTTTAAAGGAAAAAGAGATGGGGGTAATTACCCCTGAATCCTGCTCTTGAGACCCTCCTTAAGGAACCTAGTATTGGTATTTTAATTAGACCAAAATCTATTGGTAGTGGGGGAGGGTATGGGGAAGTTATTTGGGAAGAGTTTAGACAAGTCTTGATGCATGATAGGTGTGAGTAAATGAGGGTGTGAAGGGTGATATTTATAGTGGTGGGAGAGGGGTTTTCTAAATATAATATTCGTTATTTTATTATTTGTCCACAATAAATGTGATAGTGTGACATTTAAAACAATTAAAAACAATTTTATCATGTTATTTTTAACTATATGATCTAATATCAGCATAGGATCACCCATGACCCTGTAATTCATGAATTTATCTTTTTTTTTGTAAATTAGGGTATTTCACTATTTATCGAAAAATCATGTATTTCAGAAAAAATACCAAAAATTAACCCAAAACATTTTTTAATGTGTAGAATGAAAAAAAACTCCATTTTACAAAAAAAATTATGAATGTGACTAATTTAACATTTAAATAATATCATAATTTACGTGAAAAATACTGATTTTAAAATTAAAACTGATTTCAAAACACTTTTAATATTTCCATAAGTTCTTATAAAATTATAGTAAAACACAAATGAAATAAATTTTTTAATTTATTCAAATATTTTTTGAAAATAAATTATCTTTTAAATTTATAAATTAATCATAATTTATTTCTTATAACATAAAAATACAGTTATTTTTACTATGGTCAAATTGTAACTTATAAGATTCCAAAATTTTATATAATCATTCAAGAGTAAGGTTACTATTATTTAAGAAAATTTATGATTCATAAGGTTTATATTACAATCCATAAGAGTATGTTACTATTCATAAGGGTAGGTTACTATTCCCCTAAAATAAAGTTTTTCTTTTTAGACTCAAATCATCTTACTGATCGCAACCGTGCATGTCATATTTTTGAAATTCAAAAAATATAAGTGGAAATATTATGTTATATGATCACATAATATTTACTATCATGATATTTTATTGTTCATCCTAATGTGATTATACTATAAGTAATAATTATAATAAGGAAACTACATTGATAAAACATTGGCTAATTACAATTTAATCCATCATCACGCACAACCAAGAAAGGGGATTAATTCCTCATTCTTAAGGGTATATTTTTTCTTGACTATCATCTCATAGTTATCTTTTATATTTATAATTTCCACTTACATCTTCATAGTAATCTCTAATAATTAAATGTGGGATTGATATTCAAGATCGTTGTTAATATATCTTTATAAAAATAGGATGTATAATGGAAAAACATCTTTATCTAGAGAGATAAGATGACACCAATACGAACTAACCTGGACATTCATCTTCCAACCGTCTTCATGTGGGGTTATTAGATGTATGATCAAAGTAAATTTACCATTTATGATAATTTTCTTAGACAGGTAATACCTCCTCATTATTAAGTAATGTATTCATTAGACCATTTTCCCATATATGGTTCATTGTAAAGAAATATGTTAAAGCATGTCCTTTAATAAAATTTGTGATACAAATTTGATGTCATAATGTTAAAGGATGAATTCCCAAAATTCTAAACATCTATTAATCCTACGATGAATGAGGGTATGTTTAAATTGATCAGTATAAAACATCAAACGTACCTCATTGTTTTTCAGGTAGTTCGTTAGCTTCTGAATCCTAATTGTCGATGTGAGGTAAATTGTTTGAATGTCTGAATATCATGTTTCTATATCAATCACTATCTACTGAGATATAATGTTTATTTTCATTACATAAATCAATATTTTAATCAAGGATTTCTCCATGATATCTCTATAATGAATCTATATATTATATGTGTAGTTTACCCTCTTTCAACGACAACAGTATTAATTTTTATTCGATATATATCTTGATATTTTCAAATGAATCTTGACATTTCTTATCTCAGGTGTGAAGTCACATTTTTCACTGACATTGAAATGGGTGGGCACTATACCTAATGGATGGATTAAAATGAATGATATATGATAGGCATCATTAAAGTCCCATAAAATACTTAAGGTTATGAATAGGTGGGATATTATAATTTTTCATGTTCTTCTCACAAGCCACTTTTATGTATAGATGGTGTACCAAGAAGTAAATAAATTTTCCCAATGTCACAATGAAGGAACACTTAATAGTTTTTCTTAATCTATGTTGTCTTAGTTAATTCATCATTTCATCCAAATTATAAATATAATTATAGAAGCTATCGTGTTTAACCACTAATTCAACCACATAACACTTGATGATCTTTCCCAATAAATATTTAAAGATATTATTCATGTTGTTTTATTATGTGGAACTAATGTTATCCAAACCAAATTAAATTACTAGATAGTAGTAAAATCCTTGGTGTTTCCCAATGTTTGGGGACACATAAGTTTCTAGATCTAATTCAATCTGGTAAAAGTAGGAAAATCCATCCATGATGGAAATGTCACAAAAGTTAGTAGTTGAATCAATTAGTAGTTCAGTGATTATAAAAGGGAAGTATATCATAATTAATTTCTAGTGGATATCCTTGAATTCAATAAAGTCAGTATTCTTCCAACTCTTCTTGTATGAAATGATGTTGGATTACTATTTTAAGTATTATAATTCCCTAAAAAAATACCTTGATTAAATTACTAACATCAATCTCATATTTTTCAGTGTTGGTAGGATGCACTCTCTATTATGACAATTTAAACCCACAATAATCCAATAGTAATCCTAAATGGTGGGTATCCACCTTGGGATTTAACCTTGTAATATTTTTATAGATCTATGATATCGCATCCAAGTGTTGTTTTGTAAAGGAACTACCTAACTTTTTCTCTTTGTAGTTCATTGAAGCACTAATCATGGTGCTCTGTGAATCTTCCTCCATACTAGGATTCGAATGTTTAAGTTCAAAATTGTATTCAAGTCACCTTCATTGAATTCTTGAGGAGAATTTTTAAGATCCTCCACTTTTTGTTTCACTATCTCAAATCATTGAGACCATAAGGTGAAGAGGGGTTTTTGGATTCAAAAAATAATATGGGGGAATTTTCAATTCTTAATTATAATGAGGATGAATTTATAGATATTAAGACTGAAGATGTGGGGAAATAATTTACAAGGGTATACTACATATATTCGAATATATCTCTATTATCATATAGGATATAAGGGATGCCAACGTCATAGGATAAAGGATGTGGTATGAGGGGTCATTATATGTAGAATTATCATGATGGAAATCTCTATCATTATGAGAATCATGGTTGATTTCAAAAAGTATAGGTTTAGATGATACATCCACGTTCATGAGATTGGAGATATATGAACCTGTATCATGTGATATTGGTGTGGGATTGGGTTTTAAAATTCCAAGAGGCATGTAAGAGTTTATCTAACAAATATTTATTATATTATTCCACTATCTTTTAGGATGTTTGGTATATTTTTGTTTTTCATTCTTCATTACATGGTAGTGGGATGATTGGTTGGAACAAATATTATACTATTGATAAATGATTTTCAACTCAGAAGGGTATATTGTTGTTAAAAAATACATTAATATTTTGTTAGGGAAACAAAATCTACTAAAACTTTTTAACTTTACGCTGTTGATGATAGATGTCATATATAATTCCTTGAGGGATATTTCCTTATCCCATTATGATAATAAATCAATGGATGTAGGGATGTAGTTGAACTTCTTAACTATATATCGGGGACATGGCCTTATGACATCAATTTCTCACATGGAAAATGACCTAGAGTGTTTTGTATTGTGTTATAATTATAGGGTTTGATAAGTAGAGTTTGAATTTATTTTGAAAGAATGAAACATCCTTACAAACTCTGTGAAATTTTGAATCATTTATGTCTACAAATACCCAAGCCTTGTAACATGATGCAATAGTTCATTCCCTCACAGATAAGCTCTAGCTGATCCTGAATGGAAATCATTTTTAATAATGATTCTTTTCCTTCAATCTTTGAATCAATGGATTACACTATGTTGGTGTTAATTTTTTATTTTCACTAATATAATTATTGAAAAATGGTGAAATTACCATACAGTGTGTGATATGGATCACCTATTCTTCTTGATCATGGTTCATTGTTGAAATCGCACATTATCCATTATATCATTATACACTTTCTTGGAAAAAATAACACAAGTTAATGTAGGTTTTAATGGTAATTATACCTATAGAAAAACATCCTTTTCATAAATTACTATTTCATAATTATGAAGATAATCAACATAGTATTTTTACACCATGAGGATCTAGAGGTTTAGTGTATTGGGAAAACTAGGACCAAACATAACACTTACAACATAAAGCATAAACATTTATTTAATTCCTTCTTCTTTGGATTCTTATTAGCACATGACCACTCCTTAGTACATGTAGTAACCTAAAGATATACATAAAAAAGGTGTGATCTAAAATCCCACTAAGAGGATAGATAAGAAAAATATACCATGGGGTGATAATTATCATAACATCATCATCAAAATCATGAAAGGAAACATTAATAAAAGACTAGATATATGTAAATGCATAAAAATGAAACATCATGTATTTGTGGTAATACAACACTTTTAGTTGTGAAAAAATCTAGCATCTTGTTCGGAAATCATTTCACATTAACTCATGAGGTCCATCACTTTACCCAATGCATTGGAGTGCAGTATAATCCCGGGCGCACCCGTCACATTCCAATATTCATATTGCGCTATATAATTCCAGGCGCAACCGTCCTATCATAACATATAAATTGTCATGAATGCCACATTTAAAATATTTGTAACTTGAACATAAAATAACCCAAATAGATATATATTATTCACATACTAAATTAATAAACATTTGTATCCATAAAGATATAGGTAATAACATACGTGATACAAGAACCATCAACCTTGAGTGAGAAGTAAAAGGTCTGTTCTTGAAAGAATAGTTCTTTTAGAAAACATTGTGTTTGACATAAAATACTGTGTAGAACATGTGTATACCATAATCTGAATGATAATTATGAACAAATTATTTTTAAGGAGTAACCATACCACAAATGGAGTGAAATAGGGAGAACCCGAAGAAAGAAAGTTGGGTTTGAGAATTTCCCATTACCATGTATCTGAACAATCTCATCACTTTAATGTCTTGTAGTACCAAATTAAATTTATTAATTAACAATTACATTAGATTTTTAAATGAATATTTTAAATTCTTGTTTAATTAATTTATTTTATAGCCCTTTGGATGAGTTATAAAGTTTAAATTCATTGTTCTGGAATGTTTTTTTATAGTTTTCTTGAACGGTTCACCTGTATTCATGAATGGAAGTTCATGTAGAACATGGATAAACATAAATAACAAGTATTAAATGTTATTAAAGGATTTTAAATTATTTTATAATGAATTATTCTATATACCATGTGGATGAATCATTAGTTAATTTTAAATGATTATCCTTTTAGGTTAATTTGGGTGGTTTTTGGATCACAACAAACAAGTTTTGATTTCACATTTATTATTATATAAAAATGTTAGATCATGATTATTAAATAGGATATAATACATATAAAATAATCTGGTTCATCCATAAAATTTTTTCAAGAATAGATATTAAGGTTGTAAAGGAAATTGAAAAAAAAGTCGTTCTTGAATGTGATAAATTAACACCTCACGAACCGCACTTTTCTTTCTAAAATAAAAAGAAGGGGATAAAGGGATTGGATGATATATAATCCCATTAGTATTAGAAAATTATATTATATTTATGATACTAGATTTACCATACCATTTGTATGAGTATATGTGGGGTTATATTAAGAAAAGAACTTGAAATTGATCAGAATTTAAGGGAAAAGAGAGAGAGAGGGGAATTACCTCTTGAATCCTCCTCTTGATATCTTTCTTAAGGAACCTGGGATTAGTGTTTTGATTATACCATAATCTAGTGGATGTGGGGGAGGGGATAAGGTTGTTTTTTTAGGTAGAGTTTAGACATGTCTTGTAGCTTAAGAGGTGTTAGGAAATGAGGGTGTGATGGGTGGTATTTATAGTGGAGGGTAAAGGGGTTTTCTCAATATAATATTCATTAATTTATTATTTCCCCAAAAGACAAGTAATTATGAATATTTAATTACAAATTACATTAATTTTATCATGTGAATCCAAAACATATGATCTTACTTCCTCATAACTTCACCCATAAATCTATAATTCAGGAATTTAACATACTTTGTAATTTATCGTATTTCATTATTCATAAAAAATTCAAGTATTTTAAAAAATCCCAAAGTTTCATCCAAACAATTTTTTGAATTATAGAATCCAAAAATAAACTAAATTTATCAAAAAATATATTCTAAATATGATTAATTTAATTGTTAATTAAAACCATAATTTTCTTGAAAATACATATGTTAAAATTAAAACTAATTTCATAATGCTTTCAAAATTTACATAAGTTGTAATAAAATTATCAAAAACACAAAAGATATAAAAAAATTTAATTTATAAAAACATTTTAATAAAAAAATTATTTTAAATTAATTAATTAATTATAATTAATTACTTATGACTTAACGAAATACCAATATTTTTACTATGGTCAAATTGTCACTTATAAACAGCCTAAATTTTATTTAATCATTCAAGAGTAAGGTTAATATTATTTTGGAATATTTAATATTTTTAAGGTCTATACTACTATCTATAATGGTAGGTTACTATTCATAAGTGTAGGTTACTATTTACCAAAAATTATGTTTGTCTTATTAGAGTCCAAACATCTTACTGATCACAACAGTGCTTGTCAGATTTTCAAAATTCAAAACACAGAAGTGGAAAAATTATGTTTAATGATCACATAGTATTTAGTATCAGATATTTTATTGTGTTTCCTAATGTGATTATACTATAAGGAATAATTATAAAAAAATAATTACATTGATAAAACCTTGGGTCATTACATTCTTCCCCCCATATAAAATTTCTCCCTTGGAATTTCATTTTACACAAATATGTGTTGGTACTTATCCTTTGTCGCCTCCTACAATTGCCAAGTTGTTCTGTAAAAAATATGGTTCCTCCAAAATACTTTGAGAAGTTGGGTTGTCTAGTTGCATAGAACATTATCTCTCTGTTCCAGAATCTTCACTAGTTGCTCCTCATAAGGTAGATCATATCCCAGTTGAACCACCTGTGACTTCCGCACATGTGAGGGATCTAGTATGTACTTCCTCAAGACTGATACATGAAACAAATTATGACATTGATCAATATTTGGTGAAATTTCTAGCCGATAGTCCACATATCTTATGCGGTCAAGGATCTCAAAGGGTCCAATGTACCTTGGGATTTTCTTCGCTTTCTTTCCAAACCGCATGACTCTCTTCCATGGTGATATTTAAAGGAATAATTTATCTCCAATGTCGAACTCCAAGTCCCTTCAATTGTTGTTAGAATAACTCTTTTTCTGACTCTGAGTAGCGTTGATGTGTTTCCAGATGACTTGAACCTTCTCTATTGTCTCTTGAACAAGATCAGTTCCATGTATATTTATTTGTCCATCTTCATCACAATATGATGGAGTTCTACAACTCTTTTCATAAAGAGATTCATAAGGAGCCATCTAAATACTCGAGTGGAATCTATTGTTGTATAAGAACTAAAAGAATGGGAGATACTGATCCCATAAACCATCGAATTCTAGAGAGTAGGCTCTTAGCATGTCTTCAAGCATCTAAATAGTTTATTCAGACTAGAAATCAGTTTAGGGGTGATAGGTCATCCTGAAATTTAATTTAGTACTCAAATCATGTTGAAGTCTCCTCTAAAATTTAGATGTGAGCCTTAGATCATGATCAGAGACCATCGATAGTGTAACACCATGTAGTCTCACCACATCTTCCACAAATATCTTTGCATGTTTTTCAAGTAAGTGATCTTCCTAAATAATGATAAATTGGGATGTTTTGGTGAGTCAGTCAACCACAACCCATATCACATTATTTCCCTTGGACATCTTCGGGAGACTGGTGACAAAGTCCATAGTGACATTCTCCCATTTCCACATGGGTATAGGAAATGGTTTCATCATGCATTTGGACCTTTTTAATTCTTATTTAACATGATGACATATCAAGAACCTTGATATATATTCCATAATCTCCTTCTTCATGTTGTCCCACCAGAAGTGTTATCAGAGATCTCGATACATCGTTGTGCTACCATGATGGATAGAGAAAGCTGAGATATAGTCATTGTCTAATATCTCTTTATTTATCCAGGTTGATGAAGGCACACAAAGAAACATTTCAAACCAAATCACACCATCATCGTCAATAAGGAACTCTGGAAAATTCACATCCTTTGCTACATTAACCATCTTTTTTAACTCCAGATCATCCCTTCGTGACTCTTTAATCATCCCTTGGATTCATGTTTACACAATCATCTGGAAAATTTAGGATTTATCCCCTACCCATATGATTAAAAAATTGATACTATGAGTATCCATGGGGATTGGGTCTTTCTCAATCCATAACATGGATAGATTAGGTGATTATTCACTACCTAGAGCATCGACTACCTTGTTCTCGTTTCCAAGATGATAGTGAATAGTGAAATTGTTATATTTGAATAGATCTAACCATGTCCTTTGACGCATGTTGAGATCATTTTGTGTGAATATATACTTTAATCTCTTGTGGTTGTTGTATATGTTAAAATTCACACCATAAAGGTAGTTCCGCCAAATTTTTAAGGAAAAAAATCATGGATATCATCTCTTGATAATTTGTCAGGTAGTTCTGCTCATGGATATTTAACAATCAGGAGGCATAGGCTATATCATTATCATTTTTCATGAGAACAAAACTCAGTCCATTCTTTCAAGAATCACTATATACCCCAATACATTCTCCATTTTCTAGTAATGTGAGTACAGGTGTAGTGATCAGCCTTCTCTTTAGCTCCTTGAATCTTAACTCACATTCCTCCATCCAAACAGACTTTTCCCTTTTCCTTATTAACATTGTTACTGGAATTTACAATCCTGAGAAATTTCTAACAAAACATCAGTAGAACCCATCTAGTACAAGAAAAAAATAGATATATATGACCCTAGAGGGCCTGGTCCATTCCTCAATCACCTTTTTTTAAGGGTCCATTGAAATTCCCTCACATGGGATCACATGTCCCAAGAACATGACTTTCTTCATCCAAAAGACACTCTTTCTGAGAAAGACATACAACTTATCCTTTCTCAATGTCTCCAACACAATTTTTAGATATTCTTCTCGTTCCTCCATGGACTTGGAGTATATGACAATATCATTAATAAACACTACCCAAAAATATTTCATGGTAATATCAAATGAATCTATTCATCAAATCAATGATTATTTTAGGGGAATCTGTAAGTACATATGGAATCAACAGAAACTCATAGTTCTCATACCCTGTATAGAAGGGAGTATTCTAAATATTTTTTTTCTTCACCTTTAGCTGATGATATCCAGAACGAAGATCCACCATTGAGAAGTATTGACATCCTCTTAACTGATCTAACATGTATTAAATCCTTGGAAGAGGATATATGATATTTATGGTGATTTTGTTGTGCTATAAATAATCAATAAAAATTCGCATTGTTCCATCCTTGTACATAACAAAGAGAACTGACGCACCCCAAGATGATGCACTAGGGAATATGAACCACATTTCCAAATTCTCTTTTAACTGCTTCATTAGCTGCTCTAGTTTGTTAGGAGCCTTCCTATAGGGAATCATTGAGATTCAGGTAGCTCCGGGTATGAGTAATATGTAGAACTCTACCTCACAATCTGGGGGATGTTTGAGTAACTCATTTGGAAATAAATCACTATATTCCCTCATGATGGGAATTTCCTCAAGGTTAGAACTTTTCTCTTACTCATCCATTTCGGCAAGGTATGCTTCTTCATAGGGTATCAACACCAACAACATTGAAGGATTTTTCAAAGGAGACTCATGATCTTACATGCATTTTTATAGGAGAATGGGATGGTTCGAAATAGGAAAAGATATTTCATTTTCCCAAAAATTGATACATTTCCTATATAACGAAACCCAATCCATTCCCAACATAGCTTCGAATTCCACCAAGGGAATTATTATGAGATTCTCTTGAAAAATCTTCCCACATATTCCAAATGGAGAAGAGTGAAACACTTGGGTGGAAATGATATCACCAATTTGTTTTTATAGATATCTCTACTTCAAGGATTAGAGGCATCTATTCAATAGTTATACAAAACTTTCATGATATAAAGGAATATGTAGAAGCAGAATGAGATAATAATTTTTCCATTCTTGAGTGAATAGGAATTGTACCTTGTATGAGTTCATTATTGCTTCACTTATATAGTAGTGATGGAATAAACCTTCCCTTTTTCCTTTGTATTTGGTGGATATTAACACTGTTTACCCTTGAGGACATGTGGTTTAGTGAACTGGCTTGCATAGTACCCTTCCTCCCTACTGTTATAGCATTAACCCATGGGTAGTTCTCTCATTTATTCCACGACATTATCCTTCTTTCTCATCTGTTTTCGACACTCTTGAGCATGGTTTCCTTATTTTCCTTACTTGAAGGATTTCTCAACCCCTATGAGGAAGTTCCCATGATGCAACTTCCAACATTTTTTTCTGGTGGTTCACTGATTATTCTTTCCATATTTATCATTATATCCCTCATCTTGAAACTCCATCTTTCATATCATATCAACATAGTCCTGGGGACATTCTCAAAATTCCATCTCCACATTGAGAGCATACCGAACAACTTATACATAACTCCTAGAGTCTCAAATTTCTAGGGCCCTTTGAAGGTGTGGCCTTAACCGAATAAAGAAACTATCAAATTTCCTATCATTGTTGATAAAAAATTCAAGGAATAACTTTAAATCCTTGTGAAATTTGCTTCGTAAGTTGTGAAAAATTATACCTCCTTTTTCTTGACCTCTGTGAATTCTCTCTCCATCATTGTTCAAAGAGTTCATGGGAAATACAAGTTAAGAAACATGATCTTACAGTCTTACCATTCCATATCATCAATTTTATCTCTTAGATTAGTGTTTTTAATCAAATCCCACCACTAATAGGCCTCCCCAAATAGACGATAAACTTCTATTTTCCCCTTTTACATATCATTACAGTGTAGCACAGAAAATATCTACTCCTTGGAGTTGACCAACTATTCTGTAATTAGTGGATCGAAAGATACTCTAAACGTTAGTTGTAATTGCCGTATAAAACACACGATAGTCAATTTATTCCTCTTTCTAGATGGAGGAAGTTCCCCATTATGTTAGTTATTGTTAAAAACATGATATAGTTGTGTAAGCACTGCCATGCAGTTTTTAACTCTTCCTCCCAAAGAATTGTGGATGTCGTTTGGTCAATTATTTCATTATCCCTCACACAAGTTATTGTCCTGGTTTCTACTGGTTCCAACCATTTTCTAAAATGTAAAAGTATATAACAAAATATAAGTCAACAATTCCGAAATAAAATTTTCATTTTAATTCATTATACTACAAGAATAACTTATGGGATACTAATGTAAAGCTTCTAGTATACATATTTGTACTCAGTCTCATGCTAGATGTTTTCTATAGGGTTCATGAATCCTAATTTCAAAATTAACTAATCTGTTCTTCTGATACAACCTATAGATACCCTACCATTTCTTAGATTATAATTAAATCATTATAAAGATAAGAAATATAATAGTATTACACAATTAGGATCTATAGGTTTATTTTCTTGGTAAAACTAAGACTAAAAATAACTTTTACAACATCAAGTGTAAACATTTATTTAATTCCTTCTTCTCTAGCTTCTTATTGTCACATCACCTCTCCTCAGTATATGCAATGGCCAGAGGATATTAATCAAAAGGGGGTGTGATAAAATACTTTTATGAGGATGGATAATAACAATATGGCATGGTGTGAGAAAAATTATAACATCTTCATCAAAATCATGAAAGGAAACACTAGTAAATAGAAATAAAATATGAAAATGCTTAAAAATGAAACATCATGTCATAGTGTTCATATACCACACATAGTTGTGAAAAAATCTAGAATTATTTTTACACATCATTTCACATTAAACAATTAATTTCATCACATTACCCAATTCATTAGAGCACTTATAATTCTTGGTGCACCCGTTACATTCAAGAATTCATATTGCGCTATATAATTCCAGGCGCACCCATCTCATCATAACATTTACATTATCATTCATTTCACAATAAAAATATTTTAAACATGAACATAATATAACCCATGGGAAATAAGGGTTTCAAATAATACATTTATAAAAAAAATCTAAAAGAAATAGGGAATAAAAATCTTGATACAAGATTTATCAACCTTAAGTGAGAAGTAAAAGGTGGGTTCTTGAAAGAATAATTCTTTTTGAAAACATTCTGTTTGACATAAAATGTAATAGAGAACATTTATATCTCATAATAACAATGATAATGATGAGAAAATTTTTTATAAGGAGTTATCAAACCAAAAATGGGGTGAAAGAGGGAGAACCTGATTAAATAATGTTGTGTTCAATAAATTCCCCAAACCTTGTATCCGAGCAATCTATTCACTTTAATGTACTCTATAACTAAATTATATTAACTAACTAATAATTACATAACATTTATTACATAAATATGGTTAATTTTGGTTTCATTAATGTAGAGACCCGAAGCATGATGTACATGGACATTACATTACTTTTTCCGAATACTTAGTACATAACAAAAACACACACACAAGGATCGTAATAGTTTAGTGTATTTGGAAACTCGGAATATAATCTTCTAATCGTGGTGAAAGATCATCAACATCTCCCATAAAGATCTTTCTTTTTTTTTACCTAAAACCTTTATTTATATCCTGGGGAAAAGAAAACATAAAAGGGTGAGCTCAAATGCTCAGTAAGGATAAACAAAATAAATATCAATCACATCATATTCATAAGAACATAACATTTTGGAAATCTTAACCTGCAAAAGAGAGCATAATTTCAAAACATGGGATAAATCATAGTAGTGAAATGAAATCCCAATAATCATAACATAAAACATGAAACCTTGTGGCATACACACATAATCATAGATAATCATTTCTTATTAGTCAAGACTCATTTCCAAGACAATATTAGTGGACAAAGTCCCTTTCTGAACTGAGTTCACTCCTCGTTTCAGTCCTGTTTCACTGAACCGGTATAACCTACCGTTCCAGCCATGTTTATCTCATGAGATATAAAATCTTTACCCAATGCATTGGAGGGAGATATCGGTCCCACCCATCTCATAATGATACCATTCTTATGTGTGCCACAAAATCATAAACCATACATCATTGCATAACCCACGTAATAAAAATGGGAATCTTAAACATCAGGACATCATAAAACAATTCATATACGATAAAGGAATTCATAAAAATATTTCCATCACAACATAATCAAATCAATGTAATAATAGGGATAAAAACAGAACCCTTTATTATCTTAGATGGAAAATAATTTTGATAAAACACTTGAACTTCATTCTTGAGGAAAATATCGTTTCTACTTCAAAAACACTTTTCCATTCTTAACATGTCGTAAAATTACAAACTAAAAGAAGTTGATTAAAAATAATCTTGAAAACATGTAAAGGAAGCTTCTTGGAAATAATGTTTTAAAAATCCATTCATGCAGTATAAGTTTAAAAAAAATATTGTTCTTGTACATTTGTCGGAAAAGTCAAAAAGTACCTCGTACGAAAAACGACAAAAGATTCCTTTCATATCTTTTACTAAAAACTCACCGAAGGGTAAAATTGGATTTAAAAAATTGTAGGTGGATGGAAATAATATTACATATTGAGGAAACATGGATGTGGATGATAAAATACACCCTAGTAAATACCAAAGTATAAACAATCTCAGATAAAATGAGATTGTGATATTTTTCCTTACCTTAGGTCTGATATGCTTTGTACGTGTCCGAACCTCCTGTATAATGATTTAAATAATGTTATTGACTTATTACAGAATCATACTTATTGTTATGATATCATATATGGTCATATTCTTAGCTTCTTATTAGTAATATTTCATTACTACTTGTTATTCGGGTGTTTATTACTTTTTGTTCTTATGCGTGTTTTGTCGAATAAATTCTTATTATTCTCTTTAGGTTATAGACACCTCATTTCGAGAATGGTATTAGTGTAATATATATCATATTCATTCATTCAATTCATTTATATAATCATTATGAAATGAAGATCATGTAGAACGAGTCATATCACATCGTGGAGACGGTATTCCGTACGTACGCACGAGTGATGATATCGTTCCTATGATCATGGAATTGTATTGGAGTGTATATATACTATTTCAGAATCATTATCACTTTATAATAGTCATATATAGTCATTATTTACACCATTATACCCATCCATGTAAGGTGGTCGTGGAAAATAGATTACACCACGTTGTGGAGATGGTATTCCGTACGTACGCACACGCGGTGATTTATTTTTCCATGGGATGGATAGATGGTAAAATAGGGTTGTTTCATACTTATAATTACATATCTGTATATGAGTGATACTGATGTTATTACTTCATAATTAAACAACTAAAGAAGAAGAAGTGGAAGAAGAAATAAAGATGAAAGAATCGGTAACAGACATTACCTCTTCTTTGAAGTGCTTCTTTGAGACCTCCTTTTAGGGCACTAAAATTGGTCTTTGAAGAAGACCAGGACCTCTAGGATGTCTCTAGGGAAGTGGAGAGGTGAATGTGGCAGGGTTTGGCCGAGCTTGAAGGCTCAAAGTGGTGTGAGGAAGAGAGGGAGGAGGTGCCCTTTTATAAGGGAGGAGAGGGGCACCTTTGCAATAACTAAAAATATTATTTTCTTATAAAGTAATGTTCGGTTTTAAATAGCTCCAAATTGATTTATTTCGAGGCTAAGGTGGGGATGGGTCTAAATAATCTCATCCAATAGAATTTAGACATGTTTAGGTTCCTATATTAACCTTATCATGAAGATTTAACATTAAGTTAAATAATTTTTCTTTTACCGTGTCTTCTTGTGTTCTTATACTATAAAGTTAATAAACTTACTATAACCAGCCAAACGAACCCCAAGTTGTTTATTATTAATATATATAACCTTATCTAAGTTATTTTTCCGAACCTTAGATTTTTAAGAATAAAATAACAATTACTAATATAATATTTGTTGTAAAAACTATTTTATGTCAATTTTGACACTATTTAGTAATTGATTTTTGTGAAAATCATAACAGAATTATAAGTTCGAGAAAAGTTAATTAAATTAATAATAACATGTCATATTGACCTATAAAATTAGTTTAATTCATAAAAAGTCCCAAATTATATTTATTTGGGTATTTATAACATCAATTATGTCAATATTTCATTAATAAGATAATTACTACATCATCGTTGAGTCATAAATAAATTAAATTATTTAACGTCCAAAAATTACAAATAAAATACCATTATGTAGGAAATATTTTTAGATTTCTAATAAATATTTATAGTAGAATTTATCTTATGTATAACCCTATATTAAAAATGATTTACATATTAAACTTTTATTTTAACTCTTTTAACCCTTCTTTAAATAAATTAATAATAAATGTCCTAATCTAATCCAAGTGGTCCTAAATGGTCATATTTTATTCCTAAGGTTGTTTTTGGTCGATTTAGAGTTTTCCAATAGAATTAGGACATGTGTTAGGGTAATAATAATATCATTTTTACCCTTAATTACCCTATTTAGTTTTAACCGTGGTAAAAAAAGTAAAAAGTTACTATTCACCAAAAAATTATTTTCATCTCATTGAACCACATTTTACTTACTGACATCAACCGTGTCTCTCGGATTTTCGAAATTCCACTCACCGAAGCGGTAAAATTAAGTTTTATGAAAAATTCAGTTTTTTAACTACCACTTAGTGGTTTCACTATTCATCAAAAAATGAAAGTTTCCAGAAAAATACCAAAAATTAGATCTAAGCTATATTTGATTTTATGAATTCAAAAATGATGTCTATTTTATCAAATTCAAAACATATCAGTTGCATTAATTAATTTAAAAATTAATTCACGTCATCAAAACAAATAGCGTGTTCTTAATAGATAATAACTATCAAAAGATTGACACTTGTTTATGACTTGTTTAAATGTGAAATTACATCCAATGACCAAAATTGTATTAAATTGTAAAAAATATATTCTAAATATACTTTAAAACCACTCAAATTAATAATTTATCACTATTAATTATTTCGATTAAAAAATTTGTTTTTAATTATAATTTAGTAATTTTCACTATTCATCAGAATATGAAAGTTATCCGAAAAGTACCAAAATTTCACCTTAGGCTAAATTCGATACTCTAAATCCAAAAATGAAAAAAAATTTGCAAAATAAAATTTACAAAATTTCAAAAAGTGGTTATTACTATTCATAACGACTAGTTTTAATAATATTTTAATAGCATATTATTGTTTAGTAAAACTCGTTATTGTGTACTACACATGCTATCGAGGAAGGTCGCGATTGCGTGTAATGCAAGGCAAGTCAAGAATGCTTGTTGAGAAAGCTCCATTTGGTGTAGCGTACAACACAAGACATTAATGAAATTAAAAAGAATATTTTTTTTATAAAATCTCGGGCTGTTAAATTCCACCACATTTAAAATGAATTTCTCCCTCGAAATTCGTCGGGGTTATAAATGGTTTACTACTCGAAAATTTCTTTAATAGAAAACCACATCGTAAAAAGGAATACCAAAAATTGGATTTAAAAACTAAAGTATGAAATGTAACGATTACCCAAATAAACGAATCACTGGGATTCCACATAGGTGAAAATATAGATATGGAAGAGAAATCTAACTATCATGTTCAGATGGAGAGTGGTAGAGAACATGGCTATGAAAAAGCCAGCAATCACAAAGCCATAAATTTGTGATGATCTAAGGTACCATCTGATTCATCAGATATAAGAGCATTAGGATAACATTTTTGGTTTTGAAGATCATTTCCCTAAAGATGATGATATTTGAATTAGAAGAAATAATTTCGTGATTTCAGTATAGTCTCACCGTTGGTTGTTCTTTGGAAAATTTCCACTTCATCTCTTAAATAAATGAAGATGAATTTTTCATTCGTGATGTGTTAACAGATCATGTGATAGAATGATGGGTCATTCCATCTGTCTCAAACAAAAGGTTAGAAAAGTTATCAAAAAAATACGTAAGTCCATCTATAGTGAGATTAATCATATATAGTTTCTAAAATGGACTTATACTTCTTATATTATACTGCTTAATATAATAAAACTAGTTTCTACTAAATAGGGACTTCTTGTAGGCCAGTGGTAGGTGATAAAGGCCAGTCGCACTTCGGTTGTGGGTTCGATTCCCACAGCCTTGTCCGACGCGATGGGCTGTCGCCCGTCTTGCAGGTTGTCCTTTTTCTAAAACTACATTACGTATAACATCGCATAAACAATATCAAAAAAAGTTATATGCTTAAACAATACTAACTTATGGTTAACATAATCCATTCCAATCTTTAGGCTTATATAAAATACTTCGATTCAAGCTCATAGTATAAAGAAAACGATAACTTGAAATGTCGTCAACCAAGAATGTGAATACCATCATTTATCCCCCATATATCTTGTTGGTCACATTCCAATCATGTGAATACCTTAATGATATATTCTCTTGAAAAATGAATACCCATTAAACCTTAGTGAAAACATGAATGCTGTCAAAAGTTAACTCTTTCCACATACCAAAATCCAAAAATTATGTATACTCAAACATTGATATAACCTTCTCCTTATATCAGTCATGAGCTCATGAATACTGCCAAACATTTAATTTTCTACTTATCCCTTCATTATGCGCATATCATCTACATTCCAAAATATCTGAATAACCTTTCATGGATACTGGTAACATTAATCATACACTTTCAAAACTCAAGGAAAGACAAAATTGTAAAAATCCTTAGATGTCTCTTTATTCCATAGTACCATGAGATTACTTATACAACATTACACGTGATAAACATGTAATCATTCCACTACATTCTTAAACCATTGACCGAGCTTCAACAATTCTTTCATCTCACATATCATTTGTAGTCTCATCATCATCATCCACATAAATACTCCCCATACGACCATACTGATTCTCTTCATGAGACTTTCCCTTAGGGAACTGGTTTTTATAATGCCCGTACATTCCACATTTAAAACATTTAACCATTGTTGATATCGTAGCAATACCATTATCCTCATCCCTGGTGTTAACTGAACCTTTTCCTTTGCACATACTGGCTTTGTGTCCTTCTTTTCCACACCCAAAGCATATTCCAGTTCCTTTGAAACATTCTCCTTGATGCCTCTTCCCACATGATTTGCATAGGGGAAATTGAAATTTTGTCCTCTATGATCATCATGAAACTCCATCTTTCTCTTATTAGCCGAGTCAGGAAACTTACCAAATTTTACTTTATTGATCATATTATGAGATTGCTGATTCGGCATAATAATGATGTTTGGAATTCCAAATCCCATTTCATTTGGTTACTCATGAAGAATATCATTCCATTGTCCATCATATCCTCCATTATCGTGAATCATCTTGTTTCCAGCCATTTTATAAAACCCAAAAAGAATAGTGTGAGAGGCAAAAATCATAATAAAGGGGGAGTGACTTCAATATCTAACATATTTGGTTTAATCTAATATCGTTACCATAGTTCTAGGACTATATCCTATACGTATACTTATCCTTAGGGACATCCCTAGACATACCTTAGAAATATCTCTAGGGACTTCACTAACGTTTTCGCATCCTAGTTTCCAAAGGTTGACTAAACCTTTCCTCTGATACCAACTGTAGAGACCCGGAGCTTGACGTACATGGACATTACATTACGTTTTCGGAATACTTAGTACATAAAAAAAACACACACAAGGATCGTAATAGTTTAGTGTCTTTGGAAACTCGGAATATAATCTTCTAATCGTGGTGAAAGATCATCAACATCTCCCATAAAGATCTTCCTTTTTTTACCTAAAACCTTTATTTATATCCTGGGGAAAAGAAAACATAAAAGGGTGATCTCAAATTCTCTGTAAGGATAAACAAAATAAATATCAATCACATCATATTCATAAGAACATAACATTTTGGAAATCATAACCTGCAAAAGAGAGCATAATTTCATAACATGGGATAAATCATAGTAGTGAAATGAAATCCAAATAATCATAACATAAAACATGAATCTTTGTGGAATACACACATAATCATAGAGAATCATTTCTTATTAGTCAAGACTCATTTCCAAGACCATCTTAGTAGACAATGTCCCTTTCTGAACCGAGTTCACTCATCATTTCAGTCCTGTTTCACTGAACCGGTATAACCTACCGTTCCAGCCATGTCTATCTCATGAGATATAAAATCTTTACCCAATGCATTGGAAGGAGATATAGGTCCCACCCATCGCATAATGATAACATTATTATGTGTGCCACAAAATCATAAAACATACATCATTGCATAACCCACGTAATAAAAATGGGAATCTTAAAAATCATGACATCATAAAACAATTCATATACGATAAAGGAATTCATAAAAATAATTCCATCACAACATAATCAAATCAATTTAATAATAGGGATAAAAACAGAACCCTTTATTATCTTAGATGGAAAATAATTTTGATAAAACACTTGAACTTCATTCTTGAGGAAAATTTCCTTTCTACTTCAAAAACACTTTTCCTTTCTTAACATGTCGTAAAATTATAAACTAAAAGAAGTTGATTAAAAATAATCTTGAAAACTTGTAAATGAATCTTCTTGGAAATAATGTTTTAAAAATCCATTCATGCCGTATAAGTTTTAAAAAAACATTCTTCTCGTACTTTTGTCGGAAAAGTTAAAAAGTACCTCGTACGAAAAATGACAAAAGATTCCTTTCATATCTTTTACTAAAAACTCACCGAAGGGTAAATTTGCATTTAAAAAATTGTAGGTTGATGGAAATAATATTAAATATTGAGGAAACATGGATGTGGATGATAAAATACACCCCAGTAAATACCAAAGTATAAACAATCTCGGATAAAATGAGATTGTAATATTTTTCCTTACCTTGGGTCTGATATGCTTTGTACGTGTCTGAACCTCCTGTATAATGATTTAAATAATGTTATTGACTTATTCCAGAATCATACATATTGTTATTATATCATATATGGTCATATTATTAGCTTCTTATTAGTAATATTTCATTACTACTTGTTATTCGGGTGTTTATTACTTTTTGTTCTTATGCGTGTTTTGTCGAATAAATTCTTATTCTTCTCTTTAGGTTATAGATACCTCATTTCCAGAATGGTATTAATGTAATATATATCATATTCTTTCATTAAATTCGTTTATATAATCATTATGAAATGAAGATCATGTAGAACGACTCGCATCACATCGTGGAGACGGTATTCCGTACGTACGCACGAGTGATGATATCGTTCCTATGATCATGGAATTGTATTGGAGTGTATGTATACTATTACAGAATCATTATAACATTATAATAGTCATATATAGTCATTATTTACACCATTATACCCATCCAAGTTAGTGGTGGTGGAAAATAGATTACACCACAGTGTGGAGACGGTATTCCATACGTACGCACGTGCGGTGATTTCTTTTTCTGTAGGATAGATAGATGGTGAAATATGGTTGTTTCATCCTTATAATAACATATCATTATATTAGTGATACTGATTTTATTACTTCATAATGAAACAAATGAAGAAGAAGAAGTGGAAGAAGAAATAAAGATGAAAGAATCGGTAACAGACATTACCTCTTCTTTGAAGTGCTTCTTTGAGACCTCCTTTTAGGGCACTAAAATTGGTCTTTGAAGAAGACCAGGACCTCTAGGATGTATCTAGGGAAGTGGAGAGGAGAAAGTGACAGGGTTTGGCCGAGCCTGAAGGCTCAAAGTGGTGTGAGGAAGAGAGGGAGGAGGTTCCCTTTTATAAGGGAGGAGAGGGGCACCTTTGGAATAACTAAAAATATTATTTTATTATAAATCCATGTTCGGTTTCAAATAGCTCCAAATTGATTTATTTCTAGGCTAAGGTGGGGATGGGTCTAAATAGTCTCATCCAATAGAATTTAGACAAGTTTAGTTTCCTATTTTTACCTTATCATGTAGATTTAACATTAAGTTAAATAATTTTACTTTTACCGTGTCTTCTTGTGTTCTTATACTATAAGGTTAATAAACATACTATAACCAGCCAAACGAACCCCAAGTTGTTTATTATTAATATATATAACCTTATCTAAGTCATTTGGCCAAACCTTAGATTTTTAGGAATAAAATAACAATTACTAATATAATATTTGTTTTAAAAACTATTTTATGTCAATTTTGACACTATTTAGTAATTGATTTATGTGAAAATCATAACAGAATGATAAGTTAGAAAAAGTTAATTAAATTAATACTAACATGTCATATTAACCTAGAAAATTTCTTTAATTCATAAAAAGTCTCAAATTATATTTATTTGGGTATTTATAACATCAATTATGTCAATATTTCATTAATAAGATAATTACTGCATCATCGTTGTGTCATAAATAAATTAAATTATTTAAGGTCTAAAAATTACAAATAAAATACCATTATGTAGGAAATATTTTCAGATTTCTAATTAATATTTATATTCGAATTTATCTTATGTATAACCCTATATTGAAAATGATTTACTTATTAAACTTTGATTTTAACTATTTTAACCCTTCTTTAAATAAATTAATAATAAATGTCCTAATCTAATCCAAGTGGGCCTAAATGGTCATATTTTATTCCTAAGGTTGTTTTTGGTCGATTTAAAGTTGTCCAATAGAATTAAGACATGTGTTAAGGTAATAATAATATCATTTTTACCCTTAATTACCCTATTTACATTTAACCATGGAAAAAAAGTAAAAAGTTAATATTCACCAAAAAATTATTTTCATCTCATTGAACCAAATTTTACTTACTGAAATAAACCGTGTCTCTCAGATTTTCAAAATTCCACTCACAGAAGAGGTAAAATTATGTTTTATGAAAAATTCAGTTTTTTAACTACCACTTAGTGGTTTCACTATTCATCAAAAAATGCATGTTTCCAGAAAAATACCAAAAATTAGATCTAAGCTATATTTGATATTATGATTTCAAAAATGATGTCTATTTTATCAAATTCAAAACATATCAGTTTCATTAATTAATTTAAAAATTAATTCCCGCCGTCAAAACAAATAGCGTGTTCTTAAGAGATAATAACTATCAAAAGATTGACACTTGTTTATGACTTGTTTAAATGTGAAATTACATCCAATGACCAACATTGTATTAAATTGTAAAAATATATTCTAAATATACTTTAAAACCACTCAAATTAATAATTTATCACTATTAATTATTTTGATTAAAAATTTGTTTTTAATTATAATTTAGTAATTTTCACTATTCATCAAAATATGAAAGTTATCCGAAAAGTACCAAAATTTCACCTTAGGCTAAATTTGATACTCCGAATCCAAAAATGAAAAAAAAAATTGAAAAATAAAATTTACAAAATTTTAAGAAGTGGTTATTACTATTCATAACGACTAGTTTTAATAATATTTTAATAGCATATTGTTGTTTAGTAAAACTCGTTATTGCGTACTACACACGCTATCGAGGAAGGTCACGATTGCGTGTAATGCAAGGAAAGTCAAGGATGCGTGTTGAGAAAGCTCCTTTTGGTGTGGCTTACAACACAAGACATTAATGAAATTAAAAAGAATATTTTTTTATAAAATCTCAGGCTGTTACAATTAAGTTATTTTATGGGCCTTTTGATGAGTTATATAGTTTAAATTCATTGTTCAGCAATGTTCGTTTTATGGTTTTCTTCAATGGTTCACTTGTATTTAAGAATGGATGCTCAGGTAGAACATGGATAAATATACAGAACTGATTTTACATGTTATTAATGATATTACATGATTTTAAATAATATTATAATGAATTATTCTATATACCATGTGGATGAATCATTAGTTTAGATTTAATGATGATCGTTTTAGGTTAATTTGGGTAGTTTTTGGATCACAACGAACATGTTTTGATTTATCATTTTTTAATATGTACATAAGATAGTTCTATAAAATTAAATATGATATACTACATATAACCTAATCTGGTTCATCCATAAAAATGATTTCATGACCAGATCTGAAGGTGGTAATGGAAATTGAAAACATGTCATTCTTGAAGGAGATAAATTAACACCTCACGAACAACACTTTGCTTTCTAAAATAAAAAGAATAGGAGAAGGTGATTGTATGATATATAATCCCATTAGTATAAAAAATAATATTATATATATTATAATGGATTTAAAATACAATTTTGATAAGGATGGGTGGGGAAAGAATAAAAAAAGAACTTGAAATTGAATGTAATTTGAATGAAAAAGAGATGGGGTAATTACCCCCTGAATCCTGCTCTTGAGACCCTCCTTAAGGAACCTAGTATTGATATTTTAATTAGACCAAAATCTCTTGGAAGTAGGGGAGGGTATAGGGATGTTTATTTGGCTAGATTTCAGACAAGTCTTGATGCATGATAGGTGTGAGGAAATGAGGGTGTGAAGGCTTATATTTATATTGGTGGGGAGAGGGTTTTTTCAATTTAATATTCGTTATTTTATTATATGTCCACAAGAAATGTAATAGTGTGACTTTTAAGATAATTTAAAATTATTTTATCATGTGAACCCTAACTATATGTTCTTATATGAGCATAGAATCACCCATGACCCTGTAATTCATGAATTTATCTTCTTTTGTAAATTATGGTATTTCACTATTTATCAAAAATTCATGTATTTTAGAAAACAAAAATACCAAAAATTAACCCAAAACATTTTTTAACATGTAGAATGAAAGAAGAACTCAATTTTCCAAAAACTAATTTTATGAATGTGATTAATTTAATTTTTTAATAAAATCATAATTTACGTGAGAATTGCTGATTTTAAAATTAAAACTGATTTCACAACACTTTTACAATTAACATAATTTCTTATAAAATTATATTAAGACACAAATGAAAAAAAAATTAATTTATTCAAATATTTTTTGAAATTATATTGTCTTTTAAAATAATTAATTAATCATAATTTATTACTAATGACATAAAAAATACCATTATTTTTACTCTGGTCAAATTGGGACTTATAAGTTGCGAAATTTTTTTTAATCATTCAAGATTATGTTTTCTATTATTTAGGAAAATTTATGATTCATAAGGTTTATATTACAATCCATAAAAGTATGCTACTATTCATAAGGGTAGGTTACTATTCACCCAAAATAAAGTTTGTCCTTTTTGACTCCAAACATCTTACTGATCGCTACCGTTCATGTCATATTTTTGAATTCAAAAAAATAGAAGTGGAAAAATTATTTTTTATGATCACATAATATTTAGTATCCTGATATTCTATTGTGATTCCTAATGTGATTATACTATAAGTAATAATTATAATAAGGACACTCCATTGAGAAAACATTGGGTAATTACAATTTAATCCATCATCACGCACAACCAAGAAAGGGGATTAATTCCTCATTCTTAAGGGTATATTTATTTCTTGACAATCATCTCATAGTTATCTTTTATATTTATAATTTCCACTTACATCTTCATAGGAATCTCTGATAATTAAATGTGGTCTTTATATTTATGCTCATTGTTAATATATCTTTATAAAAATAGGAGGTATATGGGAAAAACATCTTTATCTAGAGAGATAAGATGACACCAATACGAACTAAACTGAACATTGATCTTCCAACCGTCTTCATGTGGGGTTTTTAGAAGAATGATCAAAGTAAATTTCCCATTTCTAATAACTTTCTTAAATAGGTAATACCTCCTCATTATTAAGTAATATATTCATTATACCATTTTACCATATATGGTTTATTGTAAGGAAATATGTTAAAGCATGTCCTTAAAAAAATATTGTGATACAAATTTGATGTCATAATGTTAAAGGATGAATTCCCAAAATTCCAAACGTCTATAAATCCAATGATGAATGAAGATATGTTTAAATCGATCGGTATAAAACATAAAATGTACCTCATTATGTTGCAGGTAGTTCCTTAGCTTCTAAATCCTAATTATCGATGTGAGGAATTTTTTATGAATTTCTGAATATCCAGTTTCTATATCAATCACTGTCTACTGAGATATAATGTTTATTTTCATTACATATATCAATATTTTAATCAAGGATATCTCTAAGATATATCTATAATGAATCTTTATATTATATGTGTAGTTTACCCTCTTTCAACGACATCGGTATTAAATTTTATTTGATATATCTCATGATATTTTCAAACAAATATTGAAATTTTTTATCTCATGTGTGAATCCACATTTTTTACTAACATTGAAAAGGGTGGGCACTAGACCTAAAGGATGGATAAAAATGAATGATATATTATAGGCATCCTTAAAGTCCCGTAAAATACTTAAGTTTATGAATAGGTGGTATATTCTAATTTTTCATGTTCTTCTCACAATCCACTTTTATGTATTGATGGTGTACCAAGAAGTAAATAAAGTTTCCCAATGTCACCTTGAAGGAACACTTAATAGTGTTTCTTAATCTATGTTGTCTTAGTTAATTCATCATTTCATCCAAATTATAAATATAATTATAGAAGCAATCATGTTTAACCACTAATAAAACCAGATAACACTTTATGATCTTTCCCAATAAATATTTAAAGATATTATTCATGTTGTTTTTCTATGTGGAACTAATTTTATCAAAACCAAATGAAATTACTAGATAATATTAAAATCCTTGGTGTTTCCAAATGTTTGGGGACACATAATTTTCTAGATCTATTTCGATCTGGTAAATGTAGGAAAATCCATCCATGAAGGAAATTTCACAAAAGTTAGAGGTTGAATCAATTAGTAGTTCAGTGATTATAAAAGTAAAGTCTATCATAAATAATTTCTAGTGCATATCCCTGAATTCAATAAAGTCATTATTCTTCTAACTTGTATTGTATAAAATGATGTTGGATTACTATTTTAAGTATTATAATTCCCTAAAACATCCCTTGATTTACTTACCAACATCAATCTCATATTTTTCAGTGTTGGTAGGATGAATTCTCTATGATGACTATTTAAACCCCCAATAATCCAATAGTAATTCCAATTGGTCGGTATCCACTATGGGATTTAACCTTGTAATATTGGTATAGATCTATGTTACTGGTTCCAAGTGTTGTTTTTTAAGGGAACTACCTAACTTTTTCTCTTTAGTAGAATATTTTATATACTTTTTTATATCATATAATAGAAAATATGGATGGGTACAAGTCATCATCAATGTATTATATGTGTCAAAGAATCTAAAATATGATAATATTGATCTTAGAGGCTTTATCTATAAAATATAAATGAATGTAGATGTTTTCTTGTTTTTTCTACACATAAGGATATTGTATGTGTCCTCGTATAACAATTTACTTTTCTCGTTCTATAAAATAGATGAATATTTAGAAATTATTTTGATGAGTTTCTGTTTGGTAAATTTCAGTTCCAGAAACCTTTTCCTCAAATTCTTAAGGAATTTATAGGGCCTCAATGAGTTCTCATTTCATTTCATTTGACAGTTTTAGCACACCCAAAATTGTATGTTTTTCTTGAACAATTAAAAACTGGTTGATAATGTCATACTTTTGTAATAGGGGCCTATGAATATTGATTTGATATTATTCCTTGGATTCATGCATTGGATTTTCCCCATAGATAGCCTCCTCTTTTCATTTTGGGGACTTGTTTGTCTTTTATGTATCAAATTTAGCATTACTACCCATAATATGATGTTTTCTAAAATGTTATGTGTTTCCAAATAGATTCTCCAAGATAATAGGATCCAAATTACCATCAAAATATTTTTTATTTTACTGATGTCCCATTTTATACAACTGAACAACCTAACTTCATGTTTCAGCTGCATTTATGGATTCATAGGGGAATCTACCTGAATATTGAGATCACTCATGGTTTAATCTCTAGATACCTACTAATCTCATGTATCCTTTTGTCTTCATAACAAATTATGTATTGGTAAATCATGTTCACATTCAATTTACTAATCATATAATATGTTTACCATGTAGATGATGTTCGCCAACCCATATTACTACACTTTATCTGATGAGAGTTCTATATTATAAGTTAGTTCCCTTACATTAAATACTGAGGGAATGACTCCCTAAAGGGTATTTTATCTCAATCTTCACATATATGTATATTACATATTTTTAGATCAATATTCATTACATTATGCAACACACCCCTAGGGACCATAATACTTTAGTTCCTTTGGAAACATTGATCAGAACCTTTTAGTCTAGAGAAAGATCATCAATTTTTACCCCAAATATCTTTCCATTTATTAATTTTTATAGGAATAACATACATAAAATATTCCCTCATAACCAAATGAAAGGGAACATAATAAAGTGTGATGTCAAATGCTCGATATGTTAAACATAAGAAATACAAACCCCTTGCAACATGAAATTATAATATAAGCCTAAGGGTATGTGATCATAAACATAACTAATGATGTTCATACCCAACAATTCATATATCCTAAACATAAATCATGGAATAACACATTAGCATTTCCAAAAACATATCACATTTGGGTGATAAAACATCATAAATAAATCACGAACCACAAGATCATTTCATAAAAGTGTGGCACCATCACAAATATTGAAAGAATTATCATAGGTCATAGTTAACTACAAAGACCTCCAATATAGTGGATAAAGACACATCACCTATTTCCTATTTTCTATCAGGATACACCTTTTTCCATAGTTGATTAGGACACACATGTTTCCCATAGTGGATAGACAAACTAATTTCTTATAGTGGATTTAAACACAGCTGTTTACTATAATGGATTTGGATTCACCAGATTCCCATAGTTGATCAAGCACAAAGACATGTTTCCCATTTTTATCTCATTATATATTAATCATTACCAAAATCATTGTTTGAAGATATTGATCCCACCCATCTCATAAATAAAACATAATTCATGTCAAACATAGCATCATAAAACATCCATCCTATCACAACCAATGAAATAAAATGTTTTTCACAAACCATTGAATCATATAATAACCTATGTAAAAGAGACAGTTGTCATAATAATTTTATCATCTCAAAAATTAAAAAACCATGGTAAATGAAATGGGTTTAATAACTATACTATCATTTTATAACCCATTTAAGAGATATGGGTTTCAAAAAATATTTTTTTATAATAAATCATTAATAGAAAGACTAATAATGGTATAATTTGTTCGTATAATAATTAAATCATAGGGAACTTCAACAGATGTCATATTGGATGGAAAATAATTATGAAAGATTTCATGAGTAATTTCTTGAGGAAAATATATTTTCATTGAAAAAAAACAAAAAAACTTATGAAAGAATCACTAAAAATAATTTAAAACATTTTTTGAGGAAAATATAATTTAGCATTTGAAAAAAACTTCTTAAAACACAAATAATTTTGAAAAAAATGTATTTGATAATTAAAATTGAATCATATCATCCCATCTTCAATGTACTAATTTTTCACGGAGTTGGAAAATTTACTTTATTTCATAAATGTTAAAATGATGGTTCCTTTCATATTTTCGATAAAATCCGAGTGGGAATTGTATGGAAAACAGAATGAATTTTCACTACATAGAAAATTTAAAAATTCATATATGGTTCAATGTTACATTAATAAATTAATAGATAATTATAAAAAATTAAACATATTTTGAAAACTTGTTTTGGGAAAAAATAGAATTTTTACTAAGAAAGAAATAAATAAGGGTTTTCATAAAAAGGATTTTTTCAATATTATTAAGTAACAATGACTATAAAAATGGTACTATTACTTGAATATATCCTGAATAACAACAATAAAATAAAATTAATAATAATTATTTATATTTATATCATTATATTTCAACATTAGATACTTATTTATAAATAGTCCAGATAAATGGTGAGATATTAATATAAAACTCTTAAAACATTGTTAACCATCAATCATAATCGACGTGAAATGATAAAATAAAATTAAAAATTAAAATATAATAGGAGGAAAAAATTATTCTATTAAATTTAATTTTTCTTTTCACTCACCTTGTAAAATAATATTGGTTCATAACATAACATATGTCTTAAATAAGGAAAACTAAGCCAAAATTTCCTTGCTGATTTGGTAACTTCTAAACCGTAAAACCAAATGAAATATAGTTATAAAAATGAATTTTTAACTAATTTTTTATTTGGTAAAATAATTATAAAATACATTCTCGGGGAATATATACACCACATAAAAGAAACATGTGATGAACATGTCATTTTTATCATATAAAAATAAAAGTGAGATGGAAATCCCTTACCATATGTATTGAATTTCATCATGCTCATTAAAACCACCTGTATAATAAATATATCATATTATACATATATTAAATATTAAAATTCATATATATCATCCCATATATTATTTTCTTATTACCTTTTGTCGCATTTTTATTATCAAATCCATGTTAATGTTATGTTTTGGGTAATAACCTCTTTTTTCATATATGTTTTGATTTTTTCGATTTTTATCCTAATAATTTGATCAAAATTACATAATATACATAATTATAACCATGATATAAATATAATATATAATGAGAACATATTTATTTATAGTAATCCTTAAAATTTAGTGATAGAAAATGAAATACAACATTTTAAGAGACCATTGGACGTACGTATGCAAGAGTATTAATTCCATTTTTTATCATATTAAAATAAGAAAAAGATAATAATATAAATTATAATTAAAAAACATTGTTATGTTATATATATAATTTTTTTGAACCCATATTTAAAACATTTCATGTAAAGCATGAATTGGTCACATCACTTAGTGAGGTAATGGTTCTTCGTACAAATGACCGACGTTATCACATTCCCATAAAATAGAGAGTATAAAATAATGTAAGATATAAAAATTAAAGAGTCATAATAAAATCATAATTATCAAATATAAAAATAAATAAATCATTATTTTAAACTAAGATATGTGGTAATAGATAAAAAAATAAAAATGGTTCGCGAGGTAAATGTCCATCGTACACATGAATGATGATTCTGTAACCAATTTGAGGGAAGTGGAGGTGGTTTTTAAGTCTTTCCATTAACATAAAAACATATTATTTTATTTTATGTATGAATTTTTTAATATAATCATTGTATGAAAAATATATAATGTTAGTTTTGTAAGAAACAATATAAGAAGGATTGTTGATGAATGTTACCTATTCTTTGGGTACCCACTTTCTATTCCACTAAAATCCATCCTAGGATGGATTTTTTCACACAAAAAAATATTATAAGTTTATGTGTGGGGTTTTTATGTTATTAGGGTTGTTATATGTTGAACCAAAATGTTATTATGGTGTGAATAAAATACGATATGGGGTGGAATTTTATCAGTGAGGGAGAGGACACACATGGTATTTTTCAAATGAAATGATTGCTCAAAAAAATTTCATGTGTAAAAAGTGACCAAATTAGACCATTATTTAATAATAGAGGTTTAATATTGAAAATATGACTATAAATTAATTTTTTGGTAAGTTTATAAGTCATTTGAAATTAACCATTTTAATTTAACCCCTCGGTAAACCCATTTTTACCTTAACCGCTATAATTGATTTTTACTGCATTCATATTTCATTTCAGTAGAAAATTAATTTTAACATATTAGATACGATAAATTATGCTGATTATAAAGTTTTCATCTATTTTTCCATATTTAATTGATTGAATTGTGAAAATTACATTTAAAATTAATCCCACAGACACGATAAAAAAATATGTTTTTAATGGGAAAATATTCAAAATTTCACAAATTTTATATACCAAAGTTCAATGTAAACCTGATTAAAATGACTTAAATTAGATTAATAGACTAATAATTTGACTAATTTAACCTAAAAATAATTTTAAATATAATTTAATTTTATAAATGTTATAAATTAAACGGTAGTTTTCAATTAAAATTCTATATTTTTTACTATTCATCATAAAAATAAACTTTTCAGAAAAATAAAAAACAGATCACCTAAAAATAATTCTGAAATTATCATTTCAAAATTGATATCTATTTAACAAAATTAATTTTATAAGGTTATCAATAAATATTTTTAAAATGAGTATTCTAAAGGTGAAAGATGATATTTTTTAGAAAAAAAGTTTATGAATAGAATCTGAATTATTATAATCTCTTATATAGAAAAAACATTTGATGAATGTTAAAATTTGATAGAAAATATAATATAAATAGTTAATTAACATTATTTACCAAAAAAATTAAAATTTATTTATATGAAACACTCATTTTCAGATAATAATAGATTTTCTAAAAAAGACTCCATTTTTTCAAATGGTTTTAATTTTTCATTCCTAATTAATTGTTTCCCAATTTTTTCATTATATAAACGTGTGTATACCATGTTTTCATTACATAGTTAATCCTTTCCATATCCAAACCTTTAATGACTATGTCATAAATATAAAATTATAAAAATATATCATGTTTCATTTAAAATCAGTGTTGTGTGTATCATAAGAGAAACTCAATGTTCCATGTAACACCAGAAAAACTCTGTGTTACGTGGAAAAAATTCTATAACAAATTTTCTAAATTATCAAAAATATTAAATTAATTTTAAAAATTTATTTCACATAATATTTTTTTTGTTAATTCTTACCACCTTAAAGTTTATTTCACCTGAAAAAATTAATCACGGTCATCCAAGGATTAACATTTGAATATTACATAATAGAAACAAACATTGTAAAAAGGATTAACAAAACATATTCTTGAAAAATATAAAGGGGTGTGTAAAATGTATCTAGAATAACACATACTAGGATTTCAAATAACATAATAAATGTGGTACTAAGAAAATTATCATAAGAGATAATACTAACACCTAAATAGTGATACATAGTGATAGAGATAGTGGATCACAGGAAAGTGGGTGATCTAGATAAGATTAAAGACAAAAAATATATAAAACAAAGAGATCATAAAATGGGCATTCATATAATTAAAAATATAATAACATGAAAAACAATTATTTCAGGATCCATTTCCTAATATTGGTCAATTCATTTCCCATTTAGAAGGAAAATAAACGAAAATATACTTCATTGATATCATTTTATTTCAAAGGCCCAATTTCATCCTTTATCTGTGAATTTCTCAATTTCTACATCCTCTTTTACTCTATAAAAAGAATACAAATTTCTTATGTCTAATACACTATCGAATCATTTCATCAATAAATATAATGTAATTTCATTATGTCTATATTTACTTATCATCACAACAAAATGGTTAGCACTAGGTATCCGATATACATAAATATCCATATGGTGAAATTAAATATTAATATATAAAAAATTATTCAAATTTCATCAAAATCTATTACATAAATGGTTAAACTTATGAACCTTTCAGAAGTTTTAAAACCAAGATTTTAGGAAAAGGTCACTAAATTATCATAATGAAATTCTCACTAATCCCCCAAATATCATGAAATAGTTATTAATTATGACATACCAAACATGTAAATACCATCATTATTTATTCTCTTGAAATAAAAATTACCTTAATACCTAATTGAAAAATTATATTCTTCGTAATTCCTCGTATAAAACAATTATTATTTAATAAATTCATTGAATAAAAAAATTATTAAAACTCAATCGATGATAGAATCTATAAATTTTTCAAAAAAAACATTAATCATCTTTAAGAAAATCAGTACTATTCCATTTACTTTATACAAGCCAATAATCTCTTCATCATAACATCATTATATCAATATTTAGAACATATTAAGAGTTATCTGGAAAATATCACATTGTAATTAAATAAATATCCATTCCATTAACATAATTAATAATATTCCATCAAATCCTTAATAAAAAAATATATTGAATAATAATTTTATATTTCGTTATTTTTAATCATGGAAATTTAATGAATAAATACAACATTCAACCCACTTTCTTCTCAAAACATTAACTATACTCTATCATATTATTCGTGAATACTTCATTCCTTTCATATTTCATTTATAGTCTCTTCATCATCAGAAATATAACCATTAATCATAAAACCTTAATAATTTGCTTCATGATATTTCCCTATAGAACATTTTTTTAATAATTCTCATTCTTCCCACAATTAAGATATTCAATAATCAATTATATCTTAGGGACACCATTATTCAATTCCATTTATTTAACTGGACATTTCATTTTCGCATTTAAATTAATTGATTTTTTCTTCAGTCAACAATTCACTTCATTACTCTAAGACATACACATGGGTGTTTCTTCCCACACTCTCGACACATAGGAAACTGAATATTCTTTTAACCATGGTATCCACTTCCTGAACTCTTAGAAAACTCTTTCCTTTTCATATTTGGAGACTCTAAGTTTTGGATAAGGTATATGTTTTCAATCATGTTCCATGAAAAATAATTAGGAATAATAATGACATTAATAATTTCATTCATCATCCCATTTGGCTACACATCTATAAATTATATTTCACATTCAATGGTAACCCGATTAATTATTGTTCCCACCAATGACTAAAACAAAATAAAATAGTGTGAGGAATTCTAATCATTGAGAAAAAACACATAATCATGAAAAAATAACATATTGGATGTCTAAATCATGATATATTCATTTCACTTTATTAAACCATTGGTTTATACTAGGTCTCTCACAGTCACCATCTATTTAAATCCTTCATAATGGTTTCTAAATAGTTTCATAATTTCAAAAGCATTTCCCCCAAGAGTGTCAAATAACGTGTGTAGAAAGGACCATTTTCATGCACCATTTTTTGATCACGTCTATCTCCATGAAGTGCTTTTATGGATAATACATCAAGGTACATCTATTACAGAGCCACATCCAATTTTATTATATGGATGGTGATTTATTTCTGGGAGACCAGTCACTCTATAATTTACCAAAATTCATGGACATTTTCTTATATATTAACTCATCCTTCGACATAAACTTATAAATTTCCTTAGGGATCTTCCTATGTTTCTCTCGTACTAGTTTTTAATGTCTCTATAAACCTTTCCAATGATACCAAATATTGAAACCTAGTCTTCTGATAAAATGATATAAATTTTTAGAAGAATATTCATTACATTACACAAAAACACAAAAGGACCGTAATATATTAGCGACATTATAAACAAGGATCACAATATTCTAATATAGTGAATGAACTTTATTATTTCTAAAAAATAACAATCAATTTTTACACACCATAGACATAAAATATATAAACCCATTCATTATAACCAGTGGAAAGTAACCATAAGAAAGGTTGATCTCATTCTCTTTTTAATGATAAACATAAGAGATATCAATCCATGCTCATATAAAGTAATAATATAATAATCAGTTTATGTGATCATGAACATAACATATGATGTTCAGACCCAACCATTCAAAGATCATAAACATGTGTCCTAGAATAAAACATTATCATTTCTAAAAACTAGTCCCACATAGGTGATAAATCAAAATAAATCAATCATAAACCGTAATCTCACCTCACAAAAGTGTGGCTTCATCAAAAACATTTTAAACCATTTCACATGAAATTTATAACTACCAAGAAATTAAATATTTTGGATTAAGACTCATCAAATGTTTCCCATTTTTTATGATGACATGCCCTTTCCCATGTTAAATTAGGACACACCTCTTTCCCATAGTGGATTTAAAAATACCTATTTCACAAAGTTATTTGGGACACACTTATTTCTCATAATGGATCATTCCTCTAGACTTGTTTCCAATTGTTATCTTGTGAGATATTAATGTTTAACCATTTCATTAAAGGGGGATATAGGTCACACCCATATCATAATTAAAACCACAATTATGTGTGCCCCAAGATCATGAAGAATTCATTATATCATAACCCATGAAAAGAACTTGGTTTTATAAAAACTTTCATCATATAATTACATATGGAAAAGTTATAGTTTTCATAATCATTTGATAATATCATAAAATCAAAACCCATGGAAAATAAAAGGGTTTCATACAAATTCCATCATGGTATAACCCATGGATGAGAGACCAGTTTCATAAAGATTTTCTTCATAATAAACAAGTTAGAAAAAATATTATAAATGGTATCCTTTGTTTAGATACCGATTAAATCATAGATAACATCAATGGGTGGAATATAAGATTGAAAATAATTTCTCAACATTACATTGGAATTTATGAAAATATTTTTTCATTGAAATATTATTTTTTTAAATAAATTTTTCTAGAAAACATATTTTATTAAAATAAAAATAACAACATACAATGGAACCTATAAATATAATTTATATCATTTATTAAATAAAATAACCTTTCATTTTTGAAAAAAAAATAAATCGAAAATCCATTTTAAAATAATATTCATTAAATATATTATTGAAAACATATAAAGGAATCTTAGATGTACTGATTTTTCCAGATTCTAGAAAACTATGTTTATGTTGTTCACATTAAAATAAATATACATTTCAAATTTATTGTAAAACCCAAATAAATCTTGTCTAGAAAACTACAAGAAGATTATTTTTAAAAAAATTAAATAACATAACATGTGTAAAAATGTATTTAATAAATAATTTTTATAATTATAGTAATTTTTTTAAAATAATTTATAATATATAGTTTTGGAAGAAAACTGATCTCTGACTGAAAAGAGAAATTATTTCATCTTTTCAGAAAAAAAATCTCAACAATCTTGAGTAAAAAATATTGGTAAAATGTTACTATTACATAATGATATCATGAATAACCATACTAGAAAAAAATAATGATTATTATTGAGATTTATTGCATGAGACATTGAATTTTGAGACTTAATAATAAACAATCCCAATAAATGATGAGATTGTTACATAGAACCCCTTTATCTTTTGTAATCATGAATCATATGCCCCATAAAAGAATAAAATAAAAATAATCAATAAATTATAATGAGGATAAATAAATTCATGATATTACATGTTAAAATACTATACACACTCCTTATAAAATAAGGCTGGTTTATATCAAAACCATTGTCTCAAAGAATGAAAAATGGAGATGAAAATCCCTTGCCCATTGGGCAACATTTGAATTGTAAAACCTGATAAAATACAGTTACTAGAATTTATATATAAATAAAAAATATATTTACTAGAAATTGTATTCATGGGAAGTATATACACCATATAAAATAAATATGTGGTAAACATGACATGTGTCTTCTGGGAAAATAAAACTGAGATGGAAATCCATTACATTAAGTCTTGAATTAAATCATACTCACTAAAAAATCTTCTATACTAAATATATGTTTATTATACATTTATAAAATTACCATATTCACAAATATCATACCATATATGATTTTCTTATGACATTTTGTTATATGTTTATTAACAATTCAATGTTAATGTTTTGTTTCGAGTAATAACCACTTTTTTATCGTATCTATTTTGATTTGTAATATGTTTTCCCTATTTATTTTTGAATTGTTAAAAATTCTCATAAATAATCACCATGATATAAATATTTATTTTATATTTATTTATATTAATCCATAATATGTAGTGATATAAATTGAAATAAACCATTCAGGGAGAGGGAAATCCATACGTACTTATGATCACTATATCAGATTAAAAAAATAAGAATGAAAACATATTTTATTATTAAAGAATCATATTAATTTAATATATATCTAAACAATATATTAAAATCATCCTTTATATATTCCATGTAAATCCTGAATGAATAACATCGCTCAATGAGGTGGTAGTCGATCCTACACTCTAGCATCGATATCATATTCCTACAAAATGTAGAGTATAAAAGTATATGTGATACAATATTTCAATAATAAAAATAAATTCATAAATTTCATATATAAACATAAAATATGTTATAAAACTCAATTGTGAGATGTGGTAATAGAAAAATTGAAATACATTGGTTCGCAAGGCGGTAGTCCTCCAGACACATAAACGGAAATTTCATAAACCATTAGATGGAAGTGGATATGGTTTTAAGTAATTAACATAACAAAACAAAATATTAGTGTATTTATGATACTTATGTTTTTATTTAATGAAGTTATAATAATAATTAAAGTATTTTTGGAAATAAGTAAAACAAAAATGCTCGTAGAATAACATTACCACTTCTTCCGGTATCCTTATAAGGTCATAACAAAATGAATTCCATTGATAGATTTAGGCCCAAAATAAGGCTTATATGATGAGGGTGGGGAGTTTTATAACTAATTTAGGAAGGAATTGGATTAATCAAAAGGTTTTAAAGGATTTAATAATTGAGGAGATGGGGTGTCCTTTTATAAGTGGGGGTGAGGAAACAGGAGGTATTTTTGTGAAGAATTGAGTGTTACCACATTTGTATATGGAAGAATGGTCTTAAATGGACCAATATCAAAATGTACACTGTTAACGATTCATATATTTCCATAAAAATGTTTTTATAAAAGAGTATATGTCATTTTTGTCCTTATCTTTATATCTTTTCACCCATGTAAACCCATTTTTACATTAATCACAACAAATAATAGTTACTGCATTCAATGTTCATCTGGTTCAAAAATAATTTGAACATATTAGATAGTATAAATTTTGATAATTTAAAATATTGAATCAATTTTTTTTAATTCTAATCACATAAGAGGAAAAATTCAATTCAATATTAATCTCGCTAATATGATGAGAAAACCAGTCTTTAAAGAGAAAATATTCAAAAGTTTACCAATATTATATTTTTTAGTTAAACTTCATATTGATTTAAATTTCTAAAATTGGATAAATTTAGGTATAATTTAACTAATTTTACTTTAATCCCATTTCAAAATATAATTTCACTTTATAAATTATTTAAAATAAAAGGTGGTTTATAATTAAAATTCAGTATTTTTCACTATTCATTACAAAATATAACTTTCTCCAAAAGAACTAAATATTGCCCATTATATTATATTCAAATTATGATTTAAAAAATTAATTTTATTTTCTAAAATTATTTTTTATAATGTTTCAATAATTAATTTTAAAATAAGTGTGCTCAGGGCGACAAAACCATTTTTAAAGGACAACGATACATTTTAATCATAAAATTGGATTTAGTACTGCCTTATATCGTGAAAAAACATTAAATAAATTTTAAACATTTCATTAAATATGTAATTTATAAAATTAATTAAAATAATTCATAAAAATTAATTTTTAAAAGTTTTTTAATATGAAACATACTTATGCGTATGAAAATAAATTTCATAAAACGACTTTTATTTTTATTTCCAATTACTTTTTAACAAAATATTTCATTATATATACATTTATAAAATATATTTTCATAATTTATTTAATCCTATTCATTCTAACCATTCTAAAATCCAGGAAAAAACTATCATATAGTAATAATATGTTATGCCTCGTTTAAACATGGTGTTGTGTTTAACACATGTGAAACTCAGTTTCACATATAATGTATTGTCTGAAAAAAAGATTAAATAAATTATTAAAAATATTAAAAACCATAAATTATTTTGAAAAACTAATCTCAACATTTTCAGATGTTACAAAGGATTCGGTCTTGCTTGGTATGTGATTGAGATTCTTTATCACATACCCTATTTTTATTACACTATAAATATTATAAATACATGATGGGAACACGGGATTTATAATTTTAGAGGTGGATGTTGTCATGTTGGGTTATTTTTGTATTTCTTTAAGGATCGATTGTGCTCAGATTACTGACTTACTGGTCATCCATTCATTGAATTTCTATATATTCTTCACTAGAACATCTTATAAATTTCAATATTTCTCCAAGGAAGTGATAGAGATACAAGTTATATATATATGGGGTTTTACTATTTGTAACTATCTCAAAATGGCCATATTCTATAGTATTCCATTGATGATAAAACAATCTCAAAATCAATTTCCCAACATTCACCTATAATTGAAATAATTTGGGTTGTCATTGAGACAAATTTATTTTTGGAGTTGGATCTTGGTATATTGACCATCTTTCATTATATTGTATCTATAAAATATATTTGAGATTTATCATTATGGAAATAATAAATTTTTTGTTATTCCAATATTAAATCCTCGGTTGGATTTTTTTTTTGCTCTTGAATTGATGGGAATGTTGTTTTTTTATTCCTTTTATTGGAAGAAACCACGTTGTATTGGGTTATACATGGTTATAGAGCTGGTGTTGGAACCAGTGTTTTTGTGAATGTCGTAGTCTTTGCATAGTCGAATCATTTAACCTTGGTGTTAGGATTGGGATATTATTTTTCCTTATTACACTATATAGATTCCATTAATATTTTTACTATGGATATATTCATTTAAAATCCTCTTTTATTTTTCAAGGAAATTACTTTCTCGTTTAATTCATCCCAAAAATATTATATAAAAATCTACAAAAATTGATCTTCTTGTTGTTTATTATAGAGGGGATATTATAGACACATTTACCTATAAATGAAGTTTGATACCCTCTCATCTTTACATTTTTTAGTACGATAGGGCATGGATTTTTCTCTTCCTTAGTATTAAGTAGAATTTATATTTGAATAAAGGAATATGGTCTTACCAGTTTGCAACCAAACCATCATATATATTCATTTACTAGAAAAAATATTTCCTTATAGGGTTTTCATTAAGCATCAATATTTTTCTACATATTATTTATCATGTTTCCCTATCATGAGGCGACATTGGGACATCAATTGTGTCAAATGTTATATCGGGTCCTCTTTACCATTATTGGTTGGGAATGTGTGACTTTCACAGTTTGGTGGAGAATGATTATCATCCACACACTATGGATATTTATTCAATACATTCACAAAATGGTCGAATTGAGTTGATTGATTCATGTGGAATGACCCCATGAACTGATGCCTAGGTAAGGGTGACAGTGTGAGTATAATGTGGTCAACCTTCATATATTGGTCATTGTGAACTAGTTTAAATATTCCTAGGGTTGCATACCTAAAATGATAAAATCTATTTTCTTATAAAAGTCAAGTTCTGTTAATATACCACTATTTCTGTCAGGTAGACCAGTTGTCTAGATATAGATCATATTGTATTTTAATTGTTCAATCTTGTAAATTAAGAATCATCACATAGTTTAAATAGATCTTCTAGAGGTTATTCATTGTAAACCTCCTAGGAAATGTAATTTGTGTTAAAATTACCACTAAGTAACTTTTAATAGTGATATTTGAATTCATCTATCCCTATTTACTATTGTAATTACAAATCTATTGTGTATGTGATTTCAACTGATTCAATTGGTGTGTGAGATATAGCCAAGAAACTCTCCTTTTATTTTGATAAATATCAACAATCATGTGGTGAATTGGAATTTGAGGTCTCCATGTTCATGTTTTTCCTTTGATTTTTGGTATACACAACTTCATTAAGCATCTTGTATTATACAACCTATCAGGAAAAAATATCCTCATTATTTTATCCTTCATCATAATTGGGATATGTGTTATATGTGGGATTAATAATAATGATGATTAATGATTCATATTTTGTATTAGTAAGCCAATTCATATATTTTATACAAAACTGGGATGATTTATTCTACTTAGGGTATTTTGGATTATGATTCTTCTCAACGAAATACCACTTTAGTAGGTTTTTTGGATTACAACCCATGTGGGGTTTCATCATCCCCTCTTCATGATTTCATGAATTCACAATATATAATTTGATATGAATCGAATTCCAAATGATCCTTTTTATGTTCTTCCAAAATGATAAGGATTTATCTTGATTTGGATGAAATATTGATGGTTTTTTATAGGGAATCCTCTACTAACCATGATAAAACTATCTTCCTTATGGATGAGAGGGTTATAATACCTTTGCCTAATGAAACGAGGTTGACATGTTCTTCTAGAATCCCCACTATATGTATATCTATTTAATTTATAACCCAATGGTTATTGGTAATGGTAAAAATAATATTAAACCCATGGATTTTGATTCCCCCAGTATCAACTTTATAGTTGTGGCCAGTGTAGTCTTTCAGATTTTTCTTTCATTAGTTCTAGGATGATTGTGATTTTGAAAATTCATTGAGTTATAGCTATAAAATATATAGTATTTCTAAATAGTTACATGTTTTCCAAGATTTATCTTTATCAAATACGACGCAAGGTTCACACTCAAATCTACCTCATCTAGGATCTCGTTAATGGAATATTCCCACTGATTTCAGTGATTATGTGATTTGGAAGTCATATACTTCTACTAGATGGATTGGATGGCATATACATACCACGACCCTAATACTCAACATGATTCACTGACTTTTTAGTCGATGACTTCTGAATATTTTTTTAATATTCAGTGTAAAATGAAATGCTTCATATTTATCCCAGCCAATGATTCTCACATTTGGTGTGACATCAACAATTATTTTGTCCCAAAAATTTATAGTTATGAGAAAATTATTTGGGGGAATTGTCACTACTTTTTTCCCTTGAAAATTTTGACTTCTAAAAAGTAAATTAAATCAATATAATGTCAAATTTTACTCAATGTCGTAGAATAGTGGGGATAATAACCATATGAAATATGTTATTTCAGGTGTTGATATAGTGTCTCCCATATATTTTAAAGTAATTAATGTATGGATTCCTCTATCAGTACATTGGTAATGTCATAATAGGGGGTATATAAGGTCTAGAACAACCCCAGTATATTTACCATATCTAGTTCCTGGGATATGGTAATAGAATGTTTCTCATAATTTGTGAGAGACTCATATACGTAGTCTGGCCACAATAGTCATTTCTTGTTTATTTTGTTAACCAAAATGAATTCATCAAGGCTTTTTGATTATTCTAAAAAAGTATTCACCCATGGGAGGAATAATTGATGGAAACCATTGATAACTATCTATTGTATGAGATACAATTTTTTTAGGTAGCAATGGAGTGCCTATTATAAACAGCTCAGGCCTCTAGATTTCTTCTTGATGCCATGGAATATATAGAGTAGTTTGGAAAATTAGATGTCCTTATTGGGCATAAATTTCATGATAGGTGTTATCATAATTAATTTATATATATTTTTAGGCTAAAATTATATTAAAATTTCTCTAGGGTGGTATTCTAGAACTACCGATGGTAGTTCAATGGGGTAAACTTTCCTCAATAATGTTTCCTTCATCTCCAAATAAGGAGTCATTAGAAACTTATAATGCTACTGGAAAAATTTAAAGAGTCTCATATATGTCAAAATTATTCTGGGTGTGAATATCGGTGTGTTCTTTAGTTTTCATTGGAGTACGTTGATGAATTGATTTGGGTTTGGTGGGAATATATGCCAACATCTTAGTTGTTGATGGAATATACCAAGGATATGTCTTATGTTTTAGAGGATAAATAATATGGGCCACCTCCAGGATCTCCTGTAGGGTATATTAGAGAATCCTTTCAATGACTGTGTGGATATGAACCCACCCATGTGTTACCATAGGTGTATATAAATGGTTCTTATGGATGGGAGTAAGAATAATGGACCACTATTGAGTTGTAGTCAAAGAATGGTTAAAAACTGCTCTACTAGTGGGAAAAGGAATGTGTTCTTGTCCCTGGTTGGTCACTGTAATATGATGATGACCATCCTCCACTATTATTGGTCGAATACGTTGTAAATTTCACAATTTATGATTAGGAATATATACAAGCTTCTTTGTCCCCTCCAAAATATGTTGAATGGTTGGAATGAAAGTATGATCTCATTCATGTCTTTATTTCACTGTCAATATATGCTAAAAATATTAATATAAAAGGTCCATGATATGGTAATATCTCTTTTTGGATTGTAGAATATGTTAGCAAGCTTTTCAAGATGCTATCAGGGTGCACTGGAAGGCTACATTAGTGGAGTAGTAATGTGGGTCTGCCCTCTATTGGATATCATGATATTGCAATGTGATTCCCTATATGTTTTGAGAGTTTGATGTAAACTCTGATGAGTTGTATAAAAAATATAGGCCTAGTCATCAGCTTCTACCAAAGTATACTGGAGGACATCTTATTATGTGGAATAAATATGAGTCTTCTCCTCATATTTTTGGGTTCTCCACCTTTGGTGGGTTGTTATGAATTCTCTGGACTAAGCGTAATGGGTATAAACTTTTTGGGTAGAATACTTGATAGATAAATGAGGATATGGAGTCACACTGTGAGGGTGATGATGAGAGTTGGATAGAGCCCACTTTTGAGTATCCTGATTAATTATTATGTGATATTCTACCTCATTTCCAACATCCCCAATATAATGAAGGTATGTACTAATGAGTTCATATTAGAGGTTCAAAAAAATAGTTTTCGGTGGTCAGGGGTTCTTTTGCAACCATGTTGTCCAAAAATAATTTTAGAAGCTGGAAGTAGTTTTTTTGTAAGTGTTTTCTTTTTTCCAATGAATATAATAAATCAGTTAACATTGGAATGTAATAGAATATAAAACTTGTCATCTTATTCATAAGGGTGGTCCCAAAATGCTTAGAAATATCTATTGGCTTATGGTGATGTATTCTAGAATAAAAGTTCCATACTACTCACATCAGGTTTGGAATGAAAGGAAGATCATAATGTGTAAGATAATTGGAGTCTGCTTCGATTTGATATAAATATGATGATGCTTTTATATTTTGTAATTCAAAAAAAATCATTAATTATTTTTAGAATATGTGATGGAATATTTATGAAATAAAGGGGAATGAAAAGTTATACCAATCATATTAAGGCTTTGTTATAGTGAATGAAGTTGTTGGAAGGAATGGGAAGTTAAAATTCTTCCCAATATTGGTTAAATGATCACACACAGATCATAAAAGTATTCAAATTCAAAATGAAGTCAATATTACAGTCTAGATCTTGTGGATGAATAATGTTGATTTTTTTGGTATCAAATAATTATTGTGAGATCATAGGACACAAATGTTTTAGAATACTAGAAACATTTTGGGAAGTGTGAGAAGAAGAAGATAATGGATTTTCGGTTGGAAAATAAACCACAATAAACAAATATTAAAATAAATAAGGTGGTGAGATTCATAATCCGAAAATAATGGATGTTGCTGAAGTCAAATCTGCTAATACATTTTTATTTAACATGTTTTTCCCGCGCAAAATTAGATAAATAATAACATAGATCATTAAATATTATGAGGAATCGGAGAAAGATTTATTTTTCATTCAATGGGGAGTTTTCGGACCAAATTAAATGGATGTAGGTGTTGGTACCAATGATAAATAATAATTTTAGGGGAAAATAAAAAAGTGGATGTTTTGGGGAATGATGCTTGGGAATAGAAAGTAAGAGACTGATCAATAATGTAGATAATGATACTCATCAACATGAATTGTGGGATGCTTTCAATTCAGTTAGGATTCATTGGACTCGAATGAATATCAGAGTGAATAAAGATGTTGAGATACCAGATTTAGTCCCGCATCAACAGATACACTAGGATGCAGGATCATCATTGTGAGAAAAAAGAATAAAAGAATAATAGTTTGAAGTAGTTAAAAATTGTATTAAAGGGGAGAAAGAAGTTTTAAGCTGATGATGAATTATTTTCAAGTAAGTGTTGATATAATTAGAAGTTTCAACTATATATATGGGAAAATAAAGGAAAATTATGTCTAATTTTGTTTCAAAAATGTTTCTTCAGAATGGTTTCAAGGTCTTATAATTATCAGTTGTTATAGAGAATTGGATTGAGAAGATAATTTTTAAGTAGGTGTGTAGAAACATAATAAATATTATATTCTATTCCAAGTAATGGATAAATAATAATGGAAAGAATAATTGGATGGAATATTTGAAATTATGTTTGGAGTAAGTTTAATTTGTGAGGATTAAATAAGGTTCAAGAAGAAAGGATAAAAGTTGAGAAGCATTGAAGAACTCAAAGAAGAATCTTAGATTTAAGGGAATTTATGGATTTTGGTAAATTTGGTGTAGCAGGAAAACATTTAGGAATCCCATCTAAACCACATTTAGAAAACCTATAAATAGAGGTAAGTACTTTGTACTTGCTTGACATGAAAATTGATAAAAAGGTGTATAGAGATGGTGGAGCACTAAACGTTTGTAGATAGAAGGAGTTTCAAGATTGATCATACCTAATGGAGTTTATTGGATAGATGTATAATAATAATAAGAATATCATATTCAGTTTTTCATTATATTAAGCTAGATCATCAAACTGGGAATCGTATTGGGATTTTTGGACTAAGGAAAAGAATTTCATAATCATTTCTATAGTATTCTAGAAAAGTTACATTATTAGACATAGCAATTCGACTTTGGTGATCAGATTGGGAAATCAAACTATTTATCATTCATAAGTCTAGGAAGTTATTACTTGATTCTAGGTGGAAAAGCGAAGAATTTTTTTCGAGAGAATATTTATGAACGTTGGAAAGGCTTCATAATAACTTGTTTTAATGAAACTGGTAAATGTTTCATAACTTATTATAAAACTTTTAATACATCGTTTTGTGTTAATTGAATATCATGGAAATTTTTATTGAACAATTTTCTACAATAGTGCTATTTCATATCCTACTCAATTTATGGACACAAAAGGATTGTTTTCTAGTGGATTGAGAGGAAATGGATTATTTCGAAACCATGAAAAAGACATAACTATTCTTGTTGATTAGTGAACCGTGTAAATTCATATGATCCTGTGGATGTGTAAATGTATAGTTTTAAACTAGGTAATAACTCATTAATTTTTTTTTGTGGTTTTTTCTAAAGGAAAGAAACTTGAAAGAAAAAAATCTCACTGATTCACTCACTCCCCCTCTGAGTGATACTTGGATCCTAATGGGGTAATTTCAAGTTGTATCATATGGATGGTTCCCTTCATTTACAATTATCTGATGTTTTAAAGGGACATTTTGATTGAGAATCTAAATTTAACTAATATTAAGTCTTTTCTGGTCTACGATGGTGAGAAATATCAGATCTAGAATGATACAATGGTTCTTTATCTTATTTTTCTTGGATATGATGTTCACGAAGCAGAAACATGTGTATTTCCTCCTATTTATGAAAAACTTATGCTCACATTTGTCAATAATAATAATCTGGATAGTGATTAAAGGACTAATAATGCTTTAGTCTCAACACTTTATAAAAGTGATTTTTTAATAGTGAAAGGTGTGGCTATTGGAAAGGGTATCTAAGATATGATGAAAAACATTTATCAAGGAAATTAAAAGTTTTATAAGGAGAAGATACAAATTTTGAGGCTGAACTATGAAGATATCAATATCCGGGAATATAAATTTTTTGTGACTTTATTACCTGGGTGAATGAAAATTTTCATCATTATTATACATCTTCGTGAAAAGCTGTATAATTAATTTGTTATTGAAAATGTTTTGAGAATTCTTCCTCATATGTTTTATGCCAATGTTTCTTTATAGGAATATAGAGATCTAGAATCATTATCCATGGATTATTTTCATATTAAACTCATTATTTATGAAATGAGAATGGGGAATGAAAGCAAATGGATGACAATGTTTATAGAGAAAAGTCCTTCACGGTTTCTAAATAGGGTATGTATATGAAGGTTCATGAAGATTCTAGGGTTATTGAATCTAATTCTTAAAATATAGTATTTAATAATATTTATGAATCTCTATCTTTGTTTTAGAAAAATTAAAATAGGTATAGGAAATTATAAATTTAAACTGACATAAAAATTATTTTAATGTGGACTTTTAGAAAAAAAATTACAAATTTTCATTGAAAAAAGAATGAATTGTATAGTGTTGAAGATAAAATAAGGCAGAGAATATCACAGAATAAATAGTGTTATAAGTTTAAATACTTTACAAGAGTTTAAGAGAATATATTATTTAAATCCAAAAGAAGATGATTTTTTTTCTAAATATGTAAAAGAAAATGATAGTGAAATGGAATATGAAAAGTCTGATGAGCATGATGAAGAGAATAAATTTTTTGAAACAGTTAACAATGAATCATTTGGAAGTATATATTATAAAGAAGAAGAACCTCAATTAGAATTTCATATGAAGGTAGATTTGAAGTAATGTCTATGAAATTTTTGAAGGTTTGAGGATGAAATTATGATATTGAAAAATGATAATTATTTAACAAATAATAAATAATGTTTCCATTATTAGAATGTAATGCTACAAGAATATGTTTATGGATTGACTAAATATGTTAACATATAAAAAATTATAACGAACTTAATTTAAGTATAATGTTTATGACTTGAATAATCTACAAAAATAACATTCTAAAGCTAAGCATAGGGTTAAAATTTTAAAAAATTATATCTCTGAATTTATCAAAAGATCTAGAGGGATTAAAAAATAGAAGGTAAAAAAATACAATCAAATGATGAAAACAGATTAAATTTTTTCTTAAAATAAGATATCATGGAATATTATATATGTGGCCAGGACCAACATAGTCCAGAATCCATAAGATTCAAAAACATTATGTCTGATAAATATTCTATTACATATAATTTCAATATGGTTTAGAAAATTCCATATTAATAAAAAATATTCCAATTGATAATAGAATGGTTAGTGATCAATAATTTTTTGATAAAAATATAATTTTTTTTTTCTGAAACATGTCTACAACTCCAATTAGTATGAAAGTTTGAAAGTAAATTTTTTTTCAATGGATTATCCTATTATTTTGGTGGATACATACGCATGGAAAATATGACCCAGTTCAATCAGAAACATTATCACTATTCCAAAAATTATAGAATGAACTGTTGGAGGGATAAACAATCCATTCAATGGGAGAAACATGAGAAGGATGGTGTGAATGTTTAAAATAGATTCCAACATTGGTAATATATGTAATAGATTTGAACAACAATGATATATTGAAAAAGGCTTTCTTTTTTATAACTAGCACTACAAACGTTTTTTAACAACTATCACAAGCTAGATGTGCAGAAAGTCATAGGTAAATAAAATTATCTAACGGTAAACACATCAATCAAAGATAAAAAATGAAAATATTCTTGCATTTTAGATATTTTGTGTTCTTTGAATATGATAGAATATTTTATATTTTTTAAGAATGTGAATGATTTCATAGAAGGAATAGTCAGATTTTTCAATTATTAATCTCTCATAATCAAAGGTGTTGGATCAACAGTAATTGGCGAAGAAGGGTTAAAATCTAAGAAATATTTGTTTATTGATGGTATAAAACTCAACATGCTAAGTGTTTCATAAATTACTGTTTTTGGGAAATATTTTATTTTCAGAAAAGATTCATTTTTTGTGAAAGTGTGAAAGATAGAAAAATAGTTACAATTGTCCAACATATAAAAGGAAATATGTTCCATGTTGATGAGGCTCAAAACTCTCATAACATATGCATGGTAGAATATAATCCGTTGTTGAATAAAAGGCTTGGTCACATGTGTCAGAGAAAAATTATAATGTTATTAAAGTGACACTACTGGAAATAGAGAATTTCCCAATGGTTTAGAACCGTTGGGAAAGGCTGGGGAACCGTTGGTATATGTTATACCAATGGTTCTGCCAACCGTAGGCAAGTAAGTCGTTGGGAAAAACTTTTCCCAACGGTTTACAGTGAACCGTTGGCAAAGGTGGAGAAAATTACCCTATCCCAACGGTTCTTCAAAACCGTTGGGAAAAAACATTTCCCAACGGTTGTCAAACCGTTGGGAAAGTGCTGAAAATAACACTGTTAAACCCAATATCTAGTCTTTACCAATGGTTTTAAACCTTTGGGAAAAGTGTTTTACCAACAGTTTTATAAACCGTTGGTAAAACAAATCCAACATATTCTATACCAACGGTTTTGAACTGTTGGCATAGCCTCTGCTGGGCAAATTTCCCAGCAGCCCTGCAATTTTCCCAACACCTCCCCCAATTGCAACCAGGTCTCCAATTTGACCACCACCTAGTGTGGTTTTGTGGGTTCCCTCTCATATTTCAATCCAATTATTGTACCTGCAATAACCAACTAACAATTACATATAATGGTGGAACTATACACATCCATAATTAAATTAGAATTGATAACGTAATTATAAACATACATAATTCGTTTAGAATTCAATTTAAAATTTAGATGACAATTATATGTGGAATCCGGAAGTCAATTCATAATTTAATCGGTTTTTTGTATACCATATATTTTTACCTAAAATAATGTCCATTTTAAACATAATACATACACCTGGAGTGCTACCGGCCACACCACGCCTCGGATTGAGGCGGGGTTGACTCGTACACGTCACATATGACCCATTTATCGTTGTACTAACGTATCGACACAATCTGAATGCGTTTGGTCGGTTTTTCATATGCCAATTGATGTTTTTCAATTAAAATGACGTACTTTTGAAACAAAAGGCAGACACTTTGAGTGGTTCCGGCCACGCCGAGCCTCGGATTGAGGCGGTGTTGACTCATACACATCACATATGACCTATGGATCGTTCTACTAAAGTTTCAATGGAAACCGAATGTGTTTGGTCATTTTTTCATATGTACTTAAATTTTTGTCCATTTTAACCAAAATAGAGCCACTTAGAGTGATTCCGGCCACACTGTGCCTCAGATTAAGGCGGGGTTGACTCGTACACGTCACATATGACCCATGGATCATTGTGCTAATGTATCGACACAATCCGAATGCGTTTGGTCGGTTTTCCATATGCCAGTTGATATTTTTCACTTCAAATGACGTCCTTTTGAAACAAATGAATGACACTTTTAGTGGTGGCGGCCACACCACACCTTGGATTGAGGCGGGGTTGACTCGTACACGTCACATATGACCCATGGATCGTTGTGATAGAGTATCGACACAATCCGAATGCGTTTGGTCAGTTTTCCGTATGCCAGTTGATGTTTTTTAATTAAAATGACGTACTTTTGAAACAAAAGTCAGACACTTTGAGGGGTTCCAGCCACACCGTGCCTTGGATTGAGGCGGAGTTGACTCGTACACGTCACATATGACCCATTAATCGTTCTCCTAAAGTTTCAAGGGAAACCGAATGCATTTGGTTGGTTTTCCGTATGTACATAAATTGTTGTCTATTTTAAGAAAAAGAGAGCCACATAGAGTGATTACGGCCACACCGTGCCTCAGATTAAGGCGGGGTTGACTCGTACACGTCACATATGACCCATGGATTGTTATGCTAAATTATCGATACAATCTGAATTCGTTTGTTCGGTTTTCCGTATGCTAGTTGATGTTTTTCACTTCAAATGACGTCCTTTTGAAACAAAAGACAGACACTTTGAGTGGTGGCGGCCACACCGTGCCTCATATTGAGGCAGGGTTGACTCTTACATGTCACATATGACTCATGGATCATTATGCGTTCTTTAAGCGTAGCGCGCGCTTGATAAACGCGCGTGGGGGGTCCAAACTGGCCGAACGATGTCCGAATGGCCTGAAATCGGACGAAATCAAAGGGTGAGTGAATTGTGATGTGGTCGAGCAGACGGCACGTCAATCGGACGTGCCGTGTGCCCGCGGTGACTGGGAACGCCGTTCTGGTGTCATAAAGGGCCAAACGGGCGTCTAACGGTCAAACTCATAGCGGACGAAATCGGATTGACCTGAAATCACAACACAACAATCCAATTATTATTCGCGACGTGCACGCGCAGACGGCACGTCAATTGGACGTGCGGTCTACGCGGTAGGGCTCATTATGCGTTCTTTAAGCGTTGCGCGCGCATGATAAACGCGCGTGGGGGGTCCAAACTGGCCGACCGAAGTCTGAATGTCCTGAAATCGGACGACATCAAAGGGTGAGTAAATTGTGATGTGATCGAGCAGACGGCACGTCAATCGGACGTGCCGTGTGCCCGCGGTGACTGGGAACTCCGTTCTGGTGTCATAAACGGCCAAAACGGGCGTCTAATGGTCAAACTCATAGAGGACGACATCGGATTGACCTGAAATCACAGGACAACAATCCAATTATTATTCACGACGTGCACGCGCAGACGGCACGTCAATCAGACATGCGGTCTGTGCGGCAGGGCTCATTATGCGTTCTTTAAGCGTTGTGCGCGCTTGATAAACGCGCGTGGAGGGGGGTCCAAACTGGCCGAACAAAGTCCAAATGGCCTGAAATCAGATGAAATCGAAGGGTGAGTGAATTTTGTTGTGGTCGAGCAGACGGAACGTCAATCGGACGTGTCGTGTGCCCGCGGTGACCGGGAATGCCGTTCTGGTGTCATAAACGGCCAAAACGGGCGTCTAATGGTAAAACTCATAGCGAAAGACATCAGATTGACCTGAAATCAAACGACAACAATCCAATTATAATTTGAGACGTGCACGCGTAGATGGCACGTCAATCGGACATGCGGTCTGTGCGGTAGGGCTCATTATGCCTTCTTTAAGCGTTGTGCGCGCTTGATAAACGTGCGTGGGGGGTCCAAACTGGCCGAACGAAGTCCGAATGGCCTGAAATCGGACAACATCAAAGGGTGAGTTAATTGTGATGTGGTCGAGTAGACGACACATCAATCGGACGTGCCGTATGCCCGAGGTGACCGGGAACGCCGTTCTGGTGTCATAAAGGGCCAAACGGGCGTCTAACGGTCAAACTCATAGCGGACGACATCAGATTGACCTGAAATAATAGGACAACAATAAAATTATTATTCGAGACGTGCACACATAGATGGCACGTCAATTGGATGTGCGGTCTGCGCGGTAGGGCTCATTATGCGTTCTTTAAGTGGTGCGCGCGCATGATAAACGCGCGTGGGGGGGGGTCCAAACTGGCCGAACGAAGTCCGAATGGCCTGAAATCGGACGACATCAAAGGGTGAGTAAATTTTGATGTGGTCGATTAGACGGCACGTCAATCGAACGTGTCGCGTGCCCGCGGTGACCAGGAACGACGTTCTGGTGTCATAAACGGCCAAAACGGGCGTCTAACGGTCAAACTCATAGCGGACGACATCGGATTGACCTGAAATCACAGGACAACAATCCAATTATTATTCACGACGTGCACGCGTAGACGGCACGTCAATCGGACGTACGGTATGTGCGGAAGGGCTTATTATGTGTTCTTTAAGTGTTTCGCGCGCTTGATAAACGCGCGTGGAGGGGAGTCCAAACTATCCGAACAAAGTCCGAATGGCCTGAAATCGGACGAAATCCAAGGGTGAGTGAATTGTGTTTTGGTCGAGCAGACGGCACGTCAATCGGACGTCTCGTGTGCCCGTGGTGACAGGGAATGCCGTTCTGCTGTCATAAACGGCCAAAACGGGCGTCTAACGGTCAAACTCATAGATAACGACATCGGATTGACCTGAAATCACACGACAACAATCCAATTATTATTTGAGACGTGCACGCATAGAAGGCACGTCAATCGGACGTGCGGTCTGCGCGGTAGGGCTCATTATGCCTTCTTTAAGCATTTTGCGCGCTTGATAAACGTGCGTGGGGGGTCCAAACTGGCCGAACGAAGTCTGAATGGCCTGAAATCGGACAACATCAAAGGGTGAGTGAATTGTGATGTGGTCGAGCAGACGACACATCAATCGGACGTGTCGTATGCCTGAGGAGACTGGGAACGCCGTTCTGGTGTCATAAACGGCCAAAACGGTCGTCTAACGATCAAACTCATATCGAACGACATCAGATTGACCTGAAATCACAGGACAGAAATCCAATTATTATTCGCGACGTGCACGCGCAGACGACACGTCAATCGGACATGCGGTCTGCGCGGTAGGGCTCATTATGTGTTCTTTAAGCGTTGCGCGCGCTTGATAAACGCACATGGGGGGGGGGGGTTTAAGCTGGACGAACGAAGTCCGAATGGCCTGAAATTGGACGACATCAAAGGGTGAGGGAATTGTGATGTGGTCGAGCAGACGGCACATCAATTGGACGTGCCGTGTGCCCGCGGTGACCAGGAACGCCGTTCTGGTGTCATAAACGGCCAAAACGGGCGTCTAACGGTCAAACTCATAGCGGGCGACATCGGATTGACCTGAAATCACAGGAAAACAATCCAATTATTATTCTCGACGTGCATGCGTAGACGGAAAATCAATCGGATGTGCGGTCTACGCGGTAAGGCTCATTATGCGTTCTTTAAGCGTTGTGCGCGCTTGATAAACGCGCGTGGGGGGGGGGGGTCCAAACTGGCCGAACAAAGTCTGAATGGCTTGAAATCGGACGAAATCAAAGGGTGAGTGAATTGTGATGTGGTCGAGCAGACGGAACGTCAATCAGACGTGCCGTGTGCCCGCGGTGACCGGGAATGCCGTTCTGGTGTCATAAACGGCCAAAACGGGCGTCTAAAGGTCAAACTCATAGCGAACGACATCGGATTGACCTGAAATCACAGGACAACAATTCAATTATTATTCGCGACGTGAACACGTAGAGGGCACGTCAATCGGACGTGCGGTATGTGCGGTAGGGCTCATTATGACTTCTTTAAGCATTGTGTGCGCTTGATAAATGCTCGTGGGGGGTCCAAACTGGCCGAACGAAGTCCGAATGGCTTGAAATCAGACAAAATCAAAGGGTGAGTGAATTGTGATATGGTCGAGGATACGACACGTCAATCGGAAAAGATGTGTGCCCGCGGTGACTGGGAACGCCGTTCTGGTGTCACAAAGGGCCAAAACGGGCGTCTAACGGTCAAACTCATAGCGAACGACATCGGATTGACCTGAAAACACAGAACAACAATCCAATTATTATTTGCGACGTACACCCGTAGAGGGCACATCAATCGGATGTGCGGTCTGCACGGTAGGGCTCATTATGCCTTCTTTAAGCGTTGCGCGTGCTTGATAAACGTGCGTGGGTGGTCCAAACTGGTCGAACGAAGTTAGAATGGCCTAAAATCGGACAACATCAAAGGGTGAGTGAATTGTGATGTGGTCGAGTAGACGACATGTCAATCGGACGTGCCGTGTGCCCGAGGTGACCGGGAACGCCGTTCTGGTGTCAAAAACGGCCAAAACGGGCGTCTAACGGTGAAACTCATATCGGACGATATCATATTGACCTGAAATCACAGGAAAGCAACCCAATTATTATTCGTGATGTGCACGCGCAGACGGCACATCAATCGGACCTACGGTCTGCGCGGTAGGGTCATTATGCGTTCTTTAACCGTTGCGCGCGCTTGATAAACGCGCATGGGGGGGGGGGTGGTCCAAACTGGCCGAACGAAGTCCCAATGGCCTGAAATCGGACGACATCAAAGGGTGAGTGAATTGTGATGTGGTCAAGAAGATGACAAGTCAATCGGACGTGCTGTGTGCCCGAGGTGACCGGGAACGCCGTTCTGGTGTCATAAACGGCCAAAACAGGCGTCTAACAGTCAAAATCATATCGGAAGACATTAGATTGACCTGAAATCACAGGACAGCAATCGAATTATTATTTGAGATGTGCACGTGCGGACGGCACGTCAATCGGACATGCGGTCTGCACGGTAGGGCTCATTATGCGTTCTTTAAGCGTTGCGCGCGCTTGATAAACGCGCGTGGGGGGGGGTCCAAACTGGCCGAACAAAGTCCGAATGGCCTGAAATCGGACGACAAGAAAGGGTGAGTGAATTGTGATGTGGTTGAGCAGACGACACGTCAATCGGACGTGCAGTGTGCCCGAGGTAACCGGGAACGCCGTTTTGGTGTCATAAACGGCCAAAACGGGCGTCTAACGGTCAAACTCATATCGGACGACATCGGATTGACCTAAAATCACAGGACAGCAATCCAATTATTATTTGAGATGTGCACACGCAGACGGAACATCAATCGGATGTGCGGTCTGCGCGGTAGGGCTCATTTAGCGTTCTTTAAGCGTTGCGCGCGCTTGATAAACACGTGTGGGGGGTGTCCAAACTGGCCGAACGAAGTCCGAATGGCCTGAAATTGAACGACATTAAAGGGTGAGTGAATTGCGATGTGGTCAAGCAGACGACACGTCAATCGGACTTGTCGTGTGCCCGAGGTGACCGGGAACGCCGTTCTGGTGTCACAAAGGGCCAAAACGGGCATCTAACGGTCAAACTCATAGCGGACGACATCGGATTGACCTGAAATCATAGGACAACAATCAAATTATTATTGTTGACGTGCACGCGCATACGACATGTCAATCAGACGTGCGGTCTGCGCGGTAGGTCTCATTATGCGTTCTTTAAGCGTTGTGCGCGCTTGATAAACACGTGTGGGTGGGTCCAAACATGCCGAACGATGTTCGGGGGGTTGTTCGGGGTCCAAGGAAGAGGGTAGGGGGGCTGTCCGGGGTCCAGGGAGGAGGGTGGGGGGGCTGTGCGGGGGGCTGTCCGGGGGGTGTTCTGGGGGTTGTCCAGGGTCCAAGGAGGAGGGTAGGGGGGCTGTCTGGGGGCTGTTCGGGGGGCTGTCTGGGGTCCAAGGAGGAGGGTGGGGGGCTGTCTGGGGGCTGTTCGGGGGGCTGTCTGGGGGCTATCCGGGGCTGTTCAGGGGTTTGTCCGAGGTACAAGGAAGAGGGTGGGGGGGTGTCCGGGGGGCTATCTTGGGGGCTGTCTGGGGGTTGCCCGGGGTCCAGGGAGGAGGGTGGGGGGCCGTTCGGCGGGGCTGTCCATGGTCCAGGGAGGAGGGTGGGGGGTTGTCTATGGTCTAGGAAGGAGGGGGGTTCCCAAACACACAACCACTAAAAGGAAACATCCATAAAAACAGATAATAAATAAAAATAACTCAACTCCAATACTATACTACGAGTCTAGAGAAAACCAAATAGGAACACACCATCATGTTATCATATTAATAACTCTTCTTGAATCATTTAGAGTCACTTCCCAATGATCATAGGATCACTAACCTAATTGATCACTAACCATAAAACACATGTATGTTGGTCATGTCACCACATGCATCATCACTCATGCCACCATATCAATATATCACAAGGAATTCTCCAGGATAAGATAATATTTGATCACACATCATTCACATTTAGTTATAATAATACAAATTATATTTACATGCTTATGATATAGAATGAATCCACATTAGTAAGACCCACCCCTCTCATAAGTTACCATCACATCACTACAACCCATCCTAGAAAGCACCCTACTGCATACAAATTCACCCAATCTAGGGTCCAATACCCAACAGGATCTTACATACTAGGATACACATCATGGATCATTATCAAAACCATAAAAACATTGACAGATCTCAAAAAATTAGTGCATGCCATCATTACCTCATAGAATTGAAAAAAGGTAAGTAACAAGCAATATATCTCACTACTCCGTACTCACCCCACAACATAAGGGTCTCACATTACTAGGGAATAATTCTATCCAATACTAAATGATCTTGATCCATTTTTCATATACATATATGATTCACCTCACCAATTACTAAATAGTAATAACATAAAAAATTATGATTCCATTTAACTAGAATTAAACCATCAGGTTTTACATGGAAATTCTCTATAAGTATTTGTTTACACTTTAAATAATCTTACCCCATACCATAAATAAGGTGTTCAACAAAAATAAAGAATATGAATGTCATGTTAACACTCAGCATTGATTCATTAATAAATTGTATTCGAATTTTATGGAAATACCAAAATAAATTAGTGAATCAATGTACATATAGTGGCTCACATGACCACCATGAAACAATCATAAATTTTTACAAAAACCCTAATAATTGGTAATAACGAAATCAAGAATAGAAGTATATGATTTATAAGAGTTGGAACTATATCCTTGATAAAATATAGGTGTCTAACCTGGTAGGTGCTGGATCATGTGGGGATTGGGAGGTCCTTCTGCCAAGGAATCGCTCCAGGAGGACATGAGCTGAATGCTTCTGGAATGTGGGGAGCCTGTTGGCTCGATTTGGGTATTTGGGGAATTTTTTTCCCAGTGGTTTTTAAAAACCGTTGGGAAACACCAACCTTTCCCAACGGTTCCATAGAACCGTTGGGAAAACAAGGTTTCCTCGCCACTTTTCCCAACGGTTCTTAAGAACCGTTGGGAAAAACCTATCTTTCCCAACGGTTCTATGAAACCGTTGGGAAAACTATGCATTGAGAGGTTTTTCCCAACGGTTTCTATAAACCGTTGGGAAAGACAAGATATGCCAACGGTTCAAAGAACCGTTGGTATACAATTGTTGGGAAAGATCCCCTTTCCAGTAGTGTGATATAGTGTCATGGAATTTGTGATATATCAAGAAGAGTATATTGTTGCAGCATAATTTTTTAAAAGGGGAAGACTATAAACATTGTGAATAAGAAAGTGTAGATATGTTAAAAAATACATCTACAACATATTCATTTTGATATCTCTGTTCCAATGAGAAGACAATATACTCACATAGATAAACATTACATTACATTCATTGATTATTTTACATACATTAGAAGTGTTATTCATATGAAACAACAGAAATATGCACTGTAATTGTTTAAAATATTTAAGATGAATATTTTGGATGAATTTCTATATTATATAAATAATTTGTGAACATAAAATGGTGGGGAATACAAAAAAAAATTATATTTATCTTGAGAATCTTGGAATTCGGAATGATTTCAACACACCATACACTCCACAAAAAAAATATTGTTGGTCAAAGGAAGAATAGATGTTTTTTTGGAAATGGGGTGAATTATATTACATGAATGTGGTCTCTATCATTACTTTTTATGGATATAAATGAGCACTAATGTGTGTATTTAAGAATTATGTTTCAATGAAAAATGTTTGAATATGACTCCATTTGAAACATTTTATAAGAAAAACTCCAAGTTTGAAATACATAGGAGATTTTGGGAGTCTATTAAATAAAAATAAAAAATTTAGAGACCAAGGAACGTATGAGCAGAGAGATGTGGATATAATTTTTCTTTGGTATGATTTTGATGGAATAGGATATATATTTTTCAATATGGATATAGAAAATATTATTTGACTTTGTTTATGTTAATGTTATAGAAAATGCTGAGGAATTTGTTCCACAATATTGTGTTGATAAGGAAGATGAATAAGATGAAATAAGTTCTATTAATTATTCTGATAAGGAAACATGGAATTGTTATTATACTCAAGAAGAATAATTGGACATAGTTATTTCATGAGAAAAGGAAGAAGTTTGAAAATATTATCTCATGATGAGGAATCAATTTAAAGATCAAAACATTATAGGTGATCAAAATTAAAAGTTTAAAATAATAATATCATCAAAACCTATTACACACACTTATTTTTATTCAAAATTGGAGCTAAAATAAGTGAATGATGCATCTTATAAATGAGAATGGTTTTAATCTACAAATGAGGACATGGATTAGATAAGAAAAATGATACATGGTCTATCGTACCTAATAAAAATGAAAAAAATGTTATTAGAACAATTTGGGAGTCCTGAAACATGAAACATTTTGATGGTGAAGTAATAAGTTACAATGAAATATCAGTGTGCAAAGGATACTTAAAAATGTAATGAATTAACTTTGATGAATCTTTTTCTCTAGTTATAGGGTTGGAGACTATCATAATTTTTATTGGTATTGCTTCACAACAAAGTTAAAATATATTTCTTATGGATATGAAATAAAAATTTCAAAATGGGGATCTTGATGATGAAGTTTATATTGAACAAACATTTGGATTTATTTATGCGAAGTTTTGATGTTATAGGTGGAAGTAGAAAAAATCCTTGTTTGGGATAAAAAAAATTCGGAGTGAATGGAATTCTAAATTTAATACATGGTTAAGAAATATGAGTTTTATGAGTGTAAGTGATCAAAGTAATTTATAAATGAAATAAATTTTGAAGTTTTCCCTCATTATAATAATTTAGGTTAATGACATTATCTTTTTTAGGAATTATGAAAGAGCTTATGAATGTTTTTTGGAAGAAATGAAAAGGTTGTTTGATATGTATATAATGGATGAAATGAAATACTTCATTGGGTTACAATCCTCCCAAAAGAAGAAAAATATATCTCTTTCCATGGAAAATTATGATATGTAACTTCATGATAATTTCAGAATGGAAAATTTGGAACCTGTTTCCTTGATGCTTTCTATGGGAAATAAGTTGACATATGATGGAGAAAGAAAATATGTTGATATTAAAGAGTTACAGAAGTTTATTGGATGTTTTTTATATTTGACTACCTCAAGACCTAACATTGATTATGTTTTACCTTATGTTCAAGATTTCATAGTTATATAATATAATTACATCTATTGGATGGATAAATAATTATCAAATAATTCAATCTCAAGGAAAATTTGAAATAGGGTATGATATCTCAATTAGTATTGTCCTGTTTGGTATTCAGATGATGGTTTGGGAGGAAATACTTATCATATAATATCAACATTTTGTGGTTTTTTCCTACTTGGAAAAAGTTTTGTACGTTGTAATACAAAGAAAAAAAAACTCATTAACTATTAGCATAAATGAAGCTCAGTATGTTGTTGTCCCTCAACATGATACACAAATTATTTTGATGAATACTAAGATTGAATATTTACTTATTGAAGTGATGTTAGACTTGTTCTTGAGTTGTGATAATAAAAATGACATCAACCTTACCAAAAATTTGGTACAACATTCTCATTCATAAAATATTAATATCAAATCTCATTTAATCAAATATCATGCGGGGAAGAATGAATTGAAGCTGGAGTACATTCCTATATCGAAACATGTTGTTAACATTTTCACAAAACCCTTTCCAAAGTTATAATTTTATAAATTGGGGTTGAACATGGGTTTAAATCCGTGTTCTCATCATGGTTGAGGTATTTGTTATTTTACCCTCTACCATTTATTCATTGGAAATTTTTGGAAAAGGGGGTGATTTTTTATTAAATCTATCCACTGATATGTGCAACACCATTTTAGAAAGAAAATATGTAGGGGACTTGTGGGTAACATATGGTTTCATCATGTAAGTGTCTGAAATATTCTAAAATTTTTTTGGAATGATTTTATGAAACTTTTTCTTATAGGAAAGTAAAAGAAGAAAAGAAATATGTGAAGAAAGTTGTAATGAAAAGATGATGATGTTTCGTAAAAACATGTTTTTGCAGTAAATAATTCTTATTTCCTATAATTTGATAGATCATATACGCATAAAAATTTTGATAAATAATAATGATCTTGAGGTCACAATGATTAGTGAATTATGAACCTTGGTCAGCAAAAAAATCCAAACAGGGAGAATTTTTGGACCATGTTGTCGAGAATATATTTTTGGAAGCTGTAAAGAAGATTTCCTCTGTGTTTCCTTTTTTCTCAAATTTGAATTGAAATCAATTCACCTTTGAATTTCATGGATGATCAGACTCGTCATCATATTTAGAATTTCAGACTCTAAATGATTAAAAAATTTAATTAGATTTTTTAGAAGGATTCTTAAAGAAATGTTTCATCAAACTCACCTCAAGTCTGGAATGAAAGGAATAACATAATGAGGATGATAATAAGAGTTAGTATGGATCTTATATAAATCATATCACTCGTTTATATTTTTTAACTCAAAAAAATCATATTTTATATGAATAACTTTTGATGAATTAATTTTGAATGAAATGGGGAAAATATGTGATGCAAATCATATAAAGATATGATCAGAATGGAATAAGTTGTTGGAATGGATGGGGAGTTACAATATTTTCCAATATATATTAAGTGATTATATTAAGATCATTTTTAGTATACAAATTTAGTAAGTCAATATTACATGTTGTATTTTGTAGAAAAAGAAATTTGAGTTTTCAAGTTTCAGATCGTCAGTGTGAGATCATCGGTGCAGAGGTGTTTGATGCCCGAAAATATTTATTAGAAGTGTGATAAGATATATATGTTGGAATTAAAGTAGTCCATTGATACAAAAAAATAATTATTTATAAAAATATGATAGAGATAATTTAAACTGCAAAATAATGGATTTTTCTGAAGGTCAATCTTCTGATACCAGTTCATCAGATGTGGTGTGCCTCCAATAAATCAGAGCGATACTGAAAACTGATCATCAGATGTAGTGATTGTTAATAGGTATTATTTTTCCTTCAATGTGGAGTCTTTGGGACAAATAAAAAAGAATAATTTTTTGGGACCAATGAAAATGAATATGTTTTTGTGATCAATTAAAAAGAAGAAGTTGTTGGGACTGTTTTTGGGGGATAGAAATTCACAGACCAGTGAATAATGTATTTAACCATTTTAAACAAGAATAATTGTATGTTGTCTTCAATTGGATCAATATTAATTAGACAAGAGAAGAAAATAATCATTAAATTAAATAAAAAGGTATATATATCTAATGTAGGATTACTTTGATCAATATCATCGGCCGCATGATCATCTGTGTGTGTAAATGAATAAAATAAAGTAGTAAGATGTTGTTACAAAAGAGTTTTCAATGGGAGATTGAAATTTTAAGCTCATACTGATGTAATGTTAAGTAATTTATTACATATTTATAATTATCCAATTTGTTTATAAAAAAATGATATTATGATATCATTATATGTTTCTTGTATGTTTATGGTATAGTGCTTTAGATTGAGAAGATTGATATTCATTTATTGTCCAAAAAAATGAATAATCTAATATATTCATCATAATTGGAAGATCATTATCAATATTTGAATCGGAGAGAATACTGTGAAGAAAATATAGAGGGAACTGAAGTTTTGAATATTCGATAAGGTTCAAGTTGAAATGAGAAGAGGTTATAGGAATTTAGGAATTCAAAGATGAATCCAATATATAAGTGAATTTAAAGATTTCAGGAAATTTTTTTGGGAGGGAAAACAATAAGAAAACACACATGAACAATATTGGTAAAACCTATATATTGTGGGAAGTATATTGCACTTTCCTCACATGGATATTGTTCACATGTATAGATAGACTGGGGAGAACCTATAATTTTTATATAAAATCTGTTTCCAGATTGAGAATACCTAAAGAAGATTACTATACAGAAGAAGAGAAATAAGAAGAATATGAGGAGGGATATTTAGTTCATCCAATAATCGCATCGGTCTGGATCCTCAAAAGGGGAATCATATGGGGATTTTTAGTCTAATGAAAAAGTAGTTTGGATTTGATTAGGAAATATTCTATAAGATTTACATTATTGAACTGAGATATTAAACATTGGAGATAATACTAGGAAATCATATTGAGTATAATTATTATTTCCAAAAAGTTCTTACCTTATTCAGGGTAAGAAATTGAATAATTTGTTTGAAGAACATATTTGTGAAATTGAAAAGGCATTATAGTAACATTCTTTAAAGAATGTGGTGAATGATTATTAACATTATATACCAATTTTATTATATAATTTCATGATACTTTAATAAAATATTTTATTTTATTGAGAAATTTTCTACACGAGTTATAAGGGAATAACTTGATCATTGTATCTTCAAAAATGATTTTTTTTCTTATATATTGGTTGGTATTCAATTTTTTCCAAACCATACCAAGGACCTAGAAACCCTTAATGTGTGGTGAACCTTATAAGTTATTTGTTTTCTTTTGATGTGTGATTTTTTTGTTTTAATAATGGTAAAAACTCTTTAACATTAGCATAAGGTTGTTTCAAAAGGAAACATTAATTAAAAAGATGTCATTAATTCACCCACCCACCCTCTTAGTGAAAACGGGATCCTAACTGGGAGCCTTTAGGCTCCACATTCTCCATCACAACCCATTGTTGAGTTTTCAGATTCTAGATCTTCATACAAAATAGGATCTTATGTGCATCCTCTTGAATTTGAATAATTATATTTAGATGTCCCCCCACATGAGTGTGTTCATTTCATACCACTGTATAAGTTGAGTCGATGTCATAACTCATTCATCCATCAAGGAAAACCTTTTTTAGAAGATGTTGAATATAGTTGACATTTATATGATTCCTTTGATTTGGATATAAGGGGAATATTATTTCAAATGTCCGATAAATGTGAATATAACCCAATAAAATACTCATCAATACATTATAAAAAGTAAGATTACAAAAAAATAATTTATAGTTAAAATATTTATATTGGGTCCAACATTTTTGTATCCATCGGAATTAAGCATGTTTGGTTTCTTGTATTTGGTATGAAATTAAAATCAGTCTCTTTTCATATATGAAATTCATGGATTAGTAAAAGGATTCATGTTAAGTTCATAAATTTTATTTTTGATAGAATTAAGCATATTTGGGGAAAATTTGTTCTATACTAATGGTATATCATATATTCAGTCATAAAATATATTTTATATCATGTTCATACAAAAACAAAACTTTCCATACATAGATATTACATCTTATAAAATGTATTTACATAAAGTAAAATATATATATACTTGAACCATATAGGTATAGTAACATTGGAAACATGAAAACAGAAAGAAATACAATACTTCATAACTGAGGGAAAATAATCAAATTAAATGGTGATCTCAGGGGTTCAGTAAGGGTAATCAAGAGATATATCAATGAGCATAACATGATCATAATTTTATAAGAGTAGAAGACTAACATTTTAAATCTATACCCTTCTTATAATTGACCAAAAACATCCTTCATGGTATAAATATTGGTGGTTCAAAAGAGATGAATTATAAAGGAATGAAAGAAAATGCTCCATGAGGGCATAAAATTAGAATAAGACATAGGGTTTTTCTATAAAAATATATATAGAAAATAATAAACTTAGTATTCATGGATCATTTTGAAGACTATTATGGGGTAATGACTTCATTACACAAACCATAATAATAGTCAAGGTTCACTCCCAAGACTATCACGGTGGAAAATTTACCTTACTAGCCTAGGTTAAATCCTTGCTTCAATATTAATTATCTTGTAAGATATTAATCTTTACTGAATATATTATAGTGGGATATAGGTCCCACCCTATCATTTTTATGACATAACAACCATTATTTGTTATAAATTTACAACCATCTTTGTTATAACATAACCACCTACATTAGTTATAACATAAACACCTTCCATGGTTGTAACATAACCACCATCCTTAGTTATAACATAACCACCATCATTGGTTATAATGTAACCACATTTCTTGGTTATAACATAACCATTATCCCATTATGAGAATTATATTTTTTTTTCATAATATCAAAATAAACATTCGCCATATCATCACATCATAACCTATGTAAAGAAAAAAGGTTTCATAAACATTTCACCAATTCATTTATGTATAAACCATGTAAAACAAATGGGTTTCATGAATATAAAATCAAGATAAACATTACCAATCAGTATAAAGAGTAATAATTGTATCAATGGACCATATCCCTAATATAAAAATTAACATCAAAGGATATTATCATACTTTAAAATTGTTTTTGAAATTACTAAAATATTTATTAAGGAAAATAATGTTTTCATTTTAAAAATAACATTTAAAATAAAAAATATTTCCAAAATTATATTGAAAACATTTAGTTTGGAATGAACCTTAGAAAAATGTAAATTAATATTCAAAATTTAGAGTATTTATGATGCATATAAATTCAATCAATATAATATAAGTTAAAAGAAAGAATTCCTCTAATATTTTTGGTAAAAAGTCTAAAATTAACTAATTCTAAAAATCAAAGAAAAATCCCCTTTCAAAAAAATTATAAATTAAAATAGGATTAAAAATAACATCAAATTTCATAGTATAATAGTAAAAACCATCTTAAAACTATTTTTAGAAACCTTGGATATGTAAGAAAAAGGTTTTTCAATATAACAGATAAATTAATTGGATTTTCAATAAAATAATATTTTCAGTCTCTTGAGTACTGGACATGAGTAAAATGATTCTAAATAATGTAACATTAATCAATAACTATAGGATAAAAAATTTAATTAGTTTAGTGATTGTTCTATCAAAATATTTTATCATAAGAAGCATAATCATAAACAATCTGGACAATCAACAATGTTATTACATATAAACATTTGAACTTTGGTATATTATGAATCATAATACCGACGAAAAAAAGAAACTTATATGGATATTTATAACTAAAAAAATTTCATTATAATAATCATAAAACAAAATAATTGGAATTATATACACCACACAAAAGAAAGAAGTTGTGTGTAAGGAATGTTTCCCACAAAACTAAAAGTAAGGAAAAATTTCCCCACATTATGTCCACTTCCTTCATTCCCATTGGATCGTCAGGTTAAAAATATATGTATTATAAATATATTACAGATCCATTCTAAAATATATCATACCATATAATGTTTACTTAAAACTGTTATCACCCATTTATTGAAACTTATTCTTTAAAATCAAAATTATGTGTGATATCGGCTTCATTTTTTATGTTTGTTCTGGAATGATTGTCTTTTTATATGTATATTTATCATGGTTACATCATATTTAGAATATTAATAATAGTATATATATAATATATATCTTTTATAATCATGTTTACACACATTCAAAAAATATTTATATTTAAAACTGAATTACATCGTCCAAGGACACTGTAGGTTGTACGCAGGCATGAATGTTGTTTCCATTTTTGGATGGATGTAACGAATGAAATTAAAGTAAAAAAATTAACATTTAAATATACATTATTATATTATATATAAAAAATATATGTATTTAATCCATCCTTATTACCATACATGTGAAATTGAATTGAAAATTGAATCACATGGATGTGGTAGTCTATACATACGCATGATTGACATTATCGTTTTACAATAGATTAGAAGGTAATAAGGTAGATATGATATCATAATTATATAAGTATAATTATGTAATAATTATCATATATAATAATTAAACACATCATTATACTCATCTATACATAATTATGATGAGAAATTAATTGTATCTCTATATGGAGACATTATGACACACACACACGTGAGCGATATTCTTACATTACAATTGATTGAAATATGGTGATTAAATGTGATTTCATAATCATTATAATATTTTATTATATTTATAATAAATAATTTATTATTTAATGAAAAATTTAATACATTATTAGGTGTAATAATTACAATTAAAAAAGTGATTAGTTAAGGAAAATACCTCTTATTTTAAATAACTCCAATAGAAATCATCTTAATGGATATAGGGTTGATCTTATGGGATGAAAAGAACCACTATATTTCTTATATGGGAGTGGATAAGAGAAATTAGATATAAAATTTATTTATAAGGCTTAATTTTTTTTAAATAAGAGAAATTAGGGGTTTTCTATCATAATTGAGAGGAGGGGAACTATTGGGATTTCATAAAATATTAAATTGATATAAGAAAATTTAATGTAAAAATGGATCAAAATTTATATAATTCAAAGATAAGATAATCATTATTAGAAATTATCTCAAAAAATATAACTTTTACAAGACCATACCACATTTTTATATTATATTTTTGTTGAATCCTTTGTTCAACACTTTTGACAAATACAGTAATATTAATGTCTTCTACCATTTAAGGTTACTATTATTACTATAAAATGACAAGTGGTCCATAAATGGATCATGGTTCATGTTTAAAACCATTTAAAATTCAGTTTTTTAAATATAATATCTTTATGATTTTTTATATCTTTTTATAAATAATTATTTATTATAAAATATCATTAATGTAATTTCAAACAATATTCATTTAATTTGACTTCAAATAAATTAATAAATATGGGGATTTGAAATATAATTATTTAAAACCCCCTAATATTTCATATGAAAATATATAATTAATGGCCGTATTAAACCAATAAATTTAATCACCTTTAATTTTTTTAATATCATTTTTTTATTTTATGTTAATTGAATAAAAAATATTTTATTACTTTTGCACACAAAATTAAGGTAATTATTTATTTTTCAAAAATTATAATAAATTAAAATTATGAAAATAAATTATTTAATATCAAAATATACATTTACATTATTTAATAACTTTATGTTTTCCCTATTTCAAAATATTAGAGATATTTAAAACTAAGAGAGTGACATTTTATAACTTTCATTTATTTAAATTTTATATAAGGCATTTTCATGGATAAGTGTCTATTAAAAAACTATATTTATATTTAAAGGTGAGAATTATATAATTATATTCACCCAATAAGAAATAGGAAATAAAATTATGGAATTATCTTTATTTGTTCTCTTAGATTTACTTGATTTACCCTTTATAGAAGTGATAAATTTTACCACTTTTACAATTCTTATTGACCAAAACTAAAACAATTCGATTTATGTAATTTGAACCTCACTATAATAAATTTGAAATAAATATCATAAAATAATAAATACTATATTTTGAAGAAATTTATTGTAAAATATGTGCATCAATTGTGAAGAATACCGCTTTTTTGAAAAATACCATTTTTAAGAATATATTTTTTTTATCCCATGAATAGAAAAATATTCAATGAATATTAAAAAAAATTGACTGGGTAAATAATATATACATTTCATTTGAATAATTCATCAATAGTTATAAATTTATTTATTAATATAAAAACATATTTCAAACATAAAAACAGTTTTTTAGGAAAATATCTTTTTCATATAAAAAAGATGTTATATTAAATTCAAACATAAAATTGATTAAAATAGAATTAATTTTTATATTTAAAATATAATAAAACTAATATTTATTTCAATTTTTTTAAAAAATTGACCTTTTTTACTTATAGTTTTTAATAAAATCATGACTTTTTAACTATACATTTGAATATCAGTCTATTCAAAAATTCCTCAAAAATTAATCCTAAGTTTATTTTATTATGTTTATTAAAAAAAATATTCATTTTATAAAATAAAATATTTAAAAATCCAAAAATTAATCATATATCATCACAAATTTTATTTATAAATTTCTTTGATGAAATATAAATTTCAATGAAAAAATTAACATTAGTAAAAATTTAGTGATTATTTTCTTGGAATTTATCAATAAATTGACATTGAGTAGGAAATTTTTATGTAATTGAAAAATTAATTTACCATATTCTTACCCTCCAATTTAATAGGCAGGTATTAATAGTCATAAATAATCGTAACTTTACCATATATTTTGGTTCTTATAAACATGGTGTTTCGTGTAACACAAACTATCAGAGATATTTTATTATTTAAAGCGGAATATTTTTGTTAAATATTGGGGTTTTACATTCCCCCTCCCCATAATTAATTGTGTCATATCATTTATAACATTTTCTTGGTAACCAAAGTTTTGATATTTTAGAATTACTTTATTGAAACCCCATATAGAAAAAAAGGTCAGTAAAACATCCTCTTGATAATATTAAATGATAAATATGATGGTCATCAGGAATAAAAAACTAGGTATCCTGAATAGATAACATTTTTGTGAAGTGAAAACATGTGTATGGAATAGAATACTATCTTCCAAGAACTAATTAAGACTTGTAGAGAACATAGAATGAAGAAATTTAACTACCATAAAACCATAAGTCAGTGAAGGGTGAAAAGACCAATGATTCATCAGAAATGAAGGTAATTGGAAAACAAAAAAAATTTAAAGATCCATTATCTAGATTTTAAGATTACATTTATTGTATAGACATATAATGTATGGAATATTATTAAAAAAAATTGGTATTTCATCCATTAATAAATTTCCCAATAATCGAACCTGTTGATCACAATTGAAGAGTATTCTATGTGAATTTTTTGATCCTAAAGAACTGAAATCAATTTATTAGAGATAAAAAAAGTATATAATGATATCAATATGAAAATTAGTAACTAAGAAAAACAAAAAATGGTTATCAAAAGGTAATATAATAAACATTATGTGTAAACCTTCATATATTGAAGTACAACATTAATCTCCAAATCATTAACTACAACATCTAATGTTCAACTCAATAAAAAATCCTAAAACAAAAATTATCCTAATAACATCAATATAAAAGAATGTTTTAACCTAAAAGTCTAGGTCATACCCTTAAAATTACATCTTCAGAAATTTAATTTCATTTTCCCCATATAATCATTAATGTTAAATAAGTTATTAAAAATAAATACGATAAATAATATCCCAAAATATAACTAATCATCGTGATAGACCAATAAATAATATTACATTAACATAAACATCACATGAAATATTTGGTATAAAATTTAGATACTAAATTTAATGGTAATACATATCATGGCGATAAATAACATTGAAAATTTTCCCATTTCAATGAATCACATTACAGCCATAAAACTTTTCTTGGTCCCACTATCATATACACTATAATTAACATAATATCAAATCATATACTAACCCAAAACGTTATTTGATCCTCAATAGAGTATTCTTCCTAAAATACTTCAAATTAAATCAAAATTTGGTCAAATAAAACACAAAAAATTGAAGTTTTTTCCTTTAGTATTATGATCAGCCTTGAACTTATAAAGGGATTGTAGTATCTATACCTTTTTAAATTAACCTCACATGAAAAAAATATAAATATACTTCCAAAAATAAACACAGTCCATATTCCTAAAATAACTTTTGAAATATTAAACATATTCCACAAATCCAAAAAATGAAATAAACATCATTTAAGATAACTTAAATAACTTTTTTCTCGACTAATAAACTTCAAGTTCACCAATATTGTCCTAATAATTTCAATCATCCCTTTATCCCTAATAAACATATATTTTCAAATAATATTGTGGAACAATACTTAAATGTTTCATGATCCAAAATATCATTAACATTACTCATCCAAAACGTATTTATTAAATCATTATGAATAGACACATAAATCCTTTTGCATAATATGTATTTCCATGGCCTTTGATTTAACCCTGGGAAAATTCCATTTTCTTGGATAATGACAATATTATACACAAATAATACATTGAACAATAAATAATACCTTAGGATGATCTTCATTTACCACCCTTGAACTCTTCTTTCCTCATAAATTACTTAATATATGCCTGTTATTTTCACATGTAAAACATCTTATTGTTCTTATGTGACACTCAATTGTGTGTGTTTCCCCACATTCTCTACATATGGGATGATGAATCTTATTTCCTTCATAGTTTCCACCACATAAAATCTCATTAAAATGTATCCTTATATTCTTTGATTATTCCAACAGTTAGTTATGTTAAACATTTTTAATCATATATTTTGATAAATTATTATGAATAATAACATGTTTTTCCTTATAGATCCCATTTCATTTGGTTTCAAAAAAGGAAAATAATTCCATTTTCTATCAGCATTAACTTGAATCCACCAGTTCCATCCATTGTCTAAACAAATATTTCAGGAAAAGATTGTAAGAGTGAAGAATCATGAAAAACGTTCAATAGGATTTATAAATCATGACACCTCAATTTTAATCAATGACACATTTTTTTACATAGGTAAACTATTGTAATAAAAAAATATTATCATTATCCAACACTTAGAATTTTCCCTATAGCCCTTGCTAAATTTTTCTCATCCATGTTTATTAAGGTTTACTATATATTACTCTAATACCATTAATAATAACCTGGACATTTCATACATATATATTACATATTATTAGATTAATATACATTATATATCATAAATATCCACATTATCATCATATAGGTCTAGTATCATTGGAAATAGGGAATCATAACCCACTTTTTGAAAATACACTCTCATTTGGTCTGTTATATTTTTACACCTTCTTATAAATATCAATCCAAAAACAATTATTCATAACCAATAGAAATGAAACATGAGAAGGTTTATCTCAAATTCTTATTAACTGTAATCAATGGATATATAAATTATTTGATAATGATAAAATAAGCATAAGGGAATGAGAAAAAGATATTGGCAGGTGAAATCCATACCCCGGATATGATATATAATGAACATGAGTTGTGGAATAAATCATGTAAGTTAATAAGACATGAATTCTAAATGAATCAAATAAAAAGTCATGAGATCATAACATTTTTATAAGACATATGTTTCTGGCATAAAAATAATCATAGAAAATTATTTCCTTAGTAGTCATGGCTCATTTCCAAGACTATCTTAGTGTAATGGGTTCAATACCAAAATCTTCTTACTAGTCATGGTTAGCTCCCAAGACTATCATAGTTGAAAAATTACCTTGCTGAAATGGGTTTACTTCATTTTCTAGTCCTTGTTATCTCATGAGATTTCAATATTTATCCAACATATTGGAGGGAGATATAGGTCCCAATCATCCTTGGTTACAACATGACCACCATCAAAGGATATAATGGGACCACCATCTGTAGTTATAATGTAACAATCTTCTTTTGTTATAGTGTAACCATAGTTCGTTTTTATAATTTAACAATCATCCATGGTATTAACATAACTACCATCTATGGTTATAATGTAACCATCATCCTTAGTTTAACATATCCACCATCCTTTGTTATAATGTAACCATTATCCTTATTTATAACATAACCACTATCACAAAACAAACACGACACATTGTGTGTCAAGAGATTATATGTATTAATTATATAATCATATCATAACCTTTTCAGACAAAATGTTCTTCCTAAACAATTAAATACATCATTATATCATAAAAAAATGAAAATAATGGAATTTAATTAAAAAAATAATCATAATAAACAATAACCATCCAAATAAATATTATGAATTTTTTCATTTGATCATATCCCCTAGTAAATGATAATTAACACTAAATGATATATGTATATTTGAAAAATTATTTTAAAATATCTAAATACATATTTATCTAAGAATATAACTAATGCATTTTGAAAATAACAATTAGAATAATAATATGTATAAAAATTTATAGAAAAAATTATTTTAAAAAATAATTGAAAAATGTAAAGGAATATACAAAATATTGAGTGGTCATAATGGTGGGAAATTTTTTAATGCAGTATATGTTAAAAGAAATAATTCCATTTAATTTTATTTTTAAAACATAAAACATTAACTCATTCGTAAAATTATAGGAATATTAATTTTATAAAAAAAAATAAAAAGTAAACCATGGTTATAAATTACCATTAAAATCAAAAGAGATTGGTCAAAAAATTCAATAAACTATTTTTAGAAAACATGGATGTAGAAGATAATGTTTTTTTTATTGAAGATAAAATGAAGTTGATGTTCATTAAAAAAATTATATTTGTTGAGTAATAAAGGTGGGGGAAATGAACATAAAAAATGACTTTAAATAAGTTACCAGATAGTAATAAAATTATTGAGTTTCATTATAGATATATCATAAGATATATTCATCAAGAACATAATCATAATCAAATCTGATAAATATTGAGATTGTAACACAAAACCATTACCCCTTTGGTAAATTTGGAATTAAAAACCCAATGAAAGAGATAAAATTATATTGATATGAATATCCCCTAATATTAATTATCATAATTATAAAAGACATTAATTTTTAGTATATATACCAACAAAATAAACAAGTGAAGTATAATTCATGTGTCCCACAAAAATAAAAGTGAGATGGAAATCCTTTTCCACAGGTCTAACTTACTTTACAACCATTTTAACAACATGAATAATATATATTAATTATAAATATATTATTTAACCATAATAATATATAAAATACCATATATTATTAATTTATAACCATTTATCACACATTTGTTTACACTTATTCATTAAAATCATTATTCTAGGTGATATCTACATTATTATTTATGCATGTTGTAGTTTGAAAGTTTTTTTAATTTTATTTTGAACATGGTTCAGTAAAAAAATAATGGTACTAATGATATAAATATCATATATATTTATAATATTATGCATTATAGTAATAAGTAAATGGTAAATATAGAAAAAATTATTACACCATTCAGGGAGATGGTAGGGCATACGTAAACAATAACATCATTTCATTTTTTCGATAGATTGAATGAATGAATAGTAAATAATAAATATCGTATATATAATAGGTAATATATCATATATTATACAAATATTTATAAAATACATCTATATTTATATGGACTCTTCTATAAAACATTATATAATTTTGAGTTTATTAATGAATTTTAATTTCTTTTACATTGAGGATCTTTCTAGGGTAATCGATTTAGAGAATTACGCCATAACTCATACATAAAAAAACTATAATGAAATAAAGTGTAAACTTACAAATATTATCCATTTCTTCAATAATTAGACACATTTAAAATAAAGCACGACGAATTTTTGGAAAACTCTTCACAACATTAAACATGACATCACCAAATCCATTCTCATACTTAAGTCCTATGAACAACCCTAAAAAATTGGGATGACCATAAAAATATTATTAAGGGATATAAAAAAAGTAAACCATTAGTCTATTTATAATCATTAAAACCCAAGAAAACATTATCATAAATAACACTTTTCTACCTTATTATTTAGTAAATATTATCCTTTGAAAAAAATCTCATTTCATACATTTTTTCTAATTAATATAATACTATGAAATCCATATAAAGAATATAAAATATATAAAGGAATATTGGGACATAATTATACTTAAATGTAATAACTATTGGTTCCACTTCCATACATGTCACTCTTCCAAATGGACTACACATTTGGCCAACTTCCATAACCTATGCATTTAAGGTTATAACATAACAACTCAACTTGAATTTATCATGTAACCACCCATCATTGGTTTATCATGTAACCACCTATAAAATGTCCAAGAACCATTATATAATAATTACACATAAAGTATTTCAATTTTTATCATTTCACTCAAAATATTTCATGTGCAATAACAAGAGATAATTTCATGATATTCTAATAATCAATTCATTTTCAAAAACCATTTTTAAAATCAAAATACCCAGAAAAAGAAATAAAGGGGTTTTTTAGGTCTATAAAAAATATTTCTTAAAGGGGAATCCATATATAAAATAATGGTAATAGTAGTGGAGAATTTTCTGCCATCGTATTCGTTAAAAATAATATTCCTTTTGTCATTTTTAAAAATGTTACATATAAAACACATAAAAATTCCTTTTGAAAACCATTGAATGAAATTAAAAATCCAAAAAAAAATTGCATTATATTACTTTTATATACTTATATATAAATATGTAAAATAATATCAAGAATAATTGCATGGATAATAATATGTGATAAATAATTCTTTTAATATTCAAGGTGTCTCATACTACTTTGAACATTTATATCTTAATCCAAAAAAGAGAATAAAAAGTTAAAATGATTGAAAAATATGATAATTAATTAATTAATAATAATTTAGAGGTGTTTTTTATACACATAATAAAATAAGGTTGGTATATAACATCAAATTATGCCTTAATGAAAGGAGATTGAGAAAATGTCCCTTACCATGAGTCTAAATCATCACATACCTTCTTTATATTCATGAATAAAAAACTAAGGTTAATTTAAATAAAATTAAGAACCTCATTTCCATGTTAATTATTCCTTTTATATAACTTATTACTACGTAACAATAATTACTTAATTATATATCTTCATGTAGGATTTTTTTTATTATATTCAGTCAATGAGTCCAAAATGAATTTAGTAAGTTGAATATGATTAATGTGGTCATCATTACATCATTTACAGAATAATATTCATGACATAATAATGAATTTTAAACATCAATTATACCTTTAAATAAAACCTTTTACGTTTTTTAGGAAAAATAAACTAGGTTATAATCACATTGACGGTAGGTTGTACGTACGCATGAGTAACATTTTCATTTTCAATGATCATTATGGAAAGAAGGTAAATATTATTTTATCTAAAAAAATTATCATAATATAATTAATATCATATAATTAATTTAAATATAATATAATATATTATCCATGTTATATGGGGATTAAAATATAGTCACTTCGCTTCGTGGAGGTGATAGTTCACACATACGCACAAATGGAGTTATCATTTTTATGTGCATGAAAAGACAAAATGTAAACGATATATTATAATAATATAATAATTAATATGTAATTAAAATCATATATAAACATTAAATTTATTATTATAACCAGTATTGTGAGACGTTTAATGAATGTGAATTATATTTGTTCGTCCAAGTGATTGTTCACTCGTACACACAAAAGATTAATTCTTTTCCCATTTGATGGAAGTGTTGATTGATTTAGGTTATAATATTAACATAAAAACATATCATTATATTTAGGATACTATAGTTATTATTTAGTTACGGTGGATAAATAATTTATGGAATAGTAAGGAGAAATAAAACAGAAACACTTAATTAAAAACGAAACCCCTTATTTGAATGATCTCCAATGATTAACACCTTAACACCTCTAAATATGGTGTTATGCTGAAAATAAGGCCTATAGGATGTTGGTAGGGATAATATTATGGTATTGTTCCTATATTGGGTTAAATAAAATAGGATATTAGTGGTTAATAATATAGAATAATCGGTATCAATTTATAGGAGAGGGGAGGGGCACTCTAGAAATTCATCTAGGTAATAAATTAATATAAATTAATTTTCATTTAAAAATGTCTAAAACATATTTATTTAGAATATATTATTATTTTGGGTCTAATAAATCTCATCATATGAAATTTATATATGTCTTTAATCTTTTTTTAATCATTTTCTTTTTCTGTTAACCTTTATTTTACCCTTTTAACTATTACTGGGTTATCTTGTAAATTACACATTGAGGGTAAATATAATTACTATAACATGAAAAAAGTTTAATAAATTATTCATTTATTAAATTTCATTACTTATACTAAATATTTTTCCAATTGATATATTTTTTTGAATTTTATACCAATTAATAAATTATTATTTATTTTAAAATCTCATAAATGTCAATGTTTACACTATTCATTATTTGAATTTGTAAAAATATTGTGACAGTTATATATCTTCTAGAAATATACATTTAATCATAAATATCATGTCAAATTCATCGATAAATATTTTTTGTGATTTAAATTATGTCAAATTATATTTATTTTAATATTTTTATTAACATTTATTTGATTCATCCATTAATGAAGCAATTACAACATCATCATTGTGTCACCATTTATATTAATTATTTCATTCCTAAGAATTATAAATAAAATAACATTATGTATCTAAAAAGTGTATATTTCTAATAAATATTTATAGTAGAACATGTCCCCTACATGACCCCATATTAAAAATATTTTACTTAATAAAAACAAGAGTGGGAAAAACTTTTTGTTTCATCGAATAAAATAATACCAATGTCATAATTTCATCCAAGTGGATTGAAGAGGTAAAATATTTTCCCATGTATAATTTTACATGGAAATCCACTCATAAAATTAAATTAGAACAAGTTTTATGGTAATTAATAAAATTATTTGTACCCTTAATTACCTGATTTATCTTTAACCATGACAACAAAACTAATTACTAAAGATACTATTTATATTTTCCAAAAATTATGTTGAACCAAATCGATCATAAATATCATATTGAATACATTATTGTCTATTATTTTTTCAAAATTAAAAACACATATGTGGGTAAATTTAATTTAAAATTAATCTTTTTGACGGATCGAGAAAACTGGGTTTTAAAGTACAAACGTTCTAAAGTACACAATGTTTTTATATCTAATTTAAATGTGAATTTGACTACTATAATATAAATAATATTAATGATAAATACATAATTTAATTATAATTTAAAACTAATAAGTAACATAATTAAATATATAAATAAATTTGACGAAATTATAGTTTTGAACAAATATTTTGTCTTATTCACTATTCATCAAAATATGAAAGTAGATAGATAAATACGTAAAATGAAACAAAATTAAATTTTGATAATATGAATCTAAATAATATTTTTATTATTTAAAATATAATTTATTAATTTGTAAAAAATTATATTTAAATTATGTTCACTGACAAAATGCAGTAAAATGCCTTTTTTGAAAAATACTTCTTTTTGTACATAAAATTATAAAAATCTTATATAAAATCTAGGAAACATATATGATGAATTCTAAACATTAGATTTATTATATTTTATATATTTTATGTTAATATATTCCAACAAGATTTATTAATTTACTAGTATAAAACACACTTTTTCACACTTAAATAATAACATTTAGTCGTTCTTTTAAACTCGATGTGGTGTATCCTATACATAATCGAACATAGTGCTTCCTTTTAAAATATTGGGATATAAAACTATCCCCCTTTTGTAAATTTAATCCATGAAATTTGAACATGGGATAAACAATTGGGGTTTTAATTTTCAAAATACCTTTATTGAGATCCCACATTGGAAAAAGGATTAATAAAACATTCACTATAAAAGATAGAAATGGACGTAAAATAGGAGATGCATAATTTTCATCCTTTGGTTGTGGATTCGATTCCCATAGCCTTTCCAATCACGATGGGTTTTCAAACATCCTATAGGTTTTCCCTTTTTTAATACTATATAATTCAAATAAAATTACAAAAATAAGATGAAATCCTAAAAAATTACCATAACATGTTTTAACATGAAAGTTTATCTCAAACCTTTCACGTTTCGTCCCAAAATGTAATAACACATAATTACCACAAACATTAATGTCTCCAAAAATACTGTTAATCACCATATAAAATCATAAATTAAATACTCAAAACAGTTTATAAGACATTAAACTTTAAATCAACCAAAAAAATTTAGTCTAATGACGATATCCATAACTCTTAAGAAGACATCCTAATCTCCAAAGTTGCCTAAATTATCCTTTGATACCAACTACAAGAACCCATTCTTAATACATTGCATTATCGTGAGTTAAGTAAAGATAATTACTTTACTTCACATTGAGTATCATTTCAGGTTTATATTTTTAGCTATTTATTCCAAAACTCATACGTAAAAAAACAAATGGTAACTTCCAAATAGTTCCCATTTTTTCATAATCTAAAACATGTAAATTAAGAAATGTTCACTTTTATAGATACTCTTCATGGCATTTCACAAGAAATCTCCAAATCCTTACTCATCCTTAAGTTCTATAAAAACATTAAAAACATGGGATGAGAATAAAAATATCATTAGGAGATATAAAAATTAGTATCCCATTAGTCAATTGATAACCATTAAAACCCCTGATGTATTTCCCATAAAGTAAAATTTTCCACACTTAATAATTAGTAAATAAATTACATTGAAAATAAACTCATTAAATAAATTTTTTATAAATAAAATATCAAAATAAAACCCATATAAATCATATAAAAAACATAACGGAAACTTGGGACATATTTATACATTAATGGAATAACAATTTGGTAGACTATATACATGTCTCTATTTAAAATGAAATTGTTATAAATTCAACTCCAATAGCCAATGCATTGAAGGGTATAACATAACCACCCATCCTTGGTTTATCACATAACCACATATCCTTAGGATATCAAATAACCGCCCATCAAATTTCCATGTACCATTATATAATCATAACACATCATGTATTGTAATTCTCAACATTTCAATCATAAAATTTCATTTTCAATCATAGGAAATCAGTTCTAGATTTTGAAATAATCATTCCATTTTCCAACTAATTTTTTATATCAAATTACCCAAAAAGAAAATAAAGGGGTTTATTTTTCATTTTAAAAATAGTAAGGCTTTTAGAGAAAGATATATATATATATCAAATAATGGTCTTGTCAATGGAGAGGTTGTTTCCATATACAAAAAATATATGATTCTGTTTTCAGTTTTTCAAAACATTCTATATAAAACACATAAAAAATTCCTTTTTAAAACCGTCAAAAAATTAAAAATATATAGAAAATGTAAAATATTTTACTTTTATGTACATATGAATAAATATGTAAAATAATATCCATAATATTTACATGGAGAAAAAAATATGATAATTAAATCATTACACATTCAAGTTGTCTCAGACCACTTTGAAAATTTAAATATTAATCCCCATAAAATAATTAAAATTAACAAAACATTAAATAATATGATAATAAATTAATTATATATAAATAAAAGGTGGTTTATATACACCTAATAATAAAATGTGGATGTATAACATCAAAATATTCCCAATGAAACGAGATTGAGACAAAGAACCTTACCTTGAGTCTGTCTCATCACGTACATTATTTATATACCTGAATAATAAAAATAGGGTAATTTCATATTTATTTCGAACATTAATTTAAAGTTTGTTATTCCTTTTATATCACTCATTTATATGTTATAACAACTACTTAATTATTTTAGTTCAAGTCACATGTTTTGACGATATTCGGTAATTGAGCCCAAAATGACTTTGGTAAGTCTAATATTATCAAAGTGGACATTAGTACAGTATATCTAAAATAATTTTCATGAAATAACAATAAAAAGTAAATTTCAAGTATACCTTTAGATAGAACCACTTCTATAAGGTAATGATAAATGAACATTGTTATAACCATGGAGATGGTAGGATATACGTGCGCATTAGTAACGTTTCTATTTTGCAATAATCATTTTGGAAATAATATATTTATTATTATATCATTCTAGAAATATAATTATATCATTTATATAATATTAATAATTTTAATATACTCTTATATATTATCTATGTGATGTGGGGATTTAAAAAAATCGCATCGCTTCGTGGAGGTGATAGTTCACACATATGCACGAACAATGTTGTCATTTTTAAATGAATGAAGATTATGAACATAAATGGTATATTATTATTTCATTATGATAAATAAATCATGAATATCATATATAAAAATTAATTCCATCATTATATCCATAATTTCCAGACGGTGGTGGAAAATGAATTATATCGGTTTGTGGAGATGATAGTTCACACATACTCCTGAAGGCTAAATTATTTTACTATTTGATGGATGTTGAGATGGATTTAGATGATGATATTGGAATAATAACATCTCTGTATATTTTTGATACTATATTCATTATTTCATCATATAGGAAGAAGACTTTAAGCAATAGGTAGATGAAATAAAATAGAAACACATAATTAAAAGTAACACCTCTTCCTCAGACGATCCCCTTTGATTAACTCCTTAACACCACTAAAGAGGGTGTTATGCCTAAAATAAAGCCTCTAGAATATGAGGAGGGATTCAAGGAATGTATTTTGGTATATACTTTCCAAACCAAATAGGGTACGAGGTTCGAATAATAGAGAAGAATGGGTTCCCTTTTGTAGTAGTGGGTAGGGGCCCTCATGGTATTCATCAAAGTATTAAATTATTATAAATTAATTTTCCATTATAAATGGCTCAAAAAATATTTATTTAGAATATATTATGATTCTGGGTCAAATAAATTTCATCAAATGATATTTATATTTGTTTTAAATACTTTTTTAATCCCTATTTTTTTGTTTTAACCTTTATTTTACCCTTTTAACTCTTACTTTGTTATCATGTAATAAAAATTTTGAGGGTTTATATAATTACTATTACTTAAACAACTACCAATTAATAAGTCATTTATGACATATTTGTACTTATAAAAAAATTTATGAAAGATTTTATTTAATTTTAAAACATTTAATGAATTATTATTATTATTTAGATTTCATAAATGTCAATTATAACTCTATTCATTATTTCAGTTTTTAAAAATATCTTAAAAAAATTATATCTTAAAAAAATATCAATTTAATAATCCAGAACATGAAAACTTCATACATAAAATTATTTTATTACATAAATTATATTAAATGATATTTATTTTAATATTTTTAATATCATTTATTTGATTCTCTTATTAATGAAGAAAATATTGCATCATCATTGTGTTGTCATTTATATTAATTATTTCTTTACTAAAATTTATAAATAAATTTTGATGATATAATCAGATATATCATATTTCTAAATATTATTTATAATGGAACATATATTTTACATAACACCGTATTAATAATATTTTTCTTGTTAAAAAAGGTGTGACAAAATTGCCTTTTCTTTGAATAAAACAATATAAATGTCTTATAGTGACCCAACTTCCTTACAAAGATTATGTTTTAAAACAAGAAATTATTTTTGGTCAAAAAACACTCATATAATAAAAAAATACGTTTTACGGTAATTTATAACTTTATTTTTACCTTTAATTACCTGATTTACACTTAATCATGGTAATAAAAATAATTACTAAAATTACTATTAATATTTTTAAAAAATTATTCTTTTCTTATTAGAACATAAATATAAAACTTATTTCATAAATTTATATAAATTTTTAAAAATTTAAAACATATTAGTGCATAAAACTAGTTTAAAATTAATATCATTGACAAATCGAGAAAATGGGTTTTTGAAGTAAGAAAGTTTAAAAGTTTACAAAGTTTTTATATCCAATTTCAATATAAAATTGGTTAAAATATACAAAATTTAATTAACTTATAAAAATTTTATTTAATTTTTCATTAAAACTATTTATAAAAATTAATTAACTATATAAATAAATTTGATGAAAAATTATTTTTGAACTAATATTTTGTATTATTATTTCTTCATCATAATATGAATGTTCCCATAAAAATACAAAAAATAAAACCAAAGTAAATTTTGATAATCCAATTCTAAATAAGAATTTTATTTTGTCAATATTATTTATTTACTGTGACAAAAACTATATTTAAAAATGGTTCACCATCAAAAGGATTGAAAAAATACTTTATTGAAAAAAACTCCATCTGTGAAAAAAAATATATTTTTCTCTAATCACATGTCTAGAAAACATATTAGATGAATTTTAAACATTATATTTAATATTATATATATTTATATAAAATAATCCAAAAATAGTTATTTGTTAATTTATTGGTATAAAACACACTTAAGAACAATTAAATAATAATATTCAGTTCTTCACTTAAACTCAATGTGGTGTATCATGTACACAATCGAACATAGATATTGTATTTAAAAAAACTGGGTTTTTTAATTTAATAATCCAATTAAAAAACGAAAAATAGATCACGTCACTTCATGAAGGTGGTAGTCCATACGTACACCCAATAAACATTATCGTTTACCCATGGTTGGAAGTTAAGAAGGTAGATTCAATATTATCATTCAACAATTATAATTATTTCTTAATTATCATATAAAAATATAAATTCTATCATAATTCCAATCCATAAAATAAGGTGATAATAAATCAATGGCATTACTATGTAGAGACGGTAATTCGTACATACGAATGAGTTATATTTTCACTTCCCATTTAATGGAAAGAGGGAGACTAAATGTGGTTTCATAATCATAATAACATTTTAGGTAATTTAAGTTACTGAATTTATTATTTTATTGATTATATAATAGATTTATTGGATGTGAACTAATATTTAAAAACACGGTGATCAGTTATGGAGATTACATGTTCTTTGAAATAAATCTTTTATTTATCTTTTTAATGGATATTGGTTTGGTAAATTGGAATACAATCACCTCTTTAGTGTTTTAAGGTTAGTGTATAATATAACTTCATTTATATCGATTGTCCTAGAATTCTCAATGTGGTGTGAGGAAGAAAAAGGAGGGATGATATTTATAATTTAGGAGAGGGGAACTCTTCGAATTTCATAAAATATTAAATTAATATGAGTTAATATTTATGACCAAATGGATTAAAATTGATATTATATGAATATAAGATGATATAAAGTCTAAATCCTATCATCCAGGAAAATTTAGACATGTTTAGATCATATTTTTACCCATTACTTTTTTTAACCAATCGCTAACTATTTCGGTAAATCCCATAATATTAAGTTTTCCTACCATTTAAGGGTTAATATCATTACTATAAAACAAAAAACACATAAATAAAACATTTTTTATTTTTCAAACAATGTCTCATTAATTTTTCAAAAAATAATATTTCCATGAATTTTATTTCAATTAAAAAAATATTATTTATTATAAAATATCATTAATGTTATTTTTATAACTATTCACTTAATTTGACATTAAATAAACCAAGAGAAAGGGTGGTTAGAATATAATTATTTTAAACATACCTAATATTTCATATAGATATATATAATTCATGGGACATTTTAAATAACTCAAATTATATATCCACTAATATTTTTAATATCATTTATTTTATTTTTATATTAGTTGACTAAATATTGTATTATCATTTCAGACCCATTCAAGGTAATTGTATAATTTATAAAAGTTATAATTAAATTTATAACAAAAAATTAATTTCAATTGATCTTAAAATTAGCAATTATATCAATTCAAAAAATTATTTTTTCCATATGTGTACTTATAATCAAATTTAAAACTACAAGATTGACATTTTATAACTTTATTTCATTTAAATGTTATATAGGTCATGTTCATAATAATGTTTCTATTAAAAAAATTATAGAATAAGGTGATATGGGTAAAATTAGATTCATTGAATAATAATCGGGATGTAAAAATATGTACTTATTACATTGTTTAATACATTATTAACAATATTTACTCTTTACGGATATGATTCTTTTTTCCACAATTACAATTCAAATTGAAAAAAAATAAAAGTGTCCAAATTAAAATATTTAAACCTCATAATTAAAAATATGAAACAAATTTAATCAATTTCAATACCTATAAATGGATTTAATTTTCATAACAGCAATTTCACAAATTAAAAAACAACACATTAAAGAAAACTGTAAAATTTTAAGTAGAAAATTTAATTTATTCTTATACTATGGCTAGAAAAATATAACATGAATGTTAAATTATTTTCCTGAGTATATAATTTAACTTTTAATTAAAATCACTCACTAATAGTGATCAAATTAATTTATCAAAAAAATCATTTTGCGATCACAAAACCTATTTTTCTAGAAAATGCCTTTTTCTGATAAATTTTTTAATAAATTCAAACATAAAATTTATTACAATGGTTTTAATTGTATTATTTAAAATTTATGAAAAATTATTTTACTATTAATCCATTTTAAAATTTCACTATTTTATAATTATAATATGTTGGTTTAGAAAATAATTTTTATTTTATGAAATAAAATTTAAAAAATTTCATGGAATTATTCATATTTTCTAACAAAAATCAATACTTTTTTTTCATGAAATCATATTTTTTATCAATAAAATAACATTACTAAAAATTGAAATGTTATTTACTAAAAATATATCTAAAAATTTATATTGAGAAGGATATTTATATATATTTCATAATTTATTTAATATTATTTGTACTAACGACTTTAATGACTATGTTATAACGTTAATAAATAGTAATGTTTTAATAGTATATTGTGGTTCGTTTAGACATGGTGTTGTGTGTAATGAAAGATGTTGATGAACTTAAATTATTTAAAAAAGATATATTTTCTAAAATATGAATGTGTTACAAGGATCATAGTTTTCTTTTTTTGGAAACATTGATGGGATTATTAATCAGTTATGGTTTCATGTGAAAATTATTATAGACCTACCATCCAAGGGCATATGATCTCTACGGTTTCTGGCCAATAGGACATCAAAATGAACATTAGTCAAGAGGTTATGATTTTGGATTCATTAAAACCTTTTATGGGATAATTATTTCCAACAATAAGACTCTCTTATATATTAAACTCATATTCACAAATCTTTCCCAAATACATATACGGGATATGTTACATCTATTTCAGATATTATTTTTCTTCATGTCTCAATGTAAATATATGAGGACCACATAAGTAGGATTCCAACACAGAGAGGGAGTGTGAACCAGTATTGGTATACATTTTCCCCAATTTCTCTTTTTGTCCATTTTTACATATTAACTTATTTAGTTAATCATTATCTCATTCTATTTACCTCTCATTTAATGGTTATGCATGTCAGTATAGAATAGTGAATCATCATAAAAAATCAGTGTAAGTTATTGAGGTTCACCTATCTAAGGGTGCATAAATAAAAAGTAAATTGTGGTTATTATCCCACATGCATTGATTCCATCTTATTGTCAAAGAAATCATGAGAAAGGGTATGACCTTGAACTCATTATGTTGTCTATAACAAGGTACAATGAAATTGAGGGCATGTTTCCCTGTTATACAGATAATAGACATTCAATTAATTAAATAAATATCACATGTGTTGGTTTGATTCCCCCCAAGACTATATGAATGATCTTATTCCTTTACTAAAGTAATCAGTGGTCTAACTAATTGTTTTTAAGACTTTTATTTAATATGAAAACTATAATATGTATCACTCGTTTTCTCTACCCTAATATAGTATCAGATATTTATTTATTTATTTATTTTTCACACTCTTTGTATTAATATTCTTATTTATTATTCAAGATATATTATAGCAGCATTTGATCCCTTTTTTCACTATTTTAAATCACATATTCTACATATTCAAGTAGATTGGGTTCTCTCTCTCTCTCTCTCTTTATCTTCTTCAGTGCACAAGAACAACCTTAAAAAATATTTTTTTCTTTCACTCATAGAATTTTCACCATGTACAATTTCAGATCACTTTTCCCAGGTTTTCCATTAACATCCAAAAAATTTATATTCACACATATTTTATGAATAGTTTTCCTTAACCATTACAGAAATTTCCTTATATTGTTGAAATATTTGACTCATTCTAGCTCATAATCTTCAAGTAAAATATTTTATAAATTTATTCCAAAAAATTCACCTAAAGAATCATCTTGTTTCTTTTATGGGATATTTTAATTATCAAATTCTCATATTATTCCCGCAAATAAATATTATAAAATCTCAATATATTCCAGAAAGTTAGTTTTAAGTAATTATACTCCTTACTTCAATGTTTATAGATTATTCATGGATCTTTGTCCCTTTTCATCAACATGAATCACTAAACAAACCTAATTATTATATGAATTTTATCATCTTGTAAAGAATCAATAGATTTAGTATCATAATACTTTCACAAATTCATATAACTAGTACATTCATTTCCATCTTCTGACTTTATAATCTATATATTAATAAATGAGACATGACGTTCTTAAAAATCACATCAATGCAAGTCATATTATCAAAAGACATATTCTATGATTTATGTGATTCTTATAAATTATTTATTACCCTTAATGTATTATGATCTCTATATAAGTCATAAAATTATGAAATTTCATATGATCATATCTATCTCTATTTTCATCTTGAGAAACTTTAGAGCATAGAGAAATCTGCCACTTTTCTTAGAGTTAATTTGTAATCTCACCAAGATCATTGTAACAATCATTGATATTTCCCCATGAATTAGACATATATAATTTCATAATAATATGAAATTTGGTCCTTCTTATAACAACTGTAACACTCCCATCATACATCACTCCCTCCTTGACTAATTTGAAATTATTCTTGGATTGAATTATCATCATTTGAGTGGTTATAATATTTAAAAAATAAAGAACATATCAGTACATATTATAAATTATTCTCTTATTCATCATATATTATATTTGGAAATTCAATGTTTTTCCCCCAGTATAATCCTGAAAATATAATACGAAAATGAATATTAATTTCATGGTAGGAAAGAGACCATTTAAATTAATAGTTATAAGAGGATTAACCATGAACCTCAAGATTAACTGAATGAGGAATCTATGAATTTTGACCACTCATAGTGATTAAATCAACCATTCAAGTTAGTCAACCATGACTAGAAATACTATAAAGTACCATATTGACAATAAATACATAGTAATCACCATCAATATCAACCATGGGGTAAGAATGATACCATTTATGAACATTAAAATGGAATTGGAATTTTTTTTAAACCATACATAGATTTCAATGTACCATTATAAATATATTATAGTAATATCATACCCTTAAATATATTTTGACACCCTTATATATGTATATTAATTCAAAAATCACATATACTTATCAAATGTAAATTAGATGTTACCTTAAGATAGCTTTGGATTTTACATTGTTAAACTAATATAGGTATTATTTTTGTAGAATATGTCCACTATATGATATATCACCTTTGTATAGTGATTTATTCTTTAATATTACCCTTATGTAGCTACAAGTAAATTTTAGGAACTTTTACACAAGTTATATAGGTTCTTTTATACCATACATGTATATTAATTCTTCTTAAAACCCACACAAGGACTTCTCAAAAATATCTCAAGGAAAAAAATCCATTGAATATAGTGTTCTATACTCCTACAGTCATTAGTTTCCTTTTTCATGAATATTACTATAAAGAGCCTCAAATTTTAAATATTAACTACACAGGGTGTGTATTTCAATCATTAATAACTCAATATAAAGATACATTATGTACACTAACTTCTCATTTCTTCAATCATGTGATCTACAACGAAGATTTCAACCATTATTCCTTCAACACATATTGACATCTTTACAATTTCATATTCTGATACATTTCCAAAAAAAATCAAACACACACAAAAAGTTGGATAAAAAATCTACACCTATGTACGTTTTTCAAAACCAATTGGAAAATGATATGTAAATAATTTATTATATTCTATTATCTCCCCCTTGATCATGTTTTATTTAATTTTTTTATTTCCCCCTTATTGATGAAAATACAAATTAATCCATAAAATATTGTTGTGTCACTTCATTCTTAGAAATACACCATCAATATTTCCACTCTATGTCTATTTTTTATAGTCTTGTTGTATAAAACAAGAGGTGTAAAAATAGGAAAAAATATCTATTTAAATGAAATTCATAGTGATAAAAAATAATTTTCAATTCCTTAACACATTCATTGGTTGTTCAAATATCCTTAAACAAAAACATAGTATTTCTAATTGTTAAATTCATTCCTTTTGAAATAACAACATGGGATCATTAAATGATATAAACAAAAGGATTATAAAAATAATCCAGTTCATCCTATATATTTATAAATTACTAATAATTTCACATCATGTTTATTAATTTTTAATATAATTTAGAAAAAATAAATATCCCCTAAATATTGGGTATATATTTTTGTAAATCGTTGGTGGGAAATTTTCTTGAAATATAATTTCCAATAATTTTAAGCGCCTTCTAAATTTACAATTTTTTTGAATTATAAATTCTAGAAGCTTCTCAAGATTAAACACCACCCCTAAGGTATGATTCCTCCTCTTAATAATTTTTGGTCATTTATTTTGTTATTATTTAGAAAAAAAATTGATATATCATTATATGATAGAGACTTCTTCAGATCTAGAATAGATATTCTAGCTTAATTCATTTCATTGGATCTCCATATGAGAAATGATATAAAAATTAATTTTATACAATGTGAAATTAAAAATATAAACAAAATATGGGGATAAAATTGAAACTCCATTCTCTCTAATGTGAGTATCTAGGATAATATTCTCATTCCAGCGGGTTACCCTCTTTAATTGAGATCTATGTCTATATGGACTGTTCATGATTGCATCTTTATTTTGTATAATGTATTATTTCATCATGTAAAATTAGTTCTTTTATTATCTATCTATATGGGATTTTTTTCATAAGGATCGATTCAGTCACACATATCTCTTGGTGTAGTTTTCATATTCCTAATGATTTATTCTTTATATGAAATAATTTCCATACACTCATTTGAGATATGTCTAGATTCCTTTCACATCCTAAATATCTCTTCTAATAAAATTGGGTTCTCATTTTTTTATAAACCATAATGAATTTCTCTTTCCCTTCATGTATAATAATTTTATTAAATTTGGATCCTGAACATTCTTCTATTTCTTATATATTTATATCCTCTTCTATGTCATCTAAAAATAGCCAAACAATATTTTCAAGTTTGATCATCTTATTTGGAAAATCTACATGGCTTCTTAATAGTTCCCTTCCCCAACATAGCCCATTTATTTTTATATTATATAGTTCTTATATTATATTCTTTCTAGAATCCATTAACACATAAAATCATGGAGGGATTGAAAAAATCCATGCGGAATCACTTTTTCAAAAAAATGTAGTATCATAACATGAAAAACAATTAAGTAAAATTTTTATTTTTGGATGTGGATGGTACCTTTCCTTTTGAGGATGATACATATTTATCACTTGATCATCACAATATTTTCTTCTCATAATATATTGGAATTTAAATATTATAGTATTCTATTGACATCTATGTGGTCGAAGCATTATTTTAAAATTATTGTAAAGACAAGCCTTGAGTTCTTTCTATATTTTTGAATCTAATTTGAAGCTCCAAGATATTAATATTTAAAATCTATTTCTCATTCTCAGAATATTTTTATTTTTATTCATAATCATTTCACATATATTCACCATTATATTCATGAATTCATCACTTTTCCAATAGAATATAGTAATATTATTTATTCCTCTTAGCCGTAACCTCACAAGAAAAATTTTAATAAGAAATATTTCATCATATTCACTTATTATTTCTCCATGATTTTTTTCTTCTTATCAATCATAAATTTTATGCAAATATTCATTCCCAAAATCACAGCATCATTCTTCATACTCCTCTTTCAGGAAATTTAAATATCCTATGTATTTTGAGATCATAATAATTATGTGTTTCCTTTCACTCATGTATTTTACCATGAATTGTTTTTCATCTTCTAATTGATTGGTTTATATCTGTATATTTCTAAAAATCACAAAATTATATCAAAATATTTATTTAAACAAGTTTTATATGATGTATTTCAAATAAAAAAATGGTTAATCATCTAAATCATAACAATCGCGATCTTCAACGTGAATATATGGTTCTTATAGAGGATACTTTTTCTAAGATATTTTTGTTACCTCCACATCCTGTATACATGATTAATTACATATGGAAAAATTATTATGTAGTGGTTTCTTTCACCACCATATCATCTTCTTCCATACCTAGTTTTCCTTCCTTATGATTTGTTCATTGAAAAAAAAATTCCAACATTTTCCATGAGGATTATATTATTATCATCTTCAAGAGGTGAATCAACAAAATATGTAAGCCTAATATTTAAAATTTAATTTCTTTCAAATATTAGATATTCCTCATTATTTGTTGATGCTTTTATGAACTCATTTTCATCTATATTCTTTATTTTTTTCATTGTCTTAAAAGACAAATATTTTATGATATTCTTGATAGGGAATACAGTTGATTAACCAAATCTGCACTTCATATAGCCTTTCCAAATGTAATTTAAATACTCATGTAAAATATAATACAATAGAACCCAAATACAGTTCTGATCGTAGCTCTTACCCCAATTTTAGGAATCAATTTTTTTTGTTTCCATCCCAGAGAGGGGTGAATAATTAATCATATAATTTTTTACCAATTAATATTTTTTTCCTTATTACCTCTTCACTTATTTTTTGATTAATTATATCATTATCATTACCACTCTATTGGTCAATATGAATGACGAGATAGAATAGAGATGTACCATAGTAGAATTTTTAGGATTACTAACGAGCTTCACCTCTAATAGGATGACTACATAATTAGTATATCATGGTTATTCTCCCACATGAACTGATTCTTTATTATAATCATAGAAAGCCTAAATAAGGGTATGAATTCATAATTCATAGGATTATCAAACTCATATGATTATCAAAATCATATGATCCACAATAAATTCCTAAACCTATCATTCATACAATCCAAATCCATTCACTCAACGTCAAATAATGCTTTCCAAATATATATTCTCATTAAAGTCATATGATATTCTCAGAACCCATAAGATTGTTAAATTCATTTGTTAAAATATTCTATTACTTATATCAGGATCTCCACATTGCATGAAGAAATCCTCCTCATTACTAATATATAATTTCTTATCAAGCCACAATAATTAAAATTCCTCAAAATATTTTACCATACCATTGTTTTATCACATTTCATTACAACATCTATTGTAGTCCTATCTATTGTGGCATGGAACACACTCTACATCTATAACACCATTTTGGGTGATTATACATCTTTTTTGGAATAAATTGTGATCCTTTAATTGATCATAATATATTTCTAATGAACAGTAGAGATTAACATCATCTGAGTTAAAGTATTGTTTTTGATATATTAAATTTATAAATATTCTACATTTCACCCAAAAACCTATTCAAAATTCTCTGAAAATATTAAATTCAATTATGATGCATTAAAGTGAAAATAGTATGTAATTTTTACTAACAGGATCAAAAAATCCTTCCATGATCTACCATATTATGTTTTTGTGCCTTTCAACCACAAACATGGATTCAGCTAATCATGCCTTTCAATAAATTAGGACTAAAAGTACTAAAAATTAAAGGATCAAAAATATATATAAACTATTAACTATTAAAATAAAACATGTGGGAGAAAAGTGACCATATACGACCTTTACACATGTAAATTAGTTTTTAAAAGACATTTCTATAGCTTTTAATGTACCATTATAATTCTAGTAGAGCTCCAAATATCCATTATATAGCTTTTTTATCATAATGTGGCTATCATAATTCTTACATTACCTCTATATAGCATGTCTGACATGAAGTTTACCATTTTTTGGCTTTAAATGTTTCTTTCTCCGCATTACATAGGTATCGATTTTCCATTACATAGACACTATTATCAATATTACCATTACATTGGTTGTGATTATTTTAGATTACATTAATATAGGTTTAAGTTACTTAAAGTAACTATTATGAAAGGTATAGAACGTCTGTTTTTTCCAAAATTAGTGATGAAAAACTACTCAAAACTACTCATTTCATTATCAAACACCTCTCAAGGCATTCAAACGTAAATAAAATGGTGTATCCAATACTCTACCCATTTTAAAATTCATTTTTAATGATTAAAAAAATTGTTATCAGAATTTTATAAATTAACCAACCAATAATATTCTTTCAAACATGAATCACTCAATATGAAGTAACACTATACATTAAAATTTCCCCTTTATTCAATCATGGGTTCGCTAACCAGACTTCCAAGAATTATTCTTTCAATACATATTGAAATCATGAAATTTCCAATCTTTGACAAAAAATACCACTGAATCACATTGTGGGATCAAAAATATATTTTTTAAATATTATAGATCTTCCATTAATGTCAACATATGTATATATATATTTCATAAATTCTCAAAATATGGTGTTAGTAGTATATTTTATAGGTTCATTATCTTTTTTGTTTGCCTACTTATGTAGTTATTTAAATCAATAGTTGGTTTTTTTGAGTTTATCATTGTATAGAGAGATGATATGTGTCCATGATGTTGGTTGTGAGATTATCATAGGGCATATAATATATTCCATCCAATGGAATAAAAAAACATGTAGTTTAGTTATTATTAATAGGATATTTTTTACCATTTAGGTTCATGTGATGAGGACCATCATGGTCTCTACTAAGGTGATGAATCCATAACAAGTTTAATGTTAGGAAAAAGGTTCCTAGAAATGGTTGGGGTGGGACTTACACATGAAAATAAATTTTAGATGATGTTAAAGGGAATATATCCCTTTAAAATGGATTTTGTGATTACTCATAGGGAATATTTCCCTTAGAGTAAGGGGGTAGATTTCATTAGGAATATCACCAAAATAGATGGTTGATTGGGCTCAAGAGGATATATATCGTCCTCTAGGATACGGAATCCTTAAGAATATTAACCCAAGAGGATGGTTTACATGGTAATGTGACCTTGGTGGATAGAAACTCAAGATTTCAATGAAAATAGATAGACATGGAAAGAGATTAGTCGATTTACTGATATTATGTCCCAATGTGGATGGTTAAAAAAGATTTATGAAGTTATTTTTGAAAAATTGAGAGGTTTTATATGTATCATTGTTAATAAGATCCAAATCACACATTGTTGGATTTTCATAGTTTAATGTCATATGGATGCACCATACCATTAAATATGACATAACCTGGAACTGATGTTTGTGAGAGGATTCAAAATAGAAAATAAGGTTGGTCATAGGAATTGAGGATACCAATATAGGTCCAAGGACCATTGAGGAGAAGATGGTAGTTTACCTCTATAGCATCTCATAATTGACATGTATTATTTTTAGATATTATATGGAATTATTTTGAGACCAGTCGCTAAGAGGGTCTGCGATTATGAGGCCCGGTGTGCCTAGAACAATTTTTGGAAAATGATAAAATTTAGATAGCACACATGAACGGTTTCCCTAATAAATTGGAATATCTTCTAAATATGTGACTGGATTAGAAATATTAGGGAACCATTGTGTGTAGAGAAACGATATTTTCCCTTGGTAGGGCCTAACATAAGCTGGTGCAGGTCGGGCGTGAATGTTAGTTTTGGGAGGTATTGGTAATAAAATATTTTATTACAATATTTTACTTCTATATAGAGACTCATATTCCATTTATTAGAGTTTTTTTGGAATCCAGTGTCATCAGCCTAACCCTATAATTACTTTGAGACATGGAATGAAAACCCTCTTGACAAATGGAGGTGACGGATCGATTAGATCGTGGATTATTATGCCAGAGGACATAGAGGTTCTCATCAATGGTGGAAACACAATTGTTCTTCATCAATAATTGATCCAAATTCAATGGAAGGTGTTCGATGTCTTTATGATTTCTTTCAAATCAAAGAATGAATGAATAACGTGGACCATCCAACAAACAAGTTGATATGTGGTTCGAAAATTCTTGCATGATTGTTCGTATTGGGAATTTCTCATTAGAGTTTTGTTACCCTCTTCGTTCATCACACTAATGAGAATGAATAGATCCTGGGATGAATAAAGGTAGAGGTTCATTACATAGATTTTCATGAAGCCTTTCTCTTCCTCAATTATTGGATTTCATCACCATTGGGTCCATGTAGTCATGGATCCACTTTCCGGGAGGCATTGAACGTGATCATACCCCTGGATCAATGGTAAATCCATCATAGAGGCCACAGTAGAGTAGATCGGGACCCAATGAGGCTATATCTATGACTATGAAATTTTACTGGCATCAAAGGAGCCTCAATGGTCCTCTGAAGGGAACATCGGATTGCCGACGTAGGTCACCAGCGCTGGCGGTGGTATACAATATTGGTATGTGGTGGAAGCCGTGTGTGGGTGTGGTGGAAGAATGCAGGCCACGGGGCGGTGGGTTGAGTTGAAGGGTCTCAGGGAGGCTAGCAGAGATGGAGGTTCATAGGGAAGTGGGAGGATATGAAGGGTAATAGGGCAGCATGCGGCAACGGGCGGATGTGCGGTGGCAGGCAGAAAAGGCGGACTACATCACAGCGAGTAGCGAAGGTGGACGATGGGGTGACTGGTGGCAACAGCGGGCTAGGGGGAGACGACGGTGACATCGAGGCTGCATGGGACATGGTGCGACAAAGGGACTTGGGGAGGCACATGGTTGGGGTGGACTGTTTGGATCAGTGCAGTATACGGTCAGGGAAGACTGTGTGGTAAGGTGTCATGTGGGCAGGGGCCCATATCTATCACACAAATTGGCATGTAGCTCGGGACAAACAAATGGATTCTGGATGGTATAGTTGGCCCATCGGTAAAGACCGAATGACCCAACAGGGTGTGGTCCAGCTGGAAAAGCGGGTCGGGCTAATTCAGAATGAGCAGCACCAAGCCAGGTCCGGTCGGCTGACCAGGTCGGGCCGACTGGTATGGTTCGGCTCATCCAACTAGTTGTCCTAGGTCCAGTGGGTTGGATTGGACCCGTACCTAACCTGGGTCAAAACATTTCACTAAAATAGTCATAAAAATAAAATTGTGTTCCCATTTAATGAGTCATTTGTGGTGTTGGGATCCTTGTGATGAGACTATACTTTTGAGATAGTATTATTAAGTTTTATTGTAAGTTAGAATGTGACCTTCTTTTCAAAAAGAGTGATTTATCCTCTAAAAAGTATACTGTGAATGGAATCCTATTAAGGGATTTAACCTTGAGAATATGTGACATATCGAGACTATGGGTGTAATGCCCCGACACCAGTTACCCAGAGTCCATGCATTATTACATTACATTGTCATGATTACATGGAAACATGTCCCGAAGGACCAATTTGTTTTATAGTCATGGAAAATAGATTACATACATGATGTTCAACATTAAAACATGAAAAGAAAAACAATAGTAATTTATTCCATTAGAAACGTCCAATCCTCCTAGAGTATGCCTGAAAGTCACTCCTAAGTAACTTCTTCAAATCCTTGGAAAATAAAACATATGAATGGCATGAGATCAGATGCTCAGTAAGGGTAAATAATTTAGCAGAAGATGTAAACATTTAAAGAAATATTTGTAATAAAACAACAGCCATTTTAAACATAATCTTGAATATAATATTTAAAAAATAAATCAAACATTTCCAAATAAACATTCACATGGATATTCCACTGGGCGAAAAATCAAATTTAAAAATTAATTTCATAGTGATGGAATGTATAGTACCAGACTTTAATTTCTTTGTCAAGGCCTCGTGCCAGGACCTATGTTCTAACTGTAACTAGACCCAAACCCAGAGAGCCTCTATAACCGGACTCCATCCCGGAGAGCCTCTATAACCAGACACCAACCCGGAAAAACTCTATAACCAGACTCCAACTAAAAGGGTCTATTGTAACCGGACCCCAACCCAGAGGGAATACTTTTACTGGTCCCCAACCGGGAACATACTAGTCCAATACATTCATCATAATAAAATGTTGAAATATAACATAAACATATGTATTAAAACTAGCATATGAAATGTCAATACTTTATCCATAAACCATGAATGGTATAAAAATAACACATCCATAGTCCAACATATTACAAAACATTCAATTCAATATGAAAGATTTGTATCATAAAAATCAACTTCAAACAAGTTTAAAATCCATTAAAGGATATAGACATAGATGAAAATGAGTAGAAAAATTCTTTGAGAGAAATATCACTTTTTCATGAAATCGTTAAAAATTCTCATAATTTATAAAGGTAGTAATTTAAAAGGTATTTATGAATAAAAGTGTCCCATTCCACTTTTAATCTTTTTAAAATAATTATCATTTCAAAACATTCATGTCCATATAAATAAATCATTGAAATCATTTTGAAAACATGGAAATTAATTAAAAGGGTTTAGAAAGATAAATATTTAAAACATTTAAAATGATGATCTAGTTAAATATACCATCCCATAAAACAATAAAATATCACTTTTGAAATAAATTTTATAAAAGATAGTTATCTAGGATAAGTGTGTCCCAGAAAATACTTACACGTGAATAATCTCAGATATTAATGAGATTTATGAAATTACCCTTACCTCGTTGTAATCAATCAAGTCATATGAAAAATAGTCAATAAACAGAAAATGAGTCACATAATATCATTAATATAAAGATAATCCTGATAATATATATCAAATTTTAGTAAAAAATACACCACATGCAATAAATAAGTGGTGAACAATGGAAGTTTCACGGAATTAAATGTGAGATAAGAAACTCCTTACCACGTGTCCGACTTGGCTCGCTCGTATGTTCCGTGTTCTTCATGAATAATAAACATAAGATAATTTCTAAATGCATAAGAATATTTTCAAGTTTATTATTCCTTTTATATCCCTTATTACATTGGTATAAAAATTAGTTAATTATTTGTGTTTATATCAGACATTTTGACGATGTTCGGAACTTGAGTCAAAAATGATCTTTTTATAATTATAAATTGTCGATGTGGTCAAAATTCCATTATCTATAAATGATATTACTAAAATAGATTTCATATATATCATATATTTTGAGAATATATATGTATTTATAACACTACATAACATTTGGAGATACGAAATTAAATGCATCCTTCATGGAGACGGTAACCTGTACGTAAGCAAGAACACTACTTTCATTTCTATTTTTTATTTTAATGGAATTAAAACATAATGATACAAATATATATTATAATTCCAGTATAATATCATATACAATATCATTAACTCCATAAATTATATTTCCTACATAAGTCATTAATTAGTCATATCACTTTGAGGGGGCGGTAGTCCGCACTTCCTCAAATGAAATTATCCCACTTTACCCATTTTGGAAACCATAAAGGTATGATATAAATGGAAAATAAATAAGCACAAAGGAAAAAATAAACATAATATATATCATATATAAATATAGTGCAATCTTAATGGCCACCATGAGAGGCGGTAGAAGATAATCCAACAGTCATTGTTTCGTGAGGTGTTAGTTTTCCAACCACAGAAACAGTATGTTCTTCACCCATTAGATGGAGGTGTGTGTAAATTTAGTTTGAATACTTCTCATAAAAACATCCTAGTATATTTAGTATACTAGTTTTTTCATAAAATAATGGAATAAAAAGAGTTTAGGTTGGTTGGATAAGTAAAATAAAACAAAATAAAAGAAAAGAATTCAAGAAAAACAATTACCTATAATTTGGGTAACACTGTTTGGTTTGATCCAAAAAGACTTTTCAAAGTTACTTATTCCTAATTAATGGATACAAGGTTTAAGATAGGGATATTAAGTGCTTATTTGGGTAGGTATTGGATGATCCAAATGGCTTGAGAGGTGTGTGGAATGGGTTAGAAGTGGTGTCCTTTTATAAGGGAGAGGAGGGGCTCTTTAGGAAAGTGTGAAAATATAATTTTATTATATAGTGATAATGGGTTTTTAAAGGTCCAAAACTAATTAAAGTCGATGATAATATGACTCATGGTAGAAATAAAATCATTCAATAATAATTGGATAGGTTTTGAATATAGTTTTAAAATTAATAATCTTATTTATTTAAATCATTTATTAATAAGGTAAATACTACATCATTATTGTGTCATAAATAATTTAATTTATTTGATGTCTAAAAATTATAAAAAAACCATAATGTAGGAAATCGTTTTATCTTTCCAATGAATATTTATAGTAAAAAATATGACTTATATAACTCTATGTAAAAATTTATTTTCTAAAATATATTTGTTTAAGTCATTTTGGCCTTTACTTTAAGTTAATTAAAATAATGTGTCATTATCATTCATAAGTGGCACCATGGGTTTTGAAAATAATCCCAAGTATTCCCATGGTCGTCCATGACTCATTAAATAAAGTTAGGACAACTGTTAAGGTAATTTTGTATTATTATAATATTCTTGTTACCTTGAATTGCCCTATTTACCTTTAACTACTGTAAATAAAAGTCAAAAATTACTATTCACAAAAAAATTATTTTATTCTTATTGAAACACATTTTAAATAATGAGGTTAACCATGTCTCTTGGATTTTTTAAATTCAACTCACAGAAGGGGTAAAATTAATTTTTATGGAAATTTATAAATCCTCCTAAGAGGAGGGTAAATGACAGTAAAAAGTTCGATAAAATTTTTATATATCTAAAATTATTATAAAATGACTCCAATTTATTATATTCAACTTATATAGGTATTATGTATCTATTTTGACCTAAATTAAATTTAAATAAAATAAAAAATTATATAAATAAAAATTCAGTTTTAACCAATAACTCAGTGTTTTTCACTATTCATCAAAAATTGAATGTTTTCAGAAAAATACAAAAATTTCACCTAAAGATAATTTTGTAATTCTGAATTCAAAAATTAATTATATTTTACCAAATTCAAACCATTTAGGTTGAATTTATTAATTTAAAATTAATTTTCATTGTCAAAACCAAAAATCATGTTTTTATGAAATAACAACGAACAAAATATTGATACTTGTTTATGTTCAATTTAAAAGTGAAATTATTTACAATTAATAAAATTGGATTAAATTTTGAAAATGTAATCTATTTAAACTTCCAACCCATTAAAATCTATAATTTAACACTACAAATTATTTTAATTAAAAAAGTTGTTTTCAGTTAAATTATTGTATTTTTCCCTATTAACCCAAAAATGAAAGTAATTAGAAAAACACCAAAAATTTATTGAAACTAAATTATTATATCCCGATTATAAAGAAGAAGTATATTTTTTCAAATTGAATATATAAAAGTTTAAAATATGGGTTTTAAAAATGGATCTACATTAAAAGGCGGTAAAATTACATTTTTTAAAAAAATACTTCTTTTATATGAAAAAAATGGATTTGTTTTGTTTTCATTATGTCTAAAAAACTCATAATATGGATTATAAAATAATGAGGATTATATAAAGATTAAAATTTAGTTAATACTATTCATAACACCGTTTTAATGGCTAGTTTGGTAAGTTTTGGTGTGCTTGAACTCGGTGTTGCATGTATTGTAGGTTATTGAATTACTTTAAAGAAATAACGTACTATGAAATATTGGGGTGTTACATTCTTTCCCCTTCAATAAATTTTTTCCTCACAATTTGAAATTGTTCTTCAAAAATTAATGGTTTAAAATAGAAAATACCTTTGTGGTAAAATGCACATCGGAAATTGGGTTAATAAAATTTAGTCTTAATAAGAGGAAAAGGGGAATAAAAAAGTCACCACCAATTTATGATCTTGATTAAGAGAAAATTGGTGGTAATTAAAGACACATAATTAGAGGAAAACGTAAATATTTATAGAGAGTGATTTAGGTGCTTAGTCACAAACAATTGTAAAATTGAGGGCCTCAAAGCCATCAATCTATGATGATTTAAAATATCATCGGTTCAAGAAAACATAAGGTATTAGGATAACGCAATTTAAGTTTTAATATCCTTTCCCTAAAGTTTAGGAATTAATTTCTTCATAGAATAAGATAAGAAAAAAATATTTACTTGACATGTAGAGTTCCATCCTTCAACTAATTTCTATCACAAACTCATCTTTAACTCTAAAAGATAATAGAACATAAAAAATATTCTATTTATCCTATTCGTATAGGGTTTCAAAAAATGGATTTATAATTCATTTACCGGAATTTTTAATAAACTACCTTATTCAATCCAGGAAATCACATGGACCAGTGATAGGTGACACACCCTTGTCGCCCTTCGGTTGCGGGTTCAAGTCTTGCGGCCTTGTCAGACGCGGCGGGTTGTCATCCGACCTCTTGGTTGTCCTTTTTATGGAATTCCAAATATAATATCAAACTAGACATATCCAAAATACTTCTATCCAAGCTCATAGTGTAAAATTTATAAGTAAAGTAAACACAATGAAGATCCTTTTTCCACGTAATAACATGTGAAAACCTTCATCGTGTATTCTTTTAAAACACTGCAACATTATGAATTACCGTAAAACCTTATTAATTACTTTCATGCTCCCTTATTTCTTATAGAATACTGGATAAACTCCTTCAATCCAAAAATGTTGTAAACTCCAACAATAATGGAATTTAAAAATAATTATTCTATTTCAAGGTATTCAAGAATATCCAATATAATTTATCCAAATAAATCATGTATAATTACAAAATCACTACCTCAGTATCAGAACCATATTATGGTTTATCTTTCTTTCAACCATATATTTTCTAAAAATTTAAACTGCTATTGAGTCACTTTTCTTTGTTCTACACAATCTCATGTCATTAATGAAATACTAATGCAGTACAATCCTTATATACTCTATAATTCTTATAACATGTACATCATTAATACAATACTCAAATGACACAATATTGTAATAACACCGTAAGAAATATAATCATTCCTCTTCATCTTCGGTAGTATCATAACTTTACTATTATCTAATAGAATCATTTGGGGTATACTTTGATTATTTGGACATTGATTCGTGTAGTGTCCCAACTCCTTGCAGATGAAGCATTATACATTTGAAACTTTTTCCATAGCCTTGCTATCACGTACTTGGTGTCCTTTTTCTCCAAACTTATTACAAACTCTCATTCCCTTCAAGCATTTACCAAGGTGATTATATCCGTAGTTATCACATATGGGAAAATCATTCTTTTCCCTTTTCCCCTTTTCCATCTTTCTCTATTTTATCCTTTTCTTCTCTTTCTTCGCTTCAAAGCCATAGGACTCAGAGAATTCTCTACTTATCTTATTAACACATTATATTATTTCTTAATATGTTGAGAATACATGGGAGACTATTTCCATTCTAAATTTTGGATTAATACCGTGAAAGATGTGATCGTTCTTACTCTTTGGATCATATATATTTTTGGAGTTCACATTCCTTCTACTGGGTTCCATTTCTAAACAATGGCATACACTTGGTCAGTTTATGAATTGCAATGAATAATTATAAACTTGTAAAGTACCTAACGAAAATTGAACATTTTATGGATATCATCCATAATCATAAAAATATTTTCTTTAAGCAGGCATATTCTCTTAAATCTATCATAATAATTTTTAATGAAAATTAAAATTATCCTAAGCATATCCCTTGGGAGTGTCGTAAACAAGAGTGTAGCAAGGCCCATTGTCGTGCACCATTTCCTATTCCAGCCTAGCTCAAAGTGGTGTTTTCAGGTTTTACCCCAAGGTACATCTATGCCAGAGCCGCCTCTACCTTCTCCTATCCAGATAGGGATGTATTTTCATGGAAAAATCACAAAATCTCTACCTTACCAAAATTATAGGTTGTTCTTCTATACTAATCCTCAAAGTCCATCATTGTGTAATGTGATATAATTAGTTTTTATCTAAATCTAGTTTCCATGGTTATTAATAAACTTCCTCGGATACCAAACTATAACTCCCCAACCCCAGTTACCTAGAGTCGATGAATTATTACATAAAATTGGCAAGATTAAAAAGAATCAATTCCCGATGGACTAATCAGTTTAGCAGCCTTGGAAAATAGATTACATACATGAAGTTCAACATTACAACTTGAAAAGAAAAAAGTAGAAATTTATTCCATTAGAAACGTCCAAGCCTCCTTGATTATTCCAGCATGTAACTCATAACTAACTTCTTCATATCTTGGGAATATAAAACAAAAGTAAGGGGTGATATCAGATTCTTAGTAAGGGTATATAATTTAGCGGAGGCTATAAACTTTTAAAGAAATATTTGTAATTAAACAATAGCCTTTTTAAACATAAACATGAACATGATATGAAAAATATAAATAAAAAATTACCATATAAATATGAACGTGGATATTCTACTAGTCGAACAATCACAAGTAATAACTAATTTCATAATGGGAGAATGTATATTACCAGACTTTAATTTCTCTGTCAAGGCCCCATGCCAGGACCAATGGTCTAACTATAACCAGACTCAAACCTGGAGAGCCTCTATAACCAGACTCCATTCCAGAGAGCCTCTGTAACCAGACTCCAACCAGGAGAGACTATGTAACCGGACTCCAACCCAGAAGGTTTTCTGTAACCAGACCCCCCAACCCAGAGGGCATACTTTTACCGGTCCCCAACCCAGAATAGACTATTTCAATAAATTTATCATAAGAAAAGGTTGAAATATAACATAAACATTCATATTAAATCTATCATACAAAATTTCAATACTTTATCCATAAAACATGAATGGTATAAAAAGAACACATCCACAGTCAATCATATCACAAAACATTCAATACAATATGGAAGATTTGTGTCATAATAAATCAACTTCAAACAAGTTTAAAATCCATTAAAGGATGTTGACATAGATGAAAACGATCAGTAAAATACTTTGAGAGAAATACCCTTTTTTCTTGAAATCATTTAAAATTCTCAAAATTTATAAATATTTCCATTTAAAAACGATTTTTGAATCAAAGGGTCCCATACCACTTTAAATTTTTTTAAAATAATTATCATTTCAAAACATTCATGTATATATAAATAAATCCTTAAAATCCTTTTGAAAACATGGACACTAATTAAAAGGGTTTTTAAAGATAAATCTTTAAAACATTTAAAATGATGATCTAGTTAAATAGACCCACCCATAAAACCATAAAATATCCCTTCTAAAATAATTTTTATAAAATATGGGTATCTATGATAAGTATGTCCCAAAAAATACTTACACATGAATAATCTCTGATAATAATGAGATTTAGGAAATAACCCTTACCTCATTGTAATCAATAAAGTCTTATGAACAATAGTCAATAACCACCAAATTAATCCCATAATATCATGAATATAATGAGAATCATGAAAATATATATCAAATGGCAGTACACAATACACCACATGTAATAAATAAGTGGTGAATAACTAAATCTCACGGAATTAAAAGTGAGATAAGAAACCCCTTAGATGGAGGTGTGTGTATGTGTAGTTTGAAAAATAAACATAATATATATATCATATATAAATTAAGTTCCATCTTAATGGCCACCAAGAGAGGCTGTATGAGATAATCGAACCATCATCGTTTCGTGAGGTGTTAGTTTTCCAACCACATAAACAATATGTTCTTCACCCATTAGATGAAGGTGTGTGTAAGTGTAGTTTGAATACTTCTCATAAATACATTCTATTATATTTATCATACTACTTTTCTCATAAAACAAAGTAATAAAAAGAGTTTAGGGGGTTGGAGACGTAAAATAAAACAAAATAAAAGAAAAGAATTTAAGATAAACAGTTGCCTTTAATTTGGGTTACTTCTTTTGGTTTGAAACAAAATGAATTTTTGAAGTGAATTATGCCTAAGGAAAGGCTTCTAGGTTTCATATAAGGCTCTTGAGAGCATATTTGGGCAGGGGCTGGACGAGCCAAAGGTCTTGACTGGTGTGTGGAATGGGATACAAGTGATGTGCTTTTATAAGGGGGAGGAGGGGCTCTTTAGGAATTTGTGAAGAAATTATTTTATTATATAGTGATATTCGGTTTCTAAAGTTCAAAAACTAATTACAGTCGAAGATTAGATGACTCATGGTCTAAATAAAATCATCCAATATGAATTGGATAGGTTTAGGATATAGTTTTAATATTAATAATTTTATTTATTTAAATCATTTATTAATGAGGTAAATACTACATCATTATTGTGTCATAAATAATTTACATTATTTGATGTCTAAAAAATATAAACAAAATATCATAATGTAGGAAGTATTTTTATCTTTCTAAAGAATATTTATAGTATAAAAGATTACTTATATTACCCTATGTAAACATTGATTTACTTAAAGATATTTTTTTATGTCATTTTTGCCTTTACTTTAAGTTAATTAATATAAAGTATCATTAGCATACATAAGTCGCTTTATGGCATCCAAAAATCGACCCAAGGATGACCATCATCATACATGACTCATCCAATAATGTTAGGACTAGTGTTAAGGTAATTTTGTATTATTATAATATTCTTTTTACCTGGAATTACCCTATTTACCTTTAACAGCGACAAATAAAAATCAAAAGATACTATGCCCAAAATATTATTTTCATCTTATTGAACATAATTTTATTCTATGGAGTTAACCGTTTCTCTTGGATTTTTGAAATTCAACTCACAATAATGGTAAAATTATGTTTTATGAAAATGTGCAAATGCTCCTATGAGGTGCGTAAAAGACGACAAAAAGTTCAATAAAAGTTTTATATATCAAAATTTATTACAAAATGACTCCAATGAAATATATTGAACTTATATAGGTATTATGTATATATTTTGACCTAAAATAAATTTAAATAAAATAAATAATTATTTAAATAAAAAGTCATTTTAACCAATAACGCAGTGTTTTCACTATTCATAAAAAATTTAATGGTTTCAGAAAAATACCAAAATTTCACCCTATGCTAATTTTGATATTCTTAAAACAAAAATTAATTCAATTTTACCAAATTAAAAACATATAAGTAGAATTTATTAATTTAAAATTAATTCTCGTTGTCAAAACCGAAAAAGTGTTTTTTTATGAAATATTAACTAACAAAAGATTGATACTTGTTTATGTTCAATTTCAAAGTGAAATTATCTCCAATGAATAAAATTGGATTAAATGGTGAAAATATAATATATTTATACTTCCAAACCATTAAAATCTATAATTTAACACTACAAATTATTTTTATTAAAAAATCTGTTTTCAGTTAAAATATACTTTTTTCCACTATTCACCCAAATATGAAATTTTTCAGAAAAACAACAAAAATATATTGAAACTAAATTATTAGGCCCCAATTATAAATAATAATTTTATTCTGTAAAATTTAAAATATAAAAGTTTTGTATATTGGATTTAAAAAGTGTTCTCAATTAAAAGGCGGTAAAATTGCATTTTTTTTAAAATACTTCTTTCATCTGAAAAAATTGACTTTTTTTATTATGTATAAAAAACTCATAATATGGATTCTAAAATTTTAAAGATTAAATAAATTTCAAAATTTAGTTCATACTATTCATAACCTCTTTTGAACGCCTAGATTGGTAAGTCGTGCGCGCTTGAACTCGGTGTAGCGTGTAGCGCAAGTTATTGAATTACATTGAAGAAATAACGTAATATGAAATATTGGGGTGTTACAATGTGTCTCGTCTGTACTGACTATATCATCAAGACAGAGTACCTCATCAGAACTGAATGCCTCATTGGGATTGATAGTCTCATTGGGACTACGTGTCTCATCGTGACTGATTGTCTCACTGGGAATATGTGTCTCATCGAGACTATGTGTATTATCGATACAGGGTGTTTTATGGATTTCATTAGATAATCATTCTTTGTGTTCTATATAACTATACCTATGTTAGATGACTGTGTATCTTCTTTTTGGAATAAGTAATTTATTCCATTATTTCATAATTCATGTATTTCATGTGGTATAATTTGTGTATTTATTAGTGGTATTCTTTGTAGTTTTGGGGTGTCCTACTGAGTATTATTTTACTCCCCCCTATATGGGATTTTCCTGCACGTGTCATTTCTTGTGAAGATGATTGATTCTTTGATGAATTCCTTTGTGCACCAGGACCATGTGCATCTTAGTGATAGTAGATAGTCTAGGTATGCTTCTAAGGCTTCAGAAATATGTCTTGTACCTACCCTTCAATATGGTTTTCTGCAGATGAGTCTAAGGAACTTTTTCAATCACTTTCCTAAATATTATTTTAGTGGGCCTGTATTCTATCCATGTTTAAATTCCATTTTTAAACTATTTTACTCTTCTGTTGGTATCCTATTGGTATGAATCCTTGATTACATAGTGTTTTACATTTCAAAATTTTGGGCTTGAAGATGTCTTCTTGTGTAGAGGTATATAAGAAAATGCCTCCAATCTTTGGGATATGCCTACTCAATGAGAGCCAACATCCCCTAACCTATTGGAGGTGGGATTAAGGTAGTCATGGCATGGTCCCCTGAAGGACATGTCATGATATAGTAGTATCATAGGATATTGGTTCTACTTAAAGAACCAAGATTTTATGACATTGGTTTGAGGAAACATTGTTAAGTGTTTTCAGTTCAACTTTCTGGCTTGAGAATCTAGTGTTCATGCGACGACAGATGCATCCAAACACCAGGACACGAAATTATACTTTTTTACTCAGTAAAAGAAATGACTAGTCATATGAATAATAATAGTACATGCATCATATAGGATTTCGGTGTTTTCTAATGTCATTATTGAGTCATCTCACAAGGTATACTCCATTGACTATGGTACATCTTGTTCTATTTCAGGATGCCTCTATGTAAAAAATCCATACAGGCTTCTATTCCATGATCATGAGGTTGATGTTCCTAGCGAAGAGGCATCCGTACATGGTCTGGTGCTAGAGATAGCACCTCCGAGTGGCTTACTACTGATACCACCACCAGTTGGGAAATTGTTAATACCAGCACACAGGTTGAGGATGGACACAAGATGAGTGTGATTAATGGGTTTTAGAGGAAGTTACCTCCTAGATATATAGGTTAGATAGACCCTCAGGTATATTAGGATTGGATGGTGGTTGTTAAACATTTCTTTTGCCCAATGAGGATGCATTTTGACCTGATGGTAGTCCTATCTGCAAGACTTCTTCTGGGATATGTGGGGCGATGGTGGATCATATTGACCTAGAAACATGATGAGATGAATCTCTATTGGGAAGACATTGAGAATCACATCAAAGAGGTGTTCTTTCTGGAAACTTTATGCTCAATGCAAAAATGAGAGCTTCTACATCTTCAATAGGGTAGCCAGATAGTAGTGTAGTACTGGATGATATTTTTTGATCTATATCTCTACTAAATATATATGGTACGAGACCAGTTATTCAGGGCTCAGAACATTGATCATGGATTACATTGGGATATCATAGAATCCATGATATCCCATATCATTTTTACATATGTTAAGGTTTGGGAGAGAGGGATCTGCTAGTGGGAAGCTTTTTAGTGGAGCACAAATTGGCAATAGAAGCTACCATTGAGAACCAGGTAGGTGAGTCTTCAGTAGTAGGTAGCAGACAACTATCACAGGGACCCAAGAGTGTCAGGAACTCTATTGGATTACCCTAAGACATAGGATCAGTGTTATCTGCAACCCAGGGTAGAATGCATCATCCGAAGTACAAGTTGTTCTATTTGTGCGGCGGTCGGGGACATCAATCCTTAGATTGCCCAACCAGTCATACTACTAATCAGGAGACATTAGAAGGACCTACGAGGAAATAAAATGAAATTTTAGGGTGTTCTTCAGGTCAGTGGACGCGTTTTAGGTTTAGTTAGGGTTGTAGGAGGTGGGAGGATGTTTTACATATTGCCACCACCACCCCCTGGTGGTCCACGACATGCTCAAGAAGCTTGTTGATAAGGACGAGGACAGCTTCAGGTAATGGAGTCTTGTGAATCTAATGATCCTAAGATGACTATAGGTATGATCTATTTCTTTTCCACATTATTATTATTTTTGATAGACACATGGTCCAGTAATTATTTTCATTCCATGAGCCTTGTTCAAAACATAGAGATTTAGGTGGAACTATTGACTCGGCCATTACATTTAGAGGCTCATACAAGAGGTAATTCAAAGATAAATCACTTTTGTTGATAGTGTGTACATACTCTTGGAGTAAATAGATTCAATTAGGATAACTTGGTAGTTTCATCAAGGCCTTACAACTTCATTCTCGGTATGGACTGGTTATTTATAGTCCATTATCAGATTGACTATTTTTGGTACAAAGAGTGGTATGTCTGCCGTGATGGCACCAGGTTTTCATTGGTTGGGTAAAATTAAATGAATTAATCATAGAATGGACTCACACATAGAAGTTTTCAGAAGATCACACATTAGTTGGATAGCCTCACCCCTAGTGCAGTGGATGAGATGAGTCCACTGTTTCCTCCAATGGTGGAGTGCAAGGACATCATTCTTGAGGATGTTCTAGGATTATAACCTCGAATTTGAGGTAGATTTATATATTTATATTTACCCTGACATGGAACTGATATATACTCCTTCATTTTAGATGACTCTCATATAGATTCATGGCATGACAGTGTAATTGGGGAACTTGTAGATGAAGGGATTCGTGAGATCTAGTGTTTCACCGTGGGCAGCACTAGCTTTGTTTTCAAAGAAAGAATATGGGAGCATGAGGTTATCTATGGACTTCCATATCCTAAACCAGTTGACCGTGAAGAACCAATTTTCATGACCCGACCCAACGGGGCTCGAGTCGCGACTCCCCAAGCCCGCCTCCATAGGCCAGGGGCTGGCGTCTTGCGCCGAGTAGGCTATCACACACATGGGAGTCATTAACCTAAGGTACATGTACACACGCACCCACATACACCTCCATGCAACAGTGCATATATATATAAAATTTAAAAGAAAATGCATGAATACACTATCCCACAACTAGAGTACAGCATAAGTACAAAGGGAAAAATAGGGCCCACCAAATGAAAACTACAAAAGCGCGTCCAACCTGCTCTAAAGAAGGGGAACGCTGCCACAAACACCCGCCAGAAAACTCCCTCAGCACCGCATCGGTAAACACCCCGGTCAATCCCGCTCACTTAGCTCCACCTGCTCCAGGTCCTCCTGGGACTCCGTCAAAAGGCATGTGGTCTGCACAAGACACAAACAGGTGCGGGCAAAGCCCGTGCAGGGGTGAGTATAAACATAATCAGTAGGCACCCCAAAAACCCAAAATAAAAGCGAGCAACTGAAAGGCAACAGTTCCCTCATCCCAGCCAGAGGGAACCCAGACGAGAGAGAAAGTCCTTCTCGTGACCATCCTTGGCTAAACACAACTAGTCACCTCAACTCAGGTGCATGCCCATACATACACCTTGAACAATCCAGATATACCCAGCTCACGCACCAAGCCACTAGAGGTACTGACCTCATCACCAGAAACTGTTCACAACTAGGAGAGTACACAACAAGATCACTGTCATCCCAGATGACACTCATCTGAGATATAGACTCCATCGGATTTCTCACAAACCACTCAGACGCTCACCCGAGAGATCACGCTCGTCAGATAGCATCACTGAAGAAAAACTCGCCGAAAAAACATAACCAACAAACTCCTCGGATAGGGGATCACTCCTAGGGTACACTAGGGGATAACAAAACCCACTCCAATATAAGAAGATCTCACAGATAGGGGATCACTCCCAGGGTCCGCTGGGGGATACCACGACCCGATCTGGCATTCATAGATCTAAAAGATAGGGGATCACTCCCAGGATCTGTTGGGGGATACCAAAACCCGATCTGTCACTCGACAGAAGCACGTCTCAGATAGAGGAGCATCGTCCATATAAACGTGGTACCATCGATACTAGAACCCTATCTGGTATAACTTGCGACGTAGGGGATTGAACTGATGATGTTGAAACCCTACAGAAACCATGCACTAAGTAGGGGATCACATAACCAATGATACCGAAACCCTACTATAAACATGATGCTGGGAAGGGAATCATATTCCCGACGATGCCACGACACTACTGAGCACGGCCGACTGCATAGAGGATCATATTCCTGATTATGCCATAAACCCTACGGGGTTAACCTACTAGATAGGGGATCACCGCCCACAAATTAGTTGTCAGGGCGATACCAAGAACCCGATCTAGGGAAAAGATGCTAGAGGATCCCGCTCTGGGCCCACCGGAGGGATGCCACAACTCTAACTGTTTAAACATCCCATCGAGAGGATCACAAACCTATATGAAGTTTGTGATGCCACACAAACCCTCGGGGGAACGAACCAAGGGAGTACCCTCAACCACTACAGGTCCAAAACGTCTCTAACCTGAGCGACCCGCAACAACGCCACACTACGCACCTTCAACGCCAATACCAAGGCCACCATCGCGATCTGCATGGAAAAATACGCAGGATAGGCTATTTACTCGCCCGAAATGGAGCACCAGTGAAAAAGGCAATATTCACCGTAGCTAGCTCATGCGGGGCCCAAACAACGATCCTGAAACCCATCGAGCAGATCATACCATGGCGATCCCCTTGGAAAAACAAGCAGAATAGACTACTCGTTCGTCTGAAATGGACACCCAGTGAAAAAGGTATTATTCACTGAAGCCAGATCAGGTGGGGCCCACTCCTCGATTCTGAAACACAACGAACAGATCACACTGTTGCGATCCTCTCGGAAAGGCACACAGGATTGACTAGTCATCTGTCAAAATCAGAGTCCTGGTGCAAAATTTGTGTTTCTCCGAAAACACCAAAAACCCAGCCTCGTGGGGCCTGCACCCTGTTCTCAGTCCCAACACCCGGAAACCATCTCAAAAAGTCCTCATTAACATCAGGGTCTCAACGCCACTGACGGCACGTTGTTCGGACGCTCCGGGTAGAAGTTACAACGGCCCGAAGTAGTAAAATAATAAAATATTATTATTTTATACGACGTTTCTAACTCCCGGGCCATGGTCCTGAACCATAAAATTCACAAAGTGAGTTCAAAAGTTTTTTCTCAATTCAAGGAGTTCATCGCCGCAAATGGCTCACAAATCGGAGTTACGTTTTGCATGTTATGGGGGTTTAATGAACCCCCGGAAAATCCTGGCCGGACCACCGTCTTCCTCGCCGGAAACCACCGCGCCGCCGCTGGATTCCACCACGCCGCTGCTGCCAGAAATCGCCACCCCGCCACCATGCCGCTGCCGCGCCTCACTAGATTCCGCCATGGCCACCGCTAGAATCTGGGTTTTCCGCCGGAAAACATCCGGGAACCCCAGGGAGCACCCCGCTGCTCCAAAATTAGATCTGAAACATGTTTCGAAAACATCGGGACGTGAACTATACAACTCTTATAACGATTTGAATAAAAATAAAAATAAATGGGGTCCGGGATTTCAAAACTCAAATCTCTTACCTCGTAGGAGAAACACCGATGTCCTTCCATAGATCTGCGCTCTAGAGCTTCCGCTGCACGCTCCTGGAACGTCCGCCATCGAAATCTGAGCTCATGGGCGCTTCGTTTGCTCGATTTAGCAGATCAGCGGAGAAAACGGCAAAGAACACTGAGAGTAATGAGGAAAGAGGGGGGTGCTGATATTTATTTCTGTTTAGAAAAATATCTGCCGCACACCGACGCCAAACCTGCCTCGGATCTGACGCCAGATGCAAACAAAGGTAAGGTCACCTCTAGGGTAAACACGCCATTCTGAACGCAACGGTGGAATCAAGATTTCCATCCAAGACTCTGTTCAGAAGCTATTCGAGCTGATACTCATACACTCAATGTTTCACTTATCTACGAAAACGCCCCTAGTGGTGTTTTCCACAGCAGGATCGCGCCCGCGAAGTTTACACCTCACCTAGGGTAAACATCACGTTTCGGATGCAACTGTGCCCTCAGATTCCCGTTCGGAGCTACCATTTATGGGATATCACACCCCCGCCACATGCATAGTATAAAAATACTTAATATTTTTAAAAAATTAATTCTGGGCAGACCGGGCCTCAGAATCGCACGCCGTCTTCGCATCTAGCTCTGAAATTATGCGTAGAATTAATCCAAAATCTGACAGGGTCAAAACTTGAGTCGCTACATCCTCCCCCCCCCCCATTAAACATTTCGTCCCTGAAAAGTCTAACCACAACGAAAGTGATTAGACTGCCAAATGAGTCTCACACACCAGCGAGTACACCAACAAACACCCATTACCCAACACATAAGTCATAGGGACTCATCCACCACACCTCGATACTATTCTCTTTGGGCGGCACTGACTCTCCCACACGGTTTTAATCGCATCACATAAATGCGTCTCGGTGGGGGAAGGATCCCTCTTCCTCATGCATTCGAAGCACGCTGAACAACACCCACATAGGGTCTTACCAACGCCCTGAACAAAACTCGTTCAAGAAACGGAAGGGAAAGGGTACCGCAAAACTGCATCTATCAAACTACTGCAGAAAGTAGAAAATACACAAGGCACACCTCTATCCATCCGCGGAGCCTCTGGGTCAACAGCCTCCAAGGATTGTATCTGTCCTCGCCCTCATCCCCCAGCTCCCTGAGCTCGGCGTAGACCACCTGGTGGTGGGGGTGGTGGCCACTGATACTGCCTACCACCTCCACCAGGTGCACCCACTCCATCACCACGTATGCCGCCCTGCGGACCTCCTTGCTCGAGACGCTGCCTCTGCCAAGGCGGTCCATCGACCGGCTCCCTCTCAGCAGCTCGACGAGTTGGAAAATCTCTATCAAGATGTCCCCGATCGACGCGAGCATAAAATCGCCTCTCCTGCGGCTGAACAAAACTGGTATTCGAGCCCTGCGAGCCCTGAGCCTCAGTTCCTCCATCCTGGGATCGCCTTCTGAAACATCGGCCACGTCCAGACCCCTGAGTTTGCCGTCGGATACCAGATGCCGACATCTCAGCTCTCACGTGCCCATCACTAACAAGGGGATTTTTCTCAGCCAGAATGCTCTCCACCACCAACACTCGCTCCAGTACCCCAACATAGGTGGGTAGGCACAAGGAAACCACACCTGCTTGGATGTCTCTGCGTAGGCCATGCTCGAAGGTCTGAGCCCTAAAGAACAGGTCTCAAACCATATCCATGGAGTAGCGCGACAGGTCCATAAACCTCGCTGAGTACTCCGACACAGTCATGCCCTCCTGCCGAAGCTGCAGAAGCTCTTGAATCTTCACTGACCTCAGCGTCACTGGATAGAACTCTTCCCTGAAGAGCCGCTCAAAATCTACTCGTGTGAGGGTCTCCTTATCGTGGGACTGTGTCACTAGGCTCCACCATCGCCCGACAGAACCATGCAGAAGGCTCACCGCTAGGACCACCATCTGGTCTGGAGGTGTCCTCACTAGGCGGAAAAATCAGGTGACTGCCTCAAGTCAGTCATCAGCTTCCTGGGGGTCTGGATCACCCCGAAACCTTAGAGGTCGCTACCTCTAGAACTCATGCAGTGCACTCAGCTTGCGTGGAACCACGTCCTACACTACCGGCACAACCAGCTACTCGACAGGTGGTGGCTCAACAGGTGGATCACCAGGAGGTCCAGCCTCAAAACATGCACCCTGGTCCACAGCCACTGCACGGGGCGGATCGTCACCACAATCCTGTTGCGGAACACTCGATGGCTGTCGTCATGGAGGCATCCTGAAATACATTCAAGACACACCACAATCAAAGATTATATCTGGAGAGATGACTCAATAAGGACAAAGAAAACCCAAAAAAACCCAGTCCTATATGCTGAATGTACCGTTATGTCCCTGCGACCTGTGTACGAATGTCCCGAGTCGAAAGGAAGGATATCAGAGTACTGGTGTATGGATACGTCGGCCGCTGCACCAACACTAGAGTCTCTGGCCTGAAATCCGATCTCGAAACATCATAACCCTTCCGCTATGCAACCCAAACCAAACTCACAACTAGACGAGCTACGCTCTCAGATCCCAAATCTAGAACCTTCTCTGATACCAGCCTGTCACGACCCGACCCAATTGGGCTCGAGCCGCAACTCACCAAGCCCACCTCCAATCGTCCAGGGGTAGGCATCTAGTGCCGAGTAGGCTATCACACACATGGGAGGAATTAGCATAAGGTACATGTACACGCGCACCCACATACACCTCCATGAAACATTGCATAGATATAAAAAACTGAAAAGAAAATGCATGCATACACTATCCCACAACCAGAGTACAGCATAAATACAAAAGGAAAAACAGGGCCCACCAAAAGAAAACTATAAAAGCGTGTCCCACCTGCTCTGAATAAGGGGAACGCTTCCAAAAAACCCGCCAGAAATATCCCTCGACACCACACCGGTAAACACCCCGGTCAGTCCTGCTCACTCAGATCCGCCTGCTCCAGGTCCTCCTAGGACTCTGTCGAAAGGCATGTGGTCTGCACAGGACACAAACATGTGCGGGAAAAATCCATACAGGGGTGAGTATAAACATACTCAGTAGGAACCCCAAAAACCCAAAATAAAAGTGAGAAACATAATGGCAACAATCCGCTCATCCCAGCCAGATGGAACCCAGACAAGAGAGAAACTCCATCTCGTGACCATCCTTAGCTAAACATAACTAGTCAGCTTAACTCAGGTGTATGTCCATACATACACCTTGAACAATCCAGATATACCCAGCTCACGCACCAAGCCACAAGAGGTACTGACCTCAACACCGGCTTCTATCCACTACCAGGAGAGTACACCACATGATTACTCTCATCCCAGATGACACTCATTTGAGAGATACACTCCATCGGGTTTCTCTCAAACCTCTCAGATGCTCACTTGAGAGATCACACTCGTCGGATAGAATCACTGAAGAAAAACTCACCGAAACAACATAACCTCCAAACTCCTCTAATAGGGGATCACTCCTAGGGTTCGCTAGGGGATACCAGAACCCACTCTGGTAGACGAAGATCTCACAGATAGGGGATCACTCCCAGGGTCCGCTGGGGGATACCACGACCCGATCTGGCTTTCATAGATCCAACAGATTGGGGATCACTCCCAGGATCATCTAGGGGATACCACAACCGATATGGTGCTCGACAGAAGCACATCTCAGATAGAGGATCGTTGCCCATATAAAGGGGGTCCCGACGATACCAGAACCCTATCTGGTATAACATGTGATGTAGGGGATCGAACTGACGATGTCGCAAACCTACAGAAACCACGCGCTGAGTAGGGGATCGCATAACCAACGATACTGCAACACTACTATAAACATGATGTTGAGCAGGGGATCGAATACCCGATGATGCCACAACCCTACTGAGCACGGACCACTGCGTAGGGGATCATATTCCCGATGTTGCCCCAAACCCTACGGGGTTAACCTGCAAGATAGGGGATCACCGCCCGTGAATAAGCGGTCACAGCGATACCAAAAACCTGATCTTGGGAAAATATGATAGAGGATCTCGCTCTGGGTCCACCAGAGGGATACCACAACTCTAACAGTTTAAACAACCCATCGAGAGGATCACAACCCTATACGAAGGTTGTGATGGCACACGAGCTCTCGTGGGAACGAACCAAGGGAGTACCCTCAACCACTACTGGTCCAAAACGTCGCTAACCCGAGCGACCCGCAACAACGCCACACTGCGCACCTCGAAGTCCAGTACCGAGGCCACCATCGCGATCTGCGTAGAAAAACACGCAAGATAGGCTATTTTCTCTCCGGAAACGAATCACCGGTGAAAAAGGCACTATTCACCATAGCTAGCTTGTTCCCACACAATGATCCCAAAACCATCGAGAGGATCATACCACGGTGATCCCCTCGATAAAACAAGCGGAATCGACTAATCGTTCGTCTGAAACGGACACCCGGTGAAAAAGGTACTATTCACCGAAGCCATCTCGGGTGTAGCCCATGCCTCGATTCCGAAACACAACGAATGGATCACACCGTTGTGATCCTCTCGGAAAGGCACATAGGATCGACTAGTCATCCGTCAAAATCGGACTCCTAGTGAAAAAGTTGCGTTTCTCCAAAAATGCCAAAAACCCGGCCTCGTGGGGCCTGCACACCGTTCTTAGTCCCAACACCCGGAAACCATCTCAAAAAGTCCACCTTACCATCAGGGTCTCAACTCCATAGATAGCACATCGTTCAGATGCTCCGGGTAGAAGTTACAACGGCCCGAAGTAGTAAAATAATAAAATAATATTATTTTATAAGACGTTTCTAACTCCCGGGCCAATATCCTGAACCATAAAATTCTCAAAGTGACTTCAAAAGGTCTTTCTCGACGCAAGGAGCACATCTCCACAAATAGCTCTCAAATCGGAGTTACGGTTTGCGAGGTACGTGGGTTTAAAGAACCCCCGGAAAATCCTGGTCGGACCACCGTCCGCCTTGTTAGAAACCCCCGCGCCGCCGCGCCGCCGCCACGCCTCTGCCGCTGCCGGAAACTACCGCCCCGTCGTCGCGCCTCACCGGATTATGCCATGGCCGCCGCTGAAATCCGGGTTTTCTGCCGGGAAACTTCCAGGAACCCCTGGGAGCACCCCAGTGCTCCAAAATCAGATCAGAAACATGTTTCGGAAACCTCGGGACTTGAACAACAGAAATCTTATAACTATTTGAAGAAAACAAAAAATAAATGGGGTCCTGAATTTCAAAAATCAAACAGCCTACCTCATGGGAGAAACGCTGACGTTCTGCCTTAGATCCGCGCTCCAGAGCTTCCGTTGCGCTCTCCTGGAACATCCGCCGTCGAAATCCGAGCTCGTGGTCACTTCGTTTGCTCGATTTGGCGGATCAGCGGTGAAGAACGGCGAAGAATTCCGAGAGGAGTGGGGAAAGAGTGGGGTGCTGATATTTATTTCTGTTTAGAAAAATATCTGCTGCCCACGGGCACCAAACCCGCCTCAAATCTGACGCCCGATGCAAACAAAGATAAGGTCACCTCTACGGTAAATGCGCCATTTTGAACACAACGATGAACTCAGGTTTTCCATCTGAGACTCCGTTCAGAAGTTATTTGAGTCGACGCTCATAAACTCACTATTCCACTTATTTACGAAAATGCCCCTGGTGGCGTTTTCCATAGCAGGCCCACACCCGTGAAGTTTACACCTCGCCTAGGGTAAACGGAACGTTCCGTACACAACCGTGCCCTCGGATTCCCGTTCTGAGCAGACTTTTAGGAGATTTCACACCCCCGGCAAGTGCATAGTATAAAAATACTTAATATTTTTATAAAATTAATTCCGGGCACACCGGGCCTCGGAATCGCACACCGTCTTTGCGCCTAACTCTGATATTTTGCGTAGAAATAATCCAAAATCTGACATGGCCAAAACCCGAGTCGCTACACAATTATCCAAAATCAAGGATCAATGGCCTATTCAATCATTTGAAAGAGGAATGGTGGTTCTCAAAGATATACCTCAGATCTGGTTATAAAAAGCATCATGTATGGGATGAGGATATACCATAGATGGATTTAAGGTGTTAATGCATCCATTTTGAGTAAAGGCAATTTATTTTGGTGTGACCAATTCCCCATATGTTTTCATGGGATTCATTAATAGGATCCCCTAGCCTTAATTAGACTTGTTTATGGAGGTCATCATTGATGACATATCCTAGTGTACTCGACCTCCGAGGAGGAGCACATGATACTCATAAGGATGGTCCTAGGAGCACTCTAAGAGAACAAACATTATGGAATTATATCATATGTGTCAGTTATGGATATGATTGGTCCATTTTTTGGTACACATCATTTCAATGGTTGGATTTTCGGTGAAACTAATGAAGATTGAGGAGGTGCTTGACTGGGAGCCACCCAATAGTGTTACTGAGGTACGAAGTTTCCTGGTTTATGCTAGGTACTATCGAAGGATTTTACCCACCTTTTCTAGTGCAGCAGCACCCATGAAAGATTTTACATTAAAGGGAATCAATTTGTGTGGGTGAATAAGTTCCTGGAGAGTTTTCAGCAGTAGAGGTAGTGCTTAATGAGTGCTCCCATAGTAATATTGATAGAGAAGGCCATATAATACATAGTATTCTGTGATGCATCAGGAACCAGGCTTGGTTGTTTCCAGGTGGTGGGGAAAGTGTTGATTACCTAGGATTCATGATAGTTAATGTTGTATCGGGTTATGCAGAATAGTCAAAGGAGGGGTGAATTCTGTCTTTGGAATTTCTTCGTGAAACATGATGACAACCAATTCTGTCTATTTTATTTATCATAATTTCTTATGCAGAAAAAATAAAAAGAATGAAGCACGCAAATATTAATAGTGGTTCTGGGAACAAATATCCCCTAGTCCACTCCCCCAACACTCTTCTATACAAGATTGGTGATTTTCACTTTACGGTCCTCTTTTCACAAGACCATTCACAACTGAGTGTTGGAAGTTGACACCTTTACTACATAAGGCTAAAAACAGAGCCTTCTGGTTCTAAAATTTGAACCGGTCAAAAATCTTAGTACGGGAATTTGTCATTGAGAATAAATGTGTATTGTTTTGACAAATACATTTTGATTATACTTCAAATTTTCAGTAGTATGAAATTGTTAGTAAATGTAATATCGTATTTGAAAAGGATGTTCTTCATGAAATAGTATTTCTGAATCGATCCGGTTGAATTTGATATTGAAATATATACAGAAAAAAGTTATCAAAAGATTCATCATTGATCTCCCATGTAGAATTAGTAAATATTTAATGTTTCTCCTTCTGAAATAAAACAGAGTCTGATCGTTCTTTGTAGCAGTAGATCTTTAAAAGATCTTAAGATGGAATCAATGTCTCTCGATTTTTGCAGTCTGAAATATTCTTGTAAAAGTTATCTTGATGCTTGAGTATTTGAAATCTTGTATTCACCATGTATTTTTTGAGATTTTATTGCATAATCAGATGTATAGAATATATAGCACAAATATGATCACTTGCTTTATAAAATTCAGATCCACAATGGTCGCTAAAAATATCATGATATTCAACCCGTTGAAAAAAAAGTAGTCGTAACTTCTCTTAATAAAAGGCATGAAATCCCCCTGTTTAATCGATCCATTCAATCGCAAAAAAATATTTAATCATTCAAAGACATGCTTAATAATTGGGCTTTGAATTGAAATTTAAATCTGCCTAATATTTCATGAAAGATCTATGTAAGATAAAGTCATAAAATAAAATCACTGATGCTTGAAGAAGTCAATTGTAGGGTTCTTCTCATAAGAAAATAAAAACAAAATTTTGATCTCAAATATAAGGTTGATAAAAAATGTCTTATCATCCATACATTTCTCATCAACTGCGGAATTTATAGTTCAAGATCCATAATTTTCTTTTCTTCTGAATGTAATGTATAAGATCCATACTTTTTGATAAAATGTATGGTTTGTTACAAAAGTATGGATGATGTTCCATACTTTTTAGAATAAAATGTAAGATTCTATACTTATTTTGGGTTCCTTATCCATACTTTTCTCATATAACAAATGTAATGTTATTTCCAAATGTAATATTCTTTTACCATACTTTTCTCATATAACAAACGTAAGGTTCTTTCTAAACCTATGGGATGAATAGTGTTTCGAGATCACTCTGAATAGCTTTTCGAACACTTTGAAAAATATTTTATGTGGATAATATTCTTAAATATTATTCCAAATTTAGGAATACAAATAATATTAATTTCCTGAAATATAATTAAATTAAAATCATTAGAACAACAAACAAGGGTATTTTTTATCATTAAAATCATCAAAAAAAATATAGATTATTGTTGAAACAATTAATTATCAACAATATCTTCCTTTTTAATGATAAAAACCCCATAATATTAATTGAAAAACATTATAATTTTTCAAATAAAATATTTAATTATTTCAAAATAAAATTATTCCTTAAAAACATCGAAATTCATTATTTTGTTAAATACAAATTTCACACAATTTTTAAAGGATTTCCTCCCCTTTATAAAGCATAAAAGAAAATAAATATTCTGTTTATCCAAATTTCTCCACCTTTTGTGATATCAAAAAGAATGATAGAATAAGGAATTGAAAGAATATTTTCTACACTATACGGTTATCAAATATTATGATAAAATGAATATGAATTGTATGAAAAACTATTTGATAATAATTGAATCTGAATTACTGGAATTAAAACATAGACATAAATAGTACAATAAAAAAAATGAAAATAAAATATTTCATTGGTAACACATGTAAAAGTACAAAAATGAACATGAATCAAAGGTGATTTGCTAATAAATTTTGAGAAAAATTATTTTAGTGATTCTAAACAACATCTTTCATTCTTCTAACTGCAGCCTTAACCTTTTTATAATTACATCTCCTATCTGAATTATGAAATATCTCCCTTCTTGAGTTAAATGAAGATATGAAATTAGATTCAATCTGAAAAACTCATATAACCATTATTCTTTTTCCATTAACATATTGAGCTTCTCAATGAAATTTTTAAGCAATTATCGAATTCCTGGTTCACCTGAGGTGATCTACTCAACAAGATTCTTTTGATTATCCAGTAGTACTGAAAAAGTAGCAATGTTACACTATAAATCCTACAATTTTTTATTCATGTTTCTAATTACTATTGTAATGGCTTGAAAAGCTTTGATCAAATCAAGTGAGGTAACATATGTACTTTATTGATTGCCTCTGACAATTGAAAATTTATTCTCCATAAATCCTTTATTTCTACAAGGTCTGATTTAAAAACAACTTTAGATATTAATCTTGAAACTTCTACCAACATTTCTTTCTTAAAATCATCAACTTACTATTTCGATACAGAAGTATCTTTAGACTTTTCAAACTTTTTCTTTTCCGTTCCTAACTCTGTTCTTAAAATAGCATTCTCTACTTGAACTATATTAAAATTTTGAATTTCTCTTCAACAAGATCAATCATTGAATCAGAGACACTGTGTGCTTGATTTATAGGTTGGTTTCCCAAAACTTGTGGTAACAATTCAGCATCTGATCTTCATTATGTATTCTTATCTTATATTTTTTCTAATTAATTCTCTGTGGAGTCCTTAACTGACTCCCCAATAGAAAATTATTCATTCAAAACATCCTTATGAACTTCAGAAATATTTTCTTCTTGAAAAGGATTTACTTGCACTGGTTCTTCCTAAAAATGTGCAGCAGTAATCTGATCAACAGATTGATCCATTTCTTGTTATTTTTTTAACCAGATACACTTCTTCAGTTCTTGGATTTGCCTCTGCCTGAGGCATAGTTTCCACTTATGCTTGAGGAGCAGCTTCCTCTTCTTGAGGCACTATTTCAATTTCATGAGGAATAGTTTCCTCTTGCCTTTCCTCTTGTACAGATGCACTGAAAAAATTATAACTTAACAGATCTGTTTTTTCAAGTATTTTCTCTAGAAAAGGTTCATCACCATATATTCTTTTTCATGAACTATGAATTCCCCCTAACATTCTTTATTAGTAGGTGCTTATTATGTTTTAAATCTGAGTCTTCTTGATGTCATTGATACTACTCCGGTTCTAGATTCAGCCATGCCTTGCATATTTTAGTAGGGTTATCCCCCTGAGTAGATACTTGATCCTCATCAGCTCCAACTGGAATGATTTTTCCTTTAATAGTACTCCATAAAATCCCCAGTTTCATCAATGTTCTGTCAATAAACACATTTATATGAAGAAATTTGACTCTCACATCAACCAGTCTCACCATATCCTTCTTAAACAACAATTTTGAGATAAATATCCCATAAGGATAAAAACACAATCGAGGCCCTAGATGACATTAGTAACTCAGATATCTATTTATATATCATGTAAAATTCAGATTTCATTTCACTTATGAAAAAAATATTATATACATATCAGGAAAAATAATCTTCTCCATCTTTGACATTCTTGGAGCAATCTAGGTTTGAATAAACATAACCATGATTTTTCGATATACATCTAAATTTATTTCTGGAATTTTTCTAATGTTAGTATAACAAACTATAAATGAAAATATATGCTCTGACTTGTTTTCCTTATTTCCAATATATTTCAAATCAAAATGGAAAAATCCCTCGTGATTGCAGTTCAAAATCCTCACAATTTCAAAAGAAGAGATCGAGTAATATCTATCTTCTATTTTGGGGATTATAGAATCCTTCATATTACCCAATATAAACTGAACATATTTATAAAAACTTTTCAACTCTACCTCGTACAGGAATCTAGTGTAGTCCTCATTGAATGTACTTTCGATATTTTGAAAAGTTAAGGCTTTATTTAGCAACAGATGCATCTGGTATAATCACTATAAATCGATTAACATTCCTTGAAGGATTTTTTGTCCAGTAGAGCACTAACGCTTAGAATTGCTGGTTTCACCTTCCTCGATTCTCTTTTTATTTTCCATTTCATCCAAAAAACCCTGAACGTTTGATGTTCTAAGGTTTCGAAGGTGCTAGAAAAGGTAGACTAAAGAGGTGTAGGTTTTCGGTGTTTCAAAGGGATTGAAAAAATGAGTGGGTATAGAATTTTAAACGACTTCTGATAGAGCCTTGATTCTCGTTTCATTAAGAACATTAATCAGGAAAAATATATACATTAAAATAAATTATCCAGTATGCAGCATATTAAAATTTATTACAAAAAATTAAAATTTTAACTTATTTAAAAGATATGTAACTAAATTATTTTAAATAGTGAATAAAAATAAAGTGATCAAATAAATAAACATAAAACTAAAATTAAATAACATTTATTGAAAATTAAATAAACCTAGATCCCCCTTAAAAAAATCAGAATGTTCAATAAGATGTGGTTTAGTAAAAATATTAGATAATTAAAATGCAGTACTTTTAGTTTCTAAAAATGTTTCTTTTTTGAGAACATGGACTCTTAGTAAATGATGTATAATAACAATATGCTTAGTTCAATAATTACATATAAATGTTTTTGAAATATTTATAGCATAGGTGTTATCACATAAAATAGTTGTGCTATTAAATTTTAGTCTAAATTCTAAAAGTTTGTTTTTCATCCACAAAACTTGTGCACAACAACTTCCTACAGATACATATTCTGCCTCGGTTGTTGATAAAGAAACTAATTATTGTTTCTTACATGACCATGAGACTAATGATTTTCCTAAAAACTGATAGGTTTTAGAGGTAATTTTTTTATCTAATCTGCAACATCCAAAATCAGCATATGAATATGAAATTAAATTAAAATCATATTATTTTGTATAAGATATTGAAAAAAAGTTCATTTTAAATATCTAAAAATAATTTTATTAGTAGTGAGATGATATTCTTTAGGATTTGACTTAAATATTGAAAAATGACATACTAAATACATAATTTTTGTATTGCTAGTATTAATATATGAAAAACTACCAATACTACATCTATATAACTTATTTTCATGTGGTTCTCTAGCATCATCAAAATCACGCTTTATATTAGTACACATAAGAGTTTCATATGTCTTGTTGTTTTCATGTCCAAATTTCTTTAGTAAATCTATAATGAATTTTCTTTTATTCAAAACATTTCCAAAATCTTTTTAATAAATTTGAAGTCCAAAAAAGAAATTTTTTTCTCCAATAATACTCATTTAAAATTAATTTTGCATTAAATTTTAAAACTCACGAAAAATATATTTATTATTTGATCCAAAAATTAAATCATTAACATGAATTTGACTTAATATAATATTAGTGTTTATAGTTCTCCTAAAAAAATTTGGATCTGTTTTATCAACAGTAAAATCATTTTTCAAAATAAAAGAATTTAGCCCTATAATCCAAGCTCTAGTTGATTGTTTAAGGTCGCAAAGAGCCTTAGTACGTTTACAAAAAAATCAGTTTTTTGAGACTTTTATAAATGAGGAGGTTTCATAACATAAACATCATCCATTAAATAACCATTTAAAAATACCCACTTAACACCAACATGAAATAATTTAAATTTCATATGAGATGCAAAGGTTAAAAGAATTCTAATGGCTTCTAATCTGGATATAGGGTAAAAGGTCCCATCATGTTTATTTCTAAAGACCCATTTAGTTCTGATAACTGGAGAGTTATTTGTTCTTTCATCTAATTCCCAAACTACATTTCTTTTAAATTTATTTAGTTTTACTTACATTGCAATCATCCGACATTCATCATCTAAGGCTTCTTCTTATTGACTTTGGTTCTTAATAGGGATAAAAGGCCGAAAACTAAATTAGATCTCCAAAACATAATCTAGTTTTTATTACTATGTCTAGGTCTCCTATAATAGTCTCTAAAGGGTGATTATTTAGGGTTCTAGAATGTCTGTGTAAAATACTATTAGATTCATCAGTGTCATGTTCTTCAGAACTGACTGAATTTTATTTATATTATTTCCAAATCATATTTTAGGTTTTCATGTCTCATGTTATATATATGGTTATATTAATCAATTTGGTCTTTTACTTTAATAAAATTATCAAATTCATCAAATTTCACAAGAAATTATTCCCCAACAATCCCTGACTATTTATTAAAAACACTATAAGATTTAGAGGTACCAGAATGTTCTAAGAAAATTACTTCTTCATATTTTGGATCAAACATACCAATAATTTCCTTGGGGTTATAGGTATAAAATTTCATCAAAAAAAGTTAAAAGTATTTTACTTTAGGTTCTCTATTATTCGAAATTTCATATGGTTTCTTTTTGAAAATTGGTCAGATTAAAACTCTATTCATTATATAGGAGTTTCTGATTACAGTTTCGACATTGAAATAGGTAAGAAGACTATATTCATTATGTATATTTCTTTCTATTTACTGAATAGTTCTATTTCTTCTTTCAACAATTCAATTTTGTTAAGGTTTTATTGGTGAAAAGAAGATGTTTTTAATAACCATATATTAGAAAATGGAATTAAATTCCATATTCTCAAATTCTCACCCATGATTACTTCATAGTTCAATTAATTTAAAAAATATTTTTGAACATTTTTTTAGAAAATTTCAAATACAATAAAAGATTCATTTTGATATTTTAGAAAATAAATCCAAGTAAATCTAGAATAGTCAAAAACTAAAACATATAAAAATAATTTTCAATACAAACATGTTATTCATGAAGGTCCAAATAGATCCATGTGGATATGTTCTAATGGTTTTGATGTAGCAATTTTGTTAATAGTTTTGATGGATGATTTTTGTTCCTTTCCAATTTGACATGCATTATAGAATCTGTCACTATCAAAATTAAGAATAGGTAAATCAGAAACTAATTGTTTCATAGATAACTTATATAAAGAATAAATATTTCAATCTCCAAGTCTTATATACTAGATCCAAGATTCATTTATCTTAGCTATTAAACAATTTACTTTTTTTACATAACAAATTTAAGTCCATGCTATAAACATTGCAGTTATGGGTACTCTAAATTTAAGCAATTTATCTTTCAAACTAAACATAAATTGTTAGAAAATTAAACAAGATAACCATCATCACAATGTTGAGAAATACTTATCATGTTATGTTTCAATCCTTGTACATATAATACTTTGTTGATTGGGAGAGCTTCTCGATCTTCAACAATTCCAATACCAATGATTTTTCTTTTTATATTGTCCCCAATGGTGACTAATACACCATCCTTTTGAGTTAAGGTGATGAGTTTTTATGTGTTTCAACTCATATGTCTGAATAAGCCACTTTCCATGTACCATATTTCATTTCTGTTTCTTTGACTTGCTTTCGGCAAAGACCTTTAAACAATGGTTTGTTTTGGTACCTATATTATGTTGGGTCCAGCAGTGTTAACTAGCATGGATCTAGGAATCTATATTTTCTTTGTTTTCTATAATAATTTGAGTCAAATAAAATTTTCGAAATAAAGGCCCTTTTTATTCCACTTATTTGGGGATTTCTTAAATTAATGTTTGTTTTTATGTGACCCTTTTTTCAATAGTAATTGCAAATTACCCCTTTTGAATTTGGAAAAAATAATTTTTGTATAGTTTAGGTTTCTCACCTTTACTACCTATTCCTTATCTTTCTTTCTTATTCAAATTTTTACAAATAGTTTCATTAAAAGTATTTTCTACTTTTGAAAAAAGAGAGCTACACATTTGTAGGTTTCTACTTATTCTTGAAGTGTTTTGTTCTATGTTTCATGATCCACACTATTTGTGTTTGATGAGTTATATTTCTCCATTAATTATTGATGTTATTTTAGTATATGGTCTCTTTCTTCTAAAACACCACTATGAATTTTTTAGTGATTTGTGATTTTTTTAATAGAGAATCAAATTTCTCTTCTAGTATATTGTTGTAAGCTGTATGTTGTTCATTAGAACAACAAGATTCATAATCATAATATGAAAAGTAAAAAGATTACACCTTTTCATCTTCATCTATAAATCATATGATTTCCTTAATATTTGCTTATTACTTTTTTGATTAAAATATTGATGAGTGACTAGAGTCTTCTAAAACACTCCATGTAGCTTTCATTTCTCTTTTATATTTCTTCTCATAACCATTATTTTTGAAAAACTTATTTTTGTTTTCTCCTTTTATCAGGGGACAATCGGGTCTTATGTGACCCATTTTCTTGCATTCATAATATCTTACTTCTTTTGGTACATTATCATATCTCTTGAAGAACTTTTTTTATCCATTATATTTCTTATAAAATTTTCTTAATTTTCTAGCCATCTGTGACAGTTCCATTTTTGAATAAGATGAGTCAGAACTTTCTCCCTTTATGATCTATTGTTTCATCTTTCTACTCTTCTTCTTCGATGTATCTTTCAAAGAATAATTTTTTCCTTTTATCAATACTTTATGCTCAATATCATCATATTTCATCTCAACTTCATACATCATCTAGGTTCCAATAATTTCACTCATAGTTAGATTTTTTACAGGTGATGATTGCTTAATGGATGCTGATATCATATTCTATCTAGTTGGAAGTAATCTTAGTACTTTCAAGGCATGATTTTCTTGGTTGATAGGATCTCCCAAGGAAGTAATGTTGTTGACTATCTTTGTAAGCTTTCCATTCATCTAAGTGATTCTTTCAAGATCAAGCATTCTTAAAGTATCTAATTTCAATTTTCTGTAGCATACCTCATTTTCTTGACATTGTCAGTTCCTTCGTAGGAAACTAAAATTTTCTGTCACATCTCATATGTAGTAGGGCATTGATATACATGGTTGAATTCATCTAGTCAAAGAACACTTATGATTACATTCATTTATTTTGAGTTTATGTCATTCTCTGCTTTTGTTATGGCACACCATGTTCCTGGTTTTTCAAGAATTATATAAGGAGTTAGAATTTTTTTAGTAGACTATGTATCCAAGGATTCTTAGGTAAATGATCATCCTTTATTTCCAGAATCCATAGTTTTCATCATTGAATTACCAAGATCGAACCATCGACATTCCCTCTCGTGTATCAGACATTGAGATATTTGTATAATCCATTAAACTCTCAGATTATTATAGCTTTAACAAAAGAGAAATCTCCCATCAGATACCAATTGTTGGATCAGGTTATACAGAATAGTCACCAGGGGGGAGAATTGTGTCTTTATAATTTCTTCGTGAAACATGATGACAAAAAATTCTGTTCTTTATATTTATAAAAATTTCTTATGGAATGTAAATAATCAAATATAAGGACTGAAATATTTATAGTGGTTTAGGGAAAAAATAACCCCTATTCTACTCCATGGATACTCTTATCCATGATCTTGGTGATTTTCACTAGTCGGTCCTCTTTTCATAAGGCCATTCACAACTGAGTACACGCAGTTGACACCTTTATAATGTAAGGGTAAAAACAGAGCTATCAGTTTCTAAACATAGAACTGTTCAAACAGCTTATTATGAGAAGCTGATACGTAGAATAAAGGAGTATTCTTATGTCGAATACATTCTGATTTTTCTTCACAGTTGAAGTTGTACACAACTGACATTAAATGGATTTTCGTCTTCAAAAAGGATGTTCTTCAGGATATATAAGATCTGAATCGATCTTGTCTCAATTGATCTTGAAATATATTCAGAAACAAAATTCAATGGTAGAATCGTGATAGATCTCCAATGTAGAATAATTAAATCATCAACATTTCTCCTTCTGATATAAAATTGAGTCTGATCATTCTTTGTAGCAGTAGATCTGTAAAAGATATTTTCAATGAATCAATGTGTCTCTATTTTTTGAGTCTTGAAAATCAATGTAAAAAGTATCTTGATGATCGGATATGGTAAAACTATTATTTCCCATGTATTTGTTTGATAATTTTTCAAAAATCAAGTCTACAGAATATATAGCACAAAGAAGAGCAATTGGTTCATAGAATTCAGCTCCAAAAATATCGCCAGATAGATTTCAATTTTCAATCCATTGAAAACAATGTAGTCATAACTTCCCTTAATAACAGGAATAATATCTCCTTATCAAATCGATCCTTTGAATCACATAACAAAAATATTTAATCAGTCAAAGACACGCTTAATAATCATGCATTGAATCTGGCTTGAAATTAGCCTGATATTTTGCAAAAGACCATTGTACAATAAATTCATAAGATCAATCCTCCAATGCTTGAAGAAGTCATATGTAGGGTTCTTCTCATAAGAAAATACAAATTAATGTTTGATCACAAATGTAAGGTTGATCAATAATGTAATATTGATCATCTATACTTTTCTCATCGAAATTGGAATGTATGTTTCATGATCCATACTTTTCTTTGCTTCTGAACATAAGGTATATGATCCATACATATTGATAAAACATAAGGCTAATTGAAAATGTAGGGTTGATGTTCCATAATTTTGAGAAGAAAATATAATATTCCATACTCATGTTCGGTTATTCATCCATACATTTCTTATATAACAAATGTAATTTTCTTTCCAAACGTAAGGTATGAACTGTGTGTACAGAACAGGCTAAATAACTTTCCAAACCCATAGAAAAATATTTTATGTAAATAATAAGTTAAATTTTATTCATAATTTAGGAATATAAAGAATATTAATTTCCTAAAATATTCTTAAATTAAAACCATTAGGACAACAAACAAGGGTATTTGTGAGAATTAAAATCATATAAAAATATAGAGTATTGTTGAAATAGTAAATGCTCAACATTTGAGACCACACAAGTAGAACTACGTGGCCCATGATATTGAGTTAGTAGCAGTAGCATTTTCACAGAAGATGTGATGATACTAGATGATGGGTGGGCGGTTTATCATCTACTATGACCACAAGAGTCTCAAGTATATCTTTTATCATAAGGATATGAACAAGAGATAGAGGTGATGGATGGATATCCTACATCACTTGGGCTTTGAGAATGTCTATACTCCTGGGAAGGGGAATGTGGTGGAAAATTTTCTTAGTAAGAGATCACGTTCACAATTGTTGATCGAGGAAACATAGAAGTCATCCTCATTATAGATATCCTTTGTGGATGGAAATGGTAAATATTATCTCCAATATTTGGTTTGAACCCCTATAATAATACATCAAGATAGGGAGGGACAGCTCAATGATACCAACTATGAGGCTTTACATGATCAGATGTCCACATGGCATTCCCCTGATTGATATTCAAATGGTGTGGAGCACATCATTCTGTTCAGAGGACGCACAGTGTTACCAGTGGTGTTATGGGATGAGGTCTTGAGGGAGTTCCATAAATCCCCTACGGTGGTACATCCAGGTCTTCAAAATATGCACCATGACCCACAACATTAGTTCTAGTTCCAATAATGAAGAAGGAAGTTGCAAATTTCATCTCTCGATGTATCACGTGTCCACAAGTGAAGGATGAGAACCATTTCATAGCGGTTTTGACTTAACCCCTTGAGGTGATACAGTGGAGTCAGGATGGTATATAGATGTAATTCATGAAATTTTTACCACATATGTCTTGGGGTCATAATACCATCTGGGTAATCATTGACCCACTCATCATGTCAGCCCACTTCCTAGTGATTTGGGAGAAGAGTTCATTGGAGATATCATGACACATATATGTGTAGGAGATATTTCGACTCCAGGGATTCCCATCAATGATAGTCTCATATCAGGAAGCTCACATTACTTTCTAGTTTTGAAAATGATTGTAGGAGGTGTTTAGGACATAGTTTCACTTGAACACAGATTTTCACCCACAGGTCAACAACAAGATTGAGTAGACAATATAGGTTCTATAGGACATGATACATGATTAAATTATATATATTGGTTGTATTTAGTAAGATCACTTACTTGTGGTGGAGTTTGTATACAAAAATAGCTACAAGTCCACCATAGGTATAACATTGTTTGAATCCATTTACCTTCATAATTTTTTATGTTGACTGGCAATGAAGGCCTTTGGTGTTTTTGGGGGAGACAGTGGGTTCCTTCAGGTATCTCCTCAATGCAGGATACAGAGATTTTTCCAGGGTTAAAAATTTATCATCATGGTCCATAAGTCCTTTCTAGATACTACATAGAGTTGTAGACGTGGTGTACCACCTGGATCTACCTCCATAGTTAGTGGGGGTGCGCGATGTCTTACCTGAATCATTGCTGAGGAGATACGTGCATGATCCATCACACATCATTGACTGGTGTGAGCTGGACATTAATGTGGGAAATCATTTTTGGATTACGTGTGGGAGATCGAGGATCAACATGAGAGGATCCTTCATGGGTGGCTCATTATTATAGTACATGTTTAGTGTAAGAACAGGAATCACCCAGAGAGAACATGGGAGCTGGAGTCTCATATTCATTCTCAATCCCCCCATTTTATTATATATCCTTTTTTGGATTTCACATATGTAAGTCCCAAAGGATGGGAGAATGTAACTTATCAGAAATTCAATGTATTGTATTTAAATATTATATAGAATCATTTCAAGACCAGGTACCAAGATGGGGTGTGATTCCAAGGCACAGTGTGCCCAGAGTGATTGTTTGATAAATGTTAAACTTTAAATATCACACATGAGAGGTTTTCCTAAAATAAATATAATATTCTCCAAACAGGATCCTTGATCTAAAATATAAGGGAACCACTAAGATATATGTAATGATTTTACCCAAGGTGGTTCCTAACATCGGTCAGTGTGGGTCTGCCTTGAAAATTAGTTTCTGGATGTATCGGTAATAAATTTTTTTAATAAAATATTTTATTTCAAGGAAAAGATAGGTTTCCTTTTTATTATAGTTTTTCAGGAATCCAGGGTCATCACTATAACCCTATACTTTTTCTTGAGATGTGGCACAGAAATCCTCTCAAAAAATAGTGATGATGGATTGATCGGAACATGGATCGTTGTGCTGGAGGAGATGGAGAATCTCATCGATGGTGGAAAATCAATTGTTCTTTGTCAATGATCAATCCAAAATCGTGGAAGGGTGTTTGAAATCATTATGATATCTTCTTATTCTTAGAATCAATGATGAATGAATACCAACCAATGAATAGGTTGATCTAATGTTTGATCATTCTTACAAGATGGTTAGTATTGGGAATTGTTAAATATGTTTCATTACACTCTTTTTACACCCCTCTAATGAGAAAAAATTGAGGATGATATAACAAATCTTGTTTCATTACCCAGACATTCATGATGCATATCTCTTCCCTCGTTCTTGGTATTCCTTGTCGTTGGACAATCGTGTTCATGGATCGACCTTCCAAGAGGCTCCGAATGTGATCTGACCCCTGGAATGGAGGACAATGGACTGTAGACTCAGCACAAGAGTATATTCGGACCCAAATAGGATAGATATGTGACTGCATAATTTTAGGGCCATCAGAGGAGCTTGGTGGTCCACGAAAGGGACAACCATAGATTTAGTGATGGTGGTGGTATATAGTGGCCACCACGTGTGGGTGTGGGGGAAGCGGAAAGTCTAGAGACAACAAAGGGCCCTGAGGAAGCTGTAGTGATGGAGGTATGTGGGGCGGCTGGGGTTGAAGGAAGGTCATAGGGCGGCGAAGGCAGGCCATGGAAAGGCCCACAGTGAAGGATGGCCATAGGGCGGTCGGCGGGGAAGGTACGCCATAGGGAATCTGGTGGCGATGGTGGGCCACAAGGAGGCTCGCGGCAATGGTGGGACTGTGTGGGATGTGGGGCAATCCGCAGAACAGGGGTTGGGATGGGGTCCGGAATGACCGAGTGGACTAGGGTAGCACATGGTCGGGGAAGACCGTGTGGCCAGGTGGGACATGGTCGAGGTGGGCTGCATCTGGGGTACAAACCAACCTGCATCACAGAACAGACCAAGGGAGTCATGTATCTCCAGGTGGGCCACAGTCCAGCACGGCTAGTGGGTATGTTTGGGTCGGCCGGACTGCGTCAGGTCGGACAGCGGGCCATACCAGGTCTACTGAGTTAGATTCTTATCGGACTAGACTTGGGTCGGAACATTTCAATAAAAAAACCATAACTTTCAAACTAAGTGTCTGTTTGATAATTAATTTGCAGAATTTGGACCCTTGTAAGGAGATAGTACTTTTGAGATTATCTATGTGATATTTTTTGGATGTTAGCGTGAAAAATTGATTCCTTGAGGAGTGAGTTCTCCTTGACTGAGTATACTCTGATTGGAATACTTTGGTTGGATGTATCTTTAAGACTACATAAATTATCAAGACTATTTTTCTAATTGCGACCGAGTTTCTCATTGATACTGAGTGTCTCATCGGGGTTTATTGCCTCATCGGTACTGAGTATCACATCGGGACTGACTGTCTCGTTGGGACCATGTGTATTATCGATAATGGGTGTTTTATAGATTATGTTAGATAATCATACTTTGAAAACTATAGACCTATATTTGTGTTATATGACTATGTATAATATTTTTGGAACACATAATTTATTTATTTATGGAATTCTTCACGTATTTATTCATGGTAAAATTCATCTATTTCATAGTGGCATTCATTTGTGGTTTTAGGGTGTCGTACTGATTATTATATTACTCACCCAGGCATGAGTTTTTCCTACATGTGTCATGTCTTATTCAGATAATGGATGATTCGAAAGAGTCTATGGTGGGCCAGGACTAGGTGGTTCTTAGAAATATTAGATAGTTTTGGTGTGATCCTTTGGCTTCCTGTTATTTTCATGTGCCTACACTTCAAGTAGGGTTTTCTGTGGATGAGTTTTAAGAATATGTGCACTACATTTACAGACTCCTTTTTGGGTGGGGTTGTATTATGACCCTATTTACATTCTGTTTTTCTACAATCATACTCTTTGGTTTGTATAATTGTGGTATTCATTCTTGTTAACATAGTATTTAACATTTCAGCAATCTGTGATTGGAGATTTGTGTGTGTACATGTACATAGGAAAATGCCCCCCATTTGTGGGTTATTCCTACTCAGTGATAGTCGCCAGCCTCTGGCCTATTGTAGTTGCTCATGGGGTATTCAGAACATGGGTCCCTTAGGGATAGGTCATGACACCCTCAATGATGGCATGATTAATCCTTAAACATAACAGGAGGCCCTTATTCTAGTCTGTAATTAAGATACCATGTTTGGGGCTTACACATAGATGATTGCTACCATGATGTGGGTATTACTAACTTATTTATGATTAAATGTGATTAAATAATTTATGGGAACATTGTGGGACATAAGCCACAGAAGTAATCATAGTGTAACATGGCTTGTTGATTGGAATTGAGAGCGAGAGTGAGAATGTTCTCCTATGAGACATTTCATTACTTCCTCCATGATAAATAAATCCATTACTATAGTAATCCATGATTTTTATTCCCTTGAGGGTTATAGCTATCTTAGAGTAAAATTCTTGATCCTCCATTAATCAAGGGAACCCACAATCTGAGCGATGCACTCTAATGTGAATGCATTAATTCCATATATCTTGTGGATTTGGAGTAAGATTTCTTAATTGGGTGTATAATAGGATTGAACACACTATCCTTGATTCGAGGCTAAAAACATAATATTTTCATTTCTATCTTTGATATAGATAAATATAACCCAATTTTATCCTTAACAAGAATAAAACATAAAAAAAATTAAATCACCTACGTACCCATAGAACTATTATGTTTACTGTTATAATGAACTAGGGAAATGTTTTACATAACAATACCCATGTCTTCAAGTGATAATTTTCCATATTATAACATATTTTAATATTTCACCAAAAGTCTTAAAAATATACCAAAAAATTGTTCATGTAAGACACCTTTATATGGAAAACTCATTTAACATAATTCTTCATAACATGGGGAAATGGAAAACATAAAAAGAATGAGGTAAAATGATCACTAAAGGTAAACACCATCATTAATAATGTAATGTCACCTATGATCATATGATGATTGTAGGGTTATTATGAAATAATAAAAGTGCATGAGTATAACATAAGAGAAATCAAAAAAATGAAAATGTGATACCTAAATCCTGAGACATGGCTTAAAGCATTCATATTAGTCAAGAATCTCATAATTAAATAATAATAATCCATTTGAAAACAATCCTTGATTAATGTATATATTGGATCTCAAAGAAAGAATAGAAAAATTACATTGGTGTCTTGGAATAACAAACTTTCATAATTGAATCACAACAATAGAATAATCCCCACATTCTATTAAGCGTAACATAAAACAGTTAACTCCATCATCAATATACTCATATTCAATAAACTCAAAACTAAATTTGATTTAATATATAATATTTAACATCATCTTATCTTAGGAGTAACATAGAACTATCTCACATCATCACTTTATCCAATTAATTAGAAGGCTATAATTTTCCTTTAAATCATTAGTCTTTAACTTACCCACCCATCCTTGGTTTATAATGTTCCCTTTAAAAATTTATTTTTACTTTTTAGCTGGATTAACAAGTTGAAAAGAAATAGGTTCCATGAAAATCTATATAAATTAATCATATGGCATCTAGAGAAATAATTTTTTTGTTATCATTATAACATATCCATATTGGAGTATAAGAAGATAATAAAGTATATTTCAACAGAGAAAAAATACATTTAGACCAACATTTGAGAAATTTAATTGAAAATAGGGGAAATAAATTTTTATTTTTTGTCAAATTTTGATAGGCTTAGAGGGTATCGTTAATTCCTGATGGATCAATCCAAAAAAAATTATAAATATTCCACTTTAATACATAATTGATTAAAATTTAGTAAATAAATAGTTTGATATTGATCCACATAGATATTGATATTATTATGATTAGTATTTTTAAATATTCAGTTTTATTGATTTGGTGAAGTTGGTGAGAGAAAATGTTTTTGATTTGATTTTAAGAAAATAAAGAAGGAAAGAAAACAATATTTATTTGTTGTGTTCATATATTAATGTGCACTGGGGTTTTGTAATTTCAATTTTAATGTTCTATTGGATATTAGAAAATTGATTGATTCATTATTTTTGTCAAAGTCAAGATGATGTAGATCCAATGTTCATGGTATCCCCTTCTCAATGTTGAAATACCCAATTTCCCTGGGTTCAGGGATCTGGGGTATTGCTGAATCAGGTTATTCTTAATACCATATTTAAACTAGATTTACCTTAATAATTAAAATGGTCATGCATTATTTAGTGTATTCATTTGTAAAATTTTAACGTTCCTTTTTATTAAAATATCAATGGTCATGGTATGAGGAAACCAATTGGACTAAAAGTGTATATTAAATTATGGAAAACAAAATTCATGAATAAAATAAAAATAAATAAATCAAATGCACTTTTCCCACAATATTACATTTCCCTAGAATAATTCTAGTTTTACCCCCTCATCCTAGTGATTATAGAATAATAGAGAAGAATAAAATAAAATGAAATCATCAGTAGAAGAAAGAAAACTCATAGAGGTTCTTATAGCTTCATTCTCCATGATTTTGGCTCATGATCAAATTTTATCCAACAACAAATGCATATCCCTCCTTTTATAGGCTCTATATGGGCTCTATAATTAATTAATTACATAATGGAATTGTCCAATAGTGGTCCATGGTCAGTCCCGGGACAAATTATTAGTCAAAAAATGAAAAAAAAATTATTTGAGAGGAAAACATCCCATCTGGGAAATTACACCACATGTAACTGGGTTACATCATGTGTAAATTTATAGGATTTTTCTATTTTCTGCTAAATATGTCATTATTTTCACCCCATGTACAAGAACGTGTTGTGTAATTATTACACACCATATAATTACATTTTTATACTCTAGAAGACTCATTTTTCCACAATTATTTAGATTTATGTCCCATAAGGTCTTCGTGATCATCCATAAAAATTGGTGTCAAGCAACTTTGCTTCACTTACTACGTAATGTCTATTCTAGCTCAAATATTCACCTATTTTTTTTACTTTTCGATGAATATTTGTATCCTTACATTAAAAAATAAAACAATTATAATTTCCCAGTAATGGAAATATTTATTATTTAAATACAAGAATTAATTTGTTAATATATCGTAAAATGTATGCATGAAATTCAGTTATCCAATCCCCCTGCACTTAAATTCATTTGTTTCTATAGGGATGGAAACTCAACATACTAAAAATAACATTAACCCTAACATTCTTCAAATTTAATTTCAATATAACAAATAAATAAAATGGAAAATTAGGTGTTGAAGAAATATAGGTACGAAATTAAAAAACACAGCATTTTTCAACAAACAAAAATTAACTATATATTTAACTTTTCCACTTTAAAAGATCCATTCCTTTTCAAGAATCCATATTAATCTTTTAATTCATTATTAATAAGAGTTACATTTACAATTTACCTCAAATGATTGATTCCACTCATCATCAGGGTTCTAATGAATAGAGTGATGAACAAACCTCAAGAACATGTATCTTACCACAAGTATTCAAGGATTCTACCATCTCCAATTCTAAAAGAAAAAATGACATGTAATCATGGGAGCTTTTCCATTTAGGATCAAATGAATATGAGGATTACATTAGGTAGGTAAATTAAGTAAATAATGTAAGGCTAAAAAGGATTTTCACCTCAAAATTAGATTTAATGATAATTAAATATAACTCAAAGAAAGTCTCCACTTCCCCCAGTATCTCTGAGCAGGCTCATAAAGAAATGAAATTTAATACAATAAACACCCCTTTTTGTGATTTTTCTTTTCTTTTTTGATATATTTTTAAATGGAAAATTCTCAAAACCACCACCTAACCCCTAATTATATCCTCCCTAAACTATTTTTAATAGTTAAAATAACATCACTGATTATGTAAATAGTGATTTTTTAATTTCCCTAGACAGAACTCATTTTTTCTCTTTTTTTAAGAGAAGTTCCATTAAAAAATATGCATTCCTGAAATCTCATTAAATATCACCTAGACTTATTCATTAAAAAATGGCCATCCCTTCCACTAGTCACCATTTCTCACACTCTTATGTTTCTAAATCAGGAAAAATATTTAACTGATGAAAGGAATGGATAAAATAATCTGGTAACAAGTCTTATTTCCTAACAAGTATTTTAATGGATTCATTGGGATTAAAATAGATTTATGTAAGGTGGGTCTTAGGATAAGGTTTAATGAAAATAATTCCTCAATAGTTTTAAAAGTTATTAATTTTAGTTATAGCTTTAATAAGATGAAAAACATGTTCTGGATGAAAAAATACCCGAGTTTCTCAAGAAATATACTGTAGAAAGAATGGAAAATATTGTTTCAGTGGATTACTTAGGAAAGAGTTGAATGGTTGGGATTATTAATTCATCACAATTATTATGGATAACTAAATTAATGAATGAAAATAACATAAATTAAAAACATGTCCATATATTAGAAAATATTCATTTGAAATGATTAACATGATCTACTAAATCTTGATTTTTAAAATCCTAATCCTCACAGTTATCTCTAATAATTATTTTTCCAAAATTTCACATTAAAATTTATTGATAATGAAATTTAAATTTCATGGAATGATAATGGTCCTATGAATTTTATGTCTCTTAGTGTAGTTGATTAAATCTAGAATCAAGTCTATGGTATATAATTGGATGTTAAAATGTAATTATATTTGGGGAATAATGTTGAAAAACACATAATTGAAAATATAAATCCCCTTAATTTTTTTCATATGTCACCTATGTGCATGTTCTAGATGCTCTAGATTTACGACGTGTAATTGTTTTCCATAAAATTTATTGTTGTTGAAGCATCTGTTCATTCCTACTGCTGGTTTATGGCTTGGTTCTTGATGGTCTTTCAAATTAAAAATAAACAAGTGAAATTATAGCCCATTATAAATTAATTTGGAAATATTTTGATCGAGATCATGCATGGCTTTATAAACATAAAATAAATAAGGGAATAATAAAAAAACTCAATTTTCCTCCTAGAAGTGATTTTGTTTACAATCATTAACATGAACATAACTTCTTCTATTTCAGCTCATGTGATGAATTGAAATTTTTTACCTCTTATAAGTCTATAAATGGTCTCAGTTGTATCCTATCTATATAAGTTATCCCCCATCCTTTATCTCTAAATAGATTAATTCTTCCAGACTGTAGTACTTGCTTTACCTACATTGGACTGACCCATCAGTTCTTCCTTAAGCATGATGAACTAAATGGATATTAATGTACAATCGATACCAAATTTTTTTCAAATGTTGTAGATTTGGTCTCACCTTTAGTGTCTTTCATCATGGTTTTCATCTTCTCGTCATTATATAATTGAGAATGTTCTCTCAAAACAACATCTAACTCATCTACCTCTTCAATCTCAATGACATCCTCTTTTTCAGAAGTATTTTCTTCTCCAGACTCATTATTCTACTGCACATCATAGTTATTCATTTCATGGTGTATGTTGAAACTCATTTTATCATATCTAACCACCATAAATTGTTTTCTATTTTGAACATTAATTAGTGAACACCCTATTCCTAAAAATATTCTTCTAATAACGAGTGTATTTTTCTCTTATTCCATAACTGGAAATAGTAACTTGAAGGGGAAGACGAAATTTTCAACATTGATCAGGATATATTTGATAAATCCTCTTGGGTATTTCACTACTAAGTCCTCTAATAGAAAAAGTACTATTATAGACTTTAGTCTATCAAATCATGAACTCTTGATTGTTGTGTATGACGTGATATTGACACTCACACCTAAGTCATTCAAGTAGTTTCCACATTTTTTATCTCCAATAATGATTGGAATAGGATAACTACGTGTATCACATTTCTTCATAGGTATGTACTTTGATACCACTGTCAAGCACTCCTGCATGGGTGGAATGGTTCCAATATCATCTAGATTATTCCTATAGGTTACTAATTATTTTATGAATTTCTCATATGCTAGAATGTTCACATGAGTATCTAAAAAAGGTGAATTAATATCTATTTTTTAAAAGGGTTCCAAAAATTTAATTTTTTTATTGTTTTTTACATGAACCATTAGTTAGGGAAAAGGAAGTCTTGGATTTTATTGGGGCGGTTCTTCTTCTTCATCCACTTTCCCCTTTTTACAATCTGCAACTTCTTCTCAAATCGCGGGTGGTCATCCTAAAAATTCTATACCACTTCCTTTTGTTTTCTTCTCACATATATGTTGTACAAAATTAATATATTCATGTGGGTGTACCTTGGGAAATCATGTAATTGTTCCTCTTGGAATCACTCTAAGTTGATAGGAAAATTTCCCAACTTGCAACTCCATATTCCTAAACTCGTCCTTTTGGTTAGATGCTTCTTCTTTTATTTCCTTTGGTACATCCCCATAATTAGTCATGAATGTTTCCAGGGTCTCTTCCAATTTATGGAACTTCCTAGTTAATGTAGTCTGTTGGGGCGCATGTTTTTGGAACACTTGTGGTCTTTGTTGAAGTATTTACCTTGTTATTGTGGTCTCTACCCATGAAATTAATTATAATGATTGTAATCAGCTAAATTTTCATCTTCTATATTCTTTCCTTGGGAGTTTTGATAATAGCCCATCATGATGTCCATGTTCATATTCGATGACTGCTTTTGTACCTCTATCTAATTATTGTTCTTGATTTCATGAACGCCTTTCCATTATATCCCATATCCTTTCCACCAAAATTTATTTCTCTACATCTCATCCAAAATGTTATAACTCGCTTCAGGAGACTTCTTTAATAATGATCATCATGATTCAACATCTTTAATTTACTTTTTTCCCAAAAAATCTTTATAGAATATTTTGATAAGAATCCATATCTCTATTCCATGATGGGGCCATTTTCCAGTAATATCCTTGAAACATTACCATGCTGAATATAATGATTCACCAAAAAATTGGCAAAATATTAGAATTTTAACCAGTATATCCATTGAATTAGAATGTGGAATGAAGTGATGGGGGAAGTATCATGCCAGATCATCCCATATAGTGATTGAATTTTCGTGATGGCATTGGAACCATTCTCATGCTCTATCACAAAATGGAAATTTGAAAAGATGAAGTCCTACCGCATTGCATAAAACATTTCAAAATTGGAATGTGTTATAGAGCTTGACGATGTTTCCTAGATTTCTATTTTGATATTCCTATGAATGTTTGATGAATTTCACACTATTAAACATCATTGAAATTATAGAATAATGGATCTTTAAATGGTTCACATAAATAGGCGGTGCATGGATACTCAGTTGCAGTATTGGGTTTGATGACCACCTATTGTATGTGATCATATGTAGTCTTGGATCTCTTTGATGAACCCAATGGGTTTAATTTTGTCAATTAATTCCATGTTTATAGTTACATTATTCTTGGAGGATTTTTTATAATGATTTTTTGAATTAACAGTTCATTTTACCATTGCTCAAGTGTTGTAATTATGCATTAAAATTTCAAAAATATTAAAATCATATCACATGAAAAACATAAAAGTAGAAATTGAAATAAGGCCATAAAAAATTGATTTGAAATAATAAAAACAAAAAACCACTCGTCTCAAAAAATAGCGCTAGTTTGATAGGCCCTGAGGTAATCGTTAATTAACTATTAGTATATGAAAAAATTGAATTTTTAAAACTCAACTATACTATTTATGTAATTAAAATGTAGTAAAACAGAAGGTCAAGATGAATCCAATGATTTGGTGGAATTATTTTGATTAATATTTTTAATTATTTAATGTTACTTATTTGGTGATCTTGGTGGCGGAAAATTGGTTTCATTTTATTTTATGAAAACAAAATAGGAAATTAGTGTAGATTTATTTGTTGTGTTCATATTTGAAATAGCATCAGCATTTTGTCATATCTGAGTTCAGGTGAAATTGGACCATAAAAAATATATTAATTCCTGATTAATGTATGATTCGGTATGAGGAGGATCCAATGGTCATGGTATCCTCTCTTCATTGTGTAAATACCTTATTTTCCTTGGTAAGGTAATTATAGGTGTTTTCGAATGATGTTTTTCTCGATACCTGGTTTAAACAAAATTCCCCCTAAATTTTACAATGGTCATTCATTCTTAGGGTTGTCAGTTTCACAATTTTAATGATCCATTTTTATTAAAATATCAGTGTTCATGATAAAATAAAAATGAAATGTGTTTTAAGTGGAATGTCAAATTGTTAAAAACCAAAAACATGTATAAAATATAATGAAATATATCCAACTTGGCTTCCCCATTTTATTACATTACCCTAAAATAAGGCATTTTTTACCCACTCATAATAGATATGAGAGAATAATAGAGAATAAGAAAATAAAATGAAAGCATAAAGAAAAGAAATAAAAACTCAAAAAGGGACCAATAACTTTTCACTCCATGCTTTTGTCTCAGGATCTGAATTCTTCTAATAGTAGTATCATATCTTTCCTTTTATAGGCTCTAAATGTTTATGTTACTAATTAATTCCATAATTTAACAGTCTAATGGTGGTCTGGGGTGATTCCCATGTTAATGATTTGGTAATGAATGATGATTTGGTGAATCTGGGTGAAAAATTACCATCTGGGAAATTTCACAATGTGTTACTCGGTTACACCGTGTGTAAATTTCTAGGATGTTTTTACTAACTTCATGACATGTAATTATTTCCCCCACGTGCACCAGTACATGTTTTGTAATAATTACACATGATGGAATTATCTATCGGTTGATGTATTTCTCTGTCTGTTTATGTTTTGGGACCTAATATGATGTGATCTATCATTATGTCGTACAAGCCAAGTGTAGGATTCCTCTAGTCGTGATCCACACATGCTCCACATATCTCTAGATTTCACTGAAGGGATATCCAAGTTCTATCATGGAAGAGACTCTTCATGCAATTTCATTCTTAGATCGCCTTGAGAGCCTCTCCCAACGTGATCTCCTTGATCCAGTGGAGGAGGATCTCTCTCCTAACTTGAGAGCTTACTTGGTAGAAAAAGAATTATCTCTTGGCTTGAGATCTTTTCCAAATCCATTGTGCACAACCAAAAAATGGTTGGGTCTCATGAAAATAATAAAATGAGGATTTTATTTACATAGAATAATATATTTAATTAACTACTTGAAAGCATTTATTCATTTCACTTAATTATTAGTAAAACCCCATGTCTAATAATAACAGTTGACTATTATTATTACATGACATGAACCCAGCAAATTACACATTGTATTAGTTAATTAATTAAATAATATTATTCCTCAAAAATCCTAAGAAAAACTCCTTATCATGTATATTAATATACATGGAAAGTTCTTCAATTTTTCCATTTTCTTTATTTCCTCCACTGCATTTTACAAGACATTGAATAATGAATATTTATTTCTTAAATAAATATCACTGAATTACACAAAAATAAATATATTATTTGTCCCACAAAATATTCTCTCGAATAACTAGTGTTTCTATAAATGAGTTCAGGCATCCTAGATTAATTATTAAAACAAAATTGGGAATAATCATTATTCAATATGTTAAATGAATATTTAACTAAGATAGATGGACACACATAGTGTGTGGCCCTCAAGGACTCTTTCTCAGTGGCATTAGGCAGAGCCTGCCTAAAGTACAAGGTTAGAATCTAGTAACATGGAAAGGCACCAATTGAGAAATAATTTAACGCCTCAATTATGCATCACCTATTACGAAGGCTTACCATGTAATGTAATATCTTTTTCTTGCTATCTCAAATCATGTGAGTTTTATGCTTGTTCCATCAACCCATGTGCTCGATTATTCTTTCTTTGACATCCCAGAATTTAACTAGCCTATTCCTCACCATGTCCATGGATTTATTTATGTTATATCAATTCCATAAAATTTCCTAAACTATCTATATCCGTTATGGAATATAAGCTATAAATCATTTCTTGTATTATCTATTAATGTAGTCTTACACGTGATGCACCCAACATATCCTACCTCACTGCGAATATTTTGTCATCATAGTTTTCATCAATACATCTAAGTGAACAAGTTATAATACCAATAAATAATAATATTAATGTATAATGACCAATAAAAAAGTCCATATATAGGAACTTCCAATGACACTATGAAATGTGGATTTCCTACTAGAGGGTCTCATTCTCATAATATCCTTCTGAATATTACCAAGGTAACACACCATGAGAAGGTGCCTCAATGTTTTATGAGTCTTGATCCCTAATTGTAGGTAATATTTGTGTCCCACAAATAACCTCATCTGGCCATAGAACATATATTCAAGAAAATTGTTATGGATCATCTGGGTTATCATCAAAATAGGGATCCTCTATGACCCTTTGGTGAAATAGCTATCCTTAGGAAATTATCACAAGAATCATCACATAGAAGAACAATCAAGATGTGATAAGCAATTTTTAAATGAATAATGTATAGAGTAGTTGGTTTTAGGCCACCAACTCCAACAGACCCCCACATGGACTAGAACCAATTTATAACAACCTTTAACCCGCTTGTTCTCACATGATATTCATGATTTTGCTAAGATAGGCCTATAGTCAAGGGGTCCACCACATTCTATTCAATGGACACTCTGCTCATTGCTATTTCAACACTTTGATACAAATACTTCAAGAGGTGATACATTTAGAGAATGTTATTTTTCTGTTGATGTGTAATTGGTTCTTTTGTAATAGACACTGCTGCATTATTATCACAATACAATGTGAGAGGGAATCTACTTCTTAGAACCATGTCAATCTCCTGGACAAATTTATAAATCCAGAAGGCTTCCTTGGATGCATGCGAAGACACAACATATTTGGACTCCACTATATAATCGGCGACTACTAGCTGCTTTGAACTCTTTCAGGTCACATATCCTCCGTTGAGACAAAAACCATATCCTAATTCCGACATCATATATTTTTGATCTATCTAAAAACTAGCATCATCATACCCTCGTATGACAAGCTCCTCATCTACTCCATACACTAGGAACATATCTTTAGTTCTTCTCAAATACATAATGATATTCTTAACAACAGTCTAATGCTGTTTTCCTAGATCCACTTCATATATTCCTAAAATGATCAATGCATATGAAACCACATGACTAGTACATAACATGGAAAACATCATGGATCCTATATCAAAATCGTATGGGATATTACTCATCCTATCATTCTCCTATTGTGTTTGGGGAAACATTTTCTTAGAAAGATATAGTCCATGTAACACTAAAGCCAATCTCGTCTTAGATCGTTCCATACTAAATCTATTTAGTATCTGGTCATTGTATGTACCCTGACTTAGTGCAAGAAACCTCTTGGAGATATGACGAATGATATTGATCCCTAGAATGTAGGCTTCTTCACCATTGCCTTTAAAGAAAAAATCGTTTTCCAGCAGTCCTTAACTGAATATAAGTGTTGTCCATCATTTCCAGTAACTAATATGTCATAATCATATACTACTAGGATAGCAACTGTATTCCCATTTAATCATTTATAAACACCTAACTCACAATCATTATTAATGAAACAAAATTCTTTTATGGATTTATTAAATCATATGTTCTATGACCTAGATGCTTGATTTAATCTATAAATGGATTTATACACCATGAAAACCTTTTTGGAATTACCTGGAGTCGTAAATCCTTCTAGTTTTTTCATATATACATCATCCTAGAGATTCGCGTTAAGGAATGTTTTTTTAAATCTATCAACCAAATCTCACAGTCATGGTATGCTTCTATGGAAAATATGATTTATATAGATTTAAACATGGAAACCGTTGAGAAGGTTTCATCATAGACAATTCATTGACATTGTCTGAATCCTTTAGGAACTATCCTTGCTTTATAGGTTCTAACATTAACTTCCATGTCCATATTTCACTTGAATACCCAATTACATCCAACATGAATTACATTAACCTTCTCATCGACCAGAACCCAGACTTGGTTCTGATACATGGAATTCATATTATAATTCATATCTTCTAGCCAACTTGCATCTTATGAGCTCTCTACTAATTCCTTTTAGGATATAGGTTCATAATTTTCCTACTATAATGATTCAATATCCTCAATGACTAGGAAACCAAATCTCTCTGGTTACCTTAACTCTTTTGAGATCTTATGCAGTACTTGTCTTCCTGGAACCTCTTCTGTGGGGACCTATAAAACTTGTTCCTATAAAAATCCTCTGTTTCTTGAGAATCGACATTTTATAAGGTAATCTTTCTCCCACAATCCTTTTTGAGGATGTTCACCCTCTCATGAAATATGGTTTCTCTGGCGAAAGTCCACATCTTATTTGGAGGCGTATATTGATAATATCCTTTCGTTTCCTTGGGATATCCTATAAATATACACCTCATGCCCTAGGGTTCTAGTTTGTTGACTAATAAGGCCATAACAAATTTCATGCATCCCCAAACATGTGTGAGTGAAAAAAATGGGTTTATTTTCATTGCATAACTCATTGGGAATTCCATTTTACACCTTTTTTAGTACTCAGATTAATGTGTATATTATAGTTTTTAATGTATATCCCTAAAAGGATAATGGATGATCTACATGACTCATCATTGACTTCACCATGTCCAACAAGGTGTGGTTCCACATTTAATTAGAACCATTTTACTATGAAGTATAAGGAGGTGTGAGTTAAGATAGAATCCCAGACTCTCGTAAAAGGTTGATGAACTATTGGTTCAGATATTCCCCACCTCAATCTGATTGATGCTTCTTTATCTTCTTACCAAGTTGATTCTCTACTTCATTCTTGAATTCCTAAAATTTCTCCAAGGACTCTGACTTGTATATCATTAATTAGATATATCCATATCTACTCAAATCATCCGTAAAGTAATGAAATAAGAATATCCACATCTATCTTCTTATTGGAAATGGTCCACACACATCTGTGTACACCTATCCTGGAAGCTCTGTGGACCTTTTACCATGTCTACTGAAAGAGAGCTTGGTCACTTTACCTTGTAATCAAGAAAGACATTGATCAAGTTTTTTTATTTTAGTATAGTCTAAAAACCCATATTTGTAGAGATTTTTCAAGGGATTCTCATTTACATGAACAAGACGGGGATGCCACAACTGGGTGTTGTATGAGTCATATGAGTCTGTTTTATTATCAATTGATAGTACATGGTTTTATTAATTTAATATAGACAAAAAATTATTTAAATGCGCCAAACCATAACATATGTTCTTCTTATAAAATAAACTACCCTTATTTCTAAAAATGAAATTAAATTCGTCCATATCTTAACTTGATACAGAAATTATGTTCTTGGTGACACTAGGCACATAATAATTATTATGTTAGACCAAAATAATCACAGTTGGGAATAAGAGATGGTAATGTCCAATGGCCAACATAGCCTACATCACACCATTGGAAGCACGAATATCCACCTCGTCTCTTGAAATATTTTTAAATCCACTTGGTTCCCTCATTTGAATACATATATGAGCCCCAAAAGCTGTATCTAATACCCTATGTGTAGAAATGGAAGTATTACAATCAATAATGAATGCACTTTTAGCATCCCCATGCCTCTGGGTGCAGTTCCTCTTCCAGTGGCATGAATTTCTATATGAAAAACACATCGCCTCTCTTTCTTTTCCCAACCTCTAGATGATCCCCTTCTTGGAGGGATGATTCTCAGAGGCTTCAGAACATTTATGAGACCTTGGCCCCATTACCTTGTCCTTTATTTTCTTATTCACTTTAAGTACTATGGGTTTTTCACATCCCATTTCCTTATCTACCTGGAAAATTAACGTCAGAAGTTTCAATTGACTATTCACATTGTTTCTCATGTTGTAGTTGACAATAATTCTAGAGAAGGTCTTGAGTAGTGATGATAGGATGAGATTTGTATGCAACTCATCTGAGAACATAATCCCTAAGATGACCAGGTGTTCAATGTAGTCAATCATATTAACTACATGAGGCCTAGCTACCAGAGATACTCTAATATTAGTTGTGAACAAAGGGTTGGAGATCTCATATCTCTTATATCTCACCTTCTCTTGAGAGAGATACTTAAGGTGAGACATCATGATTTACGCTTCCATGATTTCATGTTTTTTCAAGAGCTCATTAGACATGTCCGAAGATATGAATCATTAGACATCTATGGCATAGTCCATATGTTTCATATAGAGAGATAGTTCTTCATAACTATAATCTTTTCCAGGTGCAACTTGAATAGGCTCCTCCAGCACATAAAATTTCTTCTCGTGATAAAGGATGATGCGTAAACACCTCTGCCACTCCTGGAAATTGGTGTCGATATGAAGGTTTTCCTTATCAATTTTGGCTCACAGTGATATGTTAGATGTCATTTTCTTGTCATTTATAAAAATTTACATGAGAAATTATTGTAGTTCTTTATCATGATAAAACTAAGACAAATAAATAAATAAATACTTATTAGCCTCCAACTATTTTATCGAAATCCAGTAAACCTCACCATTGACTTTGGAATATTATGTTTCCTGAATATTCTAATGGAAATGATCCATATTTCATTTATCCTTACCCTAACTAGGGATGGTCATGAAAATTTAAGGGTTTTAGGTAGTTATTGAAAATTCTAAATTCATTAACTCGCATTTCCTTAATCCGTTGAGTGGACTCCCTAATCCTAAAGTCCTTTTATTTTGGATTTCCTCAACCTTTGCCGCTTAGCCACACCAATAATATCTGTAGAAGTCAACCCATTAGGAGAACAATGACATATCAACCAAAAACCTTCAATTAGAATTCCTTGATATTTGAAAGCACCCCAACTAGGGATGTTCAAGCACTTTGAACTATGGTTCAATTCTTACCAATATTAAAGAAGGCTATACCGGCATAATATTTCATTGATTTATTTTATCCTTATACGTAAATATAATTTTATTATCATTCTTACATGCTTGTTAATATTAAGGGGATATACTTATCTGACTAACCATGTCTGAGATAATATTTAGGCATAAGCCGGTCTTATTTTAGTTCAATATTGCATGCTTATTTAATTCATTAAGTGTGTGATTGTGAAAACACACCCACAATAAATAAACCATGCAACTGATAGAAATAAAATAAATAGAATGATAAAGAGATTTTTCTATTAGTTAGTTTATCTAGTGGTTTATAAACTAACCCAAGACCTATCGGAGAAACACCTTGAACCTTTTGGGTTATTGTTTAAAGCTATCCACCTGTCCACCTTTGTATCTACATGGGATTGGTTTCACCTTGGTTCCTAACATGGTCCACCTCTACAGGCTTGGGATCCCCATCCATTACATATACATTCATCTCACTAACAAGTGAAGGGTAAAATGGGGTTTCATATAAAAGAATCCTTGGGAACGTAGGCCTTACATATTAAGCATGATAAGACTTGTAGGCCGACAAATTTAATTTAAATAAATTAATTACAAGTAACCATCTATATACGAAGTTCTTGGTCTAGATCATGATAATTCATACATGCAACAATATTTATGCATAAATAAAACTAGCATTAAATTCTTTAATCTTTCTGGTTTATGATAAATCATGCTCGAATCAATAAATTTTCTTTAATTAATCAATAATTTTATATTTAACCCCTTTTTTAAATTTCCTTGAGATTTTCATCCATCATAATTTTAAACAAATAAATTCATTTTAAATTATCATTGTATGTAAGTTGTACCTTTGGAGAAAACCCGGATAATTCCCATTCATAACTACCGAATCAGTAGAAATGAACATTATGCAGATGATAAATTAAGCACTTATATATAAAACACCTATCACGTGTTGTGCCTAATATTTTTAGCTTCACCATGGTACACGTATAAAGGTTTTGAAGAATATAATAATAAATTTTAATAAATCTACGTAATTTGGATGAGTACACAGAATGTAGTTTTAACTACATGGTGTGTATTATCGTTCACTGTCCATTTGAAGTACATGCCCGAGGAAACGTCATGTGTGTGTACATAGGAAATCAACAAAGTACACAGCATGTACAGTGGTCCAGATATTGTGTACTATTAGTGTTACACGGTCTCTAGCTAGGCAATCCATGTACGGGGTACACAGTCCAACTCTAACCTGAAGGGACTACACATTGTGTCCTATGGGACACTAGGTGAGTAATCCAGATATCGTCTTCCACCTGTTCCAGGTCAACACACAGATTCATTTAAGAATTAGATAGACTCCAACACATGGCTTGGTTTAGAAGACCAGTCTAATGCATTTAACCTTGACTACATGGTGTGTATGGGCGAATACACACCATGTGTTCTGATGTTTTATGGATAGGACCCTTTAGAAACTACGGATGAGATCCTCTATTTTATTTTAATCAAAATTAAAAGAAAAAGAACATTTCTATATAGTAATAGAGAAACAAAAGGGGAGGAACAGATCTCAAGATTCAGATTTATTCAATGACTAACATTAATTAAAACCACTAAATTATTAAGTTCAGAAATCATCAATGAAAAAATAAATAATTATAATGAATGATATGACTGCTACGATACCACTTGTAGGTTCCGGACATAGTGGAAGCACGTAGATGGGGGTATCAAACCTGAATTATTTTGTTAACAATGATCACTCCATGACCCATCATGATAATAAAAAATGGATAGGTCTCATGAGAATAATATAAATGGGATTTTAATTACATAGAATTATAAAATGAATTAATTATCGAAATAATTTATTCATTTAATTCGTAGTAAAACCCCATGTCTAATAATAAGAGTTGACTATTTTTATTACTAGACATGCACCCAACAAATTACACCTAATATTATTTAATTAAATAAATAAAAAATATCTCACAGATCCCCAGAAAAACTATGTGGCGTGTATATTAATATACAAGGAGTGTACATTTGTTTTTCAATTTTCATTACTTCCCCCACCACATTTATTAGACCTTGAATAATGACCATTTATCTCTTAAATAAATATAATTTCATTACTCACTAATAAATATATTATTTCACCCACAGTATATATTCTCTCAAATAACTATTGTATGAATAAATGCAATTAGGAATCCTTGAATAACTATTAAACCACAACTTGTAAATAATGCTTATTCAACTTGTTAAATTAATATTTCTCTGATATACTTGGACACACATGGTGTTTAACCCTCTAGGCCTCATTCTCAGTGGCATTAGGCAGGACCAGCCGAATGTTCAATGTTAGCATCTAGAAAAATGGCAAGTCACCCATAGAGAATGAAGTTAACACCGCAATGATATATCACCTCTTACGAATGCTTACTGTGTAATGTAATTCATTTGTCTCGATATCTCAAATCAATCAAGTTGCATGCTAGTTCCATCAACCCATGTGCTCGATTATTATTACTTTGACTTCCAAGATTGGGACTTTTCTATTACTTTCCAAGTCCATAGATTTATTTATGATATATAGATTCTATCAAAGGGCCTATGATATATAAATCTGTAATGGAACAAAAGGGACAATTACTTTCCCACATTTTCTATTAATGCAGTATTACTCGTGACACACCCAACTTATCCTACCTCACTGGTATAAGTGTGTTGTCATAGTTTTAATCAATACATCTAATTGTGTGAGTTTTAATACCCATTAATAATAATCCTAAAGTAAAAGGAACAATACACATGTCCATAGATAGAAACATCCAATGACACTATGAAATGAGGATTTTTTACTGGCGGGTCTCGTTCTCATTATATCATCCTAGATATTACCAACGGTTCACACAATGAGAAAGTGCCCCAATGTTTTATGAGTCCTCATCCCTAATGGCCTGCATTATTTTTTCCCTCAAATAACATCATCCGGCCGTAGAACATATATTCAAGAATAGTGTTATGGCACTTCCGGGTTCTCATCATAGCAGGGATCTGCTATGACCCTTTTGTGAAAAAGCTATCCTTAGGACATTATCTCATGCATCATCACGCAAAATTAAAAATCAAGTTCTGATAAGGAATTTATTAATTAATAAAGTACATAGTATTTGGTTTTAGGCCACCAACTCCAACAATACCCACATTGGATGTACTGATACATGAAAAAACCCTCTCCACTAATAATTTCCCAATGATCAACTCTTCCTATATCCCTATTCATCTCCATATCTACTTCCTGCTACCAGTACCTATATGATAATTATATTTAAAATTAAATAATTTTGTATAGTTATATTTCAATATAAAATATATAAATGTTTGTGAGAAAAATGAGTTTGATGTTGTGTGATTTACCTTATCACCAATAGTCATCACTTTAAATCCATATTTTTATGCCAAAGACCTTAGATGGTAATAGTCCCAAACTCATATCATGCACTAAACTAGGACGCTCCATCCAAAACACTTTTCCAACTAGGTCATCCTGAGAGACTGAGTGGTACTATGTGGGATTGACATTCCATTGTTCTTTAATTTTTACATATAAATAAAATATCATTCATATTGGAGGAAATATATATTAACATAGTGAAAATTGATAATAAATTTTTATAATAAAAATTTAATTCATACCCAACTTCTTTGGAAGTATCATTAACAAAATCCCATCATATTTTTTATTACATTCAACCTGACTTCCGTTTGAGATGCTTGGTGGCCTAAATTCTATTATAGCATTAAATAAAAATAAATAAACAATTTAATATATTAAATGGATAATATTTTATAATAAATATTTAATGTAATATAAAGACTACCAGAGTCATTCGGCTTCTCGAAAAACTATTTGACCCCACGGTGTGATTATAACGCTTCCTCCTTTTAATTCCTATCATTTCATCAAATAAAATTAACTTCAGAACATATGTTTCAAAAACTTTATGCAGAAAAATATTAGAAATGGTAGAAGATGCATAGTACTAAAAAAATATAACAATTATAATGAATGACTACACAAATGACATAAGTGGTTGAAAATGAATGGATAACTACACAAAAAATCATTTTCTTCTTCATTCATGTAATTTTCCCACTCCATAATTACTTCATCTACTTTATCTTCTCATAAAATACTAAAATTTTCAATATCATAATATAAAAATAAGTTCACTTCTAGTTGTTGATGAGATTCATTGTCAGAGGTCAAATCTTCCACTTCATCACCCATATCATACAAGTCTCTCTGTTTTATGTGAGAAACTAAATTCCACCCTTCATTCATGAAATATTTCACATAATATACAATTTTCACAGGCAATGATAAGATATATGTATCATCTAGTTCACAGTCACCAACATACATCAAGCCAGAGATGTTTACAGAGGTAAATTGGAAAGAATCTCTTTTAGCACCCCTGATAATATCCACCCAATTTCATTTGAATAAAATAGGTGAAAATGCCTATGTTTGTTTAATTTGATAATATCACTCAACCTTCCATAGTATTGCAACTGAGAAAACATAAATATTACACTATTAGTTTTTTACAAACACTCTTCCCGATTGACTGTAAGAAATCTAAATCCATTCACATTGTAATCTTCAAACATTCCATCCTGTTATAGAGGATATCAAACTAGAAACTAGAAATCATCTGAAAACTGTGTTTGAGTATTAGTATTCATCACCTAAAAATATTAAAATACATTATTAGATTTAAAAAATACTTTTCAACATAATATCCATATTGATTGCAATATTTATGAACATACATGTCGTGTAAACTATTCTATAAGCTCTTTATTAATAGAATTTTCTATATCTTTTCCAATTTTTGTACATCCTCTCATTTGTCTCATTATTTGTATCCTTAAATATTCAATAAATGAATCTACAATTTCACTATTTATTATCACATATCTATGTCCCTGTAATAATTCCTTTTTTCAAGGTAACATTTGAGCTCCTCCCAAATGATCGTCCAATAACATGAATGATTTTTTATTTACCATGAATTTCTGATTTATTTGTTGTGTTTTCAACCCATCCAACTAGATTGAATCTTGTCTCAAATTCATCCAAGTATCTTGAAAAAATTTTAAGACACTCCTCTACCAAATATCCTGTAGAAATAGAGCCTTTAGGTTGAGCTTTATTTTTCACGTAATATTTGAAATGTCCATGATATCTGTGAAATAAAATAAAAATATTAATTTTGTATTTAATGATGTGGCAAGAATTTTTTACTAAAATGAAAAAAAAATAAAAATAAATTACCCCTCAATTGGATACATCAATCAATAATTTATAGGACCTCATCATTTTTCTTTGTCAAACAAATGCACAGTTAAATTCATTATGATAGTAAAAAAATATGGAGGAAATATCATCTCCATTGCATAGAGTGTTAATACAAATCTATCCAAAAGTTTTTCAAGATGAAATAGATGTAGAGTTTTCTATCATATTTTCTAAAAAATGTGAAAAATTGGAGTACAACAATATTAACATTTTCAGGTAATAAAGTATTCCATTCCAATGGAAGTAATTGATGTAGCAATATATGTGAATCTTGGCTTTTCAATCCATTTATACTATGAGGATTTATTCAACACACCTTGATATTTACTTGAATACATATCAGATACCTTCACAAGTTTCAAAATTAAAAGGAACTGATATTTATACAGAATTTTCATTAGAAATATTGCATGAGAATACCATCCATTCTCATCTGGCCAGAGATAACATGTTATTTTCTTTGAATGTAAGTCTTTTTGAGCATTGAGATGATCCTTCAACATTCCATGCTCATTAATCAATGTGAATATCTAGTTATCAAAAACATTATTCTCAATATTCATAACATCAAGATTATGTCACAATAAATTAAATCCCCAATATGGATGTTTGAATAATATAATTTTTCTTCAATAATTGTGTTCCGATTTCACTTGATGATAGACTTTGAACTCATTTCCCACTATCATTCAAATGAAGCACCTTCCCAAATTTGGTTTCTAATTTTCCAAGTTGTGTCAATATTTCATATCCAATTAACAACTTCGGATGTTCCCTGTGATCAATGAAACCATTTAATTTTGACTTGTTCAGCAAAAATCTATGATATGCGTCGAGATATCATAGATGGCGTATGAAGAACCATTTTCTACTGTGATATATCCATCTGGGCTCAAAATCATTGTTACAAATATGAAAATCCAAAATCATTTATGTATTCTAAATAGATAAATTCCCATGTCTAGGGAAGTCACTAATGGTCCTCATTAGAGCATATTTCATTTTGAACAATTTTCGAGAAGATGCATCAAATGTCTTTACACTATTGCTCCATAACTCCTATAATTCTTCAATAAAAGGATGAAAGTATACATCAATACCATATATAGAAATTTTTCTCCATTAATAATCATCAAAATAATAAAAGACATTTGTTTCATACACATCCATGGAGGAATATTGTAAGGGATCAAAACAACTGGAAAAAACGCAATAACTAGTACTCAGAAAGTCCCCAATGGATTGAATCCATCAGCAACGAGTCCAAATAGAACATTCCTAGGATCATATGATAAATATGGATGCAATGATTCAAATGAATTATATGATTGTGAATCTATTGGATTTCATATTTACCAATCATTGTTATTATCTATAGAAGGTCACATGGTTTGTTCAGTGGTTTTTGATGACATGAATAGTCATTGCAATAGAGGATTTAAAGGAAAGTAACAAAAAACCATTCTAGTTCTATTCTTTTTATTCTTATTCATAGTAGTATGATCATTAATACTTCAAAAATCACCCATATACTACCATATATAAGAAGAATTTTTTTTTCAAACTTTACTACTTCAATCGTCTGCCCAATAAAGTATATTATCATTGGGACATGCATTTATTTTTGTATAATTCATACCAAGCTTGTTAAAAAAAATTTTCATATCATAAAAACAATTTCGGATATTTGATTTAGGAGATGAATCACCAACAATTCCAATATCAAAGACATTAAAATATTTATAATTCCACATAGGCATTTGATATATTATAACTGTAGAAAAAAAGAATATTTTGAATATTTCAAACATCTACTATACCAATATAGATTTCCATTATTAACAAAACCATAAAACGCATCTTTCTGCTCAGTGAGGTTTTATCTTATATTAGCCAGAATATAATTAAAAGGAGGATCCAATAATATGATACAATCTTGTTCCAGTTATCCTAGAGTCTCAAAAACATCACTTGTCATATTGCTATTTGTAGCACCCTCAACTAGTTATTCTAATATGTTTTGATGTTGGTGTTGGTGTTGTTTAATGCCCAATCCATCGTTTAAAAGTATTTTCATTTTATTTTACACTATCGATGAAGATGGGATCTCATTCTATAGGTGGACATCAATGCTCAACCTTTCTATAATGTTATAGTCTTCATTCTAAATCCAACACAAATAATGAGCATGGAATAGTTTTAATATAAAGTTCTCATAAACATCATCTCTCTTCAAACATATTATAAATTTACATTTCAGACATTGACATATTATTCTCATATTAAGAGATTGATTGCAAATTGAAAAATCAAAAAAAATCTTACAGACCCTTAGCATGCTAAGGTGTTTTCCTCGGTAATGTGATCTAGATTTTGTCCATATATATCACATTGTGCCTACACATTATGAAAATAAAATTAAAACACAAAACTATTACTAAAAAGGAAAAGATATTATTATATACTAGTTGAAAAAATATGAATATTTTCAATAACTATACACTACCTTTTAAATGTATGTATAACCATCTATGAAATTAGAATTACATATACTTTTTGGAAATAGTAAATATATATGGACTATTAGAATATGTTGATGAAGAAATTGGTGTAGAGTACAAAACCTAGACACTACATTAATTGATAAAGAATAAGAAAACATAAGGAAACTAAAAATGCCTCAACAAATCAGTTTAGTGAATCCATGAAGCACTAAATGTCTTTCTTATTCTTTATCCACTTATTTCCTTAGCTTATATTTATAGGAAAAATGTTAATGGATAACATTATTTATAATTCCATTGAATCCTCTACACATGGGTGTTTCCTAATTCTTCATCATACATTTAAAACCCAAAAGTTATAAATTAAAATAGAAAAATACTAATGTATAAAGTATCACACTCAAATTCAAAAATACTCAATTTATTTCATTCCTGGTATCGTTTTCTTATGACAAAATTTTTCTACCATTAAAACAGATGAGTGACACTACTACTTAAATAGTATAGGGAAATTTTTTACATATATTTCCCACGTAACGGTAAGATAATTTTTTTTATGGCTGCATAAGCATACCTCATAATTTTTTTATTTTTGGAAAAGTTAACCTTTATAATAAAATGCTCGCATAAAGATAATATGTAGTTTACACAGGATGTATATAGGTAAATTATAATCCTATGTAAATTCACCAACAAATTATAAGCATTTCATTAGGGTAACAAGTAAAGTTGTGTAATGGAAAGCTTTTACTTAAACTGGTCATGTAAAAGTAACTAGAAAATCTGTATAAAGGAACTCAGAAGTTACATAAGGGTAATAAAAATTTTATAAAGAACGCGTAAAGGAAAAAACATAAATTCCATAAACTATTTAAAGGTAGCTTGTTCACTACACAAGGGTAACATACCTTTTTCCCATACAGCTGAAGGGTATCATAGCGCTTGAGTAGAGGTATGAAATACTTGTGTAAAGGGAAGCAACAGTTGTGTAAAGGTAAGAATCACTTCTGTAAAGGAAAGAAAAACTTTTGTATATGTAGGTAGAGCTTATTTAAGGGTAAAACCAATAATTAAAAGCATGAGTAAGGGTAAAAAGATACATATGTAAAGGTAACACACAAACTATAAATTCTATGTAAGGGTAAGAAAAACAGTTACGTAAGGAATATAAAAATAAAACATAAAAAAGAAAGAATACATAATGAAGAAATCATGGGAAATGATATAATATAGAAATAGATAAAACTCTCATAAATCACTATGTAACCATATAATAAAATATAAACAATAAATATTCCGCAATGAATAAATCAGTCGAAATGATATAATATAGCACAAGATAAAACTCCCCTAAATCACTATGTAACCATATAAATGAATGTTTCATTGGATCTACCCTCGGATTACTGATGTGACTAGAAGTTAATCAAATATGGGTATAACCACCATAATTTTGTATCTATCATCTTAGGCCACATATATAACTGAAAAACAAGTTTCCAACATATGCCTCGTCATGAAAACCTGCCACCAATACCATGTTCCTATAATAATTGGTTTGAAACTAATGGCATGTGAACCAACAAGATAAATAAGTTAGGGCATCAAATTAGTAACTGGTTTTCCCTGACCAATAGTGGAATTTAGGCATAGTGAAAATGATACATGTTTATCACATGAAGAATAACCATAATTACACTCAACCCTAACCCACAATAATGTAGTAAACTATACATACATAACATACACTCAAATAATAATTATCTCATTATCATGCATGGGGATAAAAACCCATCAAAAAATTTTCTCAAACCCACACAATTAGTAAACAAGAAAGGGGGAATCAAGGGTTTCCTTCCACATAAACAATTTAAAACCAATGTTCTAAATAGTAATTTCACACCAAAACATGTTGTGGAATGAAAAAAAATATTTCATCTTTTATAAAATAATTACCAAACATAATATAACAAATGACCTAAAACACAAAATCATTTAAAACAATTCAATTTCACCCTTACACAAGCATTCTCTTCTGTGAAAAAACAAATCATAGCTAATGATGTTTATTTACCTCAAAAAACATATGAACAAAACATTAAACGTTTTAATAGGTCCAAAAAATCAACCATACCTCTTAAAATGTTTCAATTCCACACTTCAACAAGGTTCTTTCTCTTTGATAGTAAAAAAAGGAAAAACGGACTACCACATCCATCAAGAAATTTAAAACTATCCAACACGACCATTAAGATGTTTTAATCCATGTACACATTTAAAATACTAATTTTAATTGCATTAAAATATCCTTTTTTAAATCATTTAGAGGTCAACACCTCAATTCCAAATCAAATTCTATTTAAAACCACGTTTTCAAACATTAAAAATCATAATCATGTCAAAAACCATTTAAAATCATGATAACCATTTCAAAAGGAAATAATTTATTTAACAAGAATATTATCATAATAAAACATTCCATTTAAAAAAAATGAAAACATGTTATTCTTGTGAAAACCCATTTATTTAAACCTCAAAATAGCAAGAAGTATTTTCAAAAAACCATTGGTAGATAAAAAATATTCATAATTTCATAAAAATGGTATTTATAATGTAAACACATGATTATAATTATAAATTAATCAATTTTGTAGTAACATCTTCCTAAAAGATGTAGAAACTAATATGAAACACCATCAAAATCATCTCCTTCAAAAATGACCACACCCATGGTCGGGATTGGTGGTGAGGATTTCGGGGGTTGTGTAGGGTTTGAGGAGTCGGGGTGAAGAGTCATGGGGTAAGGGGGAGGCGTGAACCATCAGAGAGGTTGAGGAGGGCCAAACCAGTATTGATGGGCAGTGGTGGGTAGTGAGTGTTGGGATAGGTGGTGTGGCAAGGGATCGGAGGCCATGGATGGGATCAACGATGATGAGAGTTCATAGGGCTTTAGGGGGTCGGGGTGAAGTATTGAGGGGTAGGGGAGCATTGTTTAGTTTTTCAAAAAATAAAAACATTTATTAGTGTTTTTTAAGAAAGTGATGCTAAATTATCTAAAAAAACATAGATGTGGTTTCATAAACCACCCATAAAAACCCGCCATTAATGTAAGGTCATGGTGTAGTGCGAGTTGCCCAAATCTAAAATTTCCCAAAATTCCAACATGTACCACTTGTGATTATTAACCCAAAATGCCTCATCTTCCCTTATCATGGTTCTTTTGACCCATAGGGAGCCCCTACCATTCTAAACAAACCTATCCTTTTCTTCTATAATGTGGATCATGGTTTTCTTTCTGGATTTCGGTTATAGCTTCAAGGTAATCCCCCTCCTCTTTTCTCCCTCTTCATCTTTCCCCCATTTTCTCTTGATATATCTCCCTTCCATGGTCATGTGGACCTATGGTTTTTATTTTCCTACATTTATGTTGTGTATTTTTTGTTTGTAGGGTTCCTCTACATAAATATTGGTTCCTAGAACCATCGTTGTGTGATTTTTGGGTGTATGTTGTCATTACGCCAAGGATTTTGAGGTAGGTTTCCCTTTGCACATGAATTTTTAACTCAATTATCATTTATTTCACTCATTTTTCTTCTCCATTATATGATCAATATTGATTTTTGACCTTTTTATTTTTTTGGTTTCCAAAGTGGTGTTTTATTCCTTGTTATGTGATGACTATAATTGTTTTTCTAAAGATTACACCCAAAGTGTTTGATTAAATGTCTAGTTATATTTTTCATATGGTTTGTGATATCTAAAGCATGGTTTGTCTCTATAAATATATTTTTTAATTGTGAGATATTCAATTGGTTACGTGAATAGGTTCTCAAAGTGGTTTTGGATTTAAAGGAAATTTGTATTTTTCTTTAAGTAATTGGTTGACATGTGATTATGATAAATAGCCTATTTTGAATAATATTAAATGTGTATTTATCTTGGAAGTGTGATATGAATATTCCAAATGAATTTTTAAAATGGTTATAAAATGGTAAATGTGGCGGTTGAGCCTTCATGGAATGGTGGATTTTGTTCTTTAAAAGTGATGGTTTTGTGACGAATACTTAAAGGCCTGTTTGGAGAATTAGTGAACATAGTGAAAGTTATTATTGTGATAATCCTCCATGGAAAATTATATTGACTTGTTTAAATAAATATTTAATGGTTGTTATGTCCTCGTTATGGAATCCTTATGACCCATTTACTTTTTATGGAATGGGAGATCCTCGGTGTGGAATCTTTCATGATATTAGAATTAAATGGAATGAGATTGATCCTTATAGTGACACAAGTGATGTATATTTTTTATGTTATTATATGTGTGTATGTGATTGGATGATCAGTTGGAATCAGTTGGATCAACTTCTTTTATACTCATGACATGGAGATTCCAGCATAGCTATTGAATTTTTTTAGAATGATTATTTTAGTAGTTAGATTACACAGTAGCTATTGGCCCACAGCATGTGGATATTTTTATATTATTTCTATGGGGATGTGCCCATAGTTACGTACCATGTATGGTGGTGTGTGGGTGTTTTTGATTCCATCGAGGGAGGAATGCATTTTGGGATGTGTCTAGGCGTATAATATGTTCTAGATTGTTATTGAGCTCTAATTTTCTTCCCATGTGTACTGGTACTTAGTTACCTTTGATGAATGTTGGTGTTGCATGACTGGTTGGCTACTCCTATGTGTCACTTTCCATTTCCCTTATTGATTAGTTGATGTTCTTGTTCCTTTTAGTAGTGTGTGTTTTTTATAAAAATTATAAATTTCTTCTTTAGTATTCATTGAAAAAAAATTCTCTTTGAAATGTTATATGTCATCTTGTTTTGGATTGGGAAAAAAAGGATCATTTTCCTTATTGAAAATTTAAATATTCATTTCTTTGAAAAGAAAACGTAAATATAATGTAAGTAGTTTTAAATTGGAAAATGTGTGTAAAAACCAAGTTTTTTATATTATATTTCAAACATGAAGTTTATTTTTCTTTTACTTCGATGGAATTTCACTAGGAATGGATTTTTCAGGCATTCCTCATGTGTTTTAATACTCTTTTGTATAGTTATTTATTTTTTTGTCTTTGGTGAAAGTTTTTATAACGATTTTGATTGTCGTGGGTGATAGTTGGTTTTGGTACTAGAGTGTGACCCTCAAGGTCAGATAGAGGCATTGTGGCCATCATGTTCATTCAATTTTTTCATTTAGATATATTGTATTTTTCAGAATATTGTATAAAAGATGTCCAATTCAACACAATTATGTATTTTGTAGTTTTTTTACCATTCTTCTATTCAATTTATTGATTTATTATTGGGAAAAATCATTCCATTTACATACTCTATTTATTCCCATCAATACATTCTAGTCTGGGGGGATCGGTAACGCCATTTAGACCATGTCATTGACCGGCTTGGGTGACCGGTTCAGGGTCGAATCAGGTTGGATTGTGAAAAATGGTATCAAAGAGGATTACTTAGAGGACCTATCTGTCGAAGTTCCCTTTTTTAATTGAGGATGTTGTCACTGATGGAGTTGGACTGTTAGAACCTCTGGGTGTGGGTATGAGTGAGTCTCTGTCCACTAATTTCTATACCAAGACCTAGGATTCCATGGGAATTATGGTTTTGTTTGTTTCTTTAGTTCTTGGGGTTTGTTTGGTGTTTGGTATACAAAAACAGAGTTATGATAAAGGTCTCAGTAAGAATGAACGTCTTGGAATGCCTTGTAGAGTTGAGGAAATAGTCCTAAAACACTCTCTGTGGTGATAGCATGTTTGGCATATTCCCACCAACCATATGGTCATATCACCCATCGACACTAGTTAAATCTTGTGAGTTTTTCTGGGTAACTCTTAATTCTGAAATTCTTTTGGAAACCCTTCTTTTAGAATTGTGAAAAATTATTTTTTAGTGGTATTGGATGGGTTTTTGGAAAGTGGAAAATTGAATTTTTGAATTAACATTGTGAAAGTATTTAGGGAAAATAATTCTTCTAAAATAACCCTTCGGTGTAAAACAAAAAATGTATTTAGGGACTGGAATTTCTTAAACAAAATCTAGATTTATTCATATTTCTTCCATATAAATCAGTAAATAATGGTGAAAAATGCTTTGGAAGATTTTTCTCAATGAAAAAATAATTTTCTTTGAACCGAATGATTTTGATGGAATGGGTTTGTACGACTACTGGAAATTATTTTCAATCAGACGAGATGGATTGTTATATAATGTTATAAAAATGATCCTTGTCTTGGTTGTTCATGTTATTTTTAAATGGAATTGTTTAATATGTCCTTTTGTGTCCTCATGGGTGCTCACATAAATAGTCATATATAGAAGTTTGGATGAGTTCCCAGTAAGGTATAGTTGATGGGTGCCTGAGGTGGAAAATGAATGTTCATGTGAGTGAGACCATAAGGGATATCATTAGTGAATTTACAAAAAAAATATTTCCAAATTTTTTTTGATAAGATAAGTTGTGTTTTTTTAGAAAAACAGTGGTTCTGTGGTGCTTTGTTTTATGATTTATAAGTATTTTTTATGCAGTGTTTTGAGATTGAGAACTCTTATTGATGAGTTGGTTTTAATTGATCCCCTCGTTTTCTTATTTTTTTAGTGTTCACCCCCATAGATATTCAGTGGAAAATCATTGTGTAGCTATGGGTGGTTCCCCATTGGATGTCCCTACATTTGATCAACCTAAGTATAGCATTCTTGAGTTTCAAAATGTTAATCCACCTCTATTTTTTGTTCAAACAAATCCTCTCTAATTAAATGAGTGAATGTGAAACATTAAAAGGAAAATCCGCTGCATTGAGTTTCTCTTGTTATTAATGGTGAGTTTCACAACATTTATGCTTGAAGGCCAGACCTAGAAATTTTGGAATTCAGTCTCCATGAATAATCTTCATGAAGATCTCACATGGGAGTTCTTCAAGGCTCTATTTATCCAACAGTACATATCTGAGGTAAAGAAGGATTGGAATGGAATTGAGATGTGATAGTTATAGCAGAGCTATGAATTGGTGTTGTAGTTTCACTATAGAATTTTTTATTTAACTCTATATGATTTGAGGTATGATGCGCACAATTCCTCAAAGGATTAGTATTTCAAGTGCAAGATTTGTCCCGATCTATATTAGAATGTGTCAGAGTTGAATTTAACAAATTTTGATGATGTGGTGAGGAAATTGTTGCAGTTGGTGGTCTAGAACCAACTAATTTGTACATTATTCATTAATAAAAGCCTTATCACATCTTGATTGTTCTTCTGTGTGACAATGCATGTGATAATGTCCAAAGGATAGCTATTGCATTAAAGGTTCATAGCGGATCCCTACAATGATGAGAACCTAGAAGTGCCATAACAATGTTCTTGAATATATGTTCTATAGTCAGATGATATTATTTGAGGGACACAAATAATACAGGTCATCAGGGGTGAGGACTCATAAAACATTCAGGCACCTTCTCATGGTGTGCGCCCATGGTAACATCCAGGAAGATATTATGAGAACGAGACCCGCCAGTAGGAAATCCACATTTCATAGTGTTATTAGATATTCCTATCTTCGGATGCGTGTATTGGTCCTTAGACTTTAATATTATTATTAATGGGTATTACAACTCATGCACTTAGATGTATTGACAAAAACTGTGACGAAACACTATTCGCAGTAAGGTAGGATACGTTGGGTGCGTCACGAGTAATAAAACATTAATAGATAATTTGAGAAAGGATTTGACCCTTCTGTTCCATAACAGAAGTAGATATCTCAGTCCCTTTGATGGAATTGATATAGCCTAAATAAATCCATGTCCATGGTAAGGTATGAGCGAGTTCAATTCCGGGAAGTCAAAGAAAGAATAATCGAGAACATGGGTTGATGGCACTAGCATGAAACCCTCTTGATTAGAGATATCAAGACAAAGGGATTATATTACATGGTAAGCGTTCGTAGGAGGTGACACTTCATTGTGGTAGTAACTTCTTTCTCTATGGGTGCCTTGGCATGTTGCTAGATGCTAACCTTGTACTTTAGGCAGGATCCGCCTAATGCCACTGAGAAAGTGGCCTATAGGGTCACACACTAAGTGTGTCGATGTATCTTAGTTAAATATTAATTTAACATGTTAAAAAAATATTTTTCCCGACTGTGGTTTAATAATTATTTAAGGATGCCTGATTAAATTTATTTCGACACTAGTTATTCGAGAGAATATATTGTGGGAGAAATAATATATTTGTTAGCGAGTAATGTAGTTACATTTATTTATGAAATAAATAGACATTAATCAAGGTCTAACAAATGCGGTGGAGAAAAATGGAAAAATAAAAGTACACTCTATGTATATTAAATGTACACGCTGTGTAGTTTTATGGAAGACAAGTACCTGCCCTGTATTAATTATTACACACCGTGTAGTTTTCCAGTCGGGATTTTTGAGGATAAATTATTGTTTATTTAATTAAATGATATTAAATTTAATACGCTGGGTGCATGTCAAGTAATAATGATAATCAAATATCATTATTATGACATGGGGTATTGTTAAGAAATAAATGAAATGATTAAATACTTTTGGGTAATTAATTCATTTTATTATTCTATGTACTATAAACCCCTATTAAATTATTCTCATGAGATCTATCCATTGTTGTGCACAATGGTTTTTGGAAATACTCTCAAGACAAGAGAGAATTCCCCTTCCACCAAGAACGATTTCAGGTTATGAGAGCGAGATCCTCTACCGGATCAAGGAAGTCGAAGGAAGACATCGCATTAGAAAGGTTCTTTCGCGCTAGCACCCGAATATCCCTTCGGCGACGTCGAGAGATACGTGGATCATGTGTGGATCACCGCTAGAGGAATCCTATACTTGGATTCTACGACGCAACGGCGGATTACAGGATCCTGACCAGAGACTCCAACGAAGAAAGAATTACACTAAGGTAATTCTTATGAATTAATTAAATGATTTATAACCAACATATGACGATCCTATCTCAATGGTTCTGGGACTCTTCTTTTCTTTTTCATTCTTCGTTCTATTCTGAAGATCCGGAGTTTTATATCGTGACGGATCTCGGATTTAATGTCGGTTAACTCTAAAATTAAAGTTGTTCTAACCCACCAACGCACATCCGCTGCACCCGGAACCTAAAAGTGGTATCAGAGTGGTCATATCGTTGATTATAATTATTTAGTTTTTCGTTGGTGATTAACGCATTTAATAATTTAGTTATTTCAATTCAAGTTTAATCGTTCTAGAAATCTGAATGTCGAGATCTGTTCCTCCTCCCTCGTTTCTCGTTCACCTCACAGAAAGTATTTTTTTCTTTTAATTTTGATTATAATAAAATATGGGAACTCATCCGAAGGAGCCAAACATTTTTGGCCGCACAACACCAGAATACACGGCGTGTATTCGAAAGTACATGTCATGTAGTCTAGGTTCAATGCACAGCCGATCCGCCAAATCCGGTCGTGTATTGAAGTCATTTATGAGACCGTGTGTTGACCAAAAACAGGTGGCACATGGTTTCCGGATTACACGTTATGTGGTTTAATGAACACGGCGTGTAGTCCCATCAGGTTCGGGTTAGACCGTGTACCCCGTACAAGGCTTGCCCGACTGGAAACTGTGTAACGTGGAAACTACACGGCGTGTGTCCAAAAGAACACGCCGTGTACTCTGAAAATTTATGAATTACATTGAAACGTCATGTCCTTGGGCGTGTAATTCGGATGAACGGTGAAGAAAAGTACACGTCGTGTTGTCAGAACTACACACCGTTTACTCACCCAAATTACGCAAATTTATTAAAATTTATTATTATATTATTCAAAACCTTGAGATATGTACTATAGTACAGGCGTAAAGCTGAGACACAACATGTGATAGGTGTTTTATATATTTGTGTTTAATTTAACATCTGCGTAATGAATGGGAATTCACCGGGTTACCTCCAAGGTACATGTTACGTACAAGGATAATTTTAAATGAATTTATTTGTTTAAAATTATGATGGATGAGAATCTCAAGGAAATTCAGAAAAAGGGTTTAAGATAAAAGGATTGATTAATTTAAGATAATTAATTAATTCGAGCGTGATTTATCTTAAACAAGAATGATTAAAGAATTGAATTCTAGTTTTATTCATGCATAAATATCATTTAATGTATGGATGATCCAGAGATAGACCGAGACCTCTGTATGTGAATTCTTTCTTTTAATTTATTTATTTAAATTAAATTTGTTGGCCTACGAGCCACCTTCTCATTAATATGTCGGGCCTGCGTGCCCAATGATTATTTTATGTAAAAACCCGTTTTTTACCCCTCACCTACGTGTGAGATAAATGCATATGTAATGGATGGATATCCCAAGCTAGTGGAGGCATCTCAAGTCAGGAGCCAATGTGAAACCAATCCAAGGAGATACAAAGGTGGACAGGTGGAAAGCTGTAAACATGAACCCAAAAGGTTCAATGTGTTTCTCCCCTAGGTATTGGGTTAGTTTATCAACCTCTAGATAAACTAACCAATAGAAAAGCTCATGATCATACCATTTATTTTATTTCTGTCAGTTGCATGGTTTATTTATTGTGGGCATGTTGTCACGATCACACAATTAAACGAGCATGTAAGATGGAACTAAAATAAAACCTGCTTATAGATAAATATTATCTTAGACATGGTCAATCACATAAGTATATCCCACTTAATATTAACAAGCATGTAATCAAAGATAATAAAATAGAAATTTACGTATAAGAATAAAATCCCTCAAAAGAAATATTAATTCGGTATAGCCTTCCATAATCATGGTTAGAATCGAACCATAGTTCAAAGTGCCTGACCAACTCTATTTGGGGTGCTTTCAATTATCGGGGAATTCTAATTCATGGTTTTGGGTTTACTTGACTTGGTTCGCATCAAGGGTTGACTGCCACAGTAGGACTGGGTGTGACCAAGAGGCAATGGTTGAGGAAATCCAAAATAAAAGGATTTCAGGATTGGGGAGTCCACTCAGTGGATCAAGGAGGTGCGAGTTAATGTAGTTGGCATTTAGAATGCCTACCTAAAACCCTTCAAGTTACTTGACCAACCCTAGTTGCGGTAATGAGATAGCCAATATGTATCCTTGGCACTATAATATTCAGGAAACTGAATATTCTGAAATCAATGGTTAGGGCTATTGGATTTCAATAAAATAGTGGGAGACCAATAAGTATTAATTTATTTATTTGTCTCAATTTTTGTAATAAACTACTAAACCTTTTCTCATCTTAATTTGTAGAAATGTAAATAAAAAGACTTCAAACATATCATTGCACACCATACTCGAGAAGGAAAACCTTCTCACCAGCACCAATTTCTAAGAGTGGCATAGGCGTTTACGCATCGTCCATCGCCACGAAAGGAAACTGTATGTGCTGGAAGAGCCTATTCCAGTTGCACCTGGGAAAGAGTCTAGTGATGAGGAATTATCTCTCTACATGAAACACATGGATGATGCCATATATGTCTAGTGTTTCATGATATCAGCCATGCCTAATGAGCTCTTGAAGTAACATGAAAACATGTAAGTGTATAGCATGATGTCTAACCTTAAAGATCTCCACCAAGAGAAGGCGAGATAGGAGAGGTATGAGATCTCCAATGATTTGTTTACCACAATGCTTTGAGAGTCTATGCCAGTTGGGCCTCATGTAGTCAAGCTTATTGGCTTTATTGAACGCATGGACATCTTAGGGATTAAATTCCCAGATGAGTTGCGTACAGATCTCATCATATCATCACTTCCCAAGACCTTATCTAGCTTCATTGTCAACTATAACATGATCGGCAATGAGAAGAGTTTGTCGGAGCTTTTTACCTTGATTCTCCAGGTTGACAAGGACATGGGGTGTGACAAACCCGCAGTCCTTATAGTGAACAAGAAAAGGAAGGAAAAGGAAAAGGGGCCAAAGACTTATAAATGGTTTGAAGCCCCCAAGCATCGTCCCTCCAAGAAGGGGAAGATCCAGAGGCAGGGTAAGGAATGGGATGCGGTGTGTTTTTCATGTGACAAGCAGGGCTACTGGAAGAGGAACTGCACGCATAAGCATGGGGATGCTAAAGGTGCATTCGTTATCGAGTGCAATCTTTCTATTTCTACAAATTGGGTATTAGATACAGCTTGTGGGGCTCACATCTGTATTCAAATGCCAGAACCAAATAGATTTAGAACGATCGCCAGAGGATAGGTGGATCTTCGAGCTGCCAATGGCACAAGGATGGATGTGTTGGCTATTTGCGACTACCACCTCTCATTGATGACTGGGATGATTTTGGATTTACATAACTGTTATTTTGTGCCTATTGTTACCAAGAACATAATTTATGTATCTTGTTTGGATATGGTTGGATTTGTTTTTGAGTTCGGAAATAAGGGTTGTCTATTTTATAAGAACAACATATGTTATTGTATGAAACATTTGAATAATGGTTTGTATGTATTAAATTACGAAAACCAATTGTTGGCAATCGATAACGAAACAAACTCACATGACTCATACATCAACCAGTTGTGGCATCACTACCTTGGTCATGTAAATGAGAAGCGCTTGACAAATCTCTGTCAAGATGGCTTTTTAGACTCTACTGAGCTAGAACCACTTGATATATGTCACGCTTGTTTACAAGGTAAAATGACCAAGCCTCCTTTTGGTGGACAGGGTGAAAGGGCCACAGAGCTTCTAGGATTGGTACACATGGATGTATGTGGACCATTTCCAGTAGAAGATAGTGGTGGGTATTCTTACTTCATTACTTTTACTGATGATTTGAGTAGATACGGATTTGTCTACTTAATGAGGTATATGTCAGAATCCTTAGTGAAATTTAAGGAATTCAAGAATGAAGTAGAGAATCAACTTGGTGAGAAGATAAAGAATATTTGATCGGATCGAGGTGGAGAATATCCGAACCAAGAGTTCATCGATCTACTATGGGAGTCTGGGATTCAATCTCATCTCACTCCTCCTAATACACCATAGTGGAACGGTGTTAGTGAAAGGAGGAACTGCACCTTGTTGGACATGGTGAGGTCGATGATGAGTCATGCAGATCTTCCATTATCCTTTTGGGTATATGCATTACAAACTGCAGCATACACATTAAACTGAGTACCAACTAAGGAAAAAAATGGAATTCCCTCTGAGTTATGGAATGGAAAGAGACCCATTTTGTCACATACACATGTATGGGGATGCAAGGTGTTTGTTAAGGCCTTCTCGAGCAACAAACTAGCACCCATGGCCATGAAGTGTATCTTTATAGGATATTATAAGGAAATGAAATGATATTACCTATATAACCCCCAAGACAAGAAAGTGATTTTCTCCAGACAAGCCGTCTTTCTTGAGAGGGAGCACATCCTCAAAAGGGATAGTGGTAGTAAGATTGACTTCAACGAAGTTGATGCTCATGATACATAGGAGTTGGTACAGGAACAAGTTCCACATGTCCCCATGGAAGAGGTTCTAGAAACACCAGTACTGCGTAGGAGCTCAAGAGAGGTCAGGGAACTGGAGAGATTTGGTTTCCTAGTCACCGAGGATGGTGAATCATTATTGTTGGACAATGATGAACCTATATCCTACAAGGAAGAAGTAGAAATATCAGAAGCAACGATATGGCTAGAAGATATGAATTCTGGGATAGATTCCATGCATCAGAACCAAGTCTGGGTTCTGGTCGATGAGCCAGTTGATGTAAACCCTGTTGGATGCAAATGGGTATTCAAGAGAGAGCTGGACATGGAAGGTCAAGTTAGCACCTATAAAGATAGGCTAGTGGCTAAAGGATTCAGATAGAGTCAAGGAATTAACTATGATGAAATTTTCTCACCGGTGTCCATGTTTAAATCCACAAGAAACAACTTTCCATAGCAGCCTACCATGACTACGAGTTTTGGCAAATGGATGTCAAAATAACATTCCTTAATGGAAACCTTCAGGAAGATGTCTATATGACACAACCAGAAGGTTTTGTGACACCAGGTGAATCCAAATGGGTTTGTAAGTTGCAAAAATCCATTTATGTATTGAAGAAAGCATCCAGGTCATGGAACATTCGATTAGATGAAGCCATAAAAGAATTTGGATTCATTAAGAATGAATGTGAGCCATGTGTTTATAAGCGGTTTAATGGGAATGTGGTTGTTATCCTAGTAGTATATGTTGATGAAATATTGCTTATTGGAAATGACGTACCAGAAATATAGTCAGTTAAGGACTAGTTGAACAAGTGTTTCTCCATGAAAGACTTGGGATAAGCAGCCTACCTTCTAGGGATCAAGATAATTCGTGATAGATCCAAGAGGCTGCTTGGACTAAGTCAGGGTACATACACTGACCAGATACTAAAGAGATTTAGAATTGAACAATCCAAGAGGGGATTGGTTCCGGTGTCACATGGCCTACATCTTTCTAAGAAAATGTGTCCTCAGACACAACAAGAGAAGGATAGAATTGGAAAGATCCCATACGCTTCAGCTATAGGATCCATCATGTATGCCATGTTATGTACCAGGCTTGATGTTGCCTATGCACTGAGCATGGTAGGTAGATATCAAGAAGATCTCATAGAACAACATTGGACTACTTTTAAGACTATCCTTAAGTATCTGAGAAGAACTAAGGATATGTTCCTGGTGTATGGAGGAGATGAGGAGCTTGTCATCCGAGGGTATGCTGATGCTGGTTTTCCGACTGATTCGAATGATCTGAAGTCACAATCTAGATATGTTGTTTGTCTCAATGGAGGAGTTGTGAGCTGGAAGAGTTCAAAGCAGCCAGTTTTCTCTGATTCTATAGCGGAGTCCAAATATATAGAATCCTCTGATGCATCCAAGTAAGTCGTCTGGATTCATAACATTATCCAGGATCTTGATGTGGTGCCTAGCAGTAAAGATCCCATTATATTGTATTGTGATAATACTGCAGCGGTGGCTCTTTCAAAAGAACCAAGGTCACATCAACGGACAAAGCACATAATCCAGAAGTACCACCTCTTGAGGGATTTCTATCAAAGGGGTGATGTTTCAGTGAGCAGAGTGTCCATGGAAGAGAACATGGCAGACCCCATGACTAAAGGCATATCTCAGCCGAAACATGAATATCATTTGAGAGATAGCGGGATAAAGGTTGTTATAATTTGGCTCTAGTCCAAGTGGGAGTTTGTTGGAATTGGTGGTCTAGAACCAACTACTTTGTACTTTATTCATTAATAAAAGCCTTATCACATCTTGATTGTTCTTCTTCGTGACAATTCATGTGATAATGTCCTAGGGAGAGCTGTTGCATTAAAGGGTCATAGTGTATTCCTACTATGATGAGAACCCAGAAGTGCCATAACACTATTCCTGATTATATGTTATATGGTCAGATGATATTATTTAAGGAACAAAAATTATACAAGTCATTAGGGGTGAGGACTCATAAAACATTGAGGCACCTTCTCATGGTGTGCACCCTTGGTAATATCCAGGAGGATATTATGATAATGAGACCCGCCAATAGGAAATCCACATTTCATAGTGTCGTTGGATGTTCCTATCTGCGGATGTATGTATTGGTCCTTAGAATTTAAGATTATTATTAATGGGTATTAAAACTCACACACTTAGATGTATTGACGAAAACTGGGACGACACAATGTTCGCAGCAAGGCAGAATACGTTGGGTGCGTCACGAGTAATACTGCATTAAAAGATAATTTGAGAAAGGATTTGTCCCTTCTGTTCCATAACAGAAGTAGATATCTCAAGCCCTTTGATGGAATTGATATTGACTAAATAAATCCATGGCCATGGTAAGTATGGGCGAGTTCAATTCTGGGAAGTCAAAGAAAGAATAATCGAGCACATGGGTTGATGGCACTAGCATGCAACCCACTTGATTAGAGATATCGAGACAAAGGGATTATATTACACGGTAAGTGTTCGTAGGAGGTGACATGTCATTGTGGCGTCAACTTCTTTCTCTATGGGTTCCTTGGCATGTTGCTAGATGCTAACCTTGGACTTTAGGCAGGCTCCGCCTAATTCCATTGAGAAAGAGGCCTAGAGGGTTACACACTAAGTGTTTCCATGTATCTCAGTTAAATATTAATTTAACAAGTTAAATGAACCTTATTCCCGACTGTGGTTTAATAATTATTTAAGGATTCCTGATTGAATTTATTTCGACACTATTTATTCAAGAGAATATATTGTGGGTGAAATAATATATTTGTTAGCGAGTAATGAAGTTACATTTATTTTTGAAATAAATAGACATTACTCAAGGTCTAATAAATGTGGTGGAGAAAAATGGAAAAATAAAAGTACACGCTGTGTATATTAAATGTACATGCCGTGTAGTTTTATGGAAGACAAATACATGACGTGTATTAATTATTACACGCCGTGTGGTTTTCCAGTTGGGATTTTTGAGGATAAAATATTTTTTATTTAATTAAATGATATTAAATATAATACGTTGGGCGCATGTCAAGTAATAATTATAATCAACTATCATTATTATGACATGGGGTATTGTAAAGAAGTAAATCAAATGATTAAATACTTTTGGGTAATTAACTTATTTTATTATTCTAAGTATTATAAATCCCTATTACATTATTCTCATGAGATCGTGCCATTGTTGTGCATAGCGGTTTTTGGAAATACTCTTAAGACAAGAGAGAATTCTCTTTCCACCAAGAACGCTTTCAAGTGACAAGAGCGAGATCCTCCATCAGATCAAGGAGGTCGAAGGCGGACATCGCAAGTGAAAGTTCTTCTTCGCTAGCACCCAGAGATCCCTTTAGGCACGTCCAGATATACATGGAGCACGTGTGGATCCCCGCTAGAGGAATCCTATACTTGTATTCTACGATGCATTGACAGATCACATGATCTTTACTGGAGACTCCAACGAAGAAATAATTCCACCGAGGTAATTCTTATGAACTAATTAAATTAATTATAACCAGCATATGACGATCCTATCTCAATGGTTCAAAGACTCTTCTTTTATTTTTTGTTCTTCGTTATATTCCGTAGATCCAGCGTTTTATATCATGATGGATCTTGGATTTAATGTCGTTTAACGCTAAAATTAATATTGGGCTAACCCACCAATGTGCTTCTGCTGTGCCCGGAACCTACAAAAATATGAAAAGTTGAATTTTTGATGGAGGGAGTGCTTAAGGTATTCATCCCTCCCTCAGTTCCTAGATGTAGTGATGGTAATTCTAGTAAGGAAGTGGGGTAGAAACCTAGAAACTGATGATGACGGTCTTGGAATTAAAAGGCCCCATAATACATTATTGGCTTATTTTAGGCATAGAATTATGTTGTTCAATCAGTGTGGAAATCCAGGTCATAAAAATTCATCATGCCCATGTTCCAAATGGCTCGTCTATATTGGTGGGTTCCTAGGACACCTACAGCAGTTTTTCATGGATGTTTCCAAGAGGCAACATGGAGCTAGTTCAATGGAATAGAGTGTTGTTTAGGTCGATTTCAAGTTTCATTTTTTAGTGTCCCATTCTATTGTGGTGGTTGTTCCTCATGGTATCCAATTTTGTTTTGAAGTGTAAGGGGATGTTTTAGATCTCTAGAGAACACCTGTTTCAATGAAATTTTGTTCTTCTTCTAGAAATTCTGGATATTTTTTTCTATGTGGTGGCATGTTTGGTGTGTGCATATTATAAGACCATTTTTGGGTGAATGAATTTATTTAATAATGTTTGTTTCATACATCTGATTCTACCTATGGCAGAAAAGATGATTTAAACGTCAAGTCTCTGACCACACGTCTCATAGTGAAGCAATTCATGCAGTCAGGAAACTCTGAGGGGTGTGGGAAGATATGGAATAGCTCTTACCTCATCCATTATAGTGTGGAATATTTGAAGTTACTCATTGGTGTTCCCACCTTGTTGCTAAAAATTTTAACCTTATCATAGTTATTACGGGCCTTTTCTAGTTTGTTTCTAATGGAGGGGAGCCTGTTCCAGCCTCCCATGATAAGAATGTAGATGACTTTTGGAGGAGGTGAAATTAAAGGTTCCTTATCATTAAAATCATTTAATTTTGAAATCTTCTATGTTTGGGAGAACATTATATTTTTGGAGTGAGCTTAATGATATTGTTTGAGGAATGGTTATAAACGATGTGTTTTGAGTTTCATATAGATTCTTGAGAAGTGGTTTCTTTTTTTCATCAGGCAAGAGGCATGATTTTTGGATCATAGCGGTTGATATCTATTGCTCGAGAGGTTGGACCATGTTAATTTTAAGATTATTAGTCTTTGATCGATCAACTATAATATTTTCTGGCTTTCTGAGGGTAGAAAGCATTATGGTTGGAGAATTTTTCACACCCGAGTTTTTGTTTTCACCCTTGGTTTTGTTTCCTTATTAGATACTGGTTTTCCTCTCAGGTTCAAGGTGTGAAGGGGTTTGAGATTTGGTGTTTTTTTTCTATTTTTATCCTTTGGTTATTCCTATGCTTATTTATGATTTCTTTGAGAAAAGTTGAGTTTTTGGGCTTGGTAGTATCTTAAACTCGGTTGGCCCATGTTTTGGTAAATAGTACAGCTCAGTCGAGGTAACAGTGCAGAAGGTGTTGGAAATTGGATAGAAGATACTACACTTTTTGTTCATGTTAAGTAAAACCATGTGGTATAGCCATATAGTTGATCCCTCTTGGGATGTAGCTATCAAAAAGTTGGCAAACAGTTTTTTATACCATGCATCCAAACCATGTGAGTTTCCAAGATCTATAATTTCATGAAATTTCAACTTTTCCCTCTTATGATTTATAACAAAAAAACACCTCCTTCTCCCCTATCCTAGTTCATACAACCCATATGATACCCTTCCTTTTTATCCAAACCTCTAATTTTCTCCTACGGTGTGGATCTAGTATATCTTTAATGTTTTGGGTTAACATTTCAAGGTAATCACCCTCATCTCATCTCCCTATTCCACTTTCTCTAATTTTCCCTTGGGATATTTTCCTCTTGTGGTCATGTGGACCTAGGGTTTTTGTTTCCCTTCATTTATGTTGGGGTTTTTGTTTGTTTAGGGTTCCTATTCATAGTTATTGGCTCTTGGAACCATATTGGTTTGATTGTGGTCATGTTTTGTCACGTTTTCAAGGATTTGAGGTAGGTTTCCATTGGAATTACCCTTTTTAAAATTAATAATATTTTATTTCATGCCTTTCACAACACCATTATATTGTAATCATTGATGAGTGACCTTTGAAATTTTTTTTTGTGTGAAAATGGTGTTTTATGCCTTATTATATGATAAATAGATTTTTTTGTTAAATATTGCACACCCAAGTGTTCTATTAAATGCCTTGTTGTAATTTGAATATGATATTTGATATCTGAAGCATGTTTCATCTTCATAAATATATGTTTCACATGTGAAATGATGATTTAGGATCATTTAATTGGTTCTCGAAGTGGTTTGGGGTTTAAAGTAAATGTTTATTTGGATTTAAAGAATGATTTGACATGTGATGGTGATAAAGGTCCCATTTGGAATCTTATTAAATATGTATTTTTCAAGAAAGTGTTATGTGAAAACTTTGTGACCCATTTAAATTGAATGATATATGAGATCCTCAGTGTGGAAAACATTGTGATCTAAAAATTAAATTGAAATATTTTGATCCTCGGAGTGACTTGGGTGATGAGGATTGTTTGTGTTATTATATGTGTGTATATTATTGGATGCTCAGTTGGTATCTATCAAATTACCCTCTTCTATACTCCAGATATGAAGAACCTAGCATGGGTATTGAATTTTCTGGGAATGATTGCAGCACTAGCCAGATTAGACACTAGATAGTGGACCATAGATGGGGGGATATTTGTTCTTATTTTTATGGGATTGTTCCCCTCAGTCCTTACCAGGTAGGTTTTATTTGGTAATGTGGGAATTACTTTTTTCATTGGGTGAGGCATTCTTTCCTAGATGAGTCAATATGTATGGTGTGTTCTTTATTATCCACGAGCTCCTAAGTTCCTCCCATGTACACTAGTACTTAGTAACTTGTGATGAATGTTTCAGTTACACCACTGTTTGGCTACTCCTATGTGATATATTTCCATTTACCTTATATCTTTTTTGATGTTCTTTTTACCTTTGAGTAGTATGACTTTTTTCTAAAAATGATAAATGGGATTTCCAGTATTCATGTAAATCATTTTCACATTGAAATTTTATATGTCATCATGTTCTAGTTTTGAACTAAAATAATAAATTTCTTTATTGAAAATGTAAATAGTTGTTTCTTGGAAATGAAAATTCCAATGGAATGTGACATGATTTTAAATGTAAAATGTGTGTGAAATACCTAGTTTTGTAAATTGTACTTCAATCATGAAGTAGATTTTTCTTTTATTTCAATGGAAGTGAATTGGGAATAGATTGTTTAGTAATGCCTACTGATTTTTAATACTCACACAGACAGTTATTTGTTGTTTTTAGCCATTGGTGCAGGTTTTCAGCATCAGTTTGATCGTTGTGGGTGATAGTTGGTCTTGTTACTAGAGAGTGACACTTGGGGTACATCAGGTAATTTTGGCCATCTTGTTTAGTCATTTTGGTTATTAATTTTTTTCTTCACTATTCATATTCTAGTATAAAAACTATCCAGTTCAGTTTATTTATGTATTGGTTTGTTTTTTTACCCTTACATTGTTTAATTTATTCTTCTAATTTTTTTAAAAATCCTTCTTTTTGCTAACACTATTAATGTCTGGAACTAGTTGCCAACTCATTGGGATTAGGAACTCCCTTCAAGATGTGTTGCAGATTGGCTTGGGTGACCAGTTCGGGGTCGACCTAGGTTGGGTCCTAACATATGTACATTATATAAAATAAATCATGGTGTGTAACAATAATTATGTCTTGAATAATTGAAACATGGGCTATTAAATGCCTTGTAAATTTTATAACATTAGAATTGGCATCTCATGAAATGGTTAATTTCAAAGGAAAATTAAATAGCATGATCAATTATTTATTTATGTTATAGTATCTTAATATGAAGAATATACAAAATATAAAAGTAATTAGGTGTATAATAATTGATATGTCTCAAGGAGACTATATTGAGATGAATATTCATTACAAACATAGTGTCTTTGAAGTAATAATTTAATCAATGATGTTACTATGTGTGAAAAATTTTAAACCAACAAAACGAGTGTGAAATAAATATAATACAATAATAGGTCATTTCACACATATTCAACTCATAAGAAAGTCAATGATGTCTAAGAAAAACACAATGAATGGAAATTGAGTTAATAAACCCAATACCTTATGTCCAAACATGCTAAGTATATCATTTAAATATTTTATGATAAAAATATATTAACTATTTATTTTTCTAATAAAAATATGTAGATTTACTAATTTATGATAAAAAATATTTTACTTATTCAAATGAAATATTTAATTACTTTACTGGTTAATTCCATGTTGAGTGTTTTGAGGTCGTTCAGTTCATAATTTTAAAGTTAATTCAGTATATTTTTCATGGTGAAAGTGTCCATGGTTCCCTAATTTATATAAAAATAATCCTGATATAATTATTATTTTCATATATTAAATACATTTTTATAACCATAAATGAAATTCTTAGATGAATAGTGAATCATGATGCTTTTAGGAGGTCGAAATACACATGTACGCAAAAGAGACATTACCATTTTCCAATGAATGGAATGGTAAAAAACTAGGTGATATATTATATTTATATAATTTTACATAATTAATAAATATAATATATACATATTAAATCCTTTATTATAAATATCCATCGGAGGTGGTAATGGAAAATGAAACTCATCGCTTCATGGAGATGGTATTCCACATGTACGTACGAATGATGTTTTTGTTCCCCATTAGATGAAAAAAGAGATGGAAAAGGATAAAAATTAACATAATAAAATATCAGTATATTTACATAATTATTTTATTATAGTGGAATGATTAGGATAGATTTATTTTAGTTAAAAGGAGAATTATAATTAAACCATTCAATTAAGGTGATTTTCTCCTCTTTAATGAACATCCTTTGGATCTCTCTTCAAGGATAATAAGTACGATCTTATAAAAAGATATGAACCACCAAAATGTGTATAATGAAGATAATAATTTTTTTTCAATTTTTTGGAGATATGTTGCACTATAAGTGTCAGGTAGGGAGGGGTGGTGGGGTCCATATATATAATATAGGATAGAGGTATCCATTAATTTACATTATTTATTAAATTGATTTAAACTAATTTTAATGTTCATGAACCTAATAAAATATATTTTCAAATTTTAATGGATATAATTATAAATTATCTCATCAAATAAAATTTATAAAATTTTATGCAATGCTTTAACCCATATATCTTAGTTTTAACCCCTTGTTAACAATCTTTATGATTACCATGATATCAAAGTCTTTTACTCATTAGGGGTCAAGAAAGTTACTATAAAAGGAAAATTTTCCAATAAGTGTAAAGTTGTTTTAATTTTCAAATATTTTACATTAATAGGTAAAAAAATTATTATTTTTATATAATTTAATAAAATATCAAATAACATGAAATAACATTAATTTCATATTCAAGACAATTCAAAACATTAAATATAAAAAAATATCTACATTGTAATTTGGTTCAAATATGAACATTTAAAACATTAATAATAAAATATATTTATCCATAAATTTATTTTACCACCATTAATTTAAAAAATTATATTACAATGTATTTTTTTAAAATAATTTATATGGTTTTTCAACTGCTTGAACAAGCACTATTTTGGAAATGCATAAGCATTTAAAGTAATTTTTCCATCACTAAATAATTTTAAAAAAACAGGATATAAATATTATTTAACATTTAAAATATATATTTATATCCTACCACTAGATCCTTTTATCCCAATGAAAAAATATTAGAGTTATTAAAACAAAAAAGTGTATTTTTTATTTATACATTACATAAAATATTATTAAGGTAATTATAAATGAAAACTGGAACCAATTAAACATATCATCAAATATTGGGTGAGAATGTAAAAAATAAACTCATCCAAAAAAAATAATTTCGTTGTTATATCATTATTTAAATCCTTCTCATATCATTTTAAACCACATTTCTCTGATTTACCCATAACAAGGGGACCAATATTTACCACATTTATTATTCATACTAATAAAATATAAAGTTAAAATATTTACCAAATTTGGAAATGATGATTTATAATATGGAATAAATATTTTCAAATTAAATCCCTAAATGGTAAGAAATTAATTTTCATATAATCCTGTAAAACGCGTTGAAAAATGGTATATAAAAAATAATTTTAATTATAAAAAAAATTCATGTTAAAATTAAAATATTGTAAAATAAAATTATATAAATTTTACTATTTTTAATCAAATAGAAATAATGAAATTTTAAAATAAATTCAAAACAAAATGGAACTTTTTAAATAAATAAATGGAAAAGGAAAATTTTGGTAAAATTATTATTTTTACAAAACTCCATGAGAAATTTTTCTTCTCAAACAAATCATAAAATTTCACCATAATAATTGTTTTGTGTGATGATTTCAAAAATATATCATATTTATATCATATAATTTATATATTTTGAACATTTTAATTATAAAAATTTCTCACCAAAAACAAGAAAAACTATTTCTAATAAAAATATTTTTGTGGCAGAAAATGACTTTATTAAAAATTTAGTTCTTATTTCATTATAATTAATCACTAAATTTTAATTCATTATTAATAGTATAAATATATTTCATGATGTGGTAACATAATTCCATATTCAAAAATTCAATAAAAATTTATAATGGCCATATTTAAAATAGTATTATTTCATGGTTCATTGAAGCTTGGTGTTTCATGTCATATATGCTATCAAACATAATATTCTTTTAAAATATTAATGTATTATAGGATGGAAAATAACAAACTCTTGGTCATGTGATGATCTATCATTTAAAGTAGAGGTATTAAGTCACCCTAATTACGGATTAAATAAATATATGTCCCCTATATAGAAGGCCAGTGGGATGCTTCACCCAAATAGAGGGAAGGGAGGAGTGGTCTCCGTTATATGGGTGTGCATGGAATGAATGACCTTCATATCCATAATAGAGTAATGGTTACCCATATATAGGTGTCAGTGGAGTGGTATCTCTTATATAAGTTATGGCTTACTATCTCCATTATATGACTATGAGGATATTGGTCACCCCTGTGTGGATATAAGTGAAGTGGTATCCATTGTATGGATTGACGTGAATGGTCATCATTATATTTATTTAGGAGAAGTGGTCATCAATGTATGGGTTTAGGTAATGTTTCCTCACATATATGTCATGGGGAAAATTTTATCAATTATATGAATTTGGGTGATGTATTCTCCGTTGTGGTAGATTCCTTGAAGGGTGTGGAGTGAATTTTTCCTTCATACACTGTTCCCTAAAGGGGTCAAGAGCACAGTCCTAAAGTATGGTAAAATAGGGGGTTCATCACCCTTGAGTAATAGAAATATGGTAAATATGGTCTTTAAAAATGGTTTTACTTTGGATGAATCAGTCACCCCTCCCTTATTTTAATTATCCTATTTCATAAGCTTCATAGGCTACCTAGATATGAAAGGGTGACCCGGGAAAAGGGATATTTGAGTGTCGCTGCATCTTTTATAATTTTGTAAATAGGTACCATAGGGGTCTATTTATAGGTAAAATATAGAACTATGGTTAATGGAATATAGGAATGCAAGTAGGTGTATTAATTGTTTTAATAGGGTGCCCATATAGGAGCCTATGTGGGGGAACCAGAGCGACGAAGTAAGAGAACTTGGTTTTGAGCTCTAGGGAAGTAATGGCTGACCATTATATCCTAAGTGTGAGCACCAAGGTAAATGGGGGATGAGTTTCAATGCATTACCTAAATTTTTGGGGTGTTATACCTTAATTGTATACATATATTTGTGAGAGAGAGAGAGAGAGAATGTAAACTTGCATATGATGTAGTATATGGACATTAATATAGATATATATAGGTTTAATTGATATCATGTCAGATCCCTGTTCAGATTTAATAGCATTAAAATTTTTCTACAGGCTATTCTTTTCTTACAATTATGAATTCGTTAATTCATATTTATTTTCAATACTAAATATGCGTTTTTGAAGAATTAAAAATTCATTTTTAGTCTTGTGAATGAGAATCATATTTATGAGACATTAAGGCATAACCCAAATGTGTTATTGAGGATTTATAAGAGAGATTCAGGTTTTATTTTCACAATATTTTTCATATGATGTAATATGTAGTGAATATATATAATATATTTTCTAAAATAAATTTCTTAAGATATCCAAGAGGTGTCTACTATATAGTTTTAATCATTATTACATATGATTTGATATATGGTGAAAGCGTGTTATTTCTATAGGAAATTTGAGCATCTGTAATATTATTGGTAATATTCTCTAAAATTCTAAGCCAGGCATGGTAGTTTAATCAATTCCATGGTCTATCCATATTTTAAATATGATATAGTGTAAAAACTATTTCATTTTTGTTTTATATAATATTAATGTATAGTATTATGATGCTCAGTTTGATCACCATCATCCATATCAGTTGTCATAGATTATTTCATGTTATATGATGAAGATTAAATTTTACATTTCATGTTATCTTTTAAAAATTAAATTTTTATCTAGAGGTATGAATAAAAAGATTTAATGATTTTAAACAATTATAGAATATTTCGAAACACAAAATTGATATATTTACAAAAAAATTATTTTTAGTGGTATATATAAATTGGTTTCTCCTCGTAAAATTTTATTGAATTCCATTGTGCAAAAATTCTAGTTTAAATCGTCATATAAAATTATATCTAACTTGCATTTCTCTCTTAACTCTAATCCTTTGTTTCTAATAGACCATGGATTTAGATATATATGTCCCATGCTCTAGTAGATTTTTTCTATTTTTCGATACCTCTAGTGGATGTATTTTTCTAAAACTACTCTATGATCCCAATAAAATTCATGGGAACATATTTGACATCCCAAATCAACTACTATAAATATAGTTATTGTTATTGTTCATTATTTATATTTATTACAAAGGTATAAATAGATTCTGGGTTTAATAGGGGTTGGGTATGTAATTATGCAATGTTCTATATGTTATACATAACTCAAAAAACCAACTTGTTGAACCTTTAATGACCAAGGTGGTTTAATAGTGTCTAACATCAATAAATATTTCTAAAATACATAGTTTTCATAACATAACTAGTTACCGATAGTGATTATATTAATGTTTTCCTTGATTAGCTGACCAATTGACCATGTTCAAATTTAAAGGGTTCAAATTTTCATGGATTGAGGACTATAAATAATTTTTTAATGAATTTATAAAGATACTAATTAATTCACCAATATTATCTTTTGTTATAATGAAGGAAGGATTTTTTATATTCAGTGATGCCTAAAATAAATTATTACTAATCATAATTTTATAAAATAATTTATTTTTTGTGTATACATCATATAAATTAAATACAAGTGAAAAAATTGTCCAACTCATTGTCTAGAGTTGATTGTATTAATACTTTCATTGAATATATGGAGACACAATCAGTTTGGTGAAATATTTTAAATATATAATTATCATATGAGTTTTAAGAAAATATTTGTTGAGAAATATCTCATCCTAGGGAATAGTATATTGTTGGAACTACTCAAGGACTATGATTGCGTAATAAAATACCATCTTTGGAAGGAAAACAATATGGAAGATGCCTTGACAAGGTGTGATGAAGGATATTTATGCATGATAATTATGAAAAAGGATCTAATATTTCTAAATATAGTAAATATTGACATAAATTTTTTTATTGAAAGTTAAAAAAATTTATTTTTCCAAATAAATGGCCAACCATAATTAATAGAAAATAAATATATGAGTTTATAACATTATAAGAGGATCTAAAAAGAAATAAAAATCTGTAGAAGATGGGAAATTATTATACATCATCTATAAAGACATAGTTTTTATGTTTGTGAATTGATTTTTTATACCATTAGAACCTGATCTAGATAATGATTTATTTGATGAATCCCAATGATCACATTTCTTTGTACAACATTATAGAACAAAGATGTATATGGAACACAAAGAACATTTTTTTTTGATATAATGAAGTGGTAAATCAATGGATATGTTTCAAGAAACATTATATATAAAAAATTAAAGGATGAGATAAAACTTCTAAAAGGTTTCCCGAAACGTATCACAATATTAATATGGAATTTGGATAATATGAAAATGAATTATTGCACTTGACTTTCTAAGACATCAAAGACAATGATAAAATATGAGTTATCATGGATTTATCTAAAAATATTTCCCATTTGTTATTAATAATGGAATATTCCTCTTAAATTAATTGAAAATTGTCATATTAATGAACATTTGATTCTTCATGGTGCACCTTTATCAATTTTATCTGATCATGAACCTCATTTCACAATATAAATTAAATGTAGTATTTAGAATTATTTAAACTCTGGATTTCATTTGATCACTAATTATCATACATTAACAAATAGAATGACTAAAGGATTATTTAAAAATTAAAGGAAATGATGAGGATAAGGTCATTTGTCTTCAAAGGAACTTGGAATAAGTAAAAACCATTTTTATAATTAATATACAATAATCGTGTTCCCTTCAGTTTTCAAATGGAACTCACTAAACATTTTCGTCACAAAATAATTTATACTCCAATAAAATGGGGTGAATTTAAGAATATAAAACTAGTTTTTTCACATGTATATTAGATGATGATTGTGAAAGTGAGTGTTATCACTAAATATATCAAGATAAATTAAAGTAGAAAAAAATAAATATATAATCAATGAAAGGACTTAGATTTTCAATTAGGGGTCCATGTATTCATAACGTTATCCCCATAGATGTGATTTATACAATTTTGTAAAATATGGAATCTAAATCCAAGTTACTGTGGACCTTTCAATATTTTGGAATGAGTTTTGGATATTTCTTATCATTTGAAAATGACACCCTATCTATCTAAATTACTTGATGTCTTCCATGTGTCATTTTCTAATATGTACATTCTAGAATAAATGTATGAAATCAATTCTAAAGAAATACAATTGGAGATTGAATTATTATTTGATGAAGAGACTATAATGATTCTTTAGATAATATATATAATGTTTTGTAATAAAAAAACTCATCTGATTAAGATATAAAGGAGGAATCATATGTCACAGGAAGCATTGTGTGTGCATGAGGATGCAATGGCGAAAAATTAACCACAATTTTACATGTATGAATGAATACACCAAACATTGTTTTTGAAATTATTTAGTTTGGGAAAATATAGGAGTATATATTATAATATAAATATTTAATTACAATATATATCATTTTATTTCATCTTAGTAGTACAACACAACTAGAGAGTTACAATAACTAGAATAAATGTTACTATTAATATATAAAATCACATATTAACGGTAAATATACTTAATAAAATAAAATATTGTATTCGAGGAGAACAATAATAAGTAAAAATCATAATTTTAATTTGAAATTATACTTCATTGTTTTCTTTAAGAATTATCGCACATCCATGTAACACTATAAAAATAAAACACATTAACAGAAATATGAATGAATTTTTTTATATAGAGAAGCTTAGGAAAAACAAAATTGAATTAAATGAGTATGTAATAAGATCTATTTATTGGAATTACAAGTTATATATGTGTTTTTTGGAATAATATCTAGGAATTGGGATAGTTTTGGACATTAGAACAAAAACTAACCACTGGAAATAGTAAAATACTTAATAATAAATATTAATTTTAATAAAATAAGTAATCAAATTTTCAAAATATAATAATATGATTCTTAAACTCATATAACTCAAATTATGAATAAGTGTACATTTTTAATAAATTATTTTTCAATATATTTCGTAAAATCATTAAATTTAATGTCAATATTTAAATATAATAATTAATTAATTTAGAAATTTACTTTGATAAAACAATCATAAATTTTTTAATAATCATGTCCAAATTATCTTAGGTTGTTTTTTTTTATTTTTTTTAAAAAGATGGATGTTAGAAAAATACAAATAATATAGTACTTGTGTATATCATAGATTTATTGACATCCAAATTATGTTAAAAATAACTTAAAAATTTCTAAAAATCATGAATTAAATTTTATATTATGGGTATAATAATTATTTTAAAAATAAAAAACTCATGTTCCTAACATATAAATGAATTTTTAAATTCTAAAATATATTTTTTTAATAAAAACTACCAATGATTCTTTACTTCGAATTAAATATATAAATAATATCATTTTTTTAATTGAGTAATTAAATGTAACCAAAATATATAATATTATGTTAAATAGTATTATTTTTCATATGAATCAAAACTGTTCAAAGTATTGTTCAAAAATAATAAATTAATCAATATTTTAATAAACTAACTTCCAATTCACCAATTAAAACACCCATCCTTAACTCAATCCTATTAATTTTTAAAAAAACTACTCTAACCTATGATATCCTAAAATACCCCTCAAAACCTTATTCACAATGTTTGTGAATTAATTTTCTAACTAAAATCCATTTAATGAATCCTTCAGTGGTTTTCTAAAAGAGGAATCACAAAGGCTAGGTATCAACATTCTATCAATAATCATTTATTTTAAAACATCTCTTATCCCCAGATATATATCTATGTTAAAACCCTAATAAAATAAAATAATAAGAATATTTATAATCCAATATAACTATGAAATCTAAATATTTAATTCCTTTCATCTCTTGATTATTAAAAAAACCCTTGTTCACACAATGGTCGGTTCATACAACTTAGCGGAATGATGAAGCATTCTATTAAAATATATTAAAAATATTTTTTAAATGATAATTAAAATATTATTAGGATATTAGTAACTAATTTAATTCATTTTATAGATATTTAATTATAATATATACTGAGAATATAAATATCATAAATAAATGACTATAGGAATCTAAACCACTCAAAACGAGCGAACAACAACATAGTTCATATTTTCCAAAAATTACCCACTATATATTGTTCATGATACATATATACTAGTAGTATTAAATCAATATCCATAAAATTACACTTCTATTGATTATGGAACCATTTTTTAATGACCAGAGACCATTTTCATTATTCTGATGCGATGTTGAAATTATTGATAGAAAAAACTAAAAATGATCAATGTGGGATGGTTCATATTGTATAAGAGTGATATGTTAAAATAAATGAGTTATAATATGGGAAATAAGAGTTAATAATTTTAATAATTCAATAATTAACATATGAAGTTCTAGTATTCAATGGGTTATAGGAGCATCCATACATGTCTGGACTCGAGGTAATGTTTTCTCTTCCAAATCAGTAATTTATGCATGTATTTTTTTTATTTCATATATTATCCTTTATATCTCATCAAAAATATATTAATGTATAAATTACATTTTTTCACTTATTTTTTAGTTTTTAATTATTTCATTACCAACTAATTAGTTTATATATCACACATTATGTTTCCAAAAAGGGGACTCTCCAATTCCTTCTCTTTATTGGGGTGATGTTCTCTGACACACTCTATTCCTCTCTTAAAAATAAATATTCCTTATATGTCAATATTATTTATATGATGGTTTTATTTTATATATTTTTAATCATTTATATTCATAAAAATGTATTCCTTTTACATTATATGATGTGACCACACTAATATTGACAATACCTATTCCCATAATATCAACATTTTAATTTATGTATTAGTTTCTTTTTTATATATGTAGTTACATAAGGAATATTTTTTCTATTATTTCTCATCCATTTTTTCTTTTCATTTCATTAATTCATTTCACTTAGTATGTGTTGGTTAGGGATCAGAATTATATCACCCCTCAATGCATCGATTGATGTAATGAGATAAACTAGTTTGGGAATTTGGTGTATATTTGTCAATTTATATAATATGTCTTGAAAAAAGGAATCTAATACATGGTAATGATGTTTATAATTTTAAGTTCTATTATTATCACTTATATTATTATTATCCTTATGATTATTTATTTCTATTTTTATGTATATAGTATTTTTTGTATTTATTTATATAGATTATTTTTTGTGTGTTGATTCATATTATATAATACATTTAGTTATTATTCCATGTTAGCTTCTAATCTAGACTTACTCTTATTGATTTTTTCACCTAACACATTTTTCTTATTTTCGTATTTCACTAGGATTCCATGAGTAATTTCACATATGATATAAGGATAGGAAATGACAAAGTAATAAATCTGTAAGTGTTTTTAAGATATATTTTATATTGCAATATAACATAAAGACCATGTATGTATCCAATATATTAACACTACTAACCATTAATATCCTTTTTATTATGATCTCTATATTATTTTTTTAATGAAATAAATAACTATAATTCCCTAGTAAACAAACCACACTCAATAACCTTGGTCAAGGATGGTATATGACATCAAGCACAAATATTTCTATAAAAAAGGCTAATGATTAGAGGTGAGGGAATAATTCCTACAATGTGGAGATTATTATCTATAATTAGATTTCTATAACAGTTAAAATTACTATAAACATATCTTTAATATACATCAATTTATTCATAATCAGTAAAATGTAATAATAAGAGAAATAACATACCAAATTTATATTGGAATACAACACTAATCACTCATTGGATAGATCAAATAATTTTTTAAAAAAAACTGAGAAAATACACCCACACCCTATTGACATTCGTAAGCCTAAACAATCCAGTCTCAAATAATCATCACGATTCTCAAACTCAATCCATAACACATTTCATTCCTTGGCCTAAAAGAAACTATAAGGATCACATTCTCACTTCAGTTCTCTTGTATGGGGTGAGCATATAACTATGCAGGGTCTCACCAACTTCACATAATATATTCCATCATATTCATTTGTATTCATGAGCAAATTAAAAGTATAAATAATTATGATAATCATTTTTTTATGTGATAACTAGGTCACCATGACACCAAATGAGGTACACATGATTTTCTTTCCATTGTGTGCTGACCTGGCCTACATGGTTCTCCTCCTACCAAATTAAGTTTCATTATGGAATATCATCACATCAATCCCATAACCTAGAGTAAAAGGTATGGTATCTACCAAGTCCTAACCACTACTGAAAGGGATGTGGTATGGTACGTCATCCAAGTCATGTATCCTCCCTGATGAATAGAGTGAGGTTTTTGTAATGCCCGGAAATCCACCTCATCACTCAAAGTGTCTCCCATAATATAATTCCAGACCCATTAACATATTACTCAAGTTAGGTTTCAACAATAATATTTCACACTACACCACAATAAGACCAACCATCTCACTAAATAATGTCTACTACTCTGGCCATTTCCTTCTCACTCAATACTATCAACTATCTCCACCATTTCATTCTTAATCATGGAATAGTCCATGGAAATCTTTCTAACATAATATGAAGAAAACTAATCTCAATTAATTCTTTATAACTGATGTTATTCACAAATACCATATAAACCTCGGATCCCATCTCACTCAGGGAGATTCTCACAAAACCATCTGACTCTTAGGAAGTTCATGAGTCATGGTCCATTCACCAATCCACACCAGAGACTAGATCATATCATAGGAACATGTATCCATTAAAAACTAATCAGATATCCAACCACACAACTCACAATCTCATCAACAGGGAGTTAATTTCTCTAGACATATCCCCTCATCTCTAATCAATAGAACCAAATCACATCTATCACCCCCCCCCCCCTGTGGAACATGCATCCTATAGAGACATCCATTCAATATCCTCAGTTGGTAGATAATAATTCACATCCAATACCCACTTATAATCCCAGATACAAGTCCTTATTTACATGGAATGAACTATTCAAATGTCTTATCTGACACCTCTTAAGGTAGATATCTTAACCCTCCAACCAAAGGAAGACCCTATATATCACACACATCGAGTCCTTCATGGATTATCCTATTTTTCAAGCACCATATATCTACTAAATCCCTTGGAGGGACTTTTGGATCACCCAAGAGATGTGTTTTCATCACTCTAATCTTAACTCGGACTCAAGCCTATGATTCCTACCCACTATCTGGGGGAATGCGGCCAAGGATATCTCACAAAACCACTCATACCTCACGACATGTCCAAGTACACATTCCATCATAACATGAAGAATCACCACTTATAGGTATATCCTCTGGGGGATACCAATTTACATATGTTCTAAAAAGGACTTATTCCAACTATTGGAAGCCTATAACCATCATTTTTTCTACTCAAGTCACCCTTAGTAACTAATCCCCATACCAGAACCCATGTAATTAGGTAGGAATGTAGGCTTGTAAGTAAACATTCATATGTGTTTGTATCATAGGGTCTACTTACCTTGAACATGGAGTTACCATCCTTATAATGATCTGTACCACCTCATCCAATCTCGTACATGCATTTTACAAGATTTTTCCACCATATAATCTCTCATCTCACATTATACAACAAAAATAATAAATTATAACCATTTATAATTAGTTATAAAAATTAAAATAATGAATCATAACAGATGAAAAACTCACTTATAGTCATCACATCACTAAAACCTTAACCGACCACACTTTGAGGGTCTATGGAATACCCCTTAAACCACCCTAGTAAAAATTATATCAACATGATATCGTTCAATTGTTAATTTCAACAAATTTTAATGAAAACATTAAATATATTATCTTAGTGACATAACTTTGATGAAAAAATACATATTGAAATTATATTTCAAATACATCCTCCCACCATGCATGGTAAAATCACCATAGATTAATGTTTATTTCACCATGATCTGATGAAATAATCCTCAAACCCCTAACTCAAAAACCACCCAAATAAATAGCCAAAAAAGTGTAAGAATAATGTATAAAGGAATATAAAAATTTCACCATTCATGATATGAAAAACTACCCAATGAATATATTCCATTATAAGGGACCGATGGAGGAGATGGGAGGGGGATATTCGGTTGAACTGAAACCACCAATAACTTATTTCTCCTAAAAATCAATGGATCTGATTGGTAATTCAAAATTCAAAAATATATAAAAAACATAACCCTATAGGGACACTGTAGTGTGGCCACCAGGAAATATAGAATATCACCACAGATCTAGGATTCCCCACAACGTAGCCCTCATAGGAGCGATGTAGTCAGTCCCCAAAGGGTAAGGGGATTATCCCCACAACCCCCCTCTATGGTAGATCCCCATGAGGTTGCTTTGTGGTTTCCCTCGATAAGGGCCATGCTATGGAGTGGCCCACAGATTTTAGTGTAAACCACCCCCATGGGGAATCCCAATATGTCTAACTCCTGATCACCCTCTTGGAAGAAACCCTAGGGCTGTAGTAGTTTGATATCCTACCACACCACAATGGTATTCCTGTCTAGTCACGGACATTCTCTCCACCCCCATGGTGACACCATAGCATAACTCCATCCTCCACAATCAAGTGACCATCTACCAACATAAAAACTACCACACACAAGTAATTCTATAACACCAATATTTTTTTCAATGGTCAATCCCATGTATCTGAAATTTCATCGAAGGGTCTCTCTGACCCTTCTCCAACATCCAACAAGGAACCCAAACCACAAAATGATTCTCAATCCACATTGAAAACATCTCTTATAAATATTTGAATTCTTTTATTCCTGATATGAATTCTAATTCATGGAATATCCCTCGCATTGAAACTAAAATCCTAACTCCCACTCAAAATAATGACTCGTAAAATTTCATGTAAATTTCAATCTACCCAAAATAAGAATTTTTATCCTTAAGAAGAATTGGGTAAAACAATGACAAATAATCTGAAATACCTTGTTTATTATTTCACATCCAATTTTTCATGTTCTAGCTCATAATTCCAAAGTTGATTTTGAGAAATTCTAAACCCCATAGTACATTATTCAGTAAGGACTGAGTTACCAACTCACCACTATTCTAATATAAATATGGATTTCACCTACATCCATATCTCTTAAGTAATTAATGAACCTTAAAATAATTAATATTGAGTCTTACAGTTCTCCCATACATAAGACTCTTCTCATAATTAATAATTCCATTTCATGATTCTACCCACCATAAGAATCCATTTTTTATAAGAGATTCAGATTTCTTGTGGTTTAACATCATTTTTCATGTCGCTTACACCTCTATATTAGATTTCATTAAAAAGAATATTTTTTCTTCCTCTTACTAACCTGTATCAAAAATTCATGGCCCCACCTATTGTTGCATCATCACACCACAATAATCTATCATGATTCCATAAATTCTATAGGCCATTAGTGTAATACTATGGTTGGATCATTAGTCGCATGATCTGGCCATCATGATCTAACCTTGATCGTTGGTGCACCTTTGATAAAAAATTATCTCAGACAACCTCAACTCCTTCTTGATCCCTATGGAATGATATTGACTCAGACAAACACCATATCCTCATATGAATTTTGGTATTCTCTAAAGAAATAAATATCATCAAATCATAAATTAAATCAACATCATGGTTCTATCTCGAGTTTATATTTAACGATTTCTCCCCAACCATAAAATATAAACATAGGGATTACACTCCAATGGTAAAAATAATTCTACTCACTATAGGTGTATCCTTATCATTCCAAATAATAAAAGACCTATAATCCATATATTACTGCACATAATAACTAAATGTGGCATGCCCAGTCAACCCCAATCCCCAATATGAAACACAAACTATCATACATTACCATCTCACATATAACCCCATCCTCATAGTTTGATAATCCACTAAAAATGAGGACAACTCCCCCGGAAATAAATCATTTTCCCATAGCCATATGACTTATGATACAGCACGCCATGATTGTTGTCCCAAATGATTCCCAACACCACATGCGGGTTGCTCTTCTTGAGACATGGTCATCCACCTATCAACCACTAATACATCATATACATACAAATACTATAGGTCTCTATATAATAAAATCATCTCATTCATCATATCTATGTAATCCCACCTTTTTATGACATAAACTTATCATTACATAGTACAAAACATAAGATCTTTTAATGTTTATTTTCTTAGAAATGAGTTACATAATAAATAAAAAATTAAAACATTAGACTAAAAAATGTGAAAGGATCAATCATTGGGTAATACTATTTACTTTTACTACATCTCATAACCTAGGGACATACATCAATGGTAAGGGTGAGCATAAATCCTCGTAATGGAAAGTAAGGGAAATAGTTTTCATGCGATCTTGAGAAATATCAATAAGAACCTAATGAATATAATAAAGGCATGAGAATAATAAAAGGGGTAATATGATAATATAATGAACTTGATTAATAACATGTAAATTTTACTAAAACATTTAAATTATAAATTCTTATTCATGTCACCAAGATTTTTCACTAATGTGTCATAAAATATTTCCAAAATTATTCACCAAGGTTTCTTAAAACATGTCATCTCAATAGATTCAATTCATTAGCCAATGAATTGGAGCACTATATTTCTGTAAAAATCATATTTATTAATTAATGTGGGCCAAAAATATCATAATAAGAAATTTTATTAATAACCATTGTAGAATAGAAGAAATGGGTTTCATATTAAAATTATGGAATTTTTAAAAATTCTTTAAATACAAGATATTTATGTTATTTATAACCCTTTGAAAGGGGAAAAAGTTTTAATTTCTGTAAATTATAGAATAAAATAAAACATTTTTTACATATTTTTGAATACCCCTGTAAAATAAAGAGGTTCGTATATTCATATAAATGAACCAAATACGAATTTCTTGTGGAGAAGAGAGAAAATATGAGATGTAAAATTAGAAGCATAAAGGGTAAAAATGTGTTTTTAGAAAAGAGTAAAATGAGAGGGTAAAAGGGTGTCCCATTCATATAATAATATTAATTTAGTAAAGGAAAAATATAAATTGAATATAAGAAGTTATATATAAATTTGAAATACATACAACATAAATTGGGAACTTGAATAGAAAAGAGAAGTAGAGACTTCCCTTACCTTGAAGAGTTCATAAAAATTGATTATTCAGAAATTTGTGGATGGAGGAAACCGTGGAATGTGGTGAGTGATTTCACAGAAGGTATGATTTCAGTGTCCCAAATTAATTTTACCCTAACGAGAGTAGCACCAGTAAGGGGTCGATCCACGTGGAAAAAGAAGTTATTTTTGTCTTGTTTAACTTAGTTTTTATTTTTGTCTTAATAATGTTTTCTGAATTTAAAGTCTAATTTTGATGTGGTGAATAAAAACATTAATATTTTTTCTGTTTCTTAAATAAATTACTAAATGAATAGAATAAAATATGGGAAAACAGGTTTTCATATAGATAAAGAGAGAAATGTGTTGGGGTTATAGATATATTAGAAGTTGATTATTAAATCCAATTTTTGTGAGGTTGGGTTGTTCATAATAACTCAACACTATGGGTTTCAATTTTTAATAATGTTTCCTTGGTCTAGTAAACATATATTTATAGTTGAAGAAACTAACTCCTTGGTCTGGTAGTTAGTGCTTAAGAGTTCATTATTTGGATTAGTCCATTTTTGAGTCAATGAATACTTCCAATGATTTTAAAAATATTCATTGGTATTCATCTTTTGAATCCCTAAAAAATTTTCCCCTATTCTGGTTTAGAATTTTTAGTAATAAGATTAACTAATTTAAGAAGAATAAGAAGAAGTTAGAAGAACAAACATATTCATTGTAACTAATTTAAATTACAACTCATCATATCCCACAACCCAAACACAATGAGTATTTAGTTACACATAGAGAAAAAGATAAGCACAAATCCCTTGATACTTGATGTGTTCATGATTTGAAACTACGAGGAGGGAATGATTCTTCATTAGTGGGTAAAATGGCGGTAGTATGGCGGCAGAGCTTCTCTCCATTGGACCTTGAATCATTTCTCCACACTTTCTCTCCACACACGACCCCCTTGAACTGAAGGCTATGTCCTCCTTTTATAGAAAGTATAATTACACAGGGTGTGGAAAAAGTAAAAGGTGTGTCCTTTTTTCAACGCGTTGTTGTTCTTTTTTTTTCTCCGCTAGTAGAAATTCTAACATGTTGTCTTTGAGTTGGAACATGTTGCCCCCGGGTAGGTAGATATACATGGCGTGTAGTGTAACCATGCATGGCTTGAAGTCTCATTTTTCAGTCACCAACTACTTCTAGAAAGGTATGCACAACACGTATATGTGGAACATAGCACGTCCCCTTCTATCGGTCACATGGGCCTGTCAATGCTTCTCATCCACCAACTACTTCTATAAGGGTTTACACAATGTGTAGCATTTGAACACGTCGTGTACCGTCTTCTGGTTACTTGGGAATGTACTTTTCCAGGTCAACTCGTGTCTGAGATTAAATTTACATGGCGTGTATATATGTACACGCCCTGTAGTTGTAATGTTTTGCTCAGTTCTCCCTTGGTTTAAAAAATTGGCCATAAATCTATTCATAATTCACAAGGTCACCAAAACCAAAGTATTTTCCCACTAAGTAGTAGGTAATTTCTGAAAAATTGTTCTTATTTTCAATAATTTTGTGAAAATATATACACAAATCGGGTGTATCAAACTCCCCCATACTTATTCATTTTTTTACCCTCATGAAAATCTCAACATCTAATTAAAAGAGTCTATATTTTAAAAGGAAGGAATTCAATCAATCTTAAATGTAAATAATAAGTCATAGTAGAATATTATAAAAATTTACAAAATAGTTTCAATTCAGGAGATATTATAATCATGCATCATATATAATTCAATTAAAATTTTTATCCTCTTTTAAAAACGTGTTTCAACCTTTCAAAAATAAACAAGCCACTTGATGATTTACCTCACCAGAAATATACTCAACACTCAAGATGTTGGAAATTTAATGTTTTGCTCAATCAAAGATATATACACTCTATACATATGTTTCCAAGGAATCTAGTTCTCTACTTCAGAAATTTTTGATTTAAAAAAATCATGAGGGATTTTCAATAAGGATCAGATGTTTGTGTGGCTAAAGGTTGGTAGGTAACGATGTGAAAAATAACTATGAGGCTTGAAAAAATAGGCTAAATTATTAAATAACATGGCATGATATTCAAAGAAATTTTTTTTGTAAAAATTGTCCTCATCAAACTTAATCAAATGACCTCATCACCACCATCCCCTCTAGTTAGCTAGGTTGGGTTTGCAAACCAGGAAGTGAGTATAAAGTCCCTTTGTCTGTAACATTGTTTTGTAAAAGAACAAAGGGGAACTTTTATAATTTCCACAAAAAGTGTTTTTGAACCCTTTTTTCCCCAAATGATCAAGAGGCTCTCCCCCATACATAATATCATGAAAATTCACAAAAGTATGCCATGTATTTCCAATCCCTTCTTTTAAGCTCATGTGAATAATCATGGAAATTCATAAAAGAATTACATTAGGGAGGAAAATAGGATTTTAAAATATCTTCCTACAAAGTCTATTCATGGTTTCTAGGGGATTCTCAAAGATAATATGTAAGGTAGGTCTCAATATAAAGGGGTTAAAACAATCTAATTCCTCAATCAATTTAATTTAATTCATAAATTCATCATGTTTCGAAAAGAAAACATTCAAATTCTAGTTGTTATGTATATCCTAAGAATATCTCAAGAAAGAGGGTATTAGGAAGAATATGAAAAATGGTATAGAATATATCAAAATAGTGGGAAAACAAATAAAGAGACAATCAGGTCGTGACTTGAAAAAAATTGATTAGTCTAATCGATGTCATTATCCAAGGATTACAAGTTGTAATTCAAACTATATCAGTAATCATTTTAAAATAGTTAAGAACCAAAATAAGCATGCAACTTTTTCAAAATTTCCCACTTTTAGCTTTATTAATTAAAAATATTATTAACCAATATGTCTTTACATGTTAAAATATATCTCTTAATAATGATGTCTCCTAGAATGATGATAAGGGAAAAAGTCTAAAGTGGTAGAGAGACACCCCCCATACTTAATATTGAACTTGGTCCACCAAGTTCCTATAAAGATAAAAAATGGAATGTGGGGACACAAAAGTGGACAAGAACGAGGGGAAGTAAAGAAATATTTAAATCATGGAGGAAAATAAAACATGGAAAAACAATAATCCCCTCGTTTCTAGGTGATGAAAGATGGGAGGTGGTGGAATAGTGCCGCCCAAAACCTGCTAGAGTACCTATGATGGTGGTGGAGAGAGATAAATTCAATCATAAACAACATAAATAAGCACAAGATATCACAAATATAAATATAATAAAAATAATGTGTCCAAAACCCAGACAGGGGGTCTCCTTAGAAGAGGCATCTTCTGGTACAGAAACAGCCAGTAGAGAAGGATCAGGAGTAGTGAAAACTGGATTCTTGGAATCTTCACCTGGAAGAGAAGTCATACAAGTACAAGCCACTAGTGTTGGACTCGGAATGGGAGGCTCGACATCACTCATTGGACTGGCACCAGTGGATGCAGTGGTAGTAGAAGCTGGGCCCATAGTAGATAGGAGAACTGAATTTGTGGCCAGTGCAGTAAAGGGCGGTGGAGCCAAAGAAGAAGGGCTAGGATCCAAGGTAGAGGTAGGTTGTGGGGGTAGTGGAATTCCATGATGCTGAATAAGAATCCCCAACATCTGCTATATTCGGTCATGATGTCGACCGAGATGAACCACGTGCTTCTCCACTGCGGCTAGGCGGAGGGAAAAAGATAGATCGACTGAGGGTGTGGCGGTAGGTGGGGTTGGTGGGGTAATAGAAGAAGGAAGGCCATAAAAGGTGGGGCTAGAAGAAGGGGGATGAGGTGGGGAATCCAAAATGGGTGGGGAAGGAGGAGCAGGTGAATCAGCAGGGTCAGCAGGTGAATGGGGAAGTGCCTAGGTAAGGATGTAAGCACCCCTGCTTCTGGACCAATCCCATGTGAATATGAATGAGATTGTACTTTTGCAGGGGTGAACCCAATAGGTCATCGGGAACAGAAGGCTCAAACCCCTAGAGGTGGTGGGAAAGGAGAGTGGCATAAATCACACCGTTTAGGTTGCACTGATGATCGGTAAACATGGCTTTTAAATAGTAGGCATCAAGGTAAGGGAGGTACGGGTAGTCCTGCCAGATTAAATAGGTGAGAAGATCCATGTCACGACTGGTCACGACCCCATATCCCCATGGAGAGGAAAAATAATGGCTCTGAAGGAGTGTTGGGTGAAGTGAAAGATAGATTCAGCTATAAGGGTTCTCTTTTATGAAGTCGGGGTATAGCGGTGGTAAGGACTCACAATCTTCCGCCACATAGCAACGAGCTCAGAGCGCTCGGGTCAGGTTAGGGTGGATATAGGGGGTGGGGTTATTGGAAGTGGATAAAAACCACACCACTGGACGAACTCCGTCATGGTGAGGGAAAAGGGTCGGTCGCCTTGTCATCACCGGACCACGGGTACTGCCTCACCAGGGGTCTCCCGGTACTCCGCTCCGTTGAACTCGAATGAAGAAGCAAACTCCAAAAATAAATTTCAGAAAATAAAAGTACTGACATGGAAAATTGTGAGTAACAAAGTGTGTCTAAGGAGATCCTCCAACTCTCCCCAGATGCCTAGCTATTGAGGGATGTTGCTCTCGATATAGCAGTTGCTCAATGGAATCAGGCGGTGAGAGAAATGTTGAACTCTGTCAATTGCCAAATTGGTTACCGGGAACACCATACAAGGGTAGGGAACACCTGAAGGTCTCGACCTAGGTGGAGGTGCAATAGTGGGAGCTGGATCTGGGGGCGAAGTGGCTGTAGTAGGCCGAGGGTCGCTGGATGGGTCGGTCTATGATGGACAAGCGGTGAATGAGGATAGCTCAGGTGGAGTGGCAGTTGGTTGAGAAGAAAGGGTGGTTCTAGGAGGCTCAGTGCCAGATGGTGGAGGTGTAAAAATACTAGTATCGGCCTCGTATGAGGTAGTGAGTGGTGTAAGGATAGCCAACAGAGGGAGCTAGTACACCAGAGAGTCCGGATCTGGTGACGTCATGGGCCGGAGTCGTATGCGACAATAAATGGGCCTCTTGACCTTAGTAGAGGAGGCAGGACGCTTCCCATGGGAACGATCTCTATCTTCCATACCCTAAAGAAGATAAAAAACCAAAAAATAGGAAAATAAAAGATAAAGGAATCAAATAAAATGCGACAAAACTGAAAAAGAAAAAGTACACAATGTGTATATCCAGAGTACAAAGAGTGTAGTCAAAACGGGTTAGCATCCCATGTTCTTTGGATAGACACGCCGAGGGAGCAAGGGATAGACCAGGGTAGGATACACGGTGTATACTGATCATACAACCTGTGTTCTTGGAATTTGGTCTTGGTCATGTGGTGTTGAAAAACATGGCCATCATTAAAGCATTTCTAATAATACAGGACACGTCGTGTTCAAGGACCACACTGCGTGTTTCTGAACAAACGCGTCATTTTCATGAAAATGGTGTGCAAGGTCATGTGCAATAGGTACCCAGGCACAATGGGGGATGGTACACATTGTTTACCAAACATACACAAAATGTATATTTAAATATAGATGCATTCAGTGTGTGGTCGTGTACAAATGTGCACGACGTGTGTTCATCAGATCGTGCTCGTGTATCACGGAAGCTGAACGGTCGGCTGATCCACAAATCAACCTAAACGCTTATGAAAACATGAAATAAAGGGTTTAGAATGGCATACCTGGACCGAGGATCACAATTCACTAGATATCAGAACCAAAAACGCCCAAAATTCGCGGATTTTGGAAGAGGGGATTCAGGAGTCGTATGGGGGAAGAAACGGGGAGAGGGGACGGAGTTGTGCGACACATCTTGAAGCTGGGTGGTCTGCAGCTTTTATATCCGACGTACATGGTGTGAACAAGAGACTACATGCCGCTTATCACTTTTTTAAAAAAAAATTATTAATATTAAGTTATTATATATATAATTATTATACTGAACAATATAATAATTAATATTTATAATTAAAATAATAAAAATAGATTGTTATATATATATATAATTTATAAAAAATAAAACTATTCATGTAATGTATCGTGAGATAGATGTCGTGTGTTCTAAATTTTTGAAAAGAGAGGTACAACCTTTGGACCGGTACTTGGGGAGAGGATCGAACCAGCGATTGGTCGTTCCGAATGGAATCCCACAACCACTGGAGCCATGGTTGTACTAATGCTCCTATATATTATTTAAACTTATTTAATGTAAACAAACTTATGATACATCGGAATAATAAAGGAACGAAATGTGTTTTTTTTATTTAGACAAAAATGGATGAAGGTGGGAGATAGTCAAGTTCGAACCAAGGTATTTTGGATCTAGGGCCAAGACTCTGCCAATCTTCCAACTTCACCCGCATGATTTTCATTATACAAAATATATTTTTATTTTTACAAGGGAAACATGGCACACATGACATATATCGAAAGACCTGCTGGGTGGTTTTATTAAAAGGAAAAATGCTGGAGATGGGGCAGTTGTCAGGATTCGAACCCGGGTCCTTTGGAGTCGGGTTACGATCTTGGCCAACTGATCCATCCCCACCATGGGTTTTCTAATAATATATATATATATATATATGAAAAATAATACACATGTTGTGTATGAAAATACAAAGATAAAAAGGAGGAACCCCGTGCCGACGGTAGGTTAGGAGGGATTTGAACTCATGACGGCTCGGATAAACTCCAGTGACCTTACCATCAGCACTAGCATCATCCTTGTTTATTACTTTATTAAGCAATATAATTTTAATAGTTAAAAGGTCAAAAAATGAAAAATTACACATCGTGTGTGTAGGTTGTACACGGAACGTATCCACTGGGATGCCTCCTAGGAAGCACCTTGGTTTTAGGCCGTTGTATCGACCTACTTACCTCATATTACCAGAGTTATATAGTGGACAATGTTCCCACTGTGTCATCCATGTGATGATAATATTTTAACCCCTGCCCATTCACCTTGAATGGTTGAAAATATTCTCCAGAAATTTCCACCTCTCCATTGGGGAATTCTCATATAACAAGGAATGATCCCGACCATCGTGACTTTAACTTCCCTATCAATAATCGAAGGTGAGAGTTAAAGTAGAGTACCTGATCACTGGGTTTGAATTATTTTTTTGAAATTATCAACTCATCAATTTCTCTCATCTACTCATTGTATATCATGGTGTTTTCATACACCTATAATCTGATTTTTTCATGATCCGATAGTTGGAACATTCACTTCTCTCCATCTAACATCAGATAATATTTTAGAGCCTTGATGACCCGGTATGATTTGTGCTCCAATTCTACAAGAAGATGGAAATGTATTCCATAGATTAGGCAGAATGGGGACATTCCCAATATTGTTTTGAAAGCAGTGCCATATTCCCATAATGCATCGTCTAACTTCTTGGACCAGACTTTCAAAGAGTTGTTCACTATTTTCTCCAGGATCTGCTTGAGCTCACGGTTGGAGAGCTCCACTTTTCCACTAGACTGAGGATGATAGGGCGTCCCCATCTAATTCTTTACTCTCTACATTGACTGTATTACTATCATCAATGAGTTGTTGAAGTGGGTCCCTCTATCGCTATTCTATACTCGGGGAACTCCAAACCTGCTAACAATATGTTTCTTTAAAAATCTCATGACTACCTTGGCTATATCATGAGGTTTAGCAGTAACTTCCACCCTCTAGGAGACGTAGTTGACACAGACCAGGATGTAAGCGTTCCTGAAAGATGGGGGAAAGGGTCCCATGAAATCTATGCCCTAGATGTTGAAAATATCGACATCTAGGATGGGGTGTTGTGGCATCTCAGCTCCATATCCCACATTACCAGTCCTCTGGCATCGATCACAATAGGAAACAAAGACCCGGGTATCTTTATGCATGGTGGAACAAATAAACCCAGATTATAGGATCATTTCTATCGTACGGCCAGGGCCATGATGTCCCCAAACTGGTGAGGCATGACAATTTTTTAGGACTACATGAACATCATTTTCAAGTATGCAACGACGTATCACCCCATCTCCGCATGATCAGAAAAGAAGAGGATCTTCCCAGAAGTACCTCTTAACATCAAAGAGAAACCTCTTCCTTTTCTACAAGTAGAGGTTGGGGTGAATGACACCTGTAAACAAAAAATTATCAATATCAGCAAACCAAGGTCTAGGTGTTTCAATGATTGAAAAGAGGTGCTCATCAGGTAAATACTCCATAATCTCTCGATCTTTCTCCTTCTCCAAATGAGGAAACTCCAGGAGGGAGAGATGATAATAAACAACATCCTCACTCCCTATAATATCTCAGATCACCATATCAAATTCATGAAATAGGAGTTCCCAGCATATCAATTGGTGCTTCAGACCTTTCTTTTTTAGTATGTATTTTACTGCTGCATAGTCAGTATAAACAATAATTTTAGACAGCACTAAGTAAGAACGGAACCTATAAAACGTGAAAACCACTGACAGAATCTCCTTTTCTTTGGTGGTATCGTTGATTTGTGCCTCGTTGAGTGTCCTCCTGTCATAATATATAGGTCGCAAAATTCAGTCAAGCCGCTGGCCTAGGACTGCTCCCATTACGTAGTCGCTAGCATCGCATATAACTTTGAATTGTTCCTCCCAGTTGGGAGAAATTGTCACTGGAGATTCCACAAGGCACTGCTTCAAGTGTTCAATAGATATGGTACATGTCTTATCGAACTCTAATACAGCCTGCTTGGTTTGAAGACTGGTGAGTGGCTGGGCTATTTTTTAAAATTTACGGACATACCACCTATAAAAACTTGCATGCTATACGAAGCTGTGGATGGCTCTAATTGATATCAGAATAGGAAGTCATGAAATGACTTCAATCTTTATTGGTTCCACCACTATCCCCTTTTCTGACATTATGTGGCCTAGGATGTTTCCACTTTGCACTATAAAATGACACTTTTCCTTGTTCAAAACCAGGATAGTGTTTTCATATCTTTCCAAAACTAGCTCCAGGTGCCATAATCAAGTGGGGAATGATTTTAGATAAACAAAAAAATAATCCATGAATATCTCAAGGATCTTTTCCTTCATGTTGTGGAAGATAGCCAGCATACAGCGCTAGAAGGTGGTGGGGATGATGCACATGCCAAAAGACATACAATGGTAAGAAAATGTACCGTAGGGAAAAGTTAATGTGCTCTTCTCTTGATCCTATGGAGCAATATAAATTTGGTTATTGCCAGAATATCCATATAGGAATCAATAAAAGTTGTTCCCCTCTAGTCTCTCTAGCATCTAATCCATGAATGGAAGGAGAAATGATCTTTCCTCGTGGCATCATTCAGCTTCCGGTAATCCACACAGACTCACCATCCTGTCACATTTCGAGTGGGGATGAGCTCATTCATATCATTAGAAATCACAGTGATACCTCCAATCTTGGGTACCACTTGTTGGGGACTCCCCGAAGGACTATCCGAAATGGGATAAATCAATCCTGCATCAAACAATTTAATCACATCTTTTTTTAATACTTCCTTCATGGGGGGATTCAAGCGTCGATGTGGTTTCCAAGATTACTTTTCACATTCTTCAAGTAGAACCTTGTGGGTGAAAATTGTAGGGCTGATGCCCTTCAAATCTGCAACTATCCACACAATGGCATGTTTGAGTGGTTTCAAAACTAGTAGAAGTGCATCTTCTTTCTCCAATGACATTTCTGCACTAAGTATGATAGGAAATAATCGATGGTCTCCCAAATACCTATACTTTAGATAATATGGAAGGGGCTTAATTTCTAGATTAGACGCCTTGATAATCAAAGGTACAAGTGGTTGTACATTTTCGGATTCCAGACTATCAGGAACAACTGCACGTTTCCAGTAGTGGGCACCTTGGACTTCTAGGAATTTCAAGTCCTCTGATGCTTCTACAATGGGAATGTCTGGAACGATAAAGTTATCTAAAGTAAAATAATATACCAGATCATCCCCTTATGTTCTCATGTGATCATCCATGGTGTTTAGCACATAACATCCCTCATGATCAAACAATGATGCATGCTTGATGGCCTTGAGAACATTTTAGGAGACTCTCTCATCTCCTAACTGGAAAAGTAGCTCCCCTTGGTTCCCATCGATCAATACCTTCCCAGTTTCCAAGAAGGGCATTCCAAAGATGAGAGGTGCCTCCTTGTCTTCCTCCATGTCCAGGATGATGAAATATGTGGGAAGTATCAGCCTACCCTCCTTGACCCGCACATCCTCCAGTATCCCCTTGGGATGTTTGATGGATCGATCAGCAAGTTGAAGGGATACTTAGGTAGGCTTCAAATCTTGGAGCCCTAGCTTCTTGAAAACTCCAAGGGGAATGAGGTTCATGCTTGCACCTAAGTCACAGAGGGACTTCCCAAACTCACATGGTCCAATAGTACATGGAACAGTGAAGCAACCTGGATCCTAGAGTTTGGGAGGAATCGAGTTTTGGACGACAGAAGAACACTCCTTTGATAGAGAAATGGTTCCCTGATCCTCCATCATTCTTCTATTGGAAAGTATTTACTTCATGAATTTGGCATAAGTGGGAATCTGTATCAGTTCCACTGAAAAAGTTATATTTATGTGGATCTTATTAAACACATCATTGAATTTTCTGAACTAGTTGTACAACTTTCTCTGCTTCAATCTCTCTAGGAAGGGTAAGGCGGGCTCAAAGTGATTGACATCCTCCTTTGTTTTATTCTGTGAAGCCTCTTTATATGGGCTTTTGGATGAGGAGGGGTCTGCATCTATACCTTTTTCATCAAAAGGGGGTGTGGGTGCACCTGGATGTGTTGGTTGCTACTGTGGTTTCTCCTTTCCTTTTCAAAGCATGATGGCTTGGGCTTCCTCCCTCGGGTTCTTCTCAGTGTTACCTGGTAGTGTACCAGGTTTCCTTCTTGAGATTTGGTTTTCCAACTGGCCAATCTAGTTCTCTAGGCCTCGAATAGAAGCATCTTGTTTCTGAAATCTAGTTTCAGTAGTAGAAATAAATTTTGTTATGAGATCCTCTACCCTTGATTTGTTCTCCTTCTGAGGTGGTTGTGGAGCAGGTGGAGGCAGTGGTTGTCACGGGTGGTGTGGGTGAGGGAATGTATACCCTTGATACTGATCAGAGCCATGTTTGGGTTGTTGCTGCCTCTGGTACTGGTTCTAATATGGAGGCTAGTTGTAATCGGGTGGTCATTAGGGCAGAGGATTCTACTATTGGTGGCCCCAGCCTGTGTTCTATTGATCATGCCATGCCGGGTTCTGGAATGCCTGGTACTAGTTTGGCCTTCGGTTTTGGGAAACATAACTTACCTCTCTTGTTGAGGGGAATCCATCAGAACTTAGGCATTCTCCCATGATGTTGTTATCCCCACATTCACTACACGTCGGATGGCTTACCGCATGTACTTCGGATTCGCCCTTCAGATTGAGAGCATCGATCATTTTGGACGCAACATCCAACTAGGAAGCAAGCATAGTAGTTGCATCAACGTTATGAATACCTTTTTTTTGGGTTCCCTGCTCGGAATTCCACTAGAAGCTATTGGAAGACATGTCTTCCAGAAGTTCGAAAAGATCTTCGGGGGATTTCCTCAATACAATACCTCCAGTAGAAATATCCATGAAGGACATTGTATTCATTGTTAGTCCTTCGTAGAAGGTTCTTAACTACATAAAAAGTTATTTTTTGTGGTGTATGATTTTGAACAACATCTCCTTGAAGCGATCAAATGATCCGTACAATGATTCTGAGTCTTGCTACAAGAATTTGTGCATTTCGTTCCACAGATTCACCATCGTCGAGGGTGGGAAGTATTTTGATAGGAATGTTTGGGCTAGCTTCTCCCTGGAGAGGATGGATAGTTGTGTCAATCCTATGATTCATTCTTTCACCTTATCCCTTAGAGAGAAAAGGAAGAGGAAAAGATAGATGGCGTCTGTGGACAATCTGTGGTAGCGGATCATGTCGCAGACCTCTAGAAAATTGGAGATATGGGTATTGGGATCCTCACTAGGCAGGGTGCCGAATTGAATGGTGTTTTATATTAGCTTCATGATAGGAGGATTGATTTCGAAGTGTTGGACCTACACTGATGGACGGACAATCCCAGTGTTAGCACCATGAACAGATGGGGGTACCTAAACTATGAGAGTATAGTTTGGAGGTGGTTGCTGAGGAAGGGTAGTTGGTAGGTATTTTTGTTCTTGAGGGGCATAGTACGACCCCTGAAGTGGGTGTAAAAATGGAATCCTCTCTAGTTGGAATTGTCAAAGCTATTGTGGGACATAACCTGGAGAAAGTGAAGCTTGCTGGTTCTGGTTGTCATCCGGTCCTAGTGGTTGTCCAACTCCTTGGACAAAATCTGGATTTCCTTCCTCGTTATTTGCCACAGTATTATTGTGATTATGCTCGTCCATGAGTGTGTGTTAGTGACTTAAAAGAGTTCGCTCAATCTCCGGGTCAATTGGAAAACATATGGACGACTCAGCATTCATGGAATGTGTGATATAGCCGCTCACATACCTAATGACCTGCACAATCCCAAACAGACCAAGCATAAATGAGGAAAAATAACCATATATAGAAATATGTTTAGAAAATATATTTTTTTGATTTTTTTATTTTTATTTTCCCTAAAATTTGATACAATATTAATTAAAACAAGAAAAAGTAATTTTTCTCGCTCCCTGGAAATGGAGCAAAAATTTGGTGACTCGTTTCACTGAAGGTATGTTATCGGTGTGCCAAATTATTTTTACCCTAACGAGTATAGCACGAGTAAGGGGTAGATCTACTGGGAAAAAGAAGTTATTTTTGTCTTGTTTAAAATAGTTTGTATTTTTGTCTTAATGATGTTTTCTGAATTTAAAGTCGATTTTTGAAGTGGTAAATAAAAAGAATAATTTTTTTTAATATTCTTAAATAAATTACTTAATTATTAGAAGAAAATATCGGAAAATTGGTTTTGATATAGATAAATAGAGAAATTCATTAGGGTTATGCATATATGAGAAGTTGATTATTAAATAAAATTTCTTATGATTTTGTGTTTTTCATAATAACCCAACACTATGGGTTTCAATTTGTAATAAAGATTCCTTGGTCTGGTAAACATATATTTAGAGCCGAAGAAACTATCTCCTTGGTTCGGTAGTTAGTGCTTAATAGTTCTTTATATTTCTTGGTCCATTTTTGACTCAACGAATACTTCCAATGATCGTGAAAAAATTCATTGGTATTCTTCTTTTGAATCCTTGAAAATTCTACCCATGGTCTAGTTCAGAATTTTCAGTAATAAGATGACGTGATTTAAGAAGAATAAGAAGAAGTTAAAAGAACAAATATATTCATATCAACTAATTTAAATTACAACTCATCATCTCCCATAACCCCAACACATTGGTTATTTAGTTACACATAGATAAAAATATAAGCACAAATCCCTTGATGACTGATGTGATCATGATTTAAAACTTCAAGGAGGAAATTATTCTTCGATAGACGGTAGAATGGAAGTAGTATGGGGGCATAGCTTCTCTCCTTCAGACCTTCAAACTTTTCTCCACACATTCCCTCCACACACCACTCTCATGAACTGAAGGCCAAGGCCTCATTTTATACAAAATATAACTACACGGCGTGTGGAAAAAGTAGATGGTGTGTCATTTTCTCAATGGGTTTTTGTCCTTGTTTTCATCCCCTGGTATGGGGCCTAACACGCTGCTTTGACTTGGAACATGGCTCCGCCTGGTAGGTAGATATACATGGTGTGTAGTGCCTCCATACATGACATGTAGTCTCATTTTCCAGTCTACAACCGCATCTGAAAAGTTATACACGATGTGTATATTTGGAACACAATGTGTACCATTCAGTCGACCACATGGGAGTGTCGATGCATCTCATCCACCAACTACTTCATGAATGGTTTACACGAAGTGTAGTATGTGAACATGGCATGTACTGGCTTCTGGATACTTGGTCATGTACTTGTCCAGTTCAACCAATTTCTGTGCATGAATGTACACAGCGTGTATATATGTATACGTTGTGTAGTTGTAATGTTTTTCTTAGTTCCCCCCCCCCAATTTGGGTATTTGGACATAAATCTCCTGAAAATTAACAAGGTCACCGAAATCCAAGTATTTTTCCACTTAACAGTATGTAATTTCTAGAAAATTGTTCTTATTTTCAATAAATTATGTGAAAATATATACCCAAATCGGGTCCATCAGAAGGACTCCATGGGAGGTAAAAAATCAAGGATTTTTTGAGGGTGAAATGGGGGTGAAATAATATGGTTAAACAGGTGTGTATTCAGAGAAAATATGGGGGATTTTTTTATTCATTTATAAATCTAATCCTTGGAAACCAAGGTAGTTGTAAATGAAAACCCATGGGCTTCCCCTTGGTATTTTCCAATGTTATTGGAAATTGGGGACACCTTTTATGTTATTTTTTTTTTCAAAAGAGCCGACCATCATTTAATATTACTTATTTTGGCAAGGAAAATTAAATTTTCTACAATATAACAATTTTGAAGTTAAGATTTTCATTTTAGAATTTGAAAAGTAAATTATATATTTGGAAATTGATTAAAATATATTAAAAATCAGATATAAATAAAAGTGAATATTTTAAGTCATGGGTTTTGGTTAATTAGTTATTACATCATTATTACATAATTATTATTTCATTAATAGAAAGAAAAAACTCAACCTGTATTTTTACTATTCAGGAGACAATAAAGTATTTTGGAAAATTTTCAATAATTTTCCTTCACATTTTCAATATGATAATTTCAAAATTGATATTTATTTTATCATAATAGCTCTATAAATATGGGAATTATAAATTTTCAATACAAAAATCCTTATTTTTAAAAATAATATGGGATTAAAAATGCATAATAAAATTTCTAACTCATAAAAAAATTAAATTATTTTATCATTCATTTTTAAATAAAAGTAATTTAATCATACTGTTTACATAAAATTAAAATTATTCATGATACCTATAATTATTATAATAACTATATCTTTCTAAGATTTATAATCTATAACAGAAAAATCAATTTATCAAATTCCATCTTAATTTAATTAAGAAAGAATATTCTTAAAACAAAAATAAGGGAATATAAATTTCATTTAAACAAAGTAATTAGAGACTATGTTTGGGAAACATGACCCATTATTACACCCTCATACTCCATAACAATAAGGTGTGGGATAGTGGATATTTCGTGGGTGCCTTGGCTATTATCAACTAAGTGGTAATATACACTAACATGAACTTCGCCCTTAGGAGATTTAGTTCAAGATTAACTTATTGAATCTCATTTTGGGCTTGGTCAAAGGAGAGCCCATATGGTCATACTGACTAATTGTCATAATTGACCAACAGTCATATAACTGTCAACTCTATATGGTTTCATTTCCTTTTTTATTAACTTCATTAAAAAACATGGTTTTTTTCATAATATAACAAACATTTCTAGGAATCATTTATCCTTAAAAAAATTTATTTTGTTACAATATCGATTCTAGGACCACAAATAGCTGATAATCAATCAACAAACAAAATGGGAACCATGGGTAACCAGCTCACTCATTCCCAAATATACGGTGTATTTTCTATAAAATCCATACTAAATCACTCACCACATCCATGGAAAAGGAACTATCCACATACCTTCTCATATATTCTTATATGTGAGCCTTATTAATCTCATCCGAACTCAATGAGTACATTCTCCTATGATTCCCAATCACACACCCCAAATCATGTTCCCATGATTCACATCCTAATAACCATAAATCACGTTCCTCGCCTAATTTCCTTGCCTAATTTAATTTCATCTCATCCAATATCTTGAGGGATCTCACTCATTCCTTGCACAACCACATGATCACCCTACACATGAGCATTGTTCCAAAACCATGAGCATCTAGACAAATTTCCATCGGACAATCAAAAGTGTATCCAAAATCCAAAGTTCAAGAAATCAAACCATTCATTCCCTCAAAAAAATCCTTAATAACATTCATAAGGAATTTATATTCCTTATTCAATCATCTGATTAGTATCCATGAAACCGTCTTGTTTGGTTAATTATAATTAAATGAAGAATCTGTGTCGAAAACAACATAAATTTTGTTGTGAAAACATCATGTAACCATATCATATTTTCAAGGAAACTTGTTACCAACCATTTATCATCCCTCATGATGAAATACCAACAAAAAACTCATATTGGTTCCATATCTAGGTAAATCAATGCTTACACCGACCCACCAAGGGTATATATATGTCTCCTGTATGAAGGGATGATATATTCATCATTAATGAAAACCCTACACCAAGATCCACATGACCTTTTATTATAAAATTCATTATGGTTTTGAGTAGAATTTAATGAACATTTTATATAAGAAAGAACCATATAGGTTTTTTCTACCATAGGAATTCAAAACCCAATAATTAAAATCAATCACATATAATCAAGAAAATTTCATATGAATCCAACATGTTATATATGATTCACGTACACGTACTCTTTACATAAATCTAAGATAAATATCATAAATAAAAATATCCAATAAACACATCATATGAAATAATAATCTCAATCCTAATATCAAAAACCATGAACCAAAATCCAATAATCCTTGTAATAAGTAATTATCATTGAAATGGTCATCATGAATCACTAGTAAATGGTCCATAATAATCTATAACACATTACTAGTTCAACATTTTATTATCTCCCCAAATATTAAAATAATTAAAAAAATAGGCTACTTTTTTAATATTTGGTTTTTAGACAACTCTCTTTGCCTCGGGCTGAGGAATCTATATAACCTCCAGAACTCTTAACCATATGCCAAAGGATATTGAAATAAAGAGAGGGACAAATCAATAAAATGGGGAGAATGTTCTATCAAATATGAGTGTAAAATAATTGGAAATAACCACACAATATCCACATAAAACATCAGAGTACAAATAATCAATAAAACAAAATGTTATAAAAACAACATATCGAAGTCATTAAAGAATAAAAACCTAATCACCCACTTGGAAGATCATATAATAAAATAAAAGGAAAGGAAAAAATTCAAAACACTCCTATATCCATCCATGAACCTCAGTAACCTCCTCTCTAATACCAGTTTAGATCCTTCATACTAATCGAAAACACGTATTGTGATCTAGGCTAAAAGACAATCTAAAAAATTTCTTGTTCACCTAGATTCCCATGTATAGTGTAAGAATATAAATCAATAGGATATCTCTATGTAACCCTAATGTAAACTATCATATTCATGTGTATTCATAAGATAAGGAAACTCATACATAAACTTTTCCATCGGGTGTTCACGTGCTTAGGCCAATGGGACAACAGACAAGGTACACCATCCTATCAGGCCTTCTTGTTCTAACTAGGACACCATGATTCCCCATCATACTTTATTTGGGGAAACAATAAAATCACATTTCCTCATGCAAAGAAAGTCATCTTCTGCCCAAAACAAATTCAGGGTAGGTCCCTTTCCAATTCGAAGGATCATACTCAATGGTTGAAGGTATGGAATCTACCACCTCATGGACCCTACTCGAATGGATTGGGTAGTATCCATCATCTATGTACTAAAATACACCTTATAACTCAAGGGATTATATCCTTTATACCCATCCTCTACCACATCACTCATGTTAGGACCCCATATCCACATATCGACCCACTACATTATCACTCGAGATAGGGTCCAACATCAACATATCACACCACACCATGACCAAACTGTACATATCGCTCAAAGTCGTCCACTATAGTGATAATTTTCTACTCATTCAAGGAATGGTCCATGAAAATTCTATTTCCATAAAGGTGGAGCCAACTAGTCTCATTCCATACATTCTGATACAAGTAATGTCTATATTTCATGCATAAATATGATACCACCACACTCTGGCTTGTCGTACCAGTTCCATATCTATCATGGTTGGTCCAGGCCTTAGGACCCAACCCTAATTGTACAGTTCATCACCTTTCAAAAACATATTTAGGCCTCAACAAACATGTCATGAAACCTACAACAAAAAACATGATCTCATCAGTTGTGCACTAGTCACACAGCGTACTTACCCTCATTGAAAATCCCTATAAATATTTTACATTCATCATTCTATATTGAAATTATAGATCATAGACTCATACCAACCCCAGCCTCAATAGTAGGATCCCAATTAACATTCAAAATCCACTTGGAATCTGAGTTTCATGTCTTTGATAACTTTCTCTACCCCATACATCAGTCACTTCTTACATTCCTCATGGTAGATCTATTTACCCACCTCCTAGTATAATACCCTCTCTAACACAAAAAACAAGTCACAAAGGGCTAATCCCATTCATCACGCACATATATGTTCATCTATCCTCAGGAGGTAGTTTTTAATCACCCACGAGATGTACAATAATCTTTTCTATCATCATTGATCATCAAGAATATCAATAGCCCTGGGAACCTAACCTATGATATCCCACATTACTTCTCATTCCTAGTTACATATCCAAGGCCTTAGGTAAATATATCCTAAACCATATTTGTGAAATCCTGGTCTCAGATTCCACTTAAATGGTTCCCTTATCCTAGTGGACCGCATGGCCTCAAGCGCATCTCCTAAAATTCTAGAGGATGTTAACCAGTAGCAATGGCCTAGGCTGTGTTTGTGGGGAGCCTATTCCCTCCTTACAAAAGTGTATAACAACATGTGAGAGTAAAAAAAAGTAAATAGCAGAAGAAATATGTGTAAATAGAAGGAATATAACAAAATAGAGACAACACTAATAATAACTGAAACAACTATAATAGCATTCAAAAACGGATGATTTGTAATGTATTAGAAATATGGAAAACGTTGATACAAACTAACACCATATCATGCTCCACGTATCACAATGGAAATCCAAGATTATCCTAAGCATCCTGAGTTCCAACTTGGTCCTCTTCTATCTTGTTCCATATTAATAGCAAGAAATCAAATGTTTGAAGTTGTATGCTTCCCTTTTTCAACACCTACTACCATGTAATCTACCCTAGGAACCAAACGGTGCCCGGAGAGGGTGTGAGATAAACATAGTGGGACCCCACTAATGGTGTCTATAACATCCATCCCGGGCAATGGAAATGTAACAGTGTGCAGGGATGCATAAATATGTTAAAGTAGTACAATATAACTAAATACCCAAGTAACAGCTTCATACCTTGGTTAGTGTATAAATGTAACAGGTCAATTTATTTAATCAATTGTCTATTTATATTAATAAGCCACTAGAGAAATGGCCATCACTAACATTGTCTCATGATGTGTAGATAGTGAAATTTCCAAGGTAATAACAAAGCAAACATAGAGCTCAAGGGTCACCCACTCAGTAGAAACTATATCATAATTAAGAGTAAGAGTGTAATCTAAGGATCTTGTCTGAGGAATTCAACAATATAGTGCCTATCGAATCTAAGGTGATCATCCAAGGTAAGACGGGGATAAACAATGACCAATACCTATGGGTTATAAAAATGGAACTTAATTGTCAATGATGGATCTAAGGAGTGTATCTAAGGAATATTTTAATAATTAGGAGGGATCCTATGGTGTCATACTGGGTATCCAAGAACAGAAAAGGATCTGGATCTAGGTGGTTCTCAACCTAAGATAGTTATATCCATGAATCGGGGTGGGGTTCATGAGTGCTCATGGAATTCCCCAATCGGAATGCACGACAAGATTGAGTAAGTCCATTCCTATTTGATTATGAATTCTTTTAATATTTCCTTCATTTTAATCTTTTCCTTTCATTAGTTTGATAAGTTCAAGTAGCATGCAACCTTTTAATCAAGATATTTGGTTCAAGCCTTATCTTTTATTAATGTGGAAAGTTCCAGTAGGATTTAAACATTTATTCCATTTAATCCTTATTACATATTCAAGGTTCATTCCACTACCTTTCATTAATGTGGAAATGGGTGCTACAGATATGAAACCTACTATTCATTTACATTTAAGGGAAAGACATATACTTAGTATCATACCAATTAACAATTCAAATTTAATTATCAATTAAATAAATTACCTTATATGGGTAAAGTGGTATGCATTCATTGTACATTACATTATGAAATTCATAATATAAACCAAGCCACTGGATTTAGAAACTCTTACCCATAAAGTGTTCAGGCGAAGGCACACCCAAATGGTGGCTCAAATGTGTCAAAACACTAAAAACACAGTTATGGAATAACCTTAAACATGGAAGGGATGGAGTTTTTATCATAACCAACAACAATTAATCCTATATTTATAAAGAGGATGACCAAACAGTTCTAAAGATTATAAACAAGGCATATAAATTCTATAAACAACACCCAATGAAATTGGTGGGGCCCACACGACATTTCCCAAATCAACAAACATTAGGTATGAGTTATGGACCATCCACTTTAGGGTTTTACGGATCTCCTCCACCAGTATTGTGACAGGATTTGGATCAGATCAAAATAGATCTATGAAAAAAGATAAAAATGATCATGCCCCAATATCTCTGTCAAGATCAAGAGAGAATGAGAACGGCTAAAGGGGACTTGAGTACTTACCATTACTCATCCAACCTGATGAACGGAAGCTAGATCAGTTTTCGAATGAAATATATCTATGAATTAGAAGGATAAAACTTCAAAAGGCCACAAATTGAGAGAGAAACAGGTTACTCCTGCATAAACTCATATTATGGAAGGAGGGAGCTTAATTAGATCATTAAGGGAAAAAATGGAATTTTACCCAAAAATTAGCATGTACATGGTTTTTCCTCATGGTTTGAAAAACCATGAAAAAACCCTACATGGGTACCAGGGAAAAAGGGGAGCTTGCACAGTTAGTCCACACAGTCATGCGCCAACCAAGAAAGGTGGATATGTTTGAAAAAACACGATCCTCACTATTTTCCAAACCATATTGAATTCCTACATGGTTTACTATAACCTATGTTCTAGGAATGTTGTTTCCAAAATGATGGGTTCCTGGATCCGAACATGCCTCAAACACCCCTGAGGACTTTTATAACCCCTTAGGCATCCATATTAGGCCTAAAGTAATGATTTAGGATGAAATTTAAAGTACCCATACCTGAGTGAAAAACTAGGTTCTGAAAATCATCCCTATTAAAAGAACTCATCCCTGAGTACACCTTCCAAAGGTTAAGAAACATTTTCTGAGAAAAACTCTGGCTAAAGGTCACGTACGTCGGTTTCCCTCTCCCAATTCTTGTCCAGTAATTGGTTATGCTACCATAGCACGCATACTGGCGGAATAGACCAGCCTCATAGAGTCTTCATGCTTCGATCAATGAGGCGTACTGGATACTCCTCAAAGGTATCATCAACATTTAACTCAATATCCTTACTATAAAAAGTTTGAGACTTTTTAGCAGGATATTGGTGATGTTGTGAATCCTGAAAGACATCGTGCATGGCACAATACCTCTAATGTAGTAGCAAAAGATTGGATATCGTCATGTCACTCTCTATAATTTTAAAAGGCATCAAAAAATGATTTGGAAGCTTCCCCTGCTTTCATAACCATCTACTCCCTAAGTTGGGAGATACATAAATAAAAACATGGTCCCCAACATCGAACTATAGATGTCGTTGACGTCGATAAGGTTAATATTTTTTTCTAGACTGAGGAGTAGTCATACACTTCCTGATCAGTTAAACCTTCTCTGAAGTCTCGTGAACCAGATGGGGACCTAGTAGGGTTTCCTCACCTACCTATAGACGGCACAAGGGTTAACATAATAGCCTCTCATATATGGCCTCAAAAAGATCCATCTGAATTATTTCCTAAAATCTATTATTATAGTAAAACTCAATGAGAGGGATGTTCTTGTCCCAGGAACCAGTGAAATCGAGGACACATGCTCAGAGCATATCATCTTGAACCCGTGTCATCCATTTAGATTTTCTATTGGTCTTAGGGTGAAAATAGGTGCTTAGAAGCACCTATATTCCCATAGACTTCAACAATACTACCCAGAACCATTTTTTTAAATGAGAATCCCTTTCTAAAACGATATTACATGGAACCTTTTGTATTCATATGAACTAATGGATATACAGTCTTCCTTGATCATTAACCATGAAAGTCTCTCGAATCAGAATAAAGTGGTATGATATCTTTAGTTGGTCAATTACTACCTAGATAGCATCACTACCCCTTGGAGACCAAGGTAATCTGACTACGAAATCCATAGAAACATATTCCCATTTCCATTCCAGGACTATAAGTGGTCGTAGCAAGCTTGCCGGTTTTTGGTGCACCACCTTCACCTGCTGATAGGTGGAACACCTAGTGAAAAATCCTATTGTCTGACATTTCATTCCAGGCCACCAATACTAGTGTCACATATTTCAACACTTATTCATGATTCCAGGATGAACTTCTCACTATGAAGCGTGGGACTCCTTCATCATCTCCTATCTCATATCCTTAAGAACCCAGATATGTCCACATATATGCATGATTTCATATCTATCTATAGACTAATCTGGAGGCGGGTTATCACTTGATATACTCTCATAAAAAACCAAGCCTTTGGGATCTGAAAATTTACAACTCTTCACCTACTCAAGGAGAGAATAGGTAACTATCAAGGTTGATAGGTATGACTTCTCGTGACATTCATGAAACTCTAGATGATTCCCAGAAAATAGGTCCATTAACTTCCATCCATCACTCGATTGTTGTACGATATGTGCTTGAGTTTTCCTATTCAGTTTATCTGCAACTGCATTTCCTTTCTCAGGAATATAGGCAAGCCCAAAATCAAAGTATTGTAGGTATGCTACCCATCTTTACTATATGAGGTTCAAGTCACACTAAGAAAAGATATATTTGAGGCTCTTTTGGTCTGAGTAAACCATAAAGAGATCCCCTAACAGATAATTTCTCCATCGACGTAAGGCATAGAAAACTACTACTAGATCAGGGTCATGTGTCAGGTAATTCCTCAATTGAGGCCTCAACTACCGAGATCAATATGAAACGATTTTATCTTCATTTATCAGAACATCTTTTAGTCCAATGCATGATGCATCACAGAAGACTGTATAACCTATATCTTTCTCAGTAAGAATTAGAAATGGTGCTGATACAAGCCTCTCATTAAACTCTTTAGTGAAATTATATCACACCACTGACCATGAGATCTTGACACCCTTATCTAAAAGACTAGTAATAGGTGAAGCAAGAAAAGAAAATTATTGTATGAAATTCATGTAATATCTAGTGAACCCCAAGAAACATCATACATCAAACACAATCTTGGGATGCTCCCATGAAACTACAGCACAAACTTCTTCAGGGTTAACAGATACTCTTAATTCTGAGATTAAATGACCCAATAAGTGGACTTTTCTAATCTAGAAGTGGAACTTAGAAAACTTGGAATAAATATAATGCTCTCTCAGTGTACTCATAATGATCTCAAGATGTTTTGCATGGTATCTACTAGTTTGATAATACACCAAGATGTCTTCCACAAAGACCACAAAAAGTAGACTCCAAATAGGGGTGGAAAATCCTATTAATAAAATACATTAAAATGGAAGGAATGTTGGAATGACCAAATTAAATAACAAGGTACTCATACAGGCCACACCTACTACAAACACTTATACGATGTTTGTCTAATGGTCTGACGCTCATCTGATGATAACCCGATATTAGGACGATCTTAGAGAAGACCTTTGCTCTTGGGAAATGGTCCAAGATTCCATCTATTAGGGGAATTTGATATTGGTTCTTGATCTTATGTGGTTTTACCCATTTGTAATACAATCATAGATGTAAGGTTCCATCCTCCTTCATAGTGAAAAGCATAGGAGAATCCCAAGAGGATGTATTGGGAAATATGAAACCTTTATCCTCCAGATCCTCTAACTGTCGCTTGTGCTCTTGAAGCACTGTAGGTTCCAACCAATAAGGAGGAATGGACACTAGGGCTATTCCTAGAACAAGCTTGATTATAAACTCTTCATCTATCTCTATAGGTATGCCATAAAAAGGTTTAGGAAAAACATCCTTGGAATGATCCACTACTAGAGGAAAATCAAATTACTGTAAACCCCAATCCTCTATGAAGAGATTAGAAATCTAGGAGGTCCCTCCACCTGGCCCATGATACTCCTATCTATCTCTAATAACCTAGACATCCCACTCACCCTTATATAGATAATTTATTCCCTTGGGTTATTTAAAAGATAACTTTTGATGGTAGAAATATACATAGGAATGATAGTGAACCAACCAATCCATTCTATGAATGACATAAAACCCCATCATCTAGAGAAGAAAGAGGTTCTAAATGAATGGGTAGATTCCTAACTCAAGGGGTCAGTGATTACACTGTTGTATTACCTTTTTTCATAACCCTAATGGAATATCTGGGGTCATTACACCATCGTAATATTGTATCTCTAGTCCAGTGCTTTCCACGATTGTTACTGAGATAAAAGAGTTTGAAGCACCTATATCAAATAAATAAGATACTATAGTATTGTATACTAGAATAGTACCTCATACTATAGATGTTATCACAGCCAAATCCCCATGTATTAGCTGTAGTGTAATAAATTAACAGAATCCAATGCCTTGTGCAACAGATGGACTACCACGACCAAATCTGCTCTGTTGGCACTACTAGTGATCAGGAGTCTGCCTACCACATCCACAACCTCCTCCCTATATAGATATGTTGGTGATATTCTAACTCCCCACTTTTATGTGGTATTAATGAACTCTCTCCTGAAGGTGGAGCTATAGAAGACCATTTTCCACTCGAATCTGGTGTAATGGTCATATAGAAACGTTGGGGCCCGTCCTCAAAACATCTAGCACGTGAAAGATCAACTCCAACTAGTAGTAGTTAAAATCACTATAACTCCATGAAACACACTAAATATTCTATAACTAACATAGAACCCTTCCTGAGATGCAATAAATCTCTGACTCTGTCAGCTCCCAGTTTTTGAGGAAAGAACGGATAATAGAAAGTAGTCTAGAAATTCACCCATAACATGCCCTGATGATGACCGGCCTAGGTAATCACCTCCCACCAGCACATGTCCAAATCCGGAAGCATATATGTATCAAACATGACCCTCTACTCTGGAGGCATCTCCATATGCTCAATGATAGATAGCATAGTTTCTAACAAACACTCAGTAGCCTACAGTCCACCATCTCGTAAAAAGGTATAAGGATGTTTCTAATAGAACTCACTAGTCAAATTAGTCATCATGGGTGCTAGACATGGAAAACTATGAATGGAATGAATCTGATATAAGAAACTATCATGACCTTGGGCATCAGTTCCCATATAAGGTACAATAGGCGGTGCCTCAAGTGGCACTTCGAGTGGTAAGACTGGTAGCTTAGGTCCCACCACATCTATAGAATGATCATCACCACCTTCCTGGAAAACAACACGAGGACATCATGGAGGCATTATTATAAATATTCAAAGAAGATGCTTCAGAACAAGTTTAGAAGCATAATATTACATTACTAGAAATATATGAATGTATGAAAACTCACTACCATGGGCATACTACCCCAAACTACCCTCTTAGACGACCAGGTATCGGTAATTTCTCAAGTATAAGTTTCATTTCACTTTCTATTTAATTTCCATGTTCACTCCTTTATCTTCCATAAACATGAAAATGCCGGATAAGGATGTGTAAACAATTCAATTTAGATTTCATGATTCACCTTATAATGGATATCCATTTCCGATGAATCAGTTCCCATACACCTACCACCAGAAACGACACCCATTTAATTATAGCATAGTGGGTCGACATAGTAAATTACTCATCCTAACCTATGAGAGAACATACACCACATTAATTGAAACATGAAATCACTCAATCGCAGCAAATAGTAATACATGTACATGAAAATATCACAATATCACTCAACAATAAAAATCTTATCAAGAAATGAAATATAGTGAAATAAACAAAAATGGATTGGAAAAATGTATGAAATGTGAATTCCAGGTTCCTATAATGATGCATATAGCAATTCTCCTTCCCTCATATCTTTGGGATAATGATGAAATAAATCCTCAATCAGATTAATATGAAATTACACCAAACAACTTATGTGTCACCCAATAGTAAAATATTATCGACTACAATAAAAAATAGAAAAACAATTACTTTTGGTGTAACATGGATTTTACCCCGGACAAGGGTTCGCGATCCCCAAGCACAACTTTTAACCATGTACTAAGCATTCCTGATCTCCAATATATTATCTCCAAAATGTAATTCAACAAAAAAACCATCTGATGCCACTTTATATTTTCCTAGACTCAGATGCAACATGAAGGGTTCCCCAAGCTCGTTAGGCCACATGGCCTCAAGCACATCTCCCCGAATGCTAGAGGAAACTGACCAGCCATGAGGACCGAGGGTGTGTCTGTGGGGAGACTTTGCCCTCATAACCAAATTGAATCACAAATAGCGAGAGTAAACAAAGATAAATAATAGAATAAATATTTTTAAATAGAATGCAAATATTAAAATAGAGACAACACTAATAATAACTGAAGAAACTAGAATAGAATTCATAAATTGATGATGTTTCATGTATAAGAATGATGAAAACAAGTATTCAAACAATAGGCATAACATGTTCCAGAGAGCATAATGTAATTCAACAACTATCCCAAGAATCATGTGTTCTAACTCAAGCCATTGTTGTTATGATTCATAATAAATAGCAAGAAATCGTGTGTTTTAATTCGTATTCTTCCCTTTGTAACACCTACAACCAAGTAATCTGCTCTGGGTACCAAACGGTCCCCGAAGAAGGTGTGAGATAAATATCAATGGGACACAACCAATAGTTTCTAAAACATATGGCCCTTGTAATGGAAATGTAACAGTGTGTATGCATGAATATATAATTTAATGCAGTACAATGTAACTAAATACCCAAGTACCTACTTCATCCCTGGTCTGTTTTCTGAACGTAACCTGTACATTTATTTAATCAATTATCAATTTATATTAATAATTCATGCAATGAATGGTCGGCACTGACATAGTCTTCTAATTAATAGATTTTTAAAGTTCCATGGTAATAATAAAAGCAACAGATACCTCAAGGTTCACTAACTCTATAGAAACTATATCCAGGATTTGGGTAAGAGTGTGATCCAAGGATCATGTCGAAGGAATTTCACAAAACGATGCCTAACGAATGCAAGGTGATTGTTCAAGTTAAGATGGGGCTATGTTGAGACAGGTCCCATTGGGCTATAACCATGGAACCTTCTTGTCTATGCTGGATTCAAGGAGTGTATATGAGGAATCCTATAATAATATGGAGGAATCCTATAGTTTCATAACATGAATCGAATAATAGATAGGGATCGGGATCTATGTGGTTCTCAACCTAAAAAAGTTATATCCTTGAATCAGAGTGGGGTTCCTCAGTGCTCATGGTATTCTCCGATCGGAATCCAAGGTGATCTCAAGTCAGGACATTCCTTTTTTATTATGATTTCATGTAATATTTCTTTCATTTCAAGACTTTCCTTTCATTATTGTGATAAGTTCATATAGCATGCAACATTTTAATCAAGTCATTTGAATCAAGCCATTTCATTCATTAATGTGACAAGGTCAAGAAGGATTCAACCATTTATCCAATTTAAGGCATATTCGATATTCAAGATTCATTCTGTTACTTTTTCTTAATGTGGTAAGGGGTGCTATGGATATGCAACCTACTATTATTTTAATGATTAGGCTGATTCAAATACTTAGTATATTTTTGAATTCATAAATCAAATTTAATTATCAATTGAAGCACTTACAATATATGGGTCAAGTGGTATACATAAAATGTACTTTACACTATGAAATTTATAATATAAACCAAGCCAATTAATATAGATAATATTACCCTTAATGTGTCCAAGCCAAGGCACACCCGAATAGTGGATCAAATGCATCAAAACACTTAAAATGCAATTATGACATATCCTTCGACAGGGAAGGGATGGATTTGTGGCCATAAACACCAATAATTAATCACATATTTGGTATTAGGATTACCATATGGTTATAAATATTTTAAACATGTCATAAAATTTCTATAAATGACACCCAATGAAATTGTTGGGAGGCACACGATGAATCAAAAATCAACAAACCTTAGGGATTAGTTATAGATCAACCGCATTATAGTTTTATGGCTCTCCTCCTAAAATATTGGCCCTTTATTTGGAATGGATCAGAGTATAAATAAGAAAAAGGGAAAAAATCATGCCCTGATATCTCGGCCAAGAGAAAAAGATAAGGATAATGGTTCAAGAGGACTTGAGTACTTATTGTTGCACATCCAACATGACAAAAGGAATCTTTATTGGTTTCTGAATGAAGTATATCTCTTGATTATAAAGATAGATCTTTAAAAATCCCCAAATTGAGATAAAAATAGGTTAATCCCACATAAACTCAGATTAGAGAAGAAGGAGGGAGTATAATTAGATAATTGAGGGAAAATCTGAATTTTGTCCAAAATTTATCATGTGCATAGTTTGGTTGGACAGTTTGAAAAACTGTGCACAAACCATGAATGAGTTCCAATGAAAAAGGGGTGATTGTTTGGTTTAGACTCACTGTCATGCACCAACTATGAAATTTGGATCAGACTAAAAAAACAAAATCCTCACAGTTTACCAAATCAAGCGGGATTCTTGATTGTTTTTCCCTAAACCATGCTCCATTCTTTTCTCACAAAAATATGGGTTCTGGTCTCGAAACATGCCCCAAACACCCCTAGGAACATTTTCTAACCCATTAGAGATCCATATTAGGTAAAAAATAATTTTTTAGAAAGGAACCATACCTATGTGAAAACCCATGTTCTTAAAATCTACTCTTATAAAGAAAGTCATCCGACAAACCTAATTTTCCTATGTTTTAAAGTGAACTTTTTGAAAGTAGATAACGACTAGTGAAATCCTATCTATTCGACCCTGGGATCCCTTATCTTGTATTCCCTATAACTTAGCCAATGTTATTATGTAGGACTGAATGCATGTAAATAAACATTTATGTGAGTTTCTATCATATGGAAACCTACCTTGAACACAATGTTACCATCCTTATAATGTTATGCACCACTTTGATCAACCTTGTTAATGCCTCTTCCATTCACATATTCTATCTAAGCTTCAATTTCATGCCCTAAGACATAATTGATCGTCAATAAACATCAATTATTATTATATAATGTGAATAATTGAGGAATAATGTAAAATAAACTCATTAACAATTCCTGAGTCCCCAAAACACACCCAACCACACATAGAGTGTCCTGAGCATAATGTCGGCACCATCCCTAGAAAAATCCATATCACCTAGAACCTTGTGAATTTTAAATTTCATATAATTTAATCAGACACCCTAAATAAATAAGATAATTTTCTTAAATTTTAGGAAATGATGAAAGACTGTGTGTGATCATCATCCCGAGAAATCCTCTCTCAATGTGGGGAACCAAGCCCATTGAATTTGGATGATTTCATCTTACTCCGATGAAATAATCACAAAAACACTATACTGAAAACACACCAATATTATGGGGAAAACTAGTGAATTTCCATTATTCTCATACTAATTAAAATAATTTAAGTGGTTCATTAAGGTGTAAACCCGTTGTGCCGCTATGGCGTAACACCCCACTACCAAGTTGTTTTGCAACATAGCCTTGACTAAAAAAATTCAAGGGGATAACCCTAACACCCCCCACCCCACCATAGATAAAACCCTCATGATTTTCCATGGTCTGCCTAAACTAAGGAAACACTATGATGTCAATCCTAGAATTTAGTGCAACCTACCATAGTGGGAAGCCTATAAAATCCCACCCAGTGATGGTTATGAAATTCAGTGGGGAATTAATTTTTTGTCCAATTCAGGGATTCATTTTGTGAAAAAATACTCTAAATGATTTTATGGGAGTTGAAATATCATTAAAATGTGTTTATGGATATTTTGTGAACATAGTTATTTCATTGGGTAATTGGGATGGTTTTGAGGTAGGTTCAATGTGTACGGGATTCTAAAACACTAGAATAAATTCATTCATGGTGTGACTATATAGGTCATTCCAAGAATTTATCAGGCATAGGGGATGTAACCCTTCAAAGATAATTGTTTATATCATGAACCCTTATTCATAGTGTAAGGTGATGTTGACAAGCCCCTTATTTTAGAGGTTACCTTGTAATTTTTAAGGGGACATTTTCTAGGAACCCTAGAAATTCCCTTAGTTGTGGATACTCGAAAAAAGGGGGAGATCCCATCCTAGATCTCACTTTTCCATCTCTTTATATTTATTTTATCCAAATTCTTCCAATATGTGTTCTCAACTACATTTATTCTACGTTTATCCTCCCTTATTCTATGTTCTCCGCTCTTGTATCTCCTATAATTTTGGTTTTTTGGATAGGGTTTTGATAGAGTAATTTTACAGGATCATGGCTGAAGAATTGCGCTTAATACGTATTTCATGTGGATTTCATAAAGCATATATATAAAGTAGGAAATCAAGTTACCATTAATCACTTTGTTTAAGGTTTTTTCCCTGGTGTATTTATTCATACTTTATAGTGAAATTTGATTAAATTTTTCATTTAATGGACAATGTAATTTAAAAATTCTTTATGTCCTATGTTTGAGTATGTTTTGGGAGTGTACCATATTACATTGATCATGGTTTCAGTGTTATAAGACATCCCAGTGGTTTTTGAATTGATTATACCAATATTGAATTTTTCTTAATTATTTAGTGTATGAATGTTTTTAGTTTTTATTGATGAGATAAGTGATCATGGACTAACTGGAGGTCTATATGAGTTTTGTATGAGTTATAAGAATATTATTTGAGGTTGGTGTCAATAAATTATTTGATTATCTTATTAGATTATTGATTTAATAGTAATATGAAATATTTATTATATCGTTATGATGGATTCATGGATTGTGTGATACCGTAATTAATTTGTGAGGACTCTGTCACGAACCAGCCCCGGTACCCTGGTAACCCGATAACTGAGCTAGCCTTGACATAGCCCGAAGGGCATTCCCGATCCCCACGGGTCGGCGACTAGCACCTGGAATCACACAACAACCAAGTGGGAACGATTTTTTCACCAACAATGTGGAATAAAATAAACATGATAGAATGCATAACAAAAAGAAACTCCACTGGGAGTAATGTACCAGAAAACAAAGAGGCATAAAAATCCCAAAATACTACAACCCAAGTACTAAAAATGGGAAAACAGCACCAAGGTCCCTAAGGATACAACTCACCAAGACCAAAACTCAACACCTGGATCCACCTCCAAGAGATCCCTTCCCTTTTCTCGAACCTAGAAGAAGAATGTCTACAAACACCTGAAGGAAAACGTAGGGTGTGAACCTAATCCCTGTAGGATACCGCCAAAGAATCCATAATATATTCCAAATATAGATTATCCAAATAAAATCATTCAATTCTCAAATAAACAGGTTTGGAAATTTAAAATCATATTTTAAAAAACATGATATACATTTTCAAATGATGGAAACAAATATTTTATGTAATGATTTTACAAATAATGGAATATTTCTAAAATAATGGCTTAAGTAAAACATTTATATAAAATAGATTATATAAATTTAGCAGTCATATAAATCAGTTCAAAATCATTGGCATACATTTATATCTCAAATATAAATATACAATCGAGCAACATGGTCATCTTCCAAAAGGTACCATAGTATTCAGCAGTTATAGGATTCCACACTCTCTATGTGAACTCAAAAAAATGTGTATACACACATCCATATGACCCTGGCCAAAGCAGACTCATCACCAACCTGTCAGGGATGTGACTCGCCGCAAGTATGTTTTAGAACGTGGTCGTAGCATAGAGGGTATCCAAATTACTCACAAACAACCTAAGGCTTGCATGTTCTCTTACATGATTGGCGACCTATTTTGAGAATGCATAAAAATACGATCAATCCCATTCTTCCATTTCAAATGTTCAAATTTCTTACCATTTAAAACCAAAAAAGTTTTATTAAAAAACATGCCTTTTCACAAGATAAAACCAATGGGTTTCTATAAAATCATTTTAATACATTTTCACCAGTTTGAAATCCAATAAAAATTAATTCCAACATCACATTATTTATTTCCACAATTAAATTCCACAATTTAATTGAAATCATTTCCATCAAATCCAAAATTTAAATTAAACAATTTAAATCAGAAAATTTCCATTAACACACCCAATTCAATGGAATTGGGGGTTTTCCAAATTTTCATGCAAAAACCATTTCAAATACCTCGATTCACTAGAATATAATTTTTATCAATTTAATGGAAAGAAAATTTGAGAAATTGAATTTAAATCAACAAATGAAATATTTCAAGAAATACAAGGATAATCAATATGGAAAATCAGAATGGAACCACCTACCTTGATTTATTGATGGGAGTTAGCCCAAAGAGAAACCCCAAAAACCGAGTGGCACAACATTATCGATCAAGTTCTGGATCTAAATACTTAAAACCAAAAAAATTAGATCAATAGAATCAAGATCTTGTAAAACTAGATCTAGATCTACAATCCTAGATCTATATCTCCACTCATAGGTTTAAATCCACAGAAAATAGTGGAAATATATCATGAAAATATCAAGTAAAGATAGAGGAAAGAACTGGAGAAGTAGCAGGTTGAAATCCACTTACTAGGAGGAGAGAGGGTCCTCAATCTGACCCTTCAATATCGATGGAAGAAGTTAATATCACCTTGTAATCTCTCCGGGAGGCTTTGGAAACACCTAGAATGATTCAAGACCAATACAAGGTCAGAAATACGGAATTCCTGGGGGTTTAGGTGGTTTTAAGAATGATTTTCAGAATTAAAAAATTATGCGCACAGTTACCTGGACAGAGGTGCACGGTCCGGAAAACTGTGAGCCAACCATGCAGAACCCACTATCTAGGTTTGCAAGGTTGAAATGGTTTGGTCCCGTGGTCTGTCAAACTGTTCACAAACCATGTAGACCTCTATGTCTAGTTCTTCATGGTTGGAAAGGATTGGTCGCACGGTTTGTCAAACCGTGCGCAAACCATGCACAACTCACTATCCTTTAGTTTTCGTTATAATATCACCAAAACACACCCCAAGTCACTACTACAAAATAGAGGTACTTAGAAACATCAAAAGTACCTGGAAACGTAACGTGATGTTACAACCTCCCCACCATAAGATCATTCTGTCCCCAAAAGGCCTATGAAGAAACCTCCATGTCAAAAAGATGAGGCCACTTATCTCTCACTAGTTCCTCCCTTTGCCATGTCACATGAGAATCAGAACCATGATGTCATAGTACATGGACCAGTGGTATCGTTCTCCCCCGAAGTACCTTGGTCTCAGAATCAACAACCCTGACTGGTCGTTCAGTCAAAGATAAAACTGGTTCAATATCAAGATCACTCCAGATCAAAACATGAGATAGATCATAGAGATACTTTCGTAGTTGCGATACATGAAACATGTTATGTATCGATGTCAGCTGTGTTGGTAGAGTTAGATGGTAAGAAACTCTCCCTACATGACCAACAACCTCGAAAGGTCCCACAAAATGAGGAGCAACCTTCCCTTTCCTCCCAAGCTGTTGATGACCTAATCGGGGTGAAACATTCAAGAACACATGGTCACCAACTGAGAACTCTAAAGTTCTATGGAGATGATCAGCATAATACTTGTACCGAATTTGTGCTATCAACATTCTCTGATGAATCAACTGGATCTTAGCTATCGTCTCATAGACCAAACTTGGTCCTACCAAGGAACATTCACCAATATTCAACCAACATAAAGGAGATTTACAAGGATGACCATACAATGAATCAAAAGGATCCATTTTTACCGCAGACTGATAACAGTTATTATAATAAAACTCAAATAGCCCCATATTATCAACCCAAAATCCAAAAAGGTCGAGAACACATGCACGAAGCATATCCTCAAGGATCTGAATAGCTCTCTCTGTCTGGCCATCGGACTGTGGATGGTAGTCCATGCTCAAATGGACATAAGATCCTAGTGCCTCTTGAAGGACTCTCCAAAAGCGAGAAGTAAACCGATGATCCCTATCAGTGACTATAGCCGAAGGTACTCAATGCAAACAAAAAATTTCATTCACATAGATATTTCCCAACTCCTCAACTTTGGTTGTATCTCGTAAATGTTTAAAGTGAGCCGACTTGGTCATCCTATTGATCACAACCAATATCGAATTATTATTCCTATGGGTTTGAGGTAACCCAACCACAGTGTCCATAGATATTTCATCCCACTTCCATGTAGGGATTGTAATTTGTTGGAGCAAACCCAAAGGTTTTTGGTGCTTGGTTTTCACCTGGTGGCATGTATAGCAACGAGATACAAACTCTGCAATGTCTTTCCTCATACATGGACACCAGAACTGTCACCGCATGTCATAGAATATCTTCGTGGTGCCTGGGTGTATAACCCACTGAGAGTTATGGAAATCCCCCATCACATCATTCCTTGCTGATAACAGCACAACGTAACAATTTCGATAACCCAGAACTCTCTCTTTGGAGAACGAACACTGGGTGTCGGTATCCCCACCATAAAGAGTGTCCCAAATTCTATGGAATTCATCATCCAATTTTTGTTCCTGAAGAATTAACTCGAGAAGAGTAGATGTCAACTAGAAACTTTCTAATGAAACTTCATTCCCCTTCCACTGAACTCCAATATTCTGTTGAGAAAAAAGAGACATAAAACTTCACTCTTCTGAAGTTTATTTCACAGCCTATGATGGAAGATTCCTACTTAACGCATCGGCAACTACATTCCCTTTCCACGGGGTATAGGTAATTTCAAATTTGAATGACTACAGGTACTCCACCCAATACCTTTGGCGGAGATTAAAATATTTTTGAGAGAAGATATAACTCAATCTCTTGTGGTTTGAATACACAGTAAACCTTTCTCCATAAAGGTAATGTCTCCAACACATAAGTTCTTGCATTATAGCTGTAATTTCAAGGTCATGGTTAGGATAGTTCTTCTCATGAGGGTTAAGCAGATGAGATCCTTAGGCAACAACATGATTACATTGCATAAGGACACATCCCAAACCTAAACCCGACACATCACATAAGACCACGTAACCTATCCCAGCCTTAGGAAGAGTTAACACCAACGAAGTAGTCAAAAGACACTTTAGCTCAACAAAAGAACTCTGACATTTATCATTCTAGGAAAACATCAATCCCTTTTGAGTCAGAGTAGTCATTGGAGAAGATAACATTGAGAAGTCTTTAACAAATCTACGATAATATCCTGCTAAGTCCAAGAAGCTCCGAATCTCACAAACATTTCATGGGTTTTTCAAAGACATAACAACCTTCACCTTCGAAGGATCAACGGATATTCATTGTTCTGACACTACATGTCCCAATAAATTTACTTCCTGAATCCAGAAATCGCACTTTGAAAACATGGTATAATTTCGGTGATTCCTTAGAAGACTCAGATTTTTTCTCAGATGATGCACATGATCCTCATCAGACATGGAGTAGACAAGAATGTCATCCACAAAGAATACCAGAAAAGTATCAAGGTACTCACGGAAAACCTTGTTCATCAAAGCCATGAAAAATGCATGATCATTTTTTAGGCTTAAGGGCACAACAAGGTACTTATAATGGCAATAAATACTCCGAAAAGTGGTCTTATGAATTTCAAATTCTTTTATCCTCAACTAATGTTTACCAAATCGAAGATCAATTTTTGAAGACCACTTTTCCCCTTTAAATTGATCAAACAAATCATCAATTTTTTGTAATGGATATTTGTTTCTTATCGTAACTCTATTGAGCTTTCGATAATCAACACATAAGCGAAGAGAACCACCATCCTTATTGGTGAAGAGAACTGGTGTTGCCTAAGGTGACACACTCGGGCGTATAAAACCTTTCTCAAGAAGATCATCTAACAAAGAATTCAGTCCTTTTAGTTCTTCTAAAGCCATTTGGTAAGAGGGAATAGAAACCGGTTGAGTACCAGGAATTAAGTTGTTAGAAAAATCAACCTCCCTTATTGGTGGAAAACTGGAGAAGTCAAAAGGAAACACATTGGGAAACTCAGCAACGACTGGAGGAAGATCACCACACATTGAATCTCTCTCTAGATCAAAATCGAACACTGATATAAATTTAACCAACTCTGGATAAGAGGGTCCAGCTCTGCTTGACCATGGGTCCCATTCCCCTTGAAAAACAAGAGGCACACCACAGGGTGTAGTAAGGTACACTCATCAAAGATAACAATCGATTTGGGCATTATTGGAAATGAGCCAATCCATCCCAAATATGACATCAAAATATATCATGTCAAGAACCAAAAGACTCCAAGCATGATCAACTTCAGAGTGATAGAAGAAACAAGAAGGACTACAAAGACCCTTCTCTCGCATTGTACCAAGGGGTATAGTAATATCCAACACAAAAGACAAAAGCTCCATAGGTAGATTAAGTAGATTAACAATATGGGTTGAAATAAATGAGTGAGATGCACCAGTATCAAAAAGAGCAGTCACAAAAGATGAATCTATAGTAATGGTACCTCTCACAATTGCAGGACCTGTATCAGCTACCTATGGCGACTCCTCCACTTCATGAAGAAGCTTCGTTCTGGATGCATGTGGCTAGAATTCTTTTGTACATGAATAATTTGACTACCCCATAGTTTTTGGAGGTTCTGATGATCCTATTCCACTACGTGGAGTAGAGAAGTGATGGAAGAATCTCTGTAAGTTCCCTAAATGTCCACAGGATCAACTGTTCTTGGGTGACTCAGGGCAAACCCTCTTAGAATTTCCTAGCTTTCCACACTGATAGAAAGTCAATGAAGACCCTACTGGTGATACCGGAGGTCTGGAATGAATCTGTTGTCAATAACTACCATGAGAAACTTCGCGGTTCTATTTTCCTTTAAAAGAACCAACACTGCCACTAGGAGGGAAAGGAACTTCCTTCAACCTGGAGTTTCTTGCCAGCTCCATCTCAACCATCATCGCTTTATCCAGTACATCAGCATAAGTGGGTAGCTTTAGCAAGAAAATCTAATAACAGATATCTGATCGAAGTCCCAACTCTAATCGTCGAGCCTTCATCTTCTCATTAGATACAATATCAGGAGAAAATTATACCAACTAAAAAAAAGTGATTTTGAAAACTCAGTAACCTTTTTGATAGCCTGGTCTAGCCTGAAAAACTCCACAGCCTTGGCCAACACCATTGATTCTAGATAGAACTGGTTAGTAAAAAGAACCCTAATGTATTTCCACTCCAAACCCTCAAGCTACCCAGCCATCACCATAATGTCCCACCATCTCCTACATGGTCCCTCCAGCGCGAAGGTGGCACACTTCACCTTGATCACACCTGGGGTTTCCAAGAACCCCAACAGATGTTCAATCTTACTCAACATTTCGTCATCATGTTGAGGGTCAATGGAACCTTTGAAAACTGGTGGCTTCTGGCATAGGAACTCTTGAGAATGATTTCCTATAATATCACTATGAGGATCTATAGCTGGAGACTGAATAAGAACTGGAGGTGGTGCATGTCCAAGAGCATGGACAGCGCGAACAATATCCTCAACTAGACTCGAATCCACAATAGGACTCACTTGATGAGATTTAGCAACAACCTCTTTTTGGATCTTATTCCCACGTCTTCTCAAAGGCATGATTCTACAGAACATAAAAAGACTTTAGATTAACACTCAAACAGAGTAACAAGGAAAACTATTCTTAATAGAAGGGATAATAATATTTGGATTCCACTCTATCCAAATCAAAATAGGGAAATTACTAGAACTAATCCAGAATTCGTATTTCCCTAACCACCCCTGGGGGATTAAGGTTCATTATGGTGAGAGCTGGCCATGCACTCAATCACAACTACCTCTTATGTCCTGATAAGAATACTAAAATGAATGTTGTCATTGATGAAAGATGTTTTACCTACCTCTGATACCATTTTATCACGAACTAGCCCAGGTCCCCTGGTAACTCGATAATTGAGCCAGCCCTGACATAGCCTGAAGGGCATTCCCGGTATCCATGGGTCGGTGACTAGCACTTGGAATCACACAACATTCAAGTGGGAATGATTTTTCCACTAAAAATGCGGAAGAAAAGAAACAAGACATTATTCATAACAAAAATAAACTCCACTTGGAGTAATGTACCCAAAAAAAGGCATAAAAATCCCAAAATACTACAACCCAAGTACTAAAAATGGGAAAACAGCCCAAAGGTCCCTAAGGACACAACTCATCAAGACCAAAACTCAAGAGCTTGATCCACCTCCAAGAGATGCCTTCCCTTTTCTCGAACCTATAAGAAGAAAGTATACAAACACCCGAAGGAAAAAGTAGGGTGTGAGCCTAAGCCCAGTATGATACCACCAAAGATTCCATAACAGATGCAAAATATAGATTAACGAAGGAAAATATTCCAATTTACAAATTAACAGGTTTGTAAATTCAAAAGCATATTTTAACAAAACATTCTATACCTTTTCAAATGATGGAACAAATATTTAATGTAATGATTTTACAAATGAGGTAATATTTATAAAATAAAGGCTTAAGTGAAATATTTATATAAAACAGATTATATAAATTTAGAAGGAATGTAAATCAGTTAAAAAGCATTGGTATACATTTATATCTCAAATATAAATATACAGGAGAGCAACATGGTCATATGCCAAAAGTTTTGATAGTATTAACCAGTTATAGGATTTTTCACTCTCTATGTGAACTCAGGGAAATGTGTATACACATGTCCCTATGAAACTGGCCAAAGGATACTTGTCACCAATACGTCGGGGATGTGACCCGCTGCAAGTATGTTTTAGAACGTTGTTGTAGTGTCGTGTGTATCCAAATAACTAGCTAACTACCTAAGGCTTGCATGCTCTCTAAAATTATGGGAAAACTATTGTAAGAATGCTTAAAAATACGATCAATCCCATTCTTCCATTTCAAATGTTCCAAATTATCTCCATTTAAAACCAAAAAAGGTTTTATTCAAAACATTCCTTTTTCACAAGATAAAACCAATGGGCTTCTATCAAATCATTTTAAGCCATTTTCACCAGTTTGAAATCCAATCAAAACTAATTCTATAATCACACAATTTATTTCCACAATATAATTCAACAATTTAATTGAAATCATTTCCATCAAATCCACAATTTAAATTAAGCAATTTAAATAAGCAAATTTCCATAAACACACCCAATTCAATGGAATTGGGGGTTTTCCAAATTTTCAAGCCAAACCCATTTCAAATACCTCGATTCACTGGAATCAACATCTTATCAATTTAATTGAAAGAAAATTTGAGAAATTTAATTTAAATCAATAATTGAAATAAATCAAGAAAAACAAGGATAATAAATTTGGCTAATCAGAATAGAACCACCAACCTCAATTTATTGATGGGTGTTTTCCCAACAAGAAACTCCAAAAACCAAGCAGAACAACTTCATCGATCATGTTCTGGATCTAAATCCTTAAAACCAAAAATAAGATCATTGGCATCAAGATCTTGTAAAACTAGATCTAGATCCAAATTCCTAGATCTAGATCTCAACTCATAGGTTTAAATCCATATAAAATAGTGGAAATATCCCATGAAAAGATCAAGGAATGATAGAGGAAAGAACGGAAGAAGTAGCAGGATGAAATCCACTTACCAGGAAGAGAGCGGATCCTCAATCCGAGCCTCCAATCTCGAAGGAAGAAGTTCGGATCACCTTGGAATCTCTACAGGAGGCTTTGGAAACACTTAGAATGTTTCTAGCCCAAGCCAAGGTTGGAAATATGGAATTCCTAGTGGTTCTGGTGGTTTTATGAAGGGTTTTTTGAATTAAAAAACCTCATGCACGGTTACCTGGATAGAGGCGCACGGTCAGGAAAACCGTGCCCTAACCGTGCGGAACCCACTATCCAGGATTGCAAGGTTGGCATGGTTTGGTCGCACGATCTGTCAAAATATGCGCAAACTGTGCGGACCTCTCTGCCCAGTTCTGCATGTTTGGCACAATTTAGTCGCACTGTTTTTAAAACCATGCGCAAACGGTGCACAACTCACTGTCCTTTAGTTTTCCTTAAAAGTTCACCCAAACGCACCCCAAGTCACTACTCCAAAATAGAGGTACATAAAAACATCACAAGTACCTGAAAACGTAATGTGATGTTATAGACTCTCTTTATCCAAATCGCTAACATAGACCACATAGATTTCTAAATGGTTCAATGGTGTAACCTTGGTTAAAAGAGTGTTGGTAACTTTCCTTTTGTGTTGTTTATAGGCGAGTTTTATTTTTTGAAACGTAATGTGGAATTTATTTTAAAATGTGGTTTTAAAATAAAATATTTGGTTCAAGTTTGATATCGAATGGAAAAATTGAAACATGATAATTGGATTTAAAATAATATTTTTAAATAGAAATTTAATTTTTTGCAACAATTTTAGGTGATATATTCTTATGTGATAATGTGATAAAAAGAATTCTTGTTGTTATTATTTAAAAATTTTATAAGGAGGATTTTGACTGATTTGTATAATGGTGAAATCATGAGGGCTTGAATTGCCTCATTTTATGTTAGTTTTACATTGTGGTCATAATTCCCTATTTTCAAAATCATGATTTTTGTATTTTTCCTTTCTATAATTTTTGTAACACCCTTAGGTTTTGTCAAAATATTTTTTAATAAAATTTAATCATTTCAATATTTTTCATTATACACAATATTTATTTTAGCTTTTATTACATGAAATGAAAAGTTTTTCATCTATAACTCATAAAACTATGTTATCTTGTGTTACATACAACAATGAGTTTACTCAAAATGTGACATTTATTATAACATTATTATTTAAAATCATAATTATCTCTTAGGAATTCAAATGGTGAGTAAGAATTGGATTAAATAAATTAGGAAAAAAATATGTTTTACACATGTATATTTAATTATTTATTTACTAAAAAGTAAATTACAAATGAAAATAATAAACTCTATGAAAATAAAAACTCTTTGAAAATAAATAATATTTATTTCTTAAAAGCTATTATTTATGAATATAAACACATTTTCCCTCATTATGTTTAACAAACCTATTTTGGTGAATGATTTTAATAGAATTAATATATTAAATATATTATAAAAAATTTAACATTCATCTAGTCATTTTTAATGATAATGGATAAGAATAAATCCAATCTTATGCTTAAACATTATTTATGTAAAAAATACTTGTGTATCATTTTTGAACACTTATAAAAAAGTAAATTTTTTAAAATTTCAGATAATTAATTTGGTAAAATAAATTCATTTTTGAAATAAGAATGATCTTAGAGTGACTTTTTGGTTTTTTCATTAATGTATCATTTATTATGAATAATGAAAAATACATAATTTTAATTAAAATATGACTTATTAATTTAATTAATTTATAAAGATAAATTTTATTTTAAATTGGTTTTAATGTAAAATTAGTTCTATTATACATTTAATAATCCAATTTAGGTCAGTGGAATCATTTTAAAAATTTATTTTTATATAAAAATATTTAAAAGTTCTGAACATTTTCTCATTGAAGACTTGATTTCTTGGCATGATTTCAGGATTACTTTTTAATTAAATAATTTCATTTATGTGAATGGAATTTGTAAAAATGGATTTTATATTTTTAATCATCATTATTTATATAAATATAATAATTTCAAATTAATGTTTTACCAAAGTTAATTATAAAATTGGTAAAATTTATTTATCAAGGTTAAGTTAAAAATGGTTTAATTGATGAGTAAAACATAAAAGATAAGGATTAAAAATAATTATAAACACATAAAAAATTTATATAAATATTTCGAAATTATATCATCTATTCTAATAAATCATTCATTTTTCTATCCTTGTGACATGAAAAAATGTGGGTTGAATTCTTTCTTTAAAACAATTACATGTATGACACTCACCTCACTAATAAAGGTTCACTCATTCTCCTCTCCTATTCACACCTTGAATCCCATTTTTATCATCCATTACCTACCCAGGTAATATTTTAACTACAATATTCTCATACTATAAACCTTATTTTGGATATAAATCCATCCTAGAAAGGTATTCGGTTAAAAACTGATTATGATACCTAAAAAAGAGTTAACATTCATCAACAAGTGTTTTTTTATTTCTTCTTCAATAACCATCAATTATTTTTATAACACAATGATTTAATAATATTAGTATCTCACATATATTGATTTTATGTTTTTAATTGAATTCACTACAACCATATCCACTTCCATAAAATGGGTTATGAAGTCACGTTCCATGTATATAGTGGACTACCGGCTCGCGAACCGATATCACATATTATTCCATTACCAACTATAATGGCTAGAAATAATTATTGATTTATTATTTATATATTATATTTATGAAATTAATATAATATAGAAAATAATATGTCACACGTACCTTCATACTCTCAATTTTTTGGGAATACGATAACATCGCTTGTGTGTATTACGGACTTCCACCTCACGAAGTGATATGATTCGTTCATGATATACATGGAAGGTAAACAAATGGTGGGTTTTGCAAAAAAATATTTGATATATATGAAATAAACATGTTTCTTGAGGTGTAATATATCTTCTACCTTTATTTATATCAATCCAACATGAAAATGGAAATAGTGTCCATGCGCAAGTATGGCCTACTGTCTTCATGAGCGGCGTGTTATATTTTGTATCACTAAATTTTGTGGATTAACCTAAATAAATATATACTTAATATATATGATATTAATATCATAGTTAAAAATATGAATATTATTATATCATGATCCGTGTTATAGGACCAAAAATAAAAATCAATATATATATAAAAAAACAAAGTTGTTATTATATGAAACATGACTTTCACATGGAATTGTTAATAAAGGCATACTAAAAGGTCATAATAATATTGTATATGGTATGATATATTACCTAATGGGTTTTTAATATGTTTAATATAATCATGTATTTTATATATAGTAGTTTTAACATTTACAAAGTAAGTCAATACATAAGGTAATGGATTTCTATCTCACTATAATTTTGTGTGAGATAAATTTTCTATTCCAAATATGTTTCTTCTATGTAGTGTATATATTACCAAATAATGTTTTTTTATTATTATAATCAATAATATTTTTCATTATACATCAATTTCATCATCTCTCCTTCACAGTGTTTATGATTTCAATGATATCAACGTTGTAATGATGTTTTTGTCTCAATTTTACTTTTTGTACATGTATGTTATGTTATGATTTTATATTTTTTCACTACATTTATATACAACACATTTGAAATGTAATATCATGAATTTATTTATAATAATTATATTTTATGTTCCATTCTTCATTATTCCACATGGGTATAATGATTCCTAGATACCAAATTGGTAATGATTTTATGTTATAATCTCATTATTTATCAAGATTGTTCCTGATTATGTTTCTAATAATAATGACTTATGAAAAAACCTCAAGTGTAACACCCCGAGCATCCACGATACACCTCGCTTTCAATAATGTAATAGCTTGCATTGTACGCAAGTTCGAGTTCTAACACACCATGACTAATCAAAGTAGCCGTTATGAATAGTAATAACCACTTTTTAAAATTATAGAAATTTTATATTTCAAAATGGACTTCCTTTTTGTATTCGTAATATCGAAATTATCCTAAGTTGATTTTTTTGTAATTTTCGGAGGACTTTCAATTTTTTATGAATAGTTAAAAATACTTAAAAACAACTTTTTTAATCAAATTAATTTATAGTGATAAAATATACTATTTATTGGTTTTAATGTATAGTTAGAATATATTTTTACCATTTTATCCAATGGTGGAAATTATAATTAATTTCACATTGAAATTGGACATAAACAATTGTTAATCATTTGATATATATTATTTCTTAAAAACAAGCTATTTTTTGTGACAGCGGAAATTAATTATAAAATTAATTAATGCAACTTATATGTTTGTAATTTTATAAAATAGACATCATTTTTGAATTCAGAATATCAATTATAGCTTAGGGTGAAATTTTGGCATTGTTCTGAAAAACTTCAATTTTTGATGAATAGTGAAACCACTAAGTGGTAGTTAAATAACTGATTTTTCATTTAAATGAAATATTACCACTTCTGTGATTTGATTTTCAAAAATCCAAGATACATGGTTTTCATTAGGAAGTAAAATTTGGTTCAATGGGATTAAAATAATTTTTTGGTGAATAGTAACTTTTAAGTTTAATTAATCGCGATTAAAGGTAATTAGTGAAATTTAAGGTAAAGATAGTGTTATAAAAAAATGAAATGACCTTGAAAATTGTCCTACCCCTATTGGATGAGTCATGGCCGACCAATAAAATCCATGGGTCAACTTGGGGACCCCATGGAGCCACTTTGGTTGGAAAAAGACATTAAAAACTTTTATTTAATGTTAAAATAAAAATGTCACAAACATGAGTTGTTTTACTAAAACAATTTTTAAATGGGGTTATACAAGTCATATTTTCGACTATAATAATTAATTAGAAATATACAAAGATTTCCTACATCATGATATTTTTTTTATAATTTTTATACATTAAATAAATTAAAAGTTTTATGACACAATGATGATGCAGCGATTACCTCATTAATTAACGATTTAAATAAAATGAAAAGATAATGTAAAATCTAAGGCTTACACTTGTCACAAACCTATTGGATGAGTATATTTCGAATCCTTATCACCTTAGCCTCCAAATATATCATTTTGGGACCTTTAGAATCCGAAAAGCATTTCATAATAAAGTAACATTTCAATCTTTCTAGGAGTGCCCCTCCTCTCTTCTTATAAAAGGCCCCCACCACTCCCACCTTATTCACACCATCAAGCCATTTGGCTCGGCCAACCTCTGCCCAAATACTCTCCAAACTTCCCTTCCTTACTCCTAGAAGCCTCACTTTGGGCAGAAGTCTTCCAAAGGAATCCTTTGGCTCAAATCAAAAAGAGTTACCCGATTTTAAGGTAATGTCTTCTCTAATGTTGTTTTGTTTTATTTAGCTTCTCCAACCCCTTAAACTCTTTTTATTACATTCTTTTGTAACAAAACCAGTATCTACAATATAATAGGATGTTTTTATGATAAGGGTTTGGTTTACACATACACACACCTTCATCTAATGGTTGAAGAACATACTTTTTCTATGGGTGGCGAAATACTGCCTCATGAAATGATGATTGTTCAATATTCTTTTAACACCTCTAATGGTGGCCATTTTGATGACACTATTTTCATATATGATATATATATTATGTTTAAGTTTTCATTATGCTTCTTTATTTATCATTTATGTCATACATTATGATTTCCATTATGGATAAACGCGATAATCTCATTTTAGGAAGTGCGGACTACCGCCCCCTCAAAGTGATTTGAATCGTTAATGCCATATGTGGGATGTATAAAGGATGGATTAAATGTTATTATACATTATATTATACTGGAATTATATTATACCTTTATATAATTATAACTTCATTCCATTAAATATGAAATAGAAATGAAAGTATGCGTACGTACGGCTTACCGTCTCCATGAACGGTGCATTTCATTTCTTACCTCTAAATGTTATGTAATATTATAAATGAATTTATATACTGGATATATATGATGTATAAGATATATACATCATGATTATAATTATGTATATAATGGATATATTACCACATGAACAAAGTGTAATTATTAGAAGTTTATTTTTGACTCAATTACCTAAGATCGACAAAACGACCGTTATAAACTTAAATAATTACATAATGTTCATGAAATGGTAATAAGTGATATAAAAGGAATAATGAACTTGAAAAAGGTTCTTAATAAGGTAGATATTAACTCTATTTTATTATTTAGGAGGTTAAAGAGAGGTCGAGTCAAGTTGGACACGAGGTAAGGGAACTTCTTAACCCAATTTCTATTCTTTGGCTTAATCTCCTACTTTCAAATTATGTCATGATATTATTATGTCCTATCTTGTATTTGTACTTTATTTATGTGTACGTAACGTGAATACACATAATATATCTACTTTATTTAAAAAATGATCTTTGCAGGGGCCTTCGTCTCAATATCCTTTCATTAAGGCACAACTTTCTTTTATACGGTGTATAAACCCCTTTGCCTTTGAATTTTATTCAACAAGAATATTTTTATACGAAGTGTTTTTACTAAAAGACAAATGGAATGTTTTGTCTAATGTATGTGTTGACAATGACTTCTCCGCCATCGTGACCATTATTTGAGTTTCGGCTTCCTCTACAGGCCATAAATTTTTTTTCAAATGAAAAAGAAATACAATGTTTTACTTTTCTTTTATTTTGGTTTTAAAAATGGTATGTATCAAACGTTTATTTTAAAAGTCTTAATATATGAAAACCCAGTGCTAATGTATATGTATTTAACGAAAGCTTAAAACTGTTTTCAGAAAACCCGACTCTCGAGTGTGGTAGATAGGAAGGGATTGGGCGTGGACCCATCATGGCTTGTAATTAGTCGAGCAGTCTCAGAATTAGTTATTTTGTTTACTGAAGCATGCATAAAGTTTTCAGAAAAACACTTGAGTATATTTGAGCAATTTTAAACGTAATTATATTCTAAAAAAATTGCATCAGTAGGTCTCATGAGACAAACTAGTGTCTTGGCACGAGGCCTTGACAAAATCTTATTTGTGGTCTTGGCACGAGGCCTTGGCTACGAGGTTATGATAGTTTGGCATTATGTATTCCTTCATTATGAAAGTGGTTATTGATATTTCATGTGATTATTCGACTAGTATAATATCCATGTGAGTAATTAAATGGCATTATTTCATTTTACTTTTTCCATATTATGCTAAAGTTCAAGTTTAAAAGGCTTTTGTTTTAGTTATACATTTCCTTAAATGTTAATGTTTATTTATGAAAGCTTCCGTAGTATTGTTATCCTTACTGAGCATCTGAGCTCACCCCTTTCAATGTTTTAATATTATCCAGGATGTGAAGAAGTATTTTATGAATGACCTACAGGGATAGTTAGAAGAGGATACGAGTGTGGACTATGAAGACTTTGTTATTATTTTTTCGCTTTATGATGTAATGTAACATTTATGAATGTATCTAGTGGTTCCAAGGCTACTAAACTAATCAGTCTTTCAAGACATGATCTTTTGGGATCATGCCAATGCTACGCAATAATGCACTGACTCTGGGTAACTGGGGTCGGGGCATTAAAGTTGGCATCAGAGGCAGTTTAGTACTAACCTTGGAAGCTAGATTTAGATAAACTCTTATTAGAGCACATAGCCCAAAGATAGACTTTGAGGATTAGTATAGAATAACTTCTTAGAATTTTGGTATTATAGATATTTTGTGAGTTTTCTGAGCAATACATCTCTGTCTGGATACGATCATGTAGAGGCGGCTCTGGCACAGATGTACCTAGGGGTAAAATCCAAAAACACCGCTTTGAGCTAGACTCGAACGGGAACTGGTGCACGACAACGGGCCTTGCTTCACTCTTGGTTATGACACTGCCAGGGGATATGATTAGGATAATTAGCATTTTCTTTACAAACCATTATGAAGGGATTATGAATATATACATCCTCAAAGAAAACATTTTTATGATTATGGATTATATCCATAAATAGTTCAATTTATGTTAAGTGTTTTTCAAGTTTGTTATTATGTATTTCGATTCATAAACTAACCTAGTTTATCCCATTGTATAGAAATGGTTCCCAGTAGAAGGAATGTGAACTCCATCAATACGTATGATCCAAAGAGTAATAAGGATCATATCTTTCACAGTATCAAGCCAACATTTAGAAGGTAAATAGTCTCCCATGTGTTCTCAACATATGATGAAATAGTATCATGTGTTAATAAGATAAGTAGAGTATTCTCTGAGTCTTATGGATTTGAAGGGATGAAAGAGAATAAAAGGATGTAAGAGAGAATGATGGATAAAGGGACGAGGGAAAAGAATAATTTTACAATATGTGATAACTGTGGGAAGAAACAACTTGGAACTTTCCTGAATGGAATGGGAGTTTGTTATAAGTGTGGAGAAAAAGGACACCAAGTGCGTGACTGCAAGGGTGAGAAAAAGTTTTCAAATGTACAATGCTTCATCTGTAAGGAGTGGGGACACTACGCAAACCAATGTCCAAATCATCAGAGTATGCCCCAAATGATGTTATTGGATAATAATCATGTTATGATACTACCACAGATGAGGAGGAATGATTAGAGATCTTATTTTGTTATTAAATAATTTTGTCATTTGAGTGTTGTATCAATGAAGTACTAGTTATAATAATTATGGAGTATATAAGGATTGTACTGCAGTACTATTTCATCAAGGACTTGAGATTGTGTGGAACCAAGAAAAGTGACTCCACAGCAGGTTAAATTTTTGGAAAATATATGGTTGAGATAAAGATAAACCATAATATGGTTCTGATACCGAGATAGTGATTTTGGAATAATACATGATTGATTTGGATAAATTATATTGGATATTCTTAACTTCCTTGAAACTGATTAATGATTTGTATACATTTTTTGATAGAAGGAGTATATCTAGTATTTTATAAGGAATAAGGGATCATGAATGTAATCAATAAGGATTTATGGTAATTCAGTATATTGAAGTGTCTTAAAATAATACATGATGAAGGTGTTCACATGATGTTACGTGGAAAAAAGGATCTTCATTATGTTTACCTTCCTTATAAAATTTGGACTGTGAGTTGGACAAAATTATTTTGGATAACTATAAAGGTTGGAATGGATTAAGTTGATCTTTGGATAGTATTGTTTAAGGTTAAAACATTTCTGAAGATTCTTTTTGGAATATTATAATACTATAGTTTTAGGAAAAGGACAACCTGCAGGGTGGGGAATAACCCATCACGTCGGACAAACCAGGAGTCATTGAACCCATAACCATAGTGCGATAGGCCCTTATTACCTACCACTAGCCTACCGGAAGTCCCTGGTTATTAAAAAATAGTTTTCCTAATCTAAATGGTATGTTTTAATATTTGGAACCTTATAGAATTAGGATAAATAGAATATTTTTGAGTTCTATTACCTTTTGGAGTGAATGATGGGTTTGTGGTCTACAAGACAAGTAAGTATATTTCCTTACGTTATTATTAAATATCCTAAATAAATTCTCAACTTTATAAAAGGTAACTTAAAACAAAAACGTTGTCAGTTAACTTTTCCAACTGGGGATTCAATTATCGTTTAACCAATCACAAGTTTTTTATTTTCTTACTGTTAACTTTCTCCTAATCCAGTTTTATACAACTCTCCATCAGACCTTGATGGTTTGTTTTTCTTCCATATCCATATTTTCATAGATTCCTAGAATGGTCTATCTCGGGTGACCTTTGTACTTATCTTTCTTTATTTTAAAGTGATATTTTTATGAACTTTATTTCTGATGTGGGTTTTCCACAAAGGTATTTTCTATTTTCAACCTTTTATTTTCAAAGAAAAATTTCAAATTGCAAGGACGCAATTTATTGAAGGAGGGGAGAATGTAACACCCCGAGCTTCCATGATACGCCTCTCTTTCAAAAATTTAATAGCTTGCATTGTACGCAAGTTCGAGTTCTAACACACCACGACTAATCAAAGTAGCCGTTATTAATAGTAATAACCAATTTTTAAAATTATAGAAATTTTATATTTCAAAATGGACTTCATTTTTTTATTCGTAATGTTGAAATTATACTAATTTGAATTTTTTGTAATTTTCTGAGGACTTTCAATTTTTTATGAATAGTGAAAAATACTTAAAAACAACATTTTTAATCATAATAATTTATAGGGATAAATTATTCTATTTATTAGTTTTAAATTATAATTAGAATATATTTTTACCATTTTATCCAATGGTGGTAATTAGAATTAATTTCACTTTGAAATTGGACATAAACAATTGTCAATCTTTTGATATATATTGTTTCTTAAAAACACGCTATTTGTTGTGACAGCGGGAATTAATTATAAAATTAATTAATGAAACTTATATGTTTGTAATTTCATAAAATAGACAACATTTTTGAATTCGGAATATCAATTATAGCTTAGGGTAAAATTTTGGCATTGTTCTGAAAAACTTCAATTTTTGATGAATAGTGAAATCACTAAGTGGTAGTTAAATAACTGATTTTTTGATTAAATGAAATATTACCACTTCTGTGATTTGATTTTCAAAAATCCAACATACATGGTTGTAACTAGGAAGTAAAATGTGGTTCAATGGGATTAAAATAATATTTTGGGGAATAGTAACTTTTAAGTTTAATTAATCGCGATTAAAGGTAATTAGTGAAATTTAAGGTAAAGATAGTGTTATAATAATATGAAATGACCTTGAAACTTGTCCTACCCCTATTGGATGAGTTATGTCCGACCAATAAAATCCATGGGTCAACTTGGGGACCCCATGGAGCCACCTTGGTTGGAAAATGACATTAAAAACTTTTATTTAATGTTAAAATAAAAATGTCACAAACATGCTTTTTTTTACTAAAACAATTTTTAAATGGGGTTATACAAGTTATATTTTCGTCTATAAATATTCATTAGAAAGATAAAAAGATTTACTAAATCATGATATTTTTTTTATAACTTTTAGACATTAAATAAATTAAAAGTTTTATGACACAATGATGATATAGTGATTACCTCATTAATTAACTATTTAAATAAAATGAAAAGATAATGTAAACTATAAGGCTTAAACTATTCACAAACCTATTTTATTAGTAGATTTATAACCCTTATCACCTTATCCTAGAAATATATCATTTTGGGACCTTTAGAATCCGAAAATCATTTCATAATAAAGTAACATTTCAATCATTCCAAGAGTGCCCCTCCTCTCCTCTTATAAATCGTCCCCACCACTCCCACCTTATTCACTCTTTCAAGCCATTTGGCTCGGCCAAACTCTGCCAAAATACTCTCCCAAATTCCCTAACTTAATCCTAGAAGCCTCACTTTGGGCATAAGTCTTCTGAAGGAATCCTTTGGATCAAATCAAAAAGAGTTACCCGATTTTAAGGTAATGTCTTCTCTAATGTTGTTTTGTTTTATTTAGCTTCTCCAACCCCATAAAATCTTTTTATTCATTTATTTTGTAACAAAACCAGTATATAACATATACTAGAATGTTTTTATGATAAGTATTTGGTTTACACATACACACACCTTTGCCTAATGGTTGAAGAACATACTATTTATGTGGGTGGCGAAATACAGCCTCACGAAACGATGATTGTTCAATATTCTTTTAACACCTCTAATGGTGGCCATTTTGAAGAAACTATTTTCATATATGATATATATATTATTTTTATGTTTTAATTATTCTTCTGTATTTCTTATTTATGTCATACTTTATGATTTCCATTATGGGTAAATGCGATAATCTCATTTTAGGAAGTGTGGACTGCCGCCCCCTCAAAGTGATTTGAATCGTTAATGACATATGTGGGATGTATAAAGGATGGAGTAAATGGTATTATATATTATATTATACTGGAATTATATTATAACTTTATATAATTGTAAATTCATTCCATTAAATACGAAATAGAATTGAAAGTAGCGTTCATGCGTACGTACGGCTTACCATCTCCATGAACGGTGCATTTCATTTCTTACCTCTAAATGTTATGCAATATTATAAATGAATGTATATACTGGATATATATTATTTATACGATATATACATCATGAATATAATTATGGATATAATGGATATATTAACACATGAACAAAGTGTAATTATAAGAAGTTTATTTTTGACTCAAGTACCTAAGATCGACAAAACGACCGTTATAAACTTAAATAATTACATAATGTTCATGACACGGTAATAAGTGAAATAAAAGGAATAATGAACTTGAAAAAGGTTCTTAAGAAGGTATAGATTAACTCTAGTTTATTATTCAGGAGGTTAAAGAGCAATCGAGTCAAGACGGACACGAGGTAAGGAAACGTCTTAACCCAATTTCTATTCTTTGGGTTAATCTCCTACTTTCAAATTATATCATGATATTATTATGTCTTATCTTGTATTTGTACTTTATTTATGTGTACATATAGTGAATACACATAATAGATGTACGTTATTTAAAAAATGATCTTTATAAGGGTCTTCATCTCAATATCCTTTCATTGAGGCATATTTTTTTATACACAACTTTCTTTTATACGGTGTATAAACCCCATTGCCTATGAATTTTATTGAAAAAGAATATTTTTATACAAAGTGTTTTTACTAAACGACAAAAGGAATGTTTCTTCTTACGTATGTGGTGAAAACGACTTCTCCGCCACCGTGACCATTATTTGAGTTTCGGCTTCCTCTACAAGCCATAACTTGTTTTTTCAAATGAAAAACAAATACAGTGTTTAACTTTCCTTTTATTTTGGTTTTAAAAATGGTATGTATCAAACATTTATTTTATGAGTCTTAATATCTGAAAACCCAGTGAAAATGTATATGTATTTAACGCAAGCTTAATACTGTTTTGAGAAAACCCGACTCTCGAGTGTGGTAGATAGGAAGGTATTGGGCGTGGACCCATCATGGCATGTAATTAGTCGAGAAGTCTCAGAATTAGTTATTTTGTTTTCCGAAGCATGCATAATGTTTTCAGAAAAACACTGGAGTATATTTGGGCAATTTTAAACGTAATTATATTCTAAAACAATTGCATCGGTAGGTCTCATGAGACAAACTAGTGTCTTGGAACGAGGCCTTGACAAAATCTTATTTGTGGTCTTGGCATGAGGCCTTGGCTACGTCGTTATGATAGTTTGGCATTATGTATTCCATCATTAAGAAAGTGGTTATTGATATTTCATGTGATTATTCGACTAGTAGAATATCCATGTGAGTAATTAAATGACATTATTTCATTTTACTTTTACCATATTATGCTAATGTTCAAGTTTAAAAGGCTTTTGTTTTAGTTATACATTTCCTTAAATGTTAATGTTTATTTATGAAAGCTTCCGCAATATTGTTATCCTTACTGAGCATCTGAGCTCACCCCTTTCAATGTTTTAATATTTTCCAGGATGTGAAGAAGTATTTTATGAATGACCTACCGGGATAGTCAGAAGAGGATATGAGTGTGGACTATGAAGACTTTGTTATTATTTTTTCACTTTATGATGTAATGTAACATTTATGAATGTATCTAGTGGTTCCAAGGCTACAAAAATAATCAGTATTTCAAGACATGATCTTTTGGGATCATGCCAATGCTACACAATAATGCACCGACTCTGGGTAACTGGGGTCGGGTCATTACATCAAGAAACTAATTAATTTTATTATTATCTGGTTGCATATGATATATTTATTTAATAATACCATTTTCTACCTTTCGGTATTTAAAATAATTAATAAAAGAATTTTAATAAACTTTGACTTTACTTCTCTCTTCGGTCAGAAATATGTTTTCTTCGGAAATATTATTTTCATAAAATGGTTTCAAAATGTTTTACTATTATACACTTATTTATAGAATTTATTTTTAATAAGGATTTAATTTTTATAAAAAAATTAAAAATAATCTTCATGTGTTTTTTCCAAAAAATTCTTGTTGGGATTTTATCAAAAATGTGAAAGGAACATATATTTTAACATGTATGGAAGGAAAAAAACTGCTTATCTTAAATAACATTATTTTTTTTGAATATTACATTATAATTTTCAAGGTTATATCAAAATTATAAGATTTTAAAAAAATATTTGTGTTTTACAATGTTTTTTCAATTTAAAAAGGATATTTTCCATAGAAAATGTTAGAAATGGTAATTCAAACTCTTTTTCCTTCTAATATGATATATTTTGAGGTTGAATATTCCGTAAAACGGTTATAATACAAGTATTACATTATTATTCTATTTCTAAATAGTTTATGGTATTGATGAGATGATTTTTATGAAACACATTTTTCTTCCATAGGTTATACAAGGATCAAATGGAGATCAAAACTACTTCTTGTTTCCATGAGATATTCTTTTTTAAAATGATTACGAAACCTACTTTGTTTCCATTGTTTATTTTATTATTAAATTTTTATAATACCAAATTATTTTTATAGGTATTTATATGATTAATTTTTTATGATCTTTTGTCAAAAACATTTATGATTATCATTATGTGAAGGGTGCTAGAAATATTTCTCTATAAATCATTGGGTAATGATTAATGTTATATGAGCTCAATAGATACGCTGGAGGATATCTAAATCCAAAAATAGGGTATATAAGTTTGTATCCCATGTTCAAAGTTGGTATATGGATGGTTAACCTAAACCAAACTTTTTATAAATGTCTTGGTGGATATCCTTGAAATAATATTTTCTATTCTTATGTGTATCCCAAAAAAATATGTGTATTCCAATGTTGTGAGATAAAAGCTCATGTTATTTTATTTCATTGAGATTCATGACTTATGAAAACCCAATATTTATTCCAAGAAACAAGATTATAATATTTTTTTTGAAATTTTTGGTTTTAAAATGTTATGATCATGTTATCATGTCCTTATGTTAATTTTTTGCTTACATATCTTCCGTTTTTACATTTATTGAACATATTATCTCACCCTTTCTTATGTTTCCATTCCACAAGTTATCATGAAATTTATTATGTATGATATTTCTAGTAATGTTGATGGTATTTAATATCATAGTGGGAGATGATTTATTTTACCTATGAACCAGTTGCTTGTGTTTCCATGTTACCAAAGGCACCAAAATATTATTATACTTAGGTGTATGTTTGTGTAATTTGATAAATATTCATAAAAAATGATGTAATATCTATTTATGAGGAAAATGTGTCACTATATTCAGTAACAAAGGTTGGTTTAGTTAACCTTTTGAAACATTGATAATAAATCTTACAGAAAGTACATAGGGATAATTATAAGGATATTATTTTGGATTTCTCTATTGATAAGTAAATGTATGATTGAATGTATAGGAAGATTTCCTGGAATTTTGGTAAAGGATGGTATAAGTGGTTTTCAAACAATTATATCCATGTCTGAATACTATAAGTGGTTGGGGCTCTATTACATAGGTATCTAGGGTTGATAAATCGAAAAAGGTAATATTGGTATGGAATTTATCATCACCGAGTGTGTGAGAATGAGCCTTGATACACAAGAGGTTTGACACTATCAAAGGATTTGATTTGGAAATTCACAAACTATTTATGAACCATCAGGAATTATTTAACTATATGATGACTATGAATGAACTAGGTTAAACTAAGGTATTATATATTAAAAATATGGTGTCTTGTTTTATAAATCATATAAGTTATTTTCCATGATTATATAGTTTTCCCACTATGGTTATAGTTACTCACACGCTAATTTTTTTTTTTAGAAAATTTGTGGAACTAGAAGGAATAATTTTAACACAGAATATTATGGTCAATTCAGTGACTATGAGAAACCAAACATGATGATAACTAGAATAAATGATATTTTTATTATACCTAATCAACTATCCTAATATTTCATTAAAATTGTTAACTATCATGAGATTCCTAAAGCATAAAATAAGTGCATGATGATCTTTTATGAAAATTCATGTGGTAACGAACACATCGGAATCATGATCCATATTCCTACATGTCAAGAAGGTGGGAATATAAACCTAGAATAATGTATAGAATTAATAGTAAGATGTTATCTATGTAGAAATTAAGGACATATAGTAAACAATTGTTAGGGAGTTCAATGAATTATGTGTGGGAAACATGGAAATTATCAAAACTAATTCCATAACCAAATAATTAACTTCTAGAAAAAGGAAGTGTCAATTAAATTTCAATCATTGAATTATTTTACCAATGGTATTTGGGTGGTAAAAGTAATGAAACATATAAGGATAATTTAATTTTTTGATGAATATATATATCAATGAAAGATAAAAATAAGGGTTATGGATTAAATCATGGGTTTATATGTTTTAGGTGATCATAATATCCATGTCTTAGATACCCATCATCTGGTTTTAAATTATGGTAGTTTATCAATATTACGGAAATTTTAGGAGACATTTATGGAAGTACCACCCTTTTTTGGGTGAATTATTTTTTATGAACATATGATTAAAGGTATCGGTAACCATTAATGTTTTTATTATCATTGATGGCAGGGTTAATGTCGTTTATTACAATATTAGAATGTTTTATTTGTATAGTTTCAGAAATCATGATAACCTGCAAGTTGGAAAACAACTTATTGCTGCCAGTAAGGCCATAGGGCATGAATACACAAAGAAATCGTGAAAAACGTATAGAGACTACCACTGGACTATATGAAAGTTTAATTCTTCTAGATAAATACAATGATATATATTTAAAAGTGTGTATCTTGATTCTTAGTAATCTGTAAAGTCAAGGATAAAAGATAATGGTCTAAAAAGATTCTACGACCATTATCCATATAGAAAAAAATGGGAATACATCATCATGTTTTTTTTTGGACTCCCCAAAATATCTAAATGGAATAATGCTACTTTTTTCGTGGTTGATTGTCATACTAACTAATTACTCATTGTCTATACGAGATAATATTTCTCTTTGCATATGTTTTATAGTATAAACATTAAATATGTGCAGGGTTTAATGGAGTACAATATTCAATTATATCTGATAGGGATCCAAATTTTACCTCAATGTCTGGGTGAAGTATTCAGATATCTCTAGATATAGAGTTCAGTTTGAGCATGGTGTATCATCCATAGACAAAAAGTCAATATTACCAAATAATTAAAACCCTAGAAGATCTGTTAAGACCTTGGTCTATGTATTTCAATAGTGTTTATGATCTAAACCTTACTCAGGTTTAGTTTTATTAAAACAATATCTTTCACTCAAGGATTTAGATGGATCCTTATGAATCAAATTATGAAAAAAAATGTTGAACATCAACGTACCAGAATGAAGATGAGGAAAGAAAGATATTGGGACCTGAGAAAGCTGATGACATGGAAGAGAAGGATAGATCCATTGCAAAGAATCTAATGAATACTCAAAGTTAACATAAATGTTATTCTAGTAACCATCTATTTTTTTATAATTTGACTTTTGTAAAAAAATCTTTATATGATTTTCTCTGTGAAAGAAATAATGGAAACATTTAGACATAGGAATTTCAGTCCCACTGAAATACTTGATTATATCTAGATAGTGGAAAAAAATTACACCGAACCTCTAATATGTTCAAAATTTGTTCCATGTATCACTCCTTATGAATTACGTAAAATAGCCATCACATATACTAAATTCAGAGGTCGTACCACAAGAGCATGATATTTCTTATATGAAAAAACTAACAGAGATTCTAGATCAAATATAGAATATGGTATGAAAAAATAACACCCGCCAATTATGTTTCATGTGGATGAAATACCATCTTGAGAAAGCTACATGGTAACCAGATGACATATTGAGGGATAAGTTTCCTCAGTTTTTGTAACAAAATGATGAATTTTGTGGGATAATTTTATTTTATGTTGGGAGAATGTAACACCCTGAGATTTTGTGAAATATTTTTTTCAATTAAATTTAATTATTTCAATATTTTTAATTTAAAGAAATATTTATTTTATCATTAATTAAAAACAACACTATTTTTTTGCTTGCATTACAAGTAACACTGACTTTATCTTGTATTATATGCAACACTATTTTTCAAAACATGGAATATTATTATAATATTATTATATAATATGATAGTTATAACCTATCCAATGGAATAGTGGGTGTTAATTTTATTAAATAAATTACTAAAATATAATGAATATGCATGTATATATAATAAATTATTTCATGTCAAATTAATTAAAAGTGATGCCAAAAACTATTTTAAAATAAAGGACATCACATTGTGAAATAAACTATTTTTTTAAAGAAACATCTTTTAAATCATTAATTTAAAAAAACCAACTTTTTTAATTATATTAATGTAACTTATATATTATATTTTCACTAAACCATTTAATATTCATCATTTGTTTTTTCTAGAAAATAGATAAGAATAAATCCAATTTTACTTTCAAAACCTTATTTTTCTAAAAAATGTTTTATATCCATATGGTGTATATTTAATAAAATTATTTTTTGACACTTTTATCGGATGATTTTTCTAATATATATACTGTTTCTAAATCATCATGATCTTATGGTGATTTTTGTGGATTTTTCTTAAAAACTCAATTTTTTATTAATAGTGAAAAATACTAAATTTTAATTGAAATTTTTCTTTTCATTTTATTTTTTTATAAATATAAATTATATTTATATTTTTATTTAATGTAAAATTTGTTCAATTTTACATCCAATAATAAAATTTATTTCATTTTAATAATTTTCATATTTTATTTTTATATAAAAACATTGAAATTTTTTTAATATATTCCCCATAAAACCCGCAATCTCGTCACATTTACGGAATTAATTTTAAAATAAATTATTCACTTATGTGATTGGAATTTGTAAAAATGGAATAAAATTATGAATAAAAATAATTTATATTATCTCATTAATTTAAATTAATTCTTGAAAATCTTAATAGTAAAATAGTAAAAAAAAAATTACCATATTTATGCTACAAATGGTTTTACTATCGGGTTAAACAAAAAAAGCAATAAAAATTACCCAAAACATGTAAAAAACCCATTTTATGGCCATATTTAGAACTTATATCATCTAGTATAAAAAATATATTATTATTGGATCCTTTTGATGTGAAAAAATATGGGTGGAATTCATTGTTTCAAAAAATACAAGTGTGTCACTCACCTCACTTATAAAAGGTCACGACTTCTATTATCATATTCACACCATAAAACCCATGGGCTTTTCCAAATACTATCCCAAATAAATTACCAACATCCATCCACTCATCCTAGAAGCCTTCTTTTGGATATAAATACAACCTAGGAAGGGTTTCTGTGCAAACATAAGGAGGATAACTAAAGAAGAGGTTACACTCATCCAAAAGTATTTTTGCTTGATTTATTCAACCACCTAAATAAATTATTATTATTCCATTATTAAATATTTATATAATTTTATTTCATATACTATTTTTTTTATGTTCACGTTCTTTATAAATCTCCACATCCATCAAATGTGTTATGAAATCAACGTTCATGGGTATAGAGGACAACAGCCTTACAAACCAATGCCTTTCATTTTTCCATTAACATCTATCATAGAGAGAAATAAAGATGGATTTTTTATTTATGTATGGTATTTAGGATATTATTATTATTAGGAAAATATTATATCATTCATACCCTCATACTATCCAATTTGTGGGAATATGATAACATTTCTCAAGAGTATGGTGGACTACAGACCTGTGAAGCGATGTGATTCATTGGTGATTTAAATAGAATATAATAAGGATGCATTTAATGAAAATATGTGGTTTATTTGAAATAAAAATTGTTTTAGGGTTATAATAAATCATTTAACAATCTTTATTTCAATCCATTGAGAATATGGAAAGAGTGTTCATGTGTACGTATAACCAACCATCTCCATGAACAGTATATTTATTTTTCTTTCAATAAATTTTATAGATTTATGTAAATACATAAATAAAGAATATATATTAACTTTTTATAATGGTTAAATTTATTGATATTATTAATCTATTATCAATGTAAGAAAATCAATAATAACAAATCTAATCATATATGGAAAATAATGCTTTTATTACCCGAAACATCACTTCAATGATGAATTATTAATAAAAGGATAACAAAAGATCATAAGTAAATCATATATTGAATTATATATTTATTATTCGTTATTTATAGTACTTAGAAAAAATTATATTTCATATATATTATTTGAACATGTATCAAGGAATTCAAGAATTAAGGTATTGGATTTCTGTCTCACTTTTATTTTCTATAAGGAAAATTATTTATTAACCATGTGTTAATTTTATGTGATGTATATACATACCATTAATTTATATTAGGATTATTATACTGAAAATTATTTTTATTTATAAATTCATTTCAGTATCTTTCTTTCTTTGGGTTTACAGTTTCAATGTTTTCAATACTGTAATGGATTTTCATCTCAATTTTCCTTCTTTGAGATATATGTTATGTTATGCACCTATAATATTTAATGAGGAGTATATATAGACTATTTGACATATAATATCCTGATATTATTTATCCTCATGATATTTTATGTTCCATTCTATTTTATTATTTATAGGAATTATGATTCAAACATACCAAAGTGGTAATGATATTATGTTATAATCTCATCATTTATCTGGATTATTTATTATTTTGTTTCAAATGATAAAATATTGTTATTCATACCAAAATAAAATATTTAATTTTCTTATCCTATATATATTCTTGATCTTTTCATTTAATTGTTCCATTTTCCTCTGCTCTTTACATAAACTATTTAATAAAATGTTTTTAATAAAATTTGACATTATTTTTATCTTTAGTTTAAAATCTGTTTTATTTAAAAATAATAATTTATAAAAATGTTTTCAAATATGATTAAGAATTCTCCTATTATTTTTAAAATAAATTTTTCTCTTTTTTATTTTTTTTAAAACACTAAAAGGAATCATCTGGTTGTTTTCCAAACAATGCTTGTTTAGATTTTACTAAAAATGTGAAAGGAACATTTGATTTAACATTTATGGAATGAACGAAACTTCCCATCATCACGAAAATTAATTTCATTGATGTGTAATATATATTTTTTAAGGTAATATTCAAAGAAAATGATTTTCTAAAACTTTTATGGTTAAAAAAGGTTTTTTCAAAACAGAAATGATATTTTCTGAATTTTTTTTAAATGATCATTCAAAATAATTTTACATCTAAGATAGAATTCGTTGATGATGCCTTTGAATTACTAGGGAAATAATAGAAGGGGAAAATTCTTATTGTTTTGCAGAAGGTTTTATTTTTCTGATGAGGAGATGTTTCTGAAAACTTAATCTCTTGAATGGGTAATACAATAATAAAATTCTTATGAAACACTATTATTTTTCCAATAGTTATAATTTGATGAAATGTTGAAATGATTATAAAACCTATTTATTTTCCATAGGATTTGTTATGAGGAAATATTTATGAAATCTATTTCATTTCATTGGTTATGATACCTTAAATGTGTAATGATAATGTGGAACACAGATGCCTTTTTCATTATATAATGGGTGGGACCTATATCTACCTATAATGATTTGGGTAAAGGTTAATGTTATATGAACTCAAGGGGTGCACATTAGATTATTCCGAGCCCAAAATACTATACACGAGAGGTTATCCAAAGACCAAATAGGTAAATGGGTGATTATCCCAATCATAACATGTTTTTATTGTCATTTTGGGTATCCTTAACATAATATTTTCTATTATTATGTGTATTTGACAAATCAAGGTCATATTATAATGTCATGATCTCATGGATCATATTCTTTTATTCCATTATAATTCATTTATTATGAAATAACAATATTTATTCCATGGCTCAAGATTATGATCTTTCATATGCATGATATAGGTTTTAAATGACATTATCATGTTCTTATACCCTTATTTCTATGTTATACTTATATATGTCCTTTTTACCCTTACTATCAATCTGAGAACACCCTTTATAATGTTTTCGTTCCCTAGGTTATAAATAAATGTATTATATATAATATGTCTAAGTAGGGTATTATTAATGAATATCATAGTATGAGATGATATAGTTTACCTATTGACCAATTTTTCATGTTTAAAAAGTTTCCAAAGACACTAAACTATTACAGTCCACAAATATTTTTTTTATGTAATTAATATTCATCAAAAATGATATAATAACAATGTATGAAGATCAAGGATCTTCATAAGTTTATTTTTTGTTTCATATTTATTATTTATTTGTGACATGCATGTTGGATTTTGATCTTTTCTTTAGGTATCAAGGGTGTGGGTTAATCCAGATGGATGTGATAGACCCCTTAGAGGGTATAGATGAGATTTTGGAACCTTAAGCGTTACAAGGAATGTTATAACAAGAATGATTGGACGAGGTTGAGATATAAAATGTGATTGAGGATCCCACGTAAGGATTATATGTACGATAGGCCTAGGGGACTATAGTGGGGACCCTATACTATGTCAACCATATAGAGGGTTTGCGCGAGATATGAGTAGTGATGATTTGGTGCATCAACTTTAATCCTAAATAATTATTGTCTGTAAGATATGATTATCTTTGTAAGGATGGGCCCTGCACTCTTGAGAGTCTGACCTTAGGTTTGTGATATGAGTCTTGGAACATGGTCAATCATTGTGAGACATGATATTGTGATATGATTTGTGTAGGATTTACTACCCTCATTTATGTATTGAGATATAAGAGATTCATTTGAAATTTTTCCAGTATTAAGAGGATTTCCCTAATAATATGTTTTCCTAGGGTCTCCGCATAGGAATTAGTGTTTATGCCTAATAATAATGAATATTGTGGAAAAAATCCATGGATCCAAATATGACAACTGGTATGTGTGGAATTTCTAATATGTTGGGATTCGGGCTTTATAACTATATGATCTCATAATATTTCCTCCTAGTTACCTAATTTGAGTCTTACGACTATTGATCTCCTTGGTTTACCTCCTAGGGGTCAACCTTTATGCATAATATTAATGGATTCCTTTGGCATGCTCCTTGTATTTAGTGATAATTGCTAATATATATGGAATTCACATAACACTGTGGTTTAGCACGTGGGTATACATGATCACTTAGGATTACCACCTAGTGATCTACACTGTTCTTGAGAACCCTTTATCACCATGGATTACAAGAAAGGGACTAACTTTGATCCTATTTATCTCTTAGTATGTATAGTATTTTACTAAAAATCAGTTTTCCTAGGGTCACCCCTTAGGAATCAATGTTTATGCCTGATGCTAATGAATATCGTGAAAAACTCCTTGGATCTAGATATGGAACCAGATATGTGTGTAATTTCTAGGATGTTGGGATTTGTCCTTTTTATATTTATGATCACAAAATATTATCTACTAGTTACCAACTTTTAGTCTCATGACTATTGATCTCCTAGTATTACCCCCTAGGGGTTGATTATTACGCCTGATACTAATGGATTACTTGGGAATGATCCTTAGATTTAGAGATAATTCCTAATATATATAGACTTTTAATAACAATGTGGTTCAGATCTTGGGATTACATGATCACATAGGATTACCTCCTAGGGATATACTTGGAGCTTTATGACCCTTGATAACTAGAGATTACCTTAGACCCTATATATCACCTAGGATTACCTCATATGGTTCATGATTTGTTCCTGATACCTTTGGATTATTTTGGATAATTCTAAATATCCAACTATAGTATCCACTATAATGTGGTCTTTGGGACTTATATTTTCTTTCCATGGTCCAAAAATGCTCTTGGAGACACTCTGACACTGGAGTAAGAAGGTATCTGGAGGGATAAAGGGTTCATGTCAGGAACCCAGTGACCCAATATATATGGTCTATGTTCATTAATGTTATATTTCTAGGTTTTTGGGTTGTTTGATAATAAATTAACCCCTTTTATATGTGTGTGTATTTCATGAACATCCACTTGAAAAAATTATAGTTAATATTTTTTAGGCAATACAGATTTTTACATGGTCATTGGACTCACCTCCGACAATTTTACATGACATCATTTTTGAGGTCTATAGGTAATAATTCATTCATTAAATCAAGGAAAATGTTTTTATTAGAGCTCAATCCCTAATATAGGTCATGTGAGTTTTGGAGGACATATATTCTATAGTTTGGATCATGGGAGTTGGTCCAAATTCTAGTTTTATTTTAGATATTTTTTATAATTTAGTAGATAGTGTTCTGATATTTACTTTATATATTATACCTAGTTAATTTTTATCAGGTTATGAAACTCAGTAATGTTTGATCAGTCACAAATAATTTTTAATATCTTGATTTTCTGGATTTTGGGAGACCTGTTAGCTCTATTTTTTATATCTATATATTTTTTTGGGATTTCCATTATATATACCGGTCATAAAATTTTTTTTGGTATATTTAGGAATAATACATGGGATTCAAATTAGAGTTTATAGTATCCCCAATAGTATATTTGTCCCTAGCCTCTATTTATCAATCACTTTCATAAAGGTAGGAACACTTGAGTAAAAATAGTAACCCCAACTCAGGTGTCGTTTTCACAGTACAGATTAGGTTGTTACAAAGCCTAACCCATCTACCTCTTGAGAACCCACTAAGCATAACCCTGGTACTGCGGGGAATTTTTTCCATGAAAAACCATAATTATATATCCATCTATGTTGTGGAATAGTCTCCTCCATCGTGTAAATACTATGGTGAAGAGATATAATAAAAGGTGTGGTTCCCTTATACACCTCAAGAAAACTCTCACACACATTCCATTCCATAACACACATAGGTTACAACAAGGTCCATCACCCACATCTGAAATTCCATCTTAGGGTCATCTTACCCCTTCTCCAACATCCACCCAAGCACCCAAACAACCATCCATGTCTCCTTCCACATAAAAAAATAAATATTCTAGAGTTAATATAATCCATAGATTCCAAATCCAAATTTCAATTCATAGATTTTTTCCCATCCATTAAAAAAACTAAAATTATCTCTCAAACGAATGACCTAAAAATTTTGTAAGACCTTATGTTGTCCAAAAGTCCTGTGGGGATGGAGTTGTGTTTGATACATATCCTATATTCTAAATAATCTCATAATGAAATCTTTTTTGTCCAATATCCAACTTATCATTGAAAAAGTTTCACACTTCCTTGAGAAAATAAAACCAACCAATAAAAATCCATCACACGTGAACGTTAACAAAAAATAAAATATTGATAACCAATATAATATGAAATGAAAGAGGTTAATCTTCATGAAATGAATTGTCTCATCAATATGGGTGACATAAATATCTCCAGAAGATAAGGGATACAGTTAAACAAAAACATTTAAATATGTTTCTTAAATGCATGCTTTTTTAATGGTTTTTTAAAAAATTCATCCTCATAATCACTAAATCCATTTCGTAAAACATTTAAAATTTTTATTCCAATCATCTATTAGATGAAATTATTTTTTAGTGATAAACTCTGTTATTTTATAATAATTAGAACTCTTGTTTCCACATAAATTCAAAAAAGGAAACTCAACATCTTCACTGATATCTTATGGTATTTATTTTATAGAAATTATTTGAGTACAAACCATATATGTTGAAATATATTTATCCAATGTAGTAACAATTAATACGATTTCTTATTTTTTATTTATCCAACTAATTGAAGTTTTTCAAATATAATATTCTACCCAACTTGTTTACTTTTTAAACAAAACATATCGATCCTAATCAACATCATTTAATTCCATAAAAACATATTTATATTTTCTTGAACACGAAGACATATTAAGTTATTCTTTTCAAATTTCGTAATATTATTTTCATATCCATGAGTTGATATTTTATTGGAATATTTTGAAAATTATTATAAAAAAATGTTTCACACATGATATTAGGTATTTTTTATATTCAATACATCAAACTTATGATAATTTTTCAATAATGAAATTAATCAATATAATTTATAGCTTTACTCCATCCAAGTTTTATAACTTTTGTGGTATGTGTAGATAGTCTTTTGATATCCTCTATTCCACATATCTTTAATGTTTCATTATCATATATCATTTGTGAGGTACAACTGTACTGGAAATATTAATTCACTAATAGCCTGTGAAATTATGTGAGTTCTCCAATCATGGATATATCAAATTTGAACATAATATGATTTTCAAACCTATCAAAAGATTCAAATTTATTTACACCCAATTTTATATCATCTAAATATAATAATAACAATACTTTTTATTCCTTGGTTTTCTTTACATAAGTATTGTGATGAAAAACATAAAATTTTAAATTCAAAATTCTTCAATAATGTATCAAGTATAGAATATAAACCATGAGGTTCTTTTTAGCACATAATAATCCTTTCTAAAGTGAGAGACTTTAATTTTAACATTATTTAAATCAGACCCATTTTATTTTTTAAAGCATACCATTTCATTTTAAAATGAATAAATTGTACTTTTTTCACATTAAATTGAAAAAAAAATCATATTTTTTTAATATACATGGAAAATATTAGTTTAATTATATTATATATTATATTAAGAGCACAAGTTTCTTCCACTTAAAAGTCAAAAACATAGGCATAGCCATGTCACTAAGTTATAGATTTTTTTCTCTCCATATATTTCTTTCTCATAAATGTCATTATTAAAAACATGTCATGACCCATCCCCCAAGGGCCATACAATGACTACTTCAAGACCTCCTATGATAAGGCAGGTGCTGGAGACTAGTGACAAGTAGTCATATCCCACAAACAGGATGCATTTTCCTAATAACTTCTCCACACGCACCCAATTTAATTCCATGGGGTCGGAGAGTGGAAACACTATGTAAAAGAAATGCATGCATACCACTATCACCCAAAATATAGTATGATATAAAGTAATGAAATAATGTACAACTAGGCCATAATAAAATCCCACTAAAAGAAAGACAATTTTAAGGCCCAACCCACAAACAAGTATATTGTAACTTATGTAGGAATATGGTGTAAACATGTCGGGATGTATGATGTCACAATGGCCCATAATGTCTTGGTCATGGTCCTGCTCTGTTTAGAACTCCACAAAAGCATTGGTTGTCTTCACGAAACACAAAAAGTACGGGAAAATCCTATGCAAGGGTGAGGAAAAAAATACACAGTAGGGGACCCCGAAAACCTTCAGTGAAAGACCAAAAAGGTAAGCTCCGCCAAGAATGTACAGTCAGCTCAGCATAGGTATATGTCATCAAAACATATAACAAGATCATCCTAGTATAATAAAAAATGTTCCCAAGACACAACTTATTATCCACTGCCATCCATATTGGACCATGCATATCATTATCAATTATTGTGGATCCCACTCCTTGATCTATCTGATAGTAGCTAGGTAGAGCAAGTCTACCCAAAGTATCGAAGAGAACATTTGGTCTCGATATATCATGGTGTTTCCCTGAGATTTCTTATCTCACTGAGACAAGAATTCTTGATATCAATGCCAATCCTTCATCCCAGATTTCTACTCAAGGAACTCTCTTCCAGGGAGGACTCTATCCTTGAGCCATAAAGTCCTTAGAGGCCTATGCTAGAGGTCCCACTTATTTGGGCCCTGTCTAAATAGAACCCAGTGAGAACTACCAGAAGTACACTGCCTCAGTCTTAACATTGAACATCATATAGTACTGAGGGACTCATCCCCTATTAGTCACTGAGGTCGTCTCATCTACCAGGCCATTATGGTACACTCAGATACTACTTGTCTGTCGGGTTACTAAGGTCCGCTCAGCTAGTGCTCATCTACCAGGCCACCGAGGCTTGCTCGTCTACTGCTCGTCTATTAGGCCACTAAGGTCCGCTCAGCTTCTGCTGAAACACTCATCCCTGATGAGTGTTTGGGGCTCCTATATCACATAGACCCACTCTTCATATTGGATATCTAGATCACATTGACCCACTCGTTTTGGGCCAGCTGGATCATTTAGACCCGCTCGTCTCTTTGGTCAGCTATATCACTTAGACCCGCTCATCTCTGGGTCCAGTTGGATCTCATAGACCCACACGTCTCTTAGGCCAGTGGAATCACTTATACTTTATCGGCTCTTGTTCTGGATGGATCACTTACACCCGCTCATCATAGTCATCTCGATACAGTCATCCCTAGGATTCCAGCTCATAGCGCACTTGATTTAGGGAGTGCATCCTCCTCAAAAAAAAAATTCACATCTAAAAGTCCATGAAATTACACTTAGTGTATAACAAAAGGACCGCCACATCATGAGGGTCCCAACACCATAAACATATTTTCAATAAGATTTATGGTTTAGAAGTTATGCATGATTTACTGAAAAGGTATGGGTTGGGTTCGAGGCCCTGACTAACCCGGTCAGACCTACCTGACCCGACCCGATTCGTACACCACAATACGATCTAGAGTTGACCAAGGGATAGGCTCATTGGACCCATTGGACATGGCCCGTTGGGCCATGGGTCCAGCCCACCTAGCCCCCCAATGGCCTGGATCCTTTTCTCCGGCTCAGCCCACACCTATGGGCCGACTTCAACTCAGCGGACCGGTTTTCCCTTGGACCATCCAGTGATGGCGGGCTAGTTTGGACCATCCCCAACACGATAGGCACCACAATCGCCCAATGTTGTGCGTCCGGCTCGGCTGGCCACCTCTCCCCCAAACATGGTTTCGCAGACTGTGTGCCTACAACAACCCACTGCCAGACCATTGGTCTCTAGACCCGACATGGAACATTACTGGTTCCACAGTCATGCCCCACCATGGCTTGCTGGCCATAGGCTCCTGGTCTTACACGGTTCCCTACAGGGGCTACAATTCTACACCACCACAGGTGGCCTATCGGCTACCTCCACTAATTTGGTGTGCCACAACCTGCACCACTACTGTCATTGGGGCGTGGCCCCCTATTCGTTTCTTGCGGCCTCCTATCACAGGCCTTGTTTCCCACCATGGCACGTTTCCACATGCCTCTTCCATGTGTTTTTTATGGTCATCGTCATCGTTCCTTTGTGTTGTGATCACTGACTCCCTTATTATTTTCTACAGTGAAAAAAATCAGAGAAATAATGAATGGGGGAGGAAAAGGATCACATGAACACCCAAGGTGGAAGGATCAATCTTTTTTTGTGTTGGCCTTGATCGATCCATTTTAAATTTTACGAATGGCTAATCAAGACCAAATCCATTAATATGTTCCACATGGATCCACATTCCTGTTGATTATCCCAAAATCAGACACGTCCCGCATTTAGTACGCACGATTTGTGAATAATTCCATTATTTTAATGACTCACACATTTCTTGGAGATATATAAATAGGGAAATAAAATTAATTAAATAGACACCGAACATATAAAACAGGATTGGTCTATGTCGGGGTTCAGTCGTCATTGGTGAAAAGTTAAGAGACTTCATGATCTATCATCCCGTCGACCCTCAATCCATAATCCATATTAGTTGTTGATTTTTCATTTGTTTCTAAACAAAAAAATTCCTCCAGAGCCTCAGTGCAATCTCCTAGGTCATTCCCGAATCTCGTAGGTTTTCATATCCATTAATGGAGGAAAGGTGTTTCAATGTTTACGTTACGCTGAGTAGTCACGTTGTTACATTGTTTCATTGATGAAGCATCATTTCTTTTATGCTTGAGTTACAATGTTATTATGTTGTTTCATTCAGGAATTTAAACAGCTCACTCGACCTTTCATTGTAGTGAAACAGACTTTTTGAATAAAATATTGTTTCTTAAATCAATTTTTTGTTTTTTCTTTAAAATGTCGATATATTAACTTTTACCCTATACGCAAAATAGTCCAGTTTAGGCCCCACAAAAAGAAATCATACCCTCGTGAGCTCAACTATACTCTTGAATTTCTGATTGGAGTTATCGTTTATGAGTTATCAAAAATAAAATAATCATTATTTAATTATTTTATATATAGTTACGTCCCAAAACTAATTTCCATTATTGTAAAGAACCTACCAATGTCATGCTCTGCCTATGTAAAGGATTCTCTCATAAGCTCAATGGTGGTCTCATATTTTCAATCCAAGTCACCATTCACAAGTTATAAAGATTTGAAAAATAAAATAAATTTATTTAATAATCTTATTTACGGTTATTTCATTTTTTTGTGTTTCTTACTGGAGGCTCACTCCGAATAATATTAAGTTGCACTTAGGGTATACCTGCCATCCTAAATGAAATGGTTCCCTCGTTTATCTAATCCGGGAATCCATTTAAGAGTTATTTATATTTTTCAATTAATCTACTCATATGCTCTATTTAAAACATAACATTTTTCGACAGAACATTCTGGGCACACCTGACCTCAAAATCGCATGTCGTCTCAATTCCTAGTCCCGTAAAAATTTCATATAATTTAAAAAATCATGGAATTATTGTATGTTGTGTTAACCCCACCCTTAGGGATTTGCATCCTCGTAATCCAAAACAAGGGATAAAAAACAAATGGGGGTACTGACAATGTATTTGAGCCTACCATTCCCAAGTGCTCTGCTAAAAATTCATGTGGTACCACCGAATACTTACCATATGAATTGACATCCAGGAAGGATCTTCTCCTATTGATCCTCAATCTCTATCAAATCCTCTGCAAAAGTTTCTATTTTGTCAACTTCTGTCTCACTCCAGTCAAAGACGTGTGATGGGTCGTCTATGTATCTCCTCTATAGAGAGGTATCCCAAGCCCTCTACTAAACACTGCTCATGGATATTTAGGAAGTGGGTCAACTCGATGAGTCAGTCAATGATCACCTAGATGGTAGACTATCTTATGGATGTAGATGTTAAACCCATTCAAAATTCCATCGATATCCCTTCCCACATCAATTCTAGTACCCCCATTAAGAAAAAGAACAACCCAAAAAACTATTTCATACAAGCGTTTAGATTTTTATCTCAACAGGTAAGCCCGGCATTAACCTGATCTATCATCACTAGTGCCCTCTTTGACACAAACACACATACCCCTATGCATATCGCCACTCTATGTGTCACTGCTACAATGGTGCATCCTATGAAAAGAACAACATTCTCCCCACCTTTCAAATGACTATTAGGGGTTTTCCCTGTGGAAAAATGAGAATGTACTGGGTCATATTTGGTTTCACCGAGTTTCGCATCCATGACTCATTTAAGAGTGGAAGGGTAATAACCAATTACTGGAGATAATCTGCTTCATCACCATCCATGAAAGATAATTGTAACAAGGCCAACTGCACTATTTCCTCATTCGGAAACTACGAACCGGATCTCCTACTGAGAACATTTTCTACCATGTTCTTCTTACTAGGAGTATAGACTACTTCAAGGTCGTAGTCCTGGAGAAACTTCATCCATCATCACTGTCTGAAGTTCAAATATTTCTCAGAGAATATTTTCTTCTGACACTTGTTGTTATAGAAGTAGGTAAATTGTTTTCCCAAGGAGGTAGTGTCTCCACATCATCAATGCGAAGACAACCACGGCCAACTCAAGATTAGGGTTTTTTTCAAACCCTCTCTCAACTGTTGAAAATCTTACAGTCACCCTTCCATCCATAAAAAAGAATTCCCCTTTCAACTGATCGATGTGTTCATCATCCCTTTGGTAGTGGGTACTAATTCTCTATATCCTCTTGGATAATGGTTGTAGTAACCACACATGTCCTCAAACACTGGGCCTTACTATGCCCTTCCTCTAAAAGTCACCCACATACACCCTCAACTCAGGAAGCACTACGAAAGTCATCCGATATATTGATGATAATATCAGTGCCATCTCAGGGTGTGGAATGATGTGGAAGTCTATATCCTTGCGGGGTGGTAATCCTAGAAACTACCTTTGGAAACACATTGATGTACCCTACCACTACTACTGGGAATTGAAAATTCAAAATATCCATATCCATGTGGGTAAGGATGGCCGCAATAAGCTACCCCATTCCTCAGTCCTCTAGCTCCCTAAGCCTGGTGTAGACCACATTGGTGTGGTGGTTGTAACATGTCAAACTGTATACCACCACCTTCTACTCTCCCATAACCTCTTCCACATCTTCTATACTACAGATTAATCTCTTCCTATCATTGTCTCTGCCCCGTTGGCCAATCCACAATTTCACTGCCAGCACGACGGGCTGTGCAATCTATATCGGGATGTCCCATGTAATATATTGAAAATAATTACCTCTTTCTAGGCTGACTGGACTCTACCTGTGATCCTTGAGCTTTAGATCCCCTATCTTGGGACCTCTTCTCAGATCATATCACACGTCCAAGTCTCTGAGACTGATGTCGGCTTCCTGTTTTCCCACTACTGATATCTAATGGTATTATCTCCTCATCCAAAGGAAAATCAAACCCAAATGTTCTCTCTATCCCCATAGCATATGTAATAATACAAAAAGGAATAGTGTTGGCTTAGATGTCCCTTAACACATCTCACATGGAGGTCTGAGCCCTAAAGCATTGGTCATATCATATTAATCGAGTACTTGCAATGGTCGGTACACCTCGATGTATACTCAGCTACCAACATTCCATCCTTCTGAAGTTATAGAAGATCTTGGGCACATATTTCCCTTATTTTTTTTGGAAATATCTCTTTCTGTGATTATTTTTTTCAAGCTCTGTCCATGGAAAGGTCACCTCATCGTGAGATCGGGTAATATAAACCCTGAAATCTCCCTACTTAGCCATATAGAAGGCTCTCCATCAAGCCCGCATTCTGATATAATGGTTCCCTGAGTAGATGGAAAACTAGGTCACCTCCTCAAGTAAGTCCTTAGCTGCCTGTGATTCATGCTTTCCTCAGAACCTGATGGGTCTTTGTCGCTGAAACTCATGAACTGTGATCAGCTCGTGCATCTCGTCTGCTTGTACTACGAGTACTATGTGCTACTCCATAGGTGGTGGAATAGCTGGTACACCACTTAGTGGTTTTATCTCTAGTACTAACCCATATACAATTCCCTTCAACCCACAGATAATCCTCATGATCACATGGAGGAATCCTAACTGGCTATCTACATGCAAATACCATGATACCAAATAAGATGTACCATAATCAGTAGAGTATACCAGGTGAGTTGACTTACAAAAGACATGGAATACTCAACCAATTCTAATATGATTCATGTACAATAATTTTTTTCTAAAACATGTGTTTTCATGTACCGAGTTGAAAAGTAGAATTCGGGGCCATGGTGTATGAATACGTCGGCCGCATCACCAACACTAGATTCCATGGCCTGAAATCTAAACTCAAAACACTTATCTCTTTTTCCTCAAACCAAACTCATATTCTATGGGATCTTAAGGTAGAACCAACCGCCTCTGATACCACTCTATCACAACTCATCCAATAAGGCCCATGACATGACTACCCCAATCCCACCTCTAATAGGCCAGTGGATGGTGTGTAGCGCTATGTTGGAATATCCCAAGAATGTGAGTCATATTCCTAAGAAACTGTACACACACACCCAAATAAATGCCATAGGGTTGGATATTGAAAACACTAAGTAAAGGAAATGAATGCATACCAATATAATCCAAAAATAGATTAGGATAGAATGTAAAGTAGTAAAGTACAACCGGTCCAGAATATAATCCCACTAAATGAAAGACAATTGAAATGCTCGACCAACAAAAATGGGTACTGAGGCGATTGTAGGAATTCGTTAGAAACACATCGGCTTTTATGATCTCACAAGGCATTTCCTGGTGCGGGTCATGGTCCTCCTCTATCTAAGACTTCACCAATGTGTCTGTAGTAATCACAAGACACAACAAGTGTGGGAAAGTACCGCAAAGGGGTGAGTAAAACAATACTTAGTAGTGGACCCTAAAAACCACAAAGAGAAAACCACAAAGTAAATCACCACAAAGAAGGTACAGTCATCTCAACACAGGTATATGTCATCGACACATATAACAAGAGCTTTTAGGTATACTCGTAATGGATTCCAAGATGAAACATCTTATCTACTGCCATCTATATAGTTCTATTCATAACACGCCCTATTTTGTGATATCCCACTCCTTGAGCAATCTGATATAGCCATGTAGAGAAATTATACCAAAATTATCTGATAGAACATCTATTCTCGATAAATCATAAATATTTCCTGAGATGACTAGTCTCACTAAGACAATAATTGTCAATATCACATCCAATCATTCATCCCATGATTACTCTGAAGGCGTGTTACTCAAAAGAGTACTCACTCCTTAATCCATCAAGTCCTTAGAGACCTACACATGAGGTCCGTCTTCTTTGGGAACCACATAAAGAGAACTCGTTGAGAACTACCCAAAGTACACTACTTTAGTCGTAACACTCAAAACCTTTTACTACTGAAGGAAACATTCCCAATGAGTCACTGAGGTCACTCATCTTTGAAGCCACTAAGATCCACTTAGCTACTGCTCGTATGTGGGACCACAGAGGTCTGCTCATCCACTACTAAATCACTCATCCTTGATGAGTGTAAGGGGTTTCTGGATCTCCTAGACCCACACTTCACATGGTCCAACTATATCACTTAAACTCGCTCATCTCTTGGGTCAGCCGGATCACGTGGACACACTCATCTCTTGGGCCAGCAGGATCACTTAGACTCGATCAACCCGTGGAAAAGATGGATCACATAGACCCTCTAATCTATGAGGCCAACTGGATCACATTAACCTCCTCATATCATCGTCCATCTAGATCACTTATACCCGCTCATCTTAGTCTTCTCAATATAGCCAATCCCAGGATTCCCGCTCGTCGCGCACTTGATTCTGAAAGTGTCTACACATCAAGAAATATGTCTCATATAAACATATAATAAAGTAAAATTGGTTTATAGAAAAAGGACTACCTCGTCGCGAGGGTCCCAACACCACAAACCGCTCATCAATCTGACATACGGTTTGGATGTTATGCATGTTTTACTAAAAATGGGACAGTTGGGTTTTTGCATGATCTGACCCTGTAGGACCAACCCGACATGATTCGTACGACCCAAACAATTCCGGCCAGGCTTGATGGGCCATGGTTCTAGCACACCTTGCCTCCCTACAAGCCAATTCCTTTTCTCCAGCCCAGCCCTCACTGGCGGGATGACTACTACCCAGTCGGGCCACACAGCGGCCTGGTATTCCCCTAGCCCGACCCATGACGGTGGGTCGATTTGGTCTCGCCTAGACATGGCAGGAACAGCGTCGGCCCTGCATCACATGGCCAGCTGGTTTGGCTGCCTCTCCCTCGTGGACCGTGTGCCCACACAAACCCGCGAACCAGTCATGGGTCTCCTGACCAGACATGATGCCCTACTGGTGTCACGGTCTTACAATGTTGGAACCCTCTTGTTGCGGCCTCCTAGCCTGACACGGTGCCATTTTGGCGCCCCGATTCCACAATTCCACCATCCACCTGCCAACGACCTCCTCTTCAGTGGCACGCATGGCCTCCCTCACTACCACAATCATGGAGCTGGGACCCCTTATGCGCTGCATGCGGCCTCCCTCCACGGTCCTAGTCTTCCACCATGGTGCATCATTCTGTTCGTCGAATGATTCAAACTCATCATGGAGATTTACAAATGAGAAAAAATTAAATAAACAAACACCCTACCTAGAAAATAGTATTGGTCATTGTAGGGGTTTGATCGTCTTTGGCTATCCATTAAGAGATGTCACGATCCTTCATCTTGTCGACCCTTGATCGGTGATCCATCATCATTAGAGATTTTTCGTTCATCGATCTCTAGTGGAATTCCTCCAGAGCCTCATAAAAATCTATCGGGTCGTTCCCAGATCCCATATCATTGTTTATCCATTAAATTAGGAAATGGGTTTCAAAATTTCTGTTATTCTTGAGTTTAAAAGTTGTTACTATGTTTCATTTATGATTTAACACCCCATGATTTCATATTACGTTATCTCTTCAAAGAAATTCAATCACTTGTGTTACACGCAACACCTAGTCTGAGCACACCACGACTTACCAAACTATCTGTTCAAAAAGAGGTTATGCATAGAATTAACCTAATTTTTAATTTTTTATACTCAATATAATTATAGAATTCGTATTATTTGTTTCTTAGACATAATATAAGATCAAATTCATTTTTTCTGATAAAAGATGCATTTGTCAAACAAAAATGCAATTTTACCGCCTTTTAATGGTGAGCCTTTTTTTGAATCCATTATTTGACACTTTTTTATATTCAATTTAATGAAATTAAATTATTCTTTTGAATTGGTACATAAAAATTTATTTTGGATAAATTTTTGGTACATTTCTGATAACATTCAAATTTTGATGAATAGTGAAAAATACTAAATTTTAATTAAAAACAATTTTTTAATAAAAACACTTTATAGTGTTAAATTATAAATTTCAGTGGTTTTAAATTATCATTATATTATATTTATATCATTTAACATAATTTATGTCATTGGATGTAATTTCAAATTTAAACTGCACATAAACAAGTGTCAATCTTTTGATAGTTATTGTTTCTTAAAAACACGCTTTTTGTTTTGATAACAAGAATTAATTTTAAAGTAATTTCTTCCACTTATATGTTTTGAATTTGGGAAAATGGATTGAATATATGGAATCAAGAGGTCCAAATTCTGTAAATAGGTCACTTTTATATTTAGTCATTATGAATATTTACTTCAATAAATATTTTATTTACCTTGCTTAAAGGGTATATCTGGTAAATAAGGGTAAACAAAACTTTTTATAATATTATGAAATTACACTAAAATGTTTCTTATTTCTTTTTATTTACACATTTCCAACAATTTTCATCCTTGGGTTGATTCTAGGACCCCATGGAGCCATATTAGAGTGATAATGACACTTTATATTAATTAATTTTAAGTAAAGAAAAAATAACATAAAAATATATCTTTTAGTAAACTAATTTTTACATGGGGTTATATAAGTTATCTCTTTAACTATAAATATTCATTTTAAATATAAAAATATTTCATTAATCATGGTATTTTTTTATAATTTTTAGACATCAAATAAAAAAAAATATTAATGACACAATAATGATGTAGTGTTTACCTCATTCAAGAATGACTTAAATAAATGAGATTAAAAAAATAAAAACAATATAAAAAACCTGTATAATTCTTATTAGAAGATTTTTTTTCTAACATGAGTCATCTTAAATTATACTTTAATGATATTAGGACCTTTATAAACCTAAAATAATTATATAATAAAATAATATTTTCCAACATTCTTAAAGAGCCCCTCCTCTTCCTTATAAAAAGACATCACCTCTAACCCATTTCTCACACATCTCAAGCCCCTTGGCTCATTCTAAATCTATGTAGTTAAGCTTCCAACGTACCTATATTACTCTTATAAGCCTTACCATAAAAGTAAGGAACTTCAAGGAAGCCTTTTTTTCAATCCAAAGGGAGATACCCGATTTAAAGGTAGCATCTCCTCTTAAGTTCTTTTCTGTTATTTTATTTATCCAACGCCCTAAACTCTCTTTATTCCTTTATTTTATAACAAAACCAATATCTGAAATATACTAGGTTGTTTTTATGATATTAATTTGAACTAAACTTACACACACCTCCATCTAATGGGCATATAACATAATGTTTCTGTGGACGTTGAACTACTGCCTCACGAAACGAAGATTGTTCAATCTTATACTACCTCCTCCTATGGTGTTCATTATAATGGAACTATAATTATATATGATATTTATGGTATTATTTTATCTATAATATTATTTTATTATCTTTTATAGCATACCTTTATTATTTTCATGTTCAATATATATGATAATTTCATTTGAGGAAGTGCGAACTACCGCCCCCTCAAAGTGATATCACTCATTCATACCATACATGGAACATATAAAAGATGGTGTTAATGAACTTAAATAACAAATAGAAAATATTATATTATAATGGATTAATAATATACCTATGTATCATTTGGTCTTTGTACCTTTTTAAATAGAAAAAGAAATGGAAGTAGGGTTCGTGCGTACGTACGGATTACCGTCTCCACAAACATTATGAGATTCATTACCCATCGTAAACATTTAAGAATAATTTTAATTTGATTATTAAAAATAATATTTGAGACAATAATATCATTCTAGATATGAATAAAATACCTCTTATCCATAACAAACATAACTTACATAATAACACATATAACAGAAAATGAATCAGTCAACACCCGATACAATGATACTACTAAAATATTATTAACAAAGAAATATTAGAAGATAATATATGATATCATATTTTTGTATTTAGTTCTTTTATAATTTAATAACAATGAGTTACCTATTATATAGGAGTTTAAGGTACCCTTGACCATTGAAAAGTACAAGGTAAGGGTGAATTCATCTATATCATTATTATTCGAGATTGTTTATGTGTAAGTATTTACTGGGAAAAATTTGTTATCAATGTCCATGATAGAAAAAGGAGTCTTCCAAAGGATTATTTTTAAGGAACTCTTCAACTAAAATATCTTTTTAACAGTTTAAATATTTATTCTTCTAAATAATTATAACTAATTTCCTTGTTTTCAAAATGGTTTTTAAATTATTTCCTTATATGGACATGAATGTGTTAAAATGATAATTCTTTTAAAAATTTCAAAGTGTTATGGGACACTTTGATTTGAAAATGCCTTTTAAATATCTTCCTTTATAAATTGTGTGACTCTTAAATGTTTTCATGATAAAAGGATATTTCTCTCAAAGATTTTTACTAATCATTTTTAATTATGTAAACATCCTTTTGGATATTATTCTTGATTGAGGTTGATTTATTATAAATACAATATTAAATGTTTTATTGAATGAGTTATGAAATGATTATCTGGGAATGTCATATTTTTATACAATTCATGATTTATGGTTAAAGAATTGACATTTTGTATGCTAGTTTTATTACGAATGTTTATGTTATGTTTCAATATTTTCATATGAGAAATGTATTGGACTAAGTATGTAACGGGTGGATCCCGCTATAGATCCGTGATGCATCGGTAGGTCTCATGAGACAAACTGGTGCCTTGGCACAAGGCGTTGAAAGAAATCTTATTTGATGTCGTGGCATGAGGACTTGACTATGTGGTTATGATGTCCAGTATTATGCATTCCATCATTATTAAATTATCTATTGATATTACATGTGACTATTCGACTAGTATAACATCCATGTGAATATGTAAACGTAATTATTTGATTTATCTTTTCCATATTATGATGAAGTTTTTGTTTAAAAGGCTTCTGTTTTAGTTTTATACATTTCCTTAAATTTTTTTCTTGTTTATAAAAGATTCCGATATATTGTTACCCTTACTTAGCATCTGAGCTCACCCCTTTCTATATTTTATTTTTCCTAGGATGCGAAGAAGTATATTATTACTGACCTACTGGGATAATCTAAGGGATATGAATGTCGTCAATGGAGAAAATGTTGTGGTTTTTTTTATTTTATAATGTAATGTAACATTTTTGTATGTCATCTATTTTCCAAGACTGCTAAACTGATCGGTCCATCAAGACTTGATTCCTTGAAATCATGCCCATGTAGTAAAATAATGCACCATCTATGGGTAACTGGGGTCGGGGTTGACATACGAATAGAAATAGATCACTTGACGTTGTATTGCAGTGAAACACTCCTTTTGAATAAAATAAATGTTCTTAAGTTTATTTTATTTTATACTTTAAAATTTTCAAAATTTAACTTTTACCCTCGACTAAAGCTACTCGTGTTTAGGACCTGCCTAAGGAAAGAATACCATAACAAGCTCAGTAGTACTCTCAGATTTCAAATTTGAATTACCATTTATAAGTTATTGAAAATAAAATAATCTTTTTTTAATTATTTTATTTACGATCATGTCCCAAAACTAATTTCCACACTTGGCCCACACATGCCAATGGTATGCACCACATAAGGAAATAATTCCCTCACAAGCTCAATAGTGGTCTCATATTTTCAATATATGTCACTATCTGTGGGTTATAAGGATTTGAAAAATAAAATAATTTTATTTAATTATTTTATTTTCTGTTATTCCATTTTCAGGTTTTCTCACTAGATTCTCATGTTTACTAATATTAAGTCGCGCCTAGGGTAAACCCACCATCTTAAATGTAATGCTTCCCGCCAATTTTTGATTAAGTATCCCATTTAAGAGTTATTCCACTTTTTTAAGGAAAACAGATACTGCGCGCTATTTAAAACATAACATTTTTCTATGGACCATTTATTGCACATCGGGCCTCAGAAACGCATGTCGTTATAACACATTGTCTCAGAATAATCCCACATAATTTTAAAAAACAAATCATATAATTCTAGGACATTAAAAATCCAATTTGGCTCATTTAACATTATTACAAAAAAATTTAATAATATACCATGTATTATTCTATTCAATCTGATCAAGATCTGTTGTAATGGATTTAATATATGACACATCCTTACTTATTAATTAAATTAACAAGGTTTTACATGACATAATAGAGCAGTATTATTAATATTTTTTATTCACCTAGTTTTAAATAGTGTTAAATTATGATAAAAAATATTTAATTCATTTGTTCTACTATCTTAAATTGTTCCCAATATTGTATAGATATTTTTCCTTCCCTACAACAATTGTATCAATTTTTAATATTCTTATTGATGAATATAATATTTTTCTTCATGGTGTTTTATGTTATTGAATTATTGGACTAATTTTTATTGATGTAGATTTAGTTTATTTTGAAATTCTTGCTCAATTATTTCCAATTAATTACATCCAAGAAAAATTAAACCTTTCATTAAAGCCCTTGTATACCTTGATATTCATAGAATAACCAAAAACATTCACTCATGTATAGAATTACCAAGAGATCCCTCATTTTTCTAATAAATCTCCTTCTTTTAAATACTCTATAATATTTAAGATTTGGATCTTTCCCATTATACACTTCATATGGTGTAACCAATTTTCCTTAACATAGTAAAACTCTATATTGAATTTAAATTTTAGTGTATACTACCTCATTCCAATAATTACCTAAAATAAACATCAAAAAAATATTTTTGAATTGTGTTTACATCATTATTCCCCATATATATAACACATTTGTTCTATGGAGTCCTTGTAGAAAAACATTATATTTGATATCATGTTTATCAATATAAATAACAACTTCATTGGAAGTTAATAAACTGGAAATATATTATCTAAAAGTATTGATTATTATTATAAAATTATTTATATCTAATCTCATATATTTCATCAAAAAATATATTGTACCAAATCAGATAGATTCAAAATGCCATGTCACCCAAGTCTGGTCACTATAGGGACCAAAGTGTGTTCTCAATCTCAATGTTTTGTATAGAAGTAAAATGGTTATCAAGAATAACAAATGGTATTGGTCTAAACATCTAGTTCATTTAAATAAAGTAATAGAATCTAACCCACATTCTCGTATGAAGTATCAAAAAATTGTATAACCGTACTAAATAAGTAAATATATTATAAAAAATAAACATATGGATTATTTTTTTATTTGGTGGTTGTTTAAACTGCAGCCATATGGTTCTGCGATGGTTTCCTAAAAATAGCCGCTAAAGTTAGTTCCACCATTCAAATCACTTTAGACCCATCCATTTAAGAGTGTTTTCTAGGAATCATCAATGAACATTTGTTTAGAAATGGTTTTTCCATTTTTATTGGTAGTTTCCACTCCACAAAAGTGTAAAAAGGATAGTAGTGGTCTTGACTACTTCTATATAAATGTCATTTTTTGGGGGGAATCCACCACTAAAATTAGAGAACCGGCACACACAAAAAAGATCGACCCTAAATAGTGTTGGTTAATACCACCAATAAAAATAATTTTTCATATATGGTGCTATTTTAAACCGCCTCTATATATCGATTTTAAAAAATAAAACTACAAAATCTGCAGCCCCAAAATAGCAAAAAAAAATAGATATCCAACTATAACACATTAAGATATAAATAATCACTTAGTTTATAAATACATCCTCCCCCTATTTAAATTTAATTACATTCACCAACATGATGATTTTCATATGTACCTAATTGAAAAAAATTAAGTATCTAAAGTGTTTCATACAATATAGTGAAAAATCCCCAAAGAAATATCTCCCACGTGTGAAAATATATATAAAACAGTCAAATTCACATTTATTGGTGTTCTGCAGTCACTATTACATGTTACATCCCAATTAACTCTGGTCGAAAACCTCTATATCTCAGTCTACACTTCCTACTTCTAGAACATACATTACAATTATGATGAAAATAAAAATTTGTAGTATATTTAAATTGGAAAAAATAACAATGTTTTGTGGACTAATTGATTTTAATATTGAGTTATTTTCTTTCTCACTACCATACATAAATAAAATATCACCATAGATAGATCTAGTATTATTATGATATATTTAAATAAATTCATTCTATGGAACAATGACCTTTTCATCTTGAATATTTACATGATCACCTTATTCCTAAAGTGTGCATTGCATTGCAACAAACTCCCTCCCTAAATTCATATAGTAGAATAACATATGTACAAGGAGAATAATTTTTAAAATAATCAAATTTAATAAAATAATGAAATTCAATTATGCCATAATGTGATAAAATTACCATTATCTGTGAATTAAAGACACCAATTTTCCAATATTGATGCACATGTCTCCAATATACATAGGTAATTAGAAGGGTAGGTGGCTCTGCCGCCTTCTAGCCTAGAATTTGTCTCAATTATCCTAAGGCATAATCTATATAGGTCCCATAAGAGTAAATTGGGTAAAAAATCATTAATACATTTAGATTGCATACATATGAATAGTTAATATTTCTCCCAATAGTGACCCTGTTTGTATATTTTTTGAAAAAATAGATATTAGTTTAAAAAAGTGCAACAACATTATTAACATTCAAATTTTAATCTATAGTTATCACCCACCAATATCCTTTTGAAGAAAAAAGAGTGACTACCTACTCCCTCGCAACTTGGCCAACTGAATGGGAAGGCACTATCTTAGATGTTGAGATTAGACCGGGTTCTGTGGAACTATTTCTTCTTGGCATTCCTATCATTAAATAAAATGAAATTATCTTTAGAACATATATTTCAATAAATTCATGTAGAAAGAAAATTAGAAATAATAATATATTAACAGTACTAAAAAACAAAATATATATATCTATGATAATGAATTAATTCACATATAACACATGTTCTTGATAAATTAATGGATAATTGAACAAATAATAATTTTTTCAATCAATCGTGTCATCATCCTAATCTATCAATACATCATCTAATTCATCCCCCTTGCACGACTAATATTTTTAATATCATGATTGAAATTTTATTTGATGTATTATTATTGATGTTATTAAATTTAATAGGATATATCATTCAATTTATCACCCATATCATACAATTAACATTGTTTTACATGAATAAATACACTCCAAAATTTATCCACAACATCTTTCATGTAATATACAGTTTTTTCATATGATGATATGATATACTGATCATCTAATTCAGGGTCACTGACATCCATAAAGAGATCTAAGATCAGAAAAGTAAATTTCAAGGAATCTATTTCAATACCCCTGGTAATATAAGGCCACCTAAATTTGAATAAAACAGTTGAAAAATGCAGGTGGTAGTTTAACTTGATAATATCAGTCAACATTATATGTTATCCCAATTCAGAAACAATAAATATGCGCACTATTCTATGTTTTTATACACTCTTCTTGATCGGGTGTATAAAATTCAAATTCATTCACATTGTTAGTGTTAAACATTCTATCCTATTTTAGGGGACCTCGACCCAAGAACAAGAAATCATCAGACAACTTTGCCCAAGATTCTGTATTCAAGAACTATAAAAAATAATATACATTATTATATTCAAAAAATATATTTTTCAACCTAATATTTATATTTATTTCAATATTTATGAAATTACGTGACATAAAATGCATTCTTAAAGCTATTTATTAACAAATTTTGTTTTATCTTTCTCATTTAATGTTCAGTCTCTCAGTAATATCTTTTCTTATATCCTAATATCTTAAATAAATTGATCTGAAATTTATCTATTTTTTAGAACATATCTATTTACATATTGTAATTCATTTTCTATCAGTGTAATATTTGAGCTCCTCCCAGCAGATTGGCTAATATCCGGAAAGAATTTAGATTTCTCATTTAGTTTTGATTGATTTTATGTGTCGTCAACATGTCCAAATTGATTGAATATTTTCTCAATATCATATATATATCTATAAAAAAGTTAAGACACACCCTTTCCAAATAGTATTCAGAAATAGAGACTACAGTTTGATCTATATTATTCAAGGATGATTTAAAATTCCAAAGACATATATGTAATAAAATAAATAAAACATAATTATGTTTTAAATTATGTGACAGGAAATATTTACATAATATGAAAAAATATAAATAATTAACCTCTCAATTGTATGCATACATCGATAACGTACAGGGCCTCCGACTTTAATTTCTTTAACGAAATGCACAATTAAAATCATTATAACAGCAACAAAATAATGGAGGAAATGTTATCTACATTGCACAAAGTATCAATAAAAATATATCATAAAGGCTTTCAAGCTCTAATGTTTGTAGAGTTTTCTCACATATTTTTTTGAATAATGTGAAAAAAAGAGTAGACCATCTGTATCCTTTTTAGGTAATAATGTTTGAAATTACAATAAAAATAACTATTATAAATACAATTTATGAATCATTATTTTTCAATACGTTTAAACTATGATGATTTAAGTTAAAGAACATTAATATGTTACTTTAATACCTATCAAATACCTTCATATTTTCTAAAAGTGTAAGGAATCTATCTTTATAGTTATTTTTCAGTCGAAAATTTACCATAGAAAACAGTATATTCTCCTCTAGAAAGATATCCTACTATATGTTAATTGTTTATAAGTCCTTCCAAGTATTGATATAGTCTTTCAATTTTCCATTCCCATTAAAAAATTGAAAATAAACTTATCAAAAACATTATTCTCAATATTCATAACATCATGTTATGCAGAAAGAAATTAAATTCCCAATATGAATGTTTGAAGAATATAAATTTTTTCTTCCATTATTGCGTTCTAATTTCTCTTAATAATTCAATTTGAACCTGTTTCCCACTATCATTCAAATGATGAACATTAAAAAAATTTATTTCAAAATTTCCCAATTGTCTCAATAGTTAAGAAACATTTAAAACAATTGAATGTGGTCTACCATCAATTGAACAATTGAATTTTTACTTGTTCAATGGAAATCTGTGAGACACATCAAGAAATATTTGATGACACAAAAATTGTTATTTTTTACTACAAGGAAGTCATTTAGGTTCAAAATTATTATTATAAATAGGATAATACAAACCCTTGAAAAGGTTCTAACCTGATAATATTTTTTGTCTAAGTAAGTCACTAATGGTCCGTGTTAGAGGAAAATGTATTATGACCATTTTTCTAGAAGATGAATAATGTGTATCAATATCGTTTCTCCGTAACTCATATAATTATAAAATTGGGGGATGAAGGTATAAATCAACATCATTTCTAGGGATTTGTTTTATAGGAATAATCATATTAATGATAGATGATTTTTTTCATACACATCCCTAGAGATATATTTTTAGGGAACAAACAAACTGGTCAAATTCAATAACTGGTTCTTATATTCAAAAATGGGTTGAATCTATTGGAAGCCAATCCCAATCACACACTCCTATGATCAAACGATAAATATGTTTGTAAGGAATAAAATTCCTTTCACGATAGGGAATCTCTTAGATGTCTCATTAATCTATAATTTTTTATCTATATAATTCTACTTTATGTTCTTAGTAGCATTAAATAACATGAATAATATATGCTATCGAGGATTTAAAGGGAATTAATGAAAACCATTTATATCAAAATTCTATTTATTATCATTCATAGTAGTATATTAATATAAACTTGCAAGATCACCGATTGGATTACATCTAGAAGAAATTTTTCTCACTCTTGCTTGCTTGAATAAACTCCCCAATAAATATACAATCATTAGGATAAGCATTTACGTTTACATAATTTAGGCCAATAATGATAAAAACGTGTTTCATATCATAAAAAGGTGAAGGGATCATAGCTTCCAGAAATGAATCATACAAAATATTCCAATATCCTAGATATCTCCTTATTTATAATTCTACAAAGGGATTTGATATGATATAACTTCAGCAGAAAAGAAAGTTTTGAATATTTCAAATATCAACAATAGATCACTAAATTTACAACATCAACTAAATCATGAAATGAATTTTTCCTACTCATTTATTCTCTCTTTTACATTAGCATCTATAGAATCAAGAGGAGGATCCAAATATACGTTACAATCTAGATCTTCTTGTCCAATAGACCCAAAAAACACCACTTTTCAACATAATATTTCTAGAACCTTCAATTGGTTGTTATAATATGATTGATGCTGATTTTTTTGTCTTGAAATATCAAAATAATCATTTATAAGGTTTTTCATTTCATTAACCATTTTTATGGATTTAGGATCTCATTATTTTGATTGACACCAGTGGCCAATATTTCTATAACATTTTATTCCCCATTCCAACTCCAACAAAAATATTTAGGAGGGAATTGATACGACATCAAGTGTTTATAAACATCATCCCTCTCAAGAATATTCTAAATTTTTATATAGGACATGGACATCTTATTGTCCCATAAATGCATTGATTGTAAATTGTAAAATCTAACAACTCCTTTAAACCCTAAGAATAAGAAGGTGTGTTCTACAGTAATGTGACCCAACATTTATACATATATAATAGTGTGCCTAAAAATTAAAGGTGAGAAAAATTAAACAAAAAATAAAAAATTACTATTAAACATCAAAGGATAATAGGTATGAAAAAATACATTATAAAATATCAATAATAAATATATAAAAACCAATTAATCCATTATCCATAAAGAAACAACAATATCACATCACTCAATAACCCTTCCATTAAAAATATTTTTAAAAATAATTCTATACATATAAACTAAATAATAAAACTTAGCTAAACTATCTTTTATATTATCAGTATGAACCACATAAGAAAAATAAAAGGCCAATTTAATTATTAATAAATAATGAAATATTAAACAACATCCAGAAACATCAAGGGGAAAAAATCTGTCCATTTTACATACCTATTATCCAGAAACATGTTCTCTGACCCAAGTTACTAATATCAAGAACGAACCACCTCATAACTTGTCCAGAGTTAAGATAAATTAACAAAAAATAAATTTAAAATAAAAACATAAAATTTTTTTAACTGCTAGGAAATAATAATTATATTAAACCATAATTACCCTTGATAATTCATGAGAAGGAACATTATGAATTACAAAAAATTATACTTAAACTATCCTCTATTGGAATAAAATGGAATCATTTTAGAACACCCGTGAATATTTAATTCCACCAAAAATCATTCTACATCAACCCATTATCTCCATTACATGATCTCTATAATATTACCACTCATGTCACCAGATTCCTGTCATAACATCATTGTGTACTATAACAACCCATAATATTCAAACATTATTCCCATCTTTATTTTCAAAAGTCATCACAAATAAACCTATTTCATCATGTATCAAGTACCATCTAATATAGATATTCTCTATCACAAATATATGACAAACAATTTCTTTTCTAATTGGGAACTACACCATATAAAAAGTGATACAGCTGAAGAGAGTTAGAATTTGGGCACATCTTCCTACTGATATTTCATAAACCCATTGAAATTTAGAACTACACTATGTATGATCCCATATGAGCCATGATAATGTTCTAGTCAAATTTTATGGAATGTGTCACATCACCAATGTTTTTTTAGCGCATCATCATGTTGTTTTAGCACACCTCCTTGAACTCAAGGCAATTTATTTATTTAAAATAATTTAAAAATATTAAATATAACAATAAAATGTTTACAACATAACCTATATATATTTAAAATTATTTGAAAAAATTAAATATATATGTCCAAACAATAAAATGTTTAAAATGTAACATATAAATTTTTTAATGATGTTATTCAATATGAATTTACAAATTTAAATTTAATTATAAACCATGATATTAAAAAATTATACTATATTAATTCTATTCAATACAATATAATAAATCTCAAAAATTCACAATTTTATAAATCATTATATTTTATTAATAATTTGTTTTTTATTAGAAATATATTTTAATTATTATATCATATAATGTTATTTACTTTACACATTATGAAATGGAAATATATCATTAATGAAATCCCTTATATGAAATGATTTAATTAAATACAGAAACAATCTGTATACTAAATTATATTCATGAAATTATTAAATTTCTAACATGCCGGTATAAAATTTTGATTTTAATATAATAAAATGATCATAAAAATATGCCATGTATTATACATAAAAATTTTAAACAAAAAATATTGGTTTAATTATAATAAAAACTAACCATTTTAAAAATAAATTAATTATTTATGTTTAAAAATTTCTTTAAAATCTTTTATTATCAAAATAACCCAAACATATAATTATAGTATTATTTTATTTTAAAATATGAAATTGGAATTTCTATGTGTCTCTATTAAACACCCATTTAATTAATTGATTACTATAAAATCCTACAGAATTTTCTTAATAACAAAGAAAAAAAAATTGGTAATGGTTATTGGTAAAGAACAAAGGGATTTATAAAACCGTTAATAATTTCCAATTTTTAATAGTCAACCTTAAATGGAAGAACATGATAATGAAAATGGATGTTAAAAATTAAGAAAAAAATGTGGAAATCACCAAGACATCGTGATCAATAACAACACTATCCAACCAGCACTTCACCTTGCATTAATAGGCAAATTTATTAGTGGAAAATATAAAAAATTACATTGCACCAAAGAAGACCAGCAAGAGGCGAGGGTGAGGCTAAGGGAGAGGGGGGCTTAGGGGAGACCGTATACATAGGAAGCGTGAGGGAATATGGGAACTATTACTAGTGAGGGGGAGGGTTCAATGGGATCTAGAGCTAGTGATAGTGCGGTGGTCGAGCACTAGTAAGGGTGGGGGCCAAGGGGACCCAAGTGCTCAGGGGGGGTTTAGGGGAAAGCGAAGTGTAGGTGAGGGGGAGACTACTGAAGCACGGGTGAGGGGTTGTGGATAAAGCTCGAGGTAGGGGTTCTTATAGGAGAATAGGAGGGTTCTAGGGGGATTGGGGGATTGGGAAGAAAGAGTAGTTTTATTAATAAATTCATAATATTTAGTGTCGTTTTTTAAAAACTTTTTCTAAATTCACACAATTTTTTAGCAACGGTTTACTAAACCAATTCATTTTTATGTGGTGAAAGTTTCCTAAATATAATTCCATTAAAACATGACATAATAAGAAGGAATGAGAAATAAACACCCAAATATAAAATTATAAGCAAAATGAATGTGATACTTAGTATTATTTATAATTTATAATCCTAAATATAATGATGTTTAAGATGGTTGATACCAATGTTATTCGGGGTAACTAAATCACCCAAAAGATGTTAAAAGATCTATCTCCTTGTGATCCATGGTCTCCACCCAATCATCATGCCTACAAAAAAAATTAATAAGGTGCTTAGTATAGTCCATAAAAAGATTATTCTTATTTTTCATGACCAGTATTGAATAAAACAAGATCTATATAAACCTAAATAGTGTATATATTGTGTAATAAAGAACCTAGTGACATTGTTAAATTAATCTACATAAATTATTTTATAATAAAAACCAAAAGTACAAGTTTTAAATATATTTAGAAATTACTTTTTTCTTCATTTTTAGTTAGGTAAAAAGTAACATTTCCCTTTTTTATAAAAAAACCAATTATAAAATAATAATCATATAGAATGACATAAAATTTAAAAAAACAAATGTCAGAAAACATCTTCAAAAAACATGGTAATAAATTAAAAGTGCAGTACCTTAAAACGTCATAAAAAGGATCCAAACCTCATATATAATTGAATAACAATGTACCTCACCAATAGAACACCTTCAAGGCTACGGTTAACAAAGAATACTCAGACCTCGTCATACTCTCTAGGACACAAAAGGAATCAACCCCTTTCTAGTGTATTGACATAACTATGGGACACTAGCTAGTACATTATCTAAGCTTGTAGATCACGCATCCCAATTTCGTTTTTAACTACTAAAGGATAAACTATGAATCTATAACAAATAAAAATATCATAACATGAATCATCAACAAGACAATATCTACACCTATAACCACTGTGAAATAAAAATTATTCCAAAAAATTATTTATTATAGGTAAAATAATATAAAACCATGTAAAATATATACAAAAATAATTATTTTTTAAAAAAATCTTCTGGAAATACATTTTCAGAAAATTAATTCTTATGGATAATTTATCTAACATTTATTATGTATGGAAACCAGATTTTTTTAATATAACATACAAAACCCATTGAAATTCAATCTTTATCAACCAAAAATTCAATGATAACATGAATAAAGATTTTAAATCAATCAATGGAAATTAATATTGGGAATAAATTACTTAAAATAATACATTGAAATTCTAAGAAAAAGATATATTTCCAAACAATGATATCATGTAGAGACACAAACCTTATATAAATAGAACATAGTCTCTTTCATTAAATAGTAAGTGATTAAAATAATTGGGGCCCTTCATGAATCCTAGGAGACATAAATTTTAAGATTAAAACAAACTTAATTTAGATTATGGCCTCTATTTCCATCATGGGAAAGGGACTAAGAATAATATGGAAGGGTGAGAAAATAAAAGAAGTGAGGTATATGATATAAAAGAATAAAAATACATTAACTTTAATAATTGAGTTAAATACAAGTGGTGAGAACATGGAAGCTTAATGAGGATTCCAAGAGGCACCACCACATCAGAAGAACATTATTTTTTTTAGAGAGAATCAAACATAAAAAAATATCATTTTGGGTGATGAATGAGAAAATGGAGCCTATTAGATGGATTTTGGAGATTCGGTATGGGATAGGGGAGTATAAAGGAAAAGATATTGGAATAAGGGTAAAATAAGAAAATGAATGAAAAAAAGATTCTATGTTGGTCACCCGAAATGGTAAAATAGTTTAGAAAACTATGTTCCAACTATGAGATTTCTTCTAGAGAATCCTGTGTGGGGTACATGGCTTGGATGCATGGTTATGAAAACCATTCACTAACTGTGTGGATGATTCTAGAATGAAACATTCCTTTCTATAGGACTGGGACACATGGTTAGCACTAAAAAATAACCCTTCGCAATCCTCATATATTTCATCTTTTTTAATTTAAATCATAGAAAATTCAAAAATACATAAATAACGGAATTATTAGCATACCAGTGATATTAGTGCAATATAATTCTCCCCAGCAGGATATTTTATTCCCCAAAAATGACTTTAATATCCTGCATCTAAAAATAAGTGATAAAATCCTTCATGATCAAAGACTCACACTCCCAATCCTCAAAGATATCATTTATACATTTTTATATGACTTGGATCTGAGGAATATATTTACCCTAAACTACCTTATTCAGGTAATCAAGGATATGAACTCATTTCTTGACTATAGTGGCTTCAATATTCAAATTCAAAAATTCTGATTAAAACATAAGAAATATATTAGTAAAATACTTATTTAACTGGGATATACAAAATAATTCATTGAAATATATTAGTTGTATATTAAATCTAGATGATAGTCCCATTTCCTGAGATATTCCACTTTCTAAAATGGCCAAAACATACCACGATAAAATATTCCCTACCTTAACAAAAACTGTGTGACCTAAACAAGGAGAGATGTTAATGATTACTGGATTTCCAACTAAAAACTATAATGGATGATGTCAAAAGATGACATAGAATTTCTCATGAAATTGATCCATCACTAATCTTTTCAAGATCATATATTTTATAATCATCATCTCCAAAAACAATTCAGTACCAAAAAAGATAATTTACCCATATTGAGGTAACAAAGAGGAGACCAATTTAGCCATCCATAGAGATCCTCAAATGGGGATATCTGGATCAAATATTCATAACTCTTGTTATAATAAAAATTAATAATTGCAAAATGTTTCCCCAATAAACCTATGAATTTATGAACTCCATCCCAAATAAAATATTTTACAATATGAATTGGCCTTTTAGTTTGACCGTCTATTTGTACAGGATAATTCATAATAAATAATAGAAGAGAGTCCATTACTTACTTGTGACAATTAAAAAGTGAGAGATAAAGTATAGATACTGACCCAATATAATAATAGATTGAAATCCATGAAATTTTTGGATCTTTTGGATATATAAGTGTCCAAACTCAACCACCATGGTACCCTCTGTAATGGAATGGACATCTATGGTCCATTACATTGTGAAAATGTGGTGTTGGAGGTGTTCTTGGAGGTCAAGGTGACTTATCCCCAGCACTTTGCCAAATTTCCAGTTTTGTGAATAGTGTTTCCAGAATGGTAACCTTCTAACGGTGACCTTCTATCGGTAGGCTTGAACAATGTTTCCAGAACGGTAACCTTCTAACGGTGACCTTCTATCGGTAGGCTTTAATAGTGTTTCCAGAATGGTGACCTTCTATCGGTACGCTTGAATAGTGTTTTCAGAATGGTATCCTTCTAACGGTGACCTTCTATCGGTAGGCTTGAACAGTGTTTCCAGAACGGTAACCTTCTAACGGTGAACTTCTATCGGTAGGCTTGAACAGTGATTCCAAAAAGGTGATTTCTAACGGTGACCTTTTCGTTCCTTTTCCAAATTTTGAGTATGTGAACAGTGTTTCCAGCTTGCTACAGTTTTTCCCCATTTGACGTTTCCTTTGACGTAAAATACATATAATGCCATGTTTTAAGGACTCTTAAGGCCAATTCAAATGCCATAAATCCTATATTAATTATTCCTAAGGCCGGGATGTGTTTACTTGGTCAAACCGCGTGGGTTAATGCGATCCGTTTTTAATGGAGAATTAACCGGATCTTAAACCGTGGCCCCATTAAATCTTCAAAAAGGGACAGGATATCATTCTCCCTTGTTCTTTCCCCTTGTTCTCATCTAAGAGATGCTAGAACCTTTCAATCATTCCCGTAGGAGTTCCACAATCAATCTTTACTCATCGGATTGGTTCTGCTCTGTTTTCCATGCAACCGATCTATGTCGGTCAATCTTCCCAATAAGGTATGTTTTTTCGTCGTTCTTTTGGGCATAATCTTCTCTTGTTTCTCCCTTCGATATGATACCATGTAACTTCCAAGATTTTAATGGGTTTTTTCGTGGGGTTGGTTGGTACTGTCATACCGTGGCATCCTCTGGTGGATGTAGTTGTCGTGAGAGGAGGATTTTGACCCATTGTGCGGATAAAGGACATCAAGAACTCTTCCAGGTAGGGGATTCATGGTTTCTCTAATTGTATATGTGCAATCGTAGAATTAGCATGATTTAGTCCTTTGGATCACAATGAAATTGACCTAATTAAATACTTGAACTGGATTAAAAGAATTGGTTGATCGCATGTTTTTACTTTATACCGTGATAACGGTTTGCCTCATGTTTTGCTAGATAGAGTGATATTTATGATTTCTTTGATTAGTTGTTCATTCTTGATGGAAATTGATAATGAACGTAATGGCAGAATTAATTGTTAATTAATTGGCTAAAGATAAAGAGGCATGTGAATGAATCTAGTTGTTTCTATTGATGTATTTGTTCTAATTTGATGATAATAGAATTGGCATAGTAAGAATGTTAAATATTTTTGATAGCTTACTGGTTAGTATTTCTAAAATTGGAACCTACGTATTGAATCTGTTAATTAAATATGGATTAAAGAATCTCTTGTTTGATAATTTCGAAAAAGGTTCTGAGTTACCCTCTTGTTTGTTAAAGGGACAAGAGCCCATGGTTGTGATTGTTGTTTTCTTATTGCTTGTATTGTGATATGACCCTGGAGGGGTGTTTTGATATGTGGAGGCATGGAGGCCTTGTGGTTGTGGTAGCGGATGACACCTATAGTGGCGAGGTGCATTAGTTTATGCATGTGGGTGTCGGGGAGGACACCATGGCTGATGGAATGGGATGTATTTGGTTGCTGGATGCTTGTGGATTCTTTGAATGTTCATCTACTTTGCTTTTCCCCACTTCTCAAGGAAGCTGGTCTTGATTACCCTTCTTCCTAAGGAGGCGAAGATGCGTGGGGTATGCCACGTGATTTCCGTGTTTAGCCTCTCGAGGGAGAATGGGTCAATCCTCTTTCAATAGGCCGAAAAGACTCGACGGGTAGTATATCTACTCACCGTGTTGAGCCTCCTTTGTGTTTAGTAGCATATGATGCTTTTCTAGAATGCCTGGGAATATGGGAAAGTAATTATGTAATGAAAGTTTGATTAAATGGTGATAATACATGGGGATAGAGATACTGGATTTTAAAGGTTATGTGAATCATAAAAAGAGAAGTTAATTTTGAATGTGATGCCAATTCTGTTTAAAGTGGAATTGTTCATGGTTAATTAATGTTTAAAGAATTAATTAATGTGCAGTGGAACTGATAAAATGAGAATGAAGTAATCTAATGAAGCTCTTTAAATGTTTGTGTGCTTATAGGATACCTAGTCTTAGAAGTAGCATCCTGGAGTCTGAGAGACGTTAGCTACAGTTGTATCTAAGACTAGGTAATGCCCATAGTGTGGATTTGAGTTATATATATATTATGTACTTTTTGTGTTTCTATACGCTACTCCACCCTGTCGGTAAGGGAAACTAACACCCTGAGGGATTCTGAGCCCTAGGGGGTGTTTTCCCCAACATTCTGATGGGAGGTTGAATGGATGACTACCACCTTTTGGCCCCACTCTCTTCTCTTGGTAGATACATGTGCCAACAGGCACAACTATTAGTTTCCCCATATATGTGTGTAGAGGTCTGTAATGGATTGTGGTTATTTCACACACATATATTCTGGATATAGTATCCTATGGACTACTATAGGTGTAATGTGTATTGGTTTTCATGGATTGAGGATCCCTACTCGGTGTATGGGCTATAATGGATTGAGGTATAATACCTTATGTATGATACACGTTATGCGGGTTGTGGTGGCTCCCAGAACATACCTGGTTACTTTTGGTTGTGAGGATGGTGTGGTGCTTCGCCCAGGTGTCTGTGGGCAAGCCTTTGTGGTGCACGAGGTGCAGATTGTGGAGCTTAGCCCAGGTGTCTGCGAGAAAGACATTGGAGAGAGAAGAACAGAACGTATGTCGTTGGGGAAAATCAGAAAACCAGTGGGGAATTAGTAGCGGGGTACCCTTGATATTCTATACTATATGCTATATTCTTTTATGTGTTACTTGGTGAGAGTAGCCATGGTGAGGTTGGGAACTTAGTATACCTGTTTAGGTGTTGAGTTAGTTTCACTTGTTGTTCACTGTGCTTTAGCATGCTTTCTTTACTTTTGCACGAGAGGCTTGGGGAGGATCCTACTGAGTATACTGTTATACTCACCCTATGTATATATAAACTGTTTTTCAGGTCACTTGGAGTAGGTTGGAGATCAATCTAGTTATAACTAGCTTGTGGTTAGAGGAGGAGCTGTTCGGGCTTGTGGTCGCTACCTTTTTACTTTCTTTTGGGTACTTTTAGTTTCCCCTATCAGTTGTAGTTCTTTTGCATGACATTTCATATATGTACTTGGATTTATTTTATATTTCAGTTCTTAGTTGGAGTTGATTGGAGTCTATTCTATCTCTCTCTTCTACATGTGTTCTCTTAGAGGGTAATGCCTCCCATTTGTGTGTTTATTATACATTTGGTGCTAGTCGCCAACCCGGGGCCTACTGGAGGCGGGACTCGGGGGTCATTATCTCTCTTCTCACATTGCCGACCCAGGATGGGTACACTTTGTGGGGAGGGGGTCGTGACAGAGTTGTATCAAAGGGAGGTTGAGGGATAGGATGGAGTTTGGAGTTACGCACAGGTGAGGATGCATGGGATGGTAGGGAAAAGGTGTCATTCATGTTTAGCAAGTGGGGTAAACACTAGATACCAGTAGAGACATAGGCGTTTGGGGCCCCCTATGATCTGTTTCACAAACCATTAAGTTTACGATGGCTACTAAATGAAGTGATACTATTTGCAGGGTAGAGACCTAGGAAAGGATCATGCATCATTATTATTTGCGCCTGTGTTTGAATGGTTAGACCTTGTGATAGGTAACCTAAAATAAATAAAACAAAAAAAATTAATTTATTAATGTTGAGTCTTCCATATTCCAGGCTTAGGAGCTCTAACATTTGTTATTTTACATGTATGGCTCCAGGTCGACGTCCTTGTCAGGTTTGCGCAGAAGATGTCCAGCAGGCTGTTCTAGCAGATCGTCGTCGGGTAGAGGTTGAAGACGATGACACTTGGAGGAAGACACTCCGATAGTTTCAGTGCCAGAGTCTACAGAAGTACAAGGGCTCCGTTTCAGATGCAGTCACAGAAGACTAGTTTGAGTAGGTCGAGATAGGCTTCTATTCGATTTGTGCTCAGAAGGAACACCGGGTGTCCGTGGTTGTGACGATGCTGCATGGAGCAGCGAGGCAGTGGTGGTTCTTGTTCCTCTGGGATCACGAGGAGTCAGTGATCTCATGGGAGGACTTTCGAGACAGGTTTAGAGTTGAGTTTCTTTCTTCGACTGCGAAGACGTCCAGTTGCCAGGAGCTTCTTACACTTCGACAGGGGAGCTCCAGTGTTCGAGAGTTTGGAATCTGTTTCAGGAACCTTCTAAGATATGCTTCAGACCTATTACCAGATGAGGAGGCCAGGGAGAGGCATTTCGAGGAGGCTTTGCGTCCAAAGATCCATCGCCAGGTCACCCCCATTTATGCTAAAGACATATCTTGAGGTGCTAGCGAGGGCAGAGGTTGTTGAGAGGACTTTGGCTAGGACCGGATCATCACGAGAGGCTAATCGTTATGATTCCTCACGAAGCAAATCTGTGGTCTGGGGATCCCGGTTTTTAGGGAAAAAGAGTTTCTGTTCACCTCGGGGTAGGTCTCAGCCCTTCCCATCTCATTTCCCCGGAGGCAACAACTCTCAGGCCTATGCCAAGGGATCATGCAATTGTTTTTCTTATGGTGGTCGTAGTCATCATCTGCGAGAGTGCCCGACTTTTCAGAGTAGTCATCGTGCACCGGGCGCTCCACTCCAGGTTCCTCCATTGAGGCAGTTCCCGCCGAGGCAGAAGCAGCAGGTTGCACCAGCTTTAGATCACTAGAGGGTGGATGGAGCAGGCAGAGGACAGCCCCATGATGCTCCCCGTCCTCAAGGAGCATAGCACGACTATGGTGGTGGTCATCATCAGGGTCAGAGATGCCATGGAGGAGGTCGTGGTCAGCTTCATGCTCTAGCATTTCCATCCCCAAGCGAGCCTGATGTCGTTCGAGGTACCCTTTTCTTGTTTTCTACCTTGGTGTATGCCTTTTTTGATTCAGGAGCAACGCACTCCTTCATATCACTTACCATTGTCCATTCTTTGGGACTTGAGGTAGAGAGGCTTGCAGTGCCCTTGGCGTTGACTACGCCAGTTGGAGGTTGAGCCTACTTGTTTGAAGTATATAGAGATTGTGAGCTAGTGTTGGGGAAACACCGCTCTTGGGGAGATTTCCTATGTTTACGAATACAACCATATGATTTCATACTCAGCATGGATTGGTTGTATTCGATGCAGGCTATTGTGGATTGCAACAGGAAGAAGGTAGTTTTCTTTGATGCAGAGGGAGAGAAAGTGGTGTTTGTTGGTGAGTGAGATCCTCAGATGAGTCATAGACGAGTTCCATCCTTATCATCCATGATGGCTGGGATGATGCTGAGTTCTTCAGAGGTTTAGCAGTTGGAGTTTCCTAGGGTCGTAGAAAAGTACCCTGATGTCTTTCTAGAAGAGGTTGTATCCTTACCCCCTCGACGAGAGATCGAGTTTGGGATCAAGCTACAGCCAGAAGTGTATCTTATCTCTATGTCTCCATATAGTATGTCCCCTTATGAGTTACGAGGGCTACGTATTCAGCTTGATGGTCTGTTGGAGTGCGGTTTTATTCGGCCAAGTGTGTCACCGTAGGGAGCGCCAATTTTGTTTATCAAAAAGGATGACGGCAATTTGCGTTTGTGTGTCGATTATCATCGATTAAACAAAGTGACAATAAAGAACCACTATCCTCTTCCGCGGATTGATGACCTATTCGATCAACTGAAGGGTGCAAGTTGGTTCTCAAAGATCGACATGCGGTCAGAATATCATCAGATGCGTGTAAAGGATGAGGATATCCCGAAGACTGCTTTATATTGTCATCATGGGCATTGTGAGTATGTTGTAATGCCAATCGGCGTGACAAATGCCCCATCTTTTTTCATGGGGTTGATGAATGTCGTGTTCTGTGAATTCCTGGACTTGTTTTTTGTGGTTTTCATCGACGACATCCTTGTGTACTCCACATCTGAAGAAGAGCATGCAGAGCATCTACAAGCCGTTTTGGGAGTTCTTCGCCACAATCAGTTGTTTGGGATGTTGTTGAAGTGTGAGTTTTGGGCTCGAGGAGTTCGTTTCCAGGGGTATGTTGTGTCCCAACAGGGAGTAGTTGTGGATCCATCTAAGATAGAAGCAGTGGTGTCTTGGGCAGCCCCCAAGACCGTGTCAGAGGTGCAAAGTTTCCCTGGTCTCTCTGGCTATTATAGGAGGTTTTTAGCCAATTTATCCCAATTTGAGACTCCTCTGACAACTTATACTAGGAAGGATCAAGCATTAATATGGACAGATCAGTGTCAGGCAGCTTTCGAGTATCTAAAGAAGAAGTTGGTAAGTGCTCCAGTCCTTTGTCTTCCAGCGGAGGGAGTCCAGTTTGATGTTTTCTGTGATGCTTCACATCTGGGGCTAGGCTGTGTTCTCATGCAGCAGAAGTCAGTTGTTTCTTATGGGTCTCGGTAGTTGCGTCCCCATGAATGAAACTATTCCACCCATGATCTTGAGTTGGCAGCCGTGGTGTTTTCTCTGAAGTTGTGGAGACATTACCTCATTGGTGATCACTTTGTGGTTTTCACCGATCATAAGATATTGAGGTATGTTTTCTCCCAACGTGACATGAACTTGCGACAGTGTCGGTGGATGGAGTTCTTGCAGGAATACGACTTTAAAATATTGTATATACCTGGAAAAGGAATGTTGTAGCTGATGAACTGAGCCAAAAGTCACGTAATGATGTTGTGCATGAATCTGGTGATTCCTGGAGAGTAATGGAGGAAATGCCAGCTTTGCACCTTGATATGGGAGAAGTTGGGGGTAGAGGTTGTCTTTTCTAGATGACGGTGCAGTCATCCCTGATGCAGAAGGTGGAAGAGTCTCAGTTGGGTGATCTAAAGGTGGATGTTTGGAGAGACAAAGTTGTTTGTGGTGAGGCCCCTGATGGTTGGTCGGAGGATGAACAACACCGAGTGGTGTATCATGGCAGGCTTTTTGTTCCGCTGGTGATGCACGAGACGGTTCTCCGAGAGTTCCATAGTTCACCCTAGGCAGTACATCCTGGTGTGACAAAGATTTATAGATCCATGAGGAGTCAGTTTTGGTGGCCTGGGCTGAAGCGTGCGGTTGTAGAGTGTGTGTCTCGATGTTTAGTCTGCCAAAAAGTGAAGGTCAAACGCCGTGTTCCTGATGGTCTTCTCCAACAATTAGAGATTCCTCACTGGAAGTGGGAGGACATCTCAATGGACTTTGTTACAGGTTTACCTCGATCTCCGGGAGGACATGATGCTATATGGGTGGTAGTGGATCGTTTAACAAAATCGGCCCACTTCATAGCAATCAAGGAGTCGAGGTCAGTGGACGTTTTGTCGAGGCAGTATCTAGAGGAGGTGGTGAGACTTCATGGAGTACCTAGGACGATCCTTTCTGATCGAGATCATCGCTTTAACTCCAGGGTGTGGAGAGGTCTCCAGCATGCTTTTGGATCTCAACTGTTCCTTAGCACTGCTTTTCATCCTCAAATTGATGGTCAGATAGAGCGAACCATCCAGACTCTTGAAGACATGTTGCGCTCTTGTGTTATTGATTTTGGAGGTTCATGGATGAAGCACTTACCCTCGGTAGTGTTCGGTTACAATAATAGTTTTCACTCTACCATCGATATGGTGCCCTTTGATGCCTTGTATGGCCGGCCATGTCGTTCTCCATTGTGCTGGATTGGGGTCGGAGAGTCAGCAATTCACGGACCAAAACTAGTGCAGAATACAACAGAGATGGTTCAGGTGATTTGGGAGAGGATGAAGACAGCGCAAGATTTTCAGAAATCATATGCTGATCAAATAAGGAGACCCTTAGAGTTTAATTTTGGGGATCATGTGTTTCTGAAGGTGACTCCCCATCATGGGCAGCGAAGGTTTGGTCGTGGAAGTAAGCTCTCTCCCCGGTTTGTTGGGCCTTTCGAGGTGTTAGCTCATGTTGGAGCTATGGCGTATCGAGTATCACTTCCCCCTTAGATGAGTCAGATACATGATGTTTTCCATGTATCACAGCTTCGTCGTTATCTTCATGATTAATATCATGTTATCGATTGGGGAGAGATCGATATTGATGATGATGCAACCATTGAGGAGCGACCTGTGTAGATCCAAGACCGCAAGGAGAAGGTGTTGTTTGGGCATTTTATCCCCTTAGTTCGTGTCTTGTGGCGACACGGTGTCATGGAGGAGAGTACATGGGAGAGTGAGTCACTAATACATGCTCAGTACCCAGAGTTGTTTAATGTTTAACTCCTTTCATGTAATGATGTTTCCTTTGTGGTTAGACCTTTCATGTTTTATTTATGTACTTTTCATGTGATGTTATGTTTGAATTGTTTGGATATGGATTTTTTGTTCCCATACTCTCGGATGTCGTAGTTTTGTTCCAGTATTCGAACAACTCATGGTAGCTTTCCCCTGAGAGGTATCTTATGGGGTGGTTGTTCGGACCCCTCTTTTCTTCTGGGTTGGGTTTTAATTCTCGAGGACAAGAATATTTTGAGAGGTATCAAATGTAATGGCCCGGACCTCTCTGGTCCATTAATTTGTGAAAATGGGGTGTTGGAGGTGTTCTGGGAGGTCAAGGTCACTTATCCCCAACACTTTTCCAAATTTCCAGTTCTGTGAATAGTGTTTCCAGAACGGTAACCTTCTAACGGTGACCTTCTATCGGTAGTCTTGAACAGTGTTTCGAGAACGGTAACCTTCTAACAGTGACCTTCTAACGGTAGGCTTGAACAGTTTTTCCAAAACTTTAACCTTCTAACGGTGACCTTCTATCGGTAGGCTTGAACAGTGTTTCTAGAACGGTAACCTTCTAACGGTGACCTTCTATTGGTAGGCTTGAATAGTGTTTCTAGAATGGTAACCTTCTAACGGTGACCATCTATCGGTAGGCTTGTACAGTGTTTCCAGAACGGTAACCTTCTAATAGTGACCTTCTGTCGGTAGGCCTGAACAGTGTTTCCAGAACGGTGAGTTCTAATAGTGACCTTTTCTTTCCTTTGCCAAATTTTGAGTATGTGAACAGTGTTTCCAGCTTCCTATAGTTTTTCCCAATTTGATGTTTCCTTTGACGTAAAATACATTTAAAGCCTTGTTTTAAGGACTCTTAAGGCTGATTCAAATGCCATAAATCCTATATTAATTATTCCTATGGTCGGGATGTATTTACTTGGTCAAACTGCGTGGGTTAATGTGATCTGTTTTTAATGGAGAATTAACCAGATCTTAAACCATCGCCCCATTAAATCTTCAAAAAGGGACGAGATATCATTCTCCCTTGTTCGTTCCCTTTGTTCTCGGCTAAGAGACGCTATAACATTACAATCATTCCTGTAGGAGTTGCAAAATCAATCTTTACTCCTACGATTGGTTCTGCTCTGTTTTGGATGCAACCACGTTGATTCGGTCAATCTTCCGAATAAGGTATGTTTTATCATCATTCTTTTGGGGGTCATCTTCTCTTTATTCTCCCTTCGATATTATGCCATGTAATTTCCGTGATTCTAATGGGTTTTTCTTGGGGTTGGTTGGTACTGTCGTACCGTGGCATCCTCTGGTGGATGCAGTTGTCGTGAGAGGAGCATTTTGACCCGTTGTGGGGATAAAGGACGTCAAGAACTCTTACAGGTAGGGGATTCATGGTTTCTCTAATTGTATATGTGCAATCATAGAATTAGCATGATTTAGTCCTTTGGATCACAATCAAATTGACCTAATTAAATACTTGAACCGGATTAAAAGAATTGGTTGATCGCATGTTCATTCTTTATACCGTGATAAAGGTTTGCGTCATGTTTTGCTAGATAGAGTGATATATATGATTTATTTGATTAGTTGTTCATTCTTGATGGAAATTGATAATGAACGTAAATGCGGAAATAATTGTTAATTAATTGGATAATGATAAAGAGGTATGTGAATGAATCTGGTTGCTTTCGTTGAGGTAGTTGTTCTAATTTGATGATAATCGAATAGGCATAGTAAGCATGTTAAATCTTTATGATAGCTTACTGATTAGTTTTTCTGAAATTGGAACCTACAGATTGAATCTGTTAATTCAATATGGATTAAAGAATCACTTGTTTGATAATTTCTAAAAGGGTTCTGAGTTACCCTCTTGTTTGTTAAAGGGCCAAGAGCCCATGGTTGTGATTGTTGTTTTCCTGTTGCTTATGCTATGATGTGACCCTGGAGGGGTGTTGTGATATGTGGAGGCATGGAGGCCTTGTGGATGTGGCAGCGGATGACGCCTAGAGTGGCGAGATGCATCAGTTTATTTATGTGGGTGTCGGGGAGGACACCATGGGTGATGGAATGGGATAGATTTGGTTTCTGGATGCTTGTGGATTCTTTGAATGTTTATCTACATAGCCTTTCCCCACTGCTCAAGGCAGCTGGTCTTGCTTACCCTTCTTCCGAAGGAGGCGAAGACGCGTTGGGTATGCCACGTGCTTTCCGTGTTTAGCCTCTCGAGGGGGAATGGGTCTATGCTCTTTCAATAGGTGGAAAAGACTCGACAGGTAGTATATCTACTCACCTTGTTGAGCCTCCTTTGTGTTTAGTAGAATAGGATGCTTTTCTAGAATGCCTGGGAATATGGGAAGGTAATTCTATAATTAAAGTTTGATTAAATGGTGATAATCCACGGGGATAGAGATACTAGAATTTAAAGGTGATGTGAATCTTAAAAGGAGTAGTTGATTTTGAATGTGATTCCAATTCAGTTTAAGGTGGAATTTTTCATGGTTAATTAATGTTTAAAGAATTAATTAATGTACATTGGAACTGATAAAATGAGAATGGAGTAATCTAATAAAGCTCTTCAAATTTTTTTGTGCTTATAGGATACCTAGTCTTAGAAGTAGCAGCCTGGAGTCTGAGAGACGTTAGCTGCAGTTGTATCTAGGACTAGGTAATGCCCATAGTGTGGATGTTAGTTATATATATTCTGCCCTTTTGTGGTTCTATACGCTATTCCACCCTATCGGTAAGGGCAACTGACACCCTAGGGATTATGCGCCCTGGGGGGGTGTTTTCCCCAACATTCTGATGGGAGGTCGAATGGCTGACTACCCCCTTTTGGCCCCTCTCTCTTCCCTTGTTAGATACTTGTGCCAAGAGGCACAACTGTTAGTTTCCCCATGTATGTGTGTAGAGGGCCGTAATGGCTTGTGGTTATTTCACACACATATATTCTGTATATAGTATCCTATGGACTACGATAGGTGTAATGTGTATAGATTGTCATGGATTGAGGATCCCTACTCGGTGTATGGGCTATAATGGCTTGAGGTATAATACCCGATGTATAATACACGTTATGCGGGCTGTGGTGGCTCCCGGAACTTACCTGGTTACTATTGTTTGTGAGGATGGTGTGGTGCTTCGCCCAGGTGTTTGCGGGAAAGCCTTTGTGGTGCACGAGGTGCAGATTGTGGAGCTTAGCCCAGGTGTCTGCAGGAAAGCCTTTGGAGAGAGAAGCACATGATGTATGTCATTGGGGAAAAGCGCCAAACCAGTGGGGAAGTAGTAGCAGTGTACCCTTGATATTCTATACTATATGCTATATTCTTGTATGCGTTACTTGGTGAGAGTAGCCATGGAGATGTTGGGAACTTAGTATACCTGTTTAGGTGACGAGTTAGTTTCACTTGTTGTTCACTGGGCTTTAGCATGCTTTCTTTACTTTTGCACGAGAGGCTTGGGGAAGATCCTACTTAGTATACTGTTATACTCACCCTATGTATATATAAACTGTTTTTAAGGTCACTTGGAGCAGGTTGGAGATCAAGCTGGTTACTAATAGCTTGTGGTTGGAGGAGGAGCTATTCGGGCTTGTGGTCGCTGCTGTTTTACTTTCTTTTGGGTACTTTTAGTTTCCCCTTTCAATTGTACAACTTTTTCATGAAATTTCATATATGTACTTGGATTTCTTTTATATTTCAGTTCTGAGTTGGAGTTGATTAGAGTCTATTCTATCTCTCTCTTCTACATGTGTTCTCTTGGAGGGTAATGTCTCCCATTTTTGTGTTTATTATACCCTCGGTGCTAGTCGCCAACCCGGGGCCTATTAGAGGCGGGACTCGGGGGGTCATTATCTCTCTTCTCACATTTCCGGCCCAGGAGGGGTACACTTTGTGGGGAGGGGGTCGTGGCACCCTCCTTTATAAGAATAGAGTGGGATGACTTCTTCACTCGATTGCTAATCCCCAAAAAATAAATTACTCCAATTAAGAGACCAGGGTAATAAAAAGATGTCATTCATTTAAATAAAATGAAATCTATAAAATAAAATTAGGGGAATTGATCATACATGGAAGATAAAGATTCACAAGAGAAAATATAATATCAGGATTCTCTTAAAAAGTAAAGGGGATATAGAATGAATGTTTTTCTTCAATTCCAACAAATAAGTTAAGGAAAAGAAAATATTATTCACATTTAAAGAAAACTATATTCAATATATCTTATTCAAGAATAATTAAATCTCGGGTTAATTACTTTATTCCTTTGGTAGATGAATCTTAACTGGATTTGGAAAATTATAATCATTAATATTTTTATTTTTTATACTTATTTTAATATTTTTAGTCATTAATGAGTACATGTTTTTTTATGACTCCACACTCATAATTTTTTATCCTTTTTTTTCATTGATTAATGGTTTTATCCCAACACCATTCTTAAAAAAATAAATTAAATGGGAAGTGATTGTTACAATCTGACAGGTTTCTAGTGCGTAATATTTACCATTTTCCATGTGAGGTAATGAGATACACAATTTTTAATCCCTTATTTCATACAAGGAGACTAGTACAATCGATTAAGGTCATATAACATATTGGTGGAGCTATGATGATAAATCCACCAAGAATAATGGTCATCAATAATAATTTATTTACATAGATATAAAGTAATCAAAAATATCTTCTTGAAATAAATAGAACCATCATGGGATAAATACCAAACACTTGAGGTCTCCCCGCCATTTAGAATCCCACTTAGACTCTAATATTCTGGATCCAACAAATGCTCCTTCCAGATATTATCATTCCTAAATGGTATGGCTTTGAAAACATTATAAGAAAACCTATTTATCTTATTACATTACATTCATGAGAAAATTATAAAACTAGATCATCAAATTCCAGTCCCCTTTGTATCCCTTATCTAATTTTATTGGATATTACGTACTTATATCATCAACAACATTTTTCCATTTTCTCAGGTTATAACTTTGATCGAAATAAATATCTAGAGGTACTCTAATCAAAATATCTATCTAAAATTCAGATCATTATAGAAAAAATATATTACAGAATTTTATGGCTAGTATAAACTAGATATATTTCCCAAAAGAGATAGATGTACTAAATTTTCAATACATGCATCACCTCCATTAATTTAATTTCATGTGTGGGGAAATTCCATTAATGATTACATATGAGGTTAGATCTATAAAATAAAACAAATATAAAAAAATATTCAAGGTATGAGTGGAAGATAAAATTCATTAATGTTATGAGTACCACAAGAGAGTTTGTATACCAAAAATAAATAAAAAGGTACAAATAATTATTATAAATTATTCTAAAATATGCCATGTTAATCTCATTTTATTCTACTCCCGACTAATTGAATCATAATATGCTATTAATATTGGAAAAAAATCTCACTCCTATATGTTAATGAAATAGATCATCAATATAAGAAAATAAGTATTTATAATTCATGGTCTTCTCATTGAGCTTGTGATAATGAATGCATCATTAGAAACTTCCATAAAAATTATTTACCAAGATAATCAATGACTTCCACAGTGACACACAGGAAAATGTGAAACCCTTTCTCTTAAGATATTAAATTAGGAATTTTATTTCCATTATCTAGGTTGAAAATATTTTATTGGTCATAGGAAATAAGAGTCACCACTATAAGTATATCAACAAATAATTTGGCCTATCTATAATGTTTTAACCACGATAATTCTTTATAAAATACCTCAGGATATCAATCCATGAATATAGAAAAATGGTAAAATAAATTATTTTTAAAAAACTCTATGAAAACATTTTATATCTAACAATATATATTCCCAATATCTAGAATTATGGACATTTATCTACTAGATCTAGGATTCCACTCGGCTTATAATGTATGAGTGTGTCCATTAAAAAAACAAAACTCAAAATTTTTATGATTAAAATAAATTTAAGCTTAAAATTCAATAATATAGTTTCTAAAGAATATTTTTTGAAAATATATAGATTAAAAATATTGAAATCCCATAGAATCTAAATATAATAAATATTCACAAAACATGAAGAAGACTTGAAACCTTTATTCTCATTCATCCCAAAAGGAGTTATAATATTAAAAACATAATGCATAAACACAAATTAAAAGACCTATAACTCAATAAATTTATAAAAAATTGTGAAATTTGATTCAATTGTATAAAAAATAACAACTCTATAACATAAGAAATAAAGAGATTACCTGAAATAGTCACTAAAAAATCCTCTAATTCCGGAGGTGTATTATATGAAACATATAAATGGCCAGATTAGGCTTTTGTATATGTCGTTTTTTAGGATAAGAATAATGATTTATTTGACTATGCTCTTTCTATCTCTGGGATCGAGAACCTAATACTTTGGTAGAACCAAATAGTACATGATATCCCCTAGTATTAGAAGATCCATATTCTCTAATCTAAAAATAAGGATGGTTACAAATAATTTATAGTTATCCCATACACCCAAATAAATTACAAGCCCTTTGATCTTATAGAGGGACCACCTTCGAATGAATGGGATTTAAACATTGTAAACAAATAAATTGTTTATGTCTTTATCGTATCTTGGGGACAGATTCAAGAAGGAGTTTTAGACACATACCACATCTCCTTCAATGATCCCCACATTTTTATTTTTGACCAAACTAAGACATATGTATTCCACCTATTAAATCCATGTTACGTCCCCTATCATTCAACTTACTCCATATTCATTTCATTCGTGAATTAGTTTTTAACTACCCTATTATATGTCTATAGGAAAAAGAGAAAAAATATTTGATCTGATATTATATTTTAGAATCACCTCAAATTATTAATCCGTGAGAAATAACTTTGTGAGAGGATCATTAGAAAAATGAACCAAATTTGAAAAATGATGAGTACATTCTGTGATATAATGATTACCTTAATCAAGAGTCATGAACTCCTAGGATTTGTACATCCTTAGGGCCTCATGGTAAAATTGATGATTGAATATTTCCTTGAACCATTCCAAGGTGAGATCATCATATTTAGTAAATTTAAAAATTTACTCCCACAATTAATTACATATACCATAAAATATAATTATGGAAAATATGACTTTATAATTCTCTAGAGTCTGGATAAAACCAAAAATATGATCAATTTTCTCCAACCATTCCTCAAGTTACAAACAACCTCAATCACCGTGGAAATAAGTTGGGATTTTAAGTGAATTCTACTTCATGATTCATTTCTCGAGATTGATATCACTCACCCCCTGTTCTAGTGTTAAACATTTTTAAATAATGGACTCAATAAGAGTATGACCAATAGAAGAGTTTCCATGTGGAAAATATTTCATTTCTATCACTGTACATTTCACTGGGGAATTTTGGAGTGAAATTTCTTATAAATGAAAAAACTAAAGGTCAATAAATGCATTAATAAACCACATATAATATAAATATTCCCATACCCCATTAAATTACTTATATGTAATAAATAGAAATAATCTAAGACATTCAAATTGAAAATATTGGGGGAAAATTCAATGTTTTACAATTTTTCAAACCTTTCACACAATTTGGAAAACAATTCACCACCATAAAGAATTAAACTTTATCATATGTGGAATAGGTTATAACATCCCTATATAGTTTTACAAACCATGCATAGTAATTGTGCCCCCATTGATTTCATACTATTTTCATTTAAAAACCTAAAATTTATGCATAAATACACCTCAATATGAGTTGAAAATAAATCTAAAATACAAAACACAATTCCCATCCACACCTGGTAAATAAACATTTAGTGTGATAAGGTTTTTTCTAAATACAACTATATAAAAACATGTTGAGCTTAAATGGTCTTATATCTTGAATAAGTTTACTCACTAAATAATAAGGGAGATATGATATAATTGTTTAATGAACCAACCTAGATCAACTCACCACATCATCTAAGTAAGTCCATTATAAAGAATTATGTATTCTCTTATAAAAATGTATTATAGACTAGAACTGAGGGTATTGAGCATCCCAAATGGGTTCAATTTTACCCTATATATAAAATTAATAAACGAACAGACTACAATTGGGAATAAATCATGAGGAATTTTTTCATTGTTCAAACAATCCAAAAGAATAATAATTTTTCAATATATAATTCAAACCATTCTTTTCATAAGATGAATCCAAATTAAACATCCAAAAAAATTATATAAAAATTATAATGTGATACTTATCACTTGTTATATGAGTGAATCAAATATACATGTAAGGATAATTTGTTTGATTAATTTACAACAAAATTTATCTAAAAATTCCTAAAGATGTTACAAAATTTTTTAACATGTCTTTTGTGGTCCTCATATTATCTTTATACTACAAGAAATTTGAATAAGTCACTTAAGATAATACACCAAAATATTATTGCCCTTTAACTTTACCTCTATTAGATAGAAGAAGAACTATATATACCTTATGTGTGTATATAGTTTGGGATGAATCACATCATAACATTCCACCACGAATCAAGATAACTCCTTTAATAAGGACAACCCAAAGCAGTAGTTTTCAATATAATTAGAAATTAAATTTTTCTTTATTATGAGTTTATAAAAAAAATACTTTAATTTTTATGTTAAAAATTAAATATTTAAAAAATAATTATATGCATGGATCATATCTTAAAATATAAAAATAAAAACATGTTATGTGAAATAACATGATGAAATACTTTGTAATAAATAAAATAGAACACTCCTTTAAAATATCACAAAATGGGATTACATCCATGGGTCTAATATGATAAAATATGACATCTTTAATAAAACACATGTAGACCAATAGTTCACCTAATGTACTCATACCCTGACATACCTTCGTGGCCTCATTACGGATAAAACACCTACTGGGGTAAGAACTTTACTAGGGGACACTTTTCTATGTCTTATCTATGCTAGCGGAACACTCATCCTAATAACCCATGTAACTACCCAAGTTACCCTTGTGAATATTAACTAACTCCAAATCTAATAACATGAATCATCAATAAGAAAATATCAACACATAAAATAATTTCACCATGGAATATGAATGAAAAAGATATCAATAACCTATATCAAATAAATATAATTCCAAAAAAATTCCTTATAAGATGTTAAAAAATTAAAACCATAAAAAAAATATTATATAAATAATTCATATTTTAAAATATGATTTATTATTCCATTTAGATCAAATAAAGTCTAAGAATAAATTTATTAAACAACAATTCTACATGGAAACATGATTTTGTTATATAAAATAAGAAAACCATATAAATATATAAATTATCAAAAATAAAATAAAATAGTACATGAAGAAAATTTTTAAATCAATGAAATAAAATTTATATGGGAAATAAATTAGAAGAAATAATATTTTTAAATTGAATGTACCATGTTTATACCAAAAATTATAAATCATGTGATGAAACCTATCATATTTTGATTTAACCTAGCCACATATTTCAAATATAAAGATATTAGAATAAGTGGGGAAATTTATATGCCCATGGAATTAGGAATATAGATATTATATCAACCCTAGTAGTTTTGATGGATTCTATATCCAACTATAGGAAAGGGATAACAATAAGACAAAAAAGAGAATATAATCAAGGAATAGTTAATGGAAAATGAAAGGAGAATAAGATATTTATTTGAATAATCTGATTGAATATGTTTTAGAAGACTAATCATTATTAAAGTAGGATAGTTGTTCATCATGGATGGTTTTTGAGAGTTTGAATGGGATAGGGTAGTTATGTTGATAAGATATTTGAATAATAGAAAAATAGGAAGATCAAAATTTTTCAATCATATGGGGTCGCACAATTTGGAAAAATGGTTTAGGAAACTTTATGCTAACCATGTGATAGGTTTTTGAGTTTCTGTGATTTACAACACAACATAGCTACATGGTTATCAAAATCAAACATTAATTTTGTAAATGATTCATTAATTAAATATCCCCATTTAAAGGGATGGCATGCACAGTATTCACAAACATTGTTCTAACTATAGATCCAACACAATCCAACAATTTTTCATGTGTAAAAATTTAAAACATTAAAATCATAAAGAAATAATAATGTAAAATATTTATAAACATACCAATGATATCAAGGTGTCACAACAATTAACCTATTACTTTGAATGTAAATTAAAACGTAAAATTTATTCTACTATAATCATCAATATAAAGAATTTAGAAATATTCTTAAATGGTCCTATTTTTATATCATAGGACTACTCACGCTTATATACAACAAATCATGAAACTTGTATCTATTTAATTCTTGGTTATGTATGTATTTCACTCAAAGTACTCTTTTGTAAAATAGACAGAATTTTTTCTTTTAGATGTATTTATATAGGTATATTAATTATTGATTTTATTATTAATTTTCAATGTATATTTCTAGGTTAAATATGGTCCCACCTCATAATCCATTACATTTTTATTTATTAATGGTTAATAGAAATTTATTTTAAAAGCTATAAACCTATTAAAATTTTATATAAGTTATTTTCCCTTGAATTAAAGTGTATTTATCAATAATTTCAATAGATATTCACATTTTATGTTACACTATATCAAATTTTGAATCATAAATTTGGATCTCAAGAAAATTATTCCATTACTCAGCAATATAAATCACTTCAGCATTTTTCAACTAATTTCGAGTAATTTTATTTTTTTCACATAATTTTATTTTTAAAGCGTCAACATCTCACAATCAAAATATTATATTGACATACTTCTTCAAATTATTTAAAAACTTAAAATTAAAGCCATATGGGATAAGTGCCCATGATTAAGTGTAAAATGATTATTATTTATATAACTTCATAGAAACCTTTACAATATTTTCCATTATCTACATGTTCCTCTATCAAAATTAAATGAACTAATGATTTTGTGAATTTAATCACCCTTTATTCACCTTAATTGAATATTTATTATCAAAACTATCTTCCTCTATAATTGAAATTTTTTTCATCACAGGAATAGTTTTTTTGCTATTTTTCATATTCCTAGAACAACTATAACCTCAGCATCAATCCTTTTCTCTTAAAATCGCATTCCCTATAGAAATATTTAGAGAAATTAATCTTATTCTTTAAAAATATTTTTATTTTCATAAAAAGGATAATAATATTTTCTCCCAACTAGTAAAAAATATGTTTCATCAAATTTTTAATTATATTTATTTCACATCTCACATTAATATCCAAAAGTGTAGGATTTAAATGTTGGTTACTCTGTAAGTGAAGTTAAAATCCAAATTTTAACCTTAGTTTTCCAATATATGACATTAAAACTTTTTCAAATTGACATTTAAAATTACTTAAGGAAAATATAAGGTTAAAATTTATCTTTTAAGGTCGAGTATGATATAAATGATTCTAAACTATTTAAAAATAAATAAATTCACATAGGTTCTTCCCATTTTATTGACACATTCATTTCTAAAACCCTAATCATCTTAACTCTCAATTGTGATCCAAATCATTCACCTGAATGATTTTATAATTTTTTCACCATTTCACCTCTCTCTTGTATCTTTCACCTAAATTCAAAAGCCCTATAAAAAATCTTGACCGCTAAAGTTATGTTCTAATTTTCTCATTTGAGTCACACCATAATCGCCCTTAAACATATGTTTTTTTGCATATATCTTTCATCAAATTAAATATGAATATATTTGATCATAATTTTTTCTCTACTCATCATATATAATCAAATATAATTTCTATATTTTCAATTTTAAATTTTTATTTTTTTATTTTTTAAATATTTAATATTTTTTTGTAATAAATTTCACTCTTTCATTTAAGTGTTTATATGTAATAAAATTAAATTATATATTTGTTTATTATAATGAGTTTAAGGTTATAATTTTTTGTGATTATAAATTTATTTGGATTTTAAATTATGGGTTTATAATTTTATTGGAAATCATTTACTTTTATAATTTCTTATTTTAAAAAATTGTTTTTTTATAATTTATTTATGGTTAAAAAAATCAATTTAAAATTTTTATGTAATAAATTGTTTCTTTCATTATAATTTATTTTAATTATAAAATTTTTTTTGTTTATAAATTGTTTTATGGTTATATATTGTTGTTCAATTATAAATGACTATCAATTTATGCATATTTATATATTTTTATTCTTATATATATTGAATTAATATGTTTATATATATATATATATATGTTTAAATTTTTAAATTTTTTAAAATGTACATCTATTATATTATGACATTAGGTAATTAATGGGTCATAATAAGATAAATTCCTGAAGACATAGAAATGAATTTATAAAAGGGGTTCAAAATTTCTTGGAATTTTCATAATGAGATATTCAAAAAAAATGTGTTGATCTACTATTTAAGTGTAAAGGTTTTGAATATCATAAAATTAAATAACTAATAAATCAAATACTATATTATTTTTAAGAGTTTAAATTTAAATTATACACATTGGATTTATCAGAGTTAAATAAAAAAATAAAATAATAAAGATGATGATGATATTAAAAATGAGATAGAGGATCATCATGAAGAATTAATTCATGATGTAGGAATTCTAACCATTGAAAAAGAAATAAGTTTTGAATGATTATATAGAGATGTTGAGAAACATATTAACTGAGGTTTTAGTAATTTTATAAAGATATCTATAGTGATGAGATTATCCAACATGAAACCAAGAAACTGTTGGAGTGATGAAATTTTTGCTAAGTTTAATTATCATTTAATAACATTACCATTGTCAGGAAAGGGGCTTCTAGATTCTAATAATTAGTTAAATAATATTATTAACAATATGATTCAAGTATAAAAAGGTATATGTTTTGAAAAATAACTATGTTTTTATAGGCAGAAATATTATATTTTATGACAATGTATAAAATTTGAGACATCATGTTTTGAAACAAATGACAAATATAAATGTGATTTATGGTTAAGAATAGGTTCCAATCATACTGATAAGGAAATATGGTATTGTCTAATATTTAATCATTTGAAGCATCTGTATACATATTCAAATAAAAAAAGAGGTTATGGTTATATATATATGAGTGAATCATTGATTGAAACCAATGTCTCCCTAAGGATTCACCAAAATTGATGATATTTTATTAAAAATTTCATGATTTAGGAAGTGTGGTTAGAAATACCATAATTGGACTATGAATAAATAGAATGAACCCATATTAAAGCCTCAGTAGCTAATATTTATCATGGACTATTATATTGGTAGTTTACAAAATAACCCTAAATATTTGTATAAATAAAAAAATATGTTCTGAAAATATTGATTATTTTAGGCCCAAAGTAGCCTAGAAATGATATTGATGTTTATCTATCAATATTGAATGATGATTTTAAATTTATATTGGGGACCTGAGTTATAGTTTTGGATTCACACAAGAAATATTTTTTCTTTTTTCTGTTATGATAATGTTCCCTATTAATGTATTTCCTATATATAAATAATTATATAGACATAGATTTAATGAATAATATATTCTTTTAATGTTAAAATAATGGACATCAAATCCTCAATTGAAAAATAAAAGAAATGTATTTTACATGGAACATTAGATATTTTTTCAATTGATCATCCATATCAAATATTAAAAAAATAATTTAATTCTTTACAATATGATTTTCCCCCAATAATTTTCAACTAAACAATATTAGAAGAATTTGAAAAGCATTGATGTCAAATTTGGAAAGAATGGAAGTTCTTTTCACCAAACAAATAAATTGAATAATATTTTAATCTTATTCAAGATACCTTATTATTATTTTTTTAGGGGTAAACAATAACATTGACATTATGGATTTTGAGAAACAAATATGTGATAGATTGGTTGGAAAGCAGTTAGAAATAAAAGGACATAAAAAAGATGATATTCAAGAAATATTGCATTTAATATCCTGGGGAATATATATTGAGCCATATCACAATAATAAAGGAAACATAATATATTTACCACTGAATTATCCCAAAGTAAATAGGGGTGATAATAATTTTTTTATTGTTTCCATAGTATTAATGTTCTTAAGGGGTATTCGTAAAATGTAAAAATTATAGATTCATTAAATGATTTATGGTAAATAGATTTGAAATCATGTGAGTATTATATATTGATTAAATATATGCTATTGATTTAACAAGTTGGAATATTTTCAATACCTATCAGAAATTATATTATCAAGTTCTGTTACTTTTTCAATTCAATTTACAGTAAATTCATGGTGATAAATTTTTTATAAGTGTTGGAAAATGAAGATATACTCATAATTTCTCAACTAGAAATATATTTTACGCCATTATTTTTTATATAACTATTCATCTCATTATTAATTTGGTCTATGAGATAAGAATATGTTGTCATGTTTATTTACAATGGATGTTTCCTTTTAAAATATATATGAAATATTTTAATGGATATATTAAATATATATATCAATTAGATTCCAATATTATTAAAATAGATACACTGTAATAGTTTTTTGAGTTATGTACTAATTATTTATATGAAGTGGGGCACATTGGTCACCCTACATCTTATCGTTCGATAGTTGATAGTAAAGCTAAAGGTATTTCTATCTTAAGGGTAAATTTAAATATAAATAATTACTTGATGTTGAAACATGTATAAATTTGTATCAAAAAAATATGATCTTAAACCATATATATCATCACATATTACAATATTGGATTTATAATCTCTAAAAAGAAATAAAAATTGGTTGATTAATAAATATAATAATAAATTTATTTCATGCTTTAAAAATGGAATTTGACAAAAAAATTAAGCATCAGATACATTGGAATGGTTATAAGGGGTACTAACTGTTAATGTGATCACGTGGTATGGTTTTTATATTAATGGTTGTAAATTTTATGAAAATATAGAATAAATAGAACCATTAAAAATAGTGGAGTAATGGTCATCATTGAAGCATCCCGATTTTCGAGTGAAAAGGAAAAAACTAAATATCATTTTAGACAACATATTTTTTTAGTTTTAGAGGATATATGGGGAATTTATTATATTAAATTTATAATTAAAATGATTAATTGTAACTACTTTGATTGTAATAGTTTCATTAAACATGATCATTATGAATTTACACTAATCAAATTAAAAAGATTTAATTCCAAAAAGGAACCCTTTATCATAGAGAAGCATATGAAGAGTATATTTATGTTACCAACCCATTGAATGATCTTTGGTCTATTGTTTTTCAAGGAAAAAATAATTTAGTGATGAGGATGTTGATGATGTTTTGGAATTACAAAATTCTTCTTCATCAATTACACAATTTCTGGACAATAACACTGATCAAAATGTAGAAATATTCCCCAATACATAAAATGAATATATCAGGGAAAATAAATTTTAAAATATAAATTCTAGATATATCAAATCAAATTGATCCATTATCCATCTAGAAACAACAATATCACATCACTCCATAACTCTTCCATTATAAAAATTTATGAAAAATAATTCTATTCGTATAAGGCAAAAAAAATAACACAGCTAAAATTACATAAATATTATCATTATGAAAAACAAAAAAAATAAAAGGTCAATTTAAATATTTATACATAAAGAAATAGTTAACCACATCAAGAAACATCAAGGGGATAAAATATGACTATTTAAATTACATGTTTTTCAAACACATGTCTTCTGGCCTAGGTTACTAATCTCAAGAAGGAAACACCACATAACATGTCGTATCTTAATAAAACTTAACTAAAAAATAATTTCAAAATAAAAACATAAAATTTTGTTAACTACTAGATAATGATAAAAATAATAAACTAGTAGCATCCTTGATAATTCACTAGATAGACCATTGAAAATTACCAAAAAAATATACTTATAATGTCCTCTATTAGTGTTAAATTGTACTATTTTATAACACCCATGAATAATAAATTCCACCAAATATATTTCAACATCATCCCATTATATCCACTACAAATATCTATATAATCTTACAACTCATGTCACTACATTCCCTTCACAACATCACTGAGTACTATGACAACCCATAGTATTAAAACATTATTCCCGTCATTATTATCACATATTATCATAAATAAACCTATTTTATCTTATATCAAGGGCCATCTAATATAGCTTATCACTATTACAAAATATATGAAAAAACAGTGCCTTTTCTAATTCGGTACTACCCAGTATAAAAACTAACAAAGGTGAAGAGAGTTATAATTTGGGCACATCACCATGTGTATTTTTCATCAACCAAATGGAATTTAGCACCGTACTTTGTAGGATCCTGTATAATCCTTAATAATGTTCTAGTATTATTTAATAGAATGTGGCACATCACCAGTGTTTTTTTAGGACATCAACATGTTGTTTTATCACACCTCCTTAAACCCATGTAAATTTATCTATTTAAAATTATTTGATAATACTGAGTATATATATATACACAATAAAATGAATACAATATAACTTATAAATTTGGTAATGAGATTATTCAACATTAATTTACAAATTTACATAGAACCATAAACCATGTTATTTAAAAAAATTATACTATATTAATTCTAGTCAATACAAAATAATCAATCTCAAAAAGTAAGAATTTAATAAACATTTATATTTTATTAATAATTGGTTCATGATCAGAAATATATTTTAATTTTCATTTCAAATTATATTATTTACATAACGCATCATGAAAAGGAAATATATCATTAAGAGAATCCCTTATATGGAATAAATTAATTAAACACAACAATAATCAATATACTAAATTTTATTCAGAAAATTATAAAATTAATCAGATTATTATAAAAAATTTATATTTGAATATAATAAAATGAATAAAAAAATATCCCATGTTTTATATATAAAAACATTAAACAAAAAATATTAATTTAATTAAAATAGACACTAACTATTTTAAAAATAAAATAATTACTTATGTATAAATATTTATTAAAAACATTTATTATCGAAATAAACTAAAAGTATTATTCTATCCATATTTTTTAAAAATGTATAAAACTGTAATTTCTAGGTGTCTCTATTACACACCCATTTAATTCATTATTTCCTAAAAGATACAACACCAATTATTAAATTACATATAGAATAATGAGGGAAATGGTTATCGGTAATGAATATATATATTTATAAAACCTTTAATGATTTTCATTCACTTGTAGTCAAAATTTAATGGAAGAACATGATAATGAAAACGGGAACAAAAAACTAAGAAAAATCATGTGGAAATCACCAAAACCACATGGTCCACAACAACACAATCTAACCAGCACATCATCTTGCAATTATAGTAAAAAATTACTGTCGAAAAATATAAAAAATTATATAGCATCAGAGAAGACCAGTAGGAGGTGAGGGTGAGGAGGATTAGGGGAGAACGTATACCCAAGAAGGTTGAGGTAATCAAATTTAAATTACTATTGGGGAGAGTGTTTAGGGGCCTCATGCGCTGGTGAGGGTGTAGGGTAGGACTTGTTGTAGGGTTGCATAGGGGATAATAGGAGAGTTCTCGAGGGGATGTGGGGGATAGGGAGAAAGTGTAATTTTATTAATAAATTTATAATGTTTAGCATCATTTTTTTAAAAATATCTGCAAAATTAATAGAATTGTTTTTAGTATCATTTTATTAAAAAATAGATAAACAATGACTTTTTTTGATAGTTTCTAAAATATAATTCCAACCAAACAATAAATAAGAAGAAATAATACAAAATAAAAAACCAAAAATGACATTAATACGGGGAATAAATTACATAATATGATATATTGAATTTGTAATAACCTATTATATTAAAAAAAGATATCATGTAGAGGCACGAAGCATATTTCAACAGAACCTAGTATCTTTCATTAAATATGAAGTGATTAGAATTAGAGCGGTCCTTCATGAATACTAGGAGAAGGAAATTTTTAGATTAACCCAACCCGAGTTCACATCTTTGCCTCTATTTCCATCATGGGAATGGGAATACGAATAATATAGAAGGATAAGAAAATAAAATAAGTGTGGTATACGATGTTGAAGAATAAATAGATATTACCCCTAAATAATTTACTTAAATAAAAAGTGGGAGAACAAGGAAGCTTAGTGAGGATTCTCAGAGGAACCACCACTTGATAGGACCTTGGTTTTTTGTTCAGATAGAATCAAACATAACAAAACATATAACCTTTAGAGGTGAATGAGAAAATGGAGCCTAATGGAAGGATTTTGGAGAGTCGTTATGTGATGGGGGTGTCAAAGGAAAAGATATTAGAATAAGGGAAAAATGTAAAAATGAAAAAAAACATTCTAGAATGGTCACTATGTATGAAAAATTGTTCAGAAAACTATATTCCCAATATGAGATTGCTTCAAGAGAATCATGGGTGGGATACATGGCTTGGATTCATGGTTATGTAAACCATTCCTTTACTATAGGGATGATTTTATAATGAAACCTTACTTTATGTATGGTTGGGACACATGGTTAGCACTGGCCATTATCCCTTCATAGTCTACATATTTTTCTTGTTTTTTTAATTTAAACCATCAAAAAATTAAATAATAAATAAATATATAATGTAAATAGTCACTTACCAGTGACATTAGTGAAATATTATTCTACCCACAAAGCTATTTTCTTCCCTATAAATATCCTTAATATTCCGAATATAAAAAAAAGTGAGACAATATATCCTGGTCAAAGACTCACACTCCCAATTCTCAAGGCTATAATTTATATTACTCTATATGACATGGTTATAAGGAATATATTTATCATAAAACACCTTTTGGGTATTAAAGGATAGGAACTGGTTGCTCCACAATAGTGGCATTAATTTCCAAATTCAAATCTTCTGATTAAAACAGATGACATACATTTGTAAAATATTTATTAGACTATGATATATATAATAATTCATGATTTTGTATTAATTGGATGGTAAATATGGAAAATATTCCAATTTCTTGAGATTATCCACTTCCTAAAATGGCCCAACATTCCATGATAAAAACTTCCCTACCATACACAAACATTAATGTCCTAACCAAAGAGATATGTTAAAGATCAGCTGGTTTTAACTAAAAAACATCAGTGGTTGATGTTGAATATTGACATAGTATTTCACATGAAATTGATCCATCGCTAATCTTTTCAGGATCATATGTGTTTTATACATCATATCTTAAACACTACTCAGTACCAGAATAGATAATTTAAACAAACAGAGCAAACAAAGTGGGGAACAATATATCCATCCATTGAGATACTCAAATGGAGCTCTCTGGATCAAAAATTGGTAACTCTTATTGTAAGATAAATAAATAAATTATGGATTTTTCACCAAGAAACCTATGGATTATATAACTCATACCCAAATATAATATTTAATAGTATTAATTAGATGCTCTTTTGACCTTCTATTTGTACATGATAAGTCATTATTAACTAAATAAGAGAGTCCATTTGTTCCTTATGGATTTTAAAAAATTGAGAAACAAAGTGTGCATATTGACTTGACATAATAATGGTTATAAACCCATGAATTTTTTTAATCATTTGGATATATAGGTGTCCAAACTCATCCACCATGGTACTCTCCATTATAGGAATAATGTGGGATGACTTCTTCAACTGATTGATAATCGCCAAAAAAAGAATTCTTCCAATTAAGAGAACAATGTATTAAAAATATGAAATTCATTTATGACCCCACTTTCATCCTATTGTATCATTTTTTTTCCTTTATAAATGGTCATTCCCCCACCTTTTCCATAAAAATAATGAGAATGGGAAGGGATTATAACAATCTTATAGGTATCCAGTGCCCAATATTTACCATTTATCATGTGAGGTAATGATATATAAAATTTTCAATACCATTATTTCATACCTAGAGACCAGTGACATTGAGTAAGTTCATAGAACATATTGGTGGATAAATGATTAGAAATACACCAAGAATGATGAACAACATTCATAATTTTTTTCCATAGATATGCAAGAACAAAAAATATCTTCTTGAAATAAATAGTACCATAATGTGAAAACTACCAATCACATGAGATCTCCCCACCATTTAGAATCCCACTAACTCACTGACATAATGGATCAAATGCACGATCTATCAAAATAATATCATCCATAAAAGGTATGACATTAAAAAAATGAAATAATATCTATTTATCTTCTTACTTTTCATTCATAATAAAATTATAAAATTGGATCATCCAATTCCTTTCCTCTTTGTATATGTTCTCTAATTGGATTGGAAATTACATAATTAGATCATCAGTAACAATTTTACATTTTCTTAGGGTATAAACATGATCAAAATAAATTTCTAGAGGTACTATACCCAAAATATCTATCTAAAATTAAGATAATTATAGGAGAAAATATATTTCATAATTTTACGTTTAGTATATACAAGAAACATCTACCTCAATAGATAGGGGTATTAAATTTTCAATTCATGCATCACCTCCATTAAATCTATTTCATGTGTGGTGAAATTCCTTTCATGATTTTATATGAGGTGAGATATATAAAATAAAACAAATATAACAACAAAATATTTCATGTTATCAGTGGAATATAAAATTCATTAATTATATGAATATCAAAGGAGATATTTTATTAAAAAAATAAATAAAAAGACACGCATAATTATTATTAATTAGTATAAAATATGCCTTGTGAATTTTATCTTCTTCAACTCCCAAATGATTGTATGGTATTATTCAATTAATCTTACAAAAAAATCTCAATCCTATATGTTAATCCAATAAAAATCAATCTTATGAAGTAAGTTTTTATCATTCATCGTCATCTGATCAATCTGATGATAATCAATGCATCATTAGTTATTTCAATCAATAGTATTTACAAAGATAATAAATTCCAACCACAATGAAACCAAGTAACATATTAAACCATTTCTCTTAAGATATTGAATTTTCCATTTCATTTCCTATATTTGGGTAGAAAATAAATGATGTGGTCATTAAGAAATAATATACACCCTTAAAACTATATTAATGGATAATTTTACTTATCTGTTATGTTTTAAACCAGATAAATATTTAGAAAATACATCATGATACTAATCCACAACCATATGTCTATTTCCATAGGTGTATTCTATGAAACATATAAATGTCCAGATTAAATATCAATATGAGTATTTTTATTAAGATCAGACTCAATATTCATTTGACTATGATCTTTATATTAATGGGAGTGATACCCTAATACATTGGCTAAATAAAATAGTACTTGGGATCCCTTTGTATAGGAATAACCATCTTCTCTACTCTGAAAATAAGGATTCTTAAAAATAAATTGATTGTATCCCAGAAACCCATATAAATTATAATCCTTTATATCTTATAGAGGGTCTAGATTCAAATTAAGGTGAGTTAAACCTTGTAAACATATAAATGTTTTCTGTCCTTATGGTATTTTGGGGATATATTTCTAAGGGAGATGTATAAACCTACTATTTATCCTTCAAAGATCCTCGCATTTTCATTTTTTACCCCAAGATATATATATGTTTTCCAACTACTAAATAAAACTATACTTTACAGACCATTAAAATTTTATATGTGCATTGCATCTACGAATTAGTTTTTAATTACTTTATTATATATCTTCCGGAGAAAAATAAAAATATTTGATATAAATTTATATTCTAGAACCATCTCAAATTATTAATCCATGAGAAATTAATTTGTGAGAAACTCAGTAGAAAAATTAACCATATTTGATAAATAAGTAGAATTTTCTCAAATATAATGATTACCTTAATCAAGAGTCAATAACTCCTAGGATTTGAACATCCTTAGTTCCTCTGGGAAAAATTGATGATTGAATAATTTCTTGAACCATTCCAAGGAGATATCATCATATTTCTTGAATTTCAAAATTTACTCCCATAATTAATGGCATAGACCATGCAATATATATATGAAAAATGTGACATTAAAATTATCATGTGTATAAATAAAACCAAAAATTTGATCAGTTTCCTCTATCCATACCCCATCTTCTGGAGAACCTCAATCACCATGGAAATTAGCTGGGTTATTTACTGACATCTTTCTCATGATTCATCACTCGAGCTTAATCTCACTCACTTTCTTAGCCTAGTTTTTTCATTTTTGAATAATTGAATCAATAAGAGTATGACCAATATAAGAGTTTCTTTGTGTAAATTTATCCACTTCTATCTCCCTACCATTTATGAGGGAATTTTTGAGAGACGTTTTCTATAAAAAAAATAAAATTTAATAAATACAAAAATCAACAACATATAATATAAATATTTCTAAACCCCATTCAATTACTCATATGTAATAAATAGAGATAATTTAAGACATTCAAATTAAAATGACGGGGAAAAAATTCAAATATTTACAATTGTGCATACTTTTCACACATTTTGGAAAACCCTTCACGACCATGAAAATTCCACTTGATCTTATGTGGAATAGGTTGTAAGGTCTCCAAATAGTTTTCCAAACCATGCACAGTGATTATGCTCCCAAGGATTTCTCACTATTTTCATTTATAAACAAAAAAAATTAATTATAAAAACATCTCAATATGAACTAAAAATAAATATTAATTCCAAGGACAATTCCTAACCACCCATGGTAACTCAGCATATGGAGTGATAAATCTTGGACTAAAAACTTCTATAAGACAAAATCTTGGGTTTTAAGGGTCTTATATCAGGAATGAGTTTACTCCCTAAATAATAAGAGAGATGTGATATCATTTTTTAATGAACCAACCTTGATCGACTCACCACATCACCTAAGTAAGGTCACTATAAGTCATGATACATTCTCTTATCACTATAGTCTATAAAAAAGCATGCCAAATGGGGTCTATTTCACCCTCTATATAATATAAATAAAGGAAAAACTCCAAATGAGAATCCATCATGAGATATTTTTACATTTTAAAAACATTAATAAACAATAACAAGTTTTAAATATATAATTCAAACCAAACATTTCATAAGAATAATCCAAAGTAAAAATCAGAACCATAATTTATATAAAAAAATTTAATGAGATACTTAGCAAGTGTTTTTTTATTGAATCAAAAATTCATGTATGATTAATATGGTTGATACATGTAAAAAAAAAGTTTTCACTATCTCCCAAAATATGTTACCATTATTGTTACCTCATCATCTATGGTCCTCATATTATCATCATACTACCAAAAATATGAATAAGGCACCTACGGTAATCCAGAAAAATATGATTCATCTTTTCCTTGAATACTATTAGTTAGAATAATAATTTTATATACCATATGTGCATATACATTGTATGATGAATCACATCATAAAATACCACCATGAATCAACATAAATCCTTTAATATAGATAACCCAAAGCACTTGTTTGGAATTCAATAAAGAATTGAATTTTTCATTATTATATGTATAGAAAAAAAATTCAATCTTTTTTAAAGAAATCAACTATTTAGAAAATAATTATAATTATGGAGAATATATGAAAATATATTAATAAAAACATGTTATGGAAAATAACATAATGAAATAATTCGTAATAAATAAAACAGAAAAATCCTTATCAATATCACAAAATAGGATTACATCCATGAGTCTAATGGGATAAAATTGGACATCTTAAATTGAACAAATGTAGATCAATAGTTAACCTAACATACTAAGAGCCCGGCATACCTTTTATGCCTCATTAGGCATCAACAACCTACCTAGGGTATAAACTTCACTATGGGGACACTTTCCAATGAATTATCTATGATAGTGCAGCACTCATCCTGATTACACATGTAATTAACCAATTTAAATGTATGAATATTAACTTAATCAAAATATCATAACATGAATCAGAAATAAGAAAATCTAAACACCTAAAAAAGTTTCACCATGGAATATGCATGACATGGATATCAACAACCTATATAAAATAAATATAATTCCAAAAAATACATTATAAGATGTAAAAAATTAAAATCATAAAACATATATTATATAAATAATTACCATTTTAAAATAGAATTTATAAGTCCATTTCAATAAAATCAATTCTATGAATAAATTTATCGAACAACACTTCTGCATGGAAACCTGATTTTGTAATATAATATTATAAAACTATATAAATATCAACTTTATCAAAAAAAAAATAGAACATGATGAAAATTTAAGAATCAATCAAAGGAAATTTATATGGGGATAAATTAGAAGAAATGATATTTTTCAATTAAAATTACCAAGTCTATGCCAAAAATTAAAAATCCTGTGAATACACCTGTCTTATTTTGACTTAAACTGGACTCCTTTTTCAAATACAAAGATATTAGAATAAGTGTGGACATTCATAGACCCAAGGAGTTTAAAATAAAAATATTATCTCAACCCTAGTAGATCTCATGGATTCCATATCCAACTATAAAAAAGGAACAACAATAAGATGTAAAGAGAATATAATCAGATAATAGGGAATGGAAAACGAAAGAAGAATAAGTTATTTCTATGAATAATATGATTGAATATTTTGCAGAAGACAATGAATTATTAGATGAGGGTATGGGGTTATCTCTATGGGTTTTTGATAGTATGAATGTTATATGGTAAGATATATGATAATATATTTCAATAAGAGTAAAATTATAAAATAAAAAATTTTCAATCATAGTGGGTCACAAAATTTGGATGAATGGTTTAGGAAGATGTATACTAACCATTGGATAGGTTATGGATTTTCCTAGATGTAAAACACAAAATAACTACATGATTATGGAAATAAAACATAATTTGTGTAGATGCTTCTATAATTTAATATCCCCTTTTAGATGGATATGATTCATAGCCAGCACAAACTCTGTTCTAATAATGGATCCTATGCAATCAAACAATTTTTCATGTCTCAAAATTAAAAACATTGAAAACACCTAGAAATAATAATGTAAAATAAATAAAAATATACCAATGACATCATCGTTTCACAACCATTTACCTATTTCATTGAATGTAAAATAAAAAAGTAAATATTATTCTTCTATAATAATCAACATATAGAATTTAGTAACATTTTTCATTGGTCCTATTTTTCTATCATAGCACTACACCCACAAATATGCACCAAATCAAGGAAATTTTATCTCTTTATTTATTGGTTATGTATGTATATCACTCCAACATCCCTTCTATAAAATAATCAAAAAAATATTTTTGATATCTAAATATAGGTATATTAATTATGGATTTAATTGTTAATTGTTTTTTATAACAACAGGGTGAATATGGTCCAACCTCATAATACATTACATTTTTCATTATCAATGGTTAATATAAAAGTATTTACAAAGCTATTAATCGATTAAAAATATTCTTAATTACTTTTCTCTTGAATTAATGTGTAGTTATCAATAATATTAATAGATAATTATATTTTATGTAACACTATTGTCACGAACCAAATCTGGTCACCGCCAAAACTGGCACCAAACCCAGCCTGTGACATGAAAGAAGCAAATCTACTTACACCCAAAGTTGTAAGTAGGGTGTGAGCGAAAGCCCAGTAGGATACCACCACTAATAGATTCCATGTGATAAACATTTAATGGCGAAAAGCATGCAAGTTTTCAAAGACATGAGATGCTAGTTAAAATTTCTAAAAGATGCAACATTAAATAAAAACAGTTTTCAGGTGGGCTAATTTAAAGAATAAAAACATTTAAAATAAATACCATAGCTACTGATTTTTCCAGCCTCTCATACCGTATACCGACGGTAAGAACAAAGTATCCAGTGAGCACAATCAATGGGAAATAACCCCTAGGCACTAGCTAGCTGTGGGTCCTAGGTACCTCGTATCTCGGTGAGAGTAACCATCACAAATATACATTCTCATGCACGATCCACTAGTAGGGAACATACCCGTAACCTTGTGGTCCCCAATCATCATCATCATAGTTTAGTTAGAGTTGTAAGCGTCATTCTTGCTAAGTGAAACTGAGGCCAAACCCCACAGATTCACTAGCATACTAGTACACGTCCACCCACCAAGATACTCGGGTTTTCCCTTTGTGCTCAAACAAGTTCATAAATCCAAGAAGTATAGTTTTCACATGAAAATATCACTTCCACATCACAAATTAACCAAACAGCCCCATGTACATCACGCAAGTCAAAAATTCCACTTTTCATTCAAATGCATTTTGAAATCAAACTCACTCTAAATTGCCTACAACACTTTTCAAATTTCTTTAACACTTCCACAAATCCATTAAACAATTTTATAAAACCATTACATGATATTCAACTCACATAACAGCCCACACACATGTCACACAATACCCTTCTCACCTTCACAATTCATTTTATAAATAAACTCACATGAAATATCCCACACCCGTGTTTCGCACACAAAACACAATTTAGTAAAACATTTCGAAAATTTATAAAAAAAATTATAAAAATGTTTAACATTTCAAATCACCACTTTACCATTAAAAAACCCACATTAGGTGAACACACTCACCCAAACAGTACATATACACCCTTTCCCAACTTTGTTTAACCAAATAAAACATTGGCAATTTTTATAAAACAAACCCAAGAGGTATAACCATTGTTTGCACAGTAAACCCATTTAAAAACCCTCATTTAAAAGCAAAATCATACCAATACCAATCTAAAATAGAATTGTTCAGCCCTAAAACAATTATTAAACCACCACCAAATTTTATAAAAATACATCAAATAATACTGCAATGATACACATGAAAAACACACGTTTTCATAAATCACCTTCAAGAAGTACAACATGTTTTTACTCCTTAAACTCATTAAAAAAACATAATTTCAAGGCTAACATGACAATAAGGAATTATAAAACCATAATTGGCATCCCCTTTCAAGACTAATAAATCACTTTCATATGTTATAAACTAAACCCAAACATTACCCCAAGAGTCACACGTGAAAAGTACCCAATTTCAAGCTATAATGCAACTAAAAATTAAATGTTCAACAAAATCCATCAAAACTATTTTCACAGCACATAAAACAGATTATAAACATGCTAAATTAATAATCCATTCAATCTAACTCATCATAAAATGGCTACACATGGAATCACCTACCTTTTGAGTCGAAATCCTCAAAACATGGTGCAAAACCTTAAGCGCACCACCGCCGCACCACAAGGAATATAAATCCATACCTAGACCACCAAAAATTGACCCAAAAGATACCAAATTAGACCTTAGGATCGAACCCTAACTTCTGGACATTTTAGAACATAATGAAAGAGGGAGGAAACCCTAAGGAGAACGAAAAATTGAAGAGAGAAACACTTACTCAAAACAATCATGAATAAAACGACCCAAAATCCACCATATTCTGAATCTGAAAACATCCAACCATTCAAGGGATGTTCGAACAAGGATTATGAGACCATGAAGGAATTTGAATGGTAAAAAAAGAGTAAGAATTGAAGGATTTATTAAGGAAACAAATTACCTTTATTAATCTGCCCGAAATGTGAGTGCTTCAGCAGTTTTGACCAAAACCGCGATGCAAATGAGATGCAAAAAGGGTGGGAGGATATGGGACGCGCGGCGGGGTTCAAGGGGAGTGTTTGGGGCTTGGAATAACCGAAAAAGCCTTAATATTGGATAAGTTATTAATTAAACAATATTTATTTTTAAAACTGGAATTGGGCTTTCGGGCAGGCCCAATCCCTTAAATAAAAACCCATATACAACTTGTTTATGGATTTATAAAGGCACCAAACTACAATGGTGGTGTTTCTATATCAGGGTAGACCATTTAGGAACTTGAATGGGTGAAAAATATTAAAAATTGAAAAATTTATAAAAGAAACAAAATTTATTTTTAAATCTGGAATTGGGCTCACGGTTTGGCCCAATTCATGAAAACTCACTCATTCCACCATAAAAGCTGGAAAAACCCAAAAAACAAATCATAAATGAAAATTAAATGAAATTTAACTTTAAAATAAGTCATGTATGTGACAATTCTCCCCACCATGAAAACTTTCCGTCCCCCGAAAGCGACCACAAGGCCAGATACCAAAATCATGCCCAACCGATAAACTAAGATGTAATTCTTTGCCAAGCTTTGCCCCCAAGGGTCAAAACACCTTCAGGGATCAATTAAGGAATGATTAATCTCAAAACCCAAACTTACACTACATTACTGAAATGATCAATCACATTCATACATTATCCCAAAATGAAACTCCTCGAACGTTATCCGAACAAGACTCAAGCAATTCACCCAAACGAACAACAACTTCAAACAAGGTTACACATACCTTGCTATAACTAAACCATTTGGCTCTCTCAAATCTCAATGGTTACCCAAAGAAGATTTAGGTAGCTTTATAGATCCGAATGAGACTACCTACCAACAATACTTGACCATGGATAAGACTAAGTTATTGGTACGGGGAAAAAAATAGGCTCCCCACCATAAGAACCAACAATCTTAATCGACCATCATGGGCCGGTACAGAAAGACCCCAAAATATAAAGTGTTGGGACAACCACATGGTGAGTCTGCGCGGTTTGGAAAACCATGAACCAATATTGGAGATTCATCTATCTACATGGTTTTTTTTTTGTTCATGGTTAGAACTAACCATGCGAAAACTGTGTGCTCAACTTTTCAAGCCAAATTTCCAACCATTCTCCAAAGACTCAATGGAAACCAAATGGGGAGGGAATAACATTGTGTGATGACATGGGTACAAAACCCTCCACCTATTTCCACAGAACGGGAAAAACAGAAGAAATATGATGACATCATAGGTTTAAACTCTTCCTATCTTTCATACTGAGGATAGGACTTTGTACAAGGGTTTAAACAACACTGGGGTTTCCCCTGACTACGCGACAGCTTCTCTCCGGGACCTATGGCTGGAGCTCAAAATATTGAAGCATCTTTGGCCACGCAGTTTGGCTGTTGAAACCCCTATGTGGAACTTCTTCTTTCGGTGCCACAAACAACTACACCGCATACCCTGATGGGTTCATCAAGACATAACACACTCCATAACTCACTTTACCAAAACCAGACATTTCACTGAAACAAGGGATCAGAATAAGCACACACATCGCACCTTGTTTCTTTGGCTGAGAAACAACAGAAGGGCAGGACACGTATAAACATTGTCCTCTAAGATAGAGGATTTGATGTTTTTCCCAAGGGATATATACTCCCAACATAACTTAGAACCAAAGAGGATAGTGTGACCTTGACCTTTATAGTCGAAAGAGCACACAACATCACAATGTGTCACCGAACATGACCTTTGTGATTGATAGAAACAATACATGGAACATGACCATATTCCAAGTCCCTAAACAACAGACAAGCCCAAAAAGTCGACACAATATCCTATCAGGACCAAAATCTCAAAATTTTTGGTTTAATAACAACTCTTTCTTCAAGGAAACTATGAAGAACCCAGAGGCCCTCTTAGACACCATCATGACACTCATCCACACTAACAACCAAAGAACACTTCCACCTTCGATGAATCATGAAACTTAAGAAACCAAGGCCTATTTCAACCTTCCACAAGAACTATCCCACTACAAGAGGATCTACAAATCAACTAAATGAATGGTTGTAGACTCAATCAACAATGATCTATAAAATATTCCTTATATTGATCAACTGGAGGATTTTCCAATGGAGAAACAATACGGGTTTCACTTCAGTTGTGCACTAACCCTAAATGGGGGCGTACCTTATCCAATGGGAGAACCCAAGGAACCAACCAAGATGGTTCATTGGTCAAAATATACCACAAACCAGATCCAAACACATGAAGGTAACCATCATAAAGGAGCCCCAAAACATTTTTCAAAAGAGACCACTAATTGTCCCTATAACACAACTTACTGACCAAACCCAAACCCAAAACACAGTTCAAACAGGAGGGGTTCTTGGACTCAAAACATCCCACAACATCAACATTTTCCAAAAACACATAATATAAACCATTCCATACAATTCATCAAGTCTTCATGTTTCTCTTTAAAAACAGTTCTTTAAAAACAAATGGTTCAGCGGTTAGCGCATCCACCAATGGTACCCCATGGGCCTTACACATGCATGTTTCTGTGCCACACTGGGCACCCTCCTCGTATCCATCTCGACACTCATCCAGTCATTTCATCAACCATCCATCTTCCCATATAATCTCATGCATGTGGTTGCTCACGAAAATACCAAAGGTTAAAACAAAAATTCTTTCTAGTTTTCAAAACCAAAACGGTCAACCAACACATCCTTTTTTCTCAAAACCACTAACCACAAGATCAAAATCCCAACTCAAATCTTACAAAAATTTTCCTAAAGTCACAACCATTTATAAAATTACTCACTTTCAAGATATTCACATCAATTTCAAAACATCTCATCCCATTAAAACACACTCTGATTGTTTAGAAAACTCTATTGGAAAAACTTTTCAAAACCAACTTCAATATAGTTCCTTCTTTCAAAGAGGTGTAAGCACACCATTTTATATTTCAAAACAATTCTGAAAATTCAGTTCCACTATTTCATAAACCAAACCATTCCCTCTTTATTTTAAAATCATTTCATAAAAACTTTACGCTTCTTAAAACCAGGTCACCTTAAAACCAAAGTGCTAAGATTTCAAAACTAAACCACAAAACAATGCAAGAGGAAACTAGTTTCAGTGGGTGACTTGGAAATATGGTTGGCGGCCATATTACAATCACTTAACTGTCACAGAGAGTGTTCTAGGGAATATCTCCGGCTTCACATGGCTTGCCAGGCCCTGTGAGCTCACTGAGACCATTATCCCAACTCTCTTTTCATTTCCCCTAATCATCATCAAACCAAGAAAACCAAAGGAATCCGAAAGGTCCCGACTTCCCCTAGAGACATGAATCCCATCATGAGGTGTGGTGATCAGCCACACTACTCATAACCAAAATTCCAAGTCCCAACAATCCCAACTCTAGACTATCCCGACTGTTCCCCAAATAACATGACTCAAAGAAAGCGAACCTCCTCTGATACCATTTTATCACGAACCAAATCTGGTCACCGCCAAAACCGGCACCAAACCCAGCCTATGATATGAAAGAAGCAAATCTACTTACACCCAAAGGTGTAAGTAGGGTGTGAGCGAAAGCCCAGTAGGATACCACCACTAATAGATTCCATGTGATAAACATTTAATGGCGAAAAGAATGCAAGTTTTCAAAGACATCAGATGCTAGTTAAAATTTCTAAAAGATGCAACATTAAATAAAAACAGTTTTCAGGTGGGCTAATTTAAAGAATAAAAACATTTAAAATAAATACCATAGCTACTGAATTTTCCAGCCTCTCATACCGTATACCGACGGTAAGAACAAAGTATCTAGTGAGCACAATCAATGGGAAATAACCCCTAGGCACTAGCTAGCTGTGGGTCCCAGGTACCTCGTATCTCGGTGAGAGTAACCATCACAAATATCCATTCTCGTGCACGAGCCACTGGTAGGGAACATACCTATAACCTAGTGGTCCCCAATCATCATCATCATAGTTTGGTTAGAGTTTTAAGCCTCAATCTTGCTAAGTGAAACTGAGGCCAAACCCCACAGATTCACTAGCATACTAGTACACGTCCACCCACATAGATACCCGGGTTTTCCCTTTGTGCTCAAACAAGTTCAGAAATCCAAGAAGTATAGTTTTCACATGAAAATATCACTTCCACGTCACAAATTAACCAAACAGCCCCATGTACATCACGCAAGTCAAAAATTCCACTTTTCATTCAAATGCATTTTGAAATCAAACTCACTCCAAATTGCCTACAACACTTTTCAAATTTCTTTAACACTTCCACAAATCCATTAAACAATTTTATAAAACCATTACAAGATATTAAACTCACATAACAGCCCACACACATGTCACACAATACCCTTATCACCTTCACAATTCATTTTATAAATTAACTCACATGAAATATCCCACACCCGTGTTTCGTACACAAAACACAATTAAGTAAAACATTTCGAAAATTTATAAAAAAATTATAAAAATGTTTAACATTTAAAATCACCACATTACCATTCAAAACCCCACATTAGGTGAACACACTCACCCTAACAATACATATACACCCTTTCCCAACTTTGTTTAACCAAATAAAACATTGGCAATTTTTATAAAACAAACCCAAGAGGTATAACCATTGTTTGCACACTAAACCCATTTCAAAACCCTCATTTAAAACCAAAATCATACCAATACCAATCTAAAACAGAATTGTTCATCCCTAAAACAATTATTAAACCACCACCAAATGTTATAAAAATACATCAAATAATACCGCAAAGATACACATGAAAAACACACGTTTTCATAAATCACCTTCAAGAAGTACAACATGTTTTTACTCCTTAAACTCATTAAAAAAACATAATTTCAAGACCAACATGACAATAATGAATTAACAAACCCGAATTTTCATCCCCTTTCAAGACTAATAAATCACTTTCATATGTTATAAACTAAACCCAAACATTACCCAAAGAGTCACACATGAAAAGTACCCAATTTCAAGCTATAATGCAACTAAAAATTAAATGTTCAACCAAATCCATCAAAACTGTTTTCACAGTAGATAAAACAGATTATAAACATGCTAGATTAATAATCCATGCAAGCTAACTCATCATAAAATGGCTACACATGGAATAACCTACCTTTTGAGTCGAAATCCTCAAAACTTGGTGCGAAACCTTAAGCGCACCACCGCCACACCACAAGGAATATAAATTCATACCTAGACCACCAAAAATAGACCCAAAAGATACCAAATCAGACCTTAAGATCTAACCCTAACTTCTGGACATTTTAGAACATAATGAAAGAGGGAGGAAACCCTAAGGAGAATGAAAAATTGAAGAGAGAAACACTTACTCAAAACAATCATGAATAAAACGACCCAAAATCCACCAGATTCTGAATCTGAAAACATCCAACCATTCAAGGGATGTTCTAAAAAGTATTATGAGACCATGTAGGAATTTTAATGGTAAAAAAAGATTAGTAATTGAAGGATTTATTAAGGAAACAAATTACCTTTATTAATCTGCTCGAAATGTGAGTGCTTCAGAAGTTTCGACCAAAACCGCGATGAAAATGAGTTGAAAAGAGGGTGGGAGGATATGGGACGCGCGGATGGGTTCAAGGAGAGTGTTTGGGGCTTAGAATCACCGAAAAATCCTTAATATTGGATAAGTTATTAATTAAACAAAATTTATTTTTAAAACAGGAATTGGGATTTCGGGCAGGCCCAATCCCTTAAATAAAAACCCATATACAACTTGTTTATGGTTTTCTAAAGCCTCCAAACTACAATGGTGGTGTTTCTATATCAGGGTAGACCATTTAGGAACTTGAATGGGTGAAAAATATTAAAAATTGAAAAAGTTATAAAAGAAACAAAATTTATTTTTAAATATGGAATTGGGCTCACGGTTTGGCCCAATTCATAAAAACTCACCCATTCCACCATAAAAGCTTGACAAACCCCAAAAACAAATCATAAATGAAAATTAAATGAAATTTAACTTTAAAATAATTCATTTATGTGACAACTATATCAAATTTTGAATCATAAATTTGGCTCTTAACAAAATTATTCCGTAACTCATAAATATAAGTCTCTTTAGTATTTTTCAGCTGATTTTGAGTAATTTTATTTTTTCCCCTTACTTTTCTTTTTAAAGATTCAACATCTCAAAATCTAAATATTATATTGACATACTTATTCACATTATTTAAAAACTCAAAATTAATTTCATATGGGATAATCCCACGGGATTAAGTATCCAACTATTATTTTTTATAATTTAATAGTAACATTTAGTATATTTTCCTTTGTCTAATTATTCTTTTATAAAAATTAAATGACCTAATGGTTTTTTTAATTTCCATCACTCTTATCCATATCAATATAAAGATTATTATCAAAACTATATTTCTCTATAGTTGAAAATTTATTCCTCACAATAATAGTTTTTTGTGCTATTTTTCATCTTTTTATAACAAATCTAACTTTAGTGTCAATCCTTTTTTTGTTGAAATTGAATTACCTATTAAAATATTAAAATAATTTAATCTTATACATTAAAAGTATTTTTATTTTCATAAAAAGCATATTAATTTTTTCTCCCCACAACTATAAAAATATGTTTTTCATCGCATTTTTAATGACATTTATTTCACATCTCAAATTAATATTCACATGGGTAGGATTTTAATGTTGGTTATTAATTAAGAGAAGTTAAAATTCATATTTTATCATTGGTTTTTCCATAAATGGCATATAAGTTTTCCAAAATGAGTTTTATCATTATTTAAGGAGAAAATATGGTGAAATGTTGTCTTTTAAGGTCATGTATGATATAAATAATGTTAAAATATTTTCAAATAAATAAATTTACATAGGTTCTTACCATTTTTTGAAACATTTTTTTCTGAAACCCTAATCTTCTTAACTATCAATTGTGCTCAAAATCCAGAACATGAATTATTTTATACTTGTTTTTTCACCACTTCACCTATCTATTTCATAGTTATAATTTTTATTTCATTTATAAATTATTATATATTTATGCATGGTAATATATGTATATGCTTATATGTATTAAATTGTTATGTTTATATATATATGTGTGTCTGTATAAATATTTATATTTTTTTAAATGGTCATATCTTATATTGTGACTTAATGTACTTAATGGGTCCTGATTGGATAAACTCCTAAAGCCGTAGTGATGAATATATTGAAAGGGGTGATAATTTCTAGGAATTTTCATAATGAGAAATTCAAAAAAAAATTATCATGTATACATGCATAATGTTTTTGAATACGATAAAATTAAGGAATAAAGAAATCAAAGACTATCTGATTTTATAGAGTTTTAATTATAATTAAACACATTGGATATGTTAGAGTTAAATGAATAAAAATCATGAAATAAAGATGATGGGTATGTTAAACATGAGATAGTGGAACATCATAAGGAATTAATTCATGGTATAGGAATTCACACCATTGAAAAATCAATAATTTTTTAATGATTATATGGAGATATTGAGAAACCAATGTTATGAAGTTGTGGTAATTTTATAGTTCTATCTGTAATGGAGAGATTAGCCAACATTAAACAAAGAAATGGATAGATTCACTGAGTTGATTGAACCTTTTATAATGTTACTTTTGTAAGGAAAGGGGCTTCTAGATTATAATTATGAGGTCTCCAATATTATTCCCAATAGTATTCAGCTATAAAAATAAGTATGTTTTGTAACATCCCAAGTAATTAATGAGTAATAGATATTTTTATCTATGTTTATTAATGAATTAGATATTGTTTTACAGGCTTAAAATTAAAATAAATCCAATCTTAAGCATGGAATACACTAATATTTTTAAAAGATTGTTTTACTCCCTTTTGATGGAAAACCATTTTTAAATCTATATTTTGACAATTTTATAATCTATGTTTGTCAAAATAAACTTATTCTTTATTATTGGGACATCAAAATTTACTTTGTGTGAATTTTTTGTATTTTTCAGACAATGTTCATTTTTTAATAAATAGTGAAAAATACTGCATTTTACATCAAAACTGCTTTTTAATCTAATTTATTTATATGATTAGATTATCTATTGAATTGGTTTTGAAGTGAAATTAGAATATATTTTTACCATTTAATCCAATGGTGGTCATTGGAATAAATTTCACTTTGAAATTGGACTCAAACTGGTATCAATCTTTTGATACTTATTGTTTCATAAAAACACGCTATTTGTCATTACCGCGGGAATTAATTATTAAATTAATTAATTTGATTTATATGTTTTTAATTTTGTAAAATAGACTTCATTTTTGAATTCTGAATATCAAATATATCTTAGAGTGAATTTTTGGTAATTTTCTGAAAAACTTCAATTTTTGATGAATAGTGAAACCACTAAGTGGTACTTATAAAAACTGATTTTTCCGTTTAAATGAAATTTTTCCATCATTGTGTTTTGAATTTCAAAAATCTGACATACATGGTTGTCATTAAGAATTAAAATTTGTTTCAATGGGATTAAAATAATTTTTTGGTGAATAGTAACTTATTAAGTTCTTAATCGCGATTAGTGGTAATTAGTGTAGTTTAAGGTAAAAATAATGTTTCAATAGTATGAGATGAGCTTCAAACATGTCCTGACCTCATTTTCTGTGTCATGTCAGACCAAGACAATCCATGGTTCAACTTGGGGACCCCATGGAGCCACTTTGGTTGGGAAATGACATAAATAAATTTTTATTTAATGTTAAAGTAAAAATGACACAAACATGAGTTAGTTTACTAAAACAATTTTTACATGGGGTTATACAAGTCAGATTTTTGACTATAAATATTAATTAGAAAGATAAAAAGATTTCATACATCATAGTAGTTTTTTTATAATTTTTAGACATTAAATAAATTAAATTATTTATGACATCATGATGATGCAGCGATGACCTCATTAGTTAACGATTTAAATAAAATGGAAAGATAATGTAAAATATAAAACCTACACATGGACAAAACCAATTGTATGAGTGGATTTCGAACACTTATCACCTTATCCTCAAATTATATCAATTTGGGACCTTTTTAATCCGAAACGCATTTTAAAATAAAGTAACTTATCTTTACTTTATAAGAGTGCCCCTCCTCTCCTCTTATAAAAGGCCCCGACCTCTACCTCCTTACCTAAACTCCCAAAGCCTTTGGCTCGGCCAACCCCTGCCCATTTTGTCTCTCCACTTCCCTATATTACTCCTTGAAGCATCACTTTGGGAAGAAGTCTTCCCAAGGAATCCATTGAGCTCAAACCAAAGGGAGTTCCCCGATTTTAAGGTAATGTCTTCTTTTGAGTCCTTTTGTTTTATTTTGCTTCTCCAACCCCCTAAAATCTTTTTATTCTTTTCTTTTGTAACAACTCCAGTATCCTAAATATACTAGGATGTTGTTATAATAAGTATTAGAGCTACACTTACACACACCTATAACTAATGGTTAAAGAACATACGGTTTCCGTGGATGGTGAATTTATGCCTCCCGAAACGATGATTGTTCAACATTATTTTAACACCTTCAAAGGTGGCCATTAAGATGTCACTATATTTATATATGATATATAATATGTTTATGTTTTCCTCAAGCTTCTCTATTTTTCTTTTTGGTCATACCTTTATGGTTTCCATTATGGGTAAACGCGATATCTTCATTTAAGGAAGTGCGGACTACCGCCCCCTCAAAGTGATTTGAGTCGTTAAATACCATATGTGGGAAGTATAAAGGATGTAACTATGATATTATATATGATATTATACTGGAATTATAATATAACTTTATATAATTATGATTCCATTCTATAAAATACAAAATATAAATGAAAGTAGCCTTCATGCGTACGTACGGCTTACCGTCTCCATGAACGGTGCATTTCATTTCTTACCTCTAAATGATTATGTAATATTATAAATTAATGAATGTACTGGATATATATGACATATATGATATCTACATCATGAATACCATTCTAGACATAATGGATACATGAACAACTTGTAATTATAAAGGGCTTATTTTTTTTAATCAAGTACCAATGATCGTTAAAATGACCGTTATTAACTTAAATAATTACATAGTGTTCATGACATGGTAATAAGTGATATAAAAGGAATAATGAACTTGAAAAAGGTTCTTAATCAAGTATAAATTAACTCAAGTTTATTATTCAGGACATTAAAGAACGATCGAGTCAAGTCGGACCCGAGGTATGGGACTTCGTCTCAATCTCCTTTCATTGAGGCATATTTTGTTTTATACACAACCTTCTTTTATACGGTGTATAAACCCCTTTGACTTTTACATTTACCCAAAAGGAATCTTTTTATATGAAGCCTTTTACTAAATGACAAAAGAGAATGTTTTTGTTGTACGTATGCGGTGACAACGACTTCTCCGCCGCCATGACTGTTATTTGAGTTTTGGCTTCCTCTACAAGTCATGCCTTCTTTTTAAAAGAAAAATAAATACCATGTTTTAATTTTCTTTTATTTTGGTATTGAAAATGGTTTACATAATGTTTTTATATCAATGTGTTGTATTGATATCTTGTGATTGAAAGGTGGAAATGTTATGTTTCCTTTATGCATGTTTTATGTGATACGATTATGTTGAGGTTCTTGGGCATTATTATGAAGACGGGTGGTTCCGTGATAAACTAAGGGCGGGTGAGCCCGATATAGCTCTCCAATGCATTGGGTAACGCGAAGGAGTGTAACGTTAAGGTTTCTCCGAAGAGATTTAGGAAATATACTGTGATGGGTATTCCAAACGTAACCAAGAGGGTTACTCCCTACGTAAGAATGTTATGAATGCCTCAAGTTACCTTTATGTCTTCTGATTTCTATGATTTATTCATGATTTGATGAGGTATGTTGAAGTTCTTATGTTTTATGGGTAATGTATTATTTCATTCTTATGTATATATGTACCCATGTTTCCTTTCCATATTTTTATATCCTTTACTGAGCTTTTTATGCTCATCCCAAGTTTTTTTGAAATGTTTTTCACAGGTCAAGGGAAAGGTACATGATATGATGATAGTGTCATGGAAGTTTCAAGAAGGTATCCATGTTTTATTTTAAATATGTTTCCATTTATGGGAAATAAGAATACTATCTTTATGTAACCACTTTGTTTATATGTGGAATGTAATGAATGTTTTATGATCTAATTCTCTAAAAATCTAAACCTGAATAGATCCTCAATGTGTAATCTTGTAATAACTCATGATTAAGTAAGGTTTAAGGTTGGGGCCTTATATTTGGTATCAGAGGTCGGTTTAGATAACTTTAGGAGTTAGAATTATATTAAATGATTATCCAAAAATATTTTTTTGGGTCAAATTGAAGTGATATAGAATTTGAAGATTAACATGCTGCTTCATCTAAGACATGTTTATTCAAAATGGTTTTCCGCAGAGGAAACAGCAAAGCAGTGCTAGGAAGGCATGCAGAAGGAAATAACCTTCTGAATCAGCATCTTGAGATGGTCGGATTTGGAACTGAACAGTTTGTTGCGGTAATGGTGCAGTTGACTCAAGCGATAAATGGTGGTGGTATCCATGCACGAGATCAGCCAGATCAACCGCAGAGGAACATGTCAGTGGAGGAACATTTCATGAGGCAACATCCCCCATCATTCAGAGGATCATCTGACCCTGTGTTAGCTAAAGGGTGGATTAAAGCACTGGAGAATATTTTCTATGTCATGGGGTGTTCAGACAATCAAAAGGTTAGTCTTTCTATTTATCGTTTGGAGGGTGAGGCAGATCAGTTGTGGTCTCTGGTTAAAAATATTAGGGACGCCAATGAGATTGATGCTCTTGACTGGGATGAATTCAAAGGTATGTTTCTTGAGAAGTATTTTCCTAAGACTATTCGACTTAGTATGGAAAAGAAATTCTTGGAATTGAGGCAAGATGAAGACTCAGTGGCTGCCTATGAAGAAAGGTTCACTCGATTGGCAAGGTATGCTCCAAATTTTATCTGAGACCTTGATAGTAAAATCAATCATTTTTACTCAGTATTAAAGCCAAAATATCGAAGGGCATTAGCTTCTCGTGAGTTTAAAAGTTATGAAAAGCTTTTTCGATGTGCTGAGAAGGTGGAAATGGAGTTTTCTGATGATCAAGTGTTCTATAACAACCAACAGAAGAAGAGACTGAGGTGGCAGGAGAAAGGTAATAATTCTTCAAAAAAGTCTGATGGTAAGAAAACTAAGTTTCCAGTTTGTGATAAATGTGGCAAAAGGCATGCTGGGGAATGTATTCTGAATTCTGGAAAGTGCTACCGATGTGGTAATATGGGACATAAGGCTCGTGATTGCACTGAAAAAGATCAAGGTGAAGGTAAGACCAAATTTGATTCACAGTTAGTGAAATGTTATAAGTGCAATGAAATGGGTCACTATGCAAACGAGTGTCTGACAAAGAGATTGAGTGATGGGAAGCAGTTAGAATACAAGCAGAAAGGGGTGGTGAAATCCTTTGCAACTACTTCAGCAGATTTCGGGCCATCAAATGAAGTTGTATCAGGTACTTTGTTTGTTTTTTCAGATTATTCCAGTGTGTTGTTTGATTCGGGGTCTACACATTCTTTCATCTCTGAAAACTTTTCTAGTAAAATGGGAATACCATCTCAAGAAATTACTCCTGAACTTGTGGTAAAAACACCTGGGGGAAATGTTGAGGTAAAAGGAATTTATAATAATCTTCCTATCCTTATCTGTGGAAAGAACCTACTTGTGAACCTTATTGTTTTACCTCTAGTAGAGTTTGATGTTATCCTGGGTATGGATTGGCTCTCTATTTACCTTGCTAATATTGACTGTAGATCTAAAGAAGTTTCTTTTCAGAAAGACTTTCAGTTTGTGTACAAGAATGAACCCTTACTGATGATAACATATCAAGATTCCAAGAAACATGTAAAAGATGGAAATGAATGTTACCTTGCACACATTGTTGAAAACAAGGGAACTGTTCATATTAATGCTATGCCAGTGGTAAATGAGTATCCTGATGTTTTTCCTGATGAGTTTCCTGGAATAATACCAGATCGGGAAGTTGAGTTTACTTTTGACTTAGTTCCTGATGTTAAGCCAATTTCAAAACCCCCTTATCGAATGGCACAAATTGAACTTTTAGAGTTGAAGGAGCAATTTCAGGATTTATTAGAGAAAGGTTTCATTCGACCTAGAACATCACCATGGGGTTCTCATGTCTTGTTTGTTAAAAAGAAAGATGGTTCAATGAGACTTTGAATTGATTATAGAGACTTGAATAACATCACTGTTAAGAAAAAATATCCTTTGCCTCATATCGATGATTTGTTTGATCATGTCCAGGGAGCTCTGTATTTTTCAAATATTGACTTGAGATCGGGGTACCATCAGCTGAAGGTAAAGGAATCAGATGTTCCGAAGACCGCGTTCCGTACAAGATATGGCTATTATGAATTTAGAGTAATGCCTTTTGGGCTAACCAATGCACCTGCTGTATTCATGGACTTAATAAATAGAATTTTCCATGAGTTCTTGGATAATTTTGTGGTGGTTTTTATTGATGATATTTTGGTGTTTTCTAAAAGTAAAGAAGAGAATGAAAGACATTTAAGGGTTATCTTTCAAATCTTAAAAGACAAGAAATTGTATGGGAAATTCAGTAAGTGTGAGTTTTGGTTGCAACAAATGTCTTTCCTTGGTCACATTGTTTCTAAAGATGGGATAACTGTTGATCCTGCAAAAACAAAAGTTGTGGAAGACTGGCCAAGACCCACAAATGTAACTGAGATTCGTAGCTTCCTTGGTTTGGCAGGCTATTACCGAAGGTTTGTTAGAAATTTTTCACTGTTATCTAGTCCAATGACTAAGCTAACTCGGAAGGGTGTTAAGTTTATCTGGACAAAATAATTTGATGATTCTTTTCAGGAATTGAAAAGAAGATTGGTGAATGCTCCAGTTTTGGCACTACCTTCCAGGAATGGTGAGTTTGTTATCTACAGTGATGCTTCATTGAAAGGACTTGGTTGCGTCCTAATGTAGAATGATCAGGTAATTGCTTATTTTTCACTACATTTGAAAACTCATGAGGTAAATTACCCTACACATGATTTGGAATTAACTGTTGTTGTTTTCGCTTTAAAAATTTGGAGGCATCATTTGTATGGAGAAAAGTGTGAAATATATACTGATCACAAATGTTTAAAGTATATATTAACTTAGAAATAATTGAACATGAGACAAAGGAGATGGCTAGAATTAATCAAGGATCATGATTATACAATTCATTACCATCCGGGAAAAGCAAATAAAGTGGCTGATGCTTTGAGTCGAAAAAGTAATGATTCATTAGCAATGTTGTGTTTGGAACGTGATCCTTTGGTTAAGGATTTGATGAACTTTGGAATAGAAGTTGTTGGTGCAGGAAGTTCTTCTGTTTTGTTTCAGGTATCAGTGAGATCATCTCTATCAGATAGAATCAAGCAAGCACAGAAGCAAGACAGGGAGTTGCAGAAAAAGGTAGAGCTGGTTCAGAAAGGTATGTTGCATGAATTCAACATTGATAATGATTGCGTTTTGAGATTTGGGAAGATATTTTGTGTGCCTTGTGATTCACAGTTGAAGAGATAGTTGTTATGTAAAGCTCATAGTTCTCCATTTTCAGTTCATCCTGGCAGTACTAAGATGTACAGAGATCTGCGGGAGTATTACTGGTGGGATGGAATGAAAAGAGATATTGCTTATTTTACTCTGAAGTGTTTGACATGTCAACAGGTTAAAGCAGAGCGGCAGTTACCAAAAGGGATACTTCATCCTCTACTAGTGCCAGAGTGGAAATGGGAGAATATATCCATGGACATTGTTGTGGGATTACCGAGGAAATCTCGAGGTAATAATGCAATTTGGGTTATTGTTGATCGCTTGACCAAATCTTCTCATTTCCTTTCTATACGAGATACTTTTTCCCTAGATCAACTTTCCCATTTGTATCTTAAAGAGATAGACAGGTTACATGGAGTTCCTCTCTCCATTGTATCTGATAGTGATCCTAGGTTCACTTCTAACTTTTGGAAAGGCCTTCAGAAGTCGTTGGTTACTGAATTAAATTTTAGTACAACTTTTCATCCTCAATCCAATGGGCAGTCAGAACGAACAATTAAGACCATGGAGGATATTCTACGATCTTGTTCGATGGATTATCAGGGAAGTTGGGACCAACATCTTCCTTTGGTTGAATTTTCATATAATAACAGTTTTCATTCCAGTATACAGATGGCACCATTTGAGGCATTATATGGGAAGTGGTGTCGAACTCCAGCTTTCTGGGATGAAGTGGGTGAAAGAAAGTTCATGGGACCAGAATTGGTAGAAGAGATGGCAGAAAAACTTCAGCTGATTCAGAAACACATGAGAACAGCATAGAGCAGGTAGAAGATTCATGCGGACAACAGGAGGAAGGATCTCTCTTTTGAGGTAGGTGATCATGTTTTTCTCAAAGTATCACCATGGAAATGTGTGATGCAATTTTGTAAGAAAGGAAAGCTGAGTCCAAGGTTTATTGGACCATATGAAATTCTAGAGAGAGTTGGATCAGTTGCATACCGGGTGGCTTTACCTCCGAGTTTATCTTAGGTACACAATGTTTTTCACGTTTCGATGTTGAGAAAGTATATGCCAGATCCATCTCATGTTTTGAGTCCAGAGGTTGTTCAGCTGGAAGAGAACCTATCTTTTGAGGAACAACCGGTCCAGATTGTTGACCACAGGGAGAAAGTGTTATGGAATAAGGTGATTAATAAGGTAAAGGTTTTGTGGAAAAATCACATGATGGAAGAGGCAACATGGGAATCTGAAAATGCAATGAGGGATAAGTACCCCCATTTATTCGATAAGTAAATAAATTGCGGGGACGCAATTTTCAAAAGGGGGGAAGGATGTAACATCCCAAGTAAGTAATGAGTAATATATATTTTTATCTATGTCTATTAATGAATTAGATAGTGTTTTAGAGGCTTAAAATGAAAATAAATCCGATCTTAAGAATGGAATACACTAATATTTTTAAAAGATTGTTTTATTGTCTTTTGATGGAAAACCATTTTTAAATCTATATTTTGGGAATTTTATAATCTATGTTTTTCAAAATAAACTTATTATTTATTATTGGGACATCAAAATTTACTTTGTGTGAATTTTTGGTATTTTTCCGACAATGTTCATTTTTAATGAATAGTGAAAAATACTGCATTTTACATCAAAACTGCTTTTTAATCTAATTTATTTATATGATTAGATTATCTTTTGAATTGGTTTTGAAGTGAAATTAGAATATATTTTTACAATTTAATCCAATGGTGGTAATTGGAATAAATTTCTCTTTTAAATTGGACTTAAATTGGTATCAATCTTTTGATACTTATTGTTTCATAAAAACACGCTATTTGTCATGACCGCGGGAATTAATTATTAAATTAATTAAGGTGACTTATATTTTTTGAATTTTGTAAAATAGACTTCATTTTTGAATTCGGAATATCAAATATAGCTTAGGGTGAATTTTTGGTAATTTTCTGAAAAAACTTCAATTTTTGATGAATAGTGAAACCACTATGTGGTACTTATAAAAACTAATTTTTCCGTTTAAATGAAATTTTGCCATCATTGTGTTTTGAATTTCAAAAATCCAACATAAATGGTTGTCATTATGAAGTAAAATGTGGTTCAATGGGATTAAAATAATTTTTTGGGGAATAGTAACTTATTAAGTTCTTAATCGTGATTAGTGGTAATTAGTGTAGTTTAAGGTAAAAATAATGTTCTAATAGTATGAGATGAGCTTGACACATGTCCTACCCACATTGGTTGTGTAATGGCCGACCAAAAAAAGCCATGGGTCAACTTGGGGACCCCATGGAGCCACTTTGGTTGGGAAATGACATAAATAACTTTTTATTTAATGTTAAAGTAAAAATGACACAAACATGAGTTAGTTTACTAAATCAATTTTTACATGGGGTTATACAAGTCAGATTTTTGACTATAAATATTAATTAGAAATCAAAAAATATTTCCTACATCATATTAGTTTTTTTATAATTTTTTGACATTAAATAAATCAAATTATTTATGACATCACGATGATGCAGTGATGACCTCATTATTTAACGATTTAAATAAAATGGAAAGATAATGTAAAATCTAAAACCTACACATGGACAAAACCAATTGGATGAGTGGATTTCGAACCCTTATCACATTATACTCTAATTATATAAATGTGGGACCTTTTGAATCTGAAACTCATTTTAAAATAAAGTAACTTATCTTTACTTTCCAAGAGTGCCCCTCCTCTCCTCTTATAAAAGGCCCCCACCTCTACCTCCTTACCCACAATCCCAAAGCCTTTGGCTCGGCCAACCCCTTCCCATTGTGTCTCTCCCCTTCTCTCTCTTACTCCTTGAAGCATCACTTTGGGAATAAGTCTTCCCAAGGAAGCCTTTGAGCTCTAACCAATGGGAGTTACCCAATTTTAAGGTAATGTCTTCTTTTGAGTCCTTTTGTTTTATTTTGCTTCTCCAACCCCCTAAAATCTTTTTATTCCTTTCTTTTATAACAACTCCATTATCCTCAATATACTAGGATGTTTTTATAATAAGTATTCGAGCTACACTTACACACACCTACATCTAATGGTTAATGAACATACTGTGTCCGTGGATGGTGAATTTATGCCTCCCGAAACGATGATTGTTCAACATTCTTTTAACACCTTCAAAGGTTGCCATTAAGATGTCACTATTTTTAAATATGATATATAATATGTTTATGTTTTCCTCAAGATTCTGTATTTTTCTTTTTGGTCATACCTTTATGGTTTCCATTATGGGTAAACGCAATATCTTCATTTAAGGAAGTGTGGACTACCGCCCCCTCAAAGTGATTTGATTCGTTAAATACCATATGTGGGACGTATAAAGGATGTAACTATGATATTATATATTATATTATACTGGAATTATAATATACCTTTATATCATTCTGATTCCATTCTATAAAATATGAAATAGAAATGAAAGTAGCGTACATGCGTACGTACGGCTTACCGTCTCCATTAACGGTGCATTTCATTTCTTACCTATAAATGATTATGTAATATTATAAATGCATGAATGTACTGGATATATATGACATATATGATATCTACATCATGAATACCATTCTATAAATAATGGATACATGAACAACTTGTAATTATAAAGGGCTTATTTTTTTTACTCAAGTACCAATGATCGTTAAAATGACCGTTATTAACTTAAATAATTACATAGTGTTCATGACATGGTAATAAGTGATATAAAAGAAATAATTAACTTGAAAAAGGTTCTTAAGAAAGTATAAATTAACTCAAGTTTATTATTCAGGACATTAAAAAACGATCGAGTCAAGTCGGACCCGAGGTATGGGACTTCGTCTCAATCTCCTTTGATTGAGGCATATTTTGTTTTATACACAACCTTCTTTTATACGGTGTATAAACCTCTTTATCTTTTACGTTTACCCAAAAGGAATATTTTTATACGAAGCGTTTTACTAAACGACAAAAGGGAATGTTTTTGTCGTACGTATGCGGCGACAACGACTTCTCCACCGCCGTGACCGTTATTTGAGTTTCAGCTTCCTCTACAAGCCATACCTTCTTTTTAAAAGAAAAATAAATACAATGTTTTAATTTTCTTTTATTTTGGTATTGAAAATGGTTTTCATAATGTTTTTATATCAATGTGCCGTATTGATATCTTGTGATTGAAAGGTGGAAATGTTATGTTTCCTTTATGCATGTTTTATGTGATACGATTATGTTGAGGTTCTTGGGAATTATTATGAAGACGGGTGGTTCCTTGATAAACTAAGGGCGGGTGAACCCGATATAGCTCTCCAATGCATTGGGTAACGCGAAGGTGTGTAATGTTAAGGTTTCTCCGAAGAGATTTAGGGAATATACTGTGATGGGTATTCCAAACGTAACCAAGAGGGTTACTCCCTACGTAAGAATGTTATGAATGCCTCAAGTTACCTTTATGTCTTATGATTTCTATGATTTATTCATGATTTGATGAGGTATGTTGAAGTTCTTATGTTTTATGGGTAATGTATGATTTCATTATTATGTATATATGTACCCATGTTTCCTTTCCATATTTTTATATCCCTTACTGTGCTTTTTATGCTCATCCCAAGTTTTTTTGAAATGTTTTTCACAGGTCAAGGGAAAGGTACATGATATGATGATAGTGTCAAGGAAGTGTCAAGAAAGAATCCATTTTTTATTTTAAATATGTTTCCATTGATGGGAAAAAAGAATACTATCTTTATGTAACCACCTTGTTTATATGTGGAATGTAATGCAATTTTTATGATCTAATTCTCTAAAACTCTAAACCCGAAAAGATCCTCAATGTGTAATCTTGTAATAACTCAAGATTAAGTAATGTTTAATGCTGGGGCCTTATATGTTTTATGAAATTACTATGTTATATATATGAAGAAATATTATATTTTATCATAATTCATGAAATGTGCGACATCATGATATGAAGTAAATAACAAATATGACAGTGATTCATTCTTAAAAATAAGTTCCAAACCTCCTGATAACTAAATTTGGTATTGAAAAAAAATTCATCATTTGAATAATATATTGACTTATTAAAATAACACAAAGTGGTTATGATTAAATATAGTTTATTGAATCATTAATTTAATCCTATGTCTCCCCAAAAATTCAAAAAATTGAAAATATATTAATAAAAATTTCATGATTTTTAATATGTAGTTAGTAATATCAAAATTTGACTCTGTATAAATAGAATATAACAATATATTAAGCCTCATAGGTAATATTGTTCATGGGATATTGTGTTGGTAGTTTAGTACTTAACCCCATTGATTTTTAAAATAATAATATATGTTATGGAAATATTGATTATTTTATGAAAAAAAATTTCTTAGAAATGAAATTCATGTTTATCTATCAATATTTATTGATGATTTTAAATTTTTATAGGAGGCATGAGTTAATGTTTTTGATTAACATAATAGTGAGTTCTTTATTTTTTATCTTCTAATAATGTTCACTATAAATGTACTTCCTATATATGAAAAAATTTATAAAAATAGCTTTAATGAACATAAATTTCTTCCAGTATTAAAATAATTGACATCATATCATCAATTGAAAAATAAAATAAATTTAGTGTTCGTGGAACATTATATATTTATTTCAATGGACCATCCTTATCAAATATTAAAAAATACATTTAATGCTTTACAATATGATTTTTCCCCATAATAATTGTCAACTAAACAATGTTATAAAAAGTTATAGAACATTGATGTCATATATAGAAAGAAATGAAGTTATGGTCATCAAAAAAATAAATTGAAGAAAATTTTAATCCTATTCATGAAACCTTATTAATTATTCGTTGTAATGAACAATATAATTGACATTATGTATATCTAGAAAAAATACGTGGTAGATTGATTGGAAACTTTTAAAAAATAAAAGGAAATAAAAAATATATATGATTCTCAAGAAATATTGGTTTTATTATCTCGGGGAATACAGTTGAAGCCATATCACAATATTAAAGTAAATAGAACATATTTACCTCTGACTTATCCAAAAGTAAACACATGTGAGAAGATTATATTTTTAAATGCTTCCATGGTATTAAAGTGACTAATAGGGTATACTTAAAATTTGATAATTACTGATTCATTAAATAAGTTTAGGTGAATAGGTATGTAATATTGTGAATATTATATATTGATGAAAAATAATCTATCAATTGAACAAGGTTTTATATTTTCAATACCTCTCATAAATTATATTATTAGGTTGTGTAACTTTTCCATTTCAATTTATAGTAAATTCATAGAGATAAATATTTCAGATATATTGGAGAATGAAGTTATAGTAATACTTTTTCAACAAAAATGGTATTTTACACTATTAATTTTTGATATATTTATTCATCTGGTTATTCATTTGGTGTAACTTATAATAATTTGTGGCCCTATTTATTTACAATCTAAGTTTCCTTTTAAAATATATATGAAAAATGATAAGGGGTATATTAAATATATATATCCATTATAGGCCTATATTATTCCAAAATATATACTATAAATGGTTGTTGAGTTATGTACAAATTATTTATATGAAGTGGGGCACATTGGTCACCCGACATCATAACATTTGATAGTTTATAATTAAGATAAAGGGATCTTTGTCTTAAGGGTAAATTTAATTCAATATACCAAATTGAAGTCAGAACATGTAAAAAAATTAAAAAATAATATTTTCATAAACCGAATATATAATCACATATTAAAAGATTGGATCAATGATCTCTGAAAATAAATATTAATTGGTTAGTTAATAAACATAGTAATACATTTATTTCATGGTTGAAACAGAAATTCAACAGAAATGTTTCTACATCAGAAAAATTAAAATGGTTATAAGGGGTACTACATGTCAATGTGATCACATGGATTGATTTTTATATTAATGGTTATAGATTTAAAGAAAAAAATCATATATAAAATATTATATTTAATAATAGTTGAGTAATAGGCATCGTTGAATCATCCCAATTTTCAAGTGAAAATGAATAAAATAATTTCCTTAATAAAAACATATTTTGAAGTTATTAAGGATGTATGGGAAATTAATTATATGAAATTTATATTTCCAATTTATAATTGTAACTACTTCGATTGTAATAGTTTTATAAAACAAGATCATTATGAATTTACATTCATCAATTTAAAAATAATTATTTACAAAAATGAACCAATTATCATAGTGATACGTACGAAGCATATCTTTATGTTACTAACCCATAGAATAATCATTGGTTCATTATTATTCAAGGAAAAAATTATATTATTGATGATTATTCTGATGATATTGTGGAATTATAAAATTCTTCTTCATCAATATCATAATTACCAGATGATGACAATGATCAAAATTTAGACATAGTACAAACTATACAAAATGATTATATTAAAGTAAATAAATAAAAAAATATCAACACTAGATATATAAAAATCAATTGATCCATTATCCATTAAGAAACAAAAATATCACAAACCTCACTAACCCCTCTATTATAAAAAATAATTACAAATAATTCTATTTGAATAAAACAAAAAAAAATACTCATCTAAAATATCATTAATATTATCAGTATGAATCAAATAAGAAAAATATATGTTTAATTAAAATATTAATACAAAAAAATATTAAAGAACATCAAGAAATATCAAGGGGATAAAATATGACCATTGAACATACTTGTTAGCCAGACAAAAGTCCTCTTTCCCAGGTTACTAATCTTAAGAAGTAAACACCTCATAACTTGTCCTGAGTTATGATAAATTAACAAAAAAAATAAATATTAAATAAAATAATAAATTGTTGTTAACTGATAGGAAATACTACTAATAATAAATCATAATTACCCTTGGTAACTCACCAGAAGGATCATTGTTAATTACCAAAAATTATACATAAACATTCCTCCATTAGCGTTAAATTGTCCCATTTTAGAACAACTATAAATATTCAATTCCACCTAAAATAATTCAATATGATACCATTATCTCCATTACATCATCTCTATAATATTACCACTCATATCACCATATTCCTTTCAAAACATCATTGTGTAATATAACAGTCCAAAATATTCAAACATTATTCCCATCATTGTTGTCACATATCATCATAAATAAACATAGTTCATCTTGTATCAAGGAATGGCTAATATAGATTATCTCTCTTACAAAATATATGAAAAAAAACTTCCTTTTGGAATTGGTAACTACCCCATATAAAAAGTGATAAATCTAAAGAGAGATAGATCTTGGGAACATCATCATGTTGATTTTTTATGAACCCAAGGAAGTTTTGCACTACTCTGTGTAGGATCCCATATAATCCTTGATAATGTAATAGTTAAATTTTATTGAATGTGGATAATAACAAATGTTGTTTTAGCACATCATCATGTTATTTTAGATCACCTTCTTGAACCCAATGTAATTTATCTATTTAAGATTATTTGAAAATATTAAATATATATTTGGACATAATTAATTGATTACAACATAACTTATAAATTGGGTAATGAGATTATTCGACATGAATTTACAAATTTTTAAAGAATCATCAACCATGGTATTTAAAAAAATTATACTATATTAATTCGAGTCAATAAAATATAATCTATATATAAAATTTAGAACATAACAAACCACTATATTTTATTTATAATTGGTTCCTGATTAGAAATATATTTTAACGTTCATATCATATATTTTTATTTACTAAACTCATCCTGAAAAGGAAATATATAATAAATGGAATCCCTTATATGAAATTAATTAATTGAAGACAACAAAAATCTATATACTAAATTATATTCATGAAATTATAAAATTACTCACATACATTTATAAAATTTATATATTAATATAATAAAGTGAACAAAAAATTATCCCATTTTTTATATATAAATAAATTAAACCAAAATTATTAGTTTGATTAAAATATATTTTAACCATTTTAAAATTAAAATATTTATTTATGTATGAAAATTTATTTAAAAACTTTTATTATCTAAATAAACCAAAATAATCATTCTGCCCTTAATTTTTTAAAGTATAAAAATGGAATTTCTATGTGTCTCTATTACACACCCATTTAATTCAATGAGTCCTAAAAAATCCAACACCATATGTTAAATTATATAGAGAATAATGAGGGAAATGGTTATCAGTAAAAAAGATATAGATTTATGAAACCTTTGTTAATTTTTATTCTATAGTTGTCAACATTGAAAGGATGAACATGCTAATGATAATGGAAATAAAAAAAGAAAAAACATGTAGAAATAACCAAGACCCCATGGTCTATAGCAACACAATCCATCTAATGCTTCATTTGTATTAATAGTCAAAATTTATAGTGGAAAAATAGGAAAAATTACATTGCATCGGAGATGAAATGCAAGAGGTGAGTGAAAGGTAACTAAATCAGCCCAAAGATGAAACATGATACTTAGTATTATTTATAATTTATAATTAAAAATATAAGTAAGTTTAATTTGGTTGATAAATATCTAATTCGATGTAACTAAATCTCCCCAAAGAATCTACATTATCCATCTCTTTATGATCTATGGTCTGCACCAAACCATCATGCCACCTAAAATATGAATAAGTCACTTAATATAGTCCATTGGAAGATTATTCCTATTTCCCTTTATATCGATTAAAATATGGTATACATACACTTAAATAGTGTATGTAGTCTGTAATAAATCACCTAGTGAGATACCCAAATAGATTTACATAACTCCTTCTAAAAGGAAAACCCAATATACTAGTTTTAAAAATATTTTTAAATTAACATTTTCTTCAGTTTGAGTGGGGAAAAAGTTACAAATAAATTTCTTTTAAAAAAACAAGTAATTAGAAAATAAGAATAATAAGGGATCATTTTGTAAAATATATTAAGAAATATGTGGCAGAAAAAATCACAAAAACCCATGGTATTAAATAAAAAGTGAATTACATTAAAATGTTATAAAAAGGATCCAAAACTCATATAGTATGGAATAAAAAAGGACCTCACCAATATAACACCTTCTAGGCTATGGTTAACCTAAAATAATTTGACCTCGACATGCCCTCTTAGACACAAAAGGCATCAACCCCTTTCTGGTGTATAAACTTCACTGTCGAAAACTAGCTAGTACATAATCTATGGTTAAAGATCATGTATACCAAATACCTTTTAAACTACCAAAGGTTACAATATGAATCCATACCATATCCAAATATCATAACATATATCATCAACAATCCAATCTCAACACTTATAACCACTGTGAAAAAAATGTAATTCCAAAAAATCAATTATAATATGTAATGTAATAGAAACCCACAAAATTTATTTATATAAATAAGTATGATTTTTAAACATATTTTGGAACTACATTTTAATCAAATAAATTCTTCAGGATATTTTATCTAACATTTCTTATATATGAAAACTAGATTTTGTAATGTAACATACACAACCCATTAAAATTCAAACTTTATCAACCACAAAATCAAAGATAAGATGAATTAGAATAATAAATAAATTAAAGGAAATTAATATGGGGAATAAATTACCAAAATTAATACCTTGAAATATTAATAACTTACAATATTCCTAAAAATGATATCGTGTAGAGTCACTAAGCTTATTTCAATAGAACAAAATCTCTTTATTTAAGTAGAAAGTGATTAGAATAACAATGGCCCTTAACGAATCCTAAGATATGGATATGTATAGATAATCCCAACCCTTGTTTAGATCTTGGACTCTGTTTCCATCATGTGAAAGGGAATAATAATAATATTCAATGATAATAAAAGTGAAGAAGTGAGATAGAGGATATAAGAGAATAAAAATAGACTACCTTAAAAAATTGACTTAAATACAATAGGGGAGAACAAGTAATATTAGTGAGTATTCCCACAGGTAGAACCACTTTATAGGACCATTATTTTTATTATAGATAGAAAAAACCATTATAAAACATTTAAATTTGAGTCATTAAGGATAAAATGGAGCCTATTGGAAGGATTTTTGAGAGTCGGCATGGGAAGGGGGGTATTAAGGAAAAGATATTGGAATAAGGGTAAAATGGAAAAATGAAAAAAAAAATAGATTATTGGTTGGTTACAAGATATAGAAATATGGTTTAGAAAAAAAATTGTGACTGTGATATTTCTTCTAGAGAATCCTAAGTAATATAGATGGCTTTGATGCGTGGTTATGAAAACCATTCACTAATTGTATGGATGACTCTAAAATGAACCCTTTCTTTATATATTATTGGGACACATGGTTATAACTGACCAATCACCCTTCATATTCCTCTAATTTTTCATTTTCTATAATTTTCAACATCAAAAAGTTTATAATTAATAAATTAAGGAAATACTGACATAGCAGTGACATTAGTGCATTATAATTATCCCCACCAAGTTATTTTCTTCCCAAGATTGTCTTTAATATTACTAATCTAAAAATAAGTGAGGCAATAATTCCTGATCAAAACCTCACACTCCTATTTTTTATGTATTTAATTCATATGTTTCAATATGAAATGTCTTTGAGGAATATATTTTCCCTAAAACACCAAATTTTGGTAATCAATGGTTTGAACTGGTTGCTCCACTATAGTGGATTTAATTTCCAAATTCAAATCATACGATTAAAACACATGATATTGATTCTTAAAATATATATTTAACTTAGATATATACAATAATTCATGATTTTATATTATTTGGATGGTAAGTATAGTCAATATTCCTATTTCCTAAGATGGTCCAAATTCTAAAATGGCCCATCATACCGTGATAAATTCTCCCCTACCTTGCCCAAACATTGATGTCCTTACTCAGGAATGACATTAAATATCACATTATTTCCCTCTAAAAATACAATGGATTATTTTGAATGTTTACATAGGGTTTCTCGTGAAATTTATCCATTGCTAATATTTTTAGGATTAGATGTGTTTTTCTATAATATCTTAAACAACTATCAATACCAGAATAAAGAATTTACCAAAATAAAACAAAAAAATAGGGGACCAATATAGCCATTCATAGAGATCCTCAAATGGGGATATCCGAATCAAATATTGGTAACGCTTATTGTAAGATAAAATAACAATTTATAGATGTTTCTCCAAGAAACCAATAAATTCAAAAACTAATTCCCAAATAAAATATTTAACAATAATAATTGGCCTCATAGTTTGACCATCTATTGGTACATGATAATTCATGATCAACTATATATGAGAGTCAATTTCATCTTTATGACCATTAAAAAAGAGATATCTAAAGTGGGTATATTGACTAGATATAATAATGGTTAGAAATACAGGAAAATATATGATCTTTTGGATATATAGGGGTCCAAACTCATCCACCATGTCAATGTCCTTTATAGAAATAAATTGGTATGACTTTTTCAATTGATATATAATAAAAAATGTAATTAAACTAATTAAGAAACAAATTTAATAAAAATATAACATTCATAAAAATACTTTTAAATTTATAAAATGGAATTGGGGAAATTGGTTATTCAAGGAAGATGATAAATATCTTATTAAGATGCTACTATAAAAGTAATTGTGGGGGAGAATTAATGTTTCCCTTTAATTATAGTAAATAATTTAAGGAAAAAAATATTATTCACATGAAAAGATAAATATAAACATCATATCTGATTCAAGAATAAGAAAATATAAATGTAATTACTTTAGACCTTTAGTAGATGAATGTGACATGGACATGGATATTTATAATCAATTATATTTATATTTTTCATAATTATTTTTTCCTTTTGGTTATAAATGAGTACATGTGTTCTTTTATTACCCCACTCTAATCCATCTTTATGCTCTTATTGTATTTTATAGAAGGTCTCGAACCATCCTTTTGAAAAAAAACTAGAATGGGAAGTGATTGTTAAAATCTGATAGGTATTTAGTTCTCAATATTTACCACTTCCCATGTGAGGTAATGGGATACAAATTTTTCAATGCCTTATTTCATACCTAAAGACCTGTATCATCAATTAAGTTCATAAAAAATATTGGTTGACCCATGCTATGAAATACACCAATAATGATGACCATCATTCATAATTTCATTCCATAGATATATAGGAACAAAAAATATATTATTTAAATAAATATCACCATCATGGGATAAATACCAATCACTTAAGGTATCCTTATCATTTAGAATCCCACTTACACAATGACATTCTAGATCAAACCCATGATCCTTCCAAATATTATTATCCATTAAAGGTATGTTGTGAAAACATTCAAAGAATGTCTATTTATCTTCTTAATTTTCATTCATAAGAAAATTAGAAAATTTTATCATCAAATTTCAGTCCTATTTGAATCCCTTATCTAATTTTATTTGAAATAACATATGTAGATCATCAGCGACAAGTTTCCATTTTCTCCTGGTATAACCATGATCATGATATATTTCTTGAGGTATTGTACCCCAAATATCTATCAAGATTTCAGATCATTTTTGGTGAAAATATATTGCATAATTTTATGGTTAGTATAAATTAGAAACATTTCATAGAAGAGATAGTGGTATAAATTTTCAATACATGCATCACCTCCACTAAATCAATTTCATGTGTGTGGAAATTCCTTTCACGATTTCATTTGTGGTTGGAGATATAAAATAAAAAAATATAAAAAAAATTGTTTCAAGGTATCAATAGAAGATAAAATTCATTAATTCTATGAATATCTGAAGAGAGTTTGTATACCAAAAATAAAGGTAAAGGTAGACATAATTGTTATGATTTGTTCTAAAATATTCCTTGTGAATGTCATTTTATTATACTTCCAACTGATGGTATGATATTAGTAAATTAATCGTGGAAAACATTTCAATCCTATATGTTAATCAAATAGAACATCAATCAAAGGAAATAATAATTCTTTATTCATGGTCATCTGATTGAAATGATTATAATCACTGCCTCATTAGATATTTGAATCAGTATTATTTAAAAAGATAATAAATTCCACCCAGAGTGACACATACGGATATATGAAACCTTCTCTCTTAAAATATTTAATTTAGAATTTCAATTCCTTTATCTTGGTAGAAAATAATTGATATGGTCATAAAGAACTAAGACACACCCCTAGAAGTATATCAATAGAGAAATTATCCCATATATTTGGTTTTAAACTATAGAAATCTTTAGAAAATACCTTAGCATACCAATCCATGGTCATACCAATAATTCTAGTGGTGTATTCTATGCAACATATAAATGGCCAGAATAAATTTTAGCCTGAGTGTTTTTATTAGGATAAGAATCATGCTTCATTTGACTATGATCATTATATCTATTGGAGTGAGACCATAATACTTTGGCTGAATCAAATAGTGCTTAGGATCCCCTGGTACAGGAAGAACAAGCTTATCTACTATAAAGATAAGGATGATTAAAAATAAATTGCATGTATCCCATTCACCTAAAAAAATTACAAGCCTTGGGATCTTCTATGGGGTCCAACTTTGAATTAATGTTATTTAATCCTTTTAAACATATAAATGTTTTATATCCTTATAGTATACTTGGGATAGATTTAAGAGGGAGTTATAGACACCTACTACTTCTCCTTAAAAGATCCTCGCATTCTCATATTTTACCAACCTAAGAAATATGTATTTCTCCTAATAAATCCAAGGTACATCCCATACCATTCAAAATTTCCATGTTGATTGTATCCATGACTTAGTTTTTTACTACCTCAGTATATGTTGGTAGGAAAAAGAGAAAAAAAATTGATCTGATATTATATTTCATAACCATCCCAAATTATATATCTGTATGAAATTACTTTTTGAGAAGCATAATTGGGAAATGAACCAAATTTGAAAAATAACTAGTAAATTATCTGATATAATGGTTACCTTAATCAAGAGTCAATAACTTGTAATATTTTGACATCCTTAGTACCTTAGGGTAAAATTGATGATTGAATATTTCCTTAGACCATTCCATGGTGAGATTATCATATTTCATAACATTGAAATTTTACTTCCATAATTAATGTTATAGACCATCCAATATATATTTGCAAAATGTAACACTAGAATTCTCGGGTGTCTGAATAAAACCAAAAAATTTAACAATTTTCTCTTACCATTCCTCTGGTTCTTGAGAACCTCCCTCACCATCTAAATAAGTTGGGTTTTTAGTTATTTAATTTTCATGATTCATCGCTCGATCTAGATCACAATAACCTTCCTAGACTAGTGTTTTAATTTTCTAAATAATGGACTCAATAACAGTGTGAAGAATATAAGATTTTCCTTGTAAAATTTTATTCATTCCTATCTCCCTAAATTTCACTACGTAATTTCTCAGATACATTGTCTATAAAGAGAAAACGAATATAGTTACATAAATACATAAATCAACCAAATATAATATAAATATGACCAAACTCTATTAAATTACTAAGATGTAATAGATATCAATAATATAAGACCCTAAATTTGAAAAAAATGTTGAATAAAATTCAATGTTTTACAATTCTGAATACTTTTTCACACAGTTTGAAAAACCATTAACCACTAAGAAAATTTTACATGATCATATGTCGAATAGGTTGTAATGTCTCTATATAGTTTTCCAAACCTCATAAAGTAATTGTGCCCCAATTTATTACCTACTATTTTCAATTCAAACCCTAAAATTTATTTATAAAGAAATATCAATATGAACAGAAAATAAATCTTAAATACAAAAGAAAATTCTCGGCCACCCATGGTAACTCAACATTTGGCATGATAAAGTTATGTCTAAGAAATTCAATAGGAAAACTTTTGGGGCTTAAAGGTTCTTAAATCATGTATAAGTTTACTCCCTAAATAATAAAATAGATATGATATCATTTTTTAATTAACCTACCTAGATCAACTCACCACATCTCCTGAGTAAGCTCATTATATGGATTGATGCATTCTCTTATCACTATAATATATAAATAAACACTGAGGGTATTAAGAATACCAAATGGGCTAAATTTCACCCTATATATAAAATAAATAAAGGAAAGGTCTCCAACTGTGAATCCATCATGAGGTATTTGAACATTGTACAAACATTCCAAAAAAATAATTTTTCAATATATAATTCAAACCAAGCTTCACATAAGAAAAATCTAAAGAAAACATATGAATCAATTATTATTTAAAAAAATATAATGTTCTACTAATAATGTGTTATATGAGTGAATCTAAAATATAGGTAAGGTTAATATAGTTTATACATGTACAACAAAAGTTATCCAAATATCCCTAAAGATGTTACAAAAAATGTTACCTCAACATCTGTGGTCCTCATATTATCATCATACTACCAAAAATATGAATAAGAAACCTAATGTAATCCACCAAAATATGTTTCCCCTTTACCTTTACCTCTATTAGATAGAATAAGATCTGCATATACCCTAAGTTTTTAAATAGTGTGTGATGAATCACATCATAAAATACCACCATAAATCAACATAACATCTTTAACAAGGATAACCCAAATCGCTAGTTTGTAATACAATTTGAAATTAAATTTTTCATTTTTATGAAAATTGAAAAAAAAATATTTCAATTTTTTTGATAAAAATGAACAATTTAGAAAATATTATAATCATGGAACATATTTAAAAATAAATTAACAAAAAAAAATTGGGGACAAAAATATAATAAAATACTTTGTAATAAATAATATAGAACACGCCTTTTGAATATCACAAAATAAAATTAAATCCATGAGTCTAATGGGATAAAATTGGAAATCTTATATAGAACACAAGTAAACCAATAGTTAACATAACATAATCAGACCCCAACATACCTTCTCGGACACATGGGGCATCAAAAACCTACCCAGGGTATGATCTTCACTAAGGGACACTTGACAATGAATTATCTAAGCGAGCATAGCACTCATCCTAATTACCAATGTAACTACCCACAATTTACCCATGTGAATATTACCTTAATAAAAATATCATAACATGAATCATCAATAAGAAAATATCAACACATAAAATAATTTCACCCTGGAATATGCATGAAAATGATATCAACAACCTATATCAATTACATATAATTCCAAAAAATATAGTATAACATGTAAAAAAGATAAAACAATAAGACATATATTATATAAATAATTATAATTTTATAATGGGATTTAAAAATATTATAAAATCAATTAAATTATAATAATAAATTTATAAAATAACACTTCTAAAGGAAAACATGGTTTTGTAATCTAAAATAAGAAAACCATTTAAATATATAATTTATCAAAACTAAAATAAAATAGAACCTCAAGGAAATTTATAAAACAATAAATGGAAATTTATATGGGGATATATTAGAATAAATCATATTTTGAAATTGAAATAACCAAGTGTATTCCAAAAATTAGAAATCAGGTGATGACACCAATCATATTTTGACTTAACGTATGAACCTTTTTCAAATATAATAATATTAGAATAAGTGGGTACATTAATAAACCCACGGAGTTTGGAATATAAATATTATATCAACCCTATCCTATATTAGGGATTCTATATCTAACTATAGAAAAAGAATAACAATAATATGGAAGGAAAATATAATCAAAGAATAGGGAATGGAAAATGAAAGGAGAATAAGATATTTCCATAAAAAATCTAATTAAATATATTTCCGAAGACTAAGAATTATTATAGGATGATAGGGGTTATCTTGGAGGGTTTTATAGATTATGAATTTGATAGGGTAGGATAGATGATAACATATTTCAATAATAGAAAAATGGGAAAATCAAAATTTTTGAATCATAGCAGGTCACACAATTTGGCAGAATGGTTTAGGAAAATATATTCCAACCTTGTGATAGGTTATGGAGTTTCCTGGATGAATAAGACAACATTTCTACGTAGTTTTGGAAATAAAACATCAATTTTTTAGATGCTTCTAGAATTCAATCTCCCCTTTTAGAGGGATGGGATGCATAGTCAACACAAACTCTGTGCTAACCATGGATCCTTCATAATCCAATAATGTTTCATGTCCTAAAACTAAAAACATTGAAAATATAAATAAATAATAATATAAAATAAATATAAACATGAAATTGAAATCATGGTGTCAAAACAATTTATCAATTTATTTTAATTTAAAATAAAAATTAAATTTCATTCTACTATAATCATCAATATATAAAATTTAGTAACATTTTTCATTGGTCCTATTTTTCTATCATAGGATTGCTCACACTTATATGAACCGAATAAAAAATTGTATCACTTTAATTCTTGGTTATGTATATATTTCACTCCGACTACCCATTTATAAAATAATCACATTTTATTATTTTTGGTATCTAAATATAGGTATATTAATTATATATTTAATTATTAATTTTTTATTTATATTTATTGGGTGAATGTGGTCCAAATTCATTATCCATTACATTTTTCTATATCAGTGGTCAATAGAAAATTATTTTTAATGCTATGAACAGATTAAAAATTTACATAAGTTCTTTTAACTTGAAGTAATGTGTATTTATCAATAATTTTAATAGAGAGTCCAATTTAATGTAATAATATATCCAATTTTTAATCATGAATTTGGCTCTAACAAAAAAAATATTCCATTACTAGTCAATATAAATCATTTCTGTATTTTTCAACTAATTTCAATTAATTTTATTTTTCCCTTACATTATTTTCAAGGCATCAATATCTCAGAAATATAACTATTATATTGAAATAATTATTCACATTATTTAATAACTCCACATTAATGTCATATGGGATAAGGACCCGTGATTAAGTATCCAACTATTATTTTTTGTATAAATTTATAGAAACCATTAATATATTTTCTTTTATCTACTTATTCATTTAAAAAAACTAAATGACCAAATGGTTTTATGAATTTCTATAACTCTTATCCACCTCAATATAATCTTGATTATCAAAACTATCTTTCACTATATTCGACAATTGATTCATCACAAGAATAGTTTTCTTTCACTTTTTCATCTTGTTTGAACAATTATTAATTGGGAATCAATCCTTTTTTGTTGATATTATATTCCCTATAAAAATATTTAAAGAAACTACCATTATCCATTAAAAATATTTTTCTTATCATAAAAAGGATGATCATTTGTTCTCCGTATTACTAAAAATTAATTTTTTTCATCACATTTTTAATTATATTTATTACACAACTCCCACTAATATTTATATGGGTAGAATCTTAATTTTGGTTGTTATATAAGAAAATTTAAAAACCATATTTTAAAATTTTTATTTAAATAAATGAAAATTAATGTTTTTAAAATTGACTTTTATTTGTATTTAAAAAACAAATAAGGTTATAAGTTATCTTTTAAGGTCAAGTATGATATAAATGATGTTAAAATATATATAAATAAATAAATCTACATAGTTTCTTCTCATTTTTTGACACATTTTTTCAAAAACACTAACCTTCGTAAATCTCAATTGTGCTCCAAATCCTTAACTGGAATGATTTTATACATTTTTCACCATTTCACCACTCTCTTGTATCTTTCAACATACTTCCACATCCCTAGAAAACATCTAGACCACTAGATTTATTTTATAATTTTCTCAACTGAGTTACACCATAATTATCCTTCAACATTATTTTTTTCATCTCTCTTTCATATATTGTATACTAAAGTTCTTCAATCACAATTTTATCTCTATTTATCATAAATAGTCAATATTAATTTCAAAATTTTATATGTTAAATTTATTTTTTTTATAGATGTATTAATTATTATATTAGTTATAAATTTCACTCTTTCATTTATGTGTTTATATGTAACAAAATTCAATTATAATTGTTTTTTGGTTATAATGAATTTGAGGTCATAATTTTTTATGATTATAAATCATTTATCATTTTAAATTATGAGTATAATTTTTTTTGTTGGAAGTTATTTATTTTTATAATTGTTATTTTTTAAAAAAATATTTTTTTATATTTTATTTATGTCTGAAATAATTCACTATAAAATTGTTACTAAAATAAATTTTTTTCATTATAATTTCTTTTTTTTTATAAATCATTTTTTGGTTACAAATTGTTTTATGGTTACAAATTATTTTCCAATTTTAAATTCTTATAAATTTATTCATGTTTATATATTTATATTCTTATATGTATTGAATTAATATGTTTATATGTGTGTGTGTGTGTGTGTTTAGATTTTCATCTTTTTTTAAAATTTTCATATGTTATATTGTGACTTTAGGTAATTAATGGGTCATAATTATATAAATTCATGAAGAAATTGTGATAAATATATAAAGGGGCATGAAAATTTCTTGGAATTTTTTTATTGATATATTCAAAAAAAAATTGATCTACTATACATGCATAAATTTGTTTAATAAAATAAAATTTCGGAACAAAGAAATCAAAGACTATCTAATTTTTTATTGTTTTAATAATAATTAGGCACGTTGGATCTGTAAGAGTTATATAACAAAAAAACCATAAATAATGATGATTATGATGTTTAACATGAGAAAGAGGATCATCGTGAAGAACTAATTCATGATATAGGAATTCAAACCATTGAATAAGAAATAAGTTTTGAATGATTATATGGAGATGTGGATAAACCAATGTCCCAAAGTTGAAGTAATTCTATAGAGTTATCTTTAGGGATGATATTAGCCAAAAAATCAAAAAATGGTTAGAGAGATGATATTTTCAATGATTTTGTTGAATATTTAATAAAGTTACATTCGTAAGGAAATGGGTTTCTAGATTCTAAGTACGAGGTAAATAATTTTATTCCTAATAGGATTTGGGAATAAAAAATTATATGTTTTATGAGATAAATATGTTTTGTATAGGAATAAATATTATAGTTTATTATACTATTTGAAATGTTCAACATCATGATATAAAATATATAATAAATATTAATGTGATTCATTCATAAGAATTGGTTCCAAATATCCTGATAATTAATATTTTATTGTCCAGTAATTCAACATTTGAAGAATGTATTTAAATATTAAAATAAAACAAAGAGGTAATGATTACATATAGATGAGTGAATCATTGATTGAAACTATGTCTTTCCAAGGAATCACCAAAATTAAAGAGATTTTAATAAATATTTCATGATTTTGGAAATATAGTAAGAAATGTACTAATCAGACTATGCATAAATGGAAAAAAACAATATTGAAGCCTTAGTATCTAATATTTTTCTTGGACTATTATGTTGGTAGTTTATAACTTGACAACATATATTTGAATAATGATAAAATATGTTATGAAAATCCTGATTATTTTTAGACCAAAATTTCCTAGAAATGATATAGATGTTTAAATATCAATATTTATTGATGAATTTAAATTTAAATGGGATACATGAGTGATAGTTTTTGATTCACATAAGAAATATTTTTTTTCTTTTTTCTGTAATAATGATTTTCACTGTAAATTTATTTCTTATATATGAAAATTTATAAATACATAGATTTAAGGAACAAAAATATCTTCCAATATAAAAATAATGGACATCATATCATCAATTGAAAAATAAAATAAATTTAGTGTACATGAAACTTTAAATATTTTTTAAAAGGATCATCCTTATCTAATATTAAAAAATGAATTTAATGCTTTACAATATGATTCTCCCCAAAAAAAATTTCAACTAAACCGTATTAGAAAATGTTGAAAAAAGTTGATTTCAATTTTGGAAGGAAAGGAAGTTCTGGTAATCAAACAAATAAATTTAATAAAATTATAATCTTATTCAAGATTCCTTCTTATTGATTTTTTTGGGTGAATAATAACATTGGAATTATGGATTTTTAGAAAGAAAAAATATGTGGCCGATTGGTTGAAATGTTGTTAAAAATAAAAATAAATAAAAATGTATATTTTATATAAATATTGGATTTAATATCCTCAGGAATACATTTAAATCCATATCACAATATTAATGGAAATAGAACAGATTTATGTTTGAATTATCCCAATGTAAATGAGTGTGAGAAGATAATTTTTTTAATGTTTCCAAAGTATTAAAATGCCAGAGGATTATTTTTAAAATGTGTAAAATATAGATTCATTAAATTATTTTAGGTGAATTGGTATGAAATCATAGGAATATTTTATATTGATGCAATAGATGTTATCGATTGAACAAGGTGGAATACTTTTGATACATGTCTAAAAGTAAATTACCAGGATTTGTTACTTTTCAAATTCCATTTGTAGTACATTCATGGAGATAAATATGTTATATGTGTTAGTTAATGATGTTATACTCATAATTTCTCTAACTAGAAATGTATTTTACACCATTATTTTTTGATATAATTATTCTTCTACATATTCATTTTTTGTAAGGGATAAGAATATGTGGCCTTATTTATTTACAATGGATGTTTCCTTTTAAAATATATATATGAAACATTTTAAGGGATATGTTAAATATATACATCAATCATAGGACATTTTTATTCAAAAGTATATATTGTAAGAGGTTTTTGAGTTATGTACTAATTATTTATATGAACTGGGGCACATTGGTCACCCAACAACAAAACATTCTATAGTTTATAGTAAAGTTAAATGGATTTGTGGCTTAAGTGTAGATTTAATTCTACATAACGAATTAATGATGGAAAATGTTTACATTTTTAATAAAAAAATATGAAATTAACCCAAATATATCAACACATATTACTATATTGGATCTATGATCTCTGAAAATAAATAAAAATGGTAAATTAAAAAATATAAGAATACATTTATTTCATGATTTGAAGAGAAATTTCATACAAATTTTTTCTGCATCAGATACAATTAAATGGTTATAAAGGGTATTACATGTCAATGTGATGAAATTGTATGGTTTTTATATTAATGGATGAAACATTTATGAAAAACCCCATAGAATAAAAGTACCATTAAAAATATTGTAGTAATGGTCATTGCTGAAACATCCCAAATTTGGAGTGAAGAGGACAAACAATATATTTCTTTTTAAACAAAAAAATTTTAAGTTGTGGATGATATATGAGAAATTGATTATATGAAATTTAGACATAAAGTGTTTAGTTGTAACTACTTTTATAGTAACAGTTTTATAAAACATTACCATTATGAATTTACACTCATCAATTTACAAGGATTTATTTTCATAAAGGAATTATTTATCATAGAGAGGCATGTGAATCATATCTTTATGTTACTAACCCATTGAATGATCTTTGTTCCATTTTATTCAACAAAAAAATCATTTATTGATAAGGATGTTAGTGATGTTGTGCAATTATAAAAGCCTTAATTTTTTACTACAGAATTACTAGATGATTACATTGATAAAAATGTAGACATATTCTACACTATACAAGATCATTTTATTAATTAAATAAGGGCAAACAGTCAATAACTCTCCTAATTATTCAGGTAAATTTATAATATTTTTGAAAAATAAAATTTAAAAAACTATATTTTTAACATGTATTTTTAAATATATATATGTTTACCATTTCAGACATCATTTATTAAATTAAATATTCTTTATATATAATTATACAAATTTGTAGTTGAAGAAACCTAACATCATTATTTTTTTACAAAAATTTCACACATGATTTTTTTTAACTTTTATATTTGAAATATATATATATTAAATAATTTATTATATTGTTGAATTAATAATTATATTTACTAGTTTTAGTTACACATTCTTTCATTAATAATCCACGAATATTTTTTATTTTTTGTGAGACATACACATTTAATTAAACTATTTTTTACTCAGGTATTTCTGTATTCATTATTTTAATTTATTTCGTTTTCATATACTTTATTTGTTAACCAAATAGATATTATTTTATTTTTTTGTTAAATATAAAAAAATTACCTCTAACAAAAATTTATTTATAATATTACATAGGTATAAAAAAATTGGTTACATCCTTATATTTATATGGTGCCTGAGGGGGAAGTGGAAAATTTATCAAGGAATATCTATGTTTTTTATATTAATATAACATTAATAATTAAAATATTTAATGAAATTAATATTTAGTTTTCAAAATTATTTGTAGTTGCGAGCCTCTTGGGGTCGGAACTTCTTCTTTATCTCTGGAGAAGATGATACCCAAAGTTAGTAGATGTTGGATTATAAGTTTACCAAAACTTGTACTGGATTATAGAGAGAAGAAGACAAAAATTGAATTTGTTGATAATAATATACTATGTATCCCTGTTAAAAAAATAATTTTAATATTTCTATTGAATTAAAGATCAATTTTTAGATTTGTATTTTATATCCTAATTGAAGGTGTATCAAAAAATTGGTGAAAGATCAGTTGTGGGAGTGTATGATAGTAAAATATCTCAATTGATTAATTTTCTATCCAATTTACTAAATATTATATATATCAAATTATTATTAATTAATATATTCAATTACATATGGAATTTTAATTTAATAAAATGATAGAAATCAACATGAGGTCGATATCTTTTATGGTAGCAAGATGGCGAGATTTCAAAAAAATGAAAAAATAAATATGTTTTCAAGGAGGGATATAATTAAAATGCATGCCTCAAGAATGTGTTTTCAAATGAAGACACATGGGATAAATATGTTTCTAGTCAGTTGGAGGAAGCCTCTCTAGTATGATAATTATTTTATATAAAACAGATTTTTAAATTTATTTACTTATCTCTTAATTACTTATTTATTTATTCATATATAAAATTATTCTATGGGATCTCACCAAGAGATCTAATTGCATAATGTATGCCCTCATGCATTATTACATGTAGGGTATCATTTATTCTAGATGAAAATTATTGATAAAATTTGATAACTTTAAGATATAAATCATATCTTAGCATTGAAGAGGAATATTTTTTACCTCCATCTCCCACCACACACCATTAAATATTTCAGGGGGGAGGTTGAAAAATAGGGAAACATTTTAAATATCCATCAAAAGAAGAAATTGATAAATTTTTAAGATACTAATTTCAATTTATCTTGGACAATATTGTTTTGAAAATTCAATAAAAAAACTATAATATTTTAATATATCAATTCATAATTCCATTCATGGTAAATAAATTAGGGGAAATGACCTGAGGGTAGAATGGATATTTAGTTCATTAAATTAAGAAAATAAGAACACCCTAATAGTGTAAGAGGATATTTAGTCGGTTTCACTTTGATAAAAAAATTGTTTTTCCTATAACAACATTGAGGGTGATAGAACACATATGAGAAATAGATTACATGAAGGTGGTTCTTTGTGAGATTAATCCTTCAAGTGATGATCAAATTAAATTACTTGTATAGGTTATTTTCCCTTAAATGGTGAGAAAAACCAACCTATACAGTCTTCCTACCAAGATCCTCCACCTCATCATTCATGCCCATCTATGTATATTGAGTTTCATATTAGGGATCCCCTTGAACATAATATCACATATGGAGGGGGATTGTGTACATCATCATATTATGTATTTGGGTCATTTATGTGTAGTTATAGAAAATATTATTTATAAAACTCCCCATGTGTCATTACCTACAAAAGATTTTTCTAGAGTTATATATATTACGTTTTATTTCTTACTTTTTCCAACTATCCCTCTTCATTTGTTGACATATGTGGTATGTGTTGTTTCTAATTTTTTTAAAATTTTATTTAAAATTACACATAATGCATTCATACATTTACCTTGTATGGGGGGATCTAAAATAAAAGCAATCAATGAAAGAGAAACAAAAGTTTCAAGAATATTCACCTTCATAAACTTCTTATGTTTTTTATGGGAGAAAAATTATATCATAAAACATTTATGTTGGCATTATTTTATTATTTTCCAATGAATAATTATTTGTGTGGGAGAGATTATAAATTAATAATATTTAAAAAAAAGATATCATGGTTCTATTTAATAGTGATGAGATCACCATACATGGATTATAGTTTTTTCATGTAATTAAATCCATATTTTGTTGAAAAGTAATAATTTTATTGAAGATTGGACATTATTAGATAAAATCATAGGGAGGTTTGAAATATTGTATCTCAATAAAATTTTCCATATTAAAAAATGAACAGTCTAGGGGTAATGACCCAATATAATATTAAATATTGAGATAGTCATATTGCATTCTTTTTAAATCTAGGTTACATGTATCCATGTAACCCTCTCTCCATGTATTATGGATTAGTGACTTTTGATCAAGGTACAACAGAAAATATAGTATCTAGTAGTCAATGGGAATTTGATGAAGTGACAGACCAAGTATAAAATTATAAACCATAGAATAATCCATTTCTATCTCAAAAAACTAATAGTATAATGGCTGGATATGGAAATCCCACTGAGCATGTCTCTTTCAATGATAATTAAAAAAAATATAATTTTTTAGAAAGCACAAAAATACAACATAAATGATCCCCACCTATCCTAAATGGTTCCTCCTCTCATGGAAACATTTTTACATGATTCATCTATTTTAAATTTTAAACCCCTAATAGGAGCTCACTATCTCACCTACTGACATTGTATCAGTATATTACTACATTATACACTTTTTGGAAACTGGAGAATTAATCTTTAGGGTGATTAAGACAGGATTTTCCATAAACTAACATGGGCTACCCCTGAACCGACCACCAAATTTGATCCATGAAATCACCTTAGGTGCATTCTCGATTACCCCAGGCAGCAAACTAGTGCTATGGAATTGAAGTTCATTCATTAGGAATTATTTCTCCCAATAAATAAGAAGTTACATGGCCATTTGACTTAGATATCTATAATAATCACTTACTAAATCATAAATCCATGTGTGTTGCAAATAAGTAGACACAAAATATTTAACATCCTAGGTAAATAAATAATATAACATTTTCATATTTATTAAAAATTCTGAATTAAATATTAATTTTACTTTAAAGGGGATTCTAAGTTCAATGGCATACTTGATACGCAACAACGGGTTTCTTTGAAATATTATGTTGCACACAATGTTGAGTCATAAAGAAAAATATAATATTATTTTTAATGGTAGTTAACACCTAGTTGCTGTATTGGTGATAATGGACAGAACTTACTACAATACGAATATACATGTTTGTTAATTGTTTTTACATTTATCTAATAAATTTTATATGATTAAAAAACGAAAGACTCCAAATTCAAGCATAAATACTCAAATATTCATTAAAAGGTCGATTTAACGCCGTTTGATAATGAACCCTATTTAAATCTTGTTTTGGTCACATTTATATGTTCTATTTGAAAAAAAAAAATTCTTTATAATCGGGACATAAAAATTTACTTTAGGTAAATTTTTGGTATTTTTCTGATAAAATTCATTTTTTAATGAATAGTGAACTGTACTTTATTTTAAATTGAAAACTGCCTTTTAATTTAAAATATTTATAAGGTTATATTATATTTTTAATTAGTTTTAAAGTGTAATTATATTATGTATTTAATATTTAATCCAATTTTTGTCATTGAAGTAATTTCACTTTGAAATTAGACATAAATAAGTGTCAATATTTTGATAGTTATTATTTCTTAAAAACACTCCTTTTGTTTTGATTGTAGGAATTAATTTAATATTAATTTATGCCACTACTGTGTTTTGAATTTGTAAAAATGGATTCCATATTTGTAATTAGGAGGTCCAAATTCATTAAATAGGTAACTTTTATTTTTATACATTTTAAATATTTACCTCATTAAATATTTTATTTATCATGGATAAAAGGAAAATCTGGAAAATAAGGGTAAGAAAATAATATTATAATAATATTAAATTACCCTAACATGTGTCTTAATACTATTTGTTGATACTACTCCTACCATGGGCATCCTTGGGTCTATTATGGGACCCCAAGGAGCCACATGGGAGTGATAATGACACTTTATATTAATTAATTTAAAGTAAAGAAAAAAAATGACACAAACATATATCTTTTAATAAATCAATTATTACATTAGGTTATATAAGTTATATCTTCAACTCTAAATATTCATTTGAAATCTAAAAATATTTCCTACATCATGAAATTTTTTTATATAATTTTTATAAATCAAATAAATAAAAATATTTAAGACACAATAATGATGCAGTGTTTACCTCAACAATGAATGATTTAAAAAAATTAGATTAAAAAAGATTAAAAAAATATCCAAAACCAGTCTAATTCTTATTGAAAGATTATATTTCTTACATGATTCATCTTATCTTCGACTTTAATGAGTATTGGACCATTAGAAACCGAAAATGATTATGTAATAAAATAATATTTTCAAGCTTTCCTAAAGAACCTCTCCCCCCCTTAGAAAAAGCCCTCACTTAGAACCCATTCCTCACACTTCTCAAGCCCTTGGATTATCCAACCTCCGCCCAATTAAGATCCCTACATCCCTCTCCTCCTCATCAATTTCTTCTCTTAGGCAGAAGTAAATTCAAGTAATCCTTTTGGTTCAAATCAAAGGGAGATACTCGATTTAAAGATAATGTATTCTCTTAAGGTCTTTTTTTTGTTCACCAACGCAATAAATTATTTTTATTTATTAATATTAACACTACACTAGTATGCTAAATATACAAGCCTGTTTTTATGAGAAGAATTCAAACTACACTTACACACACCTCTATCTAATGGGTAAAGAACATATTGTTTCTGTGGACGGTGAACTACTGCCACACAAAATGAAGATTATTCAACCTTCTCCTACCACCACTCATGGTGGACATTACGATGGCACTGTATTTTTATATATGATATATATTATGTTTATGTTTTCTATATGTTTCTGTAATTTTTATTTACAAACATTTCATTATGCGTTCTAATATGTGTAACCACGATAATTTCATTTGAGGAAGTGTGGACAACCACCCCCCTCAAAGTGATATGACTCGTTCATGCCGTACTTGGGAAGTATAAAGGATATTGTTAATGAAATTATATATTATATTATAATTTAATTGTAATATACCTATTTATAATTATGTTTTCATTTCATTAAAATACAAAATAGAAATGAAAGTAGCATTCATGCGTACGTACAGCTTATCGTCTCCATTAATGGTGCATTTCATTTCTTATCTTTAAATGTTATGTACTATTATAAATACATATATATACTGGATATATATGATATATATGATATATAAATCATTAATATCATTCTGGAGATAATGTAATTTTAACTACAAGGACAATTTATTATAATAACAAATTTATTTTTAACTCAAGTTCTGAACATCGACAAAATGCCTAATAAGAACTCAAATAGTTAAATAATTGTTATAGAAAGGTAATAATTGTTATAAAAAGAATAATAAACATGAAAAAATCTTCTTAAACAAGTATAAATTATCTTTAGTTTATTATTCATGAGATTAAATAATGATCGAGTCAAGTCGAACACAGGGTAAGGGATATCTTATCTCACTTTTAATTCCATGATATTTCCATTGTTCACCACTTATTTCATTCATGTGGTGTATTTTGTACTTCCATTTTATATATATTATCATGATTATATTTATATTCAGGGTATTATAGGATTAATTTGGTGGTTATTAACTTTTGGTCATACGACTCTATTGATTACAATGTGGTAAGGGGTTTTCATCACACTTTCTATTCCCTTGAGATTCATGCTATATTTGTCACTATTTCTTTTTGTGTGGTGGATGAACTTCCCATGATGGTATTATTTGAGTAATATACATTAATTTATGGGTATTTATATCTTCATTTTATTATCCTTCTTTCATGGGGTGTATGTTTTGTAAGTTTCCAAATCGATAAGGGAACATTTCACCCTCCGCTTTTTAAAAGATTTATTTTGGTTATGTCTTTAAATTTACATCTTATTATGTTGGGATATGTTATTCTATATCCTTATTGTTTTAAATTTTATTTCCATGTGATGAGATACCCTTTTCTCTCATCAACTCACTTTATGAATTTTAAATCGACGTTTTTAGGCAGTCTAATTTCTCTAAGGGGACTTCTTAACCCAATTTCAATTCTTTGGGTTAAACATCTACTTGTTGATTTTTTGTTCCATGAATATGTGTGAATGGCCTTTTATTTTTTTACACTGAATATCCAATCATATTGAGTGTATTTATATTTTTCACACATTATTATGTAATTTATTTGTCTTAAATCTAAGGATATAGTTTTTATAATGGATTTCATCAAAATTTACATTCCATTGAAACTTATTTATTATTATAAAACAATTCACTTTTATATGGGTTATATACTAACCCTTGATTGTTATATCATGAATCTCTATATTATCATGATATTATAAGCTTTCGATGATGTTATTCCTCAGTTTTTTCAATTCATGTGTCTCTCATTTTGTTAAAAACTCTTTAACTAAAATATCATTTTAAATGATTTAAATATTTATTCTTATAAATATTTATGATTAATTTCCATGTATTAAAAATTGTTTTTATGGATTTATTTATATCGAAATAAATGTTTTAAAATGTTAATTCCTTTAAAATATTCAAAGTGGTATGGGACACTTTGATTCAAAATTCTATTTATTAAATTTATTAAATGGTTTTCAAAATGGTTTGATGAAGCATTGATTAGGTCAATATCTTGAAATGATATATTTTAATTGCAATGTGGAAATGTTATCTTTAATTTATGCTTGTTTTATGTGTTATTAATATGCTATGGTTATTGTGCATTTTTCACGTATACGGGTGGTTCTGTGATAAACCTAGGGTGGGTGAGCCCGAGATAGCTCTCCAATGCATTGGGTAATGTGTTGGAGGTAAATGTTAATGTTTCTACTAAGAGAATTAGGGAATATACTATGATTGGTATTCCAATGTAACTCCCTATGTATCTTTGATAGCTATAAGGTAAGTGTGATATTGATGCCATAAGATACCTTTATGATTTATGATTTATATGTGTTATTCATAAATCTTATGATATTATGAGGTATCACTACTACAAAAATGGGCATGGGAAGTGCCACATTTTATCAGCACTAAGAAAAAAGCGCTCATAAAGGTAACTCTTTATCAGTGCTAATTAAACGTTATGATAAAGGTTCATTTTATCATAACTATTGTAGCGTTGATAAAGGTAATATTTATCAGCGACAAAGTTTTAGCGCTGATAAAGGCACCATTTAATAGCGCTAAAATTTTAGCGCTGATAAAGGGATCTTTTATCAGCTCTATTCTATCACTGATAAAACCATAGTCCCATTTTATAAAATAGGGTGCATAGTTCCCTCTGTTTATCATGTCCTAAATCCCTCATGGGACTGTACCCCTACGAAAACACCCCTCCCCTCCCCCGAACAATCTTCTCATTGTCGGTCGCTACTCCGCTGATGCAGCCACTCCTCCCCTCATGCAACTCTGCCGCTGCTACCCTACTACGCCACCACTACCACTCCACCATTGCGGCCACTCCACTGCCGCTTCCCTACTCTGCCATCGCTAGCCCTACTCCACCACATCTTCCCTACTCTACCAGTGTTATCCCTACTTCTTATCCTCCCCCTCAAACCCCTTCCACGGATCCTCCTCCCCATGAACCCTACTTCTGTTCCTCCCTATTGGACTCTACTCCTCACGAACCCTACTTCAAGTTTTTGAGATTCCTTTAAACGAGGATAGATTATCGGCTTCCCATCTTTTATCTTTGGTGATTTCTCCACTCATCCTCATCTGTTTCGTTTTCTTCTTATGGTATTATTCATTATGGTGTAGTTTTATTTAGTCGGATGGTCATGTTTTAGTTGGTAAAATTTTTGGATGTGGTGAGTTTTTTTTGAGAGTCTAGGAATGATTATGTCTTGATTTATTGACCGTATCACTTTATTAACTAATACCCTCTTTCAATTAATACTAAAATATTGAGTTGAATTATTTTCAATGTAATTATTTATCTCTCTTTACCTTCAAATACCTATGAATGTATGAATTTTAATGAGTTAGTTAGTGTGTTTGTCCAAATTTAAGGATTCATAAGAAAAAAAAGGAAGCATATTTCTATTTTACCAAAATGGATGGGAATTTTCAAAATCTAAAGGTCATCTGTTTGGAAATGTATCTACTATAATAGTTTTCTCATCAAAATTGTATCCTTGTTTTCATTTTATTTGAGTTTGGTCATAATTTTTGGGATTTTTAATGTGATTATTTTATTATGAATGAGGTGGCTAGTAGGGGTGGTTAAAAGGATGTTTAATGTTTTACTATAAGGGCGGTGGGTGCTAGAACTATTGGAAAGGGGGATAGAAAGTGTGTTGATTTTGATGGGGGTCTATCCTCGTTCTATTGATTTCCAAATCAATAATGGATATGGATATGCTATATTAATATATATTTTAATAAGTGGTTCTATTATCCTATATTTTCAAGTCTTGTTTTGTGTATTTGAATCATAAATAATAATATTTCATATTCAAATATGATGGAGATAAATAATGATCGGATGGATGCTAATCGTTTGAAAATAGAGTATGAGAATGGAGTGAAAGTGTTCGTCAAGTTTGCAAGGGATAACGCAAAGGATCCTTCTCAAATCCTTTGTCCTTGATTACATAGTTGTTATTCTAGACAAATTACTCCAAATGAGTAAGAAGAAAATTTGATATGTCACGGAATATATCAGAGTTATAAATGTTGGAATAAACATAGAGAAAAAGAGAATGTATCTACTGGCTGGGATAAAACTACATTTTATGGATCATCAATGATTAAAAATATGGATAATGATGAAGACCGTATGGAGGATGTGATTATAGATGTCAATGATGATGAAGATCGTATTGAGGAAATGACAAGGACATTTGAAGATGAACTCTGTGATTGCCCAAAATTGTTTGAGAAGTTAAAGAGTTGTGTAAAGATGACACTGTATGCTAGTTGCACTAAATATATAGCATTGTCTATTATACTGAAGTTGTATAAATTGAAAGCAGGCAATGGATGGAGTGATGTCAGTTTTATAGAACTACTTGCTCTCTTAAATAACATGCTCCTGGAAGATAATGATCTCCCAAGCCTAACATATGAACCAAAACAAATGCTACACTCGATGGGAATGATTTCTGAAAGAATACATGCCTTCCCGAAAGATTTTATATTGTTTCACAAGGAGAAAAAATCAAATAAAAAATCTCCAAAGTGTGGTCCTTCCTGATACAATAATTGATGGGAAAAAATCCCTCAAGGTAACATTGCAATATTTTTGGGTTGATTGTGTTTGTTGACAAAGCAGGTTTCCATGGAGAATTGTCGAGTTCCAGAGAATTTGTTGAAATTCCATGTTGAAAAATAATGATGACAAAGGAACGGATGATCTGGAGGTGGTACAAAAGAGAAGTACAAGGTGACGTCATTTTCTAGTGTTTTCCAAATTTTTGGGGTCCAAAATTTGGAGTTTAGTGAGAATCACGAAAATAGGATTTCCTTGAAGATCATATTTAAATATAGAAAAGGCATGAATTTCACGAAGAGAGGCTTCATGGTTTGGAATTTGCGAAGAACAGAAGAATTATGGCGGTGATTCTTCTCAATTAAGTCAAAGCTTCATGAACGGCAGAGGATGAAGTGAATCATGGCAGTGATGGGATTTATGAGGGAGCATTGCGGAAAAGGCGTGAAATAATGTTGACGGTGATTCTCTGCGATTATGACGAGCTCCGCGATCAGAAAATTTCCGTGGTGCTTCGTGATATTGACAGAATTCCGGCAGAAACTTTAGAGCTTCGCGATTTGAGATGACGTGGCACGGACTTCGTGCGGAAGGGTCAAGGGTCAGTGGAACTGCCTATAAATAGATTTCAACACCCTCAAGACAAGCAGATAATTTTCAAAGAAGATCTTTTGCTTTCATTTCGCAAAGGTAGTTCGCGTAGCCCGTGTGCTTCGTGAAAGAAGAGCTTTGTGGCGGCTATTGTAGCTCCGTGAAAGTTGCACACTCCACGTTGTCATAGTGAGATTTGTGACGGAAGTTGCTCTGCAACAACTTGAGCTTCTCAATAGTGCTTCGTGAGAGTGCTTTGTGTAAAGTCAAGAGCTTCGCGAAGGCTTGTTTGAGCTTCACGAATTTGGGATCCTCGCGAAGTAGGGTACATTGCAAAGGTTTTTTCAAGGGAATTCCCCAGTGTTCTGGGGAAAAGGGTTATTCATCAGTGGATGATATTTGGACTTCAATAGAGCATCTATTAACATTTGAGGATGCATTCTTTCATGAAAATGAAGAGACCTACAGGTCTATAAACTGTGAGTGGATATTTTGAAGAAGCAGTGAGCTCACTTCAGTTGAGAGAGCAGTGATTTCTCAAATTGTGTGTGGTTGTAAATGAGGAGGGACAGTGAGTCCGCTTCGAAATTGTAAACAGCAGTGTGCTTATAGTGGAATTGGTACATCGGCACGCTGCCAGTGTATGCTCCTTGGACGTAGCCCAGTGAGGTTGAACCAAGTAAAAATATTTGTGTCATGGGCATGCTTTAATGTTTTCTCATACTCTACATCGGGAAGGAGAGAGAAGAGGGTTTTGTCTAACAGCAAAACAAGATCAAAAGGGGTAGTTGTTTTAATCTGTCATACCCTGATTCACCCCCCCCCCTCTCATGGTATCTAGCCTAGTGGACCTAACAATAATGATGAATCCAGTCCTAAAAAAGTTTTATAGTACTTTCTAATCATTCCAAGGTTTATGAGTCTATATGTAAGTGACGTAACTGCAATACAATTTTCATGGCATGAAAAGAAAACAAATAAACATGGGAAATTACATCACCTGGACGACTCTCCTTAATGGAAGAGAATTGATCATGAGTATCCTGAATTTGGAAATGAGTTGAGAAACCTTCTTCTTATGTTATCTACAGATGGAGTGAATCCTTTTGGTTTTCAAAATAGAACTCATAGTACATGGCATGTTATGTTGGTAAATTATAACTTGCCACCCCAGTTTTAAATGAAATAGAAATTAATCATGTTATCTATGCTTATATCCAGCCCAAAACAACCAGGTTACGATATTGATGTTTATTTGGATCATTTATTCAAGGACTTGAAGTTAGTGTGGGATTCAGGTGTTATGTTGTATGATGCTTATAAAAGTGAATACTTCACGTTGAGATTGATGTTGTATGGGATGATAAATTATTTTCATGCTTATGTGAATTTGTCAGGATATAGTATAAAAGGAACTCAAGGGTGTCCCATGTGAGAAGAAGATATAGAATCAATTAGGTTGAAACATTCATTGAAATCTGTGTTTCTAGGACATCGTAGATTTCTACCTTGTCGGCATAAGTACCGATCTAGGATGACATCATTCAATGGACATTTAGAACAATGCACAAAACTGTCTCCACTAATAGGTGATCAATTGTTTGAGAAAGTAAAATATGTGAACACTATTTTTGGTAAACAATATTCAAAAAACCTTATGAAAATAAGTTGGAAAAAGAGACTAGAATCTTTTGAATTACCATACTAGAATTGTCTATACATCATACAATTTCATGAAGTGATGCATGTGGAAAAAAAATGTACGTGATAGTGTTATCAGAACATTGCTAAATCCCCCTATCAAAACAATGGATGGAATTAAGGCATGGTTAGATATGTCTGGCATAGGAATATGAGAACAATTATCTCCCCTAAAGGGAGAAAATTGAATGATTCTTCCTCCACCTTCTTACACTCTTTCCAAGGAGGAGAGATATCAGTTTTGTAACTTCTTCAATGATGTAAAGGTTCAACAGGGGTATTCATCAAATATCACAAACATTGTTTCAATGAATGATTTGAAGTTAAAAGGTTGGAAATCACATGAATATCATTTTTTGATTCAATATTTAATTTCTATAGCGTTGTGTTGTATTTTTTTCAAGAATGTTCGTCATACATTAACAAAACATTGTTTCTTTTTCAAATCTATATGCATAAAAGTTTTAGACCCAACAGAATTTCTAGCTATGGAAATAGAAATTTTCATCATATTATGTGAATTAGAAATGTTCTTCCTGTCATAATTCTTTGATATGATGGTTCATTTGGTGAGAGAGATTTTACTTTGTGGTCTTGTTCACTATAGATAGATGTACCCCATTGAACATTATAAGATGATTTTGAAAGGGTATGTCAAAAATCGAAGTAATCCAAAGGCTTGTATTGTGGAGTAATATATTGTTGAGGAAGTCATTGAATTCTATACCAAATACTTGAATAATGATGAATTCATTGGTCACCTAAAATCTCATCACACTAGACGCATTGAGAGTGAGGGAATTTCTAGAAGAGATATTGTGACAATCAATATTATAGATCGAGAGAAGTCCCACCTTTATGTTTTACACAACAGTTGGGAGGTTGATCCATATATTGAAACCCACAAAGAAATTATAAGGTAGTTGAATCCATAAAGGCTGAAAAATGGATATCAAATAAATATAATCAATATCTTATAGGATGGTTTCGGGACCATATTTTTAAGGAGTTAATTGAAAATTTGAATTCAATTTCAGAATGACTTCGATGGCAAGATGCCAGACCAAGTGTGTATGTATTATCTTGAAATGGTTTTCAAATTAATTTTTATTCATTCTATACAGATGAACATGATGAAGATTGTACAATTTAAAATAGTGGAGTTACACTTGTGGCTGAAGCAATGCATGTTTCTGGTAGTAAGGAAAGAAATCCAATTTATGTGAATATGTCATACTTTGGAATTATCAAACAAATATGGGAGTTGGATTATAAGACATTGCAATTGCCCATTTTTCAATAAAAATGCGTTGATAACAACAATGGTGTTATAATAGATGATTTTGGATATGTGAATGTTTATTTTAGTAAATTAGGGTACAAGGAAGAAATGTTTATAATGGCATCATAAGCAGTACAATTATTTTTTGTTCCAGATCCCACAAACCAAAAGTGGTCAATTATTCTGTTATCGTCCAAAAATACTGAAGTGTCTGATGAAAATTCAGTTGAGGATGATCCTTTCAGTGGTACGTTGAAATCATTTCGCAGTGGTCCCAATGTAGATGATGTTTTTTTATATTATAGGAGACCACAATGAAAGGTCTTGGATAATCGATAGAGGTTTCAAATGCCATCAGCCTCTGAAAAAAAGAAAGAGAGTTCAACAAACAGGTTATTTTTTGTTTTTAATATATATCTTGTTATCTTGTGTTATTATATTATCATTACTCAATTAATGTAATCTAAATTAACTATTAAACCACTTTTGTAGATAATTACTTCTCCATGTTCTGGTTCTCCTAACCTCGAGGCTGAACAAATCTCTCAAGTTGTTGTAGCTGCTCATATTGCAGAGAAACAACAAGTTTCTGAACCTGTTGTTGCTCTTTGTGTTGAGGTCCCACAACCATAATCACATGTCTCATATTCACAACATGATATATATTTGTTCAGAAATGAGTTGGTCTTATACATGATAGAAGATTGTACACAAATAGCCTAAAGATCTGACTTGGGGACGTGTACAATTGGCGGCCATTTTTGAGAGGGGTTAAGGAGATCAAAAGACGAAACATTATTGTATGTAAATGTTCGTAAGAAAATTGTAATTGTTATTAAAAAACAACCTTTCTCTAATGAGTCATTTTTCCATTTTCACAAAACATACCAGCAACATGCAAGAATAATAAACCAGTTTTCTTTGGGCTTTGGATAATAAAAATGAGTAAAATATGCAAAACACTTTCACATCCAACCAAACACATTCAGATTGTGTTGATACATTAGGATAACGATTCTTCGGTCATGTGTGATTAGAACGAGTCAACCCTACCTCAATCTGAGGTACGGTGTGGCCGATATCACTCAATGTGACCCTCTTTTGTTTAAAATGGATAGAATTTTAAGTGAAAACAACAAATGACGTACGAATATCTGACCAAATGCATTCAGATTGTGTTGATAAATTTGGATAATGATCCATGGGTCATGTGTGACGTGTACGAGTCAACCCTTCCTCAATTCGAGGCACAGTGTGGCTGGTATCACTCAAAGTCTCTCTCTTTTGTTTAAAAATGACTAAATTTTAAGTGAAAACAACAAATGATGTAATTAAATCTGACAAAATGCATTAATATTGTGTTGATACATTATTATAATTATCCATGGGTCATGTGTGATGTGTACAAGTCAACCCCACCTCAATCTGAGGCATGGTGTGGCCGGTATCACTCAAAGTGTCCCTCTTTCACATAAAATGGACAGAATTTTAATTGAAAACAACAACTGGCCTATGGAAAACAGACCAAACGCATTAATATTGTGTTTATACTTTATTAGAACTATCCATGGGTCATTTGTGACGTGTAAGAGTTAACCCCTCCTCAATCTGAGGCATGGTGTGGCCGGTATCACTCAAAGTAACTCTCTTTTGTTAAAAATGGACATAATTTTAAGTGAAAAAAAACAACTGACGTACGGAAATCTGAAAAAATGAATTCGGATTATACTGAAACATTAGGATTATGTTCCATGGGTCATGTGTGATTTTTACGAGTCAACCCCGCCTCAATCTGAGGCATAGTGTGGCCGATATCACTCAAAGTGTCTCTCTTCTGTTTAAAATGGAGAGAATTTTACGTTGAAACACAAACTGACATATGGAAATCCTACCAAACGCATTAGGATTTAGTTAATACTTTTTTAGAATGATCCATGGGTCATGTGTGATGTTTATGAGTCAACCTCACCTCAATCTGAGGCATGGTGTGGTAGGTATCACTCAAAGTGTGTCTCTTTTGTTTAAAATGGACATAATTTTAATTGAAAACAACAACTGATGTATGGAAATATGACAAAACACATTAGAAGTGTGTTTATACTTTAGGATAATGATCCATGGGTAATTGTTGACATGTAAAATTAAACCCCTCCTCAATTCTAGGTACGGTGTCGCCAGTATCACTCAATGTGTCTCTCTTTTGTTTAAAATGGACAAAATTTTAAGTGAAAACAAAAACTGACGTATGTAAAACCCATCAAATTCCTTAGTATTGTGTCGATACTTTAGGATAACGATCCATGGGTTATTTGAGATGTGTACGATTCAACCCTGCCTCAATATGAGGCACAACGTGGACAATATCACTCAAAGTGTCTCTATTTTGTTTAAAATGGTCATAATTTTAAGTGAAAACAACTACTGACGTACAGAAATCTGAACATATGCTTTCAGATTATGTTGATACTTCCATAGGTCATGTGTGACGTGAACAAGTCAACCCCGCCCCAATCCGAGGCATGGTTTGGCCAGTTTCACTCATAGTTTCTCGCTTTTGTTTAAAATGGACAGAATTTTAAGTGAAAAAAAAACTGACGTATGGAAATCGGACCAAACACATTCGGATTTTGTTTATACTTTAATATAATGATCCATGGGTCATGTGTAATGTGTAAGAGTCAATATTGCTTCAATCTAAGGCACAGTGTGTCCAGTGTCACTCAAAGTGTTCTCTTTTGTTTAAAAATGACAAAATTTTAAGTGAAAACAACAACTGACATATCAAAATTAGAATAAATGCTTTCGGATTGTGTTGATACACTAGAATAATGATCCATAGGTCATGTGTGACATGTACGAGTCAACCCTACCCCAATATGATGCATGGTGTTGCTGGTATCACTCAAAGTGTCTCTTTTTTTACATGGATAAAATTTTAAGTAAAAACAACAACTGACGTAGGGAAAACCCCCTTCCTACCATACACACCAAAAGAATTAATTTTTTACTAAAGAAACACATACTATTTAAATAAAAATTATTCCAAAATCATTTTAAAAAAACTAATGATCTTAAAATCCATGAAATTCATTCCATTAAAACCATTAAAGCCCCCCACCCCTGGACACCACCCCACCCTCCCTGGACCCCACCCCCCCTAGACACCCACATGGATAGCCCTCCACCACCCTGGACAGCACCCCCCCACCCCCACCCCCCCCCCCACCCCCAAGATGTTCCCCCACCCCCATGACTCCCCCCACCCCTCCTAGACACCACCCCACCAACGGGACAACCCCCCACCCCCTAGACACCCCCATGGATAGCCACCACCACCCCCTTGGATAGCACCCCACCACCCTTGGACAGCCCCCTCAACCTCTGAGACCCCACCCCCACCCCCCTAAACACCACCCCATCCCCTGGACACCCCCACCCCAACCCCACCCCCATGGACACCCCCACCCCCAAGAAGGCCCCCCAACCCCCTGTACACCACCGTGAACAGCCCCCCCCCCCCCCCCTAGGACACCCCCATCCCCCCGGACACCCCCACCCCCTGTACACCCCCTTCTCCCTTGGACAGCCACCCCAAACCCCTGAACAGCCCCCAACCCTTGAATTTTGAATTGAATTCTTTATGTATTTAATTAACTTATGAATTATGTGTTAATGATGTATGGGTATACTTGTTGTATGGGTTATATGGGTAGACTTTTTTATGTGTATACTTGTTGTAATGTCCTTATGAATTATGTGTTAATTTTTTATGGGTATACTTTTTAATATGCTCGTTTTTTAGTGGTCTTGTTTGGGTGTCCTATTGTAGAATTTTATGTTACAGTAGGAAGGGCATTTATCAGTGATATTTTAGCACTGATAAAGGATCCCTTTATTAGTGTGTTTTTAGTACTGATAAAGGATACCTTTATCAGCTCTTTTTTAGTGTTGATAAAGGGAACCCCCCCCCCTATCAGCGTTGATCTTTACATCCCTTTTTCAGCGCTGTTAAATCCCGTTTTAAGTGATGATAAAGCCTATTTTTGTATTAATGTATGAAATGATTGAAAAGTATGGTTTCATTGATTTGTATTTATTGATGGGATAATGTTTCATTTCCTTATTTTATAACCCTTACTGAGCTTTTTATGTTTATCCAATGTTTTTTAAATGTTTTCCACAAAACTTAAAGATGAATAGGGTCAAGGATGGGATAAAGTAAAAGTCATGTTGTCTAAAACATAGAACTAGACATGTTTCTCTTTAAGATTTTTTGTTTAAAAAAATGGATACAGAGTAGTAGTGTCTACATGTAACTTTATAGTTGATATGTAATAGTTATGTACTAATTCTCAAAAACTCTAAACCTGAAAATATCCTCAATGTGAATTATTAATTTAATTAGATATTATGAAATGTTTTATGGCTGGGTCCTTATAGTTGGTATTAGAGGTTAGTTTATACAACTTTAGGGATTATGATTTTTCATTAAACACATGGTTAGTCCCTATGTGTATTATTTCAGTCAAATCCTTGTTTTATAAATTTTTTAGATCATGAAAAGTCAGTTACAAATGGAAGGAGGAGGATCTCAAACAAAATTCCTATCTCTTCCTGATAACATGCTTGCAATTATTATTGCCAAGCCATGTTCAAATGATTGTGAAGCTTTTTCAAGCATACAAGTCACTTGCAAACAGTTGTTTGAGATATCAAACACCTCGACTGTACCTCGATATCATCGTAGATCATGGGTTGTATTTAATCAAATCCTATTTTCTCAATATTCTCATATTTTCAAGAAAGGTAAATATTATCATGAAATTTTTAAATATTTTACATCATCATAGGATTTTGAAGCAAATTATGACTTTGAAAAAGGTGCTAAAAAAGAAGACCCATACACAGCATATTTATATTTTCTTTTACAATATAGTATCTCAGCACATACTTGTGGTATTTTAAAAGGACCATTGATTGAAAGTTTCAACTCAAACTCAGCTTTAATGTTTTATAAAAATCAAGTTTTATCAGATAATTTGAAATTATACGTCAAACATGATTATATTCCAAAACATTTTTTATCACCCATATGAACCAAGATGTACAAGGTGTATTTGGATGAAAGAAGAAAATGATTTTTAAGGATATCTTTATCATTGTTGCAATTTATGGACCTTCTACCTACGTGAACAAGATGATGATGAAACCATATGGATAGCATGATAATGGTATGACGTTCTTTTTATTGGGAATAGTTTTATTTTGTAATATGGAGGTAAAAAAATGACAATATAGAAGATGTTGAGGTCTTAATGTATTGGGATGAAAATGAAAGGTATAAAAACCTTTGAGGTTAAAACTTGTTAGGGTTATTTTCGAGTTTTATAAAAAGGATAACCCATAAGATTGGTGACATCCTATTGCATCCTAAAAGGCCATAGGAATCAATCCCACAACCGAATGACGACAAGGGTTCATTGCCTACCATTTTCCTATGTGAAGTCCCTAGTTAGTATGTCTAATTATTCTAAGTTAAATGATTTTATAGATAAATATTAGGTTGATTTTGGGAACATATGTTTTATCAAGTGGATATTCTTAATATTGGAAAATGATTTGGTGATTAAGTGATAAAGGTTATTTTAGAAGATGTTTCCTCTTTTCTAAACATTATATGCTTAGGGAAATTATAATACTATGGGATCTCATTTGTGGAATAATGGTTGAAATTTTATTTTAGAAGAATCTATGTTTTTGTTGTATACATATGAGGATTTGGTTTATTTATGGAAATAATTAACCTGTCATGGAGAATATGTGATTAGGTTAATTACTTTTTAGTATGAGACTTTAAGAGTAACTGATGTTATTTGGAGATAAATGTTAAGATTTATCTTGGAAGACTAGGTGATTAATTCCTTATGAGATTTGGTTTTCAATATTAGGTTTTATTACTATGAATAGTTTTATGGAAATTTGTTTATTGAATGGTCTTCGTTGAACTTTGGGTATTTGTTGAAAAAAATTGGTGATTAAGAGTAGTTTTTCTTTTTGTAAAAGATTATCCTTTTGGGAATTATCTGATCTTGTACTAACCATTTTGGTTTTATTCAGTGTCTAAAGACATGAGAAAAATATAGTTCATCTTTTGTGGATTATGTGATTCTCTAGAAGTTGATTATAGCACTTTCAATGTGAAAAAGTCATCTTGAATATTCATCGTTTGGTGAGAAGATGAGTTTGTGGTAGAAATCTAGTAAAGGATGAAAGTCTACATGAAAAGTATATATGTTTCCTTTTGTTTTTTTCTAGCTCTTAAATAAATTCCTCAACTTTATGAAAATTAACTTAAAACAAAAACATTGTCTGTTATCTTTTCTTACTAGGGAATCAAATTCCATTTAACCAATCACAAGTTTGATTTTCTAGAGCTTAACTTTCTCCTAAATGTGTTTTCTACCACTCTCCATCAAACATTGATGGTTTGTTACTCTTCCATATCCATGTTTTCCTACATGTAATCCAAGTATGGGATATCTTAGGTGACCTTTGTATTTATCTTTCTTTATTTTAAAGTAATATTTATATTGACTCTTTTTCAGATGTGGGACATTCAATGAAGTTTTCAAGACCAATTTTAAAATTGAGAGGACGTAATTCCAAAAAGGGGGGAAGTATGTAAAATCATAGGTAAATAAAGAATATAACATTTTCATATTTATTAAAAAAAATTAATTAAATATTAATTTTACATGAAATGCGATTCTATGTTCGAAGGCATTCCTGATATGCAACAATGGGTTTCTTTAAAATCTTATGTTGCACATAATGTTGAGACATACTGAAAAATAATAATATTATATAATTTTAAATAGTAGTTAACGCCTAGTCATTGTATTGGCAGGAATGGAAATAACTAACTAAAATATGAATATACAAGTTCGTTGAATGTTTTTACATTTATCTGATACATTTTAGAGGCTTAAAACAACACAGAATCTGATTTTAAGCATAAATACTCTAATATTCATTAAAAGGTTGATTTACCACCATTTGATGTCGTACCCACATTAAATCTAGTTTTGGTAACAATTACATGTTCTATGTGATGAAATAAAATTATTATTTAGAATTGTGACATCAAAATTTACATTTTCTAAATGTTTTGTATTTTTCTGATAAAATTCATTTTTGAATGAATAGTGAAAATAGTGTATTTTAAATTTAAAACTACCTTTTAATCTAAAATATTTATAAGGTTATATTATCATCTTATTGGTTTAAAAGTTAAATTAAATTATTTTTTTACTATTTAATCCAATTTTGGTCATTGGAAGTAATTTCACATTGAAATTGGACATAAATTAGTGTCAATATTTAGATAGTTATTATTTCTTAAAAACACTCTTTTTGTTTTGACGACAGGAATTAATTTTAAATTAATTTATACTACTTATGTATTTTGAATTTTTAAAATATGATTTAATATTTTTAATCAGTAGGTCCAAATTTTGTAAATATGTAACTTTTATTTTTATAAATTTTAAATAATTACCTCAGTAAATACTTTATTGACCATGGTTAATGGGTAAATCTGGTAAATAAGGGTAAATAAATATTTTATAATAATATTAAATTACATTAACATGTGACCTATTCCTATTGGTTGGTACATTTCTGAACATGTACATCCTTGGGTCAATTTTTGGACCCCATGCAGCCACTTGTGAGTGATAATGACACTTTAAATTAATTAATTTATAGTAAAGATAAGAAATGACACAAACATATATCTTTTAGTAAAAAAATTATTACATAGGGTTATATAAATTGTCTCTTAAACTATAAATATTTATTTTAAAGCTAAAAAGATTTCCTAAATCATGATATTTTTTTATAATTTTTAGACATCAAATAAATAAATTATTTATGACACAAAAATGATGTCGTGTTTACCTCATTAATGAATGATTTAAATGAATAATATTAAAAAGATTAAAACAACATCCAAAACCTATCCAATTCTTATTGTATGATATTATTTAGAACATGAGTCGCCTTATCATAGACTTTAATGAATTTTGGAATTTTATAAGCCTAAAATAATTATATAATAAAATAATATTTTCAAGCTTTCCTAAAGACCCCCTCTTCTCTTTTATTAAAATCCATCAATTCTAACCCATTCCTCGAACTTCTCAAGCCCAATGGATCATCCAAAATCTACCCAATTGATCTAAATACATCTCTATCCTCCTCCTAGAAGACTTACCCTAAGAATAAGACAATTCAAGTAAACCTTTTGAATCAAACCAAAGGGAGATACCTGATTTAAAGGTAACGTCTTCTCTTAAGATCTTTGGTTTTATTTTAATTCTCCAACCCCATAAACTTTTTTTATTCCTTTATTTTATAAAAACACCAATATTATAAATATAATATGTTGTTGTTATGATAATGATTTGAACTACACTTACACACACCTCCATCTAATAGGTAACGAACATAATGTTTCTGTGGACGGCGAACAACTGCCACACAAAACGATGATTGTTCAATATTTCCCTACCACCTATCATGGTGGCCATTATGATGGAACTGTATTTATATATGATATATATTATTTTTATGGTTTCTATATGATTCTTTTATTTTTATTTACAAACAAACCATTATGTTTTCCAATATTTGTAAACATGATAATTTCATTTGAGGAAGTGCAGACTACCGCCCCCTCAAAGTGATATGACTCGTTCATGCCATACATGGGATGTATAAAGGATGGAGTTAATGAAATTATAAAACATATTATACTGTAATTATAATATACCTATTTATAATTAAGTTTTTCATTCCATTATAATATGAAATATGAATGAAAGCAGCACTCATGCGTACATACAGCTTACCGTCTCCATGAATGGTGCATTTCATTTCTTATCTATAAATTTTATGTACTATAATAAATACACATATATAACGGATATATATATGATATATATGATATATAAATCATGAATATAATAATGGAGATAATTTTATTTCTACCACATGGACAATTCATTATTATAACATGTTTATTTTTAACTCAAGTTCTGAACATCGACAAAATGTCTGATATGAACTCAAATAATTAACTAATTGTTATACCAAGGTAATAATTGATATAAAAGGAAAAATAAACCTGAAAAATGGTTCTCAATTAAGTATAAATTATCTTTAGTTTTTTATTCTGGACATTAATGGACGATCGAGTCAAGTTGGACATGAGGTATATGATTTCTTATCTCACTTTTAATTTTGTGAGATTTCAATTTTTCGCTGCTTATTACTTGCTTTTGGTGTATTGTGTACATAAATTGGATATAAATTATCATTGTTCTCTTTATATTCATGTTATTCTATGATTTATTTGGTGTTTATTAACTTTAGTCATATGACCAGATTGATTACAACGTGGTAGTGGGTTTTTATCTCACTTTTTATTCCCGTGAGATTCATGCTATATTTGCCACTATTTCCTTTTGTGCCATATATTTACTTCCCATGATTTTATTCTTTGTGTAATATACCTTAATTTATGGTTATTTACATATTCATTGTATTATCCTTCTTTCATGGGGTGTATGTTTTATAATTTACCAAATTGATAAGGGAATGTTTCACCAACCTCTTTTTAAAAGACATTTTTTTGTTAGGTATTTAAATTTACATCTTCTTATGTTGGGATATGTTATTATATATACTTATTGTTATAAATTTTATGTTCAAGTGATGAGATACCATTTTTCTATCATCAACTCATTTTCTAAATTTTAAATTGACGCTATTAGGCTGTCAAATTCTTATAAGGGAACTTCTTATCCCCACTTCAATTCTTTGGGTTAAACATCTACTTATTGACTTTTTCGTTCTATGAATATGTTTTAATTACCTATTATTGTTTAAAAATTAATATAAAATCATATTAAGTGTATTTATATTTTTTACACATTATTATGTAATGGATTTACACTTAATCTAAGAATACAATTTTTATACGGGATTTTGTCTCAATTTACAATCCATTGAAACCTATTTATTGTTATACACAAGTTCACATTTATATGGTGTATATACTTATATTTTACTATTATATCATGAATATATATATTCTCATGATATTATAAGCTTTGATTGATGTTATTACTCAATTGTTTTTATTCAAGCATCTCTCATTTTGTTAAAAACTCTGTAACTAAAATATTGTTTTAAATTTTTTAAAGATTTATTCTTATAAATATTTCTCATTCATGTCCATGTTTTAAAAAGGATATTAAGGATGTATTTATATGGAAATTAATGTTCTAAAATTTTAATTTCTTTACAATCTTCAAAGTGATATGGGACACTTTGATTCAAAAATCTATTTATTAAATGTTTTAAATGGTTTTGAAAATGGTTTGATAAAGCATTGATTTTTTCAATATATTGAAATGATATTTTGTAATTGCAATGTGGAAATGTAATATTTCCATTATGATTGTTTTATTTGTTATGAATATGTCAGGGTTATTGGGAATTTTTCATGTATTGGGTGGTTCTGTGATAAACGTAGTGTGGGTGAGCCCAAGATAGCTCTCCAATGCATTGGGTAACATGACAGAGGTAAACGTTAATGTTTCTCCTAAGATATTTAGGTGATATACTGTGATGGATATTCCAAATTAATTCCTTACATATTTGTGATAGCTATAATGTATGTATGATATGGATTCCATAAGATATCTTTATTATTTATTATTTCTTTGTGTTATTCATAAATCTAATGATTTCATGAGGTATGTTATGATCGAAAATTATGGTTTCATTGATTTGTATTTATTGATGGGATAATGTTTCCTATCCTTATTTTATAACCCTTACTAAGCTTTTTATGATCATCCCATGTTTTTGAAATGTTTTCCATAGGTCTTAAAGATGAATAGGTTCCAGGATGGGATGAAGGAAAAGTCAAGTTGTCTAAAACATGGAACTAGGCATGTTACTTTTTAATAGTTTTTATTTTACGAAAAAAATTGGATATTGAGTAGTATTTTCTACATGTAATTTTCTTGTTCATATGTAATATTTGTGGACTAAGTATCTAAAACTATGAACCTGAAAAGGTCATCAAAGTGAATTATTCATTTAATTCAAGATTATGTAATGTTTTAAGGTCGGATCCTTATAAAAGAAAATCATTCGAAACAAAACATAATCAGATCACATGATCATAAAAAACACATAAATAAAAAACTATAGTGGAATGGATAAAACACACAAAATGTAGAATTTTTATAATCCTTTTATGTCAATGATATAAAAATAGAAAACTAGATGCCTGAAATAATCTCTATGTGACCTCAAGCTCATCGTCTATCATCCAAACCTTATGGATGCATATAAGATCCCAGAATTAAACCTAGACCTATAAAAAACACGACTTCAGTAATTTTTTCTTTCATGGTTAGGGTATAGGAATAAAATCTCCATATATAATCACCAAAGAGTCTGTGTGATTCACTTCTCCAGACATTTAAACATCTCCATATAATTATTTATTTAAAAATAAATACCTTTCTGAAAACATAATTTTTTGAAACAATTTTCCAAAATATAAATAAAAGTACAATACCTTCAAATTAATTTATTAATTATGAAAATATTCAATAAATATGGTAGATCACGGAACAAAGAATGAGTTAAAGTGAAATACCAAAAAATTATAAAATTAAAATAAAAAGAAAAATTTGGTAAAATGGTGGAATGAAGGAATGGAATGGAATTAGTGTGGAAATAAAAAAATGAATTATGAAACTATATATAAATAAAAGTACAGTGTTAGAAAGAAATTTATGTTTAGATATTTTTGGGAAATTCCTATAAATCCCCTAAGAAGATCATAAACATACTATGGTGGACTTATCAATAAACCTATCAATATGTTCCTAGTCTATAACCTCTATACTACTCTAACATGTCCCTACTAGTGTAGATACCCATGGATGATGTAAATATATAATAGGTGGACATATTTCATCTCACTAGTATTAGATAGTAATTTTCTCTCAACTTCTCACTAAGATTCATAATATCCCACAAAATTATTTGGTAAGAGGTGAGCTAGAATTTAAAATGAAATCACCCATATCCCATCACCTAATAACCCATTTTGGAAAACCTATAATATATACCTATATCATAAACAAAAACCATATCAACGCATAATTCTATAGCTCTCCAAAACACATAGGAATATGTGTATTGGTTAATTTATTTAAAAAACTATTTAATAAAGGTTCCAACCAGGCCTTGAGTTTAATACTAGATTTACCATTTTGAAAACATATCCTAAAAGAAACATCAAGACTAAAATATCTCATAACACATATTTTAATGGTTACAAAGGGGTATTTTTATAAAACTATAGAATTTTAATTGAAATCCATTTTTGGATACAATTTTTGTAACTAAACATTATTGATAAAACATTGAAGCCAATGGAAAAACCCCACTTAGAAACCATTTAATATATTAAATCATTGAAATATAATGGAAAAATATTACTAAATAATTATACAAACATCATAAACATGTATAACTAGTAAAAATGAAAATAACGATTCAAAATAGAAATTAAATTATTATAAGTTGAAGTCTTGAACAATAACCCCTAAAAACCAATAAATCTTCCATTTAAAATAAACCATAATTTAAAACTTATTTTAAATTAAAAACTTCTCCTTTCTAAAATTTTCAAAGATCACCCGTAAATAAATAATATATATAACATCAAACAAAAAAGGTTTTTTGGAAATATTAATTATAAATGGAATACTTATAAAAGAGGAAAATATGGAAGCATTTCCCATAACCATGTGTGGAGAAGATAAATCTCTTAAGTATGGAAGGAATTGTGCCCAAAGACCAATATGCACTCACTATCATCAAGAATAATAAAGATTTGGGTCAAAAAACAACTTATGGTATGAAAAACATGAGACCAAGGAAAATGAGGAAAATAAAATAAGATAGGATGAAATAGAAGAGTAGAAAAGTGAGTTATATGAAGAAAAACCCCAATATTCAGTGAATAAAATCAATAAAAATCCATTTGAAACGACATAGGGTGAACACCTAGGGCTCTCCTAGGTGTCTTGATCAAGTGTATAGGATAATAACTCAATTATGTCTAACTTTTGGAGGGGTAGATTAGAAATTTAATAAAATTATTTAAGTCATATAGTTTGTCTGAATAATTTTTAGAACTATGTGACCATGATGTTCACCTCACTAGACACATGTGGAGTGCTACATATTTTGGCCAAATTATTTGGGGAACCATTAGTAAACCATTAAAAATATATCTCTTAATAAAAAAAATCTGTATCATGGTTTTCTTGGTGGTTACTGCTAACTTGTGTCAACCATTCACACTACACTAAAACTCTAAAATTTAAAATTTTCATAGAAAATATACTTGAATGTCAAGGATAGAATATGAACAAATAAATTAAATTAATTGGGATAATGAAACTATAAGTGTGAAAATTATCCCTTAAATAACACTTTTTTCTTGGAAATCCATTGAATTCCAAATATGAAGGAAAAAAAAGAAAAATAATCTAATAGGTTATAGAGAGACATGTATAAACCTAATTTTTGAAATCCAAAACAAAATCAAAAAACCCTCTAATAAAAACTCCACCTTTAATTCACACTCACACCAAATTATCCAAATTAATAAATTATAAAATTATGACCCATAATGGGTTTCCCTTCCATTTAGAACTTCACCAACATGGTTGATTAACAGAGTGACCAAGATACACTTTATAGTATAACCAAATGTTTTAATAAAAGAGGGTTAAATAATAAGTCTAAACCGATATCACATTCTAAATTCCTTAAAAACACTTACTCTTCAGATGGTCATAAAATAGTAACCATCACAAAATAAAATATAGATATAAAAACTAACAATGATAAAATAATATGAAGAACAATATGTGGGGGAAATAAATAAATTAAGATTATAATAGGAAACACTATCAGGATTCTGATGTTGGAAATGATTTCATCACTAAGATATAATTCTACTTATAAAACTTATCGATGTGTCCCAATTGACCACATTTGTGATTGGAATTTAGAACACCTTAGTGATAGGGCCTATAATTATTGAATTGAACACACTAAAATCACACAGGGGATCCCTTCCTATCATAGGAAAGAATAGTGGAAGAAGAATAATATCCTCCCTAAATAGGTTCCATGTACTTCTACTCTCCACCAGATGGGTAACCATTATCATCTTAGAAGAAGATAGGTAAACCACCCATCATGGGTTCCCCTTGATAAACTAACTCTATTTGATAAGATTCATCCACTATGTCATTAAATAGGATGATCTCGGAAGAAAGAACTCAAGCACTGAGGACAGTGAGAAGACCCTACATGAAAATTTTAGACTTCAAGGAATCACTCTACATAATCTTTGAATAATATAAGACTAGATAACTGAAATAGTCGATGTACTCTTTCACTGTTCATTAACCCTTTTGAAGAATCGCGCAATATTCCACCAACACCACCTTGACCACCGTAGTGAGAAACCACAAAATAAATGTGGTCATATGAATAAATCCAATTTCATTCCATTTACCTACTCCTGTGGAACCTTTACATTCCATTTTTCCTAGCATGGAACCTCAAACAAACCCATGACATCTGTCACCCTCAAGACTATTGGAATTACCATAGATTTAAAGATCTTATTGACCTTTTCAATACAGTCCACAACTGCTTAAGGATCTCAATTTCCAAGAAATATGGGAAACACCAAAGAGAATTGTGACTCCACCGGTCCATTATGAGTCTCGGTAGATTGGATATCTAATAAAGTCACACTAAAACCCTAATGATTCTTTAGAACAATTCTAAAAGGAGTACAAAAAATGTTAAGAAAAACATAAAATTTATTTAATTACAAATTAAATTCAAACCTTAACCAATATAAAAAAATATCAATTCAGCATAACATTCTATAAAAAATAAACAAATAACAACTATTACCAAAAAGAACTCAACATAAAACAAAATTTAAAATATTATCAATTTAAAATTATTTCAAAATGCCACACTTTAGTTTTTATTTTTTAAAACACAATTGAAAACATTTTGAAACACTATTTTTTAATTGAAAATATTTAAAAATTTATAAATCAGAAATTCTATTTTAATTGGGTTTAGAAAATGTCATATAAACCATAACCAAATCTCACTTTTCATCTATGAAAATATGAGGCACCAACCATGAATTTAACCCTTTTTAGACCCATGTTTCAATCATGAAATCTCATCAAAATCACTGATTTAACAAAAATATACCTTGAAATTTTCTATTAAATAATTCTAATTAACATCTACATAAAAAAAATAAAAATATGGATCCAATATATCCTAACATACAGATTAAAATGGATGTTAGTGGTTGTTCTTGGTTTGGTTGTATGATTAGGTAGACTAGGCACCAACCATGAATTTAACACTAGTGGCCAAATAGAACCAACAACATCGGATCTTTGAGGATTTATAGATTGGGAAAGGTAAACACGTGCCTTATTTTTCCTTACTTTTGACCCTAAAAACATGAAAACCCACTAAATCAAAATGAAATTATTTTATAATCACAAACAACACTAACTCAAATTAATAAGGGCATAAATAAACTAAGAAAACTCAAAATTTAAGACTCAAAACTCCACATCACATAGAAATTCATGGCTCAAATTGAGAAAGAGAAAGGTCGACTCTTCCCACTCCTAAAATAAAATACCAAAATTATTGAATCTTGTTTATTATACACACCCAAAAAATAGGGGTTCTCTGATACAATATTTTCATTAACCACCCTAGGAAACCCTTAAATATAGTTTTCGAGTTAACCTATGACATAACCTGAGGTGTTTTCTTGGTCACCCTAGTCTAGAAATAAGTTTAATGTAATTTATATAAAAACACATGGAATGATTTCACATAGTAAATAAGAAGATATACGACACTTCTTCCTAAAATATAGGAGTAACCACACCATGTGTCATAGAACTATGTCCATAGTAAATAAGAATACATTGAATAGAAACATGCCAAAAATGTTGTAAAAATGAAATAATCATGAAACTTAGTATAAATATAAATCAAAATTGAAACTGAGACAACACCCAAAATACAAAAGACCATTGTGAATTATGCGAAAACTATACAAAAATAAAACCTAATAATCAACATGTTCTCCATGTGACCTCAAGGCTATTTTCAATCATCAAAACCCACCCACTTTGTGGGTGATCCCAAAACTGATCCTAAACATGAGAAAAAAATTTGAGTCTATCAACATTGAGTGGTATAGTTTAGGAGTGGGCATAACATATTAGTGGATAATCACATAAGAGTCCATGTGATTCCCTTCTCTAGATATAATAAAAATTATAATTTTAAATACAATATTAAGAATAATTTTTTCCCATTATTTTAGAAAAATCAATCTATAATTTCCTTAAAATGAAATTAAAATGAAATTAAGTTTAATTTTAAATAAAATCATTGTCTTTCCTTTTTTAAAGATAAATCTATTTTTGATAATATAATTTTCCAAGACTACAATTAATGTATAAAACCATAAAATATATAGTTAAATACACTGATATGTCTAACAAGAAATTATTGCAAGTAAACAATAATGAAATAAACTTAAACATTAAAACATTATAAAAGATAAACAATATATAAATTTAGAGTGTATAATAAAATAAATAAAATTAAGATAAGATTTAATAAGACAAAATAAATTAGTTGCAACATTTTATATAAATATAGGTATAGAGTTAAAATGTAATGAGTGTTTAGATATGCATTTTAAATTCCCAGACACCTTACGAGATTATTGTAGATGTACATGGGTGGAATCATATAGTGTATTATCAATGCACTCTCAGACTATAACCTCTCATATGATCTAACCATGTCTTACCAGAGGTATTTTCCTGTGGACTGGGTACATCTATACCAGGGGGATATATTCCATCTCAACATGAATAGATAGTAATCATCTCTAAACCTATTAATAAAATTCCTTAGATCCAAAAATAATTAAGTGGCTCAAGGTCATGTAATATTTATAGAGAAATCACCATTATCCCACATCCTAAAACCACCTTAATCAAGCCCTATAAAATTTAAATATATCAAATCATATACCATATGAATTAATAATTAAAGTATTCTATAAACACATGGTCATGGATAATGGGTGAATTGTATTTATGAAAAAAATAATGAAGGTGTTAACCAAGAATTGTGTTCAAATTGATAATTATCATTTTCAATTAATGTATTTAAAATAGTTACAAAACCAACATCTCTTATGATACATATTTTTAAAGTTACAAAGGAATATTTTTATCTAACTATTGAATTTCACGTGAAATCCATTTATGGGAACTATTTTTCATGACATATATTTTTTAGAACACTCTGAATACAAGGGATAAACCCCACATTAATACCATTAGAGTTAATAAACCATGGAAAACATATTGGTACAACATTTCGAAGCACATATAAAAACATAATAAATATTTATAATAGGTAAATATTGTAATAAAAATTCCAGACAACATTAAATTATAATAAGGTGAAATTTCAAGATATAACCCCTTGAAAAAAATCTATGTAAAATAAATTAGATTATAAAAACTCATTGAAATAAGCATTATATTTGTTATAAAACCTTCCTATAAAATCCATATAAACATAAACTATAAATCTTTTAAAAAATATTTGTAGAAGTATAAAGAACATTGATAATTATAGGTAAAGATAAATGCATGGAACTCCTACCTTAACTGTGTATGGATGCAATGAGTCTCTTGATTATAGAACGAACTATGAATTAAGACAACTCCATACCCTATCATAAAGAATTAAAGTGATTTAGTTCATAACCCCACCCTGAAGTTTAGGAAAATGAGACCTAGAAAAATTATGAAATTAAATTAAGAGAGGAATGAATATGAGATGATAAAAAGCCTTGCCTCAATAAGAACATGAATAATTTGGGAATAAAATCCCTCAAAATATAAGGGTGGTCGCAAATATTGTTCACATAGGGTTCCCACAAGTTTCTCGATCGAGGGGAGACGACTAGAGTATTATGGGTCTTACTTTTGTGAGGGTTAGATTAGAAATTTTAACTTTTGAGAAAATTGGGTAAGTCAAATGGTTTAGCCGCACAATTTAAAAAACTATGCACTAATCGTGACCCCCTCAATGGAGACACCTATATATAATCACAATTTTCCACATGGTTTTGGTAAACCATGTGCCAAATATGAAAAATAGTTTTTTAAAAGACAATAGTCATTCACATGGGTAGATTCTTGTTAACTACAAATCTTTCACCAATTATGCCCCTAAACTAAAACACAAAAACTGATATTTTTTAAATTAATTAATCATGGAATTCAAGGAAAGGTATATAAAAAATAATTAATTAATAAGGAAACTAATGTTTGATATGTGAAATGTTTCTCAACTGGATCAGAGTACCAATCTCTAATATAGTGTATCTCACTTCATCCTACATATAGAAATGAGGGAAATACATACCATCACTATTTTCATTACTTCAATCTGGAAAAATTAAGAGGCTTGCTTTTACCATAACAATATTGTGGCTTCTAACTTCTAATTCGAAAATGTCACAACCTTATCACCCTCACATAATATCCATTAATAAATAGGTGAGAAAAATTTTATATTTTAAAATCCTCACAATAATAGTATTTAGATGAAAGATTAATTCCTTTTATTACACCACTCTATTAATTGTAATTTATTGGCTAATAATTTTTGAAATAGTGAAAGAATATTTCTCTATAATATCCTCAAACCATAGGCATGTCTCATAATAATTATTCTCATGTTGAGCGTACATCAATTTCTAAAAATATGACATAGTGAAAAGTCCATATCCATATGCTAAAATACATATTGATCTATATCATCTATGATTTGGATTTCATACTAAATCCTGTTATGTTCATCATTCATATTTTATTTCACCATCCTTGGATGAGATGAAGATTTATAGAAATTGATCCAAAGGAGTACATATTAGAGGAAATTAATATATTTACCAAACTAGTTTTCAATCAAAAATTATATCTCTCCATATCCAATAATACAATGAGATTGTTCATTAAGGATGGGTATATGGGATTTCAAACAGCTCCATATGTGAGAAGATCTGTCACACTACTGAATTTTGAATGGGTCCATATACCATTACTTTTCCATCAATATCTCCAATAACTTATTTACTTTAATAATTTGTCAAGTCAGTTTTTCCAAGTGATAGTATATATTTTCCTCCATGTCCCTTGGGCTATTGCCTTAATCCTTAATGGGTTTTTCCATATGATACTCTTTGTCCCCCTGATACCTTCATACTTTATGTGAATCCATGGAAAAACCATTCATGATAATCTAAAATATTCGGAACCAAAACCTTAGGATCATACAACACTTAAATAACATGCATGGGAATAGATGATAGGATGTTTTCTAGAAACATTATCCTGCCACCAATATAATTAAATTTTCTATTATAATTGTTAATACATAAAATGATTCAGTTCAATGGCCCCAAAAATTGATTAATATGAACTCAATGTGTTCCTCTAAGTATTCCATAGGAAACCCCTTCTATCCGCACATAACCTCCAATAAATATTTTTTTCTCTCCTAGTGGAATAGTTTTTATAAATATAAATTATTCACCTACCTTGGTTGAAATGTTTCCGACTCCACTTTCTATATTCATCCTTGACCTTTTTGAATCCAAGTATGGATCTATCTTTTACATTGATTAAAAAGATTATATCTTCAATAGAAATATTTGAAATATTCTATTACAACCATTCTTATCTCTGAAGAGAGATATAACTCACATGTAGGATTTCTTCTTATATAAAATTTTTAAGAATATATAATTTGTCATGAACCAATCCATATATCCATGTGACCCAATAGTCGACCAAGTTAGTGGTATAGTTCAAAAGGGTGTTCTGGATCCCCATGGGCTGGCAACTAGTTTCTGGGTATCAACAATAATATTTTTGAATGATTTTAACCATTTAGATAAGCATAAATGACAAAAAATAATGGAAAACATATTAATCAATAATAATAAAAAAATGAGTTACAAAAATTTACAGATTTATATTTTTATAAATTAACCAAAATCAATCATAAAAAATAGAAAGGAAAACACACAAAATAATAACAGAAGAACCTCCATGTGACAATAGGGACATCTCCCTAAAGCCACCACCACTAACACCTGCAACGTAGATCACTAGAAACCCAATCCCCCATCATCATTATGACACATCTTGCCTTTACCAGGGTCATACATACCAATTTCTAAATACACCCAAGGGTTTATGTGGGTTGTGAGACAAAACATGGTAGGATGCCACCTAAAAGAAAGGATTCAAAGCTATAACATTATAAGAAAAAATAACATGAACTTTCATTCCAAACTTTATAAACATTTAAGAAATAATTTTAAGGAAGATAATTTTAAATGAACCATTTTAAGAAATACCCTTTTATATGAAACACTTCAAGGAAAACCATTTGAAAACAAACATTATTAAAAATAAAATAAACCCAAGGTCCACTATATGCTAACGGATGGCACCACATCATATAAATCTCATGTCAAATTTGAGCACAATTGGTTAATCCCTAAGGGAAACCTAGCTCGAGTGAGACACTAGAACCACATGCCTCTATGAAAGGTGGTATATTAACCACAACATCATCATTCTGATGCACAAGCTACTAGGAGGGGAAAACTAATGGTTTTAGTGGTCACCAATCATCATAATTTAGTTAGTGCTGTAATCTTCAGATCATCTAAGTGAAACCATGATTTTAATTTCTATATCACTAACATAAAATATATAGCCCTCCCAAAAAATTACACTAGATTTACTTTGTGCTCAAATTCTTATTTCACATTCCACACAATTCACCCTTTTCCCAAAAACATGAAAAGAATTATAAAAAGGCCAGGAAGTCACTATTTTTCAAAACCAACCCACTTTCCATATTACACACACCAAAATAACATTACAATACATTTACCACCACTTATGAAATTCATAAATCCACATTAGAAAAGCACAAGAAAAGGAAATAATTGATCAAATAGTTCTATTGGACAAGCCACTTTCAAATACACACATATGACAATTTCATTTTTAACACATGCTACCAATCATTTAATAAATTTAAAATTCATACCAAAAGTGAAAAATAAGGAACCAAATATGAAACAACTCTAATTTATTTTAGAAAAAATCATTCTCACCTTTAAATACCATTGAAATCCCACTTAGCACTTTCTACAAAATCATAAAACCCTTTTTTAATAAAACCTCAAAATAAGACATACACAAACATAACATTTCCCTTTATAAAATCTAAATTCATCATGAACTCATTCCAAAACACTTAAAAAATAAATTTATCACCAAAAAATTCTACCATAGTACATGTTTAAATACACAAACAAGTATATTAAAATCATCCAAAAACTTTAGGGCATGGGACCACCCACCTCGCACTATGAAACATCCAAAAATTAGTGTGAAACCACAACCACACCACCAGCTGAAACTAACAAGGAAAGATTTAATGACAACCATAATGATCTCACTCAACAAGAGAAGAGAAACCCCTCCCTATGTTATATAACCTACTAGAAATTTGGAACTCAATAGGGGAGGAGGAGAAACCCAAAAGAGAGGGATAAATCAATGGTGAAACAACTTACTTGATAATTCTATGAAGAATCAGGTCCAAGACCACATAAGAATTGAGGTAAAAGGGGCCTAAAAAATCATGGAGGAAGCTCCCACTGTTTTAAATCCTAAAAGGGGTAGAATGGGTGTATAATATAGTTAAATCTTAAGAGGATACAAATGTCATTTTGGTAATTTTAATGACCTAGAAAATACACCTAGTTTTCTGAAACTGTTTTCTAAACCTTGTGGCAACTGTGTGGCTACCGTTCACCCCTAACTATGTAAGATCCACATACCACTCCATTTGAAAAACCATGAACTAACTGTGAATTATCCATTATCCAAAAATACCCAAATGAATGCATGTATTCCAGGGAAGGGTGAAGAGTTTTCCTTAACAATGCGCCAACAATGGGCCACCTTCTATCTAACCCAAATTATCCATTTTTAATCAAAAAACAAGGGGGAAACCAATGTATAAGCACTACACTCGAAATAAACAAAGTAAATGCCTCAAAATTCAAATACTTCACACCCAAAAAATTGATATAAAGATCGAGATCCAGAAGTGAACTGGGACTACTGACAAAGAAAAAACTCTCGGTCCAAAAATTCTCTACAGCATAAGTCTTTATGCCCCTAGACATCCATTACAAGGATTGATCTGAAAACAAAAAATAGAAATCCTCCACAACACAATAAAATACCCAATAAAACTAAAATAAGGAAGAATAAATAACACCATGAATCGAAACCATGATTCATATGATTTAACTTGGGAGGATAGAGTGGACTTCCCACCACATTCCTTCTCCTCCAAAAAATACAAAAAAACTCCAGTTTATCCGTTAAAATAAAATCGCTTTTCACAACTGCATAATCCAACCTCTCAACCTAAGATAACTTTATACACTACTAAATGAAACTCATAACCCATACCTAAAATGAAAATAAACCCAAACCAATTATCTAAGATCATTAAAAAATGCAACACAAAAATTTTTATATCTGAATTCCAACAAGACCATTAGGCGTGCTCCAACAGCCCCTCATTTACTCAAAAGGGATACTCATAGAAAAATCACCAAATGAAATTTCTCAACACCATGAAACCCCAATGACTGAAATAAATTATTGAAATAGGAGTTCTAAATAGAATCCCCACCATAAAGACCAACTAACACTAACTAACACTAGAAGAGACCACACTAATACCATAAGTGGGTCCCCCCACCATTTTAAAACTTTATCTAGTTTCCAACACAACATCACCAATAATGGGCCACATTAGAAAACATTCCACACTAAACAATAAGGATAGAACAATAAACCAGTTTCATTTTCCATTTCCCAACAAACCACCCTCCATATAGGTTTAGATGAAAGAATCTCCAAACCAATAATAAATCACAACACAACCTACCTTTCCCATGGGATATGTCCATCTCTATATGATCAGAAACAAAAACTAAAGCATATTCATAATGGTGACCACACAAGGACAACCAGAGAAATATTAACATCAAGAAATGAATTGCCACTGAAATTTCAATGATATAGGGCCACCACACCTCCTTATACAAAAGGAGGACTTTTCAAATAACAGTGATCACAACCATAAAATGAGGTCTCCACACCCTTTTCCACAAAAATGACCTTTCAAGGCAAAGAAGATACAACAGATAATCTTAGATAGTATCCATTTTCCACACTAAAGTCTAAAATTAGACCAAGGTCCCTCAAAACATACGAAATTATTGATTAAATGTGAGATTCACTCCGGGGCATATGGTTGGAGCCCTAATTTTTGAAGCATCTCCTGCCTCACTGTTAGGAGCTAAAGATACCCTGTTGAAACTCTTTCTTTTGGGGCCAAAATCAACCACATGGAAATCTGAATTGAATATATTGAACATAAAACATCATGGAATTCAATTTTCCTCAACAAGGAACTCCATTATGACACTTTTACCATGACATAGACTTAAAATATTCACATGAACTATCCAATTTCTCCCAAAACAAAAAAAAAAGAGTGAAACAAGATGCCTATGGAAACACACCTCTATTTAAAAAGGAAAAAATTCTCGGATTTCTAAAGGAAAACATACATCCATTAAATTAAGATATCTCATAATATTCCACAACATCTTCTTTTGAATTTTAAAATGAGAAACCAAATAACACAATGGGACACGGTAACACCTTATGACTAGACTCACCACACTAATGGAACAGCTTGATCATATACCATAAAGGAGAGATGATTAAATATAGAGAGGCCTTTTTAATCTTGAAAACAATACCAGTAGATTCAAGATGATTCCCTATCTCTTTTAATGGAACTCCCTTCACCACTTCTAGAGACCAAAAGGAAAATCGACCGCCTCTAGAACTTGTGATTAACATAGTATGAACATTGACTACCTACCCCACCACATTGGAAAAATAGGTAAAATATAACTCTAGTCCCATCATGTATAATGGTGGAAAAACTTTAATGACTTAGGAAAAACAATAAAACTAAAGTTTATTCCATCTTCTGCATCCACTCTTCTGCTTCGAGAGGATCTATGTACACCTGAAAAGAGGGGAGCAATTAACTTCCAGAACTTGAGATGAGTATTAATGGGTCAATCAACTGGAGGTTCTGTCAATGGTGAACTACCTGTGTTCGTACTTTGAATATCTGTCAAATATTTGTGGGGTCATGTACTATACAATAAAGAAAACCATGGAACCATTCAAACTAGTCCAATGACCAAAAACCATTACAAAAAAACACCTAATACACAAAGGGGACCAAATCAAAGGCTACCCAAAACATTTATCGAAATAACCCACTAACCACTATCTCAAAACCAACTCATCAAAAAAAACTTGAACTTAAAACACCATTTAAACAAAAGGGTTTTCAAACTCAAAATAACTCACAAGAAATGTTCCCAAATCATAATGAGACACATCACACAACTACTGGTTATCAAAACACCAAACCTTTTCTTAATATAATTTTTTATAAAGAATTCATGCTTGGTGGGTTGCGCACTCAACAATGGTATTTCATGGATCCCCACACATTCATATCCTCATGCTAAACCGGGAACCCATCTCCTCATATCATTATCCACCCACACATCCACACGTATCAATACATGTGATCACTCATGGGAATAAAAAAGGTCAAAAAAACCGTCACATTTCAAAATTCATAAAACAATTTAAAATATCACTCATTACCAAGTCCAAAATCACATTAAAATCCCACACATTAAATCATTTTCTCTTTTTATAAAAATAAAATCCTATAAATTTCATTCAAAATTGTAATTCATTCCACCCCAAAATATTTTTAGTAGCATAGAAAATCTCATTTCATTAATAATCACTCAATTTAAATAAATTTATTATAATTTAATATTGGTTTAAAAACCTACTTCAAAATAAATTACAATTTTTTCTAACACATAATTTTGATAAACATCGTATTTCAATTATGAAAATAAAATATCGGTAAACTCAGCCTCATTTTACCCCAAATACCAATTTATAAAAATCCACCTCTCTAAACATTCCTTCAAAATGATTCTGAAAATCCATTTTCCACCTTCCCCTTAAAAAAGAACCACCATTTAAAATCAAATTTTTCACAATTTTGTAGCGTAAGTTTTACAAAAAAAATAAGAATAAAGAAATAAAAAAAGAAACTCACAAAGGGAAACTAGGGTTGTTGGAAAATGTGGTTATATGGTCGGTAGACATAGGCTATTCATTCCACCTTCATAGGGAGTCTTATTTGACTATGTCCTCATATCCACATGCATTTTCATATCCTCTGATTTCATTGAGATAAATATCCCAACTCCCTTTTCATGTCCCAAGAAACAACAAACCACAAGAATAAAATGACACAAATAAAACCTGGATTCCCATGGTAACTCAAGTCCCGTAATGAGGTGTGTTATCTAGGCACCCCATTCACAACCCAAACCTCATGTTATGAAAATCCTAACCCCATTATATCCTAAAACCTTAGTAAATAACATGTACAAAAAGATTATGACCTTCCTTAATGCCATTGTTTCACTAACTAAGTTGGAGTTCGATCTAACCCGACACCTGACCCAATCCATGGCACGACCCGAAGGGAATTCCAGATCCACACAGTCTAGAAACTAGTGCCGGGAAATCAACAATAAGATTTGGAAAAATATGTCACCCATTTATATAAGAAACAATGGCCAACAATAACATAAAACTCAATAATAAATAATTATAACCAACTGAGGTACAAGAATTTTTAGCTTCAGAGTTTTAAATATTAACCAAAACAAAGAGTACAACATCAGAAAGGAAACCACACAAAAAATAACCCAAGAACCTTGAAACAAAAATAGGTACATATCCCTTAAGATAAAACCTATAACAAGGATCATTATCAACCCAATCCACTATCATCCTCACGACATATATTTATTTTACCTAGGTAATAAAAATAAATTCTACATACACTCAACGGTGTATGTGGGGTATGAGAAAATCCCGATAGGATTCCTCCTGAAAGAAAGGATTCCATTATAAAACTTAAGTTGAAAAGTTAACATGAACTTTCATAGAATTAAAATAAAACATTTTAAGATATCCTTTTATGGAAAATCATTATCAAGGAATTATTTTCACAAATACACTTTTAGAGAAAACACTTCAGGTAAAACAATTTTTCAAAAAAAATAAAACTAAAATGAACTCAAGTTCCACCATATTCTAATGGATTTTACCACATCACATAAGTATGATATCACATTAGAGCACCATGTGTAAATACCTAATGTTAATCTAGCTCTAGTAACACACTAGAACATCATACCTCGGTGAAAGGTGGTATAACAACAAAAACCATAATCTTTATCATGAACAAGACACTAGGAGGGGAAACCCCATGTTTCTAGTGGTATCTAATACTCATAATTGAGTTTGTGTTGAAATCATAAATCCATCAAAGAGAAACTAGGAAATTCCACTTCCATATACCTAGCATACTCGATCTAATAATCCCACCATGATACACGAGATTCGCTTTGTTCTCAAATTCCCATTTTACATGTCACACAAGACACCCTTTTCACATACACAAGACAAGCATTATAAAGACACCAAGAACTCAAAATTTTCCATAAACTAAACCACATTTTATTTTACACACACCAAAACCACTTTCAAATACATTTACTACTACTTATTCATTCCATAAATCACCATTGGAAAAACACAAGAAAAGAACACAATTGATCACCAATTCCATGGGCCAAGACCCTTTCAAATCCACACATAAACCATGTTTATTTTTAAAACATGCTTCCCAATTTTTTAGAAAACTAAAATTCCTACCAAAGTTTCACAAAAAGTAATCAAATATAAAAAAAAATCTCATTTCATTTATAAAAATTATTTTCACATTTAAATCACTTTGAAATCCAATTTAGCACTTTCCACACAAATCACAAAACCCTTTTTTTAAAAACATCATAATAATAAATACACAAATATAACATTTACCATTAAAAATCCACTTTCATCATGAAAACATGCCAAAAATCATCACAAATATATTTCAAACCACCCAATTCAACAATAGAACATGTTTAAATATACAAACAAGAATATTAAAATCATTTAAAAATGTAAGGGCATGGAACCACGATCCTCACACATGGAAACATCTGGAAATTTATTTAAAACCGCAACTACACCACCATAGGACCTTGAAATGGAAATATTAAACAACAACCATCAATATCTCACTTGAAAAGATAATAATAAACCCTCCCTAGGTTATAAAATCCGCTGGAAATTAGGGACTCAAGAGGTGAGGAAATGAAACTCTAAAGAGAGGGATAAATCAAGGGAGAAACCACTTATAGGAAGATTCCATGAATAATCTGGGGAAAACCCACACAAGGATTTAGGTATAAAGGTCCTAGGAAATCTTTGAGGGATCTCTCGTGGTGGCAAATCCCGAATGGATCGTAATGGCGGCGGTTTAGGGTTAAATCCCATGGGGACACAATGGCTATTTTCATATTTCAATGACCTGGATAGCATGCACAGTTTTCCCACACCATTTTATAAATCGAATAGAAACCAAGCTTCCCTTATTGTCTAAGAGTCATAGGCCTCATAGTTATCCTTCATAGTTGGACAAACCATGCACTAACCATGTGTTAAACACCATCTAAAAACACACAAATGGTCATACGGTTTCTTAGGATTGGCATAAGATTTTCCCTAATCGTACACCATTTGATGTTTCACACAAGTTCTCTATTTTTCATCAAAACTCAAGGGGTAAACCTAAGGATATGTACTATAATATAAATAAATTAATGAAATTACCCAAATTTAAAACAATTCACACCTAGATCTTGATAGAAATATCATGATCCATAATTGAACCGGGACAAATAAAGGAGAAAAATAAATTGGGTGTAACATTACTCCACTAAAACCTATCATAAGATTTATATATATCCACTATTATCATGCCATTTGAAATAAAAATATTTCTATTGAGATATCCAATTATTTCATAATCCAACAAAATTTCCCCATACATGATCATATCTTTGATAAACTAATTCCACTCATATTATATTAATTTATTTATCAACTCTAAAATATTGGTCTTAGTAATACTATTAATTAATTTTTATGAATATTTTCACTTTTAGATGGGTATATATAAGTTTAACAAACTTGGTTTATTAACCTTAGTAATGAGGACTATTGTAGATGCAATGGTTACCCTCAGAATAACCCCCCCCCCCCCCCCAAGAATACTTTAATTTCATTAATTAGGTTAAATTTCAAAATATCCCATGAATAGGTATATAAGTATATTGGGAATCCATTATGTCGAGGTGTACTAACTAGACATAGTTGTTTGACTACATTCTTAACCTCTTCCAAACCTAAAACACTTTATATGAGTTTGTTATCTCTTCCATAAAAATCCCTTAGAATGATGTTGAAAAGATGTTCCACAATTTCTTAACTTAGATAACTGAGTTATTTTTATTTCCTCTCATCATCCAATAGCTCCTTTAAATTTTTTATAATTTTGGTTCCCTCCTACTCTATTTCACTGGTGAATGATCCATTTTTTATCTACAGATTCATATTTTTAGTATATTTCATTTCCTTAAAACATGGTGGAAAAAAATTTCTCCTTCCCTAAGATGGGGCTCCTTGGATATCTCCAAAAAAAATCTATGAATTAAAATAGTATATTCTAGAATTTCATTTAGTATGATCCTAAGTCTATGAAAACCCATTATCCCATCCTACCATAAAATTGGAATTTATTATATTTATTGTTGACATAAGAGTTTATAAACTTGTGTGTTCACAAGGAAATTAACTTCTATATTTCATCATATTGACATTTAATCCTTTAATTTTACCATAAAGGGTGTCCCATGCCTTCCCTTGAATAGTTTTAGTCCATGAATCAAGTACTGTACACAAAAAAATTGTTTCTGAATCCAAATTTTATAAAAGAAGAATAACCCACTGCTTCTATCATTTTTTCAATTTAATTACAACTGATAATGAAATCAAAGATGAGTGATCCATGTGCATAACACTAAATTAAAAATAGTCATAAATACCATTAATGTTGTAAAATAGTATGAATATATGGCTCCAATTATGATTCGATCCCATATTATTGTTTGACCATGGGAATCTATCCCTACAGAAGCCCATGTATATTAAGATTTAGTGAGAAGAGAATTATTTTATGTCTTATATTTCCTTTCTTGAGTAGACACATCTCCACCTTTTTTAAAGGAGTCTATTATAGTGTTTAATTCCCCATATAAACAAATCTAGTTGTCTAAAATTGATATTATAAAGATATTTTTATAGTTCATTCATTGGATAACTGTCACATTTATCGTAAATAATAAAAATATAAATAATTCATTTTTATATCCAACCATGATCATAATGTGTTAATGTAAAGATTAAACCTTATATACAATTATATAAGGCTTAAAAAATAAAAATATTATTTTTCATAATTATTTTATACATTATTGCCTTAAATTCATTCTTAGAAACAATAGCTTGGATCTGGTCTAAATTATGTTTCAGTTTTAAAATTGAAATCAAATAAATATGAATGTTATGAAATTATTTTTTTATGAAGGCATATTTTTGTAGGCTATTAGACCCCTAAAAGTTAAAATAATGGTAGATATCAATAAGGAATAGATACATAGAACTTCATTCCATTGACCTCAGCCTTTTCTGATGACTCATTTTGATGATTGGAAACAGATCTAGATCTATATCGGGTGATAGAACCACTTTAGTGAATCATAACACCTATTTATTTGGAGAAATTTATAAGGATACTAATACCCTAGGTACCTTAGTATCAAAATTCGTTCAGCGTTGTATAAGGTTAAGGGAATATGGAAATACCTTAATGGAATTTCTCCTCATCTAGATGAGAGAATATGTAAAACTCTATCACCCCATAGTATACACCACCATAACCAGACTCCTCAACATAAATTCCACAACCATGACTTCCCTCGTTTTCTTAGAATAGTCCCCTATGATCAAAAAACATAGGCTCGAATGGAATAGATACCTTGAAGCAAGTCCTAAGAACCTATTCTTTCATTATCTCCTTAGAGTTTTCAACATAACCATCAAATAAATTTGAAATGAAAATTCATACCCTAACACCTTCTATAATGAACTCCAACCTATATTAACCCACATTCTTGGCCTAAACACCATAACATAAAGACACATGAAAATAGATAGTAGTGACCATCCCCATGGAACTTGAACTGATCACATCCCATAGAGTGACTAAAGGGGGGTTAACATTTGTCTTACTAATTATCCCCCACTATTAGTTACTATATCCAAGTGGGTGACGAAAGAATAGAACTCCATCAATGGATCCATCGTTGATCTACCATACCTAGGACATAACTTATATTCAAGATGAGTCTCCATAGGGAGAGCAACCTCAAAACCAAATAGCCTTATTTTTTAATTTGAACTAGAATGACCTTGTAGATGGTAGTAAAGGAAAAATAAAACTTTGATATCATGAAAATAATCCACTACTAATGAAATTAGTCAGCCTCAAAAAGAAAAATATGAGAAGGAAACTATTTAATAGGGTCCACACCCACATAAATGCGAGATTATAGATGTTCTTCATGTGAAAAATACCATTATCTTACAGAGAAGGTATTTAAGATAATATTTTATTCCTTTCCATAATAAAGGGTCGTGAAAACGAATAAGAAGACCTGAGAAGTCAATTAAAATAGACACAAAAAATGATCACATCCCTAATGATAGTTCATCAACCACCTGAATAGAATTATAACACCGCATACCTTAATCAACCCATAATTACATGATTTGTGACAACATTTTCACTTTAATACATTTCTATGATATTTGTTTATTATTTTTTATATGATTATTTAAAAAATTACATTAAAAAATGAAAAATTGCACAAATTTTTTCTTCTTTTACAAAAACAATATCTATAAAGACACGCTTACTTTATTAACGGTAACTCCCATATTTAGAACTCAGCCTTTATTAACTTTTTATAGTCATCCTTAAGCCTAGTGAAAAATCATTTAAAACATTATATGACCAAATTTAATCTTATTAAGGGACATAAAAAAGAAACATGTAATTCCAATTATAACCAAAAAATCTATAAGGAAATTTTACTTTTCATAATGAATATTTGACTACAAATATAGTTTTATTTTTTCAGGGAAAATAATTAATTTCATAGTGTTTTTGATAAAATATTTCATAAGTAATCAAAAATAAATTTTTTTAATAGTATGGGTTTCATATAAATAATCTAAATTCATCAATAATTTTCCATTAAAATAATCATTTTACCTTTATTTTTAAAATGGTTCATAAAATTTCTTTGAAAATATAAAAACATTTTCATACCTTTTGAAATCAGAAGGTATATTTTATAAACCATTATAATCATATAATATATGTATCTTTGTATGTTATTATTAAATTTACAATTTAACTAGCCCTTAAGATGGATTACCTAAACCAGATAATTATTATATCTCTAATGAGAAATCTAGAACTGGGATAATTTGTCACTTTACTCAATTCATTGAATATCTATACCAGTCTCACTCGTTATCAGAGTTATATCATACTCACCCATCATTAATTTAAGATGTAAAAGAATAATAAAATGAATAAAACACATATATCTTTTAATTAAACTACAATAATAATATTAATTTTCATTCAATACCATAATCAATAACACATCCAATGATCTAAAAAAGATGGGAAAAGGGTTTCATTTCCTTAAAAAAATTATTAAAACTAAAAAATCACAAAATATTGAGAAAAAAAATTTATTTGAAGAAAAAATAGAACCCTACAATGGAATATTTATAATGAATAATATATACGATGGTATGAAAGCGAAGTTATGTTATATACATTAAAAACATTTTTTCGCATTGGTAAAAAAAGTCAAAATTTAATGTATGGAAAATGTTTAAAAGATTGAATTTAAACTATAAAAAATTATTTTCAATGTAGTTTAAAATTACCTTTCACAATATTTTATATATAAAAAATAACATACTTGTAATATTTTCAGTAAAATGGATATTCAAAATAATGAGTTTAAAGGAATATTATAGAATGAGGTTTTAAAGAAAACACCTTAACAAAATTACCTTTTAAATTCATGAATTAAATAACTCAAGAATAATAAAAATATATTAGTTTTACACTTTATTAACAACATTTTTTTGTTCATTTCATTATTATTATTAATATCTCATTTATTATCATGTTTTATTTAGTTACTAAAATGGTTATGTTCATGTTGGACATTTTGGAATAATTCAGTTTATAACCTAAAAAACATTGGTGCATTTCCATTAGTCAAAGTTTTTGTCATCTAATTAACTCTATAATATTAATCATGTTATAATTATCATATTTTTATATTAAATATAAATTTTAAACAAACCATTTATAAAGGTCACAAAAAATGAACCATGTTATTTCATAAAGATGGCAGTTTGTACTCGTGAACAACGTTTTCATTTCTCTAACACATGGAAAATAATTAAATAATATTTTACTTTAAATTTATATAATCATAAATATTTCACATATTTCAATTTTATTCATTATTTTTATCATTATTACCATAATTTTAAGGTAAATATAAAAAATGAATCATATAACTTTATAGAGGTGGTATTCCACATGTACGCACGAGCAACGTTATCAATTTCAAAAAAATGAAAAGAGTAAGAAGATGAGTAATATATTATCTTTATATAATGATAATTATATCTTAAATATCATATATATTCATTTTTTCAGTCATTTTAACCATCCATCAGATCCAGTGATGAAAAACAAAACTCTTTGCTTCATGAAGGTGATAGTCCACACGTACGCATGAATGATGTTTCTATTTTTCATAAGACAGAAAAGGATAAGAAAATGTATTATAAAATAATTATAATATTATTTTATTATATATTATATAATAGTTATTTTATTTCATAATGGTTGAAGTGAATTTTAATGATGTATAATAATAAATAAACTTGAAATAGGTCAGTTGCGGCTTATACCTTCTTCTCTGATATCTCCCTTTAGTTCACACTATAATATTTATAAGATTGGTATTCTGAGAATACCAACGCCACTAGGAAATAGTTAGGGATTCTTGTGATATGTTTTATAAGCTCTTATATATAATTTATTTGAAATAAAATTTGGATTAATTGAGGATAGGAGGTGACAGTTTATAAGTGACTGGATTGGCACACATGTAGTTTTTCTAAAAATTTAGATATTATAAAGTAATAATCGTGGGAACGTGACTCCAAAAATATAAAATTTCAAAGATGAGGTGGTTATATAAGAAATTAAATCCTCCAATAATAATTAATATTGGGTTTTTCCCTTATCACTTAGTTCTTACCTTCTGTAACACAATTTACCCGTACAGTTGTGACACATTTTGATCATGATTACCGTTCATAATGATAAAAACTAAAATTGAACTCAATAATAAATATGAACTGACTGATTAAAAATAGGTAATTAATTTTTATCATTCATTTTTTATTAGTGTAATAAATTACTTTTAATATTAGTACGAAAAAGGAAAGGAATGATTTTTTGAAATTTGGGTTTTTGAGCATAAAAAATAATCTCATAACAAAATAAAATATTATGTTGGATCCTATGAAATTGTTTATATTCTTTTTTATAAAATTGAAAATATTTTATTTTTTATGAAAATATAAAACATAATGGAAATTTTAAATTACCTGATTTAGTGAAAACAAATGACAATTCTGCAAAAAAACAAAATTTTCTCACTATTCACTTGAAAATCAAACTTTTCATAAAAATACCAAGATTTAAAAAAAAAATTATATTTCAACTCAAAAAATTGTTTCCATTTTATACAAATAGACTTCTAAAATCATGAATTTTATATTTTAAATAAAATATTTTATTTTCGAGAAATTCAATTTAGATACATAAAACTATTCATTTTTTCACTAAACACGTTTATAAAATTATTGACAAATATATGATGAATATAAATAATTAAAATAAATAATTATATATCATTTTATTTTTATTTCATGTATTACTTGGTTTATCACATTCTTCACAGTTAGGAAATTGTTTCATCACAATTTTGTTCATTATATAAGTAATTGAGGATATTTTTTCAATTTTAAATTTTCCTATTAGCATATTTCTTACTCAATCTAGTAATTCAGACATAAAACCATTAACTAGTGAATAACCTTATTTCCTAGTACCTTCTATTTTTTATCCAAAATATAAATCTTATTTTATTCTTAAGAGAGATTCTCCTCTAATTGTACCAATTTAGGGCTCAAAACATGAGATTCACTGGTTATGTACATTCTTAGAAATTTAAAATGAATCATATCGTGTACTAGAGATAAACTAAATGGTAAATATACCCTCTATTCTGATCTACCCTCATATACTGCTGAATCGTCATTATTTTATTTACTATTTCATTAACCAGTTTTGGTCCCAAAAATCACCTCACACCACCTACATCCCAACATGATGGATTCCAATAGCATTTTCTATATAATGCCTCAAAATGATCCACTTTTATACCTGAATAGAAAAAATTATTATAAGAAAAGTTTGAAAAATAAATATTTTAATATCAACATCCCTGATAATATAATGATAAATATTAAATCATATCCTCAAATGTCTAAATTTTATGCTCTGATTTTCCATCATATTGAGGATCAAAGGTATAAAAAAATTTAATTCTATACCCATTGAATTAGAATGTCCTTTAAAAAACATTGATGTAAACCATGGATTATAATAAGATACAAGTGATAGGGGAACTATATGTTACCTATCAATCCCTTTAATATAATTACTTTAAAGTAGTTCAAAAAACAGTGTATCTCTCATTGGTATAAAATGAAAAAAATCATTAATGGATTAATAATAAACCAAATTACATTACTACCATGAGATTTTTTTGGTAATCCGACCAAAAAATCCATGGATATATTCCCCCATTTCAATATAGGTATTCGAAAAGGCTGAAGTATCCCCTTCATTAGTTTTCACTTAGGATTAACTTGTTGAAAAATCAAACATTTAATGGTAAAATACTCAATATTTTTCTTCGTAACATATGAAAAAAAATATTCCCTAATGTCTACATAAATTGTAGTGCTACCAAGATATGTATAAATGGAGAGTTTTAAGCATCCATTAACAATTCCTTATTCAAATGGGAATCACTTGGCTCCCACAACCTCTTTCAAAAACCTATAACTCCATATTATCAACATTTCACTCAAGAAACGTAAACTTCTTCAACAATTTTAATTTTTTTGGAATCCAATATCTTCCTTATGAGCCTTTATTCTAGGAAAATGTCAAATCATGGTGACATATGAAGGCCTTGGACACTCTTCTACCACCTTAGTATTATCTTGTTAAAAATTTACTAATTTATTAGAAATAATATCCCCAAGAAAAGAAATTTTTTACATCCTAATATCTCATTTACTAAATTTTATATATAATAAATTTTCATTTAAATTCTGTTAAACAATCCGTTTGTTTTTCTAATTATCTTCATGGATTCTTTAAATTTACCATAATATCATTAATAAAAGCAACCAAAAATTTATCTAAATAATCAAGGAACACTGTATTAATTATATACATAAATAAAATGGGATCCTTTATTAACCCAAAACATATAACCATAAACTATTAATAATCATTCCTTGTAAGAAATTTCATCATCATAATTTCATCCTCCTTCATCATCCGCTATAGAAACCTAAACCTGATATCAATCTTTAAAAAATATTATGCACCCTTGAGCTGATGAAACAAGTTATTGATATGAGAGAATGAATAATTATTCTCAATAGTGATGTTATTGAGTTCTATATAATCAATGTAATGTCTCATGGAACCATCCTAATTATTAATAAGTAGAACAGGATCACCCCAAGTATTAGTGTTAGGGAGAATGAAAACAATATCAAGGGGCTCATCAAATTTATATTTCAATTCACAAAAATCCATTGAATGGATTATATATTGATTTTTTCAAATTTTCATAGCATCAAGATCAACGAAAACAACAAACTCAACCACCTGATTAGGAATAACACCAGTAAATTCATCATAAAATCTATCTAGATATTCATTTACTAATGGAACTTCCCCAATATGAATAATTCCTTTATTCTAAAAAATATATTTAATTTAACATTCCATTTAATATTTTAGAATTTTCTAATTTTATTTATATGTTATCAAACATATGAATTCATTATTATATAAAGATAAAAAATCATTCGGAAAAAATAAATTATTTAGTTATACATTTAATCTTACCGTGATAAAATGAAATCAAATCTATATCCAAAATAACTTCAAAATCTAAAAGGGGAATGATAATAAATCTTCCCAAAAAAATCATTCCACATATAATAACATGAATATTTTAATATATTCTTGTTTCCTTTATACTACCCCTAGGAGTTTTTTCCAAATATTTATATCTTCAATTATTGATATGGTATTTCCATTTTATAAGAAAATTTACCAAATATAAAATAATGTGTGGATCCTGAATCAAACAATAAATTTTCAAAGTCTCGATTAATAAGTAATATACATGTCACCACATCCTTCGAGGCTCCTATACCTATTTTAACAGTATAAAAAGCCTTTTATGCACCTTTCTGTTTCTGATCATTATAATTCGCAGTATGAGATACTAACTTTGGACATGAATTAGTGTAATGGACCAAATTATTCCAATACTTGATTTTCATTATCAGGATGACAATTTCCATTTTTATTTTACTTATATTCATGATCTATGTTTTTAGTATTTCCACATCAGTAACACTTCTGATATCTTATTAAAAATTCTCTAGAATTATTCTTTCCACATATATCCCAATAAGATAATTAAATTTTCCATGTTTGGTTAATTTTATGAATGTTTTCCCATTTCATTACACATGGATCAATTCCTATCCTCAATTATGTAAATATAAAAAACTTCATCTCGATATTCTTGGCACACTTAAAAACATTCTCATAAATTATCAACTCTTGAGTGAGTAAGGAACATTGTAAAATTTTATTCAATCATAAGTAAAATCAATCTATTTTTCAATAATGGTCTATAATGAAATTTCATTCATACATAGACAATATTTTAAAATTATCTTCATATGATATAATAGATTCATCCTACTTTTTCTTAAATACCATGAAGTTCATTTATATTATAAATAAAATAACTTTAGGAAAACAATTTTCATGGAAGATATCTTTAAATACCATCCATTCCATACCATCAATTTATTCTATTTCCATAGTCTTCTTAGTGAAATACAACCATAAATCAACTTCACCAAAGAAATGATAAATAGAAATGGGTTCTTTATAATTTTTAAAACATATTAGATCATTAAATATTTACAATATTGAACTAATATATCCTTCATGTTTCACTAGGTATTAGGTTCCACCAAAAGCTGGAGGGAGTTGCTTCATTAAATTCCATACTACCAATATATTACTCTACATGAAATTTGGTAAGTCTCTTAAATTTGTTCCTCCATTGACAGTCTGCATCTACTGATTCAACACTGATACAAACTACTCTATTGTGATTCCAACCATTATAGGTTACTGGTTAAAAGTGAAATTATCCTTTGAATTCTTCACTACAAAAAATTACATGTTTCCTATATGAAAAAACATTTTTAACATACATGCATTGAATAAATAAACATGGAAATATTGAATATATATTATATGACAATAAAACCATAAATTATGGTCTCTTAAAAGATTATTATAATAATATCCAAAATTATATCGTTATATAAACCATCCCATTTATAATAAATATATCACCATATATCTTAAATATCCTATAATTTCCTGATTAATAACAAGGGTTTTACTTTCATACATTTGTTAATATTTTTTGTCAATAATTTTATATAATTGGGTAAAAAATAAAATAAAAAGTCGAAATTTTTAAAAAAAAATCGATTTTATCACAAAATAAGTTCTATATAAAGATACACCTTCTTCATTCATCATAACTCTCATATCTGGAACTCTAACTTTTTAAAAAAAATTCTCATCCTTAAGTCCTGTGGAAAATTAAAATATGGGATGAGAAAAATAAATCTAAAGAAGGGAAATTATATAAAATAAATCTCTTATATCATTAGTAAACCTAAAAATACACAATTAGTTTACCTTTATAATAATTAATATTTTATCTCTAGCATCCATTTACATTTTTAAGAAGGCAACTTAATTTGTTAATGAAATTCATAAAAAAAATTATAATAAATCAGAAAATAATTATCAAAATCATAATGTTTTCTTGTAAAATATATAAACTAAAGAATACCTTCCCATAAAAAACATCTTCATTCCACATTTTTTAACTTTTATTTATGTTAATACATGGGCCTTCGTGCTCATTTTTCTAAAAAAAGTATTTAAAAAAAGTCATTAAATTTCATTAAAAACATATGATGATTTTCTTATATTTTGAAATAAAAATATTTCCATTATAAACCATTGAATGAATATTATGTATGTACCTTCGGAAAGTATCCTTAAACTCATCCCTATATTGGAATCAACAAACTGGATAATTCTCATATATATTAATAGTAACCTATAACTAGTAAACTTCATCACTTTACCAAATGCATTGGAGAGATATATTTGGATCACCCATTATCTGAGCTATATATGGTCCACTTTTTATTGATATAAATTTAAAAAAACCATATTATATATAAAACACATATAAATTTCACATAAATTATAATTTATGTTTGAGTTATAATTCATGTTTACAAGAAATAACTCATTCAGTTATCACAAAAAGTTGATAAACAGTATCAGTTTCCTTAAAAACTATTTAAATATAAAAATTCCCAAGAACCCTGAACTAATTATTTTATTTGGAAATAAAAATGGAAATTATTAAGTTATTCTTACTAAAAAATAATTTTTATATAGAAAATAATGTGTTTTCAAACCACATATATCAAAATAACATTTATTTTACAATTTGGTAAATGGTCATTAAAAGGACACATAGACTAATTTTTTTCGAAAAATATGTTTTAATTATTTTAAAATAAATTAGAAATTATTTTAAAATAACCCTTAAAAATATTTAATTCATAAAAATAAAAACTTACTTGGAACACTTTTAGGAAGATTTAAATGGAGAAAAAATATTTTAACGGGATACATTAAAACTTACCTTAATTCCCACCATGTTGCATACATTCTATAACTCTTAAATAATAAAATTAAATTTCATTTCTACTTAATTAATGTCATTTTTCATCTTAATTTCATTATTGTAATTCCTTTTATTTTATTTATTTTCATGGTATATTTATTTACTAAATTTCTAAGTTCACATTGGGTGTTTTCGGGTTGTTCACTTTCTAACCACAAAATAACATCAATGCATTGACCATGGTCAAATGGATTGTGGTTAAATTACCTCTAGAATAATAAACATGGTATAATTACCATATTTATAACTTAAATATAATCTTAAACCATCCATATATGGAATTTTGAAAAAACTAACCATGTCATTTTTTGGATATCGTAGTCCATACGTATGCTTGAACGACATTTTCATTTTTATAATGGGTGGAAATGAAATAAATTTGACAGTATTTTTATTTTATATAATCATAAATATATTATAAATTTCATATTTATTTATTATTTTCAACCTTATGACCATTATAATAAGGTGAAAATGAAAATTAAATCTCATCACTTATTGGAGGTTCTATTCCACACGTATTCATGATCGACCTTATCAATATCCAGTAGATAGAAATAGTAATAAGGTAAGTAGTTTAATATCTTTTATAATAATAACTATGATATAAATATCATATATATTCATTTTTTAATCATTTTAACAATCCATAAGATCTGGTTATTGAAAATTTAACACATTTCATTGTGGTAGTGGTAGTACACACATACACATCAGTGATGTTTCAATTTCTCCTAAGATATAAAAGGATATTTACAAGTGTTACAACATATTAATCATAACATTTAATTAAATGAAATATAATTATGTTATCATTTTACAATGGTTAAAGAATATTTGGAGGAGTTAGAAGAAGAGATAAACTTGAAATATGTCAGTTTTGACTTGTACCATATTCTTAGATATATCTCTTTAGAATACACAATAAGACTTCTATGATAGGTCATTTCAGAAGAAGCAGACCTTTACGGAGAGAGATTTGTGTAGGGATTTAATGAACTATAGGGCCCAAAATGTGTGAGAAAGGGATATTACTAGCACACATGTAATTTTTCTAAACATTTAAATATTATGATTTCACAATCCTAGGAAAGTGGATCCCAAACTATCTAATTTAGAATATAAGGTGACATTTTTATAAATAACATCAACCAACAAGAATAGATAAAAATTTGGATTTATCATTTTTTTTCCGTAATTAACATGATTAACCCTTTACTACGGTGACACGTTTTAATAATCGTTACAATTTATAATAACCAAAAATAAAATTAAACTCATTAATATGTTTTATCAAATTGATTACAAACCTAAAATTAATTTTTAAAGATTAAATTTTTATAATTTCTAGAAAATAAGTTTTATATAAGTGCACAAAAAGCGATAAAATGTTTTTTATTAAATTGTGCTTTCTAACATAGAAATGATCTTATACCAAAATAAAATATAATATTGATTAATAATGAATTATTTATTTTATTTTCAAAAAAAATGATCTAATATTACAATAAAATAATTCAAAATATAATGGTACTTTTAAATTATTTATTTAATAAAAACAAATGATAGTTTTCAAAAATAAACTTTTTCCCTCTTCACTAAAAAGTGAATCCTTTCATAAAAATCCATAAATTTCACCCATATATATTTCATATCTTTAATAAACAAATTATTTCATTTCAATAAAATTAAATTTTTAAAACCAATAAATTAATCATTTAAATAAAACCATGTAATTCATCGAAAACATTTTAATTAAATAAAACATATCCTTTTTTGACTAAAAATATATGTATAATTATTTATAAAAATATAAGGAATATAATTCCATAAAATTAATAATTATAAATCATAAGATTGATTTATTTTCATTATTACATAGGTTTTTATTAGAATATATTGAAACCATCAATAGCTTCAAATCTCTCTAAATAAAGCCTTAAAAAATCTTCCCAGAAGAACAGATGAACATAAAAAGCCTTATAGGAGAGAACTATAAGTTTCGTCAGAAATAATAGGCTAAAAGAGATCAAAATATATTAAAATAATATTATAAATGATCGATCTAATCCAAAATTATCATCAAAATTATGGTGATTGTAATCAGCAATCGACTCTAGGTCTATTGATGTGATGAATATAAAAGGGTTATTATTGACTTAAACATGAGATTTTGTAGAGATCAAAGCCACCAGAATCTTTAGAATGGTAAGACATTCATTTATAGTTTTATGGATCAAAAATAAATTTTAGAAATGATCTTATATTTTAAGGATAATTTTATAGTTTAATATAAAAGTGAAAGATAAGAAAATACAGACGTTGGTTATTGGTTTCTTCCATTACATGATAGTTGAAAAGTCAAATATAATTATAAAATACCAATCATTACAATGTAATTAATGATAAAAAAAATTATATTGTATTGGAAATTGGTTGTGGTAAATATTCTTCCTATATAAATTGATATCGTATTGGTAATTATTTTTATTGGGTGGAGTTTAGAAAAGATTAAAAAAAATTGAATTTTAATTTTTTATCCTATTATATTATTTAATATTAATTTTTTCTGGTTATATACATTTTGGTAGTTTATATATGAAAATATAGGTCAGGTAATGAATTTAATTTTGTTTTCTTGTCAATAAATAAGATAAATAAAATTAAATATTTAACAGTGTAGGTATATGACTCTTATATAAGTTAATAATTTTTAGGACTTTCAAATATAATGATTATAATTTTTAAATTTTTGTTTCATAACCAAGATTCCATCATCAAAAAGGTAGTTTTGAATATGGTTGTTATTTTTTAGGATTCATATTTCATATTATCATGTCTGAAAATATGATAGGTTTTCAAAAGGATTCTTCCACTAAAACCCTTATGTTTTAAACTCATCTTTTTTGTAGTTATTTTCATAACAATAATTATTTAATATTTTTTCTTATAATTTTATATCATATATGTATAAATATATATACTTCTTTAAAATTATATTTAAAAAACTATTTTTTATATGATTAATTTATAGGGGAAAATTTTAATGTTCGATGTGTGTGTGTTTTCCATTTGGTCAATGTTAAAAAATGGTAATTTATTGATGGGTTTTTTATAGTTTATTATTTTTTTCTTTTATCTTTTCTATTTTAATACATCTTATATGTATTGGGTTGATTTATTTAATAATATTTTTAAAAGAAATTATTTTTTTTCAACCGCAGTAATTTGAAAAATGAAAATTGAAACCCCTTTAAATGTTAGTTTATTTATAAAACAATGTTTAAAGTTCTTTTAACATTTATTTTAAAATATCCAGAATTCAAAATGTTCTTCTAATATTTTCAATATAATTTTCAATTTCAAACCAATGATAAATATAAAAAATTATGTTAAATGTTTTTGTTCCAAAAGTGAAACTATCTTCTTTCTTTAAATTCTTCTTACAATTAACTTTTTGATTCATGATAATATTTTATTTTGTGACCAAGATAACCAAAAAATGAAATTTTTTCAAAGAATATAAAATCATAGATTTTCTATCAGTATCTTATAAGAATGTATATTTTAATAAATTCACTAACTTTATTCTGAAAATATTTTTAAACTTTTCACATACATTTTTCTTTTAAATTATAGTGTTTTAATATTTATATGAAAAAATTTATCTTTATTATTTATAAACATACATAACCTTTTCCAAAATAGTATCCTTTATTATTCCCAAATTATTATCCATAAATAATAAAATTACTCATACATTTTCTTCAAATTTAATACAATTAAAACTGTTTATAGTTCTCATATTTTTTATAAGTTAATTTATTTATTAGGTGACTTTTTCCCAACAAATATTTCTTATTTAATAAATTTAATAATACTGAATTATTCTTTAATATATAAATTAATTTCATCAACAATATTATATTTTTCTTCATTTTCATCTAAAAGACATTTATACCTTCATTATCTTATTAACTAGTATATTTTTCTTTAAACACCTATTTTAGTCTTATAATTATTACTTCAAACTTATCAATATACATATATTATTATTTTATAAAACTTATAATCATATGGTTTTTTCTTCTTGTGTGCATATATTTATATAAATATAGCTTCATGATTTCCCTTCTGATCAATAATTCCATCTTATTGTCCAACCTCATCATCAAAAATGTCCACCATAACTTCTTCCTAATTGGAATGAAATTTTGTCTCCTTTTTTTAAAGAGTGAATTAAAATCATATGTTTCATTTCTAACAAAGAATATTATTTAAAATATATTCTAACCTTTTGGATTATGGAAAATATATTACTCCTTTGCAAAAAAAACTATTTAATATTCCTTTTTTGAAAGGTACCGCCAACTATTCTTTTCTAAAACTTATTGTACATATAACTTCAAATTTTTCAACCTCTTCATATTTTAGAAAAAAACTTAATTAACCATCAAACATTCCATTTCCTCATTTCCTTATAATAGAGATGATTGAAATGAACTCACTATTTATATCACCCTCACCCTTCTCTTTATATAGTTTCAAATTATATGAAACTTGATAATTCATATTCTTAATTGATTAATAAACTCATTTTTCAAATTTAACTATATTATCTCAAGTTCCAAAATTAATTTTAAAATAATAAAGAGATACATAGATCAAGCCTCTTTATTAAATAACTAAAGCCATTTATTTTATAAAGCTCTACTCTTCTTTAAAATCTATTTAAAAATATCAACATCATTAATTTTTTCCACATGTTCTATCAAAGTACCAACAACGTCAATTATCATGTTGATAAAATCATTCGCACATTCAATTAGAATAATTATAAAATATTCAAAATTATTTATTATGTCTTGTAATTGTTATTATTTCACCATTTTTTTCTCTTTAATAAATGTATGATTGTTTCTAATGCAGGGATTTTGAATATTTACATCACATAGTTGTTATATAGTTTTGATTTAAAAGATAATTTTCTAGAACATTCTATGATTTATCATCAGCACTCCACATATTTCTTTTCAATTTAGATAATATCATTTTAATTATATCACTTCTTTGGAAACCAAATGTTGCAGCAATATAAGAAATAATTCTAATAGATCTTATATTTTATTTTATTAGGTTTTCATATATTTGATACTCCATCCCATCTAAGATTAGAATAATATTTTTATCAATAGGATCCTCTATAAGTAAAACATCATTTAAAAAAATTAACTAGGACTTAACATTTTTTTATAAAATCACATGTTTTTTTTGAGATCCCACATAAATACCCATTAAAGGTAGTGATCTTTTAATAAAATAATTCCATTTTTAATCCAAATCATGTTTCACTATAATTGGAACATAGACTAAATAGCCAATCACATTAAATTCTCATGAAAATCATTGATAATCAAAAATAGTAAATAATTATACATATGTAAACAGATTTATATTTTTACCGTAATTCTGACACATCCAAAGAATATACACAAGATGAAGATTTGGTATGGAAATTAACCATGAACTTCACTCTCATTACAATATTCAAGAACTAATAATACAATCCAAGGCACATTGCCTTTATAATATATAGGATTTCTCATTGTTTCTTAGGGATTCACCTTAACTTAATCTTTCTAAGTAATTTTTAAATAAGATAAAAAATAACATCTCTCCATCCAGATAGTTCCTTAAGAATAATCTAAAACAAAAAAATAGGTGGGGTGTATACTTTTGAATAAAAAAATATACTTTGTCTTTAGTGATCTTTAATAACTAGATTTCATGATGTTTATAGTTCTACTAATCACATAAGTATAGTACATACATATCTATTCTATGTAAAAAATCTCACATATTATCATGAATAATGATAGAATGAATATGGTTTAAATAAAATTTTCAAATGGTTTTTCATAAGATGACATCAATAATTAGATTGATTGATACAAAAAATTAATCTCTAAAAATATTTATATCACAAGATTATAAAAATTTTGATCATGAATATTACTCCATGGGAGATATATCCTTTAGAGATAGATAAAAAATGGATGTGAAATCATTAAAAAAAATATAGAACATTTTTATCATTTTAAAAAAAAGGAGAAGTTGAAATTCACTTTCAAAAAAATTATTTTCAATAAGGTTACAAGAATAATTTTTAAAAACATTATTGAAAATATTCCTAAAAAATTTAAACCTGAAAATAAACAAATCTTATATAAATATATCTATGGTGGAAGATTAAAAATATATGATAGTGAAAAAGAAATGTTATTTTAGTCATTTTAAGATGCTTTATAGAAATCACACATCGATGAAATAGTTAAAAATTTTAATTTTGAAAAAGGATAATAAAAATATAATGAGTATATAATATAATAAATATTTCTATTTCAAAATAATAAAAAGAAAAGTATGGTGGTATGAATGATTATATAAATTTGGGATAAATAGATAATATATAGGATAAGAATTATTCTTAATAGATTCATATTTTTATAAATAAAATTTTATTTACTCAAATAAAAATCAAAAATTGTAGACGATATAGAGAAATGTGATAATATAAAAAACATATAAGAACATAGTCAAAGAATAAAAATTATGACCCAATTAAAGGGAAATTGATTCAACAAATCCTTGTATTGGATTCCTCCTTATCTGGATGTACTATAACCTTTTGGATAATAAATTTAATTTTATTATTAGTCAATATCAAAACCATATTGATATATATATATATATTACCTTATAATATTCATTCATTATTTATAAATACCCATTTAATAATTATTTTCTTTTAAAATTAATATCTATTTGTTAATTGTCTCATTTTTCCAATGATAGCTTTGGTATAGCGTTTTTGTTCCTTAATCATTGATTATGTGTCCATAACCTCTAGAATGTTCATGAAGGTCACATAGATGTGTTTAATATAGTTCTGAATCCCAATTTTCAATATATGGATTTTATGGGGATCGTATATAAAGAGAAGTCAAAATCCCCTTCTGTGAATTTTGATTCCATAAAAAGAATCCATTTTATTAATGAATATAATTATATATATTTCTATTAAAAAATTATGAAACACATATATTCATTACTAATAAATTGTATTTTAATTATTTAATTTATCCTAATCATTCCAGATGGTAACATTTTAGAATTGTTCATGTGAGTGTTGAAATTGAAACAAACAATAACGTTTTATAACTAATGAATGAGTAAGAAAATAGATTTATATTATGATAATATAATATTTACATATCATACTAATTTTAATGTAAAATAATTAGAGTGGTGAATTATATTTAGGAATATTTTAACTGGTAATTTAGAATAATTGAATTAAGTATGACAAATTACGTTGATAGAATCACTCCTCCAAACGTCAAACATCAGAATGAAGGATTTTGGCATCCTGATTGTGAAAAAAATATATTATTAAAAGTATAAGAATAATTTAGTAAAGTAAAAATTATTATGGGTTCAAGAGATAACTTAAGGATAAGAGTGATTTATAATGGATGGTTAATATCTCCTTTTATAGGTAAAAATGAGGGACATTTCTTTGGAATCTTAATTTAAGTGAATGGTAAAGATGGAATCACATTGTATTTTAGTGTGTTCGGTTATTAAATATTTGTGATACAAGTATAATTTACTATTAAACCTAAAAAATAGATATAAAATGGGTCTATATCATTTAAATTTATTATAATTTGATAAATTTCATTTTGACCATTTTTTACGTTTTTTTGGTTACTTACCATGATAATTATACTTTACTAAAAGTAAAAGATGGCCCATATTACCAAATTTTGACTTGTTTATTCAAAATTTAGGATCAATTTTATTGTATTAAATTAATAAAAGTTGAAATTATTAATGTTAATATTATAATGATTTATATGTAAAAAATAATTCTTGAATAATGTATTTTTATGGACAAAATAAATTTATTTTTATTCCATTCCATTTAATATTCATTAGATGAATGTTAATTTTTTTTTATTTTATATATTATCAAAATATTAAGTAAAATCATTCTTTAGTGGTGATTAATTTAATATATTATGATAAAAATACATTACATACTTAAAAAATCTTCGAAAAATGTCTCTTTTCTCATTAAATTATTTTATTCCTAATTCTTCAAAAAAATCTAAACATTAATATAATTGTATCTTTGAATTTAAAAAAAAATTATTTAATTAATTTAATTCTTCAAATATAAATTTTATAAAATCCCATATGTATAAACTACATGTAATAACGAAAATATATATCACTTATTTGATTAATAATTACATGTTTAAATCATCCAAAATTCAATATAAAAATAACTGAAGACATTCAAATAAGAATTAAAAATGATATTTGAAATAGTGATAGTCCTCAGTGTTCATTCAACTTACATGGATCATATATTCACTTCCACATGTAGGGACCAAGTTGACTGGCGAATGTTTTTGGATGTAAGAAAATTCTACTTTTGAAGATCGTTGTCTTTTGTTGTCAAAAAGGATAAATCAATTCACTTTGTTAAAGACTTGGTAAATGTGATGATGATTTATTTATTTCTATTTCAAAAATATCATATGTTTTTTTATAACTTTTGATGTAATCTATATAAAGAAAAGGTGGATAAAATGTGTTCCCAACCATATTTAGGTTTTGTTAGAGATAAAGTTGTTTATGGAAGACATGAAAGTTCCAATACATTGCATTGAAAATATAATGATCCTAATGGTGATCAATCAAAGATTATATATCACGCTAGATAAGGTTCATGATAAAAGAAACTGATTTTTGAAAACCCAAATGATTGTTAATCGATATTGTTAGGGATTTCAAAACATATTTTTAAGGTGCAATTGTTTCCCAGTTTTTTCCAAATTCTTGGTCCTCAAAAATAGGAGTTTGTTTATTAGAAAAGAAATGTTTTATAAAAAGGATTTTTCATATAAAATTTTGTTGATTTTGAATCACAGTTCATAGACTTCATAGGAAGTATGTTGACTGGTGAAGAAAAATCAACAAATAGATATGTCCATATAGCAGTACTATATAGACCGTGAAGCGTGTTACGCAGACAGCATAGGAAAAACTATTCATGAGACAATCATAGTTAATATAAGGATTGAACTTTTCAAGAAGGAGACCATTTGAGGATTCAAATAGGTGATTCGTTTTCGGATGGAGTATGTTGCTATGGTGAAAGGTTTATGATGTTATGCAGACCGTATAGCACAGCCCACGGCGAATACTGTACCACATCAAACTTTTGGATAAAACGGATTAGAAAGATTTACTAATTTATTTGGATATATAAAGTACCCTAATACTATTATTATTGTGAGAAAATTTTATAACAATTGATCATCATTGTGGGAATAATTTGGATAAGTTCTTAGTAGTTCAGGAAGGAGAATTTTGTATAGAAGAAGAGTCAGCAGAAGAAATTTTCCTGTAAAGTAAATTCATGGGGACAGATCATGGATGAAGTTGGTGGGGATCTATAGCCCGCAAAAGAAAAGGGACTATATAGGAGAGATGGCCCATGAATAATTCTCCAACCACGATGTAGATATGGTCTAGGGAAGAAGACGTGGTCCATGAAGAACTCCCGCTATAAGGTACAACTAAGTTTGTGGAGGATACAGTCAGTTCACGGAGGACATAAGATAGTTCGTGGAGGACTTAAGGAAGTTCCTACTAGCTTATCGGTAGGAAATAGAAGAATTATTTTGAAAGATAAAATATTTGGATGCAGATCGAGAAGCCCTAAAAAATTTAATTGCATCATTTTGTGCTAGAAGAATCACACACACTATTGGATTGTTTTTATAAAACTACACAAGTGTAAGGTAACATCCGAGTATTTTTTTTCCATGTAAAAGGAATTTCTTATTGTGGATTGTGTCATATTTAACTATTTCCAAATCATTACAAGTACGTTACTACTCTTGTTGAGTAGTGAACAATGTAAATTCTTGTGTTCCTGTGAATTGTGGTTGAATTATGTTCAGTGGGGAAATATATATTTAATAGGAGGTGAATGTTTTTTAATAAGTAAATAAACATTAAATAAAAATACAAAAATAATTCACCGACTACCCCTCTCAGTGTTACTTGAATCCTTACTCTAAAACCTCAATTGGTATTAAAGTCAAATTTCCATTTGCTTATTCTTTGATGATGTTTTGAAGAGATGTTATGATGGAGAATCTTCGTTACATCAATAGTAAGGGGATTCTGATATTTGATTGAGTGAATTACCATATCTGGTAGGATATAATGATTCCTTATATTATTTCTCCTGGGTATGAAGTTATTGAAGCTAGAACAGATGGATTTCCTCCTATTTATTATCAGGTTCCTCTAATACCTGTCGATAAAAAGAATATTTAAAATAATGGAGTAGTTAAAATCCTTTACCTTCATCACTTTTTGAAAGTGTGTTTTTTACATTTAAAGTTGTTTCTATAGTTGAAGGTTCTAGGATAAGCTAAAAACATCTATAAAGGAAATAAAAAAGTGAATAAGAAAAAACTACAAATCTAGAGGCTGAAGTATGAAGATATGAAAATGGGGAGTTTTAATCTATTGGAGACATCTTTTCTAGGGTAAATATCATTTTTATCACTATCATCTATCTTGGTGAGATGTTGGAGGATTCAACAGTTATTGAAATAATCATAAAATATTTCCCCACAAGTTTAATGCTAATGTTTTTTGATTGGATGAGTGATACCCCGAAACATTATCAATGGATGATTTTCAGAGTACTCTCATCACTTATGAAATGAGAATAGAGAATTCAATGAACAGAAAAATAAAATTTGATAGAGAAATTCCTTTCAAAGAATCTAAGAAATAAAATCATAAAAAGGATCTTAAGGAAGATGAAGTTACTGACTATGACTCCGAAAATGAGGTAAGTATATATTTTGATGAAATTTTTCCCTTATTTTATAAAAATTTTAAAAGAGGTAAAAATAAATACAATGGTAAACATCATTTAAAATGTTCTGAATGTGGAGTTGTTGGTAATATTATGGCTAATTTTCATCAAAGAAATAAGGAATATGAAAGTGATCAATATTAAATAAGACCAAGTAGGATGTGGAATAAATAGTTTTATAAAGATAAATATTTTCCAAATTTAAGGATAAAAATTTATTCAAATATAAAAGAATAAACCTTTTTTCTAAGGATAAAGAAGAAGAAGGTAGTGAAGTTGAATCCAGGAATTCTTTTGATAAGAAATATGGAGATACAACTTTTATTAAATTAGTGAATTATGAATATTGTGGAAGAAATAGTTCTAAAGAATAAAACTCTAATTTAATATCATCTAAAAGAAGAGTTGAGAGAATGTCTAAGAAATATTAGATGGATTGATAAGGAAAATAGAAAGTTGATAAATAAAAACTCATCCTAAAAAAATAAATAAGAATTTCTTGATGATAAATTCAAGATATTAAAAAAGATTTATGATATGATTAATTCTCTTGAGAAATAAAATAATCATAATGAACATCTAAAAGAGAATTTGATGGAAAAAGAAACAGATTTGTAACTTTTCCCAAAAAACATTCAAAATATGAATAAAGGGATATAAGTTTCATAAATTATTTCTTGTATGATGATGAAATTTCCGGTAAGGATGAAACTAATAATAATCAACCAAAGTCACCTTCAAAGGATGAGAGGAAAATTGTAATTCTTTCTGAGAATAAAAAAATATTTGAAAGTTAGGTGCGTGGACAAGATTAGAAAAGTGGAGAATTAAGATGTTTTTAGAAACCCTGAGTTCTGAAAAATTTCTATAACTTCTGATTCTAATGATGATGAAAATAAATTTATGTTGAATAATAATGTTACATCTTGAAATAGAAATGTTATTGGTCAAAAAATATCTTCCAAGAAATTTTTAAACAAACATATTCACAATACTAAAAAATCTAAAAATATAGAGGAAAATACACTTACTATGAATATTGATGGTATTGTGTTGTATTCATACAAACAATAAATATTTTTTGGTTCAACCAAAAACATTACTACTATTCCATAGGTTATATAAGTAATTTTTTTATGGGGATTAAATCCTATCAAAATAAGAAGTTTGAGAAGGAAGTCCTGAATAAATCTAAAAATGTTGGTGTGAATGCTGAGAATGGGTTCAAACTAGTAGAAATAGTTTGTGGAATATGTGAACAACCTGGATATCTTTAAAATGGTTTTCTTTATTTTTTACCATCACAGCAAAATATTCTTTACAATTCTGAGAATCCGGTGGTGATTAAATTTTAGGTAGAAGAAAAATCTCTTGTTGTTGAAACCACTTTGAAAGCTACAAAAGGGGAACAACCTTGGATTCTTGATAGTGGATATTATTCTCATATGATAAGAGGATTGAATTTTTTTAAAATCGTAAAATAATTCAAAGAATAAATGGTAACATTTTGAAAAGTTGAACCTCTGAAAATAAAATTTGTCGTATCATCCATCATTGGGAAATAAAAGATAAAATCTAAGAAAACGTTATATGGTGATGGTCTACAACACAACCTAATGATAATTCCACCACATTTTGATGAGGGTAACGAATTTATATTTAGAAAATATGGTTGTTTTGTGAAATGTGAATAATATGGAAATATAGTTACAGGAGACCAGTGTAAAAAGGGACCTTATTCCATATTGGTGAAATACAAAACTATTGAAACATGGGTATGGTGGAAGAAAATAAGTAGTGCCATAAAAGTTTGTGAAACATGTGTCATAGAAACATGATAATTTTATCAAAGAAAGATAGTGTATGAGATATTCCTGATATGTTTAGAAGAATATATTGGTGTTGTGCTATTTTTCCTAAAGGAAAGATTACAAATTCTGTGTATAAGAAAGTTGAAATTTCATCCAAATGACACATGGAAACTATTCATTCGGATAATTGTGGTCCAATGATAAAAAAATAAAAAAATGTAGATAAGTAATTCATTACTTTCATAGATAAATTTAATCACATTACTTATGTTAGGTACATGAGAGATAAGTCAGATGCTATGAAAATGTTTAAGACTTTTAGGAGGAATCAGAGAATGAATGTGACTATTCAGTGAAGAAGTTGAGAACAAATAATGGTGGTGAGTATAATAATGGATAATTTCAATACTATCATGAGAATCATATAATTTTGAATGATTTTATTTCACCATACACACCTCAATAAAATGGTATTTTTGAAGGAAATAATCAAATTCTAGTAGAAATTGCGAGAAATATGTTACTTGAACATGGTATTTCTCATTAATACTGGTGTAAAGTCATGAATACTACTATGTATATAAAAAAACCAATCTTACTATATACCAAGTTCATATATTAATCTATATTAAATGTTTTATGTAAAAACTCCACGTTTGAAACACTTAAGAGTTTTTGGGAGTCAATGCATTATAAAAAGTAAAGGTGGAAACCTTGGGATATTTGATAAAGGCAGTGAAGATGGAATTTTTAGTGGCTATGCTCTGAAAGGAATAGGATATAGATGTTTCAAAAAATATTAAAAAATAATTTTTTATTCTTCAAATGTGAAATTTGTTGAAAAACAATAGGAAGAAAAGAAAACATATTTCGATATGGAAGTTGAGCATGACAAGGAATGTTTTGTTAACAATTATGATAATGTTATCAATAGTGGTAATCCTACTCAATAAGAATAATTGGACCCAATTATTTATATTCATGAGAAGGAAATTTTTATTACTCATATAAGGCTAAGGAATCATGTGGAGGCTCATAAAATTATTGGTGATCAACATTAGAAGGATCAAACAAGGATAATTTCAAAAGTTTATGCACACACTTCTTTGTATTCAAAATACGATCTCCATGATTTGAATTAAGCTTCTAAGAAACTGGAATGGGTTTAAGAAATGAATTAATAACTTTATCAGATAGATATTAATGAGACTTGGGAACTCATAACCAAGCCGGATAACATAGATAATTATTAAAAAAATTCATTTTTGGAACAAGAAAAATGAAAAGGGGGAAGTGATAAGAAACATGGAAATATTAGTATGTAATGTTTACTAACAAATTGAAATTATGGATTTTTATAAAACTTCTTTTCTAGTGGAAATGTTATAAACAATCATAATATTTATTTTTATTGTTTCACAATAAAGTTAAAAAATCAGATAGATGTGAAGTCTGCATTATTGAATAGGGACATTGATGAGGAAGTTTACATTAAATAACCATATTGATTTTCTGTTGGGAAAGAATAAAGTCCTTTGTGTTAGTTGAATAAATCCTTATATAGGCTAAAATAAGATTCAAGGGCATGGTACTTCAAGTTAGATACTTGCTTAAGGATGATAATTTTTAAGAAGGGAAGAGTTGATAGAAAAATTTACATCAAAGAAATTCAAGATTTTTCTCTCATCACAATTGTTTATGTGGATGCCATTATCTTTGCTATAAATGATGAAAGATCTTGTGAAAAAATTGATGAATAGATGAAAAAGATATTGGAGATGTCAATGCTGGGATAATTGAAGTACTTTTTGGGTTAAATATTTTAAAAAAGAAGAAACACATTTTTATTTATTTGAAAAGTATGCCAACGAACTTATTAAAAAAATTTATAGAAAATTCCAAACTGGGTTCTATAATGATTTCAGTGGGAACAAATTTTTTTTATGATGTGGAATCCAAAAAAGTTGATCTGAAAGATTTTTTAATACTGATTAGAAGTTTTTTATATTTGACTGCCTCAAAACCGGATCTTGTTTATTTTGTTACATTATGTGAAAGATTTAAAAGTGATCATAAGTAATCACATTTAACTGTGGTAAAAATAATTATAAGATATATAAAAGTCCCAAAAATTTGGAGTTAGGTATGATAAATCAAAAAGTATTGACTTGTTTGGGTATTTAGATACGGATTAGGCAGAAAATGTTGCTGATAGAATATCCACATATAGTGGAATTTTATTTCTGTGGAACATTTATGTTATTTGGAATACAAAGAAATATAATTTATAAACTCTTATCGTGGTTAAAGCTGAGTATTTAATTTCCACTCAAGTATCTACCCAACTTATATGGATGAATACTCATTTGGATAACTTACTTGTTACAGTAAAGTTACTCTTTCTTTTGGGATGTGATAATCAAAGTGAAATAAATATTACAGGGATTCTGGTACTACATTATCATTCAAAACATATTGATATACATTAAAAATTCATCATAGAGAATGTGGAGAAGAATTAATCGAAGGTGGAGTATATTCATAAATCGGAACATGTTGCTGACATATTCATAAAACCATTACCAAAGAAACAATTTTATACATTGAGGTTGAACATGGATGTCCAACCTATTTCCCACCATGGTTGAGGTAGGAGTATCTATCCCCACTCTTATATTATGTTTGAATAGTGTTTTCAAGTTGGTGAATTGTTTCATAAATCTATCATTATAGAAGCATGAATAAAAGGGGAGTTGAGGGTAAGTTGTGAATCTAGTTTATATGTGTGTGAACTATTATAACTATTTGATGGAGTGGTTTTAGGTAAAAGAAAAACAATTCAAGGAAACTTGATGTAGTGGAGAATACTATGGAATAATGTTGAGTAAGGAAGCATTATGAGTATTTTTGAAGAGGAATCTTAGTCACAATGTTTGGACAGCATGGTATTCCTATCAAAAATTCTTATGACTTACAAAGAGTTAGCTCATCTAGTCTTAGAATTGTTGATAAGTAATCCAATGCATGATGTTATAATGTTAAGGGATTTATCAATATTTTTTGACAACCAAATAAATTGGGGATATTGTTGGGACCATGGTGGTTGGAGAATGATTTTGGAAGTAAGAAATGTTTGTTTTTAAAGAGTTTTCTCTTTTGTTGTCAAAATGGATGAATTAATTAAATTTATAAAAGCGTTGGTAAATGTGATTATTATTTTCTTATTGGTGTTTCATAAATATTCTAACTTGTTTGAAGAACCTATGATGCTAGTCTTATGAAGGAAAGGGGGATAGAATTTGTTGCTAAAAGATTTCGGGGTTGATTGGAAAGAAAGATGTTGGTGGAATACAAGAATGTTATAATACATTACATTTAAAATATATCAATGGTATTTGTGATAAATAAAGTATTATTTATCACAATAGATAAGTTTCATGATTAATAAATCTAATTGTTGAAAAATCTAGATGATCGCGAATAAATATTGTTGGTGTTACCGAAGAATATCTTTAAAGTGGCGTCGTTTCCTAGTGTCTTCCCAATTTTTGGGCCTCAAAATAAAGAGTACTTTTAGAAAATTCAGTTTTCTACAAATTATTTTTCAAATAATATTTCCTAGATAATGGATCATAGTTCACTAACCATGTAAGAGGTATGAATAATGGAAAATGAAATTCAACAAAGTGATATTTCCACATAGCAGTGCTTTGTGGACTATGAAGCACACTATGCAAACCGTGTAAGGAAAAGAGTTAGTGAGACGATCTCAGTTCACGGGAGAATTGAATTTTACATATAATATTTCATTTGTGTCTTAGAGTTAGTGATCTGTTTTCATATGGAATTGTCTGCCATGGGGAAATTATTAAGGTGTTAAGAGGACCACATAGAACAGTTCGTTGTGAAGGTTATACCACATCGAATGTTTGGGTAAAATAGATTAGTGAGATTTATGGATTTATTTTCCTATATAAAGGACCCTAATATCATCATAATATCTAGATAATTTTTAAATGAATTTATTATCAATGTGGGAGTAATTTGTAGAAGTTTTAATTAGTTCATGAAAGTCAATTCTGCAAAGTAGAAGAGTCTATGGAGGAAAGATTCTCATGAACGAGATAGATCATGGGGACAGATCATAGTAGAAGTTTTTGGGGATATTTAGCCTAAAAAATAAAATGGATCATGTAGGATAGGTTTTATAGGATTCATTTTCTGTCCATGGAGAAGATACACTCCACGAAAGAATAGGTGGTCCATGAATAACTCGTTCCATGTGGTGAAACTCAGATCCCGGAGGATAAAGATAGTTTGTGGAAGAAGCATGATAGTTAATGGAGGACTGAAGTAAGTTCCTACTAGTTTCTGGGTATGAAAGAGAATAATTGTTTTGAAAGATCAAATTTTTTGAAGTGGATCAAGTAGCAATGTAACATTGTATTGCATCATTTTTACTAGAATAAGAAAAAACACTATTTCATTGTTTCCATAGTACTATACGTGCATAAGGGAACATCCTAATCATTGTATTCCACATCATAGTATTGCTTTCTAGTGGATTTTGTGGTATTGGATTGATTCCAACCCATACCAAGGATGTAGATAGACTTGTTGAGTTGTGAACCTTGTAAATTCTTATATTTATGTGGATGTATGGTTGAATTTTTTTCAACACATAAATAAATATTCTACACTAGGAAAAGGTTGTTTCATAGGCAAGGAAATATAAAAGAAAAATATGTCTCTAATCCAGCCCTCCATCTCTCAGTGATACTTGAATCCTGACTAGGAAACTTCACCAAGAGCTTGATTTTTTCTCACAACAAATTTTAATAACGCCACTCTTATTAAAGTTTAACTTGGAATTGATCTTGGGAAACCCTAGTGATCCAACTTCATTTACAATCTCAGAAAAATGAGCTTTATCTAGAATACTTTTTTTATATGATGCCATTAATTCCCCTTTATTTATAGATTTTGTAATATGGTTACTTATATTTATACACACCAATTTAATATATATGTTACAACTGACATATATTAATAAATAATACTTAAAATTTGTCTTATAAATTATTATTATGTATACTTATGGTATAAATATCAAAATAATTCAAATGATTATATAATTTTAAATTTCATATAAGCCTAAAATACATATTATATTCCCCTATATAACCTCACGCACTTAAATAAAATAACTCATATCATTGTATCATTTTTATTTAAAATAATTTTATCATATTTTTAACTTTTAATATTCTTTACATGGATATTATTATTATAATGAACTTTATGGTAGATCATGAGGTGAAAATTTCAATCTTTTAGTATTTTTATTTATTATTAGTTTTATTATTATTTTTATTTTTTATAATTATGTTTCATTTATCCATTATTAATGTATTTCATTTTATATTGTAATTGTATTCCTTAACTAAATAAATAAATTTAAATTTTAGTATGATGTTACATGTAAGAAAATCTATCATATATTTAATATAAATTTTCAACTATAATTTTGGGGGGTCATATTCCACACCCTTAACATAATTTCACCCTTGAAATTTAATTACTTAGATAAATGTAAAGGAGCTTATTTTTTCATATTATATCTTCATGCTCTTACCTACCTTCATCAAACTTTTTATTTCATTATATAAATTTTACCAAATGTGTGTTCCTATTTCACAACAATTTATCTGTTAAATTTAATATATCCTTATAAGAGACATCATATTATACTTTCATAACATCTGGGTTAAAGATAGATGATGTCGGAGTTTTATGTGGTAATTTATAGTCACTATATGATCAAGTATCTTGAAGGTACTAATATATCTAGGGTTTAACATTCACTTCCTCTTGAATCTCATAACCATATTCCATGTATAAATTTAAATGAATACATTTTCATTGCCTTCAAACTCCAAATCACCTAAATAATTATCATTATGGCTCTTCTTTTGAAATTTAATTTCTTTGATTTTTTTTGAATGTTTTTAAAATTTTCCATTATTTCAATTACAAGAGTGGGTCTTAATAAAATCCTATCTCCAACTATATCCTAATATGTTAATGTTTTGAATCTATTCCCATATTAATATTCATATTACTTCATTTATATGATAGAGTGAAAACTAATATTATTTTAGAACTCGACAAGAGGAATATTTTGATCCCAACTTCCATTGAAATCAATAGAGAAAGAGCTTAGTGTAGCTTCAAATGTATTTATGTTTCTTTATTGTTCACCATTAGTTTGAGGATGATAAGTTATGGTAGAAATCGGATCAATATCTAATTTTTTTTCTAAATACTTCTACATAATTCGGATGTGAACCTTGGATCTTGATCTGATACAATTGAAATTTTTACTCCATGTATTCATAACACATTCACTGAATATAACATGGAATGTTGATCGAGTGATAAATCCACTTGAATATTAATGAATTTTGGAGACAATAGGATAAATGAATCACTAAGAGGGGGTGAATCCATGATTTTTTTCTTTTTATGAGGAAATATATTTAATCCCATCCTCTTAAACTTTTTGAAGATATATATCCAATAATTTTTTCTCATAGACTCACCTCATATATAATTTTAGTGAAATATAAATCAGCACACCGAGTCTACATGTTATGGAAATAAATCCTACTCCTTATTATATTGGTTAGTCCCCCAAATATGGATACTCCATTATACCCACAAGTGAATACGTATTCTTTGATACCCCAATAACAATATCTCTAATATTAGTTAGACACCCCAAATTATCCTCTTATATGACTGGTTATACACCCCAATCATAATTCTCCAGTTGATAGTTAGACACCCTATCTATAAGATTCTTCTTCAATGATGATCGATAGATAGAAAGATATTTTTCTCCATATGGTATTATTCCATAAAAATGTTTGAAGACATTTAATTGTGTATTCATTCATGATATTATAAAGTAACTAATAAAGATCATCACCAACGGTCTCAAAACTCACTTTCATGTTCCAAAAATACGGGAGAATGTGTTATCACTTCCTAGCATAATTTTAAAAAATTTATTACTTTATTTGATACAAATATATACTGTGATTTTCAATATTATCTTTCATATTGAATGTAATATATCTCAAAATTTCCAGAAAATTTTCTTCATCACCAACAAGGGCACATATATACACAAGAAAAACAAAATGCTGCACATAATATCTCATTTAGTCCATAATTTAAATGTGTTATAAATAACACATTTACTTTTCTCAATTTCAGTTCCCATAATGTTTTAATAATTTTTATTTTTTATCAATCTCATTTAAAATCTCATTTGAAATATACCCATATTCCTTGATTATGATGTTTCATCTAAATGTGGCTTGATTAACAATAGTATATTCCTTATTTTAAATTACAAAACAAATTAGGTATTCTCAATATATTCATGAAACCCCAACTTCATTTATGTACAGACAAACGAATTGTTTTTCCTTCATTTCAATTGATCAAAGGTATTGGTATTATTCCTTATGTTCTATAAACATTTAAAACATTCATTCTTCACATGATATTTTAAATTCTCTAAGACTCATTTATAATTCCCAAAATAATTGAGATAACCACTTCCTTCATTCTATAAATGAATATACCAAAAGAATAATGTTATTACTACTAAATTTCATTTTGATAAGACTAATCGGATTAAAAGGAATTCATGTGGCTCATTCAAAATTCCATCACAACTCAAGCTTCTCCATTTTAACACCTCGTATTCGTGAATATTTTATGCATTGGATTTTCAGATCTAGCACGGCCTGGATGAAACATGAATCATTTTCTCAATCAATATATATAAATGAATGTTAAACTACATGTATATCACATAATTTTGATTATATAAAGGCATTAATCCAATATTTAATAATATGACGGTGTGTATATTATCAATAATGGAATTCTAAGAAGAATATTTCATGAAAAATCCGATGTAATTAGAATGTATGATATAATGATTTGGATGCCATAAAAGCATCATATCCATGATGACCATACATCAGAGCGTTTGTGCATGAAATTTTAAGGCTGATGAATAGTGTAGCATGCCCTCTCATTTCACATACAACATCTCAACATCTTCCATCTAAAATATTAGTAAATTCAATATTTTTTCCAATAAATTGTGAGTAATGTGGTCTACTCCTGGTTCAGTTGTCACCATCCTATGATGGAACCCCTCTATCATCACGCCACCACACATGGTAGTTCGAACACTCCTATACACATTGTTTTCATGCTCCTTTTACCCATATAGGTGTCATTCACTACCATCATGGCTTCTCATGTTGTCAACTTTCTCCCATATGTGGATTATATGGCCCTCCATGGATGACATTGTTTGGAATTGTTTTTAATTAACTCTCATAAAATGCCTTATCCAAATATACCACCTCACTTCTCAAAATCCAATTATCAAAACTATTATCTCCTTTATTATTTATATCATATAATTTCTTTATATAAATTCGAAAACTCTTATTTTATAATTAAAATTATGATTTATGGCCTTATCCAACATCATTTATTCATCATTAAAAAACACTAAAAAAATTCATGGATATCTTTCCAAAAATATCATCATGAAAAAATATAATATTACATGGAATTCATCAAAATATTTCTTCATGACAATAAATATTTTTATTGTCTTAAAATTATTAATTATTGAAAACAATTTTTACTATCCAAGAGAAATGGACATATGTAATTATATTTTATAAACTTTTCAACAATCATAAAAATTGAAAGAGGATTATTCATATATGACTACCAATTTAATTTCATGAATCATTAACAATTCTCTAAGAATCATCACCTTATATCTGGTCAAAAAATGCATATTTAATCATTGAAAACAAAATCAATACTTAAACTGGATGAACAATCTCCCCCTTTGTACTCAATTTCAATATATCATCAAATTATAAAATTCAATATCTGGTTCTAATTTCTTTTCTTCACCTTATTGAAAATAAAATTAAAAGGAAAAGTGGGTGTATTCTAGTCTAATCAATTTTCCCAAAACATGTTTTCCTCACTTATTTGATTTATTTCTTTAATACTTCTGAGAGAGGGATGATATAAAATTTCTCTCTTATAAAATATCCTTTATATAATGAACTCAAAATTTATGAGGACGAACCTGGTGTAGAAATTAAGAGAGATATAACCAAGGTTTCCTATGTTTTACATAAACATCCTTCCATGTTTTATCATGAAAAAAAATTACCAATTCTAAATTTAGGGTCTGAGAATATTTGGATTTATCAACGTAATTAGAAATATATTTCACACTTAATCAATCACATTAAAATGTTCAAGTGTAAGAAAAATTATCTCCCCCCTTTTCCCATCTTTTCATAAACCAAGAAATCCTCATCAATAAACTCTTTAATGTAATTAAAAATTAGGGATGAGAGTTTTGTCAACATACCTCAAACATTAGCCTTGATAAATATATATAGAATTTAGAAATTAACTAGAAGTAAAAAAAGAAAACTATTTTGATTGTTTCTCCCCCTAAAGGGATGAACGTCTTTTTTAAAATTTCATGGTATCTATAACACTTTGTGAAAAACAATCACATCATGTTGTCCAGTACTGACAACATCAAACATCACCTTTAATTCCCTACATGTTATTTAGTAACACATAAAATAATAGAGAATATAAAGGGTCATTATGTTTATTTATAAGAAACAATTAGCGTTATATTTTCCTTTTATACATTCTCATTTCTTCATTCGATGCTCAGTAAATTATATGATTTCATGTTGACACGATTCATGGATTTTTTACATATTGTATTATATAGAATTAGTTTCTCAAGTGGAGTTGTTTTATTTGTATTAGTATTCAAATAAGCTCTGGTAACGAAATATTCTTCCACATATTTTCCTTGATTATTGTAACTATATTGTGCATCCTCAATTTTTTTAGTCGTGGAAGACTTTTCATTCAATACCAAAACCTAATGATTTTATTTCCCATATTCAATGGACTTCTCACATACCTTCTAGATATTTTCAATTTTCATGACTCATATATAATTTTATTAACTTCATTCCATTTCACACCATAAGGGACTTTAATGGGTTTTCTTTTCCTGCAATCTTTATCTTTGTGACCATCTTGACCACTTCTATCATATACTTCTTTTTGATATAATGTAGTTTTTTTCATGGATAGTTTTATTTGACTTTTTTTCTTATTTTATTGCCTTAAATTCCTATTAATTATTTTTTATTTCCTATAAAATATATATTAAACCATTAATTGTATTATTTTTGTTAATAACTTCAAAAAAACCTACAAAACCCTTGGAGTTGGTAATTTCTCTATTGATTCAAAATTTCTCCAGTTTTATGTTTTCATTGTCCTATTTTAAAATAATCCTTCTTTTGTCTAGTGGATTTTTATATCACTATCATGATCTCCTCTACCTTTTATGAGGAATATTTAATCTCAATTTCCTTATCATAAAACTTTTCAAACTATGCTTTAAGAATATCATTGTTCCAAACAATAACACCCCAGTATTTTGTTCCATATGTTCTTCAAATGAATTTAATCATTTTAGATATTTAGTGTTACAAAAAAAATAATTTCTTATTTACATACATGTAATGATGATTTTATATTGAGTAACTTGAAACACTGTGTTTGTATGTTGTTACAAACAATATAGAGTATATATTATGTCACATGAAATAACAAGTTTAAAAACGTGAAATATTAGGTAAATTTTATTATATGTGTAACACCCTGACCACGGTTACCCAGAGTCGGTGCGTTATTACATAACATTGGCATGATCACAATAAAGATCAAGTCTCGAAAGACTGATTAGTTTAGTAGCCTTGGAATAACTAGATACATTTATAAAGTTTACATTACATCCTAAAGTGAAAACTACAACAATATATTCTCCATATTCCACACTCTTATCCACTGATACTATCCCTGCAGGTCATTCATAAATTACTTATTCACATCCTAGGAAAAATAAAACATAGAAAAGGGCTGAGCTCAAATGGCCAGAAAGGATAAAAATATAGAGGAAACTTTCATAAATAAGAATAAACATTTAAGGCGATGTATAACTAAAACAAAAGCCTTTTAAACTTGTACTTATACATAGTATGGAAAAAATAAAATGAAATAATTTCATTTACTTATTCACATGGATATTCTACTAATCGAATATTCACATGTAATATCAATAACCACTTTCATAATGATGAAATTCATAATGCCAGACTATCATAACCACATAGCCAAGACCTCGTGCCAAGACTACAAATAAGATTTTGTCAAGTCCTTGTGCCAAGACACTAGTTTGTCTCATGAGAAATACCGATGCATCGAGGAGCTATAACGGGCTCCACCCGTCACTTACTAAGTCCAATGCATTCCTCATATGAAAAGTTTTAAACATAACATCAACATTTCTATTAAAACTAGCATACGAAATGTCAATACTTTATCCACAAACCATGAATGGTATAAAAATAGCACATCCACAGTCAAACATAACTCATTCGATACAATATGGAATATTTTATTGTATCATAATAACCTCAATCGAGAATGATGAAGGATATTGACATAGATGAAAATAATCATCAAAACAATTAGAGTGAAATATCCCCCTTTTTTTGAAATCATTTAAAAGTCACACTATTTGTCAAGAATCAATTTAAAATAGATTTTAGAATCAAAGTGTCCCATTCCACTTTTAAACTTTTAAAATGAGTTTTAATTTTAAAACTTTAATGTCCATTTAAATAAATACTTAAAAACATTTTTAAAACATGGAAATTAATGAGAAATATTTAGAAGAATAAATCTTTAAAACACTTAAAAATGTATTTTTGTTAGAGTTTCTAACCAAAAGAGAGACACTTGAATACAAATAATTGAGGTAATAAAAACTTTATAATATCATGAGAATAAAGGGATTCATGATATACTATGTCAAATTACATTATATAAACCATATAAAAGAGATTTGGTGTATAACAACAAAAAAGTCTCAATGGAATGTAAATTGAGATGAATTCTCTTATAAATACCATATCCTTAGGTTAAGGATAAATCAACGACATAATTATGTGTGAAAAATATAAATACACTCAATATGATTGGATATTTAGTTTAAATCAATTAGATGAAATTCATACATATTCTTGAAAAAACAACACCAATAAATTGGATATTTTACTCAAAAATGGAGATTGAGTTAAAATTACTCTTTTCAAGTTCATACCGATGACTTGAGAATTTATAAATGGAGTGATTATGTGTATTGAAAGTATATCCACAGAAAGGGGAGTAGAATTTATGACATAATCAAATGAATAGTGATTCTACACATAATCTTGGAGTAAAATAATCAATGTAGTATGCGTAAAGCCGATTGAGTGGAAATTGAAATTTCAAATTTCCTTTATTGATTTGGTAACATACAAAACATACACCCATAAAAGAAGGATCATATAATGATCATTTAAATATAAATCAATTAAATTATATTACACAATCAATACAAACATGGTAATTACACACACCACATGTAATAAATAAGTGGTGAACAATAGAATTCTCACGGAATTAAAAGTGAGATAAGAAACCCCTTACTCTATACTTTTTCCTTGGTTGAGGGTAGGTTAACCTCCTGTATAATGGTTAAATAATTTTTATTGAATTATACATGAATCATATGCATTAATATGATATCATATATGATCTTTTAACATTTATTTTTTAATAATATATTAGAATTATCCTCGTTTCGGGTGTTAACGGGTTCATTTTCCTTTATATTCTTTGTTATTTGAGCCATATTTGTTACTAATGGGGATGTATATTATTCATATCCAGAATTATCTGAAATATTTAAACATTATTTTTAATCATTAAATGAAAATTAGTCTTGAATGGATACGATGGAGAATGAATCTCATCGCGTTCGTGGAGACGGTAGTCCGTACGTACGCACTATCGACAATATCATTCTTTTGATATTAAAATAATATTAAATTTGATTGTATATCATATAAACAGAATAATTATAATGGTATATTTATTATTTATATGAATTACACATCATTATTATACCCATCCAAATAATAATGTTTTGATTAACAATTACACCGCGACGTGGAGACGGTAAGTCGTACGTACGCACGTATGGTGACATGTCATTCAAAGGATGGATAGAATAATTAAATATGGTTGTAACATGTTTATAATAACATAAAAGCATGTATAATATTTTGGAGTTATTATTTTATAATGGTAATAACAAATAAAGAAGAAGTGGAAGAAGAAAGGAATTTGAAAAAGGGTGGTGAAATTGTTACCTCTTCCTCGGGTTCTTCCTTTTGTTTTGATCAAAACGGCTCCTTAGGATGGTTTTCTGACTAAAGGAAGGCCACTAGGATGAATTTAGGGAAGTTGATAGAGTATTTGGGCAGGTTTTGGCCTAACCAAAAGGCTTTGAAGGTGTGAATTAATGAGAAGGGGGAGTGGCCTTTAATAAGAGGGGTGAGGGGCACCTTTGTAAAGGCTAGAAATATTATTTTATAATAAATTCATATTCGGTTTCTAATGGATCCAAAGTAGATTATTTAAAGTTTAAGGTATTTATAGGTCTAAAAACACTCATCCAATAGTATTTATACAGGTTTGGGTTACTATATTAACCTTATCTTTAAGTATTAACTCTTAGTTAATTAGTTTCACTTTAACAATGTCTCTTTGTATCTTTATATTATATGGTTAATAAACTTACTATATACATCAAAGAGACCCCCAAGTGGTCCATTAATGATAAAAATATCATAATATTAGTCTCTTGGACTAGCCTTAGATTTTTAGGAATTGAATATTAATTAATAAAATTTTTTTTTTTAAAAAACTCTTTTATGTCAATTTTGACACTATTCAATAATTGATTTTTTTCAAACTCATAACAAAATTATTACTTCTAAAAAAGTTAATTAAGTCAATACTAACATGTCATATTAACCTATAAAATTATTTTAGTTCATAGAAAGTCTCAAATTATATTTATTTTGGTATTTATAATATCAATTATTTTTAATTTTCACTATTATGGTAATTACTGCATCATCATTGTGTCATAAATAAATTAAATTATTTATTGGACAAAAAATATAAATAAAATACCATTATGTAGGAAATATTTTTAGCTTTCTAATGAATATTTATAGTCGAAAATAAAACATATATAACCATTTGTAAAAAATTGTTTTTCTAAAAGATATATGCTTTTTTCATTTCTGTATTTATTTTAACTTAATTAAAATAAAGTGTCCCTATCACCTACAAGTGGATCCATGGGGTCCCTAAATTGACCCAAAGATGCCCGTGGTCGGACATGTATCCCCCAATAAGGTTAGGACACATTTTGGGGTAATTTATAATTATTATAATATTATTTATTTAACCCTTATTTACCGGATTTACCTTCTAACCATGGTAAATAAAATATTTACCGAAGTAATTATTCAAAATCACTAAAAATAAAATTTACCTATTTACACAATTTCTACATCCTAATTCCAAATATGGAATCAATGTTTCCAAATTCAAAACACAAAAGTGGCATAAATTAATTTAAAATTAATTCCCGCCGTCAAAACAAAAAGCGTGTTTTTTAGATACAATAACTATCAAAAGGTTGATACTTGTTTATGTTCGGTTTAATTGTGAAATTATGTCCAATGAACAACATTGTATTAAATGGTAAAAATATATTCTAAATATAGTTTAAACCCACTAAAATTCATAATTTATCCCTAGTAATTATTTTGATTAAAAATGTTGTTTTTAATTAAAATTTAGTAATTTTCACTATTCATCAAAATATTAAAGTTATCCGAAAAGTACCCAAATTTCACCCTAGGCTAATTTAAATATTCTGAATCCAAAAATGAAGTCAATATTGAAAGATAAAATATATAAAATTTCAAAACATATGTATTACTATTCATAACGTCTAGTTTGATTGGTTGTGGTGTGTGTTAGAACTCGATGTTGCGTACAACACACGCTATTGCATTATTCAAAGAGAAGCATACCGTAGAAGCTTGGGGTGTTACATTCTCCCCTAAATCAATAAATTGCGTCCTCACAATTTTTAAAATTGGGCTTGGGAATATAATGGAAAGTCCCACATTGGAAAAATAGTCAATAAAACTATCACTTTAAAAGAAAGAAAGAGAATTACAAAGGTCACCCGAGATAGCCTATACTAGGATTACATGTATAAAAACATGGATATGGATGATAAACTAAGATGCAAGTTATGATGGGGAGGGATAGAGAACATGATCAGGAAAAAGATAACAATAAGAAAACCAGAAACTTGTGATGGGACAAACGGTCATTAGTTTCCTAGTAGGAAAATTAAACGGACAACATTTTTTTTGTTTTAAGTTACATTACATAAAGATAAGGAATTAATTTATGATATTGACCAAGAACATAAAGAGATATACTTACTTTTTAAGTAGAGTTTCATTATTTAATTAATTTCTACCACTAACTCAATCATTTTTTTAACAATGAGTATTGAAGAAGACTTGGTCAGACAGGAAGAGCTAGAATAAAATTCTATAGAATAACATGATCCACCTAGGATAAACTATATATTTACCTTGTCTTAAGAGATTAGTCAAAACCAAAACCGTTAGTATAATATCTGATGATCCCCCAAATGGCTATTCCATTAGAGAAAAAAAACAAACCGTAATTTCTAAAATTAAACCAACAATACCCCAAAGTTAAATAAATACCATTCAATAATCAATTGTCCTTAAAATCCTTCAATATAATCCAAACTAATATTGAAACCGAAAACATATTAGAATTTGGTTATGTAGTCTTTCAAGTTAAATTGTATCTCTAAATGACATCAACTACTCTTAAAGTAACATACTTTAAAGTAATTACCCTAATCACATATTCTTTATTATAGGATAATCATTTCCATAAATAACCCAAATCACTATAAATCCGTAGATAAAAATCCACCATTACTCCTTAAATGAAATCCCATAGAATTCTATTTTCCTTGGGCATATAGTGCTCCCAACAAAGCGAACATATTTCAAAATAACATTCATCACTTAATCACAAAATCATTTTCTTATACCAAGGGTATTCATTTGATAAGACATAGGATCCCAAATAAAATTATCATTGATCAATAAAATCATTAAACTAAAAATAATAGTCACACTAACCAGGGACTTCACGTAGTCTAGCGATAGGCGATAAATCCCAATCGCACTTTGATTGTGGGTTCGATCCCCACAGCTTTTTCTGACGCGACGGGTTGTCACACGGTCTGCGTGTTGTCCTTTTTCAAAAACTATATTTTATAACATTACCAAAATGAGATAAATTCTTCAAAATAACCATAACATAATTTAACCACAAATCTTATCTCATACCTTGCATTTTTATCCCAAATTATAATAACTTATAATTGCCTCAAACCCAATGATCATATAAAACCAAATGGTTATTTATAACTATATCCACGAGAGAAAAGTTAATTATTCCTCAAATATCATTCTCACATGGAAAACTGCAGGGTTAAAAATACAAGAGAAAATTATTCCAAAGTAAACCCATCAACAAGGAGCACTAATATTTTTTAGACATTTCTCCAACCATTTATTCCCACATAGCTTTTTCTTTGACCAAGAAAATATCCTATAGAATAGGACATTCACTCGGGTAATGTCTAGGTCCCCTACATTTACGGAAAATGAGTGTAAATGGATTCTTGGGACCATTTTTATATTCTTCCATAGTACTCTTCATTTTTCTTTTGCAATTCTTCACTTTATGTCCTTCTTTCCCACACGTAAATCATTTCTTTGTCCCATTGAGACACTTTCCTGGGTGTCTCCTTCCACATTTCTTGCATGATGGACATTGAGGATTCCTTTCTCTATGGTCTCCACTGCTGGAGCTCTTATCATTCATCACATTTCTCTTCTTTGTTGAGTCCGGGAATTGGTTAATATATATATTGTTGATCATATTTTTGGAAAATTGATTTGGCATGAAGATGATATATTTTATGCGAATCAACATTCCATTTTTTTCTCATTGTCACCACCATTCCCACCATGTACATCATTCTCAAAGTCACTCTGATTTCCTTGGAATCTAGCCATTGACTAAAACCAGAAAGCATTGTGTGAGTAACAGTAGTCATAAAATCATTTAGAGAATATCATGTCACCATATTCTCAATTTGAAACACATTAGGATTAACCAAGGTCATTTACTCTCATCTTATACATAATACTTCAAATCGGTTTGTAAAGAAAATTTAAATTATCCTAAGCATATCCCCCGGGAGTGTCTTAACCAAGAGTGAAGCAAGGCCCGTTTTCGTGCACCAGTTCCCGTTCGAGTCTAGCTCAAAGCGGTGTTTTCGGGTATTACCCCTAGGTACATTTGTGCCAGAGCCGCCTCTACCTGCTCGTATCCAGACAAGGATGTATTTCTCGGAAAACTCACAAAATCTCTACAATACCAAAATTCTAGGAAGTTCTTCTATACTAATCCTCAAATTTCATCATAGGTCTACGTGCCCTAATTAGAGTGTATCTAAATCTAGCTTCCAGGGTTTGTACTAAACTTCCTCTGATACCAACTGTAATGCCCCGACTCCAGTTACCCAATGTCGGTGCATTATTACAAAACAGTGGCATGATCCCAATAAATATCAAAACTCGAAAGGCCGATTAGTTTAGTAGCCTTGGAATAACTAGATACATTTATAAATTTTACATTACATCATAAAGTGAAAACTACAACAACATAGTCTCCATAGTCCACACTATTATGCCCTCATAGTATCCCTGCAGGTCATTCATAAATTATTCTTCACATCCTGGGAAAAATAAAACATAGAAAAGGGGTGAGCTCAAATTCCAAGTAAGGATAAAAATATAGCGGAAACATTCATAAATAAGAATAAACATTTAAGGCAATGTATAACTAAAACAAAAGCCTTTTAAACTTGTATTTAAACATATTATGGAAAAAATAAAATGAAATAATGCCATTTACTTATTCACATGGATATTCTACTAATCGAATATTCACATGTAATATCAATAACCACTTTCATAATGATGGAATGCATAATGCCAGACTATCATAACCACATCGCCAAGGCCTCGTGACAATACTAAAAATAGGATTTTGTAAAGGCCTTGTGCCAAGACACTAGTTTGTCTCGTGAGACCTACTGATGCATCGAGGAGTTATAGCGGGCTCCACCCGTCACTTACTAAGTCCAATGCATTCCTCATATGAAAATTTTTAAACATAACATAAACATTCATATTAAAACTAGCATACGAAATGTCAATAATTTATCCACAAACCATGAATGTTATAAAAATAGCACATCCAAAGTCAAACATAACTCATTCGATACAATATGGAAGATTGTATTGTATCATAATAACCTCAATCGAGAATGATGAACGATATTGACATAGATAAAAATAATCATCAAACAATTAGAGTGAAATATTCCCCTTTTTCTTGAAATCATTTAAAAGTCACACTAGTTGTCAAGAATCCATTTAAAATAGATTTTAGAATCAAAGTGTCCCATGCCACTTTGAAACTTTTAAAAGGAGTTTTAATTTTAAATCTTTAATTTCCATATAAATAAATCCTTAAAACCATTTATTAAAAAATGGACATTAAATTGAGATGAATTCTCTTATAAAGACCATATCCTTAGGTTAAGGATTAATCAACGACATAATTATGTGTGAAAAATATAAATACACTCAATATGATTGGATATTTAGTGTAAATCAATTAGATGACATTCACACATATTCTTGTAAAAACAACACCAATGAATTGGATATTTAACTCAACAAATGGAGATTGAGTTAAAATTACTCTTTTCAAGTTCATACCGATGACTTGAGAATTTATCGATGGATTGATTATGTGTATCGAAAGTATATCCACAGAAAGGGGAGTGGAATTTATGACATAATAAAATGAATAGTGATTCTACACATAATCTTGGAGTAAAATAATCAATGAAGTATGCGTAAAGCCGAATGAGTGGAAATTGAAATTTCAAATTCCCTTATGGATTTGGTAACATACAAAACATACACCCATGAAAGAAGGATCATACAATGATGAGGTAAATATACATGAATTAAATTATATTACACAATGAATACAAACATGGGCAGTACACACACCACATGTAATAAATAAGTGGTGAACAATGGAATTCTCACGGAATTAAAAGTGAGATAAGAAACCCCTTACTCTGTACTTTTTCCTTGGTCGAGGGTAGGTTAACCTCCTGTATAATGGTTAAATAATTGTTATTTAATTATACAAGAATCATATTCATTAATATGATATCATATATGATCTTTTAACATTTATTTGTTAATAATATCTTAGAATTATCGTCGTTTCAGTTGTTAACGGGTTCATTTTCCATTATTTTCATTGTTATTTGAGCCATATTTGTTACTAATGGGGATGTATATTATTCATATCCAGAATTATGTCAAATATTTAAACATTTTTTTAATCATTAAATGATAATTATTAATGAATGGATACGATGGAGAATGAATCTCATCGTGTTCGTGGAGACGGTAGTCCGTACGTACGCACGATCAACAATATCACTCTTTTGATATTAAAATAATATTTAATTTGATTGTATATAATATATAAAGAATAATTATCATGTTATATTTATTATTTACATGAATAACACATCATTATTATACCCATCCGAATAATAATGTTTTGAATAACAATTACACCACGACGTGGAGACGGTAAGCCGTACGTACGCATGTATGGTGACATGTCATTAAATGGATGGATAGAATACTGAAATATGGTTGTAAAATGTTTATAATAACGTCAAAGTATGTATAATATACTGGAGTTATTATTTTATAATGGTAATAACAAAGAAAGAAGAAGTGGAAGAAGAATGGAACTTGAAAAAACGTGGTGAAATCATTACCTCTTCCGCGGGTTCTTCCTTTTTATTTTATCAAAAGGGCTCCGTAGGTTGCATTTATGACTAAATTAAGGCCTCTAGGATGAAGTTAGAGAAGTTTAGAGAGTATTTGGGTAGGTTTTGGAAGAACCAAAAGGCTTTGAAGGTGTGAATTAATGAGAAGGGGGAGTGCCCTTTTATAAGAGGGGTGAGGGGCACCTTTGGAATGGCTAGAAATATTATTTTATAATAAATTCATATTTGGTTTCTAGTGGCTAAAAAGTGTATTATTTAAAGTTTAAGGTGGATATAGGTCTAAAAACACTCAAGAAATAGGATTTAGACAGGTTTGGGTTACTATATTAACCTTATCTTTAAGTATTAACTCTTAGTTAATTAGTTTCACTTTTACAATGTCTCTTTGTATATTTATATTTTATGGTTAATAAACTTACTATATAAATCCAAGAGACCCCCAAGTGGTCCATTAATGATAAAAATATAATGATATAAGTCTCTTAGATGAACCTTAGATTTTTAGGAATTGAATATCAATTAATAATATAATATTTGTTTTAAAAATTCTTTTATGTCAATTTTGTCACTATTCAATAATTGATTTTTGTGAAAATCATAACATAATTATTACTTCGAAAAACGTTAATTAAGTCAATCCTAAAATGTCATATTAACCTATAAAATTAGTTTAATTCATAAAAAGTCTCAAATTATATTTATTTGGGTATTTATAATATCAATTATTTTAATTTTTCACTATTATGGTAATTACTGCATAATCATTGTGTCATAAATAAATTAACTTATTTATTATATAAAAATTATAAATAAAATATCATTATGTAGGAACTATTTTTATCTTTATAATGAATATTTATAGTCTAAAATCCAACATATATAACCCTTTGTAAAAAAAATTCTAAAAGATATATGCTTATGTCATTTTTGTATTTATTTTAACTTAATTAAAATAAAGTGTCCCTATCACCTAAAAGTGGCTCCATGGGGTCCCAAAATTGACCCAAATATGCCCATGGTCGGACATGTATCCACCAATAAGGTTAGGGAACGTTTTAGGTTAATTTAGTATTATTATAATATTTTTTTTAACCCTTATTTACCGGATTTACCCTTTAACCATGGTAAATAAAATATTTATCGAAGTAATTATTCAAAATGTCTAAAAATAAAATTTACCTATTTAAAAAATTTGGACATCCTGATTCCAAATATGGAATCCATTTTTCCAAATTCAAAACACAGAAGTGGCAGAAATTAATTTAAGATTAATTCCTGTTGTTAAAACAAAAAGCGTGTTTTTAAGATATAATAACTATCAAAAGATTGATACTTGTTTATGTTCGGTTTAATTATGAAATTATGTCCAATTACCAACATTGTATTAAATGGTAAAAATATATTCTAAATATAATTTAAAACAACTCAAATTCAATATTTATCACTATTAATTATTTTTATTAAAAAATTTGTTTTTAATTAAAATTTTGTAATTTTCACTATTAATCAAAATATTAAAGTTATCTGAAAAACACCAAAATTTCACCCTAGACTAATTTCGATATTCTGAATCCAAAAATGAAGTCAATTTTGAAATATAAAATGTATAAAATTTCATAAATTAGGTATTACTATTCATAACGGCTAGTTTGATGGGTTCTGGTGTGTGTTAGAACTCGATGTTGCGTACAACACATGCTATTGCATTATTCAAAGAGAAGCATACCGTAGAATCTTAGGGTGTTACATTCTCCCCTACTTCAATAAATTGATTCCTAGAAATTTTTAAAATTGGTCTTGGGAATATAATGGAAAGTCCCACATCAGAAAAATAGTCAATAAAACTATCACTTTAAAAGAAAGAAAGAGAAGTACAAAGGTCACCTGAGATAACCAATACTAGGATTACATGTAGAACAACATGGATATGGATGATAAACTAAGTTTCAAGTTATTATGGAGAGGGATAGAGAACATGATCAGGAGAAAGTTAACAATAAGAAAACCAGAAACTTGTGATGGGACAAACGGTCATTAGTTTCCCAGTAGGAAAATTAAACGTACAACATTTTTTTTGTTTTAAGTTACATTACATTAAGATAAGGAATTAATTTATGATATTGACCAAGAACATAAATAGATATACTAACTTTTTAATTAGAGTTTCATTCTTTAATTAATTTATACCACTAACTCATTCATTTTTTTTAACAAAGAGTATTGAAGAATACTTGGTCAGACAGGAACAGCTAGAATAAAATTCTATAGAATAACATGATCCACATAAAATAAACTATATATTTACCTTGTCTTTATAGATTAATCAAAACCAAAACCGTTAGTATAAGATATGATGATCCCCCAAATGGATATTCCATTAGAGAAAAAAAATCTTAATTTCTAAAATTAAACCAATAATACCCCAAAGTTAAATAAATACCATTCAATAATCAATTGTCCTTAAAATCCTTCTATATAATCCAAACTAATATTGAAACCCAAAACTTATTAGAATTTGGTTATGTAGTCTTCCACGTTAAATTGTATCTCTAAAGGACATCAACTAATCTTAAAGTAACATACTTAAAAGTAATTAACCAAATCACATATTCTTTATTATAGGCTAATCATTTCCATAAATATACCAAATCACTATAAATCTGTAGATAAAAATCCACCACTACTCCTTAAATGAAATCCCATTGAATTCTCTTATAAAGACCATATCCTTAGGTTAAGGATAAATCAATGACATAATTATGTGTGAAAAATATAAATACACTCAATATGATTGGATATATAGTGTAAATCAATTATATGACATTCACACATATTCTTGTAAAAACAACACCAATTAATTGGATATTTAACTCAACAAATTGAGATTGAGTTAAAATTACTCTTTTCAAGTTCATACCGATGAATTGAGAATTTATCGATGGAGTGATTATGTGTATCAAAAGTATATCCACATAAAGGGGAGTGGAATTTATTACATAATCAAATGAATAGTGATTCTACACATAATCTTGGAGTAAAATAATCAATGAAGTATGCGTAAAACCGAATGAGTGGAAATTGAAATTTCAAATTCCCTTATGGATTTGGTAACATACAAAACATACACCCATTAAAGAAAGATCATACAATGATGATTTAATTATACATGAATTAAATTATATTACACAATGAATACAAACATGGGTAGTACACACACCACATGTAATAAATAAGTGGTGAACAATGGAATTCTCACGGAATTAAAAGTGAGATAAGAAACCCCTTACTCTGTAATTTTTCCTTGGTCGAGGGTAGGTTAAACTCCGGTATAATGTTTAAATAATTGTTATTTAATTATACAAGAATCATATTCATTAATATGATATCATATATGATCTTTTAAAATTTATTTGTTAATAATATCTTATAATTATCGTTGTTTCGGGTGTTAACGGGTTCATTTTCCATTATATTCATTGTTATTTGAGCCATATTTGTTACTAATGGGGTTGTATATTATTCATATCCATAATTATGTCAAATATTTAAACATTATTTTTAATCATTAAATTAGAATTAGTCATGAATTGATACGATGGAGAATGAATCTCATCGTGTTCGTGTAGACGGTAGTCCGTACGTACGCCCAATGGACAATATCATTCTTTTGATATAAAAATAATTTTTAATTTGATTGTATATAATATATAGGGAATCATTATCATGTTATATTTATTATTTAAATGAATTACACATCATTATTATACCCATCCAAATAATAATGTTTTGAATAACAATTACACCACGACGTGGAGACGGTAAACTGTACGTACGCACGTATGGTGACATGTCATTCAAAGGATGGATAGAATACTGAAATATGGTTGTACCATGTTTATAATAACATCAAATTATGTATAATATACTGGAGTTATTATTTTATAATGGTAATAAAAATGAAAGAAGAAGTGGAAGAAGAAGGAAACTTGAAAAAAGGTGGTGAAATCATTACCTCTTCCTCGGGTTCTTCCTTTTTATTTGATCAAAAGGGCTCAATAGATTGACTTTCTGACTAAAGTAAGGCCTCTCGGATGAATTTAGGGAAGTTTATAGAGTATTTGGGCAGGGTTTGGCCGAACAAAAAGGCTTTGAAGGTGTGAATTAATGAGAAGGGGGAGTGCCCTTTTATAAGAGGGGTGAGGGGCACCTTTGGAAAGGCTAGAAATATTATTTTATAATAAATTCATATTCGGTTTCTAGTGGCTATAAAGTGTATAATTTAAAGTTTAAGGTGGAGATAGGTCGAAAACCACTCAACCAATAGTATTTAGAGAGTATTGGGTTACTATATTAACCTTATCTTTAAGTATTAACTCTTAGTTAATTAGTTTCACTTTTACAATGTCGCTTTGTATCTTTATATTTTATGGTTAATAAACATACTATATAAATCCAAGAGACCCCCAAGTGGTCCATTAATGATAAAAATATCATGATATAAGTCTCTTAGACGAATCTTAGATTTTTTGGAATTGAATAACAATTAATAATATAATATTTGTTTTAAAAACTCTTTTATGTCAATTTTGACACCATTCAATAATTGATTTTTGTGAAAATCATAACAGAATTATTACTTCAAAAAAAGTTCATTAAGTCAATCCTAACATTTCATATTAATCTATAAAATTAGTCTAATTCATAAAAAGTCTCAAATTATATTTATTTGGGTATTTATAATATCAATTATTTTAATTTTTCACTATTATGGTAATTACTGCATCATCATTGTGTCATAAATAAATTAAATTAATTATTGTTTAAAATTATAAATAAAATACCATTATGTAGGAATAATTTTTATATTTCTAATTAATATTTATAGTATAAAATCCAACATATATAACCCTTTGTAAAAAAAAGATTTCTAAAAGATATATGCTTATGTCATTTTTGTATTTATTTTAACTTAATTAAAATAAAGTGTCCCTATCACCTACAAGTGGCTCAATGGGGTCCCAAAATTGACCCAAAGATGACCATGGTCGGACATGTATCCACCAATAAGGTTAGGATACGTTTTAGGTTAATTTAGTATTAGTATAATATTATTTGTTTAACCGTAATTTACCGGATTTACCCTTTAACCATGTTAAATAAAATATTTACCGAAGTAATTATTCAAAATGTCTAAAAATAAAATTTACCAATTTACACAATTTGGAAATCCTGATTCAAAATATGGAATCCATTTTTCCAAATTCAAAACACAGAAGTGTCAGAAATTAATTTAAAATTAAATCCCGCTGTCAAAACAAAAAACGTGTTTTTAAGATATAATAACTATCAAAATATTGATACTTGTTTATGTTCGGTTTAATTGTGAAATTATGTCCAATGACCAACATTTTATTAAATTGTAAAAATATATTCTAAATATACTTTAAAACCACTCAAATTCATAATTTATCACTATTAATTATTTTTATTAAAAAAGTTGGTTTTAATTAAAATTTAGTAATTTTCACTATTCATCAAAATACTAAATTTATCCGAAAAGTACCAAAATTTCTCCCAAGTCTAATTTCGATATTACGAATCTTAAAATGAAGTTTATTTTGAAAGATATAATTTATAAAATTTTAAAAATTAGGTATTGCTATTCATAACGGCTAGTTTGATTGGTTGTGGTGTGTGTTAGAACTCGATGTTGCGTACAACACGCGTTATTGCCTTATTCAAAGAGAAGCATACCGTAGAAGTTTGGGGTGTTACAATATGAATGTTATCATTTAGTTGATGGAATAGTGGGTATGTATAAGAAAAAATAAGTTATAATAATATAGTTTTAAAAATTTTACATAATTAATCCATTTGTGACCAATTGATTATAAATGATAAAAACCCTTCTCAAAATAAAAGGAAATATTTTTTGGAAAAGACTCTTTCTATACACACAAGTGAGTTTTATACTAACGGATTAAAAAACAACTCATACTAAATTATATTAATGAATTTTATAAATAATATATTCAATATAATATTTAATATTAAAACTATATGTTTTATAGATAGTATATAAAAATAAATCCAATTTTACGCTTCAAAGTGTATTTTTTCTCAAAAATTAGTTTTTTGATATTTTTATAATCAACTTATTATTATTTTAATTTTAAAAATATATAGCCTTTAATAACAAAAACAAGATTATTTTTTTAAATTGGATTATAAAAATTATCTTATAATTAATTTTTTTATTTTTCTCAGAGGTTTCATTTCTTATGAATAGATAAAAATACTTCATTTTAATTGAGGACTATTTTTCTCCTAAAATATTTTTGAGGTAAAATTATATATTAAATTGGTTTTATAGAATATTTAATTGAATTATACATATTTTAATACAATTTATGAAATTTTATTTAATATTTTTTTAAATTTTATATAAAACTTTGTAAACATATGAACATTTCTAATTTAAAAACCAACATTCTAATCACGTCTGTAGAATTATTTTTAAATTAAATTCTACCACTTATTTGAATGGAATTGGTAAAATGGATTATATGTTTGGAATAATATTAAATTATATTATATAATTAGTTTAAATTAATATTTGAACATAATGATTTGTGAAAATAGTAAAACTTAATTGAATGAATTAAGGTTAAAATAGGGTTTTGTGCATTACATACATTTGTATTAAAATTAATTTTACACACAAATGATTTTCATTTAATGAATTGGATTTAATATCTAGAATAATTAAGTTTATATTAATTAAAAATTATATTATTAATCTTAATCTTAAGGTATAAATTACTTAGGAAAATAAAAAGATACAAGTTACCTTAGTAAAGACTACATGGATAAAATTAAGTAAACTTATAAACTACATAATAAATTGATGAAAAAATGTATTTATTTTTTGTCGTAGACGTCTTTATAAACCAATTAATCCTTACCATACATTATTATTCAATTTTTAGGTCACATGAAGTAATATATACCTCAAATAGTGTATAATATTTTTATTTACAAGATTTCCACTCCTCTTCAACTATAAAGAGAACTCACTCTCCCCACTTATTAACACATATCGATAAATTTGGATCATTAAAACCCTTCCAAAATAAATTCAAAATTTCCTTCCCAAAGGCCTATAAGAATTATTTTTGAAATAAATATTTCTAGGTTAGGATTTAGCACAAACATAATTTGGATACCTGAAAAGGAGGTAATGTTCATCAACAAACCTTTTTGTCTAATTTATTGCTCAAACCCCTTAAATTATTTTTATATAAAAATTATATGATTATATTTTTATATTAAATATAATGATCTGTTTTTATTTTAATATTATGACTTATTACCAAACACACTTCCAAAAAATGGGTTACGGAATTGTTATTCGTGTATATAGTGGACTACCGCCACCCAAACAGATGTAATTTGTTTTCCATTGACACCATTCATGGTTGATAATAATTAGGAACATTGTTTATATATTTAGTATGTTATAATAATTGTGATATTACTATATAACACATACCATCGAGATATCAATTTTTAGGAATACGATAATGTTGTATGTGTGTTTGGCGAACTACTACCTTGCGAAGAGAAGTTATTCATTCATGATTTCTGTGGAAAGTATTAAGGATGGGTTTAATAAAAACATGTGATATATTTGAAACAAAAATGATACTATAATGATAATATATATATATATATATATTATTTAATTTTATTTCATTCAATACTACAAAAAATGGAAAAAGTGTCTAGGTGTACGTACGACCTACCATCTCCATGAATGGTGTATTTAATTTCCAATAACAAACTATTATGGATTCCTATAATTACATATATAGTGAATATATATGATATTTATTTAATTATTATAATTATTTAGATTGTGGAACCATGATCAATGTATGAGGACCAAAAAATATATAAAAAATAAAATCATATTTGAAAAAGAAAGTTGTTATTACCTGAAACATAACTTTAACAAAAAAATGTCAATTAATGAGTAACAATGGTCCTAATAAAATAATATATAGTATGTTATATTGGAATATATTTGTTTAATACATTTATAATAAACATATATTTATTATAAATGTGGTTTTAATGAGTAATATGGAAGTTAAGAGTTAAGGTATGGGGTTTTTGTCTCAATTTGTATTTTTTGAGATGTATGTTATTTTATGCACATGTATTTATTCATGATGGGTACAGACAGCCCTATTACCATTAATATCATTAATTTATCATTCTAATGTATATTAATTTTCATTTTATGTTCTTCCTTCAAGGTTATTATGATTAAAGGATGCTTAAGTGGTAAGAGTTTTATGTTAAAATATCATTGTTTATTGGTATTATTTAGGATTAAGTCTCCAATCTTAAAATATCAGGATGTACCTCTCATTAAGTCACCTAAAATTTCATAAAATATGGTTATTGAAGATATATTAATGTAATTATAACCTTTATTCACTCTTTATTAATTAATATAATTAATAAAATTTATAAAATCTACCATAGATTCTATCTTCATTAGTAAATCTATTTTCTTCCAAAACCATGTTTTAAAAAAATGTTTCAAAATATATTTTAAGATAATTGTCATGTAAAATGAATTTAAAAATGTTTTTTATATTTTAAAAAGTGTTTATATGATTTCAAAATCTTCCTTTATATGTTTTTAAAGTTATTTATAAAGAAAAAGGTTTTCAAAATGTTTTATGTTTTAAAAAGTTTTTTTAAAAGTGGAAAATATATTTTCATAAAGAAATGTTTCAATTGATCCTTTAAAATTTATTTTTCTTCTAATATTACATATTTTGGTGTTAATAATGACTTACAAGGGTACATGATATAATGATACCATTCATGTTATTTTTATGAATTCTTTATGTTTGGCATGATGTTGTGGGGACCCATTTGTTTTCCAAGGTTCCATCATGTTTCAAATAGATTATTATGAAACCAATTTATTTTCTATGGTTTGATAATGCTTCAAATATATTATAATGAAAATAATTTATTTTAGGTTATGAAAAAATAATGGATTTTTTATGATCTTTTATGATGATATGAAATCTCTTTATACTTTATTCATGTTAAGGTTCCTGGAAATTAATTAAATGATGTGGTACCATAGATATCATTGAGTAATCCCATTACATCACATATTATGGGGAGATAAATATAGCTATAGTTCAGCCTGTTACATCTTATACGATTGGCCGGCCGAGATATTTTCATGTAAGCATATTACAACTTATACGATGGGGAAATCCAAATAACAGTGGGAACTCCAATTACAATATATAAGATAGGGCACCTAGATATCTCTGAGTAAGATCATTAGATCTTTCATTATACAATATCCTATATAACACTCAAATTAATTGGGTAAATATAATTGCTCTATGAGCTCAAAGGGTGAACAGGTGTTTATCCAAATCCAAAAAGAGGGTAAATTAGTGTTTATACCAAGCCCAAAAAGAATGGTATGAATGTGTTTCGCCCATGCCCAAAAATGAGGGTACACTGGTGTTTATCCCAACCCCAAAAAGGATAGTACATGGGTGTTTAGAGAAATCCCAAAAAATACGATGCATGGGTTGTCAACCCAAGATTTAGGAGGAGGGTACATGGGTGGTCAGAAAAATATTAAAATAGTTTACACTATAGGTTATCCCATGTCCAAAGATGTTACATGGGTGGTTATGCCATGTCTAACATGTTATGAATGTCTCAGTGGGTAGCCTTAACATATGATTTTCTATGCTTATGTGTATGTAATAAATCTTTGTATTATGCCAAATTGATACTCTCTTGGTTCATATTATTTTGTTACCTTATTATTTATTTCTTACGAACTACCAATCTTTATTCCATGAATCATGCTTATGATCTACAATAGGTTAGGTATAAACTTTATGAGTTTCTTCATTATCACATACCCTTATGATTATCTTATTCTTCCAATTTATCATAGATTTATATCTATTATTTTCACCCTTATTGAGAAACTTAGCTCACCCTTTATTATGTTTCAATTTCCTAGGTTATGAAGAATGTTTTTATTTAGGAAATTTCTATGAGTATTACTAAATGGGAAGATCTTTTTTGAAAATAATGAAGATATTTCACCATATTAAAATATTTTGTTCCATGTTTCCAATGGTACTAAACTATTATGTTCCTCAGGTAGGTGTTTAAATAATGTTATGAATATTCATCAAAAATGATGAAATATCTATGTATGGAAATACTGGGTTTCTATAGTTTTTATAAAAGTAATGGTTTAGTTGACCATTATAAACTAGGGTGAGAAAACTTAAGTGAGGTATCTATGGATATTTCTAGGGAAATGTATAGGTATTTCATTGAAGATAAGTCAAAGGATAGGTCGAAGTATAGGAAAATGTCTAAGAATTTTTTTAAATGATAGAGTGAGTGTTTTCCAAAAAATATATCCTTATCTAGATAATAAAACTCGGTGTGGATCTATCATAGATGTACATAGGGGTACAACCCTGAAACAACTGTATTGAGCAAGACTCTATTCGGAACTGGTGCATGAGAATATGGATTTTTGTACACTTGGTTTGATATTCATAGGGGACATTCATTGGGTATTCTGAAACACATTATGAACCATGTTAAATTATATAAAAATGTGATAACTGTGAATAACCTAGGATGAACCTAAAGAGTCATATAGTAAAAAGTAGGTGTTATGATTTAGACATTTTATAAGTGATTTTTCATGATTATGTGGTTTTCCACAATGATTAGTGTTTCTCACACTATGTTTTGTTATCAGTAAATGGATCGAACCAGAAATAATCAGGTTAACATTGAATCTGATTGGAAATTAAGATACTATTAGCAACTAAATTATATGATGACTCGAGGGAAAGATAATGTGATTATGCTTAATCAACAATAATGATATATGATTAAAAACATGAGATTTAGTGAGATTCATGACACATTAAATAATATTAACATTAACTTTTATGATTGTTCATGTGGTAATGTAAATAGAGGAAATAATTTACATATTTCTACTTATCAAGAATGTGCGAAGAAAAACCTAAAAGGGTATTTCAAATGGAGGTTGAGATGTTATGTATGTGGAAAAAGGGGTCATATATTAATAAATTTTTTAGGAGTTCAATGTATTATCAATAAACAACAAGGTAATTACCCAAATCAATACCCTAACCAAATAATTTACTTCTATAAAAAGGGGGGACTTATTCCATTCCAATCATTGAAGTGGAAGGTTTGAATTTTGTGTCTATATGGATTCATGAATTATGAGTTTTGAATTATATAATGATTGTTCAGTATAATTTTTCCATTTTTCATTACAATGAATATATTAAAAGATGACGATGTAATTGAAAAATGATTTAATAGAAAGTTGTAATTTTTATTATGGGAAGATAAACTTTAATTTTTTTTATATTTTAATAAAATGGTATTTAGTTTGTATAATTAGATGATTTATTTGGATAATGTAAATTGGATAGTATTAATTACCTTGTAATAGACTAATGATTTGTTTAAAAATTGGATTATTCTATCATGGATAGAGTTTACAGTATTTTGGTATTTAAGGAAGATATCCAATAATATGTTTTAAATGTAAGTAATGAAGAAGAATTTATGTTTTAAATATGTTTTTATTGAAATTTGGTTTATTTCCATGATTCAAGAGAGTTCATGATGAAGGTATTCAAAAGTTTGGTATCTAATAATCAAGAACTACTTCATGATATATGGGGTTTAATGCAAAAAAAATTATGATAAATTTAGTGAAATTATTTATAATGTTTTGTATTTTTATCTTTCGAAGGGTTATAAGGCTAACCATTTTTGAAATTGTTTACATTGAACATTAAATAGGGGTATGTAGATTAATATATAATTTGGACAAATTATGACGTATGAAAATTGGTTAACTGGTGCTTACGATTTTTTTGTAGATGATAACTAAATATATAAGTAATGACTTATCATTCTATCTATGGATTTTATGATTTGTTAGTGATTTAGTAATAACAAATTAACATTCATTTCTTAAAGTAATATATGAATTTTAAATTGATAAAACCACAACCACAATGTTAGATTTCTAAAATTAAATGGAATGAAATCAAGTATGTATATCTTCTAAAAAATTATTCAACATTAGGAAAAGGTTCTTGAAATAAAATATTGTCCTGTTATCAAAACGTTTGATGATATCAAAGGACATTTTCAAGAATATTTGGGTTATGTTTTTGTGGTCACTAACCTTATATGGATCACCCACTTTATTTTGATCAAAGATCTTTATCACGCTCTATAATTATTTACTATTTTTTTCCATGTCCAAATGTTCACTCCCTACCTATGTTCTCTAATGTAGAAATCTATTTATTCATTACTTTGGGTAACAGTTATGTTTCCAACATTACCTTTTTAAAGGAAGTTTTATTACTAATTTTTATGATTTTAGTTTCTTTGAACTAATTTTCAAATGCTAAACCTTTGATGACTGAAATTAATATCCAGCGAAAATTCATTTTAAGGGGGTTATAATGTATAACCCCATGATTTTGTGAAATATTTTTTTCCAATGAATTTAATATTTTAAATATTTAATATTAAATGAAAAACTTATTTTTTTCATTCCTTATAAGTAACACTAATTTTATCTTTTGTTACATGAAATAAAATGTTTAGATTTTATTACATTAAATATTGTGTATAACATGTATTACATGCAACATCGAGTTTAAATGAAACCTAACATATCATTAAAATATTATTATATAATAGTTATCACATAGTCATTGGAATTGATAAAATGAATAGACTTAACTAAACTATAAAAACATGGGTTAAACATGTTTATATAATTAATTCTTTGGTGACCCATTGATTAGAAATGAAAATAAACACCTTTTGAAAATAGAAAGAAAATATTTTTTTGAAACAACTATTTTTATCTATGAAAGTATATTTTATACCAATAGATTAAAAAAATAAATCATAGTGCTTTATATTATGAAAAATTATAAATTTTATATTAAATGTATTTTTTAACATTAATCCTATTTTTTTCTAGACAATTTATAAAAATAAATTCCATTTTACATTTAAAATTATATTTGTTAAAAAAATATATTTTATCACTGTTTTCTGGCAGACATATTATAAAATTAATGTTTACCAATATTAAAGAATAAATGTGAAAAAATAATCTTAATTTTTTATTGAGTTATATAAAAAATATATTAGTATTAATTTTTTTAGGAGAAGTTTCATTTAATTTTGAATAGTAAAAAATTTAGAATGTTAATTGAAAACTCCATTTTTCAAATATATTGTTTTGAAAGTAAAAATATATTTTAAATTGTTTATAAAGAATAATTAGTTCAATTATAAAAATATTAATCCAATTTAGGTAATTTTAAACAATTTCATATTGAAATTTGATATAAAAATATTTTATACTTTGGAACATTTTCACTTTAAAGGTAAGATTTCATGTCATGTCTATGGGATTATTTTTAAATTAAATCCTTATACTTATGTGTATAGAATTTGGAAAAATGGATAAAATATATGTAATAATAATAATTTATATTATATAATCAGGTTATATTAATTTTTTACCCTAATTATTACTGAAAATATGTTAAAATAAATTAATGCAATTAAGTTTAAAATGGGGTTTGTGCATTACATGCATTTGTATTAAAGTTAATTTTACACACACCTTTTATTTTTATTTATTGATTTTTTTTAATATCTAGTATAATTATATACAAATTACCTAATATATATTTTTTGAATCATACTCTTATGTGACAAATCACCAAGGTAAATAAAAATATACATGTTTCTTTAGTAAAAACCATAAGGATAAAACTGAGTAAACATAAATACTAAGTAATTAATTGATAAAAATTGTATTTATTTTGTGTTCTGGAGGTGTTCGTCAACTATTTAATCCATTCCCTTCATTATTATTCAATTTTTTAGGCACATTTGGTAAAGGGTACCTCTCAATAGTGAATACATTTGGGTATTTACAAGAATGTCACTCCTCAACTATAAATAGAACTCACCCTCTCCATTTACTCACACCTATAAAGCCATTTGTATCGTCAAAAACCTTCCTAAATAACTTCCCAAATTCACTAAACTAATACTATAAGACTTAATTGGTATATAAATCCATCCAATCAATGATTTTTGGAAAACCTAAAAAGGATACCCGAAGATATGGTAATGTTCATCAAAGACAATTTCTGTTAAATTTACTATTCAAACCCTTTAAATTATTTCTATATAATTATAATATAATATCATAAGTATCATAAATAAAATTATATGTTTTTATCTTAATTTTAAAACCTTAAATTACACACAATTCCATCAAATGGGTTACAAAATCATCATTTTTGTGCACAGCGAACTGCAACTGTAGAAACTACTATCGCTTCTTTTCCCATTAACACATTTAAAGGATAAGAATATTTATGTAACTATTGTTTATATATGATATTAATGATTTCATTAGTAATATATAATTATTATATAACACATAACATCATTCTTTTCATTTTATGGGAATACAATAATGTCATTCGTTTGCACGGTAGACTACCGCATCACGAAGTGATGTGATTCGTTCACGCTTTACATTGAATGTATTTATGAATGGTTTAATATAAACATGTGATATATATTTAAAAATCACACTGGAATTATAATATATATACATATATCATTTACTTATCTTTTTAAAATATGATAAGAAAATTGAAACAATGCTCATGCATTTGTACGACTTATCATCTTCATTAATGTTGTATTTAATTTCTTATCCCTATGTTTTATGGATTACAATAAATACATATATTATAAATATATATGATATTTATATCATGATTATGATTTTGTGTATTATGGAAGCATGATCAATATAATGGGACCAAAAATATATAACAAATCAAAATATATACGAAAAACGAAGCGAATATTCCTTGAAAAGTAACTTTAACATGGAATTTTTAGTTAACAAGTAATAAAAGGTCAAAAGAAAAAAATAAATGGAATTATATTTATTAATATAGTTCTATAATATATTTATAATAAACTTATATTTGTTATACAGTAGTTTTTCATTATTATAAGGCAAGTCTAGAGTTAAAGGATGCGGACTTCACGTCTCACATTAATTTCTGATAGAATCATGCCATATTCATCACTCATTTATTTTGTGTGATATAAAAAATACCATATAAAAGGTTTTATCATGAATATAATTTATTTCATGATATTTAATATTTCAATGGATTTTATTCTTACATAGGTCTCATGATCCAAAAGTTACTCAAGGAGTAAGGGAGTTTTATCTCACCATTATCTTTTGTAAGACATAAGCAATATTCACCACATTTTTCATTGATTTGGTGTGAATAATACCCATGAAAGTGTATTATGATTATTCTCATGAAAACTTTTGGGTTTTACATTTACATTTTATGATATATATTTCATAGGGTTTTTGTTTCAAAATTTAACAAATCTATAAGGGATTTTGTCTCAATTTTCCTTCTTTGAGATGCACATTATGTTATTCACATATATTATTTCAAAATATGTATATGCATCATTTTGACATGTAATATCATGAATTTATTCATACTCATGATATTTTAGGTTTCATTTCATGTTATTACTTCATCTTCCATATGATTCAAAGTTACCAAAGTGGTAAGAGTTTTAGGTTACAGTCTCAATATTTTATTGGGATTGTTTTGGATTAGGAAACCATTGTTAAAATATCATGATCTAAATCTCAGTAATTATAATTATATTAGTTATAATCTAGTTTTTAATTATATATTCAAGTAATTTCACCCATTTTAGACACTTTTTTACTTAAGATAAATAAGAAAATGTTTTCAAAAAAATCTGTATTTATTTCTCTCTTTGGTCGAAAATCAGTTTTCTTCCAAAACCATACCTTCACAAAACTATTTTCAAATAATTTTTTTTAAATGATATTTTGAGATAATTTTCAAGGAAAATTATTTTGAGAATATTTTATGTTTTAATATTTTGTTTTAAATAAATTTATAATCTTCATTTATATGTTTTCAAGGTTATTTTCAAAAGAATTCTTTTCAAAATGTTTTATATTTTAAGAAGAATTTTTCAAAAGTGGAAAGGTTATATTCCTCAAGAAATAATTTATTCGATCCATTGAAAATTATTTTTCATCTAATATTACATCTTTTGGTGTTTCTTATTCCTTACATAGGATATCATCTAAAGATATCATTCACATTATTTCTCTAAATGGTTTATGTTTTGATAGAATGATGTTTATGGAACCAATTTATTTTCCATATGTCAATATTGTTTATATGATATTGTTATGAAACCTATTTCTTTTCAAAGTCTTATTCATGTCTCAAAGTTATTGATATGAAACCCATTTATTTTTTATGGGTTAATCAAGTTATGAAAGAATAAGGGTTTTTTATGAGATTTTATGATGATATGAATTCTATTTATACTTTATCCATATTGTGGTTATTGGAAAATACTTATGTGATAGGTTGGCCTATATAGATATGGTTAATACTAATATATCTTATAAAATGGGGTCTCTCATATAGAATCAGGTAAACCGCTTACATATTTTGTGGTGGAGAAGCCTTGGTATCATTTGTTAATCCCTTTATAACTTATATGATGGGTTGTCCAAGAATGCTTTGGATATTCCCATTAATGATAATATGATAGGGGTCCAGGATTTCATCGATTAATCCCATTAGATGTTATATGATGTAATGTCCCGAATTCCACTATGTGATCCCATTATAGCTTGCATTATGGGTGACACAATATAGTGCACCAATGCATTGGGTAAAAATAATTTCTCTATAATCTTAAAGGGTGTATGGTTGTTTAGACCAAACCCAAAATGGTGAGTACACGAATGTTTATACCAATCCCAAAAAGGAGTGTACATGGGTGTTTACCCAAGCCCAAAAAGGATGGAACAAATGTGTTTATCCAAATCCCAAAATAGGGAGTGAAAAGCTGGTTAGCCTAAGCCCAAAAAGGAGAGTACATGTCTGGTCATCCGAAGCCCAAAAAAGGGTACATGATAGTTCATCCCATGCCCAATGAATCTACAGGGGTTGTTATATAAGGACTAACATGTTATGAATTTCTTGGTGGGTATCCTTGACATACAATGTTCTATTTTCTTATTTATTCCACAAATATATGTCTTATTCCAACGTTATACTCTCATGGTTCATGTTCTTTTATTACCTCATTATTCATGTGTTATAAACTCCCAATATTTATTCCATGAATCAAGATTAAAAACTATTACAGGTTGGGAATAAACATCATAATTTGTGTTTATAATCACATATTTTTATTCTTGTATTGTGATTTCATGTGATAATAGATTCAGAACTCTTATATTTACCCTTAAAGAGCATCTGATCTCACTCTTTCTTATGTTTTATTTTCCCAGGTTATGAATAAAGGTTTTATTTAGGGTGTGTCTTTGAATAGTATTAAATGGAAAGATATTTGGGGTAATAATTAAAGATATTTCACTTGATTAGAATATTGTCTTTCAATTTTCCAAAGGCACTAAACTATTCAGGTCCACAAGAATGAGTTATTATAATGTAATGAATATTAATTAAAAATGATTTAATATACATATATGAAATTCCTAGGACTCTATACATAAAAAATATTTACTTTGTTCTATTTGACCTTTCTACTCACAAACTATAGCGGAATAAACTTTATATTTTTCTAATTTTCATAATTATTATCAATCTATCTTTATGTTGAATTTAACGAGAATACATATTAAATTTGTCTTAGTAAGTACTTCTTCGTTAAAATATAGCTTCTTCTTGAGATCATACATTATTTTCTTGAGGTTTACCACCTTTAATTAATTCTTCTTACACTCATTTATAATTTTCTATTTCTTATCTGAATAATTCTTATTGTTTTTTTAATTATATCTTATGATATTTATTTCATCACTAAATTGGGTGCGTGAAAAGGATGTATCAACTTTCTCCTTTCTACTCATCATATCATTCTTGGGGAAATTTCTAGAAGGTGCCTATTTCAATTACAATACCTCCCCTTTGGTAATTTTTTACATTCCTTTTCGATTTAACATTTTTGAACTTTCTGGAAATAAGGGAAATTATTTCAATAGAATCCTTATTATATTCTATGCTTAAATATTCTTGGATATTTAAGGGAATCCTCAACTTTGAAACAAATTTAAGAGTGAAGGCCAGAGGAATCATTGAGAGGGTGAGGGGTGAACTTTGGTTTTTTTATGATATTTACCCAATAATCTGAACCTCTTTAACTTATTGAAGTTCATGATCAACTATCTTTTATCTCATAGCCTCACCTCATGTATAGTAATATTAAAATAAAAATCAACACATCAAGACCTCAAGGAATGGAAGGAATGACTACTCCTTTCCATGTTAGTTAGACCCCTAATATAGATTCTCTATTATACCCACAAGTGACAATAAATGGCCAGATTCCCTAGTTATAATCTCTCATAAATTGGTTAGACATGCAAAATTATCCTCTTCAATTATTGGTTAGACACCCCAATCACAAGGCTCCAGTATCTAATTAGACATCCCAGATACAAACTTATTATTTAATGATGATCTAGATATAGAAAGATCTTCTTATTTTGATGGTATTCCTCTATGGGAATGTTGAATACCCTTTACTTATTTAAATCTTCAAGATATTTATAAAAATAAAAAAAATATAATAACCCAAGGTATAAAAACTCACCATAAACTTCTTCAAATACTTGATAACATGTCATCTCCTTATTAAGTAATATCATGAAATTCAATCCTTCTTTATTCGATACAAATATGTAATGGGATTCCCAAAAATCTCATGCACAATGGGTGCTAGATATTTCAAAGTTTTCTATATATTTTATTCATCGCCAACAAGGATACATATATGCATAAGGAAAAAAATATAGTATATATAATATCTCATTTATTCCTTGATTTAAATATGTTTTAAATAAAAGTTTTATTATTTTCAATTTATATTCCCATGAAGGTTTTAATATTTTTATTTTTTCTCAATATCATTTAAATACTCATTTTAAAAATACCCTAATTCCTTAGGTATTTTATTTCCTCTAAATATTGTACGAGAAACCATATTATATTCCAAATTTTAAATACTTAGAAATTTTTGAGTATTCTTCATGTCCTCATCCAACCATGGATTCATTTAAAAACACCCCAAAGAAACATATTTCAATTATTCCTAATACTCTAAGGGTTTGGGATTTTTCTTTATATTATATATGCTCCTCACACCTTTATTCTTCAAAAGGAATTTTAAATTACTATTACTCATTTATAATTCCCAAAATATTTAATCCAACATGTTTCTTCAAGACACAAATGAATATAATTGAATGATAAGGCTATTACTCCTCCACGCGGTTTTGACCATAATTAAAGGATCAAAAAGATTGAAAGTATCTCATTTTAAATTCTCATATAACACAAATTTCCCTATTTCAGAGGTGGAACAACCTAGATGAAAAATTATTCATTTTCTAATTTTATGTATATACATATAAGTGAAACTCTATGTATATTAAATTATTTTCATCATAAAAGTGCATTAATCCAAGATTTTAAAAAAATTGAGATCTCGCTCTGATCATGATTTTTGTGACATGAAGAACTATTCACACATAAACATTCATAATTTAAAGCTATGAGATAATGACATGAAGGATATAGGTGTATTAGATCTTTTATGATCAAGCGTTTGATATTGTATCCATATAATTTTAAGACTGATGAATAGTGAAATGTGCATGATCATCCCATGTAGAAATTATCAATGGCTTCCCTCTCGTATATAATCATATTTTTTCCCTCTTCAGATTAGTGGTGAGTAACGGGGTCCACTACTAGATCCATTAGCACTGACCCATACTGGCACCCCTCGACTATCATATTTCCATGCACGGTAGTGCCTCTACTCCTACATACACAATAAGCACACTCAACCTACCTATGATGGTTCTCACATATACCACCATGTCTATCAATTCAGTAGATCTTTCTCTAATATTTGTTTGAGTTCAATCTCCTTGGGTAGCATTTTCTATCATCATTTTTTTAATTAATTCTCATAATATTCCTTTCAGAAATATACCAACTCATTTATTTAAAAAAATATCAAACCAGTTAAATCCTCCATTGTTTGAATCATATAATTTATTTATATAAATTTAAGAACACATCATAGAAAATAAAAATTATTATTTATGATCTCATCCATATTCATTTATTCATCTTGTTAAAACTCTAATATTTTTTCATGGATTCCTTCCAAAAGTATTCTCATGCGGAAAAAGAATATTGTAAATCCTTCTACTAAACATTTATTCATAGAAATAAATATTTTCATTGTATTAATGTTTTTCAATGTTGTAAAAAATGTAAAATCTCCCAGTGTAATTTACACATGTCATTAGACATTAATAAAAGTTTAATAATCATCATAATTTAAGGAGGATTACTCTAGCAATAATTCCAATAAAATTTCATGAGTCTATAACAATCCTACAAGAATCATCAAATCATCTACACTCACCAAAAACATTTTGATTCATTAGAGACAAATTATATACTTACTTGGTCTCAACAGTGGGACTAATTTGTAAGTAAATCCACCACTAGACATATAGAATTTCTCCCTTTATATGTCTTAGCAAGTCCAATGATGAAATATGTGGTGATGTTATTCTATTTACATATTGGTATAGGTAATGGTTTCATCACCCCCTAAAAATTATAACACTCATCCTTTAATTTCTACCATCTGATGCATTATGATATATACTCCTCCATCTCTATCTTCATTTAATTCCACAAGAATGGCAACATAAAATCACTTTACATCTTTGTTTATCCTATGTAGATAATAAAGAATGAACTTTGGGAATCACCTAAAATCTTCTTCTTGGATTCTATTATGGATGGGACACATATCTAGGTTTCAAATATTATAGGTCAATATCTATAATGTTTAAACTCCGGAATATCTTTTAACTTATTTTGTAGACCAATAACATATTTTTGGGCTTCTTTGATCATTACATAGATGGATGGTTGATAAATCATTTGGTAAAGGTATTAATTCATCCATTTATTTATTATTTTCTTATCCATTGTTTGAATATTAATAAATAACTTATCCCTTTCAATATTTATCAAGGATGGGGTAACATTATACCTTCTACTCAGAGCATTATCCACCTTTATTCCTTTTCATGATGGTAATGTATTGATCAATCATAAGCATTCATTAACAACTAATTGAATTTATTCATACATGTTCAATTCCTTATATTTGAATATTTATTTTAAAATCTTGTGAAAATTATAAATATCACACTTTACACTTTAGATATATTTATTCCAAATATTTAATAAATAATTTATCACTGTTATCTATTGATCATGAGTCGGATAATTTTTTTCATGGGACATAAATTGTCATGAGGTAAAATCTATTACCTTTTCATTTTTTATAATGTAAAAACCTATATATTTATTTAAAGAGTCCATATAAATCAAAAACCTAGGGTACTATAATTATAGGTGTAGAGACCAACCTCTTCTTGGTCTACTTAAAACCATATTCATATTATTCTATCTATGAGATAATCATAGTATTTATGATTAAATTGGTTATTGGATTTTTAAATCATGAGAAATTTCTCACATAACATTGATAATATCCATATAATTCAAGAAAACTATGGATCACTGTCATTGTTGTTGGTCTGCGATATTCTTTTATCACCTCTATATTTAAAGGATCCATTGATATACCCACCTGTGTGACTATATGAAATAAGAAGGATAATTTTTATAAACAAAATTCACACATATTGAACTTGGAATAAAATTTATATTTTTATAAGTTCTTTAGAATAATCATTAAATTCTCTTCTTGTTAATATTTTTTATTAAAATATATAATAATATCATCACTAAATGATACCAAATATTTTTCAAGGTAATATCTAAAGACTATATTCATCAAATACATGAAGATGGAAGGGGAATTGGATAGCCTAAATTCCATCAATAAGAATCCATAGTGTTCATATCTTAGGAATAAGGACATGTTGGGTATACCATCTCTCTTTAACCTTGATTTATGGTATCTAGACAAATGTCCACCTTGGAGAATTATTGATCCCATATAACATTGTAACGTCCCAATTCTAGAAGCCACCCAAAGGCGCCCCATACCCGGTTGGTCACATGGCCTCAAGAGAATTTCCCCAAACACCAAAGGCTACCGACTAGCAGCGAGGGCCTTGGGTGTGATAGTGGGGAAACTATGCCCTCATTGGCAGAGTACACAGCGGAAGTAAACAAAGCATACAATAGGGGAAGCAATAAATATCCAACAACAAAAAATAGCGGAATACTAAAACAATAAACAACTAGAGCACACATATATACATGAAATGATTCACAATACATATGTCTAGGAAAGTATCCAAACAAGTCACAATGTTGAATACAATACTAAACCAAAGTACAAAAGAAAAACAAATAAGAAACTCCTCAGCATCGCAAGCCTCTACTTGGTCCCATTCTCTCTTACTACAAGGCAATCATGTACCAGAAGTCAAAAGGCGCTTACCCTTGTCTATACCTACAACAACATAGTATTTTTGGGCCCAAAATCATGGCCCAAATAGGGTGTGAGACAAAATCCCAATAGGCAACCACCTGATGATCTGTGCCTAACAGTCAGGGAGTATATGGCATGTAATATTACAATAAGTAGTAAACAGTGACAGTAAATAGTAGGTAGTAAACTGTAAGCAGTAATAGGATGATATACAACAGTAATCAATCCACAGAATAACAAGCAGTAGAGAAGAAAATAGTTAACCACAATAGGAACCCCTTTGGGAAGTACTCCCAGCCAACCCCTCTGGTCCTATCCAAGAAGTACCAACATCCCTCTAGATAGTTCACTCAGCCTAACCCCTCTGGTTTGGCCATACGAAATTATAAGACTCTCTGGGGAAGCTCTCTCGGTCAATTACCCTTATAGTTTAGGGTAGGCAGGGACTCTCTGAGGAAGATCATGTGGTCAAACCCTCTTATAGCCCCCAAGTTCTAGAAACTCTCTGAGGAAGCTCACTCAGTCAATTCTTCTTATTGTTTCCAGTATATCACATACTCTCTAAGGAAGCTCACTCAGTCAATTCCTTCTCTAGCTTGGAAAGGTTTTAAAGAGATTAAAACAAAGTAAAGACTCTCTGAGGAAGCTCACTCGGTCTACCCTCCTGTGTTCTATAATATCCAAGACTCTCTGGGAAGCTCACTCGATCTATCCCTGGTAGTCTATAATGTCCAAGACTCTCTGAGGAAGTTCACTCGGTGTCCCCTCCTGTAGTCTATAATATCCAAGACTCTCTGGGAAGCTCACTCGGTCTATTCCTTATAGTCTATAGCACCATGTTCTCATGGTCCCATGCCAGTCAGTGCATAATAATGCTATATGGCCAAAGTACACCTATAGAGCAACTTGGCTAACCAGTCTACAGTATAATAAGAATATCAAGAATATCATTCCATCCGACAGTCACAAGGCATGGAAAACTGTTATAATGGCCAAAGGCTAACAAGACCCCAAGTTCGTAACAAGACCAAGGCACGAGAAAAACATCCAAGCATAGAAATTATCCACAACATGATCAAATTACCTCTACACAAGCATACACGCATGGCAGGAAAAACAACAGGAGAAAACGGTAAACATGCAATACCCCGTTCAAGGGTATTGGTGGAATTTGCACATAAAACTAGAAGACTTCGAACGGTAAGGAAAAAACCACCTACCTTGATGCTAGTAATCAATATACTTTGACCAAGAGGATTTATTCTCCTTATAATAGCATAGATTTGCAAAAACGCACAAAACATTCAACCCACGATATCTTGAGAAAGATAGAGAATCATGGAATGAAACTCAAGAAGAAGGAAGAGATCACCACTGCAATTCCAACACAATCGACGGTGATAGATTCGGAAAACAGACAGAGGCTCGAGGGCTCGTAGGATGTTCGCGGCTGTACGGGTTGCTCTCGGTCAAGGAACCTGGAGAAGAAGGTGTTTTGGTTGATTAGGGGCGACCTCGGTCTATTTAATGAAAAAAAGAAACCACATGGCGTGTACTTCTGGGGTACATGGAATGTACTTTTCCTTTATGTACTCTTCTTTATGCGGCCTCCACATTTCCCTTACACACCATGTGTGTGCCCTGGACACAGCTATCACACGGTCTGGCGTTGCATCAAAGTACACGACGTGTACATATAAAGTACATGACGTGTACTTCGAAAATTTCCATATTTTCCTCTTTTTCTCAAAAATGACCAGAAAAGGAAAAACATACCTGAAACAAAGATCTGGGTTCTTAAAAACTTCCCCCTTAAAGAAATTAATACTCGAATTTCCCTAGTAGGGAGTTAAAGAAGAAACCCCGAACAGCTCTGGCCACTGCCATCATATATCGGCCTCCCTCTCTTAGGTCTCATCCTGTACTCGCCCGTGCAGCCATAGCACCCGTACCAGAGGAACTGACCGGCCATGGAGAACCTTCGTACTGCGATCGACAATCTGGATAGGATGATACTCAAATGATGCATCTGCTTTAAGTTCAACCTCCTCATGTTGAAAGACATGAGACGGGTCTGAAAAGTAACATCGGAGCTAAGAAACGTGGAAGACATTGTGCATAGACCGGTACCTTTGAGGTAACTACAACCAATAGGCAACCGGCCTAACTCTCTCCAACACCTCAAACGGACCGACGTACCATGGTGGAAGCTTACCCTGTCTCTAAATCCTCTTGTGTCCCAACCTCGGTGCGACACGTAGGAAAACCTGATCCCTGACCACGAACTCCAGAGGTCGTATCTGCTGATCAACATAATACTTCTGTCGAGACTATGTTGTAGCCATACTCTTATGAATCAACTCTATATGCTCTAAGGTTTCCTGAACAAGACGAGGTCCTGGAAAAGCTACCTCTCCTACCTCCAGCCAGCATAAAGGTGATCGGCATGTCCTACCGTACAAAGCCTCGTAAGGTTCCATCTAAATAGTCACCTGAAAACTGTTGTTATAGGCAAACTCCACAAGAGTAATATGCTTCTCCCAAGAACCACCAAATTATATAATTAAAGCTCATAGCATATCCCCAAGCACCTGTATCGTATGCTCGGGCTGGCCATCTGTTTGGGGACGGTATGTTGTACTCAAAAGTACCTATGTACCCAAAGCCTTCTGAAGCCCCTGCCAGACCTGAGAAGTAAAATGTGCATCCCTGTCTGAAAAAATGGAGTGTGGAACTCCATGCATATGTACAATCTCTCAGATGTAAAATCATCTCAGCTCATCAACGTTGAAGGTATCTTTGATCTAAAATAAGTGAGCAACCTTCGTAAGCCTCTCAACGATAACCCAAACAACATCACTCCCTCGAGGTGACCTCGATAACCCAGTCATGAATTCCATCACAACATCGTTCCACTTACACTCAGGAATGGGTAACTACTATAAATGCCATGTTGGTCGCTGATTCTCTACTTTCACTTGCTGACAAGTAGAACATCTCATGACGAACCCATCAACAACTCTCTTCATACCTGGCCACCAGTACTGGCAGTGTAGATCATGATACATCGTGGTGATTCCAGGATGAACTGCCCAAACTGAAGAATGAAAATCTTGCGTCAGTTCCTCTTGTATGTCTATTGGAACCCATACGCGTCCCTGGAAACACAAGATCTCATCCTCACCCATTGTCCATCTAGGAAGAGGGTCCTCTCCCGACACACTCTCCTGCATGACTAGGACTTCTGAGTCTGATAGCTGCCTCATATGTACCCGATCAAGAAGAGTAGATGTAACAGCTACATAAGATAGAAAATTCGATCCCTATCTATCGTACACCTCCAAGTGCATCTCAGAGAACATAGCCTTAATCTTACACTCACTCCTGGCCTCCTGAACTGCCTGAATCTGAGTTCTTTTTCTCAACGCATCATCCACTACGTTGACCTTCCCAGGTATGTAGGCAAGCTCAAAGTCAAAGGAATAATGATACTCGGCCCACAAGCATTGTCTCAGATTCAAATCACGCTGAGTGAAGATATACTTGAGACTCTTGTGGTCGGTGAAAACCACAAATTTCTCTCCCAGAAGGTAATGTCTCCAACAGCGTAAGGCATGAACAACAGCTGCTAACTCCAGATCATGCGTCGGGTAATTCCTATTATGTGGCCTCAACTACCGAGACTCGTACGCAACAACTCCATCTCCCTGCATAAGCACAGCTCCCATTTCGACACCTGAAGCATCACATTATATTATATAGATATTTCTCGACTCTAGAAAGTCTAGTATCGGTGATGAAATCAGCCTCCCTTTCAGCTCCTGAAAGGCTGACTCACAGGAATATGACCATAAGAACTTCACACCTTTCTTGGTCAGACCTGTCAACGGTGCTGCAAGGCGTGAAAAGTCTTGTATGAATCTCCTGGAGTATACAGAAAACCCTAGAAAACTCTGCAACTCAAAGAAATTCTATGGATTCTCCCAGTAAACTATAGCTCTCACTTTATCTGGGTCTACATTTACTTATATCTCTGAGATAACATGACCCAAGAAGTGAATCAGATCCATCCAAAAGTGGCATTTCGAAGGCTTAGCATATAACGGATGCTCTCTTAGTGTACTCAGAATGATCTCAATATGGGTATCATGGTCGTGTCGAGTGTGAGAGTACACCAAGATATCTTCCATGAAGACCACCACGAAAGAGTCCAAGTATGGATGGAACACTCGGTTCATCAGTGCAATAAAAACTGTTGGGGCGTTCATGAGACCGAATGGCATGACCGTATTTCATATAGACCATACCTAATCCTGAAGTCTTTAAGAGGTATATCCAATGGTCTAATGTGCAACTGATGATAATCAGGCCTCAAATCGATCTTTGAGAACACCCGGGCTCCTCGAAGCTGATCAAAGAGGTCATCGATCCTCAGCAAGGGATATCAGTTCTTGACAGTAAACTGGTTATGCTTCCGATAATCCATGAAAAGCCTAAGGGTGACGTATACCTTCTTCTCAAATAGGACAGGAGAACCCCAAGGAGAAGTACTAGGTTGGATGAAACCCTTTTCCAACGACTCCTCCAACTGCTTCTTGAGATCCTACAACTCAGGTGTAGCCATCCTATAAGGAGGAATGGACACCAGTGCCACTCCTGGCATGATCTCAATAGAGAATTCAACCTCACGCTCTGGAGGAAAACCTGAAAATTCCTCTAGAAAGACATCCCTAAAACATTCCACCACTAGCAGAAAGTCTAACTGCAAAGTCCCTAGGTCATCCAGATAAAGAATGGAAATATGGGCTGTAACTCCTCCTAGCCCATGATGCTGGTCCAGCTCTACCATCCTGGACATCCCACTCACCTCTATGAAGATAAGATCCGCCCTCTGGTGATACGAAACTCACCCTGTGGTGATAGAAATCAACGACTGCCTGGAAGGGAACTAACCAGTCCATACCGAGAATGACATCATAGCCTGTCACCTCTAGGACATAGAGGTCTCATAAGAAGTGACACCCTGAAACCTCAAGAGGGCACCCTCTGCACTAACATACACTAGACATCCTGGTTCCCAACAGGGTATCAAGAGTAAATATGTCAGCAAACGAAAAGATACAGAGCCCAAGGATCTCCACAATAGCAATAGAGATAAAGATATCTGAAGCAGCAGTATCGAAAAGAGATGAAGATAAAACTGAGGCTACTAAGATCGTACATCGAACTATAGAAGGGTCGGGATCCGGATCCTGATGGGTCTGCTCCATAGAGAAAGTCTGGCATGTATCGCGGCCCTATGCCCCTGGCTGACCACTCTGAGCTGATCCACTATGTTGGCGCTGGTAACCTGGTGAATGACCACCAAGGCCGCAACCTCCACCTATGCCTGAATGGCCAGAAGAACCCCAGTTCCCAGACTGGTGATAAACTGGAAATACATCACCTCAATGTGGGGTCATAGAAGAACCCCTACCACCAGCTGTAGTCGAGAATATCTGACAAAAAAGCTGAAGGGTCACATATTTCCACAAGATTGGCACTCCATCGGGTCTTTCTGGCACTGAGGCCTAGTATTCCCAATCCTACCACACTTGTTTCATACTACCTGGCTACCAGAAAATGCATTCTGCCTATCCTGATCTCCTCGAGCAGACTCTCTACGGCTCTTCCTGCTATCAGTAGGAGGAACACTGACTCTGGATGTCGAACCACCCTGGATCACTGCTCTAGAATCCCTTAGATTGCACTCAGTGATCAGTGCCAGGTTGACAATAGAGGATATAGAAGTCAACCTGAAGATATTCAACTGGGAATGGATCTCCTTCCTGAGACCGTCCTCAAAGTTCCTAGCAAGGAATAGCTCATCACCTGCTAGAATCGTCATGAAGCGATGCAGCTCAGTAAAGTGATATGAGTACTCCATAACAGAAAGATTGCCCTGCTCGAGACTCAAAAACTCCCGGGCTCAGTCAGCCCTCAAGGTCTCCGGATAAAAGTAATCATAGAATATGTTCCAGAACTCATCCCAAGTCATACTTTTTTGGCACTCGGACTGTGATATCACCTCCCACTACCTCTTGGTGGTGTCTCGGAGCATATAAGTAGCAAGCTTTAACCTTTTCTCTGAAGGTATATCCAGGTGCTCGAAGATCGTCAGTGTGGCCTCTAACCATGACTCTGTAGCCTGGGGTCCTCCATCCCCTAAGAAGGTAGGAGGATGCTGCTGTTGGAAAACCCGCATGAGCTCAGCCATTGATGGGGAAGGAGGCGGCGCTCCCTGAAAGTTCTTCATCATCCTCAAGAAGTCCTCCCTGAACTGTGCATTGGCGCCTTCAACGGGTATAACTGCTAGTGCCAAAGATGGAACAGCTGGAGGATCTGCCGGAGGTTCCTGGTCGGCCATGTCCGATGTCTGATCACCGTCTAGTAGCTTACGTACAACCGGAGGACGTCTCTGCGGCATAGCTCTGAAAGAACAAAAGCACACCTTTGATTAGTAATATCAAAGACTGAGAACACAAGAGTACAAGATGGAAACAGGATAAGAAACATTTATGTTTTACACAACACGGCTACACGGTGTTTATAAAACTACACGGTGTGTCCTCTAATGCCATTTATATGGGCGTGTACTCTGCCACCTCTGGTCGTGTAACACCCCAGACTACATAGCATGTTGTCTCCACACACGGCATGTACCTGAACTCCATTCCTCTACCCAAGTCTCTTTACATAGCTAACTCGCAAGTTCTTCTTAACCCTAGACTACACGACATGTTCACTAAGGACACGGCGTGTACTAGAAAAGCCTCGGAAACCCGTGTTGTTAGTTACACGGCCAGGTAATTAGAACAAGGCTACACGGCGTGTTCATACCAAACTCGGCATGTATGACACGATATTCCCCAACCCGTGTTGTTATTGACAAGACCGGGTACACGGCTCACTACTACACAGCGTGTAACGACTGTACACGGCGTGTTCCTGAAAACTTTTTCACCACCCCATGTTTCTGCTCACACAGTCAGTGAAACAGTTTAAAACTACATGGTGTGTAGTCAAGTACATGTCGTGTATCCTGTATTTTTCTGGAAAGTAGCTCAGAAACTGCACCAAAGCCCAGAAAACACTGAAAAACACACATGGAGGTGCCAAGTTCCGATCCGTGATGACCCATACACCCACAAATCAAAGCTTGATGTCTCCTACATATCAAATACAAGGGAAAAAAGTCAATGATCCACCAAACTACGATTCATGAGGGCACATAACACCTCAAGAATAAAAATCTGGCGTTCATTTATGTAAGGTATAATACAACCAATTTCTCTATCAAAAAGAAAGGATTCTACAAAAGAATTTATCACAACAACATTCATAATCTACAAAATGTCTATCACAACGACATGCAATCGCTAATGCTCCCTATATGGAATGGAAAGAATGCATGGTATGTTAATTATAACAAGTTCCTATATGATTCATGAGATGGAATATCCTCATATCCTCGGGTTGAGACAGAAATAGAACTGCAATAGCATAACAATAACAACACAAGGCATGTGAATCACTCTAGGTGAAATCATATCTACCGTAAAATCTCAAAACAAAAAAGTACAATAAACAAGGTATATTGGATTTTCCTTTTACATGGGTTAGCTACTCCCAGGCACAGATTATTACCAAGTACCGAATCCGTCATATCCCTGGCTAAAGGTTCTAAATAGTACGTCAAGAGAAAAGAATTCCTCTGATACCACTTTCTAACATCTCTGTTCCAGAAGCCACCCAGAGGCGCCCCGTACCCGGTTGGTCACATAGCCTCAAGCGCATTTACCCAAATGCCAGAGGCTGCCAACTAGCAGTGAGGGCCTTTGGTCTGATAGTGGGAAAACTATGCCCTCATTGGCAGAGTACACAGCAGAAGTAAACAAAGCATACAATAGAGGAAGCAATAAATATCCAACAATAATAAATAGTGGAGGACTAAAACAATAAACAACTAGAGCACACATGTATATATGAAATGAGGCGCAATAAATATGTCTTAGAAAGCATCCAAGAATGTCACAATTCTAAATACAATACTAAACCAAAGTACAAAAAAACAAATAAGCAACTCCTCATCATCGAAAGCCTCGGCTTGGTCCCATTCTCTCCTGCTCCAAAGAAATCAAGTACCAGAAGTTGAAGGGCGCTTTCCCTAGTCTATACCTGCAACAACATAGTCTATTTGGGCCCAAAAGCATAGCCCAAACAGGGTGTGAGACTAAATCCTAGTAGGAAACCACCTGAACATTTGTGCCTAACAGTCAGTGAGTACATGGCAGGTAATAGTATAGTAAGTAGTAAACAGTAATAGTAAACAGTAGGCAGTAAACTGTAAGCAGTAACAGGATGATATACAACAGTCATCAATCCACAGAACAACAATTAGTAGAGAAGAAAACAGCTAAACACAATAGGAACCCCTCTTGGAAGTACTCGCAGCCAACCCCTCTAGTCCTATCCAAGAAGTTCCAACAACCCTCTGGGTAGTGCACTCACCCTAACCCCTTTGGTTTGGTCATATGAAATTATAAGACTATTTGGGGAATCTCGCTCGGTTAATTCCCCTTATAGTCTAGGGTAGTCAGGGACTCTTTGAGGAAGATCACGCGGTCTAACCCTCTTATAGCACCAAGGTCTAGAATCTCTGTGAGGAATCTCACTCGGTCAATTCCTCTTATAGTCTCTGGTCTATCACAGACTCTATAAGGAAGCTCACTCAGTAAATTCCTTCTATAGCCTGGAAAGTTTTTAAAGAGATTCAAACAAAGTAAAGACTCTCTGAGGAAGCTCACTCGGCCTACCCTCCTGTAGTCTATAATATCCAATACTCTCTGGGAAGCTCACCTGGTCTATCCCATGTAGTCTATAATGTCCAAGACTCTTTGAGGAAGCTCTCTCGGTCTCCCCTCCTATATTCTATAATATCCAAGACTCTCTAGGAAGCTCACTCAGTCTATTCCTTATAGTCTATAGAACCATGTTCTCATGGTCCCGTGATAGTCAGTGCATAATAATGCTATATGGCCAAAGTACACCTACAGAGCTACTTGGATAACCAGCCTACAGCATAACAAGAATATCAAGAATATCATTCCATCCGACAGTCACAAGGCATGGAAAACAGGTATAACGACCAAAGGCTAACAAGACCCCAAAGTCGTCACAAGAACAAGGCATTGTAAAAACATCCAAGCATAGAAATTATCCACAACATGATCAAATTACCTCTACACAAGAATACAAGCACTGAAGGAAGAACAACAGGGGAAGACGGTAAACATGCAATACCCCGTTCATGGGTATTGGTGTAATTTGCACATAAAACTCAAAGACTTAGAACGGTAAGGAAAAACCCACCTACCATTTAGTTTTATATTTTTATATAATTAGAAAATTCATTAAATAAAACACACATAATTCAATATTTTTTGTGTTTTTTCATAAAATGATTTCATTAACATTAATATTCCTCCAAGTATATACTTGAATCATTCATAGTAATCTTTTGGGTTCCCTTGGGAAATGGATGACAGAAAAGGGTGATATTATATGATTAATAATGGGTAGCGTACATCATAAAATTTTATAGAGTAAATAAGGCATCAATAATATGTTAGGAATAAATAATAATAAAATAATTCCATATAATAAAAAACATGAGCATGAAATATATCCATATAGGTCATAATAATATTAATAATCACATTAACAATAAGGGATGATTTCATAGTGATGGAATGCATAACTCCATATATATATATAAATCAAAAAGAGAAGTACTTGTCCAGTACCTTATAAATAAATGTTTATACATACAACAAAAACTCAAACATTTTTATCTCATAAGGACAACTGTTTTATCAAGGGGCAATATAATGCTCAGCCATATCTATCACAAAATAAGTATAATTCACTCAACTTGTGAAATGAATAAATAAAAAATATAATATTTAATCAAAATTTCATGGAAATCATTAATTTTTCATATAGAAATAAAAATTATATGGATTTTTAAACTTTTTTCTGATAAATAAATGGAATAACCTTCTTGGTAAACACCCTTCAATATACAATCAGGAATATAAAGTGTTAACACCATATAGGGTAAAGGGAATAAATTAAATTAAAAATTAAAGAAAAAAATTAAGTAGTGAATAATATATTGAATAAATAAAATTGATGTGTAATATAATATAAATCCAAGATAGAGGTTGAGTGTCATATAAAACATAATCATAAGAACATTAATTAATGGGAATGAACACTTATGACCAAATTAAGGTGGGAAACATTAATATATAAGGGAGGAAAGGAGAATATAAATTCATAATAAATGACGATTGTAAAAAAAGGTAAATTTTCATGAACATTATTTTGAATCAAATAAGAAAAAAATATGAAATAGAAGAATGATACTAGAAAAGAATGGATACATGGAAATGGAAACCCATACCTTGAGTCTCATCTAGCATTGTATTTTCTCAGACATATAGGATAATTAAATTATATAAATAATTTAAATTATTAAGAACCATTTGTAAATTAATTTCATTATTATTACTTCTTTTAATTCATTTAGTATCATGTTTCATTCATTTAATAAATTAGTATTGTTCACATAGATCATTTTATGGTCGTATAGTTCTTAATCTCCAAAACTATTTTAGTATAATTGTATCTATGAAAATACTTGTAAAAGAGTTTTATAATATCCATAAGCCTCAAGTTATTTTTCCATAAAATTTTTGATAAAATAATTCAATTAGTTCATGGAATAGTTATCATTCATATAATATTCCTTGTTAGGCCTCTTTTGGATGAAAAAATGACTCGGCTTTTTTATATTTAATTTTATTATCACATAGATTATTTTACCATGTAAAAATCATAATAATGAAATAATTTATGAATAATTTTATATTAATTCATGGAATAAATTTTTAATAATATAAATGAATTATATAAGTTTAAGTAAACATTTTAATTCACTTAGGTAGCATAAAATCCCCACGGTGAGTGGTGGTTTTGAATGAGTTTAAATGAAGAGAAACCCCAAAAAGTATTTTAGATCTATTAAAAAAGATATAATCAAACTCATATTTTTCAGTTAATTTTAAGGATTAATTTTGTTATTAAAAATGGTAACCTAATGATTTAATCAAAAAGACATAGTTTTGGAAAAACCATGTCTCTTTAACATAGTAATGGATTATGAAAAAGGGTTTTATGAGAGAACATTGATAATATTTCATAAATAGAATTTATAAATATGATAATAATATAAAAATATAATTTGTTTTATAAATTAGAAAAAATATTAAAGTAGTCTATAGAAGAGGACTTTTATGTATTAAATGAAAACATAAAATTAAGATATCAATATTTCTAAATTGAAATGGGTTATGAAAATGAGTTTTAGGAGATGTAATGGATGATATATCCACATTAATGAGTATTAAAAAATTTTAATACCATGATAATGGAGTCATGCAAGAAAAATAATTAGTGGTTTAAAAAAATTTATGAAAATGAGTCACAAATAAGAATGTGGAATGATTCTTAGAAGCGCTTTCCATTTCCTTTGATTCACCTCCTTTTTATTGAGTCTAAATCCTTTTTAGAAATAATGTATGGCTTGGTATAATCCTTATGAATGTTGAAAGGTATTTGTTGAGATGTATTTTGATAATATAATGAGATAAAATATAAATTTTGATGTTTTCTGGAAAGGGTAGAATGAGTCCCATTTTATAGCAAACAATTGTTGTCATATTCCAAAAAATATAGTTATTAAGGGTGAGGAATGTGATTTTATAATGTAAATTAACTCATAAACTGAAGAAAAAAAATTATATTAGAGTTGTTTAACCATATCCAATTTAATAAATATAATAATTTACTATTTTGTTTCTTTTTATTATTTTATAAATATTTTTTTTGCAGTTAATATCCTTTGAAGTCGTTTTAAGGGTTTTCTTGAAATTTGACAATAAAATATCTATATAACTTTGGAGTTTATATTTAAACATTTAAATAATGTATTACCTGTAATTTTTATCATAAATGTAATTCCCCACCATAATGCATTCCAAACATAATTTTCAAAACATTTTAAAACCACTAACTTTGACATTTCACCCCCATGCAAAAATGTTTCATTAGTACCGCATAATCATTTTGTATAATTATCATACTATTTCAATATAAAAGTAAATTAATAACTGAAATATAATTCATTTTTAATCATTATTGGAATATTTTACCATTTATGGTATATGTAAAGGTCTATTATTTCTAGGTCTACTACTTTTCTAGTTTTGGTTCTTGGAGGTGTTTAGAGGAGTCTCAGAGGAAGTATAGAGAAGTTTGGTTACTAAGACTTGGGATATAGGAAATTTCACTTTGTGAAAGTGTGTTTCATGTTGTGTAAAAAAATTTAAGGATGTAAAATTTTGTTACATGATGTGTAATTAATAGAGGATTAAAAAAATATAAAGGCAATGTGTTTTTCAGCAGAACAGAACCCCACAGATTACATGATGTGAAAGGGGATTATACGTTTTGTAATACTTTGATATAGTGTATATCTAAAATTATTTACCGCCAAATTCTCATTATTTCAGTCCTCGTTTCTTCTTCTTCCATTTTTTGTGAACCCTAGGCACACGAGTTGTCCTTCAATCCCCTTTTCCTCTCTCTTTTATCCATTGATCCTGGTGTTTTTTCATTTGTTATCCTTGTTCAATCTGTGTTGAGTTCTCTTCTCATTCCATCTTTTTTCTTCCATTCTTCTCTCATGGATCCGATGTGGTGGTATTTATTTTTTTTGGGGTTCATTTGGGTTTATTTTTTATGTATCCTTTATATAGTATAGGTTGATCTATGGTTATTATGGTATGGTTGTAGTTAATGGTCATCTTCTTCTCCATGCGATGCAGAGTGAGTTGGAAATCTTCCTTGAAGTAGAGATTCCTTCATTTCTCTTTATTTTTGTATCATGCGAGAGGGGTTTTCGTTTACATATCTATGGATTATGGTTTTTCTGTCTTAATTAAATATAATGAAATTGTTAAATTTAAATTAAAGGTTGATGGTGTATGCTTCACATGTTTTAATATCTTTGATATGATTATTATATTGTGGTTTGTACTGGATTGATGCCCTATTGAATATTACAGTTGTCAGTGGATTTATTTGTGTTGGATATATTTTTTGTGACTATTTTTACTATTTTTATTGTTGTGATATCACCCAAAAATAAATTTTTTAAAGTAATTATACTTGGTTAATGAAATTATATCCCTAGGATTTTGGTCATTAATATAACATCCATAAATGAAGTGTAATGTTATAAAAATCCCCTTTGTAAATCAGTAAAAAAGTATCCTGAAATGTAGTAATGTGTGGCCTTTCCTGTGGGATGGTTTTGTGTTGTTGCAATGGGGTGTGAGTATTATAGTTTGTGGGTAGTTATTTTGGGTTGTGGAGATGATATTTTGTGGTTCCCGCTTTTGGGATGGTGAGATGATAGTTTGTAGGTCGTTCTTTTGGGGTAGTAAGGTGATAATTTGTTGTTTGTGATTTGGAGGAGGGGAGGTGATAGATAATGGGATCTACATTAGGGTTTGGAGTTGATGGGGATGTTGAAATTTTTTTTATATTTTGTTTCCTTATACTAGATTCCCGAGTGGTGATGGGATAAATGAATGATTAATAATGAATAAAATGGCTTGAGATAATTGATTTGGTGAATGAGATGAAAATCGTTAATAGATAACTAAATGATGGGATTGGGTCTAAATTTGGTTGATTGTAAATAATGAAACTAATGAGGCCATTAAATGAAATTTATTTAGAATTTGAAATGGGGTTTGTGTCTTGATGTGTGGGGTTATGCATTTAGAGGTGGCATCAAAGTTGATAGTGTTGTGAGTTGGTCATTTTTTTCAGAACCCATAGGTTGGTCTTGAGTGTTTGATGCTATATATATACTTTTATATTCTTTCCATTTCTATAATCACCCCACCCATGTTATGTACTATGTGTCGAACACCTGTATAGTCATGTGGGGGTGTATTTCCCAACTTCGTGGTGAAAAGATTGATGGACGGTCACCCGCTCTTCTCTAATTACTCTTCTAGGAGTGTTACGTATTTTCCATATTGGGTTGTATGAAATTATAATTGTGCATTATATGATGAGGTGTGGTATCTAGGTTATCTTCCAGATGAGTTGTGATGTGATTTCATAGGTTTCTTCATGATGATTTGTGATGTGGTGTCTGAGGTGTCTTCAGAAGGAGTTGTGATGGGGTATCCCAGGTGTCTTCATGATGAGATGTGATGTGTTGTGAGGCCTCTGTGTGTGTATGAGGGATGTGTTGTGAGGACATGGTGTGTGAGGCTGGTTTTTGTTGTGAGGCCCTAGAGTTTCCTGGCGGGATTCGTTGTGAGGCCCAGGTGTGTGCGGGTGAGATTTGTTATGGTATGTTCCAAACAAGTGGGAGTGCCAGGATGTTTTATATTTGGTTGTGAGAGAAAAAAATCAGTGGGAAAGTTTTTAGGGGTACTCTATCATCAATGTGATTTACTTTATATTATATTACATAGATTGGGTTATTTGGTGGGCATGACATGGTTAGGTTGGGATGGTTAGTATATCTCTATAGGTGTTGTTTGGTTCTATTTTTTTCTCATAGGTGCATTAGTATAGTTCCTTCACATGTGCATGAGAGTTGTGATTTTTCCTATTGAATATACTTATATTATCACCTTATATACATAAAATTATTTCCGGGATTTCATGAGGATTTGATGAACTATGATGGCCCTTACTAGCTCGGATCCTTGACAATTGTGGTGTCTCTGCTTTATCTTTACTTTTCAGTATTTACGTTGGAGATTTTTTTTAAAATTATTTATATTTATACATGAATATGGGATGGATTTTAGTTAAAATTTATTTTACGCCATATAGTTTTTTGTGGATGATTCATTCTATCTCCTAGTCCTATTAATATTATAAAGGTAAATGCCTCAATTATTGTTAGCTTTGTACACACTTGGTGCTTGTTGCCAACATGGGGCCTACTGGAGGTTGGACTTGGGGGTCATTATCTCCCTCCCATCATTATGATATCTTTGGAAGTATTAGGTCATGAAAGAGTGGTATTAGATATGATGGTTTAGAGATAGGATGGAGTTTGGAGTTAGGAACATTGAAGATTTCATGGGTTGGTATGGAAACAGTTCCAGCTAGCCTTGGAGCATGACATAGACCAGGGAGACTGTCTAGGACATGGTATTTTATGCCCCCCCCCATGATCTAGTGCATGGACTCTATTCTTATTTAACAGCCAAGTGAGAAAGACTTACTTGGAGGTTAGTGGCCTAGGATAGGTACATACATCATAATGACTTATGTTCTTTTTTGAATTGGGTTGTTTGGGAAATTTTGGAATGGATAAAAAAATGAATTAAATAAGTTAAAAAATATTAATAAAATTATGCACTATTGTTCTAAGGAACTTCTTTTTTTCCTTATAGTTATGGCTCATGGTTATCATTTTCATGTAGCTCAAGCAGTGAAAGTTCAGCAGGCCAACCCAGTTGATCATTTTAGGGATGATCTAGTTGAGGAGGAGGATTGGTGGTGAAGGATGTTCCACACTTTATAGCGGCATGATTCAAGGATGGATGAGGGCAGTGTTTCAGATGTGGAGATATAGAGCTAGCTGGAGGATCTCAATATCACTTTTAGTTTGATTTGGGCCCTGATAGAGTATTATTTCCCCTTGGTAGTTAGTTAGATTTGAGGAACTACATTTTAGTGTGGACATTGTATCAGGTAGAGTAAAAGGATGCATAAATTGTTTTTGGTTGACTTCCAGAAGGGGTTCCTTTCATTGAACATGAATGTAGTAAAAATATAAGTGCTTCTTTCACTTCTATAGGGAAGCATGTCAGTGTGGGTGATGAGAATCATGTTCAAGGACAATCTTCCTTTTTTCCTATATCTTTTTCCAGGTGATAAGTCTAGTGTGAGATGTTTTTAGGAGGCCCTTCATCCTTTTATCTAGTATACAACTACTCCTTTTATGTTGCTGACATATCTTGAGGTTCAGAAGAGGGTAGAGGTGATCGAGAAAATGAACTTCTGAGGATGTTTTTTCTTGGGAAAGGAACCAGTAGGGTTATTTGAGGAGTAGAGTTGTTAGTGGTAGTTATAAGGTTCCAATAACTTTTAGTTTTCAACTAGAAAGGAGTCAACCTCAGCAACTTCCATTCAGGACTTTCTATGCATGTGGATTTCATGATTTTCTTGGGAGATTTGTGCTAGTGTGCTCTAGTTTTTGGGTTTATGTCTATCGCTAAAGCTAGTGCCCAGTGGATCACAAGACCATTTTGGTGGAGGTGGACCATTTCACTATCATCATTAGTAGTAGTTTCTAGTGAGGTCATTTCAGTAGGAGGGGCAGTAGGTTTTTTCTCCACTATGGGGATATGGAGTACGTATACGCTGACCTCAGTATGTTCCTTGTGTTCAGTGATAGAGACCCGAGTGTGTCCATAGATGTCTTCGTCTTCATAGATGAAAAGGATTTGGATGTGGCCAACTACAAGTAATGGAGGAAGCAGTTCGAGAAGGGGCGTAGATCGTTAGAGGTGCAATCTGTTTTTTAATACCCTTGCTTGTGCCTTGTTTGATTCAGGATCTTCACACTTCTTTTTTTCACCCTCTCTATCCCATTCCCTAGTAATTGAACTAGAATGGCTCCTCATACCCCAGTTTTTGACTATGTCATTTAGAGGCCAGGATAACTTGTTTGATGTGTTCCATGAGTGTAGACTGATTATGGGGCCACAGAAATCCCATGGAGATCTTTTATTGCAGTAGATGAATCTATACGATGTCATCCTTGGAATCAAGTGCTTGTATTCCATATATTATTTTATCAACTGCTTACAAAATAGAGTCATGTTTTTGTATGTGGATTTCTACTGTGTGGTTTTCATTAGTGAGAAGATTTTTTAGGTGGGAATTTAGCGTGTGGATCCCCTTCTCTCGTCACTAGATGCGTTGTTGGTAGAATAAGTGGATTCTATGATTGCGGAGGTTCCCATGGTTGTTAAGGGGTTGTTGAATTTTTTCACTAAGGATTTTTTGACACTTCCTCCATGATGTGATGTTGATTTCGAGATAGACATGTTGCCTTGTGCTTCTCTGATTTTGATGGCTCGTTATCATAGGGAACCCTCAGAGTTACAGGAGATGAAGATTTGGATAGATTATCTGCTAAATAAGGGTTTTATTTTTCCCATTGTGTCATTGTGGGGTGCTCTAGTGTTTTTCTCAAAGATTGTGGATTATATTCTAAGGTTTTGTATAGACTATTGGAGGTTTAATCAAGTGACATTCAAAAACCCTTACCCAATTCTGAGGATTGACAATATTTTCTAACAACTAAGAGGGGTGAGTCGGTTTTCTATTATCGATATATGGTATGGATATCACCATTTTAGGGATAAGGAGGGTGATATCTAGAAGACTTCCTTTAAATACAGGTTTGGAAACATTGAGTTTTTATTTAATCCATTCAGTGTCATGAATTCACCATCCATATTCATGGGGCTTATGAACTCTCTGTTCCATGAGTTCTTTTATCGGTTCATTTTCATATTCATCTAGGATATCTTAATCTACTCTAAGTCATAAGAGGATCATGTATAAAATCTCTGATTGATCTTGCATGCTCTTTTATTCCACCATATCTGTGGAAGTTTTTCAATGTGTAGGTTCTAGACAATATATGTGCATTTCCTTGGGCTTGTGACGTCTCAGTGGGGTGTGTTAGTAGTCCCATCTAAGGTTGAAGTAGTTTTTCCTTAGGAATAACCCAAGAAAGTAGAAGAGGTTCGACATTTCCTTGGTCTCGAAAGCTATTATTGTAGTTTTTTACCCAATTTATCTCGAGTTTTATCTCCATTGATAGAATTTACTAGGAAATACCAATATTTTTTGTGGAGTAATCAGTACTAGGTAGCATTTGGTTACCTTAAGGGGATGTTGGTTAGTGGTCTAGCGCTCTGGTGTCCTAAGAAAGGAGTTTTTTTTGAGGTGTTTTGTGACACTTACCATTAGAAAATAGGGGGTTTCTTGATGCATCAATAGGTGTTGATATCTTATTGGTACGTACAGTTATGTCCCCACGACTGTAACTATTCCACTCATGATCTGGATCTATCAGAAAGTTAATTTTTGCTAAAGTTATACTGACATTACCTCATTGGGACGGGATTTGTGGTCTTCTTGGATCACAATAGCTTGAGGTATATTTTTTCCAATATGATTTAAACTTATGGTAGTGTAGTTGGATGGAGTTTCTTCGGGATTATGATTTTGAGATATCTTACACCTTAGGAAAGGATAATGTTGTGGTCGACGCTTTGAGTAGGAATTTGTGGAAGGATGTTTTCAAGAGTATGTGGATGTTTGGAGAGATATATAGGAGTTGGTAGCCCTGTACATAGATATAATATTGGATGGTGGTATCCGATGTTTTTTTCAAATAATGGTATAGTATTTTACGATGTAGAAGGTGGAGGAGTCTCATTGGGGAGACTCCGAGGCAGGGGGTTGTGCGATCGTGTTCGCCATGGTGACGCTCTAGATGGATGGTCGAAGGATAGTCAGAACTGGATGTTGTTTTGAGAAAGTCTGGTTGTTCCGATAACGGTGTGCAATAGATTCCTTCATGAGTTTCATATCTCACCATTGGAGGCACACTCATGAATTTCTAAGATGTATTCCGGCTTGAGGATACAATTTTTGTGGCGCAAGATGAAATGAGAAACGGTAGAGATTGTGGAAACTGAATAGTTTTCTATTAATAAAAGGTTTATCATAATTCTCCAAGTGGTTTGTTGCAACCCTTGGATTTTACCAAGTTTAAATGGGATGAAATCTTTATGGATGTCATCACAGGGTTACCCAAATCTTAGGGAGGTTTTGATTCTATATAGATGATTGTGCATTAGTTGATGAAATTGTCCCACTTCTTAGCACTCAATGAGTCTGGCATTGTGGATTATTTGGATAAGAGGTACATAGATGAGGTGATAAAGTTTCATGGAGTTCTATAGTCCATTTTCTTGGATCGAGAAGCACATTTTACCTCATAAGTATTGAAGGGATTGTATCATTCCTTTGGAACGTGATTATACCTCATCACTTCTTTCCACCCCTAGACAGATGGGAAGATAGAACAGACTATCCAAATGTTGTAGGATATATTGTGGACATGTGTATTGGACTTTGGTCGATCTTGGGTGTGACACATTGCTTTAGTAGTGTTTTCATTAATAATAGAAATTATTCTTCCATTGGCATAGCTCTATTTGATGATTTTTACAAAAGACCAAGTGGTCCACCATTATGCTAGACAAAGGTTCGGGAGATAGCTTTTCTTGGTCCTGATGTGGTGTAGAGCATGACATATAAATTTCATCTTATTCATATAAGGATTAAAGAAGCACAATACCAGTAGAATTCTTATTTTGATTGTAGTGGGAGTCCATTGGAGTTCGAGGTCAGGGACCACATGTTCTTGAAGGTTACCCCTCGACATATACAGTGGAGGTTTGGTCGAGGGAGTAAGCTTCCTCTTAATTTTTTTTGGCATATTTGATCTATTGGTGAGAGTTGGAATAGAGGCATACTAGTTGGTGTTTCCACCATAGTTATATTGGATCCATGATGTCTTCCACATCTCACACCTTCGTTATTATCTTCACGATGACTCTCATTTCATTCGATGGGGAGAGTTTGATACCAAGAAAAACATGACATTTGTGGAGTGGACATTATAGATCTAGGATCATCTAGAAAAGGCGTTGTAAGGATGGATCATTCCCTTTGTATGTGTGTCGTGGTGGCATTGTGTCCAATAGAATAGTACTTGAGAGTGAGAGACGCAAATGTGTTCCCAATACCTAGAGTTGTTTTGAGTTTTTCCTTTCTCTATTTTTCTTTGTAATGTGATTTTTGACCCTTTTTATTTAATTAGATTATCTATTTTCCTTTTTTTTATGTTTATGGTGTGACATTTGAAACAATTATAACATATGAAAATGGAGAGGATCAGATTCCTATTTAAGTTGCATTAACTGTGATGCAATTAAACTCATGTAGGTGAGTCAGTGCCATCTAGAGTGGATAATATCATCACATAGAGGATATAATTCCTTGATTCATGTGTTCAGAGTAATGTAGTTCATTGGATATAGCTGTTATTGGGTTGGGCTATGTGGAGGTTGAGATAGTTTTGTAGTGGTTGTGTGGAATTGTGTTTGTGTGAGAGGATACAGTTTTCAGTTCTGGTTTCATGTCGATGAGGTTGTGTGGGATGTTAATAGTAATTTGGATTGTCATGCTTGGCTAGTGGTATCATTGGATGTATGATGAGATCCATGAGATGTATCTCATGAGGTGGTTATTCGGACCCCTTTTTATTCTAGGATTGGTTTTGGATTCAAAAGGGTGAGAATCATTTGAGATGTATCTGATGTAATTTTTTATTCCATCTTGCTCTATTACTTTTCTATTTTTGGTTGTTGGAAGTGTTTGGAGGATTCCCGTAGGAAGTCTAGATAATTTTGGTCAACAAGATCTGGGAGAATGGAACATTCACGACGTGAAAGTGGGTTTCATGCTGTGTAAAAACAATTCACTACATGAAAGTATGTTTAATTAAATGTAATTTATTAGGGTTTAAAAAAATAAAATAAAATAAATGGTAATGCATTTTTCAATGGAGTTGAACCCTAGGGATTACCTGATGTGAAAAGGGATTACATGTCGTGTAATACCCTGATACAGTGTAGATTTAAAATTCTTTTCTACTAAATTATCATTCATTCATCCTTGATTTCTTCTTCTTGTTATTTTGGGAAAACCCTAGGTGTCCATCAAGCCCCTTTTCCTCCCTCTTTGACCCATTAATCCCGGTGGTTGTTCCTGGGTGATCTGTGGTCGATCCATGGTGAGTTACTTCTCATTCTCATTTTTTTCATTTTTCTTTTCCGATGGATATTCTATGGAGGTGTTTCTTTTATTTGGGGTGTGTTTGGGTTTTGTTTTAATAGATTCTTTGTTCGGTATAGGTCGATCTATAGTTATCGTGGTGCAGTTGTGGTTCATAAGCATTCTTCTTTTCCATGTGGTATAGAGCGAGTTGAAGGATTCCTTAAAGTATGGATTCTCTCATTTCTCTTTATTTGTGTATCTTGTGAGAGGGGTTTTCTTTTGTTTACCTATAGATTATGTTTTTTCTGGAATAATTAAAGTTAAATAATTTCTTAAATTTATATTTAAGGGTAAATGGGTATATTTTACATGTTTTTAATTCTTTAATATGATTGTTATATTGTGGATTGTATGGTACTGATGCCCCATTGAAAATTGTGGTTGTTAGTGGATTTTTTTGCACTAGATATATGTGTTGTTGATATTGTGATTTTTTTATTGTTGTGATATCACAGAAAAATGAAATTGGTTAATTAATTTTACTTGGCTAATAAAATGACTACCTCGGGATTTGGTTTTGTGTGATAACACCCCACAAATAAGAATGTGACAAAAGACTCCTTGGTAAATCTGTAAAAATGGATCATGGTATGTTGTGATGCATGGACGCTCTTATGGGATGTTGTTGTGTTGTTGTAATGGGGTGTGGGGATGATAGTGTGTGGGATGATATTTTTTGGTCCATGCTTTTGGGGAGACAAGGTGATAGTTTGTGGGTGGTGGTTTTTAGGGAGGTGAGGTGATAGTTTGTGGTTCATGCATTTGGAGAAGTTAGGTGATAGTTTGAGGGCCATGATTTTTGGGTGGTGAGTTGATAGTTTTTCGGTCCTACTTTGGGGTGGCGGGGTGATGAGGATGTTGAGCTATTTGTGATGGGCGGTTTACTTGTTCTAGATGCCTGAGTAGTGATGGAATAAATAAATAAATGATTAAATATGTTTGAAATAGATTGAGTTGTTTGGTTTGGTTAATGGGAGGAAATGGTTAATGAATAACAAAATGATGGGTTGTGTGTTTAAAATTGGTTGACACTAAATAATGAAATGAATGGGGAAAACAAATGAAATTGGTTGGAAATGTGAAGTGGGGTTTGTGGATTGTTGTGGGGTGCTATGAATACAGAGGTGGCAGTAAAGGTGAAAGTGTTGTGACATGGTTGTCAGTTTGAGAACCCAAATTTTGGGTTTTAGTATTTGATACTATATATATACATTTATGTTTTTTTATTTATATATGCACACCAACCATGTTGATCACTATGTGTCGAAACCCACATAGTCACGTGGGGGATGTCTTTCCCAACATCCCGGTGTGAGGATGGTTGGTTGGCCACTCGCTCTTCCATGATCTCTCTTCCAAGAGAGGTAGGTATTTCACAGGTAGTGATGGTCAAAAGTCTTTTAGAACATTATATATTGATATGTGGTATCCCAAGTATCTTTATAATGATTTGTGATGTGGTGTACCAGGTGCTTTCAGGATGAGTTGTGATGTGATATCCTAGGTCTCTTTAGGATGAGTTCTGATGTGGTTTCCTATATGTCTTCAAGATGATATGAGATGTTTATTAAGGCATAGGTGTGTATGAGAGGGATATATTTTGAGGCCTAGGTGTGTGTGGGATGGATCTGTTTTTATGACCATACGTATGTGGATGGAATGTGTTGTGAGGCCCAGGTGTGTGGAGGTGAGATGTGATGGGTTATGTTCAAAAGTGGTGGAGGTTCCATGATGTTTTCCACTGGGGTATGATAGTATCTAATCAATGTGAAATTGGTGCGGGGCACACTACCATTGCTATTTTTCTTTATATTGTATTAATTGGCTTGTGTTATTTGGTGAGTGTTCCTTGGTGAGGTTGGATTGGTTAGTATACCTCTATATGTGCTATTTGGTTATATTATTTCCTCACTGGTTCATTAGTATGATTATTTCACAAGTGCATAAGATACTTGAGTTTTTTTAATAAGTATACTTTTATACTCACCGTACATATATAAAACTATTTTTAGGTTTCAAGGCGGATTTCACATACCGTTCCGAACCCTAATAGCTAAGATCCCAAGCATTTGTACATGTATGTGGGATGGTTTTTTGTTATCTTTTATATTATGTATTGTAGTTTTTTGTGGATGATTCATTCTATCTTATGAACCTATTTATACTATAAAGGGTAATGTCTCCTATATTGTAACATTTTCACACCAATAGTGCTAGTCTCTAACCTATGGAATGTTCGAGGTAGGACTTGGGGGTCATTATATCTCTCCCCTCATTATATTATTTTGGAGGGATGGGGTCATGATTGTAAATTTTAATTATCAACCATATCATGCAAACATATTAAATATATTATTATGACTTTTCTCGCAATGTGCAAGACCTAGGTAAGGATTTGGAAAATTAACTTCTTATATTATTTTAAAATTCATACATATATACAAATTTACTTAAATATTCATCATATATATCTCTTAAGATCAATAAAAAACTTATAATTTTCTAATTTATTCTCTAATGTGTCAATCATGGCATTTCTTTTACCATTCTCGCACTACGTCAACACAAATAATTGTTTCATTGTTTATTGGGATATAAAAACTAATTTATATTAATTTTACATAATTTTTGGAAATATATATTATATTATCATGAAATTAAATTTTAATAGGTTTCCATAATATTCTATATGATTTTAGATAAAAAATAGGGTTTAAATTTCCACTTAATTTTAAACTATTATTTTAAAATGAATTTAAATTACAATACATCACACAACATATAAAAAAATTCTCTTACATTATTAAACGTAACAATAACACCATAAAAATAATAAAATAACATGAAATAAATTAAAAATATAATTTATAAGATTCTAAAATATTGTTTAATCAAAATATGTGAATATACATCATATTTTGTATTTACTATCATGTCTTATTTTTCATTTTTTTTAAATATCTTCCATCTAATTTTTAAATGAAAACATAAAACATATTATTAAATTATTTAAATTAATTTTAAAAATATTAAAGAATAATTTTTAAAATACATATTCATTATAAATTAAAATAATATTTTTTTTGAAAATATATAATTATTTTTTAAATAAAAAATGGGCATACTCTTATTTGATAAATTGATAAAATTATTTATAATATAATCATAAAAATAAACATCAACATAAATACATAGAATTAAAATTAATATTAACTTATAAAATATATAATAATTAAATAATTATGTAAATGCTTCTCCAAAAGAAATCCTTTTAACAATATATTTGGACCATGAATAAACTATAGAGAAAATAATAATTCAAATGTATAATGAGTATATAATTTGACTATATAATATTTTTTGAATCAAGATATAATCACATTTACATATAAAAATTAATATTTCTTTAATAACTATAAATTCATAATGTGAGTATCTAATTAAAACATATGACTGTAATATTATTATAAATACTTGGGTTATCAAATCACCCCTAAATAAATGTCATTCTCATAATATTCTATCATTGGTTAATAATATTACAGAAAATAATACATACATTAAATTCAAATAATCATGGTTATCCAATATATTTTTGATATTTCCATAATCTTGAATCATTAAGTCAAAATGGTCAATAAAAAGGTTTTTACGATGATAATATTTATTGTGTCTAATGAGACTAATGAATAGATATTTTGAAATCAAATAAAAAAAATCCCGTAATCCATTGATATTTTTTATGAAAAGAAAAACTATTGGATAGATAAAATTTTAACTTGCAAGTGAGTTGAATATTTTCAAAATTTTCAAAATCATTTGAATGAACTATTATAATAATAATAATAATTAATCTATATGGAAGGTATAATAAAGTTGTTCAAGATTTTCTTCCTTCTTTCATGATAAGTAATATTTAATCTATTTAAAAAACTATTATTAAAATATTAAATGAATTATAACATGTCAAATTAATATTATGATCATATATTTTTTCACCTAATTTTACTAATTGTAACTACAGTCCCAAAAAATTTTAAATGATTTCTTCCTAAATTCACTAGGTTTTTTTCTATCTATCGACCAAAAAATTTGTTTAGTGTGAATGAAGATAATACCAAATATAATATAAATAAACCAACATATAAAACATTAATCTCATGATACCTCACATGTGAAACCTTTAATTCAAAAAATACCACCATTTATTCAACCTTTGTTATGAAATTTTTTATCCACTAATTACTTATCATTTAATCCCCATAAATAACTAAACCATAAAAACTACATAAAATTCATCTTACCAAATTTGAAATATAAAACTCATAGAAACTAGTTTGAATCTTTCCTCTAAATATAATCATAAACATTATCCTAAAAATTATTAAACCCAACAAATCACCAAAAATATTCCATAGTATTTTCTAAACCTGAAATATATTGATATTTTTCCAAAATAACTTGAATCATTGCCAAATAAAACAATAAAAACATTACATATGATTCCATAAATTAACACATTAATTCTCCATTAAATAATAACAAACAATTTAACATTAAATCAAAAACTAGATAATTATTTTTTATATATACAATAATAATTTATATTCTTAAAAAATACAATGAACGTTTTTCCCAAAATAACTTTAATAGAATTATTACCAAGTCACTTATAAATCCCAAAGGTAATTTATACTATCTAACATATATTCAAAATATAAATTTACACATTTTCCTAAATAATTATAATTAACTTAGAATCAACTCACATACCATCCCTAAGGGTTATTTATACATTCATCATATATTCTCCCAAAAAACAAAATTATTTTCCTCAAAAATATCATTAATATTCTCAAAATCCAATCACATAAGACCAAAATATGGTATTTTCTCATTTTATTTTATGAACACCATTAGAATTATTAACTGATAATTGTAAAATCCTGATATTTTGTGAAATATTTTTTCAAATAAATTTAATTTCTTCGATAACTTGCATTACACCCAACACTGACATTTAACAAACCACGATATACTATTAATCTAATTATTAAAACCTGATTGTTATAACCTAGCTGTTAAACTACACTATTTGAATATGAATAATCTAATTTTTTTAAATTATGTATGATGGTTTTAGATAAATAAAACATATTGATAAATAAGTACTAAATTTTCTGTAAAGTATTTATATGTTTCAAAAATACTACTTTCTCAAAAAAATGATTTTTATTTATTTTTGAGAAAAAATAATAAATTAATTTTTTACACAATTATAAGATGTATTTAAAAAAAATTAAATTCCTTTCTTTAATCAAAATGTAAAAATTATTTTAGGGTTAATTTTTGATAATCTTATAAAATGATTAATTTTTCAATGAATAGTGAAAAATACTTATATTTACAAAAAACATCCTTTTGTTTAATGAATTTTAAATTCCCATATTATTAAAAAATATTTTAAAAGTAAAATTTTTTCAATTATGTTATTATTAAACCAATTAAAGTCATTATAATAAAATTTATATTGAATTTTACATTAAAATATTCTATACTTATGAAAATTTTCTCCTTCAAGACCAACTTTTCCATAGCATTTATAGGTTTAATTTTAGATTAAAATTTTCCAATTATGTGTATGTAATTTAGATAAATTATTTCCATATTTTTAATCTTCATTATTATAATTATATAATAAGTTATACTTAATATTTGTTCAAAAGTAATAGTAAAAACAGAAAAAAAAAATTGATTACTGGGGTTAAGGTTAAAATGGGTTTACAAGGGTATAAACTAAAAATAAAATGTTTAAAATAACATAAAAACTTTTCCAAATACTATTTTATGGCCATATTTAGACCTTATTTCCTCGAATGTTTTACCATAAACCATTTTTTAGATTTTTTTACACTTAAAAATGTGGTTTCACTTTTTTATTTTTAATAATTACAAGTTTCTCCTCTCCCCCACTTATAAAAGGGAACTCACTATCCTCTCATATTTACACTTTAAAAACCATATGGTTAGGCCAATACCTACCCAAATATATTCCTTACTTCCCAATACACATACTTTAATCCTTATTTTTCTTATGGAACCCTCCTAAGATGGATTTTATAGCTAACCTAGTAATGGTGTCTAAAGAAGTGGTAAGGTTCTTAACCGAGTATTTTTATTTTATTCCTTAGTCCACCTCCTTAAAATACTCATAAAATATACTGATATAAATTAAAAATTATCTATAATAAAATTATATTTTATCATTTTAATTTAATAAACCACATCTACCTCGTATTCCATTAAATGGGAAATGAAGTCTTTTATCGTGTGTATAGCGGACTAGTGACTCACGAACCAATGTAATTCATTTTACATCACTACCTCTCAAGGGTGGATATAATTAGGGGTTTAAATTATATATATTATATTTAAAATAATTATACTATTTAAATTTTAATATCCTATATACCTTCTAACTTTCCATTTTGTGGGAATATGATAACAGTGGTCATGTGTACGGTAGACTACAACCTCGGTAATCCATGTGATTGTTTTTACTTGTGCTTTACATGGAGGGTAATAATGAAAATATAATGAATATTTTTGATATATGTATATATATATGGAATAAAAATTAATCTATAAAGATGATATATTATGTAGCTTCCTTCCATTCCTTCTATCATGAAAATGGAAAGAGCGTTCATTCTTATGTACAACCTATCGTCTTCATGAATGGTGTAGATAATTTTCTATCTATAAATTTAATGGATTACTCTAAAAAAATATATAATTAATTTATATGAAAATAATATCATGGATAAAATTTTGGAGTGTGTGGAACTATGATTTAAGTAAACGGTCCAAAATTACAAAATCAAAACACATTTGAAAAACAAAGCAGTTATTACCTAAAATTAAATTTAACCTAGAATTTTTTATAAATAGATAATAAAAGGTTTTTGATAAATCAGATATCATATGACAAATATGATTATGGTAATATAATAGATTTATGAGAAATAAATATTTATTTTACATAAGGTTCAAATGTTTAAGAAGGAATTTAATACTTAAGGTAAGATAATTTCATCTCAAATTGGAATTTTTCGGACATAAGTTATGTTATAAACCTATCTACATTTATGAGGAGTATATACATACCCTTTGAAATTTTCAATCATGAATTTAATTATTTTCATTATACATAATGTTTCATTAAATTTTATTCTTTCATGGGGCTTATGATTCAAAAGATACAAATTAGTAAATATTTTATTCTGCAGTATCACTATTTATTGGGATTGTTTAGGATTATGATTTTTATAATGAAACCATATGATATATTTCACAAGAAACTCATGAAATTTTTTTATCCTATATTTATTACATGAAAATAAGTTTTTTCCTATCATTTTCCTCTCTTAAGTTACTCAAGAGTTTAAAACATTCATTATAATAAAAATTCACATTATTTCCCTCTTCGATTGAAAATCATTTTTCTTCCATTTCCATGATTTAAAAAAATGTTTTAAATAAATATTTTACTCTTATAAATTATTTTTTGAAAACAAAATTTACCCATATTTTAATTTTATAAAAAATTAAATAGATCTTTTTCTTGAATGAGGTACTTTTTAGTTTTCATTAAAAAGTGAATGGAATTTTTTTTAACATGTAAGGAATGAATTTTATTTTCCATCATCAAGTCCAACCAATGTTTTGAAGATTAAATTATAAGTTTCCATGGATATTTTCAAATAAATGGATTTCCACAATGCTATGTGAAGTTATATTTTTTAAAATGGATGATTTTAAAAGTGGAAGGATATTTTCCTCAAGAAATGTTCCATGTGATCTTTCAAAAATCATTTTCATTCAAAGATGACATCCTTCAGTGTTACTTAAGATTTTCTAGGGATACGATCCAATGATATCATATTCATTCTTTCTATATATGGTTTTTTATTATTATAAAAAAATTTATGATACTTGTTCCTTTTTTATTAGCTTATATTTGATAAACATATGAAATTATTACAAAACGCATTTCTTTTCCATGAGTTATGCAATGATAAATTGATGAAAATATTATAAAAATCATTTGTCTTCCATTGGTTATGATAGGATTAAATTCTTATAAAACCTATTTATTTTCATGGATTCTGATTGAAGAATGTTTCTTAATCTTATGGAACAAAAATGTATAGATTATATAATGGGTGGGACCCAAATCTCCCACAAATACATTGTGTAAATATTGATATCCAATGGGATAAACATTATGAAAATGTGGAGTGAACCTAGGTTAGTAAGGTAATTTTTCCACTATGATAGTATAGGGAGTAAACCTTGACTATTATGATGGTTTGGGGAGTTAACCCACTATATTGTTATAGCTTTGTAAATTAGCCCTTATAATTAAATAAGTGATTTTAAATACTTATGTGAATTCCAGAAAACAATGAATTTTTTTAATTTTATTCTCTTATGGATCATGTTCCATGATTATATTACTATTCATGTCTTATGAACTGTCAATTTTATTCCATGACTCATGTTTATGATTTAAGAAATACAGGGTCTGTTTTTCAAATTATATTCTCTTGTTCTCATACCATTATTCTCATGTTATGTGTAAAGACCAGGAAATTTCATGGAAATTTTTTTAAAAAAATACTTTGGAATTTTACGAGTCTGTGGCTTCTGACGGTGCTTAATTCTGAGGCCCGGTGTGCCCGGAATCAACTTTCAAAGTTTAGCTCGGGTACGTTCAGTGAACGAATGAGCGGGTTTTTCTAACTTTTGAACTGGTGCACGGAATTGAAATCTGAGGGTAGTGATGAACTCACAGTTCCGATAATTTCTTAAAGGGACACTTACCGTAGTTGCGTTCGTAAAAGAGGAGAAGTTAATTTTGGGGGGTTTGTTTAAGAAATAAATAAAAATTGTCAGAACAATTTTTATTATTAAAGGAGGTTACTCCCTCCCCTGGGTAGTTAAGGGTGGGGCCTACAACCACTTAATTACCCAACTGAGGAGGTTAGAGAGGTGGGTCCTACACGATCCCCACAATTTAATTTCCTTTTACCTCATTTATTCCCCAACTTTTTCCTTGAGGTTTCCTCCATTAATATACCTTGTTTAATTATTGGGTAACTCCTCGTTTTGATTAATAAGGAACCTTCCTTTCCCCCTTTTAAATTTAAACTGCCAACAATTTCAATTATGGGGAACCATCTCTCTCCGATCCATAATTAAATTTCAACACATTTTAATTAGGGTGGTGAATTAATTATGAGAGATTTTCTTTGCATGGATAATAAAATAATAGGGGAACCTATTTTTTTATTAAGGAGAAGAACTTCATTGTGTGACGAAGAACACCGGCCTCCGATGAAGAACGACGAAGAACGCAGGCCTCCGACGAAGGACTAAGAAGAAAGTAGGTTCCTCGGAAATTGACGATGCTCCACCTTACCATTCTCCACGGAAAGAGAGGAGATGTTGCTTCCTCCTTGGCGCGCCCCGACGACGCCTACGACCCTTACCCCCAAGATGTCGACAATCGTCTTCCGTGTTGAGGTAGGGGAATTTGATTAATGTTTCCTTATGTGATTCTTATATCCCGGGCGTGGCATTCAATTGTTAGTATTGGTTGAACCACTAACATAGTGGGTGTGGACTAACGAACAAGTCCGAACCCACCGCTAGTTTGTTCTTCGTACAACGAAAAACCTTGTTTATCCTTGGCTTTTTGTTATCGGCTAACATGGAGGGCGCATGCTGAACAAACATGGTCTGACGACCCTCCGCATTTTATTTTTTTGTGCGCGTATAGATGGGTGACAATGAAACAGGACCGAAACGGAATATAGAATCTGTCTTAGTGAAGAGAGGGCCACGAGAGGGCCACAGGCACAGACGGCGGGAAAATCGGACCACCAGAGCGCATCCGGTGGTCCGTGGAAGACACTGCCGGTGCGCCACGCCGGCGCGGCGGCGCCGGCAGCCGGAGGCGGCGGCCGACACCGGCCGACCGCTCGGAGGCGGCGGCAACCCGTCGCGCCCCTGGAAAAAGCCCTCCGTGGCTAAATCCACATTGTTGGAGGCCGGATCTCGCGGTCGCGCGGGATCCACGGGAGACACGGCGCCAAGTGCCGCATCCGCAGAGCGCAAAGGGGGGACCGTGTTCCCCCCTCTCTGCCCGCTGGCCGAGCCAGTGTACCCCCCGGCTGGGCCGGGGTGAGTCGTGCGGACTGGGCCAGGCCGCGCCCAGCCGCACCGGACCCGGGTTGGGTCGACCCGGTTCGTGCCGACCCAAGGGGGGTTGGGCCGGGTCAGACCGGGCCTAGACCCCCCCACTTCGGACCGCGTTCGGTATTTTGACCATAACTTGAGCTACGGACCTCTGATCGATGCACCGTCGATTGTGTGGGAATCCTTGAATCGGGATGGTCATTTAAGTTATATTACACTTGAGGTTTCGGCAAAGTTTGGGTATTTCTGGGTTGGTTCGAACTCGAAACCAACCGGGCCCTTGGAGCGGAAACTCTTATATCTCAGGGACCGGACATCTGATTGACGTGCCATCAATTGCGTTGGGATCATTTGTTGAGATGGTCCTTTTGGCTTACTCTGATTGAGTTTTGTACATTGATGGAGTACGGTCATGTTGGTTTTAGCTTAAAAACCAACCGGGCCCCTAGAACGGAAAAGCCAATAACTCTCAGACCGAGCATCGGATTTACGCACCGTCTGTTGCATTGGGTTTCTTTTGATGAGACAGAACATTGGGATACATCAAATATGGAATTCGTGATAGTTGATGTATCGACTCTCTCTCCCTATTTCTCGATGAGCGGACCCTCCTGGAATCGAGCATGTTGTGTGTGGGAACCCTAGAGTTGGTTGCGACTGCGACGATGATGACTGTACTTGGATCCTTCGTGGGTTCGGCAGCGACGATGACCGTACTGGAATACTTTGTGGGTTCGTCGGTGATGACTACTATTCTTTTATCTTATGTGGGTCAGGTAGTACTGACCTCTTTACTTGTATCCTGTGTGGGTCCAGTAGAGTAGCTAGTCTTGTAACCTTTGTGTGTCCGATAGCTTAGCTGGTCTTATATCCTATGTGGGTCCGAAAGCTTAGATGAATAAGTGGCTACATCTGATCATCTATATCGCCATACGAAGTGTATACCTATATAAGCTGAGTCTTGATTCTCAATCTTATCACCGATGTGATTGACTTGCTTTCCATTGTGGACTGGGTTGTGTTTTTCCTGTGTGGACTGAGTTGGGCTATCCTGGTGGACTGGGTTGTTCTTTCCTTTGTGGACTGTGTGGTGCTTGAGAGTTGGAGACGAACTATAACTAATGAATTAGGTATATGTATAGGCATATACCTAAGTACTGTTATTGATACTTCGTGATTGTATCTTTCCTTTGTGGTTTATCCTTCCTGGATTCTGAGAGACCTTCGGGGGTCTCGGGGTCCCTACTGAGTATCGTATACTCACCCCTGCACGGGCTATGCCCGTACTAAGTTGTGTTGGTTGTAGATGACAGACAACGTTGATAGAGGTAGAGGATTGAGGAGCTGGACGGTACCCGAAGTTGGACCACTTGAAGGGACGTACACGGAGCGGGCGACCGGACCCCAGGAGCTTAGGAGACTATCCGTACCCACCCTTCAGGTGGGATTTCCGTAGGACGACTCGGTGTTGCTATTTTTCTTACTATTGTTGTAATTTCCTTTCAGTTGTACTGTACTTTTAGTTGGGTTTTTATTATGGCCCATTTACTTTTCCAGTACTTGCCTTGTATCTAGTTATACTTAGTGTTTACATCACTTGCGTACTCTGTGGTATTTGATTACTCTTTAAAGGCAAAGTCTTCCCTTTTTTGGGATTTATGCCTTTGGTGCTAGTTTCCAAACCCTGGCCTATGGAAGGCAGGCTTGGGGTAGTCACGGCACGTGCCCCTGAGGAAGGGTTGTGACGTTATGTTTACATCTCCCATGTTTACCCTTAGTGATCCTTTGAGCACACCATTTCTTTTGTTTATTTTCCCCCGGTCATGAAGAAATGTATTTTGTATGGTATGTCTAATAAGTGTTCTGGTTGTAAATAGTAGTGGGAGATGATGTAGTTCACCAGTGAACCAATTGTTTATATATCCAGGTTTCCAAATGCACTAGACCTATGTCAATATAGTATGGATCATTATGTTAGGTAATAAATATCCATTTATTAATATGTGATATTTTTTAAATAAAATGTTGGGTTTTTAAAGTTGGTGTTAGAGTTGGGTTTAGAAAAACATTATAAACTAGGATGAGAAAATTTTTGTGAGATCCAAAGGGATATATATAAGGATAAGTGAAAGACTAAAAAAATGTCCAGGAATTTCAGTGAAGGATAGCGCGACTAGTTTTTTTGGGCATGTATTTTCTTAACAATAATCTATAAATCATATTTATATTGATGATCACAACTATACTTGTTTGTTTTACTAATGATATTACTATAAAAGAGTTTCAGGAAATTAATATTCTTTGGAATATTTATTCTGGAAATATATTCAAACTTAATCCATATGGAATATTCATCAATTCATTCAAAAAGTTTATTAGTGTTCTCTAGAAAAACATTTCATACTCTATGTTGATAAGCGTAACGTGAGGAATATAACCTATATTCAAAAAAGTGTGTATACATTTCATACCCTACTTTGACAGAAATTATGGAACATCATCCCTATGTTCAATAGTTGACATTTGGATCGACAAACCTAGGTTTGTGAAATGAATGTATGGATTATCAACACTACAATTAAATAAATGTTTTGAATATCAATCCAATATTGAAGTATAGAATCACAGTTCATACCCTATGTTCATAGAAGGAATGTATGGTTAATCAACCATACACTGAACGGATGAACGTATAGATTCCCATCCCAGCATTACTTTTAATCCCCACGTTCTGCTCAGATGAAAGTATGGTTCAAAAACCATACATGAAAAGGAAACTTACACTACAAAAAAAAAAGCTAAACTATGAAAAGGAATCCAACGCTGTGAAAAGGTACCCTACACTAAATTAAGGAACCCTAGACTATGCAAAGGGGCGTTATGCTACGGAGTTCAACCCTACATTGGTCTATTAAAATTTAGAGATTTTTAATCTATGATTTTATCTAATATTTCTACAACAATATTGAAGTAATTGAATATTGGTTGAAAAATATTTTATGACTGATTCAAATGCTGGTCTTGATCGATTCAAAGAACCATATTCACTAAATAAAATAACTCTTATTCTTAATAAAATTTACAATTCCCATGGTCAATTAAAATTTGAATATTCACTTATTATCAGGTGCGAAGTTGTCTGGTCTATATATTCTATCATAATTTATTTTGAAATAAAATATTAAACTATATACTTATGAATATATTATGAATATATAATTTATGCAATGAACAATCTAATTTTTTCTGAAATAGGCTACACTTTAGAGATATACATTTTCAGACCTCACACGACTATGGAGCTTCTACATGTTGGTTACTACTTTTACTGATGATCTTTTTCCACCAGGATCTCTTCAAAGTAATTATTTCTTGAATACATTCATATCTGAAAAATAATATCAAAATTCTATCATTTTTTTCTAATGAAACTATGAAGATTAACCCATACCCTAAAAAAATAAAACTCTTTAGATTTATTGGAGTCTCAACAACTCATACTCAGTTGTGGTGAAGTGTTTGCTTCTTGTACTAAGCTGCGGATTTTAAGGATCCAAATAAAATAACAAAAATCCTTTTTAACCTTTTTGTAAAAGGTTTCAACTACCTAAACTCGTTTATGTATTTGAAGGTCTTGTGATAAGAGGACCTTTATAGTGAAATTCACCAAGATCACAGAGAGTGCATTGGTGGAGTGGACATGGGGATCTTTCTACCATGAACCACTATAAAATTGTTATGTTCATTCCTTCTAATTATCCAAATCCCATATTACATATAGAAAAAATCCTGCAAATCTTTTGAATCTTGGATTCATGTTTTATTCAAATATCATCACCCCTTGCAGGATTCCTGAGAAACCAGAAACCTGGGATACCAAAACAGAAGCTAAATATGACATCAAATCAAATTAAATGAATGATATCATCTATGGTCTTGGACCTGATGAATTCAATCGAGTATCATAATTACCTACTACCTATAAAATGTGGCAGACAATCACTATTAGTTATGATGTAATAGACAATGTCTTATAAATGATGTGTTCAACTGAAAAACTAATGGTTTACACCTTTATAATGATTGATGATGAAAGCATCATATTAATGCTCGATGGATAATAGATATTAATAGAAATAGTACTGCCTCTAGAGATCCCATAAGTCAATCAAATCAAATGCTGAAAGTACTTAGAGTACTGGCTGTAAAATTGAATGGCATATCTATACCAATTCATTAGTTAACACCTTCCAAGGAATTGATTGTGAATGAATTAAATCAAAAATTGATGTTGTATGAAGTTCAAATGCAAGATTAAGTTGAATTCACAATATTATAATACAAATGAAAACACTACCTTAAGGTGACATCTTATAATCGTGAAAGAAAATCAAAACAATAAATCCAAAGAAAAAATTTAGATTCCTCAGACTCTAAAATGGAACAGACCTAGCTACCCAGAAAGTTTTTCAAATTCTACAAGAGGGAAAAAGGCTTCCGAAAATATTTTAAGAAGGATGAAAGAGATCCTAAAGAAGTAAATCCTACGAATAAAAAAAATATTGGGCCACATAAAACCCAATTTCCCACAGTTGAAAGATAATATAAGAATGACATAAACGAAATATCAGAAGAGTGAAGATTATGAGCATAAAGGAAAAAAGAGCCATGAAATCTATATGAAGTGTATCGGATTACTCCAGCAGCTCTTTAAAATCTGATTTAGAAAAAAAGACACAAAATCTAAAAGAAAATATGTGTTTTATGGATAAGGAAGAAGAATAGGTACAAACCTAATATTATTCAACCTCTGATTGATATTCAAATAGTAAATTAGGTTCTTACTATTCTTTGATAGAAGAAAAATATGATTCCCTAATAAATAAATATGAATAATTAAAAAATATACATAATTTTGTTTTTGGTGAAAGAGAACTAATTCTAAAACAACATCAAGATCTAATTGAAAATTTTAATTCATCTATAAAAAACTATATTGATTATGAAAAAAAGATTAAATAATTACAGGATAAGTAAAATATTTAAAATGTTATGGTAGTATTTTAATAAAAGGAGGAAATACTCTAAATGAAATTCTTGTAAATAATATTATTAAAAGAAAATATTTTGGAATAGGAAGCGTGGCAGAAAAATAAAAAATATAAAAAAAATTATATTATGCCTAATTAAAAAAATATGCCTTCTATTATTGTGGAACAAAATGTCCTTACACTAACAAATGTTACATAATAAATACTCAAATTAGTGGTATTAAAAATGATTTTATTTTAAAAAAATATATCTGAATCTAATGATAAAAAATTTCAAAAAATGAGTATGTTCTGGATTCCTAGATCTCTGATTGCTGACATAGATAGACCAAAAAAAATATGGGCACGAAAATAAACATCTATTAAAATTATTTTATAGGAGAAAGGCCACAGTAACAAAAAAAATTATATGGTATATGGATAGTGGTTTCTCCTACCACAGGAGTCGATTCTCTACAAATTTCCACACTATCATAAATGGATGGTGGTCTATTAACTTTTAGAGATAATTAAAACAAAAATATTGTTGGAGTTGTTACTATTGGAGATCCAAAGATAATTTCAATAAACATATTATTAGGTGTAAAAGGGATAAAGACCAATCTGAAAACTATTTATCATCAATGAGAAAATTGGAATTTTTGATGATTTTTCTAGGAATTCATTCCCATTTTTCAAATATAAATTGATTAAATTTGGAGCATCTAGAACTAAAAATGTTTATACTTTGGATATCAATTCTCTATGTAAAGAAAATTTTAATTTTTTAACTACTAAGAAACATGATTCATAGATCTAGAGAAGGGGTCTTGGATATTGAAATACATGTGCATTATATAAATTATCTATGAAACAATTAGTTTATAATTTTCCTAATCATAAGTTTTAAAATGATGGATTTTGTTATTAATGACAAATTGGAAAACAAAATAAATCATTTTAATAATCAATTAAAAAATTGATATATCTAAAACTTTAAAACCTATCTATATGGTTTTTTGGGATAATAAAGAGTATCATGTTGGGATAAAAAATTATATGTCTATGTTTTTGTTGATGATTTTTCTTGATTAAGTTGGGTATATTTTCTAAAAAATAATATTGTGGTATTGGCTATTTTTTTATTTTTTTGTAAAATTGTTCAAAACTGAAAATATTTTAAAATAATTTCATTGAGAAGGGATCATAGGGTAGAATTTTGGATTCAATAATTTAATTATTTTTTCTCAAATTTAGATATTAAAAAACATTATCTACACCCATAACACCTCAAAAAATGGAATTGTTGAAAGAGGAAATAAAAATATTTAATAAATTTCAAGGAATATAGTGAATCAATACTGTCTTCCTACCTATTTATAGTTAGAAGTGGTAAGAACAACTTTATATATCATGAATATATATTTAATAATACCAACTACAAAAAAGACACCTTATGAACTTTTTAATATTATAAAACCTAATTTAAATTACTTTAATGTTTTGGGATGTATGTTTCATAGCTTGAATACTAAGGATAAACAGGGAAAATTCAATCTAAAAGATGATGACATAATATTTCAAGGTTATTATGCTAATTATAAATCCTATAGAGTTTTTAATAAAAATTCAAGGATTTATAAAGAATCATTTCTTGTGAATCTTGATGAAATAGACACTTTTAATAAAAATGAATATCAAATTGGTGAAATTACTGACTTTATAGAACATGAGACTTGACTCATAAAAAACTATTTTTTAAAATAAATTAAATGAAATTCAGTCAATTTCAAAAGAACATGATACTGAAGTATCTAAAATTGTCTTACAAAAGCAGTCTAGAATATTAAATGAAAATCTTTTATAAACTGTTATAGGAGGCCTAAACATAATAATTGGAAATAGAAGAAATATAAAAAAAAGTTTAATTGTCATCCTTTATATCTTAGATAGAACCTAATTCCTTTGAAGATGTTTTACCAGATGAGAGTTGTATGTTATCCATACAAGAAGAACTAAACCAATTCAAAATAAATGAAGTTCGAGAATTAGTAGAAAGACCATCCAATTATCCAGTAATATAATCTAAATGAATCTTTATAAATAAAAAGGATGATAAAGTCGTAATAACTAGAAATAAATCAATAGTAGTAGCAAAAGGAAATAATTAGGAAGATGGTATAGATTATTATGAAACTTTTTCACTTTTAGATATGTTAGAATCTATTATAATCCTTTTATCATACGCATCTCATATAAATTTTATATTTTATTAGTTGGATGTTAACTCCACTTTTTAAAATGGATATTTAATATGGGAAGTTTATGTTTAACGACCACCATGTTTGAAAACCCTCATTAACCAAATTCAATTTCCAATCCTATTAAATCTCACTACAACCTTAAACAAGAATTGAGGGCTTAGTATAAATTATTAATATTTTTTTATTACAAAATTGATTTCCTATGGGATTAGTGGATCCTAATATTTTAAAAAAAAGTTCTTTATTCTAATATTCTATAAGTATGAATTTACGTTGATGATGTTATTTTTGGTTGAACAACAAAAATCTTTCAATGAATTTAAAAATCTAATGAAAAAAGGAATAAGATGGTATTATTTTTGGAGAATTGAATTTATTTTTAGGGTTTAAGATTTATCAAAAAGATTAAGGAATTTTTTTAAATAAAAGTAAATATATTATCGATTTATTAAAGATGTTAGGACTTTAAAATATTAAGACTTATCAAAATCATATGTGTACTCATATAAAACATGATTTGTACGAAGTTGGAAAACCAGTTGACAATAAGCTATATAGATGTATGATTGGTAGATTATTATATCTCACTACAAATAGATGAGACATAATGTTTTATCTATGTATTTTTGATAGATTTTAATCAAATAAAATAAAATACCATCGAAATAATATAAAATGAAGTTTTTATATTTAAAAGGTACTATTTTTCAATCTCTTCTTTTCTCCAAAAGATCTGATTTTAATTTAATTTCATACTCAGATGCAGGTTTTATAGGTTATAGATTAGATATAAAAAGAACCTCAGGAACCTTTCACATTTTAGGAAGTTATTCAGTATCATGGTTGAGTAAAAAACAACATTCAGTTTTCCCTATCAACAACCAAGGTAGAATATATTTTTTCTAGCAGTTTTTATGCACAATTGTTGTAGATGAAACACGTTCTACTAAATTTTGGATTAAATTTTAACAATATACCTATTTTATGTACTCATAATTGTGAAACAAATATTCCCAAAAATAAAATAAGTCATCTAAGAAAAAGAATATAGATATAAGGAATATTTTTCTAAAAGATCATGTTCTTAAAAAGGACATATATTTAGAATTTCAAAATACCAAACTTTAATTGGGTGATATTTTCTCTAAACCACTTCCTTCTGTAAGTTTTTATTTTATTAAGGGGGCTACGATTATTTAATTTTAAATAAATTTTTATTAATTTATTTTAATTTATTAATTTCTCTATCAAATATTTTATTTAATAATTGATTTTTTATTTACATATTTATCTTAATTTTAGTTTTAAAACTACATATTTTCAAAATAAAAAAAATTGATTACCAATTAAATCACTGCCAAATCAGACCTCGTCACCAACACCATCAGATACCCACTCTAATTTTAAATCCTTCATGACCCTTCAAATTATATATCATCTCTCATTTCATTTTTAGAAAATCCTAACCTTCTAACGTTTAATCCTCAAACCTTCATCGATGGATCCTTCTTTCATTCTTGAAAATATTATCTGAATGATCATGTCATCCAGTTGAAGTATTAAAAATTTATTCAAGGAAAGTAATTTATTTTCATTGGACAAATAAAACCAATCAACTATTGAAATTTTCTATTTGATTTTTTTTTTTGAATCTAATTTTGGAGATGGTAATTCACCTATAGTATATTATGTTGAAGTAAATAGTTTTTTCGAAATGTTGTATTCACTTTTAGAGACAACGAATATATTGTTTTATATAATATTTATAGTGATAAATTTTCTATTTCTTCCTTGAAAATAGATAGGCTTTTGATTTTTCCCTTTTAGGGTGAATCTCATTTCAATTTATAAAATATTAGAGATGATAATTTCATGTTACATGATATAATTTTTTCTCTATTTGGAACATGATATGTCAAGAAGATGATGAATAAATACCTTAATGATAATCTAAAGGTCTTGATAATGCCTATTCAATATATAATTGGTCCAAGGATGGATTAGTTAGAGAAAGTTTTTTAAAAAAATATGTAAGTTATGTTTTTTTTACTGAACAATATTAGGTTAAATTTCAATCGTTATATGCTGAATTATTTTCATCACTACTGTCATAAAGAAGAGAAAATATGTTTCTTTCCTTATTGAAGTATTATTTCACTTTTATTATTCATACTTGGAAAAATTTTAGAGATATTATTAGGACTGTTACGTCATCATAGAAATGTTTATAATGCTATAATTGTAAGGAAATTGGGATACTTATGGAGTGATTCCATTGGTATTTTTTATATATTGTATTATAATAACAACAAATAATGATTTACACTGCCCAGGGGGAGAATTTAATGGGACCATTTTTTCATTTAGTGAGACCCAGACCTGATGAATAAGATAAAGAAGCTGAATCTAGAGTTTATGAAGTCGGTCTTCATCAAAGTATAATAATTTCAATGAATATTTCTTATATTTAAGAAATACATGAGAATTTGGCTTGATTGCATGGATGTGTTAAGAAAGTGGATAAAAGATAAAATCATCTTATGAAATCTGTACCTTTTTCTATTTGAGCTTATTCTGATAATATATATCATTTTATTTCAAATTCTGTATATGTAGAGTAGTCCAAGTTGAGAGAAAGACCCGAAGTTTCAGAAGAAGATCAAGGGTTGGCTATTGTGGAAGTAGGAAAACAAACTAGAGAACATTATAATGAGTTTTATGACTCATTACACAAAGATACAGAAGATCAAATTCAAAATTTCAATAAGTTGAATTCACAAAACATGTCTCTATAATAAGAGTTGGGAGTAGAAAAGAAGGATGTTGAAGATTTAATAAGTTCAATTGTTCCTAGAGCTGAGTCTGAATCTCTTCAGACTCAATTCGTATATATTCAAGAAAAATTTTTCTTATGGGAGATATTGAAGATTTTATCATGACTTTAGGTGTATAAATGATAAATTTAAAGGATGAATCTATGAAGAAATCAGGTTTTTATGAGTTCAATAAAATGTTTGGTGGAGTGTTTCAATCTATCAGAGCAAGTCATATGTCGTCACCTCTTCACAAAAAGACTTCTACAAAATTTATTAGATGATTTGATGTTATAATTTAAATTTAATATAATTTCTAGGAAATAATTCACACTCTTCAGTGTGATAATACTCCTTGTAATTTTCTCTTGAAAAATCAAATACATTTGATAAGTCAACTGACCTCTAATGATTCTTGGTTAGGGAGAGTTCTTCTTCAAGTGAAAGACAATCTATACTCATTCATTCAGTATGAATAATATGCTAATGAATTTTTTAAAGTTAATTTCATTGAGAGATTAAGTATTGATCAAGATTTCAGAAAGATGCTCTAATAGAGGATAGGAGTTATCAACAATCACTTTCATAGTTTGTTGCTAAAGCCACATGAGATTCATGGTAATGTTCATTCAATTCATCATCCTGTTGTATCCTCTCTAAGTAGAGAGTCATATCAAGCCAATCAATATAACCCTAGTCTATCCTTCTAAAACATTCCATTATTTGAATGTGGAATATTCTCATAATTTTAGAAAACATTTAATTCTCAATTAAATTTACTTTACTTTACCTAAATTAATCTTTATATCTGTGAGTTTTATGTAGTTTTATTTTATTTTATTAATGAACGCTTACTCAATTCCACTTATTAATTTATATATATTTTAATAGTTATTTAATAAACATTAAATTACCGTTATGTGCTACATTGAATGTGTTTTAATCCATTTTCATATGGTTTCTTTTTGATATCACAAAAAGGGGGAGAAATTTGGATAAACACAATATTCTCAATTATTCAAGTATTTATTTTCTTTTAATCTAAATAGTTATATGTAGTTAAAATAATACTACTAGAAATTATTTTTCAAATCAATAATTATTTCATTTAAAAATATTATTTTATTAGTGTTTATAATTCCTACATTTTTTATAGATAATGCTATGGGTTTTGTGATCCTCAAAAAGGGGAAGATTATTCGGTATGTATAGTCTCAACCACAATCAATAAATATTATATATTTTTTATGATCACAAATACCCTTTTTTATTTTAATAATGATATTAATTTAAGTGAGTTTAAGGAAATTAGTATCATATTCAATATTTATTCTGTAATTATATTCAAGATTAATCTGAAAGGAATATTCATCAAAGCATTCGGAAGTCATTTTAGTGTTCTCTAGAAACATTGTACATACCCTACATTGATGAGTGTAATGTAAGGAATGTGACTTATGTTCAAATCAGTGTGAATGGATTTCATACCCTATGTTGATAGATAGTATGGAACATAATCCCTAGCCAGATAAGTTAACGTATAGATCATAAATCCTACGTTCGGTAAATGTGTGTATGGATTATCAACCAAAATTTTGAATAAACGTATGGAATATCATCCCAATATTTTAGTCTAGAATCATTGTTAATACCCGATGTTCATAGAATTAACAAATGGTTAATCAATCTTATACTAAAAGGATGAACACGTGGATTCTCATCCTAATGTTACTTTTGATCCCCTTGTTCTGCTCAGATGAAAGTATGGTTTAGGAACCTTACATTCAAAGGAACCCTATTTTATGCAAAGAAACCCTAAACTATGAAAAGTGACCCAAAAATATGCAAAGGAACCCTATCCTACAGAAAGTAACATTACGCCACAAAAATTAACCCTACACTATATGAAGTAGCCCTGCACTATAAAATTTAACCCTAAGTTGGTCTATTCAAATTTAGAGATTTTTAATCTGCAATTTTATTCAAGATTTTTGAAATAGTATTGATGGAATTAAATATTGATTTAAAACTATTTTATGACTGATTCATAGGCTTATCCTTATCGATTAGAAGGACCATATTCATCAAATAAAATAACTTCTATTCTTAAGGAAATTTATGACTCCCCTTGTCGATTAAAATTTGGTATCCGCTTTCTATCAGGTGACTCTCATAGATATAGAATAAATTAGTAAGATATATTCTCCCTAAATATTCTATCTCAATTTCTATTGAAAGTATATAAATGACTTCATAATTCTGAACATGTTCTAAATGTAGAACTACTTTAAATAATGATTTACTTTTTCTGAAAGAGGCTACACTTTGGAGATATAAATTTTCACACCTCATACTGTTGTGAAACTACTGCTTGTTGGTTGCTACTTTTACTCTAGTTATTTTCCAACTATGATCTCTTCATAGTTATTATTTCTTTAATACACTTATTTATAAAGAAGAATATCCATATTCTATCAGTGATTATTGTTGTAACTGTGAAGATGAACCCGTACCCTTAAAAAATAAAACTCTTTTAATTTATTGGAATTTCAACTAATCGTACTTAGTTGTAGTGAAGTGTCAGCTTCTTGTACTATGTCATTGATTGTTTGGTTCCCTATAAATTAACAAAAAGGATTTTTTTTATCCATTTTGTAAAATGTTTCAACTACCTGCACTCTGTTCTAGATTTGAAGTCCTTATGATAAGAGTAATTTTATAGTGAAATTCACTAAGCTCTTAGAGAGAGGGTTGGTGGAGTGTACATGGGGATATTTGTGGCTCGAACCACTATAAAATTGTTGTGTTCATTCCATCAGTTTATCCACTACTCATATTAAAAATAGATGACAACATTTTATGTCTTAATAAATCACAAGGTGCATTAAAATCCAAAATCTATCAAGATTTTTGAAAAGACACAATTCACCCACTCTTGTGTATCTTTCAATTATTAGGACCAAGATTTTTTCAAGAAATTACATTTATTTCTAGAAACTACCACTCGATGTGGCATTGGAATAGTTATAGTTGTGGGTAATAACACTAAAAATAGATCATTGTGTTGGACTCAATCATCACCTGATGCAAGACAATGAACCTTGTTGGACACCTATTTTGACACTCCCAGGGATATTCTTTAAATATTCAGAAACTCTTTATGAAAAATCATGATGGATTTGAATAATTACCATGAATGACCTTGGTTAAACTGAATGTGTCAAAGATTAAAAATTAGGTGTCATGAATTTGACATCCTATTAATTATTTCTCATGATTAATCACTATAAATGACTGTGATTGATGTTCATACAAACCATTTTGGTATTATTGTGGAATTAAATATAGAACGATAAATTTGGGGTGGTTAGTGGTATGATAAAATATTGAAGGTCTCGGTTTGAGAATAGTTAAATGAATTCTTGTATACAAGGAAAAGTTTTCAAGAATGTTAATTTCTATCCTAAATTTCTAGATATAGAATTACTATTGAACCCCCCCCCCAATGGTATAATGGTCATATCTCAAGTATGTGATTCATAACTAGTTTAACATTGTGGGAATGTGATTTCTTCCAAACTCATTATTCTCCCTCTAATTTAATTTGATGTTTTCATAGGCATCGATCGGATTTCTAGACATAAATCCAACATTAATTTTTGAGGAATGGAAGTCACGTTTGATATTCCAAACTAACCTATGATTATCTATCAGTTTTATGATAAATATAAACTTCTAATAGAAATCATATACATTTTACGGGTCTTGATTCTGATTAAAAAAATGTGTTAATCATAAATGGTTGTGGAGAAAATAAACATTTAGGATATGCTTATTGTGTGGGAGACTGTTGATGGATTTCCAACGGTGTTTCCTAGTCTCCCACTTAAACAAGAATTTTAAATCCCTATAGAACTCATACCTTGTGCCAAACCTATTTAAAATACTCCCAATAGAATGGCCCTGATTGAGTTTTCAGATATTAAAAAGCAACTCTAAGAGAATCTTGAAAATAGATCCATTCAACCAAGTGTTTCAACTTGGGGTGAACCTATTCAATTTGGTATGAATAAAGAAATATCAATGTGAATATGTATTGATTATAATTAATTGAACAAGAACATAGTCTAGAATGAGTATCATTTACCCTTTATTGATGAATTGTTTAATAAACTGCACAGATCACAATACTTTTCCACGATTTACCATCAATTTTTATTTCCTAAATTGGGGGTTAAGTTATATAGACCCAAAAAATAATTTCATATAAGTTAAGGACGCATTGGTTATATACTAATTCTATTTTTGGTTAATAATTCCCTCAATATCTTTAAGTATTTAATGAATTTATTCTTCAGAGATTACCTTGATCAGTTCGTGGCAGTCTTTATAGGATATATAATTATCTATTCAAAGAGAAAGGAAGAGCATGAAAATCGCTTTATAATTGTATAAAGTTCCTCAGGAAGTAGAATTTGTGTCAAAAAATTACCAAGTTTGAATCTTGGATACAAATGGTTACATTTTGGGGTAATATAATCCCAATAGAGGGTATATCTATTGATCAATCAGAGACCGAAGTTACTGATCATTGTATCATACCAACCATTGTGAATCAGATCCATGGTATTCCTAGTCTAGAGGGATATTATCAATGGTTTTTTAGGAATTTATCAAGACTATATAATCCTCTCCCCAAATAAACTTGGAAGGGAGACAAGTTCCTTTTGGTAGATAAATGTGTTGGAAATTTCAAATAAATAAAGCGGAGGTAAATTAGGGAAAATAGGCTTACATTACTTGATAGTGGACAAGGTTTTTTAATCTATAATCACTACAAAAATATGAAATATTTATAATGGTTCATTTAAAAATGGACCCCATCAGAAATAGTCATTTTCTATGGGATCCTTTCGGAAATGACAAGCAACCAAAAATCATTTCATAAAAACTATTTCTTACAATGGGTCGTCACAAACATTTTTTTCAATTGGGGACCCACCCTTCACAAAAAAGAATTATTGGTTTTATATTTGTCATAATTTTTAGTGGAATTTATCCCCTATAGAAAATAATTATTTTCGACAGGATTAATCCCTTGTCGCAAATAATATAAAAAAATTAAAAATTTTAAAAAAAAGATTAAAAATTTAAAAATTCAAAAATTCAAAAAATTAAAAATCAATTTTATAATATAAAAAATAAAAAGACTAAAAAATTAAAATTAAAATTAAAAAACGTAATAATAATATAAAAAACAAAATATGTAAAATAGTAAATATTTGAATTAATAACAATTTTAAAAAAAATATGTTCATTAAAATGTTTATCATAATAAATGTGTCAAAAAATACCTATATCAATGGGTAGGGGATGGTCATCTGGAGGAAGCCGTGGATGGAACTTCATCCCTATACCATGTGTCAAGCGTCACACATACTACATCATCTTTTGTTCTGACTACTCATGCACTCGATGTTTCTCCTCCCACTTTTGCTTAGGTAGTCAATGAAACTCTTCCTTCTCTTTACATAGGGTCTCAATAACCTCATCCTAAGATAATAAATTATTCTTATACTCTTCATTTGATGATAAATAATCTCTATGATCTTCCCTCAAGATGGTTTATTTCAATGTAGTAATACCATAATAACTGCCATTCGTCAATCGAAAACCAATACGACAACTCAACCTTTCTCAAAAGAATGATGAATCACCAACATCAATGTTACATCATCAAATCTTGTTTCACTAGTGTGATGAACCTCTATCTCATATTTAAACTCAGCATGTGTGTGAGAATTCATGGCCTCATATGACTTATTCAAATGAAGGTTGAAATTAAAATATTTATATTTATATTTTCAGTTAATTTTAATACTCAAAAAACTTTACTGACCACAATCTGATGTTGTCAACCACCATTATTATATTTAGTAATAGGATTGGATTACGTACTCTTATAAACATTAGAATTCATAATATTGCGCTTATTAACTTCCTATATGATTAATAAAATAAATAGTTTAAATTTATAATTATAAAAATTATTAAATAAAAGAAATTATTAGATGTCGTCAATGATTACTGAACATCCGACCACCATTCTATGTGTCACCTCCTATTTCCCCCAATTTTGACAACCAAATGATGATCTACTCTAGAATTATCTATCATCTAGTATGATAAAAATATATCCCAAACCTGAGTGGATATGTAATAGGGTCTATGGTTTCCACAAGAATGATCAAGAACTATGACTCCAGCTTTCCTCATAGATCACTTCCTCATATTGTGTAAAAAGTAATGATTTTGCTCATGCATGCTGGCCTCCCATGCCTTCCGGATAGAGTTCACCATGCTATCATTGATGGGATAACATAAAATCTACAAATTATTAACAATAATAAGTTAATAATTAAATAACTTTCAAAATTATTTTTATATATTTACGTACCATCCAATGATCAAACATGAAGTGCCCAAAATCAATGAGAAGATGATCCCACATCACCCATGATACAAAAGAATAATCTTTAGAATAGCACTTCCCTGTCTAACATCTATATGATAAAAACTATGGGAAAACATAACAAATAAAAAAACTTGTACATAAATTAATTAATGAAAATTAACAAAATTACATAACTAAACATACCTCTGAATGCGTGGATCAAAATCAATAAATGGACATCGCTCATGAATAGGGTATATAATCATCAATATAATAATACCATGACCCCTTGGAGTTGATCGACTACTTATAACTTGAGGGTTAGATGATGAATCATCTGTATCATCATCAGGAAGTGTAGCCTCCTTGAGGATACAAAATATCTCATAAAAATTATCTTCATCCATCTAAAACATTAAAATAATTTTTTCTCTAAATAATTGAAGATTATATATATATATATATATATTATGAATATATCCAACATTTAATTGTCTCATTATTTATCTTCATCCTCATATTCATATATGATAATGTAAATATCTTCATCTTCATCCTCAGTATCAATAATTTCCATAGAAGTTACATCTTTATCATATCTATTTAATTCAAATTCATTTGTTATATCTTAAACATCATCATCACCATCAACCCAAAACTATTGGGTGTTTTCATCGACATTCATAACTTTTCATTGAAAATAGGTTTTTGTATTTTTTTCTCTTGAAAAGTTTTAATTCATTTCATTTTAATAGATTCACATTCACGTTTCATAAACTGATTTTCATGGGATTTCATTTTTATAATCCCCCATCAACCAATTAACTCTCTTAAAGAAGCCTAGTAATTTGAATAATAAATTTAATATTCTTGATGAGACAAAAAAATGTTTCATTTGCTATAAGAAGTATTTCATATTTAATGTTTATGATTTTAAGGTGTGAATGAACACAAAATCCTTTATTAGTATCAAACCAATGGAATTTAGGCATCATTACATAATTTTTCCTCAAATAACACAGTTCATTTTTTTCATCCCACATTACATTAAATTCAGGTTCACTTTCTCTATGATGAGATCCTCTTAAGGAAACACCACTATTCATTGTTTTTTCTTGATTCTCCATATATACGTTTATGAAATTAGAAACCATTCACCACATATGAATTATATGGTTTAACCATTTTGGATGGTGGGTTACTCAATACACACAGTCTATTATCAAATTTTTCATCATTTTTTGATTCCTAAAAAATTGGAAAAATTAATCAATATTAAAAATTATAAATTTATATCATATGTTAAACAATAAAAAATTTACTTTACCACTCTTTGAAACTAGTATGAAATCATTTTGTTATAAATGTTTTTTAAGGGAATTTGGTCTAATTTTTGGGAATAATTTCTTGATATGATCATCATAAAATCTATATATAAATAATATTAATTTACTTTTAAAAAAATAACCAGTGATAGTCTAATTCACTGTACAAATTATGTCATTTCTTCCTAGTTTCCTAGAACAAATGTATGATTCATGTCATGTTCATCATTTAAATGTCATCATTCACAAACTCCACCAAATCCAACTTCAGGCTGATTAAAAACTAATAATTGAATATTCAGTTCATCATCAAAATTTCCCATGTCACATCCCATTCAGTTATATTCAAAATGATATTGAATTTGAAAATAATGAACGGATAAAAAATAATTTTTTCTCCAAGAAGTAGTCTTATACAATTTATGCTTTAACTTATTCTTTGTTACGTGCATTTTTCTTAAATTACATCATGCATCTATCATATGGGTACATCTATTAGAACTATGTCAATTCTATACATTTTTTTCATATGAAAAATGTAATATCAAATGTTTCATTGAATCAAAGAAATATGGTATGAGAAAATTCAAGATTACATAAAATTAAGACAACTTATTCTTGTAATCTACTAAGTGCATCATAGTTTATTGTCACCATATAAATGTCTCAAAAAATATGTGATATTAATATTAGATCATCCCTAATAAAATAATTAATCAAACATATACATATAATTGGAATACGTATTTCCTTTATAATAAGGAAATCCTGAATTTTTAATCTACTAATATTGTAATTTCTGAAAATTCTAGAAAAATTTGAAACATAACCATATAATGGCATCAAATCCACAATCCACTAATAAAATAATAAAAAAATTTCTTTGGAAAGTGTATAATTTATTTATGGAATAATTAGATTTTGTGATCTGTTATTTTGAAACAACTCAAGTTCTGATCACCTTTAAATATGGGAAAGATCCAATTGTGACTTTACATTATGTTTAGTCTTATTAGGTCTGTCTAAAAATATATAAAATATATTATCAATATAGTTATTCTCAATGTGAATGACATAGAACATGTGACATACCAAAAAATTAGAATAATATGGGAGATCCGAAAAAATACATCATTTAATGAAATTGTGATCTTCCTCAAAGCTATATTTTTTCAGTATATAGTCGTTCCAAAGGTAATGGGAGGTAATTAAGAGACAAAAGATTTTAATTAAATACCTGAAATAATTATTGGAGTTCCATAACTTTCAATTTTACCTTTTCTGAAATGATTATTATTCCTTTGAAATGGTTGATCAAAATCAAGAAATATATTATTATAGTAAAAAATAAGGTTTTCTCTCATGGATGAGCATAAATTCTTTAATGTCACTCAAATAGTATAGAAATTAATTTGGACCATGTGTACTCTATATAGATAACATTATATATATTGGGAAGTCTTTAATTATGCAAATTAATGTAGCTTTCATTAAGAAATTATATATCGCAACAACATCATATGTTCTAATCAAATTACTCTATAATAAATTTAACTCATCAATAAATAGTTTCTTATAAATATCAAAATTATTTTATGGATTTTTTATAATTAATAATTTTAAAATAATATATTTCATTCATCAATATCCAATGAGGTAAGTTGTACAGAGATATAAATAGATACCAATATGAATGTTTACTACTATATGAGACAAATAGAGAGAAACTATTAGTAGAAAGACCCAATAGCATGTTATGGTCTTTCGAAAAAAAGGATGTACATGGTTAGAAATCCCATTAATCACTGTTATAATAAAAATTTAAGCTTCCACTTGTTGAAATATTGGATTTGGGCCATGAAATTTATGATGCTTTGTTTGAAGACATATATAAGTACTGAAATCTTAGTGTAAGTGGGAAATACCTCAGCTATTTAAGGGGAATCAATCCAAGCTTCAATTTTTTAAACTTATTGCACATTGATTTTCTACATGTAAAACAACTAACTAATGAATCTTCATCACCATAATATAACATGAAATCATTTGAACATGCATGAATATTCTAATAAACAAGACACAAAAGATAAACCATGCCCTCATAGAAATTTGTAGGAAACACATTTATATCTAGTATTAGTAATTTAACCAAAGAAAATACTAGATCAAAATAGTTATTTGATATTTCTATTTTCTAATTTAATAGCCATAAATTTTATAACTACATTAAATTTTTTTTATCTTCCAACTATGATATAAGGAATCATTAACAAACATCATCAACTAAAAAAATGGATATTTTTATCACTCATTAGTTAAATCAATATCATTGTTGTTTTATTTGTTTTGAAAAGATTGACCATAAACCTCGTGTACTAAATTTTGAAACTATGATGGATCTAGAACCAAATTATTAGTATATTCTTTGGAGTTATTTTCAATATGATGATATGAAAAAACATTATCTTTCTAAAAATCAAAATACAATAGATGGCCCCCAATGTTGAAAAATGTTTAAAATATCCTCCAACAAAATTTCTTATGTAGACTCTAAATTTTCCCTTCTGAAAAAAATTATAATTTAGATTTTTCAAATGATAATTAAGATTTTACACTGTAAATTTATATTGGATTTATGCTAGAACCGTGTGGATTCCTATGATGAATTATTCAATCGTGATCCTATAATAAAGATTTTGGTTTACTACATTGTTCTACATTTTTTTGAAAAGTAGAAAATATTTATATTTATTATGATTAATCTGATATAAGGAAGAGACTATCCAAAAAAATAGAAAATTAAAACATTAAAAATTAGGTGAAAATATTATCAATTTTATCTAATTACTGCTATTTTTTTTCTAATTCCAAAAATTACCACTAATTGTTTTTAATTAAAACTATTTTTTCTAACTACCATCAATTACCAGAATGGGAAATAGAATAATCACATAAGGAAATGAAGGAAGTAAGTGGTGGATGAGATGATGGTGACCATGAAGTGAAATAATTCCAGTGCCCCTCCATTTAGAATATTTAGAGGAGAGATAATCATGGTTAAACCTACAAGTCTACCCATGTCTACCTCTAAAAATGTATTAAAAAGGGCATTAGAATTATTTCACTCTTTCATATCCTTTATCCTCTCTACTCCAGGCTTCCCATAGGGGAAGCAGTGAGGAGATAAAATGGATTCGATGGTAAAGGGAAATAATTTTGTCAAAACTAGGTTCATACTGATTGGAGAAGATACAAGCATGGATAAATTAGTGAGTGATGGAAGATAAAGTAGATGTGCCTGATAATAATGACACTCTTAGTGCATTATTTCTCTTTTTCAGTTAAATCTCTCATCGAGAGAAAAAAAAATTACCAATAATCATACATTTACATTACAATTATTTGTAAAACATTATTTTCTCATGAAAATATATTGAAAAAAAGGGAAACTTTCACTAAGAATTTCATTGTTATCTCTCACATCAGTTTTATATTCCAACACTCATAGGTTTACTCATGATTATCTATCCTCCAAATGGTATGAACTTAGTTGGAAATTAATTCTTTAACTCTGTCATCACCAGTATCCATTCCAATCCCTGATTCACTCATTCCCCTTGGTCGGTTTTCTATTACTAATTATTGTTAATTGTGGTTATTCATGGTTAATTGTGGTTAATTGTGGTAATTAAAACTCATTGCCGTTAATTTTTATTAATTACCTATCTTTATTAGTAATTATTACTAATTCCCGCTCATTATCTCTAATTTTTACTAATTACAAATCATTTCAGTTAATTTTTACTAAATAACGCTCATTACCCTTAATTTCAACTAATTAACTCTCATTAATGATCATTTTCCACTAATTTTTACTAATTACCTATCATTAACCATAATTTTAAATTAATAACACTCATTTTAGGTAATTTTTATTAATTAACGCTCATTACTGGAAATATTTACTAATTACTTATACTTATTTGTAAATTTTACTAATTAGCACTAATTAAGAATAATGTTTACTAATTACCCCTCATTACTAGATTTTTTTAATAATTTCCACTCATTAATAGAATTTTTACTAACTAAGGTTCATTTGAAGTATTTCTTACTAATCACCACTCATTACCAATATTTTTTACTAATTACTACTCATTTCTGATAATTTTTACTAATTACTGATTATTACGGCTAGTTTTTAATAATTAACACTCATTACATGTATTCTCTACTAATTACTTCTAATTGTCGATAATTTTTACTAATTACCACTCATTACCAGAAATGTTTACTAATTACCACTCATTACTGGTAATTTTTACTAATTATATATTATATATTATATTAGGTGATTTGGGGTAAAATTATAATCAATCACACACACACACACACGTCGCACACATAGGTTAGAATGGCATGTCATATCCCCCTAAGGGATAACCCACCCAACCATTTGTATATTTATTATATTTTTTGGCATGAAGGCGCATTGGGATTGAAGCCCAATACATATCCTGAAGGCCCACTAATGGATGTCTTGAAGGTCCTTCATATATCATGCCTACATCACTGCCACCCATAATATATGCACCACCACTCCATATGATAGGCTGAAGTCCCTTTATGAACCATAATCTAGAACCATTACCCTGAAGGCCCAAACGGATGAATAGTTCTAACAGTTGTAGTACCACTACAATGCATGCTATAGTACTACTACAGTAACCCTGAAATATTCCTCCAATAGGATTTGATCATTTGTTTCATGTAGACTTTCAGGGTGTGTTAATCACTCGTATATCACCCCAACTATAGGATAATTTTGACTAATTACCGCTCATTGCAATTAATGTTTACTAATTATCACTCATTTATGCTAATTTTAACCACTTCCTACTAATTTTTGCTAATTTTTATTAATTCCCACTCAATTCCACTAATTTTTACCTATTAATAATCATTATCTGTAATTATTTTTAATTAAGACTTATTTCCAGTAATTTTTACTAATTAAGGCTCATGACAACTATTTGTAACTATTTATCACACATTTACTCTAATTTTTACTAATTACCCCACATTACTGCTAATTTTTACTAATTACCACTAATTACCACTAATGTTTAACAATTAAATCCTATTACCACTAATTTTTACTAATCAATTCTCCTTTCCACTAATTATTACAAATTAACACACTCTTTTTATATTTTTTACAAATTCCCACTCATTTCCACTATTCTTTACTAATTATAGCTCATTACTGCTTATTTTTACTAAGAACTACTCATTTTAGATAATTTTTACTATCGCTAATTATCAATATTTTTTACCTACTCGCACTCATTATGGCTGATATTTAAAAACTACTACTCATTTTCATTATTTTTAACTGATTAAAGACCATTTCAACTAATTTTAACTAATTAAGGTTCATTTATAATAATTTTTACTAATTCAGGCCCATTTCCTAAAATTTTAACTAATTAAGTCTATTTCCAAAAAAATAACTAATTAACACTAATTTTTGTAAATTTTAACTAATTATTGATCGTTCTTTCTAATTTTTAATAATCACTGCTCGCTTTTGCTAATTTTTACCAATTTCACCTTGTTTTTTCTAATTTTTACTATTTCTCACTACTTTACACTAATTTTTACTAATTCCCACTCAATTTATCTCATTTCAACACTTTCTTAGTCAATAAAAATCATTTCTACTAATTACTGCTACTTTTTACTAATCACATATCATTTTTAATAATTACCGAAATTTCTAATAATTACTGCTAATTTTTACTAATTACCAATAATTTGTACTAATTAGAGCTAATTTTTACTACCTTTTTTAAAATTAATAATATTTATCATTAATTACTAAAAAATAGGGTAAATTTTTACTAATTACTAATTATTGTTAATTATTACAAATGTCTTTAAGAAATTTTTAATTTTTATTAATATCTATGTATTATTACTAAGTTCTATTAATTAATACTATTTATCTATCAATTATAAGAAGTTACGGAAAATCATAACTACATACTAATAATTAAAACTAGTTACTTATAATTAAAATTGATTACTTTCAATTAAAAATAATTATATATAATTAAAACATAATACTTCTAATTAAAAATAATTACTGCTACTTAATACGAATTACTTCTAAAAAACTAATTACTTCTAATTAGTAATACTAATTTCTAATCTAAAATAAAATTAATTAATTAAAAACATTAAAAACATTAAAAATCTCTTAAAATTGAATCTTTTATCATATGGAAATGTGGATGTTTTTTCCCCTATAAAAATTTAAAAATGGAAGAAATTAAGAGAGGAGAGTAGAGGAGATGAGATCATAAGAAAGTTTATTGAGGAATGAGAGGATAAAATCGAGCGGGGTATATATATAGGTTAGGTTTATAGTGAATGTACTATTTGTGATGAGAATCCTGTCGCAAATAGTACCTACAACAATTAACAAAGTAGGATGTAAAAATATAATTTGTAACAAACCCACTATAAGTAATATTCTTACAAAAAAATATTTTCAAAAAGTTATAAATTCTCATCGCAAAAAAATATTATGATGAATATTATTTTCGATAAGGGAAAACACACATCGCAAATAACAGTTCCCTCTATTTGGAACGCATGTGCACCAAAATATTTTGGTATGGGTAACCCATAACATCACAAAAAAATTGTTTATTTAGGGTTATTTGTGATGGTAAATGAATCTAGTCCCAAATGTTCCTTCTATAAAGATAAGTTTTTAAAGGCGATAGTCCTATCAAAAATAGCCCAATGAAAAAATGTGTCTTTCTCATATTGAGTGATGCATCAATTAGGTATTTGGATTCATTCTCATGTGGAATGATATAGTGATAACTTATACATCACAAAAATTATAGTTCCATAAAAAAATTACCCAACTCATTATTTACAGTTAGCTGTGTTAATTTATATATTAAACATATAGAGGAATTATCTTTATATAAAAAAGTGTTATATATAGTGGTCATAAAATTTGAAAGTATATATTCACCTAGAATGAGTTGAATATGCATCATAAAAGATGGTTGGAGCTGATTAAAGATTGTGACAACTCAATACATTACCACCCAGGGAAAGAGAACAAGGTTTTTTATTATTTGAGTCAAAAATATCATGTTATCATATCTATCGTGAGGATCACAAAATATCTGATGTTTATAAATTTTCAAAGGATTGATTTGGAAATCCTGAATAAAGAGGAGAAATATTATCTTTCTAAAACAACTATTCAAATATTTATCCATGTGAATATTAACGTGGTACAGAATTATAATGTACTATTGTATAAAAAGGTTAGAAATGTTCCTAAGTTTAAACTTTATTATGATGGAATTCTAAGTCTTAGGAACTGTGTATATTCCATGTCCATACCTAGATTTTAGAAATAGTTGTTATAGGAAACTCATAGTTCTTCATTCTCTATTCATCCTAGAAGTACAAATATGTTTAGAGATTTAATTATTTATAGAGGTATGTAATATAGAGAGATATTGTAATGTTTGTATCTCAGTTCGTGGCTTGTGAGTAGGATAAGGCTGAGAGAAAAATTTCCATGGATATTTTACAACCATTACCCTTAATAGAAGGTAAAATGGTAGATATTACCAGGATTTTGTCATCAGACTCCCCAAAACATCTAAAGGAAAAATGTTATATCGATTATAGTTGATCCTCTTACAAATTCATCTAACTTATTCACTATAAGATAATATTTTTCTATTGATCGGATTTCCATAATATACATTAAATAAATGTCAAGGTTTCATGGAGTACCCACATTCTATTATATTTGATCGGCTTAAAAGGTTTTCCTTGAGGTTTAGGAAAAGTATTCAATATTATTTGGATTGGAAGTTTAGTTTTATTATATCTTACAATATTAAAAAATATGTTCAATATGAGATAACAATTCAAACCCTAGAGGATATTCTAAGATATTTTTCATTGTAATTTAAAGGTGTGTAGGACCAAAACCTTCCTCATGTCATGTTTTTTTTACAAAAATATCTTTCAATCAAAGATTCATATGGATCAATATGAATCCATATATGGAAATAAGTGCAGTGATCAAATATTTTGGGATGAATTTAGAGAAATAAAGTTATTGGTACTATAGATATCTGAAGAATTGACAGAGAATTTAAACATATTCTACAACACATAAGTGTAATACAATGTTAACATAAAGTTACGCTGGTAATTTTTAATGTTATCGAGAGATTGAAGTTGGAGAAAAGTTTTTTCTTTAAATTACTGCATAATATAATTTTATGAGATTCAGGAAGAAAGAAAAGTTGATTCCTATTTATATTTAAACATTTTGAATTCTTGATCGAGTAGGGATGGTTGCTTATCACTTGGAACTTCAACAAAAACTCTCACAAGTCCTAGATATATTCCAAATATATCTCCTCATTAAGTACATACCTGATACTATGAATTTAATGAACCCATAATCCATACTAACAGATCCTAATCATTCTTATAATGAATAACTGGGGTAAAACTACTACAAAATAGGACATTAACGGCTCTAAAATTGAACTTCATCATTGATAAAAATGTAATAACTACCAGAGTGTAATTAAGAAACCCAAAAAATTTATCAGTACTCGGAAATTTCTGATAAAGGGATCCTTTATCATTATTTTTAGAATAACTGAAAAATGACACCTTTATAAATGATTTTAAATTCTCAGATAAATGACCCAATTTATTAGCGCTTTTATGTAGTTTAGTAAAGTTACACATTATCAGCTCTTCTAAAAGCACTGAAAAGGGGGAATACTATAGTTTGATGAAATAAAACACTATATCACCAAAAATAGGGCATATAGTAGTGTGTTATAATATTATACTATAGCACATGAAATAGAACCATATATTAGAAAAATTATGTACAAATAAATAACTAAATTGAAATAAAATTTAAAATAAAAATTAGAAAAAATACACTATATTATAGAGAAAAAGAAAATACCTATGTAAAAGAAAAAACCACTCCTTCTAAAGAAAACAAATCACCTGTATAATAAATCAATTATTATGTTAGTAATAATATGAATAAATAAATTAAACACAATGTATTTATTTTAAACTAAACATTGAGTCATACCAAGAACATTGTGTATCAAATTGATTTTTGGTTGATTATTGCACATCACACGATTTCTTGTTTGTATTCAATAATTATATCTATGAAAATTATCTATATAATTTTACGACAAAAATGATAATGAAATTATTTAAGTAATAGTAGATAGAATGATGAGAAAGAAATCTAGGTACATTTTCCCAGTTTTGGCTATGTGATGACCAATTTAAACTAAAATGAAACTTATATATTCAAAATATGAACATGCAGTCATACCAATCACATAATATTTAGGAATGAGGTTTGGATGATTCATACATGTCCCAAATGACTTATAGATCATTGTATTAAAGTATCAAAAACAATCTGAATTCATTTTCTCAGTTTTGAGTACATCACATATGTTTTTCATAAAAATGTCATTTTAAAATGGAAACATGCACTTTGATTCATACTGGTCACCTAAAAAATAACTTATGAATAATTTTCCAAAATTATCAAGACAATCTGAGTGTGTTTTCTTGTTTTTCAATGAGTGGATCCTTTTAAACTAAAATGTCAAGTTTAAACTGATAATGAAAACTTTGAGTCATATCGGGCACATCGTGTATCATATAGAGGTATAAATGATTCCTACACATAAAAAATGACATATGAATCATTTTACTAAAGTATAAAAATAATCTTAATGCATTTTTTTGTTTTGAGTATGCCATTTTTCTTTTTTACAAAAATTACTGTCAATTTTAAATAAAAAGATTCACTTTTATTCATACCAGTCACACCAAAAATCGGATTGAGGTGAGGTTAACTTCTACACAACCCAAATGAATTATGGATCATTTTCCTAAAGTATAAAATAATCCTAATGTATTTTCTTGGTTTGGAGTACGGCACTTGTGTTTTTTTACTAAAATATTATTTCTAATTGGAAACACACACATTAATTCATACCAGTCACATCATGTCTTTGTTTGATTAGATAATTATTCTTAAATATCATAAATAAATTAATAATAAATTCCCTAAATTATCAAGTAAATCAAATAATTTCTTCTCTATTTTTAGATTGTGACACTTTTGGAAATTTAATGTTAATTTTAAAGTGATAATGGATACTTCAAGTCATCCTGAGAACATTGTGAATCATATTAAGGTGAGGATGATTCATACATTTCAAAAATGAAATAAGTATTATTTTAATCATGTATCAAAATAATTTGAATGAATTTTTTTTTTCTATGTTGGTTGTCTTTTTAACAAAATTTAATGTCAATTCTTAAAAAAATGATGCACTTAGAGTCATACCGGTCACACCATATGTTCGATTTAGGGGACTTTGATTCATAAACAACCCAAATGACTTATGGATAGTTTTCCTAAAGTATAAAAACAACAAAAAATCATTTTATCATTATTGAGTAAGTTGCATTTGTTTACTAAAATATCATTTTACATTGGAAACACACACATTGAGTTATATCGATCACATTGTGTGTCGGTTTTACATGAAACTAGTTCCTATTCATTAAAAATAACATATTAATAATTTTAATAAATTATCAAGACAAGTTGAACATGTTTTATCAATTTTTAGAGAGTGACACTTTTTGAACAAAAATGTCAAGTTTAAAAAGATAACGAACACTTTGATTTATACAAGACACATTGTGTATCATATTAAGGTGAGGATGATTCATATATGTTAAAAATGAAATATGAATTTTTTTTAATGTACCAAAATATTCCTAATGAATTATATTGGTTTTGAGTATGTCTGTTGTCTTTTTTACTAAAATTAATGTCAATTTTAAATAAAAAGACACACTTGGAGTCTTGTCGGTTACACCATGCATCAGATTTAGGTGAGGGTGATTCCTGCACATCCCAAAAGAATTATATATTGTATTTTTAAAGTATAAAATAAATCCTAATATATTTTCTCAGGTTTTTTTATTTCAACTATTTTTTAAAAAAAAAATCCATTTTAATCTAGAAACACACACTCGTGGTCATACTAGTCAAATTGTGAGTTAGTTTGATGTGATACTTCTTCATACACATCAAAAATAAATTTCAAATCATTTTGCTAAAATATAAATACAATAGAAGTATGTTTTCATGATTTTTAGAGAGTGATATTTTTTGAAATAATTTATTATTTTTTAAATTGATAACAGACACTTTCAGATATACAGAGCACACTATACATCAAATTAAGGTTTGGATTATTCCTACACATAAAAAATGACTTATGGATTATTTTTCTTAAAGAATAAAAAAATTATTAATGTGTTTTATTGGTTTTGAGTAAGTGGTGTGTGTTTGGAACTAAAATGTAAATTATAAACAAAAACCATATTATTCAAGTCATACTGGTCACACCACGCATCAAATTGAGATGCATATAATTGAGTATGTGTTGTGTTTTTTTCTTTCAACCATATTCACTAAGATATAAAAGAAAGAAATATTCCATTTGGATGAAATATGAAACCCCATTCATCCTAAAATGCCTAATCAGAAAGTAACATGTTCTATTTTTTCTCGATTATTTTAGATAATTGAAGAAAAAAATATAAATTCCTAAAAGATATATAAAAAAATAATTATTATATAAAAATTATAAGGATATTGATTAAAAATAGTATATAAAATGGCTATAAAATTAACTAAATAAGTCATAATAATTCACCTTTTCATGATCGTTGTATACATTATTGACGCATTTCATTATTGTTGTTATCTCAGTTTCAGCCTCAAAAGTCTAATATCTCATATAAATGGGCATCTTTGAACAAACCACACCAAATAAAGAAAAAAATACACATGTATAAGAAAAAAAAATCTTTTTTAGTAATACTATAAAGAAATAAATTAAACATGGATATGAAAAAATACATTAATAAAATGTCAATTTTAAACTGAAACCGCACATTTTTAGTTATACCGAGTACACCATCTATTTCATTGAAGTATGGTTGGTTCCACCATGTATTTTTATCCTACAGTTCTTTCAACACTTTTGGTCATCTAATAATATTGCAGTTTGATCCCTCATAATTTTGAATGAATTTAAGAATGAAAAGAAACGTGCATCATCATGAGTGAACCATCTATGATGAGTGCATGATCCTAGTACAATAGAGATTAATCCTTGTTGATGAATTAATTTATTCCTAGAAAACTTTAACCATTAGTGTGAAACTATAATAATTCATTGATTAAAGTAAAATAAATATTTACATATGTGTTTTTATGGAACATAATGAAATATATTATTCACTTTCACAATCATAGATCGTACAAAATCCATGATAAACCATTTTCCCTCTTTGATGGAAAAAAAACTTTAGGGTGATCCATTATGTATTTACAGAAGACACTAAACTACATTATAATTTTTTACCCCTTTTGGACAGTATAAAACATCAATACAGGCCTTTATAGAATCCAAACAATAGTAAAATCTTGGATATCCATTAATTCTTACTGGATTGTGCTATAGATTAGTATAGCATTATTGATATTTTATTTTATGATAAACTCTAAAATAACATCATAATTATTGGTTCATCAAAATTGGAATATCACAATTTTGATGTATTTATTATTGAGAATGATGATGAGTTTTTTTATTAATGATCTTGTGAAAAAGGATCATTTTATATAATGAATGTGCACTTTCATAATGAATGTTACTTGTATGCATTTCAAAAGAATTAATGATATTATATCAAGAATCTAATTGATGTTAGAATAACCCAAATAATTCCACCACTCAAAAAAAAGTGAAACCATTGTATTGTTATTTTCTAAAAATTCATGATTCATTTGTTGAAGACTTGTATTTATTTTTTTAGGGGTTTTAAATCAAATTATAATATTCAATTTAAAAGTGGTTTTATTTTTGATTTCTCATGCTTGACAATTTCATTGGAAGTGGGTTTTTAATTTTTTGGAATTTCCTTATGAATGGGTTTCCTTTCATTTGATGTCATGTTTCATTTTACAAAATCCCTCCTTGATGACCGTGATCTCCCAGTGATGTTTGTCCTATTTTAGTTCTCCCATACACCTTCTAAATTTGGTGGTTGATTATACACATATTTATTAAAACATTGTATTTATATTATATACTTGTTTCATGATTTTATTTGTGTTGAATGAATCTCAAGGGACTATTGTCTCCATTACTAAGACCCTTTATTTGTAGTTTAGAGAATCCATAGGAAATACACTTCATCTATTTTTTATTATTGTTCATTTTGTTCTAAGTGAGGGATTTTGTTCACTATTCAAAAATATTTTATAGTACCATAAATTTTTTAATAGAAATTATAGCTGATGATAATCATTTTGAAAACATAATTGGTGATTTTTTTTTGAAAAAAAACCTCAACATAAATTTTTTTACAAAATCACTTGAACAAGTGGTGAAAAACATTTTTTCAATAATAAATTTGAAAAAACTCACACAGTGGATATTATATTAAGCAATAAGATTTATTTACACTTTTCAACAATTTTTCTAAAATCAACATTAGTATAATCCCCATTCTACTTCATTTCCCAACAATTTTGTTGTTTTTAGGATAGTGTTTCTTCACCTCCTCTGCCTCAATCATTTCCTCTACCTCCTCCTCTACCTTGGTCTCTAACTCTGACCATGCCTCCCCCTCCAACTCTACCTCTGCCTTCGCCTTTTTCTCTACCTCTACCATTTCCATTTCCCAAAAAAATATTTTTTTAATGCCAATTATCCTAAATAAAATCATTTCCTCCTTCATACTTCTCCATGTGAAATAGTTCAAAATATATATATAAGCATTCTGACACTAATTCTTCACACCCCAAATATATTTCTAAGGTTATAGATAATACTACATCACAAACATAATAGGTAATCACCTAATGTTTTTTTGGTAAAAATTTTTGTACCATGTTAGTTGCCCACTCGTCTCTAGAAAAATTTACTTCTTTTTTTGAGTATGAAAGTTATTGGAAATCTGGGTAGTACTGGGAAAATAAAGGTAAATATTCGATTAAGAAATATTTTTAATTATATTTTAATTACCTTTTGAAATTATATGTTTGGGAATCCTATTATTTTATTGTTTTATTATCTGTATCATAAATTTTCAAAAATAATATCCATAATCGATATCATTATATTCTTTCATACACTACAGAATCATTGACCTAAGTATGTAAATTTTTTTAAAATATGTTTTATGGTAAAATATTTCTATATAGACCTTAATCTATTTCCATTTTTAGTAATTCACAATATTTTTATTCTCATACATTGAATTCATGCGTTAATTTTCCCAATATTTAGCAACCACCATATCATAAAAAAGTCTTTTTAAAACATAGAATGAAACATATAATTCAGTGTTTATTATTAAAATTCTTATTGTAGTGTATTACAAATTTTAAATACATATCACTTGTGATAGTTTTGTTGGATATCCTTCATTGAATCCAAAAGGTAAATATTTGTGTTATCCATATTGACTATGATTAGCATCTTGTGTTGCATAAAAAAATAAGTAATGCAAAAAATTAAAAAAAAATTATGTGATTAGATAGTAGAGTTTTATCTTTACATTTTAGGAATCAAAGAGTCTATCATCTATTATTTTATTCTCAAATGCATCTAGTATCTCATTTCATTTCTTCTCAATTTCTTCCTCATCCAAAATAAGTTTTTCTATAGAAATTTTCTGGGATTAATGAATCTAAATCATCTTCCCACAATTTTTCATTTATATAGTAGTAATATAAACTCCCATAGAAAATATGAATAGTTTTTTACTATAAAAAACATATTATCTCACTATTTTGATAGAAGTATTATGATAATGTACCTTATATATGTAGTAATAACTGAGGATCCCAATCATTCATGTCTGATAATCTCATTTATACTCGCGAGACCAACTATGTCTATCATAGAAGTTCCATATATTTATTCTTTATATGGAATGTAACAAATATTTTAATATTTAAACGTGTTCTCTACATGAATTGGTAACGATAAAAAATGTTTCTCTAGAAAAGAAGGGGAGAAGGTACTCCTGGAAGTTCATTTTGATTTCTTGGTTGATTAAATAGATTGTCTTGATCCAACCTTTAGTTTCCCCATCACATTATTCCTTAGTAATATCGTACCTCACTTCAAACCTTTTTTCATCAACTATTACAGGTTTTTTATATGAAAAAATTTGTTACATACATTCCTAATGTATCTTTGTAATATTTGAAATCTATGTTTTGAAAGCTACAATAGTATCATTGGTCATTTTAATATTTGGATCATCAACTGGAATGGGAAACTCAGTATTCGGATCATGAGCTACCTCAATCCTCACCTTCAAGTAATTTTTTGGGAGTTATTTATATTGTATCTTGTCTCATGGGATATTATAAAATGTACCCATTATAATAAGGGTGTGTGTGGGTGTTGATAAATAGAAATAACATACAACAATACCCAATAGAATTTTAGTAATATAAATTTATCATAAGTTGTTTAATTCATAATGGGGAGAATGTGTAATGAAAAATTTTATTACCATGGTTAAGGTATTCTATTTAGGGGGATGACTACCCTCAAAGCTAGTAGGTCATTTGGTTCTTCATTTTTGGATCTTTGTTCCACTACTGGTTCACTTTGTTCCTTTCATATATATTGGTCTACCAAACTAGACCGGAAAATAGTGTCTTACAAAGCATTTATTTGTGAATTAAACACTTTCACCAAATTATATTAATCTTTAATTAGTTTTATCTTCTCAAAATATATTCGATAAGACACTCCAAAACCCACTCCTCTAAGGTGACCATATTTTTCTAACTACTTCAAAGCTACTAAAAGTAGTTTTTCTTCCGGTACGACCGCTACCAATTCTTGATTCTAAATAATATAAAATATATAAACATAAATAGATATTTTTATTAATTACTACTATAAATCATAATGATTTACTATTATTTCATACATAAACATGTTTCTGATACTATTATTGTGTTTTCAACAATTAGTTTACCATCCATATTTACACGAGCCTCCCTCCATATCACATGATGTGGGATGGAAGTTGCTTTGTATTTTGATTCATCAATATATATATATAAAAGAAACACATGTTGTTTCTTATCACAAAAAATAGTAATTTTTTATTTAAAATACTTATGAATTTCTTTTCTAGTGAACCATACCACATTCTTTATTTTTGATAGGGTATATTGGTTTTGAGGCACATTGTTTATTTTTCAGATCTTTTTTTTGTTCCATAAATTAAAAATTGTGAATAATATTGGATAAATAAAATAATATCAAATAATATATTATTGGTTGTAATTTATCTGAAATAATTTCCCATCATGATGACAAATGAAAGCATTCCATGTTTTTTTATTTATAATGTGTGCATAACAAACTGGTGGGTGGGGATTTACATTACCCTCAGCATCCCTAAGATATAACCTAGTAAAAATGGTGTAAAGACCCAGAATATCCATGGAAAGTTTTTTTCTTAAATACATGGGAACTTTACGAGTCTGCGAAAACAGACAGTGCTAGATTCTGAGGCCTGGGGTGCCCGGAATCAATTTCTGAAGTTTTGTTTAGGTACGTTCAGTACACGTGAGAGCAGGATTTTATAACTTTTGAACTGGTGCTCGGAACTGAAATTTGATGGCACCGTTGAACTCGCAGCTTTAGTGATTTCTTAGTGAGACCTTCACTACAGTTGCGTTCTAACGAGAATGGAAGTTTTTTTTGGGGGTTTTAAATAAATTAAATAAAACTAAGAGGATAACTTATTTTTATTGTGGTTGTTAAAACCTACAATTGTAGGTTGGGGTGGGGGGCACCACACCCTAACCTTCCATGGGAGGTTACGGTGGTGGGTCCCATTCGAGAAAAACCTCCCTTGGGAGGATAATTAAGGTGGGGGACACTCGGGCTTTAAACCCCCCTTTAACCCCCCATTTATGTGGAATGAAAACTCTACACCTTCCCCCATTATTTTAAATGTGCCAACTCCCTCAATTAATTAATTTAAGCCTTTCAATTAATTAATTGAATCCATTTGAATTCATTCCAACCATTATAATAAAGGATATGGTACTATTTCATTTTGGTTGGCATAATATTTTGGGTGGAGCATGGAGAAGGAGGAGAACTCTCCAACGAAGAACGCGAAGAATGCCATCTTCGACTCGTCTTCTCCAATATCTTCCTCTTCCGACGTTGACGAAACAACGCCGCCTTCCCGCGACTTCGTCAATGATCATCACAAAGAAAGGTAGGGGGATTTGAATTGTTTTTGTATCAATTATTCATCGTTCAGGTTAAGGAATGTGAATTACTAGTTTATATAACCGTAACGAGGAGGGAACGGACCGCATGAACATGGCCAGACCCCGCCTCCTTGTTGTTATCGGTTGTTGGCGACGGCAGTGGTGCAACGGAACCACCATAAGGGAGGACCGCGGTGAAGCATTGGTGGTCGGCGATGCACCGACCGCGAGAGGAACCGACGGCGCAAGGGACGCTGGGTCTCCGGAGGAGCGCGGCGCCATCGTGCTGCACGGAGAACCGGGCCATAGCCAGGTGGGATGCGGTAGTGTTGGAGGGGTGTGATTCCATCGCACTGTGCCGGAGGAAGGAGAAGCGGCCACATAGGCCCCGGAGGTCGGAAGGGCTGGGCATGGCATCGTCACGCTGCGCCAGAGAAGAACTACGGCCAAAGGCCGTGGCAGACGGAGGAGGGTGGCCGGCTGAGTCGGCCGCCTGTGGGTGCACCACAGGCGGGACCATTCGTGTCTCGTGGTCACCGGGTCGGAGCCATGCGCCTACCATTATAGGAAGACAAGGGGGCACTGACCACCCCCCCTTCACTCGGTCAGGGTGGGACTCGCGAGGCACCACTACTGCTGGCTTCGGCAGGTGGTCCGCCTCCCAGCCACGCGGGCTACGCCACCCGCGGGTCGGGCCGCCACACGAGTTGGGCCGCCTACCACGGGTCGGGTCGCCGCACGGATCGGCCCACCATCATGGGCCGGGCCGGTTTCCAGTGAGCCCAGTCGGACCCCGGTCTGGACCCAGACTTGGGTCGGGTCGACCCAAACCGGGTCGGGTTGGCCCAGTCCGGGTCAGTTCGGGTTGGCCCAGCTGGGCCTGACCGAACACGGACCCAGTTTGACCCATTTCACTTTTTCGCCCATATCTTGGCATAAAGGTGTCTGATCGACGAACCGTCTGCAGCGACGGAAATCTTAGAGCAAGATGGTTTTTTTGGAATACCCCATTTAATGTTTGGATGCAGGTGGGGTACATTTGGGTTGTATTCAACATAAATCCATCCAGGCCCTTGGAGCGGAACTGCCAATAACTCACAGACTGGGTGTCTGATTGACGCGTCGTCTGTCGTGTTGGGTTCCATATGATGATTCGGAACAACGGGATACATCAACTTGAGACTTCGTGGTAGCTGATGTATCAACACTTGGCTCGAGGAGAGGACCCTCCCAGAATCAAGTGTGCTGTGTGCGGGAACCCTATGGCTGGCTGCGGCTGAGATGATAGGATCCTACGTGGACCTACTACTGTACCAAGATCCTCCATGCGTTTTATAGAGATGATACTGTACCAGGATCCTTCGTGGGTTCGACAGTGATGTCTTCTGTGTCGGGATCCTCTATGGGTTCGACAACGCTGATACTGTTCCAGGACCCTATGTGGGTTCGATAGAGGAGATGATTCAGTGGCTACATCTAATCATCTATACCCCTGTACATGAGTTGTATACTTGTGTGAGCTAAGTCTTTACTTTTAGGTGTTATCATCGAGATGATTGACATTACTTCGTTTGTGGAATGGTTTGTGCTTGGGCTCAAGTGTTGGAGTTAGAATATGGTTGGTAACTTAGGTATATGTGAGGGAATATACCTAAGTAGGGATGGTTGATACTTCGTGATTGTATCTTACTAATTTGTTTTATCCTTAGTGGATTCTAGGAGACCTTCAGGGGTCTCGGAGTCCCTTACTATGTATTGTTATACTCACCCCTGCACGGGCTTCGCCCGCGTCTTGTTGTGTTCTGTGCAGACGACGGTTAGAAGTGATCGAGGCTTAGGGGGATAGACGAGAGGCTGCTCGGAGCTGGACTAGATGGGAGGTACCTAAGGGATGATTTGTTTTGAGATAATTACCTACCTTTCAGGTAGTATTTCTGGTGGATGGTCCAGGAGTTGTTTTCACATTTTACTTGTACTTGTACTTGTTGTTCAGTTGGGTTTATATACTGGCCCACTTACTTTCAGCACACCTTTATTTTCTATATTAGTACTTATTTCTTCTACTGTTTGTTCTCAGACTATGTGTGTCACAATTTTAAAGGCAATACCTTACCTTTTTATCAGGGATCCTCCTTTGGTTCTAGTCTCCAGCCCATGGCCTATGGAAGGCGGGCTTGGGGTAGTCACGGCACGAGCCCCGAGGATGGGTTGTGACAAATTGGTATCAGAGGATTCAATTCTATCATATAACATGGAGTCTTATTCTTTTAATGGAAATATTGTTATGTTTTTTGGGTGTGGATATCAGTTTAGGGAAACTGGTGTCGGTGCGGCGGCCGACGTATCTATACACTAGGACTCTAACTTCTGATTTCTGAATCAGTGTATGAAAACACTAATTGTGTGTGTGTGTTTTTTGAGAATTTTTCTTCATGATTACTTTGTGTCACCTCACCAGGAATATTTTTTTGACCAAGGTGCACCTATTTATTTTCGGGATAGACCCACTTAGGCAGCTAGACATGGTTCCTAGTTTTTTACGAGATGGTAGCCCACTGAGCGACGAGGCCTCAATGTAGGGCTCCATCACAGCGGAGGTATCAGCAGTACCACTATCCACTATTCCAACGATACCACCAGCTCCAGTAGCAGAGAGTGCACACCATCTGAGTGCGTTGCATGAGTTCCAGTGTAAGAGGCCTCCCAGGTTCAGGGGAGAGACGGACCCACAGGTAGCTAAGGATTGGCTAGAGGTGTTTGTGAGAGTTTTCAGATTGGTAGGGACACCAGCCAACCTCATGGTGATCCTTGCCACGTGTATCCTTCAGGAAGTAGTGGGTAGATGGTGCAGACTGATGCTCCAGGTGCATGATGAGGCATCACTACTCAGGAAAGACTTTGAGAGCCTGTTCCGGGTGGAGTTTGTACCAGCCACCCTTTGTGCGGTGCGGATACAGGAGTTACTGCAACTACAGCAGGGTAGCTTGACGGTAACTCAGTACTCAGCGAGGTTCATTTACCTCTCATGCTACTCCACAGATATAGTACAGGACCCATTCTTCCTGGCCCAGACCTTCGAGCAGGGACTCTGTCATGAGATCAGGGCTTTGATGATCTCCCTCAACATTCTGACATAGGTGGGGGTGCTGTAGCGATCCCTTTTTATGGAGAGTTTTCTTGCTGAGCAGTCACCAGCAGCGAGACCCAACATAGGGAGAAACGTAGCGGAATCTTCTATAGCCGGCAGTAGACAGATGTCATAGAGGTCCAAGAAGACCAGGCCATCAGGTGGGTGACCCCAGGATACATTTTTGGTTGTGTGGGGCACACGAGACAGATCCAATCATACGAGGAGCAGGCAGTGCTATACATGCGGCGGGCTGGGTCACATGGCTTGTTACTACCCGACCCACCATACAGATGAGCAGCAAACAGTAGAGGGGCCTCCCAGGCAAAGGAAGAGGTTCGACCGTGGTGGTCTACTGGGAGCTGGTGGACGTGGCCGAGGAGCTGGCCTAGCAACAGGTGGTGGATGACGTTTCGAGGTCCTAACACCACCACCACCAAGAGGTCCACCACGACCACATGGAGCTGGTGGACATGGATGAGATTAGCTCCAGGAAGTTGAGGACTACAACCACGACACAACTAAGATGATTCGAGGTACTATCTATGTCTACTCCACCCTTTCTGCAATACTTATAGACACAGGTGTGGGTCATTCTTTTATTGTTGTTTACCTTGTTTGGAGCTCGAAGATTCCGACGAAGTCATTGGCTTGATCCTTATAGCTAGAGACCCCTACGAAAGAAGACTCGGCAATTACACACTGGTGTCGGTAGTGTGAGCTTACTCTAGGAGGCGAGATCTTCAGCTGGGATCTCCTCATAGCGGTGTCGAGTCCTTACGACGTCATCTTGGGTATGCACTAGTTATCCATAGTTCATGCTCAGATAGACTGCATTAGGTGAAAAGTGTGGTGTGTCCACGAGGATGGGATGAGGTTTATCTTCACCGGAGAGAAGGGATCCTTTTTAGTGCATGATGGACTTACCCAGAGGAGGGGGAAGTCGATCACACATCAGTTGGTTATCCTCATTCTCAGAGTGGTTGATGTGTGGAGTCTGATTTTTCCTATTGTGGTGGATCAGTATGCGGAAATCTTCCCTGATGACATTCCAGGACTACCTCCTCATAGATAGGTAGACTTTTACATTCACTTGTACCCCGGGATGACACCGATATCCACTCCAGCATATCGGATGGCTCCCGCAGAGCATCGTGAGCTGTGATTACAGCTCAAGGACTTTTAGGGGAAGGGATTTATCCGACCTAGTGTTTTACCCTGGGCATCCCTGATTTTTTTCTCCAAGAAGGCGAATGGGAGCTTTCGTCTGTCTGTTGATTATCGGCGCCTGAACCAAGTGACCGTGAAAAACAAGTGCCCACTCCCGAGGATTGACGACCTCTTTGATCAGCTGTAGGGAGTGTGTTGGTTCTCGAAGATAGATCTTCGGTCGGGCTATCACCAGCTCAGAGTACAGGATGAGGATGTGAAAAAGACGGCCTTTAGATGCCGGTATGGCCACTACAAGTTCTTGGTTACGACATTCGGCGTAACCAACGCGCTAGCAGTTTTCATGGGACTCATGAATAGAAACTTTAAGCCATACCATTATCGCTTTGTGGTAGTCTTCATCGATGACATTCTGATCTACTCAACTACCGAGGTGGAGCACGCCTACCATTTGCGGGTAGTACTGGACACACTCTGAGAGCACCATATTTATGGTAAGCTCTTGAATTTCTAGTTCTGGATCCAATAGGTACACTTTCTGGGACATTTCATCTCAGAGGCTAGACTTGCAGTGGATCCAGCGAAGATCGAGGCGGTACTTTCTTGGGAGCCACCCAGGAGTGTGATGGAGGTACGGAGTTTTCTGGGACTGGTTGGATACTATCAGAGATTTGTGCAAGACATCTCCGGAGTTTCAGCACCACTTTCAACATTGACGAAGAAGGGGAAACCCTTTGTGTGGTCAGAGAAATTTCAGCGGAGTTTCTAGGAGATGAGGCAGATGCTGACTAGTGCACCCATCTTGAGGCTACCAAAGGAGGGTGTTGGGTACGTAGTCTATTGTGATTCATCAGGTACCGGGCTCGGATTCGTCCTGATGTAGGACCGAGCAGTGATAGATTATGTTTCTCATCAGCTGAGACAACACGAGGAGAACTACACTACCCATGACCTAGAGTTAGCAGTAGTGGTCTTCACCTTGAAGATGTGGCAGCACTATCTGATGGGTGATCATTTTACAGTCTTTTCTGACCACCAGAGTCTCAGTTACATCTTCTCGTAGAAGGACCTGAACCTGAGATAGGGGCGTTGGATTGAGTTCCTCCAAGACTATGACTTTGAGATAGTATATACTCCTTTTAAGGGGAACGTTGTAGCAGATTTCCTCCGCAAAAGATCAGGCATTCAGCTTCTAGGATAGGCGATGGAGTAGCTGGCCACATTGCAGTTATCTTTTGTAGATCGAGATGGAGCAATCTTTCTACAGTCTCTTATAGTCACACTTCCACTTATTCAGAGAGTCAGGGATGCGCAACATGGGTACGTTGACTGTGAGGCTCGACGTGCATAGATATCCACATGGTAGGCACATTATGGATTTTTTGTAGGTGGGGAGCACTTAATTATCATCAGAGGATATACTATGGTACTAGTAGCACTTGAAGTAGACGTTTTGAGGGAGTTCCACACATCTCCTCTAGCGGTATATCTAGGTGTAGCAATGATGTATTAGGACCTCTAACGACAGCACTGGTGGCCAGGTATGAAGAAGGCAGTAGCTAAGTTTGTCTCACGATGCCTCACTTGTCAGCAAGTGAAGGCGGAACACCAGGTTCGAGCAGGTTTAGTTCATCCCTTAGAGTTCCCAGAGTGGAAGTAGAATGGGATATCCATGGACTTCGTGACAGGTCTTCCACGTACATCCAGAGGTCACTACTCTATATGGGTGATGGTTTACCGACTCACCAAGTCGGCCCACTTCCTACCAATCAGAGAGCAGGGCTCAATAGAGATCTCGGGATGCCTCTATGTGCAGGAGATCATACGGCTCCATGGTGTTCCATCGACGATCGTCTCTGATCGATATGCTCATTTAACTTCCCGGCTATGGAAGGGGTTGTAGGAGGCTTTCGGGACACAGCTTCGCTTGAGCACCGCCTTCCATCCTCAGACAAATTTTAAGACTAAGAGGACCATTCAGACTCTCTAGGACATGCTTCATGCATGCATCCTTGACTTCGGTCGTAGTTGGGAGGATCACTTACCCTTGGTAGAGTTTGCGTACAACAACAGATACCACTCTCCATCGGGATGGAACCTTTCGAGGAAATGTAAGACCAACGTTGCAGATCCCCTTTGTGATGGACTGACCTAGGGGAGTCAGCACTAATGGGACCAGAGATGGTGCAAGCTATGATAGAGAAGGTGCAGATCATCTAGGAGTGGATAAAGACTGCACAGAGCAGGCAGAAGTCCTATGCTGATAGGATACGGAGACCTCTGGAGTTAGAAGATGGGGACCACGTCTTTCTACGGGTCTCACCTCGACGAGGTCTACGGAGATTTGTCCGAGGCGGCAAGTTGTCTCCATAATTCATCGGACCTTTAAAGGTTCTCAGCATAGTAGGCGAGGTGGCCGCTTAGCTCCTCCACCTCAGTTGCACAGGGTGCATGATGTCTTCCACTTATCTCAGCTGAGGAGATACGTGCATGACCCTTCCAACATCATCGACCTTGGATAGCTGGACATCGATGACAGGGCAACTTTCACGGAGGTTCCAGTGGATATTGAGGATCGACAGGAGTGGGTCCCGTGTGGAAGGTCGATAACTATGGTGCGCATTCACTAGCAGCACGAGAACCACTAGGAGAGCACAAAGGAGCGGGAGGCTTAGATGCATGCTCAGTACCCTCATTTGTTCCCTTTAGTTCGAGTTGTAGCTTATGGGGATGTAAATCCCTGAGGTGGGGAGAATGTAAAGACCCAGAATTTCGGTGGAAATTTTTTTCTTAAATACATGGGAATTTTACGAGTCCACAAAAACATACAACGCTTGATTTCGAGGCCCGGTGTGCCTGGAATCAATTTCTGAAGTTTTTTTGGGTATGTTCAGTAAACGTGTGAGTGGGATTTTATAAATTTTGAACCGGTACTCAGAACTGAAATCGGAGGGCACCATTGAACTCACAACGTCAGTGATTTCTTAGTGAGACCTTCACCACAGTTGCGTTCTAATGAGAATGGAAGTTAGTTTTGGGGGTTTTTAAATAAATTAAATAAAAAATAGGATAACTTATTTTTATTGTGGTGATTAAAACCTCCAAGTATAGTTTGGGGGTGGGGGACACCACACCCTAACCTCCCATGGAAGGTTATGGAGGTGGGGCCCACCTGAGCATAACCTCCCTTGGGAGGATAATTTAGGTGGGGGCCACTTTGGATTTAAACACCCCTTTAACCCCTCCCCCCCCCCCCCATTTATGTGGGATGGAAACTCTACACCTTCCCCCATTATTTTAAATGTGTCAACTCCCTCAATTAATTAATTTAAGCCTCCAATTAATTAATTAAATCCATTTGAATTCTTTCCAACCATTATAATAAACGATATGAAATTATTTTATTTTGGTTGGCATAATATTTTGGGTGGAGCTTGGGGAAGGATGAGAACTCTCCAACAACGAATGTGAAGAATGCCATCATCGACTCGTCTTCTCTGAACTCTTCCTCTTCCGACGTTGACGAAATGATGTCGCCTTTCCGTGACTTCGTCAACGATCATCTTCATGCGAGGAAGGGGGATTTGAATTGGTTTTCTACTCGTTATTCATCATTCAAGTTAAGGAATGTGAATCACCGGTTTATATCACCGTAAAGAGGAGGGCTCGGACCGCACGAACACGGCCCGAAACTCCCTCTTTGTTGTTCTCGTTTGTTGATGACGGTGATGGCGCAACGGCACCACTAGAAGAGAGGACCGCGAGGGGAGCATCGGTGGCCGACGACGGGCCGGCCGCGAGATGAACCGGCGGCGCAAGGGCCATCAGGTTGAAGAAGGAGCGTGGCACCATCACGCCGCACGGAGAACCACGCCGTGGCTAGGTGGGTCGTGGTGGTGCTGGAGGGGTGCGGTGTCGTCACACCATGCCGGAGGAAGGAGTCGCGGACACTTAGGCCGCAGCGGTCAGATGGGTTGGGCGCGGTGCCAGTGCGCTGCACTGGAGAAGAACTACGTCCATAGGCCACAGCGTACAGAGGAGGGCGGTCGGATGAGTCGGCCACTGGCAGGCGCACCACAGGCGGGACCCTTTGGGTACCATGGTCACCGGGCCGGCTCCACGAGTGGCTGTTATAGGTAGACGGGGGGGTGGGGGGGCCATGACCACCCCCCCTTCGCTCGGTTAGGGTGGGCCCCGCAAGGTGTGGCCACTGTTGGCTTCGGCTGGAGGTCCGCCTCCCAGCCACGCGGGTCGTGCCACCCATGGGACGGGCCGTCGCGCAGGCCGGGCTAACCTTCGTGGGCCGGGCCACTGCCCGGGAAGGGCCACCGCGCGGGTCGGGCCACCGTCGCTGGCCGGGCTGGTTTCCGGCTGGCTGGGCTGGTTTTTGGCGGGCCGGTTTGGACCCCTGTCGGGACCTGGATCCGGGTCGGGGTGACCCGAAACGGTTCGGGTCGGTCCGGCTGGGCTTGACCGGACCAGGACCCAGTTTGACCCATTTTACCTTTTCGCCCATATCTTGGGCTACGTGTGTCTGATCGACGAACCATCTATGGTGAAGGAACGCTTAGAGAAATACGGTTCTTTTGAAATACCCCACTTGAGTTTTGGACGCAGTTGGGGTACGACCGGGTTGGATTGAACCTAAATCCATTCGGGCCCTTGGAGTGGAAATTCCAGTAACTCACAAACCGGGCATCCGATTGACATGTCGTCTGTCACGTTGGGGTCCTTATGATGAGAAAAAACTAGGGGATACATCAACTCGACACTTCGGGGTAGTTGATGTATCGAAAATTGTCTTGATGAGCGGACCCTCCTAGAATCGAGCATGCTGTGTGTAGGAACCCTATGGCTGGCTGCGACTGAGATGATAGGATCCTACATGGACCTACTATTGTACCAAGATCCTCTGTGGGTTTGACAGTGATGATACTATACTAGGATACTCTGTGGGTTTGACAGTGATGACTTCTGTACCGAGATCCTCTGTGGGTTCGACAGCGATGACTTCTGTACCGGGATCCTCCGTGGGATCGACAGCACTGATACTGTTCCAGGATCCTACGTGGGTTCGACAGAGGATATGATTCAGTGCCTACATCTAATCATCTCTACCACTCTACATGAGTTTTATACCTGTGTGAGTTGAGTCTTGACTTTAAATTGTTATCATTGATATGATTGACATTACTTCCTTTGTGGAATGGGTTGTGCTTGGGAACGAGTTTTGGAGACGGACTGTGGTTGGTAACATAGGTATATGTATGGGAATATACCTAAGTAGGGATGGTTGATACTTCGTGATTATATCTTAATATTGTGGTTTATCCTTAGTGGATTATAGGATACCTTCAGGGGTCTCGGGGTCCCTTACTGACTATTGTTATACTCACCCCTGCATGGGCTACACACACACCTTGTTGGGTTCTATGAAGACAATGGTCAGCAGTGATCGAGGCTGAGGGAGATGGACAGGAGGCTTCTCGGAGCTCGACTAGACGGTACGTAACTTAGGGACGAGTTTTTCGAGATCTATACCTACCCTTTATGTATGATTTCTAGTGGACGATCTAGGAGCTGTTTTTCCTTTTTACTTGTACTTGTACTTATTGTTCAGTTGGGTTTGCATACTGTCCCACTTACTTTCAGCACACCTTTCTTTTCTATATTAGTACTTGTTGCTTCTACTGTTAGTGCTCATATTGTGTGGGTTACAGGTTTAAAGGAAATTCCTTCCCTTTTTATCAGGGATTCACCTTTGGTGCTAGTCACCAGCCCCTGGCCTATGGAAGGTGGGCTTTGGGTAATCACAGCATGGGCCCCAAGGACGTGTCGTGACAAATAGTCTGGAAGCCTCTATGGGATTTTTTGGTGTCCATTTAGACAAATTTCATATAGTTATATTCTAAAAAAAGTAACTCTACAAGAAATAATAAAAACTAAATCAATGTTGCATTATATAGTTTTTAATTAAATAGATAAATTAAATCATAACATTACTACTATAACATTCCAAATGGTTTCCTCCATTAGAGGTCAGACAAGGCATCACAAATCAATATCAATTAGCACATTCATCTACATTGTGACCCCAAAAAAACTAATATACATTGACTTGTTGGGGTCAATAGGTTGGTCATTTTCATTCCACCCAACCTCAAATTTTATACCCTTGCATATTTCTGTGATAACTTTTGTCAAAACTATGATGTTTTTCAGTTATTTTTATGTTCATAAACATGTTTTTTATCCCCAAACAATTATTTTTTTTCATCAACTATCTTTTCTCCCTCAGGATTGGTAACATCATCATATGGAGAAGATATTGAATACAAGTGTAGTAAAACATTTAATTTATCTTGAATTATAAAAACATAAACACAAACAAAGTATTTGATAAGGGTCGTATCCATTCTCTATTTCAATTCAATAGTGTAGTATTTCCACACATAAATGAACCATGCATTAGATGTTATTATTGTGGAAATTTAGGAAACTCACAAAATGTTTGTTCTAGATAAAAGAGGTATAAAAGGGAAAAATAATAAAATAGGTAGCAATATAGTGCTCAATATTCCAGGACGTAATTTTCTAGTCACTATTTCAGGTGTGGGGGATTCATACACATGGAAAGATACTTTTCATCAACAATGAAGATGAATGCACTGAAGTAGACTAAATATAGTCACAAGAAGCAAAAAAATGTATCATCAAATGAGCTAAAATTGAAAAAACAATTTGAATATCTGGAAGATGAATCTGGTCTATCATACACCAAGGAATATAATTATCATCAATATATATCTTGTAAACATGCATAAAAAGATAGATGAACACACAATGGTTACAGAGATTGAATTGTAAGCATCAAATCAAACTGGAATATGGATCATTGATAGTGACTGAACTTATCATATGATAAGAAATAAGGATATAGTGACAAGAATCAGGTACTATACGGAAGTTATCATAATATTTTGTAATGATGAATGCATGAAGATTTTTAGATTATGAAAAGCCAAGTTTGGGGGAGGAGACATGAGATGTGGTGTGGTCTTAGTTTTTGATGTTCTGAGTCACAATTTTCTCAATGTCAGTCAACTATGTGTCTTAGGACATGCCATAAGATTTTAAAATAAATTATTTTTCATCAAGTCAAAATATGACATGGTTGTTTTATAGGGAAGAGTACGAAAGGAAATCTCAATCTTGAAAGTTGAGAAGAAGATATTTTTTTCCCTAGGATAAAGAAAACAAGTTATGGCCTAAAAGTCATGGTTACTTTAGCCAAATGTCCTTGTAAGATCATTTTAAATGTAATTCTACTTGAGATCTTCCAAATTTATCGAGTGTTCGTACTCATACGTTTGATTCTAGACAAAAATGGAAGATCATTCAAACGAAATATAAGGTAAAACAGAAAAAGTAAAAAAGGGTGATGGAGTTAGTGAATATTAATTTTTGCTGACCTATTACAGCATGAGATATTGATAGGAGGAGATATTATATTCTTTTCATTGATGATTTCAGCAGGATTTCATGGCTATATGTCATTTCCCCACAAGTCTGATGTGCTCAGTTTCATAAAACAACATCATAAGGAATCTGAAAGGATGCTTGGAAAGAATATTTTGAAGTTTTTTATAGATAATGGTACAGAATTCCCAAACATCCAAGTGCAAGACTATATTGAGAAACATGGGATAAGGAATCAAGTTTTTTCAATAAGAACTCCCAAAAAAATGGTGTGGTTAAGAGAAGAAATCAGATCATCAACAACATGTCCAGAATAAAATTTATCGAAAATGACCTACCAGATAAATTAAAGAATGAAGTTGTCTTAACATCAGTCTACATATCTAACAGGGCAATGTTATGTCTGAAGGAGGAATATATTACATAGAATATGTCGTATGAAAATAATCCAACACTAAATTACTTTCGTATCTTCATAAGTATGTGATTTATTATCAATATATAGAAACATAGGAAGTTTTAATCCTGTGGAGATGAAGGGATATTTCTTATCTAATCTAATAAAATCAATGTATATAAATGTTTTAATAATAGTATAGGAAAGTTAGTTAAAAATGATGATATAAATATAGTAGAGAATGAGAAAAAACTTTAGAAAATACACAATCAGACTAAAGAGGATTATGATCAAGAGATAAGTATATCAAGGGATGTTCTAGTTCTAGAGGCTAATTTAGAAGAAGACTCATATGGTGAGAAGGAGGAGAATAAATCAGTGTCTTCATAGAGACTAATGAGAAGAGATGAAAAAAATAATTAGTGATCATACAGTGCTAGTACATACAACGAGGATGAAGACTCTACAGTAAGTGTCGTGCGTATCACAAGTAGAGAGAAAATGTTTTCATGAATCAATAGGAGATGAGAATTGGGTTCAGGATATGAATTAAGAGCTTGAAAAAATTTAGAAGAATCTTAATTTTGATATTGTTTCGAGGATCAAAAATAAGAATGTTATCAGGACTAAATTGGTCTTTTGTAACAAGATGAATGAAGACATCGTGATGATTCAAAAAAATCACAACTATTGTGAAAAGGGTACTCCCAAATATAGTGTATTGGTGTTGATGAGAAATTTTCACCTATTCTGAGGCCAGATAAAATTAGATTATTATTGGCGAAAATAGTGACAAGAAGGTTCAACGTTTTCTAGATGTGCGTCAAATCTGAATTTCTAAATTGATGTTATGGAAGAAGTGGTTTCCATTGTGAAACTAGATGTTTATCTCATTCATGAGGATTAGAACTGAGTGTGTCAAATGAAGAAGTCATGGTATGGGTTGAAGTAAGTACCAAGAGTGTGTTATTCATGGCTCGATCGGTTTTTGAAGAAGCTCATTTTTTATCATGATGGATTTGATTGCAATCTCTATGTCAACAATGATAGTAATCAATGGATGATGATTTTGGTGTGTGTTGATGACATAATATTTGGTAGATCAAATGAATCGTAGTGTAAACAATTTTCCTAATTCATGAAAAGTGAGTTCAAAATGTCAATGATTGGTGAACTGAAAATTTTCTTTTGTTTACAGGTCACACAAGGAAACAAGGAAACATTCATTTCTCAATATGAATATGCCAAGGTGGTTTTGAGAATATTTCGAATGGATATATTCAAGGATTTGATGAATTTTGTGGCTACCCATATGAAATTTTCATAGGATGAGGAAGGAAAATTGGTTAATTTCACCGAATATAGGTATATCATTAGAAGCCTGGTGTAATTGACAACAGCACGACTAGATATTGTGTTTTCTACATGTCAATAGAAAAGTATCAAATAAATATCAAGGAAATTCAAATGATTTTAATAAAAAAGAATAATTTTGTATATCAAGGGAATAATGGATTTTGGTTTGACATAAAATGGAAAATATCATCCAGAGTTATTGGGATATATATATGAAGAATGGTCCAGTTCGATTGCTTATAGAAAATCAAAATTCAGTGGTGCATTCTATCATGGTGGTTTTTTTTCTTGGCTTAGTAAGAAACAAGATTTCATTTCCTTGATCACCTCAAAATATGAATATATTGTGACTACTCAATCATTAATGTAGTTATTGTGGATGAATCAGTAGCTTGATGATATCAGGGTTCAAGTGAAGTCTCCAATCGAAATCCATTTCCATAATTCAAGTGATATTAATATGTGGAAAAAATCCATTCCAACACTCAAGGACAAAGAACATTGGAATAAAGTATCATTTTGTCAAGTATAATGTGTACTAAGGTCTTGTAAAGTTGGATTGAGTGCCATTAGAAATACAGGTTGCAGAAATTCTAATGAAGGCCTTACCCGAAGAAGCATTCGAAAAGAATCTATTGGATCTTCGTGTTTAGTCGACTCCCCTCACTTGAAAATTTGTGGATGTGGGATAGCCTCTCCCTAAGGTATGGTTTTTTTTCAAAATATTCTGTTATTTGTTATATACCCTATTAAAGATGCAATGGAGTGACCTTCAGTTTCGTTAACAAAGGGGGATAAATTGTGGCTATCAAAATGAAAAAATTTCCTAATGAATACAAGGGAGAAGTTGTTTCGTATATCAGAGAGATATTATGAGTCAAAGTTGATTGTAGGAGTAGAGATATAGGGGTATTATTGAATTTAGTGATGCTAAAATTGATTGATCAAGGATTATATATCACAACATATGGGGTTCGTGATGAAAGCGGTTGATAGGTTTTGGAATGAAGTTAGTCATTTATGAACTTTGCATAATACTCTTATTTCTCACTGCGAGCATGACTCATGTGGTATTAGAGTATGTTTTTATAAAATCATTGATCTCTTTATTAATATTAATAAGTGAGTCTAAATTGAAGATGGAAGAATCATTAATGAGGAATCAAAATATATAGAGTTTTCAACAAACCCAAAGAGAGAGAATGTTGGAAAAAAATACCTAAAGGAAACATTGTAGTGTTATTGGGATGATTTTTTTTAACAAATAGGGTTTATAAGGTTTTTTGTAGAGATCCAGGTAGATTGATGAATAAGAATGTTAAAAAAGAACCAATATAGAGGAATGGATGCCACCGAAGCAGTGCATAAAATTGCATACACAAGTTGACTCTATTTCTCAGTCTTTCCCAAATTTTTGGGGTCAAAAATTTGGAGTTTGGATAGTATTGAGAAAATACGATTCCCTTGAAGGCATTATGAATATATGGAAAATTCATGAGTTTCACGAAGATTGGATTCCCAAAGTGTGTTTCGTGAATGATCAAAGAGTTTTTATGGTGATCTAGGCAACAGTGACGAGCTTCGTGAAAACGAAGCTATGAGCATCACGAGTGGATAATTATTATGGCCCAAAGGTTTCAATGGAAATATTCATGATTACGATAATAATCACCAAATGGAAATTTTCTTGGAGATTCATTAAAAAGGTAGCATCATGGAGGAAATGAACACACATCATGAAATCATGATGACTTGTCTAGAAGGTTCTGGAATAAATGGAAATGCTTATAAATAAGCCTCTACCCCATTCATAAAATTGGAGAGACTTAAAGAAAACCTTAAGGCATCGAAATTGTGAAGGTGATTCATGAATGGTTGTTCATGAAGGTTGTATGCAGAGAAGTTATTAATGGATATAAAATCCAATTGAATATTCTTAGAATCACAAAAGATGATTCATGAAAAGAAGTTAGTGAAGACTATAAATGCCAAATGAATGTTTTGAGCATTGTGAAAGTAAGTAAATTCATGAAGGATTGTAATATTAACCAAATAAATGGGTTTCATGAAGGATGGTTGAGATTCATGAAATAGGTGTTCTTTGCAAAGGCTGAGTGAGCTTCTCGAAAGGTAGGATCTTTGCAAAGTCTATTTGAGCTTCATGAAAGAGGATCTTCATGAAGGTAGTGATCATCATGAAAATTGTTCAGAAGTAATTTCTAAGTAAATCTATGGTAAAGTGGTATTCATCAGTGGATTATATTGGGTAACACATAGATCATCAATCTATAATTGATGATGTGTTCATTAGATATAATTAAGGGACCTAAAAGTTCATAAACTTTGTTTGAATCCCTTCTTAGAGTATTGAGCGAAGGAAGAGGGTGATGATGATCATTTCCACTTACAGTGGGCCATATAATGTGACATAGGGAGGGAACCTTGTAAAATTATTGATCTGACCCTAAACCTTGTAATGTTAGTGAACATGGTTATAGACAAGATCTAGTCCAAATCATCATTCTTGGCAGTGAGTCTAAGTGAATTTGGTACAATCAATACATTTCCACTGTATGCTCCTTGGATATAGCTTATTGAGGGTAAACCAAGTAAAAATTGTTGTGTCTTATGAAGGATTTAATTTTTTTCTCATAAATTGATAAAGGAAATAGAGAGAATAGTGTTTTGTTTAATGATGAAACAAGATCCTAAGGGATAGTAGTTTGAATTTTTCATACATATTCACCCCCCCCCCCTCAGGGTATTTAACCTAGTTTGGATAAAAATTAGTATCAAAGATATAGTATAAAATCACCAGTTCTGTCATGGTAGAATAAATAGAGGTTTTCAATCACAAAGGGATTCCAATATTTGATGGAAACAATTTTTAATTATGGAAGAATCATACGCAACACTACTTCCAATCAATAGGGATAGATGTATTTACAGCAGCTATGCATGTATTATCAAGAAATATCAATAGTGGTGTTTAATAAAAATCTAATAGAATGGAATTGGATATTTATGATAAAGGGTTCAATTGTTTGGGAGGAGCCCTATCAAATGAAATATATACAATGGGGATGTCATTCAAATAATAACATGATATGTGGGAAAAGTTACTGAATATCTACGAGGGTGACTCAAAAGCCAGAGAAGAAAAGTTGCAGCTTTTATGGAAAAAATATGAGGATCTCATAATGCAACTTTATGAGTCTATTGATACATTCATTGATCATGTAGATATTTTTTGGAAGACATGTGCGGTATCATAGAGATTATTAAAGATATAAATATTTCCAAGCACATCATGAGAAAACATCCACCTCTATTTAATCTGAAGGTTTCTGTAATAGAAGATAAATATCTAAAAGAGATGACATTGGATAACCTTCATAGTATTATTGTTGAATATGAAATGAGAAATGATGATAATGATACTATCGAAAAGGGAAAGTATAAAGAAGTGTAATTAAATACTATGAAGAAGCTATCTATTGAGGATACTCCAGAGGAAGAAAATTTGGATGATGTCATTCCATTTCCCTCTTCAAATCTAAAAAGAGGGAAAGGAAAGTTCAAAGGTAAACTTCCACTTGAATTCTTTCTATGTGGAACAATTGGAAATTTTGAAGTAATATGTCCTTAGAAGTTTTAAGATGATGATGGACATAATGGAAAAAATCCTCGAAAGAAGTATTCATCTAATGTGAAAGGTAGGAGAAGTACTAAGAGTAAATATTCAAAAATAATAATATCATTTCAAAAGAAAATGAATGTGAAGAATAATCTGAGGCAGAAGAGTTTGAGGACTATAAGGATCATGAAGCAGATGTGATGGTGGCAGTTGTGGAAAATTACCAGAAAAATGGAAGAAAGCAATAGTTATGAGGGAGAAGTAGAAGTAAGAGTTAGAATTTGTGTTGAATTATAATCTTCTCTTGAATGGATATATGATTTCAGAGCCAAAAAAATAAATAGAATAAAGTCGTTTGTGATTCCAAACTTTATATGCAGTAGTAAGAAGAATAGATGTCGAACTATTTGAATAAATTCAAAAACTAAAGTCATCAATGCCATAAATCACAGAAAATGTGATTGAGTACAAACTCAAAATTTAAGAAAATAAAATAGAGATCAATATATTGACTAATACTAGAAAAGATCAAATCAAATATATCAAAGGTCTTGAAAAGGCAGTTTTAATAATGAAATTAAAATTGAAAGATTATGAGAAACTGTTGATTATAATGAAGAAAACAAAGGAGTTTCGGGAAAGGAAAATGATTTTTCAGAATGCTAAAGCTGGTATGGAGATTAATCACAAAAATAAGGAAGTAATGGTTGAAGTTATACAACAATCTCCCACTCCAGGGTGAAATATTTATTTGGGTATGAATCATAATTAGAAGACTCATAGATCCCCAAAGGATAACAAGTAGTTATGTATTTCTATATAGAAATTCACCCCGCATTAGATACTATTGTTGTGGAATGTTGGGACAAACACAAAATGTATGTTCCATAGAAAATAGGTATAAATGGGAAAAATACCAAAAGAGGAAACAATACAAGGATCAACATTCTAAGACATCATTTAATGTTCACTATTTTAGGTGTGGTAGATTCGGGCACATGGAAAGATATTGTTCATAAAAAATGTAGAGGAATGTGTTGAAATGGATTGAATTTTGTCACCAGAAGCAGTGAAATGTATCATCAAATGAGATGAAAATTAAAAATCAATTCAAATATCCAGAAGATGAAACTGTTCTATCAAACACTGATGAAGATATTGATCATCAACCTATATCAGGTTTGAAGTAAAATATGGATCAAAGGGAGGAGATATGAACACGCAGTGGTTACAAAAAATTCATTCGAAGCATTAGATCACACAAAAATATGGTTCTTTGATAGAGTATACACTTCCCATATGATAGAAAATAAGGATATGGTGATAGGAATCATGTAAGATAAATAAGGTATAGTAATATTTGGTAATTATGATTACTTGAAGATTGTTGGCAAAGAAAAGTAATGCATTTGGTATGAAACATGAGACATGATGATGTCTTATTTGTTGTAGATATCAGTCAAAATTTTATCAGTGTTAGTCAAATATGTGTCTCGGGACATGCCATTATATTTTCAAAGAAATTATGTGTCATCAAGTCAAAATATGGTGCATTTGTTTTGTTGGGAAAGAATAAAAAAGTAAATATCTACTTTTTAAGTGGAGAATAATATATTTTCTTTCTATCCAAGGATGAAGAAAACAGGTTATGGTATAAAACTCTTAGTCACTTGATCCAAACGTCCTTGGAAGATCTTGTGGAATGTGATGCTACTCGAGACCTCTGAAAGTTATCATGTGATCATACTCATACGTTTGATTCTTGTCAACAAGGGAAGATCGTTCAAAAAATATATAAGGAAAAAGTGAAAATGTTAACAAGAGTTCTTGAGTTGGTGAATATTGGTGTGTGCGAACCTATTTCACTATGATATATTGATTTGAAGAGATATTATATTCTTTTCATTGATGATTTTTACTGGATGGCATGGGTATTTTTCATTTCCCACTATTCTGATGTGTTCTGTTACATCAAATAGTATCAGATTAAATTTAAAAGGATTATTAGAATGAAGATTTTGAAGTTTCATACAGATAATAGTACAGAATTCATAAATATCCATGTGGAATACTATCTTGAGAAACATGGGATAAGTCATCAAGTTTCAGCAATAGGAACACCTTAACAAAATGGACTGGTTGAGAGGATAAATTGAATCATCAAAAATATGTCCAGAACAATGCTTATAGAAAAAGACCTACCAGATAAATTCTAGAAGGAATTTATCATGACATGAGTCTAGATATCTACCAGGGCTTTGTTGTGTCCGAAGTATGAAAGGACTCTATATGGGATGTGGTATGGAAATAAGCCAGCACTGAAGTATTTTCATATCTTCGTAAGTAATTTTTTCATTCTCAATAAGGAGAAACACAGGAATTTTGAATCATGTGGAAATGAAGGGATATTTCATGGCTACTCAAAGAAAATAAAAGAATATAAATGTTCAAATAAGTGGCTAGGAAAATTAGTTGATACCTATGATGTAACTATAGTGGGAAATTAAAAGAATCTTCATCAAATACATGATTAGATTCAAGATGATAGTGATGAAGAGATAAGAAGCTAAGGGTGTTTTAAAATTCCATTTGCTGATTCAAAAGAAGACTCGGTTGATGAGAAAGATGAGAATAAATTAGTATCTGCAAAGAGACCAATGAGAAGAGATGAAATTAACAGACAAAATGTAATTTCTGATCATACAGTGCCAGTATAGACAAGAAGGATGAAGAACATATAGCAAGAATTGTAATTATCATCAATAGAGCCTAAATTTTTTGATGAAGAAGGTGGAGATGAGAATTAGGATCTGACTATTATAGAAGAGTTTGACCAAATTGAAATGAATCAGACATTGAAGATTGTTTCAAGGAAAACAAATAATAATTTCATCAGGACTAAATGGGTCTTTCATAATATGATGAATGAAGATGGTGAAATGATTCAAAAAAAAGAATGACTAGTGTACAAAGGGTAATCCTAGATAGAGGGTATTGATGTCGATGAGACATTTTCACCTATCATGAGGCTATAGACAATCAGATTATTCATGACTATAGTATTGCAAATAAGGTTCAAAGTTTTCCAAATGGATGTGAAATCGGCAGTTCTAAATGGAGTACAAGATGAATAGGTGTAAATTAAGAAACCAAAAGGTTTTCTCATTCATTAAGATGATAACATAGTGTGTTATCTAAAGAAGGAATTTTATAGGTTGAAGCAAGCACCAAGAGTGTCGTATCCAATGGTCGGTCATTTTTGGAGGAAGCTCGGTTATCAGCATGCTGCAGTTGATTACAATATTTATGTCAACAATGACAGAAATAAAAGGATGATGGTTCTAGTGCATGTCGATTTCATAATCTTTAGTGGATAATATGAAGTGCAATTTAGACTGTTTTCCAAATTCATGAAAAGTGACTTCAAAATTTCAATGATTAGTGAACTGAAATTTTTCCTTAGTTTATATAAAACACAAGGAAATAATGGCACATTACATTCTTCATCTAAATATTCCAAGTAAGTTTTCAGAATATTTGGAATAGATAATTCCAAGGATATGATGACTCTGGTGGCTACCTAGATGAAACCATCATGGGATGATAAAGGCAAAGTGTTTAGTGTCACTGAATACAGACAGATCATTGGAAGCTTATTTTTCTTAATAGCGAAAAGACTGGATATTCCTTTTTCCACATCTCAAGCACTAATAGTACCAAATAAATCCCAAAAAATAAATATGCTTGTATTAAAATTAGTAATTCAGTATATTAAATGTATGGTGGATTTTGGTTTGACGTATAATGGAAAATCTCATTATGGGTTATTTGTATATCCAAATGCAGAATGTCCTAGTTCAGAAGATCATAGAAAATCAACATTGGGTGGTTTATTATAACTTTTGGGAATTTTTACTTCTTATATAATCAAGAAATAGGATTTCATTTCATTGAGAATCACAAAAGATAAATATATTGTGGCTACTCAAACATGCACACAGTTATTATGGATGAAGAAGAATCTTAATGATATGGGATTTGAAGTGAAGTCTCCGATCAAAATCTATTATGATAACTCAATTGCTATAAAACTAATAAAAAAATCCAATCCATCACACAATGGAAAAGAATAATGAAATCAAGTATCATTTTATTAGATAAAAGGTGTAGTAAGGGCCTATGAATTTGGAGTATGTGACTATAGAGCTACAGGTTTTTGATATTCTGATGAAGGACATACCCAAAGAATCTTTTTAATGGAATCGATTGGCGCTTAGAGATCATTAAACTCCCTGCACTTGAAAATGTGTAGATGTGGGAACCCCTCTCCCCAAGTTATGGTTTGTTTTTCCAAAATATGATAATTTTTTTTCTTTACCTTATAGCAAACACAATGGAGTGACCTTCAAGTTTGTGGATAATGGGGGAGAAATTGTGGCTATCAAAAGGGAGAGAATGACTTAATGGAGACTGGGGGAGAAGTTTTCTAGTGGAACAGTGAGATAGGGGAGTATTAAATCAAACTATTCTAAAATTGATCGATCCCTGATTATATATCATGATATATGGAGTCGGTGATGAAAGCTGATGAGAGTTTTTGAATGAATGGATTCATTGATGAACTTTTCATAATACACTTGTTTCTCATGTAGATTATGACTCATGTGGTATTTGAGTATGTGTTGAAGAAATCGTTTATCAGTATCTTAATTGAAATAAGATAGTGGTAATTTAAAATGGAATAATATTTAACTAGGTATCAAAATAAGTAGAGTTGTCTACAAAACCAAAGGAGGAGATTGCTGGGAAAATCCCTCAAGGTAACATTGAAGTATTTTTGGGTTGATTGTGTTTTTTGTCAAAGAAGGTTTTCAAGGTCTGTTGTGGAGATATATATAGATTTTTTACTTGAAAAGTTATCAAATATACAATATAGAGGAATAGATACCATGGAAGCGGTACAGATAATTACATACACAACGTGATGTTGTTTCCAAGTGTTTTCCATGTTTTGGGGTCCAAAATTTAGAGTTTGGCTAGAATCGTGAACAGAGGATTTCCTTGAAGGCCCTATTAAAATGTAGAAAAGGAATTAGTTTCATGAATATGGGATTTTCTAAGGGTTTTTAGTGAAGTATCAAAGAATGTTTAAGATGATCCGTGTGATAGTGACGATCATCGTGAATAATGAAGGTGACAAGCATCATGGTGGTGCGAAGGTTTGGATAGAAATAACCATTATTATGATAAAAAACATGAATGTAAAATTTATATAGAGATTCACAAAAAAGGGAGCATCATGGAGGGAAATAGGGATCATCACTAAAGGGTGATGATGTCGATGGAAGGTTCTGGAATCAGTATAAATGCCTATAAATAGGCATCTACCCACTTTAAAAGATTAGCGAGACATAATGAAAATCTTGAAGCTTCAAAATCGTGGAGGTAGTTTGAAAATGGGGGTTTATGAAGGTGTTATGTGAAGAAGTTCATGAATGCTGTAAAAGAAAACTGAATGTTTTCAGAATCGTGAAATATGTTTCATGTGAAGAAGTTCGTGGAGGTTATACATGCTAGCCAAATGTTTTGAGCATCATGAAAGTAATGGAATTCATGAAGGATAAGTAAGCTTCGTTAAAGAAATGATTTTTGTGAAGGATAGTTGAGTTTCACCAAAAAGGTACTCTTCATGAAGTCTAAGTGAGCTTTACAAAAAGGTAGGATATTTTTTAAGGCTATTGGAGCTTTGCAAAAGAGGATCTTTGCGAAGTCACTGAGCATCGTTAAATTTATTCAGAAGGCATTGCCTAGTAAATATATGGTAAAGTTGAATTCATCAGTGGATAAAAGTGGTTCATCAATATAGCATCCATATATAAATGATGATGTGTTCCTTAGATATAATAAAGTGTACTATAAGTACATAAACTGTGTTTGAATCCCTTCCAAGAGTTGTGAGAGATGGAATAGGAAGACAGTGATCCTTTCCACTAGTAATTAGGCATAGAAAGAGACATAGAGAGGGACCCCTGGGAAAGTAGTGAGCTAAACATAAACCTTGCAGAGGAAGTGAGCCTGGGTATAGACAAGATCTAGCCCGAACCACCATTCTTGGTAGTGAGCCTTAGTGGATTTGGTACAGTCAGCATATTGTTATTGTATGCTCCTTGGATGTTTCCCAGTGGGGGTGAACCAAGTAAAAATTATTGTGTCTCATGAATCATTTAATTTCATCTCATACATTACTATGGGAAACATAGAGAAGAGTGTATTGTTTAATTAGGAAAAAATATATGAAGGAGTAGTAGTTTGAATATGTCATACCCTGATTCACCCCCCCCCCCCCCCCCCCAAGGGTATTTAACCAAGTTGGGAAAACATTGGTGGTATAGAAAATGTAAATTTTGGTACTCCATTGAAGGTGTTGGGGTGGCATCACCAAACAATAAAAATAATTAATGGCAATAAAGACAATCTAACAAGTATGTGCAAACAATATTGGGGTTGTTGGCATGAAGAGCTAGTGGGGACGGATAGAAGACCTATAGAAGGAGCAGTTTTAATTTTTCCTTGTTCCATTGGGCCTTCAGGCCATGTAATTTTAAGAGATTTGTGTCTCTATGGTTTCATGTCTTGTAAAAGGTTCCTTATTAACCTAATTAAAAAAAATATTATCCAAAAATAAAAAATTGAATTGAATTAAGATAATTTTTTATTATTTTTTGTTAATTTATAAATCATTTTTAACATTAAATACCCATTAATGTCATTTTGAGATTTTTTAAAGTAATTTGACATTAAATATATATATGTGTGTGTGTGTGTGTGTGTGGATTTCAAATTAGAACACTTATCTAATTTCTTACCTATAATTTTTATCATTAAAAATCATGCAATTCCATATTTCATCCCAAAAATTATCATTTTAAATATTTTTAAAAAACCATTTTTGACCTTTCTCCCTCTTTTAGAAGTGCTGAATCGATACAATGTATGCTTCTTAGATAATTACTATGTTATTTCAATTTTAAAATAAATTACTAGCATAAATATCATTCATTTTTCACCATTATTGAAATCTAGTATTGTTCAGAATATATTTTTATACTCATCCTTAACGTGAAAACATATTTGAAATATTATTTTGAATTTTCTCATCTTGTGGAATCACTTGGTGTGAATATAGAAAATTTACATCTTATAAAATTTTAAAATTCATAGATATACATCAAAATAATTGACTAGTATTCATATATATCTCTTAAATTATATAGAATACTTATCGTTTCCAAATAATTTCACTAAAATATCAATCGTGACTTTTCTTTTGTTATGAAATCACTGCACAGACACCAATTAATGGTTTTATATTTATATAAACATAGAAAAAAATTACTCTTATTTTATTATATTTTTATAATATTTCTAGCATATGATTAGGTAAGGCAAATTTCATAATTTCGTATAAAATTCTGTATCGTTTTAGATAAAAATGAAAACAAAATATAAAATAAAATTCCCGATAAATATAAAATCTTATTTCAAATGGAATTGATATTGATATGTATCACTCGACATAAAAAAATTAATAAGAAAATGTACTAAAAACATAAACACTTTAAAACTTGTTAAAAAAATAAATTGAACTAAAAATATCATTTATAATCTTTTAATGTAATTTTTAATCAAAAATTATGAATATAGATCAAATTTACAGTTTACTTTCATATCTTTTTTTCATAAATTTTTAACAAAATTCCTTCCACCTAATTTTGACATGAAAATTTGAAATATATTATTCATTTTCTTACAATAAATTTAAAATTACTAAAGAATAAATTTTAAAATAAAACCTCATTGTATATTAAAATGAAATAATTTTTTAACATCAGATATTTCTTTTTCAAATAAAAAAAATAATATTGTTTCATACCTTGATAAATTTATTTATAAGATTATAATAATAATAAATATAAATATAAATCCAAATAATCAGAATAATTATCCATTTATAAAACATTTAATAATTAAATAATTATTTAAATAGATCACAATAATAAATCATTTTAAGAAAATATATTTAAGACATAAATAATAATAAATTATATCTTAAAGTAGAGAAAATAATTTTAAATGTATAATGAGTATATAATTTGATTATATAATATATTTTTAATCAATAATTAATCATATATATTTTAAAATTATTATTTCATAAGTAAATATAAATTCTTAACTAAAGTATTTAATTAAAACAAAAAAATTATATATTATTAAAAATAAATGGGATTCCACAACTACACATTCTCCCATTATTATTTTAAAAAAAGGGGATATGTGCACCCCACGGTGAAACACTAAGGAATATAAAATACTATTATAGATTATTTAGAAGTCTCTTTTTCAATTAATCTAATTAAATTGGTTTTATTCTTTAAGGACACTTTGATATCAACATAGAATAAGGTATGAGTTTAATTGAAAACATGGCCTCATGCTCTAGGGTAAAACCATGTAATTCAATAGGAAATACAACCACATATTTCTATATAATGGGAATATCTTTAGAATTGAGTTCTTGCTCAGTCATTTGATCCAGGTATCCTTCATTATTTATTTTAATGACCCATATTATGAAATCTGTTTCCAAGTAGAGTTTGTTAACATAGTTGCATCGATATTTTATCTTGGGATGATTTTGGGTAGGAAATTATATTTCCATGTCCCAATAATTTTTGTGATCTTGGTTTAGGGAGACTTAATCCATGACTAGTATCACATAAAATTCTACTAATGGAATAAAAACATGATTTAAATTAATTATCTTCCTAAAAACCACTACCATAGAAGATTTATTTACCCATTGATGAAATCATCACACCACTATGTATTTTTACAAATAATTCAATGTCCAGATGGTGAATTAATTTTTTATTAAACATTCATGATATAAATTAATAAAAAGAACAAAAAACAAATAAGATATCCATAGTTATTTTATGTACAATAAGTGTTCCATTCTCCACTTCATTATCAATATCCACTTTGGATATTTTTAATGAATAATCACTTCCATGTTCACTTGGTCTTGGGTTTTTTTATAAATTTTATCCAAACTATCCCATGGATTGTGGCATTGATTTTATTAACCACCAAACTCATCTCATTTGAATCATTGAAGGGTGTGTGGTGTATTAGTTGGGAATTTATTCTCCTCTATAATATTAATTTCATTCTTCACATTTCCTCAAAATTTATGTTCTTGGTGACCTACTTTACCACATATAAAATATTTTCATAATCTATTAAAGAAATTTTATTAGTGGTTGTTTTACTAATTTTGGCATGTAGATATTTAAATTCTATTTCCTCTATGTGATTCATCATTCATTTTTCTATAAAACTATACTTTCCATTTCCTCTCTCTAAATCCATGAGACTAATTAGATATTCTAGTTTCCATTTACACCTTAATTTCACATTGAAAAGTGTATTCATACCTACCAATGTTTCTTATAGTTAATTAATTTGGGAAACATGGTTTTAAAAAACTAAACAAATAGTCAATGTTACTTTCAAGATCACTGATAAAACTAAATTCATACCATGTGATTATTTTTAATATCTCTTTATATGTGTCAATTAATTCATCATCCTTTAATTAGTTCCAAGATATCTCTCTCCATTTTAGTGTGAGGAGTTTAGGGAAACTATTTGATGAAAAATATTTTATTTAGATTCTAACATTATATATAGTAAAATTAATCCTTTTCCCTCATATTATTAATGAGATTCTAGAAATGTTTATCTTCACCTTTAAAATAATAAATGAGAAAAAAAACTTTTCATATTTTGGGTACTGTAGAACAAAAAATAATTTTTTCATTGTGTTGTTCTATTTCTCGAAGACTAGTTTATTGGGAATCACCCTAAAGAAGAGGGAATATTTCCACTTGAAGGACTAAAGGGATATTTTATCCTTCCTTGGAATGTTTTTTAGTTCTATATTTCTTATGTAATTATTAATTACCTGACAATGTTTGGTGGGAAATGACATAATATTTTCCAACTCTTTATCTCATCCCTTTTGGTTTCTTATGGGGGCAATCACCTCATTTTCCATTGCACCCATTGTTAACTCGATTTATCCTAGGTTTATCGATTAATAAATCCAAAATAGTTAAAATGAGTAATAAATAATAAAATCATAGGAGGATCAATTTAAATAAACATATAAAAAGTTGACCATATAATGTATTAATTCATAACACCTTTATTTTACCCTATAATAATTTTGATTAAATCTAGTTTTTATTAAGACATGTTTTATTAAACATATTTTTTGTAATCAAAAAAAGTAAATAAAACATACTCTAACACCAAATAAGGTGACCTGATCATAATAAGAATAAATTTTAAATTAATTCCACAAATTAAACAATATATATCACAAATAAATGCATGGTTCCAAAATCCAAAGTTTTAGGGTCTTTGGAGATTTGTTACAATATTTTCTCATTTTTCATTATTTCTTCAAAATATATCAAAAAAAATTATTTATATTGGAGTTACATATAAACATGATCCTCCATTAAATTCCCTATAGAAATTATAAATATAAAAAGAAGTGATCTCAAATGCTTAATAAGAAAAAATACCTATCAATTGGTTATAATGGGTTACATCAAAAGCATGAGAAAAAACATGAAAATGGGAGTAATGTCAAATTAAAAAGAACAAATATTAATAATAGTTATCAATAAGGCATTATAGAAGTAAAAGTGACCTCAAAATGGAATTACAAAATAATAACACATACCATGGAATAAGAAAGTTGACACATTGGACAATAATCATGAGCAATACACATAACATGGTAATTTATCATAACATAGAAATATAGAAAAAGAATAATCATAGGAAATCCTAAAATTGATAACATAGATGATCAAAATCATTTTCATGCATAAAGTTGTGAGATATGTTGACCACGATTATTCCCACACATAAATTTGTGGTAAAATATATGTGAAATCAATCGCACATATAAAATTATGAAAAAATATAACTAAAGTCATGATGATGCATAAAATCATCATATAAAGAGATATAAAACAATACTAAATAATTTTTTAGGGATATATTAAACCCACCAATCATATAATTATAATCGAGAAATATTTCTTCCACCAAAAATAAATTATACAACCCTTCATAAAAACCAATGTAAATAAGACGGTCTTTTAAACATTTTGAAATGGTATCTCATAAAATGACATGAATAATTAGATTAATCAATACTGGAAATTTGATCTCCCAAAATAGGAAAATTATAAGATCATTTGAAGGGTGATAAAAAAAATTACACTATATCCTATAGATATTTTTGAGATAGATGATAAAATGGATGTGAATTCATAAAAAAATAATTTCCAAAATATAATTTTAACATTGTTATAAAAAGATGATGTTACATGTCACTTTCAAAAAAAATTCAAGGAGGTGACCATATGCATTTTTGAAAACATTATTTTAAAATTTTCCCAAATAATATAGACACAGAAATAAATAATTTTTATGTAATGGAATGTGAAGTGAAATATATAACATAAACAATATTTAAAATAAATTCCTTATTAATTTTTTAGGTAGTTTTATAGAAAACCCACATCAATAAAAGATTAAAAAAATTAATTTGGAAAATATAAAAGGAGAAATATGAATAGTATTTAATTTAATACAAATTTGTATTTAAAAAAAAGAAATAAAAATATATGTGATAATAAATAATATGGACATGGAAGAGAAAGAGATAATAGGGAGGATGGGAATTACTCTTAACCACATAACATTTATATAAAGAACACAATCCAACAAATAAGTATATTTGAAAAGAAAAATTCATTAAAACAAAGTTAAAGAAAAAAAATACCATATTATATAAGGCAATGCATGGATATAAAAAAATATAATACCTTAGTAAAATAATAATGATTATGAGATAATAAAATGGAAATTGAGTCTATAAATCACTTACCTTAAATTCATGATTGGACAAGATTTATCTAAAAACTTTTATAATCAATTAAGGTAAATTGTGAATCTATATTAGAACAATATTTTTATTTATTTTACTTGATACCATTCATACATAATTTTTAATTACCCATTTATTAATTATTATTTTTAATTAATATTCTTGTGCTAATTGGATCTTTTATTCTATGTTGGCATCGGTATGGCGGTTCTGGTCACTAATCCTTGGTTATGTATCCAGAACCTCCTGAGTGGTCATGGTGTTCACATTAGATCTTTTAAAATAGTTCTGAAGTCTAATTTCAATTTTATAGAAGTTAGGGTGATGGTTTGTGAATATCGGTCAAAATACCCTTTTTGAAATTTTTATTCAATAAATAACATTTATTTTATTAATAAATATACTTATATATATTGCGATTCCAAAATTATGAAAACATATTAAATTAATTATTATTATATCATATTTCCAATATTTTAATTGTATAAATCAAGCATGGTTGTAATGTTACAACATCATTCAAGTTAGTGTTAAAACTGACCAATATAAGAATGTTTTATAACTAATAAATGAATAATCATAATGATTTATATTTTTATAATATAATTTTTTTAGAATTATAATTATGTTAATAGAATATTATTGGAGTGGTGAGTAAGATTCAGTAATAGTGGATATGAGAAAGTAAATAATAGGAATGAACAAAAAATTGTTACTTACATTGATGTAATCAATCAATACAACAACTGCCTTCAGAATGAAGGACGTAGGCCTAATTATTGTGAAAAAGGTATATAGAGAATCTAAAAAAACAATATGAGACTTAAAATGGATGGGGATTCAAGATAGAACCAAAGGATATGAGTGGTTTTAATATGTGGTAGGTTGATCCTTTAATAGGTGAAAATGGGGGATATTTATTTGGAAACAAAAGGTTGGTGAAGGGTAAATATGGAATCACATGGGTGTTATGTGACACCCTAGACAAACACTCCCAGATCTGGTACCTAAAACACTTTCTTTATATATTTTCTTTGATATAAACTATACATTCTAGAACATAACTATCCCATAATTACATATCAAAAAGAAAATATTTTATTTCATATACTACTAAAAACTTATAAGTTTATAGATTTATAGAATTATAAAAAAATAATAAACTAAAAAATCCCATGTATTTATCAACTAATCGAAAACATATACTATAAAAAACTAATTAACCTATAATAATTCTTTAATATCTCCAAGACATACCAAGCACATGTTTTTTCCACAAATAAACTCATGTGTAATAATTTTCTTCATAACTCAGGGAAATAAATAACAATAAGGGGTGAGATAAAAAATCATTAATAGAAAACATACAACTATGGTATTCATGGAATAAACATGGCATAAATAGTGTGTAAGGAATAACTAATCTTCATAATTCCATAATTAGATAAAATTGACTGCATAATATATCCATAGATAGAGCTGAAAATAAAAAGATTCCATGCATAAAAATAACTAAATTAATGGTGATGTAATGCATAATGTCAGGCATCTTTGTCTTCCCATCAAGGCCTTAGCTAAAAAAAATTCTTATTATCAAGTCCACATTCAAGAAATCTTACTAAATTGGTCAGGCATACACCAAATACAAAATCATTTTTATTGATAAAACAAAAATTTATTTAATATATTATTGATAATAAATTACATAATTTCTTCAAATTTTTTTATGTATGTTCATTTATGGAATATTTTTTATTAGATATCACCATTTTAAATTTATTGAAAATTCCAATTTTGTCCTTTATAGGGCACAGTAGTATTTTTTCCATAAATATTACTTTACAAGTTATTTGAACTCAATATTTTTTTCAAAAATTACTCAATAAATGGGGTGAAATCTTCATTAAGGCCACTTAATCTGGATATTGAATTTTATTGGAGTAAATGGTCCATGAAATCAAAGACAGACCAAACTCATCCAAATGAAAACCCCTTCACCATTTAGGATATATTTTCTTCATTCAGTCTTGTATTATGGTGAAATTTTCATCATAGATAGAGGATCCAATTATAAAAATAATCCTTATGTAAGGACATATGGTTCATCTGTTTTGGGGGTAAAAAAGTTAGTGAATGTTTGATTAAAATATATGGATTAATTTCCAATTCACACTTGTAAATTCTTGGAACCCTAGCCTCCTCTATTCTCTATAAATGTGTGGTCTCTTATTTTGAGAAAATTGGTGGGATTTAGGAGATTTAGGGAATTGGGTAAGTGGTTTCACACCATTTATCCAATCATTTCAAGAGGGATATCTCTTAAACCATGGGTACCTTCATAGATTCCTTCTTCTCCTTCACGTTTTAATGTTTGTGCATTCATAATAAAAATCATATCTTATGTTCTATTTCTTAAATTTTATTCAATTTTATTCTTCTATACATCACTTATTTGGTATGAAAATCAATAAGAGAAAATTTTCTAGTTATACAATTTCTAGACCATTGAAAATGCAAATCGTTTCTATGATGACTACACCAACCGTGGAAGGGAAGCTTTTCTTAGTAATTTGTCTACCTCTAACCTTATTAATTTTCATTAATAACTTATATTAATGCAATTAATAATATTTGATTCATTAGAATATTTTCTTAATTTAAAATATTACTCATGAAATTTAATAATTAACACAAAACAAGTGACATCGAGTAATGTGTGAATTGTGAGAGTGTGATCTTAATCAGAAAATCAAAACAAAAGGGGATCAATTTGTAGATTTAAAATACAATCCCAAAACTCAATTAATACTCATTTAAATAATTTATATGTTCCTTTATTTACCACTACCATAATCCAAATTTAAAACAATAATCAAACCAGGTTTCAATGATTTCTCCTCTTGAAGTTATCCTAGGGTTTAATTCTTTTCGTCTTTGTGGTTAGGTTAACTCTCATGGGGATGTAGGGTTAAAAACATTGGTGATCATAATTAATTAAAGATTAATTTTAATTATAATGAATAATAAGTAATAAAAGAGGTAGGGTTATATTGATTATTCCTTCTAAAAATATATTCTAAAAAACAAATCTTCTCTTTGTTTTTTAACAATCAAATTTCAGAGATAAAAAAATAAAACCTTAGTCCAATGTAAATCTTATGGTTTTATAAAACATAAATAATAACCCTATAATTTCTATTAGTGAATTTATTTATTTGTTTCAAAATAAATTTTATATGTTGTTTTAAGTACTTACTATTTAGACAAATACCCTGTTCATCCACTTCGATGCACCTAAGTAAAAAAATACACATCATTTGAAAACACCAATGATAGTTACTTTCAAATTAGTGTCATCACTAGTGGAAAAAAAATTCTTCAGTTAATTAAAGGTATTTATTTACATTTATTTCATTATCTTTTCTCTTTCTATTCATCATTATTTACCATTTCTCATTTTTCTTTTTTTTACACCATTAAATCCAAATTCTTATCATTATGGAAAAAGTATTTTATTTTTTATTTTTCTATTATTTGTGACATGATCCCATCATAAGGATATCTTCGATCTAGAATCCTATATTGAACATAGTGTTAGTGCATGAATCAAAAAATATCGATCAATATGAAGTGTCGAAATTTACTCGATTTGGGAATTTTGAAATTGGAATCAATTATAAATCAAATAAGAAAATAAAACTAGTTTTTTGACATAATAATAATTAACAGGGTAAAACCATTTAATATTTGCCTACATCAAACCTTAAAAATCAAAAAACATTAATTGAATACTTAAACCAGGAACCATACTTTTAATGAAAACACAGATTGATTCACCTTCTTCCATGATTTCATGGACTATTTGGTGAGGATCCAACAAAAATCAGACATAATTTAATGTGTTTTTCTCAACCAAGAATCTAAGGAATGTATTTGAAGACAAAATTAGACTAAGAGGATTTACATTCTCCCTTAATGGAAATGAAAGATATAGGATGTATTATTTATAGCCTCATGATGTAACAAGTCAGAATGAAATGAAACATATTTTCTTACATATATTTTTTCCAATATCAAAGACCGCTTTCATTCTAAAAGATATCATAGGGATTAAGAAATCACAATTTGAGTTAATTTATGAGTATTGGGAGTGATTCAAGAAGTTGTGTGTAAGTTTCCTACAACACTAAATTAGTGAGAGACTCCTCATCCAATACTTCTATGAAAGCCTCACACCAATGGAGAGGAGTGTGCAGTATGTTTCAAAAAAAAGATAATTTTTCAGAAAAACACCAACAACTATAGATACACTGATTGAAAATATTTCATAAAAATCCCAAAAATTTGGTAATTGTGGTATACCACCTCCTAGGGGATTACACCAGATAAGTACTTCTTATCTTAAAAATAATTTAACTGATACTAAGTTGGATGAATTTTACACTGTGGTGAGATAGGTTTCTTTAGTGGAAATACATCCCAAACCACTCATGTAAGGACGTATTGAATTTCCACCAAAATAGACCACCCTACTGAATATTTCTCTTAATTATAATAGATAGAGGATTGTGTAGACATACTCTATGGGAGACCATATCAGCAGAAACTGAAACAACATCCCTCGAAGAATTATGATTCCTTTTTAGCAATATATAATCAATGGTGGAAAATGTTGAGGAAATACATGTCAGTATTTTAGGATAGGGGAATCCACTCAATGGATCAAGGAGATGCAGGTCTATATTTTTCAAGACAGCCTATGTAATAACTTTCTTATGGTTTTCATGGATGAATTCTAGATTACTAAGAAAATTAATGGGGATACTTTATACTATAATGATAAATCAACTAAATAATCCATGTTCAATGGTGAGGGTTGTTGGGACTTAAAAAAATAGAGAGAGAGTTAATACAACATTTAAGATATCTCGCCAAATTTTTATTCAAGAAATATACTAATATTTTCTATTTTTAATTGAAAAATAAAATTGAAAGTTTATAATCCACAGTATCCCATTTATCAAAAATGGATAAATACAACCTCCTAATTTTTAGTAACTTCCAAAATTCTTTTGGATGCCTTCAGGTTTTTTATGCCATGAATAGAAATCTTACATGATAAAATCTTTAGTTCTTGATCTTCCTGCTGAGGAGGAAAGTGATGAAGTGTTCCTTATCTATCAAAAAAAATTGAGAAATACGGTCAATTTTCAATTTTTTATGACTTGTTTTATTTCATGTGATCTCATTAAGTCTCATGAGAACTTGGATTTGTATAGAATTCTTTAGAACCTTCTTGGTATTTACCAGGAATGATCAAGATAGGAATAGTTTGAGATATCCAAGGTGCTATTTTAGAGAAAACATGGAGCGGGTTCCCCAACAGAGCACCATTTAGTCAAACTAATTGGATACATTCAGAACATAGAGGCTCTATGGTTTTAACTCCCCAAATAACCTGGAAAGATCTCATTCTATAATCACTCCCTTAGAGCTTCTCCAGATTTTTTGTAAAATTTAATATGAATTACACTGAGAAGTATCTACCATATCTTCTTACTCTCCTTTTCTAGGTATATAAGGGTACTAAGTGAAAAAATCATTTTTCCCATATGGTGAAAAAATGGAAAGATAAATTAAAGATCTTTATTCCCAAAACATATTTACACACATCTAAAAAGAGTAAGATTAAAGGGAAACCAAGGGAACATGATGTTGTTTGTTTCAAATGTGGTAAGAAAATTCATCGTAATAAAAACATCACCCAGATAAGTAAGGGTAATCTTCATTGGTATTAGTTATCGAGTTCAATTTATCTGTTTTGACAAATTGGGTGTTAGATACATCTTTGGGTGCTCACATATGTATTCGAATATAGGAACCAAGTAGGTTCATAAATATTGACAGGGGTCATGTGGATCTATGAGAAGCTAATAGAGCTAAACTTATTGTTGTAGCTATCTAGGACTATCACCTTAAATTTACAACTAGAATGATCCTAGTTGTAAAGGGTTGTTATTATGTTCCAACAGTTTCCCAAAACAATATTTATGTATCCATACAAGATATGGATTTATTTATTTTCAATTTTGGTAATAAATGTTTCTTATTTTATAAAGATATCATTTTTGTGATAAGGAGCATTTAAATAATGGTATTAATGTGTTTGATTGAACAAAACAAGTAATGGAAATCGATAACGAAGATAATAAATTCAAGTAATACAAGATTGATGTTGAGAACCTGTTTGTTAAGAAGATTAAGAAACTCCACTCAAACAGTGGGGGATAATATCTTAATCAAGACTACATTTATTATTTATGGGATTTAGGGATTCTATCTCAAATCAATCATCATTATATGCCTTAGTGGAATCATGTAAGGGAAAATAGTAACTGCACCATATTGGACATGTTGAGATCAATGATGATTCATTTGAATCATCCATGATCCTTTTGGGGTCACACAATACAAAAAACAAGATACGTACTAAAACAAGTGTAAAATTCCATACCAATTATGTAATGCAAATAAACCTGTGTTTTCTTACTTATATGTTTGCGTTTGTTAATCATTGGTCAAGGCCTATTTGGATAAAAATATTGAAAATTTTGGAACAAAGTCTATCTTTATAGGATATCCCAAAGAAACAAAGTAATAATACCTATAAAATCCTTCAGATAAAAATTTTGTGGTTGAAAAACTTCCAACATTTATAATGGAGGATATTATCTCTAAAATAGATAGTTTTAGTGAGATAAACTTTGATGAAGTCCAGGCTTAAGATACAGAAGATTTTTTACAAGAAAAAATTGCACAAAAACCCCTTGAAAAAGATATTTTATTCATAGATGAAATTACTATGTATAAGTACTAAAGAGTTTATAGAACTAGAATAGTATGGTTTTATAGTCACTAAGGATGGGGACTCATTATTAGTTGATTATATTGATCCTCTATCCAAAAAGGTATTAGTAGGTGGCATAGATTTTCCAGTTGAAAATAGTCCATTCATTCTAAAATAATTTCCATGTACCAAAAGAAAGTATGGATTTTGGTAGACCCTCCCGAAGATGTAAAACTCGTTGGTTGAAAATTATATTCATGAAGAAACTTGAAAAGGAAGGACAAGTCATTACTAATAAGTCATGACTCATTTCAAAAGTGTTTAAATAGTTTCAATTCATTGACTACCAAAAAAAATATCACCATTTTAAATGCTTAAATCCAAAATAATTGCACTTTCCATTGTGGATTTCCATAATTATTAGATCTTGAAATGGATGTCAAAACATACTCCCTTTATGGGATCCTTACTGAAGTTGTCTATATGAAAAAACCCAAAGGAATTATGACTTCAAAGGCTTCCAACAAGGTATTAAAGTTTCTAAGATCTATTTATGAATTAACAAAAGCATCCAAGTCATGGAACTTTCATTTTGAAGATTTCATAACATAATGTGGTTTTATAATGAATGAATGTGAGTCGTGTGTCGATAAATGGTACAATGGGGGTGAAAATAATTTCTTAACAGTATATGTTGATGAAATATTACTCATTATAAAAAAAATACCAATCTTATAGTCTATTAATTCATGGTTGAATAAATGCTTTTCTAAGAAGGACTTGGGAAAGGAAACAAATATTATTGGGATCGATATTCATCATAAAATATCCAAGACTTTTCTTGAACTAATTCAAAATATATACATTGACAAGATATTGAAAAGATTTAGTATTGTCCAATCCAATAGGGGATCCTTTCTAGTGTCACATGGCATTCATATTTCTAGAAAAATGAGTCCTCGGACACATGAGGAAAGAAACATTATGGAATTGATTCCATATTCTTCAATAATAGTTTAAGTCATGTATATTATACTATGTACTATGATAGATGTTTCCAATGAATTAATTGTGCTATGAAGATATCATGATAATACAGGTGACCACTATTCGATGGTAGTTAAGACTATCCATAAGATTTTGATATATACAAAGTATATATTTCTAGTTTATGGTGGATATGAGGAACTAGTCATAATAGGATGTTTATAAATTAGTTTACAAATAGATAAAGATGATATGAATTCACAAACAGGATACATCTTCACTTTGAACGGATATGATTTGACCTGGAAGATCTCAAAGAAGTATGTGGTTGTAGATTCTATAGAAAGGTCAGAGTATATTGTAGCTTCTGAGGAAGATAAAGATGCAGTATGGATATAAAACTTCATTTAGGATCTTGACATGGTACCTATAAGTAAAGATCTTATCACATTATATTGTAATAATACTGCAATGATGGATCTTAAAAAATATCCAAGGTCACATCTGAAGATGAAGAAACTACTTAAAAAGTATCATATCATGAGGTATTTTTCTTAGAGATATGAAGTTATAATGATTAGTATTTCCATGTAAAATAATGTGATAGAACCCTTGACTAAATCATTTACATAGAAGAAACATGACTATCATGTAAGATCTCATGGACTGAAGGTCATGGGAAATTGGTTCTATTCCAAGTTGGAGTCTGTGGGAATCTATGTGCTAGGATAAACTAATTTTACATGGATAACATGTATATTTGATGTATTGGATATTAATAAAACTTATTATTACATATTGATAATTTTTCTTCATGAATCTAATGTAATAATGTCCCAGAGTATATGTCGCATTGATAAATTCATAGAAGTTCCCCTATATGATGAGAACCTTTATGTGCTAAGAACATATTCTTAAATAATGTTCTTTGATTGGATAATGTACTATGTTGGGACACATTAAATATATTATCATGTGTGAGTACTCATAACCAGATTAGGCTTCTTCTTATGAAAATAACATTTCATGGTGAAGATGGATGCATTGGGTCACCATGAGTGACATTTCATTAATAAATACGTCAAGGAAGGATTTTTCCCTTCCATATTTACATAATATTATATTTTTTACCTTTTAATGAAATGTAACCATCACCCTAAATTCCATGTAAATGGTGTAAAAATTCATTTTTTCAGACAGCTAAAGAAAGATGTATCAAGCATATAGGTTGATGTTGTGGATGTGCAACCATCTTGATGAGATATTGAGATAAAGGGATTATATTACACATTGATAATTTGTTTGTGGTTTTCATAGTTTTGACATTAATTTATTTCTCTTGGGCTCTTTGACCCATTACTAGGCCATAATTTTGGACAATAATAAAGCCTGCTGAATTCCAGTGAGAAAGAATCCTAGTGGGCTACACACTAAGTGTTTCCATTGATCTTGATAAATTTCTATTAGAAATTAATTATTGGAATAAATATTATTCTCATGGAAAAAAAATATAATTTAACTTTTTTCAATTTCTAACACTCACAAGGTAATAAATAATTATTTTTTTAATAAATAATTTATTTGATTATGTAAATATTTATAAAGTATTTATTTCTTGGATTGGGAATATTAAATTTTTTTATTTATTGAATACTTTTAGTAAATATTTATTCACAATATTGTGAATAAAATATTTATTCTTGAATAAAATATGTTTTCAGTTTTTTAATAAATGATGGAGAAGTTCAAGTGGACCATGTTTGATTCTGGTGACAAATATTAATTAACAAGACCATTACATAATATTTTTTATTGTGAGAATTTTAAGCCATCAACAAATAATAATGATGATATTATTAGGTGTCATGGGGTTTATTAATTGTTTTAAATGTTATTTCATGCTTTAGATGAAATTAAATAATATTTTTATCTAAACCATAACACTATAAATAAACAGTTATTCATATTGTATATTGTATCCAAAAATTGAGAATAAAAAATTGATGTATACAAAAAATTATCTCTCAACTCCTTATTCTCTCTCCTAGAGAATGATAAACACAATAGATATTTCTTCAAGAATAAATAATGAGCTATCAAGAATGAACAATACAGGACATTCGATTCACAATGCTAGCACCTAGAGATCTAGTTTTGTTTTTTTGGAAAACACTTGAGCATGTATGGATCACCACTAGAGGGATTATATCCTTGGATCCCCAAAGCGCAATAATGGTAATCTAAAAGGGACTTTTCATATTATAAACAACCATCAATGAAGAAAGTTTTTAAGACTTGGGATTTATTTATTTTGATATTAAATTAATTAAAAACAAATTGGACATGAAAGATCCTCACTCGTAGTTTTGAGAAATGATGATTAAAAGAAATTTTAATATATCATCCACCACTTGAATCTTATTTTGTTCCCATAACCTTCAGAAAAATCATTCATACATGAGGTATGTATATAGAAAATAACAAATTCCCCCTTTTTAATAAAACTTCTAGTAGCCTTTTCCATACCATTATAGATTTACAAAATAGTATAATATATTTAAAATAAGAGGATAAAAAAATAAACAACAACAAGGGTCATCCCAACAAAATATAGATTATAATACTATTGATATTTTCAAGAAAAAATTCTTAATCAATAGAATGAGTTGAATAGGTTGGGTATAGATTAGAGAAAATTCATTATGCAAATGAGCGAATGATTTCCGTCCTCCATGAATTGGTAATTAATAACTATAGAAATATTACATATCAACCCACTCATAAAACAAAATATAATATCAGCACAATATCATTTAGGAGTGAGAATAAAAAGGGAAATAAATTTTTTTGTATAAGTCAACTAGGATTAAACCAACCATGTGAGATTACAACATCACCCTATGTACATGACCAACTTAAGGAGAAATGTAGAGGAAAAACCTGATGAGTTACTTCTTAGAAAACTTATATTTCATATAAATGAGGTAAAAATGAATAATATGGCTTAGTAATAAATTATAAATGAACTATTTCATGTATTCAAGATAGTTGAGATCAATATCCCACTCCTTGATGTAATTAAACTGATACAAAGGAATTGAAAATTCATGAAAGAACTTTTTACCAACCAAAGAGGGCTCAAGGGAAATGAATGAATAAATATTGGAAGAAATGTGTCATCACTAATTATATTACCTCAATCGATGCCTATAAAGTGTAAGGATCCTGGAACATTGACCATACCACGAACTATTGGGTATTTTCACTTTTTTGATTCTTTATTTAATTTTAGAGCATTAATAATTTTCATGACTCAATATATTTTCTCTTATTTATATATTTTAGAGAGTAATATGGTATGATTAGTGGTGTGATTGGGAAATAGATTAATGGGGTATCAAACATGATTCCTGAAAGATTTACCTGTTTGGTTAAGGGACATGTTCTTTTGGGTGGATTTCTAAATGATTAACATTGAGGCTAATTAGGAATGTTCTAAATATCCCATTATATTGGGTATTGGATTCTTAAAAAATGAAAAAATTATTATAAATTTCCATTAGGGTACCCTTTCAATGGATTTTGTAGATTAAGTTGTGATATTTAATATTATGCACTCCATGAATTTCCCCTCAAAGGATCATTTTTCATTTTTTTTCTCCCATTTTGAACTATATTATGAAAACCCATCAAATTTTTATTACTCCATGATTAGATAGATTTATAAAATTTGTTATAGATTTATGTGTATGAATATTTCCACACCATTTTCAATGAGATATATATTCTTGGTTTTGAATTTTATATAGATTCTTATTCTGATTCTAACCAGAAACTTTCTGATTATGATATGGTTATTGAGTATGTTGAGGGATGTGGGGAAATATTATCTAATTTTTATGATATATATTCGGATCCGGATGTTCTTAGTTCACATATTTTTATTATTTCATTTATTCCATCCATAAAACATCCACTCACATTGTAACTCAATCCATTACTAGTGAATCTCAAACACTCTTATTTATTTAATAGTGAGAATTTTCTTATAATTTTCTCAAACAATGTCCTTACTAAATAAATAAATAAAAACATTTTTATCTTTTTAGGGAGAAACTTTAGGCTATTTGGTGGATCCTATAAGATATACCATGTATTATCCCTTCCATTTTCATGCACAAGATTGATTTAAAGGATGGTTCCAAACCTGTTAGAATACCACAAAGGAGGATTAATCGAACTTTATTGAAAATTGTAAAGAAAGAGGTTGAGAAATTTCTTAATGAATTTTTCATTTCTTTCCTCACCTGGATTCTTAGTGGCTTATCCCCATTTATGTTTTCCCTAAGAAAACTAGTTTCACAGTTAAAAAAATAATAAGGAAGAGTAAGTTCCAATGAGGGTGAAAAATATCTAGTTTGTGTATTTATTATAAGAAACTAAATCAATCCTCTCACAAGGAGAATTTAACTGTAACACCCCAATATTCTATGAGATAAAATCTTTTTAATTTCTTTGACGTCTTGTGTATTATGCTACACCAAGATTACCTTGCACTATACACAATGATGTATTAACCTGCAGTATACGCAACACTATTATTGGCTTGTGTTATACATAATTCCAAGTTCTTTTTATATAATTCATTTCATGGAAGACGAATCATAAGTTATAACTAAATTTCATATCCTAGTCGTTATAATAGAGGGTATGAATAGTATTTACTTCCCTCTAAAAAATTATTTAAATGAAAATAAGTGAGTCAATAAAGTAATAAAATCACTCTTTATGAATTTTATTAGTGAAATATATATGTAATATATTCAATGTAAAATTTTAAATTCATATTATGTATTTTCTAGACATTATATAAGAACAAATTCAATTTTTCGGATAAAAGAAGTATTTTTCAAAAAAATGCAATTTTCCCACCTTTTGATGGCACACCCATTTTAAATATAGTTTTTAAAATTTTTATTTATTATATTTGAAAAAATAAAATTCTTATTTGGAATCATAAAATCAAAATTTTATGTGGTTGAATTTCAGGTATTATATAGATTAAATTCATATTTTAATGAATAGTGGAAAATAATGCATTTTAATTCAAAATTGCATTTTTATCTAATTTTTTTTAGAGTTTTATTATTTTTTTAATTTTTTTCAAATTTAATTGGATTACTTTTTATCATTTAATCAAATTTTGGTCATTTAAATTAATTTCACATTTAAATTGGACATAAACACATGTCAATATTTTGATAGTTTTTACTTCTTAAAAACCTGCTTTCTGTTTTTGACAACGGAAATTAATTTTAAATTATTTTCTTCCAATTATGTGTTTGGAATTTAGAAAAATGGATTAAATATTTTGAATCATCAGTTCCAATGTATTTAAATAGGTCCCTTTTATTTTTGGAGATTATGAAAAGTAACTTTAGTGAAAAAATTATTTACCAAGGTTAAAGGGTAAATCAGGTAAACAACGGTAAAATAAATTAATATTATAATAATATAAAACTACCCTAAAATGTGTCATAATCCTATTATATGAGTCACGGGAGATCGAAACAATACTTAGGCTGATATTTTTTTTGAACCACTAGGTTGTGAAAATGACAGGTTATAATAATTAATTTAAAGTAAAGGGAAATATAACATAAACATGTATCATTTTACTAAAAAAAATTATTTTGGTTTATATAAATGATATATTAGACAATAAATATTTATTATAAATATAAAAATATTTCATACACCATGGTATTTTATAATACTTTTTATACATTAAATAAATAAATTGATTTGTGACACAATGATGATGTAGTGATTACCTTATTGATGAAATAATCAAATAAATGATATTATAAATATTAAAATAAATTTAATTTAAAAATTTTTATGAAATGAAATCATTTATTGGATGACATTGGAATATGATAAATTTGTTATTTTTTTTTTGAAGCAATACAGTTTTTATGACTTTAATAAAAATCAATTACAAAATAGTTTCAGAATTGACATAAATGAGTTTTTAAAACAAAAACTATTTTATTAAATGATATAATTGTCCAAAAAATATAAGATTAGGAAAAATGACTTATATAATTTGAATATATAATTAATTATCCACTTGGGGTTCTCTTCTTATTTTATAGTAAGTATAGTAACCATATATTAAGAAAATACAGGAAGACATGGTAAGAGTTAATGTTTTTAACTAAGGGTTAGATCTAAAAGATAAGGATAATTTTGTGGCCTAAAATTGTATAAAACCTATTGGTCGAGAGGATTTATAATCATCCTCATCTTATCCTATAAATTTATCACATCATAACTATTATAATTCTAAAATCATTTCATAATAAAATAACATTTCAAAACTTTTCTAAACTCCCCCCTCCTCTCTCATGTAAATGGCCATCACCTCTACCAACATACTACCACATCTCAAGCCCCTTGTATCATCAAAATTATTCTCAAATAATTTCCCAACATCCCTCCATTTCTCCCAAATTCCACACTATTGGTGTAAATCCACCCTAAGGATATCTTTTGTTAAAATTAAAAGAAGATACTCGAAAACGAGGTAATTATTTTATCACATCTTTCAAAATTATTTTCTTCTTCTGCTTCCTCTTTTTATGTTGTTTCCATAATAGAGTAACAATTATAGTATATTATACATGATGAGATGTTATTATAATTATGTTACAACATTATACCTCCTTTTATCCCTCCTAAGAATAACAATATCTCTATGCATGTGTCAGTACGGCTTACCGTCTTTACATCATAGTGTAATTTTTTATTCAAGATTAATTAATTTGGATGGGTATAATGATGAGTATAATGGGTTTAAATAATTAATATAACATTATTATTATTTTTTATAATTAATATACCATCCAATTCCATACCATTTAACCATTAAGTAAATTATACCATCGCTCCTGCGTCCGTATGGCCTACTGTCTCCACAACGTGGTAAGATTAATTCTTCACGTTAACCATTAAATAATGATTATAAAGTGTATATATATAATAAATAAGCATGAAATATATAACATAATTATTAAACTATATATATATATATCATTTACTTACTTCCATGAAATTCAATAAGGAAATGAAAACAACATTCATGCGTACATACGGCCTACCATCTCCATGAACGGTGTATTCCATTTCATTTATCTATCTATTATTTATATATATATTAACTATTTATTATATATAAATCATTTTTTGCATTATGTACCTAATTAAATCTTGATATAATTAATAATATTAGGAATAACAAGCCAAAACATGAATGATAAATAAAACGATTAATACGCAAAAACGTTGCTTTAACATGGAATTGATAAATAAACGGGTAATATAAATTCATAAGTGAATCATATATGATATCACAAATATTATTATAGTTATATTAAAATTTAATAATTTTTTTAAACTCACTATAAATTAGTTTCAACACATATGGAAGAAACTCGGCCTATGTTTAGGGATAATTTTGCAATCTCATTATTTTTTCAGATTGTTTAAACAAAAGTATTTATTGGGATATATTTATCATCCATGCCCATGTTTCTTAAGTATGTAATATTATTTATATTCTTGAACAATTTTTTTAAATTTAATTTTACCCTTTGGTGAATTTTTATTGAATGGAGTGAAAGGAATATTTTTTCGCTATTCGATTCGAGGTACTTTTGACTTTTATGGAAAAAGTATGGGGAGAATATTTTTTTAACTTATAAGAAATGAGTGAATTTTTACGCTTTAATAATGACTTATTTCCATGAAGCTCCCTTTACAAGATTTCAAGTTTATTTTAAATTAAATTCTCTTATTTTAAAATTGCCTAACATTTTTAGAAAAGAAATTGTTTTTGAAGAAGAAAGGATATTTTACTCAAAAAATAATTTCAAGTGTTTTATAAAAATTATTTTTCATCTAAGATGACACTCTCTAAATAGGGTTATATTTCTATCCCTATTATTGCTATTATTTGAAAATTTTAAATATGGAATGATATTTTATATCGATTATGTTATAATGAAATGATGTTTAAAAACCCATTTTATTTCATGGTTTATGTTATGATGAATGATTTATGTTTTTGTGGCACATGTAAGAATGATTTCATTATGATATGGGTGGGACCTATATCTCCATCCAATACGTTAGGTAAATATTTATATCTCATGAGATAGACATGACTAGAACATCAAGTAAATCTGGTTCAGTAATACAGCGTATGAATGGAAAGTAAATCTAGTTTATTAATACATGGTTGGAATGACAAGTAAACCTACTTCAAAAATGGACTTTTTCTATTATGATGGTCTTTGAAGCAATGACTTGGATACTATGGAATTAATATTATGTGATTATTTTTTTCCACAAATACATGTTTTATACCAATGATATTTTCACATATTTCATGATTCCATTACAATATATGCCTTATGAACTGTCATGATTTATTTCATGACTTACGATTTTGGTATATGTAAAATATGGTTTTTTTATCAAAAGTTATGTTACTTTTTTTACATTCCTATATTTATGTTTTGTAAGATAATTTCCATTCTTAAACATACTAATAATTTGAGCTCACCCCATTTCATGTTTCTTTTCCCCTAAGATTTAAAGAAGGGTATTAAGTAAGATGTGTCAAAAGGGGGTTCTAGTTATAAAGGATAAAGTAGTAGACGATGAAGATATTTTATGAACCAGTTGTTTATATTTTCTAGTTTCCAAATGCACTAAACTAATATAGCATTTTTGTATCTATTTGTTTCATATATTAAGTATTCAGAAAAAGTAATGTAATGTCCATGTATGCCAATCTTTGGTTGTTATAGTTGGTATTAGAGGGAAGGATTAGTGAACCTTTGAAACTATGATGGGAAAACTTTAGTGAGATCCCTAGAGATATGTATATATAGATATTTATCTAAGGGGATGTCTAAATATGGGTTACAGTCCAAGATTTATGGTAACTATCATGAATATCCTAGGATGAAACCTAATATGTTAGCGATTGAAATTAACCCCCCTTGATTATGTTGTTTTCCTAGTATGATTTTTTCCCTCACACTGTTCTTTTTTCATTTTAGACAATTGTTAGAACCTAAAGAAACTGTTTTAATGATCAATGCATAGGTCAATGAAATTATTTTCCTCCTGAACAACCAAATGTTATTAGAGCTCAAAAAAATAATATGGTTTCTATGACCGAAAATCCTACCAGGCTTCCAAATGACTGAAGTTGGGAACAACATTCTCTTGAATCTTTTTTAAGGAAACATACACCATATTTTAGTAGAACGACTAATATAATAGTTTATAAGAAATGGATTTGTACCATTGAAAAAATATTTTTCCTTCTCTATTGTTCAGAACACGAAAAGGCTATATTGGGAACTTATTACTTGGAAGGAAAAGAGAATCAGTGGTGGATCTTTATCAAGAATACTAGGAAATAAGATAAAATTGGCTCCATGGATAAGGATAATTTCAAGAACTTATTTTCCAGTATATACCTTCCTCGTATTCTTCTTACAAAAATTGATATTTCAATTTCTCATCTATCTCATGGTTATGATAAGAAAATAAGGATAGATTTAAATAAAAATTATAAAAATTATGGAGAAAAGAATATTATATTTTCTTTATGATCAAAGTTTAGAAGGACACGTGGAAGAAATTAACTTAATGGAACTGATAAATGTTTTATAAGTGTGGGAAATAAAGTCATCGAGCATTTTATAGCTGAAGTAATGGTAATAAATAGAAAGCTATAAAGAGTGAACCTCTCACAAATATGGGTTTCAAGTGAAAGAATAATTTTCATTTTGATAACAAGTTCCCTAATTCAAGGGTTAAAGATGATGATCGATATCAGCAACCACTTAAGACTAAATACAACAGAAAATCATAGGCATTCACTATTGGAGATGTAGAGTAAGACAGCGAAGTGGTGGAATGATTGAGTGTTTATGTAATGGGATTCTAGAATAATTTTATAGAATCACTTTTATGGTTTTATGGAATAATGAAACATAAATGTATGAGTATTTTCTAGTTCTTCTATAAGGATTTAGGAGCATATATTGAATGGTACTACTAAACATGAATAGTGATTGAGGTAATAAGTTGATGTTTTTTGGAAAAGTCGCGATTAAGGGAAGGATAACCCATAATATGAGAATGATGATGAGATAATGATATTTGTATAATGATATTTTTACATGAATAAGTAAATTGGACGATAGTTATTTCCTTAGAACTGATTAAGTATTTTTGAAAATTTTCTTATTATATTAGGGATAAAGTCTACAGCTTTTTGGATTTAATCCTAACGAAACATGCATGTTTTCAATAAGGATGTACTGTAAATATTTACATGATTAAGGTATTAACATCTTTTGAATGTTACAACCAGGAACTGCATAAAGAGATATATAAGATAAATGTTCAAGGCATGAACAACGATGAGATTGTACCATAATCAAGTAGGTATCGATTCTCATGAAATATTATTCAAATTTAGGGAAAGGATCTTGAAAATAAATAATGTTATCTTAGTACCTTCTTATCTGATGAATTAGATGGTCCCTTAAATCATCGCAGATGTATGGATTTTGGTTTTAACTTTTTCCAAACCCTGTTCTCTATTACTATCCATCAGAACATGATAGATAGATTTTTCTTACATATCCAATGTTTTAATTCCCACATATGTTCTCCTATGTGGAAACCCAGTTATGAGTTAATTTTGGTAACGATTATGTTTCTAAATTTACTTTTTAAAATAAATTTTTAGTATTTCTTTTTATGATGTGAGTTTCTATGAAAGTAACTTTCAAGTAGTAAACCTATTATAAACTCAAATAATTTTGGTGGAGAAATTAATTTTAAGGGGGTATAATGTAACACCCCAATAATATGTAAGATATATTCTTTTAAATATCTTTAATGTCTTGTGTTGTATGTTACACCAAGATTAGCTTGCGCTATACGGAACACTATATTAGTTTGAAGTATACGCAACACTATTCTTGGCTTGTGTTACACAAAATTTCAAGTTTTCTTGATAGAATCCAGTTCATGTAAGACCGTGTATAAGTGATAACTAAATATTATACCCTAGTCATTATAATGGCAGGTGTGAATACTTTTAACTTCCTTCTAAAAAACTATTTAAATGAAAATATGTGAGTCTATAAAATAATAAAATCACCCTTTGTGGATTTTATTAGTGAAATATATATGTAATATATTCAATTTAATGTTTTAAATTCATCTTATGTATTTTATAGACATGATATAATAAAAAATTCAATTTTTCATATAAAAGAAGTATTTTTTAAAAAAATAAAGTCTTGTTGCCTTTTGATGGAGAACCCATTTTAAATATAGTTTTTAACACTTTTATATATTCTATATAACAAAATAAACATATTATTTTTAATAGGGACATCAAAATTTACTTAGGTTTAATTTTTGGTATGTTTATAATAAAATTTACATTTTAATGAATAGTGAAAAATAATGCATTTTAATTCAAAACTACATTTTCATCTAATGTATTTATATAGTCAGATTATTATTTTAACTATTATTAAATTTTAATTGGATTATGTTTTTATAATTTAATACAATGTCGGACATTGGAAGTAATTTCACATTTAAATTGTATATAAAAACATGTTAATCGTCAGATAGTTTTTATTTCTTAAAAATCGGCTTTTTGGCTTTGACAATGAGAATTAATTTTAAATTAATTTCTTCCAATTATGTGTTTTGAATTTAGAAAAATTTATTCCATATTTGAAATCAAAAATTACAAATTATGTAAATATTTCCATTTTATTTTTAGACATTATGAATAGTAACTTCAATAATTATTTTTATTTACCATGGTTAAAGGGTAAATTTGGTAAATATGGGTAAACAAATAATATTATAATAATATAAAACTAACCTAACACATGTCCTAATCCTATTTTATGAGTCATGGGAGAACAAAAAAATCCTTAGGGCGATATTTTGTCATTTAAGAACCACTTGGGGGTGAAAGTGACATGTTATAATAATTAATTTGATGTAAATGGAAATATAACATAAACATGTATATTTTTACTAAAACCATTTTATTTTGGTTTATATAAATCATATATTAGACTAAAAATGTTCATTATAAATATAAAACTATTTCATACACCTTATTTTATTTATAATTTTTAGATGTTAAATAAATAAATTTTTTATGACACAATAATGATGCAGTGATTACCTTATTAATGAAATATTCAAATAAATGATATTATAAATATTAAAATTAATGAAATTTGAAACTTTTCATGCCATACACGAATTTTTTGGATGATATTGACATTTTATGGATGATTTAATGCCTTTGGTTCGAAGCAATCAAGTTTTTATGACTTTAAAAAATCAATTACTAAATAGTGTCAAAATTGATATAAATGAGTTCTTAAAAAAATACTATTTTATTAAATGATAAAATTGTCATAAAAATCTAAGATTAGTCTAACAGACTTATATAATGTTAATATTTTCATTAATTATCCACTTCTATATCACTTTACATTTTATAGTAAATATAGTAACCATATATTATGAAAATACAAGAAGACGTGGTAAAAGTTAATGTGTTTAACTAAGGGTTAATGCTAAAAGATAAGGTAAATTTTGTGAGTTAAACTTGTCTAAAATATATTGGTTGAGAGTATTTCGACCTATACTCATCTTATCCTCAAATTTTATGACATTGGAACTATTATAATTCTAAAATAATTTTATAATAAAATAATATTTCAAAACATTCCTAAAGTGCCCCTCTCCCTTTTATAAAAGGTCACCACCTCTACTCACTTACTCACACCTCTCAAGACCCTTTTCTCATTAAAAATCTGTTAAAATAAGGTTCCAACATCCCTAAATTCCTCCTATAGGTCACAGTTTATGTATAAATCCATCCAAAGGAGACCTTTTGTGAAAATCGAAAGGAGATACTAAAAAAACAGGTAATGGTTTTATCACCTCTTTCAAAAAAAATCTTTATTATACTTCCTCTTCTTTTGTTATTTCCATACTAAAGTATTAAATATATTATATTATACATGATTATATTTTATTAAAATTATGTTACAACCATATACCTCCTTTTATCCATCCTATGAATAACAATATCACCATGTGTGCATACGTAAGGCTTACCGTCTCAAGGTTGTGGTGTAATTTGTTATTCAAGAATACTTATTTTTTATGTGTATAATGACATTCATAATGGATATAAATAATTAATATAACATGATAATTATTATTTATAATTAATATACCATCAAATTCAACACCATATAACCATTAAGTGAATGATACTGTTGCTCGTGCGTACATATGGCCTACCCTCTCCACGACGCGATGAGATTCATTCTCAATGTTAATCATTTGAAAATTATTATGAAGTATATACATATAATAAATAAAAATAAAATATATGAAATAATAATTGTATTGGATTTATATATATATATATATATATATGTATATATTTGTCTATGTTTCATTTACTTACTTCGATTCAATTCAACAAGGAAACGGAAACAGCGTTCATGCGTACATACGGCCTACCGTCTCCATGAATGGTGTATTCTATTTCATTTATCTATCTATTATTTATATTTTTATACACAATAATTATGATATATAAATCATGTTTTACATTATGGAATAAAGTAAATCATGATCTAAGTAAGAAGATCAAGAATAACAAGTCAAAACTAGTACGATAAATAGAACAATTATTTACCAAAACGTTGCATTAACATGGAATTGATAAATAAACGAGTAATATAATGTCATAAGTGAATCATATATGATATCAGAAATATTATTATACTCTTTCAATAAGTTAATAATATGTTTAAATACACTATACTAGAGTTTCAGAGACATATGGAAGAAATCACACCTAAGGTAAGGGATAATTTTACAGTCTCATTATTTTCTGAGATTATTTATACATAAGTATTCACTCAGTTATATTTATCATCATATCACATGTTTCTTAATTATTTAATATTATTAATCTTATTAAAAAAATTAAATTTAATTTTACCCTTCGGTTAATTTTTATTTAAAGTTATGAAATGAACCTTTTGTCGTTATTTTATTCAAGGTACTTTTTGACTATTTCTGAAAAAATTTGAGGAGAATGTTTTTTTAACTAATATATCATGAACAGATTTTTACGCTTTCATAACACCTTATTCCCAGGAAGATTAATTTACAATATTTCAAGTTTATTTTCAATTAAAATATTTTCTTTTAAAATTTCATGACATTTTGAGAAAAGGAATGTTTTTGAAGGAGAAAGGATATTTTACTCAAGAATTGAGTTCAAGGGTTTTATCAAAATTATTTTCCATCTCAGATGATGCTATTTAAATAGGGATATGTTTATATCCATGATATTACTATGATTTTACTGTGTTAATGATTGAATGATAATTTATGGAGATTATGTTATGATAGAATGATTTTTAAGAAAACCGTTTTATTTCTTGGGTTATGCTATGATGAATGATTTCTATTTTTGTGGACTATTTATGAATGGTTTCATTATGAGATGGGAGGGACCCATATCTCCCTCTAATGAACTGGTTAAAGATTTATATCTCATGAGATAGACATGACTGGAATATAAAGAAAATCTAATTCAGTAATACAGGGATGGAACGGAAAGTAAATATGGTTCAGCAATACATAGTGGTCTTGGCAGCAATGCTTTGGCTACTATGGAAAACATATTATTTTATTACCTATTTTTCATAATTAAATATTTAATTCCAATTCTAATTTCTCATGTTTTATGATTCCATTATTATTTATGTCTTATGAACTACCAAGATTTATTTTATGACTCAAGATTTTGGTATATGTTAAATGTGATATGTTTTTTTTTAAGTTATGTTCATGTTTTTACATTATTATGTTTATATTTAGTAATATATTTTCCATGATTACCCTTAATAAGTATTTGATCTCACCCCTTCTCATGTTTCTTTTCCCCCAATATTTGAAGAAGGGTATTAAGAAACATGTGTCAAAATAGGGTTTTATTTTTGAAGGATAAAGAATGAGATGATGTAGATGTTTTATGAACCAGTTTTTTGTGTTTTCCAGTTTCCAAAGGAACTACACTAATACAGTATGTGGGAATTTTTTTGTGTCAGGTATTATGTATTCTAAAAAAGTAATTTAGTTTCCATGTACATCAAGCTTGGGTTGTTACATTAACCCTCCCATTCATTGATCAAATGCTTGATATAATTTTTGGTAATACACACTATTGTTACATGGATGGATTATCAGGTTATTTCTAGGTTCTGATTGCACTAGAGGACTAGAAGAAGACAACATTTACATTTTCATTCAGTATAATATCATATCAAAGGATGAAATTTGGACATTTTAATTCCACGTGAACTTTATAAATATTTATTTTAAGTATCTTTTATAATCTTGCTGAGAAATGTAAGGAGGTATTCATGGATTAAATTACTTTATCTGGATCCAAATTTTATTAGTATCACTATAGATTGAGAAAAATATTACATCAATTTATTGAGAAAAATATTGTTTTTAACTTTGAAAATTTTCTTTTCATGATAGAAAAAATCATTTTACTATGGTATAGTGTTCATGAGAACGGTATTGAGTTGGACATATCTAAATTTGAAATAATTTTAACCTTTATATATCTTACATCTGTGTGTGATGTTAGATATTTCTTTGGGAATGAAACTTTTTATTGATGCTTCATTAGATAATTTAGTAATATTTCTCTTCCACTATCATGATTCCTTCAACTGGGGTCATATTTTTTGTATAATTCTTATATGGATTTTTTTATGAGATGAATAAATGTATCAATATACCACTGATCATTTATCCCCCATAGTATGAGATATCATTTAAGCTTACATGTATTTCCCCAACCCTAGAATCCCGGAGCCAGTGCATTATTTTAATACATTGGTATGATTACAAGGAATCAAGTCCCGAAGGACAAATCAGTTTAGTAGTCTTGGAAAAATTGATTGCATACATGAACATTACATTACAAATTCAAACATAAAACACAACATAAATAATTCCTTAATAACACCATTATTCCCCTATCTCAACCCTGCATATGAAACATAATACACTTCTTGAAATCCTTGAAAAACAAAACATAATAAAGGGGTGAGCTCAGATGCTCAATAAGGGTAAATAATTTAGCAGAAGCTATAAACTTTTAAGGTTAGATGTGTAATAAAAACAACATCCTTTTAAACATAAACTTGATCATAATACGGAGAAAATAAATCAAAAATTACCATATAAATATTCACATGGATATTCTACTAATCGAATAATCACATGTAATAAATAATTTCATAATGAGGGAATACCTAACGTCAGACATCATTACCACATAGTCAAGGCCTCATGCCAAGACAACAATAAATTTTTTTTCAAAGCCTTGTGCCAAGACACTACTTTTTCTCATGAGACCTACCGATGCATCGAGGGGCTATAGAGGGCCCCACCCGTCACTTACTAAGTCCACTTTTTTACTCATATGAAAATTTTGAAACATAACATAAACATTCGAATTAAAACTAGCATACGAAATTTCAATACTTCAACCATAAACCATGAATGGTATAAAAATAAAACATCCACAGTCAAACATATCATAACTCATTCAATACAATATGGAATATTGTATTATAATAAATCAACCTTAATCAAGAATAATATCTAATAAAGGATGTTGACATAGTTAAAAATGATCAGTAAAACATTTTGACAGAAATATCTCTTTTTGTGAAATCATTTAAAAGAAACACATTTATAAAGGAAGTCATTTAAAATATATTTTTGAATCAAAGTGTCCCATACCACTTTGAAACTTTTTAATGTAATTAACATTTTAAAACAATCATTTCAACATAAATAAATCCTTAAAACCATTTTGAAAACATGGACATTAATGAGAAAGATTTATGAGAATAAATATTTAAAATATTTAAAATGATATTTTAGTAAAAGATTAACTTAAAAAAATAATTTTGTTATTTATTTTATGAAACAAAGACATGAATAATAATATATCCCAGAAAATACTTACACATAAACAATCTCATATAATAATGAGATTGAGGAATTAACCCTTACCTTGCACTTTCCTTTGGTCGAGGGTATGTTTAACCACCTGTATAATGACAATAGTATGTTATTAAAATATAACAAAAACATATTCATATTTATTATATCATACATGATTCATTTATGACTTTATACTACACATTTAATAATTTTTTCCATGTTAAATTAACATTTTGGGTAATAATCACTTTCTTTATCGTACACATTTTAACATGTTATTCTTGATCATATCATTTAGATAATGATTTAAATACTTCCAAAATATATAACATGATTTATATATAATATATATTTAGAATAAAAATATGTATAATATATTGAAATATGAAATGGAAAACACTGTTTATGTAGATGGTAGGTCGTACGTAAGAATAAATGATGTTTCCATTTTCATATCGTATTGAAAGGAAGTAAGTGAATAAGATATATGTAAGTACACACACACATATATATATATATATCCAGTAGCATTATTATTTCATATATTACATACTTATTAATAATATATATTTTTATAATCGTCGTTGAATGGTGAACCTAGAAATGAATCTCATCGCGTCGTGGAGACGGTAAGCCGTACGTACACACGATCGACGATATCATTTCCTTAATGATTAAAATTTGTTCAAATGGATGGTATATTACATAAAATTATCATGTTATTTTCATTATTTATATACATAATACTTATCATTATATCCATCCAAATATTACAGTGTTGAATAAAAAATTACACCACGGCGTGGAGACGGTAAGTCGTATGTACGCAGGCATGGTGAAATTATCATTCATAGGATGGATAGAATAATGATTATCGTTATAACATATTTATAATAACACCACAGTATGTACAGGGTAATGGAATTATTATTTTTTTATGGAAATAACAAATAAAGAGAAAGTGGAAGAAGAAAAGAACTTTGAAAGAGGTGATAAAATAATTACCTCTTCTTTGGGTGTTTCATTTTGATTTGAACAAAATGGATCCTTAGATTGGCTTTCTACTCAATGGAGGGAACCTAGGTTGAAGTATGGTAAGTTGGTAGGATATTAGAGCAGGAGTTAGCTGATCCAAATGGATTTTTAGGTGTGATTTTAAGAGAAGGGGAAGGTCCCTTTTATAAGAGAGGTGAGGGTCACTTTAGGAAAATCTTGAATTATTATTTTATTATAAAATCATTTATTGGTTTCTAATGGATCCAAATGGATTTATTTCGAGTCTAAAATTATTATTAGTCTAAATATTCTCAACAAATATATTTTAGACAAGTTTATCTCACTATATTAACCTTTTATTTTATATTTAACTCTTAGTTAAATAGTTTAACATTTACCTTATCTCCTTGTATTTTTATATTTTATGGTTAATAAACATACTATAAACTGTGAAGAGAACCAAAAGTGGTTCATTAATAACATATCTATCATTATATAATTCCTTTGGATGAACCGTATATTCTTAGAAATATTATATCATTTAATAATATAGTATATTTTTTAAAACTCATTTTTGTCAATTATGACACTATTTAGTATTTGGTTTCTGTGAAAGTCATAACATCATTATTACTTTGAAAAAAAATCATTTAATCCGCTCTAACATGTCATATTAATCTATAAAATTCATGGATGACATCAAAAGCCTCAATTTAAATTTATTTTTATATTTATAATATCAATTATTTTAATCTTTCCTTGATAAAGTAATTACAGCATTATCATTGTGTCATAAATAAATTTAATTATTTAATCTATAAAAATTATAAATAAAATACCATTATGTACGAAATATTTTTAGATTTCTAATTAATATTTATATTTGAACCTATATTATGTATAACCCTATATTAAAAATGGTTTATTTATTAAACTTTGAATTTAACACTTTTAACTCTTCTTTAAATAAAATAATAATAAATGTCCTAATCTAATCCAAGTGGACCAAAAGGATCATATTTTATTAATAAGTTTGGTTTGTGTCGAAATACACTTATCCAATAAAATTAAAAAATGTGTTAGGGAAATTATAATATCATTTTTACCTTTAATTACCCTATTTACTTTTAACCGTAGTAAATAAAAGTCAAAAGTTACTATTCACAAAAACTTATTATCATCTTATTAAACCAAATTTTACTCACTGATTTCAACCATGTCTCTATAATTTTTGAAATTCAATTCACAGAAATGGTAAAATTACATTATATGCAAATTTGCAAATGTTCCTAAAAGGTGGGTAAAAGACGTTAAAAAGTTCAATAATAATTTGTAAATCTAATTTTATTATAAAATGACTCCAATTAATTACATTGAACTTATATTGGTATTATATATATATTTTTAATTAAAATAAATTTAAATAAAATAAATAATTATTTAAATAAAAAAGTCATTTTTAAACAATAACTCAGTGTTTCTCACTATTCATCAAAAATTTAAAGGTTTCCGAAAAATACCAAAAAATTACCCTAAGATAATTTTGATATTCCAAATTCAAAAATGAATTCTATTCTATCAAATTCAAAATATATAAGTTTCATTAATTAATTCAAAATTAATTCCCGTTGTCAAAACCAAAACATGGGTATTAAAAAAAGTAAAAACTATCAAAAGATTGACATGTGTTTATGTAAAATTTAAGTGTGAAATTACTTATAATGACTTACATTGTATTAAATGATAAAAATATAATCTAATTATACTTCCAAAAGATTCAAATTCATAATTTAACACTATAAATTATTTTGATTAAAAAAGTTGTTTTCAATTAAAATTTAGTATTTTTCAGTATTCGTCAAAAATATGTAAGTTATCAGAAAAGTACGAAAAATTTATCCAAAATATATTTTTATGACCCAATTATAAAGAATAATTTTATTTCATTAAATTGAGTATATAAAAGTGTCAAATATTGGTTTTAAAAAAATTCCATTAAAAGATGATAAAATCACATTTTTTTAAAAATACTTCTTTTATCTGAAAAAAAAATGAATTTCTTCTAATATTATCTCTATGAAATATATAATATCGATTCTAAAATTATATTTAGTATATAAAATTAAAAATTCAGTTAATACTATTCATAATGGCTTTTTGAACGGCTATTTTGGTAAACTGTGATGCGCTTGAACTCGATGTTTTGTGCAGCGAAATTTATTGAATTACTTTGAAGAGATGACATACTATGAAATCTTGGGGTGTTACATTACGTGAGATGCTTTAAACTTAATATTTGTGGGTGATATTATCATATAGGGTGGAGGGATAATTTCATTTGATTTCATATGCTTCAAGTACATTTGATTTAGCCCAAAAACACTATAAAACCATGAAAAATTAGTTTCTTATTGTCATATTTTCTATTTAAAAATTTGGTTCTTATTTATTATAATCTAAAGTAGCTACGTTTTTTCGATTATACAACTTTTATGTACCTTTTAGACAATTTATTTTTGAATCCTAGACTTAACCATTAGATGCTCTTTCTTCAGGAGTTCGATATTGGGATAAATGACAAGAAGGTTTTCGAAAAATTATAGGTATACCACATGATTAACATCACTCAAACATTATAGGATGTCACTTTGGGAAATGTACCACTTCCGGACACATTTCCAGATGATAAATTGTACGCTCTCTCAGGTGCACATCCTTAGTATGCTGATTTAGTTAACTATCTTGTCACCTACAAAATAACTTCAGATATAAAGAAACGTCAAGTACTAAAATTGAAAAGTGAGTATAGGTATTACTTGCAGGATGACCAATACCTTTAGTGTATGTGTAGAGACTATGTTAGAAGGAGATATAGCTTTGATCATGAGATTGGGTTTGTTCTCTATTTCATTAATGAATTTTCTTATATAGTACACATCAGCCCCAAAAATGTAGCTAGGAAGGTTTTAGAATTTGTTTTTATATTAGCCTAGATTTTTCCATGATACCTATTTGTTTTTTAATTCATGTTCACACTACTAACACAGAGTTACCATTTCTAGGAGTTATGAGATGCCTCAACATCTAAAATTATTCTGTGATATTTTTTTGTATATGGAATAGATTTTATAGTTCCATTTCCAATATTATTGTTTTTTTATATATAATTATTGTTATTTATTATGTCATAAAATAGATATAGTCCAAGGAAACCAGGACATATAATTATCATGTTGTAGTGATTTCTTTCAGGGCATAGTTTTTTTGTAGGTTTGGAATACTGAATGTTATTTTTAGTGACCAAGGGTAACACTTTTACAATCATAATTTTACTTACCTCCTTCAAAAATATGTGGTGACACGAAAACATTATACCCTTAAAAACCTCAAAAAATGGTCTTGATGAAGTTTCAAATTTGGAGTTGAAGAAGATATTAGAGAAAATCATATAGCTAAATTGAAAGGATTTGAGAAACTCTTGGATGGTGTTCTTTATAATTATATGAAACCATACCAGAATCCTATTGGTGATTCATATCATGATACGTAAAGATGTAATTGTGTATTTTTTTTGGTCTGTGAAAACCACAAAATTCTCTCTAAAAAATAATGTCTATGAAAACATAGATTTTGGAAATCAGCTACTAGATCAAGGACTTGTGTTGGATAATACCTCTTTTGATCCCTCAACTGATGAGACTCGTATGCTGCGACTCACTCGACCTACTTCAGAACTGAACCTTTCTTGATACCTGATGCATCATAGTAAACAGTGTAGCTTCTATATGGATCTGGTATAATTAGGATCAACAATGAATTCAATCTTCCCTTTAACTCCTAAAATTCAACATCACAAGCTTCTGACCATAACAATTTCACACCCTTCTTATTCATGCCTATATGTGGTGTCACTAGATGTGATAGACCAGGGATGAAGAATATGTAAAACCTGTTTATCCCCAGGAAACTCCATATCTCAAAGATATTTTTAGGATGCTCCCAAGAATTTATAGCTCTCATCATATTTGGGTCTACTGATACTCCTGAATCCAAATTGATATGACCCAAGAACTGAACTTTTTCAATCCAAAAGTTGAATTTGGTCATATTTTCATAAATATGATGCTCTCTTAGTGTATTCTTCATGATCTCAATATGTTGGGAATGGTCATGTCAAGAATGATTAATACACTAATATTTCATCAACATAGACTACCATGAATTAATCCAGGTATGGTTAAAAAACCTAATTCATCAAATACATCAAAATATTAGGTGTTTTTTAGACCAAACTACCTTATAATTTATTAATAGATTAAACCTTCTATGTAATTATGTATGAGGTATGTCTGAAGACCTGACATGATCCTAATGATATAACAACCTCAAAAAATTCATTGAAAACTCCCTCTCTCCTCTAAGATGATATGAGATTTATTATATTCATGGTATTGGATATGTGTTCCTTATTATGAGCTGGTTAAACCATTGGTAATCCACCTAGATTCTAAGAGTACCATCCGCATTCTTCGAATAATGGACCAGTGAACCCCATGGAGAAGTGTTGGTGTGTATATAACATTTTTTCTACATGTTCCTCCAACTTCTTCTTGATCTTAAAAATCACTTTATGTTCCATTCTATAAGAAATAATGGACACTAGTTCCTCTCTTGTAATAAGCCCAACGGTGAATTAAACCTCTCTCATTACAGGTAGCCCATAAAATTCATCAGGGAATACATCCAGAAAATGATCCACCACAGGAGGGAAAATAGAAAGTTGTAAATCTTGATCATCCAAGAAGAGACTAGAAATCTTGGATATCACTCTTCCCAACCCCTGATGCTCATGTCCTAATCAAGACGCATGGACATACCATTCTTCCTTTTTGATATGACTACAACCCTATGGTGATGTAAATGTCACCCTCTATTAATAAAAATCAAAATGGTATTGAAAGGGAACTAATTGTTCCATATTCCAAATTATATAAAACCCTATAATCTCAAGTATGAAAATATTCCATACATAGAGATGTCCACCTATCTCAAGTGGAAAACCCTTAAATTAGCGAACACTCTCTGATCGAACCCCAAAGGGGTGTTGAGTAGCATGAAGCCATATATGAATTCTATCTAGATGCCTAGACTCTCCACTATTTCCTTAGATATAAAATAGTATGATGCACCTATTTCAAATAATTTAGACACTAAAATAGAGACTACTATAATAATACTTAGAAGAGTAGAATTTTCGGTTCTCTACTCCTCTGATATAGGTTTCACTACACATAACTTTCTCAAACCGCTGTCCTAAGTCACAACCTGACTACCCTGAGCAGGCCCACTCTACTGGTACTACAAGTCCACAGTCTAATTCCCTCTACCACAACCACCTCCTCATCCTAAGAAGCTAGTGGAATTCCATATTCTTACCAATAAATATATTACTAGACTTTCTTATGAATGTTGGGTAGGTGTAGACTCTATCTATGTCTCTCTCTATCTCTAGGAACACATTGAAAATTTAGGTATAACCACTAGATATTCCCCATCCTACCACTATCTTTTCACTCCCCTGGATCTTACATACTCTAATGTTTTGTGTGTCCCTACTTCCCTCACTAGTAAAATATATGGTAGTTATTAGTACGAGTTTTTTTACTACTTCTAACCCTATGAGAAGCCTCAAAATTCCACTTCCTTCCACTATAAGAACCACCACTATGTCTGGGTTCTGAAGAACCCTAGTTCCCACCATCAGCTTCCCTTAAATTCCTCTAAGTAATGTGGGCCTGGTTGATTATCTCCAAATTAGTGGTCAATTGGAAGGTTTCAACCTGTTGCTTGATGTAATAAATCATAGCATCCTCAAATAATCTCACATTTAGGGTAGATATAGAATCTTTTTATATACTCTACATCATATGAATAAAACCATATCGAAAATGGTTTTCTGTTCCCATATTAGGAATAGAAGGTGGTTCCATAGGTGGAAGTATAGGAGGTACCACTGGTGGCTCAAGACCCGCTATATTTTAAGCATGGTCTCCACCGCCCTCCTGACGTATGACTCAAGGATTTAATGGTGTCATGACTTGAAAATTCCAAAGACATACCTCATAAAAGAATTTATCAGTTGAAAATTTTTCATTTTGATAAAATTATATAAACTAAATCTTCCAATATAAAAGTCACACCTCTCTTCCTACTCTAAAATATATGTCTATGAGTTAATGAAAACCATAACAGACATTAAGAATGTAAGATACACCCCCAAATACCCACTACTATGAATGAGTTTTGGTATAGGTCTCATATAAAATGGAAAAGGTTCTAATATATAGAGTGTTAATTTCAAGGTATAGTGGGGAAAATCCTTTACTTTTCAATTGGTATCTTATTTAGTAGTAAACATTCAATTTAAAAGTTTAAATTTGATTGAGTTCATTCACTTTTATATAAATATGTTAATATTTATCATGGTCCATTTTGTTTTGTCACCATTTCCCATTTATAAAAGTTATACTCATTTTAAATTACAATTGGACTGTTATTTAACCACAACTGGACCATTACATCTAGTATCAAGATGCAATAGGTCATATAAAATAATTTTATTACTTGAATCACCTCAATGATTTATAGAAATGACTTCTCTATAAATCACCTTTTGAATTCAAGTAATCCAATCTAATAACATTGTTCTAGTCCGTGGAACACATAGGTTCATAACCCACAACATGGTATAATTGGCCAATTGAGGTGTAATAACTAATTTATGCGGGAAAACACAATTTACATTGATTTAGGCACTTTAATTAATCCAATTATATTATCCTTGAAAATTATGTCACCACATTTCTATATATAAGAATCAAGTAACTAACTATATAGAGTAGGAAAATTCACATAGAAGGTATATGTGGCATGGAAAAATGCATGGAATATAAGTACTAAGGTTCCTATTATGCTGCACGATATGATAACTCCCTAATAAGTGGCATGGAAAAATTCATGGAATATAATACTTATGGTTCCTATTATGATTCATGATATGATAACTCCCTGACTTGGGAGAACTAAGAAAAAAGTAAATCCATATAGTAATATTTTCAATATTAATCACACCACATAACATGTGCATTACCCAATGGTGAAATCATATCAAAGGTAATAGGTGTAATCCAATGACAGCAATAACCCATCCTTGGTAAAAAAAATCCCATGTATGTGGGTTAGATTGTACTAGGCATAGTCTCATTAACAAATTCCATTACATCCATGTCTCCAATCTAATACCCAAATAATAAGACAAAAGGAACATCATCCTTTAATACCACCTTTTAACATCCCACCCCATAATCTGACATAACAGTGCCCCAAGACAGGGGTTTACAAGGCCTCAAGTGCACCTCCTCAAATGTTAGAGGCTATTGAATAGAATTTAGGGTCCAAGGTGGAATAATGGGGATACTATATTCTCAGGTCAGGGTGGCCCAACAATAATAATAGATAAATATAAAATTGTATAAGAATAATAAAACATATATAAATGTGAAGAAAATGAAATATTCAACTACAAAATCATAAATAACGAAGAAAATATAATAACAATCCAAATACATAGGCTGGTTCATATATAAGATGATGTCTTGGAATTCTGATACAAAAGAAAGTGAAAACATGGGGTATAGAGTATAAGAATATAAAATATGCTATACAAAAATAAAAAGGACCAAAAGATAGATCCACTAGTATCACAAGCATACGCTTGGTCCCCTTCTATTGGGCACCAAGTTATAAGATAAATAAATAAAGAATCTGAGACAAGGAATTTTCCATTGTCTATACTTTCAATCATGAAGTCTAATTGGGTACCAAAGGTGGCCTGAGTAGGGTATGAGATAAACTCAGTATGCCACCACCAATGGTTTCTAGAATAATCTATCCAGTATATGTAGAATAGTAGTGTGCAGGTATAATAGAAAATAAACAATGATGGAAAATAAATATCATCCAGGCCAAGTTCTTGTGGGACACCTGGATGGTTATACCTGATTGGAATTGGCTAGTTTATGTCTAATTAGTAACCATGTGTATCAATATATATATATATATATAATTAATTAATTAATCCTATATAATATGTTTACATGTATATGAAATATATACTTAAGGATGTATGTAGGAATATACATTGATACTAGGGGATGGCTAGACCCAGGGAATAACCCAGGCATCCATAAATAGTCTAATGAGCTATATGATCCATCATAGTGTACAATCATAGAGTCTCATATGAATGTCAGGAATCTTTCCCATCACTTCAGATGGTGGGTGAGTAATCATTCCCAACACCCAAAGAAAAGGAATGTGGAACATCATGCCCATTTACCAAATAAAGGTATAATGGTGTGAGATGTCATTCTGATCACCCAATGTAAGGGAACATGAATCATCATGCTCAAAAGTCTCGTAACTATTATTCAAAAACTAATAACCATGGTAAAATAATAATAATAATAGCAATGAAGATTTATATCTAAAAACTTTATAACCATTTGGCACAAATAACCAAGGGTGCTCAATTCCTAAAATGAAAATTTATAAATATATAACTTGTGGTGTGGCCTTTCGACCCACATTCATTTAATTAGATCAGCCTAATTTATTATCAAATGAATTCAATAAAAATTCCAGGTCAATAAAAACACTTATAATGTGATTTGGTTAACTAAACAATTATATAAAAGAGGGAATTTAATTTGTCCCACCCAAATGGGTGAAAATAAATATGGTCGGAATCCTTTAATCAATTAATATGGTCTATTGGAATTTTTATACATTGAATAATTTATTAAAACTGGTTTAACACATTTAGGTAAACATGTAGGAAACTTTTATGTGCGGCACTATGGTGAAAAACTTTGAAAACACATAAAAGTGCGGGAAATATTTTTAGATCACCTAACTTAGGCTCATAGACAACCACATGTCCGGTATCATCCTTTGATTCAAATAAGGTCAGAAAAAAATGAGCTGACCAACACCATTAAAATAGGGAATATGATCTCATGCCAAAATATCACAAGATATGGGAAGATAAAATATTATTAAAAGTAATAGTATTATAAGACTTATCGTTGTAGATCTAATGCTTCTAACTTTAATGAAGTCAGATTATGTATGTAGGAGCTACCAAGATCTGTAGGATAAATTAAGGGGAAGCTCATGGGAGGTAAAAATATGAGTTTTTTCAAGAGGAAGAAAGGATATAATAGAAATATGTTTAACAAAATTTTTAGGGGAAAACATAAATTTAACTAAGCCTCACTGTTTGGTTGCACGGTTGGACAAATTGTGAACCAACTATACTACCTCCACAATCTAAGACCCCCCCCCCCCCCCGCATGGGCTACACAAATGGTTTTTGAATTGTTTTCATCCCATGTGAAATGGATTATCCATTTGTTTGAGAAAATTTTCACGGTCATGAAATCCAGATCGCATGATTATAGACAAACCATGAAGCCTCTCTTGTTCATTGTGTACCTCACACGGTTGTGTCATACGGTTAGTAATAACCATAAAACCCACTCTGTTTGACCAATTTATATAAATCTGGGCTCTGAAAAATCCTTATACACTCTTTAAACCTTCCCTATGACATATGTTTCATTTACCAACAGTAAACAAAAAATTTTAAAAAAACAAGTCATACCTTTGTGAGAATTCTGGTTATTATAAAATTTCTTCTCCAATTAATTGGTGAATATAGATATATCATGAGATAATCAAGATTGAAATGGTGAGTGAAATCATTTCACTAAGGGGCTCTATCTACTGTGATAGTTTTGGGAGTGAACCTTGACTAAGTTTATGATGGTTTGTGGAGTGAACCCAATACACTATGATATTCTTGGGAGTAAACCTTTATTAATTATGTAATGGTTTTTGAAGAGAACCTAATCCAATATAATAGTATTGAAATGTAGAAATTAAAATTAATGAAATTATTTTCTATTATTATGTTTATTCCACAAACTTATGTCTTATTCCAATGTTATTCTCTCATGGACCATGTTCTTTGATTCCTTTATGATTCACGACTTATAACCTACCATGATTTATACCATGACTCAAGATTATGATCTATGATATGAAGGGTATGGTTTTCTAATGGATTTTCATATTATCATACCCTTATACTCAATTTATGTTTAATTTATCATTGATATCTCCCTTGTTTACCATTATTATGCATCTCAACTCACCCATTATTATGTTTCCTTTCCCTGAGTTATGAGGAATGGTTTTAGGTTGGATATGTTAAACAATATTAATATATGGGAAGATATATATTAGATATTTTGATGATATTTCATAAAATAATAAGATTATGTATCTAGTCTTCAAAGACACTAAACCATTAAATTCTGGCACAGGCCATAATTTTATGTAATGAATATCTAATAAGAAAAATTATTTATATATGAAATTTATGGGTCATTATAATTGGTATCAAAAAATTATTTAGTTAATCATTGGAAATTAGGATAATAAAAATGTCATAAAGACCCTTGGGATAAGTCTATGTATAGGATAACAACCTAATGTTTTGGTAAGGAATATATTATGTGGTCTTTCTATCAATACATTCTTATCAGGATAGTATAAGTAGATTTGGTTTTAGACTATATTCATCTAGTGTTAATAACCCTAAAATGAGTTAGTTGAGAATGTATCGAGCATCATTCTTGTGCATAGTGAGTGTGGCCTTACTAAGAATTTGGTTTGACACTCTCATTGGATATTATTTGGTTAATTATGATTCTTTTATGAACCATTATAAAGGATTTGAAGATATGATAACCAAGAATGGTCAAGGTTATACCTAAGGTTTAATAGATTCAAAATATGGTCACATAATCTAAATATCCTATGAATTATTTTTCATGATTATATTATTTCTCACTATGAATATTGTTTATCACTCTACACTTTAAATTTTTAGTTAACAGATAAAACCATGAGGATTCTTGCTAATGACGAATGTGATGGGAAATGGAATGATTGTACTCATGATCAACTAAATGAAATGTGAGCTATAATGTTCAAACTTTTCATTATTCCTAATCATATACCTCATTATAGAAGTAAAAATATCTATATGGGTGAGTATAACAATACATTAAATAATATAAAGATGTAGTTTCATCAAGAACATAGAGGAAAGAAAATTTATCTTTCTACATGTCAGGAATATGGGAAGATACACTCAATGGAATGACTTAAAAGAATAGGAACTTGTTTTTTATGAGGGATTGAAGTCCATGGAGCATTTAATTTTGAAGGAAAAAAATATTTTGATGGTGGTAATTTAATTTCATCCTAAGGTACCATTTATAGTTTAATGTCTTATGTGTGAGGAACATGGGAATTATCCAATTCAATTCCCTAATCCAAGGGTGAACTCTAACACCAAGGAATGGCATATCTTATGCCCATAATTGGATTTAAATTATTTAGGTGTTTATTAATAGCATTTTGAGAATAATTTAAAAGTGTTATATAAATTATATTATGGTTAAGGGAATCATGAAACATCTAAGGATTGTTTAAAGTTAGATTTTATTTAAGTATTTGAAAAATTATATTGAAAGATACTGATAACCATGGAAAGTGATTTAGTGGTAAGGTTTTAATGTTTAGTTAGGATAAATATATAATTAACATTGATGAAGTAAATGGGATAGTGATTGTGGTTCAAAAATTATTTAGTGATTTTATGAAAAAATGATTTAGGCCATCTTTGATATAGTTTATTGTATTTTTTTACTTATGAAATATATTCAATATTCTATTATTTTATTTTTATGAATAAGTATTGTGTTGATTTTTGGAACCATATATGTCTTCATGTGAGGTTAAATTAATATTTATAGATACAATCATGGTTTTATAAGTTTAAGTATGATTATAATTTTAAATTTATATATTGTAATGACCCATACTTCTCATAAATATATATTAAATATTAATAAATGAATATTCATTACATAATAAAATGATTTGTGCTAGTTTTATATATTTCTACTACCTTTTGAAACACAGAAACATAAAATAATGTATCATAGGTGAACTGTATCATCTTCCACGAAGTTCTTCATAACTGTAACCCTTCCTATATATATCATTTATAATACCTTTCTTCATACCCTGGGAATAAGAAACATAATAAAAGGTGAACTCAAATACTCACTAAGGGTAAATAAGGGAGATATAAACATTACATCAGCATAATGGTATGGAAATGATAGAATAACATTTTCAATTCATACCCTTCATATCATAGAATCATAAAAATGAGTCATGTAATAAATCTTGGTAGTTCATAAGACATGAATAATAATAGAAAAAAATAACATAAGCCATGATAGCATAACCTTCACAGAAAACATAGATTTTTGGCATAAACATAAGCATGAAAAAACATTTCTTTAGTAGTCAAGGATAATTTAAAAAACTATTATATTATAATGGGTTCAATCTTCAAACCACCAAAGTATTCAAAGTTCACTCCCAAGGCTATCATAGTGGACAAAGTCTTTTACTGAACTAGGTTTACTCTCTAATCCAATCATGTTTATATTAAGAGATATAAATCATTACCCAATGAATTGTAGGGAGATATATATGTACCACATATCACATAATCCATAAATTTGTGTTCCTAAATATCATAAAAATATTAACCATATCATAACCCATTAAAATAAATGGGTTTCTTAAACATTTCATCATAGAATACCATGTGGAAAAGAAACGAGAAAAATAAGCATTTCATTATTTCATCATACATAACCAATGGAAAATGAAGGAATTTTATAAAAATTATATCATCAAAAACATAAATCATCTAGATAAAGAATAATAAATGTATCATTGGATCATATAATGGGTAAATCTTAATTAATATCAGAGGATGTTATCTTAGATGGGAAATTATTTTGAAAGGTAACTAGGATCATTTATTGAAAAAAAATATCCCTTTAAAATTGAATTCACTTAATTAAATTATAAAACCTTACAAAAAAATTAATAAAACATTTTATTTTAAAATAACCTTTAAAAAATTTAATTTAAGATTTAAATCATTAAGTGTTCATGATGGTGGGAAATTTCATTCATGTCTTACACATTAAAATGAATATCCCTTTCACATTTTTGGTAAAATCCCAAGGGGTCATGTTTCAAAAAAAATATTCTATTTAAAAAAATTAATAATTAAAATATGGTTAAAAATGTATTTAAACATTAATTTTATAATATTAAAAACTTTATTTAAAAATATTTTTCTAAACATGGGCGTGGAAGAAAATTTATTTTCATCCAAAGATAGAAATAAAATATGTTTTCCTTAAAAATGTTATTTTGATATATTGAGTATATATAGATATTAGAATTAAATGAAACATATAATTTTAAAAAATAAATATAGGATAATAAAATTAATTAATTTCTTTTAGATTTATAATAATATTTTCTCATCAAAAGATTACTCTTAGATAATTCCCATAAACAATGGGATTATAACAAAAAACCAACACTACATTGTTAACTTTTTAATAATATGCCAAATTAAAAAGGAAAATTTTATGGATATTAATATCACATAATTACAAGATAAAAACTGTAAAATAAATTTATGTAAATTATATACACCACACAAATGAAACATGTGGTGAATATGTCATGTGTCACGCAGAAATAAAAGTGAGGTGAAAATCTCTTACATTAAGTCTCGACTTCATTTGTACAAGATACAAACTACTATATAATAAATATAGGTTTATTATGTACATATTAAATAATAATAAAAATATTTTTCACAATATATATGATTTACCTATATCCTTTTATTACCTATTTATTAACAATTCCTTGTTAAAATTGTGTTTCGGGTAATAACTACTTTGTTTTCCATGTATGTTTTGATATGGTATTTTGGTCCTTTTAATTTGATAATGGTTAAATAATATATAAAATTTTAACCATGATATAAATAAAATATTTATTCATTACATATTTATTTATATTAATCACTAAAATATATAGATAGAAAATTAATTACAACATTCATGGAGACGGTAAGTCGTGCATAAAAAGGGATGTTGTTTCCATTTTCTTGATGGAAGGAAGCTAAATAATATATAATATTTTAAGAGACATTTTTTATTTAATAAATATTAAATTTTATTAGTAAATTAATCGTTATTACCTTCTATGTAATGTGTAAGTGAAAAACTAATTGCATCGTTTCAAGAGGCAGTAGTCTGTTGTACACACGAGTGATGTTATCATATTCCCATAGAATGTAAAGTAATAAGGTCTATATGATTTTGTAATTACATAATTAAAATAATTTCATAAATAATATAAAAATGGTAAATAAATAATTAATTCCAATTATGGGATGATGTCATAGAAAATTAATTACATTAGTTCCTAAGGTGGTAGTTCCTCATACATATGATCGACAATTTCATTTCCCACTTGATGGAAAAAGAGATGTATTTAGGTAATTTAATTAACATAATAACATATAATTTTATTTTATATAATTATTTTATTTTATCATCATTATAAAATATTATTTTAAGTGTTTATAGGAAGAAATAAGATGAAAGTGAATATTTAAGGATTATACCTATTCTTAGGATAATCCTATTTGGTTTGCACCTAAAGCCTTAATATGACGGTTTTTTAATCATACTAATGAATCTATGATATGGGGATAGACGTAATAAATTTTTTTAGGTAGTTATTTTCTAAAAAATGTTTTTTGAATTTTTAATATGACAATAGGGTGGGTTTCCTTTTATAAGTGGGGGGAGACGACACACATTGAATTTTTTAAAAGAAAAAGATATTCCCATATATTAAACATTCCACTATGTTCCAAAATGGTACATTCTAGAAACTTTGACGATATAAGGTCTGAATATTCCCATAAAATTTCATTGTGAAAAAAATCTCAATTTACCCTTATCATTTTAGGTTAACCCCCCCCCCCCCACATCTCCTTGATAAACCATTTTTAACCTTAACTGTAGCGATTAATTATTTCTACTTTAAATATTTATTTTGAAAAAAACAATTAAGTGGAAATTATTATAAAATTTTAATTTTTATGATTAAAAATAATTATTTATATTTTTTTAATTCCAATTATATAATTGTAATTTTTTAATTTAAAATTAAACTTGCAGACGTGATGAAAAAGCAGTTTTTCAAAGAGAAAATTTTTATAAGTATAAAATGTTTTAATATAAAAATTCATAATGAATTTTTTTCCAATTACTTAAATTTGTTTAATAATATCATAATTAAACTTATTTTATTCTTAAAAATATTAAACAAGATGAAACTTTTTAAATTCATTAAATGAAAATTCTATTTTTAATTAAAATCAGTATTATTCACTATTCCTAGAAAAATTAATCTTTCCAAAAATTTATAAAAAAATTCACTCAAATATAATTTTGGAATTTAGATTTAAAAAATTAAACATATTTTTAAAAATTAAATTTAAAATATTTTAATAAACTAAATTTATTATTTTTTCAAAAAAAATCAATAAAATTAGTTTTTGAGAAAATAGTATTTTTGAAACATATAATGACTTTACTGAAAATTATGTAATTTTTTATCAATATGATTTCTTTAAAAAAATTATACTTAATTTTTCAAAAAAATTATACTTAATTTTTCAAAAAAATTATTTATATTCTTGTATCCAAGTTTAATATCTATGTTATAAATTTTATTTTTAAATAAAAATATTAATAGTATATTGCGGTTTGTTAAACCTCAGTGTTGCGTGTAACATGATCTATTTAAGTAATTAATTTCTTATAGAAAAACATTTTAAAAAATATCAGGGTGTTACATTCTACCTCTATTTACAATTAAATTTTCCCTCAAAATTCTACCACTTTTGTACAAATAATTGAGGATATTTATGCCTCATTGTATCCTTAAGTTCCCACATAGCTTACTTAAGACGGTGGATTCACCACAAAACACTGACCAGGAGAGTGATCCTATTTCATAGAACATTCTCTGTATGATCCATGATCTCCACCAATTTTTCCTCATAATAAATATCAAGCTCTATTAGTATCACCTCTGATTTCAGTATATGTGATGGATCATCTATGTACTTCCTTATGAGAGATACATAGAACACATTGTGAACCTAAGAGAGGTTCGGTTGAAGCATCAAGTGATAAGATGGTATCCATATAGGATAAAAAATTTAAAATATCCAAATATACCTAAGGCATTGGTTACCCTTATTTATAAATATCATTACCTTCTTCTATGGAAAAATTCTTAGAGACAACTTATCACCAACTTCAAAATCAAGATCAGACCGATGATTTTTAGAATAACATTTTTGTTGAATTTGTGCTAACCTTATGTTTTTTTGAATGGATATAAAATTATTTGTTTATTTATCCACTATAATAGGAACCAAAAGTTTTATTTCTCTAAATTAATCTCCTTACGTTGGATTTTTAAACTTCTTTTCATAGAGGGCTTTATAAGGATCCATCTGAATTCTTTAGTAAAAGTTATTGTTGTAAGAAAACTCAACTAGAGGAATCCATTGATCCCAAAAACCATTTAAATCCATTTAAAAGGACATAAAAATATCCTCTAGGGTTTTAATTTTTCTCTCATAATTACCATATATCTAAGTATGATACACATTGTCAAAAATTATCTTTTTATCAAAGGCATGTTGGAGACTTCACCGAAACTTCTAGGTAAACTTCATATCCCAGTCAAATAACTTTAAATATGGTACTCCATTCAAACTTACCATTTATATAATGTATATTTTTGAAATATAATCAATAGATAAATATTCTTTGATAGTGATGAATTTTGATAACTTTTTAAGGTAATCGAATAAAAACCATAGAGCATTGTTCCAATTAGATATTTTGGGGAGTCTGATGACCAATTATATAGTCACGTTTTCCCATTCCCATTCTGGTGTGGGTAGTGGTTGTAACATCTACTTCGGATTTGGTCTCTTTGTATTAGCTTATTGAAATTCCAAGAACCAATATAAAAACATTTCTAAATCTAAATACATGTCTTCCTATCATAAATAATCCTTCAAACCTTTATACATATTCATACTTCCAAGATGAATAGTCAATGACAAACTATTAGCCTATTCTAATATCTCCTTCTTAAAAAATGGTACTGAGGGTACAAAAATACAGTTTATGAACCTTATTACTCCATAAAATCAAGATTAAAATCAATAACATCTCTAATATTCTTCATTAGCTCAATATCATCCTTTTTTACCACTTTAATCTTCACTTATATAGATGGTTGAACACTCATTTGAGAAAGATAATATTTCTCCCCTTGCTTCAAGATTTTCAAATCCACTTCTAAAAAACTAGAAATATTGGTTCTTTTGTAATCCTCATCATCTACAATCTAGCATGATCCTTTCAACACAAAGCATTTTCCACCTTGTTCATTTTTTCAGGGTGTAATATATTGGTTAGTTATAATCTTTAATTGTCTCTAAACATCTTCTCTAGGGAATGTTCAACTCCTTATATTTGAATATATACATTAAACTTTTGGCATCTATACATCAAAATTTTCCCGGTACTGATGATTCATCTATATCTTTAATGAAAAAACAATCCTATCTAACTCATGAAGAATAAGCTATAACCATTTCACTCTACATGATAATTCCTCCTAATCCCTTCTTGATGTGTAACTATAGATTACAAACTCTACACCAATGTAGGGTAATATAAGAATTGGTTCACTGACAAATATTCTCTTCAATTCCTTGAAATTTTCCATGCATTCTTTAATCCCAAGGAACATTGATCTATTCGGAGTTAAATTGGTGATTATATTAGATATTCAAAAGAAATTATCCATAAAAGATCGATTATATCTATCTGAACCAAGAAAAATTTGGATATCAATAACTTTGGTTGGTCTAGGACAATATTCAATAGTCTCCATATTTTATGGATCCACTAATATTCATTTTCTTGATATTATATGACACAAAAATGAAACCTTTTGTTTCTAAAATTCACCCTTTGTAAATTTTTCATATATTTTATCCTTACTTAGGGTCTTCAGTACAATTCTCAAATGATCTTCATTCTTTTCCTTTCTATTTTAATGTATAATATTTTAATCAACAAAGACTTCCCTAAATAGATTAAGGTAATATATGGGGGATCTATTCATTAAATCAATTAATATAGCATGGGATTTTGTAAGACCCAATCGAATCATTATATATTCATAGTTTCCATATCTTTTATGGAATATTGTTTTGGGTATATCCATTATCTTGACTCTCAATTGATAATATCCTAAATAAAGGTCAATCTTGGAAAGGTATTGAACTCTATGAAGTTGATCAAATAAGTAATCAATATATTGTAGATGATACTTTTTATTCATTTTGGTATTGTTCATTTCATGATAATCAATTTCCTGATGCATCAATCCATCTTTATTTTTAATAAATAGAATAGGTGAACCCTAATGTGACACACATGGATAAATGAATCCCTATTCAGGATTCTACTATAATTTCTTCCTCTATTACTAAAACTCAATTGGATCTATTCTATAAGGACTCTTTGAAATATATGTAGCACCATGTATGAGTTCTACTCAAAACTCAACTTCAAGTTTTGCAGGAAGCCTAGAAAACTCTTTCAAAAAGACATCAACAAAATCCCACAAAAGAGGTATATCATTAATGTTGAGCTTCTCCCTATTCATTTGAGATAAAAAAATGTATTTTGAATTTGAATCAATACCCACAAAATGGATTTGATCTCCATTATAAGTTCATATCTATCATTACACTGATATATGATCATAGGTTGGTTTATAATATTAAATGAAACTTTACTTCTTTGGAAATTCATGTTTTATTTATGTACAGGAATCCAATCCAATCCTAAGATAACATAAAATTCAACCAAAAGGATAATAACGTGGTTGGTAGGCAGAAATTTAAGGCAAAAATCAACTAGATAAGAATCATAGACTTGAGATGTGTTGATTGTACCATTAATAAGTTATTTAGTTAATTTAATTACTCTACCAAATTGAGCATGAAGGAAATATCATCTTCCGGTTTCCACGTTTTTTAGTGTTTATTTTGAATTATATATTTATTTTTTTACCAAAACATATAAATTTATGGGTAACTCCAATCTTCATTTCTACCTAGATATTACAAAGAACGATTTATTCATATTTACTAAAGTACCTTATGGAAAATTTCCATTGGAGACTTGGTTTTAAGAAAATAAATAATTGATGAACCTTAATTTTAGGTTGCATGATAATACCTGAAGCATACATCATTAGTCTTGTAAAATTTTCCTCATAGGTACCAATAGATTCTTCATCCTTATGATTTGAATCAATAAATTCCTTCTTTATTTTCATGAAAATAATATAAGGAAAGTACTTATTGAAAAATAAGTTCTTAAGCTCATCCCATTTCATGGGATTAATTTCATCTTGTTGACTCATTTTCTTGTTAAGAGTCCACCATTGATATGTTTCTCCTTCCAAATGATAGACATCTAAAATAAATTTTTGCATACTCTAAATGTTTAAGAATATAAGATATGTTTTTACTGGTAATAATATATTTCTGAAAAACTAATATATCATAATAACTACTAAAAGAATGTGTGAATTACCTTATTAAGTACTCAATAGAACATTGTTTCCTATTTTACTCATTTGTATGTTTAGTATGATTTGTAGTTTGAGAAAGTTGTGAGAGAATAGAAATAATATTTTTCATTCAAGATCCTATAAAATTTGGTTTCTTGGGTACAATCATTTCATTATCAATCGCACTCAACATTAACATGGATCCTTTGGGTTCTATCCATTTACTAAAACCAAAAGAGAATAGTGTAAGAAATAATAATCAAACTGGGAAACAACATAATCATTAAAAGGTAGTTAAAAGATGTCTAAATCAAAAACCTTATTTTAAAAATATGATGCATTAAGACTAGCTTAGTATATTCTGGGTCATTATTCAAACCCATCAAGATGGTTCAAAAATATTTTGTGCATTTACAAAACATATCCCTCGTGGGTGTCGAAACAAGTGTGCAGGAAGACCCATTTTCATAAATTAGGTTATGATCGACTCTAGCTCAATGTTCTCTTTATGAATTTATTACCCCTAGGTACAACTATACCAGAGCCATGTCCACATGTAGTATCTATACATGGGATTTAATTTCTCGAAAACAACTTACTCTATCCTTCACCAAAATTCCTTGATATTTACCTATACTTAAACTTATCCATATGTTCCTCGCTAATGATTTCTCATCCTAGTTTCTAAAGGTTTAACAAAAAAATTACTCTGATACCAACTATAACAACCCAAACTTATGATATATATATATATATAATATACTAACATATGAATATCTATTATATAATATAACGATCTAGTCAGAATAGTATAGGCCTAATGTCATTGAAAACATGGTTACATAAACAACTGGTTCATATGTGAACAGATCATCTCCCACTAAGTTATTTATAATTATAACCCTTCTTAGAAATATCATAAATAATTCCTTTCTTCATAACCTGGGAAAATAAATATATGAAATGGTGATATTAGATTCTCAGAAACTGTAAACAAGTGAGGTATCAACATAAAATGATCATAAGGGTGTGACCACAAGATAATAAAATTTTATAAACATACCCTACATATCATTAAATCTAAAACATGAGTTGTGGAATAAATATTTGATGTTCATAATACATTAATAATAATTTAATCAAACAACGTGACAATATGAGCATAACCTTGGCATAAGACATAGATTCATGGAATTCAGATTAGCGTAGAAAATCATTTCCCTAGTAGTCAAGGATAATTTCTAAAAATTTCATAATGGAATGGGCTCAACACTAAAATCATTATAGTAGTAGGGGTTCCCTCCCAATACTATCATAGGGTAAAATATCCCATACTAGACTGGGTTCACTCCCCATTCTAGTGTTTTTTATCTCATCATATATTAATATTTACCCATTGAATCGAAGGGAAATATAGGTTCCTCCCATAACATAATCCATAAATTTGTGTGTCATAAAATATTAAAACATTCAGCATATAAACCCTAATTAAAATAAATGGTTTTAATAAACATTTCATAATTTCATATCCTATAGAAAAGAAATAGTTTCAATATACATTTGATCATTTCATCATAATATAACTTTTAGAAAAGAAACAGATTTCTTAGAAATTCCATCAGCATAAAAAATAAACCATCTATAAAAAGATAATAATGGTATTATTGGATCATATCCCCAATAAATCTTAAGTAACATAAAAGTATGTTATCTTATATAGAAAATGATTTTAAAATATTACTTAGAATATTTAATGAGGAAAATATCATTTTTAATTTGAATTAACTTCTTTAAAATATAAAATATTATCAAATATTAAAAGAAAATTTTAATTTGAAAATAACTTTTAAGACATGTAAAGTTATAATTAAATAATTTACTAGACATTAAGGAGTGAAATATTGTTCATGTCATACACATTAAAACAAATATTCCTTTCAAATTTTTAATAAATCTTTAAATGGAATATTTTGGAAAATAGGAAGATTGTTTTTTAAAAATTAAAACTTTGTTAAAATGACTTTAAAAAATTATTTTATAGTATTAAAAACATTATTTAATACATTTTTAGAAAACTTGTACATGGAAGAAAAGGAATTTTTGACCGAAGAAAGAAATGAAGTCGATTTTCCTTTAAAATGTTATTTTGATATATTGAGTTCATAAAGAAAATAAAATGAAATGAAAACATATAATTTCACAAAATAACCACAGTATAATAAAATAAATGATCTTTTTTAAGGATATATCATAATATTTCATCATTAGAAACTTACTCTTAAACAATCCTGATAAATAATGGGATTGTAACATAAAGCCTTTACCACATTGGTATATTTTGAATAAGAATCCCCATGAAATAAATAATAAAATATAGATATTTATATTAAATAATTATTTTATAATAATAATAAAATACATTCATGTGAATTATATACACTACATGAAAGAAACATGTCGTGAATATGGCATGTGTCCCACAAAAATAAAAGTGAGATGAAAATCCATTACTTGAAGTTTTTAATTCCTTAGAACACATTAGATTCAACATTCTGATAAATTTTTTGTTTATTATAAATATATTAAAAACCCATTATCATATTTTTTTATACCAAATATTATTTACCTACAACCTTTTATTATCTTTCTATTAACAATTACCTTTTAAAATCGCATTTTGGGTAATAATGGCTTCGCTTTTCATGAATTCTTTGATTTGTTAATTTCATTAATTTTACATAGATCATGGTTCTATAATGTCTAAAATTTTATCCATAATATAATATAATTTATATTCATTATATATGTATTTATTGTAATCCATAAAATTTATAGATAGAAAATAAATTACATCATTCATAGAGACAGTAGGTTGTATGTACACATGGATAATGTTTCCATTTTAGATATAGAATGAATAGAAGGAAGGTAAATAATATATAAACATTATAGATTCATTTTAATTTCATATATATCACATAATTTAATTAAATTTATCCTTATTACCTTTTATGTAAATTGTAAGTGAAAATGAATCACATCACTTCATGTGGCAGCAGTCTGCCATACACACAAGTGTTGTTATCATATTATCGAAAAATGGAAACTAAGAATATATATGTCGTATTATAATTAAATAATTATAATTATGGAATAAATATCATATTCATGTGTTAATTCTATAATTATATATAGTTGTGAGATTTAGTGGTGGAAAATGAATTAATTCGATTCGTGAGGTGGTAGTCTATCGTACACACTATCGACAATTTCATTTCGAACTTGATGGAGGAGTAGATAGATTTATGTAATTACATTAACATGATAATATATCAGTATATTTTACAAAATTATGTTATTATATAAACATGGGTAAATAATATTTTTTTGGTTTATATTTATAAACAAAACAAAATACATAATTAAGAACTATCCCTATTCTTCAAAGAACTCCTATATGATTACACTTAAAACCTACTTAGGATAGTTTTCTAACAAAAATAAGGCATATAGGTTGTGAGTAGTAAATTATAAAATTTATTTTTTAAGTTATTTATATAATAAAAGGGTAAGGGGAAGTGTGAATAGGAGAGGGGATGGGATTCCCCTTTATAAGTGGGGGAGAGGACACACTTGGAATTTTCAAAAAGAAAAAGGTGAAACCATGTATTAAAAATTAAAAAAGGATCCAAAATGGTTAATTATTTAACATTACATCATAGAAGTTATTTATATATTCATTAAATGGTATTTGGACAATTTTGTAGGTTATTTTACTCCTTTCCTTTTTAACTTAGGCCCCGGTACACTAGTTTTAACCTTAATAATGAAAATTAATTTTTGAATTATATTATTATTCAATTTTAAAAAATTACCATGTTATATAATATTAATTACCATAATTCAAAATATGGAATTTTTTAAAAAAAAATCTACTCACATAACAGAAAAAGATTTTATTTAAAATTATGCCCCCTGATGTGATGAAAAAGTGGTTTTCCAGAGTGATCATTTTCATAAGTGTAGAAAGTATAAATATCAAATTCAACATGAATTTGGTTATAATGAACTAAATTGGTTTAATAATAACATAATTAAACAAATTTTACATTTAAAACATTTATAAACAAAATGTAACTTTTTATATTCTTCTAATAAAATGGATGTTTTTAATAAAAATCATGGTTGTCCCCTATTAACCAAAAAATTAATCTTCTTAGAAAAATATCAAAAATTAATTGAAAGTTAATTTTTAAATATATATCTAAAAACTAAGCTTATTTTTTGAAATTAATTTTCTTAATGTTTAAAAAATTGATTTTATTATTTTTTCACAAAAACTAATAAAAACATTTTTTGAGAAAATAGAATTTTCTAAACTATATAATTTTTTTACTATAAATTAATTACTTTTTGTCAATATGATTTATTTATATAAAATAATTATACTTAATTTTTAAAATTTCACTATTATTATTCATTCCACTATGTTTTATAGCTAATTTATAATGGTCATGTTTAAATCAAATTTTTAATATTATATAGTGGTTCATTAAAACACGGTATTGCATATAATTCATGTTATCTAACAAAAAAAATTATTTTGATAAAAAAATTATAAAATATTGGTGTGTTTTTTATAAACCCCATTTTAGGTTTATGTGAGAGAGTTTTGAGGTGATTTGAAAATTTTATTGGGTTTAGGAAGAATACTCTATTGAGGTTTATATATCCCTTTGGGTCAATGTATGATTTGATGTTAACTTAATTGTGGTTTATTGGATAGTAGGACATAGTTAATCTTAATGATTTAAAATTAATTAATTAACAAGGTGATATTTTAGAGATATTTATAGTCAAGATAAATAATACCTTTCACATTATCATCAAAATATGATTCATGATAGTTTCGTAAAGTTCAGTACATTATAAGATTATATAGTCACTTATCATGATGATTAATAATATTTTGGGAGATGTTTCATTGGGTTGAGGTATATGTAACCTTTATTATTAATAGGTGGTTTATCTTGAAAGATTGTTTTTGTAAGAATGTAATTAAATTTTTAATATGTAAGTTTAAAGGTATGAAATCACCTTTGTAGTTAAAACACTATCTAATGTTGAGGATATTGAGGTAAATTGGGATGTGGGTTATTTATTTATAGAATCATATAAGTTTATCATTTGCTGTTATTATTTAAATTTTAGAGTAAAATGAACTGTTTCTTCACATGAAGGTTTATATAATTTGGATATTATTATCCATAAATTCTGACCATTTTAATTTTTTATAATTTTTAAAGATAGGAGGATTATTATGTTATTCATTTGTGGATTATTTGATTTGTCAATAGTTGATTTTAGTTCTTCAAACAATAAAAAATCATCATGAATACACATTATTTAGAGAAAAAATGATATTTTGAGGTAAATTGATTAAATGATAAAATTTTACTTATAAATTAAGTATATTTCCTTAGCTTCCAAGTCGAGATAGTATAATAATTCCTCTACTCTAGAAAATGGATATTTAAACAAAAACTTATCCTATTATGATCATTTCTAATGAATCAATGGACTTTTTCAAATCTCTTTGATTTATTGTTTTCTGGTCATTAAATATTTTGGGATTATTCACTTTCTTTCTATCAATGTTCTATGTCACTCTATATAATTATTTAGACATTAATGTTTCCACTATGTCCATATTTTCACTTCCCATTAATTTTTTCCTAAATGGTAACCTAGTTACTTTTTAATCCATATGACTTTTGAATTTACCTTTCCATATTTTCAGGAAAATTTTTTAACTTTTTTATGATGTGTGTTTTAAAAAAATAAATTTATAAATATAAAATCCTTTATTAATGAGAATAATTTCAAATTTATAGGATGTAATTTATTAAATGGGTGAGAATTTAATGCCCCAAAATTTTTAAGAGAATACTATGTTTTATAGTATATACAACACACAACATTGAGGTTAAACAAACCATAAAATATTATTATTTTATGAATGTTATTACCTAGTCATTATGAAACACTCCAAGATTTCATAGCACTTTATCTCTTCAAATTAATTCAACAACTTGTGATACACGCAACAATGAGTTCGAGCGCACCACAACTAACCAAACTAGCCGTTCAAAAGTGGTTATGAATAGTATTAACTGAATTTTGAATTTTATATACTACATATAATTTTATAATCCATATTATGAGTTTCTTAACCATTTTATAAGAACAAATTCAATTTTTTAGATAAAGGAAGTATTTTTCAGGAAATGCAATTTTACCACCTTTTAATAGAGAACCCTTTTTAAATCCAATATTTGACACTTTTATATATTCAATTTGACATAATAAACTTCTAATTTAGAATCAGGACATAAAAATTTAGTTTGGATAAATTTGTGGTGTTTTCTGATAACTTTCATATTTTGGTGAATAGTGAAAATATTAAATTTTAGTTGAAAACAACTTTTTTAATCAAAATAATTTATAGTGTCAAATTATACATCTAAATGGTTTTTAAGTATAATTATATTATATTTTTATCATTTAATACAATGTATGTCATTATAAGTAATTTCACATTTAAATTTTACATAAACACATGTCAATATTTTGATAGGTTTTACTTTTTAAAAACTCGTTTTTTGGTTTTGACAACGGGAATTAATTTTAAATTAATTAATGAAAATTCTATGTTTTTAATTTGGTAAAATAGAATTCATTTCTGAATTCATAATATCAAAATTATATTAGGGTAAATTTTTGGTATTTTTCTGAAAACATTCAATTTTTTATAAATAGTGAAAAACAATGTGTTATTGTTTAAAACAGACTTTTAATTTAAATAATTATTTATTTTATTTAAATTTATATTAAGTAAAAATAGATATATAATTCCTATATACTTTCAATGTAATTTTTTGGAGTCATTTTATAATAAAATTTTAGGTATAAAATTTTATTGAACTTTTTAAAGTCTTTTACCCACATTCTAGGCACATTTGTAAATTTGCATAAAACATAATTTTACCACTTCATTGAATTGAATTTAAAAATTCTAAGATACACGGTTGACATCAGTAAGTGAAATTTGGTACCATAAGATGAAAATAATTTTTGGTGAATAGTAAATTTGGATTTTATTTACCACAGTTAAAAGTAAATAGGGTAATTAAAGTTAAAAATGATATTATAATTACCCAAAAATGTGTCCTAATTCTATTGGATAAGTTCATTTATAACAAAACTAATCTTAGGAATAAAATATGATCTGTTTGGTCCACTTGGATTAGATTAGGACATTTATTAATATTTTATTTAAAGAAGAGTTAAAAGTGTTGAATTCAAAGTTTAATAACTAAACCATTTTTAATATATGGTTATACAGAATATAAATTCTACTATAAATATTCATTAGAAAGATAAAATTATTTCCTACATAACTTTATTTTATTTATAATTTTTAGAGATTAAAAAATTAAATTTATTTATGACACAATGATGATACAGAAATTACTATATCAATGAAAGATTAAAATAATTGATATTATAAATATAAAAAAAATGTAAATTGAGGATTTTAATGCCATACGAGAATTTTATAGGTTAATATGACATTTTATGGTTGAATAAATTAATTTTTTTCGAATTAATCATGTTTTTATGACTTTCAAAAAAACAAATACTAAATAGTGTCAAAATTAACATAAAGGAGTTTATAAAAAAATACCATTTTATTAAATGATATAATATTATGAGAAATCTAAGGTTCATCCAAAGGACTTATATAGTGACAAATATATCATTAATTAACTTCTTGGGGTTCTCTTGTCTTTTTATAGTAATTTTGTTAACCATTTTTTATAATATTACAAGAGGACATGGTAAAAGTTAAACTATTTAACTAACAGTTAAATATAAAAGATATGGTTAATATGGTGACCTAAAAATGTCTAAAACTTATTATTTGAGAGTTTTTATACCCATCCCCAACTTATATTATAAATAAATCAATTTGGAGCCATTATAAACTGAAAATGATTTTATAATAAAATAATATTTCAAACTTTTCCTAAAGTGACCCTCACCTCTATTATAAAAGGGTACTTCCCCTTCTCTCAAAATCACACCTCCAAATCCATTTGCCTCATCCAGCCCTACCATAATCTCCTCAAAACTTACATAACTTCATCCTAGAGGCCTTTCCTTGAGCATAAATTCAACCTAAGGATCCCTTTTTTCAAATCAAAAGGAAACACCAAAAGAAGAGGAAATTATTTTATCACCTCTTTCAAAGTTCTTTTATTCATCCACTTTATCTTTATTTGTTGTTTCCATACCAAAATAATAACACCAGTACCTTATACATACTATGAAGTTATTATAAATATGATACAACCATACTCATTATTCTATCTATCTTATGAATGATAATGTCCACCATGCGTGTGTGTGTATGGCTTACCGTCTCCATGTCGTGGTGTAATTTGTTATTCAACACAATGTTATTTGGATGGATATAATGATGAGTAATATTTGTATAAATAATAAAACTACCATTATAATTTCTCTATACAATTACTATACCATCCAATTCAACACCTTTTAATCATTAATTAAATGACATTGTCGCTCGTGTGTATGTACGACTTACTGTCTCCACGACGCGATGAGATTCATTTCCACGTTCAACATTCAATGATGATTATAAAAATATATATCATTAATAAGTATTTAATATATGAAATAATAATTCTACTAGATATATATATATATGTACTTAAATATATTTTATCCACTTACTTTTTCCAATACGATATGAAAACGGAAATAGTGTTTATGCGTACGTATGGCCTACCATCTCCATAAACGGTGTTTTCCACTTAATATATCTATCTATAATACATATTTACATTCTAAAATATATATGATATATAAATCATGATTTATATTCTAGAATTATTTCAATCATGATATAAATGATATGATCAAGAATAAAAAGTTAAAGAACGTATGATAAAGAAAGCACTTATTACTCAAAATGTTTATCTAACATTGAAATCATTATTAAATGGGTTGTATAAAGTCATAAATAAATCATGTATGATATAATAAATTTGAATACGGTTCTGGTATAATTTAATAACATACTATGGTCCTTATAAAATATGTTAAACATACCCTCGACCAAAGGAAAGTGCAAGGTAAGGGTTAATTCCTCAATCTCATTATTATCCGAGATTGTTTATGAGTAAGTATTTTCTGGGAAATATTTATTATCCATGTCCATGTTTCATAAAATAATTTTTCAAAATTATTATTTTAACGTAATCTTTAACTAAAACATCATTTTAAATGTTTTAAATATTGATTCTTGTAAATATTTCTCATTAATGCCCATGTTTTCAAAATGGTTTTAAGGATTTATTTATATGGAAATGAATGTTTTAAAGTATTAATTACTTTAAAAGGTGTCAAAGTGGTATGGGACACTTTGATTCAATAATATATTTTAAATTTCATCCTTTATAAATTGTGTGACTTTTAAATGATTTCATGAAAAAGGGGTATTCCACTCAAAGAGTTTTACCGATCATTTGCAATTATATCATCATCCTTTACTGGATATTATTATTGTTTGAGGTTGATTTATTATAATAAAATTTTTCATATTGTATTAAATGAGTTATGATATGTTTTACTGTGGATGTGTTATTTTTATACCATTCATGGTTTATGGCTAAAGTATTGACATTTCGTATGCTAGTCTTAATGTGAATATTTATGTTATATTTCAACAATTTCATATGAGTAATGCAGTGGACTTAGTAAGGGACAGGTGGAACCCAATATAGCTCCTTGATGCATTGTTAGGTATCATGAGAAAAACTAGTGTCTTGGCATAAGGGCTTAACAAAAATTTTATTTGTAGTCTTGGCAAGATACCTTGACTATGCGATAATGATGTCCGGCATTAGGCATTCCCTCATTATGGAATTAATTATTACATGTGATTATTTGACTAGTAAAATATCCGTGTGAATGTCTATATGGTAATGTTTGATTTATTTTCTCCATATTATGTTAAAGTTTATGTTTAAAAGGCTTTTTTTATTACACATCTTGCCTTAAAAGTTTATAGCTTCCTCTAAATTATTTACCCTTACTAAGAATCTGAGCTCACCCCTTTCTTATGTTTTGTTTTCCCAGGATTCCATGAAGTGTATTATGTTTGACATCTCGGGTTAACTAGGGGAATAATAGCTTTCTCAATGGATTATTTATGTTGTATTTTATTTTTGAATGTGTAATTTAATTGTAAAGACTCGTAAATTTCAAGGAAATTTTTTTCTTAAATTCTTTGGGATTTTACGAGTACGCAGTTTTTGACGGCACCTGATTCCGAGGCCCGGTGTGCTCGGAATAATTTTCCGAAGTTTAGCTCGGGTATGTTCAATGAACGAATGAGCAGGTTTTTCTATCTTTTTAACCAGTGCTCAGAATTGAAATATGAGGGCACCGGTGAACTCGCAGATCCGGTAATTTCTTAGGGGGACCTTTACCATAATCGTGTTTGCACGAGAGGGGAAGTTAATTTTTTTTTTGTGGATTAAATTAGAAGTGAATAAAAATTGTGGAACAATTTCTATTTATATCTAAGTGGTTTTATCCTAAATGAGGGAGTTGGGGTGGGACCCACTAGTTCCTAACTACCCATGTGAGGATAATTGTGAGTTGGGGCCCACATGAGCCCCAACCCTTCACATTCCATAACTCCTTAACCCCTTTGAACTCTCATGTTAATTACGTGACAACTTCCTTTTGAATTTGTAGCCTTTCCACTTCCGCACTTAAATTCATGCCAACACAAACACCTTAATTAATTAATTGAAACTCTTTCATTAATTAATTAAGTTTTTGAAATTTCTATTTTTAAAATGCATGGAATGATCAATTAAAATAATGGGTGGCCTTATTTTAAATTGGTTGGCTTGTTGTGTGGGGATTTGGGGAGAGAGCCTTATGTGAAAGAAGAAGGAAGCTCCTCCTTCGTTGAAGAACGTCATCCTCTCCGACGAAGAACTTTGACTCGGTGAACCCGGTTTCTCTATCCTCTTCTTCCTCCACGATAAGGGAGGAGACACCGACACGGGAACTCACAAACGATGTCTCGCCTTATAATATTCTCTCCATGACAAAAATGGGAGACACCGCTTCCTCCTCGGGTGCTTTCCGACGTCACTTACAAAACCTCACCCCATAACTCCGTCTTCCGCGACGTCTGACGTTTGACATATTTTGTTGAGGTAGGGTGTTTTGTTCCAATTTTTATTTAAATAAAAATTGTTTGTTGTGCTTCGTAAAATCTCGAACATCTTCAGTCGAATGTTATCGCCTAACGCGGAGGGCATGGGCTGAAGAAACACGGCCCGACGACCCTCCGTCGTTTCTTGATCTTTTTGGAATTAGCAACCAAAGGTGGGGAAAGAACGCCGGCATCGCACCATGCCCGAAACGTGACAAAGAAAACTGGCACCATTGCACCGGTTTTGCAGGAGGAACCGTAGCCCGCTACAGGGGCTGCTTCGGCAGAAAAACCGGCCGGCCGATCGGCTGGCCGGGCAGAGGCGAACTGCGGCGCCAGGAGGCCACCGCACTGGAAGACCGGTGGCCCGCCCATGCGCACCGCGTGTGTAGAAGACCGGCCGGTCTAGCTGGTCGGTTTTGGGAATGGCAGCGCCGCCGGTGCGGAAAATCGGGGGGGGCCGCCCCCTCCCCACCCCCCCCCCCCCCCCCTGGAGCCCGCTTGGCTTCAGCCGAGCCAGCCGGGTCACACGCCCAGCCGAGACGTACCTGGCTATGCCAAACCAGGCTGCGTCGTGCCAGGCCGAGCCGCGCTGGGCCGGGCCGGACCAGGCCGAGCCCCGCCAGGACGGGCCGCGGAGGGTCGGGTCGTGCCACTTCAGGCCGGGCCGCGTCACTTCGGGACGAGTTGGGAATTTTCTTCAGACCGGTCTGACACCCCTACTAGGTCGGACCCGTGAAACTAGGTCAACCCGGCCCGTCGGCCCACTGGGTTAAACGATCCGGGCCCATTATTCACTTAAACGTGAATAACTTAAGGACATCACATCCGATTAACACGCCGTCTGCGGCACTGGGACCCATTCGATGAAATGGTCCTTTTGTGATACTCTATGTGAGTTTCAGATGAATTTGGATATCATCCGAGTTAGAAATGAGCGTATTTCTAACCGGGCCCTGGGAACGGAAAAGCCAATATCTCTCAGACCTGGCGTCTAATTGACACGTCATCTGTTGCGTAGAGTTCTTATTGACTAGATGGAAATTCGGGATACATCAACTCTAGACTGTGTGATAGTTGGTGTATCGACCCCCCTTGGCTCGAGGAGCGGACCCTCCCGGAATCGAGCATGCTGTGTGTGGGAACCCTAGAGCTGGCTGCGACCGCGACGACGATGAGAACTGTACTTGGATCCTATGTGGGTTCGGCAGTGAGGATGACTATACTTGGATCCTACGTGGTTTCGGCAGTGAGGATGACTGTATTTGGATCCTACGTGGGTTCGACAGCGATGGTTACTGTACTTGGATCCTACGTAGGTTTGGGAGCGATGACTTCTGTACTTGGATCCTACGTGGGTTCGGCAGGGGAGATGATTCATAGGCTATATCTATCATCTCCACCCCTCTTCGTGAGTAGTATACCTGTGTGAGTTGAGTCTTGACTTTCAATCATTATCATTGATGTGTTTGACTTCATTTCTTGTGTGGACTGGGTTGTGCTTTCCTGTTTGGACTGGGTTATACTTGGGCTCGTGAGTTGGAGCTGAACTAGAATTGATGACTTAAGTATATGTATGGGCATATACCTAAGTAGAGTTGGTTGATACATCGTGTTTGTATCTTTCCTTTGTGGTTTATCCTTTGTGGATTCTGGGAGACCTTCGGGGGTCTCGGGGTCCCTACTGAGTATCGTATACTCACCCCTGCACGGGATATGCCCGCACTACTTTGAGTTGGATGTAGACAACAGATATCACTGATCGAGGTGGAGTCTTGTGGAGCGGGACGGTACCTGGAGGTGACCCACTTGACGGGACGTACACAGAGCGGACGGCCGGACCCGAGGAGCTGAGGACACCATCTGTACTTTCAGTTGGGTTTGTATTCTTCCTCATTTACTTTCCATCACTTACTTTTGTACTCAGTTTAATTAGTGTTTTATTCTTCTAGCGTACTCTGTTGTGTTTGTTTACTTATATAAAGGCAATGCCTTCCCTTTTATCAGGATTTATGCCTTCGGTGCTAGTCTCTAGCCCCTAGCCTATGGAAGGCGGGCTTGGGGTAGTCACGGCACGGGCCCCGAGGATGGGTCATGACAAATTGGTATTAGAGGATTCGGTTCTACCGCAGAACTCAGGACTCAGATATTTTCTTTCTATGAAGCAATATTGTTAAGCATGTTGAGTGTGGTTATCAGTCCATGGAGTCCAGTTTTGGTGCGGCGGACGACATATCCATACACCAAGACCCTGACTTCTGATTTCCAACTCAGTGCACGAAAACATTGATTGAATGAGTGTTTCAGAAGTTTTCTTTGTGATTACTTTGTGTCAGCACACCAGGTATACTGTTTGACCGTGGTGCACCTGGTTCATTTCAAGATGGCCCCATAACGATAGCCAGCTAGGGTTCCCAGATACATGTGAGATGGCAGCCCAGCGAGCGATGAGGCCTCGGTGCAGGGCCCCATTACAGCGGAGGCGCCAGCGATACCTCTACCCGCTGGGCCACCGATACCACCAGCCCTAGCAGCAGAGAGTGCATGTCGCTTGAGTGCGCTGCACGAGTTTCAGCGACAGAGGCCACCCAGGTTCCGCGGAGAGACAGACCCTTAGGCATCCGAGGATTGGATGGAGGCTATCGTCAGAGTCTTCATATTGGTAGGGACTCCAGCAGATCTTATGGTGATCCTTGCGGCGAGTCTCCTGCACGTAGCATCAGGTATATGGTGGAGCCTGATGCTCCAGGTGCACGACAAGGCATATCTACTTTTCACGGACTTCGAGAGCCTCTTCCACTCGGAGTTCGTTCCATCCACCCCCTGTGTGGTTCTCATCCAGGAGTTACTACAGCTACGGAAGGGTAGCATGATAGTAGCCCAGTACTCGGTGAGGTTTACCGACCTCTCGTGCTACTCCAAGGACATGGTACGAGACCCATTCTTCTGGGCCCTAACCTTTGAGCAGGGACTGAGGCATGAGATCAGGTCATCGATGATCTCCCTCAGCTTTCTGACGCAGGAAAGAGTACTGGAGAGAGCCCTTCTTGTGGAGAGATTCCTTGATTATCCTACGCCAGCAGCGAGGCCTACCGCAGGGCAACACGTAGCGGAGTCTTCTGCAGCTGGAAGTAGAAAGATGTCACAGAGGTCTAAGTGGACCAGGCCATCAGGTGGGCGACCTCAAGATAATGGTTCGGATATGTGGAGTACACGCAGCAGAGCCAGTCATACGAGAGGCAGGAAGTGCTATGCATGCGGCGGGCAGGGCCACATGGCACGTGACTTCCCGACCCGCCATGCAGAGGAGCTCCAGATAGTTGAGGGACCACCCGGGCAGAGGTATAGGTTCGACTATGGTGGTCCGCAGGGATCAGGCGAACAAGGCAGAGGAGCTGGCCGAGCAGTAGGTGGTGGGCGACGCTTCGAGGCTCTACCACCACCACCACCAGGAGGTCCACCCTGACCACAAGGAGATGGAGGATAGAGGAAGGCTCAGCTTCAGGTAGTGGAGGCTTACGAACACGGCGCACCTGAGATGATTCAAGGTACTATATTTGTCTACTCCACCCTTGTTGTAGTACTTATAGACACAGGAGTGAGTCAATACTTTATTGTCGTTGCCCTTGTTCGGAGCTCGAAGATTCTGACGGAGACGTTGGCTCGATCCTTATGGCAAGAGACTCCTAAGGGAGAAGACTCGACGATTACACATTAGTGCCGGCTGTGTGAGCTTACTCTAGGAGGCGGTAGATTCGGCGGGGATCTTCTTGTAGCGGCGTCGAGGCCTTACAACGTCATCTTGGGTATGGACTGGTTATCTACAGTCCATGCCCAGATTGACTGTATTAGGTGCAAAGTGTGGTGTGTCCGAACATATGGGAGCTGGTTCACCTTCACCGGTGAGAAGGGAGCCTCTACAGCACAAGATAGAATTATGCAGAGGAGAGGGTAGTCGATCACACATCAGTTGGCTAGTCTCATCCTCGGAGCGGTTGATGTGCGGAGTCCGAGTTTTCCTGTTGTGGTGGATCAGTATGCGGACGTTTTTCCTGACAACGTTCCAGGACTACCTCCTCGTAGAGAGGTAGATTTCTAAAAAGACCTATACCCTGGGACAGCCCCAATATCTACTCCAGCATATCATATGGATCTCGCTGAGCTTCGTGAGCTACAGTTACAGCTAGAGGACTTGCAGGGCAAGGGATTCATCTGGCCCAGTGTTTCACCCTGGGCTTCTCTCATTTTATTCACCAAGACGGTGGATGGGAGCTTACGACTATGTGTCGACTACCATCACCTGAATCAGGTGACCGTAAAGAAAAAGTATCCACTCTCGAGGATTTACAACCTCTTTGATCAGCTCAAGGTAGCACGATGGTTCTCAAAGATAGACCTTAGGTCAGGCTATCATCAGCTCAGAGTTCGAGATGAGGATGTGCAGAAGACGGCCTTTAGGTGTAGGTATGGCCACTATGAGTTCTCGGTTATGCCTTTCGGTGTAACCAATGCTCCATTAGTGTTCATGAGTCTCATGAACAGGATCTTCCATCCTTACCTCGATCGATTTTGCATAGTATTCATCGACGATATACTGATTTACTCGACTACTGAGGAGGAGCACGCCTTCCACTTGCGGTTTGTACTGGACACACTCTGAGAGCACCATCTTTATGGTAAGCTCTCAAAGTGTAAGTTCTGGATTCAAGAGGTCCACTTCTTGGTGCACATCATCTCTGAGGCAGGAGTTGTTGTGGATCCTATGAAGATCGAGGTAGTACTTTCTTGGGAGCCACCCAGGAGCCTGATGGAGGTGTGGAGATTCCTAGTTCTGGCTGTGTACTATCGGAGATTTGTGCTAGACTTCTCCAGATTTGAAGCACTGCTTTCATATTTGACTAAGAAGGTGAAACCCTTCGTGTGGTCAGATAGATGTCAGCAGAGCTTCTAGGATCTGAGACAGAGATTGACCAGTGCACCCATCTTGAGGAACTGGAGGAGGAAGTAGGATACGTAGTTTACTACGATGCATCAGGGACCAGACTCGGGTGTGTCCTGATGTAGGATCGGGCATTGATCGCTTATGGTTCATGATAATTGAGGCAGCATGAGGAGAACTACACTACCCATGACCTGGATTTATCAGTAGTGGTCTTCGCCTTGAAGATGTGGTGGGACTAACTGATGGGCGATCGCTTTATATTCTACTCATACCACCGGAGTCTCAGGTACATATTCTCGCAGAAGTAACTGAACCTGAGATAGTGGCGATGGATCGAGTTCCTCCAGGAGTATGACTTTGAGATAGTCTATACTCCTGGGAAGGGGAACGTGGTAGCTATTTCTCTCAGCAGGAGATCGGGCATTCAGCTACTTAGAGAGGCGACGGAGAAACTAGCAGCATTGCAGATATCATTCATGGATAGAGATGGAGCAACCTTTCTACAGTCACTCATAGTCACTCCTCCACTACATAAGCGGGTCATAGAGGCACAGCGGGGGGATGTTGACTATGAGACGCGATGTGCACAGATATCCACAGGACAGGCACCTGATGGATTTTCTGTAGGAAAAGAGCACGTCCTCCTCTACAGGGGACATACCATGGTACCAGTTGCATTACAGAAGGATGTGTTGGGGGAGTTTCACACTTCCCCTCTTGCAGTACATCCAGTAGTGGCGAATCTGTACCAGGATCTCATACGAAAGCACTGGTGGCCGGGTATGAAGAAGGTTGTGGTAGAGTTCGTTTCACGATGCCTCACCTGCCAGCAGGTGAAGGCAGAGCCCCAGGTACCGGCAGGCTTGGTGCAGCCCTTAGAGGTCCCGGAGAGGAAGTGGTATCGGATATCCATGGATTTCAGGACTGTTCTCCCACGTACTTCTAGAGGGAACGACTCTATTTGGGTGGTCATAGATCGACTCACCAAGTCTTCCCACTTCCTTCTAATCAGAGAGCAGGGCTCAATAGAGATCTTGGGACGCCTCTACGTTTAGGATGTCGTACGGATTCATGGTGTGTCATCATATATCATCTCTGATCAAGATTCTCTCTTTACTTCCTGGCTTTGGAAAGGGGTTTCAGGAGGAATTCGGGAGACAGCTACGCCTGAGCACCGCCTTTCATCCTCAGACGGATAGCCAGACGGAGAGGACCATTCAGACACACGAGGACATGCTTCATGCATGTGTCCTTGACTTTGGTCGTAGCTGGGATGATCATATACCCTTAGTGGAGTTTGCGAACAACAACATCTACCACTCCACCATCGGGTTGGCACCATATGAGGCATTGTACGGTCGACCATGCAGATCACCTCTGTGCTGGACTGACCCTGGGGAGTCAGCACTCGTAGGGCCAGAGATGGTTCAGGCTATGACAGAGAAGGTTCAGATCATCCAGGAGCAGATGAGGAATGCACATAGAAGACAAAAGTCCTATGTTGATAGGATGCGGAGACCACTTGAGTTCGAGGATGGCGGCCACATTTTCTTTTGGGTCTCACCTCGACGTGGATTTCCGAGATTTGGCCAGGGCGGCAAGTTATCTCTGCGCTTCATCGGACCATTCCAGGTTCTTAGCAAGGTAGGTGAGGTGGATTATCACTTGACCCTTCCACATCAGTTGCATCGAGTGCACGATGACTTCCACATATCTCAGCTGAGGAGATACGTGCATGACCCGACGCATATCATTGATCATGGGGAGCTGGACATCGATGACGGGGCGACATTTACAGAGGTCCCGGTGAAGATCAAGGATCAACAAGAGAAGGTCCTATGTGGATGGTCAATTCCTCTACTACACATTCGTTGTCATCATGGGAACCTCCAGGAATGCGTATGGGAGCGGGAGGCTCAGATGCATGCATAGTAACCTCATTTGTTTCCCTAGTTTATGATGTAGCTTTACGGGGACGTAAAACCCTGGGGTGGGAGTAATGTAAAGACCTTTAAATTTCAAGGAAAATTTTTTCTTAAATTCTTTAGGATCTTACGAGTACGTAATTTCAGACGGCACCTGATTCCAAGGCCCGGTGTGCTCGTAATAATTTTCTGAAGTTTAGCTCGGGTACGTTCAGTGAACGAACGAGCGAGTTTTTCTATCTTTTGAACCGGTGCTCAGAATTGAAATCTGAGGGCACCGGTGAACTCGCAGCACCGGTAATTTCTTAGGGGGACCTTTATCGTAATCGCATTTGCACGAGAGGGGAAGCTAATTTTTTTTTGTGGATTAAATTAGAAGTGAATAAAAATTGTGAAACAATTTTTATTTATATCGAAGTGGTTATATCCTAAATAAGGGAGTTGGGGTGAGACCCACTAGTTCCTAACTACCCATGTGAGGATAATTGTGAGGTGGGGCCCACACAATCCCCAACCATTCACATTCCATAACTCCTTAACCCCTTTTAACTCCCACGTTAATTACATGACAACTTCCTTTTGAATTTGTAACCTTTTCGCTTCCCCACTTAAATTCATGCCAACACACACACCTTAATTAATTAATTGAAACTCTTTCATTAATTAATTAAGTGTTTGAAATTTGTATTTTTGAAATGCATGGCATGATCAATTAAAATAAGGGGAGGCCTTATTTTAATTTGGTTGGCTTATTGTGTGGGGATTTGGGGAGAGAGCCTTGTGTGAAAGAAGAAGGAAGCTCATCCTTCGTTTAAGAACGTCATCCTCTCTGAAAAAGAACTTCGACTCGGCGAACCCCGTTTCTCCGTCCTCTTCTTCCTTCGCGACAAGGGAGGAGACACCAACGTGGTAACTCGCCAACAATGTCTCGCCTTATAATCTTCTATCCGTGAAAAAAAGGGGAGAAGCCGCTTCCTCCTCGGGTGCTTTCCGACATCGCTTGCGCAACCTCACCCCGCGACGCTGTCTTCCGCGATGTCCGATGTTTGACATCTTTTGTTGAGGTAGGGTGTTTTGTTCCAACTTTTCTTTGAATGAAAATTGTTTATTATGCTTTGTGAAATCTTGAACATCTTCGGTCGAATGTTATCACCAAACGTGGAGGGCACGGGCCAAACAAAAACGGCCCGACGACCCTCCGTCGTTTCTTGATCTTCTTGGAATAGGAAACCAGAGGTGGAGAAAGAACGGTGTCGTCGCGCCATGATGGAAAGGTGACAAAGAAAACTGGCGTCATCACGCCGGTTGTGTGGGAGGAACCGCGGCCCACTACACGAGCCGCTTCGGTGGAAGAACCGGTCGGCAGATCGGCCAGCCGGGCGGAGGCGAACCGCGACGCCCGGAGGGCGCCGCGCTGAGGAACCGGTCGGCCCGTCTGCCAGCCAGGTGGAGCTGGACCATGGCGCCAGGAGGGCGCCACGCTGGAAGACCAGCGGCCCGCCCATGCAGGCCGCCTGTGCAAAAGACCGGCCGGTCTAGCCGGCCTGTTTTTGGAAGGGCGGCGTCGCCGGTGTGGAAAACCGGGGGGACCGCACCCCCCCCCCCCCCCCCCACCCCCCGGAGCCCACTCGGCTTCAGCCGCGCTGCCCAACCTGCCGGCTGCGCCAGGCCGGGCCGCTCCGTGCCAGGACGAGCCGCACCGGGCCGGGCCGCGCCAGACTGGGCCGAGCCACGCCCCGCTGGGTCGGGTCGTGCCACTTCAGGTCGGGCCGCGTCCCTTCGGGCCGAGTTGAGAAATTTATTCGGACCGGTCCGACACCCCTACTGGGTCAGACCTATCAAACTAGGTCAACCCAACCCGTCAGCCCACTGGACTAAACGGTTCGGGCCCGTTATTCACTTAAACGTGAATAATTTAAGGACATCACATCCGATCGACGCGCTGTCTATGGAACTGGGACCCATTCGATGAGACGTTCCTTTTGAGATACTCTATCTGAGTTTCGAATGAATTTGGATATCAGCCGGGTTAGAAATGAGCGTATTTCTAACCGGGACCCTAGAACAGAAAAGCCAATATCTCTCAGACCGGGCGTCCGATTGATGCGCCGTCTTTTGCGTAGAGTTCCTATTGGAGAGACGGAACATCGGGATACATCAAATCTAGACTTCATGAAAGTTGATGTATCGACCCCCCTTGCCTCGAGGAGCGGACCCTCCCAGAATCAAGCATGCTGTGTGCGGGAACCCTAGAGCTGGCTATGACCGCGATGATGATGACGACTGTACTTGGATCCTACGTGGGTTCGGCAGCGATGACTTCTGTAGTTGGATCCTACGTGGGTTTGGAAGGGGAGATGATTCAGAGGCGATATCTATCATCTCCACCCCTCTTTGTGAGTAGTATAACTGTGTGAGCTGAGTCTTGACTTTCAATCATTATCATCGATTTGTTTGACTTGCTTTCCTGTGAGGGCTGGGTTGTTCTTTTCTGTGTGGACTGGGTTGTACTTCGGCTCGTCAGTTGGAGCTGAACTGGAATTGATGACATAGGTATATGTATGGGCATATACCTAAGTAGAGTTGGTTGATACTTTATGTTTGTATCATTCCTTTGTGGATTCTGGGAGACCTTCGGGGGTCTCGGGGTCCCTACTGAGTATCGTATACTCACCCCTGCATGGGCTATGCCTGCACTACGTTGTGTTGGATGCAGACGACAGACAACACTGATCGAGGTGGAGTCTTGTGGAGCGGGACGGTACTTGGAGCTGAACCACATGGCGGGATTTACACGGAGTGGACGGCCAGACCCGAGGAGTTGAGGAGACCAACTGTACCCACCCTTCAGGTGGGATATCCGGAGGACGACATAGTGGTTTCAAGTTTAATTTACTACAGCTCTTCTTTCTTTACTGTTGTACTGTACTTTCTGTTGGGTTTGTATTCTGGCTCATTTACTTTCCAGTACTTATTTTTGTACTCAGTTTACTTAGTTTTTACTTCTTCTTGCGTACTCTGTTGTGTTTGTTTACTTATATAAAGGCAATGTCTTCCCTTTTATCAGGATTTACTCCTTTGGTGCTAGTTCCCAGTCCCTGGCCTATGGAAGGCGGGCTTGGGGTAGTCACGACATGGGCCCCAAGGACGGGTCATGATAGTAACATTCATGTATGTAATATATTTTCCAAGACTACTAAACTGGTCAATCCTTCAGAACTAGATTCCTTGTAATCATGCTAATGTATTAAATTAATGAACCGGATCTGGGCTTCTGGGTTCGGGGCGTTACACATTAGATTTCTCAGAATGGATTGGAATAACCACATTCTAAAATATATATATAAATGTCTTAATGAATAAAAATTTGTTAATTAAAACTTTGTAAATAAGTATTCAATTTTTTTGTAAATTCATATTATGCTTTAAAAATATGTTTCTGTCCAACAAGATTAACATTGATTTTTTAGGGAAAATCTTACATTTTATTTTTCAACTATTATAAAAAAAATCATTAATTTAAATTCATTTTTGAATTAAACAAATAAAAATTATCTTAGATTTAATTTTTAATAATTTTATGGAAATATTTATATTTTAATGAATAGAAAATAAATTCTGATTTTTATTGAAAACTGTATTTTTTTCAAGAGTTTAAAAAGTTACATTTTGTTTAAAAGTTTTTTAAAAGTAAAGCTAGTTCTATTATATTTTCAATAATCCAATTAGGTTCATTGTAATAAATATTTTGGTTTAATTTTTTATAAAAAAAATTTATACTTAAAATGCCTTTTTCTTAAAAAATTATTTTTTGTTGTGTTTTGTGTTTTTATCTTTAACTATTCTCAAAAACTTCTAGAAATTTAATATTGAAAAATGGATTCCATAATTTGGAATCAGGATTTTCAAATATGGTAAGTATTTCCCTTTTATTTTTAGTCACTATGAATAGTAACAATAGTAAATTTTTGTTACCATAGAAGAGGTAAAATTGGTTAATTAGTGTTAAAACTAATGTGATAAGGGATCAAAATAAAAACGAACTAGACTATATTTAATTTTATGGGTTAAATTTTAAAATATAAATTAAAAATTATAATATATTTAATTTTTTGTTCCCTTTTCCCATGATAATGTAATTTATATTAATTTAGGTAAAGAAATTTTTAAAATGTCGCTCTCTTGACTTTAATACCTCTAAAATTTTTACAAAAGGATAAAGACATCAAATGTTCATTTATTAAATTTTAATTGAATAATTAATTAATTATTTTTATCATGGTACTTTATTTTTAATTTTTAGTGGTGAAATAATTACCTTAAATTCTTAAGCAATACTGACACAATGTTTATGCAAGTAGTAGAAAAATCATGTAGATTATTTTAAAAAATATTGAAAAATAATTTGGGTAACTTATAGAATTCCATTAATTTTATATATCATTATATCATACTATAGATTTTTTAAAGTATTTTATTCTAATTATATTGATTTTATGTTGTTTTCAAAGTCAAATTATGTGAATAGTGTCAAAAAAGGTGATAATTATATTTTATAAAAGAAAATATTTTATTAAATTATTTTAAATAATAAAAATATCAAAATAGAACACTTATTATGATAAATGATCATAAGTATCATCCCTTGTCCATTTATGATCCAATTTTCTTCTTATAAGTAAAATTTCAACCCTTTAAGAGTGAAAAAGTCATTATCATTATTAAGGTTACAATTGGTTAACTAAGGGGTTGAAGAAAAATATAATTTTTAAAACAAAAAATAAACCAACAAAAATTTTATTGGTTTATTTTATTTCAAATTCATCTTATATTATCTTAAAATATCTAGATATTTTGAAAAAAGATCTAGATATTTACATTATTATATTTTAATATTTTAAGAAACTCCAAGAGTGCCCCTCTCCTCACTTATAAACGGGGACCCCTCCTTTCTATTATTTACAACACATTAATGCATATATTCCAAAGAAATCCAAAAAATATCTCTTCAAAATTTTCAAAAATAAAATTTATATATATTGGTCTTCTTAAAAGACCATTCCAAGAGTCCCTAAGAAGGGATCTAAAGGTGGCTTGTCGAAGAAGAGGTGGTCTTCTTACCCAAACTCTTTCACTTTGTTTCCTATTATAACTCATACAAATATATGATATTATTAATAAATTAATAAATTAATCATACTAAATATACTGATAATTTATTTTTAATGAAACCACCTTTATTCACCCTTTTTTCAGTCAAATTTAAAGTGAAATTATCACTTGTGTGTGTGTACGACTTACTATCTCCATGTAGCAATAAAATTCATTTTCCATCATGATATATCATGGATTGTTATTATGAGGGGTTTAATGTTTATATATAATATTTATTATATAATTATTCTTATATAATTATAATATCATATCTAACTTCATACCTTTTAATCCATTGTAAAATGATAACACTTCTCATGCGTATGTGGGGACTTCCACCTCCGCAAAGCGATCTGATTAATTTTTCATTTCCACTTTACATGGATAAAAATAAGGATATATTTCATGAATATATGTTATATATATGATATATACTATATAATAATTATTCTATAAATTTCAATTATTATCCACCTATATTTCAATTCATCTTTTGAAATTTGAAAACTACTTTCATACATACGTATGGAATACCGTCTCCATGAATGGTGGGATTACTTTTTATATATACAGAATTTATGAATTACTATAAATATATATATATATATAATGAATATATATGATATTTATATCATTTTTAAAAAAACCTAGATTATGGAAACATGATTAAAATACAAGTACCATAATTACCGAACTGAAATTCTCATGAAATATGAAACTGTTAACACCTGAAAATGATGATTTAAAAAAAATATTAATAAATGAGTATTGAAATGATATAAGTGGATAATATATTATATTATAATTATGTAAATTATTTTTTTATAGTAATATAATAAATTTAAATTTAGTATATAGGAGGTTATAGTGATTCTAAAATCAAGTCGAACTTGAGGTATGTGATTTTCGCCTCACTTATACTTCTATGAGAAACATGCCATATTCACCAATTTTTTATTTTATGTGGTGTATATACTTCCCATGAATGTATTTTATGAGTATTATCATGAAATTTATGGAATATACCTATCTATATAAGGTTCTTTATTTCATAGGTCTTATGACTCAAAAGTTACCAAAGTGATAATGGATTTATGTTACAATCTCATTGTTTACGAAGATTATTTATGATTAAATTTCCAATGATGAAATTTAATTATATAACTCTATGTAATAACATTAATTTTATTATACAATAATTATTTAGAGATATTACATCTTTTACATTCATTATCATCACTTATAGTACTCAAGAGACTAAAAGAATGTTTTAAGGGAAAATGACTTTGTTTTTATCTCCATTCAAAAATCCTTATTCTTCCATATCCATGTTTTAAAAAATGTATTTAACAATATTTTTAGTATTATAATATGATTTGTTATGTAAATTTTAACCCATGATTGTATTTTTGAAAAAAAATTTAAAATGAATCATCTTATTATTTTTTAAATGAGGTACTTTTGACATTTTACTAGAAATATGAAAGGAATATTTTTTTAAAAACAAACATGAATGGAATTTCCAAAAGTCATACCCAATCAATTATTTGAATATTATTTTAAAAAAATTAAGTTTATTTTCCAATAAAATTTATTCTTTAATATTTTTTAAATTTTTAGATTTCAAATATGTTATTTTTAATTTAAAATGGTATTTTCCTTTAGAAATGTTCCAAATGACCATTTAAAAAAAATTATCTATGAAAACATTATTTTATGTTTCTAATTCTTTATAGGGGATATGATCTAATGGTAATACCCACCTAAATCCTATTTATGTCTTATTATGATGGTAATTTAAGGAATATTCTACGAATATGTTTCTTTCCCATGGATTAATTATACTACGAACCCAATTTCTTTTCCATGGTTTATGATATGATGAAATGAAAAAATGTTTATGAAACTTGTTTCCTTCTCACGGGTTATGAAATGATGGATAATTTGGGATATTTTAGCATACATATTTATGATTTTCATTATATGATGAGGGTTCTTGGAATTATATATTCCTCCAATACATTGGTTAAAGATGGGTATCTCATGAGATAATCAAGACTAAAATTGGAAGTGAACCAAATTCAATAATGGACTATATCCACTATGATTGCCTTGGGAGTGAAACTTGAATAAGGAAATTATTTTTATGGGGAGTGAACCTAATCCACTATGATAGTCTTGTGAGTGATCCTGAACTAAGGATATGATGGTTTGGGGACCAAACCCAATCCTCTGTGATAGTCTTCAAAATGAGCCTTAATTGCTAAGGAAATGATATTCTATTCTTATGTCTATACCAGAAACTTATTTCCTATGCCAATATTATACTCTTTGGGATTATGTTATTTTATTATTTTATGATCCACATATTATGAACTTCAAATCTTTATTCCATGAATCAGGATTATGATCAATGTCATATAGTGTATGGTTATCAAATGTAATTTCATGATCCCCTACCCTTATGATCATGTCATATTTAAGTGATCATTGATATATCCCTTGTTTACCCTTACTAAGCATCTAAGATCACCATTTATTATGTTTCCTTTCCCAAAATTAGGAAAAATGGTTTGAAGAAGGGTATTTCGAAGAAGAGTTCAATGAGGGAATATCATTATGGGATATGTTGAAGCTCATTCATGAAATATGGAAATTATGTATCTAGTCTCTAAAGACACTAAACCCATACGGTTATTTCATGGATTTTAATGTTATATAATTAATATTTATCTAATAATATGAATTTTTTTATATATTAAAAGTATGGTTTGTTATATAATGTATAGAAAATTAAATCTAAAATTTTAAAAAATAATTGGTAGCCTGAAAAATGTTAGAAGGATTTTACCATCAAGGGTTGATTTTTATAAAAATATATGTTTTTGATGATATTATTTGTTGTGTCATTATAAAACCTTTTATAGTTTAACACCATTATTAGTGATATTTGTTCATAGTAAATTGTATCATTGATTTCTCTATATAACTTGACATACAACCATAACCTGTGAATTTCTTCCAAGTTAATTAACGGTAAAGTCAAGTTAGGTAATTTTTCAGCTTAAATTAGTGTTTGATCCATACATTAATTTCTCTTACAATAAATTTAATTTCTCTAACAAATTAACCTATGTTTATGTACCAAATATCTAATAGTTTTAATCCCTAAAAAATCAAAAAGAAATATTTATATTATCTTAATAAAGAGGGGAGAGATGAAATGTACAAGACGTAGGGATAAAAATTTTTGGGAGATTAAGGATTTATGTTTGGGAATGATTAATTGAGTGGGTCATGAAATTTTATTACAAATGATATATAATATGTTCATTGGAATTAAACCAAGTAAGAAGGAAAGTTTTAATTGACTAGAATGTACTGAATAAATGGTGGATATATGTGCTTAAAATGGTTAGCACACACACATTGGGACTTAATTTCATATTAGACCCATGAATTTTTTCTCAATGATTGGTGTCATTAATCTCACTATATATTATTTTGATACAATTTATGAGAAAATTACTTTAAATTTTATTGATATTGATATCTTGTTTAGATTCTTACATTTCCAATATTTCCTTTATGGATTAGGAAATTTCAACATTCATATCTTATCATAATTCTATAGAATACATGACATGTGAATTTTCCCAGGTTTTCTAAAGTTCAAGTGTGGGGAAGTTGAAAAAACATAATTTAATTTAATATTTTGTTGATAATTAATGAAATAATTTCTTCACATTTTGTTAATTATGCATATTTATGAAATATTTTCTATTAGATCATTCATTTTAAAATTTGATGAAAATTAATGTTTTGAACCTTTAAGTTAAACTATAATATTTTTTCCATAATTATTCTTCTATGAATTATTTGAAATTAAAATATAGTAATAAATTTATTCACCCAATGGGATAAAAATTTATTTCAGTCCATCTGATCGTGATATTTCATTTTATTGAATTAAATGGTCTATGGAGTCAAATTTTGATTGGACTTGTCAAAATGGACATTACTTCACCATTTGGGCCATAAATTCTTCATTAGGGGTTGGATTGGGATAAAATTTGGACAGTACATAAAGTTCACAATTAAAAAAATAATTACTCCATATGAATATCTTTTTCACATGTTATGGTATAAAAATGTCATGGAAAATTGGTTTAAAATATTTTCTTGAATATCCCACTGACTCCAAATTAATATTTTTTTATTTCCTAAAATCCATTTTGAGGTGTCGTGGTAACCATAAATTTCAAAATAAGAAAATATAGAAACCCAAAATTATGAAAATTCAATTGATAATTCAAAAACTATGATCATACGAAACCCCCAATATCAAAATTTAAAAACACACATTGATCACTTCACCACCAAAACGTGTTGGGCCATGAGATCTGACCCACAACACCTTCATCCATTAAAAAAACATCACCTTAAACATCATGGAATCATGGTCGTACACTTCAGTGGATATATACACTCACAGGTAGGATCACCGATGGTACTGGAGAGTAATCTGAGCAGGAAACACCAACGCTAAACAAAATCAAAAAAAAACTTCATCGAAAAAAACAACATCATTAATAAATAGAAATAATAAGTTCCTTAAGGTTACCTTAGGGGATGAATCCAACATCGGATGCTTTACTTGGAAACAAATGGCCACCCAAACAGCACATCCTAAAATATCCTTGGAGACCACCACACTAGACCATTGGGTAAGGGCGTAATGTACTAGGATGTCAGTGAAGAGATGAGTGGAAGAGGCTCAGAAGGGGTCCATGCCTTCTTAAGACCTTCATCACATCCTTTAAGGACCAAAAAAACAACAAACTATAAAGAACCTTTCATAAAACTGAAAACCAGAACTTTATATTCCCTATCTAAGACACAGGTTGAAGAGGCCACTCAAACCGTCACCACCAGAGAGGAATGGAAAAATAGAGTAAGGGGGTCATTTTTGGTTCCTTCTCTGGGGAAACAAATGTTGGATCAACCAGTGTAACTGAAACCACTAGGAATAAACTAGCATACCAAACCAATATGGGATCAAAAATGTTGTAATTAGGCAATAAGAGCATAGGAAGAACCAATGAATACATAATTTGAGAGAATAACTATAGAAAAAATTCAAGAGAGAAAATATTAGAGAAAAATAATCAGTTATTTTAGTATAATATAAAGGGGGACAATTAAGGAGGTCCATAAGAATTGATGAACATGGATGGAGGGGGAGGAAAGGGGATATGGTTCCAAAGAAGATGTGTATACCTAACCCCATCCACACTTGTAAAGTCTTGGAACTCTAGCCTCCAAATCACTATATAAATGTTTTTTTTTCTAATTATCAAGGTTTGGATGTGAATTAGTATATTAAATTCATAGGGTGTCTGATTTCATTCCATTTTTTCAAGAATATAAATAGGGATTTATCTTTAACAAAATATCCCCCAATTTAATCCTTCTTCTTCTTTGTGTTGTAATGTTTGTGTTTTCTTTACAAAAATCTTAGTTTTTGTTGTATTCTTTCAATTTTTTTAAATTTTTCCCTTATATAATTTAATTATTTGTGATTGAAATAAGGATGAAAACTTTTATTGAGTTATACCTTTTCTATACATTTGTGAATGAAAAATTTCTATTGGATGACTACACAGCCCATGGAAGAGTGGTTTTTCTTAGTAATCAATATATATCTAACCTTTTTCATTTATTTTCTTTAAATCAATTAGATTAATATAATTAATTTAATATGATCCATGAATGGAATTTTTAATTTGAAAGATTTACTCAATTGATTTAATAATTAACACAAATCATGAAAGTTTGTGTAATGTGTGAATTGTGAGAGTGCAATCTTAATTGGTAAAATAAAAAAAACATAGGATCAATTTGTAAAGTTAAAACAACATTCCAAAACTCAATTCATCACCATTTACATAATAGATATATTCCCTAATTTTCCACAAAACATAATGTATATTTAGAACAACAATCAACATAGGGTGTTATGATTTCTTGTTCTAAAGCTAGCCTAGGGTTTAATTACTTTCATATTTGTGGTTAAGTTAACTCTCATAGGTTTTTCAAGTTAAAAAATTTGACGGATCAAAATTAAGTGAAGTTTAATTTTAATTATGATAATTAATAATTAATTGAAGAGTTTTAGTTAGAAAAATTATTCCTTCTAAAAAAATTTCCCATTGTGTTTTAACACTAAAAATTCAAAAAAAATATAATTTTCTTCCAAAATATATATTTCTCCATTATAAACCTAAAAATACCTAAAATATTTATATTATTGTTTTTCTTGATTATTTTTAAAATACCTTTAATATTTTTTAAGTACTTCCTCCTTATATAACAAACTTGGGCATCTACTATACTGGACATAGGTATAAAAAACCACACATCATTTGAGAGTGGCCAAGATGACACTTTCAATTTGTTACATGATAACTATTAATTAATCAAGGGGATATATAATTTAAATCCTCACTTATCAAATATTTTAATCTATTTCATTCATCATATGAAATAATTCGTAAAAAATATAGAATTAACTTTTACAATAGTCTTCTGTTTTAGAATAACAACAAACAAAATGAAAATATGTTTCCCCTTGAAAATAAAATTGATAACATGATAACATATAATATAGGTAAATAATGTGGATGATTAAAAAATACTTAGTAAAAATTCTTGAGTAATTAATAAACATGAATATCAAAATTAAAAATATATAGATTTTCAATAGACACCCAGTCAAAAAATGTAATATATTTCTTTGTAAGTATCCCTCAAGATAAAAAAATATGGTGTAATATTATATAGTTATGTTAATAATTTAATAAACCAATCAATGTATAGAATCTAGGTGAACACCCTTCAATGAAATGAGTTGAAACTAGTCTAGTCACAAATAAAATTCATTTGAATAAAAGTTAAACCTATTCAAGGTGGACGTTTAGGAAAGATAATGGTGGTGATGGATCATATGTTTTATTGAAAATATAATTATATAAGTAATATATATAAATAATTCATATGTTAAAAAAATAACATATCTATATTGAAGTAAATGAAACTTATAAGGATTTAGACATTGATTAAAAACATATGTGAAAAATAATTCTTTGAATGGTATCACACAATAAGGAATCAAGAATAAAATTATTTTATACCATGAATTAAATCCCCCAAATTAAGAATATAAATATTTTTTATAAAATAAATTACGTAACAGAGATACCATGAATGTAATATGATTTTGAATATGGAAATGAAAATGGAGGTAAAAACTTATAAGATATTTTATAAAGTAGTTTTAACATTGACATAAAATAAAAACTTACCTGTCACTTTTAAAAGTAAATTTCGGATAGGTGAAGTGAATTTTTTTAAAACTATTAATTTTAAAACAAATATCTAATATTGGAACCTTGAAATTTACACAATGTTTTTTATAGGACATGTGGATCAAAAGATAAAACATTTTATTTTGAAAGGACCTTTTTAATACTGTGAAATTACCATTGTTGAAAACTCACATTATAAAAAGAAAAATAAAACCTTATTTTTATGCAAACAAAAACTTTCAAAATTCAGTTTAAAATCCCATATAATAAAATATCAAGGTGGGATAACCCAATTGTGGAAAAACAAAGTTCCTGATAAACATTATAACTCAAAAAAAGATATTTTAATTGTCAATATCCCTTATGAACAACCTACATCATAAGGTAAGATATATTCAATAAGGATTTATTTTTTAGGAACTTAAATCCATATAAAATGTTGATATAATACCACATAAAATAATCAAGTATATAATGTACCCAAATTATAAGAAATAATTTTGATATGATCATAACTCAATGAAAGATAGTTGAGTTACCAAAAATATTTACTACTAGGGTGACAATTGAATCAATAATTGTTTGAAGAAGAGAATATGACATGGAGTAGGATATCCCATTAAATAAAAAAATGATAAAAATGCATACATGGGTATTAAATACTATTGGATTTGGTTTCCTGGAACCAACTGTTTGTACTTTTATTACATAAATATTTATTGTATTTAAATATTAAACATATTATAACATATTGTTAATTGTTCTGCATGACTATAATTTAATAATTTCCTCGAGTATTTTTCATATTAATAAGGTCATATAAGTTCTTTTCTACGATGATAACCATGAAGTGCAATGAAAATATTCTTAAATATTGTTATGCAGTTGGACGACATAAGATGATGGGAAAAATAGTATACAAATCGTCAGGTGCGAGTATTCATAAGTGGATGAGACATATTCTCAGGAAGTTTTCACTTGGAAATCTCCAAGATGGGAGATTATGAGAATAGACCTGCCAATATTAATTCCACATGTTTCGGTGTCATCGGATATTCTTATCTATGAGCATGTGTAATGGTCCTTAGAATTTAAGATTATCATTAATATGAGTCATGAATCATGCATTTTGATTCACCAGATTGTGAATAAAATATATTTATTTTTTTCATTTAACATTTAATAAATATTTATTTACAGGTTTTTAAAAAAATATTTAATAGAACAAAATAGTTTATTCAGGTGTTCAATAAATGGAAGAGGAGTTCGAACGGACCAAAACAATGTCCATTGATAAATTAATTATTTACAAATTGGTAAATAATTTTTATCCAATTGGTGCAAGAAAAAATAATAATAATTTTATCATTATGTGGCATAGGATTTCATTTATGGTTCAATTTTGTGAAAGTTGGCACACCACAAATAATGGTGTTGTTATTGTTATTATGTGGAATGGGTTTTCTATAATAGTTATAATTGCATTTAATTTCTATTTGACAATTAAATATTGTAACTAAAACCCCATTTCGATTAATAGGATGGTATGTCTGTTGTTCTAAACCCCAGTGACTTGAGAATTGTTGAGCAAAACATTTTTTCTCACGACTCCTCTCATATCTACCTCTCATGAACGAGAAACTTTCTTCAAGACTGTATAATAAGTGATCAAGAACGATCGGTGCAAGACATTTATTCCATCGTGATAGCACCTAGAGAATTATTTTCACTGATTGGAGACCATTGGAGCATGTGTGGATCACCTCTAGAGGGATTCCACATTGGATCCTCAAAATTTAAATGAAGGAAATATGGAAGGGTCATTCTGGACAATCAATGATCATCACTAAAGAAACTATCGAAGACCCAAACATTTAATTTCATCAGAAATTATTAAATTAACTGTAAAAAATGATGTGAAAGATCTTATTTCACAGATTTGGAATTATTCATCACTTTATCAAGATATTTGATTACAATCTGTGGATACTAGTGTTCATCATCATATTAATCTTGGATTGGTCATCCATTACGATAAAAGAAAAGTTGGTCCCTCCCAACCACCACGCTTCCACTTTGTCTAGATCCTTCAAGTGGTATCAGAGGGGTAACATCATTGTTTATAATTACTTAAATAATTAGTTGATTATTTATGATTTAATAATTTAGTTTGTCAATTCAATGGTGATCATTCTTGTAGTCTAGGTTTTTAGATTTATTCTTACTCTTTCATTTCTAACAGAAATGAATAATTTTTTTATTAAAATTAAAGTGATAAATTCATCAGGAGGTGCCAACAATTTTTTCTAGGTGACATGATAGTACACACCATTTTTTGGGACTTGCACATCGTGTTCTATACCATACACACTATGTAATCTGAATTACACACCATGTAGTTATGTTCAATGCATCTGGAGTAATTCATAAATTACTCAATCTGTGTGCATTAATGAAACTCAGTGTAGTTAATTCTTACACTGTGTGTTTACCAAGAGAGACGGGCACATGGTCAGCCAGATTACACGTTGTTTGGCCCACTAGACACGGTGTGTAATCCTTTCAGGTTAAGGGCCAAACCGTGTATCCCATACACATCTAAGATGACTGGGAACTATGTAACCCAGATACAACACAGCATGTGGCCCACTATACATTTTGTGTACTCCAAAATTATTGAAGTATGCCTCACACACCGAGTCCCAAGGTGTGTGCTTCGGATAATACTATGAAGGCAGTATGCACCATGTAGTTGGAACTACATTCCATATAATTTACCAAATTACACAGAATTAAAACATTAATGTTTGTGAAATATTCATAATTACATATCATGTATATTTGAACAGGTTTTCACCATGTTACCTACAAGGATATGGATGATAATCTCAAAGAAATTAGAAAAATAATTATGATAAAAGGATTGATTAATTAAAGATAGTAATTAATAAATTCATGTTTGATTTATCTTAATAAGAATAATTAAGAAACTTAATGCTGGTTTTATTAAATGCGTAATTTTTTTCACGTATGTAGATGATCATGAGCTATACCAGATCTTTATATGTGATTGGTTTCCTTTTAATTTATTTTAAACTAAATTGTAGATATTCCTGTCATCTCTCCTCATTAATATGTAGGGCTTGAAAGCCCATGGTTTCTTTTATGTAATCCCCCTTTTTACCCCTCACTTTCATGTGAGTTAAAAGTAATATATAATGGATGGAGCTCCCAAGATTGTGGAGGCACATCAAGTAAGGATCCGAGGTGAAACCAAACCAAGGAGATACAAATGTGGGTAGGTGGAAAGTTGTAGACACGAACCAAAAATGGTTCAAGGTGTTTCTCCCCTAATTTAGTGGTTAGATTATAAAAAACTAGATAAACTAACCATTAGAAAATCTCATTACCATTCACTTTATTTTATTTCTATCATTTTCAAGGTTTATCATTATGGATGTGTTGTCACGATCACATAACTAATGAATTAAACAATCATACAAGGTGGAACTAAAATAAACAAGTCTTATATATAAATATTATCAAGACATGGTAAATCACTTAAGTAAGTTCCACTTAATATTAAAAAGCATGTGAAAAAGATAAAAATAAATTTTTTCATAAGAGATAAAAATCCCTCAATAAAATATTATGTCATACTAAGCCTTTTGTTACTTGATAAAGGGAAAGACTCAAAAAAACTATGTGTTTGACCAACCTATATTGGGACACCTACTTTTATATAGGAATCCATTATGAAAGTTTCATTTTGACTTAACCATATTACATTAAGAGGAGTATCCCTTGCTAGACTTGGTGTAATATTGGAGGTAAGTGTTGAGGAAATATAAGTCAGGATTTCTGGATTAGGGAGTCCACTCAATGGATCAAGGAGCTACAGGCCCACAGTTGGCAAAGATATTCCTACCTAAATACCTTCAAATAGCTTGACCAACCCTTTTTAGGGTTAGGAGAAGGGAAATATGGATCATTTCCATTATAATTTCCAATAAATTAGACATTTTGTATTGAATGGTGAGGTCTATTGAGACTCAATAAAATAGTGGGAGACATAATAAAATTAATTTATTTTTTCTCATAAAACATAATCAAGAATGTACTAATTATCTACTCTTGTAATCATAGAATAAAAATGAAATACTTGTCAACCACACTATCCCTATGAACAATAATGGATAAAGATAATATCATCACCAGTAGTAACTTTCAAGAATGGTTTAGATGCCTTTGGGCCATTATACACCATGAATGAAAATCTTACATGTTGGAGTCCTTGTAACCTAATCTGCCTACCCAAGAGGCGAGGGATGAATATTTCCTAGTGTATGAAAAAAAATATGAATGACGTGGTTGACATTTAATTTTTTATGTTGTCATCAATGTCTAGTGAACTCATGAAGTCTCATGAAAACATGGATACTTATAGAATGCTTGAGAACCTCTATGGTCTTTACCAGTAGAGATCAAGAAATAAATGGTTTGAGATCTCCATGGTACTCTTTCAAAGTAATATTAGAGAGGGTTCCCTTGTGGGGCCTCGCGTAGTCAATCTTATTGGATACATTGAGAATCTAGAGGTTCTAGGGTTTAAACTCCCCGAAGAACTTAGTACCAATCTCATTCTCACATCACTCCCTTAGAGCTTCTCCATTTTTGTTGTGAATTTCAATATGAACAAAATTGAGAAATCTTTTCAAGATGTTCTTATCCTCCTTAACCAAGAGGATAAATACATGAAGTGTGAAAAGCCTTCAATTCTTATGGTTAATAAGAGGAAATGGAAGGCGAAGAGCTTTAAGCTTGAAGCTTCTTCATGCCCTTCCAAGAAAAGGAAGATCAAGGGGGTGGAAGGGAACAAAAATATGTTTTTTCATGTGGAAAAAAGTTCCACGACAATAAAAACTGAACCCAACTAATGAAGTAAGGGGAATATTTAGGTTCATTTGTTATTGAGTTCAACTTATCTGTTTTTACAAATTGGTTTTTAGATACATCCTATGGTGTTCACATATGTATCCAAATACAGGAACCAAGTAGATTTATGAAAATTGATCGAGGGGAGGTTGATCTATGAGAAGAAAACGGAGATAGACTTGTTGTTGTAGCTATTGGGGACTACCACCTCACATTGCTGACTAAGATGATCATGATATTAAAAGGTTGTTATTATGTAACTTATGTAACAAAAAACATTATTTCTGTATCTAGACTATATACGTATGGATTTATTGTCATGCTCAGAAATAAATTTTTCTTCTTTTATAAAGATAGAATTTGTTTTGGAAAGGTACATTTATATAATAGTATTTACATGTTGGATTACACAGACCAAGTAATGGCAATAAACAATGAAACTACTTCACATGACTCATACCACACACCACTTTAGCATCACTGTCTAGGTCATGTAAATGAGAAACACTTGAAAAAGTTATATCAAGATTGATATTTAGATTCTTTAAAACTAAAACCACTTGGTTTATGTCACGCATATTTAAAAGCAAAAAAGTCCAAATCCCCATTTAGTGGGAAAGGTGAATGAGCAAAATAGATTCTTGAATCGGTTCATACCGATGTGTGTAGACCATTTCCAATTAAAGAAAGGGTTGGGTACTCATACTTAAAAACTTTTACTAATGATTTTAGTAGATATAGATATATCTACTAAATGAGGTATAACTCAGATTCTTTTGATAAGTTCAAGGAATACAAGAATGAAGTTGAGAACCATCTGGGTAAGAAGATTAAGAAACTCCACTTAGACTGAGGTGGAGATAATATTAATCAAGACTTCATTTATTTCTTACTGAAGTTTGGGATCCTATCCCAACTCACTCCTCCTTACACACTCCAGTGTAATTGTGTAAGAAAAAGGAGGAACCATAACTTGTTGGACATGGTGAGATCAATGATGAGTCATGCAAGTCTTCCATTATCATTTTGGGGATATGCATTACAAACAGAAGCACGAATACTAAAACAAGTACAAAATAAATCAATAAATGGTATTCCATATGATATTTAGAGTGGAAAAAATACATGTTATCAAATTTATATGTGTGGGTAAGCAAAGCATTTGTTAAGGTCTCCTCAGGAAAAAAACTCACACCCTGAGGCACAAAGTGTACCTTTATAGTATACCCTAATGAAAAAAGGGGATATTACCTATAAAAACCCTTATAAAAAAACTTTATATTGGAAATAAATTCCATATTACTTGAGAGGGAGCACCTCTCTAAAAGAGATAGTGGGAGTGAGACAGACTTCGATGAAGTTGAAGCTCAATGTAAATAAGAGTTGGTACAGGAGAAGATTCCACAAAGCCCTGGGGAGGAAAGATCTATTACAGAGATACAAGTACAGCGTAGGAATACAAGAGAGGTTAGAGAATGAAGTGGTATTTTTTTATAATTACTGAGGATGGTGAATAATTATTAGTTGATAATAATGATCCTCTAACCTACAAGGAAGCATTAAGTGACACAGACATTGCCAAGTGGAAAAAATCCATGAATTCTAAAATAGATTCAATGCACCAAAACCATGTATGGATTTTGGTATATCCTCCATTAGATGTAAAGAAGGTTCATTTATAATGGTTATTAAAGAAGAAATTGGACATGGAAGAAAAATTTAGTACCTATAAGGAATCACTGGTTGCAAAAGGGTTTAAACAGAGTCCATGCATGGATAACGACAAAAACTTTTCACAATTTGAAATTTTGAAATCCATTAGAATACTACTATCCATTTTCGATTACCATGACTATTAGATTTGGAAAATGGATGTCAAAAATGCCTTCCGTAATTGGAAACTTCAGGAAGATGTCTATATGACAAGACCTAAAGGGGTTATGACTCCATAGGATGCCAATATGATATACAAGTTGTAAAAATTCATTTATTGATTAAATCAAGAATCCATCTCATGGAAAATTCATTTTAATGAATCCATAATGCAATTTTCTTTTATAAAGAACAAATTTGAGACTTGTGTCTAAAAATTTTTTAGTGAGAGTGCAGTCGTTTTTCTAATAGAATATATTGATGACATATTACTTATTGTAAATGAAATACCAGTCTCACGGTTTATTAAGGATTGGTTGAATAAATAATTATCCATGAAGTACTTTGGTGAAGTAACATATATTCATGGGATCAAGATCCATCGTGATAGATCCAAGAGATTACTAGGCCTAAGTCAAAGTTCATACATTGACAAAATACTAAAGAGATTCAGTATGGAATAATCTAAGAGGGTATTTTTTCTAGTGTCACATGGAATTCATTATTCCAAGAAAATGTGTCCACAGACACATGAGGAAAGAACTATAATGACAAGTATTCCATAGGTATCAAAGATTGGGCTAGTCATTTATTTTATGTTATGTACTAGGCTAGATGTTTCCAATGTGTTGAGTGTGGTAGGAAGATATCAAGATGATCCAGGTAACCACCATTGGATGGAAGTCAAGTCTATCCATAAGTATCTAATGTTTACATAGGATATATTCCTATTTTATGGATGATATAAGGAACTAGTTATCTGAGGATATTCATATGCTAGTTTCTAGACTAATAAAGATGACATGAAGTCACAAATGGTATACGTCTTCACTTTTAATGGAGGTGTTGTGAGCTGGAAGAGCTCAAAGAATGGTGTGTTCACAGATTCTATAGCAGAGTACGAGTATATCGCAACTTCTGAGGCAGCTAAATAATCAATTTGTATGTGACGCTTCATCTAATAGCTGGATTTTTCACCTAGTAGTAAAGATCCCACCACACTTTATTATGATAATACTCTAGTGTTGGTTCTCGAAACAGAACCAATATCACATCAAAAATTGAAGCACATACTACGGAAGTATCATCTCTTGAGGGATTTTTCTCATAGTGGTGAAGTTGTAGTGAGAAGTATTTCCATAAAAGATAATGAGGTGGACCCCTTGACTAAAGCCCTAATTCAGTAGAAATATGATCATCATGTGAGGTCTAGTGGACTTAAAGTACTAGGCAGTTGGCACTAGTCCAAGTGGGAGTTTGTGGTAGTTGGTTTCCAAGAACCAACTTTTTATACATTGATTACATTAATTTTTAATGTATTTCAATATTAAACATCTTATTACATATTTTTCATTGCTCCGCATGAATATAATATAACAATTTCCTAGAGTATATGTTTTATTAATAAGTTCATAGCAGTTCCCCACTATGATGAGAACCTTGAAGTTTTGTGACAATATACCTAAACATAGTTCTATAGTTGGATGAAAAACTATGTTGGGACACATAGTATAAATACTTTCAAGTATGATTAGTCATAAGCAGATGAGACTTCTTCTCGTGAATTTCACACTTGGTAATCTCCAATATGGGAGATTATGAGAATAGACCCGCTAGTAGGAATTCTATATGTTTTGGTGTCATCGGATATTCCTATGTGTGATTAAGTGTAATGGTCCTTATATTTTAATATTATCATTAATACATGTCACAACTCGTCTATTTTTTTTATTGATGAAAACCATAATACCATATGTTGGTGGGAAGTAGGGTATGTTGTGTACCTCAACAATGACATTTTATTAATGGATAATTTGAGGAAGGATTTTATACTTCCATTTTTGGAAGTTCATATCTTAGCCATTTGATTGAAATAGAACCGTCACCCTAAATTCTATATTTATATTGTAATGATAATTTTATTTCATGTATTAAACAATTGGTGTATCAAGAATATAGGTTGATGACATTATCATGAAACCTGTTTGATGAGATATTGTTACAAATGGATTGTATTGCATAGTGACAATTCATATGTGGATTTCATTGTTGTGACTTTAAGTAATTTCTCTTGGGTGACTTGACCAATTTCTAGATAGTAATCTTGGATATTAGGCAAGACCACCTAATGCCAATGAGAAATAATCTTAGAGGGTCACACACTAAGTGTTTCTGGTGGTCTCGATTAAATTCTATTTGAATTTAACAAATGGAATAAATATTATTATCAAGACCGGTGAATAATTTTATTCATGTTAAAATGATCGCATAAATTAAATAAATATTTATTCACCATATTGTGAATAAAATATGATTATTTATTTTATTAAACCTTTAATAAATATTTATTTATGAGTTTGTAAATAAAAAAATTATTTAAGAGAATAAAATATTTTATTTGGATGATCAATAAATGGAAGAGGAGTTCGAATAGACCAAGACCATGTCCATTGATAAATTAATTATTTATAAGTTGGTAAATATCATTTATCTAGTTTGTATAAGAAATAATAATAAAACTATTATCATTATGGGACGCAGGATTTCATTTATGGTTATGTTTTGCGCAAGTTGGCGCACCAAAAATAATGGTGTTATTATTGTTATTAAATTTCATGGGTTTTCTATAATAGTTATAATTGCATTAAATTCTTTTTTCACAATTAAATATTGTAATTGAAACCCCATGTCAGTTAATAGGTAGGTATGTCTTTTGTTCCAAACCTCAGTGAATTGAGAATTGTTGAGCCAAAAAATTTCTATCTCAACTCCTCTCATCTCTCCCTCTCAAGAATGAGATATGTTTTTTAAGACCAAACAATAAGAAATCAATAACTATTGACACAATACATTCATTCTGCCACACTAGCACCTAAAGAACGAGTGGTGTTGATCGAAGACCATTGAAGCACATGTGCATCACCACTAGAGGGATTCTACTTTGGATCTTCGCAAGCGCAATGAAGAAAATATGGAAGGGTTGTTCTAGATGATTAATTATCATCAACAAAGAAAGTACCAAAGACCCAAGTATTTTATTTCTTCATAAATTATTAAATTATTTATAAACATGATGTGCAAGATCCTCTTTCTCAGATCTGTTGTTATTCTTCTCTTTTTCTAAATATTTGATTTCAATCCATAGATACAGGCATTCATTTTCTTATTGATCCCTGATTGGTCATCGATTATGGAAAATGAAAATTTGGGCCCTCCCAACCACCATTATTCCTCTTCATCTGGATCCTTCAAATACACTATACCTGGAAAATATAGTGCACAAAATGTAATAAGGCTCAAAGACTCAGGATTGAGAGCAAGAAAACTCTTACCTTTTATGCGGGTTTCCATGAATGTAGTATAACCTCCTATACCACAAACATAGATATCATATTAACTTATTTAATAACATTAATCATATATTTTTTCACTTATAAACATCATTTATAATTATTATCTATATTATTTCTAGTAAGTTATTTCCTATTTTCAAGATTGGGTGTAATTAATCTTGATTTTTTTGAACAAGTTTCATAAAAAAGGTATTGGTATTCCTTATTAGTAAGAATTTAATAATTAAAATATCATGAAATTTACTTTCATATATGTTCCATGATATTTATAATGGTATAACTTCATTCAATGATAGTTTTGGTTAAAAACCTTCAACATTAAATTAGCGATGATCATGTTCTGGTGATTATTAACAAACAAAAGGTGTTTTCTAAATAAATGAGTTTAATAAAATTATTACAATTTAAGAACAAAAAAAATAATTATTTACATATTTATAACATATTATACCATTAATTGTGTTCCTATATCCATCCATGATATAAATTCTAACATTATTCAAATAGGTGGTTAAACTGATCCAATCATGAACATCCATGATTAATGGATGATTATGTGGTGGTTTTATTGTAATATCTACATAAATAAAGCATAATGATCTAATTTAGGATTAATTATTATGATATATCATAATTTTAACTAATTTTAATAATAATTAATTAATATTAAAATATTACATAAAATGAATAAGAATATTTTCCTCATAATAGGCTTCTTTTAAATGATTGAATTAATGATGATCATTTTTTATATCATTAATAGGTTATACAATTTGAAATAAAATAACCTTAATTATATCATAAATATAATATTTATCCATTAAATATATTACTAGGACCATCCATGAATGGTGGTCATGAAATATGGAATGCATCATTTCATGTAGGTGGTAGTCTGCTAAAACGCATGGATAATGATGTCATTTTCATAGAATGGGATAAAGAATTAATATGTATTATTATATAAAAATATTAAATAAGTTATAAATATCATAATTATATATTTAATTCCATTTTATATCATCCATGGTAAGAATTGAAGGAAAAAAACATGTTGCTTCGTGGAGCCAGTAGTCCACACATACGCATGAATTGAATATTAACTTTTCTTAAGGGAAGAGAGGGAAGGTGGTTAATGGTCATTAAAATATAATAATAAAATTAATAATATAATAAATAATAATTAAATTACATAGTTATTTTAAAAATAATATTTGTTAAGAAGGATTAAAAAAAGATGTTTTGGAAAAACAATTACTCATTTTAAGAACTTTGAGCTTTTTATAGAGAACTCTGTGGAAACGGTGGGATTAAGAAACAGATTTATAACCAGAAGATAATTTAATAAATTTAACATTAAATAGAAATTAAAATGGTTAGGGATTCATTATAAAACAAAATTTTAGTACTGGCATTGAAGGGGTGGTGAGAGGCCCCTTTTATAATTGAAAAGGGGAAACATTTCTATAAATAGTCATAATATTTTAATAATTGGAAGCCTCTATGAATGAAAGTGGCTCCAAAAATGAGAAATAATGGAGTGGGGAAGAGTTAAGGTCAAACAAGACAATAAAATTCAATCACACACATGTTTTTAATTCTTCCATTATATTTTCTACTTTTTTCATTTTAATTTTTACCACCATAACTAATTTTTACCTTAGCAGTCTATCTTTTATACCTAAAAATAAAATGGTAGTTCTTACATATTTTGAACCCACTAATTCCAAATTTATACATTTATTAAGATTAAACTTCTAAAAGTGATATAAGTTAATTTTAAAATAGTAAATGTATAATTTATTCGAACATTATTAGAGAAAATTATGACTTAAGTTTTAAAATATCAAATATAGGTCTATAAATTAAACTTAATATTTAAAAAATTTATAATGTTACTTATAAAAAAATCATGAAATTTTTTTCAAAAATTTATATATACCAATAATTTTATAAAATCATTGTACTTGTAAAAATGTTATATTTCTCTATTCACCTTAAAATCAATCCTTCTGAAAAAACCATTAAATTCATATTAAGATATTATTGACATGATAATCCAAAAAAAATGAAGTTAATTTATTAAAATTAAAATTTTAAAAATTGGGAATTTATCTTTTAAATAAAAAGTATGAGATATAATAAAAAAAATATTTGTAGGAAAAATGATTTTTAGAATTCTTAACATTCTCCTTCATATTTTGTATCATTTAAAAATTAAATTAGTGTTAACCAATTATTCATATGAAATATATTTTATCATAATTAATCAAAATTTTCTTGGAATATAAATGCACATCATATAAAAAGTAAATTTTTATAAAAATAAATTTATAAGAATAAAATAAACATATTAATTATTTTAGTTATACCAGTTGAATTTCATAAGTATTAAAATTAATTATTATATTTCTTTTTATAAATATTTTTGAAATATAATACTATTATTCATTATCACTAATTTAATTTCATGTTTTAAATTTTCATACTAAATAATTATATTTTTATCCAAATATATTTTATCAGTTAAGTTCTGTGTTTCATGTGGATAAAGCTATCAAACACATTGACTTATTCAAAGGTAATAATATATTAAAATATTAGGTTTTTACATCCCACCCACTAAAATAAATTTAATCCACATAATTTTAAGTTTCACTTATTAAAAAAATTATTCAAGTGTATTAAAAAGATATATATAACTCAAGATATATTTTTGAATAAGGTGCTTACCTAAATATTTTATGTATGACTATGAAACACAATTTTTTTATAATGTTATCCAAATTATTTTTTTCCTCCATAATTAGTTTTCCTATTTCCTTATTTTCCACATATAGAACATATTCTAGTTATTTTAATACATTTACTTAGGTTCTTCTTCCCATATTTTTTACATGAAGGAGATTTAATCTTCTTTCCTTCATAATATTCATCACTTATACTTCCATGAGACTCCTTCCGTCTATTCTTTGGTTTTTTTGGGACTTAAACTATGTTCATGTTGTTAATAATTATTCCTGATAGCCAGTTTTTCATAATGATAAGTATTTTAACTCCAATTCATTTCCTGTTTGGTTTCTTGTTGGTAAAATATCAACATTTCCCATGGAATTGATTGTTAAAATGGTTCATTCATTATTTCTCTATTGCTAAAACCAAATATATATAATTTTTGTAATCAACCATAAGATAATTATTATAAGATAATAAATGTAACCACAAAATTTCTAAATCTTAAAAATTAGCATTCAGTTCAACCTAAATCACCTCAATGTTTCTTTAAGTTTGGTTCTATCATACTCGTTAAATTAATTCATTAACATAATAAATCCTTCATAATGTAATATAAATATAATGTGACCATAAAATATCTAAAAGGATTATAAAAGTAAGTGTATAGTTAATCCACTTCATCATGCACTTGGAAATGATTGAGTTAATACCCAGCCACTATTTTCAAGGTTATTACCCTCTTGTACATCTTTTTCATAGACTACATGCACTTAGAGTATCCAAATATGAATGTAATTACTATTAAAATGACACAATATATACTTTACCAAAACTTTGGGATGTTATCTTATACTTATAATTCTCTCTTAAACATACCCAAAATGTTTACCTATATTAATCCCCAAATAAAATGTTCCTTGTTACCTTAACATTAAATCATATACTATCCCAAATGGTTATCTATAAATTTAAAATAATGATATACCTTAACATATAAACCCTCAAATTATCCTAAAAATATTATAATCTCTAAAGTTACCTAAAACCTACACTGATACTAATTGTGATGCCTCAGATACTCACCCCCAGATCAGATACTTAAAACAAATACATTACACACGGACTTTGATACCAAATATAGATTCATGAATACAAAATTACCATAATTACATGACTTAATGAAAATATTTCAATATATACATCCCCAATACCTTTTAGGACTATAGCTTTATATAATTATTTTAAATCATAAAATAATAAATATCAGGTCTTTCTCAACTAATAAAAACAAAAATTGCTATATAAAAAATGAACTAATCCATAATAAATATTTATAATCTACCTAAAATATCCCACACATGTTATAATTCAAGTCATAACATGTGTAAAACATTTCATTATATCCTAGAGAAATAAATAAATAATGGGTAAACTCAAATTATCATATATAGAAAAAATAAAAATGAGGAAATCATGGTATAAATATTATAGTAGGAATAAGTAATATTCATCATACTATAAGAAGCTGAAACTGATAGAATGATATATCCATGGATAGAATTGAAAATTAATATATCACATGGATAATAATAATTGAATTTGGGGTGATGTAAAGCATAATTTATTATATCTTGATCTTTCCATCAAGGCCTCAGTTAAGACATCATTCTTGTCACCAAGACTGTAGTCAAGACATATCACTAAATTGGGAAAGAAGGAACCAAATAACCAAAAATGTTTGTCTCATGATACCAATCGATGCATAGAGAGGCTATCCAATATCAAACCCCACCCATCACTTGTCTAATTCTAATGCTTTCATCATATGAGATAACGAGTAAAAAATACATTATAAACATTTCTAATAATCATTCGTATTAGAATGAAAATATACAAAAAATAAATATTTTTCTCCATATTAATAAAATTTGTAACATGATCATAACCAATATAGAGAATAAATTTGAATAGTTTTACAATACATAGTCAAGTTTTTTGAGTACTCAGAAAACATCCATATCATAATAAAAAAATATACTAATTTTCAATAGTACCTCAATCAATAAATGTAAAATCATTCTTCATAATCATCACTCATGAAAAAACCATATGGAGTAATGGTATATAGTTATGTCAATAATTTCTCTAATAAATTTATTTATGGAATCTATGTGAAAAACCTTCAATCAAATGAAAGGAAAATAGTTTATTCACAAATCAAAGGAATTGGAAGAAAATTTATTCAAATTCAAGGTGGATGGTTAGGTAAAACAAACGAATTTATTGGAAATATATTAGATAGAAAATAAAATTACATAATCCATCCAGAGAAGTTAAGTGTATGGATGAAAAATAAAATATCCCTAGTGCAACAAAATAAACTAATAAGGATGTTGACAATGATGAAATACATACTTAAAAAGGAATGATTCTAATGGTATCACATAATAAGGGACCAAGAATAAAAAAAATTATTGCTACAATTTCAATCCCTCAAATTATAAATATATATATATATATTAGGTAATAAATAATGTAACATAAATCACATGATTGTAAGTCCTTTTGAATATAAAAATAAGAATAGAGGCGAACCCATAAAATAGATTTTTGAAAACATTTTAACATTCACATAAAAAAAATACATGTCACATTCAAAAGTAAATTTTAAAAATGTGAAGTGAGATATTTTTAAAACTTTTACTTTTAAAAAAATATCCAATAATCATTCCTAGAAAATGACATAACTTTTTCTATAGGAAATTAGGATCGAATGATAAACCATTTTTTTATGAAAGGATCCATTTTAATACATTGAAATTAAATTTGTTGAAAACACATACTGTAAAAAGAGTAATAAAACATTATTTGTATTAAAACATCATTTTCCAAAATAGGATTATAAGATACCATATAATAAAATATTATGGTTGTAGAACCCAATCATGGAAGACCAAAGATCAAGATAAAACATTAATATCTATTACATACCACATACTCTATAATATAAGAGATACTAAATAATGATTACTACAGTCTTATTGTAAATCCATTGAAAATAATTATATTATGCATAAAATGGTATAATGTACCCAACTTATTGTTAATAAGTGTGTGAGATGGTCATAACTCAATGAACAAAATTTGGTTACTAAAAATTCTAACTTTTTGGGTAACAATTGAATCAATATCCATTTAAAAGAGGTAATATGATTTAGAATAGTATACCCCATGAAATAAAAAATGTATGATAAAAAATATACATGAAACGTAAATACAAAATATAAGGAAAACATAGTGCATAAAATGTATTATGTCTCAAAAATGGCATTTGAGAACAAGAAAACACTTACCTTTTATTCAGGCTTCCATGAATGAAATCTAACCTACTCTATAAAAACATAGATATATTGATAAATTATTTAAAAAACTTACCCATAACTTCTTATATGTGTACTCTTTATTTATAATCATTCTCATTATTAATTATTGTTAGTTAATTCCTATTTTAAATATATGGTGTAAGTAATCTTTATCATTTTGAAAGAGTTTCACAAAGAGGTTTTGGTATTCATTATTACTAAGAACTTCATCATTAAAAGTAAATTAAAGTTTAGAATAGATGTTCCATGATATTTATAAAGTTATAATTTTATACCATTCTAGTTTTTGTTACAAGCCATGAAGATGAAATAGGTGATGATCATGTTTCGATGATTCATAATGAACAAAAGGTGTTTTATTAATTAATGAGTTTAATAATAGTTTTACCATTCTAGAATCAAGAAATAATTATTATTTACATATTTATATCATATTATACTGGTAATTATTCTCTCATAGTCATCCATGATATAAATTAATATCATTATACAAATAGGTGGGTAAACTAACTTGAACATGAACACACCATGACTAATGGATGTTTATCTGATGGTTTAGTTGTAATATAATGATCCACCAAGAATAATGATATTATTTAGGATTTATTATTGTGATGTATTATAATTTAAATTATTTATAAGAGTAATTAATCGATATGAAAATATTACATAATATGAATAATAAGATTCTCATCTTAGTACACCCGTTTTAAATGACTGAATTAATGATGATCATTTATTGATAATATAATTAATATGTTATTCAATTTATCATACGAGAACCTTAATGATATAATAAATACCATATTTATACATTAATACCATTATTATAACCATCCATGAAGGGAATTAATGAAATACCTACCACAATGTTCCATAGAGGCGGTAGTCCGTGCATCCGCATGGATGGTGATTTCATTTTCATAGAATGTGAGAAATGGGTAATATAGTTTATCATATTATAATATTAAATGATTTATAATTATCATAATTATTTTTAGTCTATCCATGATATTTTATGAAGGAAAATGAACATATTGCTTCATGGAGGCAATAGTCCACACATACAAATGAATCATGTTTTCATTTTTTTAAGGGAAGAGGGGAAAGGTGGTTAATGGTAATTATATTAGAATAATGACATTAATTATATGACCAATACTTATTTAATTATATAGGTATTTGAAAATTATATTTTTTAAGGTAATATAAAAATGAAATAATATAAGTAAAAAATTATTACTCATGTTGAGAACTTTGAGTTTTCCTTACATAATTCCTTGTAAATGGAGGGATGTGACTAAAATTTTGTAACCACAAGCTAATGGAAGTAAAATATAATTAAATATGAATTAAAAGTGATGGGTTTTAAGAATTAAACCAAATTTTAGTATTTTTATTGAAGGGGTGTTGAGAGGCACCTCTTATAAGTGAAAAGGGGTGGAACATTTGTAATAACATAAAATCTTTTTTGAAAGATCACATATTTTACCTAGGAACATTCTATTTTAAATTTTTTTCTAACCATTTAAAATTCCATAAAATTATCCTTAAACCTAGTCTTTTTTGTGTTAAGAGGATTTTGGGTGTTTTCTGGAGAAATTTTTTTTGAAGCTAATGGTGGAAATCATCAAAGGAAATATTGAAGAGACACTGGCTATATAGTGTTTAAACAATAGCCAGGTATGGTTACATAAATCCCACCAACCATTTGGTGGGATTCCAAGGGATAAATGAATGCTTATTGGCACCAACAACAAGTTTTTAGAAACCAACAGCTATCTGGTGGCATTGGGAATACAAGGGTAAATCATATTTCTTCCCCCCTAAAACTCCATTTATGTTTTTTAATCCCCTTTCCAAGAATTATCTAACATAAAACCTTGATCCTCATATCTTTTCATTGATATGGTGATCCAAATTGAAAAAAAATCTTGTAATTGGTGAATTCCTCTTTTTTTCCTCTTAGATAATCTCCTTACAGCCTTGATGTGGTGGAAAAATTTCTACCCATTGGTAATCATGGTGTCATGTATGGATCTAAACACTAGATCACTTGGTTTAATCTACTCCGATTGAGGTGGGTGGTATTAAACATCTCACTATGGTCTAATTTTTTTATAATATGTGAAACTTGTATGATAGAACTATTATTCATTGTGTGTGACCTCTCATAATTGGAAATCCCTTTTAGGGATGAAACCTAATTCTTATACATATCACAAATCCCATTGGGTCTATTAGTATTGACACCCTATACTTTTATTCACCAAAGTGGTGTTTCTAACCTTGACCCCAGGTTGGAACTCAAAAATAATGAACCTAGAATCTTAAAACTGATTTATAGGATTATGGGTTAATATTTAGATCAAATATAGTAGACCTTCTCAACCTATTGGATAAATTTGGATATATTTTCTTGGTTTAACATGTGAAATGGTTTTTCAGAATAAGTGGAATGTGAGTTGATGTTATTACCTTTTTATAGGGATTGGTAACTTTGAATGGAAAGTATAAATGGATTATAACTAAAATTAGAAATATAATTTTTAATTAGTATAAATTAACCAATATGGTGTATGTTAACTAGTTTGGACTGTATGGTTGTTTTTGTAAGAATTGGATCTTTCTCAATTCTTGAGGGTGTGATTCACGTCGGCTTAATATTTGAGGGAAAGATGATTGGTTTCTTGATTCATGTGGATGATACACGTGCTTTCTTGATGCATCGGGGTGACATGCACAGATACATGATGTCTGACAGTGATATGCATGGTTTCTTGATGCATGAGGGTCAGGTTCTTGGTTGGTTGATGCCTAAGGGAGAGACACATGGTTTCATAGTTCCTGAGGGTGAGGTAAATGGGTACCTGATACATGAGGGTGTGATTCTTGGTTCCTCAGTTCCCGTGGGTGTGATGCATGGTTACACATGATGCCTGAGGGAGATATTAGGGGATGACTTGTAATTCCCCCTCTATTTTATACTGTTTCATACACTATTACTCGAGATAGTATTTGTTAGAAATTATTGGTGGTGTCCTAATGGTTTTTACTCACACCATGTTTGGATCTCCATTTGGTAACATTGTAGACTTGATGGATATAGGTATGGATAAGGTAAAAGGGACTTGCATTTGATTTTTTATTTTCTAATAGGGACTATAAAATGGAAATGGGACTGATCATGGGTTTCAGGACCAGTTTTGGGTGTTTTATTTTGATCTTATCTTTTAATTTTTTTCTTTTATAACTTTTAGCACAAAATTTACTTCAAAAATAAGTTTGATTTGACATGGTTTGATTATATTAGGTTGGTTTGTATTTGGTATATTTACCTACTATAGTTGATATATATTAATTCATTTATCATGTTTCCAGTATTTTTATCATTTGGTATAATATTATATAGTCTCCCCTCTATAGGTATTAGACCCTCACTACTAGTTGGTAGCCTCTAGCGTATGAGGAGATGAGCTGGAGGTCATGTAGTGACTCGTCTCGGGCATGTGAGGGAGAACCAGGTCAGGGTGTTAAAAATTATTATCAAATGAGTTATTTTATCTTAATTTACTTTTTGGGATATGGTATATGTGAGAATAGGATGTTTCAGGGATTGGTAATGATATCATTCATGGGAGTAGACAAACCATATAGAGGGGACCCAAGTTTCTAGGAATTAGATTACTGTTCTTGAGATTCTCTTGTTACAATTGTGATATTATTTTAGATTGGCTGATGGATTTGTTTTTACATGTTAGTATTTTATGAAATTTTACTCCTGGGATAGTAAAGAACAATCTGTGTATATATGCATCATGTTAGGAAGGTATTATTTTTTCATCTTCATTGTCATTCTTGGAACTCGCTCACATGCATTTGAAAATATTCATGTTTTTTATTCATGTTAACCTGTTTCTAGTGATACTTGGTTAATGAATAATGGTTTTATATTTTTATTATATATTAATTAATTTGTTAATATTAAGCAATATATCATTTGATGTTTTGATCAATAACTTTAAGCCTAATATGGTTTGTGAATCTATTAGAATAAATTGGTATTATGTTGGAATCAATGAGAACTTGTTATGTTTTCTTTTATTTTTTGATTATCGCATGGACTGAGGTTTGTGTTAACTTGTGTAGAGATATACCTACAAATCATGTTAATATAGATCATATGGAGGTTTCTAATAGGTATAAACCACACTTAGTGTATCCAAGTCCTCTTGAAGATCAGAGGAAATTTATATAAATTCAGATTTAGGATAGCTTCTTGCATGTGATGTAGTCTAGGGAAAAGGATGTTCCCCAAGGAGTAAGAAAATTTCATACCTCATTAGTTATTTCCATATGAAACACCCCCATAATGTTCAGAGTGTAAGATATCCCCTAGTAAGTAGAATCTTTTCTTGAGTCTATCGAGATAATATTCAATCAACTAAAGACACCAATAGAGATGAGGGTGAAACTTATGTCATACATGATATGGGGACCATCCAAGAACAGATGGTATATCTTGTTTTAGTCCAATAAACATGAGGAGATAACATTAGATAATTTAAATTCAATTTTTCTAGATCATTTCTACCTAAAGACGTTGAGGGAGGTGAGAGCATAAGAATTCATGCACTCTATGAAAGGGAACATAAAGGTGGAGGATTACGATTTTTGTTTCATGTACCAACAAAATATTTCTCAGATATTTAATGGAGATGAATAAGATAGGGTGAATATATTCTTGGATAGACTTTGATATGAGATAAATTCTTAAGTTACTATCTTTTCGTTAACTAAATTTTCAAACATCATGAATCAAGTTATCATTTCTAAAGGGATATTTAAGAGGGAATAGAGTTGTGGAAAAACAAATTAACTAAGAAGACTGGTAGAAATTTTTCTATTTAAGGGAAAAAAATTTAGAATTACCATCAAGATTGAAGTGGGTAGATAATTAAATGTATCCTTTTGTCTTTCCTAAGTGATGACAAGGTGGGATGATTTTAGTGTGTCAAACCCATCCAAAAGTTAGATTAATTCCCTTTCCCAGTAGTGGAGTTTTAGGAATGTATCAGGGTGGGTAACCTACATATGTTATATAGTAATACTCATTGGGGAACCAATGATATAGGAATAAGAAAGATTCTAGATTTTGGAAAAGTGTTTGTTTCTCTATAATAGATGAGCAGGTAGAGTTCCATTGACCATATAGGTTTAGGTAGAAGATAGGATAGTCTATGGAAGGGATGGAAGTTCTATAATGGATAATAACATAGGTATATTAGGAATAAACTCCTGGAATAGGTTCAAGATACACGCATGTGGACCAGTACATACCAATCGGGATAGATATGGGACCTTCAATTGTTTGAGGTATGATTTTAGTAGCATCTACCCTTTCTTGTGCACTTTTTGATACAATGAAATCTCAATATTTCATATCATATAAATTTTTTCATGTATTGGCATTGGATATTGATTATTAGTTTAGGTATACATCTATTGGAACATCATTATGGGCGTGGTTGGAGGGTATTCAGCACTGAAAAGAGTGTTCTATCAATATTGGTTCTTATCATTTTCTGTAGTATTAATTTGTGCTTGACATGGGGGGGATTAGACCTAATATTGATGATAGAATAGTTATTTCTATATCAAGATTGTATCTATTTCAACCATAGTAACATTTCCTTCTCTATACTTATGGTTAGATGTTACATGAACCATGGTGAATGGTATAACTTGGAATTTTTGGTAGGACCAACACAACTTAGACTGGAGGGGCTTAAAACTCAGGTTTCTAGATTTTGATAAATTATGGATAACATATTAAGGATTACTTCATCAAGTATTAGAATATTTTATGAAGTCTTTACTACAGAATTATATGGATTTCCACTATACTAGGATATCGATTTGACTATCAATTTGGTGTTAAGAGATGATCCTATTTTGATATATGACTACATGATGGCACAAGTAGAGCTTCAAGAGTTGAAATTTAAATTAGAGGACCTAGAGCGTATAGGTTTTATTAGTCTTGTACATAACCTTAGGTATCTCTAGTTATCTACACTAAGAAAGAATATGGGACATTGCGGTTATGTGTTGATTATTAGAGGTTGAATTAAATGACAGTCAAGAATAGGTATCATCTTCCACGCATCGATCATATCTTTGACCAGCTGAGAGGTACTCAAAAATTCCCTATGATTGATTTGAGATTAGCATATCATCATTTGATACTATTTTTACCTAAAATACCAAATACTTCTTGCTAATTAGGTTTGGTTTGTATGAATTTGTGGTGATGCCTTTCAGATTGAAAAATGTGTTTTCAGTGTTCATGAATTTGATTAACTGCATCTTATACCCAAACATGAACCAGTTTCTGGTTTTATTTATTGATGAAATATTGATATAATGTTAATATAGGGATGAAAATTTATGACATTTGGATATTATCCTAATTACACTGAGAGAGAATCATATTTATTCCAAACCCTCAAATTGTTCCTTCTATATTGATTAGGTCCACTTTTTGGGCCATATTATATTAGACGTGGGAATATTTATGGATCTGAAGAATGAGAATGTAGTGGTTTCTTAGGATCAGTCCAATAATTGTTTTTTAGATTCAAAGATTTATCATTATAGCTAGGTACTATTGTATATTTATTCATAATTTCTCTTTAATAGCAGCACTAATGGAATGTCTGATCAAGAAGGGGGTGGAGTTTGAAAGGGAAGATGGTTGTGGGGAAGCTTTCTAAGATATGGGAGTCCGATTAATTTAAACATTAGTCATGAAAATACCAAAAATGTTTAAGTAGTATAACATGTACTATGAAACCTCTGTAATTAGGCTAGGAGAAGTTCTTATGCATGATATATGTGTAATTTCATACGTCTCTAAAAATTGGAGACAACATGAGCGGAATTATCCCACCGATGATCTGGATTTGGTTGTTATGGTTCATGATTTAAGATGCTAGAGGAATTACCTGATGGGATAAAGGTTCATGGTGTTTACATAACAAAATAGAATTAAGTATATCTTTTCACAGAGGGATATGTACCTTCAGTAGAGGAGGCTAGTAGAGTACTTGAAATATTTTGAATTCAAGTTAGAATACACCCCCAATAAGGGAAACATTATCATCAAATCCTTGAGTAGAAAGCATAGAATCAGGTGGTGTGCGAGACCAGTGATGAATGGAAGTCAATTATACATTTTTATGAGATGAATTTGGATGTTAAGAAGTGCCAAGGGTGAGTGAATCTAACCTCCACCTCTATTTTCCCTTCTCTTTTTGAAACTATCATGAGGATACAGCTGGTGGTTCCAGAATTTCTTACTCTTATAGAGAAAGTAAATAGTAGGGAGACACTATTTTGGTTTGATTATTGATGAGGATGTAGTTCATAAAATTTATGGACTTTTCTTGGTTTCCACATAATTACATGAGGATATGGTCATAGTTTTTCATTCTTCTAAGTGGGAAGTACTTCCCTGTTTGAAAAATATTTATCAATATCTCTACGGATAGTATTGGTAGCTAGTTATGAATAGGTAAATAGCCAGAATTGTGACCCGATTCCTCACTTTTAAATAGGTGAAGTATGAGTACCACTATCTAGAAGGTTTATTATAGCCTTTACCCTTTTGCGAAAGTCAAGGGGATGATGTCACTATGGACTTTGTAAAAGTTTTACCCATGAAACCTCCTAATAATGATGCAGTATGGGAGATCATGGAATTACTGATAGAGGTATTCCATTTCATTCCTATGAGGGAGGCTTTCCCTAATTTATGACCTAGGTATATTGTATATTCCAGATATTGTATGGCGTTATAGAGTGATGTTGAGTACAGTCTTAGATCAAGATCCACATTTCTCTTTATTCTTCTGGAAGGGGATGTAGAAGGCACTGAGTTTGTAGGTGTTTCTAAGAACATCCAACCACACTCAGACTGATGGAAAATTAGAGTGTACCATTAAGATCCTTGAGGATATATTGAGAGATTGTGTTTTAGAGTTTTTTGTTTATTACAAGAAACACTTGGCTCTTTTAATGTTCACTTCAATTGAAGTTAAGAAAAATAGATCTAGAATGGTCCTTTTAAATCCTTATATGGTAGGTCATGTTATTCTTCATTGTTCTGGTTATATAAGGGTAATGCAATTCTCATTGGACTAAGTCTTGTGCAGGATACATCAGAAGAGGTTCAGTTAATCTGGATGTGGTTGGAAATTGTAATGATCGTGAGGAAATCATATACTTATCATTATAGATGACCTTCATAATTTTATTTTATCACCAGGTTTTCCATAGGGTGTTTCTTAGGTTAGGGAAATATCATATCCAAATCATAGTAATTTATCACCTAGGTTTTTTAGGATGTTTGAGATACTAGAGAGGATTGTAATAGTTTTATAATCATTCCCACTTCTATAGTGTTAGATTACCATAAACAACATGTTTCAAGTATCACATTTTTAGTGTTATCACCCTAATCCTTCTCACATGATAGATGTTGATGATGTTGATTTGATGTTGATGAATCCTTTTAGGAGAGTTTAATCCATATCAAAGACTATAGTGAGAATAATATCTATGGTACGATTGTGCCTTTTGTACTAGTGTATTCACATTATGGGTGTGTTCAGGAAGATAACTAAGAGAGAGAGTCTGATATATGGGTGTAGTGTCTCAAGTTTTTCATTGATACTTATTAGTGATGCATGGGACTACAGCTCAAGGAAGATTTTGTCTGTGGAGGGGAGGTTGTAATGTCTATTTATTTATCTAGGTTCTTTCTCTTTTTATGTTTTTTTGAACCATTTTAAATTCCATAAAATGAGCCTTAAACCCAGTTTTTTTAGGTTTTAGAGGTGTTTCAGTACTTTATCAAACTGAAATTTTAGAGTCTAGTACGGAAATACATTAAGTAAATCTTTCGGCTCCAATGACTAGCTGGTGGATCAGGTAGTATCTAGGTATGGCTACAGGAATCCCACCAGCTAGCCAGTGAGACCCACTAGCTACTCAGTGGCATCATAGAAGAGTGGAATTCCTATATAAGACCCATCATCTAGTTGGTGGAATTCCAATGGAAATCAGAAAAATTTCAAGCACCACCATCCAGCTGGTGGTAAGCAATATCTATCCAGTGGCATTGAGCTGGGCTGAGAATATAAGGGGCAGAATCATATTTCTACCCCACCCCATGAACACCAAATTTATTTCTTCTGATCAACTTTTTAGACCCTAACTAAGAATTTATTCTCTTCAAGTACCCTCCAATGCTTCCTCGATTTATTTATCATCAAACCTTAATCCCTTTATTCGTTCATCTATATGGAAATCCAAATTTTCCATGTTTTGTTTGGAATTAGTGAATTCACCTAGTTTTATTCCTAGATCTTATTATTCCATCCTTGATGTAGTGGATAAATCTCTATACATATGAAATCAAGGTTTTTCCATCGATCTAGATTCCTAATATCTTGGTTTCATCTTTTCTTCTTGAGCTAGGGGTTCTAAAACAACTCCCTAAGGTCTTATGGGTTTTTCTAGAATATGGAATTTGTATGATCATGTCAGCACATGATGTGTGTGACCTCTCTTGATTGGAATTATCTTGAATGACTTGAACCCTCATGATAATCCCTCCCAAAGATCCTATCAGTATATTTAGAATTATGACCTCCAACTTTCTTCCACCCAAGGGATTTTCCTAACCTTAACCATAGAATATAAACCAAAAATATTAACCCTAGAGTCTTGTAATCTATTTATTGGATTGTGGGTTAGTATTTGGATAAAACCTAGTAGAACTTGTCACCCAAGGGGTAGAAAATAGAAAGATCTTCATAGTATAAAATTTGAAATATTTTTTGTTCAAAAGTGGAATGTGGGTTGAAATTGTTACGGTTATTATAGGAATCGATAACTTATCATGAAAAGGTTAAATGGAATGTAACTGAAATTGGCCGGAAAAATGGTAATTGTAAAAATGAACCAATTTAGTTTATGTTGTACTTTTTTCATTCATGGGTGTTTTGGTATGAATTTTATTTTTATTATTTCTTGAGTTTGAGATGCATGTTGACTCAATTCTTAAGGTTAAGTTGCTTTTTTTCTTGATTCTTGAGGGAGAGATGCATGTTTTCTTGATGATTGTGGGTGGGACGCAAAGATACATGATTCCTGAGGGAAAGGCTTGTGCTTTCTTGATTCATGAGGGTAAGTTTCTTGGTTTCTTTATTCCTGAGGGTGAGACACATGTTCACTTGATGCATGAGGATGAGGATTATGGTTACTTGTTGACTTAGGGCATGATTCTTGTTTCCTTTGTGTCAAAGGGTGTGACTCATGGTTACATGTGGTTCCTAAGGGAGATATTGGGGGATTAATTGGAATTATTCATTAGCTTTTTACATAGGTGGTGAAACAATGGAGACATATGGTATTGATTTGATGTAGGTATTACGTATAAGGCCCCAGCCTTAAACATTACTTAATCTTGAGTAATTTCAATAATACACATTGAGGATATTTTCAAGTTTAGAGTTTTAGAGAATTAGATCATAAATCATGCAATACATTCCACATTTAAACAAGGTGGTTACATACAAGACAAAATTAATTTTTCCCATGAAAGGAAATATATTTAAAATAAAACATGTATTCTTTCTTGAAACTTCCTCGACACTATCATCACATCATGTACTTTTCCCTTGACCTGTGAAAAACATTTCAAAAACTTGGGATGAGCATAAAAAGCTCAGTAAAGGATATAAAAATATGGAATGAAAACATCAGTCCATGTATACATAAGAGTCAATGAAATCATACTTTACTTATAAAACATAAGCACTTTAACAAACCACATGAAATCATAATATTCATGAATAACTCATAGAAATCATAAGATATAAAGGTAACTTGAGGCATTCATAACATTCTTACGTAGGGAGTAACCCTAATGGTTATGTTTGGAATACCCATCACAATATATTCCCTACATATCTTCGAAGAAACCTTAGCATTTAACTACTTCACATTACCCAATGCATTAGAGAGATATATTGGGCTCACCCGCCCTTAGTTTATCACAGAACCACCCGTCATCATAAATAATTCCTAAGAACCAGAACATAATCGTATCACATAAAACATGCATAAAGGAAACATAAAATTCCCACATTTCAATCACAAGATATCAATACAACACATTTATATCAAAAAATTATCAAAACCATTTTCAATACCAAAATAAAATAAAATTAAAACATGGTATTTATTTTTCATTTAAAAAAAGTTATGTCTTGTAGAGGAAGCCGAAACTCAAATAATGGTCACGGTGGTGGAGAAGTCATTGTGGCCGCATACGTAAGACAAAAAATTCCTTTTGTTGTTTAGTAAAACACTTCATACAAAAATATTCCTTTTGAATAAAATTAAATATCAAAGGGTTTTATACACTGTATAAAAGAAAGTTGTGTATAAAACAAAATATGCCTCAATGAAAGGAGATTGAGACGAAGTCCCTTACCTCGTGTCCGACTTGACTTGATCATTCTTTAATCTCCTGAATAATAAACTAGAGTTAATTTATACTTTCTTAAGAACCTTTTTCAAGTTAATTATTCCATTTATATCACTTATTACCAAATTATGAACATTATGTAATTATTTAAGTTAATAATGGTCGTTTTTTCGATCTTTGGTACTTGAGTCAAAAATAAACTTCCTATAATTACAAGTTATTCATGTGGTAAAATATAAATTATATCCAGAATTATATTCATGATTTAGATATCATATATATCCATTATATACATGCATTTATAATATTACATAACATTTAGAGGTAAGAAATTAAATGCACCGTTCATGGAGACGGTAAATCGTACGTACGCATGAACGCTACTTTCATTTCTATTTCGTATTTAATGGAATGGAATCATAATGATATAAAGGTACATTATAATTCCATTATAATATAATATATAATATTATTAACTCTATCCTTTACATGTCCCACATATGGCATTAACGGTTCAAGTCACTTTGAGGGGGCGGTAGTCCGCACTTCCAAAAAATGAAATTATCACATTTATCCATAATGGCAACCATAAAGGTATGACATAAATGAAAAATAAATAATCATAAGGAAAACATAAACATAATATATATCATATATAAATATATTCACATCTTAATGTCCACCATAAAAGGTGTTAAAATAAGATTGAACAATCATCATTTCGTGAGGCAGTAATTCGCCATCCACAGAAACAGTATGTTCTTTAACCATTAGACGGAGGTGTGTGTAAGTGTAGCTCGAATAATTCTCATAAAAACATCCTAGTATATTGAAGATACTATTTTTGTTACAAAATAAAGAAATAAAAAGAGTTTAGGGGGTTGGAGAATCAAAATAAAATAAAAGAACATTAGAGAAGACTTTACCTTTAAATCGGGTAACTCCCCTTGGTTTGAACCAAAAGGGTTTCTTGAAGAGATTTATACCTAAGGTAAGGATTCTATGATGAAGATAGGGATGTGTAGAGATAAAATGAGCCGATTTTGTCTGAGCCACCGGCCTGAGAGGTGTGGGTAAGGAGGGTAGAGGTGGGGTCCTTTTATAAGAGGGAGGAGGGGCACTCTTGGAAATTCTTGAAATGTTACTTTATTTTAAAATGAGTTTCGGTTTTTAAAGGTCCCACAAAGAGATATTTCTAGGATAGGGTGATAAGGGTTCTAAATACACCCATCCAATAGGTTTTTTACAAGTTTAAGTCTTATATTTTACATTATCTTTTAATTTTATTTAAATCGTCCATTAATGAGATAATCGTTGCATCATCATGGTGTTATAAATAAATTAATTTATTTAATTTCTAAAAATTATTAAAAAAATAATATGATGTAGGAAATATTTTTATCTTTCAAATTACTATTTATAGTCTAAGATATATTTTACATAGACAAAACAAAAATTGTTTTACTTGGGTGATACATACTTTGGTAATACTTTCCTTTTAAAAAATATAATAAAATGTCACTATCACACAAAAGTGATTACATGGGGTCACTAAGTTTGGCACAAGGAATCCCATGGTCTTCAATGACCCAACCAGTAGCATTAGGAAACATTTTGGGATAATTTTATATTATTATGATATTATTTTATTACCCTTAACTACCCGATTACTAATTAATCACAATAATTAAAGATAATTACTGTCGTTACTGTTCATAATGTCCAAAAACAAAAGAGTATTAATTACATAAGTTAGACCTTATGATTCCAAATATTGAATCCAATTTACCAAATTCCAAACACAGAAATTGCAGTAATTAATTTAAAAATAATTTCTGCTGTCAAAACAAATAGCGGGTTTTTTAGAAACAATATCTATCAAAAGTTTGACAATTGTTTATGTCCAATTTCAAAGTGAAATTAATTCCAAGGACCACAATTAGATTAAATGGTAAAAATATATTCTATTTACACTTTAAAACCAATTAAAAAGATAATATATCCATATAATTAAATTAGATGAAAAATCAGTTTTGAAGTAAAATGCAGTATTTTTCACTATTCATTAAAAAATGAACATTGTCAGAAAAATAACGAAAATTTATCCAAATTAAATTTAAATGTCCCAATACTAAATAATAAGTTTATTTTGAAAAATATAGATTATAATATTGTCAAAAGTTATATTTAAAAATGTTTTTCTATCAAAAGGCAGTAAAAAGATCTTTTAAAAAAATTAGAGTATGCTTAAGATTGGATTTAATATCATTTTAAGCCTCCAAAACACTATCTAATTTATAAATAGACGTAGATATTAAAATACATAATTCTTTACTTACTTGGGATGTTACATCCTACCCCCCTTTAGAAAATTGTGTCCCCGCAATTTATTTACTTATCGAAATAAGTGGGGGTATTTATCCCTCATTGCATTTTCAGATTCTCATGTTGCCTCTTCAATCATGTGGCTTTTTCACAAAACCTTTACATGATGAATCACCTTATTCTGCAACACTTGCTCTATGTGGTCAAGAATCCGGACCATTTGTTCCTTATAAGATAGATTCTCTCCCAGCTGAACGACATCTGGACTCAAAACATGAGATGGATCTGGCATGTACTTCCTTAACATTGAAACATTGAAAACATTGTGTACCTGAGATAGACTCGGAGGTAAAGTCACTCGGTATGCAACTGATCCAACTCTCTCTATAATTTCACATGGTCCAATGAACCTTGGACTCATCTTTCCTTTCTTACCAAATCGCATCACACTTTTCCATGGTGAAACTTTGAGGAAGACATGATCACCTACCTCAAAAGAAAGATCCTTCCTCCGGTTATCTGTATCACTTTTCTACCGACTCTGAGCTGTTCTCATGTGCTTCTGAATCAGCTAACCTTTTTCTATCAACTCTTCTACCAATTCTAGTCCCATCAACTTCCTTTCACCCACTTCATCCCAAAAAGCTGGAGTTCGACACCGCTTCCCATATAATGCCTCAAATGGTGATATCTGTATATTGGAATGAAAACAATTATTATAAGAAAACTCAACCAAAGAAAGATGTTGGTCCCAACTTCCCTGATAATCCATCGAACAAGCACATAGAATATCCTCCAAAGTCTGAATTTTTCATTCTGACTGCCCATCTAATTGAGAATGAAAAGCTGTACTAAAATTTAATTTAGTACCCAATGACTTTTGAAGGCCTTTACAAAAGTTAGAAGTAAACCTGGGATCACGATCAGATACAATGGGTAGGGGAATTCCATGTAACCTGACTATCTATTTGAGATAAAAATGAGAAAGTTGATCTGGGGAAAAAGTATCTCGAATAGAAAGGAAATGATCAGATTTAGTCAAGCGATCAACAATAACCCAGATTGCATTATTACCTCAAGGTGTCTTTGGAAATCCCACAACAAAGTCCGTGGATATATTCTCACACTTCCACTCTGGCACTAGTAAAGGATTAAGCATCCCTTTCGGTAACTGCTGCTCTGCTTTAAACTATTGACAAGTCAAACATTACACAATAAAATCAGCAATGTCTCTTTTCATTCTATCCCACCAGTAATACTCCTGAAGATCTTTATACATCTTAGTACTGCCTGGATGAACTGAAAATTGAGAACTACGAGCTTCACATAACAACTCTCTCTTCAACTGTGAATCACAATGCATGCACAATCTCTTCTCAAATCTCAAAACACAATCATTATAAATGTTGAATTCAAGCAACTTACCCTTCTGAACCAGCTCTACCTTTTTCTGCAACTCACTGTCTTGCTTATGTGCTTGCTTAATTCTGTCTGATAGAGAAGATTTCCTGATACCTGAAACAAAACAGAAGAACATCCTGCACCAATAACTTCTATGCCAAATTTCATCAAATCCTTAACCAAAGGATCACGTTCCAAAGGTAACATGGTTAATGAAGCATTACTTTTTCGACTCAAAGAATTTTCCACTTTATTTGATTTTCCTAGATGGTAATTAATTGTACAATCATAATCCTTGATTAATTCTAGCCATATCCTCTGTCTCATGTTCAATTAATTCTATGAGAATATATACGTTAAACTATTGTGATCGGTATATATTTCACAATTTACTCCATACAAATGATGCCTCCAAATTTTTAAAGCGAAAACAACAATAGTTAATTCCAAATTCTGTGTAGGTTAATTTACCTCATGAGTTTTCAACTGACATGAAGCATAATCAATTACCTGATCATTCTACATCAAGACGCAACCAGGTCCTTTTAATGAAGCATCACTGTAGATAAAAAACTCCCCATTCCTGGAATGTAGTGCCAAAACTGAAGCATTCACCAATCTTCTTTTCAATTCCTGAAAACAATCATCACATTCTTTTGTCCAGATAAACTTAACACCCTTCAGAGTTATCTTAGTCATTGGACTAGATAACCGTGAAAAAGTTTTAACAAACCTTTAGTAATAGCCTTCCAAACCAAGAAAACTACGAATCTCGGTTACATTTGTGGGTCTTGTCCATTCTTCAACAACCTTTGTTTTTGAAGGATCAACAGTTATCCCATATTTAGAAACAATGTGACCAAGGAAATAAATTTGTTACAACCGAAACTCACAATTTCTGAATATCCAATACAATTTCTTTTCTTTTAAGGTTTTAAAAATAACCCTTAAATGTCTTTCATGCTCCTCTTTACTTTTAGAAAACACCAAAATATCATCAATGAAAACAACCACAAACTTATCCAAGAACTCATGGAAAATTCTATTCATAATGTCCATGAATATAGCAGGTGCATTGGTTATCCCAAAAGTCATAACTACAAATTCATAATGGCCATATCTTGTACAAAATGCGGTCTTCCGAATATCTTCTTCCTTTACCTTCAACTGATGGTACCCCGATCTCTGGTCAATCTTTGAAAAATACGGATCTCCCTGGAGCTGATCAAACAAATCATCGATATGAGGCAAAGGATATTTGTTCTTAACAGTGATGTTATTCAAGGATCTATAATCAATGAAAAGTCTCATTTAACAATATTTATTTTTAACAAATAATACAGGAGAACCCCATGGTGATGTGATATATCAAATGAAACCTTTATCTAATAAATCTTGCAATTGATCCTTCAACTCTAAAAGTTCAATTTGATCCATTCGATAAGGGGGTTTTGAAATTGGCTTAGCAATAGGAACTAAGTCAATAGTAAATTCAACTTCTTGATCTTGTATTATTCCAGGAAACTCATCAGGAAAAACAAGAGGATACTCATTTACCACTGGCACATCATTAATCTGAACGGTTCTTTTTTTCAACAATATGTTCAAGGTGACATTCATTTCCATCTTTTAGAAGTTTCGCATCCTCTTGATGTGTTATCAATAGTAAGGGTTCATTCTTGTACACAAACTGAAAGTCTTTCTAAAAAGAAACTTCTTTAGCTCTACAGTCAATATTAGCATGGTAAAAAGAGAGCCAATATATACCCAGGATAACATCAAACTCTACTAGAGGTAAAACAATAAGGTTTTCAAGTAGGTTCTTTCCATAGATAAGGATAGGAAGATTCTTATAAATTATTTTTTCCTTAACATTTCCCCCAGGTGTTTTTACCATAAGTTCATGAGTCATTTCTTGAGATGGTATTCTCAATTTACTAGAAAATGTTTCAGAGATGAAAGAATGTGTAGACCCTGAATCAAACAACACACTGGAATAATATTAAAAAACAAACAAAGTACCTGATACCACTTCATTTGATGGCCCAACATCTGCTGAAGTAGATGAAGAGGATTTCACTACCCCTTTCTGCTTGTAGTCTGACTGCTTCCCATCATTAGAGCTCTTTGTAGAACACTCGTTTGCATAATGAACCATCTCATTTCACTTGAAACATTTCACTAACTGTAAATCAAATTTGGTCTTACCATCACCCTGATCATTTCAGGTGCAATCACGAGCCTTATGTCCCATCTTACCACATCGGTAAAACTTTCTAAAATTCAAAATACATTCCCCAGTATGCTTTTTACCACATTTATCACAAACTGAAAATTTAGTTTTCTTACCATCAAACCTTTTTTAAGAATTCTTCACTTTCTCCTGTCACCTCGATCTCTTCTTTTATTGGTTTTCATAGAACACTTGATCATGAGAAAACTCCATTTACACCTTCTCAACACATCGAACAAGCTTATCATAACTTTTGAACTCATGAGAATCCAATTCCCTTCGATATTTTGGCTTTAATCCTGAGTAAAAACAATTGATTTTACTATCAAGGTCTCGGATAAAATTTAGATCATACCTTGAAAATTGAGTGAAACTTTCTTCATAAGTATCCACTAAGTAATCCTCTTGCCTCAATTCCAAGAATTGTTTTTCCATCCTAAGTCGAACAGCCTTAGGAAAATATTTCTCGAGAAACATACCATTGAATCCATCCCAGTCAAGAGCATCAATCTCATTAGCGTCCCGGATATTTTTAACCATCGACCACCACTGATCTACTTCACCCTCCAAATGGTAAATAGAAGGAATAACCTTTTGATTGTCTGAACACCCCATGACATCGAAAATCTTCTCCAGTGCTTTAATCCACCCTTCAGATAACATAGGGTTAGATGATACTCTGAATGATGGGAGATGTTGCCTCATGAAATGTTCCACCACTGACATGTTCCTTTGCGGTTGATCTAGCTGATCTCATGCATGGATACCACCACCATTTATCGCTTAAGTCGATTGCGTCATTGCTGCAACAAACTGTTCAGTTCCAATTCGGACTATCTCAGGATGTTGATTCGGAAGGTCATTTCCTTTAGTATGCCTTCCTAGCACTGCTTCCCTATTTCCTCTGTGGAAAACCATTCTGAACAAACATGTCTTAGATGAAGCAACATGGTAATCTCCAAATGCTATATCATTTTCAATTTGACCATAAAAAAATAAAAAAAATTGGATAATCATTTAATAAAATTCCAACTTCTAAAGTTATCTAAACTGACCTCTGATACCAACTATAAGGCCCCAACCTTAAAAATTACTTAATCTTCAGTTATTTCAAGAATACACATTGAGGATCTTTTCAGGTTTAGAGTTTTAGAGAATTAGATCATAAATCATGCATTACATTACACATTTAAACAAGGTGGTCACATAAAAGACAGTATTTATTTTTCCCATCAAATGAAACATATTTAAAATAAAACATGGATTCTTTCTTGAAACTTCCTCAACATTATCATCGCATCATGTACTCTTCCCTTAACCTGTTAAAAAAATTTCAAAAACTTGGGATGATCATAAAAAAGCTCAGTAAGGGATATAAAAATATGGAATGAGAACATTAGTCCATGTATATATAAGAATCAATGAAATCATACTTTACTTATAAAACATAAGAACTTTAACATACCTCATGAAATCATAAGATTCATGAATAACCCATAGAAATCATAAGACATAAAGGTAAATTGAGGCATTCATAACATTCTTACGTAGGGAGTAACCCTCATGGTTACATTTGGAATACCCATCACAGTATATTCCCTAAATATCTTCGGAGAAACCTTAGAGTTTAACTCCTCTGCATTACCCAATGCATTGGATAGCTATATCGAGCTCACCCGCTCTTTTTTTATCATTGAACCACCCGTCTTCATAAACAATTCCCAAGAATCATAACATAATTGTATCACATAAAACATGCATAAAGGAAACATAACATTTCCACTTTTCAATCACAAGATATCAATACAACACATTGATATAATCAAAACATTATCAAAACCATTTTCAATACCAAAATAAAAGAAAATTAAAATATGGTATTTATTTTTCACTTAAAAAAAATTATGGCTCGTAGAGGAAGTCGAAACTCAAATAATGGTCACGGTGGCGTATAAGTCATTGTCGCCGTATATGTAAGACAAAACATTCCTTTTTTCGTCTAGTAAAACTCTTCGTAAAAAAATATTCCTTTTGAATAAAAGTAAAATTAAAAGGTTTTTATACACCGTATAAAAGAAATTTTTCTATAAAACAAAATATGCCTCAATGAAAGGAGATAGAGACGAACTCCCTTACATCGTGTCCGACTTGACTCGATCGTTATTTAATCTCATGAATAATAAACTAGAGTTAATTTCTAATTTATTAAGAACCTTTTTCAAGTTAATTATTCCTTTTATATCACTTAATACCATATTATGAACATTATGTAATTATTTAAGTTAATAACGGCCGTTTTGTCGATCGTTGGTACTTGAGTCAAAAATAAACTTCTTATAATTACAAGTTATTCATGTGATAAAATATCCATTATATCCAGAATTATATTAATGATGTTGATATCATATATATAATATATATATAGTATATACATGCATTTATAATATTACATAACATTTTGAGGTAATAAATGAAATGCACCGTTCATGGAGACGGTAAACCATACATACGCATGAACGCTACCTTCATTTCTATTTCGTATTTAATGGAATGGAATAATAATGATATAAAGGAACATTATAATTTCAGTATAATATCATATATAATATTATTAACTCCATACTTTACACTTCCCACATATGGAATTAATGGTTCAAATCACTTTGAGGGGGCGGTAGTCCGTACTTCTAAAAAATGAAATTATCGCGTTTATCCATAATGGAAACCATAAAGGTATGCCATAAATGAAAAATAAAGAATCATAATGAAAACATAAACAAAATATATATCATATAAAAATATATTTACATATTAATGGACACCATGAAAGGTGTTAAAAGAAGATTGAACAATCATCGTTTCGTGACGTAGTAATTCGTCATCCATAGAAACGGTATGTTCTTTAACCATTATACGGAGCTGTGTGTAATTGTAGCTCAAATACTTCTCATAAAAACATCCTAGTATATTGACGATACTGGTTTTGTTAAAAAATAAAGGAATAAAATGATTTTAGGGGGTTGGAGAAGCAAAATAAAACAAAAGAACATTAGAGAACACTTTACCTTTAAATCGGGTAACTCCCCTTAGTTTGAACCAAAAGGGTTTCTTGAAGAGATTTCTGCCTAAGGTAAGTCATATATGAATAATAGAGGGATGTGGAGAGATAAAATGAGTATATTTTGTCCAAGCCAGTGAATTGAGAGGTGTGGGTAAGGAGGGTAGAGGTGGGGGCCTTTTATAAGAGGGAGGAGGGGCACTCTTGGAAATTCTTGAAATGTTACTTTATTTTAAAATGAGTTTCGGATTTTAAAGGTCCCACAATGATATATTTCGAGGATAAGGTGATAAGGGTTCGAAATCCACCCATCCAATAGGTTTTTGACAAGTGTAAGTCTTATATTTTACATTATCTTTTCATTTTATTTAAATCTTCCATTAATGAGGTAATCGTTGCATCATCATGGTGTCATAAATAAATAAATTTATTTAATGTCTAAATATTATTAAAAAAATGCTATGATGTAGGAAATATTTTTAGACTTACAATTACTATTTATATTCTAAGAGTTAGTTTACACAAACAAAACTAAATTTTTTTTACTTGGGTGATACATACTTTGGTTATACTTTCCTTTTAAAAAAATATTATAATAAAATGTCACTATCACCCAAAGGTGATTCTATGGGGTCCCTAAGTTTGGAACAAGGCATATCATGGTTGTACATGACCCAACTAGTAGCATTAGGACACATTTTGGGGTAATTTTATATTAATTTAAAAATAATTGTCAAAACAAATATCGATTTTTTTTAAACAATATCTATCTGAAGTTTGACAATTGTTTATGTACAATTTCAAAGTGAAATTAATTATAATGGCCAACATTGGATTAAATGGTAAAAATATACTTTATTTAAACTTTAAAATAAATTAAAAATATAATATATCCATATAATTAACTTAGATGAAAAAGCAATTTTGAAGTAAAATGCAGTATTTTTAACTGTTCATTAAAAAATGAACATTGTTTGAAAAATACCAAAAAATTATCCAAAGTAAATTTAAATGTAACAATCCTAAATAATAAGTTTATTCTGACAAATAGAGCTTATAATATTGTCAAAATATATATTTAAAAATGGTTTTCCATCAAAATGCAGTAAAATAGTGTTTTAAAAAAATAGACTATTCCATGCTTAAGATTGGCTTTATTCTCATTTTAAGCCTCTAAAACACTGTCTAATTCATAAATAGACATAGATATGAAAATACATAATTCATAAATTACTTGGGATGTTACATTACGGACCCCAGGTGTCAACCTATAGCTCAAGGGTCGGCGTGTTTATTATGTCTCTTATTATGATTTATAATAAATGGCCTTATTTATTATATTATTTCAATCACTGTTAATTAGAATAGGTTTTTTAGACACCAATGGTAGTAGTATATTTATTTTAACTCACACCATATTTTTCCCTCCAATTGGTTCCTAGGAAGACTTCATGGATGCAGGTTTGGACAAAGGCATGGGACCCCCTGCTTGATTATCGATTTTCATGTGGGGCCTAGATCATGGATATGGGAATGAGAATGGGGTTGGAGACCATTGTTTGGAGTCTTAATTTGGATTTTTTATTTTTGTTGTTTACTTGTATAACTTTCCACACAATATTTAATCTAACATTCAGAATTACATGACATAGTTTGATTATATTGGGTTGGTTTGGATTTGGCCTGTTTATATACTACATTTCATTTATCTTTATTCATTTATCAAGTGTATAATATGTTTATCATTTTATTTAATAGGGTATAGTCTCTCCACTATATATATTATGCCCCCTCCACAAGTTGAAAACTTCTAGTGTATGGGGAGGTGTTCTTGAGGTCATGTCGTGACCCGTCTCAGTCCTGTGAGGATGAACCAAGTCAGGGGTATTATATTTTCATAATTGGAACTATTCATTGATGAAAGTTGATAACTAATTGAGTAATAATGTATTTTAGAATTTATAAGGTTGGTAAAGACTCTAACATTCAATTGCATATATTTGTTTAACATGTTTTTAACTTTTTATCATTAGATTTTCTTCTTTTCCATTTTCATTTTATCATGGTAACTAGTTTTTAGATTAGTATTTTATCCAATAGGAAAAAAAATAAAAAGGTCTTATTTACATATTTTTTACCTATTTATTCAAATTGTCAAATATATTTAGTAAGATTAAATTCCTAAAAGTGATATAAGTTAATTTTAAAATAGAAAATATATAACAGATCAAAACATTTTTAGTGAAAAATATGACTAATGATTTAAAATATCATATATATATATATAAATTAAAATTAACATTTTAAAATTTATAATTTTACTTATAAATCATATATTTTTTTCCTGAAAATTTTTTCCCAAATTTATATATACAAATAATTTTGTAAAATCATTGTAAATAGTATATTGCACTATTCACCATAAATTCAATCCTTCTAGAAAAATCCATCAAATTCATCTAAAGTAAATATTGAAATGATAATCCTAAAAATGAACTCATTTTATAAAATTAAAATTCTAAAAATTATGAATTTTACTTTAAAAAATATGGGATAAAATTAAAAATTATCTTTGTAGGAAATATCTTTTTAAAATATTAACCATTCACATTAATGTTTTCTATCATTGTCTACTTAAATTCACATTAACCAACAATTAACATAAAATATATTTTATCAATATTAATCACAAGTTTCTTGAAATTTAAAGTCATATCATATAAAAGGTAAATATTTAGAAAAATACACTTCTAAGCATAAAATGGTTGTATTGGTTGTTTTAGCTATGTGAATTGAATTTAATATATACCAAATTAACCATTATATTTCATTATAAAAATATTTTATAAATTATACATTCTTATTTATTTCCATTAATTTAATGGATAATTTTTAGTGTTCGTATTGAATATCTATATATTTATCAAAATATATTTTGATTTCATTTCAGTTCGTTGTTGTGTGTGGAGAAAGCTATCAGACACATTGAATTGTTTAGAGGTAATCAAATATTAAAAACATATGGTCTCACAGGTTAGGTTACATAGGTAATAAAATTTTGGTGATATTTTTATGATTGAATCACAAAGCTAATAAAAGACTTCTCGAATGATTTTATATCATATTAATTTTCCCAATTTGAGCTATGTCATTTTTCCCCATTTTTACTTCTTTTCACCTTGTTTAATAATTTACCACAATAATTAGTACTTACTAAAAATGAAATATGAATCCTCTTACCTAGATTATATATGATGATTGAAAATTGGAATACATTTTATTATATTTAATTTAAAAAAGTGATAAAATTTAATTTTAATATAAGAACACAAAACGCGTAAAAAAATTAGATAAATTTATTTTTAATCATAAAATGAATTTATTCTTATTAAATTATATTTAATAAAAAATTTATGATGGTTAATTTATTTTATTTTATATATTATAAAAAAATCCTTTAAATCATTATTTAGTAGTGATTAAATATTTTTTTAAGATAAAAATACATTAACCCCAGAAAAAAAATTAATATAATACTAATTTTATCATTAAATTATTTTCTTCTTAATTATATAAAATTTATTATTAATTACTTTAATTTTATCACTAAATTTTTATTAAAAAATATTTCTTGATTAAATTTAATCTTAAAAAATAAATTTTATAAAAAAAACAAATTTTTAAAGTACATGTAATAATGAAAATATATATATCATTTACTACATTATTATTTTCCTATTTATATCATCCTGAATTATAATTTTAAAATCCCTCAAGGCCACCACAAAACTCATAATAGAGAGATAAGAAATAGAGGTAGTCATGGGTAGTGATTCATCTTGAATGGATCTCATAGTGGTTTCCTCGAGCTTGACTTTCACCTGTAGATGATTCCACTCAAGTCATACTTATTTAAGTTTCGCTAAGGTTTATTCTAGGGAAAACCCAAATAATTATACAGCCATTACAATCTTAGAAAAAAAAATTCTTCATAGGGAAGGATTTTACTAGTTTATTCTATTGCATCCCCTATCTATATAGATTTCATTATGTGATTACTTTAATTTATACTTTCCAATTCAATGGATCTATTACAATGATTATATTTTAATAAATTACAACAATTGATTTATCTTATAAATTCTTATTATATCTAATGATTCTTTCAATGGCCATAAAATCCAAAATTTCATATGATCCCAACAACCATATAACCCCAATGACCATATATTCCCAACTGTGATGTTCTATTATTATATATAACAGCTATAACTTATTCAAAATTACTTATATGATTCTATAATTTCAATTATAAGTATTTTTATAATATTTATAACTTATTTCATTATTTCCATAAATATTATTGATCGTATGATACTTAGGGTAGATTAGGATAAGGAATATTTCAATATTTTTTTATTTTTATTTACTTGTGGTTTTATTCCTTTTATAATTTATCAAATTAAGTTTCATTTATCCATATTATAATGTATTTCATTTTGTATTGTAATTTTATACCTTAATGAAATAAATAAATGTTTATTTTATTTTAGTTTTGAGTATAATACAATCTATCATAGATTTGAAAGAAATTTATCATTATAAGTTTGGGCTGTTACAATGTAAATATCCAAACCTCCTTCATACTTACATATATATTCAAGAAAAAATCTCATTTTTTCATTCAAAATTACCCCATATATTTATTTGAATAATCACTAGTGAAATTGAAATTAATATATCCATTATATCCTACTAAATTATCTATTTTAACTTCTCTTAAAATATTATATTTTCAAACATTAAACATTGGAAACAAATCCTTCCATTAAATACTCTATAGATATCAATAATGGATCTACTTAAATCATCATTCATTTTAATTATTTAAATAGTATAAAAAAATTGGTTGAGAATAGTAATAATTGTTCCCATGATTTTAATTTATCCATACTTACAAATCTCCACATCCCAAATTCTCACTTATATGAGTTTTGAAAGTCTAGTTAAATGATACATGGTTCCAAATATCACATATATAGCCAATTTAGAATCTAATTCACACATATGTGATCAGTTTAGAAATAGAGTCTAACAAACACACCAACTTTACCACAACTCTAACTCTTACATGATCTATTTAATCCTCGAAGAATGCTTACAAATCCATTTCAATTTTCATGAAAAAATTACATAGTATAACTTCAACCATATATATCATGTTGATTTCAAATATATCACTTATACAACTATATCAACCATAAAATAAATCATTAAAAAACATCATGCACTTACATTCTTCTTCAGAATGTCTTCATCCCTAAAAGATCAATGTTTTCAATAAATGATCAATGTTAAAAACAAATACAACCAATATATCTCTAATTTATTCATTATTTTCAATAGGTTTACCTTAGATCCAAAATACTTAAAGATGAAATAATTAGAAAAAAATCTCAAAAAGTTCTAAAAAATATGTCATTCTCAAGATAAGATCAAAATGGGGAAGAAATAGTGTTGTTGGGTTAAAGTGTATATTTTTTAGGAATTATTAAAAAAATTAATGATAAAAATTAATTATTTTCGAAATCATGTACCTAACCCAACATTTATGACTAACAAGGAACCAAAATTCATGGATAAAATATAAGTTTTACTAAATCATCATTTTAACCCTTTATTTTTAAAAATTCTTATTTCACTATGACTCACCACTAAACTTCAACAAACACATACTCACTTCCTGAAACCTAATTTTATAGTATTATTAACATATCTTCAATCCCAAACACACTAAAATAATGAAGAAAATAAATTCCACCAAATATTCTACTATAACCCTCCTGTAAACTAAACATTTCCTCTAAACATCAATGAATTCCCACTAAATTCAATCCACACATTCCCTTAGAATCACATATACCATCCTTAACCACAAAAAGTCTCCCACAATTGTTTAACCCAACTAATCCTGAATATACTTTCTTAATGATAAAAAATTTCCTACAATTATCCACCCCTTAAATATTTTCCATCCTTATAAAACTAGAAATAAATAAATCTTCTTAAAACACCTGAATAGGTTGGAACTATAAATCTACCCCAAATTTTTATTCTCATCCTAAAAATTATATTCCATGGATTGATTTAATTATTATCATCCTAAAGAACCCATCATCATATAAAGGTCCCTGCCTTTTAGATATCATTGTCACTACAAATGGAATTTTGATAATGTGTAGCCAAATTCCCAACATTAAAAACATTAATTGAAAAAAAATTCAAAATTTGTAATCCTATGTAGTTCCTCACCAAATATGGATACCCACACTTCATTACTCAATTTAATATACAAATTAGTTATACATTTCATAAAAGTATACCCATGTGATATGTAAATTTAACAATGATTAATTTCTCTAGGAAACTAACTCTAAGGGAGAGTATTTAAAACAAAATAAAAAAACTTATAAAAACAAATGAATCCAACATATTATGGAAAAAATATTCCCAAAATATATCAAGTCACCCTAAACTGGTAGTTAAAAATCCATTTAAAACTGAAAAAGATCACATACACTAATCCTAACCATACAAAGGAGTATTCAAAATATCAATTCTAAAAACATTAAACGAATTATATGACATAAAAATCTAAATTTTTCTCAAATTATTTTAATTAATCCTCAAAATTCATGTCCCTAAATATATTTATAAAAACATATTTTATTTACATTAAAAAAATAAAAGATTCAATTTTCTTAGGCTTTTTAAAAATAAAAGTGTGAAAACTAGTTGAAAACCCTAAAAATTATTATTCAAGAAGGAATTATTTTAAATATATATGTATTTTAACTTGGTTATTTGAGAAACAAATCATCATTTATAAGTCTATTATATGACCTGATAAGAACATTAGAATTAAAATTTTCTTATAAGAGGTTATATACATAAAATAAACAAAAAAAATGAAATTTTCCCATAATTAAAAATTTAGATGAAAAGTTTTACAATACATGAAGATTATCACACAATAGAAATTGGGATAACTTTATCTACATGAACTAATTCCCAAAAATAAGAAAATGGCTATACATTTTTATAGTGAATGTTATTTTTTTAATCGCTCTGTTTAATAGTAAATTTAAAATTTTGTTTCTTTAAACTCTCATGTGATGTTCATAACAAATAAATAATCGAATTAGGGAGTGTTATGACCCTTATATTAATGTAGAGTAAACTATAATAACTGTAAAAAAAATTCTATATCCTAATAATGAAACATAATGAAGGTAAATATTAACCATGCCAAATAACTAAATGGTTATACCCAATAAATTCATAAAACTGACTCTCAGGTACTCAAAGTGAATAATTAACATCACAATGCCTTAGAATCCAAAACTAAAATCATAAAAACAAAAAAAAAATGTTTATCACTCCCCAAACAAAAAGGCACACTCCAAATATTTCATAGTTCATTCCCTAAACATCAATAAGAAATCAATCATTGGATCACTACCCAAAAATCCTCAATAACACTTAATCACATATTTATTCCATAAATACCCCCAAAACTCTTCATTGTAATATTAATATAAAAAATTATACATAGGAACTCTTTTAACTCAATGTAATATTAATTATACATAAACCATTAACAACACATTATGTTCAATTACATTCATCACAACCTAACATACATATTTGGAATCGAACCACAGCTTAAACAATTAGTCCCTATTATATTATAAAATTCATAACCAACTTTCAATAAGTTCACATTATAATTAGTGACATAACTAACTACACTCTATGAACCATACCCAAATTCCAAACTGCAAGTCAGCCTAATATTACAATTCAATGTTCAAATATCACTTTCCAATTATTAAAAATTCAATTCTACTAGGTCTAACAAAATTTCTCACACTAGTTAATCAAACATTATAAGGATTCATTTCTATAAAACTATTTTCATGAGAACCCATGAAAAAAATCAGTATTTCCATAAACAATCATAATATATTTCCAAATTGAAATTCCATATACACGCTAAAATAAATTGAAAAATCAAAAATTTATACACAAATAATTTGGAACCATCCTATATTCAATCTAAATATTCCATTAGTGTTTAAAAAAATATCATGTTTTAATACCCAAAAGAGTCCAACTCACATCTACCAGTTTCATACCACACACCAAAAACACTAATTATAAAAAATCATATAAGCATAACCAAAATATAAAACTGATTTCACCTCAATCCATTAAAGGATAAATTTCTATTTATAAAATGAATACAACTCAAATAAAATGTCCATGACCAATTTAAAACCCTAACCAAATTAAAAAGTACTCTTTTATAAAAAAAATTCAAAATTCAACCATTTATTTTTTTAAAAATCCAATATTCCGTCATTATTTAAAAAATCAAAACAAAAAATTCAACAAAATTATATTCTTGTTTTCTAATTATATAAAAGTAATCCTAAACCCTTGAAAATAACCCTTTGAATTTTTAAATCCCATGTATCATTGATAAATTTAAAAAAATTATTTCTTTAAAACCATTTTATTCCTTTAGAACCCATTTATTTTCTTTGATAATGTTGAAATTACCCCTAAATATTAAGAAAAAAGTACATTTTCTAGGATATATAGACCCAATCAGATATAAACTCATTTTAAAATACCTTTTACTTTTATTTTTTCAAGATATTACTATAATAAAATATTTTCACATTGAATCTGTATCCCCACCCCTTTAAAAAAGACCTATCAAGTAAAAAAACTTTCACTAAAAACACATATTACTTGTATACTTTGTTAGAAATCATTAAAACCAAATAATTTCTTCAAAATTTACCAAATAAAACATAATAAGATTATATAACACCATTCCAAATAATTATGGATGATAATCCCATAAATTAGACCACTAACATTCAAACTAATTACGATATCACTAAATGAAAAAAAAATTCCATGGTTAGAAAGACCTTTGGGGAATCTTAAAACTACATTGATATTTTCCCATTTTATATAATCTTAGAATAAATCAATATTAATAAATAATAGGGATAAATGCACTCCAAAATAAAAGTAAAATCCGAAATAAATATAAAATTGACTTAATAAAAAATCATCAAAAAAAATTCAGTCAATTTAAAAAATCTCCAAAAAAATTACACTGATACACTCACACCAAAAGTAAATTTTCAAATTTAACTATATAATAATAATCAATATCTTAAAAAAATAATTTTAAAATGTCAAAAATAAAGGAGTAAATCATTTTTCATTTATAAATATAATTTCATTTAATCAAATAAAAATTAAAAAATACAAATATTCAAGTGCATTCCATGAAATCAATATCATGATTCTACAAGAATCATGAGATAAAATTCCCGTATTAATTCACTGTGGCTGAGAAAACTTTTTAGATAAAATAAAAATATACTTACTCATCCTGAGTAAAAAATATATATAATATATCCTTAGATTCTTTATAAACCTAGGAATTTCTTCAATTATATTAATAAAATTTATTTATATACAACTTCTTAAGTCCCAACAATCCCATCTCCACTCATAAATAACCCTGATAGATCCAAACTAATAATATGTATATCATACTAACCCAACCTAGACAATGAAATCCCTAACCCTAAGAATAATTAAAATTTTACTCATCCCTTTGCACCATCCCATGATGGTCAAATGCTAGGTAATCACATACAAATACAACCAAATGTTAACAGGAAAAAAAATTCAACCCAAAACATATAATAAAATCATATACTTATATACCCGTATATATTATATACAAAAATTAAAATTCATACATACATACATATGTCAATATAAATATATAAAACCACATAATTATACTGAAAAACACTAATAAATCAAAACAATACCTTTATAAGAAATAAACATTTCAAAAAAACTTTTAATATCATAAATAAAGTTTAATTTATAATAATGGGATATAAAACACTTATAAAATGTATTATAAGTAATTAAAATCCTCATAACATCTATTATTATCCATGTATTTGATATTAAGATACATAAACCATAAAATATGAACATAACTTTTCTCTATTTATGTTGACTGTATTTTCCTTCTTTCTTTGAAAATGTTGTTGAAAATCATTAGAAACATCTAAAGGACCCCTTCTTCCAAGGGTATCCATTGGTTGAATAAATTCCCAAAAATTTGGATGCATTTCATTCATACCATGGCCTTTTATAACCTTTATTAAATGCAGGAAGAAAACAATGATTTGGTATTGAGTTCCAATGTGTTGAACTTTAACCTTATTATATCAAGCTTATTATATATGTATATAATCCATGAGAATGATCCATCATTATTGGGGAAAAATTAAAATTAATATAATGGTTTTACATTATGAAAATTAGAACACTAAATACATTTAAATGTTTAATAATTAAAAATTAAAAAAAAACTCAATTAAAATATATAAATGATAGAAAAGTGTGGAAGAATAAATTCCATACAATCCATCCCTAAAAATTATAATATATCATATACATTGATATGAATTATTATGTTATTATTAAAGTGATATACACTATATATAAAACCAAAATATGGTATATAAACCAAGTAATTTTTTATACTAGTGTAAATCATAATGTAGTGAGGGTCTTTGTGTCATGGTTTAGTATATTGAAAATAATCTATTATGAGATAATGCTCAACATTGATTATTCTATCCCACCTAACATATCATGTTTGGTTAGATCATCATGATATGATTATTTGATGATTATAAACATTAATATTGATTGTTCAAATACTAAAAAATCATTATAAGGATTAAACAATGAGTTACAATCTATTATAATTATTGGTATGTTTATTAATTCATTCACTAATAGTGGTTATTCATTTAAGATCATAGGATTTTATTTTTATGGATATATAAATGGGTATATTTTTAATTCAATATATTTAATTTAAATGTTTTATGAAATTATTATGAAACTCCTCAAAGATTAATCTTAATCACCCTCTCTATATTCCAATTTAACCAAGGTTTTAGGATACCATGAAGAAGATGGGACACTTCCCAAGAAGTGGTAGATTAATATATCATATGTATTATCTTAGGGGAAGGATACCATTATCTACTTATCAATGATCCCTGTCAACCTCATGTGGAGAATCTTGTATAGATTGGACCATCAGGTAAAAATTTATGCATTATTTATTTATTTTATTTTGTACATACCTATTGGTATCTCTTTTCAAAAAACATGTTTTGGAATTTTATTTACAATACATTTAAATAAGGGTTACCCATTTGAAACATTCCAATAGTATTTGATCCACTTTATTAACATTTGGATTTAAATTTTAGATAAATAAATAAATTGGGAAAATATAATTTTCTAGAACTATGATGTGTTTTCAGAAAAATAGTTGTGGTTCATAATGTTTTTCTAAAACATGGTATAGTGATTAAAAAATAGGTATTAGTTTATAAAATTTATAAAAACATTTTTTATTTCTAAAAAAATAGCTTTTAAAATTTTTCTCAAAAATATATTATGCAAAATGATAATATTTTGTTATGATTTACAAAAACAATGATCATAGTTAGAATGAAAATTTTATTTATATAATAAAATTATAGTGTAACTGAGTAAAAACATATATTAGTTTCAAAAATATTACTTTTAAAGGATCTATTAAAAATGTAGGCACATAAGAATATAGGTATAGTTCCCCTTGGAGAATTTTTTACTACGGATAAACTATGTCTTATTTTATAATAATAATTGTCATGGATATTGTTTTTAAAATAAAAATTTTTTTCTTAAGATTTAAAGGGGTTAATCTAAATTTTAATGTTTTTATAAACAATTTCAAAAAAAATATAGATATAATAATGGTTTAAATCTGATTTAAATTTTTTAATAATTTGTAAACTATTTATAAATTATAAAATAAATCTAAATATCAAAGGGTTTATATTTTAAGACAACATGAACATATTTAAAGGATTTATTTATATATTTATTTAAAATATTCATAAATATTTTTTGGTGCATTTGATCAATCCTTAAATAAAATGAAATATATGTTATTTATTTTATGTAAAATGTTTACAGAACATATAAAAGTTTTATATGATTATAAAAGTTTTAAAAATATCATGTATTTGTAATATTAAGGATTCCGTGTTAAATTTCATGTAAATTGATACTATGAAATATTTATAATTGAAATAAATATGAAACATTCACATTTATTTATGGAGTTTCTTTAAATAATGATTAATTATAAAGTTTTTATAATTTCTTTATTTATAACATGTTCATAAATATTTAATTAATGTATAAATTTGTTAGTTGTTTGTTTATATATTTTATTCCCTATTTTCATTAATATAAATTTTTAATATTATGAATATATGTATTCTTTATATTAAAGAGTAAAAATACTTCTTTTAAATTTTATTTCATACATATAATGAGTAACATTCTAGGTACAATATAATATTTAGTAACATTCAACTGTGAATATGGTTTTTTTTGGGTTATAATCTTGAAAAAAAACGTTTCATTATGATTTGTACATATTAAGTGTTAGGATTATAAGTTTACTAAGGTCTATCTTGAGTAGTGATACAAGGACGGTGGGACTTTGGAATGGAATATTGACTATCCTTGAGGATATGGATTTATTTAGAAAATTTTGGTTATTTTGTCTATCACATCATGGTTTTTCTTGTAAAAATTTTATTTTCATTTGATTCTATACCTTTAGATAAAAGGTTCTCATATACTATATACATGATAAGAATTTTAATATGTGTGAATATAATTGGATTTTATTTTTTGGAAAGTAATGTAAATACTAGGTTTTATATGGAGTTATACATTAATATTTTTTTGAATATATTAATTTGTTTAAAGGTATATGGTAATAAAAACTAAATCATTAGAAACATGTGTACCTAAAAAATACATGAGATAAAATGGTTAAATTTTAAATCCTTATAAACATATTAAGTGTTAGACTCATCAAAATTGAACACTTTTCAATAACTCTATCATTAAAACTAGTAGGTTCTACTAAATCATAGATCCCATGGATTGTCTTATGAAAGGAAAGAAAGTTATGGGTGACACTAATAGGGTTATGTTCCTATATTTTATGAAATATTTGGGTTACACTGGGATAGGAAACCATACAGTTTTGGATAATATAGGAATAATTTTTGGATATTCCATTTGTTTAATTTCGGATATAACATTTAAAATCAACTACCCATGAGTCATATATGACATAGTTGACATAATGGTATAACTAAATACGTGTGAATTGACAAAAAAATCCCAAGTAAACTCAAAGATTTAGTAAAATATGGACCTTGGAACTTGATAGATATGATAACAATCTTGTAATGGGAATTAAATCATATAAACATGGTGTGGGGCATAATACCACATCATGGTGTATGTTGGAATCCACCATGATGTAACAAGAGTAATTATGGCGTGTTGATGGGAATTTATATACATGTTATGAAAAAAAATAATGGTATCTATATTTTACTACTCAAAATTCTACCATGATTGATTATTCATCAAGAGAAGATGAAATTGATGATTTTTAACATTAAACATATACATTTAAATTTCAAATGAACTAATAGAAAATAAAGCTGAATATATGAAGGAGTTGAAATAGTGGAGAAAATTTTATGAAATATATTATAAATATATTTCCAAATGGTTGGTTTCATAATGCCTATAAAAATTGGTTTGATTCCAAAACAATGGATTTATTCCTAGTGTTATAACTCCTCAAGACCAAGATTATCAAGATCCCATTTATCTCTATAATTTAGAAAAAAGGCTTATAAAAACCATGGCTAATAATAGATCACTTCCATGTGTTATGAGATTCATGGAGATTATGGTAAACCTAGGAGGAATGAATATTTTATCTTCTTCACAATGATCATTATTAAACTCATGAGTAAAATATAAAATAAATAGATAAAGGTACATCATTATTTAATTCGTATTATTTTTCATACCAAACACATAGATATATTATGTGTTTTGAATGTTTTTGAGTTTTTTTCTACATTTTGGATGATTCATCCCTGTGAAACCCTTCAATAAACTAAAATGGATTATAATTTTTTTGGGGCCACATTTAATAAATTCATTATTAAATGAATATAAAACATTATAATCATTTGAAAAATGATTTTTTATATATAAAATTTCATCATCATCATAAAACTTAACTTTTAGATCAAATATATAGATATAAAAGGTCAATCGAAAAAACTTATCAAACTGATATGGATATCTAAGGATTATTCTTAATGAAGAGTGAAAATACTATGTATTGAATAAATTTATTAATATGAAGATGAATAGTTATGCTTTTAAAAAAATGGTTCTAAAATCATATGATAATCAATTGAAGGATTTTATTGGTTTATTAATTTTTATTCTTTTTTCCATGGAACCAATTCAATAAAAGAAACATGAAAACACTAATAAATTAAATATTATAGATAACATAAAAAGTATCTTTCAAAAAAAATTATAACATACGGTTTTATAGGTATTTTATAGATATAAGATAACCAAACAAACTTTATTATCCACTCATGAGTACAATATGATTGGGTGCTCTAATGAGTTTGAGAGTCCCATGTATCCTTTAAGACTTGATCAGTCTATGGAATTTATTCCACAAGCATTTTTTATAAGGTTTTAATAATTTATTAGAAACTAAAATATGAATGAATTTTTTAAAAGTTCACATAACCTCCGTAATATATTGAGGATAGCAGAGTAGGGCAGGGGAGGTTGGGGCTCTAGTGTACTGATAATAACATAAATGTGTAAAGTTTGAAGTTTTATGAATATTACTGTATAGTCCAATAGTCATCTATTATTATTGAAACATAAGGGAGTTATCAAAAATTAGGGGAAGTGATTCTATTTTAAAAAAACTAGTCACCCTAGGAGGAATTACCTAAAATACCTAATGGGTTACATCAAACATTTTGTAGATTTGTTTCTAGGTATAAATGTTTAAAGGTGAAGTTCTTAAAGGTTTTTGGTTATATTTTCTATCAATTAGTATTTCCAAATTTATAACAAAAAGGTTTATGGATTGTTCATCCACCCAAAGGAATAGTGTAGTAGCTCCTCACACTTTTTGGTCAATGAATCCATAAGCATTAAATACATTGATGAACATATTCAAAGGGAATCATGTGTATAGAATGATTGCTGCACTGATCGTCAACCATATATTATTCAGGATGGATGCGCATTCCATTACATGTTATATGAAGTGATCTTCTTCCATTATGAAGGAATGGAAAGTAATCACATCAAATTATTTTTTAACTAGTCTCCATTTCAAATACAAGTTTCCAATCATAGAGAATCACTATGTAAAACATTTATTTTTAATGTTGAAGAGTTGAAATAGAAGCTAGATGTTCAAACTAACTGGACCGATTATTGATCTATGATTATGGTTGATAAAACAGGTTTTTATTTTAATGTAAAATCCAGATAGAAGTGTATAATACATCTATGGAGTTTGGAACATATCAATTTTTGTGTTATTTTATTTATATATCTTGTATGATGATCTATAAAGGCTATAGTTGAGCAGGATGGAGAGATTATAGAAATACATTAACTTGAGATTTTTATATGTTGAAAACATTAGGAACATTATTAATAGTGTTTCTAATTATAATAATAATTCTTGGAAATATTTTAAGTTGTTATAAAGTTATTTTGAGGTGATTAAGAAGGCCTGGGTCTATTTTGAATAATCTTGAAAAAAAATTGATAAAATTCTAGAATTGTTATCCTCAAGATGGAATTATTAAAATTTTAAAAAGAAAACTCATTTATGTGATCCTCCCATAAGGGAATCTGTCTACATGAATCACCACATAAGATAATTCATCTATGTGTAAGTGAAGTGGCAAGAATTTAGGAGAAGTTATCCATAAATGAGTTAATTAAAGAAGGTAATTCATCTATAAAACCACTACATAAGAGAATTTATCTACACATGATTTAAATTAAGATGGTATTTATCTTAATACATATTATATTTTAAGATATGTTAGAATATTTTTATATGAGATCAAGAACGAAAGAGAATTGAGTAATACATAGACCGATTGTCACATGTGTATAAAAATTCATCTATGATGATGAGAAATTACAAATGAATTTTTGATAAATGATCCATCCCATATGATGACTTAAAAACATGTACTTAAAATCATCTTAAAGAACTACCCAAAATAAAATTGTGTCTTTTGTATCTTGGAAATTTTTTTCTCTTAGATAAAAGACTTGAAGAATTTTTAAGAACTCAATTTAATGAAAAAATAAATATTTCTAGAATTATAAGATTCTGAAGAATTTAATTTGGGTTAATAATTGATCTAATATTAAAATAAAAAAATATCACAAAATAAATTTTATACAAGAAAAAGATTATTATTTTTATATATTTAATCCAAAGGAGAAGAATAATGAAGCATAAAGTAAATTCTTTAATATTTAAAAAATTTGAAATGAATTTGTTGGATTTTCAAGAATAATTATTATATTTTTTTGTCAAGTCTTGTATATCCATTATTACCTTAATTTATTTATAAAGTGAGATATGTTAGGAGCTCCATGTTTTTATATTTCTTTTGAAAAAAGAAAAATTTATGCCATAAGATGAGTTCTATGTTGCAAGCTGATGTGATGTATATTTTCTATAGCTATGGAAAATAAAGTCTATATTTCAGTGAAGATATATTGATTTGACCAAAAATAAGTTGAGACTGCTAAAGAATAAGAATAAAAATTTACTAATACATGTGAGGTGCATTAAATAAGGGTATTCTAGAAATAAAATTTGAGTTTAAAAAGTAACACATGAAATAACATGTCAACCAAAAATGGGTATTATATAATATCACCATTTGTACTAGAGGGTGTTGTATCCCCATAGTACCACATTTATGGATATTTAAAATGAAATAATTCATTTAATTTCTTCACCCATTCACATGAAAAGTGGATAATATCAATGAGGAAGAAATATAAACATAATAAGGGTTCGTTGTTGAGATGTAGGGTTGTGATCTGAGAGAACTAGGTGTTCTCAAGGAAGAAAAAACAAGACAACTTGTTATAACCTATATTGAAGAAGAATAATAAGAAGAATAATAATAAAGGGTATCTATTACTAATATAAATATGGATCCTACTTGGTATCGAAGCTAAATTAATATAAAGAGTTTTTTCATCATTTTATGCCTAGTACTAGTGTGCCAAAGAAGTGAGAAAAATAATATATAAGGAAAGACTAACCTAATGTGCATGTTCTGATACTTGGTGTTGATCCTTACAATATTTGATTAGTGAGTGAGGTGTCTAAGTGAATAGGTTAAATGAAATAACTATGAACCGAGTTATAGTAGTGAACATGTTGTGGGTGTCATTCCATAAGATTTTATAGAATTCAATAAAATTGTTATAGATAGGAAGGATATTTGATTTGGGGGATATAGAGACATCATGTGGTAAATTAGAAATCGACATCAATGAATTGTATATAAGGAAAAACTTTCATATATATGATGTGAAAAAAAAAATATGGGAATCTGGGTTTATAAGGAGATCATGGTGTGAAGATATGAAAATAGTGTGAAGCAACAGAGATAAGTCCAATGTAATTATTGAAAGTTTAATTCTTGGGAGATGTGGGTAGTTATAGGTGTTGGAATAACCAAACCCATTATAATATGTGACTGATTATTTTAGAGAAACCAAGGTTAGGGTTCATAACCAATCATGTAAAGGAGTGGGTATTTATGGTCAAACCTCATCAATTTATATGTTGATCCTTTACCTAATACACTACTTAGGTAAGGCTGTTGGTAACACAAATTTATAATATTGAGACCTTAACAAGACTGTGAGACTAAATTAAAAAATTTAAAAAAAAATATAAGTGACCACAAATTTACCCCTACCCTCTTAGTATTCAATCAACCCCTAGTAATTTCAATTGGTATTATATATAACCCATGTTTTATATGAAAATATCTTACCTGAAGTATAGATTTGAAAATCCTTTGGAATACCCTCAGATGGAAGAAAAATTCCCTAGTCCTATTACTACTGAAATGAACGTTTCATCCAATACATTAGGAAACACGTAAAATAAAGAATCTAATAAGTTGAGTAACAATAAAAAATTTCAAGATGAATAATCACTACATGAGTTTTTTTATACTGTAAATCATATTTATAAATATATTAAAGTCGATACCTCAAGTTATGAATAAACAAGTTTTGAGCAATATGGGTTCAATGAATCACAAAGTAATTTTTTTATGAAATCAAGGATTACTTGAAGAAAATACCTATTATATTTTTCACTTATATACTTTCTTTTATCATTGGGATTCTATATTATAAGTCATAGTTAGAAGAAAAATTTTATTCTATAGAGGATATATTAGAAAATAAATAATTTCTTATAACGGGCTCACAAATCTATTGAAATCTAAGGAATAAATTATCACCCTTTGTAAGGAAATATTTTCTCATCCTGATGAGGAATTGAAATGATATAAATATGGAAAAAAATTCTATCAAAATTTTATCATTGATTTGTTTCATTCATTATAACAACTATATAAATTATCCATATATATCAATTTTTCCAATTTGGAATCTAAAGAAAAGGGGTATAGTAGATAGACTACTCTTTGCATGAGATAAGGAAAATTCATGTGGATAAAACTCATAATATGAGGGAGAAATATAAAGAAATATTTATCTCATTTATGAATAAAATTAACACCCTCAATTTTTATGTTTCTTGAGTTGGAAGTTAAACTAAGAAATCTGGATTCTACAAAAGTTGAGTCTCCCTATAAAGTTGAAAGAAAATTTGCTGACAAAAAAAACTATAGATGATATTATATCTTCAAAATGGACTCTAAATAGTTTCAATAGGAGCTTCATATATTATATAGAAGCATCCACTTCAAAATCATACAAAGTAAAACCCCACTTTCTTGTTAAATTAGTTAATATTTAATATTTTTTCTATAAATTCAAGGAATAAATTTAAATTTCATACAAAAATGGAAGTGTAAAGATACTGGTATATTTACAAATATTTTAATGAAGGTTATGGAAATTTATTAGAAATTATTTCACCTAAATATATCCCAAAATGTTGAGTTTATATCCTAAAAATAGTAGAATTGTCCATATGGACACATTACACCCAAAGTGAGAAGAATGACATTGATTGGGTGGTGTTAGTCATGCTAGAGATTTGGACATAAGGAAATAAATTTTTGGAATAACATATAAGTATGTGTAAATAAAAGTGTCTCTAAAGAATGGGGTTCAATGATGAATTGAGAAATAAACATGTTGGGGTGAAGTAGACCCCAAAGAAAAGGGATAATCTTTCCACATGGAATATATTTAATATCATTAAAATTTTATATGAAATATGAATCATTAGTGGTCTTGGTTAAGATAAATATTTTTATATCCCTTATATATATCATTCATATAATAAAGATAATATATAAACTCTATAAAATAAAAATATAGAAATTAAGGATGAGAAAGACGTCACATTAGAGAAGAGAATATGCTTCTATTGTGGTTGGAAATTCCACATCATAGACCATTGTAAAACATCCATGAATATATAAAATTTTTAAAGGATAAAGTTTTAAATAAAAATATATTCATCAAAATAGAGGATAAATAATATTGGATATGTGTAATACATCATAGATGATGTGTTTGAGAGAGTTCCAAAAGAGGGTTGCTTAAAATCTAAAGAAGATGTGTATGGGAGGTTCCAACAGGATGGACATAAAGTTGTAAAATGTATGAATTTTTTTCAAAGTCAAATGAGGGGAAAAGGAAAATAACCTACGACTCTCAAAACCAAGGTTTTTTCTTTAAATAAGAATTCAAAAACATATAAATAATTAATTGAATGAGCCTAATGATTTGTTAATCATAAGGTTAGGATAGTTGAAAGAGGTAAGGAATTTATATCAAGCTGAAAATAATCAAACTACCCTAGTTGATAAAGTTTAAAATCCTATTTCAACTAAGGAGAATGATGAAAAATATAATTGGGACATTATGACTTAATTTCAATATAATTTTTGAATCAATAAAGATTCAATAATGAAGTTTTCTAGACACTTTAGACCTTTAATGAAGGAATTTATTATGTTGAGAAATATTTATCATCACAATTTCTCAAGTTAAGAAGATGTCATATAATCCACCCTATTACCAAGTCAAGTATATTTTTTTCCAATAATAGTAATTAATGGTAAAAAAAATATGGATAGTTCCCCATGATAGGATTCTTTCAAAAAATATAATGATTCCAAATATTTATATATTTATATTGATTTCAGAATTCTGGACAGAACCTAAACATATGGAGTTCGTGGTATGACTTTCACTCACCTAACCCAATTTTAATTATTCATATAATCAAGAGGCGGTGACTATCTAAAAATATTTAAATACCCTTCACTTAAATGTTTTTTATGTATATGTTCAAATAAGTTCAATCATTTTTTTAAACTCTTTTAAATCTATTTAAGAAGCTCGCAAGTGTTTGATATACAAGAGTGGTGTCACATTGACATTGGTTTATGAAAGTATTTTCTAGCTAAATTGAATGCTCTTATTTTCTATAATGTGATATCCCATGTATACTTATAGTAGGTTGGTTTATGGAACATTATTAGGAAGAATTTGGTATCACCCTTCTCTCAAATAATTAGTGGAAGAATAGGATAATGGATTGAATCACTTTGATGGAAGATTTGTTTTTTAAAATTAGAAAAGTTTGTTTGAGATGAAGACCCATACCTTTGATTTTTGTGAGATTTATAAAAGGGAATAAAATCACACTATTTCAAATGATTATTTTTTTTCTAAAGTTCCAATAATCACTTGGAATTGGTAAGTATTGATTCCTATATATTTCTTTCTCTTTTGGAATGGAATGAGAGAAGATGTTTTGTAGTAATAAGGATGATTAGATCCTTACCATGATATATATTAGTGGGAGAATCATAATCCCAAATTCAACCCTATTGTCTCAATTAGTAATATAATTTCTTTTATCCTAATTTTCATTACCATTTAGGGAGATAATAATTACACTAACTAATAGAGTTCCTTTGGAATTTATAGAAGACACAAATGAGAAGTTTTAAGTGACCAAAGTTGTTTGATAGTATTTATTTTCAATTATAAATATCAATATAATAATTCAAAGAGTGATTGATTTTTTATCCACCCATAATAAGAGTTAAATATCTTCCTATACTTTTCTGGTAATGACTCAGATTCCATTGAATACCTAGTTGGACATATTCAAAGGGTATCCTTTACATCAGAAAATTGTTTCACTTATCTACATAGTGTTGAGATACATGTGTTATTCAGGATGGAAGAACATTCCAATACATTTTAAATGGGATGAACCATTTACATTATAACACCATTACATGGAATCATATCAGATTATTTTTTAATTGATCATCATGTCAAGGACATGTGTTAAATCATGGAGAATCACATTCTATAGTACCCAATTCTGAATTTGAAGAGTTGAAAGATAAACTTGTTATTTAACCCTACTATATGGTTTTTAAATTTTTAATTATCAAATATAAAATATGTTAAATGTTTGAATAAACAAATTTTAAAAAATTTAGAATCAATCCACAGAGTTTACAACATATTAGATGATGTGTTACATGTTTTGTATATCCTAGATGATGATTAATAAAACTTGAAGTACTATAGGAATAAGGGTCTTTAGAAATACTCTAACTTAATTATTTTATATTATAAAGGACATTGGAACAAGATTAAAAGAATTTTATATTATTTTTATACTTCCTATAATTATTTTAGTGGGTTCTAAAGTGGTTTGAGGTGATTTAGAAGGACCAAATATGATTTAAAGGATCCAAAAATTGATTTTAAGCAATTATGGAATTATGGTTCTTGAGATAGAAGTCTAAAAATGTGAAAATGAAACCATATATGATAGATACACTTAATAAAATTCATTTATGTTAGGCACCATGTGTGACAATTCAACTATTCAGAAGTGAATTGGCTAATTCGTAAGAGAATTTATCCATATGGGAGTGAATTGGAAAAGGGTATTCCTCTATATGACTTCAACATAAGATAATTCATCTATATATTAGTAAAATGAAAATGGTGTTTCTATTTTTGTATATGATATTTCATACCACATAAGAATATTTTTAAAAGAGAGATAAATAATAATATAATTGAGTTATGCACATACTGATTGTGACCCACGTAATAGAATTAATCAATGTGGATAATAAATGGTGAAATAAATTTAGATAACGTCCCAAACCCATATAATGAATTTTGAATACATAAGTAAAATCATCTTATAGAGCCTTATGTTTGAAAAATGAGTTTTTTTCATTTTGAAAAAAGATACTTTCATAAGATAAATGACTTGGAGAATTTTTTGAGAACTCAACTGAATGAAAAATCTAGATTTCCATAATCACAAGATTCTATATAATGTATTGTCGGATGATGATTAAGACAATATTAATATAAAATATATATAAAAAATAATGTCACACAAGTAGAATATTATGATTTTTTTATCTTAAAGATAAAGTAGAAAAATATCATAGCATAAAATAGTGTTTGTAACATTCAAAAGAGTTGAAAGAAATATTTTGGATTTTGAAGATTAATGGAGATAATTTTGATTCAAGGATCATCTATTAATAACTAAAAAAATAATTTATGAACAAATCTAATTTTGAAGAATAAAGAAAAAAAAGATCTATGTTTTGAGCTGGGTTGCAACAAAAGTAACCTTAATGTTGCAAGTTGAGTTCCACATTGCAAGCTGATGTGATAGATATTTTTATAAAACTACAAAAAATGAAGTATGGATTTCAGTAGAGATATTTTGAGTTAAAGAATAATAATAATCCAAGACTTCAGAATAATAATTGAAATTCTTTATTTTTTCATATTTTTTTCATTAAATAAGTGTATTCTAGGAATATAATTTGAGTTGAAAAAGCATCACATGAAATTTCATAGAAAACAGAAATGGGTACTCTATAATAGTACCTTTTGAACTAGTGGATTCTTTTTCAAATTGGTAATTATTTTATTGATATTTAAAATAAAAGATTTAATTTAATGTAGCAGTCCATAGACATGATAATTAGAGAATATCTAATGATATCGACTTTTATAAATGAAATTTCAATTTTAAATTGATTAGGTGTCATATTTAGAAAAACAATATATTATAAAACACATACACTAGATAATGAAGTACCAAAAAAATTTATTATTATTTTCAAATATTACATTTAGAAAATAAATATGACCACTAGTTATTACCAATTTTGTTCATTATAGCATTAGTAATATGGTTGTTATAAAGTTACCATCAAATTTAATGTATATTAAGGGAAATAATAAGAGTTAGTTAATGCAAAAGGTATAAACCATAAACTTAACCAGTAAGAGAGTCCCTTATAAAGTTCACCTATCAAATATTTTTAAGAAGATAGAAATACTAGGGTTTTCATTTAACCAATCCAAAGAAGGATGATATAAAGTGATGATTGATCATAATAAATCATAATAAGTTCAAGTTAGTATAAATTACCACTAGATCAATGTTACTCGAACCACCCCATGAAAGAACCAACATAACACACCTTACCCTCAAGTATTATTCTGATTTTGTAAGGTTTTATGTACATAGGGGATAGGTATTAATATAATGTAAATTCTTTTATAAATAGAATTGATTTTATTCACATACATCATTTTTTGAAAATTAATTTCATTTTATATTTGGGACTTATAGGTAAAAATTAGAAAATTGTGGAATTTGGTATTTTGTGTAAAATACTAAAATAATATTTGGGTAAATTGGGAACTAAAAATATTATTAATTTATAAAATTGTCAATATGGTAAAGTAAATATTTGATAAATAGAAAACATAATTATATTTTTGGTTAAATATTTATGTATTATTTTATTTGAAATAAATTATTTTAGTAAATATAAAAATTTGAAAAAAAAAATATTTTCATAAAATGGTGTTATAGAAAAATATTTATATAAATATATATATGTTAATATTATTTTATGAAATCATAATCAATCATTCTCAAGTTCAAAAACCTAGTCACGTCATAAAAAACAACACTCTTCACTAATATGGGTTTTATCTTAAAATTTTATATTTCTCAAATTTTGAAAATTATTTTTCTAAAATGGATATTATTTTAGGAATAACAATTTTAAAATTACCAATGATTTATTTTTTGGGTTTTTTTAAAAATATAGATTTTTTAGGAGAATATTAAAATATTATATATGTACTGCATAAATACTATATTTAGTAAAGATTAATATGAATGAAATTTTAGATATTCTAGAATTTATAAAAAAAATTAATACCCCATTTACTATATAATGACATTATAATTACAATTTAGTCATAATTTGAGTCTCTATTTGAAGATATAGTATTTTATTCTAATATTTTATCCTAAAACACCCTCCTCCACCTATAAAAACCACCTTTCACCACCCCATTTCCTCACCCATTATATCACTTATCACACCCAAACTCTTCTATAATCTCTACAAAACTCTATCTCTATGTAATATAATACTTGTTCAGACTAAAATAACAAACTAAGAAGCCTAAGAGTCAAAATCCAAAGGATGATGTCATATTCCCAATAACATTCTCTTATATTATTCTCTTCTTTCACCTCCTCAAATCTATTCCATCCATAAAATTATAATATCGTAAGTATTATTAATATTATAAAATGTTTTTATGTTAATGTAAAACTCATTATCTAACTTCCTCCCTTCAATCATTCCAAAAAAACGAGACTTTTTCCCATATTATGGTCAGTTCACCAACTCCATGGATGATGTACATCATTTTTAGCACCACCTTACATGGATGGTTTTAAAAATGAATTCAATTAATAAATTAAATATTTATTACCTTATTAACTATCTATAAATATCAATTCATATTTACATAAATTTTATTAACAGAAAATTATTATGGAAATTATAACTGTCAAAAACAAGTTAACTGGGACACTTCCCATGATTTGGAACTATTTTTGGATTATCTATTAAACTTTATAAAATTGATTTAATGGAATGATAAATAATAATATAAATAAAAAATTAGATACTATGAAACTATTCTACAACACCTACGACCATATCCAACATACCAAAGTAATTTCAAGGAAATTGAACTAACAACCTCAAGTGGTCATCGATATAAATGGAAATTATAATAAATGAAAGGAATATGATAATAAATGGATATTTAAAATTAAATATAGTATAAAAGGTTCTTTATAATTTATTTAATAAATTTAATTTTATTTTTTAGGAGGTTAGATAAATGTATCAAAAAAGTAAAGATCCTGAGGTAAGGGATCATTGGAACCACTCTCACTTTTTGGGGTTACACATTCTCATTACTTTTCCTAGTTTACCAATATCTTTTTTCACATGAACTTATTCCATATTATGTATATATGATCTTTTTATAAATAAATAGTTTAAATTACCTTACATTGTTATAAATAATACTTTTTCTTTAAGTTCCCTTATCAATTTTTTATTCTATGAAAACCTGATTAAAGGGAATATCTCTGTTTATTAACTCATTTCATATACTACTCCACCCAATGTTTTTAAACTTTTATGGTTACTAAAAACACTCATTAATTATTTTAAAATCACTTGGTTTAATTTATAGTTTTATGTAAAACATTATATTCTTTCCAATTTAAAGACTCTTTACCCTTCTTCTTCAACCCATGCTTAAGAGGTTCTTTTCTAAACATACTTCTCCACTCACTTTTATGTATTCACATCACATGAACTATTATTCTTTATACATTTATGAATGTTCAATAATGATTTAATATCTTCTCCTATAGTAAACTTCATGTTATTCCATTTCATTGTGATATAATACAAGACTATGTTACTCTTTTACTTTTTCAAGGGTTTATCTTATGTATATGCCTTATGTTTGATTTCATTCTATGAAACATGTATTAATGTAAAAGATATTAAGTAATGGTTGGCCGTAAAATTATAAATCCCCCCCCCCAATGAATTGTGTAATTTCTTCACCTCGTGATAATCCATGTATGGTGCACTCGAGGCTAACTTGGCATGCTATGTTTTATTGTATTTGTGGGGAGCCTTGACTTATGTTTAGGATGTCATGTTTTTTTGTTTTTACTATCCATGATTCCATAATATTATTATATCATAATTTTTATATTATTTTTAATTTTCATGTCATATGATATTCCTCTTTATGATATCATGTTATGCCCCTTATATTATCAATTATATTTCACTAACATGTGCATTCCCTCATTTGACATTAAATATAAACCCTTTCCTTATGTATGTCCCTAAGTTATCCTATGAAATATTACAATATAATTGGGTTTTTGGAGACCCCTATTTTTTATCAAAATAATAAATCTTTATTTTATGTTTAATTTTCTATATTTATGAGTCTAGTCTCTCAAAGAAACTCGGCCTATAAATCCATAGTTTGTCTTCTTTTTTTTGAATTTTATGTTAAATTTCATGAGATAAAATTTTTACGAGGGTAGGGTTTATATAGTTTATATAAAATAAATTTATAGTTATTTTGGGATATTAGGATTGGAAAAAAAATTGAAAAACCTATGGATTGTAACAAACTGGCCTGAACCACCATCTAAATCAGCACACAGGATAACCTTCCAATGACTTGGGGGGAATCCCCAATCCCCCCATGATGATGAAAAGAATCAATAGTATCAAGAATAACCATTGGGGAATTTTTCACCTGGAAAAACCCAACCCAAAATATCCAAATAAGGAACAATAGTGGAGAAAAAATAATAAAAACTTACAAGGACATTTTAAAAAATAACCAATTAATACATAATTACAAAAATACATATTGAAACTGAAAGGAAAGGAACTAGTGGTAGAAGAGTCTGAAACTATAAAGAACCAAATATCACATACATAAATATTACACTTTAATAAACAAATATTCATTACATAACATAACGATCAATGCTATAATATTTTAGTCTTAGTGCCTCTATAAACATGGACACATAAACAACTAATCTATAAGTGAGCTAAATTATCACCCACTATGTTCTTTATAACGAGTAAAATTATAATAAATATCATACATAATAACTTTCATCATAACCTAGCGAAAAGAAACAAAATAAAGGGTGAGCTTAGATGATCAATAATGATAAGAAAGGGAGATATCAATATATCATGATCATAATGCTATGAAGACATGAGAATAAATTTTGAAAACCATGCTCTATATATCATAGATCATAAACTTCATTCATGGAATAAAACTTTGTTGTCCAAAATTCGTGTATCATAATGGAAATAATGAACATGAATTATGAGAACATAACATTAGCATAAAACATAGATTTGTGGCATTCACATGGGCATAGAAAATCTTATGTCAAGGATTCCCACTAATACATTCATTACATAATAGGATTATGCTAACCACACATGCAACCACTTCAAGATTGGTATTACCCCCCCATACAACCTCTTTTAGGCTTGGGATAACCTCTTGTATACCATCTTTTGGGCTTGGTATAACCTTTAATGTACCCTCTTTTAGGCATGGAATAACCTCCCATGTACCCTCTTTCGTGCTTAGGATATCCTTTTGTGTACCCTCTTTTGGGCTTGGGATAAGTTCTTGTGTACCCTTTGAACACATATAATATTAATCGTTACCCAATTCAATATATGGAGTTATGGGTCTCACATGTCACATAATTAAAATCATATATATGTGTGTTCTGTAAGATCATACAGATTTAATCATATTATAAATCATGAAAAGAAAGGGGTTTCATAAACATTTCATCATAACATAACATGTGGAAAAGAAAAATGTTTCATAATCACTTAATAATTTCATCAAAGCATAACCCATAGAAAAAGAAGTGGGTTTCCTAAGAATTTTATCATTGTATAACCTGTGTATGAGAAACAGGTTTCAAAAACATCTTGTTATCATAAACATAAATCATACTAATAAAGAACAATAATAGTATATGTGGATCATATCCCCCTTAAAGCATAAGTATCATAAAATGATTTCATCTTTGATGGAAAATTATTTGGAAAGATCACTTGGAACATTTATGGAGGAAAATAACCTTTATTTGAAAATCAATTTTTAAAACTAAAATTTATAAAATATTTTAAAAATAATTTTCTTTTAAAATAAACTTTTAAAAATTATAAAGGAATCTTCACAAATCATTTAAAAAATTTCTTGATTAAAATATCCTTTTCAAATTGAAAATCACTTTTTTAAAATATAAAACAAGTTAAAAATATTTTTCTTCAAAAATAACCATTGGAACTTATAAAGGAATATTAAAAACATTGAATGTTAATGATGGAAAAATATTATATGCATGTCATACATGTTAAAACAAATATTCCTTTCACATTTTTGTAAAACACAAATGTTCCTTATTTTTAAAACAACATAAATATTCCTTTTAAAACATTTTTCAATTTTTATAAAACATAGACAGATAAGTGAAACGGTTTTCGTCTAAAGAGGGAAATAAACTTAGTTTTCCTTAAAAATAATATTGAAATATTGAGTGTATAAAAAAGAAAAATGAATAGAAAATTTTATTCTTAATAAATAAATATATTTGAGTAAATAAAATGATTTTATTGAGAGATAGATCATAATATTTGATCATTGGAAGCATAATCATGAACAATCCTGATAAACAATGAGATTATATAATAATACTCTTACAGTTATGGTAACTTTAAATTGTAAGATCCATGAAAGAATAACATTAAATTAAACTTAAAATATCATGAGAATAAATAATTTCATGATATTTTATTTCAAATGGGTTGTATATACACCTCATAAAAGAATTTAGGTTCATAACACAACATATGTCTCAAAGAAGGCATATTAAGATGAAAATCTCTTACCGCTTTGGTAAATTTTGAATTATAAACCTTGTGAAAGATATATCCTAAAATATATATATAAATCTACTTAATTTTCATGATAAGTAATATAAAATTCAATAAAGGTAACTATATATACCTCATATAACAATCATGTGGGGAATATAGCATGTATCTCACTGATATAAAAGTGACCTTAAAATATATTACCTTAAGTCTCGACTTCCTTTGTACATGTCTAAACCACCTGTATAATAAATATATATTTTTATACATATATTATATAACTATAATTATAAATATCGTACCATATATTCTTTACTTATGATCTTTCATTACCCATTTATTAACAATTCCATGTCCAAGTCAGGTTTCGGGTAATAATTGCTTTGTTTTTTGTGACTATTTTTATTTGGTATTTTTCTTCCTCTTATTTTGATAATGGTTCCATAATATATATAATTTTAAAAATAATATAAATATAATATATATTCATTATATATGTATTTATTTTAATCTATAAAATTTATATATAGAAAGTGAAATACACCGCTTATGGAGATGGTAGGTCGTACGTACGCCTGAATGTTATTTTTATTTTCTCGATAGATTGAATGAAAGAAAGGAAAGTAATTTAATTCCATTCCAAAATAATTTTTATTTTAGATATATCACATATTTCTATTTAAATATTTCCTTATTACCTTCCATGTCAAGCATATGTGAATAAGGAATCACACCGCTTCATGAGGCGGTAGTCTGCCGTATACACGGATGATGTTTTTGTATTCCCATAGAATAGAAGGAAAGAAGAAATATGTGATATCATGATTAAATAATAATATTAATATCATAAATACAATAAATAAATAATAAATCTATCATTATATCCATCCATTATAGGTGATTATGGAAAATGAATAACATCGGCTTGCGATGCGGTAGTCCACCGTACACAGGAATGATGATTTCATAACCCATTTGACGGAAGAGTGGATGGTTATAGGTAATGACCATAACATAAAAATATATTAGTATATTTAGTATACTTAAGATATTATATAATCATGTTTTAATAATAATTTAAATAAGTGGAGGAAGAAATAAAATAAAACTCTCAGTTCAGAATGTTACCTCTTCTTCGAACAACTTTATTTAGTTTTCACCAAAATAATTATTAGGTTGAATTTTTTCAAAATAAGGATTATTATATGACATGAGTTAACTAAGGAAGTTATTTGTTCACATATTTTCTAAAATAATTGGTTAATGAATTATGAAGATAAGAGAAGAGGGGTGGCTTTTTATAAGTGATGTGAGTGGCACACTTGTAATTTTCAAAAAGAAAAAGGTGCACCCACATCTTTCACATGCCAAAAGGATAAAAAATGATTAATTATCCAAAATATAATATTTATGGTATAAATAGTTACATAAATGTTTGTTTTAAAAGTTTTTATTCATTTCTAACCCTTATATTTTTAGTTTAACCCTCGATAAACCCATTTTTACCTTAATCGCAGTAAATAATTTTTACTATTTTTACAATTAATTATGGTCCAAAATTAAGTTCACATTACTAGATAATATATATTATACTGATTCCAAATATTTAATCCATTTTTACAAATTCCATTCAAATAATTTTTATGATTTAATTTAAAATTAACCTCATGGTCGTGATAAGAAAGCTTGTTTTCCAAATGAAAATGTTCAAAAGTTTTAAGCTTTTTTATATGAAAATTCAATATAAAGATAATTAAAATGAAATAAATTGGATTTATAGATATATAATTGAACTAATTTTATGTTTAAAACCATATTACAATAATTTTTGGGTTTTTTAAATCTTTAAAATAAAGGGAAATTCTTAATAAAAACCAATATTTTAACTATTCACTAAAAAAATAGACTTTTCATAAAATTCACAAAAATTCAGTCCAAGTTAATTTAGACAGATATAATTAAAAATTAAAGTTAGTTTTTTAAAATAAATTTTCTAAATTTTTTAAAAATTAATTTTATTATTTTTTTACAAAATGAAATAAAACATTTTTTGTGGGGAAATAGCATTTTTGAAACATATAAAGAATTTTCTAAAAATTAAATATGTATTTATCAATATTTTTTCTTAATATAAAACCACAATAATTAATATTTAAAAAGTATTTATTACTATTTATATCACTAAGTATAATGGGTAGGTTATAACAATTTCATATAAATATTAATATTAATAATATATCGTGTTTTTTTAAAACTCAGTGTCTTGTGTAACGCATGCTAAACTCAGTTCTTCATAGAACTCAAAATTAACTTGGTGTTGCGTGTAATGAAAAATATCAAAAATATTAAATTTATTTGAAAAAATATATCTCAAAAAATCTTGGAGTGATACATTCTACCCCCCTTAAAATAAATTTCACCCTCAAAATTCATCACTTTAGTACCAAAAAATGAGGACACTTCTACCTCATTACATACTCAAGTTACAAAATAGATTCCTCAAAATGATATTTTTTCCATAAAACATTAACAAGGTGAGTAGTCTTGTTCTATATAACTTTCTATATACAATATAGAATCTTTATCTCTTTTTCTTCTTAATGAATATCGTTCTCTAGTGGTATGACCTCTAAGTTCATTATATATCATAGATTAGGCATCTAATTCCTTAGTAGAGGAACCTGGAACACATCATGAACCTGAGAGAGGTATGGTGGAATCACGAAGTTATAATATAAATTCTTGAGATGATAAATAATTTTTAAGGGACTGATATTCCTAGGGATTAGTTTCCCTTTATTACATGGAGATATTCATAGAAACAGTTTATCATCAACTTCAAATTCTATATCACATTGATGATTATCATCATAACATTTCTTCCAACATTTTGTTTCCCTTATCTGAATCTGAATAGATCTAACCTTCTCTTCCATTTCATCAGCTATCTCGGGTCTCAATATCTTTCTTTCTACAACTTTATTAGATTATTTTTAGTTATATACTCCTTTACATAAATGGATTTATAAGGAGAGATATGAATGCTCGAGTGAAATATATTTTCATAAGAAAGTTCAAAAAAAGGAAGGTGTTGATCCCAAACACCTTTTAAATCCATAGAATATGATATTATAATATCCTTTAGGGTTTTAATTATTCTTTCAAAATGACCATCTTTCTAAGGATGATACGTGGTGCTATAACTCAACTCTGCATCAACAGCTTATTGGATAATTATCCAAAACATCAAGGTAAACTTTGGATCCCGATTAGATACAACTGAATATTATACTCCATGTAACCTTAACACTTTATTAATTTATATTCTGGAAAGTAGATCTTGAAATAAATATTATATGATAAAAATTTAGTGTCATGAAATCTTAAGGTGATCGAATACAACAAATAATTATGTTAAAATTAAAGATAAGATAAACCCTAAAGGTTATCAGTACCTTTAATCATATGTCCACAAAGTGTAAAGGAATTCCTCATAAAATAACTTTTTAACTAAAAAAAATAAAAAAGGGGTTATATTTCCTTAAAGGTCTCTTAAAATATCCTTACTCTTGATAAACTCTCATCACATAAAACCTCAAAATATATGCCAAATAATTTGAACATATGATCAACATTAAACTCATAAACCAATGATGGTATCCATAACTCTTAAGTTAATATAACTTTGAGACATATACACTTCCAAAAGTTAATTCACCATTTATTTATTATATAATATTATATCATATACAAAAACATTTTCATTGGAAGGTTTGGTTTATCCTTGTACCAATATAATATAAAATTTTATTTCACTACTCCAAAATCCATGTAGAGGGAGATAATAAATTTTCAAAATAACATGAAATTTTACTAAATTATGAACAGTAATATTTTCAAATATCTCTTTCATACCAAATAAAACATGAAATTCCCAATTAATTTGGGAAGGATAATGATCCCTAATCCTCATGATTCACTTAATTTATTATGATTTCATAAGTTTTATATTTTTCCTTTGTCTTCAAATCTTATTGCGGATAATCATCAATATTAGCCTTTGGATTGGGGTATTCATTCTCATAATGCCCAAAATCCCTGAACTTAAAGAACTATATTGTGGGTGGTGTATTATATTAATATATCTCTCCATTTATTTTATTTATTAGCCTCTTCACATCACTTATATATTCCTTTTCTCTATGTCCAGGCATCCCACACTTAAAATACCCACTTTTTATTTCAGTAATTCACTAGAGTACTTCTTCCCACATTTTGGGCATGTAGGTGACTGAAATTTTCTTACACTATTTGAGTTATTCAAGTTCACATAAGACTCAATCTTCCTTTTCTTATCAAAACCAAGGTAATTCTTAGAATCTTATATTTCTATTTCTACCTTGAGTGCACATAAAATGTATTTTCTTAGATACTAAATTCTCTTATAGCCAACACTATTTGAAGACTTTTTCTTAAGACACCAAATAATCAATCAATTTTTTTTGGACTAATGATTAAACAAGAATCATATTTTGCATGTATTGTAAAATTATCTTTATAGGTTCCAATATATTCACCATCATTTTGTTTGAAATCTATAAATTCCTTATCCATAATTTCTCATATAATATAATGGAATTACATACTAAAAAATATCATCTTAAACTCATATCATTCCATAGATTCAATTATCTCTTCTTGAATCATAATATTAATAATGTTACTCCATTGATATATTACTCCTTCCAAATCATATACATCCAAATTGACTTTTTCATGCTCTGAACATTGGATAATAGAAAATATATTTTCAGTGGTACTGATCTATATCTCAATGACTAGTGGCTTAGTGGACCCACTAAAATAGGGTTGTCATTACCTCATTAAGGACTCAATGGAATATTGTTCCCATATTTTCTTGTTTGGAAGTTCATAATGATTCATATCTTGAGAAAGTTGTGTGATTATAGTAATGACTTTTTTCTTTCTAGCTCCCATAAAATTTAGTTTCTTTGGAGAAAAATAATTTCATTGTTCATTACATTTAGTATTTACATTGTTCTTTGAGGTTCCATCCATTGAATAAAACTATAAATCATAGTGTGAGAAAAACTAATCATAGTGTAAAACCACATAATCATGAAACATAACTTATAATATATCTAAATCATGACACCTTATTTTCAATCTATGAAACATTAGGTTTATCCTAAGTCATTAAAAGTCACCATTTGTTTAAATCCTTAATGATGGTTCATAAATAGTTAGTGAATTTCCCAAACATATCCCCACAGAGTGTCAAACCAATTGTGTAATAAGGCCCATTTCTTGGTCATAATTGAGTTCATATCAATGCTCACATTTCAGAGTTATTATACCTAGGTACATCTATGCTAGAGCCTTATCCACTTTTAGAATCCAAATAGGGATGTAATTTCTTATAAACCACTCACTCTATCCTCTACAAAAAATTTAAGACATTTTCCTATACTTTGACTCATCCATAAAATTATCCTTATAAATATCCCAAGATATATCCTTATAATTATCCCTAGGGATATAACTAAAGTTTTATCATATTATTTTTTAAAGGTTAACTAAACCTTTCTCTGATACCAATAGTAAAGACCCAAACTTCATATAAATAAATATTACATCTTAATAGATGAGTATTGATTAAATAAAATAACTATCCATGCAAAAATCATTTAGTTCTAGTGCCTTTTGAAACTTTGAAACTTAAATAGTTGATCTATAAGTGAGTTACATCATATCCCACTATGTCATTCATAACTAGAACCCTTCTTAGACATATCATACATAATACTATTCATCATAAACTAGGGAAAGGACACATAAGAAAGGGGTAGAAGTAAGGGTATATAAGGGAGATATGAAAAAATCATGAGCATAAGGATATTATAACATGAGAATAACATTTGAAAACTATACCTTCAATATCATAGATCATAAACTTAAGTCATGTCATAAATCCGGGAAGTTCATAAGACATGAATCATAATGTAATCAAAAAACATGAATCGTGAGAACATAACATTAGAACAAGAAATATATTTTAGTAATACATATAAGTATAGAAAATATTATGTCAAGTCTACCTAATAAGACATTCATAACATGTTAGTCTTAGGCTAACCACCCATGTACCTGCTTCGGGCTTGGTATAACCTCTCATGTACCCATTTTTAGCCTTCGGATAACATCTAATACACCCAATTTTAGGCTTTTGATAATCTCTAATGTACCCTATTATAGGCTTAGGATAACATCTATGTACCCTATTTAAGGATTGGGATAACCTCTCGTGTACCCTTTTTCGGGCTTGGAAAAACCTCATGTGTAACCTTTATGCTAATATAACACTAATAATTTCCCATCAAATTGGAGGGAGATATAGGTCCCACCCATAAAAAAATTAAAATCAAATACATGTTTTCCAAAATATCATAAAACATTCATCATATTAGAACCCATGAAAATAAATGGCTTTCATAAACAATTCATCATAACATAACATGTGGAAAATAAATAGGTTTCATAATAATTTCATATTTTCATCAAATTATAACTCATGGAAAAGGAATCAGGTTTAATAATAATTTTATCATGGTATAACTAATGGAATAGAAATGGGTTTCAAAAACATATTTTCATCATAAACATAAACCATCTGGAGAAAGGATAAGAATTTTATCCTTGGATCATATCCTCATTCAAGCATAAGTAACATCAAAGGATGTCGTCTTAGATGGAAAATGATTTTGAAAGATCACTTGGAATTTTTCTTGGGTAAAATATCCTTTCTTTTAAAATAAATTATTATAAGTAAACTTTATAAAATATTTTGTAAAACCTATTCTTTGAAAATAAACTTTGAAAACTTATAAAGGAATATGTAAAAATCATTAAAAACATTTCTTGGGTAAAATATCCATTTAAATTGGAAAAACACTTTTTTAAAACATAAAGCATTTTCAAAATACTTTTATTTTAAAATAAACCTTGAAACTAATAAATTATTATTTAAAACAATGATTGTTCATGATTTCAGAGAATTATGTTCATTTCGTAAACGTTAAAACAAATATTCCCTCTACATATTCAGTAAAATGAAAATAGGACATGTTTAGAAAAATAAATTAATATTCCTTTAAAAAAATTAAAAAAATCAAAAAAGAGTAAAAATTACATTAAAAAATAATATAGTAATATTAAAACATTTTTAAAACATTGTTAAAAAACATGGACATTGAAGATAAAGGGTTTCCAACTGAAAGGATAAATAAATTCATTTTTATTAAAAAACGTATTTAGAAATATTGGTTGTATAAAGAAAGTAAAATGAATTGAAAACTTGTATTCTTCATAAATAACCATTTTATAATAAAATATATGAGTCTCTTGAGAGAATGATCATAGTATTTCATCATTTGAATCATAATCATGAACAATCTCGATAGAAGATTAGATTGTATCATAAAACACTTACCATATTGGTAAATTTTAATTGTAAGCCCCATGAAAGAATAAAATTAATTGAAAATTAAAATATTATGAGAATAATTAATTTCATGATATTACATTTCAAATGGGATTTATATACACCTCATAAAAAAAGATAGGTTCATAACATAATATATGTCTCAAAGAAGAATTGAGATAAAACCCCCGTACCACTTTGGTTAATTTTGAACCATAAACCCCATGAAAGATAGATATATAGATCCAAATAGTATTCATTATAATAAATATAAAATTCACTCATGGGACGTATATAAACCACATATAAAAAGAATGTGGTGAATATGGAATTTATCTCACAAATATAAAAGTGAGATGAAAATCCTTTTCCTTAAATCTTGACTTCCTTCAAAAACATTCAAAACTCTTGTATTATAAATATAAGTTTATTATATATTTATTATAGAACCATACTTATTTATATCATATTTTATATTATTTTCTTATAAACTTTTATTACCCATTTATTAACAATTCTGTGTTAAAGTCATGTTTTGGATAATAACTTCTCTTTTTTTCAGGTATATTCTTCTTTGGTATTTTTAGACCTATTACTTTGATCATAGCTCCATAATCTCTATGATTTTAACAATGATATAAATACCATATATATTCAGTATATATGTATTTATATTAATCCATAAAAATTATAAATATAAAGTGAAATGCATTGTTCATTGGGATGGTAGGTCATACGTACGCATGAACGTTGTTTCCATTTTCTCGAAACATTGAAAGAAATAAAGGTAAATAATATATTACAACTATATGATAATTTTTATATCATATATATCACATATTTTTATGTAAAAATTTCTTTATTACCTTCTTGTAAAGCATATATAAAGAACGAATCACATTACTTCACGAGGTGGTAGTCCTCCATACACAAGAACGACGTTATTTTATTCCCAAAAAATGGAGAGTATGAATGAATATGTAAAAACATGATTTTATAAGCATGTTAATATCATAAATATCATATATAAACAAGAAATCCATCATTATATCCAGCTATGATAGTTGTTAATGGAAAATGAATAACATTGGTACGTGAGGTGGTAGTCCTTGTACACACAAATAATGATTTTGTAACCCATTTGATAGAATATGATATAGATATAGGTCAGGCCCTTAAAATAAAAATATCTTAGTATATCTAAGATACTGATGTAATTATATCATCATGGTTAAATAATAATTGGATGAGGTTTAGTAAGAAATAAAATAAAATTCTCAGTGTGCACTACTGGAAATATTGCATATGCCCTTGGTTCTGAACCAAGGGTATAGACCATAAAACCATGGTTATAGATTATACCCACATTTCTAAGAATTTTAGCTAATAGATCCATCAGTATAGGTCTATAACCCTAGTTTCTATAAAAACCTTGGGTATATATTAAGATATCATCATCATACCCAGGGTTTTAGCTAAACAGTGGGTATATATCTATACCCATGGTTAGGAGAACCATGGGTATATCTTGTCCTACCAGAAATAATATACCCAAAATTAATTAGACCATGGGTATAGATACATATCCCAAAATAATATCATTATCTCCTATATCCCATCTTAAACTTGTAAAAAAATATAAACCACATTACACATTCAATGAAATTCATATATTTTATATTTACCATTCAACTAAATTCTTGTAATAATTTCCAAACAATTTACAATACTAAAATAGATATATACGTCCATATAACCAAGAAATTAAAGTCCTTAAAAAACATACACATGTCTCTTTACATCTATCTCAAAAATAGAGGGTTCAATATCTCCCCCATAAGCAACATCCTCATCCACATCATCATCAGTAACATCCTTATCACCATTATCACCAATAGGGTTATCTAGAGAACCAGCATCATCATCATCACCACCACCTCCACCGCCACCAATAGTTTCATCATCTCGACCACTACTACAACACTCATTTAAATAACTCACGGCATCATCTTATGAGAAAATATATTCCATACATGAATCAAAACTAGAATAATCCTCTAATGTAAGTGATGGAAATATAACTGACATACCTTTCATGAAGTGTTCGGTGACCTGTTTTACACTTTCATGCTCCTGTACAACTATTTTTTGTCCATGGATACTTATATATGATTGTTTCTTATCTTAGTGGTGTTATAGGCTTGAGAGGTAGAAAATGAGTTCTAATACATAGGGGGTGATTTTTTTACTAGGTCGAAATCGGACTCTCCCCAGGTGATCCTCACCTAACACCTATCTCAAATGATCATTTGACCAGAATTTGACTTCTTATTTCTCATTTAGGGCCTCCATGGAACACTTTTAAAAATATAAAAAAAATATTTTTAATTATTAATTATGAATAAAAATTTGATATATCAATAATAAACTTACAATCTTTTCATGTTTCTATGCATTTAGATCACTTCCATCCTTTTTCTTCCTACTCATGAAAAATAATTTTTCTTGAGGCACATGATATTTGATTCCCAATTACACTTGTTTTGAATGACATTGATTTGTATAATACTACATTATTGAATAATATGAAAGTGATAAACCTAGAATGAATTAAAATTATAGATGTTGAATAAATCCATAAAATATAGAATAATCTAAATACACATTCAATTATAAATTTAATACTAGTGACATAACATAAAAAATACATTCAAATTAGCATGCTTAACGTGGGTATGATATGGATTCCTCTTTTACGTTCATTTGGGTCCAATTATATTTGTGTTAAGTTATTTGGGTATTCATTCGCTTTGAAATTTTGATCATTTGGTCATTAGGTTCATTTTTTGGTAATAATTTCATTTGATCATTTGGACATTCAGTTATTAGGTTCATATTTTGGTTAGGTTGTTTGGTAATTTAGTCATTTATCCATTTTTTCATTTTACCATCTCATTATTCAGTAACTTGGTAATTTTTATCACTTGTTTATTTTTATATTTGTCCATTTGGATATTTTTTTTCATTTTTTTCATTTGGCTATTTGGCCAATTGGACAATTATCCCTTTGGTTGTTTGTCTGTTTGGCCCTTTGACCCTTTGTACATTTGGAAATTTTTCCAATTTTCCATTTTTCCACTTGTCTATTTGGCCACTTTTCCATTTAGAAATTTTCCATTTGGATAATTGTCTATTTGACACTTCTTCAATTTCCCACTTGGCCATTTTTTCAATTGGACAATTTCCCACTTGGACATTTTACCACATGTCCATTTGGACACTTGTTTACTTGGACCTTTATCCCACTGGCCCTTTAGCCCCATGTTCCTTTATCCAATTGGATCATTTTCTTTTTGGACCTTTTTCATTTGTCCAATTATACCTTTGGCACCTTTTCCAATTGTCTCATTATCCCTTTGGTCATTTGGCTATCTGTCCATCTGGAAATATTTCCATTTTTCCATTTGTCCCTTTTTACCTATGGACATTTGTCCAAATGGCCAATTAGCCACATGGAAAAATTTCCAAATCACCAAATGGACTAATGTAAAAATGAAAAAATTTACAAATAAACTAATGGCCTAATATCCAAAGTTCCTAATGGAAATATGGCCAAATTTCCAAAGGTTCAAATGGCCAATTGGAAAAATATACAAATAGAAAAGTGGCCAATTTAATAAGTGGTAAATTGACTAAACTTCTAAAGACACAAAGGTCCAATTGTCCAATTGGCCAATTTTTTCATTATTACATTAGGACATTTGGTCAATTTTAAAGCGTAATTTCTAGCCTTATATTATTGGGATAAATGATAATAAAACAGAAATTTATTCATTAAATCATAACTAAGTAACAATATAAATATAAAATAATATTTCTATTCATATTAACGTACCTAGAACCTCCCATTATTAGGAATTTTTGTGTGCCCCAAAGTGTGAAAATACTTCATTGAATATTTTTTCATTTTATTTTATACTAAGGATTCCTAAAAACAAAAAAAAATAAACACAATTAATTGGAATTTAATTTCCTATTAATTCTAATAAATATTAGGAATATATTAAACTCATTACTCTTAAAATATTTGATAATTTAATAATATTGTATTATTGTACTGTCAGAGAATATTGGTATACTCACTAAATCCAAAACCACTTGAATCTTCTAACCAACATATAACTCATGAGTATATGAATTCCATAACTCCCCAAGATCCATCAATTGTGTGACCTTAGAAACTTCACCATTAGGAAAGTTAAATCTATGTTACAATAAATATGTTAATTCTTATAAATAAAAAAATAATGTATATATAAATATAACTAATTTTCCTACCCATATCTTTGTCTATGCACTCTCCTTAATTTCATTACTAATATTCCTCTATGAAACTAGTTTCATCAAAATGATATTGTTGTTCTTGATTAAAGTTATAATTAAACTTCTACATGGACTCTGATTTTTACCTATCATCTAATTTTCTTCATTGTAATACAACATTTTTTTGTGATTCTAGGCTTCACGCATGCGGGTGCACCTACATCTCCTATTAAAATATCCCACTAAATAAGATAAAATGAAAAAAAGAATTAATTCACACAACTATAGAAGAAAAATGATGTGATATAATTTAAAGCACTTATAATAATAATAATAAACCAAATGTAGGCTACTCATTATGCTTTAATGGATCTTTGGGATATCCAAGATCGGTAGCCTCTAATGGATGTGCCTTTTCCAATGCATGCATGAGGTAATCTGCATGCACTAGAGTAGAAGCTGAAAGAATGAAATCATCATATCCTAGATGGATAGTAGGAAATAGAGGTAGTGTATACATGGTAGGGTAAGGATATAATGGTTGTGGATACATCATGTGATATGGATATGGTAAAGGTGGGAACATATTGGGAGGTGATGTGGATATGGTATTGGAAGAAGAGGCTAAATGACATGATAATTGAGGAATGTGTGGCAACAACCCTAGAGGCTCAAGTAGAGGATAGAAAGGTGTGGTAGAAGGGGTGTCTACTAGTGGATTAGAGTTTGAACAGGTATGAAAGTTTCTCCACCTAACTCTAGGAAACCCTCTCTCATACCCATACTAGCAGGCTAATGATAAGTATATTCTAGTTGAGATATATGTCCATGAAAATTTTGATAAATAATAAGAACATGAAATTAGATGTAATGCAGAAGAAAAATATTAAAATTATTATACTCACTAAGGGAACTAGAGAAATAATCCTAAGATCATGCATCCATTGAAAATTATCAAATAATTTATTCCTTCAAACTTTTTCAATATCTTTCATAATCTATATAAGAATAAAATGTATATTTTTTAGAAATAGTTTTTCAAAATTCTTCATACAACTTATAATTCAAAGAATTCATAAACAATTCCATAAAATATTTTAACATCTATAATTTAAAACCAAGTTATTCATTTTATAAAAAATAATTTTAAACCCAATATTTTGGATTGAAATAAATCTAATTAAATGAAATGAAAACAAACAATACTAAAACAAACATATCATTCCAAAATGAAACTAAATTAATGTATTTACATTAGTAACAACCTGACCATTAAAGAATAATTTTATCCATCCACACAAAGAATAATAAAATATCATAAGAAAAAACTGAGGCATACTCATAGAAATCAAAACAAGGTGAATATATTTGAATAAATAACAACTAAGGAATACTAGAAGAATATGTGCATTTCTTATCCAGAGAGTTCTTCTCATTTGAAAACAAAATTGAGGATAACATTTAGTCATGAAAGTATTTTATTTAAGGTTAAAATTAATTATATTGTTTAATCACAAGGAAAATATACTTTATATGATTTTATATTTAAATTTAAGAATTATTTAATTTGGGTAAGATCCATCAAAACTAAATAATTAATCAATTCCATCCCACGTTACAAAACTCATCCATCACTTCACCACTAATGAAACCTTTTAATAGAGGTAAACTATGGTTATATGGTTTTTAATTCATTTAACATGTGATGGAAATAAATTGATAAATACTAAATACATGATAAATTAACTAAGGAATCATTCTTAATAAATAACTTAGTTATACTCAACAGTTAATCAAATAGGTGAAACTAAGGTTTATACCATTAAAGGTTTCTTAAAGAAATAAATTCTTCTGTAAAACTTTATTTATGGAAACCAAGTTTCATAAAATGAATATGATCCAACAAGATTTCCATTCTAAATTATATAATTATTTCATGACATTTAGCAAAGGTATTAAAAAATTGAACATAATAATGGTTTTAAAATTATAAAACATTTCAAATATAAATATTTATTTAATTAAAATAATAAATTATCATTAATTAATTTCTAAAACATAATAATGATATCTAAGATAAATTCTTGACAAGTACTATAAATACAATATTAAATTCTGGAAGAACCAACCTTCATAGATAAATAAATATTCCATATTTACTTACAATGGTATAATCATGTACATCCTCATACAATTGTTTCTGTTTAGTTTAAAATAATCCAATAAATAGTTTAACCATAATTCATGATATTAAAAATTAAATTTAAATAATTAAATAACATAAATCAAGGATAATAAAAACCAATATTGACCCCTAAAGTTAACTAAAATATGATACACATCACTAAAAATATATAAATCCATAAAATATCCCACCAAAAGAATCTCAAATTTATGTTAAATTCCTCTGAATACCTATGATAGTTTTCAAAATTAATAAATTGTAATTAAAATATTACTTATATTAATTTAATAGACTATATTTTATCACTATTAGACTATAAATTCAAAAACAAGTTGATATATGTGATGAAAATATGATTAAGTAGATGCACATGTATAGATAAAAAATGTCAAAATGGAGGAATAATTACAGTCATTAAAATATAATTACAACCAATGATGAAAACCAAAACCAAGACTCATCACTTACCATAATATAACCATCAACTAGATCCCAAACATTCAACAACATAATAATTAAAGGATCATCCAAATTACAATAATTATACCAAAATCCAAAAAATAAAACATCACCCACAAAGAACCATATTTTAAATAATCTGGAAAAATTGTGACTTAATTATATATTAATTAGGTTTTCATATATATATAAAAATGATAGAAATAGTCATCACAATAGAAAAAAGATTCAAAACTCACTAATATTATTTCGAAGAAGATCAAAATCAAAAAATTCCTTAATTAGGGAATAATATTGGAGGTGGGGAGCCGTGTGGTCCCTCAGGTGAGGGGAGATCAACTAAAGGGGAGAAATAAGGCTCAAGTAAAGGGGGATAGGGGAGTCTGAGTGAAATATGGGTGAACCTATCCCAATGGTTTTCTAAAAACTATTAAGATAAACTAAATATACCCATGATTTACATAAACTATGGGTATAAGAAAAGTCCATCCAATCACTACAACAAAACAGTGTGAGGGAAGTGTTTCCCTTTATCATCGCTAAGCAGAAAGCGTTGATAAAGGGGTGGGCCTTTATCAACACTAGCTAAAAGCACTGATAAATGTAGACTATATCAGCGCTAAAACAAGCATTGATATAGGTGTACCCTTTTTCAGTGCTTTTTTTAGGACTGATAAAGTGTATATTTATCAGCACTATTATTAGTGCTGATAAAAGTTTTTATTATTAATTTATATAAAATTATTATATTTATATTAAAAAATAATGTTTATTAGAGATTTATTAGATTTATTAGATTAATTAATTGTATTTATTATATTTTTTATATTTATTATATTTATTATATTTATTTTGTTTATAAATATATAATACTTTTTAATATATATATAATTAAAAGGATTTCTGAAATAAGTATTTATCAGCGCTGATAAATATTTTTTTTTTCAGTGCTTTTTGAGTGCTCATAAAGATATGCCTTTATCAACACTTTTATTTTAGCACTAATAAAACATACCTTTATTAGTGATTTTAGCTAGCACTGATAAATTTTCCAACGTTTTTTATAAAATAACCCTAAAAGGCCCCTCCTCCATTGCACGCGTTCAAGCCTTCGCGGAAGCTGAACCCTACGTCGCAACTCCTGCTCCTCCTCTTCCTCATCCTCTTTCACATGAATTCAAGCCTTCATGGAAGTTGAACCTTGTGCCATGACTCCTCCTCATCCTCCTCCTCATCCTTCCCATCCTCCGCTACTGTCACCGCTTCCTTGTCATCCTCCTATACCATGATCTTCCTTTTCCACCACCATCACCGTCGCCTTCTCCTCTACCGCCCCTGTGATCCCTCCTTTGTCGTAGCCCTGCTTCTCCTCATCCTCTTCCACCATTGACTCCTCCTCCTCATCCTCCTACTTCGGCCACCAAATCATCCTCCTCCACTTTGAGGTTGGTGGTTTCAAACCATTACCAATGTTTTAGGTATTGTTTCATGCATTGTGATATGTAGGTTTATGGTAAGAGGACTGTACTTGTGGTTGAGTTGGGTGGGTGATTCAAGATGATTCAATTAACTGTATAAGGGTGATCCCTAAGTCGGATGACTCTAAGAAGAATTCATTTTGTGAGTTTCAGGATTAGTTCTTGTTTAATTATAAGGGAAATATCTATAATTAGAAGATATATATATATATATATGGTTAAAGGATTTTTAGATTTGTTTATTTTGATTCTTTATATAAAAGAACATTGGATTCCATTGTTTATTATATTATTTCTGGTAGCTATTCATTATGGATGGATCTTATTTCTTAGTGATTATGAGGATCCAGAGATATCATGGGAGATTCTTTATAGTAAATCATTAGATAATTTCATTTATTTGGAATTGAAGGAGAAAAAATTACATGTGTTGTTTTCTATCTAATATGGGAGATCCAATATATGATAGTTTGGAATTTATTTTAATAATATTCTTTTCCATGCTTATAACATTATTATTTAAAAGGATTCTAGGGTGTGGTGTTTTTATTAGGTGATGCAACTAGATATCAAACATCGACTCACCCCATTTACTTTTCCAATGTATTTTTTGTTCCATAAAAGTATAAGATAATAGATATTATTCTAGTGTAAAATGGTTCATCTCAAGAGTGAAGCCATTAAAAATTATCGAAAGGAAATTATATGGATGGATTTCCTCAGTTTTCAAAGTAGTTCGTGTGTTGGCTAGTAGGGAGTTGGTCTCAACTCCCTTTTTCTAATTTCCCTAGAGATTAAAGTTTATGGGCCTCAACTTATACCTCTATAATTTCTTTTTCCCTTGTGAACATTAGGTTCATTATCTCTTCCAATAAAAACCTTCCCAAGTGGTCATCATTGATCTTCCCACCCAATTAATGTTAAATAATTGAAATAGTTTAATCTAATGCATTATTATTTTTAAAAAGGTAATAAATTTTTTTGGGACGTAGAAAGAATATAGAGTTAGTGGAGGATATTCACCCTTAGGTAAGTTAGGCTATGTGTATCCATATAAAAAATATTCACAATAGTGAGAAATCATCAATAACCAGTCATGATCTATGAGAGAAAACCATAGCCTTAGTAATGTAGAAAAAACCTAAGTTTATAATCCCTTCGCGCTACGCGAATATCTCCCTCCTATCCTCTTGGGTGCTTCTCCCTCACCCGGTGTATGTTTTGTCTTTCATCACTTGTATTGGAGATCCTAGGATAATTTTTACCTCTCTTATTCATTCTGTATATTAGTTTATAACCCCCCCCCCCCCATCCTATATTTAAATGGACATGGGTCAATTACAATTCGAAATGTAATGATACGGCCCAGAATGGTATCATAACCAACAACTGACCTAACATTCCACTAATGTAAGAGGAATTTATGATCTTAACGAGATAGAAATGATCCCCAGGGAAAAAATATAGTTAATGTGGGATATTTTACCCCTAAATTAGAGTAAATTAAAAATGATCTTTCTACTGAAAAGTAGACATGTACCATTCATATGTTTAACAACTAGGAAAATAGTAGATACACAAAAAATAAATAAACAGGAATCAGATATCATATATGGAAAATAAAATCCCACTATTGACCAATAAAATTTTTTAACATGTGAGTTCTCATTTTATGTTTTCTTTTTAGTTGGAAATCTCCTCTGTCGTGCACCTCTCCTCTACTGTGAACGCACCTCTGTTGCACGCTAAATGACACCTTCTCAGTGAGTTTTCTAATTTTACTCATTGGTCTCCTCTTGTTCGTATGTTATTACTATTTGATATTGATGGTTATGTTGTGAAATGTACAAGCTAAACGCCCCATAGAAAATCGTGGTCATTGGTGGTCCTTGTTTTCGCACTAAATGAATTGCATGTTGGTTGGTTCCTATTAAAAATTTGAATATAAAAATTGGTAATTTACATATACTGACTAATGAATGAATTCCCCAAGATGATAAAACTTCTGTGATAACCCCTGAATTAACAAACAAAACTGAATAAGGGATGCTTTGTAAAATATGGAATTGTGATTGTTTGGGTTGTATGGTGTTGCGATTATGAGCATGATTGTGTGTTTCTATGGTGTTGCGGTTTTTGGCATGATGGGTATGCCATTTTTTTCATGTTTTTGTTCTTCCACCATTTAATATCAATCAAAACTTTACCCATTTCAATGGAACCACCACTTTGTTACTAGTTCAATTCCACAGAATCTTAGAAAACCACTTCACTAGGGGACTCTATGAGACTCTTTATGGACACCATAGTCAAATAACCATAACAACACATGTAATGAATCCTTCTACACACAATAACTCTATTGAAAATCATACCATTTATTAGTTTAGTACCATATTTCTGGACTAGAGACATTATGTTTCTAAAGAAACATTAAAAACTGGTTTACAACAATGCATATGGATCACATGTGGGATACTAAAACATTATAGTTCAAGGGATTCTCATATCTTGTTCCATTGATCAGGTGGTTGGGAAGATGGGTTTGATTTACTTTGGTCCTGAGTAATGAATTGAGAGGTAAGGGTATTATTTACCATAGCTAGTTCTATTTATTGTAGTTGGATGATGACCCTAGTTGAACATACTTTGTGTAATTATCCAGTTAAATATTAATATTACTGTATCAAATATGACGAATCTGAATAAAGAATGGATGAATTCCAATCAGTTGAAAAAAAAAGTATGAAGATTGCATGAAAGAGTTTATCAAGTTGGCAAAAGATCATGCAAGTGACCATTCTCAAATCCTTTTTCTATGTTTATGTTGTTGTTATTCAAGAAAAATAAGTCCAGAGGACTTGGAGGAACACCTGATCTATCATGAAATAGATCGAAGTTATACATGTTGGAATAAACATGGGGAAAAACTAATGTAGGTAGTGTGTGGGAAGCACTGTGTTTTATGGATCATATGATATGATTACAATCATGAACAATGAAGACGGTTGTATGGAGGATGTTATTACAAATGTGAATGATAATGAAGATCTTATTGAGGAAATGACAATGATAGTTGAAGATGAACTTCATGATTGCCCAAAATTGTTTGAGAAGTTAAATAGTTGTGCAAAGATGCCATTGTATGTTGGTTGAACTAAATATACAGAATTCTTAGCCATACTGAAACTGTATAATTTGAAAGTAGGAAACAGGTGGAGTGATGATAGTTTTACAAAACTACTTGCTATCTTGAATGACATTCTCCCAAAAGATAATGAGCTCTTGAGCCGAACATACGATGTCAAATGAATGCTACGCTCGATGGGTATGATCTCTGAAATAATACATGTCTACCAGAATGAATGTATATTGTTTCTCAAGGACTACCAATCACTTAAATAATTCCCAAAATGTGGTGCTTCTCGATACAAGAAAGATGAATCCAGTCCCATGAAAGTTGTATAGTACTTTCCAATCATTCCAAGGTTTAGGCTCCTATTTGGAAGTGAAGATATTGCAAGACAATTGACATGGCATGTAGATAAAATAATTAAATATAGGAAACTATGTCACCCAGTAGACTCTCCTTAGTGGAAGAGAATTGATCATGAGTATCCTGAATTTGGAAATAACCTAAGAAACCTTCATCTTATGTTATCTACAGATGGAGAGAACCCTTTTGGTTTTCAAAGCAGCAGTCATATTACATGGCCGATTATGTTGGTAAATTATAACTTATCACTGTTTTTATGCATGAAAAGAAAATACATCATGTTATCAATACTTATATTAGGACCAAAACAACATGGTAATGATATTGATGTTTATTTGGCTCCATTGATCGAGGATTTGAAATTATTGTGGGATTCAGATGTTACATTGTATAATTCTTACAAAAATAAAGATTTCACTTTGAGAGCTATATTTTATGGGATGATAAATAACTTTCCTTATTATGGAATTTTTTTAGGATATAGAATTAAAGGAACTCAAGGGTGTCCCATTTGGGAACAAGGTACACAGTCAACTAGGTTGAAACATCCATCAAAAACCATGTTTCTAGGACATCGTAGATTTCTACCTTGACGACATAAGTTCCGATCTTAGATGACATCATTCAATGAATGTTCATAAGAACGTATAGCACCATCTCCACTAATAGACGATCAATTGTTTGCGAAAGTAAAATATGTGGAAACTACTTATGGTAAATCATTTTCAAAAAACATTACGAAAACCAGTTGGAAAAAGGGATCAGTTTTTTTTTTGAATTACCATATTGTAAATTTCTGTATGTTAGACATTTTCTTGATGTCATTCATGTTGAAAAAAATGTATGTGATAGTGTCATCGGCATGTTGAAAAATGAACTTAGCAAAACAAAGGATGGAATTAAAGAAAGATTGGAAGTGGTTGAGATGGGAATACGAGAAGAGTTGGCACTAGTGATGGGAGAAAAATGAACATTTCTTCCTCCTACTACTTATACTCTTTCCAAGCAGGATAGATATCAGTTTTGAAACTTCTTGAATGATGTAAAGGTTCCAAAGGGTTATTCATCAAATATTAAGAACATTGTGTCAATGAGATATTTAAAGTTAAAGGGTCTGAAATCACATGACTTCCATGTTTTGATGAAATATCTAATTCCTATATCTTTACGTTGAATTTTTTCCAAGAATTTTTGTTATACATTAATGAAGCTCTGTTTCTTCTTCAAAGCTATATGCAGTAAAGTTATAGACCCAGAAAAATTTCCAACTATGGAAAGATAATTTTCCATCATATTATGTGAATTGGAAATGTTATTCCCACTGAAATTATTTTATATAATGGTTTATTTGATGATTCATTTGGTGACAGAGATTCAACTATGTGGCCCTATACATTATTGATGGATGTACCCCATTGAACGGTATATGAATATTTTGAAAGGGTATGTAAAAAATCGAAGTCGGTCAGAGGGTTGTATTGCAGAAAAAAAATTTATTGAGGAAGCCATTGAATTTTGTACAAAATACCTATCTGGTGTGGAAATAATTGGCCTACCTAAATCTCATCACACTGGATGGCTTGGGGTGAAGAAATTTCTGGAAGAGAGGTTATCATAATCAATATTACAGATCGGGATCAGGCCCACCTTTACGTTTTGCATAATAGTTTTGACATTGACCCATATGTTCAAACCCACAAAGAAATTATTAGGCATTTGAATCAATCTCGGGATAAAAATGGATATCATATACGCATAATAGATAGTTTATAGGATGGTTTCGGGACCATATTTTTAAGAAGTTAGATGAAAATCTAGACTCAATTTCAGAACAACTTCGATGGCTAGTCGGAGGAGCAAGTGTGTATGTATTATCTTACAATGCTTATTTAGTTAATGGTTATACATTCTATACTAATTAACATGATGAAGACAGTACCATGTAGAATAGTGGGGTTACAATTGTGGCTGAAGCGAGGCATGTTTTTGGTGATAAGGACAGAAATCCAATTTATACGAAAATTTCATACTTTGGAATCATCAAACAAATAAGAGAGATAGATTATATGAAATTCCAAGTGCCGATTTTTTCAATACAAGTGGGTTGATAACAGGAGTGTTGTTAAAATAGTTGAATTAGGATTCGTGAAATTTTATTTAAGTAAGGAAGGGGAGAAAAAACCCCATTTATAATGACATCACAGGCAGTACAAGTATTTTTTTTCCATATCCCGCAAACTGAAATTGGTCAATTGTTCTATTATCGACAAAAACAACCGAAGGGTCAAATAAAAGTTCAACAGAGTATGGCCCTTTAATTAAGAACTTGAAATCATTTTTCAGTGGTCCCAATATAGATGATGTTTTTTATGTCAGGGGAGACCACAATGAATGGATTTACATAGTCGATAGAGGGGTCAAATCTCTTCAGCCTTTAAAAAAAGAGTTCAACAATCAGGTGATTTTTTTATTGTAATATACATTGTGTTACGTTATATTATTATCTGTTCACTGCTACTTTTATGTAATATAAATTAAATGTTTAAACACTTATGCAGATAATGAATTCTTCACCTACTGATGTGCCCTATCCTGAGGCACAACAGGTCTCTCAACCTGCTGATGCCAGTCCCAATGCAGAGAAACAGCAGGTTACTCAACCTATTGTTGTTGTCCCAAGTGCTAAGGTACAACAGTTTTCTCAACCTATTGTTTCTAGTCCCAGTATCTATTCTAGTACTCTAGAGTAATATAATGATGATTTTTCGGAGCAAATGGGAGGAAATGAAACCCTAACAGTGAAAAAAAACAAGAGCATCGTAGTTTGACAGTGTTATCCAAAATCCTTAAGGCAAAAGCAAAAGTCATCAAATATGAGGTGGTATGGAATAACCGAGGCCAAAATGTTAAGCCCAATGAATACATATTTAGTAGCTAAATTGGAATCGTTACTCAATAACACGTGTTGATTGATGTACAGTCGTGGCACCATGTTGTCACCAGTCTTAAGACACTAATGTGGGAAGAGATTACGGTAACATTATGATATCATTTCTTTAATTTAATAAAATAAAATAAAATACTAAAACATTAACTTACTCTTCATCATCCATTATAGAGTGCATTTATAATAGATTCCTCCCATAAGGAATATGTCTTAAGAGTTGTAGGAAGGATTCATAGAGGCTTCCACACAATTTTAACGAAATATCATCTTAAAGATGTTGAAGGAAAAAATCATGTTGCACCCACCTCCTCTTTATGCACAGTTGATATCCCAAGGAGCGTGGGATGCATTTAGAAACCACTGTGGGGAGCAGAATTTTCAGGTACATTGTGTATGGTAATACGCTTTTTAACGTTTCTTGTATTCATTAATTTTATTAAAAGTTTTTTATTTATGAAACAGCAACTGAGTGCTGAAAATAAAGAATCGGAAAAAAAAACCAGCATACCTCTACCATAAAGCAAGGATGGGGTATGCTTCACTTGAAAAAAAATTGGTACATATTTCAAATATACCATAATACTTTTATGTGAAATAAAACAACACCATAACTATGTTCCGCTGTTTATATGTAGACTGATGAATCGAAATCGAAAGCCACTTCCATCGCACGGCATGTGCTATGGAAGGAGGCTCATGTAAATAATTTGGGGATACTGATAGATGAAAACACACAAAAAGTGTGGGAAAAATGTGTAAGTATGAGATAATATAAATTTTATTTTCTTTAAATTTCTATTACATAGAAATTACTACTTATTTTCCTATATTTTCTATCTAACATAGTCATAGGAATCAATAACACCCGCACTAAATGTAGACATAATTTCAACTGCCTTGAAGTAGCCAGAACAGTATGGCCATGTCAGAGGTTCGGGATTTGGGGTGACACCCCGAACTTATTTTCAGAAAGAAAAACAAGCGGAGGATCAAACTGAGGAAATGAAAAAGATGAGAGAAACAATATCTATGTTACAATAAGAATTACAATACCAAAGAGAGATGATATCAAGTTAGATGGGGGAAGGCAAAGAGAAGAAACAAATCAACAAAAACCTGTGTGTGAAGATCCCCCACCCCCACCCCCCATCTTTGAGGTGATCCATTCCCCTCAAAAACATGACTTCACTGAGGTAATAAATGTTATAATAATTGTTTCTCTGAAATTTGAATCACATAGACACAGATACCTTTCCTATACTAATATTATACATGGTGAAAATTATTTTGATTTATATCTATCAACTCCCACCTATCACTTTGTAGCAAGGGATACGGTGTTCAATATGCAAAACAACATGGTACACAACAGATAACTTCTAACAGATCATGTCAGAGTGTCGATTAATGTAGCTAATGAGTTGAGTGTCGAGCTACCTGTTCCAAAAGACGATGAAGACATTTATATAGTCGAACAATCTATTGGACCATTCAACACATGGCCATTAAATCTTATAAAAAACATGTCAACAAAGAGGTATCCATTTCCAATTTATTTTTCAATCTAAACCTTTAAAATTTAATGAAAAAAGGTCTGAATCGATGAATTTTATTATATAACAACAAAGAGAAGGGGGTGAAATGAAATATCAACTTAAAACTATCTCAAGAAACAACCAACCGATTGAAACGATCTACTGAGAGAACCTTCACCCTGCCCGTTCTATATCCACAGTTAATATCATTGTAGGCTCATGTGGAAACAAATTTGATAGACGGAAATTCTCACACAGTTGATTTTGAAAAAAAAAATATGTACGAAGAAGAAAAATAGGATTTCATTAGTGCTTAAAATGTAAATGAAATCCTCAAGTATGAATGGCTTGGTGCCTCAGTTGTAAATGTTTACATGAGGTATGTTTTCATGATTTGATTTTACAAAAGCTGATATACTATGATAATTATGACTAAATACATTTCATATTTTTTGCAGGTGTATATATGAAAAACAATTGAAGGTATTTCCCTATGAAAAAAAAATTGGCCTCGTTAGTCCTCACATCACCTCTTCAAAAGAAGAAATAGATTCTGATAAATAGGTTGAAATAATTTCATCCATGCTCAAATCCTTTGAAAAAAAATTACAGATGATAGACTCTTTTTAATACCAATGATTCAGGGGTAAAACTCTACAATTTAATCATATTAACTAAATATTCATTTCATTCATTACTTATTCCTTTTTGTGTTTTTAGGAAGCATTGGATGTTGATTACAGTTAATCTGGATACTCCAAAGATTTCTTTTCTGGATTCAATGCATGGATATGCAACAAACCAACCACTCATGATGGAATTTTTCAATTTGTAATATACTAGATCCAACATTTTAGAACTAATCATCTAGTTATATAATTTATATTACCTTTTAATGAGGATTCTGTTATGATAGGGTGGTGCATCAATATCATCTACTTCATGGAATGAATCTAGGGCCTAAGGACAAAAATGCCTATGAGATCTACAACTGGAAAAGTATATGGGTATATATATAATAACATTGCACTATCCAAACACATATAAAAACAAATTACTTATTTTTCTCAATGTTTCTGTAGTGTCCAAAACTAACAAACGGAAAGGACTGTGGTTATTATTTTTGTAAATTTATGAAAGAGATTGTATTTCATCAACAAACTACCATCCCTAAAGAGGTATTTTTTAAAATAATTATGAGTTCATTTAAAATGTTTATTAATATTTTGGGTATTTATATTTTTTTAGTACTACCATGACTGTAGAAAAAACTCATATTCACAATATGATATAGATGTGTTTAGAAACGAATGGGCAGCATACCTGATGTAAGATTGTACACAAATTGGATGAAGGTTAATTCCTAATACTTATGTTATCCTTATATGATCATTGATATCTACCTTTTTTACACTTATTGAGCATATATGATCACCCTTTATTATGTTTTATATCTTTAGGTTATGAAGAATGGTTTTAGAAATGAATTTTCTTTCTATTAAATCATAACATAATGAGAGACTCTTATGAACTAGTTCTTTATGTTTCCATGTTTCCAAAAAAAACTAGAACTAAACTATTATGGCATGGATCATTTATATTCTATATTTTGGTCATTTATACAGCTATTTATCCTGATGCAGAAGAATATTGGTTTTGAACCACTCACAAATTTAATAACAAAACTAAGAATTTTTCACTACTTTTGGTTAACTACTGGTTAGCATGGCATCTAGTCTAAACTTCTAATCTAGCATCCCCATGATGCTCTCATCAGACACCATCTCTATGATATCATCATTCATATTTCACTTTTTCTTCTCTTAATTCACCCATTTACTTGGTAAATGAGTGCAAGAAGAGAAGGAAAAGTGAAAGTAGAATGATGATATCATAGAGATGGTGTCGAATGAGAGCATCATGGGGACGCCGGATTGGAAGTTTAGATCAGATGTTATGCTAAGAAGTAGTTAACCAATAGTATTAAAGTGCACAAAGAGTCATTAGTTCTATTATTAGCTTATATTTGGAACAAAGAAACCATTTGTAAATATGTAAAGGTAGTGTTACGATATAATATGTCTATTTTAACGAAAAATTATATAATGAAACATTGATTTGATTTTCATTATTCCTTGTAGGGTTATTTTATTTTAGAATATTTATTCCATGTGACATGCATTTGAAGGAAGAGCATCGACGATGTGTCTCCTCAATCACAGAGGTAATCAAGTTGTTTACATAGTAAAATCATTTTCCATATATATTGCATCTCAACAATTTCTCAAATAAACCCGCATCATATATACATATGCATGACCATCAAAATATGAGTTCCTACACACCTCATATAGAACCTGCATCACATGAATTCCTAGATGCATACACACCTCACATACAAATTCCAAAAGAATAAAAAAAGTCTTTTTTGTAAGGAAGTGAATACCTAACTAATTTCTTGGGTCTTCTATTTTTCTTCAGTATTCTAAGATACTCTTGGTGTTCCGTGAAATTTCCTATAGATAGGAGAGTAATGGGAAATCTATTTCACTAATGACTCAATATTTCATAGCTCTACAAGAACTCTTAGGTTTTTTCTCTACATCACATAAGCCTCTTTATGTGATCATGTCACATAAACTCCTTTGTAAGAATGCTTCATGTGAACTAATAGTGTGATCTCATCACATGATCAAATCACATAAACAAATCACATAATCAAAGTAATTATCTTGAACCATGATTCGTGTATTCTTATCTTATTTACATGATCGCATAAAGATTCAAGGGTTTTCTAATCGTATAAATCTCCCAGGTTCATTTGAACACGTGATCCTATTATGGTCATGTGATCACATGACTTTGAACAAGTCATGAACCTAATTTTGAAGCCTATGTGGATTGATTTTAAAGGTTTCAAACATGATTTCAAGCTTAAAACCCATATTTATAGATAAAAAATGCATAATTATATATTAAATTAGAAGTTTGGGTGGTTATTTGGCTGGGTTATTCGATCAGGTGGAAGCTTTGGGATAAACTGGGGTTGGCCCTTCCTGGTTCAGTGTACTGCCATAGAGTTTGTGGTTGAGATGAAAAAGATAGGATTTTATGAATCTATTTATACTTACCAAACCTTTACTTATTTCAAAAAAAATTGATGGTAGACTTGTTCAGTTTATTGAGTCAATACATGAACACATTTCATTTTATGTATAGTGAGTTCAACATCAGTATATGGGACATTAAGATGATCTATGCTGCGATGATTTTAGGAGACAAGTATGATGATTAAATTAATCCCCTTCCAAATATGGTGGTTTTTGATGGGGGCTCACAATGGTGGATATGAGTTACTTAATACTCACAACATTCCAAGTTACCAGTTCAGGAAATTTCTATAAATTATCAGTGGGGTTAGGATAATCACACTAAATAACTAGGAGATCAATAGAAAAGTCAACTGTTATGACTAGTTTTTTTATACCATACGGATCACCAACCTATGAAATTAACAATAATGTAAAGGGTATCCTGTAGCCTAAGACTATATTTTAGCCATATGTGATGGTGTTTTATCCACTTGGATTAACTGCCGAGTGGTGTGCATAATACCACTTTGGGAGATAGTTTAGTGCATTCAGATGAAATTCCCCACTCCTCCCCTACACAGGGACTCTAGAATCATCAAAAAGTTAGATTCCAAACCAAAAAACATCTTATAGAATACCCATAGATCTTTAGATGTCTTATAAACAAATTAGGTACTTAGATCCAACACTATCAACAATGAGGGTTCCAACGGATTTAGTAACAATGTATAGGGTTCCCGTGAAATAATTTCCAATTAGTGGGGTATCTACTCTAATTATGGTGATGTTTCCAATCGCATTATAATACTGGAACAACTAGAAGAAGAATACATTGTCCATAGAGGTCTATAGATTATTGTGTCAAGTGGAAATATAGGTAGAGGGATTTGGTAGTGTGATCACTCCCAATGGAATCTTCGATGAACAACAGCCCATTTAAGTCAAATCACTTCTCTAAGAACATAGTGTGGTGATTAATTATGTCAAAGCCCAATACCATTACACACCCCTAGCTTAGATAATGATAAATTCTTACAATCTCCTCATTTTAGTTGTTGGGCCAAAGGACTTTTTCAATCATTTCTTCCTTGGAGTGGAATATGAGCTTAAGGCACTCCCCTACCTCTTCTTCCATCACTTTTGGATCTCTGTTTGAATCACAAGTTTCCCCGTATTGCAGGTATTTTCTTTCCTTGCTCCCACCTTTCTTGGCTGACCTGGTTTCCATTGGTTTAGGAAAGTAATAATAGTCTTTACATCCCTTGGGTTTTTTCCCCTGGACCACAATACATTTCTGAGGGTCACGCTTCCCTTTTAGTCCCTTCTTCCTTCTAGGGTTGTTAGGACTTTTCTCGTGGAAACGGTCCCAACTTTCCAATGAGAGTTGGCTATAACTATAATCACCTGAATCATCCTCCTCATGATCCACAACTTGATCTTGAATATCCAGACTATCAAAAAGATTCCCCAACTCAACCCTCGGGCCTTCCGTGGGGGGCCTCAGCCCAAAACAGTTGCCCAGGTCACTAGGGAACTTCCTGTTATTCCCCATACACCCATCCTTTAGATAGCATGGGGGTTTTGAATAGAAAATGTTTGGGTCCAAGGGGTCCAAGAAACTCCCCTTATCCCAACTCCCTTTTCTAGGTTCAGACACTGTTGTAGATAACCGGTGCACCTCCTTTATTCCCGGAGGCTCGGCCACACTCCCCTCCTAAATCCTCCCTTTGTTATTTAGAGGCACTACAATAGTCAGTAAGGCCACCTCCTGCAATATGCTCCTTGGAGGTTCATCCTCCTCATTGTGAAACATCATTGTAGTGTCCACGTGGACCTCCTTCTCTGAGAAACCAAAGTCGGATTTGGAACCATGAATTCTTCACATGGAGGCTCAGAAACAAGAGAGAAAATGTGTTCTGCAACTGAATTAAGATTTCTATCTGGTTGGACATCCTCACCTTGAGAGGGAGACTGAGAGTATGAGAACTCCACACCTTAATTAAGGTTATAACCATAGGTAGATCCATCCCATGAAGCCCCTACAGCACATTTAAATGCCTCAGTACTGATAGGGCTCCCTACTTCTTGCTTGGACACCCCCTACCCGCCTCCTACAAACTTATACGCCTGGTACCCTGGAAGCAAGATTTATCAGGAGTATCCAATTTCCCCTCTACATTTTGCCCACTGAAATAGACCCCCAAGGGGATTTCATGAATAAAAACCTCACCTGGTACCATATTCTTCTTAGAAAAAATCTGGTGTCGAGACCCATGTCTACATGTCACCGACGAGTGTCCCAAATGATTTCAACTGGAGTAGAAGTTAGCCCATGACTCATACATGACCTGCTATCTACATCGGTATTCTTCTCTTATGGTAATCCAAATGAACTCAGGATGCTTCCTTGAGGAATCCACTTCCACGCACACGCGGGGATTAACAGGATGGCACACAACAGTAGTTCGGTGATCAGAGGATAGATACCTCCCTATGAGGTTCCCAAGAATCCTAATGGTCGAAGGATTTTGAAAAGGAAGGGGGAAATTGGGGAAAGTCACCCAGATCTCCACCGAAGGGGAGTCCCGCTTCATATGGAAGTCATAAGACCATATTTGGAGGAAGAAGAGGTACTGATTGCAGATACGAGTCGCACTAGACCAAGCTTTTATTAGGTCTTCCTCCAACATGAAACGGATCAAAAGGCATCTATTGTCGATAAGACCCATCGTTTCCCTCTCTCGTAGATCCCGAGAACCAAAAATGAACCTATAAAAGGAGTCCACCGATGGTCTTCTGTATGAGAAATGCACTAACAGGGTCTAATTGAGGAGCGTTGAGGCATCATTGAACTCCATGATCAATAAATGAAAATTAGGGCTCCTTACATATAGCTCGGGAACCTTATAGTACAGGAAGATCTATGGGAAAGGTGGAAGGATCTCAGGTTTGGAGAATGGGGAGAAAGAGGCCATCACTCTCTTATAGGATAACAAAGGTCCCTCCCCCTTCAGTGGGGGAGGGACTAGTATGGTGGTCTCCATCATCGTGAGGGGAGAAGCCTTTAGCTCTATTCTCTTAGATATTTCAAGAGGATGGTAAAATTTGGTCACCTCCCACCTCTCCATTTTACTTTCCCAGGGATACGGTGGCCAAAGTTGTCTCAAATAGTGACTGAGAGGCTAATGATCAGGGTTTTCAAAGTCAAATTGATCTCATGTAATTGGTTGTTTCTGATCCAAGGAAACACTAATTGTGCCTCCATCAGCACCACCTTTGGCACCTCAAGTTATATTTTGAATTTCCTTCCTATAAGAGGACTAAGAAGAGAAAGTGGGAAAGTCCATACACTAAGAAACCTTTGAAAATCATTAATTGTTGTAATTTGGGGACTTTTTTCCTTTTCATTACTCTAGTACTTATCATGGCTTCTTAACTACCCATATCAAGGTCAGGTATCAAGTATCATCTAGTCTTATGGCCCCCTACCTACCCAAATGTGTCTTTTTTATTAAAAAATGACATTTTATTAATGTATTCTTTTATATTAATGTTAAATTTATTTCATTATTGTATTAATAACATAATATTTATTTTCTCATAGAGGTGGAATTTTTTTCCAGAGTTTCGATGATTTGTTCGGCAACTAATACCATGGATGACAATTTTTTAGAGGGGATCATGGATGCAAAAAGGATGAAACATTAATGTTTTTAACTGTTTGTTGGATAATTGTAATTATATCCATATAAAACATTTTTTGAAATGTATATATAAGTGTGTGTTTTTGTATTCAGTATTTTAATTAAATGTATATAGCATTGTTTGCAAAACTCTTGTGCATGCTGTTTTTTTTCTATTCTTTGTTTATGTGTAGGTGTTGTTTTGTTCAGATATTTTGTGTGCAGGTGTTGTTTGGTGCTGTGTGTGCAGGTATTGTCTCAGGTGTGCAGGTTCTATGCATGTGCTGGGTTTGCTGAGGAAACATGGTCTTTATTAGTGCTAATTGAGTGCTGATAAAGGGGGCCTTTATCTGTGCTCAAAATAGCACCGATAAAGGTTTCCTTTATAATCTCTCAAAATAGCGTTGATAAAGGGGGCCTTTATCATCACTAAAAAGTGATGATAAAGGACCCCTTTTTCCATGATAACCATGCGCTAAAAAAATGGGACCATTATCATCCCTTTTTTAGTGCGGATAAAGGGAACCCTTTATCAGTGCTTTTTTAGTGTTGTTAAAGGGGACCCCCTATCTTCGTCGTGATTAACGGATCTTTTATAGCACGGTTAAAGGTAGTTTATAGCACTTTTAAAAGGTCTATTTTCATTAGTGAACATATACCCATGGTTACTATAAACCGTGTTCATAGATCTATGGGGACATCCCCATATTCCAATAGAGTAGGGACATTACCTCTTATTTGGATAACTTCTTTTGGATTATACCAAAATCCTTCCTAGGTTGTATTTAAAACCAAAATAATGTTTCGAAGATGAGTGTAGGGAAATAAATAAGTGATTTGGGTTGGTATTTTTATAACCAATGTTTTTTTAAAGAGTGAACATAAGAGGATAGGGTTCCCCTTTTAAAAGTGAGGTGAGTGGCGCACTTGAAAATTTTGAAAAGAAAAAGGTGTACCTATGATTTTTCCATTACAAAAGGATCCAAAATGGAATATTATAAAACATATGTCATATAAGATTGAAATATGTATATAAAATTTGTGTTGGATAATTTTTGGGTCATTTTTAACCCTTATCTTTTTGGTTTAAGCTCCTTGTAAGCCCATTTTTACCTTTGCTAAGGTAAATAATTTTTACTCTTTTTAGTATTCATTATGGCCAAAATTTAAGTGGACCTTATTATATCATATAAATTATACTAATTCAAAATATGTAATCCATTTTTCCAAATTCCATTAACATAATTTGTAAAATTTAATTTAAAATTAGTCTCATTTACACAATGAGAAAGCAGGTTTTCAAAGAGAAAAAGTCCAAAAGAGTTAAAAGTTTTTCTATCAAAATTCCTGATGAAAATGATTAAAACAACCTAAATTGTATTAATTTATATATAATTAAACAAATTATAAATTTAAAACCATACTAAAATACTTTTTATGTTTTTAAAATATTCAAAATAACTGAAAATTCTTAATAAAAATGTGTTTTTACTATTCACTGAAAATTTTATCTTTTCAAAAAATTATAACAAATGTACTCCTAGATAATTTTGACATATAAATAAAAATGATTTTTTTTCTAAATAAATTTTCTAAAATTTTTAAAAAATAATTTTATTATTTGTTCAGAATATGTAATAAAAACATTTTTTGAGAAATTTTTATTTTCAAAACATATAAATACTTTTCTGAAAATTAAGATTATTTTTATCAATATGTTTTATTTATATAAAACCATTATAATTAATATTTAAAAATTAGTTATTACTATTCATATCACTGAATTTAAAAGTTAGGTTATCATGGTTAGGTTTAAATAAAAATATTAAAAATATATCGTGCTTTGTTAAAACTCAGTGTCACATGTAATGTAAGCTAAACTCAGTATTATGAGTAATTCAAGATTAAATCATTATTTTTTGTAATGTAAAATATCAAAAAGATTAAATTTAATTGGAAAAAATATTTCAATAAATCTCAAGGTGTTACATAGACATAACATGAGCTAACCAGTCCCATGAAAATAAAGGACCAACCACATTCTTTGTGTGACTCTCTAGTCACCACCACAATCCTAACAGCCATCTAATTCCCAAGGAAAAAAGGAACTAAATAAAACTATAATTATAATACACAAATAATCCTATATAATACATGAAGACTACATACCCAGAAACATGAGTATGTAGGGTGTGAGGAAAAGGCCGATAGGATGCTACCATTATTCCATTTCATTCATTTTATAAAAGAAACCAAGACTCGTAGTTTGAAAATAATATAAATAAATTCATTTAATTTACATGATAAATGAATAAAAAAACTTTCACTTTATTTAAGCATAACATTTATAAAACATGTCTTAAATAGTTTTACAAAAAAAATGTCATTTCAAAAACTAATCATTTATCTTTAAAATATCAAAATTTTGAAAAAAAACCCTCACATGGTTTAAAAAATTATAATTAATTTATAATAAATAAGATCAGTTTTAAAAAAACATCCCCATTTTATTTTAAAGGATTTAGCACACCCATCCCAAGAGTAATCAAGGAGCAAGTATAAACTAAAATGCAATTTGACAACAGAAAGTCACAAATAATTCCAATAAATAATGAAAATAATAACATCTGATATATATCATGAGGAAACATCTTAGGTACTATTGGGATATATACAATATATGAAAATATGGACAAACTATCGGTAGGTTAATGACCACACATCCAATAAACCGAATCACTCTCACCTAGTATCATCAATGACACCCCACTAGGTAGGTATTATATAAAACTAAAGGTAACTAGCTAGTATATAATCTCAACTATCCTAGAAACATATCCTAACATCCTACTTATTTTACTAGGGTCCCTCATAGAATTACCAAAATTAGGTGGGCCACTTTCATATGAAATTTATTCCCATGATAATAGAAAATCCCAAAGTCTAACATCACAATCACATCCTTCCCACCTCCCACATTTACCTTCAAAGGATCTCCAACCCATAATCACATCAGGAATAAAAATACAAACATCAATCACAAGTATACACATAAAAATTATCAAAAATACAGTGGAGATTAATAAGGGAACAATAACTGATCAATCAAACATCACTTCACAAAGTGACAATCAGGACATTTAATTCTCACATATAGTATATATTTTGAAATCCTTTTAAAAATAAATTTATAATCCAAACATAAATCCAAGGTAAATCACAAAAAATTCTAAAGTACAACCATAACAACTCAAAGGAATCACCATCTCATTTCATAGAACATTTCGACTCTTTGAAACATGGAAACCCTTTAAACCTGAATGGAAATCCAACATTGAAAATAACATGTGTATTAAAACACAATGAATAGATTTTTTTCATAGAAAAAACCATCTTTCAAATTTTATCAAACTTTTAGAATGCATAAATTAACCATTTTCATCAAAGAACCATTTAATTATAAAATTTCCCTCATCATTACAAATAAAAACCAAGAATATTTATAGAAAAACTTTGATAAAACAAACCTATAAAACCAATGTCAAAATTATATAGATTAAAATTAATTTATAAATCTAATAGTGTATGGAACTCTTAAATAAAATCCAATGAAATGGAAGTACCAACCTCATGTAGTGGAATCATATAGCCATCAATTAAATCCACTATTTTAGGCCTAAAAAGATTCCTCACATCCCCTAGAAATAAAACCTCAACTTTTAGAAAAACCTTTGGTATGGAAATTGGCTAACCATACCCACTATGGTTAGAGGAGAAGAGAAAAATTAGATAAAATCTAGGAGGAATGAGAAGGGAACTCTAACCTTCCAATTAGAGGGAACACCCACCAATAAACATCTTTTAAATCCAGTTGGAGGAGATTAGTAGAGCTAGAGAACCCTTTGGGAGGAACCTAAGTTAGGGGAGAACAAATGGGGAATCCAATAGAGGAAATCCAAATTAAAAAGAATACAAAAGGAAAAAATACCCCTTTGGAGTGGGTCACATGGTATACTCACACAAGTTACCAATACTTGTAGTAAATATTTTTCTATCCACTATTAAAAATTATATGGACTACACACTAATTCTTCGTGGTTTGTTTAACCATGAACCATAACCGTGTGACCTGGAAAAAGTCCCAAATTTTTCACCCTTTTATCCCAAAATGCATTTAACTCAAGGGGAAAATCCATACAACAAATACCCATATATAAAAGTGAAATTATGGTGTCACAAACTCCACACCATGTCACTTTCTACCCCCATAATTTAATTGGAAGCATAGTAACTATGTGAATGCCAAGCCTAACTTCCCTCTAATGAGGACTTGATTGCTAACTAACTTTCAAATCCTTAAAACCTAGTATAAGAGGCACAAAAAACCAATTACTTGGGATAACCACTTCTGAAAATTTCAGGATTTTACATATAAATATACACTATGAATTATAAAAATTATACTCTTCACTAAATGAAAGTGTAGAGATAGTAAAATAAGTAATTGAGTTACCCACTCCTATGATCTTCCTTGATATTGGGGATATCAAGATAGCTACCACTACACCAAAGATCCTCCTTAATCCTAACCCATATCTTAGTAAAAATAGAAATGCAACATTTAGAACATTTGATATCACTAGATCCAAAATATAAAACACACAAACCAAATGTATCCCAAATGATCACTCCATAAGAACAAGAAAAACACATTGAGACCTAATAGGTCTCCCCACCATTTAAAATTTCACTATAATGGGGAAACAATAGATATGAATACCCAAAAAAAAGATCATAACCAAAGAGAAATGATTCCCTTAACCATAAAAACCAACTCAAAACACCACAAAATATCACATCCTTGATAACAACCAAGAGGTTAATAGACTCAAACATCAAAAAATGGCACTCTATGAAAAAAGAGGTGTAACGGCCCAAGATTTTTTGAAATTTATATTTTAAAATGAATTTAATATTTTTGATATTTTTCATTACATTCAACATTTATTTTATCTTTAATTTCATGAAATAATTATTTTCCCCTATGTTAAACACAATATTTATTTTCCATTGCATTATATGTAACATCGAGTTTAAACAAAACATGACATATGATTAAAATTTTATTATTTAATATAATAGTTATCAAAAAGCTGTTGGAATGGATATTATGAATAGTATTAACGAAATTATTAAAATATATGGTTTAGACATGTATATATAATGAATTATTTTGTGATAAATTATTTATAAATGAAAATGAAAACCTTCTGAAAGAAAATTAAATAATTTTCTACAAAACTATTTTTATTCACATAAATGTGTTTTACCAAAATAAATTAAATGAATAACTTTTAGTTAATTATTTTAGTTAAATTTATATATTATATATTAAATCAAATTTTAACATTCATATTATGTTTTTTCTATACAATATATAATAATAAATCTAATTTTATTCTTAAAAGTGGATTTTGTATAAAAACGTTTTGTCTCCTTTGGTGCACTTACTTTAAAATTTATTTTTACCAATTTTAGAAAATTTAGTTTAAAATTTGAAAATTATTTTTTAAATAATAATATAAAAATTATCTTCGGGTGAATTTTGTGATTCTACTGAAATGTTTCTTTTTTGATGAATAGTGAAAAATACTGAATTTTAATTGGAAACTATCTTTTCATTTAAATTATTTGTAAAGTTAAATTATAATTTAAATTGATTTTAATGAAAATTTAGTTCAATGATATATATATCAATCTAATTTATTTCATTGGATTCATTTTCATTTTTAATTTTTATATAAAAACATTATAATCTTTTGAATATTTTCTCTCTGAAAACGCGCTTTCACATCGCGTCTGCAGGATTAAATTTAAATTAAATTTTTTAAACTTTAGGAATTTAATTTAAAAACATGGATTATATATTTTTAATAAGAATAATATATATTATCTAATAATTATAACTTAATATCTTACCAAAATTAATAGTAAAACTAGTAAAAATTATTTACTATGGTTAAGGGAAAATTGATTTACTAGGGGTTAATCTAAGAAGATAAGGGTTAAAATAACCTAAAAACTTTTACGAAACCTATTGGATGGAAATATTTAGACAATATCTCTTATAGTTTCTATAATATCCCATTTATGGAGAAGTTTTTGATCTTAAAAATGTGGGTACACCTTTTTCTTTCGAAACATTACAAGTGTGCCACTCACCTCACTTATAAAAGGCATCCCCCTCTCCTCTCTTCTTCACACCTTAAAACCCTTTTAGTTCAGTCAATCACTACTCAAATAAATTTCCAAATTTCCCCATATAATATTAGAATCCTTATTTTTTCATAAATTCAACCTATAAAGGGTTTTTTTGCAAACCTAAGGAGGTTACCTGAAGTTGAGGTGATGTTCTTCAACGAGCATTTTTATATTATTTCTTCCTCCACCTCATTCAATTCTTAATAAAACATGATGACATAGTAATATTATTATATTTAAATTAATATTATGTATTTTTGATAATTTAATTACCTAAACCCATCTCTAAATTTATCAAATTGGTCACAAATTCATTGTTCAACTATACGGCGGACTACCGCCTCGCGAACTATTGTCATTCATTTTCCAATTACTACCTCCCATGGTTGGGTATGATAAAGGTTATAAAGTATATAAATGAAAGTTAAAACATAATTATTCTTATTGAGTAATTATATCATATATATCTTTTTATTTTCTATTCCTTAGGGGATACGATAATGTCACACATGTGTATGGTGGACTACCGCCTTGCTAAATAATGTGATTCGTTTTCCCTAATGCTTTACATGGAAGATAATAAGTATAAATTTAATGGATATATGTGATATAAATGAAATAAGTATGATATTATTAACATATTTATCATTATTAAATGATAATATATCATTTTATTTATTACCTTTTTACTCACTGAAAGATGATAATGTCATTTGTGTACATGTAGAGTACCTTTTTCACGAAGTGATGTGACTCTATTTTCATCACCACACCACATTGATGATATGTATAAGTATATTTTAACAAATAATATTGTATTTATTATATTATTATCATTATTTATAGATAATATATTACTTTCTTATTTTCCATAATGATCTTTGAAAAATGGAAATGTTACTCATGTGTACCCATGGCCTACCGTCTCCAGGATCGTAACGTACATCATTTATTAAAAAATATTTCACGATTGGTATTAAAAATATAATTTATGCATGAATATAATAGTTTTTTATTTATTATTTCTCTAGATATTACTTAACAATGATAAAAGTAAAACTATCTAAAATAAAAAAATCCAAACATATACGAAAACACAAAGCGGTTATTACCAGAAATATGAATTTAACAGGTAATTTTTAATAAATGAGTAAAAAATGACATAAATAAATAAAAAATGGTATGATATATATAATTCTGATTATAAAAGATATTTATAATAAAATTATATTATTTATACATGAGGATCATTTGATTACAAATAAATTTGATACTTATAGTAAGGGATTTTTGTCTCACATTTATTTTTCTGTGAGACACATACCATATTCACCATGTGTTTCTTTTATGTGGTGTATATAATTACCATGAATTTATTTTATGATTATTATACTTAAAATTATTCATATTTATATATCAATTTTAGTATATCTCTTTATGGGTTTTATGGTTTAAAAGTTACTAAATCATTAAAGGATTTTTTTTCTCAATTTGCCTTCTTTGAGACATATGATTATGTTATGCACATATCATCTTATATGAGGCGTATATACAGCCCCTTTTACATGAAATATTGTAAATTTATTTATCCTTGTGATATTTTAAGTTTAATTTAATGATATTCCTTAATGTGTATTATGTTTCAAATATACCAAAGTTGTAAATATTTTATGTCACAATCTCATCATTTATTGGGATTGATTCTGATTATGCTTCTGTTGATAAAATACTATAATCCATCACTCAAAAAAACTCATTAATTTTTTTATCCTCTAGTTATGTCATGAGAATACATGATTTCTCTTCATTTACCTCTCTTTATGTACTCAATATTTCCAAAACAAATTATGAAAAATCATCTTTTCAGTCGAAACCCCTTTTTCTTCCAAAACCATGTTTTCTAAAAAAATAAAATAAAATTAAAAAATAAAATGATTTTTTATAGACATTTTTACACATGTTTTACTTTTAAAAAATATTTTAAAATTATTCTTCATTTCATTTTCAAATCCAATTCTCATTTTACTTTTACTGAAAATTTGAAAGAAATCTTTGTGTACTACATGAATAGAATTTTCCACCATCATGACCATTATTTTATTTGAAATTTCTTTTATAATTTTTAATTTTTATTTTTAAAGGAAATGATATTAAAAAAAATTATGTTTTAAAAAGTGTTTTTAAATTGGAAATTATATTTTCCTCAATAAATGGTTTAAATGATTTTTAAATATTTCTTTACAATTTTTTAGGTTTATTTTTAAAGAAAAATATTTCCAAAATGTTTTATATTTTAAAAACTAATTTTCAAAGTATATTTATCTTTTATAAGAAATGTTCCAAGTGATTTATCTTTCAAATTAATTTTTAATCTAAGATGAAATCCTTTGATGTAACTTATTATTTATTGGGGATATGAACCATGTAATCCATTATTATACTTTATCTAAATGTTTTATGGTGATAATGTGTTTATGAAATCCATTTCTATTCCACCGGTTATACCATGAAAAAATTATTATGAAACCCATTTCTTTTTCCATGAGTTATACTTTAATGATATGATGAAATAATTATGAAACATGTCTATTTTTCCTAGGTAATGATATATTAAATGTTTCTGAAACCCATATCTTTTACATGGGTTATGTTATGATGAAATGATGAAATTATTATGAAACCTGTTTACTTTCCATGGGTTATGCAATAAAAAAATGTTTTATAAAATCCATTTCCTTTCATGGGTTTTGATATAATGAATGTTCTATGATGTTGTGTTATATATATGTATGGATTATTTAATGGGTGGGACCTATATCTCCCTCTAATTCATTTTGAAATTACTAAGGTTATATGTGTGCAAATGGTACATAGAAGGTTATCCCAAGCCTGAAATAGGGTACATGAAAGGTTATCGCACACCCAAAATAGGGTACACGGGAAGTCATACCAAGCCCAAAGTAGTAACATAAGTGGTTATCCCATGCTTACCATGTTATTAATGTCTTGGTGGGTGGCCTTGACACAATATTTTCTTGAATTATGTGTAAGACACAAATTTATGTCTTAAATAAATGTTATGATCTCGTGGATCCTATTATTTGATTTTTTTATGATTTATGTAGTATATACTATAACATCATGTTACTATTTTTGGGTATTCTTAAACCCCTATTATTTACCATGATTTGGTTTGGCTTCATTTAATGGTGAATTTGGAGAAATTTTGAAGGTTTTGAAAATTTCTAGGAAAGTGCATGATTGGCGCACAGTTTTCCCACACCATGCACCCTCTTAGGGAAAACCGTGAAAACCCAAACAATGGGGTTCTATAAGGCTTTATCATGGTTTGAAAAACCATCTCCCAATTAGGAGAAACCATGTAGACCATTTAAAATAGGCACACGACCATGGGGAATAGTTTGGTCTAACCGTGTATCTCTTCCTAGAAAACCATGCTCGATTTTAATTAATCCAAAAATATAATTTTAAAATCCTAAAACTTCCCATTTATGTTCTTGATGGACCTAGAATGACTCCCTATGGTTTATTCTTCCTCGCGAGCATTCAACAGTTGATTTTCCCCCTCCACACCCTCCCCAAAGTAGATTGAATCTTTGTGATCAATGTTCGATCTCCACCTGGTAGGTTTCACCTCCCCATTATCTATCTCCCACTCTCTCCTATTTTTTCCCTATGGTTTTATAGATCTTTGTGTGATGTTGGAGGAACTAAAACCCACTTTTTTGGATCTTAAACCTAGGTTTGTTTCTAAGATCCTATTCTTGAAATTCTTCATTAGTGAATCCCATTTAGGGTTCAGTGTTTTGAGATTTTTTGATCCCGAGGTAGTTGGTTCTGTTAGGATGGCCAAATTTATATTAAACCTAAATTTCTTGATTTAAATTCAATTGATGATTTAAATTAAATTTTTTGTTATAAATGAAATTTATTTAAATTGATTTATTAAATACTCAATTCCATTGAATTGGGGTTTTTGGAAATTTAATTTTGGTATGAAATTTGGAAAACCCCCATTTCTATTGAATTAGGGTGTGCTTGTGAAATTACTAGAAAATTATGAATATTTAAATTATTTAATTTAAATTGTGATATTTTGGGAAATTGTTTCAATTAAATTATTGAATATAATTTTGGAAATTTAATTGTGAAATTTTATTGTGAATTGATTACAAATTCTTATTTGGGAAAATTTGATTAAAACGGTTTTGATGGAAACCTTTGGGATTTATATTAGAAAAAGGCATGTTTTGATTAAAATAGATTTTTGGTTTTTAAATGGAAAATTGGAATTTTTGAAATGGAAGAATGGTATTTAATTTTATTTTAAGTTTTCTTAAAATAAATTTTCTATCATTAATTTGTACTATATCACATGCAAGCCTAGGTGTTTAGTGAGTTATTTGGGATAAACACACTAGGATGGGAATTAACTAGCACTACATTAATGTTTTACAACACTAAAAAACATTATTTTATCATATCTTATTCCTTAGTAGGACATAGATGAGTCCTCTATTTCCAGTTTTGAGGGATGCGTGCACACATTTTTCTTATTATCACATGAGTTTGTGAGGATCCCATAACCTAAAATTATCATAACTCTTAGCATATGACCATGTTTCTCGCTTATTTATATATGAGATATAAATATAAACCAATTTTTGTAAACTATTTTACATTCCTTTTGTGTTTCTATAAAAAAATTATATAACATTTTTTATATAAAATTTTTATTTAATCCATTTGTTTAAAGTATTTCCATCATTTGAAATGAAAAGCCTTATTTTTTTAAATATGATTTTGAAATTACAAACCTCTTTGTTTTGAAAATTTAAATATCTTTACTTGGTTAATTAAATGTTGTCATCTTATTATGGAATCCAGGGTGAGACCCTACTGGTTTTTTATCTCACACCTACCTATGCCTTTAGTGTTTGTAGATTATCTCCTTACTGGTTCGAGAAAGGGTAAATCACCACTTAAAGGTGGTTCTAGCTATTAATTTGTGGACTTGGTGAGCTTCACCCATTGGTACATGGGAAATTTATCCTCTTTTTTGGTACTTTGTTAAAGTACTTTGTTTCACTATACCTTGTTGACTTCTATTACAGTTATCCTTGTGGAGTTTATTTTATATTCATATTGACTTGTTTGTATTTACTTCCATAATGATTATGAAAAAATTGTTCCCATTTTCATTTTTTATAATACCAGGTGCTAGTCTCCAACCCATGGTGATTGAGAATGACCTTCAGGACATGTTGGTACAAGATCAGTTATCGGGTTACCAGGATACTAAAGATAGTTCAAGACAAAGTTGTAAAAAAGGGAGCTCAAGGTTGAGCTTCTTGTCTTGAAGTTAGTATGCATTATGTAATCTTGTAAGGACTTAAGAGGTAGTTACGATTGAGTGTATGTCTATCTCTCACCGCAATGAACCTTCAGTCACTCAGGGTGGTTTGGGAAAGCTTTCTGGAGGATTATTTCTAGTCTTTTCCCAAATTTTTATTTGGATAGGATGAAATCCAAATCTTGTTTACCAATATTTTTGGATTAATCTCCCTTTTTCTCTATTTAATTTTTGTTATGATGCATTCTTTACTATCTTTGGATGTTTTGTAACATCATACCTCTAAGGAGATATATGAATTAGATCTAGGAGGAAGATTTTGTTGATCTGTAGCAAATGAATTATCTGGTTGATCCAATTCTGGTTGAGGTTATCATGCATATTGTCTAAGATTTGAGATAGGCACCACCACCTGTCCATGTTCAAGCTCTAGATGTGGAACCTCGGAGGAATGTTATCTAGAATAATTCTCAATAGTTTCTTTACCATAAGTAAATAGTGTTAAAAGTATCTAATTATCCTCAAGATGTTGATTAATGGTTGATAAGTATTGATCATTTGTTTTATTTCTTGGAGACACCTAAGGAAATAAAGGTGATGTGTTCCACCTTCATACTGGAAGGACCGAGAAAGATATAGTGGTATATGTTGGTAACGGTGAATAATAATGAGGGATTAGAGTGTAAATACTTAAAATTTATTTTCAAAACTAGTTATTTATAGATTTTATGCTATTGACCATGGATACAGAGTTATTCAAACTTGAGTAGGATGATAGGACCGTTATAGATTATGAAGACCATTTTGTTGAGATTGTGCATTTTACACCTGATATTGTATTGAATGAGAATATAAAGGCTCAAAGGTTTGAGTTACGACTTTGATTGGAAAGTCTTTATTAGGTTTTACTTCTAGAGATTCCCACTTATATTTATGTTCTTAATGGATTTTTGATTTTTTACATAGACCTAAATGGAAAGTTAGGGATGTCATAAGTTTATTTCTCTCCCAGTGGCGGTGCATGTTTCTTCAAAGGAAAGTGGAGGTGTGATGATTATCATGGTGATTCTTAAAAGCATAGCCATTATAGACCTCCTGAAGTGACTGGAATAGTTTCATTATTTATTTACCAGTGTGGAAAGTTGTGGCATTCAAAATGGAATTTCACTAAGGTACCCAAGATATGTGGCTCCTTTGGATGCTCGGGTCACCTATAAAAATCATGCCATGTTTATTCCACTCCTCATAGTGGATTGGGATCATAAACTCCTTCTAAAACTATGGGGAAATTATATTCTTCAAGTATAAAGAGGTTCCATCCATAGGCATATTGAACGAAGATTTTTCAAACAGTGGAAGAGTCTCTAGAAGAAGTGGATATAGGTCCAGTGACCATGAGAGGTATCATTACAATAGATTCTTCATTAGTGATAGGTATATTTGATAATGGTTCATCTAAATCATTTATTTTAACCAGTATTTTAAATCTACTAAATCTTCCTACATATATTTTGTCTTATATAATGTATATTACTACTCCCATTGGTACAAATATTGAGTCAGGTCTCTACAGTACTGCTTATGTTTTCTCTCTACTAGATGTCAAGCTTTCTTGGAGTTTTCTGTTTCTTGACATGAAACTGCTTGATGTAATTTTTGGGATTAATTGGATCATTACCAATAAATCCCAGATTGATTGTTATCTTTGAAGAGTCTCTTTTACTACCCTGATAGTGTGTGCCATGCCTTCCAAGGAGAATGGGAACCAAGGTCGAGAAGATTCGATCCTTCTTATCCAGAGTTAGGGAAATTGATATTTGTGTTTTCTTTTGATCTAGAGTATGAATATTTGAGATGTGATCTCCCTCTAGTTTTAAATGTGTTTACTGACGTGTTTCCTTCTAACTTATCATGTTTTCCACCAATAAGGGAGGTAGATTTTTCTATTGATTTAGTGTTTGGTACTCAACCAGATTATATTCCCTATTAATTAATATAACGAGATGAATTGAAACAGTTGGATAATATTCTTGAGAAAGGATTTATACACCTGAGTATGTCACATTAGGAAGCGCCATTTTCTTTACAAAGATATCCAAGGGTTCTCTCTACCATTGTATTTATTACTAAAAACTCAATCGAGTTACGGTAGAGAATAAATATATATTTCCACAGATTGATAGTCTATTTGATTAGATGAAAGGGGGAAAGTGGTTCTCGAATATTGACCATCAATCTGGTTACCATCAATTGAGGATAAAAGAATCTGATATCCACAAAATAAACTTTCGGATCAGCTATGGACATTATGAGTACCTTATCATGCCATTCAGTCTAACAAATCCCCCTATAGTATTCATGGATTTAATGAATAGGATTTCCTATTCTTATCTTGATACCTTTATGGTAATATTTTTGGATAAAATATTAGTTTACTCTATGTCCAAGAAGTATCATGTGCGTTATCTGGGAGCAGTTCCACAAATGTTGAGAAATTAATGAATTTGTGAAAAGATTTTGGAATTTTATTTCTAGAATCAGGAAGTTACGTTCTTTGGATATGTGGTGTTGGAGCATAGAAATTCATTTTATCCGAAGAAGTAGAACGTTTTTATGACATGGAAACAACCGTGAAATGTTTTTGTGATTCAGAGCTTCTTGAGTCTAGCGGGATATTATCACTGGTTCGTTAAATACTTCTCAAAGTTGGATTCTCCAATAACTACTCGAACTCAGAAGGGATTAAAATTTTATTGGGATGAAAAATGTTATAATTATTTTGTTGAACCAAAATTACTTTGGGAAAATACTTTGGTGTTGACTCTTCCAGAGGCCAATCAGGGCTATGTGGTTTTATGTGATGCATCGGGTTCAGGTTTGGGATGCATTCTTATACTAGACGATCTTTTCATTACTTATGGATCTCATCATCTTAATCCACATGAGAAGAATTATCTATCCCATGAACTTGAACTTTTAGTTTTGATGCATGTTCTTAAGATTTGGTGGAATTACCTTTATGGATAAAGGTTTACCATGTCTTAGGACCCCAAGATATTGAGTTATATATTCTCTCAATCAAATTTGAATCTCTTCAAGAGGCATTCGGTGGAATAACTGAAATATTTCAATTTCAACATCACCTATATCCTAGGGAAAGGAAATATATTCATGGATACTCTAAGCCAGAAACTTCTAACCCATGCCGTAAAAGAATCTTTGGAAGAGTATAACTTTATGGATCTCTTTACACAGTTGCATATTGGAGTCCAAGAATCAGGGGTCGATGTTACTTTGGCTAGTTTTCGGTTAACATAAACTCTTCTTGAGATGATCCTTTGAAAATATCAGCTTGATGGTGAGTTCTGTAGCATTAGAGACTCTATTTATGGTGGGGAGACCATTTTTGAGTGGTCTTTATCTGAAAAGGGCATTCTATGCTATCAAAATATTTTTGTTATGTTGTTAGCAGTAAGGAAATATCTTATAGGGGGTTTCCATAATTCCCAGTGGGCAGTGCACCCATTATCCATAAAGATGATCTATGAAATGTGGCATATATTCTTGTATCTGGGTATGAGATGGGGCATTGGTGAATTTTTCTTTTATTGTTACACATTCTAACAGGTCAAGGCCAAGCACCAAAAACCTTGGGGTTTGCTTCAGCCACTTTGAGTGCCTACTTGGAAGTGGGAAGATATCTCTATGGAAATTTTGGTTAAGTTGTCTCATACCTAGATAAAGAAGAATGTGATATGGGTTGTAATTGATAGGATGAAATAATCATCTCACCTTATACCCATTCGTGATACAACCAAATTTGAGGAGCTGGGAAATCTTTATGTGAAAGAGATTATTTGTTTTCATATAATTCCATCTGCTATAGTCTCTTATAAGGATCCTTGGATAACTTCTTGTTTTTAGAGCGGCCTTCAAGAGGAACTGGGATCTCAGGACCTTTTGATAATGAACTATCATCCATAATCAGAAGTCTATATAGAAAGAGCTATATAGATTCTTGATGATATGCTCTATGATTATGTTCTTAACTTTGGTGGGGATTGGGATGATCATTTGGGGCTAGTTGAGTTTTAATATAACAATAGTTACTAATCTGTGATCGTAATGGATCCTCTTGAGGACTTGTATGGTCGGACTTGCAGATCTCTATTGTGTTGGTCAAATATTGGTGAAACTTCCTTGGTTGGACAAATCTTGGTTCAAGAGATGATAGAAAATATTCAGTTGATTTATCAAAGGATGTTGACGTCACAAAGCTGGTATAAGTATTTTACTGATCTTCATCACAGAACTTTGTATTCTCAGTTGGTGACCAGGTGTTCTTGAAAGTTTCAACCCATTTGGGTCATCGACAACTTAGGAGGCAAGGGAAGCTTTCTCCATAGTTTGTGGGACCTTTTAAGGTTATTGAGTAGGTGGGGAAAGTTGTTTATTGTTTATCACCTCCACCACAGATGGCATTGATACATAAGCTGTTCTATGTATCTTAGCTATGAAATTATCTATCTTATACTATTTTCAGGTATTCCCAAACCCTTATTTTAACCATAATTTGGTTGGGTATTCTTTAAGGGTGAATCGGGTGAAATTTTAAAAGTTTTGAAAATTTCTGGGCTAGTGCACGGTTTGCACACAGTTTTCTCAAATTGTGCACCCTCTTAGGGAAAACCATACAAAACTAGATAGTGAGGTTTTTCATGTCTTATGTATAGTTTGAAAAACCATTCAACCACTTAGTAGAAACCATGAAACCCAATTAAAACAGGCGCACAGCTAGGGTTCATGGTTTGGTCTAACCATGCGGCTCTGTCCAGGGAACTCTATGCGGGTTTTAATTAATCCAAAAAACAAATTTAAAAATCTTGAAACCTCCCATTTAGGTTGCTGAAAGGCCTACCATGACAACCTATGGTTTTTTCTTCCTCGGGGGAATTCAATAGGTGATTTTGGTACCTATACTCCCTCCCAGAATTGGATCAAATCTTGCCGAACAAAAGTAGATCTCCACCCATTAGGTTTCCTCTTCCCATTCTCCATCTACAACTCCCTCATCTTTTCTCCCTAGGATTTTGTAGATATCTATGTGATGTTGGAGGATCTAATACCATCTATTTTGAATCTTAAACCTAGTATAATTTCTCTAATCTCGATCTTGACATTCTTTTTTGGTGAATCCCATTTAGGGACTGGTGTTTTGAGATCTGTTGATCCTGAGGTAGATGGTTTCATTATAATGGCCAGATTTTTATTGACCCTAAATTTCTTGATTTAAATTCAACTATTAATTTAAATTAAATTTCTATTATAAATGAAATTTCTTTAAATTGGTTGATTTAAAACCCAATTCCATTGAATTGGGGTTTTTAGAAATTTAATTTTGGCACTAAATTAGGAAAACCCTTGATTCTATTGAATTGGGGTGTGTTTGTGAAATTGTTGGGAAATTGTGGAGATATAAATTATTGAATTTAAATTGTGAAATTATTGGAAATTATTTCAATTAAATTATTGAAGTTAATTTTGTAAATTGAATTGTGAGTTGATTTCAAATTCTTATTTGGGAAAATGGATTATAATGGTTTTAATGGAAACCTTTGGGTTTTATCTTGGAAAAAATGCATATTTTGATTAAAAATCCATTTTTGTTTTTAAATGTAAAATTGGAAGTTTTGAAATGGGGTAATGGGATTTAATTATATTTTAAGGTTTCTTAAAATAAATTACCCATAATTAATTTGTACTAGAGAACATGCAATCCTAGGTAGTTAGTGAGTTATTTGGGAAAAACATGCTAGGATGGGAATGACCTAGCACTGAGTTGACATTTTACAACAATAAGAAAAAATTATTTTAGTGCATCGTATTCTTTAGTAGGATATGATGAGTACTCTCTTTTCAATGTCGAGGGATGTATGTACACATTTAGGTTATTATTACATGTGTGTGTGAGGATCCCATAACCTGGAACAGATGAACATATTTCTTGCTTATTTATATATGAGATATAAATGTATGCCAATTTTTTTGAACTATTTTAAATTCCATATAAGCTTATATAAACTATTTTTTATAATATTTTTATTTAATTGATTTTTTTTAAAGTGTTTCCATCATTTTAAATGTAAAGCATGATTTGTTTAAGTGTGCTTTTGAAATGACAAACATTTTTGTTTTAAAAATTGAAATCTCTTTACTTGGTTAATTAAATGTGGGCATCTGATTATGGAATCCTTGCTGAGACCCTACTAGGATTTTATCTCACACCCAACCTATGCCTTAGGGTGTTTGTAGATTATCTCCTTCTAGGTTTGAGCAATGGTAAACCACCACTTGGATGTGGTTCTAGCTGTTGATCTATAGACTTGGTGAGTTGTTCCCATTGGGACTTGGGTAGTTTTTCCTATTTTTTGGAACTTTGTTTTAGTACTTTGGGTTATTATACAAATTTTAATTATGTTACACTTATCCATATGGAGTTTCTTTTGTATTCATATTGACTTGTTTGAATTTAATTCCACAAGTATTATGGAAAAATAATTCCCAATTTCATTTTGTATGATTCTAGGTGCTAGTCTCAAATCCATGGGGATTGGGAATACCCTTCAGGCCATGTCAGTTCTGGATCAGTTATCGGGTTACCACGGCACTCGGGTTGTCTTGTGACATAAACTTCCAGTATTTATTCCATGACTCTGGACTCTAATCTTTGGTATGTAGGGTATGGTTTTAAAATTTTATTATCATTTTCTCATACCCTTATGATCATTTTATGTTTATATATTTCCCTTGTTTACCCTTACTGTGCATATTATCTCACCCTTTCTTTTTTTCCTTTCCCCATGCTATGGAAAAAGGTTTTAATTAGGGTATATTTGTGAAGATTAATAAAGGGGGATATATTTATGAGATATGTTCAAGATCTTTCAGCAAATATTAATATTTTGTACCTAGTCTCCAAATACAATAAACTACTATGATATTTGGGACTATGTTATGTAATGTATTGAATATTCATCTAAAAAGATGTAATATCCAAATATGACAAGCCTGGGTTTCTATAGTTGGTATCAGATTAAATGTTTGGTTAAACTTTATAAAATAAGATAATAAAACTTTAGTGAGATCCCTAGGTATATTTCTAGGGATTTGTAGAGGCATGTCTCAAAGGATAAGTCTAAGGAAGAGTCAATGTATAGGAAAATGTCTTGGAATTTTGGTAAAGGCTTGATAAAGTGGTTTCCAAGAAATTACATCCCTATATGGATACAATGAGTGAATGTGGATATGGTATAGATGTACCTAGGGGTAGTAACTATAAAAAGGCTGCATTGATCTAGACTTGATCATCACTTGGTGCATGACAACGGGCCTTATTTCACACCTATTTTGACACTCTCGAGAGATATGATTTGGAAATTCACAAACTATTTATGAACAACGATGAAATATTTAAATAGATAGTGAATATGAGTGAACTAGGATAAACAAAAGGTTTCATAGACTAACAATAAGTTTTCATGATTTAGATATCTTATAAGTGATTTTTTCAAGATTATGTGGTTTTCCACTTTGATTAGTTTTACTCACACTATGTTTTTTGATTTTATTCAATGGAGGGGACTAGAAGGAACTAGGTTAACATTGAATGTGACAGTCAATTTATAGATAAGCATCCAAATGTGATGATGACTGGAGCATAGGATATTATGATTATTCCTAATCATTTATCATAGAACATGATTAAAAAATTAAACCATAATGGACTCTTGGACTCAAAAAATAAGATAAGGATAGTGTTAACTAAAATTTTGGGTAGTGGAGGCCATGGAGGAAAGAAGATTCAGTTTTCAATATGTAAATATTGTGGAAAGAAGAACTCAATACAATGTATAAAAGGGATAATAAGATGTTTTGAGTGTGGAAAATAAGGACATAAAGTAAGTAATTTCTAAGGTAAAATGAAATGTTAAATTAACACAATTTATGATCATAATGGTATCCCTAAGGTATCATCAATTTTTGAAATTTATAAATGTGGAAAGTATCTGAAGTATGAAAATCGATGACCTAAGGGGAAAGATTATGATTATAATTATCAAGGCTGTGGGAGTAATGGTTTTTATGTTGCCGATGAAGAAAATATGAATAATATATAAAAGGAAAGAAGTAATAATGAATAAGATGATGAATCCTAGTTAGTGGATTAAGTATTATGTGGAATGATTAAACTATTTTTTGTATGGGAATTCCATAATTATGTTATAAAAATCATAAAATATATAAGGATTTTTCTGTAGAAGTTTTTCAAAATGGATCTTAAATAATATGTTGAATGGTACTGATGACCTAGAAAATTTATTTAAATACAAGGTTATATTTTATGAAAAACACATGTCTAAGGGAATATAACCCTTAATATATTCCTAATGTTGATAAAATGGTGTTCATTTTGGATAAAGAGGTGATTGATATGGATAAAGTAAATTGGATAGTATTAATTATCTTAGAACTGATTAATGATTTGTTGGGAAAGTGTTTAATGATATCGTTGATAGAGTTTATAAAATTTTTGGATTTATGGAATATATCCAATAATAGATTTTGTATGTAATTAATGAGGAATATTTACGTTTTCAATAAGGTTTTATAATAATTAGGGTTATTTTTATGTTTTAATAGAAAAAATGTTGAAAGTATTCACATGTTTTTTATGTGATAATCAAGATATACTTTATAATATAATGGGGATTAATGTTAAGTTGATTTTGAGAAACTTATTAACCTAATTTATAAATTTTTAATTTTAGAAGGGTTATATGGTTAACTATTTGTGGAATTGTTTAAGTTAACATTCATATGAGGTTTTAGATATTAATTTATTACTTATCCATGTGAATATTTATCCATATTTGATAACCATAGTTAACCTTTTTTTAACTAGATATAGAAATAATGACATATCAATCTATTATGGATCTTATTTAGTGCTTTGGACATGAAAAAACAATATCTTAGAGTAAGAGATGAAGTGTAAATTCATTAAGGCACATCCAAATGATGAAATTGTGCCTATGAAATAAATATATATCAAGTAATTACATTTTTATATGTTCTCAGTCTAGATGGAAAATAAATTCATCAACATTAGGAAAAAGATCTGGAAATAAAACGTTATCCTATTATCATAATTTTTTATGATATCAATGACCTTTTTCATGTATCTTTGGTTTATGGCCTTTTGGTCATTAACTTTCTCCTTACCATATTCTTTATCACTCTCCATTAGTATTTGGGTGTTAGTTTTCTCTTATATGTCCACATTTTTACTTCCCACCTATGTTCTCCTATTTGGAATACTACTATGTGTTTTCCAAATCCCTTTCTATTTTTAAATATTAATATTAATTAACCATTTTAATGATGTGGTTTTCTATGAGGTAATTTTCAAATGTTAAACCTTTGATGACTAGGATGAATTTTTAGGGAAAAAAAGCATTTTAAGGGGGTTGGAATGTAACACCCTGAGATTTTTATAAATTTATTTTTAAAAATGAATTTAATATTTTTGATATTTTGTTCTACACATAACACTAATTTTAGCATGTGTTACACACAAAACTAAGTTTCTATTTCCTTACACACAAGACTGATTTAATATTGTGTAACACATTACACCGATTTTAAACAAAACATGACATATTATTAAAATATTATTATTTAATATAATATTTATCACCTAACAGTTGGAATGGAGGGTATTAATAGAATTAAATAAATTAATAAAATATATGGTTTACACATGTATATATATTTAATTATTATGTGGCCAATTAAATATAAATTAAGATAAAAACTTTTAGAAGATAAAGGGAATAATTTTATAATAAACTATTTTTTTGAAAATAAATGAATTTTAACTCAATAAAAGATATATTTAGGGTAATTTTTTGGTATTTTTCTAAAATGGTTCATTTTTTATGAATAGTAAAAAATAATGAATTTTAATTGAAACTTTCATTTGATTTAAAATATTTATAAAAATGAATTATATTTTAAATTGGATTTAAAGTAAAGTTATGTCAATTAAATATATATTACTACAATTTATTTCATTGTAATCATTTTAATATATAATGTTTATATAAAAAATTTATAAACTTTTGAATATTTTCCCTTTGAAAACACGCTTTTTCATCGAATCTACAGAATTAATTTTAAATTTTATTTTTCCACTTATATGAATATAATTTGATAAAATATACTCCATATTTTGAATAATAATAATTTATATCATATAGTAATTTTAAATTATTTTTTTGATCAAAATAAATAGTAAAAATGGTGAAACAAATTTACCACGGTAAAGGTAAAGATTGGTTTTCCAGGGGTTAAACTAAGAAGATAAGAGTTAAAAATGACCTAAAATTTGTAAAAAAAACCATTTATGGACATATTTAGACCTGATATATTCTAATTTATATAGTGGTCCATTTTGGGTTCATTTGTGATCTTAAGAACCTGGGTATTCCTTTTTCTTTCAAAACATTACAAGTGTGCCAATCACCTCGCTTATAAAAGGCCACCCCCTTTCCTCTATTATTCACACCTTAAAACAATTTTTTTCAGGAAATACCTACCAAATTAACTTTTAAAATTCCCTACTATCATCCTAGAATCATTATTTTATCCAAACGCAACCTATTATGGTTTCTTATGCAAACATAAGGACGTTACATGAAGAAGAGGTAATGTTCATAAACAATAACATGTATTTTATTTATTCCTCCACATCCTTAAATTATTATTAAAACATGATGATATAGTAAAATTAGTATCTTACATATAATTATATATTTATATTTTAATCTCATTACCTATAACCATCTCTATATCCATCAAATGGGTTATAAAATCATTATCTGTGTGTATGGCGGACTACCGCCTCGCAAACTGATGTAATTCATTTTTCCATTACTTCCTCTCATGGTTGGGTATGATGATGGATATAAAGTATATATATATAATTTATAAAATAATTATACAAATGTATTAATTATATCATATATACCATTTTACTTCCATTCCATAGGGGATACGATAATGCCTCTTGTGTGTACGGTAGACTAGTGCCTCACGAAGTGATATGATTTGTTTGCACTAATGCTTTAAATGGAAGATAATTAGTATAAATTTAATAAATATATGTGATATAAATGAAATAATTATGATAATAATAACATATTTATCATTATTAAAAGATAATATATCATTTTTTCTTACCTTTTTACTCACTAAAAGATGGTAATGTTGTTCATATACGTGTGGACTTTCGCCTTCACGAGCAATGTGACTCTATTTTCATCACCAAACCACATGGATGACATGTATAAGTATATTTATAAAATTAATATGTTATTTATGATATTATTATCATTTTTTATATGTAATATATTTCTTACTAATTTTTCATATTGATCGTTGAAAATTGGAAAATTTACTCTTGTGTACCTATAACATATCATCTCTATGATCATAACATAATTAATTTATTAAAACCATATTTCATGACTGGTCTTAAAAGAATAATTGATGTTTAAATATTATAATTATTTCAGTATTATTACTCTTTATATGATGGAACCATGATAAAATTAAGAGGATCGAAAATAGAAAATCAAAACATATATGAAAAACAAAGTAGTTATTACCCGAAATGTAACTTTAACATGGACTTGTTAATAAACAGTTAATAAAATAGATAATTAAATCATATATGGTATGATAAATATAAGTTTTGTTTTTAAATTTATGTATAATAAACTTATATTTATTATAAAATAGGTTCAAATGAGTATGAAGGAAGTCGATACTTACGGTAATGGATTTCTATCTCACTTTTATTTTTCTTTGAGACACATACCATATCAACCATGTGTTTATTTTATGTGGTGTATATAATGTGCATGAATGTATTTTATGAATATTATAATTAATATTATTGGTATTTAAATATCCATTTTATGATCTCTCTTTCATGGTTTTTATGGTTCAAAAGTTACCAAATCAGTACGGTATTTTTGTCTCAATTTTCCTTCTTGGAGACATGATGATTTTATAAACCTATATTCCTATAAAAGGTGTATATAAATCCCCTTTGGTGTGTAATATAATGAATTTATTTATCCACATGATATTTTATGTTTTATTTAATTATATTCTTTTATTGTTCTTATGTTTCAATGTTAACAAAGTGGTAAAGATTTTATGTTACAATCTCATTGTTTGTCGGGATTTGTTATGACTGTGTTTATGTTGTAAAATATTATGATATATCTCTTAATAAACTCATGAATTTAATTATCATATGGTTATTTCATAATAATACATCTTTTCCCATCATTTTACTCTCTTTTTATACTCAAGAGTTCAAAAATAATGTTTTTTAAGAAAAATAATCTTTTCCGTCAAAAAAACTTTTTCTTCCAAAACCATGTTTTCTAAAAATGCATTCAAAAAAATTAGTTTTTTTTTAAAATAAATTTTTAATGAAATTTTTACCCATGTTTGAATTTTAAAAAAAAAATTAAAATTAATCTTCATTTTGTTTTAAAAAATAATTCTCATTTGGATTTTACTGAAAATTTAAAAGCAATATTTGTGTATGGAATGAATGTAATTTCCCACCACTATGAACACTATTTTATTTCAAGATTCCTTTATAATTTTTAAATTTTATTTTCAAAGGAAATTATTTTCAGAAAAATATTTTATAAAAATAGTTTTCAAAGTAGAAAGTATATTTTCATCAAGAAATGTTTTAAAGGATTTTCAAATCTTAATTTATAAGTTTTCAGGTTTATTTTCAAAGAGAATGATTTACATAATTTTTAATGTTTTAAAAAGTGATTTTCAAAGAAAATTTATCTTCCTAAAGAAACGTTCCAAGGGATTTACCCTTATAAGTCATTTTCCATCTAAGATGAAATATTTTTATTTAACTTATGTTTTACTAGGGATATAAACCAAGGATACCATTATTATTATTTCTCTGAATGGTTTATGATAAAAATATGTTTGTGAAACATGTTTCTCTTCCATGGGTTATACCATAAAAAAATTAAGGACCCCATTTATTTTTCCATGGGTTATGATTTCATGTGATGATTAAATGATTTTGAAACTTGTCTCTCTTCAACTGGTTATGATATGATGAAATGTTTATGGAACTTCATATTTTCTATCAGTTATATTATGGTGAAATAATGAAATTATTATGAAACCCATTTCTTTTACACCATTTATGTAACATCCCAGGTAAATAAAGAATAAAGAATTTTCATATTTATTAATATTTACGAATTAAATATTAATTTTATTTTAAAGGGGTTTCTATGTTCGATAGCGTACCCGATACGCAACGATGCGTTTCTTTGAAACTTACGTAGCACACTAGTAATAAAATAATATTATTTTAAATGTTAGTTAACAAGTAGTCGTTGTACTGGCAGGAATGGATAGAAATAACTAAAATATGATTATATGTGTTTTTAAATGTTTATACATTTACCCAATAAAAGATAAAGGCTTAAAATACGGAAAGAGTTCAATTTTAGGGCATATATACTCTAATTTTCACTAAAGGTTCACTTATCACCTTTTAATGGTGAACCGTCATTAAATATAGTTTTGATAACTCTTATACTTTATTTTGGACCAAATAAAACTCTTATTAAGAATCGGGACATCAAATTTTACTTTGTGTAAATTTTTGGTACCTTTCTGATAAAGTTCATTTTTTTTATGAATAGTGTAAAATGTTGTGTTTTAATTCAAAACCTCTTTTTAATCTAATTCATTTATATGATTAGATTATCTTTTTATTTGGTTTTAAAGTGAAATTAGAAAATATTTTTACCATTAAATCCAATAGTGGTCGTTGGAATTAATTTCACTTTGAAATCGGACTTAAACTAGTGTCAATCTTTTGATACTTATTGTTTCATAAAAACGCGCTATTTGCTCTGACAGCGGGAATTAATTATTAAATTAATTAATGTGACTTATATGTTTTGAATTTTGTAAAATAGACTTCATTTATGAATTCGTAATATCAAATATAGCTTTGGGTGAATTTTTGGTAATTTTCTGAAAAACTTCAATTTTTGATGAATAGTGAAACCACTAAGTGGTACTTATAAAGACTGATTTTCCGTTTAAATGAAATTTTGCCATCATTGTGTTTTGAATTTCAAAAATCCGACATACATGGTTGTCATTAAGAAGTAAAATGTGGTTCAATGAGATTATAATAATTTTTTGGTGAATAGTAACTTATTAAGTTCTTAATCACGATTAGAGGTAATTAGTGTAGTTTAAAGTAAAAATGGTATTATAAGAATGTGAAAACACCATGAAACTTGTCCTACACCTATTGGGTGAGTCATGGCCGACCAAGACAAGCCATGGGCCAACTTGGGGACCCCATGGAGCCACTTTAGTTGGAAAATGACATTAATATATTTTTATTTAACGTTAAAGTGAAAATGACACTAACATAAATTGTTTTACTAAAATAATTTTTGAGTGGGGTTATACAAGTCCAAATTTTGATTATAAATAGTTATTGGAAATATAAAAATATTTCCTACATCATAGTATTTTTTTTATAATTTTTAGACATTAAATAAATTAAATTATATATGACATAATAATGATGCAGCGATGACATCATTATTTGACGATTTAAATAAAATGGAAAGATAATGAAAAATCTAAAACCTAAACATGGCCAAAACCAATTGTATGAGTGGATTTCGAACCATTATCACCTTATCCACGAATTATATCAATGTGGGACCTTTTGAAACCGAAACACATTTTCAAATAAAGTAATATTTCTTTACTTTCCAAAAGTGCCCCTCCACTCCTCTTATAAAAGGCCCCCACCTCTACCCCATTTCACACACTTATCAAGCCTTTGGCTCGGCCAACCCCTGCCCAATTACTCTCTCCACATCCCTCTCCTCATCATAGAGGATTCCCTTTGGGAAGAATCCTTTCAAAGGAAGCTTTTAGGCTCAAATCAAAAGGGAGTTAAACTTTTAAAGGTAATTCATTCTCTCTTGTTCATTTGTTTTATTTTGCTTCTCCAACCCTCTAAACTCTTTTTATTTACTTCTTTTGTAACAAAACCAGTATCTTCAATATACTAGGATGTTGTTATAATATTTATTTGAGCTACACTCTCACACAACTACATCAAATTGTTAAAGAACATACGGTTTCCGTGGATGGTGAAATTCTGCCTCCCGAAACGATGATTGTTCAATACTCATTTAACACCTTCAAGGGTGGCCATTATGATGTCACTATTTTTATATATGATATATAATGTGTTTATGTTTTCTTTAAGCTTTTGTATTTTTCATTTTTGGCATACCTTTATGGTTTCCATTATAGGTAAACACGATATCTTCATTTAAGGAAGTGCGGACTACCGCCCCCTAAAAGTGATGTGATTCGTTAATGCCATATGTGGGATGTGTAAAGGATGGATTTAAAGTTATTATATATGATGTTATACTGGAATTATAATATACCTCTATATAATTATTATTTCTTTCCATTAAAGTATGAGATAAAAATGAAAGTAGCGTTCATGCGTACGTACAGCTTACCGTCTCCATGAACGGTGCATTTCATTTCTTATCCCCAAATGTAATGTACTATTAAAATTACATGTATATGATTTATATATATAATTAATGATATATCTAAATGATGAATATAATTATGGAATTAAAATATACATACCTCTCATTTAGTTTTAATTCCACTAATATGACAAAGAAATGAAAGTAGCATTCATGCGTACGTACGGCTTACCGTCTCCATGAACGGTGCATTTCATTTCTTACCTATAAATGATTATGTAATATTATAAATACATGTATATGCTGGATATATATGATACATATTATATCCAAATCGGTAATTTCATTCTGGATATAAAGAACTTTTGACCACATGAACAACATGTAATTGTAAGAAGTCAACTTTCGACTTAAGAACCAAATATTGACAAAACAAACATTATTAACTTAAATGGTTACATAATGTTTATAACATGGCAATAAGTGATATAAAAATAATAATGAACTTTAAAAAGGTTCTTAATCAAGTATAAATTAACTCAAGTTTATTATTCAGGACGTTAAAGAACGATCGAGTCAAGTCGGACCCAAGGTAAGGGAACTTCTTAACCCAATTTCCATTCTTTGGGTTAATCTCCTACTTTAAAATTACGTCATGATATTATTATATCCTATCTTGTATTTGTACTTTCATTATGTGTAATTATAGTGAATACAAATAATAGATCTATTTTATTTAAAAAAATGATCTTTGTAAGGGACTTCGTCTCAATCTCCTTTCATTGAGGCATATTTCGTTTTATACACAACTTTCTTTTATACGGTGTATAAACTCCTTTGACTTTTACTTTTATACAAAAAGAATCTTTTTCTACGAAGCGTTTTACTAAACGACAAAAAGGAATGTTTTTTTTAACGTATGCGGTGACAATGACCTTTTCTGCCGCCGCGAGTATTATTTGATCTTTGGCTTCCTCAACAAGACATATTGTTTTTAGAATAAAATAAATACCATATACTCTTTTATGTATTTTGGTATTGAAAATGGTTTTGATAAATGATTCTATTATGTCAATATATTTATGTTATATTATGATTGAAATGTGGAAATGTTATCATTCCTTTATATTGGATTTATGTTTTATGATTTTATATTGGTACTTGGACATTTTAACGGGTGGTTACGTTATAAACCATATGACGGGTGGTTCTGTGAATACCAGGACGGGTGGTTACGTTATAACCTCCAATGCATTGGGTATGGAAGTCGGACGTATGGCTATTCCATTAAGTATGTATGGAAATTGGCCGTATGGCTATTCCATTAAGTGATAAGTGTGGAAGTCGACCGTATGGTTATTCCACTTAAGTATGTTTATGTCCCAACTTACCTTTATATATGTTATGTGTTCTTTATATGGGTTTTATGGTTATCCTTTGGTTACAAAAAGGTAAGTAATGATACTTTATTCAGTGAAGAGTTTTTACAACTTCATGAAGGTGAAGGTATTACTTTGATAGAGTATACATGGTTTACTTGATTTGGAAAAACTAACAGTTTTCATTCTTTGTGTATCCCTTACTGAGCGTTTTATGCTCACCCCAAGTTTTTCGAAATGTTTTTCACATGACTTAAAGTGGAATAAGGTCAAGGATGGGATTAAGGGAATGTCATGCTATCTAAAACATGGAATCTAGACATATTTCTTTTTAAGAGTTTTTATTTTATGTAAACTTAGTAGAAGTGTCTACTTTGTAATCTTTTAAGATGTAATAGTTATGTTCTAATTCTCTAAAACTCTAAACCTGAAAAGATCCTCAATATGAATTATTCATTTAATTCAATATTAAGTAAGGTTTAAGGCTGGGGCCTTATAGTTGGTATCAGAGGACGGTTTAGACAACTTTAGGAGTTAGAAAAGTGTTAAATTATAATATGATTGAAATGATATAGCATTTACAGATTACCATGTTGCTTCACCTAAGATATTTCTGTTTTCAGAATGGTTTTCCGCAGAGGAAACAAAGTAGCTATGTTGGGACGACATCAGGAGAAAGATAACCTTCCAAATCAGCAACCTGAGATGGTCGGAATCGGAACTGAACAGTTTGTTGCAGTGATGGCATAGTTGACTCAGGCTATAAATGTTGGTGGTATCCATGCACGAGATCTGCCAGATCAACCGCAGAGGAACATGTCAGTGGTGGAACATTTCATGAGGCAACATCCCCCATCATTTAGAGGATCATCTGACCCTGTGCAAGCTGAAGGGTGGATTAAAGCAATTGAGAAGATTTTTGATGTCATGGGGTGTTCAGAACATCAAAAGGTTAGTCTTGTTGTTTACCGTTTTGAAGGTGAAGCTGATCAGTGGTGGTCGATGGTGAAAAATATAAGGGATAGTGATGAGATTGAGTATCTTCACTGGGACGAATTCAAAGGTATGTTTCTTGAGAAATATTTTCCTAAGGTGGTTCATCTTAGTATGGAAAAACAGTTCCTAGAATTGAGGCAGGAGGATGATTCAGTGGCTACTTATGAAGAAAAGTTCACTCGATTGGGAAGGTATGCTCCAAACTTCATACGAGATCTTGATAGTAAAATAAACCGTTTTTACTCAGGGTTAAAGCCAAAGTATCGAAGGGCTTTAGCTTCTCGTGAGTTCAAAAGTTATGAAAAACTTGTTCGATGTGCCTAGAAGGTAGAAATGGAGTTTGCCGATGATCCGGTGTTCTATGACAAACAACAGAATAAGAGGTCTAGTTGGCAGGAAAAGGGGAAGAATTCATCAAAGAAGCAAGGAGGTAAGAAAACCAAATATCCATCCTATGAGAAGTGTGGTAAAATGCATCCTGGAGAATGTTTATCCATGTCTGGTAAGTGCTTTCGGTGTGGTAAGTCTGGTCATATTGATCGTAACTGTAAGGAAGATGATCAAGCAGGAAATGAAAATCCAACGGTAAGATGTTTTAAGTGTAATGAAATGGGTCATTATGCAAACGAGTGTCCAACGAAGAACTCAACTGGGGGAATGAAGCTAGACTACAAGCAGAAAGGGGTGGTAAAATCATTTGCAACAACTTCAGAAGATGTTGGGCCATCGAATGAAGTGGTATCAGCTCCAGGGAGCTCAGTATTTTTCAAAGATTGACTTGAGGTCGGGGTACCATCAGTTGAAAGTAAAAGAAGCAGACGTTCCGAAGACTGTGTTCCATACTAGATATGGCCATTATGAATTTGTAGTTATGCCTTTTGGGTTAACCAATGCACCTGCTGTATTCATGGACCTTATGAATAAAATTTTTCATGAGTTCTTGGATAAGTTTGTTTTTGTGTTTTGAGGTTTGTGAAGAGGTTATGTGTGCCTTTTGATTCACAGTTGAAGAATGAGTTGTTATGTGAGGCTCATAGTTCTCTGTTTTTAGTTCATCCTGGCAGTACTAAGATGTACAGAGATCTGCGGGAGTATTACTGGTGGGATGAAATGAAAAGAGATATTGTTGTTTTTACTGTAAAGTGTTTGACATGTCAACAGGTTAAAGCAGAGCGGCAGTTACCGAAAGGGATGCTTCAGCCTTTACCAGTGCCAGAGTGGAAATGGGAAAACATATCCATGGACATTGTTGTTGGATTACCGAAGACATCTCGAGGTAATAATGCAATCTGGGTTATTGTTGATCGCTTGACCAAATCTGCTCACTTCCTTTCTATACGAGATACTTTCTCTCTTGATCAACTTTCCCATTTGTATCTTAAAGAGATATTCAGGTTACATGGAGTTCCTCTCTCCATTATATCTGATCGTGATCCCAGGTTCACATCCAACTTTTGGAAAGGCCTTCAGAAGTTGTTGGGTACTGAATTAAATTTTAGTACAGCTTTTCATCCTCAATCAGATGGGCAGTCAGAACGAACAATTCAGACTTTGGAGGATATGCTATGAGCTTGTTCTATGGATTATCAGGGAAGTTGGGACCAACATCTTTCTTTGGTTGAATTTTCATATAATAACAGTTTCCATTCCAGTATACAGATGGCACCATTTCAGGCATTATATTGGAATCGGTGTCGAACTCCAGCTTTCTGGGATGAAGTGGGTGAAAGGAAGCTGATGGGACCAGAATTGGTAGAAGAGATGGCAGAAAAAGTTCAGTTGATTCAGAAGCACATGAGAACAGCTCAGAGCAGGCAGAAGAGTTATGCGGATAACCGAAGGAAGGATCTATCTTTCGAGGTAGGTGATCATGTTTTTCTCAAGGTTTCTCCTTGGAAAAGTGTGATGAGATTTGGTAAGAAAGGAAAGCTGAGTCCAAGGTTTATTGGACCATATGAAATTCTTGAGAGAGTTGGATCAGTTGCATACCGGGTGGCTTTACCTCCGAGTTTATCTCAGGTACACAATGTTTTTCACGTTTCGATGTTGAGAAAGTATATGCCAGATCCATCTCATGTTTTGAGTCCAGAGGTAGTTTAGCTGGAAGAGAACCTATCTTATGAGGAACAACCGGTCCAGATTCTTGACCATAGGGAGCAAGTGTTACGGAATAAGGTGATTCATCAGGTAAAGGTTTTGTGGAAAAACCATGTGATTTAAGAGGCAACGTGGGAATCTGAAAATGCTATGAGGGATAAATACCCCCACTTATTTTGATAAGTGAATAAAATTGCGAGGACGCAATTCCCAAAAGGGGGGAAGGATGTAACATCCTAGGTAAATAAAGAATAAATAATTTTCATATTTATTAATATTTATGAATTAAATATTAATTTTATTTTAAAGGGGTTACTATGTTCGATAGCGTACCCGATACGCAACGATGCGTTTCTTTGAAACTTACGTAGCACACTAGTAAAAAAATAATATTATTTTAAATGTTAGTTAACGAGTAGCCGTTGTACTGGCGGGAATGGATAGAAATAACTAAAATATGATTATATATGTTTTTAAATGTTTATACATTTACCCAATAAAAGATAAAGGCTTAAAATACAGAAAGAGTTCAATTTTAGGGCATATATACTCTAATTTTCACTAAAGGTTCACTTATCACCTTTTAATGGTGAACCGTCATTAAATATAAATTTGAACACTCTTATACTTTATTTTGGACCAAATAAAACTCTTATTAAGAATCGGGACATCAAATTTTACTTTGTGTAAATTTTTGGTACCTTTCTGATAAAGTTCATTTTTTTTTATGAATCGTGTAAAATGTTGTGTTTTAATTCAAAACCTCTTTTTAATCTAATTTATTTATATGATTAGATTATCTTTTTATTTGGTTTTAAAGTGAAATTAGAAAATATTTTTACCATTAAATCCAATAGTGGTCGTTGGAATTAATTTCACTTTGAAATCAGACTTAAACTAGTGTCAATCTTTTGATACTTATTGTTTCATAAAAACACGTTATTTGCTCTGACAGCGGGAATTAATTATTAAATTAATTAATGTGACTTATATGTTTTGAATTTTGTAAAATAGAATTCATTTATGAATTCGTAATATCAAATATAGCTTAGGGTGAATTTTTGGTAATTTTCTGAAAAACTTCAATTTTTGATGAATAGTGAAACCACTAAGTGGTACTTATAAAGACTGATTTTCCGTTTAAATGAAATTTTTCCATCATTGTGTTTTGAATTTCAAAAATCCGACATACATGGTTGTCATTAAGAAGTAAAATGTGGTTCAATGAGATTATAATAATTTTTGGTGAATAGTAACTTATTAAGTTCTTAATCGCGATTAGAGGTAATTAGTGTAGTTTAAGGTAAAAATGGTATTATAAGAATGTGAAAACACCATGACACTTGTCCTACACCTATTGGGTGAGTCATGTCCGACCAATACAAGCCATGGGCCAACTTGGGGACCCCATGGAGCCACTTTAGTTGTAAAATGACATTAATATATTTTTATTTAATGTTAAAGTGAAAATGACACTAACATAAAGTTTTTTACTAAAATAATTTTTGAGTGGGGTTATACAAGTCCAAATTTTGATTATAAATAGTCATTGGAAAGATAAAAAGATTTCCTACATCATAGTATTTTTTTATAATTTTTAGACATTAAATAAATTAAATTATATATGACATAATAATGATGCAGCGATGACATCATTATTTGACGATTTAAATAAAATGGAAAGATAATGAAAAATCTAAAACCTAAACATGGCCAAAACCAATTGGATGAGTGGATTTAGAACCCTTATCACCTTATCCACGAATTATATCAATTTGGTACCTTTTGAAACCGAAACACATTTTCAAATAAAGTAATATTTCTTTACTTTCCAAAAGTGCCCCTCCTCTCCTCTTATAAAAGGCCCCCACCTCTACCTCATTTCACACACTTCTCAAGCCTTTGGCTCGGCCAAACCCTGCCCAATTACTCTCTCCACATCCCTCTCCTCATCCTATAGGATTCCCTTTGGGAATAATCCTTTCAAAGGAAGCTTTTAGGATCAAATCAAAAGGGAGTTACACTTTTAAAGGTAATTCATTCTCTCTTGTTCATTTGTTTTATTTTGCTTCTCCAACCCTATAAACTCTTTTTATTTACTTCTTTTATAACAAAACCAGTATCTTAAATATACTAGGATGTTGTTATAATATTTATTTGAGCTACACTCTCACACAACTACATCAAATGGTTAAAGAACATACGGTTTCCGTGGATGGCGAAATTCTGCCTCCTGAAACGATGATTGTTCAATACTCATTTAACACATTCAAGGGTGGCCATTATGATGTCACTATTTTTATATATGATATATAATGTGTTTATGTTTTATTTAAGCTTTTGTATTTTTCATTTTTGGCATACCTTTATGGTTTCCATTATGGGTAAACACGATATCTTCATTTAAGGAAGTGCGGACTACCGCCCCCTAAAAGTGATGTGATTCGTTAATGCCATATGTGGGACGTATAAAGGATGGATTTAAAGTTATTATATATGATGTTATACTGGAATTATAATATACCTCTATATCATTATTATTTCTTTCCATTAAAGTATGAGATAGAAATGAAAGTAGCGTTCATGCGTACGTACGGCTTACCGTCTCCATGAACGGTGCATTTCATTTCTTATCCCCAAATGTAATGTACTATTAAAATTACATGTATATAATGTATATATATAATTAATGATATATCTAAATGATGAATATAATTATGGAATTAAAATATACATACCTCTCATTTAGTTTTAATTCCACTAATATGACAAAGAAATGAAAGTAGCGTTCATGCGTACGTACGGCTTACCGTCTCCATGAACGGTGCATTTCATTTCTTACCTCTAAATGATTATGTAATATTATAAATACATGTATATGTTGGATATATATGATACATATTATATACAAATCGGGAATTTCATTCTGGATATAAAGAACTTTTGACCACATGAACAACATGTAATTGTAAGAAGTCAACTTTCGACTTAAGAACCAAATATTGACAAAACAAACATTATTAACTTAAATGGTTACATAATGTTTATAACATGGCAATAAGTGATATAAAAAGAATAATGAACTTTAAAAATTTTCTTAATCAAGTATAAATTAACTCAAGTTTATTATTCAGGACGTTAAAGAACGATCGAGTCAAGTCGGACCCAAGGTAAGGGAACTTCTTAACCCAATTTCCATTCTTTGGGTTAATCTCCTACTTTAAAATTACATCATGATATTATTATGTCCTATCTTGTATTTGTAATTTCATTATGTGTAATTATAGTGAATACAAATAATAGATCTATTTTATTTAAAAAAATGATCTTTGTAAGGGACTTCGTCTCAATCTCCTTTCATTGAGGCATATTTTGTTTTATACACAACTTTCTTTTATATGGTGTATAAACTCCTTTGACTTTTACTTTTATACAAAAGGAATCTTTTTCTACGAAGCGTTTAACTAAACGACAAAAAGGAATGTTTTTTTTAACGTACGCGGTGACAATGACCTTTTCCGCCGCCGTGAGTATTATTTGATCTTTGGCTTCCTCAACAAGCCGTATTGTTTTTAGAATAAAATAAATACCATATACTCTTTTATGTATTTTGGTATTGAAAATGGTTTTGATAAAGTATTATATTATGTCAATATATTTATGTTATATTATGATTGAAATGTGGAAATGTTATCATTCCTTTATATTGGTTTTATGTTTTATGATTTTATATTGGTACTTGGAAATTTTAACGGGTGGTTACGTTATAAACCATATGACGGGTGGTGCCGTGAATACCAGGACGGGTGGTTACGTTATAACCTCCAATGCATTGGGTATGGAAGTCGGCCGTATGGCTATTCCATTAAGTATGTATGGAAATTGGCCGTATGGCTATTCCATTAAGTGATAAGTGTGGAAGTCGACCGTATGGTTATTCCACTTAAGTATGTTTATGTCCCAAGTTACCTTTATATATGTTATGTGTTCTTTATATGGGTTTTATGGTTATCCTTTGGTTACAAAAAGGTAAGTAATGATACTTTATTCAGTGAAGAGTTTTTACAACTTCATGAAGGTGAAGTTATTACTTTGATAGAGTATACATGGTTTACTTGATTTGGAAAAACTAACAGTTTTCATTCTTTGTGTATCCCTTACTGAGCTTTTTATGCTCACCCAAAGTTTTTCGAAATGTTTTTCACAGGACTTAAAGTGTAATAAGGTCAAGGATGGGATCAATGGAATGTCATGCTATCTAAAACATGGAATCTAGACATCTTTCTTTTTAAGAGTTTTTATTTTATGGAAACTTAGTAGAAGTGTCTACTTTGTAATCTTTTAAGATGTAATAGTTATGTTCTAATTCTCTAAAACTCTAAACCTGAAAAGATCCTCAATGTGAATTATTCATTTAATTCAATATTAAGTAAGGTTTAAGGCTGGGGCCTTATAATTTATGCGATGATGAAATGTTTTATGAAACCCATTTCTTTTCATTGATTATTATGTTATGAATGTTATATGATCTTGTGGCACATAAATGTATGGATTATGTAATGGGTGGGACCTATATCTCCCTCCAATGAATTGGGTAATGATTAATGTTATATGATTTCAAAAGGTATAAGAGAGGTTATATCAATCCGAAAATATGGTATAAGGGAGGTTATACCAAGACCAAAATAAGGTACATGGGAGATAATCCCAATTTTTAAATTAGGTACATCAGTAGTTATCCTAATCCTCACATAATATGAATGTATTGTTGTGTATCCTTGACGTAATATTCTCTATGCTTATGTGTAAACCAAAAATTTATATCTTATTCCTATGTTATGCTCTCATGGATCATGTTATTTGATTTTCTTTTGATTAATGTCTTATGAACTTCCGATCTTTATTCCATGACTTAATATTACGATCTTTGATATGCAAGGTATGGTTTTCAAATGTTATACTCATGTTCTCAAACCCTTATTCTCATGTTATGTTTACATATTTACATTATTTAACATTATAAATCATGTAATATTTTCCTTTCTTATGTTTCCTTTCCCCAATTTATGAAAAAAAAGTATTAAGTATGGTATTTTTGTAAATAGTACTAAAGGGGGATATATTTATGGGAGATGTTAATGATATTTCACAAAATTAGATTATTGTGCACCTAGTGTCCAAATACAAAAAAAAACTATTACAGTCCCCATGTGTTTATTATGTAATTTTATCAATATTTATATAAAGAGATGTAATATCTATGTATGAGAATCCTAGGAAAATATAATAGGGACATTGAAACGTTCATCAGCCTCAACATGGAATGGAATGGTTCTGAACTCGGGTCATGAAACTATACAGTGGGTAAATTGGGAATAAACTCACGAAACACCAACTCATGGTGATCCAAAATAAAATCTCAACATGGTTCCTCCCGCAGTCAAACTAGAAACTTTCATATTATCCTTTTTATGATATCCCACATCCAAGTCATCCCCATATCATCCATTAAAAAAATTAACACATGGTTCACACCGAGAATAAAATACATCAATCATCAAGAATTAACATGAATGAAAATTTCAAAAGATACAAAAATAGGTTCAAAATTAATTTCACCCATTATATATATAAAGTAACTGGGTAGAAAAAATATGGTACCAGTCCCATTAAAAAAGAATAATTAGAAAATTTATGTTTTAAAAATAATGTTCAACTTCTAACTCTCTTGTTGAAGGAATTGAACAAACTATTGTATAGATTCATCGAGGTTTGAGTATTTTTCTTCTAGTGAATAACCATATTACAAAACCTTTGTATGTGACTCATAAATTCTCATAAATAATAGGTTTGAGCTTATGGACATGAAATATTAACATGCCCAAATTCCCCACAATGAAAACACACTAACAACTTTTTCTTTACTGAAATTGGAATGGTAGGTTGAGGAGATGGTTTCCCATCCCTATCACTTTCCTGTTTACTCTTCTCATTAGCTGGATCATCTTTACTTCCTCTGGTATGAATTGAATCATCAACTATCATAGGTCTCCTTACTAAAATTTCCCCAATGATGATAGACCGATAAACCTCTTGCATATTGGTATTTATGACCGATTGAAACATAGATGAATATATATTTAAAAAAATTAATCTATAAAAAACCATGCCTTCTTCACATCATTGGCACCAACTTTGAAAAGAAGGGTTATGAGATAGAATTACATTAAATTTAATCTTTCACTGACTGGTCACTATAGAGGATACCCAAAAACATCACCTCCTTATCAACTGTAACTTATTTAAGATTTAACCACTAAATGAAGGTGGACTTAAAATATCTATAAGATAAATCCTTGAATAATTGGGCCTGAATTGAGAGCTTCCACCAGTCCAAACCCAGTCCATCAAATAAGGGAAACATGAAACTCAACCTAGAGTCTTCAAAAGTTTGTAGCAAGTCAAAAATATATTCAACCTTGGTTATCCACTCAATATCCTCAAGGTACCCTTGATCACCATAGAATACTAAATTATACTATTTCAAAAACTCTATTTCATGATCTAAGAGCTAGGAAGAACATGGCTCTACCACTCCATCATTATTTTGGGCATAGTCAGAGACTGGAGAGACAACTCCAAGATCATAAGGACAACTACCTGAGGTATTCCCTTCTTGGCTAGCTGGTTCTTTCCTAGGGGTATCATTATAAACCATCACAAAAAAATACACTCAATAAAACCACATTAAATTTAAACACAAAGAGAATGATCACAAATAAAAAAATTGAAATTACAAAACCACCAAAAAATTCCTCACAAGGGAATAAAATCTTAATGTAAACAAATCAAGGTCACAACCCCCTTTCAAATTTTTACCCAAAATATTTGGAAACATTTCATACCACTCACCAAATGAATTTTAAAACTAAAAAACCCAAAAATCACTTCTTTTTCTCAAATCACTTATAATAAAGTTAAAAAAAATCCTAAGAATGCCTTAAATCACCCCAAACATTGTTTTTAAACAATTCCAACTACTAAATCATAAAGAATTAATTTAAAACTTGATTAGAAAAACTTCACAATCTATAAAGATACAATTAAGAACCATAAAAAACACCATCATTCAAAAAAGAAGGAAAAAAGAACCATGTGAGAGAAAAGAAAAAAATTACAAACTTTCTCCATTATGCATGGTTTTTCAGAATGTGTGCAACCATGTGAGTGCTACTTTTTGTTATCTAGTATAGTATGTATGACCTACACATAGTCTGAAAAATCATGCACCTCAATCATGTTCCCTCTATATCCCTTCTAATTTCACTCGAAAATGATAGATTTCCCAAGATTTCTCCTAAAATCTCCCAACAGTATAGAGTAATAGAAAACCACATTACAATATCACAAAAATTTACCAACAACAAAACCCAAACTCAAAATAAAATTACTAAATGCCCATGGAAACTCAATGTCTAACATGATAAAGATCTAGATAAGAACTTCCCGAGACCTTACAACTGATTATCTACAGTCCTATATCATTTATATCAATAACCCCAAAATAAAAATATGGCTAATCTGAAAAACCTATCTCACTTTTAATAATCCTAGGCTCTGATACTATTTGTAAAAAAATCATCCTCATCCCCCATCCAAACTAACACCTGATCTGACCCTCCACTAAACCTAAGGGAATCCCCGATCCCCATGGGTTGATGAAAAGATTCAAGGGTATCAAGCATAACTATTAGGTATGGTTTCACCCTAAAACCCCAAACCTAAACATCAAAACAGGCACTAACAATAGAGAAACATTAATAAAATCCAACAACTAAATTTAAAACAAATAACCAATTAATTCATAATTAAAAAACTATAAAATAAAACTAAAAGAAATATAATTAGAGGCTGAAACAAAACTCAATCCAACTAGTCCCATGAAAATGAAGGACTAAACACCATTTTTGTGTGACTCTCAAGTAACCACCACAATCCCAATGGCGATATTGTTCCCAATAAAAATTAAATTTTATTAGACTAGAATTCTAACTCCTGAAGAGTCCTATATAAGAGATAAAGACAAGATACCCACCAATGTGAGTATATAGGGTGTAAACCAAAGGCTAGTAGGATTCCATTGTGATTCCATTTCATTCCACTTATAAAAAAACTAAGATTTATAGACATAAAATAATATAAAAAATGGATCTTCATTTGCTTTACATTATATAGGAATAAATAAAATTTATAACTTTTAATTTCTCAAAGAAAAACATTTATAAAACATGTATTAAATATGTTTTACTAAAATAATGTCGATTAAAAAACCAATCATTAATATTTAAAACATCATAATTTTGAAAAAAAAATCCCTCATATGGTTTAAAAATTTTCAAAGTAATTTCTAATAATGACTATCACTTTGAAATAAACTTTCAGATTTTTATTTTAAAATCTATAACACACTCATACTAAGATTAAGAAAGGAAAAAGGATAAATGAAAACAATGATCAACCATAGAAAGTCACAAATAATTCCAATAAATAATTAAATCATGATATATGATACATATCATGCTGAAAACCCATAGACACTATTGGTACAATTATAATACATGAAAAGGTGGACCAACTGCTAGTGGTTTAATGGTTAAAAATCTCATTAACCGAATCACTCTAACCTAATCTCATAGATGACACCACACTAGCCAGGTATTTGGTGCAACTAGGGTAAATTGGACAATTCATAATCTCAAAAAAGATGAGATACATCCCCTAACATTCAACTTATTAGCCTAGGGTCCCACATTGAATTACTAAACAAGATGGTCCACTTTAATGAAAAATTTTATCCCATGAAAATAAAAAATCCCAAAGGCTAACATCACAATAAAATCCTTCCCACCACCCAAATTTCCATTAAAAAGTTCCCCAAACCATAATAACATCATGAATCACAATAAAAACATCTACCATAAGGATACGCATAAAAATTATCAATAATACAATGGGTCTCAACAAGGGTGAAAATAATCTATCAATCAAGAATCATTTCACAAAGTTCCAACTAGACCTATCACTTATCATATATAATATATATATTTTTAAACCCCTTTACAAAACCATCTATAATCCAAATATAAATCTAAGGGAAACCATAATAAATGATAAAACATGACCATAACAACTCAAAGTAATCAACAACTCGTTTTATAAAATAAAACCACCCTTTGAAAAATTGAAACCCTTTAAACCCAGAATGAAGTCCCACTTTGAATATCAATTTTAGATTAAAACACAATGAAAAAACTCATAAATAAAATCATATTTAGATTTTTATGAAATATATATAATTCATAAAATTCTAATTTAAAAAAAATCATTTAATTATAAAATTACCCTCATCATAAAAAATTAAAACCAATAGAAGTTATAGAAAAACTTTGATAAAACCACCATAGATAACCCATTCAATAATTATCTAGATTAAAAATGAATTTAAAAATCCAATCATCCATGGAAATATTAAATAAAATTCAATGAAATGGAAACACATACCTCATGTAGTTTAATAATATTTCCTTCATGTAAATCCACTAGTTTAGGTCTAAAAAGAGCGATCAAACCCCTAGAAATAAAAATAAAAAATTTAGAACAAACCTAGGAATGTAAATCTACAAACCATGGCCACTATGGTTAATGGAGAAGAATAAAATTATAGAAAACCCAAGTGGAAGGAAAAGGGAACACTAAAATTTCAATCTAGGTGAATAATAACCAAGAAAACACTTCCAAATCTACTTATAGAAGCTTGGGAGAGGGAGATAACACCTTGGTAGGTACCTAGTTTGAGGGAGAACAAATGGGGAAACCAAGGGAGTAAACCCCGATTAAAAAGTTTTCAAAAGAATAAAAATACCCATTTTTTAGTGGGTCGCATGGTTTACCCACACGGTTTACTAAACCATGTGGTAACCATACAGATAAACACTATTAAAAAGTAAAGTTTCTATATAAATAGGTTTCATGGTTTGTTTAACTATGTTCCTTAATCATGTGACCTATAAAAAGTACTCAAATTTTCACCCTTTCATCACAAAATTCGTCTAACTCAAGGGGCCAGGACAATAAAAAAATACCCATACATAAAAGTGACATTAAGGTGTTATAGTGATAAATATAAATATAAGAAAACATCCTAAAATTTTATTAGATTATAGAGTGTGTGGTTTCTTAGAAATGAAATCCCTATATAGATATAAAAAAGTGGATGTAGGATCTGGAATAGATGTACCTAATGCTAATAGTGTTGAAAAAGTTTCATTGTGTATTAACTCAATCTTAAAATGGTTCATAAGAAAACATTAAACTTGGTTATACACTTCTAGGGTATATTCCTTGGTTAATCCAAATTATATTTACATACCAATATAAATGATTTGAAGTTATTTATATTTGATTATTTTAAAAAAAATAGTAATGTTTGAGAACCTAATAGTAAAATGACCATGTATAATATTGATTGAAACTTAGAGGTTCCTAACTGAGGTAATATATGTCATTCCTTAAAAATTTTGTAGTTTTTCTTTTTTGTATTCTTATTGAATCATGTATTCTCATCCTAAAATTTTATTTGTTTTAGAAAATGGCTGTGAATATAAGGAATCATGTCAAAAACATAAAAAGTGGTCAATGTGATGATTGACCATAAAAATTCCTAATATGATGAGAATAAGAGTTGAGAACTTCATGTTGGTACTTTCATATCTTACTAAAGTTATGTATAATAACATAAATCATGTGGAATTCCCTCCTTATCCTAATAGATAACAAGTTACTCTTGATTTTATTATGTGAAAAAGTAATATAACTGTTAATGTATATTTTGATTTCTTAATCATGTAAAAATGGATTAATTACTTTAAGAATATATTCTTTATCCTCAAGTTATACAAACATGAGAAAGTCACATTGGAGATTCATCTCCTAGAGGGAGAAGTTGATAACTAGTGGACACTGATTGATAATACTAAGCCCGAGGAAGAAATCAAATATATGGAGTGAAAATAATTCCAGAAAATGTTTTTCAATAAATATTTTTCTCACTATCCTCCTTAAAATAGAGAGGGAACTCCTTGTAATCATGAAAAAGAATAATTAATCTATAAAGTATTATGATAAAAACTTTGTAAGGCTTGCGCAATATTTATCTTGCTTCTCCATTGGCCCCAAATTAAGGTTGATAACTTCTTAAGTGGGTTTAATCTAAGTCTTAGAAAATATTTTGTGAATAGAAATTTCAATATTTATAAGGAAATTAACTAATATTCTCTAAAAGTAAAGATATAGATCATTTATTATCAGTGGTCTCTAGGGGCTATAGATAAAAAGGAGATAATGGAGTTTAATTATGGAGGATCAATATAAAATCCTTTGATAACAAGAGAATCCAACATCCTGTGTGTTACAATTATGGGAAGAAAAATTTGGTAAACTACCTCAAGGGAATAAGGAGGTGTTTCAAGTGTATAAAGTAATGTAATAAATATAATTAATTTTGAAGAAATATGAAGAATCCCACTAATTTGGTGGAATAAAATAAGGTTATAATGAATCCTTATCCCATGTTATAATGTTTCAATTATAAAGAAAATAGACAATATGAAAACCAATTCATAGAGCCAAGGGTTGTCATATATAATAAATGAAAAAACCATCTAAGGTAAAGAGAGTGGGTATGGGATTATATTATCACTATTGATGAGGTCGATCATGATAATGAAGTAGTGATAAGTACGTTGGTTATTCATTCAAGAATAACAAATATACTATTTGAATTTGGTTATATTAATTCTTTAATATCATTAAATCTTAGTATAACTATTCAAAAACCACCTCATAACATGGAGGTTGAGTTATCAAGGAAAATATAAAATAGTGAAATTATTTTATATCATGAATGTAACTCCTCCCTTGTTAATATTTGTGGTCTAAATCTCCCAAAAAACCTTTCCATTCTAACTTTAATATAATTTAGTGCAATATTGGGAATGGATTGGATGCCCTTATATAAATCCAATATAAAATATTGGTGTAATACCCCAATATTTTTATTTTTATTTTCTTTTAAAATAACACAATATTTAATATTATACACAATATGTAACTCCCTACCCCCAGAAGCCCAGATCTAGTGCATTATTTTAATACATTGGCATGATTACAAGGAATCCAGTCCTAAAGGACCAATCAGTTTAGTAGTACTAGAAAATATATTACATACATGAATGTTACATTACACATTCAAACATAAAACACAACATAAATAATCCTTTGATAAATCCATTATTCCCTAAGCTTAACCCTACATATCAATCATAATACTCTTCTTGGAATCCTAGGAAAATAAAACATAAGAAAGGGGTGAGCTCAGATGCTCAGTAAGGGTAAATAATTTAGCGGAAGCTATAAACATTTAAGGAAAGATGTGTAATAAAAACAACATACTTTTAAACATAAACTTTAAGATAATATAGTGAAAATAAATCAAACATTACCATATAAACATGCACATGTATATTCTACTAGTCGAATAATCACATGTAATAATTAATTTCATAATGAGGGAATGTCTAATTCTGGACATCATTACCACATATTCAAGGCCTCGTGGAAATACTACAAATAAAATTTTTGTCAAGGAATTTTTCCAAGACACTAATTTGTCTCATGAGACCTACCGATGCATTGATGAGCTATAACGGGCTCCACCCATCACTTACCATTTCCACTACATCCCTTATATGAAAATGTTAAAACATAACATAAACATTTGTATTAAAACTAGCATACGAAATGCCAATACTTCAACCATAAACTATCAAGGGTATAAAAATAGCACATACATGGAAAAATATATCATAACTCATTAAATACAATATGGAAGATTTTATTATAATAAATCAAACTTAATCAAGAATAATATTCAGTAAAGGATGATTACAGAGTTTAAAATGATCAGTAAAACTTTTGAGAGAAATATCCCTTTTGTGAAATCATTTAAAAGTCGAAAATTTATAAATGAAGTCATTTAAAAGAGATTTTTGAATCAAAGTGTCTCATACCACTTTAAAAAATTTTAAAGGAATTAGAATTTTAAAATAATCATGTCCATGAAAATAAATCCTTAAAACCATTTTAAAAACATGGACATTAATGAGAAAGATTTAGAAGAATAAATATTTAAAACATTTAAAATGATGTTTTAATTAAAGATTACCTTAAAATAATAATTTTGAAATGTCTTTTAGGAAACATGTACATGGATAATAAATATTTCCTAGAAAATAATTACACATAAATAATCTCAGATAATAAAGAGATTGAAGAAATTAACCCTTACCTTGCACTTTCATTTGGTCGAGAGTACATTTAACCTCCTATATAATGACCATAGTATGTTATTAAATTATACCAGAACCATATTAATATTTATTATATCATACATGATTCATTTATGACTTTATACTACACATTTAATAATGATTTCCATGTTAAATTAACATTTTAGGTAATAATCGCTTTCTTTATCATACGTGTTTTAACTTGTTATTCTTGATCGTATCATTTAGATAATAATTTAAATACTTCCAGAATATAAAAAATTATTTATATATCATATATATTTATAATATAAATATGTATAATATATAGATATATGAAATGTAAAACACCGTTTATGGAGACGGTAGGTCGTACGTATGCATAAATGATGTTTCTGTTGCCATATCTTATAGAACGGAAGTAAGTGAATAAGATATATATAATTACATACATACATACATATATACATATATATCCAGTAGCATTATTATGTCATATATTACATAATTATTAATAATATGTATTTTTATAATCATCGTAGAATGGTGAACCTGAAAATGAGTCTCATCACGTCGTGGAGACGGTAAGTCGTACGTACACACGAGCGATGATATCATTTAATTAATGATAAAAGGTGTGGAATTGGATGGTATATTAATTGTACATAGAAATTATAATTTTATTTTCATTATTTATATACATATTACTCATCATTATATCCATCCAAATAACATAGTATTGAATAACAAATTACACCACGGCGTGGAGACGGTAAGTCATAAGTACGCACGCATGGTGACATTATCATTCATAGGATGGATAGAATAATGAGTATAGTTGTAACATATTTATAATAATATCACAGTATGTATAAGGTACTAGATTTATTATCTTGGTATGTAAATAACAAAGAAATAGAAAGTGTAAAAAGAAAAGAACTTTGAAAGAGGTGAGAAAATAATTACCTCTTCTTTGGGTACTTCATTTTGATTTGAACAAAAGGGCTTCTTAGGTTGGATTTCATCTCAATGGAATAACTCTAGGTTTAATTGAGGGAAGTGGGGAGGAGATTTGGGCAGGGTTTGGCTGAGCCAAATGGCTTTGGAGGTGTGATTTTGAGAGAAGGGGAAGTACCCTTTTATAAGAGAGGTGAGGGTCACTTTAGGAAAAGTTTGAAATATTATTTTATTATAAAATTATTTTCGGTTCCTAATGGATCCAAATTGATTTATTTCTAAGATAAGGTGGTTATGGGTCAAAATCATCTCAAACAATAGGTTTGAGATAAGTTTTGGTCACCATATTAACCATATCTTTTAGATTTAACTCTTAGTTAAATAGTTTTACTTTTACCATGTCTTCTTGTATTATTATAATAAATGTTTAATAAACTTTCTATAAAAAGCCAAGAGAACCCCCAAGTGGTTCATTATAGACATATATAATCTTATATAAGTCCCTTTCCTAAACCTTAGATTTTTAGAAATATTATATCAATTAATAATATAGTATTTGTTTTAATCTTTCATTGATAAAGTAATTACTGAATCATCATTGGGTCATAAATAAATTTATTTATTTAATATATAAAATTTATAAATAAAATACCATTAATTAGGAAATATTTTTATATTTGTAATTAATATTTATAATCTAATTTAACTTACGTATAACCCTGTATTAAAAATGTTTTAGTTATTAAACTTTGAATTTAACACTTTTAACTCTTCTTTAAATAAAATAATAATAAATATCTTAATCTAATCCAAGTGGACCAAAAGGATAATATTTTATTCATAAGATTGTTTTTTGTCTAAATACACTTATCAAATTGAATTATTACATGTTTTAGGGTAATTATAATATCATTTTTACCTTTAATTTCCCTATTTACTTTTAACCATGGAAAATAAAAGTCAAAAATTACTATTCACACAAAATTATTTTCATCTTATTGAACCACATTTTACATACTGATTTCAACTGTGTCTCTTGGATTTTTGAAATTTAATTCACAGAATCGGTAAAATTACGTTTTATGCAAATTCGCAAATGTGCCTAGAAGGTGGGTAAAAGACGTTAAAAAGTTCAATAAAATTTTATACATCTAATTTTATTATAAAATGACTCTAATGAATTAAATTGAACTTATATAGGTATTATATATTTATTTTTACTTAAAATAAATTTAAATAAAATAAATAAATATTTAAATAAAAAGTCGATTTTAAACAATAACACACTGTTTTTCACTATTCATCAAAAATTGAAAGTTTTCAGAAAAAATACCAAAAAATAACCCTAAGCTAATTTTGATATTAAAAATTAAAAAAGGAATTATATTTTACCAAATTCAAAACATAGAAGTTTCATTAATTAATTCAAAATAAATTCCCAGTTGTCAAAACTGAAAAGCGGATTTTTAAAAAGTAAAAACTATCAAAAGATTGACATGTGTTTATGTCAAATTTAAATGTGAAATTACTTATAATGACCTAAATTTTATTAAATTGTAAAAATATAATCTAATTATACTTCCAAACCATTAAAATTTATTATTTAACACAATAAATTATCTTGACTAAAAAAGTTGTTTTCAATTAAAATTTAGTATTTTTCACTATTCACCAAAATATGAAAGTTATCAGAAAAACACCAAAAAAATATCAAAACTAAATTTTTATGTCCCGATTATAAAGAAGAAGTTTATTTTGTCAAATTTATTATATAAAAGTTTCAAATATTGGATTTAAGAGTGGTTCTCCATTAAAAGGCGGTAAAATTTCATTTTCTGAAAAACACTTCCTTTATCTAAAAAATTAAATTTGTTCATATATTATGTCTAAGAAACACATAATATGGATGTTAAAATTATATGGAGTATATAAAACACAAAATGCAGTTAATACTATTCATAAACCTTTTTTTAACGGCAAGTTTGGTAAGTCGTGGTGCGCTCAAACTCGGTGTTACGTGTAGTGCAAGTTATTTAATTACTTTTAAGAGATAGCGTGCTATGAAATCTTAGGGTGTTACACAATATGCAACCTGGAGCTTAAAAAACCACGAAATAATATTATTTAAATTTAACTAGTTTGACCTAGTTGTTGGTTTTTCATGTATAAGTAGGAATAACGAAATTATGAAATATATGTGGAAATTAATTCCTTAAAAAATAATTCAATCAAGAAATTTAATATTCATCTAATTATTTTTGTTAGGAAAAGAATAAGAATAAATTCATTTTATGCTTCAAAAATACATTTTTTTCAAAAATGGTTTTTATTACATTTTATACAAGTATATTATTATTAATTTATTAAAATTTTATAAATTTTATTTTAAAAAATAGATAAAAAATTTAAATTATATTAGGGTATGGGTAATTTTTTGATATTTTTCAAAAATAGTATATCTTTTGGTGAATGGTGAAAAATACTAATTTTATAAAAAAAAGTATCACTTTTATAACATTGTAATACTATAAGAACAAATTAAATGTTTTTTAAACCATTTATATAGAAAAATATATATATTTACTAATTAATATATTCAACATGAAAATATAATGTTGAACTTATAAACATATGCTTGACATTTTGGAAATCTAAGTAATATTTTTTCAAATAAAAACTATTTTTACTTTTTTTCTCTTAATAATGTATTTACAGGTTACCTTTTGTTTTTGATTCATTTAAAAGACAAAAAATTACTTTTTTTATTTAAAATGTTTCAATTAATCACATTTTAATTTAAAATATACTTTATTTTTCTATAAAATCATTTTTATTTTAAAAACAACCATTTTTTTAAAAACATTTTTTATTGCGTTTTGATAAAATATATTAGAAGTAATTTCTTACACTTCTAGTATTTGAATCATCTAAAATAGATTCCATATTTTTAATTATAATTATGAATATTAGGTAATAATTTCAAATTAAGTTTTTATCATAGTCAATAGTAACCATGGTAAATATTTTTCACCTCGATTAAAAGTCAAAGTAGTTAAAAGGGTTAAAAATAATAGTATAAGGCTTAAAAACATAAAAAACTTTCTTAAACTTTATTATTTGGTTGCATTTAAACCTTAAACTTATCATCTTAAAATCTATGAAAAAAAAATTCAACTTTCATGAGAAAAATACTATATTATATTATTTAAATATTTTAAGTAATTCTATGTGTTCCCCTCCCCTCACTTATAAAAGGGTACCACTAATCATCCCTTATTAACAAACTTGATCCCTCTAACTCGGACAAGCCCAACCCAAAAACCTTACTATAATATTTCCATTCCATATTGATCTCCTGGTATTACACTAAGAATATTGTAAGAATTCATAAGGTGTAATCCAAAAGATGTCTCTCAATGAAGAGATAATAATCTTATCTAACACTTTCAAAGTTAATTTCTTCTTAAACATCCTTTAAATCAATTATATACATCCTACCATCATGAATCTAGTCTCACCAAAATATTTATGTGTTATTATGATTATGGAATTGTAATGAACTGACCCACAGGGCCCACTTGGCCTGTGGAAGACCGAACCATATTATCCCCAAGCTCGCCTCCAATAGGTCAAGTGCTAGAGAAAAGAACTGAGAAGGAATAAATATAATGGGAATAATTTTCCTAATGAACCTCTCCTCATGCACCCAACCATATCCATAAAATCGTGCATAGGAATAAAAAACAAATGTTTTAACATCTATAGAAAAACCATTATTTCAATAAACTCTAGGGAATTCATTAGAGTACAATAGAATACAACCAAATTGTAAAGGGTAAAATACATTCCCGCCCAAAAAAGATGTCCCAACCTCACAACAATTTTAAATAATCAAATCTAAGATATCCCATATCCAAATCTCTAATCTCGACCACCATATATGGTTAATTCACCAAGGTATCACTATAATCCACTATAATCACCTCCAAACTATATTTCATCTTCATAGACATGACACATGTGAGAAAAAACAACATAGGGGTGAGTATATTAATACCTATAATGATTCCTCGAAACTAAAAGGGGGCGATAGAGATATACAACGATATTCAGGTCATCCCAAAGAAAGAGGGGAATTAAACCCAATAGACACACACACACACACATACACACACACATATGTATTATCATAAATAAACCCAGATGAGAGACAAAGGGTATCTCCATCTCATAGCTCGGCCAAATTTTATGAGTAATCATACAACTCCAAAAGTCCAACACAAGTTCCCAACATCAAAAAAAACCTCACCAAAGTATGTGTAGAAGGGATCGCTCCTCACAATTTCACTCCATGTATGAGAAATCCACATCTCTCGTGGAGGAACCACACACCTATAAATCTCAAAGATGGGGGAGTACTACTCTGTATCTAGATAACATGTTCCCTATTGTATTAAGGGGAGTATTGACCCTACCTATATAAAGAATATGGGGAACCCACAACCTTGTGTAATAGTGGAGTAATTATAACAACCCTGATCTTTATTACACACTTAACATAATTTATTACATAAAACCTTCACTTGATAAAACATATAATATTGAGAGGTCTAGTTTATTTGGTGATTAGGAACATTAAATAACAACTAAAAACATAAAATTTAACATCTTATTGAAAAATTCCTTTACATGACCACTACATTCCCTCGTACTTAGCACTGCATGGGATAACCTGAAGACATGCATAAGAAAAAGGGGAGCTATAAATCCTAGTAAGGGAGTAAAAAATCATAAAATGAACATTATTAGTCAATAGTCATATCAATATAGTGCAAGATAAACATAAACATAAATCCATGATAAGGCATGATAATCATAACATAGTGATGTGGCAACAACATTTAACCTGATATTAGCATGATCGAAGGCTCATTGCACATGAAGCATGAATAAACCCTCATTGCACATGAATCACGAGTAAAACCTTATTTCACTTTAATTATAATTATTAAACACTCATTTCACATGTCGTATCATGATACTATACTTTACCCAATGCATTGGAGCGCTATCAGGGCGCACCCTTCTTAAAATATTTCATTTCATGCATAAGTGTGCCACATGGATCATACAACATGGAATCATTAAAGATCATAATTTATTCCATGATAAATGAATTTATAATTCATACATGAAACTATATAATCAATAAGTAAATGAGAATAAATGTGAATACCCTTGATAGATAAATGGGCATGGTATTCATGACACAATGACTTTAGCTTGGAAAATCACGGTGCAATTTCAGCAGCATAACGGCGAGACATAATAATTCATAAAAATAGTTGATGAGAGAGAAAAGGATGTCTCATGATATTTACATGAAATTTAAATTAAGGGGGTAATTTAGATACATGTCCCAACATAATTAATGTAATTTAGATTCATAACACAAAACAATTTCTTGAATGTAAATGAGTAGAGAGAAACTCCTTACAGAATTTCAGCATGGTGACGGGTGTAGATGGAAGGCACTAATGAGAGATAAAGATTATATCATCATAAAAACATAAATATTACAGTATAGGGTAGGTTAGAAATCATACCCCAATATTTATAATTGAAAATAAAAGGGCATAACAATATTAAGAAACTTGGATAAAAAGAGAAAGGAAGGAATCCTTTACTTGGAAGTGTGATCCCAAAGGCATGGGAGGGAATTGAGAGAGACTTATTGGGAGATTGGGGTGACTTAGGAGGATTATGGAGAAATGATGGAAGAGGTTGGATGAACTAAAAATTCTTTGAGTGAAGAGGAAGTGGGAGATTGGGTGGGTTTATATAGGAAAGGAGAGGGAATTCTTTATTATTTAGGTTTGGGACACCACACATTAAACTAATCAAAACCACAAACCATCCCATGGTTTTTTCCCATGGTTTTTTTCCAAAGGGAATTAGAAAACAATATTTTATAAGTTAAATGTCCTAACTTCTTAAAATAATTGGGTTGATTATGTGTAGGTGAGTCACACTCTCAAGGAAATCATTTTAAAAAACTAAAATGTTTTATAAGTCTTGAAGGGTCCGCTAAAGATTTGTAAAATAAATCAAAAAAACCTAAAATAACATTATTTTAATGTTAAAACATATATTGGCCAAGAATAATATTTATAGTATTTTATTACATCAGTATTGGATCATTATGATGTCATAAAACACATTATATATTTAAACGGTATTTAATTTTTACCCAAAAATTAGACTGTCTCAGAAAATTATGAAAAATTCACCGTTGGATAATTTAGACATCCTGATTCCAAAAATAATATTCATTTTATCCTAATAATTTTATAAATATGTGAATTTTAACTTTTAAAATAAAAACTGACATTTATCGAAAATTCATGGGTTTTGACAAAATTAGCTTTCAAACCTTAATAAAAATTACAATCGTATTAATAAAAATTATGCAACCATTTATACTTAATAAAAATTAATTTAATAATAATAATATTTTATTAAAATATCATTTAATTCAAAAATCCATTAATTTATCAAAATATATTCCTTAGTTGAACATTAACTAAAAAACTATTTGTGCTTTAAAAACTAATTACAAAGTAAAAATAATAAAATGAAAGTATATTCTTTATTATATACAAAAAAATAATGTACATAATCATGATTCTAGGGTCTTTTCACATAACCCCTTAAAACACCCGCATAAGATCTTAGGGTAAGGAGTGCGATGGTGACAAACTCTTGGGGTGGCTCGGATAGCATCGCTCGAGTGGTAATCTCTATCAACATCCACTTCTCTCATAGGCGGTTCCTCTCAAGCTTAACGTATTCAAGATTGGCTTGGGCTTGGTCAAGATCAAAGCCCAATGATACCACCTCCTTTCTGAGCTCCGAAAATTGGGCTTTGTACGGGGCAAGTCTGCTGGATGAGGTCATCTCTTCCTTTATCTGAGTAAATTGGATTTGTTAAAGCCTTGTATTTATACTAATCATGTGATCATTGTTCAATGGATATATTAGAAATAGTAACAATTCTTAACAGTATTTTAAAATCCAAAATATAAAACCAAAAAAGTGCATAACCATAAGGAGACATTTAAATAGACCAAGAGGAATTTTTATTAATAAATTTTTTAGTAGTTACAATCTTCCCCCCATAAGAAATTTCACCTTCAAATTTTCTTTTTCCTGCACTAAAACAGATGTGGGTAACTCTTCTTCATCACTTATTTTGATTACCATGTCTCTTCTTCAAACTTGTGGTTTTTCCACAACACCTTGACAAGGGGCGTTGTCTTATTTTGTAGAACTTTTTCTCTACGATCTAATGTTTTCACTGGTTTCCCTCATAAGAAATATCATCCTCTTGTTGTACTACCTCTAAAGAGAGTACATGTTAAGGGTTTGGTATGTACTTCCTTAAGAGATATACATGAAATACATTGTGTACTTTTTCCATGGTAGGTGTAAGTTCTAGTCGATAGGCCACAGCCCCGACACGATCAAGAATCTTGAAGGGGCCGATGTACCTAGGACTTAATATCCCCTTCTTTCCAAACCTCATGACCTTCTTCCATGGAGATATGCATAGAAACACCATGTCTCCAAATTTAAACTCAAGGTCTCGTCGATGGTTATCTATATAACTCTTCTTTAAACTTTGGGCTGCCTTGATATGCTGCTGAATGGATTTTACCTTCTCCACCATTTCTTCGACCACTTTAAGTCCTAGAAGCTTACACTCGCTGACTTCATCCCAATGTGACGGTGTTCTACACCTTTTCCCATAAAGGTCTTCATATGGTTCCATTCGGATGCTCGAGTGGAAACTATTATTGTAAGAGAATTCAACCAGTGAAAGGCATTGGTCCCACCCTCTTTTGAAGTCCATAGAACATGATCTTAACATATCTTCCAGTTTCTGAATAGTTTGCTTAGATTTTCCATTAGTTTGAGGATGATAGTCCGTACTAAAGTTCAGTTCAGTATTCAAAGCATGTTGAAGTCTCTTCCAAAACATAGAGGTGAATCTTGGATCTCAATCAGATACTATAGATAGTGGTACTCCATTTATCCTTACCACATCCCTGATATATATATGTGCTAGTTTATCCAATGATAAATCCTCCTGAATAGAAATGAAGTTTTTAGACTTTGTAAGACGATCCACAACAACCCAGATAGCATTGTTTCCATTGGATGTCTTCAAAATACTGGTGACAAATTCCATGGTGATGTTCTCCCATTTCTATGATGGTATGGGTAATGGTTTCATCATCCCCTTATACTTTTTCCTCTCAGCCATCACTTGCTGACACACTAGGAACTTTGATGTATACTCAGGGATCTCCTTCTTCATGTTATCCCACCAATAATGCTCTTGGAGATCTTGGTACATCATTGTGTTTCCTATGATAATAGAAAAATTAGAACTATGTGCATCATCCAAAAGTTCCTTCTTCATCTCTGGACTTGATGGAACACATAGTCTTTTCCCAAATCTCACAATTTATTCTTCATTAACATTGAACTCCAAGGATTTACCTTTTTGATAGCTTCCACTTTCTTCTAAATTCCCACATCATCCTTTTGAGCATCCTTTAACTTTTTCAAAAGAGATGGTTGAGCAATCATTCGTGAAAGGATTGATGATGTTCCTCCCTTAATGATTCCCATGTATGTCCTCTACAAATCCAAGAAGATTGGATCCTTTTCAATTCTCATCATTGATAGAATAGTTGGGTCCTTTCTACTTAGATCATCTTCCACCTTGTTCACTTTCCCAGGGTGGTAATGGATTGAGAAACCATAGTCTTTGATCAGATCTAACCATCTTCGTTAGCGCATGTTCAACTCTTTCTGTGTGAATACATACTTGAGGCTTCTTTGGTTCGTATATATTTCACACTTCTCCCCAAAGAGATAATGCTGCCAAATTTTTAAATCAGAGATCACTGAAATCAACTCCATATCATGTTTTGGATAGTTCTTCTCATGAACTTTTAATTGCCTTGAAGTGTAGGCAATGAATTTTTCATTGTGCATCAACACACAGCCCAGGCCCTTCTTCGAAGCATCACTAAATACCATAAAAATTTCACCACATGTGGGTAATGTGAGCACAGGTGCAGTGATAAGCCACCTTTTCAACTCCTTGAAGCTTTCTTAACATTCATCACTCCAATAAAACTTAACTCCCTTCTAAGTTATCTTGGTAAGAGGGTTGTACAATCGTGAGAAATTTATCACAAATCGGCGATAATATCCAGTTAACTCCAAGAAGCTATGAATATTCGTTACCGATGTTGGAATCAGTCATCCCTTAATTACAGTTGTCTTGGAGGGATCCATAGATATCTCATTGGTTGTGATGATATGACCCAATAATGAGACCTCCTTCAACTAGAACTCACAATTACTATACTTTTCATAGATCTTCTCCTTCCTCAAGGTCTCTAGTATAGTTCTTAGATGCTTCTCATGATCCTCCTTGGTTTTGGAGTATATTAGAATATCATCTATAAGGACTAATACAAATTTTTCAAGGTAATCTCTAAAGACTCTATTCATCAAGTCCGTGAAAATTACTGGAGAATTAGTGAGTCTGAAAGGCATTACTATGAATTCATAGTACCCATATCTTGTACAAAAAGCAGTCTTGGTGTTATCTTCCTTCTTCACCCTTACATGATAATATCCCGACTGAAAATATACCTTGGAGAAGTATTGTGCTCCATGAAGCTGATCGAACAAGTCATCAATTCATGGAAGAGGATAATTTTTCTTTATCATGATTTTTTTGAACTCACAATAATCAATGAAAAGGCGCATTGACCCATCCTTATTCTTGACGAAGAGGACTAGTGTGCCCCATGGTGAAGCACTTGGGAATATAAACCCTTTATCAGGATTCTCTTGTAGTTGTTTCTTCAGCTCCTCAAGCTCCACAACAGCCATTATATATAGCTTCTTGGATATTGGAAATTCCCTGGGTATAAGGTCAATTGAGAATTCAGCATCTCTTCTAGGAGGGAGACCAGGCAATTCCTCAGGAAACACTTCAGCGAATTCCCTCACAATAGGAATGTCTTGAAGGATGGTTGCATCCTTTGACTCAATAATCTGATCCAGATACGCATGCTCATAGGGTAGTAAGATCTATTCTTGAGATGATGGAACTAAATAAGATTCATCCTCCTCCTTGCACTTGTACAGAATCGGGGGTTGATTCTCCACATGGAGAGTGATTTCCCTCTCATGGAAATTTATGTTGGATCTATATAAGGAAAGCCAATACATACTGAGAATTACATCAAATTCCACCAGGGGGAGTATGACTAGGTTCACTGGAAAGTTCAATCCACAAATTATGATAGGGGAGGAGTTATATTCTTATGATGAAATTATTTCCCCATTTTCCATACTCACCGACATCTTTACTTCCATTATTTGTGGTGGTGTTTGGATTGTTCTACTAAACTTTCTGGATATAAAATAATGCGTAGAACCAGAATAAAAAAAGTATGTTCTCTATTATTGAATGAATAAATAGCGTACCTGTCACCACTTCATTTCCGGGTTTCACTTTGGCGGTAGTGACGGAAAAAGCTCTCTCTTGCTACCTTGGAGGTTGTTGGTTGCCTCCGAAAACCGTTGGCTTAGGGAACTAATTTTCAAGATGCCTTGGTTCTCTGCACTTGAAGAAATAAAAAATTCATTGAGAGTTGAAGGAAGCATTCCTCTCCTATGTCGCAACCATGGGTTTTTCTTGTCTCCAGTTAATAGTTAGGTTTCCTTATCTTCTACACCTAAAGAATTTCCTCTCCCCCTTAAAGCAATTTATGGGGTGCTTCTTTTCACACCTTTGGAAATTGGGGTGATGGATCTTCTTAGAACCATTGTATTTATCCATTAGACTGCCAGAATTTATGTCCACCTTATTCTTCTTATCCCCATGATACCCCTGAGATTCGCTGATCTCCATTTCAACCTTGAGGGAACATTGTAAAATTTCCTCATAGCTGTCGAAGTCATGGATCGCTAGGTCTTTCCGTAGGCTAGGTATCATCCCACCAAAGAAGCGTCCAACCTTGCATTAGGGGGTAAAAAACATCCAAAGGCGTATCTTGCAAGACTTGTGAAGTTTTCCTTATATGCTCTGATGGATTTGTCATCTTTTTTCTTGAGTAAAAGGAAGTCCCTTTCCATCTTAATCTGGAGGGTACATGGAAAATATTTATCAAAAAACATCTTCCGGAAATCCTTCCATTCAAATGCCTCGATCTCCTCCTCAGGATTCGTATTTCTTATCAATGTTCACCATTGATCAGCTTCACCCTCCATATGATAAGCAATTAGGATAACCTTCTCCTATTCAGAACATTGAAGGATGGAGAAGATCTTTTCAATGGAGTTGACCCATTGTTCAGTGATTGGGGGATCGGATGATCCATTAAAAGTAGGAGGCCTTTGTCTCATGAAGCTCTCAATAGCAACTTGTTCTTTCTTAGGGGGGTGGAATGTTTCTCTTGACCCATGTTTCTATTTATATATTGAGTTAACTGAGAGAGTATAGTGACAAAGTTCATGATTCCCACTCCTATCAGATTGGGGATCTCATTAGAACAGTCATCGCATTGATCTTCTCATCGGTTGTTAGCCTGAGTCCTCCTATTACCGGCCATAGGATAGAATAAAAGAAAATTTAGGGGTAACATATAAAGGGTAATTCAAAGAAAAAAAATTATGACTTATAAATTACTTTTATTTCCTTAACTTATGAATCTATAAGCTTCAATCTATGTTATCCATGATCTACTTTATAACATGTATTCTTAGAGGCATTTTTTTTAAATTCCCTTAATAATGGTTCATATTAATCTTTTTAATTTTCCCAAGCATATCCCTCGGGAGTGTCATCACCAAGACTGAAGCAAGGCCCGTTGTCATGTACCAGGATACCCCATGTCAAGTACGAAACTCCTTGTCGGAGTTTTCACTCCTAGGTACATTTGTTCCAAAGCCGCCTATACCTGCTCGTATCCATACAGGGATGTTTTTGCTTGATAAACCACTTACTAAATACTCACCAAAAATTAGGGATGTTTTTTTATTAGACTTAGTCTAGTCTTTAAGGATTCACTAGGGTTTTCTAATCCTAATCCCAAAAATAACTAAACCTATCCTCTAATACCAACTATAACAACACTACTCTTTATTACACACTTAACATAATTTATTACATAAAACATTCACTTGATAAAACATAGAAGATCGAGAGGTATAGTGTCTTTGAAGATTAGGAACATTACATAACAACTTAAAACATAAAATTCAACATCTAATTGAAAACTTCCTTTACAAGACCACTACATTCCCTCGTACTTAGCATTGCATGGGATAACCTGAGGACATGCATAAGAAAAGGGTGAGATATAAAGACCAGTAAGGGAGTAAAAAAAAGAAAAAAATGGATATTAAAATACATATTAGTCAATAGTCATATCAATGTAGCATAGGAGAAACATAAATATAAATTCATGATAAGGCATTATAATCATAACATGGAGATGTGGTGACAACATTTAACATGATATTACCATAAGACAAGGCTCATTGCACATGGAGAATGAGTAAACCCTCATTGAACATGAAGCACGAGAAAACATTCATTGCACATAAATTATCATGAGTCAACACTCATTTTACATTTCACATCATGATACTATACTTTACCCAATGCATTGGAGCGCTATCAGGGCACACCCTTTTTAAAACATTTCATTTCATGCATAAGTGTGCCACATGGATCATAAAAAATAGAATCATTAAAGATCATCATTTATTAAATGATAAAGGAATGTGGAATTCATATATGAAACTATATAATCAATAAGAAAAAGTGAATAAATTTGAATACCCTTGATAGAGAAATGGGCATGGTATTCATGACACAATGACTTTGGCTTGGAAAATTGCGGTGTAATTTCAGCGGCATAACGGTGTGACATAAGAATTCATAAAAATGGTTGATGAGAGAGAAATGGATGTCTCGTAATATTTACATGAAATGGAATTTAAGGGGGTTATATAGATACATGTCCCAACATAATTAATGTAATTTGGATTCATAATACAAAAGAATTGCTTGAATGTAAATGAGGACAGAAATTCTGTACGGAATTTCAACAAGGTAACGGGTGTACATAGAAGGCATATATGAGAAATAAAGGGGTATATAATCATTAAAACATGAATAGGACAGTATAGGGTAGGTGATAAATCATACCCTAACATTTATAGTTGAAAATAAAAGGGCATAACAATTTTAAGAAACTTGGATAAAAAGAGAAAGCAAGGAATCCCTTACTTGGAAGTGTGATCCCAAAGGCATGGGAGGGTCTTGAGAGAGATTTATTGGGAGCTTATGGCACCTTGGGAGGATTATAGAGAGAGTAATTCATATTTTTTATGAACTCAAAATTCTTTGAGTGAAGAGGAAGTGGGAGCTTGGGTGGGTTTATATAGGAAAGGAGAGGGAATTATTTATTATCTAGGTTTGGGACACCACACATTAAACTAATCAAAACCACAAACCAGACCATGGTTTTTGCCCATGGATTTTTCCAAAGGGGAATGGAAAATAATATTTTATAAGTACAATGGGATAAATTCTTAAAATAATAGGGTAGATTATGTGGAGGTGAGTCACACTCTCAAGGAAGTCAATTTAAAAAACTAAAATGTTTTATAAGTATTGAAGGGTCCACTAAAGTGTTTTAAAATAAATCAAACAAACCTAAAATAACATTATTTTAATGATAAAACATATATTGTCTGATCATAATGTTTATAGTATTTTATTACATCACTATTGGATCATTATGATGTCATAAAATACATTATATATTTAAACGGTATTTAATTTTTACCCAAAAATTCAACTCTTTCAGAAAATTATGAAAAATTCACCATTGGATAATTTAGATGTCCTGATTCCAAAAATAATATACATTTTATCCAAATAATCTTCTAAATATGTGAATTTTCACTTTTAAAATAAAAACCGACATTTATCGAAAATTCATGGGTTTTGACAAAACTAGCTTTCAAACCTTAATAAAAATTACAAATTTATTAATAAAAATTATGAGATCATTTATAATTAATAAAAAATAATTTAACAATAATAATATTTTATTAAAATATTATTTAATTAAAAAATCCATTAATTGTCAAAATAGATTCCAATGTTGAACATTAACTAAAAAACTATTTGTTCTTTAAGAACTATTTACAAAGTAACTGTAATAAAATGAAAGTATATTCTTTATTATATACAAAAAATGATATATATAATAATAATAATAGGGAATTTTTATATAACCCCTTAAAACACATGCATAAGATCCTAAGGTAAGGTGCACGATGGTGACAGACTCTTAGGGTGGCTCAGATAACATCGCTCGAGTGGTAATCTCTATCAACTTCTACTTCTCCTATAGGCGGTTTCTCTAAAGATTAACGTATTGAAGCTCAGCTTGGGTTTGGTCAAGAGCGAACCCCAATGATTCCACCTCCTTTCTGAGCTCTGAAAAATTGTCTTCGTATGGGGAAAGTCTACTAGATAAGGCCATCGCTTCCTTTGTCTGAGTAAATTGGATTTGTTAAATCCCTATGTTTATACTAATCATGTGATCAATGTTCAATAGTTATATTAGAAACGGTCACAATTATTAATGGTATTTTAAAATCCAAAACATAAAACCAAATAAGTACAAACTATAAGAAGAAATTTAAATAGACCAAGAGGAATTTTGATTAATGGATTTTTGGGTCATTACAGTATTGACCCTGACATCTCTGTGATAACATGGGGAACCTGCACCATAGTGTGACAGGGGAGTGTCGACCCCCGCATCTCTCTGACAATATGGGGAACCAATGCCATGTTGTTATAGGGGGTATTAACCTCGGAATCTCTCTGATGATCCTTCTTAATCACTGTCATTGTCAAGAATCACCTAAAGAATCATTACCCTTGTAACATCTCATATCATAACGAAAAAAACCACTATGAAGGTCTCCATCATGTTCTATGTAGAAAAATTATTAGGATAGGCTTCTTGTGGGCCAAAATCTGACTCTAAATAAAGGAGATATGAGAGGAATAAGTTTATCATAGGGATACACAGCGTGTATAGAGTCCATACAATATGTGGCTCTACTCCACTACCTATCATTTTTCTCATATGGACACATATTAATGGCCATGTCTATGTATATGATGTGTAAGGAGACCACATGATGTGTTTTAGCCACCTGAGGCCTACCCCTATGCTCTAGTTTAATCCCATGTTCATCGAGTCATGCCCGTGTACTGGGCAGTGCACATGTACTCCTAGAGTACATGGTGTGTCCTCCTGTATGTGTTCCTGGGTGTGTAATAGATGAAACATAGCTTGGATGCCTATGAAGGGTCACATGGAATGTGGGCCCAGCCACAAGGAATGTGATCATTAACTTCATCTTCAACCCTAGTCACCGTATATTCTGAAGAGTATGCCATGTATTCTTCCACACTAAAAAGTGTGTAGTCATATTTTCTATATAAAGTTTAGATATTCCAAGTGGATTCTGGATCCATCATCTTTACCTTAAATAATTCCCAAATACCACCCTAAATTGGAGGTAACTGCCTTCAACCATCATTTCTAGACCCCTGGTGGCATTAAATCAGAACATAGTGATCCATATAAAGCCCGCAACATTGAATTTGTGCCTCCTAATCAATCTTTTTACCCCTCCAGATCCCAAATCCATCAAGTATCACCTGTATCCTGCATCGTTCCTCAATCAATCCACAAATTTTCAATCTACATATCATTTGGGCTACTTCGATGAATCAGAGGGTTCGATTGCACTCAAACCTACCTCGATAATGTCAAATTGTTACCTCATAGGCTAAAAATGAAGAAAATGATGAAAAAATATGGGAAAAGAACAATAGCATAGGTGAAATTTTCATTGGCTTTGAATTCTTGGACAACAATTTTAGATCGGGGATATCCAGGGGAAAAGCATGGAATATCATGAATAGCTGATATAAATAATTTTAATGGGATCGTGTGGAGGTAGAAAAAACAAAATCAAAATTAGATATAGTATACATTATCGATATTATAATAAAAAAATACAATTGACATTCCCTACCATGAAAAATTATCGATTTTCGATGAAGAAAATTTTCGCTAGTGAAGAAGAAGACCCTATGTGTCCACTATCTCTCAATCCACCTCAATCTGATCTTCATTTGTCATCTAATTTCAATTAACCAATGTATAATTCATTAAAACTAATATCAGATATCACAAGAGTTATGCAGCTAACCCTTGTAAAATTTTCATAATAGGGTATTTATAGAGTATTTTAATTTGTTCATTTAATAAAATAAATAGATTTTTTTCTTTCTTTTAATTAAACATACTCGAAAATAGTTTTCTCAACCAGACATCTAGTGCCGACCAACCTTAGGTTGCGCCTAGGGTAAACCCCACATCCTAGAATCAATCATGATCTCAAATTTCTGATCTAAGGGTCCATTCAAGATTTATACTATTATTATTAAAAAACTATATGTGTGTGATATTAATATATTTAATATTTTTATAATATCAATTTTGGGATCATTGGGCCTCAGAATCTCATGTCGTCTCCGCACTTGACTCCAAAAAAATATTCCTTAATATATTTCATTGTGTTATAAGGAAAAAAAGGGTCACTACATTATTCCCCCTTCAAGGTTTTTTTCCCCAAAAATCATGATATAAACAAAAATGTGGTGATATTAAGCCCTCATATGGTTATGCCACTCCCAAGAGATATCATGCATCCTCACATATTTCCACATCACATGATCCAAGGGGATGGTCCTTCCTCATAGGATCCTCTCTTATCAATCCTTGATCTACACTAGGTACTCCTTGAAGGTGGATCCATCCTATATCTATCTATCCCCAGTCAATAATATGCATAGGATTATTCATGTATCGCATCATCTATGACACATGAAATACGTCATACACCTACTCTAACTATGGGGGTAAGGCTAAGTGGTAAGCAACCACACCAACCCTCCATAGGATCTCGAAGGGCCTGATGAACCTTAGGGATATTTTTCCTCCATAGAAAAACCTCTAAAATCCTCATCATGGGGAGACTCTCAAGAAAATATGGTCTCCATGATTAAACTCTATGGTCCTATGACATCAATATGTGTAATATTTCTATCAGATCTGGGTTATCCTCATATGTTCTCATATTACTAGAACTTTCTCTGTTGTCACCTACACCATCTCTCTCCCTACAAGATATGTATCGCCAATATCATTATAGCACAAGTAAGACCTTCATTGTCTCCTATACAAGGCCTCTAATGGTGTCATGTCAGTAATAAAGTGATAGTTATTATTATATGAAAACTATAGCAACGTAAAGTGATCCTCTCATCTCCAGTCAAATTCCAAAACACAAGATATTAGCATATACTTCAATACTTGGAAAATGCGCTCATTCTACCCATTGATTTAGGGTTGAAACATCATACTCATATGAAAATGGGTCTTGAATTTCTCCAATGAGCCTCTCCACAACTGTGATATAAACTGAACATCATGATCAAATACAATTTTTTAGGGTACCTAATGGATCCATATGATTTCCCACATGTAAAACTATCCCAGACTCTCCATCAAACTCATCTACCTGATGGAAAAGAAGTGTGATAACTTTGATAGTCGGCCAACTATCACCTAGATGGCATCATGACCTCTCACTATCGGTGGAATCCATATCACAAAGTCTATTAATATGTCATCTCATTTCCACTCTTGGATATCAAGAGGATGTATCAAACCTGTCAAAACCTGGTGTTTAGGATTCACCTACTAACATGTGAGACAGTGAAAAATAAACTCGATAACACTCTTCATCATGAAATCCCACAAAAAATACCACTAAAGTTCCCTTTACATCTTCTCTACACCGATATATACATCTAAATGAAAATTTTGAAAGTCCCTCACCACCTCCTCAAACATCATGAACAGAACCACTATCTATCTCTAGAAAAGGATGACATGCCTCGCTCATTTAAAAAATACATCTAGTGAATCTCTTGAAAATATATGGTTATGGAGACCCTCATAGATGATTTCTTCCAATTGAGCCTCCCTCACGTGATAGAGAAGTGGAGGATTCAACACCATCGATTTAAGAAAAACTAAACCCATATCCTCCACTAGGGTAAGCCGTAAAGAAGCCACTACTTAGATGCATCATCCACCAAACAAGAACTGGACTTTATGGTAAGGGAATATTCCTCTATGTTTCCCTTCCCATGAGTATAGATTGTCTTAATTTCATAGTCTTATATGAACTCCAACCAGTGAATCCATATGAGGTACAAATCTATTTGTGCAAAGATATACATGACACTCTAATGGTCTAAGTAAACAACAAAGTGCTCTCCCAAAAGATAGTTCCATCACATATTCAGAGTGAAGACTACTGATGCTAAATCCATTTCATGAGTAAAATAGTTTAACTTTTGGGATCACACATTACTCGGCCCATATGTGATAATTTCTTAAATTTTCATTAATATGCAGTCATTCCAAGATTAGGATCCATCGCAATATATTATGTACTTCACACCTTCCTCTGGTAGTCTCAAAATATGACCACTAGTCAACCTTAACCTCAACTCATCAAAGGATATCTGAAACTACTCAGTTATGGTAAACATTATCCCTTTCTATGTCTGGGTGGTCAAGGGTGGTGAAATCCTAGATAATTATGACCCGAACCTCTTGTAGTACCCCACCAATCCAAGAAAATTCCACACCTCTAGCATGCTCTTTGGTGGCTCCCAAGTAAGCACTGCGTCAATATTAACTGGGTCCATAGATAATCCATGCTAAAAAAATACATTTCCCAATAAGTAAACCTAATATATCTAGAACTGGCACATCAAGAGCTTACCATAAAGCTGGTGATCCTAGATTAAGTTTAGGACCATCCTCAAGTGACTTACATTCTCCTCCTATAACACAGAGTAAATGAGTATGTAATCAATCAAGACGACAAAAAATTAATACAATTATTACTGAAATATTCAGTTCATCAATTCCATAAAAATAGTGGGGTCATTTATCACACTGAAATTCATCACCAAGAACTCATAGTGTATGTAGAGACATCAGAATGAGAACTTCCTAATATCATCATTGATAACCCTCAACTGGTTGTAGTCGGACTCGACATTGATCTTTGAGAACCAAATGTCACCTATAAATTGATCAAGGAGTCCATCAATCCTCATAAAGGGGTACTTGAACTTTATCATTTCCTAGTTTAGGAAATGATAATCAACACAAGCCTACAAGCACCTGTCCACCTTTTTCATGAAAAAAAATCAGAGTTGCCCAGGGGGACACACTGAGTCTAAGAAAAACCTTATCTCAAATCCCTCTAACAACACCCATAGCTCCTGAAGATCAGAAGGGACCATCTGATATTCCATATAAAATATCAGTATAGTTCTAGGGTATAATTCAATGCATAATTTTTTCTCCTACCTTGGAGGTAGTCCTGGAATATCCTCAAAAAATACATACATAAAGTCCTCCACTATTAAAGAAATACATATGCATGAATAGTATATTTTTCCAACATCTAAACTCAAAAAATAATGAGTGGTGTGTTTCAACCTCCTCCTAAAAATACCCACTCTCTTAACCATGAGATCTCTCTCACCCACAAAGGAGAATCTTGTCCCATCTATCTGAAGGAATCTGACTCATCTACGATGATAATCAATCTGGGATCAAACCATGGACAACCAATGCATACCCAATATGACATCGTAATTTTTCAAAATGATGAGCAATATATACCACATGAAACACTCTCTACTAAGATATAACTCGCACTACTAGAGGATGAGTGATGTAAAAGAATCACACCCATATAGAACCTCTAGCAAAATCTATTAGGATAAAACATCAACTAGAAACTCCAGATCTAATGTCAGGAATAAGGAAATGAAGTAATGGCTAACACCAATGTATACTAGTACTAGGGAAAGTGTATAATAAACACATATTGTAGATTATATCATCTCATGTGCAGCCTTGTTATAGCCCTCTATGGTCGGAAACAGCCCATAGCCCTGACTGCCAACTCCCCGAGCCTAACACGGTCCACCTGGTAGTGGTGGGGGTAAAAGCTCATAATGTCATCCTCCTCCAACTGCTCCACCATTCAAAGCCAGACCATATTTTCTTCCATCAATTCCTCCCTAAGGGCTAACCTGACCATGTCTAGGGGATACTTGATCATGGCACTACCTCTATCGTGGAGGTCCATCCACTGTTTTTCTATCCTATTCAACATGATGGGATAGAAAATCACAATCCAAGTGACCACACCCATCTCAAGCATAACATTACACTATATGGGATGAAAATATCCTTTGTGAAATACCTGAGATGCATACCCATACATCTAAGACCATGAATTCCTCCTCTACTGAGATATTGTCATCTAGTACATGACAACTTATGCTAAAGAATCAGCCACATACTGCCCATTTTCATCTCCAACTGCTTGGTACCCCTCTATTAGGAAGTTATCATCCACTAGATCTCAATATATCACACTGTCATAAGTGGATAGGATTAAAGAAACCACACTATCATAAATGACTCTATAGAGACCATGATTAAGATTCCTAGCCCGGAATAAGAAATAGCATACCATATTAAGGGAGTATTGTGTAAGTTCATTGAACCTCTCATCATACTCATCCACTAACATATCACACTACTATAGGTAAAAAATCTCTTGGATCCAAAATGAGTGCAAGCATAGAGGGTATTACACCTCAAAAAACTTATAATGGAAGTCATACCATGAGAGTTTCATATCATCAGGCGTCTGCATAACCAAACTCCACTATCACTCATCTTCCCCATGGAAAAGACTAGACATCGTCATAACCATATGATTTTTCAGGTTCTGAACTAGCTTAAATACTTGAACCACCAACTCAATCCAATCATTCATTTCCTAGGGACCTGGCACACTATGGAACCTTAGCGGTCTTTGGTGTTGGAACTCATGGAGTGCGCTAAGATTGAATACATCCATGGACTGAACTGCTGGTAATAACTACTACTTAATAGGTGGGGGTGATGCTACCTATCCACCTGGAGGAAAAACATTGTGGGGTGACCCCTAAACTTATACCTCATCACTCATCATATCATCATCATGATCTTAAATTGTTGACCTAGATGGATATCCTCATATAAGTATCCTGAAATTAATCAAGACTTACCATATTAGGATGAGAATATATATATGTGGAGCTGACTCAAGATCAAGAATTCAAGGACTCAATCCTATATGATGCATGTAACATTGTTATTTGCAACTAATTTCTTGGTATACTGAGTCAAAAAGTAGGTAGTCATAGTCATATTGTATAGATACATTATCCGCCACACCAACACTGGGTTCCCTCACCTAAAATCCGTACTCAAGACACTCTGACACTGCTACCCTAAGTTACCAACCAATCCTCATAAGGGTACAACTCCAAACATCATCCTAAGGAAGAACCATATTTGATACCACTATGTAAGGACCTGACCCACTAGGGCCCTCCTAGCCAATAGAAGACCAATATTTCCTAACCCCAATACCACCTCCAATAATCCATAGGATGGAGACATGTTTTGAGAAGGACTAACTATAATGGTAGGCCTTTTCCTAATGAACCTGTATGCATGCACCCAACAATCTCCATGAAATAGTGACTATGAATATAAATCAAAGAATATAACATCATGGGATAAACCATGAATGAAATAAACTCTAGTTAATACATCATAGTACAATAGAATACAACCAAAGTGTAAAGGGGAAAAATACATGCCCACCCAGAAAAGATGTCCCAACTTGATAACAACTAGAAAAATGAAAGCTAAGAGATCTCTCCTCCTGATCTCCAAGATCGACCACTATACGTTGTTAATATACCTAGGTAACATTGTTCTCCACCATAATCACTAGTGAATTTTTTTTCATCTACATAAGACACGATACATGCAGAAAAAACCCATGTAGGGGGTGAGTATATTCACACCAAGTATGATGATCTGAAACTAAGAGGGAGTGATATAGAGATACAAAAGTAGTAAGATCAACCTAAAGTAAGAGGTAAATGAAACCCAATAGATATACATGCACACACACACGCACATATATATATACTCATAAATAAAACCATATGAGGTGGAAAGGGGATATTCATCTCACAATGCATCCAAATTTGATGGGTAATCCTGTAGCTCTAAAAGTCAAACACAAGTGCCCAGTATCAAACACAACCTCACCAGAGTATGTGGGGGGGACCACTCCTCACAACCATGCTCCAAAACTGATGGATCCACGTCTCTCATGGATGACCCACAACCTACTGGATCTCGAGGACGAGGGAGTACCGCTCCATAGGTGAAAATGTCTTGTAGTAATAAAGGGAGTATTGACACTACCTATATAAATAATATGGAGAACCAATACCCTGATTTCATAGGGGATTACTAGACCTAAAATATCTCTAATATAATGGGGATATCATTCCCTAGTGTGATAGGACATTACTGACCCCAGCATCTCTCTGATAATAGGGGGAACCCGCACCATGGTGCAACAGGAGAGTACTAACCTTGGCATCTCTATGATGATCCTACCTAGTCACTAATATCATCAAGAATCACCTAAATAGGTTTCATGATTGAAACATCTTACACTATTTTGAAAAATTCACTATGAATTCCACCATTGTGTTTTATATCGAAAAAAAAAGGATAGGCTACTCATGGGCCAAAATTTGAGACCAAACAAAGGAGATACTTGAGAAAGAAGTTTCTCATCGAGATACACGGTGTGTATAGGGTCCACACGGTATGTGGTCATGCTCCACTAACTATTCATGTTCTCCTCTAGACATAGTTCGATGGGTATGTCTATATACATGTAATGTAAGGATACCACACGGGGTGTCCCATCCACCATGGGCCTACCCATGTGCTCTTGGTCATGATCATGTACCTGGTCATGCCTGAGTATCAGCCTATGCTCGTGTACTCCTAGAGTATACAATGTGTCCTCCCACATGGTGTCCTAGTTTTTTACAATCTGGCACATAGTTTGGCCACCTGGGGAGGTTCATAGGGAATCTGGGCCTAGCCACCTGGCATGTGATCCTTAACTTTGGCTAAAACCCTAGCTACTGTAGAATCTGAGTGACACATCATGTGTTATTATACACTACATGGTGTGTAGTAATTATTTATATATAAATTTCATATCTTCTATTTGGTTTCTCTATCTATCATCTTCGGCTCAAATCATGCCCAAAGACCAGCTAAAATCAGAGGGAACCGCCTCTGGCTATCGTTTTCAGCCCTTTGGTGGCCCGAAATTGGGACCCAGTAATCTATACAATGCCCGTAATGCCACATTTTCACTTCCCCCCCAATCCTATCACCCCTATGAATCCAAGATTCATAGAGAATCACCTGAATCCCACATCATTCCATGATCTATTTGAAAACTGTCGATTCGTGTGTCATATACGCTACCGTTATGAATCTGGGGGGTTCGGTCACACCCTGTAAATGTATAACTGTGACCCCATAGTCCAATGGTGGAGAAAATAGTGAAATTATTGGGGTAAAAGCAATAAAAAAGTTGAAAATTTTATTGTATAAGCATTTTTGGATAATGATCAGGGATATCTGGGGTGAGAGGCATAGTATATCATGAATAACTAGTATAAACAATTTTAAAGGGCTCATGTGATGGGAGAACAAACACATATCAAAAAAAAATACAGTATCCATGGTCTATATTTTAATAAAAATGGAGAAATATACAATTTAAGATCCTTGCCCTGAAAAAGTATCAATCATTTGGGAAGAATGTGTTCTTCAGTGAAGGAGAAGACATGTTGCATCTACTAACTTGTGATCCACCTCGATTTGATCATCATTTGTCATCTGATTCTGATTCACCAATGAAGAACTCTCTAAATCTCCCCCCAGATATTAAAAGTTTTATTTATCTAACCCTTGTAAAATCTTCATAATAGGGTATTTATAGAGGATTTTAATTATTCCATTTAATAAAAATAATAAATAATTTATTTATTTATTTTAATTAAATGAACCCCACAACCTCTGTCTCAAAAAAATGTTCAGTTCCAAACAACATTAGGTTATTCCAAGAGAAACACCCATATCTTGGAATCAACCATAATCTTAGATTTCCATTCTGGGGATCTATTTAGGAGTTATTCCATTATTACTGAAAAATTCACATGTGTGATATTAATATATTTAATATTTTTAAAATATTAATTTCGGGCTCACCAAGCCTCAAAATCTCACATCATCTCAATGTCTAGATCATAAAATATTCTTAATATATTTAAAAGTATTATAATCCAAAAATAGGTTCACTATAGGTAGAACCATTTTCCACCTCCTTTCCATTCTCTAAAAAATGAAAACATCACTTGTGTGTACGTGTAGTCTACCACATCCACGTAGCAGTATAATTAATTTTTCAAAACCAATCTACTTAGATGGTTATTTAGGTTAAATTAATTATTATATATATTTTTTATAAAATAATAATAATTTTGGAAACATAATACATAATCTACCTTCTTAATTTTTTATTCATTAGAAAATTATAATGTCACTCATGCATAAATGCGGACCACTACATCCACAAAATGATGTGATTCATTTTTCTATAACCACTATACATGGAAGATTATACAATTGAATATAATGAATAGAAATTAAATTAATGAAATTATTAACATTCTGTACAATAGGGATTCATTTTATAAATCCTTTAAACAAAGAAAATATACGGAAGTGATATTGGATAAATTAATTGAACAACTTTAAGTATTCATTGTAAGAAAGAAATATTAAATGAATAGATTTAAAATTATTATAAAAGGATATTAAAATTTGGAAGATAGATTAATAGGATCTTCAAAAATTATTTATTAAATTTAAATTAATTATGCATGATTATTAAATATGTAATACTAAGCAAAATCCCAAGGTAAGGTTAATTTTGTCTCTTTTCCACATTCATGTGACATGTTTATATTATGAACCTAATTTCATTTATATAGATTATATACTTAAAAATTTACATATTATATCATTAATTATAATTTATTCATGTTATTTAAATTTTTAATTCAATTTTACTATTTTAATGGGTTTTGATTCAAAATTTATTAAATTTGTAAGGAATTTCTATTACAATATCATTTTATTTCGACATGGTTTATGGTTAGATTTCCATTTATATAATTATATGATACGAATCTATTGAATAGAATACATTTTATTCTCGTATGGTTATGTTTGGGTTTTTCATGTTTATTATCTATTTCATCTCTTTTTTAATCAAGAATCATTAAGTGAGTTACAAGTAATGGAAGTTCTTTTAAATAAATTCATATTTTAATGTTTCTACAAACTCTTTTTCTTCCATACCAAGGTTATATTAAATGTTTTCAATAATATTACTATTTAAATCCAATGATTATTTGATTTCATTTTCTAATATATTTTATTTCTTTTCCATTATTTAAAATTAATCTTTTTGTCTTTTTTCTAAATGTGGTATTTTTGTACTTTTTACTAAAATTTGAAAGGAATATTTGTTTTAAAGTTTACCACATGAATAGAATTTCCCACTTTCATGGACATTATTTACTTTGAAACTTCATTAAATATTTTCAATTTTTATTTTCAAAGAAAATATTTTTATCAATATATAGGGAATTTTTATTTAAAATTAAATCAAAAGAAAAAATAATTTTTTTCTTAAAGGAATGAAAATAATTTTCAAAAGTGATTTATAACTATATTCTTACAAAAAGTTACAAGAAATTTATTTTAAATTTTTTTTATTCTATTTTATTTTATAAAGGATTGATTTTACTGAAAATCCATAAGTTTTGATGAATTGATATTCTTCTATCATATTTTAAGGATAATAGATTACACCTCATTTTGAGATCATTAACTTTATTATGATCATGTTCTCTATTAATCCCCATTATTTATTGGATATTATTTTTCAACTTTATGTACATATTTTCAATATAATGGATGAATTCAGTATTATTTATATTAATTTGATTATATCTCAACCATATACCATTTCTATATATGGTATCAATTTAGGGAATTTTATTAAGAAATTTGTTTCATTGATTAGGGATATATTCTGTATTCTTGATTAAATACAAATAAATTTTTATTTACAAGGAATTTTGAAAATTAATTGTATTTATAATTCAATGTTTAAGGAATGCATAGTATGTGAAAGTAACAAGTAGATCCCAGTTATAAATATCCCATAAAATCATTGACAAGTCTCCTGAGACAAAATAAGTGCCCACGTTAGTTCACTAATCAATGTATACTTACCTATATAATTAAAATGTATTGTATGAGGACTTAATGGTATGATTATTGATAAATTTATGGAGGATTTGATGTAAAGATCATGAATTGATGGATTTATGCCTATCCATTATTGAGAATTTAGTTTTCATTGTCCTTGTGATTGTTATATTGATATTAGCCATATATGTACTTTGAACTCATATTGTGGATTGAAATGGAATTCATTTTGATTATACACTTTTTTATATTGATTATTCCTTATCTAATTATGATATATTCTTTTGTACATTTTCTCTTACTAAGTATCTGATATCACCCTTTATTTTTTTCTTTCCCAAGGATATGAGGAAGGAATCTTTTAATGATTTTTTATAGATACAAGAAAGTTTCTTGTGGTATGTTTTAAATTTTCAATGTAATATGGAAGTCATGTATGTATCTAGTCTCTCAGTACTACTAAAATGATAGATAATTCATGGTGTGATACCTTATATCTTTTTATTATGTAATAAGTATGCACCAACTCAGGGTTGTAAGAATCCGGGTTGTTGCAACTCAGATAAAGAAATCACTTTCAATGTCCTGAATCATCCTATGATTCTATACAAGTTTAAGGTGTAGGATAAATCTCATTTGGAAACTTCTTATCAATAATGGATATTATTTCTTTATGATAAAACATATCTACCTAAAATTTTTGAGATAAAGGAGAGGATCACTCTTAGAGACATTCCCATTATAAGGGGATATTCTAATGTATTCCTCAAATATTTTCTTGGTCTTCTTATTAGTTGAGAGGTTGAGTTATAAATTAAAATTATACCTAGATCTATATTGACATCTAAGACTCCCTATAGATTAGTACCCATTTAACTAAAGGAAATAAATAAGAAACTATAAGAGAATCTGGAAAGGGGATTTATATACCCAAGTGCTTCACCATGGGGTGAACTAGTCCTCTTTCAAAAAGAATTATGGGTCAATTTTTATACATATTGATTATCTTGAGATCACAAAGTTCACAATTAAGAACAAGTATCCCTTTCCACTGATCGATGGCTTATTCGATCAGTAGCATGGGTCATAATACTTCTCTAAAGTTAACCTTCAATTAGAATATCATCAATTAAATGTGAAAAGGGGGATATTCTAAAGACATCCTTTTACACAAGGTATGGGAACTATGAGTTCATAGTGATAACATTATAACTAAGTAATTCTCTATAAATATTCATGGACATAATAATAGAGTCTTTAAGGAGTACCACAAAAAATTCATGGTAATCTTTATAGATGAAATTTTTATATACTCCAAAAGTAAGTAGGAATATGAAGATCATTTGAATATTGTGATAAAGACTTTGAAAAAGGTGAAATTATATGAAAATTACCATAAATATGAGTTCTATATAGAGAAATTATTATTCTTAGGGTGTTTTATAACAATCAAGGGGATATTTTTGGATCCTTCGAAGACAAGGGTGGTTAAGTAATGGCCTGGACCAAATCTATAATAGATATCTATAGCTTCCTCATATTATATGGGTACTATCAGCAATTTGTGAGAAAATTTTAATGATTTTCAAACCCATTATCCAAGACAACTTGGTAGGGTGTGAATTTTTTCTATATTGGTGAATGTGAAGATAGTTTCAAGGAATTAATGAAGAGGCTAATTACTACACCTTTACTTACACTACCCACCTATGGGTAAGAATTTATGATCTATAGTGATTCTTAAATGAATGGTTTAGCTTATTTCCTCATGAAAAATTATAATGTTATAGTATATGCCTCTCAAAAGTTGAAGGTTGATGAGAAGAATTATCCAATGCATGATAAGGACTTTTTTATAGTAATTTTCACATTAAATATTTGGTGGAATTATCTCTATAGAGAGAATTGTGAAATATATAAAGATAATAAGGGCCTAAAGTATATATCCCCATAGAAGGATATCAACATGTTCCAAAGAATATAGTAAGAGATAATCAAGGATTGTTATTTATCTCTCCACTACCATCCTCGGAAGGAGAATAACATGGAAAATTCTCTAAGTATAAAATATATTATAACCTTATCCATGATGAGGATTGAGAAGGATCTAGTATTATTATATATGAGAATTAATTATAATTAAAGGAACATCATCCCACCATTCTCAGATGATTTCTCAACCATCAGTTCTAGAGAAGATTAAGTAATCTCAAGTGGATGATGTGGATATAAAAAAGAATGTAGATGCTATAAGAAATGGGAATGCCTCATTATTAAATATTGATAAAAGATTTGAGATATTTGGTTCATGATTATATGTACCATCAAGTCACATGATAAAGAATAAGTTATTAAATGATGCCCACATCTCCATATTCTCTATCCACCTAGGGAGCTTGAAGATGTATAAAGATATCCAATAGCATTATTAGTGCGATAATATAAAGAATAATATTGTATAATATACATCAAGGTTCCTAGTCTATCAAAAATTTAAGTAAGAAATAAAAAATTCTAAAGGGATGATATAATCATTACCCATACCAATGTGAAAATAGGAGAACATCACCATGGATTTGTCAGAGTTTGTACCCTAGAACCAACTTCTATATACTTTTTTATTACTAGTATTCGTCATCTTAGATATTAATAAAATTCTTATCACATCATGATTTTTCTTCTATAGGAAATAGTATATGATAATATCCTAAGAGTTATTATCACACGGAAAGGTCATAGTAGTTCACCAATAATATGAGAACCTAGAAATATCCTAATAGTATTCTTAAGTATATATCATATAGTTGAATGATATAATTTGATGGTATACAAAGGATATAGGCTATCAGGGGTGGATACTCATAGGACTTTGAGGTACTTTCTCATGGTTTATGCTCTTGGTGATTTCTAGCACAAGAGATTATGAGAACATGACCCTCCAGTAAGAAATAAACATTCATATGTGTAGTTGGATGTTCCTATATGAGAAAATATATATTTATCCTTAGACATTAATATTACTATTAATGGATATCATTAGTCACGTACTTTGATGTATTGATTAAATCTATAACAACATATGCTCGCAGTGAAGTATGATACATTGGATGCATCATGAGTGATCACAACTGGAAAAAAGACCTATTTCCATGGTTCAAAACCGTGTAAATAGGCCCCAAAACCATGGACATAGGCTACGGACACGGTTTTAGAAAATCGTTGCTATTATCACCATGGTAGTAGGTCCCAGCCTATTGCCATTGTTTTAACTGTGGCAATAGCTTCCTATGGCCACGGTTTAGAAAACCATGGCAATAGGTCTTAAAAATTGCCACCGTGGTAGTTGACCTATGGCCATGGTTTAAACCATGGCTATAGGAATCTATTTCCACGATTTTAACTGTGGCTATAACCTTGGTAAACTGTGGCAATAGCCTAAATAAAAAATTTCACCAGCAGGTTTCGATCCCTGTACCTTTTCTCTACGAACTAGAGTACTTACCACTACACCGAGCGATAATATAGGTATATATATATATATATTATGATATATATATTAATATAAACCATGGTAATATCCTAAAAACCTTGGAAGTAGGACTTCCCACCAATTTTTTGGCGGGAAAATATTTTCCAGCCAAATCGTGGGAACCCTATTGCCACAGTTTTGAAAAACCATGGAAATAGGCCATTGAAAAAAGTGGCTTATAGCCACGGTTCTAGAACCGTGGATATAGGCCACAAAACCATGGCTATAGCCACAGCCTATTGCCATGGTTTTGAAAATCGTGTCTATAGCCACAGCTTATTGCCATGGTTCTGAAAACTGTGGCCATAGGCCACGATACTGGCTTATAGCCACTGTTTTAAAACAATGTATATAGGCCTAAAAAATAGTGGCTATATCCACCTATAGCCACAGTTTTAAAACTGTGGATATATGTCTATCGCAGTAGCCTCATTTTCTAGTTGTGGATATTGCATTAATAAATAATCCAAGAAAGGATTTTTTTGTTCTGTTATTTAATAGTAGTTGATATCTCAGGATCTTTGGTGGGAATGTAATAACCTAAATAAATTCAAAAACATGATGTTCTTTGTACAAGTTAAATTTTGGAAATTCAAATAAAGACACATTAATAACATAGATTTATGACACCATCATGAAAACATATCGATTAAAGATATCATGATAAAGGGATTGTATTATATAGTGAGCATTTTTATGAGGTTGTATATCATTTTTGTAATGGCACAAACTTTTTAAATGATATTTTTTCTTAAATATGTGTTTAATTTTATTTTACACAACCAAATAATATCACTTTAATAATGAAGTGGTATTTATAGAGTATAAAGGGAAATGTGACCATCAGGATTCAACTGTTATATAACCATTTGTCAAATATGGTCATTTTTTCAATATGAGAATTGTAAAATATACTATTGGTAATAATTTTAAGTTTATAATAAGTGTTTATAAGTAGAAATAGAAATGGATAATTAATACATAAATGAGAAGTGATGGCCTCAACTGGTATAGTCTTACCGTATGAAGCCCACTTCTTATAACCTAGGAGGGAGGTAGAGTCATTAGGGTTCACCCTTGACCAATCCCAAGTTGAGCTTCAACAAGTGAAGATATAATGAAATTTCCTACATTATAAGTTCAAGTTAGTGGAAATTACCACTCGATCGATATTGGCCAAGTCGCCCCATGAATCTTTCATCATCGCACACCTTACCCTTAGGACGTACGTGGGTGTTATAAGGGGTTACTTGTCCTATCCTTAGTCACTTAAAGTGTAATTCCTTTGTTTAAATGAAATTTTTATTCCATAAAATCAATTTTAATAATAGTTTTTCTTAATAAAATATATGTTTAATTAAGATGAATTTGATCAATTGATTTTTCAGACAAAAATTATACTTTTCATAAAAAATAAATGTTTATAATAAAATAATGAATTCTGAATAATATTTATTTTTAAAAAAAGTATTTTAAAAACTATCTTATTTAAATCTAAATGATAAAATAATGTTATTATGTCTTTAAAAAAATTTAAGTGTCAAAAATTTAACTATTTATTGTCAACCCACTATTTTTTAATAAGGATTTTAATATATAAAAGAAAAAATTATCATAATTATAGAATTATTGTGAGAAAATAAAAATATTTTTTTAATCATAACATCTAAATTAGTTTTCGGTGAATTTATGAGAATTCTATAAAATACATTACTTTTCTATGAATAGTAAAAATACAGTTTGAGGTTTTTGGTATGTTTAATGACTTAAGAATTATTTCATAATGATATAATAATTAATTAACCACAAAAAAAACCAAAAATATGTTATTTTATTAATATAAATTATTTTAATATATTTTAATCAATTTCCAAACCTATAGGTTAGTTTCCAAAGTCTAAAATGGAAACTTTAATTTTAAAAACATTATTTTGTCAAAAATTAACTTTTACATGAAAAAAGAAGTAATATAATATTATTATCAGTTATTTTGGGTTAAAATAACATAAAATATGACCCAAATTTCTAAAACCATGGGAAAAACCATGGTCAATCCAATGTTTTTTCTTTTTCTGAAACCTAGATTTCCATGCCTATATTTGGAAATTAATAAACAAATCCCCAACTTTTTATATAAATATCAACCAATCTATCCATTTACCTTCACTAAAAATAAATCATCCACGAATATATGGTATTTTTTCCTCCTAATGAGTCCCCCCAATGTGTACTCATTCCCCCAAGGTTCCATTCCTTAATATCTAGGAGTAACTCTTCAAGGTAAGGGAATTATCCTTCCATTCTCTTCAATTCAAGAACCTCTTTTGTATATATATTCTAATTGTCATGATTTCTATTTATTATTATTATTTTGATCATACCATTACTTCCAAATTATATTTTATCAATTGGATACCCTTTCCCCATCTCATTATACCCTTTTCTAAAAACACATTTATACTCGTTATGATGTCAAATTTACTTCTCAAAATTTATCTCTTCTCCTCAAGAAATTATCTTTTATTTTTATTGTGTGGATACCAAAACCATTTTATTTTCCATGGGTATACACCTCTATGTAAAAAATATTTATTTTATTTTGTTATTTACACATAAGAAACCCACTTTCCTTTTTTTATGTGCCAAAAATGATGTAATAATCTTATCTTTAAGATCCTTTATGCTAAGATTTTGATAAGAAACTCTTTCTTTATTCTCCACGGGTTATTGATGAAATTATTTACTATAATATATATGGATTAAATTAAATTATGAAATATTAAGGGTTCACCTTGATATCTCTTAAATTCATTTCTTAAAGAATTTAATCTCTATATATGACATGTTTTACGATACCTCGGTAAATAACCTTGGTAATTTTCATTTATGACACCTTGGTGATTAACCTTGGTGATATGATTATGAATGTCTAAATTGAATGTTGTATACACATTTCCATGTTATGATTCATACTATTTTTTATGATATGCCTTATTTTACTTCCCACATGACTTAATGACATTCCTCATGTTCTTATTGATATTCCTCATGATCACAAGCAAAATATTTTCCTTACTCAGCTTCATGCTCACCCTTTCATTTGATATATGTCCCCAAGATATGAGATATAATAAATGTACTTATGATGAATCCATAAGGATATATTCAAGTGCATTTATTATAATTTTTTTATGTTTTTAGGTTTTATGTACCTTATTTCCATGAAACCATACTTTAAAAGATCTTATGTATGTACCATGTAATGAATAATTATGTAAGAAAAAGGTGTGATGCAATAGTTATTATCAAATGATGGTTTAGTTATTTATAGAAATTGGGATTTGAAAACTATAGAAATAACCCTATGTAAAAGTTTAAATATATTAAAACATCCTGGTATTTTGGTAAAGTATTAAGTAAGTTGTTTCTGAGAAAGGAAATACCTATATAGATAAGAAAAATTGAATGTGGCTCTAGAATCTATGTATCTAGGTGTAACATCTGAAAACACCACCTTGAGATAGACTCAAACAGGAATTGGTACATGATAATGAGACTTGCTACACTCATAGTTTCACATACACAGGGGATATTCTTGGTTAATCATAAGTTTTTTATGAACCATTATTATGGATTTATAGAAAATGTAATTTTTGTTAAAAAATAACATATTTATGAATGATGTTTTAAGACAAAAAATCCCTTTAGAGTTGTAATATTATTAAAAGAAACATTTTTATCACTAAGGTTTTCTTCTTTTAGAAAATAGAAGGAAATAATAGGAACTGCATAAATTATGAGTGCAATGAACAATGTCCTGGAGGCCCCCCAATGGAATCTGAAATGGAAAAAACAGGATAATGATGAATTAATTCTCTAGAGTTTTGAATAATAACTTGAATCAAGTCAATATACTGGATTCACCTTGAAGGGAACAACTTTCCTTTGAGTCATTTATGCATCAAATATCACCTTCTTTTAGTGGATCAACTAACCCATTGATTGCTAAATAATGGATAAGATCTATAGAAAAGATATCTTATGTACTTCGTTATTCAGAATAAGAGAACGTTGCTCTGGATGTATACCACTTAAAGGGAGAAGTTGATCAATGGGGGATACTAATTAAAAACATGAATCCAATAAGGGATATTAATGTTATGGAATGGGAAGGGTTCAGTGGATCTTTTTTCAAAAAATATTTCCCCCATTTGGTGAAAATGAAAATAGAGAAGTAATTCCTATAACTGAAGCATAAGGAAAATTAATTAGTGGGATGACTTAAGATGAAATTTACAAGACTTTCTCTTTACGCCTCTAGCTTTGTTCTGGATTATAATTGAATGGTTGATAGATTCTTTGATGGACTAAGACCCCATCTACAGAGTAATATAGCCAATCGAGATTATGATAGTTATGAGGAGATAGTGTGGAGTGCTATGAAGGTTGAACTAGAGTTCAAATATACTCAGTGTTCAAACAAATTGAATGAAAATAAGATATCCTTAGAACCAAACTTAGGGAGGAACTTTGATCGTGGAAGATAAGGAAATAAATTGAAACTTCCTACATGAAACAAAAATGGGAAGAATCATTTGAGGAACTTCTTTATTGGGATTGTAAAATGTTAAAAGTGTGGAAGAGATGGCTATATATTTATAAAATATCATAGTGAGGTGAAGCCCCAACTTCTCAACAGTAATGATAAAGGAAAGATGGTGTAGGCCCAGCCTGAAGTTTATTTCTTCAAGTGTGGATAGCTTGGGAACTTTTCCAATCACTATCCAAATCAAAAGATAATTCAGGGGAATCATCATCAACCTTATATAAGTACAAGGGAGAATGTTTGGGAATTTTCTATCATGAAGTCTGAAGTATAATCTCCAAATTATATGGTGGAAGGTACTCTTATTGTTCTCTCAAAACTAGCAAGTAATTTATTTGATTATGGTTCTATGAATTCCTTTATTTCCTCAAAGATTTCAAATAATATAGAATAAATACCTAAAATAATAGAATTATATTTATCCATCAAGACTCCTGAAGTTATTATCCAAGCATCAATAGTATATAGAAACTTCAGTATTGACTTTGGAAAGCACAATATCATCTCAAATATAGTATTCATTCCCATGCTAGAATGCGACACTATATTAGGGATAGACTCAATCTCAAAGTATAATGCTAAGATAAATAGTAGAAGAAAGGAAATATCAGAAGTCTTAAATGGAAAACCAATAGTTATTTTCAAAGGAGAGATATCCTGACCTGATCTTTTTCTAGAATCACCTCCGATGTCCTTGTTTTTGGAGATGATCAGTGAAGAGGAAGAAGGAATTGAAAGTGTATAAATATAAAATGTTCCCATCATTAAGGAATATATAGACATGTTCCTAAATATTTACATGGACCTCCATTAAAAATAGAGGTTCATTTACCCATTTAATTAATAACTAGATCCAAGATGATTTCAAAGACATCATATAGAATAGAAAATGTGGAGCTGGAGGAATTAAAGAAACAAATTCAAGATCTTTTGGAGAAGGGGTTTATCCAGCCATGTGTGTCTCCTTGGTTATCACCTCTTCTAATTTTTAATAAGAAGGGTGGATCAATGTGGATATGAAATTATTATATAGAACTTAACAGGATCACAGTGAATAACAAGTACCCACTCCTAAGGATTGATGATTTATTTGACCAATTTTGTGGGGATCAATTCTTCTCCAAGATTGATCTTCGATCTGGTTATCATCAATTGAGGGTTAAGAAAGAAGATATTCCAAAGACAACCTTTAAATCAAGATATGGGAATTATGATTTTGTTTTTATGCCCTTCATCTTTACTAATTCTCCTGTTATATTTATAGATTTGATGAATAGAGTCTTTACGGACTACCTTGATAAATTTGTGGTAGTTTTTGTTGTAGATATTCTGAAATATTACAAAATTATCGAGGAGTATGAGGATCATCTAAGGGTTATATTTAAGACTCTAAGGAAGGATTGGATATTTGGAAAATTTAGTAAATGTAAATTTTGGTGACAACATGTTACTTTCTTCTAGCACATTACAACCAATGAAGGAATCTCAGTTGACCCTACCAAGAAAAAGGTTGTGGAGTAGCAGCATCATCCTAAGATAGTAACTAAGATTAATAGTTTCCATGGTTTATAAGGATATTATAGGATGTTTATGAAAAAAATATTCATGAATTTCCAATACAATAACAATGTTAACTTGAAAGGGGACTAAGTTCATCTGGATAAAAGATTGTGAAGAAAGTTTCCAAGAAATGAAGAAGTGATTGGTTACCACACCTATTTTAATTATTCCCTATATTAGAGAAATATTCATAATTTTTAGTGATGCATCTCTGAAATTTATTGGGTGTGTCCTCGTGAAAATGAAAAGGTGATTGCTTATGCATATTGACAGTTAAATCCTCATGAGAATAATTATCCAAAAAAATACCAGGATTTAGCTATGGTTATTTTTGCTCTAAAAATATGGAGGCACTCTCTTTATAGGGATAAATGTGATATATATAGACTAAAAAAGTTTAAAGTATATATTCACATATAAGGAATTGAACATGATACAAAGGATATTTTTTTCTTACAGACTATAACTTTCCAATTAATTATCACCCTGGAAGAGAAAAGATATTCATTAATGCATTAAGTAGGAAAGAACCTATTATTAGGGAAATGATGAGGATTTAAGGACGTCCATTGATCAAAGACTCGGTAAGGTTGAAAATGGGAATCATGAGGGAAGGTGAATCATCAATCCTATCTCAAATTAATTCTCAACAATAATTAATAGAGAATATCAAGAAATCTCTAAAAGAAGATCCCTTATTAAAAAATAAGATAGAGGATATGAAGAATGGGAAGTTTCCTAAGTTCAATAATGATTATGAAGGTGTACTAAATTTTCATACAAGACTATGTGTCTCATCTATTACAGATATAAAGAAAGAACGTATGGATGAATTTCATAGCTCTACATTCTCTACACATCCTCAAAGCACTAAAATGTATAAGGACCTTCATGATCATTATTAGTGGGATAATTTGAAAAGGGAGATTACTAACTACACTAAAAGGTTCTTGGTGTGTCAACAAGTGAAGGCGAAGTGATAACTTCCTAAAAGGGTATTACAACCACTACCCATACCAACATGGAAGTGGGACAATATTACTATAGACTTTTTCACTGGTTTCCCAAGAACATCCAAAGGAAACAATGTGATATGGGTTATATTGTACTGACTCACCAAGACTACCCATTTTATTTCTATTCACTAAGATTTCCCTCTTGAACAACTTACCAAGATATATGTAAAGGAAGTTTTGAGGCTTCATGGGGTGCCACTTTCTATCATTTATGATCATGATCCAAGTTTCACATCTAAATTCTAGAGAAGTCTTCAATATTTTATGGATACTAAATTGAATTTCAGAATGGCCTATCACCCCTAAAATAGTGGATAATCTAAAAGTAAAATTAAAACACTCAAGGACATGTTGGAAACATTATTAATGGAATTTAAAGGTGGATGGGATCAACACCTCCCATTAGTTATGTTCTTATAAAACAACATATTCCCCTTGAGTATTCAAATGGAACCCTAAGAATATTTATATGGAAAGTGATGTATAACTCCTTGTTGGGATGAAGTTATTGAGAGAAAGTTTTTGGTCCTGATATTGTGCAAGAGATGATAGAAAAGGTTCATTCCATCCAACAATACAAAATGGCTGCTCAAATTAGACGAGGGATCTATGCTGACAATCATAAAAGGGGCTTGGATTTTGATGTTGGTGATAAAGTTTTCCTTTGAATATTACCATGGAAGAGATTCATGTGGTTTGGGAAGAAAGGGAAGCTTAAACCCAGGTATATTGTCTCTTATGAAATCCTTGATCGCATAGGAGCAGTATCATATCGGCTCGCATGTCTTCCAAATTTATCTCAAGTTCATGATGTATTCCATGTATTTATCTTGAGGAATTACATAACTAACCCTTCATATGTACTAAATCTGGAGGTGGTATAAATGGAACATGTCCTCTCTTATGAGGAGCAGCCAATGGAGATCTTGGACCATAGAGATAAGGTTCTACGTGACAAAACTAACCACATCATCAAAGTGTTGTGGAGGAACCATAAATTTGAAGAATATAAATGATAACTAGAGGAGAAAATGAGATATAAGAACCCACACCTTTTCCCAACTAAGATAATGATCTTAAATTTTCAGGGATAAAATTTATTAAGGGGTGAAGAATGTAACAACCCATACTTTTTAAATGATATTTGTTTCCTAAAAATGTATGTTATTTTATTTTACATAAAAAACCATATATATTTAATAATGAAGTGGTACTTTTAGAGTATAAAGGGAAATGTGACCATTGAGATTCGACTGTTATATGATTTTTGGTAAAATATAACTATTGGTCAATATGACTGTTGGAAACTATACTCTTAGTAATAATTTTAATGATATAATTAGTGTTTATAAGTATAAATAACAAAGAATAATTAATGAATAAAAAATAATTGATGTCTTCAACCAGTAGAGTCATGTTGTGTGAAGCCCATTTTTCATAACTTAGGTGGGAGGTATCATCATTGTTGTTCTCCCTTTACCATTACCAAGACAAGCTTTAACAACTGAATCTAGAACAAAATATCCTATGGAAGAAGTTAAAGATAGTGGAAATTACCACTCAATCAATGTTAGATGAGGCACATGAGCCTCAGCCTAGTTGGTGAGGACTTCTTAAGTGCATCCACGAGACCTGGGATCAAATCCAGGTGGAGGCTAATTTCTGGGGTACTGTAGCAAGTACTGTAGGAGGGACTGTAGCAAGTACTGTAGAAAGTATTGTAGTAGGTACTGTAGCAGGAACTGTAGTAGTATTGTAGCAGTATTGTAGCAAGAACTGTGAAGTACTATAGCAGGAATTATGCAGAACTGTAGCAGGCACTATAGGGACTGTGCAGAACTGTAGCGGGTACTGTATCAGGAACTGTAGCAGGAACTGTTTGGCACTATAGTAGCCGGGAATATTTTCCCATTCAGGCCTTCAGGCCACCGATTTGGTCCTCGAGTACTTTAAGGCCTTCGGGCCACCCAGGCCTTTGGGTTAGTAAGGATTTCGAGCCACCTAAAGGCCTTCGGGCCACCATAAGTGCAAATGAAAACCAGACAACCTACAAGGAAAAAACTTCAAAGGAGGAGGAGCAAGGAGCTTTCACCATAGCAGAAGCTAAACGGATTGCAAGAATGAGAGGGTATGGAATCTGCCATTGGGACATGCCTGTGCATGCATGGGAAAGCCTAGCTGAATAGTTATGCGAAGGTGGAGAGCTAATTTCATGATGAAGATGCTGGGGAGGAGCAGTTCCAAGTAGTTAGTATGGGTTGTATGTAATGTTTGAAGCCTACGGGCATTGAATTCCTCTAAGGCCTACGGGCCATGTAATACATGCGCCTACAGGCCTTGTAAAGGTTCCACCTCACCCCTTGAAAGGTGGATTATCAAAATCAATAAAAATGAAGGCCTTCGGGCCATTGGAGGAATGTTAGCTGAGCCACCCCATAACCTTACCCTTAGGTCATATGTGTCTATTATAAGGGGTTAGGTGTCCTGGAATTAGTTACTTAAAGTGTAATTAGTTTGTTTAAATAAAATTTGTATTCCATCAATTCTATTTTAAGAATATTTTTTCTTAATAAAATATATGTTTAATTAAGACTAATTTGATCAATTGATTTTTAAGACACAAATTGTACTTTTTAGAAAAGATATATATTTTTATAATAAAATAAGGTATTATGAACAATATTTATTTTAATGAAATAGTATGTTAAAAACTCTCTTATTTAAATATAAATGATAAAATAATTTTATTATGTCTTTAAAAAATTTTAAGTGTCAGAACTTTGACTATGCATTATCAACCTGCTATTTTTTTAATAAATAATGATTTTTATATTTAAAAGTTAAAATTATCATATTTATAGAATTATTATTATAAAATAAACATAATTTTTGAAATCATCACGTCAAAATTAGGTTAGGGTAAATTTATGATAATTTTCTAAAATACTTTATTTTTCATTGAATAGTAAAAATATAGTTTAAGGTGTTTGTTATGTTTAATGGCTTCATAATTATGTCATAATAATGTAATAATTAATTAACCACAATCCATGACCCAATATATTTTATTTTATTAATATCAATTATTTTAATATATTTTAATCAACTTCCAAATCTATAAGTTACTTTCTAATGTCTAAAATGGAAACTTTAATTTTAAAAAAATTATTTTATGGAAACTTTACTATTCAATGAAAAAATAGGTAATATAATATTATTCTTGTTTATTTTGGGTTAAAATAACATAAAATATGACCCAAATTTCCAAAATCATGGGAAAAAACCAAGGGCAGGATAATGGTTGTTCTTTTTCCACAACCGAGATTTCCAAGCCCTATATTTGGAAATTAATAACCAAATCCTCCTCTTTTACTATAAATACCTACCAGTTTACCCATTTCCTTTCACTAACAATCTGTCACCCATGAATATATAATAGTAGTAACTCCTCAAGGTAAGGTAATTATCCTTCCTCTCCCTTCAATTCAAGAACCTATTTTTGTATATGTCTTCTAATTGTAATGATTTATATTTTTTATTATACTTTTTTTCATAGCCTTACCTATAAATTATATTTTATAAATGGTATACCCTTATCCCCTCTCATTTTACCCTTTTTTAAAAACACCTTTTACACTTGTTATGATATTGAATTTACTTCTTAAAATTTTCTATTCTCCTCAAGAAATTTTATTTTATTTTCATTGTGTGGATACCCAACCCATTTTATTTTCCATGTTTATTCACCTATATGTAAAAATTATTTATTTTATTTGGTTATTTACACATAATAAACCCACTTTCCCTTTTCATGGTCTAAAAATCATGTAATGATCGTGTCTTTAAGATCTTTTATGCCAATATTTTGATAAAAAACTCATTATTTATTCTCCACAGGTTATTAATGAAATTATTTATTATGATATATTTGAATTACATAAAATTATAAAATGTGAAGGTCATTCCCTTATAGTTCTCCAATTCATTGGTCAAATAATTTAATCTCTAGAGATGACATATTTCACCATACCTTGGTGAATAACCTTGGTAATTTTCATTTACAAAATCTTGGTGATTAACCTTGGTGATATGATTACAAATTTATAAATTGAATTTTGTATCCACATTTCCATGATATGATTAATGTTATTTTTTATTATGATATGCCTTTTTTTTTCTTTTCTCATGCCTTAATGACATTCCTAATGTTCTTATTGATATTCTTCATGATCACATGTAAATTATTTCCCTTACTGGGCCTCATGCTCACCCCTTTCCTTTGATGTATTCCCCCAAGATATAAGATGTAGTAAATTTACTTAGGATGAACCCATGAGGATAAATTTATGTGTATTTATAATAATTTTTAAATTTTTCATTTTTTATGCACCTTATTTCCAAGAAACTAAACTTTAAAGGATTCTTTGTATGTACCTTGTAATGAAAATTTATGTAATAAAAATCCAGGATGCCATGATTCTGACATTAAATTATTTCTCTATCTGTGACTTCTAATATTGTTAGATTCTAACCTTGTTATTTAGTTAGTTCTACCTAATGAACTAAGAAAGGGGCCTAGTGGGTTTCACACTAAGTGTATCTTAAATCTCAGTTAGATTCTATATGCATTTAGAAAGTTAGAATATATATTATTCACACATTATGGTTAAAGGTATTTGTTGATTTCAAATATTTAATTGTGATTTGTTCATAAAAAAAATATTTTTGTTAAATAATAATAAATATTCATTCACAAGATTTAGAGGATATAATCTTAATTATATTTATCATCGAATAATGTAGTAATATTTATTTATTTATTAAATATTCATTATTAAAGTGCCAATAAATATAGAGAAGGGTTACAGACCAAGTTTAATGGTCTAGATATAAATGATATATTAAATATAATTTAAATATTTATTTATTTATTTATTTAACAAATGATATTTATTTATTCCTAGATGTTTTTTATGTTAAGAAAATAATATTATTATTTTTATTATTAGACATGGGATTTTATTATAACTAAGGAATTTTATAAGGGAATATGTGAAATTACCAACCCAGTATAGATTTATAAATTCCCTGTTATATCAAATTCTAGGTTTATCCACTTGTTTTTCACAAAAAAACTAGTGATAATTCACTCAATCTCTATAGAGAATCTGATCAAGAATGTGCTCAAGGAAAATATTGTCAATCCTCCTATAACCTCTTAAGCATTTGATTGATTCTTAATAATCCTTTATCCATGAAAATATTCTTATTGTGATCAATGTTGAACAATGAAAGTGTTTAGAATTGATTGTGCTAGCACCTGGAAATTATATGGTGATGTTTCGAGATTTTAAAGCATGTGTGGATCACTCCTATAGGGATTCTACCCTTGGATCCTACAATATAAAAATAGTGTGAATATATCAATAAACCAAATCATCAAATAATAAGGAATTAAAAGTTAATATAATTCTAATTATATAAATAAATTAATTATAAATTATATGTGAAGATCCTTCCTTTTGGTTCCAATATAAACTTATCAGTTAATCTTCAATTTAATTTCATTGGCCGTGATGTTTTTGATCATGTACATCTCAGTTTATTCATATATTGTAGTAAAAATACATGTTGGATATGGAAAATAGATGTTTCCTCTCTCCTCAAATCCTTCATGTTGTATCAGAAAGGCCACATAATTAATTTATAATTATTTATTAATCATTTATTGATCGTATTCATTTGTTTCTAGTTTTATTTCTGGATTATTCATTCTTTAATTAAGATAATTGGTTTATTTTCCTTCTTTATACATTATCACTCGTATAACCAATAAAAGGTTAAATTAACAATGAAGAATAACTGAAGAATCCATCATGAAATATAAAGTATTATGGATGGATAACATAAGAGTACACAGCATTTAGCCTAAAGGTGCACATTTTTTGCCCCTATTCAGTACACTAGGATAAATCATGTTAAAAGTGGGTTATAATGAATTAACTACATGTAGAGTGAATATAATGCACACTGCTTGTTTACTAGGATAGGATGGAAAGTGGTTTGACTGGACTACATGTTGTGAAACTCCATTACACATTCTACAGTGCCAATGTTTTCACAGTAGAAAACACGGATGTCCAATCCATGTCATATATTCACTACATGACACATGTACTAGAAAACCATCCAACTATAAGGTCATATTATGTGTATCTTTCATACACTCCATTTACCTTGTACAAATCTACTACTGATAAACACACTCAGTCCTTAGACATGTGTTATGGGCATGGTTAGAAGTGGTTACACAGCGTGTAGCTCCAGTGCACCCCACATAACCTATTTTACCTCATTTAATTAATTTAAGATGAAGAGAAAAATTAATGAAATGATTAAAAAAATCTATATGTGTTTCTCGGGTAATTTATATGAAATAAAGTGCCATAAAATAGGATCATTAATTATATATTAAATTAATTTATATGTTAAAATTTGAACTACAAGAGGTGTGTAGTCTTTATTTGTAGTGTACTCCATGTGTATTAATATAATAACATGCCACATAAATTATATATGATAATGTGTTATTTATTAAGAAATTCATGCATTGTAATTATGGGCCTCAAAATGTATATTCGATACCATGTACAGTATAAAGAATATGTTGATTAGATTGGATGGTTACATGTCATTTACACCAAGTGCACGTGTTTAATTTTTTAGTTTTAAATAAAATTAATTTATTTAATTTATTTAAAATTATGAATGATGGAAATTTTAGGATGGTTTGGATGTACTTAAGATATATTAAATTAATTAATTAATCAAATAATTAATCGAATTAATTTTATTAGTTTGTCTTATTTAAATAATGAGTTTAATTAATTACCAACTAGATTACGAATGTATATTCATTGGTTTTGTGTGGGTGATCATGATCTTAGACCATACCTATGTATGTTATTGGTCTATTTTAATTTATTATTGTTATTAAATTAACTTGATTTCTTTTTTATCATCCCCTCCTCTCATTATATAAGGACCTATGTGCCCATGGTTTCTTTTATGTAAAACCCTTAAACCAATCCATTAGTTCTACTCAGTTGTTTATGAGTAAAGCATATGAAATAGATGGAGCACCTAGGCATGTAGATATGGTTCAAGTTCAAAGTCGAGGTGAAACTATTCTAGGTAGTTCATTAAATATATAAATTAACAAATCATGGAAGATTTAATTAAATAATTGGATTATGTGTAATTTAATTGACACATAGTTAATAACTTAAGTAAATCTTCTTAATGTTAACAATCATGAAATAAAGATAAAATGGTATATTTACACATAAAGATAAAATACATTAATTTAAATATTAAGTTGGTATATCCTTCCACTAATTAAGTAAAAATTGAACCAATAGTTTAAAGTACTTGACTAGCCCAAGATGGGATGATTTCAATTATCAAATAATTTTATCTTGGGTTCTGGGTTGAATTAAATTTAGTTCACATCAAGGGTTGATTTCTCAAGTAAGAATAGGTTTATATGAGAGGCAATAGTTGAGAAAATACTTATCTATTATTTCAGGATTGGGGAGTTCACTCAATAGAAAAATGATCTATGAGTTAATATATTTGTAAAGTAATGCTAACCTAAAACACTTAAAATAACTTTTCAGGCCCAAGTGTGGGTTATGAGAAGGGTAATATAGATCATTTTTACTATAATATCCATGAAATAGGATATTATAAAACCAATGGTGAGGTATATTTAATTTTGTAAAAATAGTGTGAGATTAATAAATTTAAAATTTATTTACCTAATTTTTATAATTCTAATAATGTAATAAAATTTTCTATTAATTATTGATGAAATGGTAAGTCATAGGACTTTGAATATATCATTGACATCCAACCTAGATAAGTATAAACTTTTCACTAACACAAATTTCTAGGAATGGTATAGCCACCTACACATTATACTATACCATTAATGAAAATTATATGTGTTGGAAACCCCACTTCCTTAGATACTTGATGAAGTGGCCAATAAGGAAGAGGTATCTCTCTTATGAAACACAGGGATGATTTCATGGATTCTCAATGTTTCGTGTTATCCTCTATGTTTAGTGATATTTTAAAGAAATTTAATGATATGTATACATATAGCTTTAGGTATCACCATTGTGATCTTTATCAAGAGAAGGTTTGACAAGAGAGATGAGATCTTCAACGCACTATTCACATTCCAGTTTAGAGAGTCAGCACCAAATGGACCTCATTTAGTTAATATGGTTAGCAACATAGAGAAATTAGACATCTTTATCTACACAAAAATCTCATTATATATTCACTACCTAAAATATTCTCTAATTTTTATTTTGAACTATAACATTAGTAATATCGAGAAGACTCTTTTAGAACTTCTTACTTTAATTGTAAAAGTTAATAAGGACACATGGTGTGAAAGAAATATAGTCTTTATGGTGAATAAGAAAAGTTAGAACAAGTAAAAGGGACACAATACCAACTCCAAGTCTAAGTCCCTTTAGCACCATCCTTCCAAGAGGAATAATATCCCATGGTAAGAAAAGGAATAAAATGAAATATGTTTTTCATGTGACAATCTATGACACTAGAAGAATAACAATACCCAAAAGAAGTATGGGGAAGCTTTGGGTATGTTTTTTATCAAGTTAAATATTTCCATATCAATAAGTTGGATATTATATAAAACTTGTGGTGATCACATATATATTCAAATACAAAAACCAAGTAGATTCTAGAAAATTTCTATAGGAAAGGTGGATCTTAGGTAAGCTAATAGAGCATGACTTGATTATTTGGAAATAGGATATTACCACATTCTATTTTCAATGGGGTGATTTTTTTATAAAATATTGTTATCATGTGCCAAATGTTACCAATAAAATAATTTCCATATCCTATTTAGATATATATGGTTTTATTTTCAATTTTCTAACTAAGATCTATTTACTTTACAAATGAAAAATATTTTATAGTATGCTACATTTAAATAATGGTCATTTGTTTTAAATCATATGAACTATGTTTTGGAAATTGATAATGAATCAATTTTGTATGATTAATTTAAACCTAATAATGGTATCTTCAACTTAGTCCCATAAATGATAATCATATGAAAAATATCTATCAATAGGTTATTTAGACTATTTTAAGCTAAATCCACTACAATGATGTAATTCTTATTTAAAAATAAATATGACAAACCACCTTTTGGTGGATATGGTGAAAGGTCCACAAAGATTTAATAATATACACACACTAATATGTGTAGACATTTTCTAGTATAAGCTAGATGTGGGCATTCTTACTACATATATTTTACTAATGAATTGATTTGATATTATTATATTTACTTGATGAGGTATAAGTATGAGTCCTTTAATAAATTCAATGTACTAAAGAATAAAGTATAGAACTAACATGGAATGAAGACAAAGAATCATTGATATAATCTAGGTGGTGAATATATTAACCAAGAGTTTTTCAAATTTATATGGGAGTACAGTATTCTATCTCAACTCACTCCACCTTATACATCACATTGTAATGGTGATAGTTAAAAGAGGACCCTTACCTTTCTTTACATGATGAGGTTGAATATCAGTCACACGGATCTTCTATTATCCTTATGGGGATATGAATTACACACAACAGCATACATACTAAATTTAATACCAATAAATATAGAAAACCTAACCCCAATAGCTCAGATTCAGTGTCTATTTTATTACATTTTCATAAAATACAAGCAATTAAATCTCAAAAGACTGAATAGTTTAGTAGTCCTGGTAAACTATACACATACCTAAAATTATTATTAAAATTGAAAAAATAAAATACACAAAGTATTTTTGTAGATAATGTCATTATTTTTTATAGTGTATCACATTATATCAATCACAAAAAAAAGTTTTGTTATCCTTGGTAAAATAAAACATAAGAAATGGGTGAGATCATGTAAACCCATATAGATCATGTAAGGAAACTTGGATAGGGGGTGAATCAGTATACCCAATTTTTTACTGAGTTTTACTTTCTTTTCAATTAGCCCCTCTTACTCTTGAACCACTTCCCTGGTAAAGAGGAATATATCTTATTTTTTGCTCTCAATGTTCACATTCACATGAAATATAGATAATAAAATAGATAGCAACACAAAAAGATTTTTACAAGGTTTGGTACTAAGACCTACTCCTTGCTGTGATCAAACTATAGTTGTTTCATGGATTTTATTATCACTGAAAAATTGAAATGATGAAAAACACCTATAACTAGCACACAATGATTATATAGTAACTAATTGATCTTCCTAACTGGAAGGAATTATTTATAATAGTACCACTAGTCTTCAATGGAATTTTTTATACTGGCACCACCAGTTCTTCAAGTGATGTTCTTTATTTTAAAGAAAGATTATTGTTCCTTCCTTGTGAACTTCGCCAATAACTTCAGTAATTCTATTATTGAGACTTCTATTCAAATACTCAGGTTCATATGATCACCTTTTTAAATAAATACCCAAATTTGGCTCCTTCCCTCTTCAATACAAAATCTATATCGAGATAATGGAGTGTACAATTTTCTCAACACCTTCATACACATATCTATACACAAATTTGGTTCATGGGGATATCAATTATTCCATGATTTAAATTACTTCATTTAAATCATCATATTAAATTTGTTAAAAATTAAACACATTTAATTTATTTATTCAAATAATAACATCAAAATGTGGGTATCATATTTATTTTATCCTTTTCTAAATACCCCATTATTTAGTGGGTATTTCATTAGTTCATGCTCATTAAAAATACCAGGTTGGGTATTTATTTTTCAATTTATCTCATTTGAATACCCTTATTGGGTATTCCATCTTTATGGAATGTATACCTATATTTCGTCTCTTCATGGAGTGTATATCAAGTACCTAAAGGGTTTGGGAATCTCCTTCTCATGTGGCCTCCATCGTTTTTAATACCTGAATATTTGGGCTATTCACTTCTTCTCACATAGATAACTGATAAGCAGCATCTCATCCTATATGGATTCACACACACAATGAATTGAACATAACTCCTTATTATTCCCTTTCAGGTCTCTATCACCCTTTTCATTTTATATATATGTATGAAAGTGAAATGGTATGAATTTACAATAATCTAGAATGTAACTAATGTGATTATAATCTTATATTTCATCTGAAGAACTCATATTCATCAGTGGTGGAACCACGGCTTAGAGTTATCTGTTCATGCATGGCAATACATGAAAAAAATGTGTGTCATGTTCCTAGAACTCTCTTGTAATTTAGAAGATCATTATGGCCATCTTCTCATCCTTAGATCAATCATGGATGGATTATAATGACATCCATGACTCACAAATAGTGGATGATCTATGCTTCAAAGATCCCTCGAGAGATGGAGGAAGAAGATATGTATCTTCCTAATCAGATGTTATAGTTTGAACAGATAATATAGCCCATATTTTTTACATCATTTTAAGGTAAAGGTAAAAGTACACGGAACCTCCACATACCACATTGAAATTTGGATCTATATGTCACTTATATATTAAAAAAATCCTCCCAACATGTCATCAAAAGTTCCAAACCTCCACCTCCACCGCCTCATGTTGGTTCCCACTACCACCATGATTCCGCGCATGGTGGAACCACCCCTGCTTCCCTGTTCTCTAATTTAGTTCTCTACGATGCCTATACATGGTCTCTCCCCTCTCTAACAACCACTCTCTTGGATCAGGATGGATCTCATGGGTTTTTTAAACCTTTAGATCCCATACGTGTTTGAGGTTGATCTAGCCTTGCATAATGACCCAGGTTTCTCATACTTGGATATTACATCTTTTTAAATGAATATTTATTTCATTATATAAACACACACCTGAGGACCATAACATTTTAGTGCCTCTAGAAATATGGAACACATTATTTTAATTTAGTGAAATATATTCAACATATACTATAAAGATCTTCCCCTTTAGTACTCCTACTTAAAACCTTTCTTCATAACCTATGGAAAGTAAAGATAAGAAAGTGTGATATCAGATTCTCAGTAAGGGTAAACATGGGAGATACATAGGCATAACATGATCATAAGTGTATGTGAACATGATCATAACATTTGAAAATCATGTCATGCATATAAAAGATCATAATATTGAATCATGGAATTAAATATTGGAATTTTATAAGTCATGAATCATAATATAATCAAACAACATGATCCATGAGAGTATGAAAATGGAATAAGACATTTAATTTGTGGCATACACATAAGATTAGAAGAACTTATGTCAATTCTATCTACCATGAAATTCATAACATGTTAGGCTTTGGATATTCAACCATGTACCTACTTTGGGATTGGGATGACATCCTGTATACCTTGTATTTTTGGTCTTAGGATGACCTCCAATGTACCCTCTTGCTATAGGATTAGGCTGACCACCATTGTTCCCTTTTGTTTCAGGCTTGGGCTAACCAGCTATGTATCCATTTTTTGTGGGCTTGGTCTGACCACCCATGTACCCATTGAGCTCATAGAACATTTATCATTACCTAATTAATTGGAGGGAGATATCGGTCCCACATTTCGCACAATGAAAATCATAAAAATGTATTCTACAATAACATAAATCATTCATCACATCAGAACACATATAAAGAAATGATTTTCATAAACATTTCATCATAACATAACTCAGGGAAAAGAAATAGGTTTCATAAATATCATTCCATCATAAACATAAACCAACCATAAAAATAATCAAGGTTTTATTCATAGATAATATCTCCAGTAAAGTATAAGTAACATCAAATAATGTTATCTTGCATGGAAAATAAGTTTGAATGATCACTTTAAATAATTGAGCAAAATATCCTTTCTGAATTCAAAATATTTTTTTAAAATTACACACAATTACAAAAGAAATAAATCATTGAAAATAACCTTTTAAGAAAATAAATTAATCTTAAATGTAGTTAGGATTCATGATTGTGGAAAAATATACTCATTCCGTATATGTGAAAAAAACATTCCTTCTATATTTTTTCGGATAAGACATAAAGAAACTTATTTATAAAATGACAAAAATAATCCTTTAAAACAATTTTTTAAAAAGTAAAACATGAGTAAAAATTAATTTAAATAGTCATAATATAATAGTAAAAACATTTTTGGAATAATTTTTAGAAAACATAGACATGGAAGAAATATATATTTTTAAGGGAAATTTAAAAAAGATAAATTTTTAAAATAAAGTCCCATATAAATATCATATCATTGAAGTTAACATTAATAAAATTAATTGATTATGTGTATTAAATATAAATATAAATAAAAATAAAATAATTATAAATGAAATAAAAGGTAATAAAAATTCATCCCACACATAATCATAGCACAACATAATCAATGAAGCAGAAGGTTAACCCAAAGAATGGAAATTGGGTTAAGAATTCCCTATCAACTTTATAATCAGTCGAATTGTATGCCCCATAAAAGTAATAATTATCAAATTAAGAATTTAATACAATTAATATACTGATATTAATTATATTATATATAAAATTTAAGTATATACACCACACATAAGAAATAACTGGTGAATAAGTTATATATCTCACATAAGAGAAAGTGAGATGGGAGACCCTTACCTCATGATTCCCTTTAGTTTTGTTTACTTAAAACTTCTCAATAATGGTTTAAATAATGTTATTAATTCATTAAATAACTATAATCATATTTATAATACCTTATGTGATAATTTTATAACATATTAACATCCATTAGTTAATAATATTTTATTATTTTCATTGTTTTGGGTGTATTTGTTTCATGGTTTCATCATTGGTTTATTTGTGTATAATTAAGTATCTTCTTATCAAAAAGGAATAAAATACCAAAAGTGAAATGAAAATGTATTAATGAACTTATATAAGTTTAAATTTTCCCATATATCATTTTTATTTATTACATGAGTATTATTCATTTGATAAAATGTTAAATAAAAATGTGTAGTTTGTTTTTTTGGTTTTTCCGACCATCACAAACTAGTTTTGTTTTATTTATTATTATGTCTATATATTTTTACCATAAAATGAAATAGGTTGTAGTATTATTATTAAAATATTAGTTAACTGTAATAATACTTTAATAACCATTTATGGAGGCGGTAATGGAAAACAATCAAAATCATTATTCAAGGAAATGATTAACACCCATAATTTAGATAATAGTTATGTTTATTTGAATAAGACGAGGTAATAAAAGAGATGGATATAATATATTCAATTAAAAACATAAATTTACAGTATATAAATTATAATTTATTTATTATGATTTTATGGATGAAGTATTTGATAAGAATTTAGAAAAGGAAAAGAAAATAAGAGAGGTAGTTTGAGAAAATTACCTCTTGAATATCACCACCTCGAAGGATCCCTTAAAGACCTTAGATTTGGTATTTTGGTGAAACCAGAAGAACTTCGAGAGAATATAGTGATTAGAATAGATTTTGTTATATATTTTAGGATCTTTAAGGTTTTTTTAGGAGAAATTTGGTGGTGAGGGGTGGTATTTATACTTGGGGAGGGTGGTTTAAAGTAATTAATAATGATTGTTTTATATTTAAAGTCCACCACATTAAGGTGGAATTAATTTCCAAGAATTTCAATGATAATTAATGTTATAAATGATTATTATGGTATATAAATACCTCAAATATTCATTAAATGTTGTGGTTTTTAGGTATTTTAAGTCTTTACCTTTTAACTTTAACCAGTTTCATTAGTTTACCTATACCACAGTAAATATTTTTTTTACCATGGTAAATTTTGTATGCCTAAACATGAAAATAACCATACAAAATAATTTGTAAATTATGATTCAAAATATTTAATCCATTTTAATAAATTCAATTCACATAATTGGAAAAAAAATTATATTTAATATTAATCCCACAGACGAGACGACAAAGTGGGTTTTTAAAGAGAAAATGTTAACAAGATTGAAATGTTTTTATATAAAATTTCAATATGAAAATTATTTAAATAAAAAAAATGTATTAATATATGTATAATTGAACTATTTTTAATTTAAAACTAATTTAAAATATCATTATAAATTATTTAGATGAAATTTTATTTTCTAATTAAAATTCAGTATTTTTTACTATTCATCAAAAAATGAAACTTCTCAGAAAAAATACAAAAATTAAGCCTAAGATATTTTTATATTAATATTTAAAAAATGAAGTTTAATTTTTTAAATAAATTTTATGAAAGGTTCAAAATTTAGTTTTAAAATAGGTTCCCTATTAAAAGGCGACAAAATTTCCTTCTAGAAAAATATAAATTTTATGCTTAAAAATTGGATTTATTCTTATCCAGAACCTATAAAACTTATTGGATGAATTTAAAAACATTTGATTGAATATATATAATATATAAATTTCATTAATATATTTCACTAATAGTGATTAATTTAATTTATTAAGATAAAATTTCATTTTGGGCATAAAAATAGTTTTTTTAAAAAGACAACCTTTATGTTCAATTGGTTTCAAATTATTTGGTAACCAATGAATTAATTTTATAAACATGAGTAAACTATATTTTAAAAATTTATTTAATATCACTAATTCCCACCAATTTAATGGTTAGGTTATAATGGTTGTGCTTAAGTTTTGTTTTTTATGAAAAGTAAGCTATCAAAGAGAATAATTTATTTTAAAAAAACATATCATTAAATAGTGGGGTGTTACATTCTTCCCCCCTTAAAATTAATTTCACCCTATGAATTCATTACTTGGATGCAAACAAATGATGATACTTTTTCCTCTTCACATCCAATGGTTCCCATATGTCTTCCTCAATCTAGATGTTTCACCACAAAACATTAACCAGGTGAGTGGTCTTGTTTCATAGAACTTTCTCTATTCAATACAAAATCTCTATTGGTTGTTCCTCATAATAAATGTCTTTCTTTATTATTATTGTCACGACCCATCCTTGGGGCCCGTGTCGCGACTATCCCAAGCCCGCCTTCCATAGGCCAGGGGCTGGCAACTAGCACCAAGGCGTAAATCCCGGTAAAAAGGGAAGGCATTGCCTTTGTAAAGTAAACAAGCACCACAGAGTAAGAAAGAAGAAAACGTATACACTAAGTAAAAGCTGGTACAACAGTAAGTGCAGAAAAGTAAATGGGGTCGGAAATACAAGCCCAACTGTAAAGTACAACTGAAACAAGAAAAACAGCAACTGAAGGAAAAATCCGCAGAGTCGAGTTGTCCTCTGGAAACCCCACCTGAAGGGTGGGTACAGATAGCCTCCACAGCTCCTCGGTCCAGTCGTCTGCTCCGAGTACACCCCGCCCAGTTGTCCACCTCCAGGTATCGTCCTACTCCGCAAGCTTCCACCACGATCAGCGATGTTCGTCGTCTGCAACCAATACAACGTAGTGCGGGCATAGCCCGAGCAGGGGTGAGTATAACGATACTCAGTAGGGACCCTGAGACCCTCAAGGTCTCGCTAAAACCAACAAGGATAACCACAAAGAAGATCTCAACAGATAACATCTACTTAGGTATATTCCCATACATATACCTAAGTTATCAAGTAACCCATCTCAATCATGAGGAAACACAAGGGTTATAAAATCAATGGATAACCACTACCCAAGTATATGCCCATACATATACCTAAGTTATCAAGTAACTCATCTCAATCATGAGGAAACACAAAGGCCATGAAATCAACGGATAACCACTACCCCGGTATATGCCCATACATATACCTAAGTTATCAAGTAACTCATCTTAATCATGAGGAAACACAAAGGTCATAGACTCAGCTCAAACCAGGATTTTCATTATCGAAACTGTAACTGCTGAAGAGCCCCGTCTCTGGAGTGTACAGTGGTCCTGTCATGACTCCGAGTTACTGCTCACTGACCTAAGACTGCTGAGGTACTCCTCCTATCGAGTACTGTGGGCCTGCTACTACCACCAAGCGCTTCCCACCATGGGTCTGCTGCTACAACCAATCACTCCCCCTCATAGCCTCAAGAGGTACTCCTTCTGTTGAATACCGCGGGTCTACCGCTACAACCAAGCGCTCCTCCGCCATGGGTCTGCCGCTACAACCAAGCGCTCCCCCTCATAGACTCCAGAGGTACTGCTTCAGTTGAGTACCGCGGGTCTGCCGCTACAACCAAGTGCTCATCCGCCATGGGTCTGCCGCTACAACCAAGCGCTACCCACTGGGCTATCCGAAACACATCGAGTCAATCGGTCAAGCAGTCGTCAGGTCTCAGCCGGCTACATGGTCTCCGTACTCCTCACGCTCGTCTCCAGGAGGGTCCGCTCCACGAGCTACAGGTCGATACTCCAAGTATCTCAAAGTCCCATGAAGAATTATCTCAAAGGACCGCCTCGTCATAGGGGTCTCAACGCAACAGACGGAGCGTCAATCGGACGCCCGGTCTGTGAGTTATTAGCCTTTTCGTCCCAGGGGCCCGGTTGGTTTCGTGAGCGAACCAACCCGGCCGTATCTCAACTGTACCCCGAACTCTCATAGGGTATACTCATAGGGACCGCTTCTCAACAAGATCATCAACGCCGCTGACGGTTCGTCAACCGGACGTCCGGTCTGAAAGATATCAGCTTTTCCGTTCCAGGGGCCCGGTTGGATTTCGTGAGCGAACCAACCCTACCATACTCTGGAGGCATCCAAACCTCGATCGTAGTAAGACAAAAGATCCGTCTCACTTTGAGGAATCCATCAAAGTCGACGGCACATCAATCGGACGTCCAGAGCTCGAGATATAAGCGTTTCCGTTCCGAGGGCGCGGTTGGTTTCGTATCAGAACCAACCCGGACGAACCCAAAGTATTCCGAAACCTTTAGTGCGATATACCGAAACGACCGTATCATTCCAAGGATCTCTATGCAACTGACGGTGTGTCGATCGGAGGTCCGTAGCCCAATATATGGTCAAAAGACCAAAGAGGGTCTGAAAACTGGGGGTCTGGGCCTGGACCGACCCGGCCCGACCCCCCCCCCCCCCTAGGTCGGCCCGAACCGGGTCGAACCGACCCGGGTCCGGGTCCGACCAGGTTTGGTGCGACCCGGCCCGGCAGGTCGGCTCGGCTCGGCTCGGCCCAGCCGAGCGGCCAAGCGAAGGAACCGCGGCCCCCGCGCGGGGGCCGCTCCGCAGCACCCAGACGCGGCATGCCGGCCGCGTCCCGCCTCCCCGTTCCGCGCGGCTGCGGAACCGCCTCGCCGCCGCGGCTGAAGCCGCGGCGGGTTATGCCGGCTGTGTGCCAGCGTGAGATTATGCGGACCACCGGACGCGCTCCGGTGGTCCGTTTTACGTGCGGTCTTCGCCAGTGGTCCTCCCAGGACCCAACCTTCACTGCAAGGCCCTCAAATCGCCCTTGCGGCCCCGTTTGTCATCGTCCGTCGTACCGCACACTAAGAACGGGAAAGAATGCGGTGGTTCGGACTTGTTCTTTGGTCCTCACCCACCGCATTAGCGGTTTGAAACAGCACCATAATATTTCCCATCAATTTGATAAACCCCGAACCGCAATATTAATCCACGAACCAACTTGTTAATTAGTTGGCCCGCGTTCATGCCTTGAAGGGAAACAAACATGGAGTATTATCATTTTCAAAACAACCCCTACTTCAACGTCGTCGTCGGACGCGAGTTCGTCGTGGAATTGACCGTCGTGGAAGAAAAGGACCGTCGCATCGCGGAAGGGTGTCGCTGTCGCACGGTACTCGGCATCGCGCAGACAAACTTCGAGGATCAAGAACATACAGATTTAATTATAACAATTAAATCCATGTTGATGTTATAATTCACAAATAATTAAAAGGACCGCAATCCCCTACCTTGTCGTTGACGATCGAAGATTGTCGCAGGGTTGGATCATCGCAGAAGAAGCGTTGCGGAGGGAGAATCATCGGCGTCAATCTCCGGGGGTCCGGCGTTCTTCATCGCCCTCCGTCGGAGGCCGGCGTTCTTCGCGTTCTTCGCGTTCTTCACGTTCTTCGCGTTCTTCGTGTTCTTCGCGTTCTTCGCGTAGGAGGGTGAAGATCTTTAGAGATTCTCTAAAGGTCTAACACAACAATCCCATAATAAAATAAGTCCTCATCTTATTGTATTGTCAACTGAAAAATTTGAAAAACAAATATAAGTAACGAACAATTAATTCATAGAATTAATTGCAACAAACTAACCGCCCAATTAATAGGGGAGTTAAGAATTTAGAAAACATGTCAGTTGACTTTCATTTAATAGGGGTTTTCGCGGGTGCGTTACTTAGCGGAAAAGAAACAGTGGGGCTCGTGTGGGACCCACCTCAAAAATATCCTACCAAGAGGGTAGGATATTTTGGGTTCCACCCTATCCGCTTCAACTCATCTTAAGCAGCTTTAATCAGCTTTAAGTAAAAATAAAATAAAGTTTGTCGTACCACATTATTTTATTTCTTAACTTAAAGCCCAAAAATTTAAAAACCACACCCGAGCAAACGCAACTCCGGAAGAGGCGTTTCTAATCAATTACCGGCGCTACAATTTCATCGGTGCCCTCGGAATTTGATTCTGAGCACCGGTTAAAAAGTTAGAAAAACCCGCTCGTTCGTTCACTGAACGTACCCGAGCCTAAACTTCAGAAAATGATTCCGGGCACACCGGGCCTCGGAATCAGGCGCCTTCAGAAACTGCGTTCTTGTAAAATTCCAAATAAAATTAAGAAAAAAAATTCCTTGAAATTTCCGGGTCTTTACATTACTCCCACCTCAGGGATTTACGTCCTCGTAAAGCTTTAACACCAACTAGGGTCACAAAAGCGGTACAGAGCACGCATCTAAGCCTTCCACTCCCATGTGCTCACCTGGAGGTTCCCGTACTGCCAAAGAAAGTGCACTCGAGGAATCGACCACCCTCGTAGGACCACCCCTTTTGATCCTCGATCCCCACTGGAACCTCCGTGAAAGTCACCCCATCGCCATCGTCCAGCTCCCCATGGTCTATGGTATGCGAAGGGTCGAGCACGTATCTCCTCTGCTGAGATACGTGGAAATCGTCGTGCACCTGGTGCAGCTGAGGTGGATGGGTCAAGCGGTAAATCACCCCGCCTACCCAGCTGAGGACCTAAGAAGGTCCGCTGAACCTCGGAGAGAACTTTCTGCCTTGGCCACATCTCCATAAACCTCGTCGAGTTGAGACCCGTATAAGGACGTGATCGTCATCCTCGAACTCTAGAGGTCTCCAATTCCTGTTAGAACTGAAACTCGAAACGACTGCTGCCACGAGGGTAAGGTTGACAGAATCAAGAGTGATCGGTCACACCCTCCTGTGCATGAGTTATCCTATGCTGCCTGGGGTTTCCTTTTCGCCGACCAAGGAAAACCCATCCCGACGTCGTAGTTAAACCACAACCTTTTTGCCTAATACCTTCAATTTTTGTATGAACTGTGATTGCCCAGTCCATACTCAAACCAACTTCATAAGGCCTCGCGCTGCCACCAAGAGATTCCAGCTGAAACTCTCGCCTCGAGGGTCTGACCACACCGTCGGCGTAAGTGTGATTATCGAGTCTTCTCCCAAGGTATCTCCAGACGTGAGGGTCAAGTCTACGGCTTACCGGAAACTCTTGGTCTGGGACAAGATTTGCGAAAGCGATTAATGATTCATATTGACGTCTGTTACTACAGCAGCTAGTAGTGGACACAAACTGTCCCTTGAATCATTTTTTTAGATCCATTGGGTCACACTCCTTGACCGCATGCACCTGCACTCTTCCTCCCCCCTCTAGCTCCCTGATCCTGGTGGGGATAACTAAGGCGGGTGGTTGTAGCATGTTAATATGTACACCACCTCATGTTGCTCTCCTAGCTCTGCCTCCACGTTTGCCGCTTCGCAGACTCATCTCTCTTTAAAGCTTCCTATTCTTGAAACATTTAACACGCCTGAGTCTCTAAGACTGGCACCGGTTTCCTGTTTCTTACTGCACTGTGCAGTCTTCATCCGCTCCGGGATGATCTGCACCTTCTTTAGTCTCACAAGAGCTGCTATGATTTCTTCTTTGCCGATAAGAGAAATCTGGTCTCATCCCTTGTATGAACCACATTCGTTGCCTAATACAGTCAATCCCGACATGAATGATATATTCATGCCATGGATGATGTCGTAAGGCCTCGACGTAACTACCCAGAGATCCAACTGTCACTCTCGCCTCCAAGGGTCGAGTCACACTGTCGGCATCAGTGTGAGGTCACTGGGTCTCCTCCAGTAGAAATCTCGAAATTGAGGGTCAAGTCAATAGTCTTAACCAGGACCACTCAGTATCAACCAAACAAAAAGGACAGGAAAGAAAACATCACAAGATAAGTGTCTTTTTATTATTGCAGCTCATAGTACAAAGACACGAATACAACAGAAACATGGAACTAGAAGTACAAAGGACGTATCCACCAGTTCCTCTCCTATCCAACTGCTCCCAGAGCTCTACTGCCTTGTCTACTGCTCGGCTATTTCTCAAGCACCCGCCGCTGCTTCTGCCTCAGTGGCTCCTCCAAAGCCTGCGGATCAACTGTATGAGGAGTCGGACAGTCACATGCCAGGTGACCCTTCCCGCCGCATTAATAACACTTCCTTCTCGTCGTACGGCTGGCTCTGGTCCTCCTGGACCTTTGCATCATCTGTCTACTGCCCACAGATGACTCGGCTACTGATCAAAAACCCTACGGCAAAGGCAGAAGCTTCTGAACACGCTCGGGGTGCAGAGCTACTGGTACAAACTCCAACCTGAAGAAGGTCTCGAAGTCTTCCCATGTGAAAGTCATCCTGTCGCAAAACTGGAACAAGTGGCTCGACCACCTGCCTGATGCTACCTGAAGAAGGCTAGCAGCAAAGATCACCATGAATTCTGCTGGCATCCCCACTAGCCTAAAGACTCTCACACAGCCTCCAGCCAATCCTCAGCCGTCTGCGGGTCCGTCCCTCCCCGGAACCTGGGTGGTCTCTGGCGCTGGAACTCGTGCAGCGCGCTCAAGTGGCTTGCATCGCCTACTGCTGGGGCTAGTGGCATCGGTGTCCCAACGTATGGTAGTACCGTTGGTGCCTCCGCTGGTGCCTCAACTGCAAGAGGGCCCTGTACCAAAGCCTCTTCGCTTGACAGGATGTCAGCATGCACATCCCTCTGGGCTCTAGCTGGTCGTCCGAGAAAAGGCATCCTGAAAGAAACAACGTGACACGGTCAAACGATTATACCTGGTGAGCTGACCTGGTTTGAGCTGATTTTTAAAAACTTCTGGAAACACACACACAATCAGTGTTTTCATGCACAAAGTCGGAAATCAGTTATCAGGGTCCTGGTGTATGGATACGTCGGCCGCCCGCACCAACATTGGACTCCCTAAACTGAAAACCACACTCGGTACCCTTAACACTATTGCTTCACAGAAAGGGAATATCAGAGTTATAAGTTCTTCGGTAGAACCGACTGCTCTGATACCAATTTGTCACAACCCGTCCTCGGGGCTCGTGTCATGACTACCCCAAGCCCGCCTTCCATAGGCCAGGAGCTGGCGACTAGCACCAAGGCGTAAATCCTGGTAAAAAGGGAAGGCATTGCCTTTGTAAAGTAAACAAGCACCACAGAGTAAGAAAGCAGAAAAAGTAAACATTAAGTAAAAGCTGGTACAACAGTAAGTGCGGAAAATTAAAGGGGGTCGGAAATACAAGCTCAACTGTAAATTACAACTGAAAGGGGAAAAATAGCAACTGAAGGAAAAAAGCCGCAGCGTCGAGCCGTCCTCTGGAAGCCCCACCTGAAGGGTGGGTACAGATAGCCTCCACAGCTCCTCGGTCTAGTCGTCCGCTCCGAGTACACCCCTCCCAGTGGTCCACCTCCAGGTACCGTCCTGCTCCGCAAGCTTCCACCATGATCAGCGCTGTCCGTCGTCTGCAACCAACACAACGTAATGCGGGCAAAGCCCGTGCAGGGGTGAGTATAATGATACTCAGTAGGGACCCCGAGACCCTCAAGTTCTCGCTAAAACCAACAAGGATAACCACAAAGAAGATCTCAACAGATAACCTCTACTTAGGTATATTCCCATACATATACCTAAGTTATCAAGTAACCCATCTCAATCATGAGGAAACACAAGGGTTATGAAATCAACGGATAACCACTACCCAGGTATATGCCCATACATATACCTAAGTTATCAAGTAACTCATCTCAATCATGAGGAAACACAAAGGTCATGAAATCAACGGATAACCACTACCCAGGTATATGCCCATACATATACCTAAGTTATCAAGTAACTCATCTCAATCGTGAGGAAACACAAAGGTCATAGACTCAGCTCAAACCAGGATTTTCATTATTGAAACCGTAACTGCTGAAGAGCCCCGTCTCTGGAGTGTATAGTGGTCCTGTCACGACTCCGAGGTACTGCTCACTGACCTAAGACTGCTGAGGTACTCCTCCTGTCGAGTACTGTGGGCCTGCTACTACCACCAAGCGCTTCCCACCATGGGTCTGCCGCTACACCCAAGCGCTCCCCCTCATAGCCTTAAGAGGTACTCCTTCTGTTGAGTACCGCAGGTCTGCCGCTACAACCAAGCACTCCTCCACCGTGGGTCTGCCGCTACAACCAAGCGCTCCCCCTCATATCCTCCAGAGGTACTCCTTTAGTTGAGTACCGCGGGTCTGCCGCTACAACCAAGCGCTCATCCGTCGTGGGTCTGCCGCTACAACCAAGCACTCCCCATTGGGCTATCCGAAACACATCGAGTCGATCGGTCAAGCAGTCGTCAGGTCTCAGCCGGCTACACGGTCTCCATACTCCGCACGCTCGTCTCCAAGAGGGTCTGCTCCATGAGCTACAGGTCGATACTCCAAGTATCTCAAAGTCCCACGAATAAGTATCTCAAAGGACCGCCTCGTCATAGGGGTCTCAACGCAACAGACGGCGCGTCAATCGGACGCCCGGTCTGTGAGTTATTAGCTTTTTCATCCCAGGGGCCCGGTTGGTTTCGTGAGCGAACCAACCTGGCCATATCTCAACTATACCCCGAACTCTCATAGGGTATACTCATAGTGACCTCTTCTCAACAATATCACCAACGCCGCTGATGGTTCGTCAACCGGACATCCAGTCTGAAAGATATCAGCTTTTCCGTTCCAGGGGCCCGGTTGGATTTCGTGAGAGAACCAACCCGACCACACTCCGACGGCATCCAAACCTCGAGCGGAGTAAGCCAAAAGATCCGTCTCACTTTGAAGAATCCATCAAAGTCGACGGCACGTCAATCGGACGTCCGGAGCTCGAGATATAAGCGTTTCCACTCCGAGGGCCCGGTTGGTTTCGTATCTGAACCAACCCAGCCGAACCCAAATTATTCCGAAACCTTGAATGCGATATACCAAAAAGACCGTCTCATTCCAAGGATCTCTACGCAACTGACGTTGCATCGATCGGAGGTTCGTAGCCCAATATATGGTAAAAAGACCAAAGAGGGTCCGAAAACGGGGGGTCTGGGCCCGGACCGACCAGGCCCGACCCCCCCCCCCCCCTGGGTCGGCCCGAACCCGGTCGACCCGACCCAGGTCCGGGTCCGACCCGGTTTGGTGCAACCCAGCCTGGCCAGGGCGGCCCGGCCCGGCTTGGGCACGACCCGGCCCGGCGGGTCGGCTCGGCTCGGCTCGGCCCCGCCGAGAGGTCGAGCGAAGGAACCGCGGCCCCCGCGCGGGGGCCACTCCGCAGCACCCGGACGTGGCATGCCGGCCGCGTCCCGCCTCCCGGTTCCGCGTCGCCGCGGAACCGCCTTGCCGCCGCGGCTTCAGCCGCGGCGGGTTTTGCCGGCGGCGCGCCGGCGTGAGATTCCGCAGACCACCGGACGTGCTCCGGTGGTCCGTTTTACGTGCGGTCTTCGCCAGTGGTCCTCCCGGGACCCGACCTTCACTACAAGGCCCTCAAATCGCCCTTGCGGCCCCATTTGTCATCGTCCGCCATTCCGAACACTAAGAACGGGAAATAATGCGGTCGTTCGGACTTGTTCGTTGGTCTGCACGCACCGCGTTAGCGGTTTGAAACAACACCATAATATTTCCCATCAATTTGATAAACCCCGAACCGCAATATTAATCCAAGAACCAACTTGTTAATTAGTTGGCCTGCGTTCATGCCTTGAAGGGAAACAAACATGGAGTATTATCATTTTCAAAACAACCCCTACCTCAACGTCGTCGTCGGACGTGAGTTCGTCGCGGAATTGACCGTCGCGGAAGAAAAGGATCGTCGCATCGCGGAAGGGCTTCGCTGTCGTGCGGTACTCGGCGTCGCGCAGACAAACTCCGAGGATCAAGAACATACAAATTTAATTATAACAATTAAATCCATGTTGATGTTATAATCCACAAAGAATTAAAAGGACCGCAATCCCCTACCTTGTCGTTGTCGATCGAAGATTGTCGCGGGGTTGGATCGTCGCAGAAGAAGCGTTGCAGAGGGAGAATCATCGGTGTCAATCTTCGTGGGTCTGGTGTTCTTCGTCGCCCTTCGTCGGAGGCCGGCGTTCTTCGCGTTCTTCGCGTTCTTCGCATTCTTCGCGTAGGAGGGTGAAGATCTTTAGAGATTCTCCAAAGGTCTAACACAACAAGCCCATAATAAAATTAGTCCTCATATTATTTTATTATCAACTGAAGAATTTGAAAAACAAAGATAGGTAACGAACAATTAATTCATAGAATTAATTGCAACGAACTAACCTCCCAATTAATAGGGGCATTAAGAATTTAGAAAATGTGTCAGTTGACTTTCATTTAATAGGGGTTTTCGCGGGTGCGTTGCTTAGCGGAAAAGAAACAGTGGGGCTCATGCGGGCCCCACCTCACAAATATCCTACCAAGAGGGTAGGATATTTTGGGTTCCACCCTATCCACTTCAACTCAGCTTAAGTAGCTTTAAGCGTCTTTAAGTAAAAATAAAATAAAGTTTGGCGTACCACATTATTTTATTTATTAACTTAAAGCCCAAAAATTTAAAAACCACACCCGAGCAAACGCAACTCCGGAAGAGGCGTTTATAAACAATTACCGGCGCTGCGATTCCATCGGTGCCCTCTGAATTTGATTCCGAGCACCGGTTCAAAAGTTAGAAAAAACCCGCTCGTTCGTTCACTGAACGTACCCGAGCCTAAACTTCGCAAAATGATTCCGGGCACACCGGGCCTCGGAATCAGGCGTCGTCAGAAACTGCGTTCTTGTAAAATTCCAAAGAAAATTAAGAAAAAAAATTCCTTGAAATTTCCGGGTCTTTACAATTATGACCTATGATTTTAGTACATTTTAAGGATCATGTTTTCACTTACTCATGATAGATACATAGAACACATTGTAGACTTGGGAGATGTTCAGTGTAAGTACCAATCAATAAACCATCATCCTGGTATAATCAAGAATTTCAAAAAAAAATATTCTAACATATTTGAAATTACACTTCAAAAAACAAAGGTGGATATTTTAAAATTCATTGGTGGAAAACCCACATCGTAAAAAGGGTTAATAAAACTTCCTCTTAAAATAGGGAAAGTAAAAGGCAAATATCACCACAAAAATTGGATTTTGATTAAGAAAATATTAGTTGAAAGTGAAAATATAGACATGGAAGAGAATTATAACTATTAAGTTATTATGGAAAATGATAGATAATGTGGTAATTATAAGGTTAATGACCACAAAACCATAGACCAAATAGGTTTAAAAAAGTTCATTGAGATCATCAAAAATGATGGTAATTGGATAACATTTTATTTCAAAATAATTTTATAAGATATACTTACTTGATTTCATCTCATAAGTAAAATCTCACACTTTGTTTGTGCCTTAATCAATCTCTGATTCATTTCTTACTCTAAGAAATAAAGTTAAAATTTTAAATCATGTAGAACTAGTGGGCCATAAGATCCATAATGGGATGACAAGTCATTCATTTTATTTCTAGTTATCATAACAAAATGGATAGAACAAATTATTAAATATGCATAAATATACATATGGTTAAGTAATACATTAATATATAAAACCTTATCCAAATTACAGTATAAAAATTTTCATAAATGGTTAGTCTTATGAACCTTACAAAAAAATTAAAATCCAAAACATTGGAATGAAGGTCACTTAATTTTCAAAATCAAATTATCATGAACCCCTAAAAAAACTTGATGTAGCTCTTAATTTTTCACACACCAAACATGTGAAGATTGTTATTATTTATTCTCTTGAAACATGGTAATAAACTGAATTACTATAAAACTGTATCCTCCTGGCCCTACTAAACACTAAGATGATAGTCAGATTGGTGGGTCACATGGCCTTGAGGGCGCCTCCCCATATGCCAGAGGTTGCCGACTAGCAGCGAGGTTGTAAGATGGTGATAGTGGTGATACTATACCCTTATATCAGAGTAGAACAGTGGTATAATAAAATATAAAAACAGATAATAGTAGAAGTAGTAATAAAATAATGACATGTTAGTAGAAAAATAATGTAATAATTAAATAAAAAAGTGTCCAATGCCAAATTTCATCAAAGCATGCAAGACAGATAATGCCAAAAGTATAAGAAGTAATAATTACAATAATTAATGAAATTTAATTACATAAAAACTTCCCAATGATTATCTCCATGATCATCTTGATAACCAGCTCTATCATGTGATCCGAACTCCTAGGTACAAGAAATTTAGCACAAGAAATCAGCCATGGTCCTGAAAATAGAAGGTCTACTCGAGTACCCCAATGCAATGGCGGCCCGAGCAGGGTGTGAGATATAAATCTCAGTAGGCAGACACCCATGATGTATAGCCAAATATATTTTGTGCAATATAAATTAACCAGTATGTATGAAATATTAAATAATAAACATCACTTAAATAATAACACAGGTCAGCTTAATTTTCAATCAGACACATGGCCGACTCTACCTGCTCCAGCTCACTGCTGGAAAGAATGTATGACCAGTAACTATATATATATATATATAATATTTATATATTGCATCCAACTCTATGAACCAAGTGTGTGTGAATGCCTAATGCACATATACGTGGAATATTAGAGTCAGCAAGACCGGGGTGTAACTCACATTTTCTATGACCAGTCTAACGAGCCTAAAATCCCATGTTATTCAGTACATTCCCTAAATCACAACAGAGTGAGAGATTACACACTATATCACTCGGGAAGTTTAGTGGGAAGACATGGAAACACTCTATCATGGAACGTGGCATTTAAATCCCATCTCCCATATCATATCATCGGTGCAAGACTCCATGCTCCACACCTAATGTAAGGGAGTGTGGTATCACCATACTCATCTGAACCCTTATCATCATATAACAACCTCTATAAAGGTGAATAATCATATTTAATATAAATATCCATGAGGAAATACCTCTCATTCCTTACATTTATCAAACCCATATAAAGGCATCATCATATTTCTAATGAAGTTGATGAGGCAATAACTCTCATGATTTTCATTTATATAACCCATTATAATCAAGGTACAATATTAAAAATAAATAATTTAACAATATGTGAACAAATGGCTTGTCCATGACACCCTTTAAAGTTCATTCCTTTATATTTAAACCAAATATTTCATGTAAGGAAAATAAAACCATAATTCATGTCCAATTCCATTTTAAAACATGCCATCAAATTAAACAAACATGACAATTAAATTTATATGTCTTAATGAGAACTTATAAGGTGTCATTGGAAAGGGTGGCATTTACCTACATGGGTAAATACAACCATAAGTGGGAAAATCACCTAAGACATTTATTGGGTTCAATTTAATACTCATGTATCAAGGAAAATTACATTTAAAGGTTAATATGGAAGAAAATTAGGTGTTTTGGACAATTAGAATTTGACCATTAAGGGGGAACTCATTTAGGAACATCTCTAAGGGCCATGTTCTAAACATTAAACAAAAATTTCCATAATAAAGGAATCAAAACTTAGATGAAAACCAATGAAATAATCTAAGCATGGTTTTTATCACTAATAAATACTTTTTAGTTTAGAAGACAATGCACCTCAATTGAGGGGTTTTATTATAAAATTTTGACATTGTTCTTTAAACAATTAATTTAGCCCACTAAACATTTCATTCAAGAATAATACTCACTAATTAATGTCAAAGGAAGTTTTGAAAAGTGAGTAATAAAATAATTCATAAATTTAAATGGGAAATGAAAAGGTATCCTACCTCAAAAGAGAGAGAACCAAGCTGAACACTTAAGCTCTTGAAATTTTCATCAGTGACAACTCAAATATACTATTCCCCCCCCCCCCTCGATCATATGCACCTTTTTATATACATAAGTACATCTATCCCCTATGTACATATTCTCATGGCCATGAATATGTACAAGGGGATCCTTAAATATATTATTATATATGCATATACCCATTTCCACTTACACGAGTATGCATTTTTCATATATATATATATAAATAAGAAAAACTTTCCCCATATATATATATATATATATATATATATATATTCACTTCCATGGGTGAATATACATATAAAAGGGTAACTTACATATACATATGCCTACCTATGCATATGTGGTAAGTCTACTTTAACTCTGGTAACTCAAAACCAATGTGAAAAGGTCCAATTCACTTTAAGAAAATTACTAAGAACTTAGAAAATACAAAATCCCCAAATAAAAATTGAAAAATAATGAAAAATGGGGGGAAACCTACCCAAAATTGATGATGGGTGGACCAAAAGGATCCTAACCACTTAGACTTCAATAGCGGATTTCGAAATATGAATGAAGAGGTCCCCAAATATGAACCGCATTACCTAACAATAGAAAACCAAAAACCCACTTAACCCAAAACCTATGGTTTATATGAACTAATTTTGGGTGATGGGGAGAAGAAAAATCATTGAAAAATGTAATAATAGGGATCTAGGCGTCTTACCTATAAGGATCGAACAAGAAACCAGAGAAATCTAGTTGAAATCGTCAAGCGAAGTGGAGGTTCAGAGGAGGTTTCGCATGTGTCCAAGGAGAGGCCCAGGGGTGGGGTGCATCATGATATAAAGGGGGAGACCTGTATTAAGGGTTTATTAAAACTCAACCCTAAATAATAATGATGATGAAGATGATGATGATGGTATTATTTTTATTTTTATTCAAACATTTCTTTGATTTTTTCATTTTCCATTTAATCTCATTTAATTTATTGCCGTTTTAATTTTCATTTAATTTCTTAAAAAAATACATCACATGATTTGGGTCGCACGGTTATCCAAACCATGCACCAACCGTGTGATGAATAGTGTTATCACACTATCCATTTGGCACTAACCATTCGGTCTAGGTTCATAGTTTGGGTAAACTATTCACAGCCCATACAGAGTGTTCTGCTCCTTTGAAACAGACCACACTGCTTGATGCTGAGGGCCACACAGTTTCAGAAAAATCATGTGTCTCTATCAAACCTTCCAAAACTTTGATTTCTGAAACTCAGTGTTTTTGAAACTCAATGAGACGCATGTGGGATCCTTTATTCCTTTACCCAATCCCAAAAATAACACATTTAAGTGTTCCAAATCTCAGAATTTTGTTCTAAAACTTGATTTTAAAAATAGCTCATTCGGTAAATGTAAAGTTCAAATTCCCTTGGAATTTTTCCTAAACTCAAAACATAGGTCGTTACAACTTATCCACCTTAAAACTTATCATCCCAAAGAGTCATTTGGGAAAAATGAAAACATCACCCGACCTACTAGGAACATGAATCCTTGTTCAAATGGTTTCATTATGTTTCAAAACATCCAACTCACCTCTAGGAACTTTTTTATCATATGACACTTAATCCATCACAACCGGATCCAACGTTAGATTCTCAACAGAAACACCAAGATGGTGCTTATTTGAGCCTATTTAGCTAGATAAATGATCATGTCATCATCTCTTTAAACATATGACTGATGGTGCTCCCCTTCATGGTTCTTAGCAGTAAGAAGCGGCCAATGCTAAATCACGGCACCTCCACAATCAGAATTTCCTTAAAAAGAACACCACTTTGCATTTTAGTGACACTCTTGGTGTGATTTGAAACATTTTAAAGGTTGATTCCCCATCGACCTCACTTATACAGCTTGAGTCTACTTTTCAGGAAAACCCCAGGCCAACACATACCGAAATCGTCTCCACCTAACAACATTATTTAAAATGGTTCTTCACCAACTATAACTGCTCAACAAAAAGGGAAATAATTCAAGACACATCTGGATGACCATTACCAAGATGATCAGCTTAGATGGCTAGTATAAAATAAATAGAACCACAATGTCTTCTCCTAAGGCAACTTTTATTTATCACGGACATGTTCACCGAATCTCATACCTAACTTCCAGTGATGTTCCTTGGTAATTCATCACCAGACCATTAATTTCATCTTGCCTTAGCACAAAAAAGGGTGAAATACAAATCCAACCCACTGGAATCATCACCTTTTTTAAAACAACAACTCTGAGTCCAACCACGAGTCTGGGGTAACCTTGTATTCATTAAACTGTAGTTATAGGAACTAACAAAGGTATTCCATACTCCATATTTACAAGATATACATTGGTACGAATCTAAAACGTTCACTTCATATCACTGACTGAGCTTAGAGCAGCATCCATCTGGTGGTCACATCAAGGAGAACGGCTGGTGTCCAAGATTCCATACAAGGAATTCCTACATGGTAATCCTAGTTTTAGTCAATACTAACCAATACTTGATAAAATCCATGCATACAGTTTGAAACACTGAGAAACTCGCTAACAAGCCCCAGTATATTTTTAAATCTTTAATGCAGTGTAAGACCGATGCTCTCTTAGTGCATCAAAGATGAAGTAAATATTGGAGACATTATCATATCTCAAGGAAGAGTAAACTAAGAGGATTTGAACAGTTTTCAAACTACCAAGAAAACCAAAATGAACAGTTGAATCACAAATATTCGACCTCTTGTAAAGAAGATCGGCTTCACCCACTAATGCACCAACATTAACTAAACCATGATGCCTTCACCACCAGAGGAATCACATGATCATTCAATATTTAATGACTGAATTACATCCAAAACCAATGGTGTTTCAAGTGGTTTCACACACCACCAACCATAAAAATATTGTGCTTCTAAGCAAGCATTGACACAATTTGAAACTTGAAGGCCTCAAAGGACACGTATTCACCAGAACTGACACGACACTCCCCACCTTAGGAGTGTCCTATTTGTTGAAAGAAGAGATAGACCAGCTACTCAAAAGCAATCTAGATTAGATTCACCTGAAACATATACGCGATTCTCCCCTAATCCACACTTAGGTATGTCAAAGTGTTCGGAGTGATATCTAGAACCAAACCGATCGGAATGTCAAAACACATGAGTATATTGGAATTCCCTCCCAAGCATTGGGAAAAACTGACTTATTTAATGCCCAGGTCACTTTACTATAGATATTACTAGATACCATACTCAATAGAACAAGGCTCAATAATTTCACTGAACTCAAATGGTTTTTTACGTCATTTAGAAACCTGGCGGGTATTGTATATTCCAATGCATACTACCCTGAGATTACAAAAGCAAGCATCACATCCAGGATACTACCCATAGGTTTATCATCCCTATGCATCCAAGTATCATATGGTTCATGTAGAAAAATTTCTCAAAATCACATTACTCCATATGATTATAAAACAAACTGCCAACCTCCTGAGTCGCCTGAGGAAAAAGGAAGGGGTCACAAGACCTACGAAGTGGCCAACCATAACCAAGGCATGTCTAACTAGCTAAAAATGAACATTACTCGATGCTCACGCCTATAAAAAGTCCAAGACTAATATGACCACCCATTCTAAAATGGGTGTCATTCAGAAACTAAGAGTCCTACTAGGTTAAATAGCACTCTAATGGCACTAAACATCAAAAAACTCACATGGTTAGTGAGGAATTTAAGCTCTAAGGGTGATAAATACCATGGTCTAACCACTTATGAAGAAAAACCATTGACCCTATTACTAGGCCACAGCAACAAAAAGTCACTAGGCTCAAGATCCTATCATATAATACATTGCTAGAATAAAATAACACCTATGGAAAATGATCATGCTTTCATCCCAAGGATACTCAAAAAGACACTCAAAATTCCCTTACAGGAGGTTTTTATCAAAGGTCACCACCTAGGGTTCCATTTTAATCCATTACATTGATTAAAAATTAATCTTTAACATTGAAAAGATTTCAAAAAAAACAATAAGGCATATAGGAAAGTCTTATGAAACTTCCATTTTAAACATTAATCATTTATTTACATCCCTTCATAAATTAGGAAACTTATCACATAAATTACATTTTAATTTATAACATATAAGGCAACCAACAAGGGTCCCGTTAAGCCAGCCTGGGTTCATTATAATGAAACCCAATAGTAGTTTCTAAATTATTAAAGTTTCAAAACACCTGTAGCGGGTAATCTCATAAGAAACGTGCCCCAACTTACCTACTTGAGTCCAGTTGTGCATTTTAAAAGTCAACCAAAACACTTGATTTCAAAATTAAAAATATTTCACATTCATAACCATCTAAAATTATAACATGGAAATATACAAGCTTTGATTTGATGGGTTTCCATTCCCCCGCTTATAAATCACCCATACACTTTATGAACTAAATTCTAACTCCAATTTGACCCAACCCAATCTACTTTAAAATTTGAACTCATATGGATTTTTCATTTAAAAGCATTTCAAAATATACCATGACTATACATAATAGTTAAATCATGAGGGTTTCCATATACCAACCTATAAAGCATCTATACACTTTATAGTTTTTCATTTGGATCCCATTAATCGATAAAAATTTACTTTAGCCTTTAAATTTTAATAACCTTTATATTCTATCAGTAGTTATAAACATGTGTATACTCAAAGATGGTTCAAGTATACAGGATACATTTTCCAAATTATAAGGCACCCATAAACCTTACAACTTAGAAAAAATTCTTATTTAGTCACATCCACTATATTTATCCCATGAAACCATTTACATATCAGAATCAAAACTAGCATGTTATTACAAGCGGTAAACATAGAAAGCATGCTAGTAAGCACAGAATCATGGCATATAAACAATCAAGAAATTATAAATCGATAGGCAGCATGGCATATAATCATTTAATAGTGATACACTAGTAGGAATATGGAAGAAAAATCTAAACTAACACAAACACTAAGCATGGAATAACACTCAAGGCGCACAATAAAATCATCAAGTAGCTCTACAAATGAAACTATATGGCATGGCATGAAATTCATGGCATGTGAATTTATCTATGTGCCAAATATGATGCAATAAATACTCCATCCTTTATAAACTAGGACAAGGGGAAAATTCAATAAATCTCATAAATCAATAAGTAGTGGAAAGTAGATAATTCACTCAAGGTGAAACCATAATCAACTATAATAGAAAATAGTATAAACAACAATCCCAGCCCTAACCACTTGTTCATTTCCCTATGGGTGGAGTGATCAGTCCCAGACATGGATATTTACCAAGTGTCAACACATTGCTAATCTCTTATATACCAACCCAAATAGTAATAAAAAGGAAAATAAACCCTCTGATACCACTTTGTAATGTCCCGATCTGACTTACCACTAAGACAGTAGCTGGACTGGTAGGTCACATTACCTCAAGAATGCCTCCTCGTACACGAGAGGTTGCTGACTATTATTAAGGGTGTAGGGTTGTGATAGTGGGGAGACTATACCCTCATATTAGAGTATCATAATGATATTACAAAATATAAACAACATAAAATAGAAGAATAATTAATAAAATAATTACATAGTAGTGGAATAATAATTTAACAACTGAATAAAAAAGTGGCCAACACCAAATTACAGCAAATCGTGTATGGAAGATAATGATACAAGTATAAGCAGTAACAACTAAAATAATAAATACAATGTAATAAAGGAAGAACATTCCAATGACTAGATCCACATGCATATCAAGAACCATCTCGGTCCTTTAATCCTAACTCCCAGGTATAAGCAATCAACCATGGTCCTAAAAATAGAAGGTCTACTTGGGTACCCCAGTAGAATAGTGGCCCGATTGGGGTGTGAGATATAAATCTCAGTATTCTAGCACACATGGTGTCTATCCTAATAAATTTTTTTCAATAAAATTAAGTAGTGTGTGTCCAATATGAAACAATAAACAATACTAAAATAATAACATAGGTCATCTCAGGTTCCAATCAAACACCTGGATGACTCTACCTCCTTTAGATCACTGTTAGAAAGAATATATGACCAGTATATATATATATATTAATAATTATATATATATATATATAATAGTTATATATTTTATCCACCTATATGAACCAAGTGTGTACGGATTCTTAATGGTCATATACCTAAAAACTAGTGCTGGATGGACTGAAGCATAACTCATATTATCCATGACTACTCTAATGGCCCTAAAATTCCATGAAATAGGATATATTCCATACATCCCGAAAGAGTGAGAGATTCCATACTACATCACTCAGGATGGCGATTGAGCCGCCATGGAAACACTCTATCATGGAACTTGTCATGTAAATCCCATCGCCCATATCTTATCACTGGTGTGAGACGCCATGCTCCACACCTAATGTAAAGGAGTGTGTTATCACCATACTCAACCAAAACCTTTCCATCATATTGCAGCCTCTATAAAGGTGCATAATCATATTTATCACAAACTTCGATGAGGAAATACCTATTATTCCTTACATTTATCAAGACCATATAAAGGTATCATCATATTTATAATGCAATACATGAGGTAATACCTCTAATGATTTACATTTATATAACAAAGTATAATCAAGGTAAAACATTCCAAATAAAGAATTTAATAATATTTGAACAAATAATGTGGCCATACCACCCTTTATAATTCATTCCTTTATATTTAAACCAATTATTTTATGTAATGAAAAAAACTATCATGCATGTGTTATTCCATTTTAAAACATGCCATCAAATTAAAAAAAACATTACAATTCAATTTATAAGTCTTAATGATCACTTAGAAGGTGTCATTGGAAAAGGTGATATTTACCTAAATGGGTAAATACAACCATAAGTGGTTTAATCACACAATAGGTGCATTAGGTTCCATTTTATACTCATGTCTTTAGGGAAATTACATTTAAATGTTAAGTTGGAATATAATTAGGTGTTTCAAGAAATAATAATTTGACCATTAAGGGGAAAGTCATTTAGGAATATCTCTAAGGTTTGTGTTCTAAACATTCTATAAAACTGGCCATAAAAAGGGCATCAAAGCATAGAGGAAATTCAATTCAATAAGCTAAGAATGGTTTATATCACTAATCAATAAGTTTTAGTTTAAAAGGTATTTCACCTCCATTGAGGGGTTTTATTATAAAAACATGACATTATTCATTAAAAAAATCATTTAGTATACTAAAAATTTTATTTAATAATCATACTCACCAATTAATGTACAAGGAAGGTGTGAAAAGAAATTAATTATAACATTCTTAAATTTAAATGGGAAATGAAGAGTGATCCTACCACAAAGGAGATAGAACCAAGCCGAACACTTAGGATCTTGAAATTTTCATCAATGACCACTCAAAGATGCTATTCCCGCCCCCCAAGAATATGCACCTTTTCATATACATAAGGACACCTATCCCCTATGTACTTATTTTAATGGCCATGAATATGTACAAGGGGATCCTTATATATATGCTTATATATGCTTATACTCATTTCCACTTACACCCATACTCATTTTTCATATATATACATAAAAACACCATCCCCATATATATATATTCACTACCATGGGTGAATGTACATATAATGGGGGAACTTACTTATATATATGCCTACATATGCATACGCAGTAAGTATCCTTTCACTCTGGTGACTCAAAACCAATGTGTCAAGGTCTAATGCACTTAAAGAAAATTACCAAGAACTCAAAAAATACAAAATACCCAAATATAAATTGAGAAATAACAAATAATAGAGGAAAACCTACCCAAAATTGATGATGAAAGGATTGAAGTGATCCAAACCACTTTACCTTCAGTGGTGGATGCTGGAATGAGAATGGAGAGGTCTTAGGAGACACATTTAACACCCTAACAATGAAAGAAAACCAATTAACCAATTAACCCTAACCCTAGGGTATGGAAAAACTGAAATTGGATGACAGGGATAATAAAATCCACTAGAAAAGGGAAGAATATGGAGCTAGGAATCTTACCTTAAAGGTTTGAACAAGAAACCAAAGAAAATTTGACTGAAATCATTGAACTAGAAGGAGGTTGAGAGGAGGTGTTACGCATAGCCAAGGAGAGTCCCATAGGGTGTGCATCATGAAATTAAGGGAGTGATCCCTCTTGAGGGTTTATTAAAACTAACCCCTGAATAATAATAATAATAATAATCATCATGTTATTATTATTAAAAAAATTCTTTATTTTTTTCATTTTCTATTTAATCTCATTTAATTTATTTTTATTTTTATTTTTATTTTGATTTAATTAATTTAATTTTAAAAAAAAACACATCACATGGTTTGGTTCGTACGATTATCCAAACCATGAACCAATTGTGTGATGAATAGTGTGAGCACACTATCCATTTGGCACTAACTATGCAGGATAGGCACAGGGTTTGGGTAAACCGTGTACAGCCCATGCAGAGCATTCTTCTCCTCTGAAACAAGTTTCATGGTTTGTTGATGAGGACCACATAATTTGATACATATTGTACGCATATGTCAAGCCTTCCAAAACTTTGATTTCTAGACCCCTGACTTTACCGAAACTCAATGAGATGCCTAATGGATCCTTCAAGCCTTTAACCAAGCCGAAAAACAACACATTGAAGTGTTAAAACTATTATAATTTTATTATAAAACTCAATAATTGCCTGTCCAATAGATAAAAATTTTCAAATTCCATTGGAATTTTTCCTTGACTCAAAACACGGTTCGTTACAAAACCATATTGAATACATACATGAATCTTTATTCCTTATATAATCCATTTAATTATACAAAAAAATAATTGGAATCTTGGGTTCATCCTTATTCCAATAGAATATATGATTTAATTATCACATAATCCAAGTAGATAATCACATGAAATTTAACTAATGGATGAACAATAAGATTTTCATAGGGCTCATTCATACAAAATTGAACATAAAATACCCAACTAAGGAAAAGAGGATAAGTATAACCTAATTATCATGGTTAAATTAATCCATTATGATAGCATAGGATTTCCCTTTGGAATTTTTCATTAGTGGTTTTTGTGTCTTATCATACACATTAGTTCATGGACTGGGGAACTTGTTAGCATAATTCCCAAACTCCTTGAAATTGAAACACTAAAGTGTGAGAGGTTTATTTTGTGGTCCTTTCTCATTATTTTCATTATTAGATTTCTAATTTTCATTACTTCAGCATTCATCCACTCGATGACCTTCTTTTACATACTTGTAACACCCTATTGTCTATTTTAGGAATTCACTTGAGTGATTTTTCCCACATTTATGGAATACAGAATCCTAGACTTTCTTTCCACAATTTAAGTCTTCATAAGAATTAATCTTACTTTTGTTAACAAAAGTAAAGTAATGGTGTGAATATCCAATTTATATTTATACCTTGATTTCACATTGAATGACTTTTTCATAGCTACTAAAGTCTCTTATATCCAAGGTCTTTTGAAGACTTTCTTTTAGGCCACCAAAGAATCGATCGGTTTTTCTTTCAAGGCTGATGATTAACCCAGAAGTGTGCCTTGAAACTCTTATAAAATTAGATTTATAGGAACCAATATATTCATCATCCTTTTTATTTAGATCAAGGAAATTCCTTTTCTATATTTTTTATAGAATATGAGTGAATTACTTACTGAAAAAAAACCCTAAAACTATTCCCATTCCATAGATTAAATTTCTTTTTATTCCCTTGTATTCTTAATAAGAGTCCGCCACCAATCTGATTCACCTTAAAAATATCCAAAATTAATTTTTCATGCTATAAACACTGAAGAATAGAAAATATCTTTTCAACGGTACTTATTCATTTCTCATTAACTAGTATATCATTAGAACTACTCAAAGAAGGTATGTGTTGCCTCATAAAGGATTCAACATAACATTGTTTCTTTCTTTTCTCATTTGTAATTTTAACATGACTCGTATCTTGAGAAAGTTGTTTGATAATATCAACAAGATTTTTCATTCCTGCTCCCATATCATTTAGTTGTTTAGGAGGACAATCATTTCAATGTCTGTTGCACTCCACATTAACATAGATCCTTCAGGTTCGAACCATAGACTAAAACCAAAAGCATAGTGTGATAAACACTAATCATTGTGGGGGACCATATAATCACGAAAATTAACTTATAGGATGTTTAAATCATGACACCTTCTTTTTAATCTATTAAAACTTAGTTTTTTTCTAGGTTATTCATAGTCATCATCTATCTAAATCCTTCATGATGGTTTATAAAGATTTTGTTAAATTCTAAAGCATATCTCTTAGGAATGTCAAACTAGGTGTGTAACGAGGCCTATTTTCTTGCACTAGTTCTAAGTCGAGTCTAGATCAATACGGTGTTTTGGGGTTATTACCCATATGTACATTTGTTCTAGAGACACATCCACTTGTAGTATCCATACAGGGATTTAATTTCTTGGAAACCACTCTCTCAATACTTTACAAAAATTACAAAAAAAATCCTATACCATGACTCATCCTTATACTTATCCTTAGTGACATCCCTGGAAATATCCTTAGAAATATCCCTAGGGATCTCACTAAAGTTTTATCATCCTAGTTTACAAAGGTTAAATAAACCTTTCCTATAATACCAACTATAACAACCCAGGTTTCTCATACATGGATATTACATATTTTTAGATGAATATCTATTACATTATACAAACACACTCTTGAGGACCATAATAGTTTAGTGCCTATAGAAACTTGGAACGCGTTAATATAATTTGGTGAAACATATTAAGAATCTCCCATAAATATATTCCACTTTAGAAATCGTACTTAAAACCTTTCTTTAAAACCTGGGGAGAGAAAACGTAAGAAATTGTGATCTTAGATTCTCATTAAGGGTACACATGAGAGATACATAATCATAACATGAGCATAAGGGTATGTGAACATGATCATAACATTTGAAAAGAAAATAATGCATATAAAAGATCGTAATATTTAATCATGGGATTAAAGATTGGTAGTTCATAAGACATGAATCATAAGATAATAAAATAACATGATCCATGAGAGTATAATAATGGCATAAGACATGGAATTTGTGGCATACATATAAGATTAAGAAATATTATGTAAACACTACCAACCAAGACATTCATAACATGTTAGGCTTGGGATATTCACCTATCTACCTGCTTTGGGATTGGGATGACCTCTCATACACCCTCTAGATTCAGGATTAGGATGACCTCCCATGTACCATCTTGTTATGTGATTGGGATGACCACCCAATATACCCTTTTTTTAGGGCTTGGGATGACCACTCGTTTACCCTTTTATTATGGGCTTGGGTTAACCACTTGTATACCCTTTGATATCATAGAACATTTAACATTACGCAATAAATTGGAGGTATATATAGTTCCCACCCTTAACAAAATAAAAATAATACATATAAATTACACAATAACATAAATCATTCATCGTAATATAATCCATATAAATAAATGATTTTCATAAACATTTCATCATAACATAACTCATGGAAAATAAATAGGTTTCATAAATATTATTCCATAATAAAAATAAACAAACCATAAAAAGAATAAGGGTTTAATTCTTGAATAATATCCCCATTAAAGAATAATTAATATTTAATAATGTTATCTCAGATAGAAAATAATTTCGAATGATTATTTGAAATAATTCTTAAGGAAAATATCTTTTTTGTTCTGAAAACATTTTTTATAAATGTCTCCCAATTATAAAATAAAACATTGTTTTTAAAAATAACCTTTTAATATTATAATTAAACTTCAAGGTATTAAGGAGTAATTATGTAAGGAAAATCCTACCTTTCTATATAATTTAAAAAAACATTCCTTCCGTATTTTGTCAGATAAGTCACAAAGAAACTTATTTTGAAAACAACAAAAAGAACCCTTTCAAACTATTTTTTAAAATTTTAAAAATGAGTAAAAATGAATTTAAAAAATCATAATAGAATATTGAAAATATTTTTAGAATAATTTTTATAAAACATGGACATGGAAGAAAAAGGGAGTTTTAAGGTAAATTTTAAAAAAGATAATTTTTTAAATGAAAATCCCTTATAAATATCATATCATTGAAGTAACCATTACTAAAATTAAAATATTATATGTATTTTCTATAAATAAACATTAAAAAATTAGAAATAAAATATAATATAATAAAAATTAATACTACATGTAATCATATCATGAAGTAATCCAGGAAGTATAAGGTTAACCCAAATAATGGAAATTGGGTTAAGAATTCCCTTACCACTTTGTAATCAATTGAATCGTATGGCCCATAAAAGAAATAATTATCAAATGAATCATTTAATAAAATTAAGATACATAGATTAATGATATTATATATCAAATATCATTATATACACCACATATAAGAAATAAGTGATGAAAAATTCATATATCTCATAGAAGAGAATGTGAGATGAGAGATTCTTACCTTATGATTCCCTTTAGTTTTGTATTCTTAAACCTTCTGTATAATGGTTTAAATAATGTTATTAATTAATTAAAAACTATAATAATATTTATAATTACTTATTTAATGATTTTATGACATATTACCATTCATTAATTAATAATATTTCATTGTTTTCATTATTTTGGGTGTGTTTGTTTCACGGTTTCATTATTAGTTAATTTGTGTATAATTATGGATTTTCTTATAAAATGGAAATAAAAATAAAGAATTGAAATAAAATGGTATTAATGAACTTATAGAAGTTTAAATTTTCATATATATTATTTTTATTTATTACATGTAAAGACTCATTTTATAAAACAATAATGAAAAATGTGTAGCTTATTTTTGCAGTTTTTCCAACCATCATAAACTAGTTTTGTTTCATTTATTATTATGTCTATATAATAGTTCCAGAATAATAAATAGGTTATAATATGGTTATTAAAATATTATTTAACCATAATATTACTTTTATGACCATAAATGAAGGAGGTAATGGAAAAAAAACAAAATAATTATTCATAGAGATGATTAACTAACATAATTCGGACAATCGTTTCATTTCTTTGAATAAGAGGAGGTAATAAAAGGGATACATATAAGTTATTCTATTAGAAAAATAAACTTACAGTGTATACATGATAATAGATTTATTATTATTTTATGGATTAATGATGTTAATATAAGGTAGAAAATGAAAAGAAAATAAGAGGGGTGGTTTTAGAAAATTACCTCTTGATTATCACCTCTTTGGAGGATTCCTTAAAGACCTTGGATTCGGTATTTTGGTGAGACCAGAAGAAATTTGAAATGGAGAGAGTGATTAAGATAGTTTTTTTTAAGATATGGTATTTTATTCAAGGATTTTGAGGATATAGGGGTGGTGAGTTATGGTATTTATACTTAGGGAGGGGTGGTTTTAAGTGATTAAAAAAGGATTATTTTATAGAAATTATATGATAATTAATGTAATAATGTTTAGTTAGGTTATATAAATACAACAAAAATCAATTAAATTATGTATTTTTTAGGTATTTTAATCCTTTACCTTTTAACTTTAACCTGTTTCAATATTTTACCTATACCGCGGTAATTTTTTCTACTGTGGTAAAAAAATTCCTAAAAATAAAACTGAACTAACAACCAAATTTGGAAATTATTATTATAAATATAAAATCCATTTTACCAAATTAAATTCAAATAATTTGAAAAATTAGATTTAAAATTAATCCCGCATATGAGACGATAAAGTGGGTTTTTTATGAGAAAATCTTCAAAATATTGAAATATTTTTATATTAAAATCCAATATTAAAATGTTTTAAATGTCCAAAATTATATTAATAGATTTATAATTGAAACATTTTTAATTTAAAACCAATTTAAAATATCATTATAATTTATTTATATAAAAATTCAGTTTTCAATTAAAATTCGATATTTTTCACTATTCATCAAAAAATGAATTTTATCAAAAAAATACCAAAAATCCACCCTAAGTTATTTTATATATTTATATTTCAAAAATTAAGTTTATTTTTTCAAATTAAATTTATAAAAGTTTCGAAATTGAGTTTTAAAATATGTTCACCATTAAAAGGGAATAAAATTTTCTTTTAGAAAAACGTAGCTTTTTTGCTTAAAATTGGATATATTCTTATCCTAAGATTATAAAAACTACTAGATGAATTTAAAAAATTTATTGAATATATAACATATAAATTTAACTAATATATTTCACTAATAGTGATTAATTTAATTTATTAGGATAAAATTCTATTATGGGCATAAAATAATTTTTTATAAAAACGCATCCTTTATGTTAAATTTCTTTCTAATTATTTGGTTACCAATGAATTCATTTTATAAACATGTGTAAACAATATTTTCAAATTTAGTTAATATCATTCATTCCCTCTAATTTAATGGATAATTTATAATGGTTTTTTTTAATTTTTGTGTTTTTTTCAAAGTAAACTATCAAAGAGATTAAATTTATTTAAAAAAACATAGTGTAAAATATTGGGGTGTTACACCTTGGTTGATCAGTGGGTTGGATAATTTTTTAGTAAATACACTTTTATATTACTTAAAAATTTTCTAATTATAAAATATATAGCCATAATTTTTTCCAAACCTCCCCAAACTCCTTTATGTAATTATTTCCACTATTAACTATCCTCCTTAATTTCATGCAATAAAATAGTGCATGAACTTCAATTCATTTTTTCATGGAACCTCCAATTCATCTTCTTCACTTAATGTAAATAATCATACATAGTATTACACTTGTTTTAGAAATTTTAAACTCCTTAGAATATTTTTTAATCATTTAATATCACATCAATAATGGTTATAATTGCAAGTAGAATTTTCTAAGACAGACATCCAATTCCATTATATGAATCCATCACAATTCTTCAGGAATCATCACAAATCATGGAGATTATTCTTACTAAATTAAAACCAATGAGTCCATAAAAATTCTCAATCCATCATAACGAGCCTTCTTGAATATTTCTCAAACTCATTTAATCTTTATCTTTACATGATTAATCTCTAATCTTATAGGAATTCAGCATACATTGACTTTTGATTTCTTCTTATATATTGAAAACAAATACAACTATGATCATCAACCATCCACATGGTATTTTAAATCTCTCCCTTTGGATTTTTTTTCAATACCATTTACTTAAATTCAATGTCCCTTATCCCCTTTATTGAAAGAAAATGAAAAGTATTAATGTAGGGGTTTTATTCTACCCTTTAACTAATTTGAAAATAACTTCTCCTTTTTATGAAACAAGGATGGTTCCACATAGTTCACTTAGAAAAGAGCCTTTAGTTGGTTAACTCTAAGTCTATGTGGTATAAATCAGTGTAGTAAACAAGATAGATACATCCATTTTTTTCTATGTTTTCCATTAACAATCATGCATGTGATATCATTATCATAACATAATATATTCTCAAGGAGGGGGTTGTATAAAATAGATTTATCAAGAAATATATTCTCATGTACACTTCATCAAACACATCCAAAATTTCAAATGAAAGAATATTTTACTCCCCCTTTCTATGATCTAACACATTAACCAATACTCCCGCTTGATGCACATATATGATATAGTCAATAAAAGGTGAAAGAAGTGTAATTGGGTTACCTCTATCTTTAAATTTTGTAGATATGATCTAATATTAAAAATATTCATGGAATAAGTATTGATAGAATATATTTAATGTTTGGTCCTCCTAAAGGGGTGTACTTCAGTCATTCCACCTGGTGGATGCTTTCATCAGATTTTCTTCCAAATTTTTATCATCCACTATTGTGGAATAATTCATGTTTTGATAAGATATTGTATAATCATTCTAACTTTTTGTATTCCACTTTTTTCTTTCATTTCTAATTTTTAGAATTAAATTCACCTTCAATTCCCTACAAAGTAAGCACACAAATACAACACAAGAATATGGAATAATGTGGAACACTTTTGAGCTTAATAAAAGCAACAGTGTTGATAATTTTCTCTAAACCTAGAGAATCCTTTTCTTGTAGCTTGAAAGTGTATGATACTATTCATGATTATATCACCTTTATATTTCACATTCTGATATTTCTTAAACATAATGGAATCTTTTATTTCATTCACCTTCATCTTGTGTGGATTATTCATCATCACATATTCCAATAATGCAATAGGTTCCCCTGATGCTTTTTTTCTATATTTAGCATCTCATTTTGAGCAGGTAGAAGAATCAGGAAATTTATTACATTATATCCTATCTAATTTCACCTTATATGCAATTTTATGAGAAACTTGTGTTGTAATTTGTTGAAAAACTCCCATGAAATTCTAATTCTAATTCATGTGGAACAATATTATTTTTATTTTCCTTTTCACTAGCTAATGCTTCATATTCAGTTTTTTTCATTTATCTAGATTCTTTAAATTTATCAGGAAAGATTATTAATAATTACCTCTTAACATATTTTTTTTATAGTTTACACATGGATTTTTTAATGTCTTTAAGTTTCATTTCTTGGATAACTTATCAAATTCTTCTTCAGAACTATCTTCAATTAATCATATATTCTTATTTCTTTCCTAAATTGAATCTTTTCTTGATTTTAGCATGCTTATATTTATTTCCATGGAATGTTTGTAGTAGTATATGGTATTTACTCTCTTTTTATTGTATAATAATATTTTCATGGGTGAAATGAAATTCTTAGAATCCATATTTTCATTCTTATTAGGTGTAACTTGATTCATATATCTCTTGACTACTTTCTTTTTTTTATTCCCCTAGGAATAATTTTCAATTTTTATTCTTTTATTATGAATTTTTTATGTTATTTTATTATAATAGGATTTGTAACTAATTGGTTCATATTATAAATATTCTTCTATATGAACACTCATGTTGAAGTACTCACATAATTCTTTAAGGAATTTTAATCAATTTTTTGGTATAGATTCATTCTCTTCTATGGAAGCTACTTCTATTTTGAAGGTTTATTTATTTTTTCACCTATACTCCCCATAAATATAGGCCTTATTTAGTCTTCATACATTCTCATTTGTGCCAACATTCAGCATATATATTTCTAAACTTCCAGAAACACCAACAATATCCAACATTCTCCTTACTTTTCTTATAGTGCTACTCAGGGTAGATTTAGTGCATTATTGTTTCGGGGTTTGTATTTACTTATTTATAGGATCATGTTGGGATTTGTTTATTGATCTTTCTAGTATCCACCCTTAGTTTTTTGGTGGATATATTTTCATTTTTATCAACCCACATTTTTCCAGCTTTTGTCTTTAAACCTGTACTAGCAAATGAGGTTTCATTAGTAAAAATAGAATTAACTAGGTTATGGGTTACCTTCTTCAAAGAGATAGTAAAATGTTGATAAAGATGTGATATTTAACTCTTATTTAAACCAATATGAGTCTCTTTAGGGACATGATTCATATCAAAAATTTGTATAGAAACATCCCTTATTGGATGTAGACTCTCTTCATATGTTTATATGGAAGAATTATTCTTTTTAGAAACATGGGAAGTACCAGCATCTGTCTAATTTAAATTTATCAATTTTACATATATTTTAATAAATTTCTTGATGTTGGAAAGCATTTCATTTTCAATTAATTTCTATTTTCCTTATCATTCACTTTTTATTATTTTAATCTGATCTTCATGTTGTTTACTACCTTCAATCACATATTTTTCAAGGTATTTGATTATTATGGATTTAACATCCAATTGAAATTACTTTACATTGATATTATCTTGATGTGATTCTTAGAGAGTATGGGTACTTTTAATATATTCTTCATGAAACATGTTTTTTTATTCCACTAAAATGTCAATCTCCTTGACTTTACTATATTTTTATTCAATTTGAGAATCTCTTACATTCATGGAAAGACTAAACAATGTTTTAAGTTCATGGATTAATTCAAAAAAACATGTTTAATCAAAGTTCTTACATAATCATACCATTTAAATTCTTTTCCAATTAATGAAATATTTTCATTACTAAGTTTCACATATTTTTCCTTTTATTTAATGAGGTCTGTGAGAGAATTTCACCTTTTTAATTTATTAACAGGTGCATCCTCCTATATATTAATTTCCTCTTCAAGATGTTCTCTATTATCAAAAATATCTATGTAATAATAAAGTATATATGAAATCACTTCTTTAGGAACACTATTCATATATCTTTCAAAATAAGATTTAAAGATGAAAATTCCTCTTAATCTCCACAACTTGAACTGGTTTCTTCAAAATGATCATTGTAAACTATTTTTCAAAGAGAGTATTGATCATTATATTCTTTATTTTTGATTTTATTTAATATATTTTCTTCGCTTTTCTTATTATTTTCTAAATTCTTGGAAGATAATTTTATATATTCTTCAACATGAGTGGAGACAATATATTCCACTTAAGGTACTTTAGAATCAACTTCAAATCCTCAATTAATATAATCCTTATAAAAACAATTGTGGATAAAAACTTTGATCCAATTAGAGGTATAACTACCCTATAATACCACTTTTAGAGCCTATATAGATCATGAGGGGACACTAATATGGGGTGTGAATTAGTGTACCCAAAATTTTACAAAGTTTAACTTTCTTTTCAATAAGACCCTCTTACTCTTGAACCTCTACCCCAGTTAAGATCAATAGATCTTATTGTGAACTCTCAATGTTCATATTCACATGAAATGAAGATAATATAATAGACAGTAGCACATAATTATTTTTACAAGGTTCAGTATTAAGACTTACTCCTTTCTGTGATCAGCCTGTACTTATTTCACAAATTTTCTTATCAGTGTTAAATTGTAATGATGAAAAATGCCTATAATTGGAACAAAATTATTATATAGAAACTAATTGATCTTCATAAGTAAAAGAAATTATTTATACTGGTACCACAAGTCTTGAATGGAATTGTTTATACTGGGACCACCAGTTCTTCAAGAAATGTTATTTCTTCACAAGAAATCTTGTTTCTCCTTCCTTGTGAACTTCACTAAGAACTTCAAAAATGATGTTATTAAGACTTATATTCAAATTATCAGGTTCATATGATCACCCTTTTAAATAAATACCTAGCTTTAATTCCTTCTATCTTTGATACAAAATATGTATCAGGATCTCCAAAGGATATTTCAACGGTGTGTACAGTTTTCTTAACACCTACATGAGCATATTTGTAAAAAAATATTGTGTATGAGGATCTCAATTATTCCATGATTTAAAATCCATCATTTAAATCATCATATCATATTTGTTAATAATTAAACACATTTAATTTATTTGTTAAAATGATATCAAACAAATGGGGGTATCATATTTATTTCCTCCTTCTTTAAATACCCCATTATTTAGTAGGTATTTCATTATTTCATACTTGTTCAAAATACTTGGTTGGGTATTTATTTTTCAATTTATCACATTTCAATACCCATGTTAGTTATTCCATCATTATGAAATGTATACCCAAAATATGTCTCTTCATGGAGTGTATATCAAGTACCCAAAGGGTTTAGGCATCTCCTTCTCATGAAGCTTCCATCATTTTTAATACCCTAATGTTTGGGATATTCACTTTTTCTCATGTGGATAACTTATAAGTCACATATCACCCTACATAAATTCAATCATGCATGTGAACCTCCCAAAGAATAGGGTTATTTGAAACATCACATGACTATTTGATCACCTGTGGTTTATTTAAGAAACCTACCATAAAAATGCCTGATGACTCAAACATAACTCCAGGTTCTTCCCCTTCATGTCATTTCCACCCTTTACATTAGATCTACACGCATGCAAGTGAAACTGCATGCATGTAAAATAATTTAGTATTTACCTAATATTATTATCATCTTCAATTTTTTTCTGAATAACTCATCTTCATCAGTGGTGGAATCACAGACTAGGGTTCTCTATTCATTCATGGAATTACATGAAAAGTGTGTGTGGAATATTATCAAACTCACCTAGAATTTATGAGATCATTGTGTCCATATTCTCGGATTTAGATCAATCATGGTAGGATTTTAATGAGACATTTAGTTCATCAATGGAATCAGATTTTTTTTACACAGTTCCCTCAAGTGAGCAAGGAATAAGATATGCATCTTGCTAATCGGACAGTTTAGATCGAAGAGATCAGAAGGCCCATGTTTTGTACGTTATTTTAATTATGGGGTAATAGTGTGTGTAACCTCCCCATCCCACATAGACATGCATCTCTATCCTCAACTTCTATATTAAACAACTCCTCCCATAAACTCTCTAATATTTCCAAACCTCCGCTGGCACCACCCCAAGTCGGATCCCGCTGTCGTCGTGCATCCCCACATAGTGATGCCTCCCTTGGTCATTTTCACTCCATATGGGTGCTCTAGAGGCCTTATACATGAGTTCAAGCCTCTCTAATTTCCACTATCTTGGCTCAGTATGGCTCTCTTGGGTGTGGTTATCCTCCGATTCTCATATCTACTTGAGGTTGAGCTAGCCTTGGATGATCAATAGGTTGGTTACTTTTTTTGTAAATCCACCTTTATATTACTTATAAATTTACTAATTATAAAATATATATCCAAAATTGTTTCCAAAGCACCCCAAAAACATTCATATAATTATTTACACCATTAAATCTTCTCTTTCATTTCATTCCATAAAATTTTGTATGACCTTCATTTCATTTTTTCACGGAACCTCCAATTCATCTTCTTCACTTCATGTAAATAATCATACATGGTATTCCACTTGTTGTAGTAATGTGAAAACTCCTTAGCACATTTGTTAATCATTTAATATAACATTAATAATTGTCATAATTTTAATGATAATTGTCCAAGTATGAAATAAAATTCCATTATATGAATCCATAACAATTCCATAAGCATCATCATCAATCATGGATAATTTCCTCACTAAATGAAAACTAATGTGTCCATGGTAATTCTTTTGGAATCATCACCAATCTTATTTAATATTTCTAAAACACATTTCATCTTTATCTTTCTATGAATAATCATTAATCATAGAGGACTTCATCATACATTGAATTTTGATTTCTTCTTATATATTGGAAATAAATACAACTATGATCATCAACCACCCACATGGGATTTTTGGCTTAGATTCTTAGTAAGGGTAAGCGTGCAATATAAGATATGAATAAATAAGGCATGATATTATGGAAAGTTAAATAACTGAACCAATTTCCATTTAATCAATAACTTGAACATCATATGGAAGTAATAAATGATGATCAAATAATTCCTTATAAATAATCACATGAGCTTGAAAACATAACCATGGATATTCTAACTAATTGAATAATAGCATGCAATATCAATAACTGGATTCATAATGACGGAATGAATAATTTTAGACATTAAAAATGTACCATAGAGGCCTTATTCCAATACATATAAATAAATGGGTAAGTCCTTAGCCAAAACCCAATCTATTTTATCTCATGAGACCTATCGATGCATCAAGGGGCTATATCAGACCCCGGCCATCACTTAATAAGTCCAATGCATTCCAATTATTAAAGGTGTTAAACATAATCAATATAAAAAAATTTATTGAAAAAATAACTTATGAAATGTTAATACTTACCCCAATCAATAAACATAATAACAAACCATCCAGAGTAAGACTGTGGATGGTAATAAAATTGTACATCCCTGGTAAAACTTATCATAAACCATATGGATAAATAATAAGTATGGTATCAATACAACATATCTTCAGTGGTTCATAATTAAAACATAGTGTTTATGTTGTTTAATAATAAAGATACCATGAAAATATCCTTAAAAAAAATTAGAAAAATAACCCTTGCATTTTGAAATTAACCTTTTAAAACAAAAAGTTTAAAAAAATTGAAAATAATTTTCATTGAAAATAACCTTTTAAAAATTGAAAAATTATCATCAAAAAATTTATTATTAATGAAAGTGGAAACTTATCTTCATGTTGTACATATTAAAACAATGATTCCATTCACATTTTTAGTAAAAGATAAATAGGCATTTTTTGAAAATGACATGAAGATTCCTTTTTAAACAATTGTAGGGAAAATGGGTAAAACTGTACCTAAAAAATCATTTTTAAAGGGTTAAAATAATTTTTTAAAACATTTTTAGAAAACATGGGTTTTGATGAAAAAAGATTTCCGATCAAAGGGAGTAATAAAGTTAGATTTTCTTAAAAACATTTTATGAATCATTTTTCCACTTCGACGATGGGGCAGTGCTGAAGTAGAGGGGTAAAACAATTCCATTATTTGGGAGGCATAGGGTTTGATTCTTGGGAGTTCTCTCTTGGGAGAATTTCTCCTTCCACCAGGATCCACTTGTCTTGTCGGGTCACTCGGTTCCTAACTGGGTGGGTGGAATGAGGCACAACCCACCTATATTGATGGACTGTTGTGTTGAACCATTGTTTCTTGGGTTATCACCCTTCGGGATGCTCTACTATCTTGGCTGAAAATGACTCTTTCTGGGCTGTGGCTCTCTACCGAGTGATCCCTTCGTGGTGAGGGGGGTTTCCTAGTGTGTAGGGTTCTAAAAATACACACTTGGGGATTCCAATTTAAATAGAATTTTCTGAATCATTTTAAGTACCAAATATTATAAAAATGGTAATATTGCTTGAAAAAGTTCATGAATAACCATAGGTGAAAAAATAGAGTTATTTTAATATATAAATATCAAATAATTCTACCAAGGGAGATGTAAACATAATCAATCCCAAATAATGACAACATTGTGAAATAAACCCTTTCCACTTTAGTAACTTCTTAATCTTATTCCCCGTAAAATAAATGAAATTAAATAAAAAATTAAATACCATTAATATAAATATATTAATGATATATAATATCAAGGGGGGTATATACACCACATAAATTAAATAATTAGTGAATGTGTGTAAGAACCTGGGTTTTGAGCCTGTAAGGCTTTGAAATTTTCTTAATGTTATTCCAAAGTAGGGAGTTCAGACGACGTGTGATTCCGAGCCTCGGTGCGGCTGGAATTAAATTTTAAGCACATTCACATTGGACATGCCAAATAAATATAATAACTTCTAAACGGTCTCTTGGATGGGAAAATTGAGGCCACCGTTGAGTCTGGAATGTCCCGTTTACCCTAGGACGGGTGTAACTTTCACGGGCACGGCCCTTCTGTGGAAGACGCAACCAGGGGCGTTTTCGTAATTTGGGGGCCCCGGGCATGTACTCTGTAACTTCTAAACAGAGGCTCGAATTAAAATTTCGAGACCTCTGTTGCGCTCAAAAACTAGATTTTACCCTAGAGGTAGCTTAACCCAGACCCCGCTGAAAGTTCAGGTATAGGGCCTACGGGCGGGGGGTTTAAGTGTTTTCTATTTAAACACACCACCCCCACCCTCTTCTCCCCCTTAGTTTTCTCCTTGGCACAAGTTTTTCCCAACAAGGAAGAACCTCCTTCAATCTTCCCTCTCCCTCTCCAAGGCGGGTGGCGGCTCCGGCAGACCATTCGTGAAGCTTCGGGCTACGCCCAACAAGGTAGGAGGTTTCGTTTTTCATTTTTGATTCCCGCATCATCCATAAATTAAATTTCTTGCATCGAATTGTTGTCTAGTCATTGAGCGAAGACCATAGATGTGTAGGGCTAATTCTGAGCTTTCTGATTCCCTTTTTGGTTTGAATTTTAGAGTCTCGGGGTGTCCGGGGTGACCCCGAGAAGTTTTTCGGCCGTTTTCCCCTTTTTCTGACGGTTCCAGGGGCGGTCCGGAGGTCGGCGTAGTGGTTCGGCGGTCGGCGCGGCGGTCCAACGGCGGCTCCCAGCGGCGGCGGCGGCTCCCAGCGGCAAGGGGAGATGGTCCCTAAGCACGGCGGTCCTAGGCGGTGGCGGTCCCAGGCGGCGGCGGACCCCGGACAGAGGTCGTAAGCCGGGTGGACCGGGGGTCGCGGCGTGCGACCCCGTGCAAATCGAGACCCACCTTTGGCGGGTCTCCGCGTGGACCAGCGACCGGCCATAAGGGCCAATTGGCGGTGTGGCCCATCGGTCCATGGATGGGCTGCGTGACTGAGCCACGGGCCGGCGCTGCGAGCTGGGCCGGCCGGCGCTGGCCGACCCAGGCCAGGCGGGCCGGCCGGACCAGGCCGGTCCGGCCCAAGGGGTTCATCCCCTCGACTTAGGACACTCGTAACTTTCACTACGGGTGTCCATTTTGCGTGCCATATATGGCAGTGAAATCCTCGGCTCGAGATGAATATTTTGAGATGGTCTTAGGGGTTTTCAATTCCCAAGACAGGGGGCTCAGTGGTGCGGTACGCTCGTTAAGTACTACGTCGGGATTCTACCATCGGATGGTGCGAACAAATATGGAGTCCGTTTAAGGGGTAGTCAGCGGCATTCTGACCCTGGAGTCAAGAAGAAGTGGTCCAGGGTAGTTTCAGGCGTTGAAGCCAAAGTTGATGCATGGGCCCCACACGCCGTCTTTTAAGCTGTGAGCAGCATTTTGTGACTTTTTCATCAGATGTCCATTCGGGGTGAATGAGTAGTCGTTTTGGCATGTTTTTATGAGAGCATCATGATGGCGCAGTTCACCCAACCTCTTTCGAGATTGAGGTGTGGACCCCACGAGACGTTTTATGGGAATAAAGCGGTGTTGAATAACTTTTTCGTCGGGAGTCTGTTTCCATCGAGTAAGTAGTCTATCTCGTGTGTTTTTTCGCAAGGATTAAAATAGTGTGATATGTTTGGGTGTGCGGAGCCTCTTTCAAGATCTCATTAAATGTGTAAACATGAAAGGGTGTTGTTCGGAGGTTTCTTTGACGCACTCTGACCCAACGCACGGTCACGATGTTAGTGAGACCCAGTGATGGTGCGAGCAGCGTGGAGTTATCAGACTAGTTCTTGGTTTACCCTCTAGTAGGTATGGGCAGTGGGTTACCCGTTAACCTTAGGGTTTACCCTCCAGCGGGGCTCTGCAGTGGGTTACCCATTGAATTTAGGCTTTACCCTCCAGTTGGGCTGGGCAGTGGGTTACCCGATGACCTTTTTGGGTTTACCCTCCAGCAGGGCTAGGTAGTGGGTCACTCGACGACCTTTTGGGGTTTACCCTCTAGTTGGGATGGGTAGTGGGTTACCTGATGACTTCTTTCAGAATCTTCCCCTTTCGACGAGGCTAGTTAGTGGTTTTTCTCCGTGGTTACCGGATCGGGACTTTTGGTGGTACGGTTTAGCGATGTGGAAGCTTTGACATGCGGGACCGTTAGGCATCAGTGATGGATACCCTTAGAATTGTTGGTGATTTATCCTGGGCTGGGCTTGGAGATGGAGATCCCCTTAAGCACTTTTTCTGGTTTCTATTTGATCATATATATATATATACACCCTACTTTTGTTCCCACTCCTTGGGTCTATTTACTCTCCTTCTAAGAGGGGAAAAGACATGCAGGGTATGCCATGTGCTTTCCGTGTCTAACTCCTCTTGGTTGGGATGACTCTACTTCCTTTCTTTTTTTGGGTTGATATGCACTCTCTCTATTATACTATTACTTTGTTCTGTCTATAATTTACCATTTAGTACCTCCTTTGTTGCTCCCTTGAGCTTTCGAGGCATCCTACTGGGTATCCTTATAGCCACTCCTACTTGGGCTTTTCCCGTACTTGGTGTGCCCTTGCAGACGACAGACAGGTCGATCAAGACTACAGAGGAGCATAGGGGACATAGAAGTTTGGGCTGTGTTCAGCGGATGTAATAGGACTTACAAGTCTGAGATTCACCAACTGTTTACTTTCATTTACATATTGTCGGCTTTTGGCACCTTTTGTGTTGGGCGCATGTTTTTCCCTTTTTCTGTTCAGTATCTTTCAGTACTTTTTAGCACATTACTTTTTCTATTTATAGGTTGATGCATGACTATGGTTGGGTTATATTTGTTTTTCCTTTGGTTTCCTTTTTACTCTGCACTTCTGCATTGAGTGGGTTGTGTGTGTGTGTACAGGTACTTAGGCAAAGGCCTCCCTGAGATTATTACGCCTTCGGTGCTTGTCGCCAGCCCCTGGCCTATGGAGGTGGGATTGGGGTAGTTTCATCTTGAGACTGGTAGGGTCGGGTCATGACAAAGTTGTATCAGAGGTGGTATGTTCCTTGGGGAATTGTCAGGAATCCCTAAAAAGGAATTGGTTGGGATTTAGGGCAATAGTGTCGACATGTCACGAGAGTGGCTCCTAGGCCAGAGAGTCCAGTGATGGTACGGGCGGCCGACGTATCCATTCACTAGGACCCTGATAACCCGCTTGTCGACTCGTCACACTGAAACATTTGTTGAAGGTAACTTTGGAACATGCATCCGGTAGGATTGAGTCTTTGACTGTCCTTTTTGAGTCAGCTCCCCTTTGTGATTACGGTTAAATATATATATGCTCATATGATCATGGTAATCCTTAATAATTTTCAGGATTCCCCCACGAAATCAGCCAGTCAAGTTACCCTCTCCAGTTCGTGATGACGACCTGGCGAGCGATGAGGCATCAGTTCAGGGACCCTCACATGATCCCCTTCCTCCAAATGCTTTAGCAGTAGTCCCTCCACCTGAGGAGCGGAAGTTAGTACCGACAGCACAGGCTGAGGTTGAGCGCAGGCTCAGTACGCTCCGAGACTTTCAGCGTCAGCGACCGCAGAAGTTTCACGGGGACCCAGATCCCCAGGCAGCGGAGGACTGGCTAGATTCCATGGACCAACTTTTCAGGCTGGTACATACACTAGGGGACCAGATGGTATCCCTAGCCTACCATCCTTTTCCACGGGACGGTCGGGCGTTGATGGGGGTTGGTTATGCGGACCCACGACGAATCGTCTCTCACGTGGGATAGCTTCCAGCGGATCTTCTGGGAGGAGTACTCCCCCTATTGTTTACGCTTCGTTTGGATTCAGGAGATTCTAGAGCTGAAGCAAGGGGGTACCATGGCACAGTACTCGGCCCGGTTTACCGATCTGACATGCTACTCGAAGGATATGATCCGCGATAGTTACTTTCAGGCAAGGAAGTTTGAGCAGGGTATTCTTAGGGAGATCCATGCTAGGGTAGTTCCCTTGCGCATCCCTACTTATTCTAGGGTGCTAGAGCGGGAACTCATGACATAGATCTTCATAGATGAGGGGCGCCAGCTGACAGGGCCTAGCAGTGGCTGCTTCAGAGGAGAGTCTTCGGTGACAGGCAGGTGACAGAGAGTAGAGCCTCAGTCGAGGAGGCCCTTCTATGAGTAGAAACAGGGGCAGGGTCGTGCACCACAGTGGCGTCGTGGAGCATTAGGGAAGGCAGGAGAGATTCGGTGCTATGCCTGTGATGGATGGGGCCACCTAGCACGGGACTGCCCGACCAGGTGTACCGACCAGCCGTGGCAGGTAGTGGGGGAACCGCAGTGGCAGAGGCAGTGCTGTGACCTGGGATCCCCCAGGCGAGGACAGGGTGGTCCTCAGGGAGGCGACGTAGGTAGATCAGCAGGACCCAGAGGTCTAGGAAGGCGTTTTGAGGTCTTTCCACTGCCACCATTGGGCGGCCCATGCCAGGCTTAGGGAGCTGGAAGTAGGGGTCGCGGGTAGCCTCAGGCTATGGGTGTTCGTGACCCCCCAGCACATGAGATAGTTCGAGGTATGCTTTGTGTTTACTCTACGCTTGCTTCGGTACTAGTAGACACAGGCGCTAGCCACTCCTTTATATCACTGCTTTTTGTACGGGAGTTGGATCTTCTAGTAGAGGCGTTGACACCTGCACTTAGCCTCAAGCTTCCTATGGAAAGTACCTCGTTAGTGACCTTTATCAGCAGACAGTGTGAACTGTTGTTCGGAGGAGGGAGTTTCATGTGCGACCTGCTCGTCATCACGATGGAACCTTACGACGTCATCCTAGGAATGGATTGGCTTTCTATGGTTCACGCACAGATCTACTGTCATCACAGATGAGTCAGAGGCATGTTTTCTAATGGGACGAGGTTCACCATCCTTGGTGAATGAGACCACTTGGAAAAGCATATGGGTACTCTGAGCAGGAGACCCTGACCTTTTTCACACCATTTGGAGAGCATGGATCTCAGAGCAGCGGACGCTACAGGCACCTGGATGCCTACCTTTGTAGAGGACTACATGGATGTCTTTCTCGAGGATGTCTCGGGACTACCTCTGAGGCAATAGATGGAGTTCTGCATTAACTTGCAGTCGGGGACTATCCCGATATCATGTGTAGCTTATCAGATGGCACCCACAGAGCTTCAGGAGCTACGACTTCAGCTGGATGACCTTCGTGAGAAGGGATTCATCCGGTCCAGTGTGTCCCCTTGGGCAGCTCTGGTTTTTTTTTTTTGAAAAAGGCATATGGGAGTCTGCGGCTTTGTGTGGATTATCATCACCTGAATCAGGCTATGATAAAGAACAAGTACCCTTTATCGAGGATCAACGACCTCTTCGACCAGTTGAGAGGTGTGAAGTGGTTCTCCAAGATTGATCTTCGATCTGGCTACCACCAGTTGTGGGTTCGTGAGGCTGGCATCCTGAAGTTGGATTTCCATTGTCGATATGGGAATTATGAGTTTCTGGTGATTCCCTTTGGCATGAATAATTCCCCCGCCATTTTCATGGATTTGATGAACCAGATCTTCTAGTCATACTTGGATCGGTTTGTGGTTGTCTTTATTGACGACATGCTCATCTACTCTGCGATGGAAGAGGAACAATCAGAGCATTTGAGGATGGTCCTAGGCTTACTCTGAGAGAACCAGCAGTATGGGAAGCTCTCTAAGTGTCAGTTTTGGATTCATGAGGTTCACTTTCTAGGGAATGTCATTACAGAGTAGGTATTGGTCATAGATCCCATAAAGGTAGAGGCAGTGCTTGCTTGGGATCCACCCAATAATGTTTCAGATGTGCGAAGCTTCCTTGGTTTGGGAGGGTACTATAGGAGGTTTGTAGAATATTTCTCCAGGATTTCTTCCCCTTTGACTGCATTAACACAGAAGGGATGACCATTCACTTGGACTGATTAGTGCTAGAAGTCCTTCAAGGAGTTGAGACAGAGGCTAACTAGTGCTCCAGTGTTGAGGCTTCTAGAGGAGGGAATTGAGTTCATAGTATACTATGAAGCTTCAGGAGATGGGCTCGGGTGAGTACTGATGCAGCAGCGAGTAGTGATTGCATATGGGTTGATTCTGTTGAGGCCCCATGAGCAGAATTATGTGAATCGCGATTTGGATCTGGCAGTGGTGGTCTTTGACTTGAGGATATAGAGACACTACCTTCTGGGTGAGCATTTTTAGGTCTACTCAGACCACCAGAGCCTCAAGTATATCTTCACTCATAGGGATTTTAATCTGAGGCAGAGGCGCTGGCTGGAGTTTCTGAAGGACTATGTTTTCGAGATAGTCTACACTCTAGGGAAGGGCAACATAGTAGCAGATGCTCTTAGCAGAAAGTCCCAGGCTTATTTAGTGTGGGAAGCTTCAGAGCCGTTGGCTTACCTATGGATGACCTTGGTGGAGCAGGGGGTACGGATTTTCTGCAGTTGATGGTGTTGACTCCTTCACTCCTTGAGCGTGTGAGAGAGTCACAGCTGGGGGATGTTGACAGTGAGGAACTGCATGATCAGATATCCAAGGGCGATGCACCAAATGGTTATTCTGAAGGAGGGAATCACGAGATCCTATTCCAGGGGCGAGCTTGAGTACTAGTGGAGATGTAGGAGGAGGTGATGTGGGAGTTACACACTTGTCCCTTCGTTGTACATCCCAGTGTGGGGAAGATGTACAGAGACCTTCAGCAGCAGTTTTGGTGTTCTGGCATGAAGCAGAGCTTAGCTGAGTTCTTTTCTCGGTGTCTTACTTGTCAGTAGGTGAAGGCAGGGCATTAGGTTCCAGCAGGGTTGTTGTATCCCCTTGAGATCCCAGAGTGAAAGTGGGATGGCATATCTATGGACTTCATCACAGGGATCCCGCGCACAGTGAAGGGCCACGATTCCATTTGGGTGATAGTGGACCGACTCACGAAGTCAGCTCACTTCCTTTCCATCAGGGAGCAGAGCTCGATGGAGAGTCTGGGGTGGCTATACATTCGGGTGATCATCCGCCTTCATGAAGTACCCTCGACGATTGTCTCTGACTGTGATGAGCGGTTTACGTCGTGATTGTGGCAAGGTCTGCAGAAGGCATTCAGGACCCAGCTGCGGATGAGTACATCTTTTCACCCCCAGATGGATGGGTAGACTGAGTGCACTATCCAAGTGTTGGAAGATATGCTCAGGGCATGCGTGTTAGACTTTTTCCTGAGCTGGGAGGATCACCTACCCTTGGTGGAGTTCGCGTACAACAACAGTTACCACTATACTATCGGCATGGCACCTTTTTAGGCCCTCTATGGGAGACCCTGCAGGTCACCGTTGTGCTGGATGGAGGTTGGGGAGACCTCCCTCGGGGGCCCAGAGTTGGTGCAGGTGATGACGGAGAAGGTGAAGGTCATTAGTGAGTGGATGAGGATAGCTCAGAGCAGACAGAAGTCCTACGCAGATCATCGTCGCAGGCCTTTGAAGTTCGAGTAGGGGGGCCATGTCTTTTTGAGGGTCTCCCTGCGGCATGGTACTCGGAGGTTCAGCCGGGGAGGCAAGTTGTCCCTGAGCTTCATCGGACCCTTTGAGATCATGCGCAAGGTCGTTGAGGTGGCCTACCCTCTTTCTTTACCCCCACAGCTGGAGAGGGTGCATGACGTCTTCCATGTGTCATAGCTGAGGAAATACGTGCATGACCCCACGCATGTTATCGACTGGCGAGAGCTGGACATTGAGGATGGATCCACCTTTGCGGAGCACCCGGTGGCGATTGAGGACCAGCAGGAGCAGACATTGCGTGGATGGACCATTCCTTTGGTTTGTGTGTTGTGGCAGCACGGGAGGGTGTAGGAGAGCACCTGGGAATGGGAGAGCCAGATGCAGGATCAGTATCCCAAGTTTTTTTTATAGTTTTTTTTTCGGAGATGAAAAACTTGAAGGAGGGAATGATGTAAGAACTCAGGTTTTGAGCCTGTAAGACTTTGAAATTTTCTTAATGTTATTCTAGAGAAGGGTTTTCAAACGACGTGTGATTCTGAGCCCCGGTGCCACTGGAATTAAATTTTAATCACGTTCACACTAGACATAAAAAATAAATAGAATAACTCCTAAATGGTTTCTCGGATGGAGAAAACAAGGGCACTATTGAGTCTGGAACGTGTCGTTTACCCTAGGAGGGGTGTAACTTTCATGGGCGCGGCCCTTTTGTGGAAAACGCCCCCAGGGGCATTTTCGTAATTTGGAAGCCCCAGGTATGTACTCTATAACTTCTGAACGGAGGCTCAGATTAAAATTCCAAGACCTTCGTTGTGCTCATAATGTGGATTTTACCCTAAGGGCGGCATAACCCCGACCCCGCTGAAAGTTTGGGTACGGGGCCTACGGGCAGGGGGTTTAGGGTTTTCTATTTAAACACAACACCCCCCACCCTTTTCTCCCCCTTAGTTTTCTCCTTGAAACAAGTTCTTCCCAACAAGGGAGAACCTCCTTCAAGCTTCTCTCTCCCTCTCTAAGGTGGGCGACGGCTCCGGCGGACCATTCGTGAAGCTTCGGGCTATGCCCAATGAGGTAGGAGGTTTCGTTTTTTGTTTTTGATTTATGCATCATCCATAAATTAAATTTCTTGTGTAAAATTTCTTTCCAATATTTGAGAGAAGACCATATATGTGTATGGATTGATCCGAGCTTTTATACACCCTTTTTGGTTTGAATTCTCGAGTCTCGGGGTGTCCGGGGTGACCCCGGGAAGTTTTCTGGTCATTTTCCCCTTTTTCCGGTGGTTCCAGGGGCGGTCTGGCGGTCGGCACGGAAGTCAGCGCAGTGGTCCGGCGGTGGATCCTAGTGGTGGTGGCGACTCCCAGTAGCAGGAAGCGGCAGTTCCCAGTGGCAGGTGGCAGTAGTCCCTGAGCGTGGCGGTCTCGGGTGGCGGCGGTCCCAGGCGGCGGCAGACCCCGAGCGTAGGTCGTCGGCCGGGTGGACCGGGGGTCGCGGCGCGCGACCCCATGGAGACTGAGACCCACCTTTGGTGGGTCTCTGTGCAGAATAGTGACTGTCCATTAGGGATGGTCGGCGGTGTGGCCCGCGTGTCCGCTGCCGGGCTGCGCGGCTGAGTCGCGGGCCGGTCGGACTAGGCCGGTCTGGCCCAAGGGGTTCGTCCCCTCGACTACGGACACCCGTAACTTTCACTACGGGTGTCTGTTTTGCGTGTCGTCTGTAGCAGTGAAATCTTCTGCTCAAGATGAATATTTTTAGATAGTCTCGGGGGTTTTCAATTCCCGAGATAGGGGGCTCGGTGGCACGTCATGCTCGTTAAGTACTACGCTGGGATTCTTCCTTCGGATGGTGTGAACACATCCGGAATCTGTTTAAGGAGTCGTCAGTGGCGTTGTGACCCTAGCGTCGAGAAGAAGTGTTCTAGGGTGGTTTCAGGTGTTGAAGCTGGAGTTGAGGCATGGGCCCCATGGGCCGTCTTTTAAGCTGTGAGTAGCATTTTGTGACTTTTTCATCAGACGTTCGTTCGTGGCGAATGAGTAGTCGTTTTGGCATGTTTTTCTGAGAGCATCATGATGGCGTAGTTTTCCTGACCTCCTTCAAGACTGAGATGTGGACCCCATGAGACGTCGTGTGGGAATAAAGTGGTTTTGAATAACTTTTTCATCGGGAGTCCGTTTCCAGCGAGTAAGTAGTCTATCTTGTGTGTTTTTCCATGAGGATTAAAACGGTGTAATATGTTTGGGCGTGCGGAGAATCTTTTGAGATCTCATTAAATGTGGAAAAATTAAAGGTCATTGGTCAGAGGTTTCTTTAATGCACTCCGACCCAATGAACGGTCGCGATGTTAGCGACACCCAGTGATGGTGCGGGCATCGCGGAGTTATTGGACCAGTTCCGAGTTTACCCTCCAGTGGGGCTGGGTAGTGGGTTACCCGTTGACCTTAGGGTTTACCCTCCAGTGGGGCTGGGTAGTGGGTTACCCATTGAATTTAGGGTTTACCCTCCAGTTGGGTTGGGTAGTGGGTTACCCGACAACCTTTTTGGGTTTACCCTCCAGCAGGGCTGGGCAGTGGGTCACCCGACGACCTTTTGGGGTTTACCCTCCAGTTGGGATGGGCAGTGGGTTACCCGAAGACTTCTTTCAGACTCCGCCACTTTCGATGAGGATAGTCAGCGGTTTTTCTCCGTGGTTACTAGAGCAGGACTTTTGGTTGTACAGTTTAGCGATGTGGAAGCTTTGACATGTGGGACTATTGGGCATCAGTGATGGCTACCCTTAGAACTGTTGGAGACTTATCCTGGGATGGGCTTGGATATGGAGATCCCCTTACGCACTTGTTCGGGTTTCTTGTTGAGCATATATATATATACACCCTACTTTTTTTCCCACTCCTTGGGTCAAATTACTCTCCTTCTAGGAGGTGTGAAGACATGCGGGGTATGCCACGTGCTTTCCGTGTCTAGCTCCTCTTGGTTGGGACGAGTCTACTTCCTTTCTTTTGTTGGGTTGAGCTGCACTCTCTCTATTGTACTCTTACTTTTTCTTGTCTATCATTTACCATTTAGTACCTCCTTTGTTGCTCCCTCGAGATTTCGGGGAATCCTACTGAGTATCCTTATACTCACCCCTACTTGGGATTTTCCCGCACTTGGTGTTCCCTTGCAGACGACGGACAGGTTGATCGAGACTACGGAGGAGAATAGGGGACACAGGAGCTTGGGCTGTGTTCAGCGGACGTAGTAGGACTTATAGGTGTGAGACTCACCAGTTGTTTACTTTCATTTACCTGTTTCCAGGTTGTGGAACATTTCAGGTTGGGCACATGTTTTCCCCTTTTTCTATTCAGTATCTGTCAGTTCTTTTAAGCACTTTAATTTTACTATTTATAGGTTGATTCATGACTGTGGTTGGGTTATAGTTGTTTGTCCTTTGGTTTACTTTTTACTCTACACTTCTGCATTGAGTGGGTTATGTGTGTGTGTGTGTATAGGTACTTTGGCAAAGGCCTCCCTGAGATTTTTATGCCTTCGGAACTTGTCGCCAACCCCTGGCCTATGGAAGCAGGCTTGGGGTAGTTGCGGCTCAAGACCGGTAGTGTCAGGTCGTGACAATGTGGTATATGTCTCAAGGAAGTAAAATTAAGACAAGAAACCCTTACCACTTGTTCTACTTTCTTCATATGTTTCTGAACCTCCTAATAAATATAAGTTTATTTAACATATATTATAGATCCTTGATCATATATATCATACCATATATTATTTACTTATATTATTTTATCTCCCATTTATTAATAACTCTTTATTAAAATCACTTTTTCAGGTGATAATTACTTCATATTTCATGTATGTTTTTGTTCATTAATTTTTTTCCTTTTATTTAATCAAGGTTTATCTAAAATTTAAACCATGATATAAATATAAAATATATTTATTATATATTTATTTATAGTAATCTATAAATGTTATATAAATAAAATAAATTGCATCGTTCATGGAGACTGTAGGTCGTACGTACGCATGAACGTTATTTCTATTTTTCTCAACGGATATAAAGAAAGAAAAATAAATATTAATTAAACTTTTGAAAATTATTATTTTATATATATAATTTATATTACTAAAATACATTCTTATTTCCATTCATGTAAAAATAAAATGAAAAACATATCACATCACTACGTGGAGGTGGTAGTCTACACATACACACGAGCGACATTATGGTTTTCCAATGGATTGGAAGGTGAGAATTTAGACTTTATATTATAGTTAAATAATTATTTTTAGATAATAAATATCACTTATATTCATTAAGTTTTATCTTTACTACCTTCCATGTAATTCGTAAGTGAAAAATTAATCACATCGCTTCGTGAGGTGGTAGTCCGTCGTACACAAGAGTGGCATTATTGTATCCATCGCAGAATGGAAAGTTAGAAGGTATATGTGATATTATAATTAAATAATAATAATAATATCATAAATATCATATAAATATTTTAAATCCATCATTAAATCCATATTTAAAAGGTGATTATAGAAAATTAATGACATCAGTTCGTGAGGTGGTAATCTGCCGTACACACAAATGATGATTTTATAACCCATTTGATAGAATAAGAAATGAATATAGGTAATTACCTTAACAAAAAAACATCTAATTATATGTAAGATATATTTTTATTATATCATCATGGTTTAATAATAATTTAAGGATGTGGAGGAAGAAATAAAATAAAACTCTCTATTAGGGATGTTATCTCTTCTTCAGAAAACTTCTTTTAGTTTACATCAAAAGCCTTCATAGGTTAAATTTATGACAAAACTTAGGCTTATATGATGAGATTATGGAATTAAGGAATTTATCCTGTTATATATTGTAATAAATAATGGGTTTTATAAGTTTTAATGGGGGAGGATAGTGGTGTCGCTTTATAAGTGAGGTGAGGGGCACACTTGTAATTTTTTAAAAGAAAAAGGTGTACCCACATTTTTCAAATGCCCAAAAGATCCAAAATGGTCCACTCTATAAATTATAAGAGATAAGTTCTAAATATTTCCATACAATTGGTGTTTTAAAAGTTTTGATTCATTTTTAACACTTATTTTTTATTTTAACCCCCTGGTAATCTCATTTTTACCTTAAACGCAGGAAATTATTCTTATTGTTTGTACTATTAATTATGGTAAAAAAATAATTTTTCCTTATTATATAATATAAATTATTATAATTAAAAATATTTAATCCATTTTAAAAATTCCATTCACAAAATTGAAGATTCTTAATTTAAAATTAATCTCATAGAAGCGATGAGAAAGTGAGTTTTCAAAGAGGAAATGTTCAAAAGTTTACTAAGTTTTTATATCAATATTCAATATGAAATTGATTAAAATGTCCTAAATTAGATTAATAGATATATAATTTAACTAATTTTATGTTTAAAAACATATTAAAAAATATATAGATAGTAAATTATTTGAATTGAAATGTATTTTTTCAATAAAAACCAGTATTTTTCACTATTGATTGAAAATTTTATCTTTTCAAAAAAAATATTAAAAATTAACCAAAAATATAATTTTTTCATATATATTTCAAAAAAAACAAATAAATTTTCTTAAAGTGGTAAAATTTAATTATAAATTATGTGTGAAAAGTGTGATTATACCGCCTTTTATAAAAATATAGTTTTTTAGAAAATATTTTTTATACTTTCAAATGATTCTTATTTTATTTATAACAAATACAAACCATTGAATTTATTTTATACATGCGTAAATAATATAATTTTAATAATTTATTTATTATTATTCATACCCACCAACTCAACGACTAGGTTATAATGGTCATGTTTAAATAATAATATTTTAATAGAGTATCGTGTCTCGTTAAAACCTATTATTGCGTGCATTGAAAACCATTAAAGTGATTTGATTTATTTAAAAATAAATATATCATAAAGTCTTTGGGTGTTACATTATCTTTTAATCTTGGTGTTTCATGTCAAATATGTTATCGAATATGATGTTCCTATTTTAAAGATCTCAAGGAGTTACATTCTACCCCCCTTAAATAAATTGTGTCCTCACAATTTAATATTGATCTCAATAATCAAGGTTTTGAAATTTGAAAATACCTTCCTTGAAACCCCACATCATAAAAATGGTTAATAAAACATCCTATTAATAAGATAGAAAGGAAAGTACGAAGGTCGTCTGGAATATTTACATAACTAGGTTTTCAAGTAGGGGAACATATGTAGGAAGTGAAGATATGGATATAAAATAAAAGAATAAATAATTATAAAGGTTTTTTTAGATCATAGATCATAATAAACTGGGTAATCTATAGAAGGTTAAAGACCATAAAAACATAAATCTCTAATGGGTGAAAATACTATCATTTCAACTGAAAGGAATGTATTAGGATAACATTTTTGTTTCAAAATCCTTTCCTAGAGTTGAGAAATTATTTTACTATCTAAGAATATAAGAAAATATAATTACTTAATATATTTCTATTTAATAATAATAATTTCATCCTTTGGTTTTTCATCAATCAATTCCCACTTAATTTCTTACTCCAATAAATGAATATCCAAAATGATTTTTTTTCCTAAAGCACATTTAATAGATCATTATAATGACAAGTAATTACTCCTATTTCTAGATATTTTCCAAAAAAATGGTTATCACAAGTTATCCAAGAACACCCAAAGTTCAAATTAATTCATTCCATAAATATTCAACCTTAAGATTCATCCAAAATATGTTTTTCCAAATTCAACGTCCAAAAAAATTGAAAGAAGGTCACTAAATCAACATTTTATTACCTAGAAAATATAAAGTGTCTCTTGATGTCACATTACAAATACTTTAATACCTTTATCACCTTAAAACCATAATGAAAAAATGCATGCTTGTAAATATAAAATCTTAGGTTTTTAGATATATTCCATAAATAAATACCTCCAAAAAACTTGAACAAATATGACATAAACCATAAAACCTCTAACCAATTTCATTGTCACCAACATTGTACCATAAAATTTTAATTATTATCTCAACATAGGTAACATATTAAGGGTTATCCTCCCTCAATAATGTGTTTTACAAGAGGTTCAACTTGTTACTAAATCACTTTTCTTGGTACCATTCAACACATTCTTAAAAATCCTTAAATAAATACTACTTGAATACAAACCTTATACATTTCATAATTATTATAACCAGAATATCATTGATTAAAATAATCATATACCATAATTCTTTAATCCAAAAACAATCACATTAATAATTCCAATTTTTTCTATTGTAATATAATAATATTGACCTATATCCCTTAGCTTATTTTGAGGTATATTTTGTTGACACTTGGGGAATTCATTTTCATAGTGCCCCATATTATTATAATGGAAGCATTGCACATTGTAAATTTGTTTCTTTCCCTTTAAATCATGAGCATGGTGTCCTTTTCCTCCACACTTAAATCAAACTCCTTTTCCTTTTAATCATATACCATATTGTTTCCTTCCATAAGTATTACATGTTGGAAAATCATTCTTTCCTTTATTCCCTTTATCAATTTTCTTTTATGTCTTCCTCTTCTTCTATTACTTCTATTTAAAGCTATAATACTTGTAGAATTATTTATCTGTCTTTATAGAACATGATAATATGTCCTTGTACACTAAGAAAGTTTGGTAGAATAGTGCCCTTATAAGGATTGGATTAATCCCATCAAATAAACAGCTAATCTTGCTCTTTATTTTACATACATAGTCTTTATCCTTACTTAATAACCTTGTAAAGTTAGCTTCGTGGTTATCAATATTTTTATATTCCTTTTGTCTTAGACTCAGTAATTGTCTCTCTATATCTACTCATTAATCGTGAGGAAAATTTTTTTCCAAGAAGATTGTATTAATATAGTCCACTCCATGCTTGTTATTTACTCCTCATCCATAGTGTTTTGAATTAATGAACACCATTGATCTGAATATCCTAAGAGATGATAAAATTCAATGAAAATTTTATCCATTTCACTACTTCCCAAGGTGATAAATATCTTCCCTAAGGAACTTATCCATTACTCATCTAAAAATGGATTTGTAATCCTATTGAATGATAGAGGTTTATGGCACATGAAGTATTATAACATCATTACACCACATGGTAGATCAGTAGGCTGCTCCATACAGAAAATTTTATTACTCATAACCTAAGTGATATGCCCCAATATGGTTATAATTTGATCATTTCTATCTGTATCTCTAGCTCCAACTTCATTATCTTACCTAGAAGGGAAATCACTACATAGAGTATGTGAATTGATACAGTTATCATTACTTCTATTAGGATCAATTTATAAATAATGTAATACACTATATTAGATCATAAAATTATGAAAAATAATGTATAATCCCACAATTAGTGAAACATTTATCATAAATTGAAAATTTTATACATACCTAATCTCATAATCATAAACATGGTTTCTTTGGGGATATGTTTATTTTTAAATACTTTATAATGGTTGGTAAATAAAATTTGAATTATCCTAAGAATATCCCTTAAGATTGTCAAATAAGGTGTATATTAAGTCTTGTTGTCATGTGCTAGGTGATGATTGGGTCAATACCAATGCACCCTTTTTGGAGTTATTACCCCTAGGTACATCTGTTCCAGAACCACGTCTACTTGTAGTATCCATATAGTGGTGTATTGTTAAGGAAAACCAAATAATCTCTTTCTTGCCAAAACATTAGGATGTTTCTCTATAATTATCCTCAAAGACTGTGATAGGGTTATTTTCCCTAATCTATTTTTTCAAAAATCTAATTTCTATGGTTTATGCTAAAATTTCTATAATACCAACTATAGCAACTGTAACACCCCGAGCTTCCACGATACGCTTCTCATTCAATAATGCAATAGCTTGCATTGTACGCAACTTCGAGTTCTAAAACACCGCGACTAATCAAAGTAGCCGTTATGAATAGTAATAACCACTTTTTAAAATTATAGAAATTTTCTATTTCAAAATGGACTTCATTTTTGTATTTGTAATATTGAAATTATCCAAAGTTGAATTTTTTGTAATTTTCTGAGAACTTCCAATTTTTATGAATAGTGAAAAATACTTAAAAACAACTTTTTTAATCAAAGTATTTTATAGTGATAAATTATAGTATTGAGTGGTTTTAAAGTATAATTAGAATATATTTTTACTATTTTATCCAATGGTGGTCATTAGAATTAATTTCACTTTAAAATTGGACATAAACAATTGCCAATCTTTTAATATAAATTGTTTCTTAAAAACACGCTATTTGTTGTGACAGCGGGAATTAATTATAAAATTAATTAATGCAAATTATATGTTTGTAATTTTGTAAAATAGACATCATTTTTTAATTCGGAATATCAATTATATCTTAGGGTGAAATTTTGGCATTATTCTGGAAAACATCAATTTTTGATGAATAGTGAAACCACTAAGTGGTAGTTAAATGACTGATTTTTCGTTTAAATGAAATATTACAACTTCTGTGATTTGATTTTCAAAAATCCGACATACATGGTTGTCATTAAGAAGTAAAATGTGGTTCAATGAGATTAAAATAATTTTTTGGTGAATAGTAACTTTTAATTTCTTAATCGCGATTAGAGGTAATTAGTGTAGTTTAAGGTAAAAATAATGTTTTAATAATATGATATGAGCTTGACACTTGTCATACTCCTATTGGATGAGTCATGGCCGACCAAGAAAACCAATGGGTCAACTTGGGGACCCCATGGAGCCACTTTGGTTGGAAAATGACAATAATATATATTTATTTAATGTTAAAATTAAATTAACACAAACATGAGTTGTTTTACTAAAACAGTTTTTAAGTGGGGTTACACAAGTCCAAATTTTGACTATAAATATTCATTAGAAATATAAAACGATTTCCTACATCATAGTATTTTTTTTATAATTTTTAGACATTAAATAAATTAAATTATTTATGACATCATTATGATGCAGCGATGACCTCATTATTTAACGATTTTAATAAAATGAAAAGATAATGTAAAATCCAAGGCTTACACTTGTCCAAAGACTATTGGATGGGTAGATTTCGAACCCTTATCACCTTATCCACGAATTATATAAGTTTTGGACCTTTAGAATCCGAAAATCATTGTATAATAATGTAAAATTTCCTTACTTTCCAAGAGTGCCCCTCCTCTCCACTTATAAAAGGCCCCCACCTCTACCACCTCATTCACACTTTCAAGCCATTTGGCTCGGCCAAACTCTACCCAAATACTCTCCCAACTTCCCCCTATTACTCCTAGAAGCCTCACTTTGTGCAGAACTCTTCCCAAGGAAGCCTTTGGCTCAAATCAAAAAGAGTTACCCGATTTTGAGGTAATGTCTTCTCTAATGTTGTTTTGTTTTATTTTTCTTCTCCAACCCCTAAACTCTTTTTATTAATTTCTTTTGTAACAACACCAGTATCCTCAATATACTAGGATGTTTTTATAAGAAGGATTTGAGCTACACTTACACACACCTACATCTAATGGTTAAAGAACATACGGTTTCTGTGGATGGCGAGTTTCTGCCTCACGAAACGATGATTGTTCAACACTCATATAACACCTTCAAAGGTGGAAATTAAGATGTCAATATATTTATATATGATATATAATATGTTTATGTTTTACTTATGCTTCTGTATTTCTCATTTATGGCATACTTTATGATTTCCATTATGGGTAAAACGCGATAATTTCATTTTAGGAAGTGCGTACTACCGCCCCCTCAAAGTGATTTGAATCATTAATGCCATATGTGGGATGTATAAAGGATGGATTAAATGGTATTATACACTATATTATACTGGAATTATATTATACATTTATATAATTATGATTTCATTCCATTAAATACGAAATAGAAATGAAAGTAGCGTTCATGCGTACGTACGGCTTACCGTCTCCATGAACGGTGCATTTCATTGCTTACCTCTAAATGTAACGTAATATTATAAATGAATGTATATAATGGATATATATTATATATATGACATCTAAATAATGAATATAATTCTGGAGATAATAGATATTCTACCACATAAACAACTTGTAATTATAAGAAGTTTATTGTTGACTCAAGTACCAAAGATCGACAAAACGACCGTTATTAACTTAAATAATTACATAATGTTCATAACATTGTAATAAGTGATATAAAAAGGATAATGAAATTAAAAATGGTTCTTAATAAGGTATATATTAACTCTAGTTTATAATTCAGGAGGTTAAAGAACGGTTGAGTCAAGTCAGACACGAGGTAAGGGAACTTCTTAACCCAACTTCCATTCTTTGGGTTAATCTCCTACTTTCAAATTATGTCATGATATTATTATGTCTTATTTTGTATTTTTACTTCCTTTATGTGTACCTATAGTGAATACACATAATAGATCTATTTTATTTTAAAAGTGATCTTTGTAAGGACTTCGTCTCAATCTCCTTTCATTGAGGCATATTTGGTTTTATATACAACTTTCCTTTATACGGTGTATAAACCCCTTTGACTTTTACGTTTATTCAAAAGGAATATTTTTTATACGAAGCGTTTTACTAAACGACAAAAAGGGAATGTTTTTCTTTCCGTACTTATGCGACGACAACGACTTCTCCACCGCCGTGACTATTATTTGAGTTTCGTCTTCCTCTATAAGCCATCATTTTTTTAATGAAAAATAAATACAAAGTTTTAACTTTATTTTATTTTGGTATTGAAAATGGTTTTGAAAGAGTTTTTATTATATCAATGTTCTGTATTGATATCTTGTGATTGAAATGTGGAAATGTTATGTTTCCTTTATGCATATTTTATGTGTTACGATTATGTTATGGTTTATGATATGTTTAAACCTATTCATATGAGGAATGCATTGGACTTAATAAGTGACGGGTGGAGCCCGCTATAGCTCCTCGATGCATCGGTAGGTCTCATGAGACAACTAGACGTGGAATTGGCCGAGGCCCTTTCCCAATTTGATTTATGGTTTTCGCCGAGGCCTTAATCATTTTAGACGTCTTGGCCGAGGCCTTGACAAAATGTTTCAGAATGTCTGGCATTATACATTCCCTCATTATGAAAGTGGTTATTGATATTGCATGTGATCATTCGACCAGTAGAATATCCATGTGAAGAAGTGAATGGAATTATCTCATTTTACTTTTTCCATATTATGTTGATGTTCAAGTTTAAAAGGCTTTTGTTTTAGTTATACATTGCCTTAAATTTTTATGTTTATTTATGAAAGCTTCCACAATATTGTCATCCTTACTGAGCATCTGAGCTCACCCCTTTCAATGTTTTGATATTTTCCAGGATGTGAAGAATTATTTTATGAATGACCTGCAGGGATAGTCAGAAGAGGATATGAGTGTGGACTATGAAGACTTTGTTATTAGTTTTTCACTTTATGATGTAATGTAACATTTATGAATGTATCTAGTGTTTCCAAGGCTACTAAACTAATCGGTCTTTCGAGACATGATCTTTTGTGATCATGCCAATGTTACGAAGTAATGCACCGACTCTGGGTAGCTGGGGTCGGGGCGTTACAGTTGGTATCAGAGGCAGTTTAGTACTAACCTTGGAAGCTAGATTTAGATAAACTCTGATTAGAGCACATAGCCCAAAGATAGACTTTGAGGATTAGTATAGAAGAACTTACTAGAATTTTGTTATTGTAGAGATTTTGTGAGTTTTCCGAGAAATACATCCCTGTCTGGATATGAGCAGGTAGAGGCGGCTTTGGCACAGATGTACCTAGGGGTAAAACCCGAAAACACCGCTTTGAGCTAGACTCGAACAGGAACTGGTGTACGACAACGGGCCTTGCCGCACTCTTGGTTACGACACTCCCGGGGGATATGCTTTGGATAATTCTCATTTTCTTTATAAACCACTATGAAGGGTTATGAGTATATACTTCCTCAAAGAAAACATTTTTTTGGATTATATCCATAAATAGTTCAATTTATGTTAAGTATCTTACAAGTATGGAATTATGTATTTTGATTCATAAACTAATATAGTTTATACCATTGTTTAGAAATAGCGCCTAGTGGAAGGAATGGAAACCGTATCAATGCACGCACTTCATGTAGGGATTTCCCTCCTGCTCAAGATAATTATTGTGGAGTTGGAGATACAACTGGTGCTGATCAAATTATTACCATACTGGGACAACTCACTCAGGTTATGAATAATAACTTTACTCGTATGGAGCACCCTGATCCGCAACGTGGAGGATCAATGTTAGACCGCTTCATGAGGCAACAACCACCAACATTTAATGGGGGTAAAAATCCATTAGTAGCTGAGAAATGGATAAACTCCTTAGAGAAAATATTCCATGCCTTGGGGAGTAGCGAAAGGGAGAAGGTTGTCATGGCAGTTTTCCGCCTCACTGGAGATGCCGATCAGTGGTGGTCGCTGATTCAAAACACAAAGGAAGATGATGACTTATCGAATATGGAATGGAGGGAGTTCAAAGAGCTTTTCCTAGAAAAATACTATCCTCGTGACCATCGAGCAGATATGGAAAGACAATTTTTGAGTCTGAGACAAAAGGAGGATGAGAATGTCGCAAAGTATGAGGCCAACTTTACAAGGTTAGCGAGGCATGCTGCAGATTATATACGTAACCCAAGAAGTAAGATTGATCGTTTCTTTTATGGGTTAAAACAATTTCTCCGTCGAGCATTAGTCTCACAAACCTTCTCGTCATACGAAGATATTTTCTCATGTGCTATCAAGACGGAAAAGGAATTCTCTAAGTCTTATGACAACAAAGTAAAGCAAGAGAAGAAGAGAACGGTGGAACAAGAGACAAATAAAGGGAAAAAGGGAAAGAAGGATTTTCCATTATGTGATAATTGTGGGAAGAATCACCCTGGTACTTGCCTAAAAGGAATGGGAGTTTGTTATAAATGTGGAGAAAAAGGTCACCAGGCATGTGATTGCAAGGGAAAGAAAGAGGCTATCAATGTTGAATGATACAATTGTAGGGAAATGGGTCATTATGAAAATGAATGTCCTAAGCGTCAGGGAAACTTACCTCAGAAAAGGCCAAGGGATCAAGGACAATCTTATGCTGTTACTACAGTTGAAGCGGAATAATTAATGTATTGGTGCTTTTGGACTCATGGACTATATTCTGGTTATTAGAATAATGTGATATATATATAAGGATTGTACCGCAGTACATGTTGTTTTCATTAAGGATTTAATATGATGAAGGTAATCATATTTTTAGTATGTGACAATAATAGAAACTTTAATTTGTTTGGGGAATCTGATAAATTGATTTTTGAATTAAGAGACCTTTTAGAGAAAGTCTGTACAAGGGTATTTTGGATAACTATAAAGGTTGGAGTGGATTAAGTTGATCTTTGGATAGTATTGTTTAAGGTTAAAAAATTTATGAAGATTATTTTTGGAATATTATGATACTATAGTTTTAGTAAAAGGACAACCTGTAGGGTGGGGCATAACCCGTCGCGTCGGACAAAGCTGCAGGAATCGAACCCACAATCATAGTGCGACAGGCCTTTATTTCCTACCACTAGCCTACAGGAAGTCCCTGGTTATTACAAAATAGTTTTACTAATCTAAATGGTATGTGTTAATATTCGGAACCTTATATAATTAGGATAAATAGAATATTTTTGAGTTCTATTACCTTTTAGAGTGAAAGATGGGTTTGTGGTAAAAATTTATTAAAGAATGAAAGTCTACATAACAAGTATGTATATTCCCTTACATTCTTAGTAAATCTCCTAAATAAATTCCTCAACTTTATAAAAGGTAACTTAAAACAAAAATGTTGTCGGTTAGCTTTTCCTACTGGGGAATCAATGATCGTTTAACCAATCACAAGTTTGTGATTTTCTTGTAGTTAAACTTTCTCCTAATCCTGTTTTCTATAATTCTCCATCAGACCTTGATGGTTTGTTTCTCCTCCATATCCATATTTTCATAGAATCCTATTATGGGCTATCTCGGGTGACCTTTGTACTTATCTTTCTATCTTTTAATGTTATATTTTTATTAACCTTATTTCCGATGTGGGTTTTCCACAAAGGTATTTCCTATTTTCAACCTTTTGTTTTCAAAGAAAAATTTCAAATTGCGAGAACGCAATTTATTGAAGGAGGGGAGAATGTAACACCCCGAGCTTCCACGATACTCTTCTCATTCAATAATGCAATGGCTTGCATTGTACGCAACTTCGAGTTCTAAAACACCGCGACTAATCAAAGTAGCCATTATGAATAGTAATAACCACTTTTTAAAATTATAGAAATTTTATATTTCAAAATGGACTTCATTTTTGTATTCGTAATACTGAAATTATCCAAAGTTGAATTTTTTGTAATTTTCTGAGAACTTCCAATTTTTATGAATAGTGAAAAATACTTAAAAACAACTTTTTTAATCAAAGTATTTTATAGTGATAAATTATAGTATTGAGTGGTTTTAAAGTATAATTAGAATATATTTTTACTATTTTATCCAATGGTGGTCATTAGAATTAATTTCACTTTAAAATTGGACATAAACAATTGCCAATCTTTTGATATAAATTGTTTCTTAAAAACACGCTATTTGTTGTGACAGCGGGAATTAATTATAAAATTAATTAATGCAACTTATATGTTTGTAATTTTGTAAAATAGACATCATTTTTGAATTCCGAATATCAATTATAGCTTAGGGTTAAATTTTGGCATTGTTCTGAAAAACTTCAATTTTTGATGAATAGTGAAACCACTAAGTGGTAGTTAAATAACTGATTTTTCGTTTAAATGAAATATTACCACTTTTGTGATTTGATTTTCAAAAATCCGACATACATGGTAGTCATTAAGAATTAAAATGTGGTTCAATGAGATTAAAATAATTTTTTGGTGAATAGTAACTTTTAAGTTCTTAATCGCGATTAGAGGTAATTAGTGTAGTTTAAGGTAAAAATAATGTTTTAATAATATGAGATGAGTTTGACACTTGTCCTACTCCTATTGGATGAGTCATGGCCGACCAAGATAACCCATGGGTCAACTTGGGGACCCCATGGAGCCACTTTGGTTGGAAAATGACATTAATATATATTTATTTAATGTTAAAATTAAATTAACACAAACATGAGTTGTTTTACTAAAATAGTTTTTAAGTGGGGTTACACAAGTCCAAATTTTGACTATAAATATTCATTAGAAAGATAAAAAGATTTCCTACATCATAGTGTTTTTTTATAATTTTTATACATTAAATAAATTAAATTATTTATGACATCATTATGATGCAGCGATGACCTCATTATTTAACAATTTTAATAAAATGAAAAGATAATGTACAATCCAAGGCTTACACTTGTCCAAAGACTATTGGATGGGTATATTTAGAACCCTTATAACCTTATACACGAATTATATAAGTGTGGGACCTTTAGAATCTGAAAATCATTGTATAATAATGTAAAATTTCCTTACTTTCCAAGAGTGCCCCTCCTCTCCAATTATAAAAGGCCCCCACCTCTACCACCTCATTCACACTTTCAATCCATTTGGCTCGGCCAAACTCTGCCCAAATACTCTCCCAACTTCCCCATCTTACTCCTAGAAGCCTAATGTTGTGCATAACTCTTCCCAAGGAAGCCTTTGGCTCAAATCAAAAAGAGTTACCCGATTTTGAGGTAATGTCTTCTCTAATGTTGTTTTGTTTTATTTTTCTTCTCCAAACCCTAAACTCTTTTTATTAATTTCTTTTGTAACAACACCAGTATCCTATATATACTATTATTTTTTTATAATAAGTATTCGAGCTACACTTACACACACCTACATCTAATGGTTAAAAAACATACGGTTTCTGTGGATAGCGAGTTTCTGCCTCACGAAACGATGATTGTTCAACACTCATATAACACCTTCAAAGGTGGCCATTAAGATGTCACTATATTTATATATGATATATAATATGTTTATGTTTTACTTATGCTTCTGTATTTCTCATTTATGGCAAACTTTATGATTTCCATTATGGGTAAAACGCGATAATTTCATTTTAGGAAGTGCGTACTACCGCCCCCTCAAAGTGATTTGAATCGTTAATGCCATATGTGGGATGTATAAAGGATGGAGTAAATGGTATTATACACTATATTATACTGGAATTATATTATACATTTATATCATTATTATTTCATTCCATTAAATACGAAATAGAAATGAAAGTAGCGTTCATGCGTACGTACGGCTTACCGTCTCCATGAACGGTGCATTTCATTGCTTACCTCTAAATGTAACGTAATATTATAAATGAATGTATATACTGGATATATATTATATATATGACATCTAAATCATGAATATAATTCTGGAGATAATGGATATTCTACCACATAAACAACTTGTAATTATAAGAAGTTTATTGTTGACTCAAGTACCAAAGATCGACAAAACGACCGTTATTAACTTAAATAATTACATAATGTTCATAACATTGTAATAAGTGATATAAAAAGGATAATGAAATTAAAAATGGTTCTTAATAAGTTATATATTAACTCTAGTTTATTATTCAGGAGGTTAAAGAATGGTTGAGTCAAGTCAGACACGAGGTAAGGGAACTTCTTAACCCAACTTCCATTCTTTGGGTTAATCTCCTACTTTCAAATTATGTCATGATATTATTATGTCCTATTTTGTATTTTTACTTCCTTTATGTGTACCTATAGTGAATACAAATAATAGATCTATTTTATTTTAAAAGTGATCTTTGTAAGGACTTCGTCTCAATCTCCTTTTATTGAGGCATATTTGGTTTTATATAAAACTTTCCTTTATACGGTGTATAAACCCCTTTGACTTTTATGTTTATTCAAAAGGAATATTTTTTATACGAAGTGTTTTACTAAACGACAAAAAGGGAATGTTTTTCTTTCCGTACTTATGCGGTTACAACGACTTCTCTGCCGCCGTGACTATTATTTGAGTTTCGGCTTCCTCTATAAGCCATCATTTTTTTTAATGAAAAATAAATACAAAGTTTTAACTTTATTTTATTTTGGTATTGAAAATGGTTTTGAAAGAGTTTTTATTATATCAATGTTCTGTATTGATATCTTGTGATTGAAATGTGGAAATGTTATGTTTCCTTTATGCATGTTTTATGTGTTACGATTATGTTATGGTTTATGATATGTTTAAACCTATTCATATGAGGAATACATTGGACTTAATAAGGGACGGGTGGAGCCCGCTATAGCTCCTCGATGCATCGGTAGGTCTCATGAGACAACTAGACATGGAATTGGCCGAGGCCCTTTCCCAATTTGATTTATGGTTTTGGCCGAGGCCTTAATCATTTTAGACGTCTTGGCCGAGGCCTTGACAAAATGTTTCAGAATGTCTGGCATTATACATTCCCTAATTATGAAAGTGGTTATTGATATTTCATGTGATTATTCGACCAGTAGAATATCCATGTGAAGAAGTGAATGGAATTATTTAATTTTAATTTTGCCATATTATGTTGATGTTCAAGTTTAAAAGGCTTTTGTTTTAGTTATACATTGCCTTAAATTTTTATGTTTATTTATGAAAGCTTCCACAATATTGTTATCCTTACTGAACATCTGAGCTCACCCCTTTCAATGTTTTAATATTTTCCAGGATGTGAAGAAGTATTTTATGAATGACCTGCAGGGATAGTCAGAAGAGGATATGAGTGTGGACTATGAAGACTTTGTTATTAGTTTTTCACTTTATGATGTAATGTAACATTTATGAATGTATCTAGTGTTTCCAAGGCTACTAAACTAATCGGTCTTTCGAGACATGATCTTTTGTGATCATGCCAATGTTACGAAGTAATGCACCGACTCTGGGTAGTTGGGGTCGGGGCGTTACAGCAACCTTGACACCAATATCCCAAAGCTAGTTTCTAATTTATTACATTGGAATAAGTTACAAGTAATCACATCCTGAAGGACCAAATAGTTCTGTATTATTTTTAAACTATATAAATACTTTAAATTCTTTTTACAATTGAAAAAATAAAATACACATAGTATTTTCTTTGAGAACCCCATTATTCATCATAGTTTATCCCTACATATCAATCACAAAAAACCTCCTAGAATCTTGGGGAAAATAATATATAATAAATGAGTGTGCTCGGATTCTCAGTAAGGGTAAGTATACATTATAATATATGAATAAATAATTCATAATCTTATAGAAAGTTAAATAATAGAAACATATTCCATTTAATCAATAACTTGATCATAATATGTAAGGAATTAATTATGGTCAAATAATTCTATAAAAATAATCACATTAGCTTGAAAAATTAACCATTGATATTCAAACTAATTAAATAATCACATGGAATATCAATAATTTAATTCATAATTATAGAATTCAAAATTTTGGACATCTTAAACATATTATCAAGGCCTTTTTCAAATACATATAATGGGTAAAGACTTAGCCAAAACCCAATCAAGTTTATATCATGAGACATACCAATGCATCGAGCAGCTATAGCGGGTCCCACACATCACTTACTAAGTCCAATACATTCTTCATATAAAAAGGGTGAAAAATAATCAACATAAACAATCGTGTTCAAAAACTAACATATTAAATGTTAATATTTACCCCAATCAATTAACATAATCATAAATCATCCAGAGTAAAATGGTGAATGGTAATAAAATTGTACATCCCCAGTCAAAATGATCAAAAAAATCTATAAAAATAATAATGATGGTATAAATAAAAAATATCCTCAGTGGATCATAAGAAAAATATAGGTTTGATGTCTTTGGGGAATTTAAATTCCATGAAAATATCCTTGAAAATATTTTTGAGAAAAATAACCTTTTCATTTTGAAAATTAATTTTTAAAAAAAAAATTCAAAAAATATTTTGAAAATAATTTTCATTAAAAATATACTTTTAAAACCTATAAAATAATCATTAAAAAATGTATCGATTATGATAGTGTAAAATTATGTTCATTTCATACACATTAAAATGAATAATTTTTCACGTTTTCAGTAAAATCCAAACAAGAATTATTTTAAAAGAGACATGAATATTCTTTAAAACATTTTTTAAAAAGTAAAAATGGGTAAAATTTTCTTTAATAAATAATTTTGAAAATTTTAAAATCATTTTTGAAATCATTTTTTTAAATCATGTATTTTGATTAAAAGGGATTTCTGACTGAAGAGAGAAATAAAGATGAATTTTATTTAAAATATTTTATGAATCATTTTAAGTACCAAAGAGTGGGAAAATGGTACTATTACTAGAAAAAGTTCATGAATAACTATATGTGTAGAAAATATATTTATTTTAAGATAGAAATATCAAATAATTCCCCCAAGGGAGATGTAAACATAAATAATTCTGAATAATGATGTGATTGTAAAATAAACTCTTACTAATTTGGAAACTTATGAATTGTAAGACCCATAAAATAAATTACATAAAATGATACTTTAAATGCCATGAATATAATTTTTTCATGATATAACATATCAAAGTGGCATTATATACACCAAACAAATGAAATAAGTGGTGAATATGGCATATGCCTCATAGAAGTAAAAGTGAGATGAGAAACTCTTACTACTTGTTAGACTTCCTTAATATGTGTCCAAACCTAATATATAATAAATATAGGTTATTAAAAATTTATTAAATAACCATAATTACCCTATATTATTAAATTATAGTCTCTTATCTCCCTTTTATTAACAATTCTTTTTTAAAATCACTTTTTAGGTGATAACTGCTTTATCTTTCATGTATGTTTTGGTTTGGTAATTTGGGTCCTTATAATTTGATCATGGTTAAATAATATAAATAATTTTAATATTGATATAAATATAATATGTATTCATTATATATTTATTTATATTAATCTATAAATATTATAGATAGAAAATGGAATATACTGTTCATGGAGAACATAGGTCGTACATACGCATTAACTTTGTTTCCATTTTTCTCAACGAATGAATAAAATAAAAATAAATATTAATTCACCTTTATATAATCATTATTATTTTATATATATCATTTATATTAATAAAATTAATCCTTATTACCATCCATGTAAAAATAAAATGAAAACAAATTGCATCACTATGTGGAGACGGTAGTCCTCATGTACGCAGAAGCGATGTTATTATCCTCAAATAGATTGAAACGTAAGAAGTTATATGTGATATTTTATTTATATAAGTATTTTAATATCATAAATGTCATATATATTCATTAACATTTATCCTTACTACCTTCCATTTAAATCTTATGTGAAAAATGATTCACATTTCTTCAGAAGGTGGTAGTCCGCTGTACACACGAGAGACAATATTATATCCCTCATGAAAGAGAAAGTAAGAAGTTATATATGATATGATAATTAAATAATTATAATAATATCATATAAATATGTTAAATTCATCATTACATACATCCTTGAAATGTGATGATGGAAAACGAATGACATCGGTTCGTGAGGCGGTAGTCCTCTGTACACATGAATGATAATTTTGTAACCCATTTTATAGAAGAGTATATAGATGTAATAAATGCCATAAACATAATAAAATATCATTATATTTAATATACTTATTTTATTATATCATTTTTTTTTTTAAACAATTTAAGGAGGTGGGGGATAAATAAAATAAAATGCTCAGTTAGGGATGTTACCTCTTCTTTCGACAACGTTTTTTGGTTTTCACCAAAATCCTTTCTAGGTTGTATTTATAACAAAACTAAGGATTATTGGATGAGATTATGGAAGTAATGAAATTATTTCAGTAGGTATTTTCTTATACAATGGGTTTTTGAAGTGCGAATAAAAGAGGAGAGGGTGGCCTTTTATAAGTGATGTGAGTGGCACAATTGTGATTTTTGAAAAGAAAAAGGTATACCCAAGTTTTTCACATTAAAAAAGGCTCTAAAATTGGAAATTATAGAACATATAAGATATTATTTCTAAATATTTACATTCAATGGGTTTTGGACAAGTTTTAGATCATTTTTAACCCTTATCTTTTTAGTTTAACTCCCCGGTAAACCCATTTTACCTTAACCATGGTAAAAACAATTGACTATTTTTACTATTCATTGTGGTCAAAAATTAAGTTGAAATTATTAGATAATATAAATTATTATGATTCCAAATATTTAATCCATTTTTCCAAATTCCATTCACATAAGTGAAAATTTTTAATTTAAAATTAATCTCATGTACATGATGAGAAAGTGGGTTATCAAAAAGAAAATGATCAAAATTTTACAAAGTTTTTATATCAAGATTCAATATAAAATTGATTAAAATGTATTAAATTATATTAATAGATATATAATTAAAATAATTTTACTTTTAAAACCCTATTAAAATAAATTTTTTCTTGTAAATTCTTTAAAGGAAAAGGAATGTTTTTAATAGAAATAGGTATTTTTTACAATTCACTGAAAATTTTAACCATTTCATAAAATTATCAAAAATTCACCCAGAGATAATTTTGAAATTTAGATTTCAAAAATGAAGTTTTTTTCAATTATATTTTCTAAAATTGTTATAAATTAATTATAAATTATGTGCGCAAAGTGAAACTAAACTGCCATTTAGAAGAAGAAAATGTTTTTCGAAAAAAAATTCCTTTACTTTAAAATAATTCATATTCGATTTCTAATCAATAGATAACCTTTTAATTTATTTTAAACATGTTTAAACCATATAATTTTCATAATTTATTTAGTACTATTTATACCCACCAACTTAACAGCTAGGTTGTATTGGTCTTTTTTAAATAATAATATTTTAATAGAGTATTGTGTTTCATTCAAACTCGGTGTTACATGAATTGAAAGATATCAAAGAGATTAAATTTTATTAAAATAAATATATCATAAATTCTTGGGTTGTTACATTTCATTATATTCTTGGTGTTGTGTTTTATATACTCTTTTTAATATAAAGTTCATCTTTTTAAAAATATTAGGGAGTTATAATAAAAGTGAAAAATGGAATTCTCTTTGAGTTATGGTGTGGAAAAGAACCAATTTTATTACATACTCATGCATGGGAATGTGATTCATTTATTAATGCCAACATAAGAAATAAACTATCACCCTTAAGAATAAATTTTATCTTTATATGGTATCATAATTAAATAATAAGATAATATTTATACAAACCCTCAGATAAGAAGGTTATGATTGCACTAAAATCCATTTTTCTTGAGATGGAAGACATCCTCAAGAAGGATAGTTGGAGAAAGATTGAATTCTATGATGTTGAAGCTCAATATAAACAAGATTTGGTATAGTAAAAAATTCCATAGGTCCATATAAAATACAATATTATTGAATCATATGAACTATGTAGAATAAATAGAGTGGTTACAGAACCAAATAGATATGGTTTTTTAGTCACTGGTGATGGTGACTCATTGTTTATTAATAATGATTATCCTCTTTCATACTATAAGGAATTAGGGAGCTCAGAAGCTAAAAGATAGTATAAATCCATGTATTCTAAGATGGATTCCAAGTATCATAACCATTTTTTGTGTTTTGGTTGATCCATCAGTTGATGTAAATCATATAGTGTGTAAATGGGTGTTTAAGAGAAAACTAGACATATAAGGTAAAGTGAATATTTATAAAGAAATTTTTTTAGGTAAAGGGTTTAAACAATGTCAAGTAATTTATTTGGATGAAACTTTTTCTCTAATATCCATATTTAAATCCATCTAAATTCTAATTGTTATAGTATATTTCCATGAAAATGAGTTTTTAAAGTTGAATATAAAAACATCCTTCCTTAATGGGGACCTTTATGAAGATGTATACATGAAAAAACTAGAAGGTTTTGTGAATTTGTGTAATTCCATAAGGGTATGGAAGTAGTAGATATCCATTTATGGACTGAATTAAGCATTCATGTTAGGTAAAATTTGATTCAATGAAACTATAATAGAATCTAGTTTTATTACGAATAAATGTGAGACATGTGTTTAAAAGAGGTTATAGGGGAGTACAAATGTTATCCTGGTATTATATGTTAATGACATATTACTTATTGGAAATAACTTAATGGTATTATATTCATTTAAGGACTGGTTGAACTTGTTGGGACCAAGTTAATTAGAGAATTCTTTTGGAAGTTAGAAGATGTTTGTTTTGAAAGTGTGTTGTCTTTTATTGTCAAATAAGACAAACTAATTCACTTTGTAATAAAAGTTGATAATTAGACTAACCATCATATTCAGAAAATTATAATCACAAATATTAAGAAATCCCATCATAATTGGAAGATTTTTTTTGTAATAAAAGGTTTATCGGACTCACCTTGGGTCTAAAATGAAAGGAAGATCATAATGAGGTACTTCTTTGGAGTCTTAATAGATCTGATTAAAATATGATGATGCTTTAATGTTTTGTAATTAAAAAAAGTGTTGTCAATTATATTCATGTGGTTGGAAAGAAATGTGTTATTAGAATAATGGTAATTTATAGTGATTTCTATTATAATATAGATGATTCTATATTGATCCTCAATGTTTTCAAAGTCATGAAGGAATTCATGATTCAAGATGATGTTTGTTAAAGAAGTTATTTTGTGAAGATGAAGCTTTCTGGTCTCATTCCATCAGTATGAGATAATCATATAAAAAAATTTGTAGGTTGGTAAGGTTGATCAGAATGAGATAAGATGGAGATGTTGGTTTTCAATTAGACCAAAATCTAAAATATTTAAATCCTATAAGAAATAAGTTCATTGGTATCATATTCATAAAATAAAAAATTTATTGAAGTCAAATATACTGATATTGACCCATCGAATTTGGTATTCCATCATAATCATTAGTAGAAGAATTATTTTCATTGGGAATTTTTGGGACCAATGAAAAGGAAAATAAGTAAAGTTATTAGGGTCCAATACAAAAAGAAAGTCAGAGACTGATCAAAAAAGTAGTCAACCAATCATTATTTTGATTTTTTTGTCTCTCTTTTTTCTGTATAAAGTATGTCAATAGAGAAATAATAATTTCCTTAAAAAGTGGGTCAAGATAAAGAAGGACTCTGATTTGTTGGGTCAAGAGCCATTGGACTTGAGGTGACATCGATAACATGATTAGACATAGGATCATATGTCTGAAGAAAAGGAGAAGAAGAAGATTTCATGAAGAGTTTTAAGAATATTAAAAAGTATTGTCAAGGGGATATTGAATTTCAAATAATATGTATGATTTTTTTCTTTAGTTGGTATATAGAATCATAATGAGAATACATATGTTTTATATTTTTCATAGTTGGTATAGAGCATCGTAATGAGAGGAAAAATATTTTACATTTTCCATATTTGGTATAGAGAAACATATTGAATAATTTGTTATCTTCATCATAATGGAGAAATCAGAATGAGAAGATTAATATTTCAATTGGTATGGAGAAACATAATGATATATCTTTAGTTTTAATTTATTTTCAAGAGGGAATGAACAACGAATTGAGAAGCTATCTATTTCTTCATATATTCAAGTGGAATGGAGCATTGTAATGAAGAAATCAGAATCAGACTGAAGAATGTTAATAAATTTAAAGTGATATAAAGTTTTAAGAGTATTTTAAAAGGTTCAAGAAGAGTTAAGAAGTGTTGAATAAGTAATAAATGCATCCATAATTCAAGGAAAATCGAGATTTCAGGAAATTTGGATGAGTGGGAAAAACTTTCATATTCCTTCCCAAACTATTTTGGTTTTCCTATAAAAGGATAAAGTGATTTGTAATTTTTATGAAATGGATGTACTATTTAGAAGAAGTTATAAAATCTCCAAATTTCGAGGGAGAATAAGTTTTCAGATTAAGCATACTTGAGGAAGTTTTTTGGACATAAGAAGAAAGGACAAGAGACAAGATTGTATTCTAATGGTTATCATATTAGGCTGGATCATCAGATTGGGAAATCGTATTGAGATTTTCAGACTTAGAAAGAAGAAGTTCAGAATTGTTTCATCGTTATTCTCAAAGTATTATTTTCATATTTATTAATCAAACTTGGGAATCAGACTAAGACATATGACTGAGTATCATTATTAATCCCATAAGAAGTTCTTACCTACTGCTGGGTAAGAAAGTGAAGAATTGTTTTTGAAGAACATATTTGTGAAAGTTGATCAAGAAGCATCTTAACATGTTTTTTACAATAAATATCTTACATAATTTCATAATACTTGAAGCACATGCATTGTTTTATTGATCATAGTTCTACACGAGTGTAAGAAAATATCATACTCATTATATTCCACCCAAAAAGATTGTTTTCTAGTGTATTATGTGGTATTTGATTTTTTTTAAACCATCATAATCATGTAGCTACTCTTATTGAGTATTGAAACTTGTATATTATTATATTCATGTGAATGTGTGTTTGTTTTTTTTAAACATAGAAAGAAATATTTAACAGGATGCAGAGGTTGTTTCAAAAGAAAGGAAACTTAAAAGAAAAATATATCACCAATTCACCCCTCCCCCTCTCAGTGATACAACTATCTTGATTGGGAATTTACAAGTGGTATCAGAGATGAAGATTCCCTTGGTTTACTCTTTATTTAATATTTGAAGAGAGGTTGATGGAGAATATGAATTGTGTCAATAGTAAAGGTATTTTGGTTTTTGATGGTAAAAACTATCATATCTGGAAAGATAAAATGTTGTATTATCATATGTCTCTTGGGTATAATGTTATTGAAGATACAAAAGATTATTTTTATCATATTGATGATAAAGTTCCTATTATATATATTGATAAGAATAATCTTTAGAATGATGTAATAGCTAAGAATGTTTCAATTCATCACTTTTTGAAAGTGAGTTTTTAAGGTTGAAGGGTGTTTCCACTACCAAAGGTATCTGGGATAAGCTGAAAAGCATTTATAAAGGAAATACAAAAGTGAAGAAGGTAAAATTACAAATTTGGAGGCTGAAGTATGAAGATCTGAAAATGGGTGAGTATGAATTTTTTGGGAACTTCTTTACCAGGTTAAATGGAATTGTCAGCACTATTATATATCTTGGTGAAAAGTTGGAGTATTCTACATTTGTTTAAAATATCTTAATAATTCTTCCCAAAAATTTTGATAAAAAATTATCCTCATTAGAAGATTGAGATCTTGAAAATCTATCTCTGGATAATCTTCATAGTACTCTCATTACTTATGAAATGAGAGGGGGTAAAGTCATGAAGGGAAAAACTATAATGACTTAGATTTTCCATATATTATTTTTTGACATTGTATAGATTATTTTAAATAAAAGATATTGAGATGGAATGTGATTCTAAGGCTAGGTGTTCCTAAAATAAATTTTTGAAATATATTAAAAATATTAAATAGTACATGCATGTACTTTTTCTAAAAAAGTGGAATAAATTCTTAACGGGTGGTCATATCATAATTATAAGGGAACCATTGAGTTCAGAACGTGATTTTTTCCTTAGGCACGACATAACCTTTTTCGGCATGGGTCGTTTGTGAAAAATTCATCGCTAGCATGGAAATGAATAAAATAATTAAATGAAATTATTTTATTTATAATTCATTATTTATGGATTTGGATAGTATTTAAATAGACTTATATGGGAAAATCCTAGGGTTAGTCATATAACCTTGGAGCCATTGGAGATCCACTAGAAAGAATGTTGGAGTATTTCTCTCAGATGAATAGAAATCGGATCACGGATCTATAATCGACGCACCATGGATTAAAGGGATCTCACGAACGATCATATAACAGCCTTGTTCTTCATCAACGATCAATCCTAATTGAGATAGGGTAGTTTTTCTATTTTTTCTATTCTTGATTTCTACAACAAACATGAATAAATCGACTAACAGATTGATTCACAAATCGTGCATATTATTGGATGGGTTAGTTTAATTGGGGTTTGGGATATTTTCTTCATGATTTAAATTGTTGATTATTCGTTTTTTGTTCTAATGGAAATGAATCGAGGTCCACACAAACATCGATCTAGGTTCATTCCTATTATGTTTTCTTATGGTTATCTCCCTTGGTTCTTAGTTAAATAAGGGTGTTCTTAATTTGGCCCAGGTTTTGACATATCCCAATCAATAGATCATTATATACTTATTTATTGGCACAAAAATCCAAAATCATATATCTGGGATCAGCATGACATGATAGTGGTGCGATGATGGAAACAGTATTGGATCAAACAATGTAGATACATAATTTTTGGGTTCTTAAGAGCACGATGAAGAAGGATGAACAATCCCATTTTATTAGAGGATCTAAGGCCTACATCTTATTGATTCGATAATGTAATAACCCAAAGAGGCTAGATCTATGGTTTTATAGCCAAGAAATCACTGGATCAAAGGTTGGAGCAAGAGCCAGAATGCACGGAGAAAGATCTGGATTTCTATAAAAATATTCATTACAAGGCATGTAATCTTGATCTCCACACTATGTGGGGACCCCTTTGTAGTGGCTAGGGTTTTTAGTAGGAGTTAAGGATAACCCAGTGTGTCACTCTGTCACATGGCATGTGACCCCTCCCTAGTGTCTCAGCATGTACCTCAGAGGGTAAATAGACATGGGTTGGAGTACACAGGTTGGAGAATATCATGCACTCGCCCACATGGACATGTATTGAACCAATTCCAAAGGCTAATCCATGTATTAAAACACGGTCACATATACACTGGTGATATCCATGTATTGGAACATGGTTAGACTACATTTCATATACTTCTACATGAATACGGGCCATTTACAAGGGCAGAACCCGGGGTCAAGGGACATGGCGTGTGACCCTTACTACACATCGTGCACTTTTTTTATACATGGTTTAGATACCTTGTCCTATTTACCTTGGAAAATTTTTTTTAGGGTTAATTCCCATTATCCTTTCCCTAAGGGTTAGTATAAAATCATATCCTACTCCTAGGACAATGATCCCTTCGGTAGGACTTATTGGGTAAAGTCATTGGAATCCCTCTATGAGGCCCATAGTGAGATCTGATATTCATCTTCATGCCCCATTTGGATTTCTTGGTATCTTCGTGACCAACACTACATGGTCATTGATCTTATACTTAGTGGTTTAATGTAGATTGAGTTTTTGGTATCACCCCATGACCTTAGAAGTGATCCTCATTTATGTACAGTATTCTCTTAAAACCTTCGGTGTGTACTTTTAATGATGATACCTGATGAGTGCTACCTCTCAGATGGACATCGTCAGTGCTATCAGACACAGGAGTGTGTTCTTCCAGATGATTACTTTGTGGAATCTTTGAGCTGGAATCCTAGGCTGGTATACTAAGGTTGTGACTTACCTTTAAACCATGTGTCTTTTTTGAGTATATCTGAATATTCTTATTATATGTGTTGTAGAAATATACCTTTATAGATCTCACTAAATTTCCTTTGTTGTATTCTTTGTGGTTTTGGGGTGTCCTGCTAATTATTTTTATACTCACCCATACACAGGATTTGCCTGCACATGTTTGGTCTTGTGCAAATGATCAGAATTTTTAGAGTCTTAGAAGAACTAGGACCAAAAAAATTTTAGTGAGACTAGATAGACTAAGGTGTGTTCTTGTGGATTTTTGATAGAAGTCCCTAGTACTTACCTTTAAGTTTGGACTTGTTTTTTCAGACTCTTTGTAGTGGGCTTGTATTTGTACTAGTTTACTTTCCTTTACTTCCTATCATACTCTAGTTGAGAGATTTAGATGTATTCATGCATGGTTGCTCAATTTTTTTACATTTCATCATTGTATAGGCTTGTATGTGTGTATGTGTGTGCAGGTACTTAGGCCAAGGCCTCCCATGTTAGTTATATGCCAAATTTTTACTAGTCTCCAGTCCCTGGCCTATTGAGGTGGGCTTGGGGAGTAATGGCATGGGCCCCATTGGTACGTGTCATGAAAAAAACAAAAACTAATAGAGAAATGTATTTTAAGGCATCCAAGAAAGAAAATTCAATGAAATTTCTTAAAGAAGATGATGTTACTGACTTTGACTTCGAAAATGAGGTATGTATAAACCTTGATAAATTTTTGTCCTTGTTTTCTAAAAATATGATAAGTGGTATGGGTAAATACAAAGGGAAAATTCACTTGAAGGGTTTTGAATGTAGATTGGTTGGGTACTTTTCATCTAATTTTCCTTGAAGAAATAAATAATAGGATAGTAATGAAGAATAAATAATTCCAATAAGTTCATGGAAGAAATAGGATGATAAGGATAAATCGTTTTCCATAGGGAAAGATAGAAAATTATCCAAATCCAAAAGGAGAAGTTTCTTATCTAAATATGATGATGAAGAAAATAATGAAGTTGAATCTGAAAAATCTACTGAGCATGATGGTGAGAATACATTTAATGAAATAGTTAATAATGAAGAATTCATAAGTAACAATTCTCAAGAAGAAGAAACCCAACTAGAATTTCATCTTAAAGAAAAATTGAAGGAACGTATGAGGAAGTTTGGGAGGCTTGAAAAGGAAATCAGGAAGATGAGAAATGAAAATTCCTCATCAAACAATCAAGAAGTTTTTTCTGATGATAAATTCAAGCTGTTGAAATATATTAATGATTTGAAGAAAACACTTGGGAAAGAAAAAAATCATAATGAACATCTGGAAGTAAAGCTGAATTCAAATGAAGAAGAGTTGGAAATTTTCCAAAAAAAACTTTCTTAAGATAAATAGAGATGTAAAAGTTTTAAAAAAAATCTCTGAAGTTGGTGAAAATTATCGTAAGGAGGAACATGATAAGGATCAAAAGTTACCTTCAAAGTTTGAGAATAAATTTTAAGTTTTTCTTGATAAGATAGCTGGAAATGTTTTTGAAAAGAAGAAAGCAAGGAGAGTGACGTATATGGAAAATACCAATAAAGTTGGGAAGTTTTAAGTTTCTAAACATTATGAGTATGAAAACTTTTCTATTAATTCTAGTTATGATAAGGTTTAAAAGAAATCCAAGCTTAAAAATAAGATTCTGATTGAGAAAAAAAGGTTAGTGGTCAACAAATTTCTAACAAGAAAGAAAAGAAGGTTGATGAGAAACATGTTCGCAACTTCAGTCAGTATGGATGTTTTAAAATAAAATAATCTTTTTATAGATACAGCTAGTATTGTGGTGAATATAGACACATGTAAAATATGTGCTGGTTAAACCAACAACATTACAACTATTCTCAAAAATTTAGAAGGCAAAGTTTGAGGGGGATTCAATCCCCACAAAGGAAGAAGTTTGAGAAGGATGATCGAAAGAAACCTAAGAAGGTTGGTGTAAAAGTTGAAAATAGGTTTCAACCTTTGGAAACTATTTTTTAAAGGTGTGAAAAACCTATAAATATCATAAAAGGATGTATTTTTTTGTTACTAAAACAAAAAAAATTGTTAACAATTCTCATATTTTGGAGGTGAAGAAATAAAAATGGAAATAAAAATACCTTATTGTATAAACCAATTTTAAATCCACAAAAGTAGAATGACCATGGATCTTGGATAGTGGGTGTTCTTATAATATTATAGTATATTTAACATTTTTTTAGAATACAAAATATTTTAAATAAGGAATAGTGACATTTGGAAATGATGAATCTCTGAGAATCAAAGGTGTTGGATCATCCATCATTGGGAAAGAAAAGTTGAAGTCCAAGATATCTTTGTATATTTATGGGATGAAACACAACTTTCTAAGTGTTTCAAAACATTGTGATGAAGGAAAAAATTTATTTTTATAAAATATGGGTTTTTTTAAAGAGTGAGGAAGATGGAAAGATAGTTATAAGAGGCCAACATACAAAAGTAAATTTATTTCAAGTTAGTGAAATACAAAACTCTTGTTACTTGGGCATGGTGTAATATAATGAATTGTGGCATAAAATCCTAGGAAAATTTTTTCAAAGAAACATGATCAATTTATCTAAGTGATATAGTGTTTTTGGTATTCCTGATATGTAAAGAAGAAGAGACCGGTGTTTTAATATTTTTTAAAAAGGAAATATTTCAAATTTTTTCCCTGAGAAAGTTGACATTTGTTAAAAATAGCCCCTATAACATAGCCATTCTAATATCCATGGGCCAATGAGTAAACAATAAACTAATAAAGATAAGTACTTCATCAATTTCATTTATGTATTTACTTGTATTACTTGTGTTATGTTTATGACACATATGTTAGATGCCCTGAAAATGTTTAAAAGTTTCAGGAGGAAATCTAAGAAGGAATGTGAGTATTTAGTGAAGAAATTGAGAACTGATAATGTTGGTGAGTATATAAATAAAGAATTTTGAATTTATCTTTATAAGCATGGAATTCAAAATGAGTTTATTTCACTATACACTCCTCAAAAAAATGGGTTTGGTAAAAGGAATAACATAAGTTTGGTGGAAATGGGGAGAATTATGTTACTTGAATGTGGTCTTTCTTATTACTTTTTTAGGTAAGACATGAGTAATATTGTGTATATACAAAATTGATGTTTCTATAGGAAAAGTTTAGATATGTCTCTATATGTAATTTTTTTATAAAACTCTAATTTTGAAAAACTTATGAGTTTTTGGGAGTCCATGCATCATAAAGAAGAAAGGTGAAAAGTTTGGAAAGTTTGAGCAGAGAGGTAAAGATGGGTTTTTTTGGATATGCTTCTAAAGGAAGAGGGTATATGTGTTTCAATAAATAAAAAGAAATAATTATTTATTTTTTTTATGTGAAGGTTATTGAAAAGGATGATAAAGATAAACAGACTTGGGCTAATAAGGAATATAATCAAGATGATAAATTTTTTGTTAGCAATCCTGATAAGGATACTGGCAATAGTAATACTACTCAAGAATAAGAATCAAATTCAGATATTTCAAGTGATGAGGAATAAACTAGAAAATAATATCATAGGATGATGAAGAAAATAGAAGTTTGGAACATTATTGGTGATCAGTATCAGAAAATTAAAACAAGAAGAATGTCAAAAGTAGTCACACACACTTCTTTGTATTCAAAAGTCAAGTTGAATGATGTGAATGAAACTTTTGAGAATTCGGAGGGGGTATAGGCCATTAATGAATAGTTGGATCAGATAGAAAATAATGATACTTGGTAACTCATACCCAATCCAGATAACAAAAATTTTATTGGTACAAAATGGATTTTTTGAAACAAATTTAATGAAGAAGGTGAAGTGATAAGGAACATGGAAAGATTAGTGTGCAAAGGTAACTCATTGATTGAAGGCATGATTTTGATAAATCTTTTTCTCTGGTGGTGATATTGGAAACAATCAGAATATTTCTTTCTATGTTTCATAATGAAGTTATAGAATTTTTCGAATGGATGTGAAGACCACATTTATGAATGGGGATCTTAATGAGGAAGTTTACATTGAAAAACCTTTTGAATTTATTGTTGGAAAATATGAAATTTATGTCTGTAAGATGAAGAAATCCTTGTATGGTCTAAAATAATCTCTGGGAGCATGGTATTTCAAATTGGATAATTTCTTGAGGAAGATGAATTTTAATAAAGTAAGAGTTGATAGAAATATTTACATCAAGGAAAGTAATGAGTTTTCCCTCACCATAATTATTTATGTTGATGACATTATCTTTACTAGGAATGATGAATGAACTTGTAAAATATTTACTGAAGAAATGAAAACAAAATTGAGATATCCATGCTGGTAGAAATGAAATACTTTATTAGGTTACAGAATTACAAAATAAAAAAAAAATCTTTCTCAAGAAAATTATGCTAAGAAACTTCCTAAGAGGTTTGGAATGGAAAATTTGAAACCAGTTTTTATACCGATTTTAGTGGGAACCAAGTTTTCTAAAGATAGTAAAGTCAAGGAAGTTAATCAAAAAGATTTTAGAAATTTGATATGAAGTTTTTTGTATTTTACTTCCTCAATAACTAATATTTTTTATGTTTTTACCCTATATGAAAGATTCCAGAGTGATCCAAAAGAATCACATGTATTGGATGGAAAAATAATTCTCAGATATATCAAAGGCATAAAAAAATAATAAGGTATGAAAGCTCAAAAAGTATTGATTTTTTTGGGTATTTAGATACTTATTGGAAAGGAAATGTTAATTATATAAGATCCGAATCTGGTGGAGTTTTATTTCTGGGGAAAATTTGTGTTAGTTGGCATCCAAAGAAAAAAATTAGAAACTCTTAGCATGGTTGAGGCTAAGTATGTTGTTTCAACTCAAGCCACTACTCAACTTATTTGAATGAAGAATCAATTAGAATATTTACTTATTTAAGTGAAGTCACCCTTTCTCTTGGGTTGTGATAAAAAAAGTGCAATCAACCTTACCAAAAATATGGTACAACATTATCGTTCAAAACATATTGATATCAAATATCATTTCATCAAAGGGAATGCGGAGAATAATGAATTGAATCTGGAATATGTTCCAACATCGGAACAAGTTGCTATCATTTTCAAAAAAAAACATTACTAAAGGAACCTTTTCACAAACTGAGGTTGACCATGGGTATCCAACTGCCTTCTCATCAAGGTTAGGGTATTTTTTCCCCTCTCTCATATTATCTTTGGATAGTGTTGTCAAGGGGGAGAATTGTTTCATAAATTTATCCATTTTATATGTTCTAAACCATTTAAATAATCATGTGTAAAGGGGGGGTTGTGGGTAAGATATGATCTCAACATGTATGTATGTGAACTATTGTAACTATTTGTTGGAGTGGTTGTAGGAAAATTTTATTAACAAGAAATTTTATGAAGATATGAAAGTTGTGAAGAAAAGATGAAGAAGTTTCATGAGTCACTAATTTTGGAAATCATGGATCATATATCAATAATTCGTGTTTCTTATAATGAGTTAGCTTATATAGGCTTAGAATTGCTGATAATTAATCCATATCTTGAGGTTATAAAGTTCAATTATTTATGAATATTTGTTGACAAAAAAATAAAAAGGGGGAGATTGTTGGTACTAAGTTATATGGAGAAGGTTTTTCAAAGTTAGAAGAAGATTTTTTTTTTCAAGTGTGCTATGTTTTTTTTTCAAATAAGATAAATAAATTCACTTTTAAAAAGTTAACAATTGGACTAACCATTATATTTAGGAAATCAAACTCACAAATCTTAAGAAATTCCATCTGAATGGGAAGATTTTTTCTATAATAAAAGGTTCATCAGACTCACTTTGGGTTCATAAAGAAAGAAAGATCATAATGAGGTGTTGATTCAGAGTCTAAATGGATACAATTTAAATTTGATGATACTTTTCTGTTTTTTAATTCAAAAAATTGCTTCCAATCATAATCAGGTGGTTGGAAATAAATATTTTGTCAGAAGAATGGGAAGTTTCAATACTTTTCATTACAAGACATACAATTCAATACTGATCCTAAATTTATTCAAAGTCATGAAGGAAGTCATGATACAAGCTGAAGTTTTTTGAAGAAGGTAGTTTGTGAGTCCTAATCTTTTTGGTATCTGTCCGTTGGTATGAGATCATCGGGCTCAAAAAAAATTAGATTAGGAAGGTTGATCGAAATGAGAGAAGATGAAGATGTTGGTTTTCAGTCAGAACAAAATCCAAAACATTTAAATCAATTGATAATTAAGTTCATTGGTATTATACTTAGAAAAGAAATAAGTTTCTGAAGTTAAATCTTATGATACCAATCCATCGGATTCAGTGTTCCATCATAATAATCAGAGGCATAATTATTTTCATTGATATATGTTGGGACCAATGAAAAAGAAAATAAGTAAAGTTTTGGGGGGTGATAAAAAAAGAATTACAGAGACTGGTCAACAATGTATTCAACCATTCATTAGGTTGAATTGTTTTGTCTCTCTTTTTTGGTATCAATTATTTCAAGAGAGAAAGAATAATTTCCTTAAAAAGTGGTTTAAGAGAAAGAAAGACTCTGATGTGTTGGGTCAAGATCCATTAGATTGTAGGTGAAACTGATAACATGATTGGATGTGGTATCATACGTTTTAATAAAAGAATAAGAAGAAGATTTCTTGAAGAATTTAAATAAGATTAAAAGGTATTGTCAAGGGGTTCTCAAAGTTCAAAGAATATGTTTGATTTTGTTTTCATCGGTTTGTATAGATAATTTTAATGAGAAGACATATGTTTTAAATTTTTCATAGTTAGTACAAAGCATCGTAATGAGAATACATATGTTTTACATTTGTCACATTTAGTATAGAGAAATGTATTGAATAATCTTTTGTCTTCATATTAATGGGGAAATAGGAATGGGCGGATTAATCTATCAATTGGTGTGTAGAAACGTAATGCGATATCTTTAGGTCTAATTTTTTTGTAAGGGGCTCTAAACATCGTATTGAGAAGCTATCTATTTCTTCATATATGAAAGTGGAATGGAGCATCGTAATTAAGAAATTAGAATGAAGAATTGGAATCATACTAAATAATGTTAAGAAATTTGAAGTGAGTTGAAGTTTTAAGAATATTTTAGAAGGTTAAATAAGAGTTGAGAAGCATTGAAGAAGTCATAAATGCATTCGAAATTCAAGGGAAATTTATATTTTGGGAAATTTGAATGAGAGGAAGAAACTTTCATAATCCCACCCAAAACATTTTGGGTTAACTATAAAAGGAGAAAGTAATTTGTACATTTTTTGACGCTTATTTATTACTGATAAGAAGAGAGATAAGATCTGAATTTCTAAGGAGAATAAGTTTCCAAATTGAGCATACTTGAGGAAGTTTTCTGGACAGAGGAAGAAAGAAGAAAATACAAGATTGTATTCAACTGATTATTGTATTGGGTTGGATCATCAAACTAGTAAAATCATATTGATATTTCTGGATAGAGGAAGAAGAATTTCATAATTGTTTCAGCGGTATTATCAAAGTTATATTTCTGTATTGAGAAATCAGACTTGGGAATTAGACTAGGAAATCAGACTGAGTATCATTATGAATTCTAGAAGAAGTTTTTTTCTGCTTCTAGGTAAGAAAGTGAAGAATTGTTTTTGAAGAACATATTTGTGAAAGTTTATTAGGAATAACCATAACATGTTTGTTACAAAAATTATCTTACATCATTTAGTTCTACTTGAAGCACATGCACTTTTGTATTGATCATAGTGCTGCATGAGTGTGAGGGAATATCCTACTCGTTGTATCCCATGTAAAAGGATTGTTTTCTAGTGGATTGTCTAGTATTCGATTGTTTCCAAACCATACCAAGGATGTAGCTATTCTTATTGAGTAGTGAACCTTGTAAATTATTTTGTTCCTATGGATGTGTGTTTGTTTTTTTAGTAGAGAAAGAAATATTTAACAAGAGGTGAATTTTATTTCAAAATAAAGGAAACTTAAAAGAAAAATATATCACTGATTCACCCCCTCTCCCACTCAGCGATATAACTATCTTAACTGGGTATTTACAGAATAAGTTCTCTAAGGACTTAGATGAAGCATCCTACATGATTGACATCAAGATCATTTAGGATATATCCAAGACGATTCTTGGATTAAGTCAAAGTACATACATTGACTAGATACTGAAGATATTTATTATAAAATAATTCAATAGGGGATTGGTTCCAGTGTCACATGGTATACATCATTCCAGGAAAATGTTATCTCATACACAAAAGGAAATAGAAATAATGAGTAAGATCTCATATTCTTCTATAATGGTATCAATAATTTATGTCATGTAATATATTAGGCTTGATATTTCCCATGATTAAGCATGGCTGAAAAATATCAAGCTAATTCAGGTGAACAATATTGGTCTATTGTTATGGATTTCCTTAAGTATCTGATTTGTATTAAGGATATGTTCTTGGTGTATTGATGATATAAGGAGTTATTCACCAAGGTTTATATGAAATTCAGCTTTTAGATATATTATAATTATATAAATTTGTATTCAGGATATGTATTTAATATAAACAGAAGATCTATATGGTAAAAGGGTTCAAACCAGTAGATTGTCATTGATTCTAAAGTGGAGTCCAAGTATATAATGTCTTATGATATAGTCAAAATGTAACACCCCGAGATTTTATGAAAAATATTATTTTTAATTTCATTAATTTCTTGTGTTGTACTCTACACCAAAAGGATCTTGCACAACACGCATCCCTGACTTGCCTTGCATTACACGCAATCGCGACCTTCCTCGATAGCGTGTACGCAATACCGAGTTTCACTAAACGAGATATTATTATAATATTATTATGAACTAGCCATTATGAATAGTAATACCCACTTTTTGAAATTTTATAAATTTTATCTTTCAAAATGGACTTCATTTTTGGATTCGGAATATCGAAATTATCTTAGGGTGAAATTTTGGTACTTTTCGGATAACTTTCATATTCTGATGGATAGTGAAAATTACTAAATTTTAATTAAAAACAACTTTTTTAATCGAAATAATTGATAGTGATAAATTAATAATTTGAGTGGTTTTAAAGTATATTTAGAATATATTTTTACAATTTAATACAATGTTTGTCATTGTATGTAATTTCACATTTAAACCAGACATAAACAAGTGTCAATCTTTTGATAGTTATTATCTCTTAAAAACACGCTATTTGTTTTGACGACAGGAATTAATTTTTAAATTAGTTAATGTAACTGATATGTTTTTAATTTGGTAAAATAGACATCATTTTTGAATTCATAATATCAAATATATCTTAGGCCTAATTTTTGGTATTTTTCTGGAAACTTTCATTTTTTGATGAATAGTGAAACCACTAAGTGGTAGTTAAAAAAACTGAATTTTTCATAAAACTTAATTTTACCGCTTCTATAAGTGGAATTTTGAAAATCCGAGAGACACGGTTAATATCAAGGACTAAAATGTGGTTCAATGAGATAAAAATATTTTTTGGTGAATAGTAACTTTTTACTTTTTTTTACCACGGTTAAAAGTAAATAGGGTAATTAAGGGTAAAAGTGTTATTATTATTACCCTAACACATGTCCTAATTCTATTGGATAAGTGTAATTCGACCAAAAACAACCTTAGGAATAAAATATGACCATTTAGGCCCACTTGGATTAGATTAGGACATTTATTATTAATTTATTTAAAGAAGGGTTAAAATAGTTAAAATCAAAGTTTAATAACTAAATCATTTTTAATATAAAGTTATACATAAGATAAATTCGACTATAAATATTAATTAGAAAGCTAAAAATATTTCCTACATAATGGTATTTTATTTGTAATTTTTATACTTAAAATAATTTAATTTATTTATGATACAATGATGATGCAGTAATTATCTTATTAATGAAATATTGACATAATTGATGTTATAAATACCCAAATAAATGTAATTTGAGACTTTTTATGAATTAAAATAATTTTATATGTTAATATGACATGTTATTATTGATTTAATTAACTTTTTTAGAACTAATCATTCTGTTATGATTTTCACAAAAATCAATTACCAAATAGTGTCAAAATTGACATAAAATAGTTTTTAAAAAAAATATTATATTATTAATTGTTATTATATTCCTAAAAATATAAGGTTCGGCCAATATAATTATATCATGATAGGTGTATCATTAATGGAACACTTGGGGGTCTCTTGGATATATATGGTAAGTTTATTAACTATATAATATAAAAATACAAAGTGACATGGCAAATGTCAATCTAATTAACTAAGAGTTAAAACTAAAATATAAGGTTAATATAATGATCTAAACTTGTCTAAATTCTATTGTATGAGATAATTTATACCCATACCCACCTTATCTTCTAAATATATCAATTTGTAGCTATTAAAATTCGAATATGACTTTATAATAAAATAATATTTTTAGTTATTCCAAAGGTGCCCCTCTCCTCCTTTATAAAAGGGCACCTCCTCCCTCTCTTCCTCACACCACTTTGAGCCTTCAAGCTCGGCCAAACCCTACCAAATTCTCTTCTCCACTTCCCTAGAAACATCATAGAGGTCCTGGTATTATTCAAAGACCAATTTTAGTTCCATAATAGAAGGTATCAAAGAGGTGCTTCAAAGAAGAGGTAATGTCCGTTACCGATTCTTTCAACTTTATTTCTTCTTACACTTCTTCTTCTTAGGTTGTTTCATTATGAAGTAATAACATAAGTATCACTCATATACTGATATGTTATTATATGTATGAAACAACCCTATTTCACCATATATCCATCCTACGGAAAACGAAATCACCGCGCGTGCGTACGTACGGAATATCGTCTCCACGCCGTGGTGTAATCTATTTTCCACCACCACCTTACTTGGATGGGTATAATGGTGTAAATAATAACTATATATTATTATTGTAAATTGATATTTATTCTGTAATAGTATAAATACACTCCAATAAAACTTCACGATCATGGGAACGATATCATCGCTCGTGCGTACGTACGGAATACCGTCTCCACGACGCGATGAGATTCATTCTCAATGATTAACCATTCATAAATGATTATAAAGTATATATAATAAGTAATCATGAAATATATTACATAATAATGATACTGGATTTATGTATATATATATGTATGTCATCCAATTAATTCCATTCAATTCAATGAGGAAACGAAAACAACGTTCCTGCGTACGTACGGCCTACCGTCTCCATGAACGGTGTATTTCTTTCCATTTTTTAGATCTATTATATATATGTATATTATGAATATATATTATATATAAATCATGTTTTATATTCTATAATTAAGTAATCATGATCTAAGTAATCATTTGAATAATTACAAGTCAAAACACAGACGACAAATGAAATGATTTTACCCAAAACGCTCTTTAACAAAAGAACGAGTAATATAAAGTCATAAGTGAACCATATATGATATCATAACAATGAATATGATTATGTAATAATTCAATGACATTATTTAAATCATTATACAGGAGGTTCGGATACGTACGAAGCATATCGGATCTAAGGTAAGGGATAATTGTGAAAATCTCATTTTTATCCGAGATTTCTTATTCGTAAGTGTTTACTGGGGTTATTGCTATCATCCATGTCCATGTTTTATAAAAGTGTATTCATGTATGTTTAAATTCATTTTTATCCATATTACTTTTACCCCATGGTATGTAAGGAATCTTTCTTTTATTTACCCTATAAGGTACTTTTTGACTTTTCTGACAAAAGTACGAGAAGAATGTTTTTTTTTACTTATACGGCATGAAAGGATTTTTATGGTTTTATAAAGCCTTATTTTCATGAAGATTCCTACAAAAGATTTCATGACTATTTTAAAAAAAATACTATTCTTTTAAAATTTCATGTCATTTTGTGAAAAGAGAATGATTTTGAAGAAGAAAGGATATTTTCCTCAAGAATTCATTTAAAGTGTTTTATCAAAACCATTTTACATCTAAGATAACATTATTTCATATGTGTATGTTTCAAGTATAATGTCTCTATGATTTAAATGGTTTCACTTTTCTTATTATGAAATGATATCCATTTCTTTTATATGGATTATGTGATGATGGGATGACGTTTATGAAACCCATTTTATTTATTGGGTTTTCATGAATGATGTATGTTTATTTTGTGGCACAAGTAAGAATGATTTCATTATGAGATGGGTGGTACCTATATCTCCCTCCAATTCATTGGGTAAAGATTTATATCTCATGAGATAGAAATGGCTAGAACGGTAAGTTAATCCGGTTCAGTATTACAGGACTGGAACGAGGAGTGAACTCGATTCAGAAAGGGACTTTGTCCATTAAGATGGTCTTGGCAGCAATGCATTGGCTACTATGGAAATCATTACATGTGCTTAATGGATGCCACAATTACATGTTTTATTCCCATGTTATGTTATCATGATTTATGTTCCATTGTGATCTATGCCTTATGTACTTCCATGTTTTAAGTCGTTGCTCAAGATTTTGATGTTTAAACATTATGTTCATGTTTTTAAGTTCAAATGTATATGGTATGTTTTATTTTAGACATGCTTACCCTTACTGAGCATTTGAGCTCACCCTTTTTATGTTTTATTTTCCCCCAAGATTAAAAGAAAGGTTTTAGGTAAGGAAACAAAAAGTGGAAGATCTTTATGGGAGATGTTGAAGATCTTTTACCACGATTTGAAGATTACGTTCCAAGTTTCCAAAGACACTAAACTATTACGGTCCTTGTGTGTATGTTTTTATTATGTATTATGTATTATGAAAAAGTAATGTAATATCCATGTACGTCAGGCTTCGGGTCTCTACACAAAAAATCCATTTGGATATGAAACTTTTTCCTAGATATTGATGTGGTGATTAGAAATAAGATCCCTACCATATTATATTGTGATAATACTAAAGTGGTGGATCTCTCAAAGAAGTGAAGGGCACACCAATAGACAAAGCACTTACTCCAAAAGTACCACCTATTTAGTTATTTTTCTCATAAGGGTGAAGTTATAATGAGTATAGTTTCCATGGAGTAAAACATGGTGTAATACTTGACTAAATCCTTATCTTAGTATAAGTGTTAGTGGACTGAAGGTTGTTAGCAGTTGGATCTATTGAAAATGGGAGTCTGTTGGAGTTGGTTCCCTAGAACAAACTTTTATGTACTTTATGATTACCTATATTCATTTTCTTGAATATTAAATAATTATTTTTCTTCTACATTACATAGTATGTGATAATGTCCTAAGAGTAACTGTTACACTAAAAGGTCACAGTGGTTCCCTGCTATTATGAGAACCTAGAAGTTTCACAACATTATTTTTAAGTATATATTATATAGTATGATGATATCATTTTGCAGGATGAAAATTATATAGGCTATCAGAGGTGGATACTCATAAGACACTGAGGCACTTTCTCATGGTGTAATCCCTTGGTAATTTTCTATATAGGAGATTATGAGAACGTGACCTACCAGTTGGAAATCCACATTCATATGTGTCATTGGATATTCCAATCTATGAATGTGTGTATTGATCCTTATATTTTAAGATTATAATTAATAGATATCATTAGTCATGTATGTTGATGTATAGATTAAAACCATGAATATATATATGTTCCTAGTGAATTAGGATATATTGGGTGTGTCACGAGTGATATTGTATTGCTGAATAATGCGATAAAGGATTTTTCCCTTCTATTCTTTAAAAAAAGTTGATATCATATACCCTTTGATGGGAATGGAACAACTTAAATAAATACATGGACATGGTGTTTTGTGGGTAGGTTCAATTCTAGAATGTCAAAGAAAGAGACATCAATCACATAGGTTGATGACACCAACATACAACATACTTGATTAGAGGTATCATGATAAAGGGATTATATTACATAATTAGCATTTGTATGAGGTTGTATGTCATTGTGACATTAACTTCTTTACTTCTGGGTTCTTTGGCGTGTTACTATATTTTATACTTGGACTTTAGGTGGTTCCGCTTAAATCCATTTAGAAAGGGGCATATAGGGTCACACACTAATTGTATTTTAATACTTAGTTAAATTAAATTTTAATTTAATAAGTTAGAATAAATATTATTCCCTCTTTGTAATTTAATAATTAATTTAATATTGTTTTATTTCTAAGATTTAATCACAAGTTATTTGGAAGAATAAATATGTGAGTCAAATAATAATAAATATTTATTAATAAGATTTTATGGATATAATATTTATTATATTTATCAAAGAATAATGTAGTAATATTTATTCATTAAATAAATAGTCATTATTCAAGGCCTAATAAATATTGAGCAGGTTTGTGGACTGAGTATAATGGTCCAACTAGAAATGATATATTAAATATAATTTAAATAAATATTTATTTATTTTTAGGTGATGCACATGACAAGAAAATATTATTATTATTTATATTATTATTAGATATGTGTTTTCTAAGGAATAGGTATTTTGATAAGGGCCTATATGAAATTAACAACCCTAGCCTTACTTTATAAATACTCGGTTGTATCACATTCCAGGTTTAGCCACTTATTTTTCATAATAAACTTATAGATAATTATCTAAATTCCTAGAGATAATCTTCTCAATAACACACTCAATAACAAGATCATCAATCCTCCTACAAAATCTTAAAACTTTGAGAGATCCTTAATAAACCTTCATCTATGGAGAGATTTTTTCCATGATCAATGATGAATGGTGCATGTTATTAGAATCAACCATGATAGCACCCAGAAATTCTATAGTGATGTTTCAAGATTTTGGATCTTGTATGGATCACCATTAGGGGTATTATGACCTTGGATCCATTAATACAATGATAGTATGATAAGAGCAATCAACTAAATCATCAATGAAGAAAGAAGTACAAGTCAAGGTAATTCTAAATCTATTTATAAATTAATTATAAATTATATGTGATGATCCTAACTTATGGTTCCATAGTTAACATTTACATTAATCATTTATTTAATTTCATTGGTCATGATGTTCTTCATCATGTATATCTCAGATTATTCTTTGATTCTGACAAAATGTTGAATTGTAAATGTCCAATAGGTTCTTTCTTTGCACCCAAAACCTTTAATATTTTGTCATGGGTATTATAAAGGAAACTAAATGAAATAATTCCATAAAAGATATAGTGGACCATATTAAAAAGACCGTTCACTTCATTACCATTTAGGAGGACTTCTCACTCGATCAACTTATAAATATATACATTAAAGAAGTGGTGAGGTTGTGTGGAATACCACTATCGATTGTATCTGATGGAGATATAAGGATCGCCTCAAAGTTTTGGAAAATTATTCACCATGATTTAAACATAGAGTTGAACTTAATTATGGCCTATCACCATTAAACTGGAGGATAGTATGAATGGACTATCTAGAAAAATGAAGATATGTTGAGAGACTTCTCTTTGGAATCCAAAAGAGGATGGGACCAACATCTTCATCTGGTCAAGTCTTATTATAACAATAGATTATACTCAATAATTTATATGGGTCCTTATAAATACCTTTATGGGAAGAGATGTATAACATCCATGTGTTGGGATGAAGTTGGTGAATGAAATATGTTGAGACCTAAAATGGTTGATGAAATGGAAGAGAAGTTCAAAGCCATTCAGCAACACATCAGAGTAGTATAGAGTCAACAGAAGATCTACACCAATAATCGTCAATGATATCTAGTGTTTGAGGTCAGAGATAAAGTGTTCCACTTTTATCTCCATGGAAGAGAGTCAAGAGTTTTCAAAAGAAGGGAAATTTATGTCTCAGATGCATAGGCCCCTTCAAGATTCTTAATCGCATTGTTGTGATATACTGTCAACTAACACTCCCACCAAACCTGTCACAAGTTCATGATGTGTTTCACATATCCCTCTTAAGGAAGTAAATACCAGATCCCTCACATGTACTAAATCCATAGGTGGTGAAATTTAAGAATTATCTTTCTTACAAGGAGCATCCAGTGAAGATCTTGGACCGTAGAGATAAAATTTTACACACCAAGGAAACTCACCTGGTAAAATTTATTAAGTGGAACCGTAAGTATAAAGAAGTAACATGGGAACCATAAGAAGTGATGAAGTAAAATTACCCTCATTTTTTGTCACTTTAGTGTATGAAATGAAATTTCAAAGGAAATTTTTCTTTAAGGGGTGAATGAAATGACCCATACTTTTATAGAATAAATTTCCCATTTAAAATAATTATGTGTAATATTTAGTAATAAAATATAGTATAAAACACATGAACCGGATAATAAATTCCTAGAAAACATTATTATTATTTTTTAATATTAAATTTAGAAAAAAATATAATCATTTGTCATTACAAATATTGTTCATTATAACCATTATTAATATATTCATTATAAATTGACCATCAGAATTAGTGTATATTAAGGGTAATGATAAGATATAATTGATACAGAAGGTAAAAACCATGACATAAACCAGTAGGATCATCCCTTATGAAGTTCACCTATCAGAGATTATGAAGGGAATAACAACATTAGGGTTTTCTCTTAACCAATCATAATAATAACTTCAGTAAGTGAAGTTTAAGAAGAATCGACTTTGGGAGAAGTTCAAGTTAGTAGATTTTTCATCATCAAATCAATGTTAGTCGAACCATCCTATGAAATCACCACCATTACATACCTTTCCCTAAGGGATTATTCTGGTGTGATGAGGGGTTTTGTATCTAAAGGATAGGTATTAATATAATGAAAATTATTTTATAAATGAAAACGTGTTTACTCCAGTACCATATTTTGTGAAAATAAATTTGATTGTATATCTAGAACCTAGAGGTCAAAACATGCTAAGGGTGAAATTTGGTATTTTTGGGTAAAATAGTAAAATAATATTTGGGTGAATTAATAACTAAAAATAGGATTAATCTATAAAAGTGTAAAATTTGATAAAATAAATGTTTGACATAAGGAAATCATAATTATATTTTTGGTAAATCACATATGTTTTATTTTCATTTAAATAAATTTATATTATAAATATAAAAATTTGAAATAAAATTTATTTTCATAAAATTATTTTATAAAAAATATTTATTTGTGTATAAATTATAATAAAATTTTATGCAATCAAAATTAATCATTTTAATGTTTGGAAATTTAATCATGTAATAAAAATTGGTACTCTTCAATAAATAAGAGATTATATTAAAATTTGATTTCTCATATTTAAATAACTATTTTGATAAAATGGATATCATTTTTTGGAATCAACTCATAAAAATTACCCAACTATGATATTTTGGATTTTTTCTAAAAATACTGAATTTTTAGGAGAATAGTAAAATATCATATAAGTTCTGTATAAATACCGTATTTAGTAATGGACCATATGAACGAAATTTTATGGATTCTAGAAGTTATAGTAATATTTTAATTCACCCTTTACTATAGAATCACATTCCCATTACTATTGAGTTAAAAAATTAGCCACTATTTGAAGATGTGGAATTTTATTTTAATATTTTATCCCAAATCATCGTTCTCCACCTATAAATATCACCCTACATCACCCCATTTCTAAAACCATTCTAAACCTAGGATCACCAAAAATATAGCCTAATTTATTCTTGAATCCATTCGTATATCCTAAAATCCTTGGTCCCAACAAAATTCCAAACTAAGGAGCTTTAATGTGAATATAACACCCTGAGATTTTAAAAGAAGAAAATTATGTATGGTAGTGCAAAAGACACGCAACAGTAAGATTAGTTGAGAATATAACTTGATAATACTTTATGATATATTTATTTTTAATTAAATTTAATCTCTTTGATAATGTGTGGTATACACAACCCTGATATTTGTATGTTCGATACCATATTCAACACGTAACACTGAGCTTAAACAACCCACGATATATATAGTTGTTATAACCTAGTTGTTAAATTAGATGGTATAAATAGTATTAACTAATTTATGATATATATATATATATAAGTTTCATACTAAATACAAATTATTGATAAATTTTTAGTAAATAATCAACCATGTTTTAGTAAAGTAATTTTATTCTTCAAAAATATGGTTTCTTCAAAAATGATTTTTATTATCTTTCATGAAAAAAATATTATAATTAATTTTTTAAAATTTTAGAAAATTTATTTTATAAAATTAACTTCATTTTTTAAATAGGAATATCAAAATTTACTTCGGATGAAATTTTGGGATTTTTCGAAGAATATTGATTTTTTAGTGAATAGTGAAAATACCAAAATTATAAAAATGTCATTTATTTTCAATAAATTAAGAAATTTAAAAGTCCCATTATTTTTTAATATGATTTAAATAAACATAAACACTATTTAGTTTTATTTAATCAACTTTATTTATTTTTAACCAAATTAATATTGTATTTTAGTATAAAGTTGTCTTTGGGTTGAAAAACAAGATTTTTCTAAAAACTATTTTAAAGTAAATAATGTTTATCCATTTAAATTAATTAAAATAATACCTAATAAAGTATTATTTAAATAAAAATAATATATTATATATCAATTAATGTTAATTTATATCATAAAATATTTATTATTAGTCATAAAGTTAATATAAAATCGCTCTTTCCTTGAAAAATATACTTCTTTAAAACCCACTTTCTCATCGTGTCTACGGGATTAATTTTAAATTTAATTTTTACACTTATATGAATTGAATTCGGTAAAATGTATTACATAATTTAAATCATAATAATTTATATTTTCTAATAAGTTCAACTTAATTGTTTTTCAAAATGAATAGTGAAAATAGTAAAAATTAATTACTGCAGTTAAGGTAAAAATTGATTTATCCAGAGGTTAAATAAAAAATATAATGGTTAAAATGACCTAAAAACTTGTTTAAAATCTATTTTATGGAAATACTTTGACCTTATCCTATATATTCTTGAGAATTTTCAATTATTAGAACCCTGTGACATGAAAAAAATGTGGTTTGAATTCATTCTTTTCAAAATATTACAAGTGTATCACTCACCTCACTTATAAAAGGCCACCTCCTCTCCTCTCTTATTCACACCTTCAAACCCTTTTGGTTCAAAAAATACCTACCCAAATCACTTCCCAAATTCTACCTCTCATCCTTTAAGCCTTATTTTGGGCATAAATCCAACCTAGTAAGTCTTTTGGTGGAAATATAAAGAGGATACCTAATGAAAATGTAATATTCTTCAACAGGCATTTTTATTTTATTTATTTCACCACCTCTATAAATTATTATTAAAACATGATGATATAATAACCTCAATATCTTACATATACTTAGATTTTGTTATAATAAGTGCATGACCTACAACCATCTCTAATTTCATCAAATGTGTTTTGAAATCATCATTCGTGTGTATAGAGGACTGCTACCTCATGAACCGATATCATTCATTTTTTCATTACCACCTCTCATGGTTGGGTATGATGTGTGTACAGTGGAATAACACCATACGAAGCGATGAGATTACTTTTTAATTAACTCTTTACATGGAAGGTAATAAGGATAAAGATAATGAATATATGTGATATACATGACATAATTATTATATTCATGACATATTTATCATTTTGAAAAGATAATATATAATTTTATTTATTACACTAAAAAATTCTAACATCCTTCATGTGCGTGTGTACTACCGCCTTCATGAAGCGATGTGATTCTATTTTCTTCACCCCACCACATGGATGATATATATAATTATATTTACAGAAATAATATGTTATTTATGATATTATGATAATTCTATAAACATAAAATATTACTTATCACCTTTCCATAGTGATAATTGAAAAATGGAAACATTACTCATATGTAAATACGACCTACCGTCTCCATGATCGTAACCTACTTAATTTTTCAAAACCATATTTCTTAATTGGTCTTAAAATTATAATTGATTTATAAATATTATAATTATGTCATTATTATTATTATTGATATTATAGAACTATATTATATGCACAAGAATTGGAACTTTTATAACAAAACTTGAATAAGAAAACAAGTAAATTAACACCTGAAACAATGAAAATAATGAATGATTATTAATGAATGGGTGATAAGATATTATAAAATCATAATATATGATATTATAAATATTAATATGGTTATTTAATAAGTTAATAACATGTTTAAAACAAATATAAATCAGGTTAAATCATGTTCAATCAAAAGTAACTATGAGGTAAGGGATTTCTTAACTCAATTTCCATTCATTGGGTTAAACTTATACTTCACTGATTATGTCAGGCTAAGGTTATATGTGTAATTACATTTGATTATTTTATTATTTTTTCCAATTTTTTATGTTTATTTACATTTGATACACATAATCAATTAATTTATTAATCCCCACTTCAATTATATGATCTTTGTAGTGGATTTTTCTCTCAATTTGCCTTCTTTGAGACTTATGTCACGTTATACATCTATCTTATTTTATGAGGTTTATATACAGAACCTTTGACATGTAATATCATGAATTTATTTATTATTGTGATATTTTAAGTTTAATTTAATGTTATCCTTTAATGGATCTAATTATTAAAATTTACCAAAGTGATAAGAGTTCTATGTTACAATCTCATCGTTTATAGGGATTGTTTATAATTAAATATCCAATGTTGAAATATTATGATCTATCCCTCAAGAATACTCATAATTTTTATTATCCTCTAGTTATTCATGATATTTTAATGTAATATTATCATTTTACCACTCTTTGGTAATTAAAATAATTGAGAAAACATTATTAAGAAAAATCGTCTTTATTTCTCTCTTCAGTCGAAAACCATTTTTCTTCAAAAACCATGATTTGTAAACATGTTTTCAAAAAATATTTTTAGCATTATTAAAATAATTTATTAATGAAATGTTTACCAATATTTGAATTTTTATAAAAAAAATAAAGTAATATTCATGTTGTTTTATAAAAAATGCTCATTTGGATTTTTCTAAAAATGTGAAAGGAATCTTTTTTTTAACATGTATGATATAAAAGAAATTTTCCACTATCATGACCATTATTTTCTTTAAAACTTCATTTATAAGTTTTAAAGGTTGTTTTTTATGAAAAATATTTTCAAAATGTTTCAAAAAAAAAATTTCAAAATGGAAATTATATTTTCCTTAAGAAATGTTTTAAATGATTTTTAAAGAATCCTTTATATGTTTCCAAGGTTGTTTTCAAAGAAAATGATTTTAGTAATATTTTTTGAATTTTTATTTTTTTAAAATTTATTTTTCAAAATTAAAATGTTATTTTCCTCTAAATATCTTTAATGATATTTTAATGGTATTATCATTCATCAATGTCAACAACCCTTTTTGTTATTTATGCTCCAATGGGGATATTTTATAATGATATCATCATAATTATTTCTCTGGATGGATTAATATTATTTCAAAGAGATTTTTATTGAACCCATTTCTTTTACATGGGTTAATCATGTTTCAAATAGATTATTATGGAACCTGTTTCTTTTCTATTGGGTAATCATATTTCAAATATATAATTTTGGAACCCATTTATTTTCCATGGGTTAATCATATTTAAAATAGATTGTTATGAAACCCATTTTTTCCATGTATTAATCATATTTCAAATAGATTTTTATGGAACCTATTTATTTTCCATGGGTTAATCATTTTATAAAAGAAATAATGGTTTTTTTATGATTTTTATGATAAAATTAAAGCTCTATGTACTTTATTCATGTTGTGGTTCTTGGACATTGCTTATACAATGGGTGTGCCCAGATAGCACTATGTCAGCCTAATATAGCTTAAATGATGTGTGATCCTAGATAGTGATCCAATACATTAGGTGATGATTATGATATCCAAATGAGTATATTGTAATTTGACCATATGGTTATTCCATTTTTAAGGGTTCTGTAAGTGTTCTATAAAGATGATGTCCCAAGATACCAACATGTTTTATCTATGATTTATATGAGTTTATAATATTTTATTTAACAAATATTGATATCACATGGCTTGTGATTATTGATTCTTATGACTCTTTCCTTTTTTAAATCCATATTCCATGTTTTATTATCAATGATTCAGTTATTGATGGGTATGAGTTCTTTTATGATCTGTTCATGCACTCTGATTATGTCTTCATGCCTTAATTATCTTCTTATACTCACTAATAACATTCAATTTTTAATTATTATATTTACCCTTACTGAGTATTTGAGCTCACCCTTATTTTTTTCTTTCCTGGGAATTCAGGAAGTGTACTAAGAATAATATGCAAGGATATTCTAGAGGGAATAATGATATTCTGAAGAAAAAAATATATTGTAATTTTTGTTTTCAAATGTAATTTAGGACTCAATTATGTATCTAATTTACCAAGACTACAAAACTATTTGGTCCTTCTGAATTTGATTACTTGTATCTTATACCAATGTAATTAAGAAGATATTAGCTCTGAGTTACTAGATTTGTGGTTGCTACAGTTGGTAATATAGGAAGTTTAGTTGAAACCTTGGGAACTAGATTTAGGAAAACATAGATTGTTGATTATAACTCTATGATAAAATTTGAGGATAAGTATATAAGAACATCCTAAAGTGTTGGTATGGTAGAGATAATGTGGTTTTTCCTGATAATAAATCCCAGTATGGATACTATAAGTGGACTTGGTTCTAGAAAAAATGTACCTAGGGGTAATAAATCTGAAAATGGTGCATTGGTTATAACCTAATCATCACCTGGTGTATGACAATGGGCCTTAATACACAGCTTTTGACACTCCATGGGGTTATTCTTTAGATAATTTACATTTTCCTTATAAACCATTGTGAATTACTTGAATAGATGATGAAAAAGAATGACATAGGTTAAACCTAAGGTGTATTAGATTAAAAATAAATTGCCTCAATAGAATGGAGAAATTATTTATGTGTGGAAAAGAATAAAATAAAGAAAATAATTTCCAAAGAAAAATGAAGAGTTAAATAAAAGGAAATAAATATCATTATAAGGATCTATTTATTGTTCATTGTCTAAAATATATAGAACCTGGGAATAATATGAGTCGATTAACACTTCTATGGGTTAACCCCTAGACTAAGGAAGGAGTCATGTTGAAATAAAATGTTTGAAGTATTTATTTGGATTCTAGAATTATTTTATAGAATTATTTTTATCAATGGTATTTTGGTATAATAATCATGAATCATTTAAGGACTCTGTTAAATTTCAGAAGAATATATTTCTTTATTTACTTAAGATTTATATATAACATCATGGGTTAATTAATTTAAGTTTTATCATTATTTCAAAGTCTTAAACACTCATTTTTAGTATTCATGTGATGGGATTATTCTGAGATTAAGGATATTTTAGGAGAAATTTATGTCAATTATATGGTTTAGTAGAAAAATTATTTGATGGATAATTCCTTAAAATTTCATAGACATAAGTTTAAATATATTTATAACCTTTAGGGTTAATATGATCATTAAATAAATTTTAATAATAGTAAAATAAGATTATTAGACATTTCAAAAAATGGGTTATTTATTTATTAATTTTATTTCAAGGATATTTGTTATTTTTTTAGAGTTATAGTAATTATATTAATATATTTTAGAGAAATGGAAACCATAATGTTGGGTGACAACCTATCACATCCAAAAAGGTCATGGGGCTTGAAACCATGACCAAAGTATGATAAGGTTTTAGTGCCTACCACTAGCCTATGTGATTTCCTGGTTAAAATGTCATTGTTTTTAGTTAAATTATTTGAAAAATAAATATTAATGATGAACTTGTGGTGTTAATTTTGAATTTTAGAGGTTAATTTATTATATTGGATAACTTTTTTAAACCATATTGGTTTTGGAAAATATTTAGAGATATGTTTAAATAGTTTTCACTCTTTTATGGATCCTATAATCCATTAAAAGTTAATTTTAGTGCTTGATGTGTAAAATATTCATTTTTGGTTATTCATTTATTAGAGTAGGGATGAATTGGAAATTGATAGAAGAAAAACCAAAGGATTAAATTATGCTTATGAAATAGAGACATATTAAGTAGGTATATTTCCTTATATTTTTAGATAGTAAAATAATTACTCAACTTTAGGAAAATGATCTTGAAATAAAAATGGTATCCTATTACATTTATATGTGATGAATCATATGGTATTTTAAATCATCATAGATTTATGGTTTTGAGTCCCTTAAATTTCTATTTATTATTCACTTATCTATGATAAATGACCTCAATCACTATCCATAATTATTTATGTCTTTCTTCTATGTCCAAATATTCATTTCCCACCTATGTTCTCATATTTGGAAACCTTGTATGTGTTATTCTAGATGTAACTAATAATTTCCTTTCACTTTTATCAATAATATGTTTTATTAACCCTTTTAAAATGTGGTTTTACAACAAAAGTATTTTCAAATGTCCATCCTTTGATTACTGATATAATATTCAAATTGTGAGAATGAAATTTATTAAAAGGGAGGAGGATGTAACACCTTGAGATTCTAAAAGAAGAAAATTATGTCTGATAGCATAAAAGACATTTATCATTGAGATTATAAGAGAATGTAACTCACCAAGACTTTAAGATATATTTCTTTTTAAATAAATTTATATCATTGATATCTTTCAGTACATGTAACCCAAAGATTTTTATATTCAATATCATATTCAACACGTAGCATCGACTTAAACAACCCATGATAGATATAATCGTTATAACCTAGAAGTTAAATTGGAGGATATGAATAGTATTAACTTATTTAATATATATATATATATTTCATACTAAATATAAATTATTGATAAATTTATAGTAAATAATCAATCAGTTTTTAGTAAAGTAATTTTATTCTTCAAAAATATGTTTTCTTCAAAAAAATATTTTATTACTTTTCATGAAAAAAATATAATAATTAATTTTTTGGAACCTTTATAAAATTTTTTTGATAAAATGAAATTAATTTTTTAAATTTGAATATCAAAATTTACTTTAGGTGAAATTTGGGTATTTTTTAGTAAATATTGATTTTTTAATGAATGGTGAAAAATACCAATTTTTGTAAAAAAGCCATTTCTTTTCAATAAATTAACCAATTTAGAATTAAGAATGTATTTTGAATATTATTTAATGAAACAGAAGTATTATTTAGTTATATTAAATCCAATTAGTTTCTTTTTAATCAACAACATATTGGATTTTAGTATAAGGTTGTATTTGGTTTGAAAATAGGATTTTTCTGAAAACTATTTTAATGTACGTAATGTTTCTCCATTTTAATTAATTAAAATATCCCCAAATGAGGGATGATTTGAATGAAATTAATATATTATATATCAATAAATATTAATTTTTATTCATTCAATAATTATTATTAGTCATATAGTTAATATGAAATGATATTTTCCTTGAAAAATACACTTCTTAAAAACCTATTTTCTCGTCGTGTCTGTAAGATTAATTTTAAATTAAATTTTTCCAATTATGTGAATTGAATTTGGTAAAATGGATTAAAAACTTGTCTAAGATATATTTTATGGAAATATTTAGACCTTATACCATATAATATCTATAATATGATATTATTGGGGCCTTGTGACATGAAAAAAATGGGTGGAATTCATTCTTTTCAAAAATTACAAGTGTGTCGTTCAACTTACTTATAAAAGGTCGCCTCATATCCTCTCTTATTTACACCATAAAACCCTTTTTTCGGCCAATATATTCCCAAATCAGTTTAAAACTTAAATCCTCTCATCATATAATCATTATTTTGGGTATAAATCCAACCTATGAATGCTTTTGGTGCAAAGAAAAGGAGGATACCCAAAGAAGAGGTAAAGTTCTTCAAAGAGCGTTTTTATTTTATTTCTTACACCACATCCTTATATTATTATTAAAAAATACTAATATAACAACCTCAGAATATTCCATATACTAATATTTTTTTATAATAAGTTGATGACCTACATCCATCTCCACTTCCGTCAAATGGGTTATGAAAACATTATTTGAATGTACGGCGGACTACCGCCTCACAAATCGATGTCATTCATATTTCCATTACCACCTATCACAATTGGGTATGATGATATATATAAAGTATATATATTATATTTATAACATAATTATACCTATAAAGTCATTATATCATATATACCTTTTTACTTTCCATTCTTTAGGGGATACGATGACGTCGCTCATGTGTACGGTGGACTATCGTCTCGTAAAGCGATTAGATTCATTTTTCACTCACACTTTACATGGAAGGTAATAAGGATAAAAATAATGAATATATTTGATATAAATGGAATAATTATAATATTAATTACATATTTATAATTCTAAAAAAAATATGTCGTTTTTATTATTACACTGAAAAATGATAACATCGTTTGTGTACGTGTGGACTATCACCTTTTTGAAGCAATGTGATTCTCTTTTCATCACCACGCCACATGAATGATATATATAAGTATATTTAAAGAAATAATATTTTATTTATAACATTATTATAATTTTTTAAATATTAAATATTACTTACCTCCTTTATATAATGATCATTGAAAAATGGAAATATTACTCATACGTACGTACGGCCTACCATTTCCATGATCATAACGTACTTCATTTTTCAAAACCATATTTAATAATTGATATTAAATGTATAATTGATGTATAAATATGATATTTCTTCATGATTATTATTATGTATATGATATAACTATATTATATTCACAATAATCGGAACTTTCATAACAAAGCACAAATGAGAAAACAAGGAAATTAACACCTGAAATAATGAAAATGATAAAATATTATTAATTCATGGGTGATAATATGTTATAAAAGGATCTTATATGATATTATAAATATTAATATGGTTTTTTAATAAGTTAATAAGATTTTTAATACCACTATACATTAATATGAATTATGTTCAATGAAAAGGAACCGTGAGGTACGGGATTTCTTAACTCAATTCCCATTTATTAGGTTAAAATTATACTTCACTGGTTATGTCATGCTAAGATTTTTATTTTGATGACCTTTGATTATTTTATGTTGTATTTCCACATTTTTTATTTTTATTTACATTTTATAAACATAATAAATCCTTTTATTATTCCCAACTTCAATGATATGATCTTTATAATGGATTTTTATTTCAACTTTCCTTCTTTAAGACTTATGTCATGATATGCACCTATATTATTTTATGAGGTGTATATATAACCCCTTTTACATGTAATATCATGAATTTATTTATTATCAAAATATATTATCTTTAATTTAATGTTATACTTGCATGGGTCTTATGATTCGAATTTACCAAAGTGGTAATAATTTTATGTTACAATCACAACGTTTATCGGGTTTTTATGATTAAGTTTCCAATGTTGAAATATTAGGATATAATCCTCACAGATCCTCATGATTTTTATTCTCCTATGTCTATTCATGATATTTTCAAGTAATAGTACCATTTTTTCACTCTTTGGTACATAAAATAATTGAGAAAACATTTTTAAGAAAATTCATCTTTATTTCTCTCTTTAGTCGAAACTCCTTTTTCTTCCAAAACCATGTTTTCTAAAAAAAATCAAAAAAAAATTATAATTGTTTAAATTATTTTTTAATGAAAATTTTACCCATTTTTTAATTTTTAAAAAAAATTAAAGGAATATTCATTTCATTTTCCAAACAATTCATGTTTGGAGTTTACCAAAAATATAAAAGGAATATTTGTTTTATCGTGTATGGTACAAATAGAATTTTCTGCTATCATGACCACTATTTACTTTGAAGCTTCATTTATAAGTTCTCAAGGTTATTTTAAAATAAAATTATTTTAAAAATGTTTAAAAAATCAAAATGGAAAGGATATTTTCTTCAAAAAAATGTTTTATATTATTTTTAAATATTCCTTAATATGTTTCCAAGGTTTTTTTCAAATAAAAGGATTTTTTCAATATTTTGGGAATTTTTTTAGTTTTTAAAAAGGGGGTTTTCTAAATGAAAAGTTTATTTTCCTCCAAATGACTTTAATGGTATTATCATTCTTCAACATCTACAACCCTTGTTGTTACTTATGATCCAATGGGGGTATTGTGTAATGATACCATCATTATTTCTCTAGATGGATTAAGATTATTTTAAAGAGATTGTTATGGAATTCATTTCTTTTTCATGGTTTAATCATATTTCAAAGAAATCGTTATGGAACCCATTTATTTTCCATGAGGTAATCATATTTCAAAGATATTTTCATGGAATTCATTTATTTTCCATGGGTTAATCATATTTCAAAGAGATTGTTATGGAACCAATTTCTTTTCCATGGGTTAAGCATGTTTAAAATATATTGTTATGGAACCTATTTATTTTCTATAGGTTAATCATGTTTTAAAAGAAATCATGGTTTTTTATGAGTTTTATGATGAAATTAAAGCTTTATTTAATTTATTCATGTTATGTTTCTTGGACATTTCTTATATGATGGGTGCGCTCAGATAGCACTGGGTGAGTCCAATATAGCTTAAATGATGGGTGTTCCCAAATAGTGATCAAATGCATTGGGTAATGATTATGTTATTTAGAGAAGTATATTATAAGTCAACCATATTTTTATTCCATTTATAAGGGTTGTTTAAGTTTTCTTTAAGTATTCTATGAAAATGATGTCCCAAGATACCAACACATTTTATCTATTCTGTTCATAAGTTTATAATGTTTCCTTTGATCAAGATTGATATCATATAACACTCTGAATCCACTCTCCCGGACTCAGTGCTTAAAAAAATGTTGTGTAATTTTTTTCTTATAAAATAAACTGAACAATTATAGCATAGATTATAAAAACTAGGACCTTTTACCAATCTAGGTTCTGTAGGATTAGACAACACCTTACATTTATCAGAGTTGAACAAAAATAAAAAAAACGCCTACTACGCTTCTGCGTGCGCTAACTCCAAAAGCTATGACATATGGTTTGAACTTTTAAGATACCTGTGAAAATAATTTTAAAAAAAAAAATTTGAGCATTCAATTTCCCAATAAGTAGTTTTGAAATTGTTTAAATACTTTTTAGAAAATATTTATTTAAAAATAACTTTGATAAATTCCTTTAAAGACAAAATAAAAATAATTTTCAAAACACCCTCTAAAAAACTTAATTTAAATTGCTTATGTTTCAAATAATATACCACTTTTGAAATTACTTATGTACAAAAATCGTTTTAAAAGTAATCCAATGATTTTTCTGAAAATACTATGCAAGATTTTAAAAACAAAACATTGTGGATTTTGGAAACTTGAAACATTGAATGCTATCCTGGACCTACCCACTTATTGAGTGATTGGGTTCAGTCCCCAATTCCTTACCCTATTTACAACATTCAACTGCCAGATTTTTTTTTTGAAAACATTTTAAGCTTGGTTTACTTATATATATGTTTGTCACTGGAGTTTTTATTTCAAAACATAAACAAGAATATACATATAATTATTTATAAATGTATATATAGTAAACTTCATGGATGTTCATTTTCTATATTCTGAACATTCGAATCCTTTGACTTTTAAGCATTTCTTAATATATAGAATGCCGATGAAAGAATATTTTATAATCATGAAATATTATTTCATTTATCAAACTCATAAAATCAATTTTTATATATATTGAATACACATACATACATATATATATATATATACAAATAATAAACCTTATGTATATCCATGTATGAAGTGGCATGAAAAATCATTGATATATGGTTATAATTATTTTTTGTGCATGACATACATATGACACGATGAATTTATGAAATTCTTAATTTATAATTTCATATATAATATTTGATTGATCATAATTTGTTAAATATTTTTATATACCACATAAGAACATATTTAAATATATTTTTAAATAAAACTTCGATACAATACTATGTTAAATAATCATTTCTTAAAAATTTTACAAATAACTCATATAAACATAAAGCAATGACTTTTTAAAATTATGGTGCAAGCTTGAAAGGTCATGATTTTATAAATAATGGCCATTTCTTATTATTACATCCATGAATTCATAAGATATTATGAGAATCCATAAAAACTTATTATAGATCTAAAGTAAAATGACTACGTCCTTTCTTCTAAATGCATTAATAAAAGCTTTATTAAATAACTTAGAAAACATAAATCATTTTAGAAACTAAAACTAGATTTTAAGGGTTCTTTTGAAATAGAGAAAATTCATGTTTGTGTTTGAAAATACTGACTCCCCTTGAAAATTAAAATTTCAAAGATATAAAATTAAACATGAAAATAAACGAAAATCCTTACAATAGAATTATAATTCACATATGATTTTTAAAAATATAAAATCTTAAAATTTTAATTGAACACCCTTAATAAATTAAGTAAAATGGATGAAAAAAAATTTGATGAAATAAAATATATGAAAACAAATTTTTCCCTTAAAAAATAAGATCTTAAAAGAAATAAATGTTTGAAATAAATTTTTATCCCTTACCTTTTTTACTCTTAATTCCCTTATAGAAGAATCTAAAGAAGCATGCTAGAGTTTAACAAAATAGGGTCTCTTATACTCACTACCTCTCAAAATGGAAAAACACAAGGAAAGAAAACACATCCTTTGGCCCTCTTCCTCACTAGTATGAACTATAATGCCTTATTTTAGAAAACACCCTACTCTCTTATAAACTCAACTAACTCAAAACAAGGACAGTTGCCTTTGGCCAATTCTCCGCATTCAGTATTTATACACTCAGTGAGCTAAAAAATGTATAGTTTATTTCAAATAGTGAACAGACTTCAGTGCAAGTGGGTTCATAGATAAGATAGATATTTTCAATGTATCTTATATTCCATCAAAAACTAAAATTTTAAATTTCAATGAATGAATTTGGGTGATAGACAATTATATTTAATTTTTATCTTTTTCAGGTTGGAATTGACGACGAGAAAAATCAACGGATCGATGAATGGAACCAGATTGACAAATGTAGGATAAAAAATAAATAAACAAGAAAAATATTCATTTAATTACAATATTTGGATATATAGAATTTTCAGGTATGGATGAATACATTGAATCCAAAAAAATGCACAAATGATAAAATGATGATAGGTGATGAAATTAACACAATTATATCAGATAAGATTCGAATATAAATTAATCCTACTTGTAGATCAAAGAATAAGAGGACATCTATATCAAGAAGAAAAACAAAGAAATTGAAAACACATGTCACTATTGAGCTGATTTTCTAAAGATTTAGTCATTAATCATACTCATACACACATATTTGGACAATATAAACAAGATCACCCTACCTCACGAAGATCGAAACCCTAATCGCGAATTAGATCTAGTCTTCCTTCGACCCGTGTCCGATCTTCCAAAGTGAATCCTCAGACTTTATTCTACCTCCTCCATATTCGAATTCATCGAATCGAAGCTCTTCAGGTTCGATAGAACTCGATCCACATCCTCTGCTCGAAGCCCTACTGCATCGGACTTCTCCTCTTCGCATCGACCTCGGCCTCCCAAACACATGAACCCTCTCCCCGATTTCATCTTCTATTTTTTATCATTTCTTTAATTTTTTTAAAAAATAATTTTTATCATTTTAATATATTTATCTTATATTGTTTCATTTTATAATAATATTAATATGATAATTAATAATTTTCAAATATTATAATATGCTCTGTTAATTTTATAATTTAAAAGAGTAATATTATATATATATATATATAATACTTGTATTAATATCTTAATTTTAATAAAATATTTAATAATTAAAAATATTAATGTTCACATAATTTCCAAATTTTTAATATATTCATTTTAATGCTTAAAACATTATTTATTCTTAGAATATATATATTCTATAAGAAAATTTATTGAATACACAAAGTTTATTTCTTGCATAACAATTAAAAATTTAATAATAATATTCAAATCAATATTGTTTCTAAATATTTATTTATTTATTTTATTTTATTTATTTATTTATATATCAATGGTTATTATATGTCATTTTTTCAACTTTAATTTAAATGTTCTAACGAACATTTTTTATAATGGTCAGATAAAAAACTTTATAAATATAAATATCTAAGGGCAATCAAACACATAGAAAAATTCATCAACACTCACACTATTTATTTAGAAATGGTTTTATATATTCCTCTTATTATTATTTTTGTTGTTATTGTTCTTTCTATAACCGTTGTGCTTATAACAGATCCAAAAGATGTGAACTACCCAGTCAGCATCATTGTGTTTCTCAGAGGAATTTCAGTTGTTTTATTATCAATAGTAGTGGGTTTAATGGGTTAGTTATTGTGTGTAAAATATGTATTAAGTTATTTGTATAAATAAAATGCTTACTAATTCTATCTTTTCATTTAGAAATTTATTTATTTATTTCATTTTTTTAACATGCATAATACATAAAACTTACTTTGAAACCTATGGTGTTACATATCACATGGATCATGATTATTGATTCTTATGGGTATTTAATTTTTTAAAGCCTTATTCCATGTTTCATGATCGATGATTCAAGTATTTATGGGTATAATTTCTTTTATGATTCGCTCATGCACTCTGATTATGTCATCATACCCTTATTCTCTTTTTATACTCATTGATTACATTAAATTGTTAATAACTATTTTTACCCTTACTAATAATTTAAGCTCACATTTATTTTTTTCCCTTTCCCAAGAATCCAGTGAGTGTACTAAGAATTATATTCAAGTATATTCTAGAGAGAATAATGATATTCTCAAAAAAAAATATTATGTAATTTGTTTTTTCAAATGAAATGTTAGACTCAAGTATGTATCTTTTTTACCAAGACTAATAAACCATTAAATCCTTTGGGATATGATTCATTGTATCTTGTTCCAATGTAATTAAGTAGACATTGGATCTGTGTTACTGGAGTTAGGGTCTCTATAATGAATCCTAAGAGTTAACATCCAAAGGAAGAGGTAATATTCTCAACTGAATTCTCTTATATTCATCTCTTCATTTACATCCTAAAAAATATTTTATATATGAAATTATAATGTCATAATTATTATTAATATACTTAATTGTTATTATATTGATGGAATACTCATTATTTAACTTCCTCTCTTCAATCATTTCAAAAAATGAAAATGTCACCCATATTAAGGTTGGTTATCCACCTCCATGGGCGACATTCTTCATTTTTATCACCACCTTATATGGATGGTTTTAAAAATGAATTCAAGGAATAAATATACTATTTTTTACATTATTAACATTATATAAATATCACATGATATTTACATCAATGATATTAATAATAAATGATGGTGGTAATTCTAACTGTTAAAAACAAGTTAACTGGGATACTACCCACAATTTGGAACTATTTTGGGATTATCTATTAAAATTTATAAAATTGGTTCAAATTGATAGATAAATAATCAAAAAATATAAAATTATATATATTATAAGACCATTTTACATCACCTTTGGTCATGTTTAACATAACAAATTAATTTCATAGAAATTAACCAAAAAACCTCAAGTGGTCGGTATAAGTGAAAATTATAATAAATGAATGGAATATGATAATAAATAGAACTTTAAAATGAAATATATTAGAAAATTTTTCTTAATAATAAATTTTATAAATTTAATTTGATTATTCAGGAGGTTAGACGAACATCCTGAACAAGTCAAGGACCTGAGGTAAGGGGTCTTCCAAACCACCCTCATTACTTTTGGGTTAAATGTTATCTTTATTTTTCTCCATTTACCTATATATATTTCACATTTTCTTCTTCAATATTCTGTATATATGTTCCTTACATATATACTTAGTTTTCTTTACCTTTATTTTTTGGGGATAATACAGGTTCTGCAAGTTCCCTTCTCAATTCTTTCTTCTAAGAAAACCCAATTAAAGGGAAATTTTTTATTTCTTAACTCATTTCATGTAACACTACACCAAATTTTTTTAACCTTATATGGTTTATAAAAAATCATATAAATTCATTGAAAATAATTTAGGTTCATTTCTAGTTTTAATTAAATCATTATTTTGTCACCCTCTTTAAAGACGCTTTACCCTTTTTCTTAAAGCTCTTCTTAAGAGTTTATTTTCTAAACTTACTTCTCCAATATATTTTTTGTATTAACTTCACTTTAACTTAATTTTCATGAATATTTATTCCTTATTCACTTATTAACATCCATTAATTATTTAATCCCTTCTCTAATGGGAACCATTATAATATGCCATTTGGTTGTGATCTAAGACAATATTATGTGATCCATTTCCTTTTCCATGGGTTTCTTATGCTTATGTATTATGTTTTATTTACTTGTATAGAACACATATAGATATAAATGTTATGAAGTGAGGGGTGGGCCTAGAATTATACAACCCCCCCCCCAATGAATTGGTTAATGTTTTCATCTTATGATATACCATGTATGGTGCTTGAGTGGATATCCTATCACACTATGTTATGTTGTCTTAGTGAAGAGCCTTGAATTATTTTTATGATTTCATGGTTTATGTTTTTCTACATTTACATGATTTCATGATCTTATGATATCATATTTTTTATGTTATGATTCATTTTGATGATATATGATCTTTCTCTTTATGATATCATGTTATGTCTCTTGTATTAGTAATTATATTTCACTAATATGTCTATTCCCTTAATGGGATTTATAAATTTCCCCTTTACTTATATATGTCCATAGTTTATCCTGTTTATTATTAGAAGATCATTTGGATTTTTCATCCCCATATTATAGATAAAAATAATAAAGATCTAGTTTATGTTTAAGATTATATATTTATGTTTCTAATCTCTAAAAGATACTAGACCACTAGATCCTTGGTTTTTAATTTATATAATTTTATATTAAAATTAATGAAATAAAATTTGTATGAGGTTCAGGCCACTATAAAATATAAATAAGGAATAAATTGAAAATGAATAAGGAGATTCTACTGAGATTTAGAGTTGTGATTCAAGAGAACCAGGTGATCTTGAGGAAGAAGAAGGAAGTGAACCCGCTGCAATATATAGTGAAGAATAAGGGGGAGTATCTGATACTAAGTTAGAGCTTAAGATCATCAGGTATTGAAGCTAAAGGAATAATAAGAATGAATCTATCATTTTGAGTCCAGTTATGTTGATCCAATGTAGTGAGAAGAAGAATAGGTAAGGAGAGACTGACCTGTTGTGTATGTTTAGATACTTAGTGTCGAACCATTAAATATTTGAGAAGTGGGTGAGGTATCCAAGTTAACATATTCAAAAAATATTTTTTAAATGAGCTATAATAGTGAATAAGTTTTTGGTATAATTCCTAAATATTAGGTGGAATTCAAATAAGTTGTTATTGAGTGGAAGGATATATGATTTTATGGATTCAAATACATCACGTGATGAACTAGAGATTGACATCAAAGAAGGATCTATAAGGAATCACTTTCATATATATGGTGAGAATCCATAGAAACTATGGGGACCAGGGTATATAGGGGTATCATGGTGTGAATCTGTGACAATAATGTGAAGTATTGAGATAAGTTCAATGTGATTCTAGAAAGAGGAAGTCTTATGAGAGGCGGTTCGTTATAGGTATGGGATGGATCGAGCCCATTGTAATGTATGATTGATTATAGTGGAGAATCCATGGTTGGGGTGAATAACCATTAATAGCAAGGAGTATGTCTTTATGGATGAACCTTTTAAACCTTTGTGTTGATCCTTTACTTAATTTACTACTCGGATGAAGATGTGAGTAACGCAGAGAGATAGGATCAATACCTTAACAAGTTTAGAAGGTTAAATTAAAAAAAGTGACCATTGATTCACCCCTCCCATACCAGTGGTCCATCAATCCTTGATCATTTCAAAAGGGTATATGATACCAATTGTATATTATATAAATTTTTTAAATATATACAGGAGTTTAAAATTGATGAAGAGTTTATTGATGGATCTTGAAGTTTTAATTCTAAATATGATTCAAATGGTTGTTATATTGTGAATATTCATACAATATAATACTTAAAAACTCAATCTATAAAGGATGTTTATTGTATCTCATTTTCTCTTGTATAAAAAGATATTATTAGTAAACAAAAATTTGTTATAAATAAAATCAATTGATTTCATTTATACGCATGGTTTATTATTGATCCAATTATATAGAATTATCAAATGGTAGATAAGGATAAAAAATTATCTAGGATAAAAGTGTTTGTCCAAGATAATTAATAAAATATAATGGAAAGGGTTACCACCAATCAATAATAAAATATTTTAAATAATAAATTATTCTTTTCATAATATTACTCTAAACACATAGAAAACCATATAGATATGGGTGTTAATATATTATTATTTATATATTCTAACTAATTAAATAAGTGTTATTTCCTAACACAAAAGATTTTATGCCTTAGAAAAATATCTTATATAAAATATAATTTATAAGAGTCTAGTGGGAGTATGTTTGAACTTATAGTGGTTAAAAATATAAAAAATAAATGATTATATCCACCTAATTCAAATTGAAAATCACTTTACATATTAAGAGATCCTAGGGTTTATTGGTAATGAATTATCATAATGTAAAGATTTATAGTTAAATTTTTTACCAAAAAATCACAAAGAAAATTTTGAATGGAAAAGTTTTGAGATGATGATGATATCTTAGAATGTGTTATAAGTATTTAAGGTAATATAATTTATTAAAATTGTAATAGTGGATGTTGTAGATTAAATAAGATTGAATATTATATTGAAAGAGTTTAACATGATGATTATGAATCATAATATCTTCATTGTTCAAACAATATTTCTTCATTGATGTTACCCATTAAAATTTATTAGTGGGTATATTTATCAAATAGTCATATAGATATGTGACAAAAATTACATAGTAATGTAATGATTTTAACAAAACCTTAAAAGTGAAGTAAACATAAGGCCATTGTGGTAGTATATCATATGACATATGATTAGATGGGAACTTATGTGTAATTTTGTTAATATTCATAAAAGAGTTTAATAATATAAAATTTATCATATTATACAAATGTTAGTCTCTACTTTATCATTATTTTATACTGCTTTCATATATTTCATGAATTTAAATTATAATTTTCCTCTCAAAGTATGACTTTGAGTTATCCTTAATTAATCATCGTCATGGAGTATTATAAGTTGTTATGACATATAAATATTAGTGTGGTTTTAGTTTTTTATAAAGATATAGAATTATATTATGAGACATAAAAGATGTTTTGTGTATTGGATGACCCACTATGTAGACCACATAAAGTTTCATACACTTTTTATTTTGTATACCATGGGTGTATGTTTTATATTAAATCCTTTTACCTCATGTTAACAGGATACCTAACATGATAATATTCATATTTTGATTCTTTTTTTATATCAAATTTCAAGTTGTTTTAATTAGGGGTAGTTGAGCATATTCATCTTTTCATTAGTTAAGGTTTAACCAATATGGGATTTGTCCTCACATATAATTAGTATGAAATTTGGGTCATTAGTTGAGATAAAATGAGGTGGTTCATATAAATATCTGGATAAGGTTTTTTAGATCTTTCCTTCTAGATTAGACCTTCAAGTCATAACACATAATCCTAAATGGGGTTACATACTAACACCAATTAGTGATAGGAGGATTAGTTCATCAAGCATATATGTTAGCCAACACTCATCTCTCAAACTGATGTTGGATTGGTTTTTCGCCCAATAATCCTACCTTGAAACCAAATACCACACATTTGGTCCATTTCTAATAATATTAAAAGGTTCAGCATCAACAAGATAAACCTTCCCATAATTTCATGGAACAAAATTCCGTAGATATTCCTTCTCTGTAGTTGAATGGAATGAAGCACTAGAGTCCAATATCCATGACTCCATGGGACTGTCAACACTAAGTACTAGTGAAACATAATATATTTCTATGTTAGTGTTTAATGATTCAAAACTTGAATAATTCTATATTTCCATGTATTCCTTTTTAATGTTTCTATTTATCCCATAACTCTAACATGAGGGGTCTCCTCTGTTGGATTTCTCTAGGCTCCAGCATCTTGATTCTAACCTGTTTATAGAATTTCCTTGATTTAATGATCTTATACTACCTTAAATAATCATCAAAGTTACAGATAATTTTCTTTATTATCTTCTATAAATATCTTTACTTAAGATTAGATCATGAAATTTATTTAATTTCAATTTAGAATTTATACATTAACTACTCAACATTGAAACCATCGCACCCATGATTTTTAGCAACAATGATAGGAGATTAAATGCATTTATTTCATCTTCAAAATCAATCTATACCAAACTAAACTATCTTGTAATAATATTATATTCATTAATATGATAAATGATAGACTTAACTTTTACATATTTAGGTTGAAAAGTCTATGCATCATAAAAACCTTGTTTAATATATAAGGATTTTCATACATGTTTTCCAAAGCCTTTATCAATCCATTAGTAGTCTTATCCACCATGATGTTGAGTGGAACATTTCTCACCGACATTAGGAGTATAATGTATAGGGATTATTTATCCATCAAATCTCAATCCACATATGACATTTTTATGGGTTTTCTCCCATTAGTGGAAGGTGAATCTTCTTTTCATATAGATAGTCTTCAATTTTTATCTTCCAAAATTTAAAGTTATTTCCATCAATGCATTCAATATTCACCTTTACTTCATCTATTTCTATTTTTCATAAACAATTTCTAACCATAAAACCTAAACCAAACTTTGATACCACTTGTTAAGCTTATTCCTCCAAAACCATACCTTACAATCCTAACACATAAGCACAAATAGGGTTTCAACCTAACACCAATTGGCAATATAAGGAGTATCCCATAAGGATTATATGTGAGTTAACACTCATATTTGAGATCAATGTGGGATTTGGGTGTCACCCAATAGATGTATATGTGATTTTTTATCTATTTGGGTGAGGGGAATTTGATATTCTCATCCATGTAGGTGAATGAAATGTGATGTATTCATCTATTTGGTTAGTATATACTCGAATAATCGAGAACATATAAGCTAGATCTAGGGGATTAGAATACTTTAGGCCTTTTGTTCACTCAATATTATGGAGAAATTGATTTTATGATTATGAATACCTTTATATTATTTATCTGGTGTACATAGGTATAGAGATATGTGTGTTTGATATAGATTGTGAAAGATCCCTTTGTAGCTTGAGTGTCACTAATGCTTTTTTAGAGGGAATACTTTCCTCACAGTTATAGATTAGGGAATTCATAATTATTTTCAAGTTTTCAAAGGATCATGGGGTCACACTTTGTGGTTGTGTGAATGAGGATTGTGTTTTTTTACAACATGCTTGTACAAGACTTTGAGAGCTACCACAAAAGTGTTTTGGTGGATATCTAAAAAAATTGTGGGGGAATTTTAATAATTTATTACATGTGATGTATCTTGTGGAAAAAATAAATGATGTATTATCCAAATAGTTTTTTGTAATATATCCAAAAGGATTTTGGGATATGGTTTCACAAATTTTTTCATATGATGTGACATAATGTGAAAGTATGCTAAGTCTATAAGCATTTAGTGAAAGTAGGAGATTAAAAGAAATATTCGATAATGCCCAAACTATGGTGTGTTGGTATAAACCATGTCATATTTTGTATTAGTGTAAACCATGATATAGTTAGGGTCACTATGCCTTATGAGATGATGCTCGACTTTGTTGGTTGTCACACGCCAAATCTAACATGTTTAGTTGGACCATCATATGATGATAATATGAGAAGTTTGACTATCCATAATTATTATTTAAATATAAAATAGTAATTATGAGGATTGAAATATGAGTTACAAGGATTTTTAATTTTTAGAATGGTTATGAAACATTTCATCAATGATAGTTAAATAATTGAGTTCCAAGGAGTGTTCTTAGATGGATATATAAATGGGTTCAATTATATTATAATGTGTTTTGAAACTAATTAAAGTTGAACATTGTTCTCCCCCCCCCCTCTATAACTCTCTCTATTCCTCATTAACCAAGGTTGTATAAGAGCATAAGTAAGATAGGATCCTTCCAAATAATTAGGAGATTTTTATAGCTTATATACACCCTAAGAGTGGAAGGAATTCATTGGTTGTTTCTTAGTGGTCCCTATTAAAATCGTGTGGAGAATCATGGATAGATTAGACTATCAAATAAAAAGTTACATGTTCTTCATTTATTTTATTCAGTCTAAATGTTTGAATGGGTCCTGTGGAAAACTGGTTTTTATTTTTTTTACATTTGGACAAGGTTTTTTCCTCCAAACCCCTATAAAGATAACCATATATAATATTAAATGAAATATTTAATGAAATATATATGATATACCTTATATCAAACCACATGACATGAATGAATCACATTTTACAATCCATGGATTGAGGATATATCTCCATAAATGTAAGAACCCTGGTTTTTGGAATAGATCAAAATCCCGACCCTGTTTGAATTTTTGACTCGCTTCTAAGAAAACTGGGAAAATCTGGGAAGTTGTGGAAAATTCTAGATTATATGCCATGTACTCACAAGTACTTGTTGTGTGTATGTTAGGCGTGTACTGACCATGTGTTGTCCAAGTACATGTCGTGTGGAGACCGTGTAAAAATTTCCTACTACACGGCGTGTAGTGTTACTTGACATGTTGTGTATCTTCCTTCCATGTACCGACTGAGTCTTATTCATGTGTTGACCTGTGTGGCATGTCCAAGCCGTGTGGATACCTTCTCTTAAGTCGAAGTATGGACAAGGCTACTACACATCATGTAGTTCATCATACACGCCATATAATTTTATTTTTATTCACTTATATGAAAGAGTGTGGCGTCTAATTTTAAAAAACATCTTCTTCTTCCCTGGTTTCGGACTTTGATGCTCTGGGAGGCCGGGAATGTTTCTTCTTCTAGATTATTCATCCGACATCCATTCTTCAATCCGTCGGTGGCTGCGGGATCACATCAGTAGGGCTAAACCCGCACACCCTCTTTCATTCTAGTTTCTTTGCCTCACACACCGTAGTTTCTATCCGAGCATAATTTTTGGGATTTGATGGAAACGTAGATCTATGAAGATCAGCTTCGAAATGGAGCTCGATATCAGACATGCCTACATCTATGAGTCTAACGTAGGTGGTGCATACCTTGTTTTGTATTTTTGTAGACAATTGGGGGATTGTGTCTTTTTAGCACAATGATGGGTATTGAGAGAGACCCATATTTCTTTATATTAAATTGATTGTATGCCTTATGGGATGTCATTGGGAATTACCTCACCTTGTTATTCTTGAGCGAGGCTAGTTTAGAGGTTTTTTCTCATTTGGGGCATTTTGGTCGGGGTGCCAAAATGGGTATAATTTAATTGTTTGATTAAACTGTTGAGTATAAACTTGATAAGCATGATTAATGGAGAATATGGCTAGTGTAATTAAACTATTAGTTTTCTTTTCATGTTAGAAGTATTTCTTTTGATTATATATGTGTGATGTGTGATATTTCATATGTTGGAACCTTCGAGTTGTGTTAGGTATGGCCTGAGTATTGTTGAGTGATGTCGATCATAGGTTGGGCTTGGCCTAGATTACATTGGGTGGTTCTGACCACGGGATTGGGCATCATGGATGTCAGCTTGAGGCATTGTAACTATCAGGTTGGGCATGACCCAGGTTACTTGGATGGTGAGTCCATCAGACTTGAGCGACATGGTCATAGGGACACGAGGTTTCAGAGATGATGTGTCTTGGGAATGTATTTTGGTGATTACCACTCACCCAAAACTTTGAGCAGTGTGCACATAGGTAGAATCCGTGATGAGGTAGTTTTGACCACTCGTGTGGGTAGATTCACATGATAGTTACGGTTTATATACTATTGGTTTGGGGGTGCTTGTCATAGGAAGCCATGTGGAAGGTGAAGAGCCTTCAGGGAATAGTGTCGAGGCTATCGGGTTGGGGGAAGAGGCTCGCTGTGATTCGAGGGCATACATCATTGTCCCTCTGGTTACTGATTTGAGGGAATACATTGTTGTCCCTCTGGTTACAGATTTGAGGGTAGACATCATTGTCCCTCAGATTCCTATTTGAGGATAGGCATCACTGCTCATTCGATTGTTGTTCCATGGGCAGACGTGGGCTTTTGAGCAGGGTTACTATTGTTTGGGCATGCCTTTGAGACGTCAGTACTTGAGACACGAGGTTTCAGGAGACACATGGTGTTGGGTTACATGACAAAGATTCAAGCGTTGGTCGAAGTAGGTGACACTCCATGGTGGCTGCTGAGCACTAGTGGAGTTTAAGTTTATTTGTGCATCATACCATTTACTGCTTTCCTTATAAATGAATGTATGCTTAAACACTTATATTAGGTATGCACCATTGGGTGGTATCCTACTGAGATTTGTCTCACCCTACACGGGTCCTATGGGACGCATGTAGACTTTATGGATTTACATGTAGGAAAGAGACCAGCTTCAGGAGTTGAATTTCATTAGTTGTTGCATGGAGATGGTATGGACCTTGAGGTCATACCTACCTAGAGTTTACTTGTTTAGTTTCCATTTTTCTGTATCAGTATGCTTACTTTAATATATAAAAACTATTGGTTAGCCATTGGCACCATTTATATATATATTTACATGTATGACCTGTTATAGATGCATGCTTTTGGTTTAGTAGTTGTTGCAATTGATTTCTAGCATGCTATACCTTTACTTTCCGTTGGTGTGTTTCTATTTTATTTTGTTTTTTATCTACTATTGATTGTGCTTCCACTTTGTGGGTCTAGTTCGAGTCTACTAATTCATTTATTTCTGATGCATGTTATATATTATTACTCAGACTAGTACCATTATTATCCTCCGAGAGGGTATAGCCTCTCCATTATACATGTTACACCCTTGCTACTAGTCGGCAGCCTTTGGCATTCGGGGAGGTGGGCCTAAGGTAGTAACACCCGACTCGTTTAGCACTATTCGGGTCTGAGATGTTACGAAGTGGTATCAGAGGAGTTCTTAATATGGATTTAGTAGCAGTGTTTTTCTGGATACTATTGAGATTGAGACTTCTCTTTTTATTTCTACTGGTTTACTATTTGGGATATGGTAGATTGGAGATAGGTTATAATTGGAACTGGGTTTCTATATTGTTCTTGGGTGCCTACAGCCCCAGGTACGAGGGATGGACCAAGTTTCCTTGGGTGGGAATTGCTGTTTTTCTTTTTCTCAGATTACAATTTATATGATTTCCACCTTTGTGGCTCACTTAGTGTGTGATGGTTATTGATTTTGATATGTGACCCTTAACCCGGTGGGTTAAGGGAGAAGGAAATTGGGCCTTGGCCCGGTATGGAAAGGCGTGATTGTTTTTATTTTGGTAGGTTCATTTTTAGGGTATTTCAATTTCATAACTGCACACTTTCTTTGTGAAGTGATAATACCATGTGAATAATATCAAATTTCATGCTTTGGATGCTTTTGAAATGTGATAGGTGAAGTTCATGATAGAATTTCTTGTTGATTACAATGTAATATGTCATGATTTATATATATTTATAGAATTTCATGTGGAAGGGTATTTGGGTATGGCTCTTATACAAGAAGGCAGGTACTATGGTTGGGGTGATTTTGATCATCAGGATTGGGCGACTCGGTCATCGGTTTGAGGCAACGTTGGTTGTCAGGATGGGTATGGCCCAAGGTACTTTTTGATACTTGGCTCTATTAAAGGAAGGTAAGGAGGCCATGAGGCCAGGATTTTATGGGCATGGTTGCGATGGGGGGAGAGGAAGGGTAGTTGTTATACGCTGCCTCTTTACTACTTTCCTTATTTGCGTGATATATATATATGGGGGGGTTGTCTGACCATTATGGTATTCAGCGGGTTCCTCCTAGACAATTTAGATGGAGCATCAGGTGAGTGATGGTACAGTGTCGCAGGTGCATCACCAGGTTCTGACACCTAAGGGACAGGCAAAGCATGAGTCGTAGGTATAGGCTTAGGGACAGGATCAGGTTCAGGATCCAGTGCAGTCAGGGCAGTAACTGGGTTTGGTAGCGTTTGGGTTGTGGCTCGACGAGTAGCTCCGGTCTAGTCTGGTACGTGTCTTACAGGGGATCGACAGAGGCGTGCAGGGTACAGATCCATTTGTGGCATATCTAATGTGGGATTTCCAGTCGCAGCACCCACCACTTTTTCAGGGTGATGGTGGTTTATAGGTGTATGAGAACTAGATAGAGAGCATGAAGATTATATTCAAGCAGCTCAAGACACCTCCTAGGCAGAGGGTCAAGCTGGCAACGTACATGATGAGAGGACCGGTGAAGTGTTGGTGGGATATATAGGTTCAGGATCATAGACATGAGGGACTAGCATGGAAAGACTTTGAGGATAGGTTCTTTGAGCACTTTTAACCAGAGACACTAAGGGCTAAGAGAGCTCAGAAGTTCTTGAGCCTTCAGTAGGGAGACATGTCCTTCATGGACTATGCAGCTACTTTCACTAAGTTGTCTTGCTTTTCACCTGTTATGGTAAGCAATGACTTGGAAAGGGTGAGTCTCTTCAAGGATGGCTTACAAAATTCCATTCTGATCCAGGTAAATATCTTCAGGCTAGGTTCATTCTCAGAAGTGGTGAATCAGGCGCTCATAATGGAGGGAAACGAGAAAGAGAGGTCTCACATAGGCTGGACAAAAACTTCAGGTGATGGTTCGGATAGAAGGAATCAATGACGGGATGAGTTCTAGTAGGTAAGTCAGGCCAAGGACTCAACTAGACCACCTCGTAGAAATTCTTCAGTGGGTTTCTTTCAGTGTGGGAAACCATGGCATGTCTGAACTCAGTGTGATAGGCCTCCAAAGGAGTGTCGGTCATGTGGACAGGTTGGGAATCTCGAGAGGTTCTCTAGGCATCCTTATCATACATTCGATAGGCAAGGACTAGGACAGAATGTGGCATCTAGAGTTGGTTCAGGTTTGGTACCAGGAGAGGGTAGTCGAGTTTCATCTGCATAAGGAGGACACGATAGAGACAACGGGACCCAGCTGAGGGGTCCGTGGTCGGTGACTAGAGAAGCACCACAGGGAGGTCAGGAATCTGGCAGTTTTACTTCAGGCCATGTTCACAACATGGAACCACCAGAGGCTGAGCAGGATGGTGAGCCGACGACGGTTATAGGTACACTGCGGGTGTGGCCATGACTTCCTTGTTTTCTTTTTGGCATGACCTGTTAAGGCATTTCCATTTTGAGTGAAAGTGATTCACATGATATATGTGGACAGAATAGATGTTGGTCAGTGGTATTGAAACTATTTTGGGTGTGTGATATATTTATATATCTGTGTGTGAGATTAATAGCATCAGGAGCGTCGAGGATGCGGGTTAATTGAGGTTTTGTGGGCATCGGGGCATCAAGTATACGGGTTACTTGAGGTTCATGGTGCCAGGTTTTATTCTGAGCATCCATGGGATACAAGAACTCGTGGAGGCAGAAACCGATGTGGTGTGGGATGATTTTGGGTTTCAGAAACAACATGAGAGCACCGATGAAGTGCAAGGGTGACAATGCGTCATGGGAGGACCATGGGTCTAGGAAATGGGTCACTAGACATTTTCTTGGTTTGAATTTTGTCAAGTTGAGACAGAGTTAGGTAATTCCTAAGGTGGGGATCCCCTTGAGGAATTTATCCATAACCTTTAAGACCGGGGTAGTCCGATTTTCTTTTATCTGTATGGGTATGTTTGGTGCCCTCTTCAAATTTGTTTGATAGCTCAGTGTCACGAACCAGTCTGAGTCGACCCCGAACCGGTCACCCAGGCCAGCCTGCGACAAGTCCCGAGAGGCGTTCTCGATCCTCCTGGGATGGATACAAGAACCAAGGGAATCAATAGAGTACACAAGGGAATGATTTCTCCCATATATGAACAATCAAACAAATAGCGGAAAGAAATGGACAGCCCAAAATACATTTATATAAAAATTGAACTGAACATTATTTGTACAAGAAACTGAAAGTACAACTAAGACAACAACTCAACTGACCAAACCCTATAACCAAATAACTTCATGTGACCCCACTAGTCACTCTCCAAAAAAATGATCACACATCTCCCAAGGCGATCGAACTCAAGTTGAAACCTGCACAAGGGATAAAAACAGAAGAAGACTATAGGCGTGAGTATTAAAAATCAGTAGGTTAGACCGATATTCTATTCCCAATGAACATCCTTTAAAATAAAAGAAAAATCAATTTAAAGTTTTAAATACAAATATAAAGTTATGTATTCTAAATGAGGTCCCATGCTATAAAAAACTACCAGACAAAAACTTGAATGCTTTATAAACAAGAATGCAAGTAACAACTTTCAAAGCAGTGCAACTTCAAAATGAAAATAGTTTTCAAGAGGGATGCTTTAAAGAATTTTAAATTTTAAATGAATCACACACACTAATAAATTTACCAAACAAACACATTGTATGTCGATGGTGAGTACAAAAGATCCAATGAGCACAAGTCACGGGAACACCCCTAGGCACTAGTCAGTTGTGATCCCCAGGTACCTCGTATCTCGGTGAAGGTAACCATAATAAATATTCGTTCTCATGCACACGAGACACTAGTAGGGAGAATACCCATAACCTAGTGGTCCCCCAACATCATCTTCATCATAGTTTAGTTAGTGTTGTCATCATCAAACTTGCTATGTGAAACAGGGGTCAAACCCCACAGGATCACTAGCATACTAGTACACATTCGCCCACCTAGATACCCGGGATTCCCTTTAGTGCTAAATCAAGTTACACATATTATAAAATACACATTTCACATAAAAATCCCATTCCCAAACCATAAACACACAAACATCCCACAAACTTTCTTCACATTTCTTTCACGAATCAACAAACCGATAAATATTTTCGTAAAACAATTTCAAGGAGTGTATTGAGGCTTTGCACATAAAACTCATTCAAAAAAACTCTTTCAATTATAAAAACACATTAAAACCATACCAAACCATATTTTGAATCCCTAAAAAAATTTAATAAAATCATTTCATGGACTATAAAACAATCCCAATTTCACAACTTGGTATATACAAGTAAAACACTCATTCTTCATTTTTAGGAAAGGCCAAACGGGCCTTTAAACATTTTCTCAAAACTAACATTTGACAAAGTTATGAATTTAAATTTTATTAAGGAGGTGTGTACACACCATTTAAAGAATAAAACCACATTCATAAATCCCTTAAAACACTTAGGTGACATATTCAAAACACAACCATTTTTATAAGAATGTGAAACGGGCCATTTTTTAGCAACTAAAACACGGCCTTTATCAGCGCTAAAAATGGCCTTTATCAGCGCTAGAAAAGCGCTGATAAAGCCAGCGTAGATAAAGGGGGGGTCCCCTTTATCAGCGCTTCTAAAAGCGCTGATATAGGACCCCTTTATCAGCGCTAAAAAAAAGCGCTGATAAAAGTTAAAAAAAAATTAAAAAATTTAAAAAAATTAAAAAAATTTAAAAAAATTTAAAAAAACTGCCAATCGGGGGGGCTTTTATAGCGCTTGAATCCCCCCTTTTACAGTGCTTTTCGGCCCCTATACAACACCCCACGCACCCCATGCACCCCCCTCCACCTTTTAACTGCGCTTGCTCCAATATTTCCCATGCGCGCGCACCCCTGCCTCCACCAGGATTTGAACTCGAGACCTCCCCCCTGCGCGCCTAAGCCCTTACCACTACTCTATTTTGATTTGGTTTCCAATTCATGATATCTCTATATATATATATTTATATATTTAGTTATATTTATTCGTATAGTAATATATATTTATATTAATAGATATATATAGTTATATTATAATATATAGTTATATAGTTATATTATAATATATATAGTAATATTAATATATATATAGTGGTATTAATATATATCTATATCTATATATATATATATATAGTTATATTTATTCGTATAGTAATATATATTTATATTAATATATATATATAGTTATATTAACATATATATATTTATATTAACATATATATAGTTATATTAACATATATATAGTTATATTAACATATATATAGTTATATTATCATATATATAGTTATATGAATATATATGAATATATATTTATATAGTTATATTAATATATATATAGTGATATTAATATATATATTTATAGTAATACTAATATATATATATGTAGTTATATTAATATATATATAGTTATTAGATTAATATATATATAGTTAGATTAATATATATATATAGTTAGATTAATATATATATAGTTAGATTAATATATAGGTATATAAATATTCATATATTGGTATTTTAAATAAAATGGATGTTAGTTATTATTTAGATAAAGCTAATATATTTTATATGTAAATATATTTTATTATTTATATTTATAATTAAATTTTTAGGTGTGAATATTTAAAAAATATGAATATATTGTTATATATTTGATTATAAATAGCAGTGAATTATAAAAAATGATGAAATTTCAAAGACATAATATCAATATGAATGTAATACCTTAGAATAAATTCATACCTCACCAAAAAAATCCAATAATACCCCCTTAAACGAGGGTGAAAATCCACAAAATGTTAAAAAATCGGGGTACCCCGACAAAAAACTCAGTTTTGGAGGCCTTCTAGGCCTCTTTTGACGTCTAAAATCGCTTGACTGGGGTCCCCTTCGAGTCACAGCTATGTAGAGCTCGTCGCAGGCTTCGATTTGATATGTGGTAGAGCTCAAACGGACATTCGGATCAAAAGTTATGGCCGTTTGAAGTTTGAGTTGCGTTTTCAACATATTTTGGATCTTTTTTTAATTTTTTTAATTTTTTTAGTCCTCAAATTGTTATTAAATGACTATTACTCCATAATGATTATCAAAATATTAATTAGAAATATTTTTTTAATTTTTTAAGAAGTCATTTTCACTAAATATCTTATATATTAAGTATAATAAGTGTAAATGTACATTTATACTTATCTAAAATATATTTAAAAATTATATATTATATTTATATAACAATATAACTATATTTATATATTAATATATTAATATATGTTAAAAAAAAAAATTTGAAGTCGACCCTTTATCAGCGCTAAAAAAAGCGCTGATAAAGGACCCCTTTATCAGCGCTACTAAGCAAGCACTGATAAAGGGGGTCCCTTTATCAGCGCTTTTGTTAGCGCTGATAAAGGGACCCCCCTTTATCAGCGCTTTTTCGTTAGCGCTGATAAAGGGGGGCGCTGCGAAAAACTGTTTTTGTGGTAGTGGATCGGGCCAAAACATCTTGTAAACAAAAAACCCAATTTTTTGTAAAACCAAATCCAAATTTTAAAGCCATAAAAGGATCCCAAAATAATTTTCTTACATGCTGACAATATATTTAAAAATCCAAACAAATTATTTTAAATTGCACTAGACACATAAAAGCCCATCGGGCAATTTACCGAACACATGGCATGCACTCTTTAAAAAAACAACTTATGTTAAGCACTTAAAAAGGGATAAAACTCCATTTTCATGCCATAAAGTTATTCAAGCTACTGAGACATATTAAAAATACCATAAAACAAGTGAAAAAGCTCTTGGAATAATTTATCAAACAAGAGGAGTGCACATTTATACCAAAACAACTATATTTTTAACAAAATAAGTCATAAAACATAATTTGAAAACAAAAACTTTAGAAAAAAAGTTTCACAGTAGCACATATCATATAAATAAGGTTATAAAATAATTTAAATGATTAAAATTAAATTATAAATGTTTGTGCAAGGGATATCCTACCTCAAATCCTTGGCGTAATGGAAACGCACACCCGAAATCACCTGTCGCGGGTTTATAAATCCTAAAACTATGAATACCAGACCTAAATGAATATAAACTCCATCAAAAACCATGGTATAACAGAACCCTAGGTCGATCATGACTAGGGGAGATTATAAAACTAAGAAATATTGAAATGAGGAAGAAGAGGGAGGATAAAGGAGATGGAATCTCACCTTCTCCACTAGAAAACTCTTTGTATTCCATTAGATATGAAACCCTATAGAAACGAGAATGATATGAAACTTCTTGGAGAGTCTCCTAAGGTCTGGATGAACCGGGTAAAGAAGATATGTGGCAAAAATGTCACGAATTGAATGATTTATGGGGGAAACAATTTACCTTCTCAATTCTGGACGTTTAGAGGAAACCAGAGCACATTCACCCTAATACGCGACCCATATGAGCTCCCAAGAGGGTAAATAGATAATTGGGATGAGGATAGGGTTATTGGATTCGAGGGGGAGGTTGAATCACCGAAAAATATTAAAAAATGAATTCTATATAAAAGAAACAAATTAGTTTTTTAAAACGGAAAATGGGCCCATGGGCTGGCCCAATGCCTAAATAAGTAACCCCAATTCACCATTATTATGAATTTATATGGGGTCAAAAAGGATATGGAAGTTTTAATATGTCAGTATAGGAAAAGTGGGAAGTGTAATTGTTGAAAAATTATGAAAAAAAAGGAGTTATAAAAGAAAAAAATTCAGTTTTTAAAACTGGAAATGGGATCACGGTTGGCCCAAATCATGAAGTAACCACCTTTTCTTCAAAAACTCCTAAACAAGCAATGGGGAATCCAAATTAGGGTGATTAGACATATATAAAACTTAAAAACTCAATATTCATATCACCAAATACCCATAAAAAGGATCGGGATTTCCAATGGACCATATCAAAACAAAGACAAAAAAACCGGGTGTGACAATTCTCCCCACCATTAAAGCTTTCCGCCCCCGGAAAGCCATAACACTTTCCAGTTGAAAGATCAAAACCTGAGGATTCCTTAACAACATAATCCAGCCTCTAAATATAAGGAAATATCAATCACCAACAATTTAACTTAGTACTCTTTCCCAAACAAAACACAACTCACAACCACATCCGGAGAATCAACGGAAAGATGAAGCCACCACCTCCACAACCAAGACAAGAACTAGATTGTCAAGCCTTCTCCCAATGAACCCAATGATCACCCAAATCATAGTTCACTCACAAAATCCAATTAATTGGGGTGGAGGTGTGAATGAGATCCCAACCATTAAATCACAACTACCATCCGACAAATCCTAAAAGAAAGATCTTCGAGACCCGTAGTGGGTCTCCCCACCATTAGAGACCAACTAGAAATGAACAAAAAAATCAAAATGAACTAGAATTGGGCCTCACCTTCACAGGACCATCAAAAATCTCCCACAAAAACCTAAAAACCCAAGTTAATAGGGTTACAACATAGACATTTAAACCACCCACTCCCAAATGGAGGGGACAATAACTGGGCCAAGACTTTAAGCATAGATCTGGACCCCCACCACTCGAGGAGGGGAGGGAAGGGGACCCAATATTTGGGCCATTGAAACTAAAAAAGAAACAAAGTAACTACCCAAAACTCTCCACCTAAGAATAGGTAACACCAGGACCACACCTGATTTTCACAGGAGTTCCACACATGGACATTGATCGAAAACCCACATCCATGAAGGCATAATCATAGACACTGTGTGAGGGTTAAGTACACCACGCTTATTGCGAAAAAGTGAAATTCAAATAAATTAAGAACCAAAACATTGACATAGAAACTAACTTACCAAAACATAGGAGGCAGGATCCTAATCGAGCACTCCACACCTCTGGCGATTTCCTGACTGTGTGAAAAGCTTCACTCTGAGGCCTATGGCTGGAGCCCTGATTCTTGAAGCATCTGTTGCACCGCAGTCAGGGTTATAAGGATTACACCGCTCAAAAAAACTCACATGCTCAACAAAACACCTTAATCTAAATAGTAACTCGTAGATTCATATCAAAATTCTATCTCACTCCGAACGAGGGGCATAATGGACAAGGAATACGGCGAAACACATCAACATCACTGAAAACAACTGCTATGTCCAAAAGAATTATCACGACCTAGAAGCACTTTTAATAGATCCCAAATAGCTCTCTATTCCAAAAAACAGGTTGAGGCATCATCAAAAGAGGTGTATTTAACATTTGAAATGAATCCTTAGGTTGATCAGCAGGAAAGATTTCCAATGTAGAACTATCCATGGCCACATCACAACATCAAACACATATTTAGAAACCCAATGAAAATTACTCCAAAAATGAGCCACCAACAATATCTCATCTCAAGATACAACAAGAGTATGAATTATAGATCACAAGGAATCTTACTGAATAAAGAAATCTTCTAAGACATAGAAAAAAAACTAGCCACATAACCATTGGTTTATAAAAAAAGGCCAAAAATTTTCAGCTCAAAACACTTTTTAAAAACAAACTAACTTGGTGGGTTTCAACATTCACCAATGGTGTTTCATTAAGTCTCACCCACATGCACATTTCCATGTCACCCCAGGCACCCAACCACCATGCCATATAGTACATCCTTCCAGATATCAATAAAACCATGCATGTGAGCACCCATGAAATCACCAAAGGCTAAAACAAAACAACATCATTCCAAAAATCATTTACCTTTAAAAGGAACACCAACCACCAAGTCAAAAACCCTTTTCATATTTCACAAAAAAAAACACAATTCATTAAGAACCATTTGCTTAAAAACATACCCCTTTTTATTTTTAACAACTTTTAAAATAACCAAGCCACTCCAAACAACCCCTTCCCATTTTTTTAAAATTCAGAAAGGTGTATTTTCATAATTTGAGGTCCATTGAGACCAATACCCTTTCTAGGTAAAACACCAACCGATCAAAACCAATTTTCAAAACTAATTTATCCGATTCAAAAACTTTTTAACATCCCAAAATACCCCATTTAAAACAAATATTCATAATCACCTTAAAATGAATCACAATTTTAAAACATTTTATTCCAAAAAACCACAAGTTTAGATTATGGATAATCCAATCCCGTTAAATCATTTCCACTTCCCTCCAAAAAAAAATTCACAAAAACACAAACTTCTAAAACCATTCATATATTTAATTTTTGAAAACCCCACTTTTCACTTTTCAAAATCCAATCCTTCCTTTAAAACCCATTTCCACAATTCTCACACAAGTATTTTCAAAACAAAAAATCAGAATTCAAGAAAGGTTCAAGAGACCAAAAAAAGGGAACTAGTGTCGGTGGGTGACTTGACCATATGGTTGGCAGCCACATGTCAAACACAATACCAACACAGAGAGACTTTTTAGGAACATTCCCCATCTCCACATGGCTTTCCAGGCCCTACGATATCACGGAGGCCATTAGTCAGACTCCCCTTGTCATATCCCAACACCAAACAACCAACAAGAACAAAGGACACTAATAAAACCAGACTTCCCATGGAAACCCGAGGATTAGAACGAGAAAGAGTTCGTGACGCTCTTCCTGCACTTACCCCTCAAGTCCCAAAAATCCTACTCCATCTACCTTGACATCCCCAAAATAATAAGGGCTCTCTAAAAATAAAGGTCTTCTAAGATCCGACCTCCTTTGATGCCATTTTGTCACGAACTAGTCTGAGTCGACCCTGAACCGGTCACCCAGGACAGCCCGCGACAAGTCCTGAGAGGTGTTCCCGATCCTCCCGGGATGGCGACAAGCACAAAGGGCATCAATAGATTACACAAAGTAACTATTTCACCCATATATGAACAATAAAACAAACAGTGGAAAGAAATAGACAGCCCAAAATACATTTATATAAAAATTAAACTGAACATTATTTGAACAAGAAACTGAAAGTAAAACTAAGACAACAACTCAACTGAACAAACCCGATAACCAAATAACTCCATGTGACCCCACTGGTCACTCTCCAAAAAAATGATCACACATCTCCCAAGGCGATCGAACTCAAGCTGAAACCTTCACAAGGGATAAAAACAGAAGAATACTATAGGCGTGAGTATTAAAACTCAGTAGGTTAGCCCAATATTCTATTCCCAATGAACATCCTTTAAAATAAAAGAAACATCAATTTAAAGTTTTAAATAAAAATATAAAATTATTTCTTCTAAATGAGGTCTCATGCTATAAAAAAACTACCATACAAAAACTTGAATGTTTTATAAACAAAAATGCAAGTAAAAAATTTCAAAGTGGTGCAACTTCAAAATGAAAATAGTTTTCAAGAGGGATGCTTTAAAGAATTTTAACTTTTAAATAAATCACACACACTACTGAATTTACCAACCAAACACACTGTATGCTGATGGTGAGTACAAAATATCAAATGAGCACAAGTCACGGGAACACACCTAGGCACTAGTCAGTTGTGAGCCCCAGGTACCTCGTATCTTGGTGAAGGTAACCATAATAAATATATGTTCTCATGCACACGAGCCAGTAGTAGGGATCATACCCATAACCTAGTGTTCCCCTAACATCATAATCATCATAGTTTAGTTAGTGTTGTCATCGTCAAACTTGCTACGTGAAACAGGGGCCAAACACCACAGGATCACTAGCATACTAGTACACATCCGCCCACCTAGATACCCGGGATTCCCTTTAGTGCTCAATCAAGTTACACATATTATCAAATACACATTTCAAATAAAAATTCCATTCCCAAACCATAAGCACAAAAACAGACGACAAACTTTCTTCACATTTCTTTCACGAATCAACAAACCGCTAAATATTTTCGTAAAACAATTTCAAGGAGTGTATTGAGGCTTTGCACATAAAACTCATTCAAAAAAACTCTTTAAATTATAAATACACATTAAAACCATACCAAACCATATTTTTAATCCCTAACGACATTTAATAAAATCATTTCCTGGACCATAAAACAATCCCAATTGCACAACTTGGTATATACAAGTAAAACACTCATTCTTCATTTTTAGGAAAGGCCAAACGGGCCTTTAAACATTTTCTCAAAACTAACATTTGAAAAAGTTATGCATTTCAATTTTATTAAGGAGGTGTATACACACCATTTATAGAATAAAACCACATTCATAAATCCCTTAAAACACTTAGGTGACATATTCAAAACACAACCATTTTTATAAGAATGTGAAACTGGCCATTTTTCGGCAACTCAGGCCAAAAAATGTTGTAAAAAAAACCAATTATTTTTAAAACCAAATCCAAATTTGAAAGCCATAAAAGGATCCCAAAATAATTTTCTTACATGCTGCCAATATATTTAAAAATCCAAACAAATTATTTTAAATTTCACTAGACACATAAAATCCAACCGGGCAATTTACCGAACACTTGGCATGCACTCTTTAACAAAACAATTTATGTTAAGCACTTAAAAAGGGATAAAAAACTATTTTCATGCCATAAATTTATTCAAAATACTGATACATATTCAAAATACCATAAACCAAGTGAGAAATCACATGGAATAATTTATCAAACAAGAGGAGTACACATTTATACCAAAACAACTATATTTTTAACAAAATAAGTCATAAAACATAATTTGCAAACAAAACCTTTAGAACCAAAGTTTCACAGAAGCACATATCATATAAATAATGTTATAAAATAATTGAAATGATGAAACTTAAATGATAAAGGTTTTTGAAAGAGATATCCTACCTCAAATCCTTGGCGTAATGGAAACGCACACCCGAAATCACCCGTCGCGAGTTTATAAACCCTAAAACTATAAGACCAGACCTAAATGAATATAAAATCCATCAAAAACCATGGTATAACAGAACCCTATTTCGATCATGACTAGGGGAGATTATAAAACCAAGAAATATTGAAAGGAGGAAGAAGAGGGAGGATAAAGGAGATAGAATCTCACCTTCTCCACTAGAAAACTCTTTGTATTCCATTAGATATGCAACCCTATAGAAACGGGAATGGGATGAAACTTCATGGAGAGTCTCCTAAGTTATGGAATAACCGGGTAAAGAATATTTGTGGCAAAAAGAGCAATAATTGAATGAGTTATGGGTTAAACAATTTACCTTCTCAATTCTGGACGTTTAGAGGAAACTAGAGCACATTCTCCCTAATCCGCAACCCATATGAGCTACCAAAGGGTAAATAGATAATGGGGGTGAGGATAGGGTTATTGGATTCGAGGGGGAGATTTAATCACTGAAAAATATTAAAAATTTAATTAGATATAAAATAAACAAATTAGTTTTTTAAAACTAGAAATGGGCCCATGGGCTGGCCCAATGCCTAAATAAGTAACCCCAATTCACCATTATTATGAACTTATATGGGGTCCAAAGGGATATGGAAGTTTTAATATGTCAGTATAGGACAAGTGGGAAGTTTAATGGTTGAAAAATGATGAAAAAAAAGGAGTTATAAAAGAAACAAATTCGGTTTTTAAAACTGGAAATGGGCTCATAGTTGGCCCAAACCATGAAGTAACCACCTTTTCTTCAAAAACTCCTAAAAAAGAAATGGGGAACTCAAATTAGGGTGATTATAAATATATAAAACTTAAAAACTCAAGATTCATCTCACCAAATACCCATAAAAAGGATCGGGATTTCCAATGTACCAGATCAAAACAAAGACAAAAAAACCAGGTGTGACACTCATAGAGGAGCTATGTTAAGGTGGGGAGATTATAAGAACCCGGGTTTTTGGAATGGGTCAAAATCCCAACCCTGTTTGAATTTTTTACTTGCTTCTAAGAAAACTAGGAAAATATGGGAAGTTCTGGAAAATTTCAGATTACATGCTGTGTACTCCCAAGTACATTTCATGTGTATGTTAGGTCTGTATCGGCCGCATGTTGGCCAAGTACATGTTATGTGGTGACCGTGTAAGAATTTCCTACAACACAGCATTTAGTGTTACTTGACACACCGTGTGTCTTCCTTTCATGTATCGGCTGAGTCTTAGTCGTGTGTTCACCCGTGTGGCACGTCCAAGCTATGTGGTTACTTCCGCTTAAGTCGGAGTATGGACAAGGATACTACACGGTATGTAGTCCATCATACACGCTGTGTACTTTTATTTTTATTCGCTTATATGAAAGAGTGTTGCGTCTAATTTCAGAAAACATCTTCTTCTTCCCCGATTTCATACTTTGACGCTCTGGGAGGCCGGGAACGTTTCTTCTTCTATATTAGTCGTCTAAAATCCATTCTTCAATCTATCAGTGTCTACGGGATTGCATCAAAAGGGCTAAACCTGTGCACCCTCTTTCGTTCTAGTTTCTTTTCCTCACACACCGTAGTTTCCATCCGAGCATAATTGTCGGGATTTGACGGAAACGTGATCTACAAAGATCGGCTTCGAATTAGAGCTAAATATTAGACGTGCCTACATCTATGAGTCTAAGGTGGGTGGTGCATACCTTGTTTTGTGTTTTTGTATACAATTGGGGGATTTCCTCTTTTTAGTGCAATGTCGGGTATTGAGTGAGACCCATGTTTCTTTATATTAAATTGAATGTATGCCTTATGGGATGTCATTGGAATTCCCTCACCTTTTTATGCTTGAGTGAGGTCGGGTTAGAGGTCCTTTCTCATTTGGGGCATTTTGGTCAGGGGTGCCAAAATGGGTATAATTGAATTGTTTGATTAAACTACTGAGTATAAACTAGATAAGCATGATTAAGGGAGAACATGGCTAGTGAAATTCAATTTTTATTTTGTTTTTCCTCTTAATAGTATTTCTTTTGATTATATATATGTGATGTGTGATATTTCATATGCTGGAACCTTTGGGTTGTGTTGGGCATGACCTGAGTATTGTTGAGTGATACTGATCACAGGTTAGGCTTGGCCCGAATTACATTGGGTGGTTCTAACCACGAGATTGGGCGTCATGGATGTCGGCTTGACGTAGTGTAACTATCAGGTTGGGCATGACCCAGGTTACTTGGATGGCGAGGTCATCGGACTTGAGCGACATGGTTATAGGGACACGAGGTGTCAGAGATGTTGTGGCTTGGGAACGTATTTTGGTGATTACCGCTCACCCAAAACTTTGAGTAGTGTGCACACAAGTAGACTCTGTGATGAGGTGGTTTTGACCACTCATGTGGGTAGAGGCCCCCGATAGTTGTGGTTTAGGTACTATTGGTTTGGGGGTGCTTTTCGTAAGAATCCACGTTGAAGGTGAGGAGCCTTCAGGGAATAGCGTTGAGGCTATCGGGTTGGGGTCAGAGGCTTGCTGTGATTCAAGGGCAGACATCATTATCCCTCTGGTTACTGATTTGAGGACAGATATCATTGTCCCTCCATTTACTAATTTGAGGGCATACATCGTTGTCCCTCCAGTTTTCTATTTGAGGCGGACATCACTGCTCCTCTGATTGTTGTTCCATGAGCAGACGTGGGCTTTCGAGCAGGGTTACTATTGTTTGGACACGCCTTCGGGACGTCAGTACATGAGACACGAGGTGTTAGGAGGCACATGGTGTCGGGTTACATGACAGATATTCCGACATTGGCCGAAGCTGGTGACAATCCATGGTGGATTCTGAGCACTAGTGGAGTTTAAGTTTATTTGTGCATCGTACTATTTATTGCTTTCCTTATAAATGCATGCCTGCTTAAACACTTATATTAAGTAATCACCATTGGGTGGTATCCTATGAGATTTGTCTCACACCCTACACAGGTCCTTCGGAACACGTGTAGACTTTATGGATTTACGTGCAGGAAAGAGACCAGCTTCAGGAGCTGGATTTCATTAGTTGTTGCATGGAGATGGTATGGACCTTGAGGCCATGCATAGCTGGAGTTTACTTGTTTAATTTCCATTTTTCTGTATCAGCATGCTTACTTTAATATGTAGCAAATGTTGGTTATCCATTGGCTCCATTTATATATATATTGACAAGTATGACCTATTATGGATGCATGATTCTTGTTTGGTAGTTGTTTCAATTGATTGTTGGCATGTTGTCTCTTTACTTTCCACTGTTGTGTTTCTATCTGCTTCCGTTGTTTATCTACTATTGATTTTTCTTATGCTTTGTGGGTCTGGTTCAAATCTACTGAGTCTTTTATTTCCACTGCATGTTATATAATATTACTTAGACTAGTACCATTATTATCCTCTTAGAGGGTATAGCCTCCCCACTATACCTGTTACACCCTCACTACTAGTCGGCAGCCTTTGGCATTCCGAGATGTGCGCCTTAGGTAGTAACACTCAACCCATTTAGCACTGTTCAGGTGGTTGTTCGGGTCCGAGATGTTACAATAAAAAAACCCCAAACAATTCCTTAAAATTCATTTCAACAACCAATTATATTTTTAAAAACCCGTTAAAAAATATTAAGAAACCATTTTTGAAAACCATTTATCAAGAAAACATTGTTTATTAAAAAATAGAAAATATGTTGAGCCACCTACCGCATAATTCTTCCATGATTTCATTCACACGCATATTAGGATGCATAACCCTCATATAAAAATAACCTAGGAAAAGCGCCAAATTCCATAATTTACATGTCAAAAAATTAACTTGAATCCGATAAAAACGATGAAACACTCATAGGGTGGTGTAACGGTTCTGATTAAGAATTCAATGACATGAATAATCATCATTCAAGCCTTCTCAACCATCCCTAAAGAAAATCCATATCAATCCGGAGGGTTTCACCATGCCTTAGAGAAACCCCCAAACCAAATCCCTAGAGTTACTAAGAATGAGAGAAGATCATGAATAAAATGAATAAAGGAATAGAGGATAGGGTTTCCTTAGATCCATGGGGATTGGAGGTAAAGGAATTGCCCTAAAATCCCTAAAAATCACCTAAAATATAGTATTCTAGAGTTAGGGTCAAAATGGGGAAGGAATGGGAGTGTTTGGGTTAAAATACACATTTTAGGGACACTTTTAAAAAAATTCATGATTGGAATGCACTGTTAGTCAAATCGTGCATCTAACCCTAAATTCTCTACAACATAAAAATTTTAAATGCATGATTAAATTGGATGGTTTCTTGACCGTGCATTTTAACCTTGTAAGTTGTAAAACTTCTCATTTCACTCTGATTCATCTCCAAACTTCACCAAAACACCTTCTCACTTCAAAAAAACCTCATTTTTAGTTCTTTTAAGACACTTGCAACCCCAACCATGCTTCAGTAATGACTCAACCAAATATTTCACTTTAACTATCCTTTAAATCGAAAATTTCCTTCAAACTTCACTAAACATCTATTGGATTCACTCCACACCTTCCCTTGGACTCAAAAAAACTTTCTTCAACCAAAAACTCCATCCCACAATGGTTTAACATGATTGAACATGAATAAACCAAGATAAACCAAAATTTGAGGTTTTATAAGTATATACCCCTTAAAGATTTTTCATCCTCAAAAAATTAGTTATAACGCAATCATTCCCAAACACTTAAAATGGCGAGTGTTATATCTAAGACAACCAAAATTTTGTGTTGGACTATACCCAAATTAAGTGTTTGAGAAAAGCACATGTATATAAACATATAGTAGTATCTAAAATTATCATTAAACCACAATATTTGTAATAATTGGACCATAATGTAAGAGTACAAGGGTTGGATTATCATATTGAAAGGCACTTTACATCAAATGATTTTGGATGGCCATATGTAATGATATTAAAGTTGAGATTGAGTTCCAAAAGTGATCCTTATTATATTTGGCACAATCAAATCTATTTGTGAAGGAGGGGGGCAGGGAGGACACTACTGAAAAACATACTTTTATCATATTTGTATTGATAAAAATGAGCGTTTATTATTACCAATTTAACACATGGAAAATTAGGTTTTTAGTGCTATAATTTAATAATGTTGATAAAGAGTTGTTTGTGTAAAAAACATACTTTTATCATAAGATCATCTAGTATCCTCGGTCCGGTTTTTATCGTCTCCAATTCCATTAAATAATGGATCATCCAGTCACATTCTAGGATGTTGACACCTATTTTTTTCCACACGTTGCAATCGGGTAACCAAGGAAGTGAGGGGTATATTGGTCTTGCACAAAAAATAGGCACCAGATAATATGTATTTTTAAAATGTATTTTTATTTGTCTTACATATAAACAATTATGACGCTTTTTTAAAAAATGATCAAATAATATGTGTTTTCAATTTTTTGATTATTTGAGTAAAATGAATATATTTTTATTGATATTTTTAAGTGCGTACATTTTTTTAAAACATGTTAAATATTAATGAGTTAATTTTATTTTAAAACCAATTATATTTGTAATTAAAAGATATTTTATTTTGTTAAAAAAAAAATTGTTACGTCTTTTAAAACGAATTAAAAATAAAGTGTGATAAAAATAGATTTTTTAATTATTTAGGGGAAAATTAATAGATTTTCCTTGATATCTTTAAAGTCGTACAGTTTTTTTAACGCATAAAAAAATATTGAGTCTATTGTATTATAAATACAATTATTATTGTATACATTTTTAAATGGTAAACTATATTATTTTTGTAAAATTTATGTAAAAAATGTAATAAATATTTTATATAATTGCATTTAATATAAATATATTTGTTAAAATTTAAATTTTATTAATATATTCTATAGTTTTGGAAAGTCCATCGGAACCATTATTGGAACATCCATCGGAACCTCTATTGGAACGTCCACTGGAACCTCCACTGGAAGCTCCACTGGAACCTCCATTGGAACCTACACTGGAAGTTTCACTAGAACTTCCATTGAAACTTGAAACCTCCACTGTAACATCTATTGGAACCTCCACTGGAACCTCCATTGGAACCTCCATTGGAACTTACACTGGAACTTTCACTAGAACTTCCATTGGAACCTGGAATCTCCACTGTAACATCTATTGGAACCTCCACTGGAACATCCACTGGAACCTCCACTGAAACGTCCATTGGAACCTCCACTGGAACGTCTATTGGAATCTCCACTGAAACGTCCACTGGAACCTCCACTGAAACGTCCACTGGAAACGTCACTGGAACTTCCTCTTAATAGATTTATAATTGTTATTAGTATATATGTTGAATAAAATATATTACATATATTATATATAATTGCACTTCATATAAATATGTTTATTAAAATTTAATTTTTATTAATATATTATATAATTTTATAAATATATACTTTTGTTGTATTGTGGAACATTCATTGACATTTTTCCCTTTAAATAAAAATGCGATTTTTTTTTGAAATTGTTATTTTTTTTATAAATTGATATGTTTTAAATGGTAATTTATATCAACGTTTTTTATTTCTAATTTTTGGTTTTGATATGTTTATGTTTTGTATCAATGCTTTTTATGTTTTTTATATCAACGTTTTTTATATGTTATTGTTTTTTTTTTGTAATTTATAGAGTTTTTATAACATTTTAAATATCATTTTATTATTCAGTGTTTTTGTTTTTTGATATGTTTTTTTTATGTTTTTGATAAGTTTTTTTTAATGTTTTAATTTGTTTTTATGATGTATTATATGTGTATGGCGGTAATAACACCCAAGGGTAAAAATGAATTTTTGTAAAAATTATGATAGGTGCATTTTTTTATTGCATTTTAATCCAACATCGATTTTTTTTTTTTTTTTTTTTTTTTTTTTTTTTTTTTTTTTTTGATTAACGTGGCATCATTTTGGGTAAACTGAATATTATTCACGGTATTGGAGAAATTTACTTCTACCAACACACCTATTAACCATGCATTGCCTCCCACCTCCCGGCACACGCATCCTCTCTTTTTGGGTCCATTTGTTTTAATACTTTTAAGTACCCAAACGTCTCTTTATATTAAATAAATATTGCAGGCCACCAGTGGCCGGCCCCCGGCACGAATAAAACCCCAAAGTGCAGGACGGGTAGAACGCTGGGGGCAGAAAACGCCATGGACGGGGAGATCGCCACCTTCATCGCCCTCTGGTCCGCCGCCACAGCCTCCCTCTGCTACTGCTACTTCCTCCCCCGCCGCCTCCCCACCGGCTCCGTACGCCTCCTCTCCATCCTCCCGGTCCTCTGCATCCTCACCCTCCTCCCCCTCTCCCTCTCCTCCGCCCCCCTCATCGCCCCCACCGCCTTCCTCCTCTCCTGGCTCGCCAACTTCAAGCTCCTCCTCCTCGCCGCCGGCATGGGCCCCCTCTCCACCCCCAATCTCCCCCTCCCCCACTTCCTCGCCGCCGCCGCCCTCCCCATCATCACCCCTCCCACCCAAAACATCCCGCCCTCCCCCACCGCCATGCGATTCCCCCTCTCCCCCTCCGGATCCGCCCTCCTCGCCGCCAAATTTCTCGCCCTCGCGCTTCTGATTCGGATCCACCAGCACCGCCCGCACCTGAGCAGACCCCTGGTCTGGGGCCTTTGCTGCTGCGAGATGTATCTGGGCGTGGAGCTCGTCCTCTTCCTCGGCGCCGCCGTCGCACGGGCGGCGCTTGGGTGGGAGTCGGAGCCGCAGTTCCGGGACCCCATCCTGGCCACCTCGCTGCAGGATTTCTGGGGGCGCCGGTGGAACCTCCCCATCCCCTCCGTCCTGCGCGACCTCGTCCACCGCCCCGTGCGCCGGATCTGCGCGCCCGTGCTCGGCGGGGCTGGCGCTCAGGCGGCGGGGACGGTGGCCGCCTTCCTGGTGTCCGGCCTGATGCACGAGCTCATCTGCTTCTACATGACGCGCGTGCGGCCGACGTGGTGGGTGACGCGGTTCTTCTTGCTCCAGGGTGCGTGCACGGCGGCGGAGGTGGCGGTGAAGAAGGCGGCGGTGGCGGCGGTGCGGGTGCCGGGGCGGGTGTCGGGGCTGCTGACGGTGGGGTTTATGGCGGTCACCAGCAGGTGGCTCTTCCTCCGTTAGGATAAGGGTAGTGGCGTGGATTTGAAGGAAGGCTGACATAACAGAACCCGTGCCTGCGTATTCGGGAATTTCGGATTTAATGTTAATCCCCTTCTTTTTTAAAATAAAATAATTAAAATGAATAATTTATCGGTGTAGATGTGACATGTATGTATGATACATGGAACATGTGAAGGGTAGGCGGCTGTTGCTGCCACATCATTGTCGCACGAACTAGCTGCCATGACATTGAGGTTTAATCCAATCCTTTTTAATTTTTAATTTAATAAATTGTATTATCTTCCAATTTTTTTAGGAAAAGGAATCGATGAGTTCTCTGTTCCAAATGGAAATTTTATGCTTATTTTTTTTTTCAAAATGGTTTTGTTTATTCGTCTAGTTTCATTTTTATTTACTCAATATCATATATAAATGGAAAAATCAAGTATATATGTGTGTATTCAAAAATATATATTAACAAAGAATATATAAATGTTTTTCTTACAAAATATATATATAAACTCAAAATTATAAAATAAAAAAAAATCTAAAAAATGTGCGTAGCACGTGTTATGTGTTTTAAATATAAATTTTCATTTTTCTAAACACATAATATGTTATGTGTTTTTTAAAATGAATATTTAAACAATTTTTTTAAAAAAGTTTAAAATCTCAAATATATTTACAAATTAAAAAAAGGCAAAAAAGAAGACATGTAACATGTGTTTAGCGTGCTTTGAAAATTACCGATGCCTTAAAAAAGAATATTCAATTTTCTTAAACACACAAAGCTATTAAAAATATTGATAAAACTCAAAACAAGACATATAACATATATTTTGTATTTTGAAAAATATCAAATATGTATTAAAACGAAATGTTTGAATTTCTAAACGCATAGTATATATTCTAGATTTGTGTTATATTTGTTGGAAAAAAAAACATAATCCACTACAACATATTCAACTTTTATCATTCCTAAAAATCGACATTATCACCATTATAAAATCTCACCACTCATAAAAACGGTTTTGATTATCCCTTGAGTTAGTGGTGATAAAAGTGTCTTTTTATCGATGCTTGAGATAGAGGTGATAAAAGGTTCACCAACAACAATGTGTTGCTACATGAACCACACACTGCAACAACCAACCAAATAAATAACAAATAAATTTGCATCATAATAAATAACAATTACAAATAAATCCACATTAAAAACATTTCAATATATTACCATTACATTGATATGTACAATTTATTTCAAACATTTATAATTTCCCACCAACTAAAAAACAGTCCAAATTGTAGGAAACCAAATGACCCTGTTGTAAAGATCCGTAAATTTCAAGAAATTTTTTTCTTAATTTTCTTTGAAATTTTAAAAGAATGCAGTTTCTGACGGCACCTGATTCCGAGACCCGGTGTGCCTGGAATCATTTTCCGAAGTTTGGCTCGGGTACGTTCAGTGAACGAACAAGCGGGTTTTTCTAACTTTTAAACCGGTGCTCGGAATTGAATTCCGAGGACACCGATGGAATCACAGCGCCGGTATTTACTTAGAAACGCCTCTTCCGGAGTTGCGTTTGCTCGGGTGTGGTTTTTAATTTTTGGGCTTAAAGTTAATAAATAAAATAATTTGTACGACAAACTTTATTTTATTTCACTTAAAGGCACTTGAAAGTCACTTTAAGCTGCTTAAGCTGAGTTGAAGCGAATAGGGTAGAACCCAAAATATCCTACCCTCTTGGTAGGATATTTGTGAGGTGGGGCCCGCACGAGCCCCACCGTTTCTTTTCCACTAAGTAACGCACCTGCGAAAACCCGTCATTATGAAAGTCAACAGACGCGTTTTCTTAAATTCTTAACGCACCAATTAATTGGGCGGTTTTATTCGTTGAATTAATTCTACGAATTAAGGGGTCGTTACTTATCTCTTTTTTTCGTTTGTTGGCATGTTAATAAAATAAGACCAACGCTATTCTTCTTAAGTGTTGTTCGTTGAGAGGATTTGACAGAAACCTCAAGTTTTTCCTCCTCCTTCGCGAAGAACGCGAAGAACGCGAAGAACGCCGACCTTCGACGAAAAGCGACGAAGAACGCCGAACCTGCGGAAATCGATGACGCGAAGCCTTGTATCGCGACGCCAACGAATCTCCCTTCGCGACGCTTCTTTCGCGACGATCCAACCCCGCGACAACCTTCGATCAACAACGACAAGGTAGGGGGTTGCACTCCTTTTTAATTTCTTTTTGGATTATAACAACAACATGGATTTAATTATTATTAATTAAATCTGTATGTTCATGAACCCCGGAGTCCGTCGACGCGACACCGTATTCCGCGACGCCCTTCCGCGACGACGCGACACCCTTCCGCGACGCGACGATCAATTCCGCGAAGAACGTACGCTCGACGACTACGACAAGGTAGGGGTTTGATTCTTAAAAATCTTTGTGATTTATACCCGTGACGTTTGTTAAACTTTTGTTGTGTAAGATTTCTTTTAAAACCGCTAACGCGTGGGTGCAGACTAACGAACAAGTCCGAACCCACCGCACTTTTTCGTTCTTGGTGCGCGAAACGACGGACGATGACAAACGGGCAGCAAAGGCGATTTGAGGACCTGACAGTGAAGAATGGGACCCGGGAGGAGCTTCAGCGCAGGCGGAAACGAAATCGGACCATCGGAGCAACTCCGGTGGCCTGCAGAACCCACCGGCGGCGCCCCGGCGCGCCGCCAGACAGGGCCGCCGTGGCGGCGGCGGCCAGCGGACCCGCGGCCGCGCGGGTCCGGCACTCACGGGACGCGGCAAAGCCGCGTCCGTTGACTCAGCGCGGCCCCCCGCGGGGCCGCAACACTTCAATACCGCGGGGGCAGCGCCCACCCCACGGCTTCCTCCGCTCGGCCGGCTCGGCCGACCCGAGCCGGCCGACCCGTCGGGCCGGGTCGCGCCCAGGCCGGGCCGGGTCGCGCCAAACCGGGTCGGACCCGGACCCGGGTCAGGTCGACCCGGTTCGGGCCGACCTAGGGGGGTTGGGCCGGGTCGGTCCGGGCCCAGACCCCCCGTTTCCGGACACTTTTCGGTCTTTCACTCATAACTTGAGTTACGGGCCTCCGAACGATGCGCCGTCAGTGGCGATGCGATCCTTGGATCGAGACGGTCGTTTCGGTATATCACAGTCAAGGTTTCAGAATACTTTGGGTTCGGCCGGGTTGGTTCGTACACGAAACCAACCGGACCCTCGGAGCGGAAACGCTCATATCTTGAGCTTCGGACGTCCGATTGACGTGCCATCGACTTTGTTGATTTCCTCTAAGTGAGACGGATCTTTTGGCTTACTCCGCCCGAGGTTTGGACGCAGGTGGAGTACGGTCGGGTTGGTTTTGCCTTAAAAACCAACCGGGCCCCTGGGACGAAAAGCCAATAACTCGCAAACCGGGCGTCCGATTGACGCGCCGTCTGCAACGTCGAGTTCCTGTTGACGATACAAAACTTTTGGATACATCAACTATGGACTAGGTGTCAGTTGATGTATCAGCCTCTCGGCTCGTGGAGCGGACCCTCCCGAACGAGCTTGTTGTGTGCGGGAACCCTAGAGCTGGCTGCGACTGCTAGTGTGGCGACGACGACTGTGCAGAGATCCTCAGTGGATTCGACGACGACGACTACAACACTCAGCGATCCTGTGTGGATCAATGCTACCGATCCTGTGTGGATCAGTGCTACCGATCCTATGTGGGTCCGATCCTGTGTGGGTCAGCGCTCAGCGGTTCTGTGTGAGCCAGCGCCTACAGGTCCTGTGTGGGCCCGATCCTGTGTGGGTCTTTGCGGGGGTTAGTACCTATCGATCTTTTGTAGGTCCGACGACTTAGATGGATCAGTGATCATCTCTATCGTCATTCGAAGAAGTATACCTGTGTGAGCTGAATCCTGTTCTACTTTCCTTTGTGGATTGTGTTGTGCTATCCTGTGTGGATTTACGTTTGCTTTCCTTTGTGGATTGTGTTGTGCTATCCTGTGTGGATTTACTTTTGCTTTCCTTTGTGGATTGTGTTGTGCTATCCTGTGTGGGTTTACGTTTGCTTTCCTGTGTGGACTGGGTTGTACTTGAGCTCGGATGTTGGAGCCGATCGAGAATTGATGACTTAGGTATATGTATGGGCATATACCTAAGCCGTGTCGGATGTTACTTCGTGATTGTATCTTTCCTTTGTGGTTTATCCTTTGTGGATTCTGGGAGACCTTCGGGGTCTCAGGGTCCCTACTGAGTAGCTTATACTCACCCCTGCACGGGCTATGCCCGCACTACGTTGTGTTTGTTGCAGATGACGGACATCGCTGATCGTGGTGGAGGCTTGCGGAGCAGGACGGTACCTGGAGGTGGACCACTGGGCGGGACGTACTCGGAGCGGTCGGCTGGACCCGAGGAGCAGTTGAGGCTTTCTGTACCCACCCTTCAGGTGGGATTTCCAGAGGACGGCTCGACGCTGCGGCTTTTCCTTTCAGTTGCTGTTTTTACCCTTTCAGTTGTACTTTACAGTTGGACTTGTATTTCCGGACCCCTTTACTTTCAGCACAGCTTGTTCCAGTTTTTACTTAGTGTTTACTTTTCTCTTGCTTACTCTGTAGTGCTTGTTTACTTTACAAAGACAATGCCTTCCCTTTACCGGGATTTACGCCTTGGTGCTAGTCGCCAGCCCCTAGCCTATGGAAGACGGGCTTGGGGTAGTCACGACATGGGCCCCGAGGACGGGTCGTGACACCTGTATTCCACTGCCCTTCGGACCCAATCACGATGTTAGTTATCGAACACACTACATCCAACTCAAAGAAAAGAAGTGTGTAAATAAATAAAACATAAATATGATACAATAATTAATAAATAAAAAATAAATAAAAATGACAATATGAATGATAAAACATAATTCATAAATGAAAAATATAACATAATATATAAATAAAACGTATTACAAAGTAATACGATAATCGCAACACATTTGCTCTGTTTTGAGTATGTGACACGCTTTCAATCACATCAGTCACACCGCATGTCTGATTGATGTGCGAATAGTTACTACATGTCATAAATGATAATCAAGCATCACAACAATCCGAACTCATTAGCTTTGTGTTGACTATGTGGAGAACATTTTGAATTAAAATGCCAATTTTAAATTGAAAGCACAAGCTTTTTGTTATACTAGTCAAACTACATGTGAGATAGGCATGTGTTTAATTCCTACGTGTCATAGAGGAATAACCAATTATTGTCCTAAAACATCACATAAAATCGAGTATGTTTGTTAGATTTTGAGTAAATATGCACATTTTAAACTAAAATATCGCTTTTAAATGAAAACACACATTTTAAGTCATATTAGTCATACCGTATGTCAAATTAAAGTGATATTAATTGATACACAACACAAATTAATTATCAATTTTTTTTCTGAAGTATCAACCAATCTGAGTGTTTTTGCTTGGTTTTGAATATGTGACATGCGTTTTTAAATAAAATGTCGATTTTAAATGAAAATGCACACTTCTAGTCATATTGGAAACACAGTGTGTCAGAATTTGATTCTTGCACGTCAAAAATGAATTATTGATCAATATCTTAAAGTATCAAGACAATCTAAGCACTCTTACTTGGTTTTGAGTATGTGATGCGCATTTTGAACTAAAATATCACTTTTAACTAAAGACGCACACTTTCAGTCATACCATCACTATTAATTCCTATATATCACAAATGAATTTTTGATATTTTTCTTAAACTATCAAGACAATACGAGATCATTTTTTCGGTTTTGTGTTTGTGACACGCGTTTTGAACTAAAATGTCACTTTTAAACTGAAAACATGCAGTTTTTAGTCATACCGGTCACGTCATGCATCCGTGACGTGAAATTAATTCCTACACATTACAAATGAATTATCGATCTTTGTCCTCAAGTATCCAATACTACAGATTGACGCATGGTCAGCACTGACCTTTATCAGTGCTAAGAAAAACGCGCTGATAAAAGGGGGCCTTTATCTGCGCTAGCTAAAAGCGCAGATAAATCTACCATTTATCAGCGCTAAAAAAACACTGATAAATTTTTTTAATAAAAATATTATTAATTTATATAAAATTATTATATTTATATTAAAAAATAATGTTTATTTATATACATTAAATAAAAAACGCATGTTTATAATTAATTTTTTTAATAATTCAAATGTATATATAATCTTTCAAAAAAAGTATTTATTAGATTATAATTAAATAAATATATATTTAAATAATTATAAGATTATAATAACTTTTATTAAATAATAAATATATTTATTATATTTACAAATATGTCACGACCCGCCTTCACAAAAAAGGAGGGAAGAGACAGCAGATTACCAGACCCTTCCTTCTTTAAGTTGAAGGAGAGATAATGACCCCTAAAACCCGCCTTCAATAGGTCCCGGAGTGGCGACCGACACCAAGGGTATAAAATCTCACACAAAATGGAAGGCATTAGCCTTTTTTTATAGGATTGAGAGATAAGATAGCAACCCTAACAATACCAAAGCTGAAAGTAAAGGTAAAGCCAAAAATAACCCGTTCCCATATGCATGTTCAACAGTAAATGATAAAATCCACAAAACTCCAAAGGTAAAGTACCAAGAAAAAGGAAAACAACAATAGCAACTACCCCAAGGTCCGAGCTAGTGCGGTCCCGCATGATCCCTAAAGTCCTTCTGGAAACCTGAAAGCAGTTTTATATATGTAGGGTGAGCATACAAGTACACTCAGTAGGGAAAACCAAAGACTCTCGTGCACAAGTGGAGAGGCATTCTAATTCCATGTGAGAAAAGAAAAATCAAAACACCTAGCAAGGGAAACTATCCACCCAAGCCTCACCAAGGCACACTCCCCAAATAACAAAAATCAAGTAAAGTATAGTAATAACACATCGATATTTGGGTACCCCACGCCACTTTCCCACTGGTTATTAAAGACATCCTACGCATCGAACCAATCCCGCCATTTTCACCGCAGTCCCACTGCCAAACCCTGCCCGCACACACCTGGGTCATAACCTCACCACAGTCCCACTGCCAAACCCCGCCCGCAGACACCTGGGCCACAACCACCATGCGTAACCACACCCGCAAACACCTGGGTCAGAACAACTACTGCCACACCCGAAGACACCTGAGCCTCATCCCGAAGACACTTGGGAAACAACCTGCCCACAAACACCTGGGCCAACCACCACAACTACCCTGCCCCGAATATTCTTGGGCTAATAATGGACTTAAGGCCATCACAGTCTGCCCGAAGAGTCTTGGGCTATTCAGGAAAGGGAGCCGAAAAGGAGCTAATAACCAGCCACTCATAGGAGTGTTGGAGAAAATACCCTCCCCATGAAATGGGGTGTTCGATACTAAGTGCTCAACTTGGGTGGGGCGTGAATAAGAAACATAAAATCTACATATATATGTAAAGGTAACAAACACTCATCCCAACCTAGGAGTTCCAAAACCTAAGCACAAACACCCTTGTTACTATTCATTCACAAAAGAAGACACGACACTCACGACCAAGTCACAACTCATCCCAAAAACCGATTCTCCATTTAAACCATTCTTGTTTTCATGTTAAAGTGATCCCATTTAGGTAAATTCTGCACTACCAGGCAACTAACATGCATAAACACAGGCCAGGAAAAGAGAAACAGTCAAACAACAATTTAAGCATTTACACCCGGTTTTCTTGTAAGGTTATAACAACAAAAGGGGATTAGTGAGATCCCTTAAAGTACTGGAACCAAATAAAACCTCACAAAAAGGGATAAGTGAGATCTCTCGAAGTACTGGAAACAAAGAAAACCCTGAGACACAACCCCATGTCCCCCAAACTAGGAACCAATGATTTCTCAACAATAGAGGATCCCACCCGAGTTCGTGTCATAGCAGAGAAACCACACAACTTCAGATTCACAACCAAAATCCGTACCACAACGGAGGATCCCATCCTCACCCACATCACCCCATAGGAAATCAAACAGAACAACACGCCTACTACCAAAACAGAGTAGGGAAACATCCAGATTCAACACATCATTCATCAGGTTATTTTCTCTGTTTGTTAACCGGGGTGATCACACAAGGATTCTTGTTTTACTGAACATCCATTTCACCAGCTGAGTTTAAGTGATTAACCAAATTCCATGTTAAGTCATTTTTAATCATCATAGAATACATGGTTCATTAGTGTGCAAGGAAAGACCACCAACGACCATGATTTTCAGTGAGCATAGGCCCACACAATTCACAACACATATCAACATAAAAGAGTACAACAGAACATCGATCACACCCCCCTTCATTCTTTAAGGTCCGTTCATTATCTTCATTAAGTTTGGTTTCATCAATTCCCACAGAGACAAAAGCATACCCACCCTGCATGATACACAGAAAGGAGAGGCGAAGGAAAAATCCCTACCTTATTGATCAAGGATCGATGTTTTTCTCCACGCACCAAGAACAGGGGATTCACGACTTGCAGGGGAGGAATTCCGTGGACTCCAAGGGGTGCAGAAAGCTCCAGTAGAGGTGCAATACAAGCCACGAGAAGAAGGGACTCCAGGCGCACCAGGGGAAGAACGAAGCCGACCAAAGGAAGAAGAGGGAAAAGAACTTCCCGTGTGATATATAGATAAGATCCTGTTGTTACGGGATATGAGAATTTTGAACGCATGGAAATTTGAATCGTGGTTTACCACGCGGTTGGGCAGTTACGCACGATGGAATTAAGGTGCTATTTAATATCCCCCCATCGGGGAGGTTTCTTGGGATTTTTAGGAATTCATTATGGGCTTTAAATGGATTTAAAAAGGGGTAAAAGAATTAATTACGTCAAAAAAGGCATTGTGGGAGCGGGACTGGAAAAGGAAAACGGAGGATGGGTGAGGACACGGTGCCACCGTCACTGTGTCACCGTCACAGTTCCACCATGACCGGTGCCACTGTCACGATGCCACAATGACCGGTTCCACTATTTCGGTGGAGCCTTATTTTGGAAAAGTAATGGGCCAGGAGGGTATGAGCCATTACATTAGATACCTCTCAAACTATTCTCACCCTCGAGAATCAAAAACAAACCAGAAGAAAAGAGAGGGTCCAAACAACCACCTCGAAAGATACCTCTCAGGAGTGAACCTCATCGTCATCTAGAAACACCTATCCCTCAAGAAACCAGGTGACATATAGGGGTTAAACTGCCCAGTCATATGGGTTGGGGAGTCTCTTCCTCCATGTCAAGATACTATCCGCTTTGGGAGGCACTGACTCACACGCACGGGTTTAATCACATCCATCTTAATGCGTCTTGATTAGGGATCAGGTCCTCCCCTCCCCATAGCGAGGAATTTTCACACGCATTCAGAGAATAAGGAAAACCAAATATTTCATAGCCAACAAGGTAAAGCGTTCCATCCCAAACAAGTACAAAATAGAACAACACAAAACTCAAAACAACTCTGGGTACTGGGCGCGCATCTGTACTTCCCGTTCCCAGGTACTTTCCTCGAGCCCACCATGCCTCCACAACACACGAACTAGGGGAATGGTTTGTCCACGAAGAACCTTCTCCTCACGACCCTTGAACCTCACTGGTCTTTCCACAAAGGTCACGTCGTCCTCGATATCCATCTCTCCCCAGTCGAGGACGTTTGAATTGTCGTGCAGATACCGATGAACCCGGGACACATGGAAGACGTCATGTATCCTCAGTAGCGGTGGTGGTAATGCTAGATGATAATCCACTTCCTTGACCCGCCGCAACACTTGGAAGGGTCTGATGAACCTGGGGGAAAGCTTACTTCCCCTGCCGAACCTCCGTTGCCCACGCCGAGGGGAGACCTTCAAGAACACGTGGTCCCCGAACCCGAACTCCAAGGGTCTCCTCCTATTATCGGCATATGAATTATGTCAGTCCTGTGCCGCCTTCATCCTCTCTCGTATAAGATGAACCTTCTCTGTCATGCTCTGCACTTCTTCCGGGCCAAGAACACTCACTTCCCCAACCTCAGTCCAACACACGGGTGAGCGACACGACCTCCCATTCAAGGCTTAGAACAGATCCATGCCAATGGTAGAGTGATATATATTATTTTAGGAAAACTATACCAGAGGCAAGTGTCGCACCCACGATCCTCCTGAGTCCAGAACACATGCCCGCAGCATATCCTCCAAGGTCTGGATGGTGTGCTCTGTCTGTCCATCTGTCTGGGGATGGAAAGCAGTTCTAAGACGTAACTTGGTGCCAAAATCATAATGCAATCCTCTCCAGATTTGTGAGGTAAACCGTGCATCCCTATCCGAGACTATGGATCTCGGAACTCCATGCAACTGCACCACCTCATCTACGTACCTTTGTGCTAAAGCATCCACTGCACCCGACTCCTTGATCGCCAGAAAGTGAGACGATTTCGTCAACCGGTCCACCACTACCCAAATAGCGTCGCAGCCCCCTTGAACCTTGGGTAGTCTTGTGACGAAATCCATCGAGATGTCCTCCCACTTCCACTTGGAGACATCTAGAGACTGCAACAGACCACCTGGAACATGGTGTTCGACCTTCACCTGCTGACACACGAGGCACTTTGCTACGAACTCTGCTACTGCCCGTTTCATCCCGGGCCACCAAAACTGTCTCCTCAGACCCTGGTACATCTTGGAAACTCCTAGGTGCACCACTAGGGGTGAGTTGTGGAGCTCACTAATAACTTTGCTGTGCATTGCCTCTGGAACAAACAACTTTCCTTGGAAAAGCATCTGGTTCTGACTATCCTCTGTCCACCCTTTCAGAGCATTTCCCTGGTCAACTTGGTCACACATCACTTCGATTTCTGAGTCTCCCCATTGGGACTCCTCCACCTACCGCAAACAGAGAATATTGCACTGTCATCTGATACAGGCAACCTCTACCACCTTCTATCCTAGCATCCAGGTGCAGGGCAGCCAACTCCTCCATCGCCTTCCAAGTATCTGCCGACTCTCAACTGTATCCTTCCACGAATTCATGCTCAGGGCATCGACCACCACATTCCCTTTTCTTGAGGTGTAAGAAATCTTGAAGTCGTAGTCTTGAAGGAACTCCATCCACCTCCACTGCTGTAAGTTTAGGTCCCGCTGGGAGAAGACATACTTCAAGATCTTGTGATCGGTGAAGACCACGAAGTACTCCCCGAAGAGGTAGTGCCACCACAAATTTAGCGCAAACACGAATATCACAAGCTCTAGATCATGGGTGGCATAGTTACGCTCATGGGGACGTAACTGCCTAGACCCATAGGAGATCACCCCTTGCCGCTGCATTAACACACATCCGAGGCCTTGCCCTGAAGCATCACAGAACACATCATATGCTTCCCCTTCTTCTGGAAACCTCAGCACTGGGGCACTAACCAACTTCTCTTTCAAATAGCTGAAGTCTGCCTCGCACTTCTTGTCCCACACGAAAGCCTGTTCCTTCTTGGTCATGGATGTCAAAGGTGCTGCAACTTGGGAGAAGTTGGGCACGAACCTCCGGTAGTAACCTGCTAGACCAAGGAAACTACGAACCTCTACCACGTTCTTGGGTGCTGCCCAAGAAACAACCGCCTCGACCTTCGATGGGTCCACTGCTATCCCATGATCGGACACCACGTGCCCAAGGAAATGCACTTCTCGCATCCAGAACTTGCGCTTGGACAACTTCCCATAGAGCTGGTGCTGTCAAAGGACCTCTAAAACCGTTCTCAGATGCTCAGCGTGATCCTCCTTTGATCTTGAGTAGATCAGAATGTCGTCAATAAAAACGACTACGAACCAGTCTAGATATTCCCGAAATACGGATTTCATGAGCCCCATGAACACAGCTGGTGAATTCGTAACGCCAAACGACATGACTACAAACTCAAAGTGCCCATATCTGGACCTGAAGGCAGTCTTTGAGATGTCTCCCTCCTTCACCCTCACTTGGTGATATCCAGACCGCAGACCGATCTTTAAGAACCAAACTGATCCCCTCAGCTGGTCAAAGAGATCATCTATCCTTGGGAGGGGGTATCGATTCTTGACCGTTACCTGATTCAGTCTCCAGTAGTCTATGCACAACCTTAGACCACCATCCACCTTATTCGCAAACAAAACAGGAGCACCCCATGGTGACGCACTTGGCCGAACAAAACCCTTCTTCATCAGATCGTCAATCTGGATCCGCAACTCCCGCAACTCAGAAGGTTCCATTCGATAGGGAGCCATCGAAATCGGACAGGAACCGGGTTGTAAGTCTACCCCAAACTCAACATCACGTCGAGGGGGTAGAGTTGCCACCTATTTAGGGAAGACGTCTATAAACTCACTGATGATTCCTAGGACTTCCACCATTTATGTATCCACCGACTCCACTGATATCTCAGCTAATAAGGAGAGGAGGGGTTCCCCTTGCTTGCTGCTCCCCTAGAAACTCCGCACGCCGATGAAAGTCACCCGTCGACCGCCCACGTCTGAAAACACAACCCTAATTAGGAAGTAGTCAATGACGACACATATAGAGAATAGCCAGTCAATGCCTAGGATGAAATCGTATGGCTGTATTTGCAACAGTAGAAGGTCCCTGACTGACTGATGTGGCCCTATCATCAGTCTGCATCCTCAACAAACGTACAACAAGTCGGTCTGACCTCCGACTAGTGTGATCAGTACTAGGGGCACTGGAAGTCTCTCAGAGTCTAAACCCAGAGCATGGGCCAGCCTGGGTGTAACAAAAGAGTGTGAAGATCCTGTATCGAACAAAGCATATGCAAGGGTACTAAACAAGCTGATCGTACCTCGAACAACCTCTGGCCCTGCTGGAACTGCTGCCTCCACGGCATGCAACTGCCCACACCCCGCTCCTCTACCTCTCGGCTATCGGCCACCTCCCCGACCACACCCTGTTCAAGGTCCTCAAGGAGCACCCTGAGGTCGGTCTCCTCCTACAATGTCTGCCCTCGGAGGGGTGGGATCTCACTGCCCCTGCTGCTGCTAAAAGGGCCCAACTAGAAACTGCTGCTGCTGAGGTGGGCGCAGAACCTGCCCACCCCCACCGTACTGTACTCTGTCCGGGCACTGGTTTCGAAGGTTCCCATGGCTTCCATAGATGAAGCACCTCGGTCCCAGGCCTGAAGGGAAAGGGCGAGGACCGAGAGATCGGAACTGGAACTATTGCGGCCTGCTCCCTACTGATCGAAACCTAGAGGGCCCTGATGCTGGAGGCCTACTGCTGACGGACTTCCCCTTTGACAAGCCCAACTGGACCCCCTCTCGTGACACACCTCCCAATGTGTGCATCCTCTCCACCACTTCAGCCTTCTTTTTCACCTCTAAGTATGCCGGTAGGGTGAAGGGAGTAACAGTGTACTGAAGAGAAGGTCGGAGTGCCTCCTCTAAACGTCTCGCCCGAGACTCCTCATCCGGAAAGAGGTCCAGAGAAAAGAAAAGGAGATCCTTGAACTTGATCCCCAACTCTCTCACTGACATACTCCCCTGCTGGAGGGAGAGTAGCTCCTGCCTCTTCTCGGCCTTCATCGTGGAAGAGAGGAATTCCACCCGGAACTCCTTCTCGAAATCAGCCCATGCAACCTCATCTTCCCTCTTTTCTCCAAGATAAAGCATCCACCACTAACGCGCTTCCCCACACATCTGGATGATGGCCAGAGGAACCCAGTACTCCTTAAGAGCCCGAATCAGGCCGAAAGCTATCACTAGTTCCTCGAGCCAGCTCTCCGTCTCCATATTTGAGGTGCTGCCCTCATACTTCCCGAGGGTCTGTCGCTGAAAGGCTCGAAGCACCTTCTTCCATTGATCATCCTCCTCCTCTCGGTCGGTCCTCTACTGATCAGCCAAGTCAACCTCCTGATCCTTGATCACCCGCACTACTCACAGTTTCCTCCCAGGTTCCATAGCTGCAAGGTAAACAAGGAATGCCTAAGCCCGAGTAGTGTAGGATATTGTTCTTAAATTTTATTAGACTTATTTATTTATTTTGAATCCCCAAGACACCCATGAAACATAAGAACACAAGTCATTATGATGCATGTAACTTTCCTAGGGTCTCTACCCTGTAATCAGTGTAGCCTCACTTGGTCGTTCGGTAGGTCCAAAGTCCTTGCATCGGATCGCGGGGGGCCCTAAAATCCTGTGTCCTAGCCGGTCTTCCCTGGCCTAATTCACGCACCAAGGACACCCAACACTGTTTCCCTACCACCCCATGCAATCCTCACTGTACCTAACTCCAGACTCCATCCTACCTCTCAACCCACCTCTGATACCATTCTGTCACGACCCACCTTCACCAAAAAGGAGGGAAGGGAAAACAGATTTCCAGGCCCTTCCTTCTTTAAGTTGAAGGAGAGATAATGACCCCCCGAAACCCGCCTTCAATAGGCCCTGGAGTGGCGACCAACACCAAGGGTATAGAATCTCACACAAAATGGAAGGCATTACCATTTTTTTATAGGATCGAGAGATAAGATAGAAACCCCAACAATACTAAAGCTGAAAGTAAAGTTAAAGCAAAAAATAACCCGTTCCCATATGCATGTTCAACAGTAAATGATACAAGCCACAAAACTATAAAGGTAAAGTACCAAGAAAAAGGAAAATGAAAACAGCAACTGCCCCAAGGTCCGAGCTAGTATGGTCCCTCACGATCCCTGAAGTCCTCCTGGAAACCTGAAAGCAGTTTTATATACGTAGGGTGAGCATACAAGTACACTCAGTAGGGAAAATCAAAGACTCTCGTGCACAAGTGGAGAGACATTCTAATGCCCTGTGAGAAAAGAAAAACCAAAACACCTAGCAAGGGAAACTATCCACCCAAGCCTCACCAAGACACACTCCCCAAATAACTCAAAGAAAGTAAAGTATAGTAATAGCATATCGATATTTGGGTACCCCACGCCACTTTCCCACTGGTTATTGAAGACATCCTACACATTGAACCAATCCCGCCACTCTCACCGCAGTCCCACTGCCAAACCCTTCCCGCACACACCTGGGCCATAACCTCACCCCAGTACCACTGCCAAACCCTGCCTGTAGACACCGGGGCCACAACTACCACACGTAACCACACCCGCAAACACCTGGGACAGAACAACTACTACCACACCCGAAGACACCTGGCCCTCATCCCGAAGACACTTGGAAAACAACCTGCCTGCAAACACCTAGGCCAACTACCACAACTACCCTGCCCAAAGATTCTTGGGCTAATAATGGACTTCAGGACATCACAGCCTACCCAAAGAGTCTTGGGCTATTCGGGAAAGGGAGCAAAAAAGGAGCTAATAACCAGCCACTCATAGGAGTGTTTGGAAAAACACCCTCCCCATGAAATGGGGTGTTCGACACTAAGTGATCAACTTGGGTGGGGTGCGAATAAGAAACATAAAAGCTACATATATATGTATAGGTAAAAAACACTCATCCCAACCTAGGGGTTCCAAAACCTAAGCACAAACACCCTTGTTACTATTCATTCACAAAAGAAGCCACAACACTCACAGCCAAGTCACAACTCATCCCAAAAACCGATTACCCATTTAAACCATTCTTTTTTTCATGTTCAAGTGATCCCATTTAGGTGAATTCTGCACTACCGGGAAATTAAAAAGCATAAACACAAGCCAGGAAAAGAGAAACAGCCAAACAACAATTTAAGCATTCACACCCGATTTTCTTGTAAGGTTATAACAAAAAAAGGAGATTAGTGAGATCCCTCAAAGTACTGGAACCAAAGAAAACCTCGCAAAAAGGGATAAGTGAGATCCCTCGAAGTACTGTAAACAAAGAAAACCCTAAGACACAGCCCCATGTCCCCCAAACTAGGAACCAACGATTTCTCAACAATAGAGGATCCCACCTGAGTACGTGTCACAATAGAGCAACCACACAGCTTCAGATTCAAAACCAACATCCGTACCACAACAGAGGATCCCATCCTCACCCACATCACCCCATAGAAAATCAAACAGAACAACATGCATACTACCAAAACAGAGCAGGGAAACATCCAGGTTAAACACATCATTCATTAGGTTCTTTTCTCTGTTTGTTAACCAGAGTGATCACACAGAGATTATTGTTTTACTAAACATCCATTTAACCAACTGAGTTTAAGTGATTAACCAAATTCCATGTTAAGTAATTTTTAATCATCACAGAAGACATGGTTCATTAGTGCGCAAGGAAATACCACCAACGACCATGATTTTCAGTGAGCATAGGCCCGCGCAATTCACAACACATATCAACATAAAAAAGTACAGCAGAACATCGATTGCACCCCCCTTAATTCTTTAAGGTCCGTTCATTATCTTCATTAAGTTTGGTTTCATCAATTCCCACAGAGACAAAAGCGTACCACCCCGCATGATACACAGAAAGGAGAGGTGAAGGAAAAATCCCTACCTGATTGATCAAGGATCGATGTTTTTCTCCACGCGCCAAGAACAGGGGATGCGCGGCTTGCAGGGGAGGAATTCCGTGGACTCCAAGGGGTGCATAAAGCTCCAGCAGAGGCGCACTACAAGCCACGAGAAGAAAGGACTCCAGGTGCACCAGGGGAAGAATGAAGCCCGTCAAAGGAAGAAGAGGAAAAAGGAATTCCCGTACGATATATAGATAAGATCCCATTGTTACGGGATATGGGAATTTTGAACGCCTGGAAAGTTGGATCGTGGTTTCCCACGCGGTTGGGCAGTTATGCACGATGGCATTATGGTGTTATTTAATATCCCCCCATCGGGGAGGTTTCACGGGATTTTTAGGAATTCATTATGGGATTTAAATGGCTTTAAAAAGGGGTAAAAGAATTAATTACGTCAAAAAAAGACGTTGCGGGAGCGGGACTAGAAAAGGAAAACGGAGGTTGGGTGAGGACACGGTGCCACCGTCACGGTGTCACCCTTACGGTGCTACCGTCATGGTGCCACCGTGACCGGTGCCACCGTCACGGTGCCACTGTTTTGGTGGAGCCTTATTTTGGCAAAGTAAGGGGTCAGGAGGGTCTGGGCCATTACAAATATATATTTATAATTATATGTTTTTAATTATGAATCTATAACTATATATATACTTTTTAAATATATATATATTTATAATTATAATTATAAATAAATAAATACATATTTAAATAAATATATGTTTCTAATGAATCTGTTCAATAAATACATTGAGGTATGAGTATAATTGACGTGCATATGTTATGTATTCATCATGAATGCTCATTTATACATTACACCATTATTATTATTCACGTTTCCATATATGTGATGACTCGTTTTGTAGGATTTATACTTTACTTGGTATATGATTCATTCATTTTATATCCATGAATATTTTATGTTCTCATAAATATTTTTAAAAATACAATAAATATATTTAAATAATAAATATATTTATTATATTTATAATTAGAAATAAATATATATTTATTTAAATAATTATAAAATTATAATAAATATATTTATTATACTTATAATGTTATAAATATACATAATTAAATAAATATATTTATAAATATATAAAAATATTTATAAATAAATACAAATATTTATAATTATAATTATAAATAAATATAGATATATTTAAATAATTATAAAATTATAATAAATATATTAATTATATATATTAACAAAATTATAAATATAATAAATATATTTCTTATAATTTTATAATTATATATATATATATATAATTATAAAAATAAATAAATATATATTTATTACAATTTTTTACTTACAAATAAATATATATTTATTTATAGTTATATATATATATATATATATATATCTAAATAATTATAAAATTATAAAAAATACATTTATTGTACTTATAATTTTATAAATATATATAATCAAATAAATATATTTATAAATAAATACAAATATTTATAATTATAATTATAAATAAATATAGATATATTTAAATAATTATAAAATTATAATAAATATATTAATTATATATATTAATAAAAGTATTAGTATAATAAATGCAGCTATTATAATTTTATATATTTATTATATATAATTATAAATATAATATTTTATAATTATAAATAAATAAATAAATAAATATTTATGGTATTTATAATTTTATAAATATATATAATTCTATAAATATATTTATTATATATATAATTTTATAAATATATATAACAATATAAATAAATTATTAGCATCATATCTTTATCAGCGTTTTTAGCGTTGATAAAGATACGCCTTTATCTGCGCTATAATATTAGAGCTGATAAAGACACTATTTATCGGCGATTTTTTAGTGTTTATAAAAACATATCTTTATCGGTACTAAAAAACACTGGTAAAGGTATGTTTTATCAACGCTTTCTATTTTAGCACTGATAAAACATACCTTTATCATTGTTTTTAAATAACGTTGATAAAAGCGTTACCCAATTTCATAAATGAATCATAACAGTCGACTTCTTCTCTTGCACACTTCAAGCTCTCACGGAAGCTGACCGCTGCTGCGTCACCGCTCTTGCCGAACCTCGCTGTCGCCGCTCCATTCTCACCCAGTCGTACTGCTGCAGCCCCGCCGTGCCACCGCTGTTGCTGAACCCCCTGCTACCATGCGCCACTCTCCCCTAGCTGCACTTCCTCCGCACCGTCGCTCTGCCTCACTGCCGCCTTGCCACCGTGTCTCCCTGCCTCACTGCCGTCTCTCCCTGCCTCACTGTCGTCTCTCCCTGCCCTGCCGCTCTACTTCTCCTTTTTCGTCGCTGTCGCTTTTGCTCCCTGCCTTGTTGTCGTCTCTCCCACTGCCACAGATAAGTTTGTTATCATTCTAGCCTACTACATTTTCTATTTGGTGATATTTTTACCTCTATATTTTCATCATTTTCATCCTGCTAAATGATACTTCTAACAATTATGATCTTCCCCTTTGAATTTGTTTTGGTACATCCATTCATTAACATTTTCCTTAACCATTGCTAATTTGTTCTTATGATCATTACTTAGGTCTGAATTTCATTTATCTTGGAACCACTTTATTGGTCTATCAATATCCACCCTCTATGTAGATTCCTAATGTACCTCCTTTTCATCTTTCATAACCCATGCACATGATATTTCTTATTCCATTCTGAGAGTTATAAGCCTCTCTTAATCATCACACTTCTATCACAACTTCCTAACATCAATTTTGACTTATTTTATTCTATTGACTCGATCATTCAATAAATTTCTTAGTCCATCAATTATCCATGACCATTCTTCATTCATGAGCCATACCTCAACCATGTTTCCAGAATTTTCATAATTTTTTATTTAAGTTTTTCAATATCCATTTTTAGTATTGGTTTTTTACACTATTTGTTATTGGATAAAGAACTTGGATTATTTAAAAACTTCATTGGATTTCCTTGTTTTACAATTCCAAATGTCAATGTCCTCAAAGGATACTTTGAGTTCAATATCAAGATCAACTCTTCTCTCAATTCCAACAATGTCCCCATCATGATATTCATCTTGTGGTTTATCTATAACTCCCACCGCAACATTTTTTTAGAGTTCTTTATAGTCCATGAACTCCCCAACTATTTCCTCTGATTTTACTAAGAATTTTTACCTCAAGTTTTTTAAGATTCTCTCTAGCTCTAATTTGGGTGGAACCAAAATTGAGAGAAGTAATTTAGTAAAGGAATCCCTTAAAAGCAGTTTTTTTGTAGTGGATCTTTCTTCTTATTCCATATTCTCATGACTTTCCATAGTATTCCTTTTGGATTCTACATAAATCAAGTACATCATACTTTTCTCTTCAACCAATTTTATTTTTAATTCTCTATAATCTTCATTAGTGGGATGAAGACATAACAATCTTCCTGTTCATCTACTTGATTCACCTCTTTCATCAAGACAAACTGGACTTGCTCCTCTACAATTTAAAAAATCAACTATCCTAGATTAAAATTAATAAACAACTTCCCCATGGATATGAAATTTCATCCAATGATTATTAGTACTTATCATTCTTCCACAATTTCTAGAATGATAATATCAAAGGGAATGATTAATTTCCCTACATAGATCAAGACATCATCCTAAATTCCAATTACATACTCGATGAAATGGTCCTATATTTAATGTAACACCCCATGTTTTTCTAAAAATAAATAGAAATGCATGGAAATTTGTTTTAAGTAGATATTTTTAACTATCCTTTAAAACATAACTTTTCCACTTCTATGTTTTGAATTTCAAGAAACTGTCATCTACAATTGTGTTCAGTATGTTATTTGGAGTCTATTGGAACCAACTTTTTTTTGGTGAATAGTAATAGACCCTTATGAATAGTAATATGAATAGTAATATGACCCTAATGAATAGTAAATTTTATTATTATTTTATTTTCTAAAGGCTTTAAGATAATAACATCTTGGTTAATTTTTCATTGTGACATAGAAGTAGTTATAGAATTAGAATTGTTAATTTTTGAATTAAGTGTGCTTTTATTTAAAAATTAAATTAACAATATTTAGAAAATTATTTTCAAAAAATGGACTTCATTTTTGAATTCTACACATCGAAAAATGGTTAGGGTAAATTTTTGGATTTTTTTTTCCTGAAATTCTTGATTTTTCGGAAGTGAAATACGATAAAATACTGTATAATCAAATTATCAGTAAAATACACTATTTATGAAATCATAAATGATTCAAGGCAACTTGGTTAGAAATCACATGACATTATTACTATTTTAGGTCACATGAACTATGACTATTCACAATCTTGGGCAAAAATATTATAATAATGATTAAAATAATGAAAAATACCCCCTCTCCTCCACTATAAATACCACCCTCACTCCCCTCTTCTTACCACACTTCTAAAGACTTGATCCATGCCTAAGTTCTACCCAATAATCCTCCCAAGGATCTTCCCCACGTCCCAGAGCTTCTGGTCTCACCAAAATACTAAAACCAAAGCCCTTAAGAAGGATCTCAAGGAGAAGAGATCAAGAGGTAAACATCCTCTTTTATTTTCTTTCTTTTCTTTCATTTTATGTTATTATCTTCCTTTCCCTTTGGATTATGTTGGGATATTTCATTAAATATCCCCCATTACTGTCCATATTATGTATGAGTGATGAGATATTCCCTTTCTCTCATCAAACTATTTTTATGAAATTTTAAGAGACGCCGTTAGGCTGCCGAATTTTCGCGAGAAATTTCTCAAGTTTTCTTTTATTTCATGATTCCTTTTTCTTATTTCCTCACCCCCTATTATCCAAGAGGCATGAAATCTCAAGAATCATGTATATTCTGGATTTTCTCATGTTCATGTAAAATTCATCATCATTGTTCTTCTCCTCTCCCACTTATTCAAAGAATTAAAAACATTGTCCATGATGTATCGAATTACCGACATCGTGGACGATGTGATTTCATTTTTCTTTAAATCATTCAAGTCTGGTCATAAAACCATTTTTATGGTTGAACCAAGTTATAATATATGTATTATTTCTTATCAAAGGTTTTGGAATTATTTTTAACACATGGTTTTAATTTATAAAACGAAATGAGGTCGTTATTATCAAAGAACCACTAAAATGATCTAAACGAACATCATTAATGTTTTAACTTATGAATCATCCTCATATTAAACATCAAAATGATAAATGATATAAATTATGGTACTGGAAATATGTAAATACCTTTCCATTCCAATTCAGGAATTTCACTTCCAATCGACAAGAACATCCACCATGAACCAATCATGGAAATCATGTTAAGAACTCACCCAAAAATAGTGCAAGGAGAAAAATACTAACAATTAAAGGGTAAAATGATGTTATGAAATGATAATATAAGATGTTATAAACATTAACATGTTTCTTTAAACTACTAATAACACTCTTTTAACCATTATACAGGAAGTTTAAACAAGTTTGAAGTAATACAGACCCGAGGTAAGGGAATTCTTAACCCGATTTCCATTCTTTAGGTTAACCTTCTACTTCATTATTTATGTGCTATTTAAATTGTTTGTGTGATGGGTTCTGTCACGAACCGGATATGGTCACCATCAAACCAGCACCAAACCTGGCCTATGCCAAGGCTCGAAGGGCGTTCCCGATCCCCACGGGTTGGCACAAGTGCCCGGGTATCATAAAATGATAATTGGGAACGATTTACCCAAATTTTTTTATACTTAAAACAACAAATGAATCCAAGAAATAAAATATGGATTTTTCAAACCAAAACACCTTTTAATAAAAATTCAGAACTGAATTACACAATATTAAACAATGTTTGAACACCATTACAAAGGTAAAAACCCAAGAAAAGACAGCCCATGAACCTCCACATGGAAAGAGGCACCGCCCTCAAGCCATCTCCACGACACTGTATCACGATGGACCGCTAAAAACCCGAACCAATGGCATAAAACCTGTACCCAATCCTGTGACATAAAATAATAAAGTCTACTTACACCCAAAGGTGTAAGTAGGGTGTGAATGAAAGCCCAGTAGGATACCACCACTAAGAGATTCCATGTGATAAACATTTAAAGACGAAAAGCATGCAAGTTTTCAAAAACATGAAAAGCTAGTTACAATTTCTAAAAGATGCAACTTTGAATAAAAATAGTTTTCAAGTGGGATATTTTAACGGGTTAACACTTTTAAAATAAAAACCAAAGCTACTTAATTTTCTAGACAAATGTACCATATTCCGATGGTAAGTATAAAGTAACTAATGAGCACAAGAAATAGGAAATAACCCCTAGGAACTAGCTAGCTGTGGGTCCCAGGTACCTCGTATCTTGGTGAGAGTAACCATCACAAATATCCATTCTCATGAATGATCCACTAGTAGGAAACATACCCATAACCTAGTGGTCCCCAATCATCATCATCATAGTTTAGTTAGAGTTGTAAGCGTCAATATTGCTAAGTGAAACTGAGGCCAAACCCCACGGATTCACTAGCATACTAGTACACGTCCACCCACCTAGATACCCGGGTTTTCCCTTTGTGCTCAAACATGTTCAACAAGCCAAGAAATATAGTTTTCACATGTAGATAAAAATTACACATCAAACATTAACCAAACATCCCCATGTACATCACATAAGTCACAAATTCCACTTTTCATTCAAATGCATTTTGAAATCAAACTCACACCAAAATAGCCCACAACACTTTTTTCATAACTTTCACAATACAACACATCCTTTAACAATTTTATGAAGTCCATAAAAATATTATAAACATCACATAACAAAACTATTCACATTTAAAATGGCTCATTTGAAAATATAAACAATCCAAAACAGTTTTCCAATATGGTTTCACCTCTTACATAAATCATTAAACCACTCAAAACTTTCATAAAACAATTCTAAATAATGTACCAAAGCTTTTCAAATAAAAACCATTTCAAAACCATATTTCAAGGATAAAATCACACCAATACAAATTCAAAACAGAATTTGAAGCCCCAAAAACATTTATTAAACAACCCCCATATGTTATACAAACACCTCAAACAATAGCACAAAAGATCCACATGAAACACACACGTTTTCAAAATCACTTTCAAGAAGTACAATAATGTTTTACACCTTAAACCCTTAAAAAAACTCTTTAAGACCTAGTGGAACACCAATACCCCACCAAATCAGAATTTTCATCCCAAAAAAGATTTATTAAACCAAATTCATACGTTATAAAACAATCCCAAACAATACCCAAAGGGTTACACATGAAAAATACCAAATTTTAAGCTAAAATGAAACTATAAAAATAAATGCTTAACTAAATCCAACATAAACAATTTTTGAACCACACGCAGCATATTATGAGAATGCATAATAATTAATTCAAGCAAAATAAATCATCTAGAAATGATTACACATGGAATCACCTATCGAAAGTGTCAAATCTCTCAAAACTTGGTTCGAAACGTCAACCACACAACCGCCGCACCACAAGGAAGATAAATTAAGACCTAGATCATAATATTTGACCACAAATACAACAAATGAAACCCTAGGATCAAACCCTAACTTCTGTAAATTTTATAACATAATGAAAGAGAGAGGAAACCCTATGGGAAAAGGAAGAAACCAAGAAGGAATCACTTACCCAAAACAATCCTGAAGAAAACGACCCAAAATTGACCAGAATCTTAATTTTAAAACAGATAAATAATTAATGGATATTCTAACAAGAATGAGAAGGTCATATAGGAATTGGAATGGGGGAAAAAGAGTAATAATAGAAGGAGTTATGAAGGAAAGAATTTACCTCTTCAAATATGCCCGATTTTAGAAACCCTAATAAGTTTAGCTCTTAATCGCAATGTAGAAGAGCTCCAAAGAGGGGAGAGAGAGCTTGGGCGCGCTACTGGGTTCAAGGGGCGCGTTTGAGGCTTGTAATCACAGAAAAATCCTTAAAAATGAATAAGTTATTAATTAATCAAAATTTATTTTTAAAACTGGAATTGGGCTTTCGGGCAGGCCTAATCCATAAAATAAAAACCCGTATACACCTTGGTTATGGATTTACAAAGGCTAAAAATTTTAATTTTGGTGTTAATATATCAAGGGAGGAAATTTAGGAGTTGTAATGAGTGAAAAATATAAAAAAATGAATAAGTTATAAAAGAAACAAAATTTATTTTAAATCTAGAATTGGGCTCACGGTTTGGCCCAATTCATGAAAACTCATCTATTCTCCATAAAACCTTTGGAAACCCATAAAACAAATAATTTATGGAAATTAAAATAAAAATACATTTAAAATAGGTTATGTATGTGACAATTCTCCCCTCCATGAAAACTTTCTGCCCCGAAAAGTCACAGTAAGGCCAAAACAACAACCAAACCCAACTAAGAAACCAAGAGGTACTCTCTTGCCAGGTTTCTCCCCCAAAGGCCAAAACACCTCCAGTGATCAATGAAGGATGAAATACTCTCACAAACCTAACATACACCACTTTCCTGAAACAATCAAGTACATTCAGGCTTTATCCCAAATGAAAACTCCTCAAACACAATCTGAACAATACTCAACCAATTTACCTAAATAAACAACAACATCGAACAAGTTTACACGTACCGTACTATAACTAAACCATTGGGCACTCTCCAATATAAATGTTTACCCAAGAAAGATGTAGGTAGTTAGATATCTCTAAATGATAATACCTACTTCCCAGACAAGACCAAGGAAAAATATGAGTTACTCGTATGAAGAGACACAAATGGGCTCCCCACCATAAGAGACAACTTAATTTTTTTTTCCCGAGACAGAATCAAGACACTAATAGGGGGAGGCCCAAACAGACTCCCTAGTACAAGGGGTATACATCCATTAGAAATTTACAAAATAGTATGCATGATACCCATGGTGGGTCTTCCCACCACAAGAACCAACCATCTTAACCGACCAGCGTGAGTTGACATGAAAAGACCCCAAAATTAAGGAGTTGGGACGGTCACACGGTTAGTCTGCACAGTTTGAGAAACTGTGCAATAACTATGTGGATCCTTATATCTACATGGTTATTTTTTTTGTTCATGGTTAGAACTAACCATGTGAAAACCATGTGCTCAACTTGTCTAGCCAAATTTCCAACCATTATCCAAAGACTCAATGGAAACCAAAGGGGGAGGGAATAACATTGTGTGATGACATGGGTACAAGACCCTCCACCTATTTCCACCGAACGGGAACAACAGAAGAAATATGATGACACCATAGGTTTAAACTCTTCCTATCTTTCATACTGAGTATAGGACTTTGTAGAAGGGTTTAAATGACACTGGGGTTTCCCCTGACTACGTGCCAGCTTCTCTCCGGGACCTATGACTGGAGCTCAAAATATTAAAGCATCTTCAGCCTCGTAGGTAGGTTGTGGAAACCCCTATATGGATATTCTTCATTCGATGCCACAAACAACAACACCGCATACCTTGATGGGTTCATCAAGACATAACACACTCCATAACTCACATTACCAAAACCAGACATTTCACTGAAACAAGGGATCATAATAAGCACACACATCACACCTTGTTTCTTTGGGTTAGAAACAACAGAAGGGAAAGAAACGTATAAACACATTCCTCTAAGATAGAGGATTTGATGTTTTTTTACAAGGGAAACATACTCCCAACATAACATAGAACCTCAAAGGATTGTGTGACCTTCACCTTTATGGTCAAAAGAGCACACAACATCACAATGTATCACCGAAAATGACCCTTGTGATTGATAGAAACAATACATGGAACATGACCATATTCCAAGTCCCTAAACAACAGACAAGTCCAAAAAGTGGACACACTATCCTATCATGACAAAAATCTAAAAATTGGTGGTTTAATAATAACTCTTGCTTCAAGGAAACTATGAAGAATCCAGAGGCCCTCTTAGACACCATCATGACACTCATCCACACTAACAACTAAAGAACACTTCCACCTTCGATGAATCATGAAACTTAAGAAACTAAGGCCTCTTTCAACCTTCCACAAGCACTATCCCACTACAAGAGGATCCAAAAATCAACTAAATGAATGGTTGTAGACTCAATCAACAATGATCTATAAAATATTCCTTATATTGATCAACTGGAGGATTTTCCAATGGAGAAACAATACGGGTTGCACTTCAGTTGTGCATTAACCCTTAATGGGGGCGTACCTTATCCAATGAGAGAACCCAAGGACCCAACCAAGCTGATACATTGGTCAAAACTTGCCACAAACCAGATCCAAAAACATGATTGGAACCACAATAAAGGCATCCCGAAACATTTTTCAAAAGAGACCACTAATCGTCCCTACGACACAGCTTACCGACCAAACACAAACCCAAAACACAGTTCAAACAGAAGGGGTTCTTGGACTCAAAACATCCCACAACATCAACATTTTCAAAAACCCATAATACAAACCATTCTAAACTATTAATCAAGACATAATGTTTTTCTTTAAAACCAATTCTTTTAAAACAAACGGTTTTGCAGTAAGCATATCCACCAATGGTACCCCATGGGCCTCACACATGCGTGTTTTTGTGCCACACCGGGCACCCTCCTCATAACCATCCCAGAACTCATACAGTCATGCCATAAACCATCCATCATCCCATATAACCCCATGCATGTGGTTAGTCATGGAAATACCAAAGGGTAAAACAAAAATTCCTTTCACTTTTGAAAAACAAAATGGCCAACCAACCCAACCTTTTTCTCAAAACTGCTAACAATGAGATCAAAATACCAATTCACATCTTACAAAACTTTTCATAAGGACACAACCATTTAAAAAAGAACTCACTTTCAAGTTATTAACATCAATTTCAAAACATCTCATCCCATTAAAACACCCTTTAATCGTTTAGAAAACTATATTGGAAACACTTTTGAAAACCAACTTCAATATGGGTCTGGCTTTCAAAAGAGGTGTAAGCATACTATTTTCCATTTCAAAACAATTCTGAAAATTCAGTTCCACCATTTCATAAATCAAAACATTCCATATTTATTTTAAAATCATTTCACAAAAACTTTACACTTCTTAAAACCAAGTCAGTTTAAAACCAAAGTTCCAAGATTTCAAAACTAAAGAACAAAAGAAAATGCGAGAGGAAACTAGTTTCAGTGGGTGACTTGGACATATGGTTGGCGGCCATATTCCAATCACTTAACTGTCACAGAGAGTGTTCTAGGGAATATCCCCAACTCCACATGGCTTTCCAGGACCTGCGAGCTTACTGAGACCATTAACCCAACTCTCTTTTCATTTCCCCTAATCATTGTTAAACCAAGAAAACCAAAGGACTCTGAAAGGTCCCGACTTCCCCTGGAAACTTGAATCCTGCCATGAGGTGTGGTGATCAGGCACACTACCCATAACTAGAATACCAAGTCCCTACAATCTGATCTCCATACTATCCCGACTCTTCCCTAAATAACATGACCCAAAGAGAGCGAACCTCCTCCGATACCATTTTGTCATGAACCGGATCTGGTCACCATCAAACTAGCTCCAAACCCGGCCCGTGCCAAGGCCCGGAGGGCGTTCCCGATCCCCACAGGTTGTCACAAGTTCCCGGGTATCATAAAATGATAATTGGGAACGATTGACCCAAATTTTTTTATACTTAAAACAACAAATGAATCCAAGAAATAAAATCTGGATTTTTCAAACCAAAACATCTTTTAATAAAAATTAAGAACTGAATTACACAATATTAAACAATGTTTGAGCACCATTACAAAGGTACAAACCCAAGAAAAGACATCCCATGAACCTACACATGGAAAGAGGCACCGCTCTCAAGCCATCTCCATGACACTGTATCACGATGGACCGCTAAAAACCCGAACCAAAGGCATAAAACCTGTACCCAATCCTGTGACATAAAATAAGCAAGTCTACTTACACCCAAAGGTGTAAGTAGGGTGTGAGAGAAAGCCCAATAGGATACCACCACTAAGAGATTCCATGTGATAAACATTTAAAGACGAAAATCATGCAAGTTTTCAAAAACATGAAAAGCTAGTTATAATTTCTAAAATATGCAACTTTGAATAAAAACAGTTTTCAAGTGGGCTATTTTAACGGGTTAACAATTTTAAAATAAACACAAAAGATACTGAATTTTCCAGCCAAATGTACCATATGCCGATGGTAAGTATAAACTAACTAATGAGCACAAGCAATAGGAAATAACCCCTAGGCACTAGCTAGCTGTGGGTCCCTGGTACCTCGTATCTCGGTGAGAGTAACCATCACAAATATCCATTATCGTGCACGATCCACTAGTAAGGAACATACCCATAACCTAGTGGTCCCCAATCATCATCATCATAGTTTAGTTAGAGTTGTAAACGTCAATCTTGCTAAGTAAAACTGAGGCCAAACCCCACAGATTCATTAGCATACTAGTACACGTCCACCCACCTAGATACCCAGGTTTTCCCTTTGTGCTCAAACATGTTCAACAAGCCAAGAAATATATTTTTCACATGTAGATAACACTTACACATCACACATTAACCAAACAGCCTCATGTACATCACATAAGTCACAAATTCTACTTTTCATTCAAATGCATTTTGAAATCAAACTCACACCAAAATAGCCCACAACACTTTTTTCATAACTTTCACAATCCAACACATACTTTAACAATTTTATGAAGTCCCTAAAAATATGATAAACATAACATAACAGAACTATTCACATTTAAAATTGATCATTTGAAATTATAAACAATCCAAAATAGTTTTCCAATATGGTTTCACCTCTTACATAAATCATTAAACCACTCAAAACTTTCATAAAACAATTCTAAATAGTGTACCAAAGCTTTTCAAATAGAAACCATTTCAAAACCATATTTCAAGGACAAAATCACACCAATACAAATTCAAAAAACAATTGGAATCCCCAAAAACATTTATTAAACAACCCCCATATGTTATACAAACACCTCAAACAATAGCACAAAAGATCCACATGAAACACACACGTTTTCAAAATCACTTTCAAGAAGTACAATAATGTTTTACACCTTAAACCCTTAAAAAAACTCTTTAAGACCTAGTGGCACACCAATACCCCACCAAATCAGAATTTTCATCCCAAACAAGATTTATTAAACCAAATTCATATGTTATAAAACAATCCCAAACAATACCCAAAGGGTTACACATGAAAAACACCAAATTTTAAGCTAAAATGAAACTATAAAAATAAATGCTTAACCAAATCCAACATAAACAATTTTTGAACCACACACAGCATATTATGAGAATGAATAATAAGTAATTCAATCAAACTAAATAATCTAGAAATGATTACACACGGAATCACCTACCAGAAGTGTCAAATCCCTCAAAACTTGGTTCGAAACGTCAACCGCACAACCGCCGCACCACAAGGAAGATAAATTCAGACCTAGATCATAATATTTGACCAAAAATAAACCAAATGAAACCCTAGGATCAAACCCTAACTTCTGGAAATTTTATAACATAATGAAAGAGAGAGGAAACCCTAAGGGAAAAGTAAGAAACCAAGAAGGAATCACTTACCCAAAACAATCCTGAAGAAAATGACCCAAAATCGACCAGAATCTGAATTTTAAAACAGATAAAAAATTAATGGATATTAGAAAAATAATGAGAAGGTCATGTAGGAATTGTAATGGGGGAAAAAGAGTAAGAATAGAAGGAGTTATGAAGGAATGAATTTACCTCTTCAAATCTTCCCGATTTTAGAAACCCTAATAAGTTTAGCTCTCAATCGCGATGTAGAAGAGCTCCAAAGAGGGGAGAGAGAGCTTGGAAGCGCTACGGGGTTTAAGGGGCGCGTTGGAGGCTTGGAATCACAGAAAAATCCTTAAAAATGGTTAAGTTATTAATTAATCAAATTTTATTTTTAAAACTGGAATTGGGCTTTCGAGCAGGCCCAATCCATAAAATAAAAACCCATATACACATTGGTTATGGATTTCCAAAGGCTCCAAATTTTAATTATGGTGTTAATATATCAGGGGAGGACATTTAGGAGCTGGAATGAGTGAAAAATATAAAAAAATGAATAAGTTATAAAAGAAACAAAATTTATTTTAAATCTGGAATTGAGCTCACGGTTTGACCCAATTCATAAAAACTCATCTATTCTCCATAAAACCTTTGGAAACCCCTAAAACAAAGCATTTATGGAAATTAAAATAAAAATACATTTAAAATAAGTTATGTATGTGACAGGTTCTATTTATATTATGTTTTATTATGTTTATTTATAGTATATATACATACTCCATCCACTCTATCAAGTCTCTCTTCAATTGTATGATATTTATAAGGGGATTTTCTTTAAAAATCCTCTTTTTAAATTCAGTTTTACGAAATTCCAAAGCAATTTTTTTATGGAATTATTAATATTGTATGATTATGTTTTGGTTCTTGGGAATTATTTATTATGAATGGTGGGACATATATCTCCCTCCAATGCATTGGGTATGTGTATGTTGGAGGTCGACCATATGGTTACTCCAAGTGTAACTGCGATGGTTACACAAAGTAAGGTAGACGTGAGGGTTAGAGATTATAAGGTAGCCAAGAATGGTTACAAGATTATGTAAGTAATGCCCCAAGATACTGATTATATTCATGTTCTCATGTTTGTGTGGATCTTTTTTAAATCCCATGTTACACGAAGTAAGTATATATGGGTGACAATCATGTCTTTTGAAAATGTTTTCATATGTTACGAGTATTCATGGAATAATGCACCCTTTCCTTCTTTTTCATCCCTTACTAAGATTTTGTGCTCTTCCTAAGTTTTTAAATGATATTCACAGGTTAATGGATGTTTAAGAAAAGGAAGGAAGCCATGTTAAATGTTGAATAATTTTCAAGGAGTCTTTTTTTAAGTTTTAATGTTTTATATTTTGAAAAAAATGGAAACTGTTTTTATGGTATCCACTCTGTAATAATGTGTAATGTTATGAATGTATTGTCCTAATTATATAAAGATCTAAAATTAAAAATATACTCAATGTAAAAGGAAGTTTTTTCTTGACTAAACTCAAGATTATGTATGTAATAGGGCTGGGTCCTTATAGTTGGTATTAGAGGATTGTTTAGATAACTTTAGGGGTTAGGGTGATGTTAATAGAATATCACAAATGATTTTCACTCTATGTTTAATTTGAAATGTTATAGAATTTCAAGATTACCATGTTGATTCATCTAAGACATGTTTGTTCAGAATGGTTGTCTGTAGAAGGAATAGGGATGCTGAAGAGGAGAGGCACCGACAGAATGACATCCTTCCAGAACTACAGCCCAGAAATGTAGGGATTGGAACTGAGTAGTTTGTGATAGTAATGGCTCATCTAACTTAGGTAATAAATGGTGGTGACATCCATACAAGAGAACTAATAGAGGTACCAAAACGGAACATGACAGTAGTGGAACATTTTATGAGACAACATCCTCCTGCATTCAATGGATCTTCTGACCTAGTAGCAGCTGAAGTATGGATCAAAGCCCTTGAAAAGATATTCGATGTTATGGGATGTTCAGACAATAAAAAGTTAAGACTTACCATTTATCATTTTGAAGGGGAAGCTGATCATTGGTGGTCAATGGTAAGGAATATCAGGGGTAGATAGGATTTTGATTCCTTAGAGTGGGATGGATTTAAAATTCTTTTCCTTGAAAAATATTTTCCTAAGGTGGTGAGACTTAGAATGGAGAAGCAATTCCTTGAATTGAAATAGAAGGAGGAAGACTCAGTGGCTGTGTATGAAGTGAACTTCACCCGACTTGTGAGGTATGCTCGAAATCTTATTCTTGATCTTGATAGAAAAATCAACCGCTTTTACTCAGGATTGAAGCCAAGGTATCGAAGGGCGTTGGCCTCCCATGAATTCAAAAGTTATGAGAAACTTGTCCAATGTGCTGAGAGGGTAGAGATGGAGTTTGCTGATGATCACATGCATTTTGGAAACAAATAGAAGAATAGGTCCAGTTGGAAAGCAATGGGTAAAAATCAACCAAAGAAATCTGATGGTAAGAAAATCCAATTTCCAGTTTGTGAAAAGTGTGGAAAGAAACATCCTAGGGAATGTCTTAGCAAAACTAGGAAGTGTGTTAAATGTGGTAAGTTTGGTCATATGGTTTGAGATTTCAATGAAAATGATCCTAAGACTGTAAAGTGTTTTAAATGTGGTTAAATGGGTTATTATGCAAATGCCTGCTCAAAGAGAGATCTGAATGATGTAAAGAAGCCAGACTACAAGCAGAAAGGTGTAGTGAGATCCTCTGCGACTACTTCATCATATGTCAGGCCATCCAATGAAGTTGCATTAGGTACATTGTTTGTTCACTCAGATTTTTCTAAAGTTTTGTTTGATATGGAGTCTACACATTCCTTCATCTCTGAGAAATTTTCTGGTAAATTGGAAATATCACCTTAAAAAATGAGACCTGAACTTGTTGTTAAAGAACCAGGGGGAAATGTTATAGAAAAGAGGAATTATAAGAATCTTTCTATTATGGTCTATGGAAAGACTTTACCTGAAAACCTTGTGGTTTTACCCTTAGCTGAGTTTGATGTTATTTTGGGAATGGACTGGCTTTCTGATTATCATGCTAAGATTGATTGTAGAGATAAAGAAGTTGTTTTTTAGAAAGAGTTTTAGTTTGTATACAAGAATGAACACATAAAATTGTTAACATATCAATAAGCTAAGAAACTATTGAAAGATGGAAATTAAATTTATCTTGCTCATATTGTTAAAAACAAGGGAACTATTCAAATTAATGATGTTCCAGTGGTAAATGAATACCTTGATGTTTTTACTGATGAGTTACCTAGTGTCATACCTGATTGAAAAGTCTAATTTACAATTGACTTAGTTCCTGATGCTAAGACAATTTCAAAACCCCCATATCGTATGGCTCCAATAGAACTTTTTGAATTGAAAAATCAGTTGAAGGATTTTCTTGACAAAGGATTCATTCGTCCTAGCACTTCACCATGGGGAGCCCCTATTTTGTTTGTTAAAAAGAAATATGGTTCCATGAGACATTTCATTGATTATAGAGATTTGAATAACATCAATATTAAAAACAAGTATCCTTTTCCTCATATTGATGACTTTTTTGATCATTGTCAGGGAGCTCATTACTTTTCCAAGATTGAATTGAGATCCAGATACCATAGGCTGAAGGTGAAGGAGGATTACATCCCAAAAACAGCCTTTCATACTAGATATGGGCATTATGAATTTGTTGTTAAGCCGTTTGGGTTAACTAATGCACCTGCCGTATTAATGAATCTTATGAATAGAGTACTTCATGAGTTATTGGATAAGTTTGTGGTTGTATTTATTGATGACATTCTGGTATTTTCTAAAAAAAAAGAGGAGCATAAAAAACATCTAAGGGTTGTTTTGAAAACTTTAAAAGAAAAGAAACTCTATGGAAAATTCAGCAAGTGTGATTTTTGGTTGCAAAAAATTTCTTTTCTTGGGCACATTGTAAATAAATATGGAATAATAGTTGATCCTTCCAAAACAAAAGTAGTTGATGAATGGCCAAGACCCACAAATGTTACAGAGATTCATAGTTTTCTAGGCTTAGCAGGTTATTACTGACGGTTTATTAATAACTTTGCATGGTTATCTTGACCAATAACTAAATTAACATGGAAAGGGATTAAATTTGTTTGGACAGAGGAATGTGATGTTTGTTTTCAGGAACTGAAGAAGAGATTGGTGAATGCTCCAATTTTGGCCCTACCTTCCCGAAATGGTGAGTTTTTCATCTATAGTGATGCTTCTTTGAAGGGACTTGGTTGTGTTTTGATGAAGAATGATTGGGTAATTGCCTATGCTTCGAGACAACTTAAACCTCATGAGCTAAATTATCCCACACATGATTTGGAATTGGAAGCTACGGTTTTTTCTTTGAAAATTTGGAGGCATCATCTATATGGAACCAAATGCCAAATATATACTGACCATAAAAGTCTAAAGTATATATTCACTCAGAAGGAATTAAAAATGAGGCAGAGAAGATGGCTAGAACTGATAAAGGATTATGAATGCACGATTAGTTACCATCCTGAAAAAAAAAACAAAGTAGAGGATGCCTTAAGTTGGAAACAACATGCATCATTAACCATGTTACGTTTAAAACATGATCCCTTGATTAATGATTTGATGAATTTTGGCTTAGAAGTTGTTGGTGCAGGGAATGCATCTGTTTTGTTTCAGGTTTCAGTGAAGTATTCGTTGTTAGACAGAATTAAGCAAGCACATAAGGAAGACTGTGAGCTATAGAAAAAGGTAGAATTGGTTAAAATGGGTAAGTTTCCAGAATTTAACCTTGACAAAGATTGTGTTTTAATATTTGAAAAAAGGTTGCGTGTGACTAGTGATTCTCATTTGAAGAAATATTTGTTGTGCGAAGCTCATAGTTCTCCATTTTCTGTTCATCCTAGAATTACTAAGATGTATAGAGACCTTCAGGAGTATTATTGGTGGGATGAAATGAAAAAATATATTTCAGATTTTACCATGAAATGTTTGACATGTCAACAGGTTAAAGAAAAGCGGAAGTTACCGAAGGGGATGCTTCAACCTTTTCCAGTGCCAGAGTGGAAATAGGAGAATGTATCCATGGACTTTGTGGTGGGACTACCAAAGACTTCTCGAGGTAACGATATGATTTGGGTTATTGTTGAACGACTAACAAAGTGTACACATTTTCTTTCTATTCAAGATACAATGTCGTTGGATCAAATTTATCGATTGTACCTCAAGGAGATTTTCAGGTTATATGGAGTTCCTCTTTCCATTTTATCTGACCGGGATCCTAGGTTCACTTCTAACTTTTTAAAGGGACTTCAGAAGTCATTGGACACAAAGTTAAATTTCAGTATAGCTTTTCATCCTCAATCAGATGGGCATTTATAACGAATGATTAAAACTTTGGAGGATATGATTCAAGCTTGTTCAATAGACTATCAGGGAAGTTGGGATCAATATCTTTCTTTAGTTGAGTTTTCTTATAATAACAGTTTTCATTCCAGTATTCAGATGGCACATTTTGAGGCCTTTTATGAGAAGCGGTGTCGGACTCCAGCGTTTTGGGATGAAGTCAGTGAGAGAAAGTTTATAGGGCCAGAATTAGTTGAAGAAGTGGCTGGGAAAGTGAGGATTATCCAGCAACACATGAGGATAGCTTAGAGCAGGCAGAAAAGTTATACAGATAATAGAAGGAAAGACTTCTCTTTCAAGGTAGGTGACCATGTTTTCCTTAAACTCTCTCCATGGAAAAGTGTGATGCGTTTCAGTAAGAAAGGGAATATAAGTCCACAGTTCATCGGTCCTTTTGAAATTTTGGAGAAAGTTGGAACAGTTTCATACTGCGTAGCTTTGCCTCCGAGTTTGTCTCAGGTACATAATGTTTTTCATGTTTCAATGTTGAGAAAGTATGTGCCAAATTCATCACATGTCTTGAGCCCAGAAGCAGTTCAACTGGAAGAGAACCTTTAATATGAAGAGAAACCAGTTCAGATTCTTGATCGAAGGGAACAAGTATTGCAGAATAAGGTAATCCACTAGGTAAAGGTTTTGTGGAGAAACCACATGGTTGAAGAAACAACATGGGAGTCTGAAAATGCTATGAGGGAAAAGTACCCTCAGTTGTTTAATAAGTAAATAAAATTGCGAGGATGCAATTTCCAGAAGGTGAGGATAATGTAACACCCCATGTTTTTATAAAAATAAATAGGAATGCATGGAACTTTGTTTTAAGTAGATATTTTTAACTAGCCTTTAAAACAAAACTTTTCCACTTCTATGTTTTGAATTTCAAGAAACTGTTATCTACAATTGTGTTCAGTATGTTATTTTGAGTATATTGGAACCAACTTGTTTTTTGGTGAATAGTAACACACCCTTATGAATAGTAATATGAATAGTAATATGACACTAATGAATAGTAAAATTTATTATTATTTTATTTTATTAAGGATTCAGGATAATAACATCTTGGTTAATTTTTCATCGTGTTATAGAAGTAGATATAGAATTAGAATTGTTAATTTTTGAATTAAGTATGATTTTATTTAAAAATTAAATTACTAATAATTAGAAAATTATTTTCAAAAAATAGACTTCATTTTTTAATTCTACATGTCAAAAAATGGTTAAGGTAAATTTTTGGGTTTTTTATGAAATTCTTGATATTTCGATGAATCATGAAATATGATAAAATACCGTATAATCAAATTATCAGTAAAATACACTATTTATGACATCATAAGTGATGCAAGGATACTTGGTTCGAAATCAAATTACATTATTACTATTTTAGGCCATATTAAATAAGACTATTCATAATCTTGGGAAAAAAATATTATAATAATGATTAAAATAATGAAAAATACCCCCTCTCCTCCACTATAAATACCACCATCACTCCCCTCTTCTTAAAACACCTCTAAAGCCTTGAGCCATGCCTAAGTTCTACCCAATACTCCTCCCAAGTCTCTTCCCCACGTCCTAGAGCTTCTGTTCTCACCAAAAGACCAAAACCAAAGCCCTTAAGAAGGATCTCAAGAAGAAGAGATCAAGAGGTAAACATCCTCTTTTATTTTCTTTATTTTCTTTAATTTTATGTTATTATCTTCCTTTACCTTTGTATTATGTTGGGAAATTTCATTACATATCCCCCCTTACTGTCCATATTATGTATGAGTGATGATATATTCCCTTTCTCTCATCAAACTATTTTTATGAAATTTTAAGAGATGCCGTTAGGCTGCCGAATTTTCGTGAGAAATTTCTCAAGTTTTCTTTTATTTCATGATTCCTTTTTATTCTTTACTAACCCCCTCTTATACAAGAGGCATGAAATCTCCAGAATCATGTATATTCTGGATGTTCTCATGTTCATGGAAAATTCATCATCATTGTTCTTCTCCCCTCCCACTTATTCAAAGAATTAAAAACATTTTCCATGATGTGTCGAATTACCGACATCGTGGACGATGTGATTTCATTTTTCTTTAAATCCTTCAAGTATGGTCATGAAACCATTTTTATGGTTGAAAGAGGTTATAATATATGTATTATGTCTCATTAATGTTTCTAGAATTCGTTTTAACACATGGTTTTAATTTATAAAACAAAACGAGGTCGTTATTATCAAAGAACCACTAAAATGATCTAAACGAACATCATTAATGTTTTAACTTATGAATCATAATCATATTAAACATCAAAATGATAAATGGTATAAATTATGGTACTGGAAATATGTAAGTACCTTTCCATTCCAATTCTGGAATTTCACTTCCAATCGACAAGAACATCCACTATGAACCAATCATGGAAATCATGTTAAGAACTCACCCAAAAACAGTGCAAGGAGAAAAATACTAACAATTAAAGGGTGAAATGATGTTATGAGATGATAATATAAGATGTTATAAACATGAAAATGTTTCTTTAAACTACTAATAACACTCTTTTAACCATTATATAGGAAGTTTAAACAAGTTTTAGGTAAGACAGACCCGAGGTAAGAGAATTCTTAACCCGATTTCCATTCTTTGGGTTAACCTTCTACTTCATTATTTATGTGCTATTTAAATTGTTTGTGTGATGGGTTCTGTTTATATTATGTTTTATTATTTGTATTTATAGTATATATAAAAACTACATCCACTATATTAAGTCTCTCTTCAATTGTATGATATTTATAAGGGGATTTTCTTTAAAAATCCTCTTTTTAAATTCGGTTTTACGAAATTCCAAAGCAACATTTTTATAGAATTATTCATGCTGTATGATTATTTTTTGGTTCTTGGGAATTATTTATGATGAATGGTGGGACCTATATCTCCCTCTAATGCATTGGGTATGTGTATGTTGGAGTTCAGCCTTATGGTTACTCCAAGTGTAACTGCGATGGTTACACAAAGTAAGGTAGCCGTGAGGGTTAGAGATTATAAGGTAGCCAAGAATGGTTACAAGATTATGTAAGTAATTCCCCAAGATACCTTTATGATTATATTTATGTTCTCATGTTTGTGTGGATCTTTTGTAAATCCCATGTTACATGAATTAAGTATATATGGGTGACAAGCATGTCTTTTGAAAATGTTTTCATACGTTATGAGTATTCAAGGACTAATGCGCCCTTTCCTTCTTTTTCATCCCTTACTGAGATTTTGTGCTCATCCCAAGTTTTTAAATGATATTAAAAGGTTAATGGATGCATAAGAAAAGGAAGGAATTCATGTTAAATGTTGAATAATTGTCAAGGAGTCTTGTTTTAAGTTTTAATGTTTTATATTTTGAAAAAAATGGAAACTATTTTTATGGTATCCACTCTGTAATAATGTGTAATGTTATGAATTTATTGTCTTAATTCTCTAAATCTCTAAAATTTAAAAGATCCTCAATATAAAAGGAAGTGTTTTCTTGACTAAACTCAAGACTATGTATGTAATAGGGCTGGGTCCTTACAGTTAAAGAATAACATCTATTGTATTTGGATTTATTTTCTTGAAAATATTTAGCATAATAGGTCGGATATCCCCCTATAAATCAAAAAGGGCATTCTAGAAAGTTCAAATAGTGATATTTCATGGAATATAAAATCTACATGGATCTTGAGGTTTTAGTGTAATATTTCATTGAACAATAACTAAGAAATCCTCCTTATAAAAATCACTCCTATATCTTCTAATTTATTTTTATTATAAATGAGTTCCTTAAGGAACTTTGCACATGATAACATTTGTGAGATTTCAATAGCGAATGGGATGTTGATGTACCGTTGATTGAACATTTCCATTAACTTTTTATATTACTGTTAATCCATTCCATGGATCATTCTATTTATAAAGGGATTATATGTCATTTATGAATATACTTTGGTTATATTTGATGTGTCCTTCTCAGTCCTTACTACACCATCTTATTATTACTAGATTTCTTATATTCCATGTTCCCTTTCTTTTTTTATTTATCCTTCATATTTTCTTTATCTTTAAATGATTATTGTTTCAAAAGTTTTTCTTTATTATACTTATGCCTATATGAGTGCCTGTGAGGGATAAATGGTGTTTTACAAGTAGTTTTATCCCTTATTATGGAATTATATTTGATGAAAAGTGTTTGGGAAAATGACTAAATGGTTTTTTTTAAAAGAATGTTTTGGTTTTAAAATCAGTGGTAATCAACAACTTGATATTTTAAAAATTATTCTTGTGTTAATTGGATTTCAAACCAAGATTTTGGGTGATTTGAAAGTGTTAAAAATGTTGGAAAATTTTATTTTATTTTTAAATTGGTGATTTAACCCTTGTGATCTATATTTAAAACCATTTTTTTAGTCTTGGTTGATTTTTATATCAATGTTTTGGGGTGTTTAAAGCTTTTAATATTTCCAAATGAGATGGATTATTTCAAAAGGGTATGTTTTCCCATGTGGATTGGATTTTAAAACTTATTGTGTCTTTGAATGTTTTTCAATGGCCATTTAATGGAAAGTGTAAATTCCCATTTGAGTTTCAAATGTGTTCAGATAAAATTGGTCCGAAGAGTAGACTGGGATGAATTTTATAAATGATAAAATGTCTTGACATTCGAAGCATGTTTTGAAAAGATAATATCCATTTGAAATTTTATAAAAAATGAGTTTTCATAAAAGGCGTGATACCCTCTTAAGCCCCTTTGATTATTGTATGACCATTTTAGCTTGTGATCCAATGTGGGGATGTTTATTATTGATGAAAAAGTTTGTGTGACTTAACATAGTGGTTCTTGAATGTGTTATTTCTTCTTTATTTGTATGGTTTGCTTTTCAATTTTTTTTGAAAAGGGATTGTGAAAGGTTTTTAAAGAAGGAAAAAAAGGAAAGCATGATTTTGAAGTGTTTTGAAACTATTTTAATAATGAGTTTGAAAAGTTTTCTCAAATGATAAAATTTAGAATTGTTTGTATTTGAAACTCCAAGAATGTGTGAGTTTTGAAAATGGGGTTTTATGCCACCATGCCTAGTTTTATGGAAATGGTTGGGTTTCAAACATTTTTTTAGAAAAATTTATGATAGTTTGAAAAGTCTTTGAGTTTTGAAATGTGTATTTCAAAAATGGTTGTTTATTAAATAGTTTAAAGTTAGATTTAAAAAATGTGATTTGACCAAGAGGTATTGGGTGAGGAAATTTTTTTTCTAAGTGATTGTTTTAATTTAATGAAAATATTAGAAAAGGGTTTTAACACACTTCTATGTGTTACTAACTATCTGGTAAAACTATATATAAAATGTTTATTTTTCTAATATATTTCAAACTAGTTTTTTTAGGATATATTATGAAAGTTATCTATTAGATTTGGTAGGTTATGATGACCTATTGGACTTTTAGATCATACCCATATTTTATAGGTTCAGGTTTGTTCTAGCTTGTTTCAATTCCTTTGGATCTTCTAAGAGGGATATATAGTTGGATGATGACCCTAGTTGAAAATATTTTGTGTATTTATTTTGTTAAATATTAATATTACCAAATCAAATAGGAAGGATATGAATAAAGAATGGATGGATTCCAATCATCTAACAAAAGAGTATGAAAATGAAGTGAAAGAGTTCATCAAGTTTATAAAAGATAATGTATATGAACCTTCTCAAATTATTTATTCATGTTTATGCTGTTGTTATTCAAGACTAATTATTCGAAAGGATTTAGAATAACACTTGATCTATCACAGAATAGATCAACATTATAAATGTTGGAATAAATATGTGGAAAAAGAGAATGAAACTAGTGGCTGGGATAACACTACATTTTATGGATCATCTGATATGATTACAAGTTTGGACAATGAAGAATACCGCATCAAGGATGTGATTACAAATGTGAATGATGATGAATATTGTATTAATTAAATGAAAAGTACAGTTGAAGATAAACTTCGTGATTGACCAAAATTGTTTTAGAAGTTAAAGAGTTGTGCAAAGATGCCATTTTATGCTGGTTTCACTAAATATACAACATAGTCATCCATAATGAAGCTGTATAATTTGAAACCAGGAAACATATAGAGTGATGCCGGTTTTATGGAACTACTTTCTCTCTTGAATTACATGATCCCAGTATATAATGACATCCCGATCCAAACATACGATGACAAATAAATGCTATAATCGATGGGTATGATCTCTGAAAGAATACATGCCTACCCGAATGATCATATACCATCTCTAAAGAACCAAAAATCACTTACAGAATTCCCAAAGTGTGGTTCTTATCAATAAAATAAAGATTAATCTAGTCCTACGAAATTTGTAAGGTACTTTCCAATCATTCCAAGGTTTCAACATCTATATGGAAGTGAGGAGACTACAGGGAAATTGATATGGAATGTAGATATAAGAAATAAATATGGGAAACTACTCCACCCAGTAGACTCTCCTTAGTAGAAGAGAATTAATCATGAGTATCCTGAATTTGGAAAAGATCCAAGAAACCTTCATCTTGTATTATCTACAGATGGAGTGAATCCTTTCAGTTTTCAAAGAAGCACTCACAGTACATGGCTGATTATGTTGGTAAATTATAACTTTCCACTGTGGTTATGCATGAAATGAAAATACATCATGTTATCTATGATTATATCAGGACCAAGACAATTGGGTAATGATATTAATGTTTATTTGGATCCATTGATTGAGGATTTGAAATTATTATGGGATTTAGGTGTTATGTTGTATGATGCTTACAAAAATAAAGATTTCATGTTGAGATCCATGTTGTACGGGATAATAAATGAATTTCTTGCTTATGTAAATTTTTTAGGAAATAGAATTGAAGGAACTCAAGGGTGTCCCATTTGAAAACAAGGTACATAGTCAATTAGGTTGAAATATTCATCGAAAACCATGTTTCTAAGACCTCAAATATTTTTATCCCAATGACATAAGTACCGATCTTGGATGACATCATTCGATGAAATTTCATAAGAATATACAAAACCGTCTCCACTAACAGGTGATCAACTGTTTGAGAAAGTAAAATATGCGGACACTGCTTTTGGTAAACCGTTTTAAAAAAACCTTATGAAAACTAGTTGAAAAAAGAGATCAGTTTTTTTGAATTGCCATACTGGAATTGTATGTACATCATACATTTTCCTGATATTATGCATGATGAAAAAAATTTATGTGATAGTGTCATCGACACATTTCTATATGTACCCAACAAAAAAGGATGAAATTAAGGCTAGTTTGGACATGGTTGACATGAGAATATGAGAAGAGTTGGCACCAATGAAGGGTAAAAAATGAAATTTTCCTTTTCTAGATGCTTACGATCTTTCTAGGTAGGAGATATATCAGTTTTTCAACTTCTTGAATGATGTAAAGTTTCCATAGGGGTATTCATCGAATATTAAGAACATCATATCAATGACCTATTTAAAGTTAAAGGTTTTGAAATCACATTTATGCCATGTTTTAATGCAAGATCTAATTCCTATAGCTTTATATTGAATTTTCTCCAAGAATTTCTATCATACATTAACCAATCTCTGTTTCTTCTTCAAATATATATGCATAAAAGTTATAGACCTGGAGAAATTTTCGATTATGGAAAGAGAAATTGCCATCATATTTTGTGAATTAGAAATGTTCTTCCCACCAAAATTATTTGATACGATGGTTCATTTTATGGTTCACTTGGTGAGAGATATTTGATTATGTGGTATCATACACTATAGATGGATGTATCCCATTGAACATTATATGAAGATTTTGAAAGGGTATGTCAAAAATTGAATTTTTCCAGAGGGTTGTATTTCCGAGCGATATATTATTAAGGAAGACATTGAATTCGGTACCGGATACCTGTTTGGTGTGAAAATCATTGGTTTACCAAAATATCGTCACACTGTGTGGCTTGCAGGTGAAGGAATTTCTAGAAGTGATGTTGTCACAATCAATATTACAGATCGGGAGCAGGCCCACCTTTACATTTTTCATAACAGTTTGGAGGTTTCCCTATATATTGAAACCCAGAAAAAAAATCATAGGAATTTGAATCCATCAAGTGTTGAAAGATGGATATCAAATAAATATAATTAATAGTTTATAGGATAGTTTTGGGACCATATTTTTAAGTATTCAGATGAAAATATGGATTCAATTTTAGAACGAATTCAATGGATAGCCAGAGGACCAAGTGTATATGTATTATCTTATAATGGTTATGTAATTAATGGTTATAAGTTCTATACAAATGAACATGATGAATAAAGTACCATGAAAAATAGTAGAGTTACACTTGTGGTTGAAGCGATGCATGTTTCTGGTACTAAGGACTTAAATCCAATTTATGTGAATTTAAGTTAAATCCTCAACTATGATTGGCTAGGCACCTCAGTTGTAAATGTATACATGAGGTATGTTTTCATGATTTTATTTTCCAAAAGCTGATATACTATATTAATTATGACTAAATACATTTCATATTTTGGCAGGTGTATATATAAAAAACAATTGAATGGATTTCACCATGATTTTTTGGACTCATTAGTCCTCACACCACCTCTACAAAACAACCAAAAATAGAATCCAAAAAAAGGTTGAAATAGTGGAATTCCTGGTCAAATAATTTGAAATAAAACTTAATGATGAAAAACTCTTCTTAATACCAACGATGAATGGGATAAAATCTACAATTTAATCATATCAAATATATTTTAATTTATTTCATTATTTATTTCTTTTTGTGTTTTAGGCAGCATTGAATGCACATTGCGATCAATTTAGATACTCCAATGATTTATTTCCTGGATTCAATTCATGGATACCCAACAAATAAACCACACATGACAACTTTTATCAATTTTTAATACACTACATCCAATGTTTTATAACTAAACATCAAGTTATATAATTTATATTATCTTTTAATTAGGATTCTATTATGATAAGGCGGTGCATCAATATCATAGAAAACAAGGAATGAGGCTAGGGGATAAACATGAAGACCCTAAAAAGTTCTATGACTGGACAAGTATTGGGGTATATACAATAATATTTCACTATTGAAACACATATCAAAACAAATTACTTATTTTTATCAATTCTTTTTGTAGTGTACAAAACAAACAAATGGAAAAGATTGTGGATATTATGTTTGTAAATTTATGAGACAAATCATATTCCATGAACAAACTAGCATCCCTGAAGAGGTATTTTTGAAGATAATTACTATTTCATTTAAAATATTTATAAATACTTTGTGTATTTATATTTTTCCAGTACTACTATGACTGTAAAAAATAATCATATTCACAAGATGATATAGATTTTCTTAGAAATGAATGGGAAACATACCTGATAGAATAATGTACACAAATAGCATGAAGATGTTACTTTCATGGAAGTAGTGGATTATTTCATATTTATTTTTAATATAATTATTTTTAGTATTACTCACATAATAATTGTTTTCTTATACTGGTGGATTCCTTTGTTCGAGTTGGGGTGTTTTGTTTGAAGATGATCATGCTCCCGAGAGATAGGAATTAAAGGCTAAAACTTATAATTCAATTAGAAGGTAAAGTTTTTTTAATATACTATGTTTTTCCTCATAATATCATTTATTCTCTATTATAATAATATAATCTAAATTAAATGTTTGACTACTCATATAGAAAATGTCTTCCAGAGACTTCTTCTCCCTCAAAACCTTATCACCCTTGAAGTGTACACATTTATTACTTTCCTTCAAAGTCAGTGGAGGGAAATTAAAGGAAAGTGATAAATGTCGACACTAAAATATTTCTAGTTTGACAAAGTCTCTATTTTTTATTTAAAATTGAAATTAATTATAGTAAAAAGAACAAGTGAAATACTGAAAAACCAAGAAAACACATTCATATTGTTTTGATAATTTAGGAAAATTATCCACGAGTCATTTATGACGTGTAGGATTCAACCACACCTCAATACTAGTGTGTCTGGTATGACTCCAAGTGTGTCTTTTTTTTATTTAAAATTGACATTAATTTAAGTAAAAAGAACAATTGACATATTGAAAACCAAGAAAATGCATTTGGATTATTTTGATACTTTAGGATAATGATTCACGAGTCATTTTTGATATTTAGGAATTAACCACACCTTAATTTGATTCATGATGTGACCGGTATGACTAAAAGTGTCTATTATTAGTTTAAAATTGACATTTTAGCTCAAAACATGTCACTCACTAAAAACCAAGAAAACATGCTCCGATTGTCTTGATAATTTAGGAAAGTTATTAATAAGTCATTTATGAAATTTATGAAGCAATCGCACATAAAACCGACACACGATACAATCGATATGAATCAATATGTGTATTTCTAATTTGAAATTACATTTTATTAAAAAAACATAACTGACATACTGAAAACTGAGCAAACACATTCAGATTATTTTGATACTTTAGGAAAATGATATATATGTCATTTTTTGATGTGTAGGAATCAATCTTAACTTAATATGATGCATGGTGTGGCAGGTATAATGAAAAGTGTCTCTTTTTTATTTAAAATTGACATTAATTTTAGTAAAAAGAATAAATGACATACTAAAAACTGAGAAAACACATTCATATTGTTTTGATAATTTAGAAAAAATATTCACAAGTCATTTTTGATGTGTATGAGTCAATTTCACCTCAATATGATGCACGACATGATGAGTATGACTCAAAGTGTATCTTTTTATTTAAAATTGACATTAATTTAAGTAAAAAGAACAAGTGACATACTAAAAATTGAGAAAATGAATTCATATTGTTTTGATACTTTAGTAAAATGATCCATGAGTCATTTCTGATGTGTAGGAATCAACCAAACCTCAATCCGACACACGATGTGACTAGTATGACTAATAATATCTGTTATCAATTTAAAATTGACATTTTAGTTCAAAACGTGCCACTCACTAAAAACCAATAAAAATAACTTAGATCATATTTATAATTTAGGATAGTGATTCATAAGTAATTTGTGATGTGTATGAACTAGTATCATGTCAAAACAACACACGATGTGACCGATATGGATCAAAATGCATGTTTTTAGTTTGAAATGACATTTTAGTAAAAAAACACAACTAAAATACTAAAAACTGAGAAAAAAGCATTAGGATTATTTTGATACTTTATTAAAATGATCTATATGTCATTTTTGGCATGTAGGAATCAATTTAACCTCAATATGATGCATGGTATGGTTGGTATAACTCAAAGTGTCGCTTTTTTATTTAAAATTGACATTAATTTTTGCAAAAAGAACAGGTGACATACTAAAAATTGATAAAATTCATTTTTATTGTTTTAATAATTTATTAAAATGATCTATGAGTTATTTTTTGACATGTAGGAGTCAACTGCACCTCAATACGACGCACAGTGTGACCAGCATGACTCCAAGTTTATATATTTTTTTAATTTATAATTGACATTAATTTAAGTAAAAAGAACAAGTGACATACTGAAAACCAATTAAACACATTCTAATTGTTTTGATACTTTAGGAAAATGATCCATGAGTCATTTTTGATGTGTAGGAATCAACCACACCTTAATCCAATGTAAGGTGTGACCGATATGACTAAAAGTGTGAATTATTAGTTTAAAATTGACATTTTAGTTCAAAACATGTCACTCACTGAAAACCAAGAAAATGAACTCCAATTATATTGATAATTTATGATAGTGATTCATAAATCATTTTTAATGTGTATAAATTATTATCACATCAAACCAATGTACGATGCGACTAGTATGACTCAAGATGCATGTTTCTAGTTTGAAATGACATTTTAGTAAAAAAACACAATTGACATACTAAAAACCATGAAAACACATTCATATTGTTTTTATACTTTAGTAAAACCATCTATAAGTCATTTTTGATGTGTAGGAATCAACTGTATCTCAATATGATGCACATTGTGGCCATTATAACTCAAATTATATCTTTTTATTTATAATTGACATTAATTTTAGTCAAAAGAACAAGTGACATACTAAAAAAAATGAGAAAACACATTCATATTGTTTTGATAATTTATAAAAACAATCCATGAGTCATTTTTTACGTGTAGGAGTCAACCAAACCTAAATTTGATGCACGGTGTGGCTGTTAATACTCCAAGTGCGTCTTTTTATTTACAATTGACATTAATTTAAGTAAAAATAACAAATGACATACTGAAAACTAAGAAAATACATTCATATTATTTTTATACTTTATTAAAATTATCCATGATCCATTTTTGATGCATAGGAGTCAACCACACCTCAATCCATCACACAGTGTGACCGATATGACTAATTGTGTCCATTACCAGTTTAAAATTTTCATTTTAGTTCAAAATGTATCACTCACTAAAAACCAAGAAAACACTCTCCGAATGTATTAATAATTTAGGAAAATTATTAATAATTAATTTTTACATGTATAAACCAATCACACATCAAAACGATGCATGATGTGACCAGTATGACTCAAAATGCATGTTTCTAGTTTGAAATGACATTTTAGTAAAAAAACAAAATGAGCATACTAAAACCAAGAAAAAGCATTCAGATTTTTTTTATAATTTAAGAAAATGATATATAATTAATTTTTTTATGTGTAGGAATCAACCACACCTCAATATGATGCATGGTGTGCCCGGTATAACTCAAAGTGTCTCTTTTTTATTTAAAAGTGACATTAATTTTAGTAAAAAGAACAAGTGACATACTGAAAACTAAGAAAACACATTAGGATTGTTTTTATAATTTAGAAAAACTATCCATGAGTCATTCAGGATGTGTAGTAGTCAATATCACCTCAATACAATGCATGATGTGACCTGTATGACTCTAAGTGTGTCTTTTTTATTTAAAATTGACATTAATTTAAGTAAAAAGAATAAGTGACATACTAAAAACTGAGAAAATGCATTCATATTGTTTTTATACTTTAGGAAAATGACCCATGAGTCATTTGTGACATGTAATAATCAACCACACCTCAATCCAATACACGGTATGATCGGTATGACTAAAAGTGCCAGTTATCAGTTTAAAATTGACATTTTAGTTTAAAACATGTCACTCACTGAAAACCAAGAAAACACGCTCTGATTATATTGATAATTTATGAAAGATATTCATAATTAATTTTTGATGTGTATGAAGCGTTCTCACATCAAACCGACGCACGATGTGACCAGTATGACTCAAAATACATGTTTCCAGTTTGAAATGAAATTTTAGTAAAAAAACAAAATCGATATACTGAAAATAGAGTAAACAAATTCGTATTTTTTGATACTTTATAAAAATATCCATCATTAATTTTTGGCATGTAGGAATCATACACACCTCAATCTGATGCACGATGTGACCGGTATAACTCCAAATGTTTCATTATTTAAAATTGACATTAATTTTAGTAAAAAAACAAGTGACATACTCAAAACCGAGAAAACACATTTGGATTGTTTTGATATTTTAGGCAAACGATCCATAACTCATTTATGACATGTAGGAATCACCTCACGTCAATATGATTCATGGTGTGATCGATATAACTCCAAATGTGTATTTTTTTTAAAATTGACATTTTATTAATATATTCTTTCATATTAATGTTTAATTTATTTCTTTATACTATTACTAACATGATATTTATTTTCTTATATAGGCATAATATTTTGATCAGGTTGAGATTATTTTTTTGGAAACTGATAACATGGGCAGCCATTTTTGAGAGGGGATCACGAGTATCAAAAGTTAAAACATTAATGTTTTTAATTTTTTGTTGGATAATTATAAATATAATTATATAAAACATTGTTTAAAATGTATATAGTAGTGTTTTTTCTGTATATACCATGGGATGAAAATTTTTTATTCATGATTTCAATTAAATGTAAATAGAATTGTTTGAAATTACTGGTTTTTTCTGGGTGTGCTATTATATTAACAGCACATTGTAGCCAGCTAGGCCTTTATCAGCACTATTTCTAGCATTGATAAAGGTCCCCCTTTATTAGTTTTATTTAAAGTGTTGATAAAGGGGGGCCTTTATCAGTATTTTTTTATCACATAAAAAGGACCCCCTTTATCAGTTCTACGATTAATAGCACTTTTTTAGTGTAGTTAAAAGCCATTTTGTGTACTGTTAAAGGGAATATGTGTAGTAGTGATCAAGATAATTTGAGTGCATTTTATCGGTTTCGAGTATGTGATGTGCGTTGTGAACTAAAATGTTACTTTTAAATATAAAATAAACACTTTTAGTCATATCAGCCACACTGTGTGTTGGATTGAATCACAATTTATTTCTACATGCCACAAATGAATCACATAGTTTTTTTTATTAAAGTATTAAAAAAATTTGAGAATGTTTTTTTGGTTTTGAGTATGTGACACATGTTTTGAACTAAAATTTCATTTTATTTCTACCTATACTCCTTTTAATAAGAGAATTTGTCATTAAAATTACTTTATTACTAGGTGAATCCCTATGTCTTATTCAAATGTGTCTAAACCATCTTAATATAGTCTCAGTCATCTTCTCATCAACACCAATTTTCTATCAAACACATTCATTTCTAATATTATCCATCTTAGTATGTACATATTTCTATCTAATCATTTTCATTTCTGCTACCCTTATTTTTTGTTCAATGTAAACCAAAAAAGACCAATAATCACTACTGTGTATAATAGATGATCTAATAATATTCCTACAAGACAATCAACTTTTTAATTAATGTGAGATCTCAAAATCACATCCGTAACAATACCATACAAACCTTTTCTTAAATGACACACCATGTATTCTGTCTTATCCCTAATAAGACAGAAACCTTTTGATTATACATTATATCTCTATAACATTAACATAAAATGATAAAAAATAAACTAAATAATAAGTAGATAAACATCATATTCATGATATCTATAAAATAGAAAAAATTAAAAATGTGAAAGGAAATCACATCTTTATCATGTTTGCAAAAATTCTGACACCATGTAAACTGCCCAATTATTCTGAAACAAATATATTTCCACTTGTGAGTATATGGATCATCAACAGTCTTAGTAGAATAAAAAAACATAAATAAAACAAAACACCCCCGGTTTGAAGTATTTCCCCATTTTATTATACTTTTATATGTTACAAAGGGTTGAGTGTTGGATCAAGAAGTTTCTGGAAGGTTTTAGGATGATTTTAAGGGGTTCTATAGGGTTTAAAATTAGTGCACAGTTAGGGGAAGCTATTTGGTTTCCCTAGGTATTCGTGAAAGATGTAAAGGGATACTCAGGGTAGGTGGACAATTTGGGGTAAACTATGTAGTAACTATGCAACTTTGTAATTTTTGAGACAGTGACAGTTCACATGATCAACGCACAATTTTACAAACCATGCAACCCAACCATGTAATGCAATTAATTAAGTCCAGAAATTGGTTTTTAATCCTGATTTATTCCCCAAAACCCTCATTCTACCTCCTTTGGTTAGTGTTCTTGAAGCTCAAGGGTCCTCTGGGCATTTTTGGTGATTCCTTCCCTTTCAGAGCACGATCTCTTGGAATCTTGGAGTGTTGATCCTTGTAATCAAAGGTACGATCCCCATTTCTCATCCTATTCACATTTATTCTCATTTTATCCTGGTAGACACCATAGACTAGGGCTATATTTCTCATATCTATGGTTTGGAGTGTGTTTTGATGGAATTTCATTGGGATCTATTGAAGGAAAGGGAGGAGGAACCCAAATCGGTGAGATCTAAAAGAGATTATTTAAGATGAACATGTTGAAGTAGGTGGATTCTCTCCCACTACATTTATTCTTAAAACTTAGAGGCTTTGATTTTTTAAATATATTTATTATATTTGTAAATGAAATATCATGAAAATCTCTCTTGTATATTTATTTTGAATCCATTTTGTTGTGGGTGATTCCCATAACGTGTTTGATAAAATAATAAATTTATATTTGTTATCTCCACAGGACTAAACTAAGACACAAGAGGGGGGGGGGGTGAATTGAGTTCTCTAAAACATTCTTATCTTATAGAAAATTACCCTCTTTTAGAAATTACTAACTTCTTATCTTCTATTTAAAATAATAAACAATGGAAATAAAATCACAAAATAATGAGATTAAATATATAGATTTATAGTGGTATGGGGAATAAAAATACACTAGTACACTCCACCAACACTCTTCTCTAAGAGTTTGGTGATCTTCACTAGACCAGTCCTTTTTCTGGGGAATGCCAGTCCTTTTTCTAGGGACTACACGACTGAGTGAAAGCATCTGGTACTTGCACAACAACAAAAAATCCTTCAACCGGGTTCTAAAAAGATTTTACAAACAAAATTCTTGAAGGTTATTCCACCAGGAACCTTTACAATGAAAGAGAGAAAATAGATAGTTTACAGGTTGAGCTCATAGTTGTGAAATACAACTGATAGAATAAAAAAATCTATAACAGAGATGATAAGAAAATATAACAACTCGAGGATAATCTTCTAAAATGATAGCAAAGATGATCAATATAGCACAACTATAGACTGCGAAGCCTATTATTCTTCTCAAGTAAACCAGAGCAATACACTAGAGCTTCAAGAATGAGTTATTGGATGATATATCATATGATTATATTATTATCTTATTATATCTATTAAATACTTCAGATTACTTTCCAAATTAATGAAAAATATTCTCTTTTTAATTGCACTCTTATAGATCCATTAAATCCATGACTCTTGCTTTAAAAACCCATACCATTTTCTTGGAAATACATCAGCAACAACACTGACCATTAAATTATTATTGTAATCATTTCCTTTCTCGGTACTTTCCACATATTTTAATCAGTTTTATCATAAATAGGTAAACCAACAATTAATAAATGTACAACAACATTAAAAATCACTGTAAGTACTCCAACATTAATAAATACCAGGTTGCAGATCCACATAACCAATTGAATTTCATCACATAGATGAATTATATATATTTAAATTCATGTAGATGAACTGATCCACATAGCCAAATTATCTATGCATCCAAATTTGTGTAGTCCTACTTCATGTAGATAATTTTCTTTATGTAGGCTTCTTGATCACGTAGAAAAAATTGACGTAGCCAAAAGAATCACATAGCCATTTGGATCCACATAGATGATTTTACTATGTATCCAAATCATGTATTTGATTACTCCACTTAACTGATTTATGTAGATGATTGATCTACATATCTTATTTCTCACATATGAAATCCATCAACATAGACAATTTCCATGTAGCCATTTCCATGATGTAGCCGATTCATGTAGAAAAATCCTTCACGTAGGTGATTTATGTAGCTGAATAATTGATGTTGACAATTATCTATATAGAAAAATATCTCACATAGGTGATTTTTCCATACTTAGGAAAAATTCATAAAACTAGTAGTTATTGAAGATTTAACAACCGAATGACTTAGATAATGAAAAACCATGGTGAACACACTTAAAAAACCAAATCACCAGTAATATATGAAGGGTACTTTAGATCATAAAAACCTAAAGTACATGACATATGTTGGAACACCATTAGTATTCCAATAATTTTCCTCTTTTTGATGATCAAAAAACCCATAAGACATTAAAAAATAAATTTTAAAAGGTTTAATAGGATTTTACAGAAAAATATATAAATATATGTTACTGTTAAAATATATAATTTCTCTCCCTTAGTTAGACACTTCTCCCCTTTGTATTATTTAAGGAGGGATTCTCCAAATTCCCAAATGCTACCCATTTTTATGTCATTAAAATGGATGAGTAAGGATAATAGAAACACTATTAATGTAACACTTAGAGTAATGAAATATTGAATTATAGTGCTAAAAATTAATTTAATATTATTATAATAATGGAATTTAGTTAAGAAAATAAAACGATTAAAAACATTAAATGAAAACAATCATTAATAAATAAAGAGAATAAATTAAATGAAAATAATCACTAATAAAAACATAATAAATGAATAAAGAATAGTTTTTATTAATATAAAACATGTAGAAAACTAAATTCACTCAACACCCAAGAAAACAAATAAATAAAATACATTAGTCAAAAGGCCTTGGATTATGAATAGGGTCAAACTGATAAGGTAGTTTGGGTGGATGTAACTTGAAGGTAAGTTCAGTTCTAGAGGCAGTTAGAGGGTCCAATACCGGTGACATCACTTCCTTCGCTATCTATGTAGTAGATCCACTTTCTAAACAGAAAATAAACTTGTCTTGAAGACACTGAGTAGACTGACCAAGAATGTTTTCAAGATGAGCTTGAGCTGTATTAAAATTATAGGATCAATAAGGAAAAAATGTACTTTCTTTATAGGTTCAGAGGACGAGGTTCCTTCTTTAGAATGCTCAATAGCTAGGGCAACATCCACTTTGGATTTCTATTTCGGATAGATCCTACAAGCATTAAAATAAGTATTTATTCTTTGTATTTAACCCCTAAAAGTATATGGAAAAGTAGGGATTGAAGTTCTTCTACCACTTATATGATACAAAACATCTACACACATGTCTATCCTTTTGATTATTTATGATTTTTAAAACACAAGAATAATAATAGATGCCTATTTATTCATTTTATAAATATAAGAAATACCATTTCTTAGAATCATCTTTAAGGATTCAGGATGAATAGAAGAGAAACTTGATGGATCACTGAGCAAGGGAGAAAGGTCAGTAATAGATAGTCTAGATGGAAGTTCTACTAATAGCTTATTCAGAAGTCATTCCATAGAACCTTTCATATTGACCAATATTCCATTTATGGATTATAATTTCCTATCCATATTAGAAATATGATCTATTAAACCTTGAACCAATTTTTAAACAACAATTTATTGATGTTGATATTCTGAATAAGTTGCAGCTATAGGCTTAGGTAAGATTGATCATGTACAATAGAGACAAGAGAAATTGGTTCCACTTAAATAATAGGTCTTGGAGGTTTATAGACTAACAAATCCTTTCTTATATGATAAACTGGTAAAAATAAAATTTCTTTATATTTTAAACTTGATTCCTCTTCAGAAGATTCTTAATACAACCCTTGAACTTCATGTTAAACTTTGTACAAAAAAGTGTAATATTACAAACTTTTCTAGAGATGTATTGTTCTCTTTTATAGATAATATTTTACCCTTGTTTTTTTATACCTTGTTTGGGTTTTACTTTGGGGATGTTTCAGGTGAAATTGGATAATTTTAGAAGTTTTTAGAGGGATTTTGGGCAGTGCATGGTTGGTGCACGGTTTTCCCAAACCGCGCACCCACCCCAATAAACCATATAAACCCAAGAAGAAGGGATTTGCATGGTTAGTGCATGGTTTGTCAAACTATGTGTGAATTAGGAGAAACCATGCACCCCCTTAGAAGTGGTACACTGTTAAGTCACACAGTTTGACAAACCATGCGCCGTTGACTAGAAAACCGTGCGCACATGATTTTTATTACCCGAAAATTTATAAAAAAATCCCAAAACCCCCTGTTATTAACCCCTAAACACCCCCACTCAACCCTAAACCATTAATATGATTTTTAAAGACCCCATAAAGATTCCAAGGCTCCTCAAACCCCTTTCTTGATGAATCAAAGATCTGTTTCAAGGATCGTCACTCCTCTGATATGTGATTTTCTTCCCCATTTGATTATCTTTTTTCCCCATTTCTCTTTTTTTGATGAAGAGGAATGATTTATCCTCTGTTTTCAATGAGTTTAGATATATGTTTTTATGGTGGTGTTCTTTTTTATCTTTATCTTAGGTTTTGGTCCTATATCTTTCGTGTCATTGTGATAATGAAAGTTTTGTTTCAATTTGGGGGGGGTTTTGGTTTGGTTAAATCTCATCAACAACCTTAAGGTAGGTGGTATATTTTTCAATTACTATAGGGGTAATTATAATTATGTGTATGTAATTATGGAATTTCAATTTACATGTTTGAAAAATTCATCTTGAATTAATTAATTAATGGGATTATAAAATTTGTGGAATATTTGGATTATGAAATTGGTTAATTAATGGGATTATGGAATTAAGTGATAATGGGAATTTATGGGTTGTTTGGACGGACCTTGATGGGCTAATGGATTGTATGATAAAATGTGATAAATGATTTAATGGTGAATTTTTCATATTATTCCATGAGATTAAAGTGAAGAGACATGATTTAAATTGATAATTATAATGGTATACCATGATGAGAATGATTTATAAGAATGTGATTGATTTTTAACCATATTATATATATTGTGATATATGTGATAATGAGCATGGGATAGGGACTGATTCTCCAAATACCCATATGTGATAATGAGTGTGGGACATGTTCTAATGCTCTAAATACCCATATGAACCATGAGGTGTGAGATAGTGATTGATGATCCAAATACCCATGGGGTTCCAAACATGATATTATATGTCCCATGATATTAGAATTGGACTATGGTTCCAAGTGGCCATGACACGAAAGTGGAATTAAATCCATAATGAAATCCATGAAAGAATGGCTTGTGAATTCCCTATGATATTGTTCAGACTCTGGCATGGGCTGAAATAAGTATTGATGATTTGGGTTTCAACATGAACCTGAGGAATTATGTGGTTAATTAAATAATAATGAAATGTGATGAATGTTTACTTTATTTATTATAATTTATTATTTATACAACTGAATACACTGTTATTTACTGGATATTATTTTAGAGTCTATTGGTGGTGGCCTACTATGTTGGACTCAAACCCTACTTGGGATGCCTAATCGGTACCCGAATAGATGTCATGTTTACAAGATAGGATAAGGGAAAGAGCCCTATGATCTATGTTTGAGTTGGGATAGAGCATGTACGAAGGAACCAGACATGATTTCAGGAATTTCTTGGGAGTTTCAGTGTCTTTATTTTAGGTTTTTCATTTTTCACTTGACACATATATGGAATTATATTTATACAACTTTGGTTTGGATATTATTTTACTTTTATGGTTTATCATGTGATACTAGTATGTATTGTTTTTGGTATTATTATGGTTATTTTTATCTTCAATTGGCTATTTTTTTTATTTTTTTCTGCTATTGTGATGCTTTGATAAAGAGGGTATTGTAGCCTTTTGCATACGAGGAGGTGTGCCTGAGGTCACATAGCGAACCAGATTAGGGCATCGGTATGTGTCACCCAGGTCAGGACATTACAAAGTGGAATAAAATGATTTTTTTAAATTTGTATTGCTATTTGGGAAAGTTAGAAAAGAGGAAAGGATGAGTCAAGCCTTGTTTATGAGCTCCTTTATAGGAGAATCTAACCCATGTACGTTATAAAAACAAAGTTCCCAAGGTGGTATTGTTTTTATTAATGTTTTCTATTATATTTGGATATTATTTCACATATAGTGATGCACTTGTTGCATGATGTTATTATTTTTTTCTAAAATTTTCTTCATGGAATGTTATGGAACAAGAGTTGTGTATATATGAATCATTCTAGGAACTCAGGATTTCATGTTATATGCATCATTTTAGGAATACATAGAAAAGGGTTTTGGGTGAGTTGTTAGAATGAAATTATTTTCTTTGTTGAGTATTTTTGAAAATGAAAATTTTTCCTAATATGAAATTGAGAAATTATAAATGACGAAAAAATGACAATTTGAAATGGATAAATGGGTGTCTAATGAGAAACTTGTTTTATGAAAGTGTTTTTCCTATGTTATCTAGATGAGTAATGGTTGAAGGTAGTGATAGTGACATGGTTTTGACCATGTGGAGGGATTTTGGGGATGAATTGTTATGAATTTATGTGAATACCTCTTATGTAAATGTGATAATGATGTGTTATGTGTCATGTGATGTGTTTTTGGAATTTTAGAGATATGACTTCATGACGATGCTTGTTGATAGGATGGAAGGAGTATATGGATGGAAATGATCCTCCAGAAGTGGAACCTGAGGCTCTAATAGTTTTGGGTGAAGGATCTGGAGAACAGTCCCATGATAACTTTGATCACTTTATGCATTTTATGGAAAGATAGCCAGAGCGGGCTGTGAATATCATGTCTGAATTGACATAATAATTCCATTTGTATCACCTTATGACTTTTATTAGAGATGGTATACCTGAGGCAGTTGAGTTTTGGATTGATTCTATCTAGAATATCCTTAACCACTTAGAGAATCTTTTAGAGAAGAGAGTCAAACTGGATGCTTACATGTTACATGGTCAAGGGAAGAATTGACGGGACATCCAGACTCTGGATGGATACTTGGAGAACATTGTATGTAAGGACTTCTAGGATAATTTCTTGGATAAATTTTACCCTAAGAATCTTTGGCAGGAGTGGGCAGCTGAGTTTATGCGGTTGACCTAGGTGAGTATGTCTGTGATGGACTATATAGGACACTTTACTAATTTTTAGTGCTTTATCCCAATTTTGGAAGGAGATTATGCTACTACAGTGAAACATTTTTAAGATGGGATTACATGTGATATTAAGTCCTAGGTTAACATCTTTTGGCTAAATAAGTACTATGAAGTGGTAAATCAGGCTCTTATATCCGAGGGAACCTGAAAGAGGATTCTAATGGAAGAAATGTAGTTTATACTAGAGGGAAATGAGGTACGTCTTCTAATAGTAGGAAGCATCACTTTGAGAATTTCAACTAGGGAGATAGAAATTAGGGTGGATAGGGGAAGGGATCAGTTACTTAGGACATTACTCGAGTGCTCTTCCACTAGTGTGGTAAGCTAGGTCACTTTTGTAGAAAATTCCCTCAACCACCAAAAGAGTTCCAAGCTTGCGGTAGGATGAGATATATATGATGGTTCTGTAGGAACCCATGATAGATAGGTAATTATAGAGGAGACATGAATAATAAGAGTGTTCTAAGGGCATAATGCCCTGACCCTAGAAACCCAGAGTCGATGCATTATTTTATTACATTGGTATGATTACAAGGAATAAAATACCGAAGGAACTATAGGTTTAGTAATCTTGGAATGATATATTACATATATGTTACCCATAATAAATTGAGAAATAGGAAATAAAAACATGACACATAATAAAATAAAGTAAACTACATCCTTAAAATCTTATCCAAATATTTATTCTTTATAATAGGGGGAAATGAAACATAATAAGGGTGAGCTCAAATGCTCAGTAAGGGTAAGTAAAGAAGAAGTAATAATAAACCAATGAGAATAAAACAACATTTAAAGGTAAATATATGATAATACATTCCATTAAAATAACTAGATAAGGAAAAATCAATATGTAAAGGTAAGAAACTGAAACACATGCCATTTAATCAATGAATTGAAAATGAAATGTATCCATAGATATATCGATGCAAAATATCATGGATGAATAATAACTAAAACTAAATGAGGGAAATGATTTCTTAATGGAAATCATGTATGAGGAAAATGAAAACATATACCTTCAAGACCTTTCACAATATGGCTTAAAACTACAGATAGAAACCCGTTTAATTTGGCCAACTAATTTGTCGCATGAGAACCTGTCGATGCATCAAGGGGCTATATAATGTTTGGGCCCCACCAATCATTTCTATTCCAAATAATTCCTCATATTTAACAATTAAAATAAATATTACACATTATCAAATAACCGTATTTAATGAGAAATACAAACCTATCAATATTTCCCCAAATAATCAAATAACTGTCAAAGTAGACACCATATATAAAATGGTTTACAATTTAGGAAAATAATATACATTATATGAGAATATGGATTTTAAAGTAAATTTAAAATTAAAAATGATTAAAATAAAGTTATTGTTTCAATATAAATTTAATAACTACAAAATGAAATGATATTTCAAATATAATCATTAAGAACATTCTTGAGGAGAATAATCTTTAAACATTCCAAAGTGTCCCATACCACTTCGAAACATTTAAATTGTAATCCCTATTAAATAATTACATTAAAAAACATATAATATCATGATAATAAATATATTCATGATATAAAATTTCAAAGTTCAGTGTATATACCATATAAAAGAAACTAGGAACATAACTACAAATAAGTCTCAATGGAATGCAAATTGAGACGAAATCCCTTACGTTATCCTTCCTTTTTGTTGTGTGGTATTTATCATCCTGTGTAGTATTTTAAATTATATTAATAAATAATATAATAACCATAATAATGTTTTTACTACCATATATTAAATTCTTATAATATCTCATTACCCGTTTGTTAACAAACTTTCATTAATTTCACTATTTCGAGTGTTAATTGGCCAGTTTTATCGAGTAAGTTTTAACTTGTTATTTGATGCTGCTATTATTTAGATAATGATTTAATAATCTATAGAATGTAAAAAATGATTTAATTATCATATATATTCAGTACATATGTATTTATAATAATCTATAAAGTTTGGAGATAAGAAATGAAATGCACCGTTCATGGAGATGGTAGGCCGTACGTACGCATGAACGCTACTTTCATTTATTTATCATATTACAATAATGAAAATTAATTTATACATATGTATATTATAATTATATTATCATATATATGTTACATATGTTACATAGTTTTATTAAAATCATCCCTAATAAGTTTCATGTATAGCGTGAACGAGTCACATTGCTTTGAGGAGGTGGTAGTCCACACTTCCACAAATGATGTTATCGTATTTATAAAAAATGGAAAGTATAAGGGTATGTGTTATAAAAGAATTAAATAATAATAAATATATAATAAATATAATTTATAACACATATAAATTAATTTTCCATCATCATTCCCACTATGAGAGGTGGTAAAGGAAAAATGAACAATCATCATTTCATGAGGCAGTAGTTCACTGTACACAGAAACAGTATGTTCGTTACCTATTAGATGTAAGTGTGTGTATGTTTAGGTTTAAAAATTAATATAAAAACATATAAGTATATTTATGATACTTTTTTTTATTATATTAACATGTAATAAGAAGATTTTAGGTGGTGTAAAAGTAAATGAAAGAAAATAGATTGTTGGAAAGAGATACCTTAAAAATCGGGTAAATCCTTTTGGTTTATACCAAAGGGATTCCTTGGAAGGATTCCTATCCAAATTTAGGATTAAAAGTCAAGGTGAGGGATTTTGGGAAGTTAATTGGGCCGATATTGGCTGAACCTAAGTGGTTTGAGAGGTGTGAGGAATGGGGAGAAGTGGTGGCCTTTTATAGTGGAGGAGTGGCACTGTTGTAATATTTTGAAAAAAAATTCATACCACTTTTTTCATGTTGAAAGTGGATCCAATGATAGAAAAAATTAGAGAAAAGAGATTATAGGGTATATATATGTCCATAAAATATATTTTTGACAAGTTTATAGATAATTTTAGGCCTTAAGGTTATGGTTAATCCCTTATTAAGCTTAATTTAACCTTAATCATTGCAATTAATTTTAATTACATTCACTAATATTTTTGGTCAAAAACTAAGTTAGTATTATTACAAATTAGAAATTATTATTATTACAAATATTTAATAAATTTTTAAAAATTATAAAAATATAATTGGCAAAAATTAATTTAAATTTAATCACACATACGGGATGACAATGTGATTTTTAAAGTAAAAACATCCAAACGTTTGCTAAGTTTTTGTACCCAATTTCAAAGTGAAATTGATTAAAATGAACTAAATTGGATTAATTAATAAGAATATGATATAATTAAAGTTTTAAAACAATTTAAAATATAATTTAACCTTATAAATAAATTAGAAGAAAAAGCAGTTTTGAGTTAAATTTCAATATTTTCACTATTCATTAAAAAATGAAACTTCACAGAAAAATACCAAAAATTTACCCTAAACTAATTTTAATGTTTTTAATACAAATATGAAGTTTATTTTGACATATTAAATTTATAAAAGGGTCAAAACTTTATTTTAATTGGGTTCTCCAACCAAAGGTGGAAAAACCACCTTTATAAAAATATAGTATTTTATGTGTAATATTGGGTTTGTTCTTATATTAATCCTATAAAATCTATTGGATTAATATAAAAAATATTTTATTGTATATATAATATATATAAAATTAATATTACTCACCAATTGTAATTAATTAGGGAAAAATAACTTTGTGAAGATAAAAATAATAATATTTACCTTTATATTCAATTGGTTTTCATATTAATTTTTAATTAATTTGTAACCAATGAATTTATTTTATATTTGTGTAAAACATATATTTTCATAAGTTAGTTAATATTTTTCATATCTAATAATTTAAAATCTAGGTTATTTTAATAATTTTTTAATAATGTATATCGTTATTTGGTAAAACTCGGTCTTACGTGTAACACAATCCATTTGAAGAAACTATTTGTTGCGTGTGATGTACGTTAACTCTGTATCACATTAATTGGAAGATATATCATAGATTTAATTTATTTAAAATAGTAAATATATTTTAAATCCTCTGGTTATTATATCCCCCTACACGCTTGGTGATGCGTGTGATACACGCTATCAAATACAATGTTATTATTTTAAGATTTTGGGGTGTTACATTCTCCCCACCTTAATTAAATTGCATCCTCACAATTTAAAATTGATCTCTGTAATCATGGGATTGATATTTTAAAATAACCACTTTTTAAAAAACTATATCATGAATAGGGTTAATAACACATATTCTTAATAAGAGAGAAAGGAAAGTAAAATGGTCACGTAACTAGGTTCCTTAGTAGGATAAATAGGTGGGAAATGGAAACATGGATATAGAGGAAAAATATAACAATCAAGTTCTTATGAAGAGTTATAAAGAACATGGTTAAGATAAAGTTAAGAATCAAAAATCCCTAAATTTTTTATCATCTAAGGGGCCATTTGATTCATCATAAATGACGGTACTAGGGAAACATTTTTGGTTTCAAGATCATTTTCCTGGATTTGAGGAATTATTTCACTCTCTAAGAATATATGTAAATATAATTTCCTGGTACATTTATATAAGCACATTCTTATCATGTGGTTTCACCTTGAACTATTTGTACTTTATCTCATTAAAACAAGAGTTATCATATAGTGATGTAATATATTAATCTCTAAAACCAGATCCAAAGTTCAACTTAAACCATTTCATAAATGGTTAACCTTTCCAAAAGATTATCATTCAACACTTAAGATCACTAGCTTTCCAAATTGATATTATCATTAGCCTTTAATCAGCATTAAGTGGATCTAAATTTTCACATTCCAATCATGTGAATAAATTCACCTTTTCTCCTCTTGAAATATGGTAATAACTCAAATCACCATAAAAACTTATTGGAAACATGAATTATTCCTTATTACTTATGTAAGAAACATATTATTTGATATATTACTTAAATCCAAAAGTGTTGTAAACTCCATCAATGATACCATAGAACAATTTTAAACAATTAATTAATTGGTTACAAGGTAGTCAACACTTATCCAAATAAATCCTTTGTTTATCATTATCTCAACATTAGAAACATATTAAGGGTTGTATTTCCCTTAATCATGTGTTTTCTAAATTTTTTAAATTTTTACTGAATAACTTTTCTTGGTACCATTCAACATATGATCTAAAATATTTATTTAAAAAGTGAAATAGTACAATCATTATATATTTCATTATTCATATGATGAGAACATCATTAATGAAATAATTTTACAACATATTTCTTAGATCCAAATACAGAAGTACATTAATCATTTCACTTTGGTTATGTAAATAAAATATGCTTGACCTTGATAACTTATCTTCTATAGATGTATATTCTCTTGATGCTTGGGGAATTTGTTTTCATAGTTCCCCATATCCTTGTAGTTGTAACACCGAATATCCGTGTTTTCTTTATTCCATTTTCATTAATTTTCATGTTGAACCTTTTCTCTACACTTATAAAAAACTCCCAATCCTTTCAGTAATTTACCAGAGTGATTATTTCCACAGTTATCACAAGTTGGAAAATCCTTCTTTGCCTTCATATTCTTTAACTCATTCCCTTTTTCATAGTTTTCAAAAGGCCTCTTCTTCTCTTGGTTTCCCTTGAAGCCATTGGACTTGGAGAATTATTTCTATGTCTTAATGGCACATAAAACTATTTATTCGTATGATGAAAAAGTCTGAGAAACCAGTTCCCTTCATAGATTTTGATTAAGACATTCAAAGAAGTGGTAAATCTTGAACTTATTGTTGCTTATATAATCCATAGCATATATGAATAAACTTGTAAAGTTAGCTTCATAATCTACAACAATCTATTCTTAATTTTTATTTAAGATAAGAAACTTTCTCTTTATCTCAATTTGTTGATCACGAGGGAAGTATTTATCAAAGAATGTATCCTTAAATGCTCTCTATTCCATGAGTTATATTTCTTCTTCCCCCTCAGTATTCTGAATCAATGACCACCATTGATCAACATCACCTTAGAGACAATACACCACAAGTGTAACCTTTTACATTTCATTACATCCCAAGTCTATAAATATATTCTCCAGATACTTAATCCATTTCTCATCTACAATTGGATTAGTAGTCCCACTGAATGATGGGGGCTTCCATCACATAAAGTGATCCAACATAGGAGATTATATCCGTGGAATAGGTTTCTCTATTTGGGAAAGGTTATTTTTCAAACCTGACTAAGATTCCCTAAAACATCTATAACATTATTAGTTCTAATACCAGATACATTGAATTTCTCTATAGGGAAACCTATATATTGGCCATGAGCATTGATACCATTCTTCCTTCAAGGAGGCATTTATAAACAATGAAATACACTAGATTATCTCATATAAATATGAACTTTGTATAACTCTAAAAATGGTAGAGCACATAACATAAATTAATACATCATAAATCATAGAATCATAAACTTTGGTTACTTTGGGAGAATCTTTACTTTTAAATCCTTCATAATGGTAGGTAAATAAAATATTAATTATCCTAAGCATATCCCCATGGAGTGTCAAAGTAGGTGCGTAGTAAGGACCATTTCCATGTACTGGGTTACTGATTGCGTTGTCGAGCGCGTCAAATTAGTTGTTTATTTTTAACTAGAATTTCTGTAGTATAGCAACAACCCTAGGCCGTCTCTCAATGGATCCTTATATCATTAATTTAAAAATAGGGATTTTATTATGAAATTATAAGTGGAATTAGGTTTTGTAAAACTTTGGGGTTTGATGATTAAAGATTAAAATAAAAAATGAAAGCGATAAAAAAAAGTAGAAGTGAACAAGATTAATTAAGTGTGATCAACCTGGGGAAGTCTCATGATGCTCATCCTTCATCGCTTCATGATATAGGGTTATGATATTTTAATCCCTAGTTTGTAACACCTAGAACCATGATTTTACTGAGTTTATACTAGGATACCTCCTAGGGTTCAGTCAAAAACACACAATGATTCACCGGACACCGCCAATGACTGGGTGATTTGTGTTCAACATCATAACTGAAACTCACCAAGGCAACACACGAAGAACTTGATGTGCTATCCAAGTTGGTATGTTACTTATTTTTGATACCATGAAATAAATGTGCATGACCTTGATAGTGCTTATGTGAGTTTAATTGACCAATATTAACCATACAAACACTGCAATTGAATGAGGGAAGAAAAAGGGATGAATGGTGTGTGAAACATTACATGAAAGGGTAACCCCAAACATGATCATTTGAGTTTGAGTATAACATACCAATATATAACTCAATTAAATAAAAATAGAGGATGAAGAAAAAAACATAAAACCTAGAATTAAAAAGATCATTCAAAATAATACAAGTATGAAGCTCGGGATTACATCACATTCCTCCCTGGGTGATCACAAGGGGTTTAGAAACTCATGGGAGGGGAATAAGAAGAAGATGTTGAAGTAGCACTTCCCATAACCTCCAGAACTTCTTGGGATGATTAGAAGACTCCTTGGGGACTCCAAAATAGTAGAACCTTGCCTCCTGGTTGAACTCCAAAATGGGGTGCCTAAGGTACCAATTTACAGGCAAAGTGGGAAGTGGATTTGGGCACCCTGATTTCACAAATCCTCTTGGTATATGGTTTTGGCCGGTCATAATTCCTTAACTCACTTTTAAAAAAACTAAAGAGTTGTTTGTAGACACCTTTTATACCTCTATGTCAAATTTGGAGTCCAGATATGGAATATAATAAGATATATTTCCAAAATATAGAGGCAATGTTTTGACCCTGTGTAGATCCACTTTATCGGACATATCAGCTTGTATGGGACTATTAATGGACTAATTGGGCTTCAGTACCTTCATATGAAATGGATATCATTAAATTTAGGAACATCCCACAAAGTTGAAGACCATTTGGATGCACGAATTAGTAGGAGAATGCGTTTTAGTCTACTGGTGTTCTTGGATCATGTGCAGAATGGCCCATTTTTCATGGACTTCATCATAGGTCCTCCAAATCACCTCCACCTACAATATAATTATCAAAACAAGTAACATTTCCATTTTTAACAGTGTTAAAAAAAAATAATTGAATCAAACATGGAGTGAAATTTATTATTATACATGTAATATTCAATAAAAAATCAGTTTAATACATTGGTATAAGGGTGAAAAAAAAACAGTGAATCGTGGTACGATCACACCACACCTAAACATTTTCACTCCTGAGAAAAGTATAACATCCTAATCATGTCCAATTCCTAAATAAAATGTGTGAAAATATCCAAGATTATTTTGAAATGAAATTCATCATGTCTCTTCAATGTAATCAATTTTCCTATCATTTTTCTTTTCTCACATTCAAATTTGTTGAACTTCATTTGTTCACCCATGCAACATGTCACACCTACCTCACCTTAAAATTTTCCCTCTTCACTCAAGGAACATATGAAAGTGGATTTATGCTATTTTCCTAGAGTTCATGTGATCTTACCATATGATCGCCAAGATTCTCATTTCTCTACTGGAAGAAACTAGTGTGAAACTCAAGAGGACTTCCAACAGGTTGTTCTGAGGTTCAAGGGTTGGTAGGATTTACGGTTTAAAAATATGAGTCAGAATAGGATTGTTTAATATCTTATGTACCAAACATGTAAAAATTCAGAAAGTGTTCAAAATTAATGTACACACTCAACCCCTCCAAAGTGTATCACCTCCAACTCACTCTCCCTATTGTCCATTTTTGTGGGTCACAACCAAGAAATGAATAATAATGAGCAAACATCCTCTTTTCTCCATTTTTTCTTTTCTTTTATTTTTTTTCAATGTAAAGAACTATTTTTTGTATAGTTTTTTTGGATATAAAGAGGGAAACATGTGTAAAACAATGATGTAATATGGCTTGTGAACCCATTTCCCAAGGAAAATGTAGACACCATTTATATCAACCCATAACAATGATTCTCTCCCGAGAATTCCCATGGAAACACACTCTAACCCACACTTGCTAAAAATAAAACAAGTATATACACAAAGGATGGGTAGGTAGTGATAAATTAGATTGTAATGTGGTGACCTAACAGGCATTTCATGGTCTCTAAGGCTTAAGAAGGATAAAATGTAAAGGTGGCCAAAAATAAAGGATAATTGTAGAAAGGGATTTTCAATGAATGATTGCCTCTATAATTAATGTAGCATACTTGAATTTTATTGCTTCAAATATAATAAAGGAAAGTTTTAGTTTTTCTACATGACCTGAGACCCTCAAGAAAGTGATTAAAAGGAATAATATGCAATAAAGGGTGTAGAATATCTCTCAGGTAAGGGATTAAAATATTGGTCAGTTCTAATGAGGCATGGGTTTCAAAAATCCATTAAACACCTAAGAATGATTTGAAAATAAAAATTCTAGAAAAATATTCCTTATCAACATTCATTTGAAAAACATTTTTCCAAAAACAATGGGATTTTCCACACAATCTATTCAAGCCTGAAAAATGATTTTGGATATTATTTTTAAGATCAACGTTCATCTAAAAACACAAAATAAGGAAAAAGAAATCAAAAATGAAAACACATTTTTTTTATTTTTTTTTGTTTTTTTGTTTTGTTTAATCCTAAATATGAAATGTCACCCTCCCCCACACCTAAAAGTTACATTGTCCTCAATTAAAGTATTTTAAATAAATAGGAAAGTAAATAAAGGTAGGGATAAGGGACAACCTGCTAAATGGTGTCATATGTGGCATCTATCAGTTGGAGTTTCTCCACAAGATTATTTAGAAAATCCTCATAGAAGTGTTTGAGCCTCTTCCCATTTATAGTAATACTTTTCCACTCTTATCATGTAAAACTTGTATAACACCAAAAGGGTAAACATCAGTAACAGTATAAGGACCGAGCCATCAGGAACAAAGCTTACCTGGGTGGAGCTTTAGCCTGGAATTATACATGAGAAAATTCTAACCAATATGAAACTTCTACTGATGTATCATTCTACCATGGATAGATTTTGTCTTCTCTTTATAGATTTGAGAGTTTTCATATGCATCACGTCGAATTTATTCCAACTCTTGAATTTGCAGCTTCCTATGCTCACCTGCATCTAAAAGATTCATATTACATTGTTTAATAGCCCAATATGCATGGTGTTCTACCTCCACTGGGAGGTGACAAGCCTTTCCAAACACAATTCTATATGGTGGCATTCCTATTGGGGTTTTAAAAGCTGTACAGTATGCCCAAAGTGCATCATCCAAGAGCAAACTCCAATCTTTTCTATTGGGTTGTACCATTTTTTCCAAGATTCTATTAACTTCTCAATTTGATATTTCTACTTGTTCGATAGTTTGGGGGTGATATGTTGTAGAGACTTTATGAACAACCCCATACTTATGAAGAAAATTTTTCATGTTGCGATTGCAAAAATCTGAACCCTGATCACTAATGATGAATCTAGGTAAACCAAACCTACTGAAAATTTGGGACCTCACAAAATCAACAACCACTCGAGAGTCATCGGTCCTGGTGGCCTTCGCTTCCACCCATTTAGATACATATTCAACATCCAATAAGATGTACACAAATCCAAATGAATTTTGAAAATTCCCCATGAAGTCAATGCCCCATGCATTGAAGATCTCACAAAATAACATGGGCTATTGGGGCATTTCATTCCTCTTGGAGATATTACCTATGAATTGGCAATGACTACATGACTTGAAAAATCTATGGGCATCCCTATAAAAATTTGTCCAATAAAGTCCTGAGTCAAGGACCTTTCGAGCTATATGTTGAGAGACAAAGTGTCCCCCATAGGCCAAAGTGTGGCAGAAGATCAAAACAGAGGTTAAATCATGGTAAGGGACACACCGACGAAGTACTTGGTCACCAAAAATTCTCCACAAATATGGGTCATCCAAAATGTACCACCGAGAATCATTCTTAAGTCTCTAGAATTGTGAAGTGCTAAAATCAGTTCGGACCTTATATGTTTCTAGAAAATTCACAATGTCCGCATACCAGGGGGTAAGGTCCACAACATCACAAAGGGTATCATGGGGGAAGAATTATCCAATGGGGAGGGGTGAGTCAATATAATGGTCCAATGGTGGGGAAATCCTACTAATGTGGTCATCTACCACATTTTCCACTCCTCTCTTATCTCTAATCTCAAGGTCAAACTCCTGGAGGAGGAGCATCCACCGAATGAGTCGGGGCTTAGCTTCAGGTTTCTTTAGAAGGAAACAAAGGGCAACATGATCAGAAAAGACAATGATTTTTGACCTGATAAGATATGAATGGAATTTTTCCAAGGCAAACACAATATAAAGAAGTTATTTTTCATTGTTTGTGTAGTTCTCTTAGGCAGGGTCAAGGGTATGTGAGGCATACACAATGACATAGGGATCCTTATCAACCCTTTGTGATAAAACTACCCCAAATACAAAGTTAGAGGCATCACACATAAGTTCAAAGGGGATATCCCACCTTGGAGGTTGGATGATAGGAGGTGATGTGAGACTCCTTTTTGGTGAATTGAATGCATCCTCACAATTTTTATCAAACAAAAACTCAGAACCCTTTTGTAATAACTGGGATAAGGGAAGTGCGATATTACTGAAGCCTTTAATGAATCAGTGGTAAAAACTAGCATGACCTAAGAAATATCGCACCTCACGAACACATTTTGGATATAGAAGGGTTGAAATTAATTAAAATTTTTATTTATCCACTTGAATTCTCTATTTTGAAATAACATGCCCAAGAACTATCCCATGTTCAACCATGAAATGGAATTTCTCGTAATTTAATACAAGATCTTTTTCTATGAAATGACAGAGGATAGAATCTAGGTGAGCCAAAAAATCATCAAAGGAAGTTCCATAAACTATGAAATCATCCATAAAAACTTCCATGAAATTTTCCAGGTACTCTGAAAATATAGTCAACATACAACGCTGAAAAGTACCTGGAGTATTACAAAGACCAAAAGGCATCCTTCTGTATGAAAATGTTCCAAATGAACAGGTAAATGTTGTATTTTCTTGATCCTCAAGGGCTATATAGATTTGGAAATAACCCGAATAGCCATCAAGGAAAAAATAATGGGACTTACCAAATAATCTTTCTAACATTTAGTCAATGAAAGGTAGAGGAAAGTGGTCCTTCCGTGTGGCTTGATTCAGTCGACAGTAGTCAATACAGACTCCCCAATTGTTTTTCACATGCGTTGGAACCAATTCATTCCTTTCATTTGGAACAACTATTATTCCTATTTTTAGGCACAATTTGCATTGGGCTAACCCATTTACTATCAGATATAAGATAAATGATCCCTGTAGCAAGTAATTGACTGACTTTCAATTTTACCACTTCAAGGAGAGTGGGATTCAACCGACATTGAGATTGTCTTACAGGCTTAGCCTCATCATCCAAAAGTATATGGTGCATACAAATATATGGGCTAATCCCGGGAATATCATCCAATATCCATCCTATTTCCTTTTTAAACACTCTTAGGAGATCAAGCAGTCTTGATTCCTGCTGTTGAGAGAGGTTATTGGCAATAATGATGGGAAATTGGTCAATACCCTCAAGATAAGAATATTTTAAATTAGATGGAAGTGGTTTTAATTCCAACACTGGGGGTTTTTGGACTGAGAGAGGGGATTTAGGGGGAGTGAGGTCCATCAAAATATCTATCTGCTCATGTTTATTCTCTAAAGATAGAGAATCTATTGAAATGAGATTTGCAGAATCATCGACGGTCATGGGTACCTCATAATGAACACACTCATAAATTAAAGTAAAAAATTTACACTTTTCAGAACCCACACAACACTCAGAACATGACTCAAAACTCAAATCATCCAAGGGTGAAGAAGAGGAAAATGGATCATATTATGGGTTGAGGAGAGAATTGCATGTTTGTGCATCATTTGAGAGCACTTCCATCGAATAGACAGGAAGAGTGGAGTGCTCTTAAACAGGGTGTTTCATAGCCTTAAGGATGTTAAAACTTACCTTTTCTCCACCGAACTCCATGGAAAGCGTACCATTGTGAATGTTGATGATCGTCTTTGTTGTTTTGAGGAAGGGCCTCCCAAGTATGAGAGGGGAATGTCCTTGGGTTCGAGTATCTTCCATCTCAAGAATGTAGAAATCAACGGGGAAGATGAGATTCTTCACTCGTACAAGGACATCCTCAATCACTACGATTGGATGTCTTGTACTCCGGTTGGCAAGTTGTACAACAATGCATGTTGGTTGAATCTCTCTAACCTGTAGAGAAGTATACATGGAGTGAGTCATTACATTAATGGAAGAACTTAAATATTTCATAGCATTAGAAAAGAAGGTCTCCCCTATGGTACAAGGTATCGAGAATGTGCCCGGATCCTTGCATTTTGTTGGCATTGCTGGTTGAATCAAGGCCAAGACATTCCTCCCCAAGTTGACTCACTCATTCCCCTTCAGCCTTCATCTATGGGTGCAAAGTTCTTTAAGAAATTTGGCATAATAGGGAATTTTCTTAACTGCATCCAATAAAGGAATATTAACTTGAACCTTTTTAAATGTATGCATTATTTCATTATCATTATCATTATCAAAATTATTCTTGGATTTAGAGAGTATTTGGGGGAAATTAAGAGGAATGGATTTTTCATTTGAATCATCAATGATAAATTGATTTCCCTTTTTATTTTTTTCTTTACTTGAAATTTTTGAGGGTTGGGAAAGAGTGTTTTCAAGAGGGGGACATACCTATTCTGTAGAATCAGTAGAAGGAGAAACTTCTTTACCAATACGAAGTGTAATTTCACATAAATTTCCATTGTACTTTGGATTGTCAATGGGTTGGGATGGTAGTTTTCCAGAACCTTGCATCTTAATCTCATCGATGGTGTTATCCAATTGTACCACTTGAGTTCATAGGTCTTGAATTGCCGATTGTGTGGTATGTTGGAACTGGAGGTTGTGCATTTCAATTTGTTTCTCCATATCCTTGAGGCTTGGTTCAGATTTGGTAGGAGGAGGATGGTTGTTTTGAGAATTTTAAGGACAAGAAGGCTGCATACCTCGGCCTTGTGAATACCAATTCTTCTTGGGGTAGCTTAAGTTTCCTCCTTGTCGGTACTGGGTTTGTGATTGCCACCCATGTTTTGGATTTGGCCTGAATTGTTCCTACTTGAAGGGAGGTTCTTGTTGGAATGGACGCCCTGGGAACATGGATACACAAGACTCAGGTGAATCTTGAAGTTGTGGGCACTGGTTAGAAAAATGAGTATTGTCAGAACAAATACCACAATGTAATGGAACATGAGGATATTGTGAGTTACCTTGTGCTTGATCTAATTGCCTTAGAAGGGTATACATCTCATCAAGTTTATTATCTACCTTTTGTTCTAGGGATGAATGACTTACCTCATGAACTCCTCGGGTTGGTGAAATTGCTCATGTACCAAATTGTTGTGAATTTTGAGCCATGTTGGCTATTAAGTCACGAGCGTCAGAAGGAGTTTTATCAACTAGGGAACCACCAGCTGCAACATCTATCATTCCACAATCCATGGGGACAAGTACCTCATAGAAGTATTGGATTAACAATTGTTCACTAATTTGGTGGTGGGGGAATCTTGAGCAAAGTCTCTTGAATCTCTCACAGTATTCATGAAGGGTCTCTCCTTGTGATTGCCTAATTCCACAGATTTCTTTCCTAATTGATGCAGTTCGGGAGGCAGGGAATAGATTCTCCAGAAAGAGTTGTTTAAGGTCATTCTAGCCCCCAATTGTGGTAGACAGATAGTATAGCTAGTCTTTGGGTACACCATCAAGGGAGAAAGGGAAGGACCTAAACTTAATTAACTCTTCAGACACATTTTGGGGTTTCTTGGTGGAGCACACTATGTGAAACTCTTTAAGGTGTTTATGAGGGTCCTCACCGGGAAGACCATGGAATTTAGGAAGAAGGTGGATGAGACCTGATCTTATCTCAAATTTGGATGCTTCCTCAGGATATTGGATGTATGCAGGTTGGTACTCCACATCAGGGGTGGTCAGTTCTTTTAAAGTTCGATTATTTGCAACCATGTTTTCTTGGATTTAATTGGGTTCAATTTTTGATTGGTTTAGGACTAATTGAGGTTCCAAATTTTTTTCTTCAATTTTACTTGATTTACCTTCTCTAGGTGCCTTGATTTGTGTGTGAAGTGACTTTTCAATTTTAGGGTCAAATTCAAGAAGTGTTTCTTTACCAGATCGGGTCATGTAAATAAGTTGTGAAGTTTGTTTTTTTTGAATATGGATAAAATCAATTAATAAGGGTGAAAATATAATATAATTTTATAATACATAATTACAGAGAGAGAGATGGATAAGAAGAATAGAGAGATAGAGAGAAAGAACACACCAAAAACAACAAAAAATAAAGACAAAAACCCAAAATAAAAACAATAAAATGGGGGTGAGGTATTGAAAGGATACTAATTAAGAAGTAAAATAAATAAATAAAAGGAAATAATTAAAATAAATGATCTTGGATCCCCAGAAATGGTGCCAAAATTTGATTTACTTGGGGTTTTATTATTAAAGATGAAAATAGAAAATGAAAGCGATAAAACAAAGTAGAAATGAACAAGATTAATTAAGTGTGATCTACTCAGGGAAGTCTTGTGGTGCTCATCCTTCATCACTTCATGATAAAGGGTTATGATATTTTAATCCCCGGTTTTTAACACCTAGAAATAGAATTTTACTAAGTTTATACTAGTATACCTCCTAGGGTTCAGTAAAAAACACACAATGATTCACCGGATACCGCCGATGATAGGGTGATTTGTGTTCGACATCATAACCGAAAATCACCAAGGCAACACACGAAGAACTCGATGTGCTGTCCAAGTTTGTATGTTACTTCTTTGTGATACCATGAAATAAATGTGCATGACCTTGATAGTGGTTATGTGAGTTAAATTGACCAATATGAACCACACAAACACCGCAATTGAATGAGGGAAGAAAAAGGGATGAACGGTGTGTGAAACATCACATGAAAGAGTACCCCCAAACACGATAATTTGAGTTTGAGTATAACAAAACAATATATAACTCAATTAAATAAAAATAACAGATGAATAAAAACAACACACAACCTGTAATTAAAAATATCATTCAAAATAATACAAGTATGAAGCTTGGGATTACATCACATTCCTCCCCGGGAAATCACAAGGGGTTTAGAAACTCATGGGAGGGGAAGAAAAAGAATATGTTGAAGTAGAAATTCCCATAGCCTTCAGAAATTATTGGGATTATTAGAAGACTCCTTGGGGACTCCAAAATGGCAGCACCTGGCCTCCTGATCGAACTCCAAAATGGGGTGCCCAAGGTGCCAATTTATAGGTAAAGTGGGAAGTGGATTTGGGAACCCTGATTTCACAAATCCTCTTGGTCCATGATTTTGGCCAGTCATAACGCCTTAAATAACTTTAGAAAAAACTAAAGAGTTGTTTGTAGACACCTTTTCTACCTTAATGTCAAATTTGGTGGCCATATATGAAATATAATAAGAGATATTTCCAAAATACAGAGGCAATTTTTTGACCCCATGCAAATCCACTTTATTGGATAGATCAGCTTGTATGGGCCTCTTAATTGACTAGTTGGGCTTTAGTACCTTCATATTAAATGGATCTCATTAAATTTAGGACTAGAACACAAAGTTTCAGCCCATTTTGATTCATGGATTATCAGGATAATTCTTTTTAGTCTACTGGTGTTCTTGGATCATGTGCAGAATGAACTATTTTTCATGGACTTCATCATAGGTCCTCCAAATAACCTCCACCTATAATATAATTATAAAAATAAGTAACATTTACCTTTTTAACAGTGTTAAACACAAAATAATTTAATCAAACATGGAGTGAAATTTATTATTATACATGTAATTTTAAATACAAAATCAGTTTAATAAACTGGTATAAGGGTGAAATAAAACAGCGAATCGTGGTACGATCTGTTACCCCAAGTCAGGCCCAAAACACCTTTCCAGTGTTATTACTTCTAGGTACATCTATGCCAGAACCATGTCCACTTGTATTATCTAGACATGGATGTATTTCTATAAATACCCACATAATATCTACCTTACCAAAATTCTAGGATGTTCTTGTATACTCATCCTTAAGTTATATCTTAGGGTTATGTTCCTTAATTTAAGTTTTCTAAATCTAGTTTCCAAGGTTACTAATAAACTTCCTCTAATACCAACTGTAATACCCGAACCTAGAAAACTGGAGCTATTGCATTATTTTATTACATTGGCATGATTAAAAAGAATCAAATCCTGAAGGACTGATGGGTTTATCAGTCTTGGAAAGCCAGATTACATATATGATACCCATAATGCATTGGGAAATAGGAAATATAAACATGAAACATAATAAAATAAAGTAAACTGAGCCCTTGAAAGCTTATTCAAATATTTCTTCTTTATAACCCAGGGAAATAAAACATAATAAGGGTGAACTCAAATGCTCAATAAGAGTATGTAAAGCAGAATTAATAACGAATCAATGAGAATAAAATAACATGGAAAGGTAAATATCTAATAACACATTCCATTCAAATAATTATACAAGACAAAGTCAATATGGCAAGGTAAGAAACTGAAACACATTCCATTTAATCAATGAATTGAAAATGAAATGTATCCATAGATATGTCGATGAAAAATATCATGGATGAATAATAACTGAAACTAAATTAGGGAAATTATTTCTTAATATATTTCATGTCTAAGGCACATGAAAACCTATACCATCAATACCTTTCATAATAAAATTTAAAAATACAAATAGAAACCTGTTTAATTTGGCCAACTTATTTGTCTCATAAGAACCTGTTGATGCATCGAGGGTCTATATAAAGTTTGGGACCCACCTATAATTTCCAGTCCAAATAATTCCTCATATTGAATAATAAAAATAAATAACATGTCTTATCAAATAACTGTATCAAATGAGACATAAAAATTTATCAATATTTCAGAAAATAATAAAATAATTATCAAAGTAGACACCGCATGTAAAATGGTATACAATTTAGGAAACTAATATCCATTGTATGAGAATATGGATATTCAAGTAAATTTCCAATGAAAAATGATTATAATAAAGTGATTGTTTCAAGAGAAATTTAACAACCACAAAAGGAAATGAGATTGAAAAGATAATCATTAAGAATATTCTCAAGGAAAATAATCTTTAAACATTATAAAGTGTTTCATACCACTTTGAAACATTTAAATCATAATCCCCATGAAGGAATTGTTTGAGTTGGTTCCCTAGAACCAAATTATTTTTACTTTATGACAAAATTTTATTCTTTTTTTTTGAATATTAATAAACTAATTATCACATCATTATTATTCTTATGCATGAAATTGTATGTGATAATGTACTAAGAGTAGCTGTCACACTAAAAGGTCATAGTAGTTACCTGATATGATGAGAACACAGAAGTGCTACGACACTATTCTTGAATATATGTTCAATAGCCATATGATATCATTTAAGGGACACAAATGATACAATATATCATGGGTAGAGACTCATAGGACTTTGAGGCACCTTCTCATAGTGTACGCCCTTAGTAATATCTAGTATGATATTATGAGAATGAGACCTGCTAGTAGGAAAACCATATTTATATGTGTCATTGGATTTTCCTATTTGTAGATGTGTGTATTGGTCTTTAGAATTTAATATTATTATTAATGAGTATTATGAGTCACACACTTTTATTTATTGATGAAAATTATGATGACAGATGTTCGTGGTGAGGTAGGATACATTGGGTGCATCACGAATAATATTACATTAATGATTAATGAGAGAAAGGATTTATCCATTCTGTTTATTGATAGAAGTTAATATCTCAGGCCCTTTTATGTAAATGATATAGTCTAAATAAATCCATGGACATGGTGTTCTATAGGTAAGTTCTATTTCCAGAAAGTCATAGAAAGAGATATCGAGCATATAGGTTGATGGAACTAGCATGAAACCTTCTTGATTAGAGATATTTTGATAAAAGGATTATATTATAAAGTAAGCATCTGTATGAGGTGATATGTCGTTGTGATATTAACTTATTTATTTATGGGTTAATTAGTGTGTTGCTAGACACTAACCTTGGAATTTAGGCAACTTCACCTAATTCCAGTAAGAAATAGGTCCAGAGGGTCACACAATAAGTGTATCTAGAATCTTAGTTAAATAATGTATTATTATTTATTATTTAACAGGTTGAATAAATATTATTCCCACACATGGTTTAATAATTATTCATGTATGATTGATCGTATTTATTTCATCACTAATTATTTGAGAGAATATATTGTGAGAGGAATTTTTAATAAAAATTTATTTTATGTTTAGTGAATATAATATTTATTTATTTATTATAGAATAATTCAGTGATATTTATTTAATAAATAAATAGAAATTATTCAAAGAACGATAAATATCATCGAGGAATGATAAACCAAGTTTAATGGTTCAGTGATAAATAATAAATATTTAATATTATTTAATTAAAAAATAATTAATTATAATTATCAAGTTAAGTGAATGTCAAGAAATAATAATATTACTATTATTATTTGACATGGGCTTTTTATAGGATTAAATAAACAATTAAGTGAACTTGTGAAATTACTTTATTTTAACCCTAAAAATATTAATACCCAATTATGTTATTTTCTCAAGACCTAATTCAGTTATACACAACAAATATTGGAGGATCCTCTCAATCCTAGAGAGCTCCCTTCACGAAGAATGATCCCAAGAACAGTGAGAAATTCTCCTCCACCGGATCAAGGAGAATGCTTTGGAAGCGATTCTTGAGGTGATCAAGGAGGACAATGCAAGCACAAGGATCTTCCTTGCTATCATCTAGAGACTCCTTAGACAATGTCTAGAGATTCCTAGAACACGTGTGGATCACCTATAAAGGAAATCTACACTTGGTTTCTATAATGCAATGATGGTGCACCGAAAATCTATCTCCAGATTCATAAACGAAGAAATAATTCATTAGAGGTAATTATTTATCTAATTAAATTGATTATAAATAATATGTTTTGATCTCCTCTCTCTAGTTCTAGTGTGATTAATGTTTTCTATCTTTGATTCAATTCCATTTATCGTGATGATTAAACATTGTATAGTGTAAGAACCCAGATCTTCGTTTCAGGTATGTTTTTCTGTTTCTGGTCGTTTTTGAGAAAAAAAAAGAAAATATGGAAGTTTTCTAAGTACACGCTGTGTACTTTATGAGTACACGCCGTGTACTTTATGAGTACACGCCGTGTACTTTTCTCTAGTGTGAGGCCATGTACTAGCCGTGTCCGGGACACACACACGGTGTGTAGTAGTGATGTGGAGGCCGCTTAATGCAGTGTACAGAAAGTGCAAGTACACAGCGTGTACTTTTCTTCTTTTTATTTCATTAATCGGACCGTGGTCACGTCTTAAACCGATTTTCATCTTCTTCTCTGCCTAATTATGTCCAGAGCGTCCGAGGAGGCTGAATCTTCTCTGATCCACCGATCCTTCACCGGTTATCCGAATCGAATGCCTTCGGCTGCAATAGAATTGTAGCAGTGAGTTCTTGGTTCTTCTTTGACCACGTTTCCTGATTCCTTCTCTTGTGAGAGTTATCTGAGGTTGAACGTTTTAGAAATTTTTGTAGATATCCTCCATTCTAGGCCGATTCATAGGCCGAGGTTCAAGTATATCGATCTCCTATGATTGAGGTAGGTGGTTTTTTTCCCTACGTTGAATGTCTTTGAGGTTTTGGCGCAAAAGTGCCGGATACCCATGTATCAGGTATCTCGGGTTAGGGTTTTGATCCTGTATTGTTATCTGCCTTAGATTGCATGTATTCTTGAGGTTATTAGATGATTGATAATTGCTTGTTATCATGTTTGAGGATCACCCCTTGGGTGTTTCCCTTGTTTTGGCTGTTTATCGCCGTTTGGCTTAGGTTGCCTGTGAGGCAGACCTTATTGCATTGCTTGCTTGCCTTGATATAGTTGATTGCATGTATTGCCTACTGTTTATATGATTTTGATGCATTTTAGCTATTAGGAAAGTAGTTTTTTGAGCTTAATTTGGGCTGCTAACAGTCGATTATGCACGACTACACTACTCAGGGTTGTGGAAACCTGGTGTGGTAGACTAAATAGGGGATTAATGATTAAGGGCTTCCCTAGAGAGTCTATTATAAATTATTATCATTCACAGGACCTATGAGAATGGGACTTTGTGCTTCCTTAGAGTTTTCTTAGTTAAGTATCGAGACTATAGGGGGAATTAGACGTAAGTGCTTCATCAGAGAGTCTATATATATCGTTGCAAGACCACATGGGAATTGATGGTGAGAGCTTCCCAGAGTGTCTATGCCTTTGTATGTTTACTTGAATAGAGGGGTCTGCCAATGTGAACCACCCAGAGAGTCACCTTGAATATTTTTTGGTTGGTTGTGACGAGTCCACCAAGCCAATGAACAAGCTTGGGTTTTGTACTGCTTTCTATTTAGGTAGTCTGCTGAGATACCTGTTGTGTTACTTTCTTTGCCTTGGAAATATAGGGCTGTTTGCTAGATTCCTTGGTTTATAATTAAATGATTGTATTAAATTAATAAATAAATGCGAATGGATATTTGTAGGATTGTTTACTTTAGTGTACTTCTATTTCTCTACTGCATTTATTTCCATTACTTTTTCTATATTGCTCACTGACAGTAGGGCAGAGATCTTGTGGTGGTTGCCTACTGGGATTAGTATCACACCTTGTTTGGGTCCTACTTTTTGGCCTAAACAGGTTATATGGTTGCAGGTGTGGATAGGGATTGTGGCCCTTCTACTTCAGGTACATGATTACTGGTTGGATCTGGAGAGCATAGGACCGAGCTTAGGCTTGCGATGCTACTAGAGTTATTGTTTACTTTTAGTGCTTGTTCTCAGTTGTATTTCATCACATTGTTGTGTTTGCTGTTTTCCTTAGATACATGTACCATGCTGCATCATTATTATATTATACATTACTTCCGATGTTTAGTTTCAGTTGTTGTATGCTGTTTACTGCTTCCACTATTGACTGTTATTTTTTGTACCTTGTATACCTTACCAAATGAGGGCCTAGTTTCCCCAATAACTTACCAAGGCCCTCACTTCTAGTCGGAAGCCTCTGGAATTTGGGGAAATGCTCTTGAGGTCATGTGGTGAACCGGGCACCGGGCACCAGTTGAGGGGCTCTGGATTCGGGTTGTTATAAAGTGGTATCAAAGAAGGTTCTTTCCTTTTCTATTAAATTACTATTTAGTGACATTAGACATGGATAAGATGTAATAGGTAAATGTTAAATAGCTGTGCCCGTGCGTTCTAGAACCCGTGTATAGGGAAAAAGCCAGATTACCTCGAATATTGCAATTTTTGAGTTTTTGAAAATGTTACAGTTTAATTGATTTCACCATTTGGTGGTGCACTTGTTTTGTGCTATTACTGTTTGTATGATTGTGGTTCTATTTTGTTGCAACCCGATGAGATGAGGGTATGCCATCTCATGCATCATATAGGAACTTGTTAGAAAATATCATGTCATGAATTTTGCCATGCCATCTATATTGCATTAGAATTTTCATGCTATTGTGATAGAATTTGTGATAGAAGATGCATGCTATTGTGATAACTACTGTGATAGAATACCTACTATATTGATAGGGTATCGTTTGTTTAGATATTCTTTATCATGGACGCCAAAATTTGGTCTTAGAGGTGTTATGGGCCCTCAAGGATCAGAATTTGGTGGATCGTGAGTTGTTATACTTTTTACTTGTTATATCCATTGTTATGATGCCAAGATTTGATTCGCGGGGAGTATGTTCCCCCACAGATTGGAATTTGGCACCTTAACACTTGTTTTCTGTGTTTTCTAGGCTCCAGTGCAGTTCTAAGGCTACTATCTGGAAAAACCTAGAATACACGACGTGTAATTTATGCATACACGCCGTGTAGTTTTTAGCCGTGTCCCTGAATGTGTTGGGTAGAGACAAGGGGTTGTAAAGTTTCCTGTAGGATCATTCCGTATACCATCTTAGCACTTTGTGTAGTCTAGAATAGGTATCTGACCGTGTCATGAACAACATGGGCTGGGGTTTTCCTTCAAGTGCACACTGTGTCCCTTGGGAAAATTCCGTGTATAGTTGACCACATAACTGGCCGTGTAGCCAAAAGCATGAGTTGGTGTTATCCTTCTGTGTACACGCTGTGTCTGTATGGAATATGCCATGTAGTGTCAACCGTGTGTCAGGACGTGTCACTAACAACACGGGACAGGTAAGGCATGTCAAGTACTCACTGTGTCTCCTTTGACATGCTGTGTAGCAGTGGTCCATGTACCAGTCCATGTGACTAACGACACGGACAAGGGAGAGATCTTAAAGACACACCGTGTAGTGGACAAGCATGCCGTGTAGTTTCCTACTGGGACAGTCCGTGTTCCTAGCCATGTAGGAGTGAACGGGAAGGGATGAAAAGGGTTAGTACATGCCGTGTAGTTTAAGAGCATTACGTGTAGTCGGGTGGTTTACACAGCCATATATGGCCAAGGTACATTCCCAGGGTAAACTTTTAAGAAACACGCCGTGTAGTAGTACTACACGCTGTGTAGTCATGTTTTCCCAAATTTTAAAGTTTTTCTCTCCTATTCCATTTTTCTCTCTTAAGTTTCATCTGTGTTCATCGTTAATGAAGGTGTGCTTTTGACCTTTCAGAGCCATGGCACCAAGACGTCCTCCCGTTGCACGTCAGGAACCAGGCAGTGACCGTACGCCTGATACGACACATCAGGGACTACCAGTAGTTTTGCCTATCATTTCGGACATGGAACCTGCAGTGATTCCAGACACTGGTGACGAAACTCAGTTTAGAAAAGGTTTCATGAGATTCATGCAGACCTTCCAGGGAGCTCAGTATCCTGCCCCATCTATGGCAGAGCTGGTGCGGGTTTTTGAACAGCAGCACCCTCCCACGTTCACAGGGGATGGAGGACCACAAGCTGGGGAGTCATGGCTAGAAGCCATGATGTCCATCTTCGAGCTTCTAGAGACACCTCCAGAGAGGAGAGTGAAGCTCTCAACTTATATGCTATGAGATTCATCCAAGAGATGGTGGGATGTGGTTTTGAAGACAGGGCGCCAACATGCTATGGCTTGGGATGAGTTTCAGCGTACGTTCTACGACTACTTCTACTTGGTGACACTGAGGGACGACAGAGCCAGAGAGTTCATGAACCTGCAGCAGGGTACTCTCACAGTTATGGATTATTCCTCATGCTTTACAAAGTTATAGCGTTTCAATCCCATTCTAGGGAATGACGAGCTGTTTTTGGCAAGGAAGTTTGAGGAAGGCCTCAGACCAGATATCAGGTCATAGGTGAATGTATTTCAATTGACTTATATCACTCTGATAGTCAACCAGACGCTTATTACAGAGAGAAACCTGAGGGAGGTTGGAGTTGTGGACCAGGGCGGTTTGGCATCCATGGCTGATTCTCTCCAGATAGATAGCAGGAAGCGCCACTGAGAGTCTACATGAGGAGACTCGAGGAAGTGAGATATTCCTTATAGTAGACGAGATCTTCCCTCTAGCAACCAAGTAGTGTGTTATCAGTGTGGAATAAGTGGGCATAAGAAGCTCCAGTGCCCGAGGGACCCATCAGAGTGCCGATCTTGCAGCAAGATGGGTCATCTGCAGCGCTTCTGCAAGGTTCTTCTGCCAGCGTCTAGTGAAAAAGGATTAGTTTCGACTCCGTGTACAGGAGAATGATTACCAGTTCTGCAGTAGACTGGGGGCTGGAGTTCTTCAAGTCGTTCAGACCAAGGTAGAGGCTGTGGATGGAGTGGTCAGGCTCAGGGAGGACCAGCACAGGGATCTCAGGCTGCTACGCAGGGCCGTGGTACGGGCCAAACTTTTGCTGTAGAGCAGATTCATTAGGAGCAGGATCCTGGACCTTCTACAGTTCAAGGTACGATTTTAGTAGCCTTAGTTTTATCCTCTGTACTTTTTGATACAGGATCTTCTCATAGCTTTATTTCTGTGCATACTATGGAAATCCTTAGACTTACTATTTATACTTATGAGGATATGATGATGCTAGACACTCCCTTGGGAATTAGAACTGCTAGCATGCATCAGTGCTTAGACTGCCCCCTCGAGGTTTGTGGGTGTCATTTTTTGTGGAGTCTCTATGTTTTGGAGATGAAAGGCTATGATGTCATTCTCAGGATGGACTGGTTAGTTCCCTTCCCAGTCTTTTTTGATTGCTATTGCCGTAGGGTGAGTTTCACATCACCAGAGGGCGGATCTTTTCTTCACAAGGGAGAATGGGATGTCCAGGTGAGCAGAGCTGGACCAGAACATCATGGTTTGGGCAGTGTTATGGCCCAGATTTCTAGCTTATATCTGTATGACCATGATACTTCTGAGGTAAATTTTACTCCAGTGGTTGATCGCTTTCCATATGTCTTTCCAGAATACTTTTCAGGTTTTCCTTCGGAGTGAGAGGTAGAATTCTCTATTGATCTTATGCCAGGAGAGGCACCAGTGTCCATTCCTCATTATAGGATGGCTACAACTGAGTTGCAGGAGCTCAAGAAGCAGTTGGAGGAGTTGCAGACAAGGGGTTTCATCCAACCCAGTACTTCTCGTTGGGGTTGTCCTGTCCTGTTTGCGAAGAAGGTAGATGTCACCCTTAGGCTTTGTGTGGATTATCGGAAGCTGAACCATTTTATGGTCAAGAACTGATATCCATTTCCACGGATAGATGATCTCTTTGATCAGCTTCAAGGATCCAGAGTGTTCTTGAAGATCGACTTGAGATCCGACTACCATCAGTTGCGTGTCAGACCATCTGATATACCTCTTACAGCCTTCTAGAGCAGGTATAGTCTGTATAAGTATTTGGTTATGCCGTTCAGTCTCACGAACGCACCAATAGTTTTCATGGAGCTGATGAACAGAGTTTTCCATCCTTACTTGGATTCCTACGTGGTGGTTTTCATGGATAACATCTTGATGTACTATCACACTCGACACGACCATTCTATCCATCTTGAGATCGTTTTGATTACACTGAGGGAGCATCAGTTATATGATAAGATCTCAAAGTGCCACTTTTGGATGGACGAGGTTCACTTCCTGGGTCATGTCATCTCAGAGACAGGAGTATCATTATACCCAGAGAAGGTGAGAGCAGTAGTCACCTGGGAGCAGCCGAAGAACGTCTTCGAGGTACGGAGTTTTTTAGGGCTAGCTGGTTACTACAGGTGGTTTATACATGACTTTTCATGCCTAGAAGCGCCGTTGATAGGCTTGACTAATAAAGGGGTGAATTATGTTTGGTCAGAAGCCTGCGATTCAGCCTTCTAGGAGCTAAAAGGTATATTGACTTCAACACCGATTCTAGTTTTTCTAGAGCTGGGCAAGAGTTATATAGTTTTCTGTGATGAATCTGGCATCGGGCTTGGAGCAGTGATTATGTAGGAGGATCGTGTTGTTGCGTATGGATCTCAGAAGTTGAGGTCACATGAGAGGAATTATCCTACGCATGACCTGGAGTTGGTTGCAGTTATTCATGCTTTTCGTTGTTGGAGACATTATCTTTTGGGAGAGAATTTTGTGGTGTATACTGACCACAAGAGCCTCAAGTACATCTTCACGCAGCATGACTTGAATCTGAGATAGTGGAGGTGGGTGGAGTACCTGAAGTATTTCAATTTAGAGCTTGCCTATATGCCTGGGAAAGGAAATGCAGTGGCTGATGCACTGAGCAGGAGGACTCAGATACAGGCAGTTCAGGAGGCCAGCAGTGAGTGGAAGCTTATGACTTTGTTCTCTGAGATGCATTTGGAGGTTCATGATAGAAAGGTGAAGACTTTCCTATCTTCTATATCTATTACCTCTACGCTTCTTGACCGAGTTTGAATGAGGCAGTTATCAGATTCTGAAGGCCTAGTCCTACAGGAAAGCGTGTCAGGAGAGGACCCTCTTACTGGATGGACCATAGGTGAGGATGAGATCTTGCATTTTCGGGGATGCGTATGGGTTCCAGAAGATATACGTGAGGAGCTGATGCGAGACTTTCATTCCTCAGTCTGGGCAGTTCATCCTAGCATCACCAAGATGTATCGTGATTTTCACTGCCAGTATTGGTGGCTCGGTATGAAGAGAGATGTTGCCAGTTTTGTCATGATATGTTCCACCTGTCAGTAGGTGAAGGCAGAGCACCAACGACCGGCAGGGCTTTTACAGCAGCTACCCATTCCCCAGTGGAAGTGGAATGATGTCGCGATGGAATTCGTGATAGGGTTACCGAGATCGCCTCGAGGGAATGACGTGGTATGGGTTGTCATTGACAGGCTCACGAAGGTTTCTCACTTCTTTCCGATTAAGGAGACCTTCGGTGTTGATGAGCTTAGACGGTGGTACATCCGTGAGATTGTACGCTTGCATGGGGTTCAAAGTACTACCATTTCAGATAGGGATTCCCTCTTCACATCACATTTCTGGAAAGGGCTACAGAGGGCTTTGGGTACACAGGTACTTCTGAGTACAGCTTACCATCCCTAGACATATGGCTAGTCAGAGCGGACGATTCAGGTGCTAGAGGACATGCTAAAAGCATGTGTCCTTGATTTTGGAGGTTCTTGGGAGAGAATTATACCTCTATTGGAGTTTGCTTATAATAATAGTTTTCAAGCAACTATTCAGATGGCACTTTATGAGGATTTGTACGGTAGGCCGTGCTGATCACCCTTGTGTTGGATGGAGGCAGGAGTGGCATCTATGCTGGGACCTTGTCTTGTTTAGGAGACCATAGAGTAGGTGGATTTGATTCGAAAAAGGATGGCTACTACATAGTCTCGGAAGAAATCTTATGCTGATCAGCGGAGATGACCTCTGGAGTTTAAGGTTAGGGATCAGGTTTTCCTATGTGTTACCCCGAGGTTGGTACACAAGAGGATCCGGAGACAAGGTAAGCTTTCACCAAGATACATCAGGCCATTTGAGGTTCTGGAGAGAGTCGGGCTGGCTGCTTATAGGTTGCAGTTGCCTCAGAGGTACCAGGCTATGCATGACATCTTCCATGTTTCTTAGCTTCACTGCTATTTATCAGACCCATCTCATGTTTTTCAACCCGAGGAGGTTGAGCTGGAGCAGGATGCATTGTTCGAGAAGCATCCTATAAGGATTTTTGATTGTAGTGAAAAGATACTCTGTGGCCAGTCTGTTCCTCTGGTACGGGTGCTATGACAGAATGACCGTGTACAGGACGAGACTTGAGAGAGGGAGGCCGATATGCGATCACAGTGGCTAGAGTTGTTCGAGGTTTATTCTTCACCACCAAGTTAGGGAAATTCAGGGACAGATTTCTTTAATGGGGGAAGTTTTTAAGAACCTAGATCTTCGTTTCAGGTATGTTTTTCTATTTCTGGTCGTTTTTGAGAAAAAAAAAGAAAATCTGGAAATTTTCTAAGTACACGCCATGTACTTTATGAGTACACTCCATGTACTTTTCTCCCACAGGAGGCCATGTACTGGCTATGTCCGGGCCACACACACGGTGTGTAGCGGTGATGTAGAGGCTGCTTAATGTGGTGTACGGAAAGGGAGAGTACATGCCGTGTACTTTTCTTTTTATTTCATTAATCAGACCGGGGTTGCGTCTTAAACCGATTTTCATCTTCTTCTCCACCTAATTACATCCAGAGTGTTCAAGGAGGCCGAATCTTCTCTGAGCCATTGATCCATCACTGGTTATCCGAATCGAACGCCATCGGTTGCAATAGAATCATAGCGGTGAGTTCTTGGTTCTTCTTTGGCCACGTTTCCTGATTCCTTCTCTTGTGAGAGTTATCTAAGGTTGAACATTTTAGACATTTTTGTAGATCTTCTCCATTATAGGCTGATTCACAGGCCGAGGTTCAAGTATATTGATCTCATAGGATCGAGGTAGGTGGTTTGTTGCCCTACATTGAATGTCTTTGAGTTTTTGGTGCAAAAGTGCCGGATACCCATGTATTGGGTATCTCAGGTTAGGGTTTTGATCCTGTATTGTTATCTGCCTTAGATTGAATGTATGATTGAGGTTATTAGATGATTGATAATTTCTTGTTAGCATGTTTTAGGATCACCCCTTGGGTGTTTCCCTTGTTTTGGCTATTTATGGTCATTTGGCTTAGGTTTCCTGTGAGGCAGACCTTGTTGCATTGCTTGCTTTCCTTGATATAGTTGATTGCATGTATTGCCTACTGTTTATATGCTTTTTATGCATTTCAGCTATTATCCAAGTATTTTTTTGAGCTTAATTTGGGATTCTAATAGTCGATTACACACGACTACACTACTAAGGGCTGTGGGAACTTGGTGTGGTAGACTAAAGAGGGGATTGTCGATTAAGGGCTTCCCTAGAGAGTCTGTTATAAATTAGTATCATTCACAGGACCTACGAGAATGGGACTTTGTACTTCCTTAGAGTTTCCTTAGTTACGTATCGAGACTATAGGGGGAATTAGACGTAAGTGCTTCTTCAGAGATTCTATAGCTATCGTTGCAAGACTGCAGGGGAATTGATGGTGAGAGCTTCCTAGAGTGTCTGTACCTTATGTTTACTTGACTAGAGGGGTCTTCCAGTGTGATCCACCAATAGAGTCACCTTGAATATTTTTTGGTTGGTTGTGACTAGTCCACTAAACCAAAGAACAAGCTTGGGTTTTGTACTGCTTTCTGTTTAGGTATTTTGCTGAGATACCTGTTGCGTTACTTGCTTTGCCTTGGAAATATAGGGCTGTTTGCTAGATTCCTTGGTTGATAATTAAATGATTGTATTAAATTAATAAATAAATGCGAATGGATATTTGTAGGATTGTTTACTTTAGTGTACCTACTGCATTTATTTCCATTACGTTTTCTATATTGCTCACTGATAGTAGGTCACAAATCTTATGGTGGTTACCTAATGGGATTAGTCTCACACCCTGTTTGGGTCCGGCTTTTTAGCCCAAACAGGTTATATGGTTGCAGGTGTGGATAGGGATTGTGACCCTTCTACTTCAGGTACATGATTGCTGGTTGGAGCTGGGGAGCATAGGACCGAGCTTAGGCTTGCGATGCTGCTGGAGTTGCTGTTTACTTTTAGTGCTTGTTCTCAGTTGTATTTCAGCATGTTGTTGTGTTTGATTTTTTCCTTAGATACATGTACCATGCTGCATCATTATTATATTATACATTGCTTCCGATGTTTAGTTTCAGTTGTTGTATGCTGTTTAATTCTTCCACTATTGACTGTTATTTCATGTACCTTGTATACCTTACCAAATGAGGGCATAGTTTCCCCAATAACTTACCAAGGCCCTCACTGCTAGTCGGCAGCCTCTGGCATTTGGGGAAATGCGCTTGAGGTCATGTGGCGAACCGGGAACGAGGCACCAGTTGAGGGGCTCTGGATTTGGGTCTTTATATATAGATCTTGGATTGATCATCGATTATGGAAAAAATAAAAGTTGGACACCACCCATCGCACACTTCCATTGCGCTCGGAACCAACAGGTGGTATCAAAGGGAGGTTCATAATTGTTTATAATTATTTAAAAATCACTGGTGATTTATGCATTTGTAATTTATTTTTTCAATTCTAGTTTAATCATTATTTTAATATGAATTATGATATTTGTTTCTTCCTCCTTCGTTTCTCATATATCTAATCGAGGAATTTAATTTTATGATTAAAATAAAATTGAGTAACTCATTTAGAGGTGTTAATAATTCTGGCCAGATAACACATGAGTACACACCGTGTAATCAGAATTACATGTCGTGTACTCGTGGTCAGTGCACCAAGAGTTAATTCATAAATTACTCAAATTGTGTGCATTGATGAAACACAATGTAGTTAATTATTACACCATATGTTGACCGGGATAGACTGGCACATGATCAGCCAGAGTACACATTGTATATCCCACATACATGGTGTATAGTTCCTTTGGGTCAGAGATGAGCTGTGTATTCCATACATGGCTTACCTAATCGGTGGACGTGTAACACAGAGTCAACATGGTGTGTGGCTCATTAGACACTCCGTGTACTCCAAATTTTTTGATTTATGTTTTACACACTGAGTCCCTAGGCACATACCTCAGATAGATGGTGAAAGGTGTACATGCCATATAGACCAAATCTACACACTGTATACTTTTACCAAATTATGCAGATTTAAAATTAATTTATTTTACTATGTAAACCTTGAGACATGTACTTACATGTGGTCATAAAGATAGGACATGCCATGTGATAGGTTTTAATATACATAAATATTAAATGTTTAATTAATATCCATGTAATTTTCAGATCTACATATCATGTATGAGTTGTATTAAAAGTTGTTACTCTACATGAATTTAAGCATAACACATGACTAAAAAATTATTTAATTCGTGTAATAATCCATGAATTACACGTTGTGAAAGTACATGATAATTCGTGTATGCCATATGTTATAAGAGTAATACAGTATACGATTATAATACATTTTGGGAAAAATCAGACGAGTATTCACCATGTTTCCTCCAAGGTACATTTATGTAAAAATTTATTTTTAAATGAATTTATTTAATTTGTTTAAAATTATAATGGATTAGTATCTCAAGAAAATTCAGATAATAAATAATACAAAATAAATAAATAATTAAATATAATAATTAATTGATTCGAGAATGATTTATCTTAAATAAATAACTATTAAGAATTGAATGCTAGTTTTATTAAATGCATAATTAGTTGCATGCATGTGGATGATCAAGAGCTAGACCAGAACTTTTTCATGTGATTGGTTTCATTTAATTTATTATTAAATTAAAATTTTGACCTACGTGCCTTCTCTCCTCATTATTATCTAGGACTTATGTTCCCATGGTTTCTTTTCTGTAAACACATTTTTCTTCTCACCTACGTGTGAGTAAAAGGTATATGTAATGGATGGAGACCCCAAGCTAATGGAGGCGGTTCAAGTATGGATCTGAGGAAAAACCAATCCAAGTAGATACAAAGGTGAACAGGTGGAAATCTATAAACACGAAACTCAATTGGTTCAAGGTATTTCTCCCCTAGGTCAATGGTTAGTTTATCCACTGCTAGATAAACTAACCATTAGTATAAGATCACGATCATACCCTTTATTTTATTTCTATCAGTTTCATGGTTATTTCATTATAGATATATTTTCGTGATTTCATAATTAATGAATTAATAAGAATGTAATATGAAACTAAAATAAAATGAATTATGCATAAATATTATCTAAGCCATGGTTAATCACTTAAGTAATCCCACTCAACATTAAAAAGCACGTGATAAAGATTAATATTGAAAATTTATGCATAAAAGAATAAAATCCCTAAATAAAATATTAAGTCGGTATAGCCTTCCATTACTTTGGTTAGAATTGAACCGTAGTTCAACATGCTTGACCAGCCAAAGTTGGGGTGCTTTCAATTATCGGGGAATTCTAACATGAGATTTTGGGTTGAATTAACTTGGTTCACATCAAGGGTTGACTGCCAAAGTAGGACTTGGTGTAAATTATAGGAAAAGGTTGATGAAATATAAATTAATGATTTCAGGATTGGGAAGTCCAATTAGTAGATAAAGGAACAACGAGTTAATGTAGTCGGCATTTAGAATGCCTACCTAAAACAATTCAAGTTACTTCACTAACCAATCTTGGGGTAATGAGAAGGGGAATATGGATCCTTTACACTAGAATATCCAAGAAACTAGATATTTAGAATCCAATAGTGAGGGATATTGGGTTTCGATAAAATAGTGGGAGACTAATAAATATAATATTTATTTATTTGTCTAAATTTTATCAAATAAAGTACTAAAATTATGCTTATCTTATTTTCTAGAAATAATAATAAAATGAAATCAAACATAACTTTGCGATCCATACTTGATAAGGAAAACCTTCTCACCGATACAAATTTATAAGAGTGGAAAAGGCATCTACATGTCATCCTTCACCATGAAAGGAAATTGTATGTGATGGAATAACCTTCATGAGTTGTGCTTGGAAATGAGGCAAGTGATGAATAACTACCTCTCTATGAGAAAAATACGAATGATGTTATAGATGTTCAGTTCTTCATGCTATCATCCATGTCCAATGAGATTTTAAATTAACATGAGGATATGGATGCCTATATCATGATGTCTAGTTTTTGGGATCTCTATCAAGATAAGGTGAGATAAGAGTGGTATGATATCTTCAATGCTTTATTCACAACTAATCTCAGAGAGTTTGCATTAGCTGGGCCTCATGTAGTCAATATTATCGGCTAAATTGAATGCCTAGATATCTTAGGTATTAAATTATTAGATGAGTTGCATATAGATATCATACTTTCATCACTGCTCAAGACCTTTTCCAGATTTATTGTGAATTATTATATGAGTAATAATGAGAAGAGTCTTTCAGAACTTCTGAACATGATTTTCCAAGTGGATAAGGACATGGGGCGTGATAAGCTCACAATCCTTATGGTGAAAAAGAAAAGTAATAACAAGGAAAAGGGGACCAAGACTTATAAATAGTCTAAACTCCTGAGGACTATCCTTCTAAGAAGAAGAAGATACAGAGGTAGGGTAAGGAAAAAGAAGTAGTAGGTTTTTCATGTGGCAAGCTAGACCACTAGAAGAGGAGCTACACCCAAAAATAAGGGGAAGATAAATGTTAATTAATTATCAAGTGAAATATTTCCATTTCTACACATTGGGTATTAGATACAGATTGTGGTGCTCACATATGTATCCAAATGTAGGAACCAAGTAGATTCCGTAAGATTTCCAGAGGAGAGGTGGATCTGCGTGCTATCAATGGTGCAAGGCTAGCTGCTCTGGACATTGGTGACTACCACATTTCATTGCTAACACGAATGATTTTGGTTTTAAGAGATTGTTATTATGTACCTAAAATTACCAAGAACATAATTTACATCTCACGTTTATACACAAATGAATTTATTTTCAAATTTTGAAATAAAAGTTGTTTATTTTATAAGGAAAAAATAGTTATGGTATGGAACATTTAAATAATTGTTAGTATGTATTAAATTATGAAAATAAAGTGTTGGAAATTGATAACGAATCATGTTCACACAACTCATATAACACCCAATTGTGGAATTACCATCTTGTTCATGTAAATGAGAAGTGTTTGGCGAAGCTCTATTACGATGGTTATTTAGAATCTTTTGAGCTAAAACCACTTGATATATGTCATGTTTTTTTACAAGGAAAAATGACCAAAACACCATTCGGTGGACATGGTGAAAGGGACATATAACTTCTAAGATTGGCACACACTAATGTGTGTGGACCTTTTATAGTAGAAGATATAGGTGGATATTCTTACCTGAATACTTTTACTGATAACTTAAGTAGATATGGATATATCTACTTGATTAGGTATAAGATAGAGTCCTTTGAAAAATTCAAGGAATTCAAGAATTAAGTAGAGAATTAGCTTGGTAAAAAGATAAATAAGCTTTGATCAGATCGAGGTCGTGAATATATTAAACAAGAGTTAATTGAATTTCTATGGGATTTTGGTCTTCTATCTTAACTCACTCCACCTTATACACCACAGTGGAATGATGTTAGTGAAAGGAGGAACTATAACTTGTTAGACATGGTAAGGTTTATGATGAGTCATGTAGATCTTCCATTATCTCTTTGGGGATATTCCTTACAAACTACGACATAAAGATTAAACCGAGTACTAATTAAAGCAGAAAATGGTATTCCATTAGAGTTATAGAGTGGAAAGAAACCAATTCTATATCATAAAAATGTATAGTCTTGAAAGAAATTGTTTTGCACCTTATCAGGAAAAAAACTAGCACCTCGGGGCATGAAGTGTATATTTATAGGGTATACTAAGAAAATAAAGGGATACTATCTATAAAAACCCTTAGAAAAGAAAGATATTTTCTCCAGACATGTCGTTTTTCTTGAGAAGGATCACATATTCAAAAAGGATAGTGGGAGAAATATCGACTTTGATGAATTTGATGCTCAAGATACACAAGAGTTGTTACAAGAACATATCCCATAGGTCCCCATGGAAGAAACAAGTACTTAATAAGAGTGTAAGAGAGGTAAGAGAACCAGAGAGATAAGATTTTATAGTCACTGAGGATAGTGACTATTTATTGGTTGAAAATGATGAACCTCTATCCTACAAGGAGGAATTAGAGATCTTATAAGCTATAAGATGGATGGAAGCTATAAATTATGAGACAGATTCCATGTATTAGAACCAAGTTTGTGTTTTGGTCAATTTTAATGTAAATATTGTCTGTAGAAAATGGGTATTCAAGAGGAAACTGGGCATGGAAGGTAAAGTAAGTACTTATAAAGCAAGTCTAGTGGCTAAAGGGTTTAAATAGTGTTAAGAAATTGACTATGATGAAATATTTTCACCAGTTTCCATGTTTAAATCCATTAGAATTATACTTTCTATAGTATCTTACCATGACTATGATATTTGGAAGATGGATGTAAAAAACAACATTCCTTAATAGGAACCTTCAGGAAGATGTCTATATGACACAACCAGAAGGGTTTGTGACTTCAGGTGATGCCAAATGGATTTTAAAGTTACAGAGATCCATTTATGGATTGAAGTAAGCATCCAGGTCATGGAACATTTGATTCGATGAAGCTATAAAAGAATTTGGTTTCATTAATAACAAATGTGAACCGTGTGTTTACAATATGTTTAATGGGAATGAGGTCAATATCCTAGTAGTATATGTTGATAACATATTACTTATTAGAAATGACATACCAGTCTTAAAATATGTTAAGGGCCGGTTAAAAAAGTGTTTCTCAATTAAGGACTTAGAAGAAGAATCCTATATTCTAGGAATCAGGATCATTAATGATAGATCAAAGAGGCTACTTAGAGTAATTGAAATTACATATGTTGACTATATACTAAAAATATTTAGAATGGAACAATACAAGAGGGGATTGGTTTCAGTGTCACATGGTTTACATCTTCTAAGAAAATGTGTCCTCAGACACAACATGATAAAGATATAATGAGTAATATCCCATACACTTTGGCGATTGGGTCAATCATTTATGCCATTTTATGCACTAGACTTGATGTTGCCTATGCACTGATCATAGTAGGAAAATATCAAGTCGATCCATGAGAACAAAATTGGACTTATATTAAGGATATTCTTAAGTATATAAGAATAACTAAGGATATGTTTCTGATATATGGAGGAGATGAGAAACTGGTCACTAGAGGTTATAATAATGCTAGTTTTTAGAAAAATTATAATGATATGACATCACAATCAGGATATGTTTTTTGTCTCAACAGAGGATCCGTGAGTTGTAAGAGTTCAAAGCATCCATTTGTAGATGATTTCTAGAGTAGATTCCGAGTATATAGTGGATTATGATGTATCTAAGGAATCCATTTAGATTCAAAAAATTTTCTAGGAGCTTGATGTGGTACCTAGTAGTAAATACCCTATCACATTGTATTGTAATAATACTACAACAGTGGCTCTTACAAAAGAGACAAGGTCACACCAATAGAAAAAGAATATGCTCCAGAAGTATCACCTCTTGAGGAATTTCTATCATATGGGTGAAGTTTCAATAATCATAGTACCCAAAAAAGATAACATGGAGGACCCCTTTACTAAAGGCCTATCACAATAGAAGTATGAGTATCATTTGAGAGTTAGTAGAATGAAGGTTGTTAGCAGTTTACTCTAGTTAAAGTGGGATTCTGTTGGAGTTGGTTCCTTAAAATGAACTTATTTGTACTTTATGATAATATTGTATTAATTGTTTTGAATATTAATAAACTACTTATCACATCATGATTGTTCTTTTTCATGACATTGTATGTGATAATATCCTAAGAGTAGCTGTCACACTAAAAGGTTATAGTAGTTCCGCACTATGATGAGAACCCATAAGTGCTACGACACTATTCTTCAATGTATGTTATATATACAGATGATATAATTTGATAGACACAAATGATATAGGATATTAGGGGTGGAGACTCATAGGACTTTGATGCACCTTCTCATGGTATACAACCTTGGTAATATCTAGTATGATATTATGATAATGAGACCCACCAGTAGGAAACCCACATTTATTTGTGTCATTGGATGTTTCTATCTTTAGATGTGTGTATTGGTCTTTAGAATTTAATATTATTATTAATGAGTATTATGAGTCACACACTTATATGTATTGAAGAAAACCACGATGATAGATGTTCACGGTGAGGTAGGATATGTTGGGTGCATCACGAATAATATTGAATTAATAAATAATGAGAGAAAATATTTATCCATTCTGTTCATTGATGAAATTTAATATATCATGCCCTTTGATGAAAATTATATACACTAAATTAATCCATAGCCATGGTGTTCTATAAGAAATTTCTATTTCCAAAAAGTCATAGAAAGAGATATCTCTCACATAGGTTGATGGCATTGGCATGCAACCTGCTCGATTAGAGATATTTTGATAAAGGGATTACATTACACAATAAGAATCCATATGAGGTGACATATCGTTGCATCATTAACTTCTTTATCTATGGGTGCCTTGGCGTGTTCCTAGATGCTAACCTTGGAATTTAGGCTGATTCGCCTAATTCCACTGAGAAAGTGGCCTAGTGGGTCACACACTAAGTGTATCCAGAATCTCAGTTAAATAATATATTATTATTTATTATTTAATAGGTTGAATAAATATTATTCCCACACATGGTTTAATAAATATTCATGTATGCTTGATCACATTTATTCCACCACAAATTATTTAAGAGAATATATTGTGAGCAGAATATTTAATAAATATTTATTTTCTGTTTATTGAATATAATATTTATTTATATATTGGAGAATAATGCTGTGATATTTTTTTAATAAATAAATAGACATTATTCAAATCTTGATAAATATCATGGAGGAATGACGGGCCGAGTTTAATGGTCCACTGAGAAATAATAAATATTGAGTATTATTTAATTAAATATTATTTAATTATAATTCACAAGTTAAGAATATATCGAGAAATAATAATATTACTATTATTATTTGACATGGGTTTTTTCTAGGATTAAATAAAATTTTAAGGGCACTTATGAAATTACTTTATTTTAACCCTAGAAATATTAATACCCAATTATGTTATTTTATCAAGACCTAATTCAGTTGTACACAACAGATCTTGAAGGATCCTCTCAACCCTAGAGAGCTCCCTTCTCTAAGAACGCTCCCAAGAATAGTGAGGAATCCTCCTCCATCGGATCAAGGAGAATGCTTTGGAAATGATTCTCGAGGCGATCAAGGTGGACGACACATAAACAAGGATATTCTGTGATAGAACCTAGATACTCCTTAAAAAATATCTGGATATTCTTGGAACACATGTATATCACCACTAGAGGAAATCTATACTTAGTTTCTACAATACAATGATGGTGCACTGCAGATCTGTCGGCAAATTCATCAACGAAGAAAGAATTACTTAGAGGCAATTATTTATCTAATTAAATTAATTATAAACAATATGTCTTGATCTCTTCTATATATGGTTCTGGCATGATTAATTTTTTCTATGTTTGATTCAATTCCATTGATCACAGTGATTAAACATTGTATAGATCTTGGATTGATCATCGATTATGGCAAAAAGCAAAGTTGGGAACTGCCCATCGCACGCTTCCGCTACACCCAGAACCAACAAGAATGACGTTAAATGAAACTTATAATATCATGATAATAAATATATTCATGATATAACATTTAAAATGGTGGTATATACACCATATAAAATAAACTAGGTGCATAACTACAAATAAGTCTTAGTGGAATGTAAATTGAGACGAAATCGCTTACCTTATCCTTCCTTTTTGTTGTATGGTCTTTAGCCTCATTTATAGTGATTTAAAATATGTCAATAACTAATATAATAACCATAATAATTTTTATAATACCATATATTAACTTATTATAATATCTCATTACCTGTTTGTTAACAAACTTTCATTAATTTCACTATTTTGGGTGTTAATTATTTAATTTTCCCGAGTAAGTTTTAACTTGTTATTTGATACCCCTATTACTTAGATCATGATTTAATCATATAAAAATTGTAAAAAATTATTTAATTATCATATATACTTATTAAATATGTATTTATAATAATCTATAAAGTTTGTAGATAAGAAATGAAATGCACCGTTCATGGAGACGGTATGCCGTACATACACAAGAACACTACTTTCATTTCTTTGTCATATTAAAAGAATGAAAATTAATTGATAAATATGTAAATTATAATTAAATTATTATATCTATGTTATATATTTTAAATAGGTTTATTAAAATCATCCTTAATATGTTCCATGTATTTCATGAATGAGTCATATCGCTTTATGGAGGTAGTAGTCCACACTTCCACAAACGATGTTATTGTATTTATACAAAATGGAAAGTATAAGGGTATTTGTTATAAATGAATTATAGAATAATAAATACATAATAAATATCATATATAAAATATATAAATATATTTTCTATCATAATTTCCATCGTGATAGGTGGTAAAGGAAAAATGAACAATCATCGTTTCGTGAGGTAGTAGTTTTCCATACATAGAAACAGTATGTTCGTTACCCATTAGATGGAGGTGTATGTAAGTGTAGGTATAACCCTTAATATAAAAAATTTCATTATATTGAGGATACTAGTGTTATTATATGAACATGGAAGAAGAATATTTGATGTTGTGGAAAAGTAAATGAAAGAAAAGAGATCGTTGTAAAGCGCTACCTTAAAAATTAGGTAACTCCTTTTGGTTTATACCAAAGGGATTACTTGGTAGGATTCCTACCAAAAGGGAGGATTAAAGGTATAAGTGAGGGATGTTGGTAAGTGAATTTGGCATATATTTTCCGAATATAAGTGTTTTTATAGGTATGAGGAATGAGGATAAGTGGCGGCCTTTTATAGTGGAGGAGGAGTGATACTCTTGTAATATTTTGATAAAGGAATTTCTAACACATTTTTCACGTTGAAAGTGGATCCAATGATGGAAACAATTCTATAAAATAGAGTATAGGGTAGATATAGGTCCATAAAATATATTTTTTATAATTTTATAGGTCATTTTGGGCCTTAAGGTTAATGTTTAGTCCCTTATTAAGGTCAATTTAACCTTAATCTTTGTAATTAAATTTAATTACATTCAATAATATTTTTGTGAAAAAACTAATTTGGTATTATTATAAATTATAAATTATGATTATTAAAAATATGTAACTCATTTTTCCAAATTCCAATCACATAATAGGCATAAATTAATTTAAATTTAATCCTGTAGAGGGGATAATAATGTAGGTTTTTAAAGTAAAAATGTCCAAAGGTTTGCTAAGTTTTTGTACCCAATTTAATAGTGAAATTGATTAAAAGAACCTAAATTGGATTAATTGATAAATATATGATCCAATTAAACTTTTAAACCAATTTTAAATATAATTTAACATATAAATAAATTAGATGAAAAAGCAGTTTTGAGTTAAATTTCAATATATTTCACTATTCATTAAAAAATGAAACTTCATGGAAAAATACAAAAAAATTAACCCAATACAATTTTTATGTTTATATTAAAAATATGAAGTTTATATTGAAATATTAAATTTATAAAAGGGTCAAAAATTGGATTTAAAATGGGTTCACCATTCAAAGATGACAAAATTACCTTTATAAAAATATAGTATTTTATGTGTAATATTGGGTTTGACTTATCTTAAGCCTATAAAATATATTGGATGAATATAAAAAAATATTTTATTGGACATATAATATATATATCACATTAATATTACTCACTAATTATTATTAATTAGTTTAAAATAACTTTGTGAGGATAATAATAATAATATTTTTATTTATATTCAATCGATTTTCATATTCATTTTTAATTAATTTGTAACCAATGAATTTATTTTATATTTTTGGAAACCATATATTTTAATAATATATTTAATACTTTTCATATCTACTAATTTAACACCTAGGTTATATTAAATAATATATTAATAATATATATCATTATTTGGTAACACCCGGTCTTGCGTGTAACGTAAGCCATTTGAAGAAACTTGTTATTGCCTGCGACGTATGATAAATAAACATCACGTTCATTGAAGGATGTATCATAGATTTTATTTATTTAAAATAATAAATATATTTTAAAGCCTTAGGGTATTATATCCCCTTACTTTCTTGGTGATGTGTGTGATACACGCTATCAAATACAATGTTCTTACTTTAGGATTTCAGGATGTTATAATGGGGGTATTCTACCCCATATCATTCTAGAAGTTGGAGTTATAATTGACATGGTGGTTGAGGTAGTGGATGAGGTACTTCTGGGAAAGATAACCCATATTAATAGAGTGGTGCATCTTAGGGAAATCAGACTACAACACAGGGAAGAGGGGTAGGATAATTAAATATAGTTGAGCCTTCACTTATGGATAGTGAGGTTGGACCATAGACTATCAGAGGTACTATTATTCTAGTTTCTATTATTGATAGTTCCTTATTTGATATAGGAGACTCTCATTCTTTTATATCTATACAACTTGTGAATGGTTTGATACTGGTAATGGAGTTTGTTAGTGGGGTTATGACGATCGATACTAATTTGGGAGTATGGTCGAGAGACATCTGTTTACGCAAGGGGTGTTCAATCAAGGTTGAGGAGTATCATTTTCTATGGGATATTTACATCCTTGATATGTCATGATTTGACTTTATTTTGGGTATGGACTGGTTAGTAGCATACTAATCCCAAATATATTGTTACCATAGGATAGTGATTTTTACATATCCTGAGGGTGATAGTTTTGATCATTGTGGGGAGTGGGATATCCAGGAAGACCATGCAGGTCTAGTACATCATAAATTGGGGGAGCTCACCACCTAGGTTTCAAGTGTTTTTTTGGATGACGGGGGTGTGAAGATGGACGTCTTTTCACCTATAGTGGACCGGTTCCAGGACATGTTTCTGAAGGACTTATCAGTGCTGCCACCCAAGAGGGATTTTGAGTTTACAATTGAGCTCATGTATGGAGATGAAATAATTTCCATTCCACCTTATATAATTCCACAAAAATATCTTCAAGAGTTTAAGAATCAACTGTAATAGTTTGTGGATAAGGGAGTTATCCATATGAGTACGTCACCTTGAGGTTCTCCATTTTTTTCTAAGAAGGCTAATAGGACTTTGTGCTTACGTGTCAATTATGGTAAGTTGAATCGAATGAAAGTGAAGAATCAGTATCCTATTTAATGTATTAACAATATCATTGACCAGTTTAGATGGTGTTGTGTGTTATTTAAGATTAACTTGATAACATGGTATCATAAGTTGAGAGTTAGACCTTATGATATACCAAAGACTACTTTCAAAAGAAAGTATGACCTATATGAGTTTGTCGTGATACTGTTTGGGATGACGAATGATCTGATAGTGTTTATAGCCTTGATGAACCAGATCTTTCACTTGCACCTGGATCAGTTTGTGGTTGTTTTTTGGATGAAATCTTGGTGTACTCCAAGATTCATGATGATCATTCCCCACATCTGGACATCGTTTTGAGTATACAGATGGTGAATCAGCTATATGCCAAGATATCTAAGTATTAATTTCAGATCGATAGGGTATATTTTTTGGGTCACATCATCTTTGATGAAGGTGTGTTAGTGGACCTATAAAAGGTTAATGCAATGGTTTAATGGGAGAAACCCAAGAATTTTTCCAATATACATATCTTACTCGGTTTAGTAGGATACCATTAGAGGTACATATAAGACTTTTACCACTTTAAAACACCTCTTTTGGGCTTGAATAAGAAAGTTATAAAGTTTGAATGGTTAGGAAAATGTGAGATATCTTTCTATCAAATGAATAAGAATCTAACCACTAAACTAATTTTAATCCCACCAGAGCCGAGTGAGGAATATAACTTGTTTTTTGATGTGTCTGGGATAAGACCTGGAGTAGTGCTGATGCATGGGGATCAATTTGTGGTGTATGGATCACAATAGTTGAGGAAACATGAATGGAATTACCCTATCCATGAACTCTATTTAGTTTTAGTGGGTTTTACTTTAAGTGTTGTTGGAATTATCTATTGGGTGAAAAGTTTATTGTGTATACCGACCACAAGAGCTTGAAGTACATCTTTTCTCAATGATATTTGAATCTATGGTAACAGAGATGGGTTGAGTATATAATTTTTTTTATTTTGATCTAGAATATATTCTTGGGAAGGTAAATAGTGTTATGGATTCTTTAACAAGGAAAAATCAGACTCAGGTGGTTTAGGATTCATGTTTTGAGAGGAATATGTTGATTTTGTGGGCTAAGTTGCATATTGTGGTTCAAGAGGGCCCATAATAGATGAACCTTATATCACTATCTATGGAATCCACACTTTTGAACCAGATTAGGGAGAGGTGGTGTGAGGATATGAATTTTTTGGTCTTGAGGGAAACCCTTGAAGGTAGGAAACCGCCTTACAATTGGAATATAGATGAGGATGAGATCATCTATGTCTGGGGCCATGTAGTTGTTCATATGTGTATGTGGGAGGAGATGATGTATGAGTTTCATGCCTCTAAGTGGGTGGTGAATCTGGGTTTGACTAAAATGTACTATAAACTATGTCGACAATATTGGTGCCCGGGCATGAAAAAAGAGATTGCAGGGTTTGTGACATAATGCTACACCTGTCAATAGGTGAAGGCCAAGCATCAATGACATGGTGGTTTACTATAGCCTTTTCCCATTCCAAAATGGAAGTGGTATGAAATTACCATGTATTTTCTGGTTGGTCTTCAAAGTACACCCTAGAAGAATGATGCTATTTGGGTGATTGTGGAACAACTAAAGAAATTATCCCATTTATTGCGTATTTGGGAGAATTTATCAATGGATCAGTTAGGTTACATATACATTCAGGAGATAGTCCATTTGCATGGGGTTCTATGGATTATAGTTTCAAATCGTGACTCATGTTTCACTTCATGCTTCTGGAAAGGTTTATAAAAGGAAATGGGAACCTAGGTATTAATGAGTACGACATTCCACCCACAGATAGATGGGAAGTCATAACATGCTATATATGTTTGGAGGATATTCTATGACCATGCATTATTGACTTTGGTTGGTCTTGGGAGAAGCACTTGGTGCTTGTTGAGTTCACCTATAACAACATTTATTAGGTGATTACTCAGATGAAAATATATGAGGATATTTATGATAGGCAATGAAGATCACCTCTATACTGGATGTAGGCTAGTGGATCAGAGTTGTTGGGATCGAGTCTCATGTAGGATACGTATTAGGTCCACTAGGTCAAATCCCCTGAGAGGGGGGGGGGGTGAATTAGGGTATGATAGATTAAAACTACTACCCCTTCGTATCTTGTTTCATCATTAAAAAAAACACACTTATCTATTTCTCTTATAGTAATGTATGAAGATAAATTAAATCATGCATAAGACACATTGATTTTTACTTGTTTCACCCTCACTGAGCTATATCCAAGGAGCATTCAATGATAATGTTCCAATTGTACCAAATTCACTAAGGCTCACTACCAATAATTATGTTCGGTCTAGATCACTTCTATGCCTAGGCTCACTTCCTTTACAAGGTTTAGGGTTTGCTCACCACATTCCCAAGGGTCACTCCCTATGTCTATTTCTCTGGCTCACTACCGATGGAAATGATCACCTTTTTCCTCTTCCTTTTCTCACCACTCTTGGAAGGTATTAAACCATAGTTTACGGACTTGTAGGTCCTTTAATTAACTATAATAAATACAGCCTTAGTTGTATATGGATTCTCTATTGAAGTTCCACTTCCATCCAATATATGAATAACACTTTACCACATATGCATAGGGAAATTCCTTCTGAACCACTTTCAAGATACACACTTCTTTCACGAAGATCCTCCTTTCACGAAGCTCAAACTACCTTTTCAAAGCTCCTACCATTCAAAAATCTCACTTATTTCATGAAGATCAACTAGCCTTCATGAAGATCCTTCCTTTCGTAAATATTAAAAAGAATTACCGAAGTAACCATCTTTCATGAAGCTCAACTATCCTTAAAAAAGATCACAAGTTTCGGTCGGCTTTTTATAGCCTTTGTGAATTCCTTGATTTCGTGATGATTAGAACATTCAGTTGGATTTTAGCATTCATGAAATTATTCGTATAAAACCCCTTATAAAACCCCCATCACAAACCACATTCTTAAACTCAGAGACTTAGAGTTTTTTTTGTGTCTCAATCAATCATCTGAAGGGGTTATATGCCCATTTATAGGCGTTCCACAGAATCTAGAACCTTCTAGGCCACACCATCACCATTTTGAAAAGCTCCTTCATTTTCTTCATGGTGCTCCCCTTATTCTCAAAGCTCCATGGACATTTCTCATTTTTGATGCTTGTCATAATAACATAGTGTTCCATAAAGACCTTCATGGTGCTATGATGCTCCTTTCGTGATGCTCATCACCTTCACCATTTGCAATGCACATCGATATTCACAGAGATCACCATCATAATTATTTGATCCTTTAGGAAACACTTTTCATAAATCCCAAATTCATGAAATTATTTCATTTACCATATTTTAATATGTACTTCAAGAAAATCCACTTTTTTTGTGATGAAATACAAACTCCAAATTTTGGACAACAAAAATTTGGCAAACACTAGGAAATAGCGTCACCTTGTGTATGCAATTTTCAGTACCGCTTCTAGGGTATCCATTCCTTCAACTTGGGTCTTTTTCAACATACTATTTCAAAAATCTCTCTTAACTCCACAACTTACCTTGAAAACTCACTTTTTCAACAAACAAAATCAACGCAAAAAATACTGCTATGTTACCTTGAGGGATTTTTACCAAAAATATCCCTCTTTGGGTTTATCGACAACTCTTCACATTTTGATACTCCATTGAAGCTCCTTCAATCTTATGGAACCATTATCTTCTTGATATTTATATAGAGATCAAATACTTACTCAAAACATACTATAATCCCATATGATCCATTCTCGGCGTGAGAAACAAGGGTAGCATAAAAAGTTCATCAATGAATCACTTAATTCCAAAAATTATCAAATATGTTCATCATGAACTCCATCTATCATGATATATGTACTTTAATCAATCAAATCTATCATTATTAGATTTAATACTCCCCCTATCTCGCTACTCCCCCTATCTTGCTGCTCCACCTATCAGCTTCTCTCTATGTCTTGACTAAGACATTTTCTCCCATTATAATTTCTCCCCCTTTGTCAAAGAACCCAAAGTCCACTCTTTTGAGGTTTTCAATAGGGTAAAGAACACAGATCAACGCATTAGGGGAAAACCCATCATACCTCAGGGAGAGGGTGTGGTCCCACATCCACACTTTTTCAAGTGTGGGGAGTTGACTAAAATCCCATAGCTAGTCAATGCCTCTCAAAAGCTTCTTTTGGTAAGGCCTTTATCAGAATGTCCACAACCTGTAGTTCTATAGGCACATACTCCAACTTCAAAATCCCTTAATCCACATTCTTCTTGATAAAATGATACTTTATTTCAATGTTATTTTTTTCCTTTAGTGATGGATTGTATTTTTTATAATATTTATAAAACTTAAATTATCGTAATGGATTCTGATCAGAGACTTCACTTTAACTCCCATATCATCAAGCTGCTGTTTCATCCACAATAACTGTGTGCATTCTTAAGTGGTTGCAATATACTCAGATTCTGTGGTGCTTAATAAAATGAAATATTTTTTCTTTCTTATCCAAGAAATACACAATCCACTTAGATAGAAAACACCTCCTGAAATTGATTTCCTATCATCTAATGAACCGACCGAATCTGCATTCGTATATCATAATAACTTCTAAAGAGATTTATCATTGTACATCAAACCTAAATCTACCATTCCCTTGATATATCGAAGTATTATTTTCACTGAAAGCATGTGTCTTTCCTTGGTATTACTTTGATACTACACTACTTGACACATGGAAAAAAATATCAGGTCTTGTTTCTATTAAGTACAATATACTATCAATTATTTTTCTGTATTCTGTAACATTAACTGCATTGACTTTATAATCCCTTGACAGTTTCATCTAGGTAGCCACTGAAGTCACCATCTCCTTGGATTTTTTTCATTATAAATCTTCTAAAACCTCCTTAGAATATTTATATTGAGAAATTAATTTTCCATTCTCTCCTTGTGTTACCTATGAACCAAGGAAAAATGTCAGTTCACCAATCATTGATATTTCGATCTCACTTCTTATGAATTCATAAAATTTTCTGCACTACGCTTCATCTAATCCTCCAAAGATTATGTCATAGACATATACCATCACCATCATCCTTTGATTACTTTCATGGTTGAAATATAAATTATAACCAAATCTACTATGTTGAAAACCGAGATTTTTTAGAAATTGATCTAGTCTTGAATACCATGATATTGGTGCTTCAGCCGAAAAACTCTCTTATCATCTTCATGAATGAGAAAACCATCTAGTTGTTCAATATAAAATTCTTCCAAAACCCCATTTAGAAATACTGAATTAACATTCATCTGGAAAAACTTTAACTTTATTTGCACTACTATAGCCAAGAATAATCGGTTTATCTCTATCCATGCAATAGGTACAAAAATTTCATGAACATCAATACCCTCAATCTAGAAGTACCCTTTTCATAGTAGTCGTGTTTTTTTTCAAATCACTATGCCATCTTCATTCATCTTATTATAAAAGACCCATTTAGTCCTGATGAAATTCTTATCTACTGGCCTCAAAAAAATCTCCCATGTCTTATTTTTCTCAATTTACTCAATCTCTTCATTCATATCCTGAACCCAATTCTCATCTACAACTACTTTATCAAAACATTTAGGCTCTACCTGTGATAAATATGATGCTTGTTGTAGAGTCTTCATCCTCCTTGTCTATACTAGTGCTTTCTGATCACCAGTTATGTTCTGTATATCAATTTAAACTCTTCTTGCTAGTCTCTATGCATATACTGATTTATTATCATCCTTCTCATCATCTAAGTCATATTCTGGGTCAGCCTCTAGAACTGGAATATCCTCTGATCTATTTATTTCTTTATCACTATCTTCTTGAGACTGATCATGTATGTGATGAATATTCTCCCCATTATCCACTATGGTTACATCATGGATTTCAAATACATTTCCTATATTCTTATTGAAGCATTTATATACTTTTATTTTCTTTGAGTATCCAAGAAATATCCCTTCATCTCCATGGGATTCAAACTTACTATGTAATTCTTTGTTGAGAATGAAACACTTACTTATGAAGACTCGAAAGTACTTCAATGATGGATTCTTTCTATACCATAGCTCATATGGAGTCTTCTTTTATTTCGGACATAGTAATTCTCTATTCGATGTGTAGACTGATGTCATCACTGCTTCTTTCCAAAATTTCTCTGGAAGGTCTTTCTCAATGAGCATTGTTCTATCCATTTTCTTGATATTTATATTTCTTATCTCAACTACTCCATTATGCTATGGAGTTATTACTACTGAAACTTGGTGCCTTATCCTATGTTTCTCGAGATAATCCTCCACTTGAAAATTTATGAACTCAATTCCATTATCTATTATGATCTTATGGATTTTCTGACCTAGAATCTTTTAAACTTCCCATAAATATATGATAATGCATCTAAACACCTAAAACTTTTGAGTGATGATTGATACTGATTCCATTCTACTAAAATAATCAATGAAAATAACATAGTATCTCATCCCATCAATAGATATTGGAAAAATTGGTCCACACACATCAAAATGAACCAACTCAAGAAATTTTGTTGACCTTTTCTCCTTTTCCTTATATGTATTTTTAATGATATTCCCTTGTTGAAAAGAATTTCCCATATGAGTATGATCACGTGATAATCTAGGGAGGTCTTGAGAAGAATCATATTTCACCAGATCTTCCAAGGATGTTTGGCTCAAGTGGCCAATAAGCTTATTCCCTAACTTATTTTCTTTATCCTTGGACAGAAAACACATATATTCTTTTCCACTCATGAGGTAAAGATTCCCTTTTGTATTATTAACCAAAAACTACACCTACTTTTTCCTTGATGACACATAATTTCTTAAAAAAGTTTATAGAATGTCCCGAGTCACATAGTTGATTTAAATTGAGCAAGTTGTGGCTGATACCTTTAATAATTAATACATCAACATGTCTCATGTATTTTTCCCTAAACATGGATTTTCTTGAGCCAACAATATTTAGGCCTTCATCATTACCAAATATTATGATACATTCCTTATAATACTTTATTATGGTCACCATATCTTTTTTACCTGTCATATGAGAGGTATATCCACTGCCAATAATCCATATACCAGTGTGATCTAATGCTTTGAAGGAAATTTCTACAACTACTAATTGTTCAACTATCTTTTTAATTTTCATCTATGTTTTTTAATTCATACAAGGTATAGATTGATAATATTTAACTTCCTCGATGTATGATGGACCGACTTCATCTTGAAACACTACAAACCGATTTTGAATTTTCAGCTCGCTTGATGGTTCATTGAATTACTGCTTGCGGCCAATTTAGTTTTTCTTTGGAACATTCCTCTGCAGGGTTGATGTAACACATCTGTCCATGTGTCCAAATCATCCACACCAAAAACAATGACCCTCAAAAGATGTTCTAGAGTATTTCACTATGTTTGGAGGTCATCGTTTTTCTTTTTCTCTTAGGTATCTCCTGGCTATGGATCACACATTTTGAGAGTGTCCAATATTTCCACAGCAATAACACCTAATGCGAGGTGCATTCCTATGTGACACTTCTTCACCACTGGTTTCCCCTTGAGTTCTCTGAATATTCTGACTCTACTTCACACTAAAATCAATCTTCACTTTTAGAGTGGGAGCTTGTGGTCTGACATTAATCATCACACCTCTTTTCTTTGATCAGCCCTCATACCAGCCTTATCTTTTGGATTTTACTATTTATTTTTTTCTACTAGACCCTTATGCTCTTATTTTATATTCTCAGTTTCTTGAATGATCTACTTTCTCAATGTCATACCGATATTCAGTATCTTTTCTTGATCCTTAACATTTCTTCGCAGACTGACAACCTCCTCTTCAAGTTCTTCGATACTTTTGATTTGATCTTTTCCAATTTCAGTCAAACTATAAATTTACCTTTTATGTTCTTCAATTTTGATCTTGTACTCAAAAACCTTATCTGAGCTCTCTAGAATTGAAGACTTAAGTTTTTCAATTTATTCATTTAGCTCAAACTTTTCTTCTTATTACTACTGCATATAGAGTTTGGCATCATGAACCACTTTGTTTGATTTCTTTATTTTGGCTCTCCAAACATATATTTCCTCAAGTGTGGCTTTTAATTCTACTTGAAGTTCAACTCTGACTTCTACTTATCCTTACTCATTGTCTCTCTCTTCCCTTATTTGAAAATTTCCCACAACTTCCACCATAGCCTCTAAATTATGATCCTTGAAATCGTTCAACTCTTCTGCTTGAGACTCTTCTGAACTCCCACCTTCTTTTGAAAGTAGATTCTTCTTTTTGAAGAAATTTATTTTAAAAATTTTCTTCCCTTTCATATAGGATGAATAATTATTCATGGGAATTTCAACTTCATCATCATCATATTCTTAAAACTTCTTAGGGCACCTTGCTTTAAGATTTCCAACTTTTCCACATCGAAAGCATGCAAGTGGAAGTTTCCCTTTGAACTTTCCTTTTCCTATTTTAATATTTGAGGAAAGTAATGACATCACCTCATATGTTTCTTCGTCTTCCTATCCATATTCCATGGAGAGATTCTTTATGGCCTTTAATGACACCTTTTTGTATTTACCCTTTTACACAACATCTTTTTCATCATTTGTAATTTCATATGATACAAGGGTACTATGAAAGTTCCAATGTTAGATCCTTTGGATCTTTTTTATTAAAATACCGAAACTTTAATATTAAACCAAGGTGAAAGTTTTGTCAAGATACACTTCATAATCTTTATATCTTCAATGAATTCACTAAGAGCATGCATGTCTTACACTAGAACATTCACCCTATCAAATAATGCATCAACAAACTCATTTGGGTTCATTATCAAATCTTCATACTTGTTCCACAAAACCTACAACTTTTCCTCTATGAACTTTGAATCTCCTTAATATATATTCAATATCCTTTCCCACATATCGTGTGATGTTTTACATGACATCATCTTTGTATAAATTGCATTGTATATGGCTCCCCCAAAAGATTTGATTCCTTTAGCATCGACATCCAATTCTCTTCTTTCAGATTCTAATAAAGTACCACTATTGATATCAGCTGATATTCCATGCATAGTTGTTGTGAAGACATCCATTCCTAATGATCAGAAGTAGTACTACATCTGATTCTTCCGTAGTTGAAATTTTTTTCCCTAGAAGATCGGAATTCCTTTGTGATTGAGTACCTCCATTTATTATACTAAGATAGAATCACTGACTTTAAACCCTTTCCTATGATAACAATTATTATGTCCACTAGGTCAAATACCCTGAGAGGGGGGGGGGGGGAATCAGGGTATGATAGATTAAAACTATTGCGCCTTCGGATCTTGTTTTGTCATTAAACAAAATACACTTATCTCTTTATCCCATAGAAATGTATGAATAGAAATTAAATCATTCATAGGACATAATTATTTTTACATGGTTCACCCTCACTAGGATACATATAAGGAGCATACAATGAGAATGTACCAATTGTACCAAATTCACTAAGGCTCACTACCAATAATGATGTTCAGGATAGATCAATTATATTCCTAGGATCAATACCTTTATAAGGTTTAGGATCTTCTCACTATATTCCTAAGGGTCACTCCCTATGTTTCTTTCTTTGACTCACTATTGGTGGAAAGGATCACCTTCTTCCTATTCCGTCTCTCACTGCTCTTGGAAGGGATTCAACCACCGTTTACGGACTTGTAGGTCCTTTCATTATCTCTAATGAATACATCCTCAGTTGTACATGGATGTTTTGTTGAAGTTACACTTTCATCCAATATATGAATACCAATTTACCATAGATTCACTGGGAAATGCATTCTGAACCACTTTCATGATGCACACTGCCTTCACGAAGCACCTCCTTTTGCGAAGCTCAAACTGCCTTCGTGAAGCTTCTGTCTTTCGAAAATCTCACTTATTTCACAAAGATCAAATATCCTTCATAAAGATAATTCCTTTTATGAATCTTACTTATACTTTACAAAGTAACCCTCTTTTACGAAGCTCAACCAGCCTTTTCAAAGCTCACAAGTTTCAGTCGACTTTTTATAGCCTTCAAGAATTCCTGGCTTTCGCGATGCTCAGAACATCTGGTTGGATTTTAGACTTCATGAACTTATTTTCATAAAACCCCTTCACAAACTCCCATCATGAACCTAGAGACTTAAAATTCTCATTGATTCTCAATCAATATTCTGAAGGGGTTAGAGGTCCCTTTATAGTCATTCCACTAATTTTAGAACCTTATGGGCCATGTCATCACCATTTTGTGAAGCTCCTTCATTTCCTTTGCGGTGATCCCATTTTTCGAAAAGCTCCATGGAAATTTAATATTTGTGATGTAAGTCATAATCATGGATCAATTCATAAAAAACCTCGACGGAGTAAAAAAAACCTTCGTAGCCCCACGATGCTCCATTTGCGATGCTCCTCACCTTCATCACTCACGATGCTTATCACTGTTCACGGAGATCACCATTAGAATTATTTGATCCTTAATGAAACACTCTTAATAAATCCCATATTTTTTAAATTCATGACTTTACCATATTTTAATATAACCTTCAAGAAAATCCAATCTTCACAATGAAATCTAAACTCCAAATTTTGGACCCCAAAAATTTAGCAAACACTAGGAAACAACGTCACCTTGTGTACGCAATTTTTGGTACCATTTCAAAGGAATACATTCCTTAATTTTGGGTATTTTTCAACATACCGTGTAAAAAATATCTCTAGAATCCACATATTACCTTGGAAACCCACTTTTTCAACAAACACAATCAACCCAAAAATACTGCAAGTTACCTTAAGGTATTTTTTCCCAACAAGATGTCCGAGTAGGTTCAGCTGATTCAGAAATGTATGGATATGGATTAGAGTAAGTAGAATTCATATGTATATAGATGTTGATGAACCCTAAAATTTTTTGAGGGTGATTGTGTATTACTTAATGTGTCTTTTATATTGGGTCATCATAGGATTCAGAGATAGGGAAAGTTGGCACCCAGGTTTGTTAGACCTTTTGACATTATGGAGAGAATCGGGCTAGTGACATACCAATTAGCTCTTCCATAGAGGTATAATGATATGCATGATGTTTCTCATGTGTCATAGATAAAATGGTACCACCCCTACCCTTCTCATGTGATCGATGTTTATGTTGTGGAGCTTGAGACCAATGCGTCCTTTAAAGAGCATCCGATTCGTGTTATGGATCACAATGAGAAAGTGTTGAGGGGAAAGACCGTGCTGATAGTTTGAGTATTATAGAAACATGGAAATGTTAAAGAGTAAACATGGGAGAGAGAAGTAGATATTGAAGTTATATTTCCCGATATTTTTATCTTAGAATCTTAGAGATGCTTGGAAGTACAACTCGAGGAAAAGTTGTTATAAGGTGGGGAGATTATAAGATCCTGAACTTTTTTAGAGATGTATCATGATTTTTTATAGGTACTATTTTACTCATATTTTGGAATAACTTGGTTGGTTTTTACTTTGGGGATGTTTCAGGTGAAATTGGAGAATTTTTGAAGTTTTTGGAAGGATTTTGTGCAGTGAACGGTTGGCGCACGATTTTCCCAAACAATGTGCCCACCCCAACAAACCATGAAAACCCAGGTAGATGGGATTTTTATGGTTGGCACGTAGTTTTTAAAACCATGTTACACTTAGGAGAAATCATGAACCCCTTTATAATTGGAACACAATTAAGGCACATAGTTTGAAAAACTATGCGATCCTTCCCAGGAAACCGTGTGCATGAGTTTTTAATTACCTGTAAATTTATAAAAAATTTCCAAACCCCCCAATATTGACCCCTAAATGCCCTCACTCGACCCTAAACCTATTCATATTATTTTTGAATCCCCTAGAGGGATTCCAAGGCTATTATAACCCCTTTATTTATGAATCTAAGATCCATTTGAAGGATCTTCTCTCCTTCAGTATGTGATTTCTTCCCCATTTGATTCTCTCTCTTCCATGTCCCTCTTCCTAGATGAAGAGGAATGATTTATCCTTTGTTGGAGATGGGTTTAGATCTAGGTTTTTATGGTTGAGTTCCATTTGATCTTGATCTTAGGTTTTGGTCCTAGATCTTCTGTGCTGTTGTGATCTTGAATGTTCTGCTTCAATTTGGGGATTTTTGGTTTGGCGAATTCTCGTCAACAATCTTTAGGTAAGTGATCTATTTTTCAATTCTAATATCCAAGATTATAATTTCATGTATGAAATTATCAAATTTAAATTTCCTTGTTTGGAAATTGTATCTTTAATTGAATTTAATTAATTAGTTAATTAATTAATGGGATTATAGATTTGGTGGAATATTGGGATTATGTTATTAGTTAATTAATGGGATCTTAGAATTGGGTGACAATGTGAATTAATGTGCTGGTTGACTTAACATTGATGTGTTAATGGATTATATGATAAAATGTAATAAATGGTTTAATGATGAATTGTTCATATTATTCCATGTGATTAAAGTGAAGAACCATGATTTGAATTGATAATTGTAATTATAAACTGTGATGAGAATGTTTGATAAGAATTTTAATGATTGATAACCTTGGTTTAATATACTGTGTTATATGTGATAACAAGTGTGGGATAGGGTTTGATGCTCCAAATATCCATATGTGATAATGAGTGTTGGATAAGGATTGAAGATCCAAATACCCATATCAACCATGAGTCATGGGATATGAACTAATGATCTAAATAACTATGGGGTTACAAACATGAAATTCTAGGCATGATGATATTAGCATTGGATTTTGGTTCCAAGTGGCCATGAAATGAAAGTGGAATTAAATATGTAATGAAATACATTAAATATTGGATTATTAATTCCCTATGATATGGTTTAGAATCTGGCATTAGACAAAACAATTATTGATGATTTGGGTGTCAACATGAACCTGGGGAATTATGTGGTTATTTAATGAATAATGAAATGTGATGACTATTTACTTTATTTATTATAATTAAATCTTTATACAACTGCCTACACTATTATAGACTCAATATTGTTTTAGATGTTTTTGGTGGTGGCCTAATGAGTTTCACTCACACCCAAGTCAAGCTGCCTGATCGATACCCTAATAGACTCCATGTTTGCAGGACAGAACAAGGGAAAGATCCCTATGATTGATGGTTGATTTGGGATAGATCATGGATTAGGGAACCAAACATGATGTCGAGATCTTCTTGGGAGTGTCAGTGTATTTATTTTTGGTTTTACATTTTTCACTTGACACATATATGGCATGAAATATCTACACCTTTGGTTTGGATATTGTTTCCCTATTCTGGTATATCATGTGATATTGGTATGTATTGGTTTTGGTATTATTCTAGTTATTGTTTATCTTCAATTGGATATTATTTATTTGTTTCCACTATTGTGCTGCTTTGATAAAGTGGGTATAGTCTCAACATGTTATATATTAGATCATCACTACTAGTTAGTAACCAATGGCGTATGAGAAGGTGCTCCTAAGGTCACGTAGCGATTCGGCTCGGGGCACCAGTATGTGGCACCCTGGTCGGGATTTTAAAAAAAGTTAATAGGCAATGATGATTTCTAGATACTGGAACATGAGACCTAGAAACCATTCCTTGAATGTATTTATAAACATACAAGACATCCTTTATATTTCCATTATATTCCTTATATTATCCCATCATTTCATTTGGGGATATATCAGTTCCAATACCAATTTTTCTAATAGCTTATTTGGTATCATGGAACTCTCCCATAAGACATATCTTCAACTCTTGTATCAAAACTAGTGGGAACATGTCACACTAAAGGGATTGATTCTGTAAAGACACAACATTTAAGTCTAAGATCATCTGATCCAATCCATTATGAAAATATATAATAAATTAAGATTATGAGATGACATATGCAGAGGGATGAAGATTCTTGATAAACTCAAACTACCTTATCAAAACCCTTTGTAAAGTGTAAATCATTTCCTTTAATTTTGTCATAAAGTACTTGATATCATAAAGAACATATTGGACAATATTATATTTCCCCATTAGAAAATTTTGGAACATGTCTCACTAAAATGAAACTATCACTCAAATTTCTTTGAATTATAACTTGGTAGGACATACATCTTTCAAACCATTCACAAGAGATTTTATCTCTTCAATCTCTTAGAAAATATTATAGACAATTCTTTCTAAATAGTATGGGATATCTAAATATTCTTAATCGTATCTATTTGAGTAACCATTAACCCAATCAATTTATCAAAATTAGTATTTAAAGAATAATTCTATTTGAGTTATTTGATCTCATCCTTAGATGATATTAGATCCTTTTTCAAATCATTATATTCTTCTATGAGATTATTAAACTCAGTTAATAGATAAGAGTAAATGGATTTCATTTCTAAACTTTATGATCTATTACTAACCAAGGGCGCTTCCTTGTGCATTAGAGGTGGTGATGGTACAAGTGGTGTATGAGAATGTTCAACAGTATCCATAAAGACATCACTAAATCTATCTCAACCAATAAGTGATCCAATTAGAATTGGATCCCCTATATGATTCTAAAATTCAAATTATGGTCTACCTTCAAAAGTAAAAACACTAGGAATAGTCTCAATTGGCCTCTCTTTTAAAACAACAATAGTTATCTCAAAAACTAGCTCCACATGCTGAATATATTTTGTAGCCACATAAATTTAAACTTATAATCTTTGAAAAACCTATTCAACTATAGGACTAATCATAAGAAACTGAGGCTCTATTCTGGTCACTTATAACTTATAAAACTACCTAGAAGGCACCATCTCTATAGGTGTTGTATCCTTAGATGGAGAGGTTTGGGATTCCCCCCCTAAGACACACTATCCTGAAAAACAAACTTTAAATAGTTTGAAATTGAGTCCCATAAATAAACAATAGTATTTAATAGCAATGTAGACAAGGTATTACTTTTTTTGGAACTTTACTGCATCTCCCTCATTTAGACCAACTTCCTTCTTCTTGAAAACCATAGATATCAGCCAACCAAAGGGATAACAATTTAGATTAACTTCCCATTTTCATTAATGATGAATCAAACACATCATGTATCTTGGGAGACTGAGTTTTAGATTATTAATCATAATATATAACAAGTACATATATTGAAAAAAACTTTATCCATCTATCCATATCTCTGGGAAATCCCAATCTGAACAAACCATCACAAGACTTTCCACTCAGCTAGTAAATCCTTCACTAGCTTCATTTTAAAGGTAGAGGTTTCAAATAGAAATCTGAAAATATTTATTGATCCTACTACAATTATTCCAAAAAAGTGTCTAACTAAAGTCAAACTCCCACTCATGGGTAAAATGAGAGGCCTCAACCAACTCAACTGAAGAAACAATCACTGTAACTCCCATATGTTTTTATGAAATATTTTCTTTAATTTTTTTATTCTTCAGTAGATTTCTTTGCACGTAATCACGAGTTTAAACGAACCATACGATGCCCTTATTATAAAATGACTATTATATCCTAGCCATTAGGATAATGAGAATAATTATAACTAACTTATGAAAATGTATTGTGAATTCATTGGCTATTAATTATTTATAAAAAATATAAATCAATTAGATATTTGTATTTTTGAGTGAATTACTTATGGTAATGAAATTAATGAGATATATATTTTTTATATAGTTAATATTTTTTTATATTCATCCAATGGATATTTTAGTTATAGGGTATGAATAAAACCTTATTTGATGTATAAAAACCTATTTTTTTAAAGTTTAATTTTACACCTTTGAATGATGAACCCATTTTAAATTAACATTTGGAATATTAATAATTTTTATATGAAAAAATAAACATGTTATTTTGAAACGGGATATAAAAATTTACTTTGGATAAATTTCTAATATTTTTCTGATAACTTTTATGTTTTGATGGATTGTAAAAATATGCTAAATTTTAATTAAAAACAACTTTTTTCATCGAGATAATTTATATGGTTAAATTATAATGGTTTTAAATCATAAATAGAATATATTTTTATTATTTAATATAATTTATGTCATTAGCATTAATTTTACATTTAATTCATAGGTAAAAACATTTCAATCTTTTGCAATGTTTTAACTTTTAAAACCGTTTTCTCATTTCAACAACAGGATTAATTTTAAATTAATTACTGAAACTTATTTATTTTGAATTTTGAAAAATTTATTCAATATTTATAATCATTAGGTCCAAATTATGTTAACAGGATACTTTTATTTTTGGGCACTATGAATAGTAACTTTGGTAATTATTTTTATTACCATGGTTAGTGGTAAATTGGGTAATTAAGGGTAAAAATAATATTATAAAATTACCTTAACACCTATAAAAATATATTGGATGAATAAATTAGACCCTTTTAAAATATTTTTCTAAATGTAATCACTTAATGGCCATTTACCTATGAATATGAAATGAATGAAATAAAAATTAATGAATGTGACAAAATGTCACAATCTCATTTTATATAGGTATATTAATTTTAATATGTGGATAAATAGGAGATAATATAGACTATATATAATAATTTGAAATCTAAAATCATTACCTAAATTATAGAAATTTATTTATAATTTTTAGATATTAAATAATTACCATTAATGATGACACAATAGTGATGTAAAAATTATTTTATTAATAGAAAAATCAAATAAATTGTTTTAAAAATATTAAAATAAATATCATATGAACTAATTAACATGATCCAATAATTTCCTAGGTGACTATGACATGTTATGGATGTATTAATTTTTTTTAATTTATCTTTTGTGAGTATTTTATTTAAATTCAAATAATTGAATATAGTTAAAATTGACACTATTGATATTTTATAAAAATAACATTTTATTAAATTATTTAAAAATCATAAAAATATTTAAAAATTAAAAAGTGATAATTATAAGATCTAAAATTTCATATAATACCCATTTATGGTCAATTAATACCATATAAATAAATATTTATAACCATTAAATATTTATAATGTTATTACCACAATTAAAATTAAATAGAATAACTAATTGTCAATTAAAAAGATATGGTTTAAATTGACAAAATAACTTGTCAAAAATTTATTGGTTAATGATATTACAACCATATATCTTATCATATTTGAAATTGGGATACTTTTGAGGTTTTTGGGTAGGATTTTATTTTATTATAAATTATTATTTATGGAGTTTCCAAAAGTTCCGCTCACCTCAATTATAAAAGGGAACCTACTCCCTCACCTATTCACTTCCTTTTGAGCCTTAAAGATTATTAATTACCTAAAATATTTCCATAAAAACTTCCAAATTTTAATTCTAGAGGTTCTGGTCATCTTCAAAGGCCAACTATAGTGCTCTAAGAAGAGATTTAGAGGAAACATGTTGAGGAAGAGGTAATCTCTTCTACCGATTCTTTCAAACTTATTTCTTCTTATACTTCCTATTCATTAGTATTTTCCTTATAAAGTAATAATATCATTATCAGTAATATAATAATATGTTATTATAAATATGAAACACACATATTCCACCTTCTACCCATTCTATGAAAAATGAAATCACCACGCGTGCGTACGTACGACTTACCGTCTCCACACCATGGTGTAATATGTTTTTTCAACACCACTTTACTTGGATGGGTATAATGATGGAAATAATAACTATATATGATTATTATAACATTATAATAATTATGAAATATTACAAACCATCCACTTCAGTACCATTCAACAATCTTGGAATGATTTCATTGCTCTTACGTATGTACGACGTACCGTCTCCACGATGCGATGCGATTCATTTTACATGATATTCATTAAAACATGATTATATACATGAATTTAATGAATAAATATGATATATATTATACTGATATCATTCTGTAAATTATATAACTATAACCCAAAATGATTAATAAGAACTTATCCGACAAAACATGCATAAGAACATAAATCAGTTAATAACTGAATAACAAGTAACAATAAAATGTTACTAACAAACGGATGAAAATATTATCATAAATGTTATCATAAATATGTTTATGATTATGGAATAAATTAGTAACATTATTTAAATAATTATACAGGAGTTTCTGATATATAATAATCATATCAGACCTAAGGTAAGGGATAACTTTACAAATCTCATTTTTATATGAGATTGTTTATTCGTAATTATTTACTGGGGTATATTTATCATGCACATCCATGTTTCCTAAATATGAATTTTAAAATATTCTTTATATCCTTATATAAGTTTTAAAAGTAAATTTTACCAATTAGTAGATTTTTACTAAATGGTATGAATGGAATATTTTGTCATTTTTGGTATGAGGTACTTTTTGACTTTTCTGAGAAAAGTATGAGAAAAATGTTTTTTTAACTTGTATGGAATGAACATATTTTTACACTTTCATAATGAATTATTTACTTGAATATTACCCCAAAATATTACAAGGTTATTTTCATATAAAATTATTTCTTCTAAAATTGTGTGGCATTTTGAGGAAGGAAAACGTTTTTGAAGAAGAAAGGATATTTTCCACAGGAATTAATTTAAAGTGTTTTCTCAAAATTATTTTCCATATAAGATGAAACTCTTTAAATAGGGTTATATTTATATCCATATTATTAATATTATTTTATTGTGTTTATGATTGAATGTTATTTAGGAAATCCATCTGTTTTATATCAATTATGATGGAATGATGTTTAAGAAACCCATTTTATTTCATGGGTTAGGATATGGTAAATGTTTTTATGTTTTTGTGGCACACATAAGAATGGTTTCATTATGAGATGGGTGGGACATATATTTCACTCCAATTCATTTGGTGAAGATTTATATCTCATGATATAGACATGACTGGAATGACAAGTAAATCTGGTTCAATAATACAGGGCTAGAATGAGGAGTAAACTCGGTTTAGTAATGGACTTTGTCCACTATGATGGTCTCGACAATGTGCCTTGAATATTATGAAATGATTTTATATAATTATGTATGTATGCCAAGAAATTTTACGTGTTATGTTATGACTATTTGGATTACATTTCACTTTTATGATTTATCCCATGACATGATATTATTATCTTTTATATGTAGGATAATATTTTCAAATGTTATGTTCTTATGATTATGATACGAACGATATTTCCCTTGTTTAACCTTACTGAGCATTTGATCTCACGCTTTCATATGTTTCTTTTCCCTAGGTCATAAAGAAGAGTATTAAGTAAGATATGTCAAAAATGAGTCTAGTTATAAAGAAATAAGCTAGAGACAATATGGATGTTTTATGAATCAGTTGTTTATATTTCTCAGTTTCTAAAGACACTAATCCTACACAGTCCTGGCGTGGTTTTGTTATGTTATGTAATAAATATTATTCAATGTTGAAATAATATATATATATATAAATTATGGGCTGTTATAATCATAGCCTTACCATCTACATTCCAGGAAATAACTCTGTTTAATTGAACTGGAACTTAGAGTTCCTAAAAAACTCATTTAACTCTTCTTCAAATAGAAAACCATATTTCTTCTCATAAAAAAACTCCAAACCTTGGAATTGAAGTAAATTATTCAATATAATTTCTATATATTTCATCAAATATATATCAATGGATTTTCTAAAAATAACCTTTCATGAGGCACCACTACCTTTAGCTTTCTTAGATGAACCAAACCTTCCCTCATCCACACTATTAGATTTTCTCATGGGGAACAGGTTGGTTAAAGGATATGCATCAAACAAGAAGTTATGGGTAATGGTTAATCTTCTTGAAGAAAGAGTGCACATGAATGGAAAAAAGGTCAAGAGATGAATTGGTTTTTGGTTACTGACCCGATTCCCAAAGGGGTTATATACCTTATTGGTTTTGGGTCAATTCTGACTAATGAAATTAAATAATAAAAAATAAAATATAAACTGAAAGAAAATGACTTTTATTTTCTAAAACCATAAAATTTAAAATATTGAAATAGAACAAACTAAATTAATTTCTATAGAGTGTTAAAAACAAATCAATAATAAAAAATCATATATTAAAATTCAATAAAAATAAGATGAATTAAATTCATTTAAATTCAAATAAACCCAATTCTCTTGTAATAAAATAAAAATGATCAAACACAAGGGGTTTAATAAAAATTTATAAAAATTTATTCTTAGTGAGAGTATGTTTGAACATAAAGTGGTTCAAAATATAAAAATAAATGATTACAACTATCTTATTCAAAGTGAAAGTAACTTTATATCCAAAGAGAGACTAGTGTGTATTGGTAATAAATGATCATAATGTAATGTGTTTTTGTTTAATTCATTACCAAAAAATCACAAAGAAAATTTTTAATGGAAATTTTTTGAGATAATGACGGTATCTTAGAATGTGTTATAAGTATTTGAGAAAAAATAAGTTATTAACATTGTAACATTGGATTTTATAGAGTAAATAAGATTGAATATTATATTGAAATAGTTTAACATGAGGATTATGAATCATAATATCACTATTTTTCATTGATTTTATCCATTAAAAGTTATTAGTGGGTATATTTATCAAATAGTCACATAGATATGTGACAAAAATTATATAGTAATGTAATGAGTTTAACAAAACCATAAAAGTGAAGCAAACATAAAGGCATTATGGTAGTATATCATATGACATATTATTAGATGGTAACTTATTTGTAGATTTTTTAATATTCTTGAAATATTTTAATAATATAAAATTTATCATGTTATAAAAATGGTAGTCTTCGCTTTATTATTTTTTTATATTGGGATCATATATTTCATAAAGTGAAATGATACTTTTACTCTGAAAGTATGAATTTGAATTATCCTTAATTAATCATCATAAAAGTGTTTTATAAGTTGTGATGACATATAAATATTAGTGTGTTTTTTGTTTTTTATAAAGATACAAAATTCTATTACGAGAAATAAAATACGTTTTTTTGTATTGGATGAACCACCGTGTATACCACATAGAGTGTCATAGAATTTTTCTTTAGTATACCATGAGTTTATTTTTTATATTAAATCCTTTTACTTAATGATAATAACTAACATGAGAATATTCATAATTTTATACCTTTATTATATCAAATTTCGTATTGTTTCTAATTAGGAGGTGGTTGAGTATGTTGATCATTTCATCAGTTAAGGTTTAACCAATATGGTATTTTTCCTCTCATATAATGAGTATGAAATTTGGGCCATTAGTTGAGATAAAATGAGGTGGTTTATATACATACCTAGATAAGGTTTTTAGGATATTTCCTACTAGCCTAGACCTTTAACGCCTAACACATAAGCCTAAATGGGGTTCCATTCAAACACCAATTTTGATAGGAGGATTAGTTCATCAAGCTTATATATTTTCCAACACTCATCTCTCAGACTTATGTGGTATTGGTTTTGAACCTAATAATCATACCTTGAAACCAAATACCAAACATTTGGGCCATTTATAATAATATGAATAGTTTCATCATCAACAAGATGCACCTTCCCAAAATTTCATGGAACAAAATTCCATATATATTCCTTCTCTGTAGTTGAATGGAATGAAACACCAGATTCCAATATCTATGACTCTATGGGAATATCAACACTAAAAACTAGTGAATAATTGTATCTTTCTATGTTAGTGTTCACTGATTCATTACTTGAATACTTCTATCTTTCCTTTCATCCATTTTTAATATATCCCTTTATCCCATAATTCTAACTTGAGGGACCTTCTCCATTGGATTTTTCCTGTATCCAACATCTTGATTTCAAAAAGTCTATAGAATTTCCTTGCTTCACTGATATTATAATACCTTTAATAATCATTTATGATCTAGAAAATTTTTATTATTCTATTCTATAAATATCTTAACTTAATATTAGATCATGAAATTCATTTAATTTCAATTTAGATTTTCTGCATGAACTACTAAACATTGAAACCATAACATCCATGATTTATAGAAACAATGATAGGAGATGCAATTCATTTATTTCATCCAAAAAATCAATCTATAAGAAACTCAAAGAGCATGTAATAATATTGTATTCATTAATATGATATATGATAGAATTACCATTATACATATTCAGGTTGAAAATTATATGCATCATAGAAACCTTGTTTAATGTAGAAGTATTTTCATACATGTTTCCAAATAATTTTATCAATCAAGTGGAAGGCTGGTTAGAGGTAGGTGATGAAACTTTACTTGGTCCACATATTGTGCAGGAGACTTTAGAGTACGTCTATTTGATTTAGAAAGAGATGGATACCACACAGTTGAGAAAAAAATATTACACCGATCACCGTCTATAACCTCTAGAGTTCGACGTTGGGGATCAAGTCTTTTTACATTTCTCACCAATATTGGGAAATAGATAGATCATGATATTGGGTAATCTTTCACCGCGATATGTTGAGCCATTTGAGATTCTAGAGTGAGTGGGGTCGATAACCTATCAGTTTCAGTTACCTCAGAGGTATCGAGACATACATGACTTATTCCATGTATCTCTGCTACACCATTATCACTCAGACCCTTCTCACACTCTATAGTTAGATTAAGTGGAGTTACATTTAGATGCGTTATTTGAGGAGAATCCTATTCATATTATTGACAGGAGCACCAATGTTCTCCATGGTTAGTCAGTTCCTCTAGTACATGTGATATGACAGCATGGGCATTTATTGGATGAGACTTGGTAGAGGGAGGTAGACGTACATGATCAGTGGCCAAATTTATTCTTAGGAGATTATTTTCCACCCTTGAGAGTTAAATTTGAGGATGAATTGATTTAAGGGGGAAGATTGTAAGATTCTAGGTTTTCCTAAGAGGTACAAATCTTTTTATTTTTGGTTTAAATGATTATGTATAACCTAATTTGAGTATCCAATGTGATCATGGGTGTATTAGGGGTCCCCGAGTTTTGTTCAGATCCCGTATCCCCTCTTTTTCAAAAAATAAGGCAGATCGTATGGTTAGTATAAGCCTTATGGGGTAGGCCACATGGTTACTCCTAACCATGTGATGATTAAAAGAGGAGTGTAGGATGTATCACAGTTTGATGAAACCATGAAAACTTAGGCACATGCCCATGCAGGGGGATTTATAATTTTTGGAAAATGTTTAGACAAGGTTTTCCCATGTTTATTCAAACCATGTGCATGGAACCATGTGAGGGTCCCCTTAACATAGTGAAGGGCCCACAGTTGGCACACAGTTGGTCCAACCATGCATCCAAACCATGTGGCCCTATTAAAATAGGGGAAATTACTATTTATCCCTTAAAATATTTTAAAAACTAAAGATATTTTATTTATTCCTCCGTTGGATAGAACTTTGTCCTTGGGATATCCTTTAAATCCATATTCATAGGCTTTGAAATCATTTATCTATCTATACTTAGATTCAAATGCTATAGATCTCGTTGGATTCATGCCAGTGAGTTATTCATTCCTCTTATGCCATTCTTTGTTTTTCTTGGTATCGATGGAGTTATTTAAGTGCAATATTATATTCCATATTTTTAGTATTTTCATCCATTATTTATTTTTCTTCCGATATAGACTGAATCAAAGGTTGATAATGAATGATTTCTCTACTATGGACCTACAGTAGGTGGTATATACCTTTCACTTGGGGTTTGATGTTTTATAAGAAAATTTTCTATTATGTCGCATGTTGAACTTTCAAGTGATACCCCATTAATTAATTAAATGGTTTAATTGGATGAATTGAAACCTTCTATGGATTCCTACTAGTTCCTTTGAGATTATTGGAGGTTGTTTCCCCAACCTAGGCCACCCATGGGGTGCGCCTTTTAACTACACTTTTTTATACCACCCTGTTGGGTGTGTGAGTGTTTTACTAGTTAGAGGGAGACTTTATAAATTAATTAAATTGAATTGAATTTAGAAGGAGAAGGTTATTACTAATTTTCTATGTATTGACATAAAGTAAAATGTTTAAATTGTTCAATTGGATTTTATAGAAATTTTTATATGAGTTGGATGAAATCATAGAATTTGATTAATTATGAAATGATGAATGTAATGATATAATGAATTGAAATGGTAGTGGATTCCTTGGACAAGATTTTTGAATCCTGATTCCATTAGATGCCATGGAAGTTTATCCTATGGATATTGATTAGGGTAGTGGATTCCTTGGACCTGTTTCCTCTTTGGGTCTTGATTTTATTGGATTCCTTAGGCCTTGATATACCTTGGATCCAAGTTTCTTGGGCTCGAATTGGACATGGTCTGTTGACCTACTACTTGGACCCCACCCAAGTCTTTATTGAGTTTCCATTAAGATTCTCTTGGGACTCGATGTGGATGACTTAGTATTCTACACCTTGGATCTGGACCTTCATGGTATGACACTTTTGACTAAATGGAATAACCATTTTGGATAACACTCATTTATATGGTGTGGCCGTGATGGTTTATACACAGGATTATACAGCTTGTCCATGAGTATATTTAAACTTTTTATACGACATGGAAATGATTCATATTGTTTCTAAGCTTGTAGATAGCCCTGATATGGGTATTTAAATCTAGTGGGTAGACTGGATAGTGTTACTTGTTTAATTCGATTTTACAACCTACCTTGTTTAGGGAGATTGAATATTTTTGCAGGGATCCTTGTTTGAACAGACAAGTTCATTTTAATTTTATCACTTTTATACCCATGATATACATTTCATAATACTTTTGTTTATATCACATAGATTTGATTTGTTATATACATCATTGGTGGTGTCATACCGAGTGTTATCTCAAACCATTTTTGGGCCGCCGTTGGGTACCAAACCATTGGTATAGCCTTTTTTTTTCTAGTAGTGAAATCTTGCTGAATAGGAGGGACTATATGAATATTAATAGAGAGTATACAAAGGATTTTATTTATTGATATTATTATCACTTACTAATTAAGGGTTATTCCTTATGTACTGGAGGTTGTGGTTGTACAAGTGGTGTAAAATAATTTTAAACAGTCTCCATAATCACATCACTGACTCTATCTCAACCAGAAGGTGATCCAAGTAGAATTAGATCCACTGACTGATGGTCAACTTAAACTTCTCGTCTACCTTTAACACCAAAACACTAGGCACAATATCAACTAGAATTTCTTCAAGAACAACAAAATTTGTTTCAATAATTGTCTCTACATAATGAATAAATTTAGTAGACACATAAACTTCAACTTTTGATATCTTAATAACTTCTTCAACTGTATGACTGATATCATCTTTGGATTGAAATGTAAATGAAAATGGAAAAATACAAGAAAGGGAGGGGAATGAATTCTAAGTTTAAAAACTTTAATTTTTATACATAATGGAAATTTAGTTTAATATAATTAAACTAATTCAATTCAAAAAACCACTTAATGTATTAGAAAAGTAATCAGGCAGGGCCCTAGGTCTGATGGATAGAGTATCGTAATCAGTAGGTTATGATAAGTATTCCACAAGCTGAGTTTAAAATTAATCATTTTCACAATAAGGAAACGATTTCATTTGATTAAGAATGATATAGATTTTAATCATAGTAGTTTTGATAAATATAGTGAAACAATCAATGATTCTGTCATAAAGTGTATATAATCGTATTGAGTAAATGAATTGATCGTAATCACTAAAATCATAATTACCAAGATCATAATCACTAAATAGAGAACATAAATATGAATATATAAAATGATTCAATATATATTACAAATCATCAGAAATGTAAAAAATTAAAATAATACAAATCTTTTAACCTAAAGGGATGGGTTTCTAATAACCTTGAATAGAGGTCCCTTGACTTATACTTTCAAGAAATTCTGTCTTACCCACACCAGAGTTAGCGCTAGATATGATGATTGGATTCTATCTTGCTATCCCCACAAGACCTCGATTAAGAAGGTAATCGTAACCTCTATCTTCCTAGCCTTAGAATCCCTCAATCCAAACATGATCGGCATAATTGTCTTCCTATCCACAGAATCCCTAGACCATAATCACTAATGATCGGTGTCACACTAAGCAAATCAAAACTCTTGGAAGTAACAAGTATGTATAATGAGTAGTTCACAACTTGAACTCTTCAGATTTTTTCACATGAAGTAATAATTTTATAGAGCTCCTTCATAGTGTCTTGAATTTGTCAAAAAGTTCTGGGCTCATTCAAATGACCTGGTATTTATAGATCAATTTCCCAATGGTCATCTTTGATTCCAACTATCACATTTTTTCCTAAAAATACAGAGGGTCTTGGACACCGATCACTCCAACGGTCATCTTATAACTAAAACAACCACATTGTTTTATAAATCATATCAAAACAGAATGCATAACATCATTTTGATTTAAAGGTTTCAATTTGATATATATTTATGGATATAATAAAATGAATTTGAATGAGTCCAACGATTCTCGTTATGATGGTGAGTATGATTTAAATATCTGTATGATTTTGGATAGTGTGTACGATGAAAACATTTTCTAGTGTGTTCGATGTAAATTGTATTTAGTGAGTATGATAACTATCATATTCAACCTCGTTACGATAATCATGGAATAAATCATTTTTACAATTATGAGTATGATTATTATTATATTCATATGAAAAATCAAAATTATAAAATGTAAAAAAAATTCTCAAATTAAGTACAATGTACAATATAAGATTTTATAAAAAGAGAGTTTGTGATTTCCAAAACAAAAAGGAATAGAAAATTCAAAATAAGTCTTTTTGACTCAATAATATACTCCTTTTTGGAAAGAACAAACCACAAGTTAGAAACAAATAGAAAATTACTTAAAAGTTTCATATTTAGAATTAAACACTTATACTTATATCCCTTTGAATTTTAAAACTCTTTTGAATATGATTTTAATACTACTAACCTCCCCCTTAGGATAAAAAAATCCTTAAGGATCATACTCTATAAAATTACCCTCACTAAAATATTATCCTTTTTTTAATTATTATTACTATATTATCCAATTTATGATAATTTATCCCCATGTCAAATACATTATCTACCTATATAAAATATTCTCCCCCTTTGTGATTTTTAAAAAGTAACAGGGAAAGTCTTATTATACATGAAAAATGGTTAGAGAAACAAGCAATGAAAAGTGATAAATAATTTGATCATGTTAGAATAATTGAAATAACATTCATCCAATAAATAGAAAACATTCAATAAAATGATATGTAGATTTTAAATTATTTCATTAATGTTTCAAAAAGAAAAACAATACAACAAGAGTTAAATAAATTCATTTATTTTTCTTTTCTTTCTCCTTGTCTTTATTCAGGAGGTCTAAGACAACTGTCCTCATATTCTTGAATTATTTCCTATCCTCTATCAGTTTTTCAAGAGATTATTATTAAGACCATAATTTATGATCTTGATATTCAAATAATTGGTCATGGGTGTGAGTCACTTCTTCCTAGGATTTCAGCTTCTCTTTCATAGTATGAAGCTTTTCTTCTTGAGCCTTAACCTTTTCTTCTTGAGCCTGATAATTTTCTGCCTGAACTCTGGTTACCTTTTCTAGTATTTCAACTTTATTACCCAAAAAATAATTTTGATTCTTCAAATCAAATACCACATCCTTGAGTTCCTTGAGTGTTTTAATTTCCAAATAATGGTATTTGATATTTCTAATTAAATCCTTGTTCTCTCCATACTTTATTAGAAGTATAAATCAAGGTACCTCTAACCAAGGTTATTAGATACCCTTATCTTTAGGTTAAAATATTTGTATTATTTTAATTGTTTACATTTATTCTAATTTGTAATAGAGAGTGAATCATTTTATATATTCATCTTTCTATTCTCTATTTAGTGATTATGATCTTTTTAATTATTATTTTAGTGATTACGATCAATTCATTTACTCAATATGATTATATATTCTTTCTGATAGAATGATTAATTATTTCACTATATTTATCATAACCATTATGATTAAAATCTATATCACAGTTACTCTAATTAAATCATTTCCTTATTGTGAATACTATTAATTTATACTCGACTTGTGGAATAATTATCATAACCTAATGATTACAATACTCTTTCCATCAGAACTAGGGCCCTGTCCAATTACTATTCTAATACATTAAGAGGTTTTTTGAATTGAATTAGCTTAATTATATTAAAATAAGTTTCATTTAAGTATAAAAAGGAAGTTTTTAAAATTACAATTCACCCCCTCTTGTATTGTTCCATCAACATATACACTTTGATCCAATAATTGGTATAAGAGATCTTGAACAATGTCTCAAATTTGTCAAAAAGTTTTGAGCTTATTCAAATAACCTGGTATTTATAGGTCAATGTCCCAATGTTCATCTTTGATTCCAACTATCAAATTTTTTCCTAAAAATGTGGAGGGTCTTGGACACCTGACACTCCAATAGTCATCTTATAACTAAAACAATAACATCATTTTATAAATCATATTGAAATAGAATGCAGAACATAATTTTGATTTAAAGGTTTTCAATTTGATACAGATTTATTGATATGATAAAATAAATTTGAATGAGTCCGATGATTCTCTTCATGATGGTGAGTATGATTTAAATATTGGTATGATTCTGGATAGTGTATACGATGAAAACCTTTTCCTGTGTGTTAGATGTACATTGTATTTGGTGAGTATGATAAATATCGTATTCAACCTCATTAAAATAATCATGGAATAAATAATTTTTACAATTATGAGAATTATTATTATTATATTCATATAAAAAATTATAATGATAAAATATAAAAAAATTCTCAAAGTAAGTATGATAAACAATATAAGCTTTTTAGAAAAAGAGAGTTTGTGTTTTCCAAAACAAAAATGAATAGAAAAGTCAAAAGAAGACTTTTGACTCAATAATCTCCCCCTTTTTGGAAAGCACTATTGGGACCAAGTTGGACGGAGAAGGAAGTTGTAAGAGTTTGCCTTTGTAGAGTGTCGTCTTTTGTTGTTAAAGAGGATAAATCAATTCACTTTGTAAAAACATGGAAAACTATGACGATGCTTTCCAGATTTGTATTTCACAAATATCATAAGTTTATAAAACTTGTGATGAAAGCCTTATGAAGGATAGGGGGAGTAAAGAAGTGTTTTTGTTAAAGGAAATAAAGTGGCGTGCAAGTCAAAAATGGCGCACAGGTGTGGCGTTAAAGTATATGTGGCATGCAAGTGTATGTTGCGCACAATTCATATTTCAAGATCACCACATCAAAATATGACAAAGGAAATAAAGTTGCATGCAAGTAAAATATTTTCACGCAAGTGCGGTGCACAAGTATAAGTGGCACGCAAGTATATGTTGCGTGCAAGTCATATTTCAAGATCAACACATCAAAATATGACAAAGGAAATAAAGTGGCGCACAATTTAGAGATTGACGTGAAAGTGTGCCGCACAAGTATAAGTGGCGCACAAGTGTATGTTGCACACAAGTCATATTTCTACATCAGATTATTAAATTTTGAAAAAGGAAATAAAGTGGCTCGCAAGTGATAGAGCGGCGTGCAAGTGATGGAGGGGCACGCAAGTGATGGAGAGGCGCATAAGTAGGAATGGAAAGAAAGTGTATGTGGCGTGAAAGTTACCAAAATTCCTATAAATAGACGACTACCCTCCTCATTTTTCTATGATAAAAAATTAAGAGAAAATTTGAGCTCTAAGCAAACAAGTAGTAGAAAGTGGCGTGTAAGATGAAGTGTCGTGCAAGTTAAGAGTTATTTATAAGGAACACATGTAGGGAGGCACACAAGCAGCGTGGCGTGCAAGCAGGGAGGCACGCAAGAAGAAGTGGCATGCAAGTTCTAAGAGGTGCGCAAGTAGGGAGTTGTGTTCAAGAAGTATGCTATGTATAAGCCAAAGGTGGCATGCAAGTTGTGAGCTCTGCACAATAGTGGCACGCAAGTAGTTAGTTGTGTGCAAGAAGGTAGGCGCACAAGAAGTTGGCGCACAAGCAGGTAGGCACGCAGGCAGGGTGTGGTGCACAAGTTATTTGCATCAAGAGGTTCTTACCATCTTCTAGGTAGGAAAGTGAAGATTTTTTTTTGAAATATTTTATTTGTTAAAATTCATCAAGAAGCACAAAAACATAGTTTTACCCTATTTTTACTAAGGGGGAGCACACACACTATTAGATTGATTTTGAAGTGCTACACGAGTGTAAGGGAATATCCTACTCATTGTATTCCATATCAAAGGATTGTTTTCTAGTGGATTGTTTGGTAGTGGATTGTTTTCAAACCATACGAAGGACGTAGCTACTATTGTTGAGTAGTGAACCTTGTAAATTTTTTGTTCCTGTGATTGTGTGTGTTCAGCAGGGAAGAAACTCTTTAATAGGAGGAAAAGTTTGTTTCAAAAAGAAGGAAACATAAAAAGAAAAAGATATCACTGATTCACCCCTCCCCCTCTTAGTGATACTTGGATCCTGACTGGGAACTTCAATTGGTATCAGAGCCAGGTTCCCTTCGTTTGTTCTTTGCTAATGTTTTGAAGAGAAGTTGTGATGAAAAATCTAAATTTCATGAAAAGTAAGGGGATTATGATATTTGATGGAAAGAATTATCATATTTGGAAAGATATAATGATGCCTTATCTTATTTATCTTGGGTATATAGTTCTTCAAACTAAAACTAATGGATTTCATCATATTGATGGCAAGGTTGCTCTTACACCTGCCGATAAGAATAATCTTGAGAATGAAGGAAGAGCTAAAAATTAATTACTCTCATATCTTTATGAGAGTGATTTTTTAAGAGTGAAAGGTGTCGCTACAGCTAAAGGCATCTGGGATAAGTTGAATAACATCTATGAAGGAAATAAAAAAGTGAAGAAGGAAAAACTACAATTATGGAGGCTGAAGTATGAAGACTTGAAAATGAGAGAATTGGAATCTGTTGGGGAATTATTTACTAGGATAAATGACATTGTCAGTACAATCAGATGTCTTGGTGAAACGTTGGAGGATTCTAAAGTTGTTAAAAAGATCTTGAGAATTATAACCGACAAGTTTGATGCTAAAGTATCTTTATTAGAAGATATAGACCCCAAAACATTATCTATAGATTATTTGAATAACACTCTCATTACTTATGAAATGAAAAGGGAGAAGACTATGAAGATCAAAAAAAAAGCTGATAGAGAAATGTCATTCAAGGCTACAAAGAGAAACAAGTCAAAGAAGACTCTTATTAAAGATGATGCTGGTGAATCCGATTCTGAAGATGAGGTATGTAAAAATTTTAATGAAATTTTATCCTTATTTTCCAAGAATGTGAAAAGAGGTACAAGGAAATTAAAGGGTAAAATTCTGATGAAATGTTTTGAGTGTGGATCCATTGGTCACTGTATAGCTAACTATCCTCAAAAGAATAAAGAAGAAGATAGTGATGATGATGAAAAAAGGCCAAGAAGGTCATGGAAGAAACAATCTAACAAAGATAAATATTTTTCAAAGGGGAAGGATAAAAAGTTCTTCAAATAAAAAAAAGAAGCTTTTTATATAAAGATGAAGATGAAGAAGATAGTGAAGATGAATCTGAGAAATAATTTTCTGAAAAAACTAGATAGAATACCTTTATTTCAGTAGTGAATAATGAATATTACATGAGACACAGTTCTGAAGAAGAATAAAATCAACTTGAATATCATCTAAAATAAGAGTTTAAAGAATGTTTTAGGAAGATCAGAAGTCTTGAGAAGGAAAACAAGAAGTTGAAAAATGAAAATTCCACATTAAAAAATCAAGAAGGTTTTCCTAATGAGAAAATCAAGATGGAAAAGGAGATTGATGATATAAAGGATTCTCTTGGGAATGAAAAGAATCATAATGATCATCTTGAAGTAAAGATGAAGGTAAAAGAAGAAGAGTTGGAACTTTTCCAACAAAAAATTTCTAAATATAAATAAATAAATATCAGTTTCAAACAATCTATCTAAGAATTTGGTGAAATTTATAGTAAAAATTAACTAAATAAGGATCCACAAAAGTTACCCTCAAAGGTTTATAGGAAAGATAGAACTGGTTCTGATAAGAACTAAGATGGAAAGACTATGTATGTGGCCAAAGTCAACAATGATGAAAAATCAGAAGTATATAAAAATCCTGACTCTAGAAAGATTTCTAATACTTATGGTACTAATAAGTCTGAATATAAATCTGATCTGAAGAATAAAGTTACGATTCAAAATAGGAAGGTTGATGTTTGGAAGAGTTCTATTAAAAAGATTGTTGAGAATCATGTTCACAACTCCAGTCAGTATAAAAGTTTCAGAGGGAAATATTCATTCCATGGCTACTGCTGGTATTCTGGTGGATTCAGACACACTGCAAACATGTGTTGGTTCAATCAAAAACATTACTACTATTCTAAAAGTTATAGAAGAAAAGGTTTGAGGGGGAGTTAATCCTCTCAAAAAGGTAAGTATGAGAAGAAAGTTCTGAAGAAATCTGAGAAGGCTGGTGTGAAAGTTGAAAATAGTTTCCAACCATTGAAAACTATTTGTGAAAGATGTGAAAAGCCTGGATATCTTACTAAGGGATGTCTTTTTTTGTTTCTAGCATAAAAAAGGTTCTTAACAAATTTCAGAAACTGGAGGTGAATAATGAAAAGGAAGAACAAAAAGTTCTTATTGTTAAAACCACCTTGAAAGCTACAAAAGGAGAACGTCCATAGATTCTTGATAGTGTGTGTTCTTATCATATGATAGGAGACTTAAAGTTTCTTAAGAATGTGAAATAATTCAAAGAAGGAACAACTATATTTGGAAATGATGAATCTCTAAGGATCGAAGGTGTTGGATCAGCCATCATTTAGAAAGAAAAAATAAAACCTAAGAAAACATTATATGTTGATGGGTTGAAACATAATCTGCTGAGTGTTTTAAAAATCTATGATGATGGAAACAAAGTTATCTTTAAAAAATATGGGTTTTTTGTGAAAAGTAAAAATGATAGAAAGGTAGTTACAAGATGCCAATGTAAAAAAGGGAATTTGTTCCAAGTTGGTGAAGTACAAAACTCTTTTTACATGGGAACAGTGGATGAAAATCAGTTATGGCATAAAGGGCTGGGACATATGTGTTATAGAAACATGTGAAAGTTATTAACGTGAGATAGTGTCCAAGATATGCTTGATTTATCATGAAGAAGAGATTGGTGTTTCACTATTTGTGAAAAAGGGAAGATTACAAATAATTTGCATAAGAGAGTTGACATTTGTTCATAACAACCCTTGGAACTTATATATTCTGATATTTTTGGACCAATGAGAAAGAAATCAACAAATGGAGATAAGTACTTTATTAATTTCATTGAATACTTTACTCGCATTACATGTGTTATGTACATGAGACATAAGTCGGATGCTCTGAAAATGTTTAATACTTTCAGGAGGAAAGCAGAGAAGGAATGTGAGTATTCAATAAAGAAGTTGAGAACTAATAATGGTCGAGAGTATAAGAATAAAGAGTTTGTAAGTTACCTTGTGAAGCATGGAATTCGACATGAGTTCAGTTCTCCATACACACCTCAACAGAATGGGGTTGCTAAAAGGAAGAATAGAAGTTTGGTTGAAATGGGGTGAACTATGTTACTTGAACATGGTCTCTCTCATTATTATTAGAGGCAATACATGAGTACTACTGTGTATATTCAAAACCGATGTTTCTATAGGCCACATTCAGACATGACTCCATATGAAATGTTTTATGAAAAAACTCCAAGTTTCTAATGCTTAATAGTTTTTAGGAGTCCATGCATCATAAAGAAGAAGGGTGTAAACCTTGTAAAGTTTGAACAAAGAAGAGATGATGAAATTTTTCTTGGCTATGCTCTAGAAGGAAGAGGATACAAATGTTTTAATAAATAAATAGGAAGAATTGTAAATTTTTATGATGTGAAAGTTGTTGAAAATATTGAGAAAGAAAAACATACTTTTGCTAATATACAAGTTTAGTAGGATAAGGAAAGTATTGTTAACAATTCTGATAATTCTACCAATAGTGGTAATCCTACTCTAGAAGAAAAATAAAACTCAAAAACTTCAAGTGATGAGGACGAAATTCGAACAACTCATACTAGGCTAAGGAAGCAAGTGGAGGCTCAGAACATTATTGGTGATCATCACTAGAGGGTTCAAACAAGAAGAACAACAAATGTTGTTTCCCATACTTATTTTTATTAAAAAGAGGAGACAAATGATTTAAATGAAGCTTTTGAGAATCCAGAATGGATTCAGGCTATGAATGAAGAGCTTGCTCAGATAGAAAAGAATGATACTTGGGAACTCATACCCAAGCCAAATGAAAAAAATGTTATTGGTACAAAATGAGTTTTTTTGGAACAAGCTGAATGAAGAAGGTGAAGTTATAAGGAACAAGGAAAGCTTAGTGTGAAAAGGTTACTCACAAATTGAAGGTTTTGATTTTGATGAGACTTTTTCTCTAGTGGCTAGATTGGAAATAATCAGAATATTTCATGCTATTGTTGCAGAACGAGGTTAAAAACTTTTTCAAATGGATGTGAAGTCCGAATTTCTAAATGTAAATCTTGATGAAGAAGTTTACATTGAACAAACTCATGGCTTTATTTTTGTGAAAGATGAAAGTTATGTGTGTAAGATGAAGAAAGCCTTGTATGGGATAAAACAATCTCCAAGGGCATGGTATTCCAAACTAGATACTTGCTTAAGGAATATGAGTTTCAAGAAAGTAAGAGTTGAAAATAATCTTTACATCAAGGAATGTCATGAGCCTTCTATCATTGTAATTATTTATGTTGATGACATTATATTTGCTGGAAATGATGAAAGATCTTGTGAAAGATTTTCTGAATATATGAAGAAGTTGTTTGAGATTTCCATGCTGAGAGAAATGAAATACTTTCTTGGGTTACAAATATTAAAAAATAGAAACCAAAATTTTCTTTCTCAAGAGAAGTATTCTAAGGAAGTTCTAAAGAAGTTTTGCATGGAAAATTCAAAACCAGTTTCCACACCAATTTCAGTGGGAACCAAGTTGTCTAAAGATGGAGAAGTCCAGGAAGTTGATCAGAAAGAGTTTCAAAATCTAATTGGAAGTTTATTATATTTGACTACCTCAAGACCCGACATTGTATATGTCGATACCTTATGCGCAAGGTTTCAGAGTGATCCTAAAGAATCACATTTAATTACTAGAAAAAGGATTCTCAGATATATCAAAGGCACAATAAATTTTGGAATCAGGTATGATGGTGCAGAAAATATTGATTTGTTCTGGTATTCAGATGCTGATTGGGCATGAAATGTTGATGATAGAATATCCACATATGGTAGAGTTTTCTTTCTGGTGTATGTTGCTACATCAGAACAAGTTACTGACATATTTATAAAACCATTACCGAAGGAACCATTTGCTAAATTGAGGTTGAACATGGGTGTCCAACCTCTTTCTCATCAAGTTTGAGGTACTTGTGTTTGTCCCCACTCTCATATTAACTTTGGATAGTGTTTTCAAGGGGGATAATTGTTTTATAAATCTATCCTTATGGAAGCATGCATAAAGGGGGAGTTGTGGATAAGCTGTGAATCCATCATGTATGTGTGTGAACTATTCTAACTTTTTTTGGGAGTGGTTGTAGGAAACAATGTTTTTGTATTCCAAGAAAATTGAATAAGTGAGGAATGCTGAGGTAGAAGCTTGTAAGATGTTCTAAAGAAGGATTAGGATACATGATCATGAAATTTCATAGTCACTGCTTTTAGAAAGCATGGTTTTGGCTGTCAATAATTCTTGTTTCCTATAATGAGTTAGCTCACGTAGGCTTAGAATTGTTGATAAGCAATCCATTGATCGAGGTTACAAAGTTAGAATTGTTGATAAGTAATCCATTTCCTGAGGTTACAAAGTTCAGTGATTTATGAATCTTGGTTGACAACAAAATCCAAATGGGGAGATTGTTGGGTCTAAGTTGGATGGAGAAGGAAGTTTGAAGAGTTTTCTTTTGCAAAGTGTTTTCTTTTGTTTTCAAAGAGGATAAATCAATTCACTTTGTAAAAAAATGGAAAACTATGATGATGCTTTGCTGATTTTTATTTCACAGATATCATAAGTTTAGAGAACTTGTGATGCAAGCCTTATGAAGGATATGGGGAGTAAAGAAGTGTTTTTGGTAAAGTAAAAAAGTGGCGAGCAAGTCAAAAATGTAGCACAAGTGTGGTGCGTAAGTATATGTGGAGCACAAGTGTATGTTGCGCGCAAGTCATATTTCAAGATCAACACATCAAAATATGACAAAGGAAAGAAAGTGGCACACATGTTAAAGATTTCCGTGCAAGTGTGGCACACAAGTATAAGTGGTGTGCAAGTGTATGTTGCTTGCAAGTCATATTTAAAGATCAACACATAAAAATATGACAAAGGAAAGAAAGTGGCGTGCAAGTTAGAGATTGGAGTGCAAGTGTGGTGCAAAAGTATAAGTGGCGTGCAAGTGTATGTTGTTCTCAAGTCATATTTCAACATCATATTATCAAATTATGATAAAGGAAAGAAAGTGGAACACAACTGATAGAGCGGCGTGCAAGTGATGGAGCGGCATGCAAGGGATAGATAGGCACAGAAGTAGGAATGGCGCACAAGTGTACGTGGTGCACAATTCACCAAAATGCCTATAAATAGATGGCTACCCTCCTCATTTTTCTATGCTCAACACTTAAGATAATATTTGATCTCTGAGCATGAATGTAGTTGAAAGTGGTGAGCAAGATAAAGTATCTCACTAGTTAAGAGTTATTTATAAGGCGCACATTTAGGGAGGCACGCAAGCAGTGTGGTGCGTAAGTAGGGAGGCGCACAAGCAGAAGTGGTGCACAATTTCTAAGAGGCACGCAAGCAGGGAGTTGTGTTAAAGAAGTGTGCTGTGTATAAGCCAAAGGTAGCATGAAATTTGTGAGATGTGCACAATAGTGTCACGGAAGTAGTTAGTGGCACGCAAGCAGGTAGGTGCACAAGCTGAGTGACGCATAAGTAGGTGGTGCGCAAGTAGGGAGGCGCGCAAGCAGGGTGTGGCGCACAAGCTGTTTGCTCCAGGAGGTTCTTACCAGCTTCTGGGTAAGAAAGTGAAGAATTGTTTTGAAAGATTTGATTTTTGAAAATTCATCAAGAAGTATAGAAACATTGTTTTACCCTATTTGTGATAAGAGGGATCACACACACTCTTGGATTGTTTTCAAAGTGATACACAAGTGTAAGGGAATATCTTACTCATTGTATTCTACATCAATGGATTGTTTTCTAGTGGATTGCGTGGTACTGTATTGTTTCCATACCATATCAAGGACGCAACTACTCTTGTTGAGTAGTGAACCTTATAAATTTTGTGTTCCTATGGTTGTGTGTGTTTAGTAGGGAATAAAATTTTTAATAGGAGGCGAAGGTTGTTTCAAAAAGAAGGAAATATAAAAAGAAAAAGATATCACTGATTCACCCCCTCTCCCTCTCAGTGATAATTGGATCCTAATTGGGAACTTCAATCATAAATCATGAGTTAGAAATAAATAGAATATTACTTAAAAGTTTTTTATTCAAAAGTGAACACTTATACTTATATCTCTTTGAGTTTTAAAACTCTTCTGAATATGATTTGAATACGAATAACCTCCCCCTTAGGATAAAAAAATACTTATGGATTGTATTCTATAAGAAACTCTCCCTTACTAAAATATTCTCGTTTTGTAATTATTATTCTCATATTCTATCTTTTATGAGAATTTATCCCCATGTTGAATAAATTCTCCCCCTATATAAAACATTCTCCCCTTTGTGATTTTCAAAAAGGAGTAGGGAAAGTCTTATTATAACCGAAATAAGGTTAGAGAAACAAGAAATACGAAGTGATAAATAATTTGATAATCTTAGAATAATTGAAAGAACATTCATCCAAGAAATGGAAAAAATTCAATCAAACAATATAGAGATTTAAAAGTCTTTCATTAATGTTTCAAAAACAAAAATACAACAAGAGTTAAATAAATTAATTTCTTTTCCTCTTCTTTCTCTTTGTCTTTATTTAGGAGGTCTAAGAAAATTGTCTTCATTTTCTTGAATTCTTTCCTATCCTCTATCAGATTATAAAGTGATTATTATTGAGACCATAATTTATGATCTTGATCTTAAAATAATTGGTCTTGGGTTTGAGTCACTTATTCCTGGGATTTCAGCTTCTCTTTCAGAGTATGAATCTTTTCTTCTTGAGCCTTAACCTTTTCTTCTTGAGCCTGATACTTTTTTACCTGAACTCTGGTTACCTTTTCTAGGATTTCAAATTTACTACTAAATAAATAATTTTGATTCTTCAAATCAAATACCTCATCCTTGAGCCTTTTAATTTAAAAATAATGTTATTTTAGCTTTCCAATTAAATCCTTGATCTCTCCGTACTTTCTTAGAAGTATAAATCAAGGGACCTATATCCAAGGTTATTAGATACCCTTATATTTAGGTTAAAATATTTGTATTATTTTAATTGTTTACATTTATGATTCTTTTTAATAGGTATTGAATCATTTTATATATTCATCTTTATATTCTTTATTTAGTGATTATGATCATTTTAATTATTATTTTAGTGATTATGATCAATTCATTTACTCAATATGATTATATACGCTTTATGATGGAATGATTAATTATTTCACAATGTTTATCAAAACTATTGTGATTACGATCTATATCATGCTTACTCTAATTAAATCATTTCCTTATTGTGAATACAATTAATTTAAACTCGACATGTGGAATACTTATTGTAACCTAATGATTACAATACTCTTTCCATCGGACCTAGGGACCTGTCCAATTATTGTTCTAATACATTAAGAGGTTATGTGAATTGAATTAGTTTAATTATATTAAAATAACTTTCATTTAAGTATAAAAACAGAAGTTTTTAAACTTACAATCACCCCTCTTATATTATTCCATCTACATATACATTTCAAAAAGTTCTGAGCTTCTTCAAATGACCTGGTATTTATAGGGAAATGTCCCAATGGTCATCTTTGATTCCAACTATCGGATTTTTTCCTAAAAATGCGGAGAGTCTTGGAAACCTAGCACTCCAACGATCATCTTATAAATGAAACAACAACAACGTTTTATAAATCATATTGAAAAAAATGAGTGACAAAGTTTTGATTTAAAGGTTTTCAATTTGATACAGATTTTTGGACATGATGAAATGAATTCGAATGTGTCTAATGATTCTCATTATGATGGTTAGTATGATTTAAATATTAGTACGATTCTGGATAGTGTGTATGATGAATACCATTTCTAGTGTGTTCAATGTAAATCGTATTTGGTGAGTATGATAACTATCATATTCAGCCTCATTATGATAATCATGGAATAAATAATTTCTACAATTATGAGTACAATTTTTATTATATTCATTTTAAAAATTATAATGGTAAAATGTAAAAAATAATTCTCAAAATAATCATGATAAAAAATATAATCTTTTATAAAAATAGAGTTTTTGATTTCCAAAACAAAAAGGAAAATTCAAAATAAGAATTTTGACTCAATAATATCACCCTTTTTGGAAAGCACAAACCATGAGTTAGAAACAAATAGAATATTACTTAAAAGTTTCATATTCAGAAGTGAACACTTATACTTATCTCCCTTTGAGTTTTAAAACTCTTTTGAATATTATTTGAATATGAATTACCTCCCCCTTAGGATAAAAAAATCCTTATGGATCGTATTCTATAAAAAACTCCCCTTAATAAAATATTATCCTTTTGTAATTATTATTCTCATATTATAACTTTTATGAGTATTTATCCACATTTTGAATAAATTACCCCCCTATATAAAACATTCTCCCCCTTTGTGATTTTCGAAAAAGAATAGGGAAAGTCTTATTATACCCAAAATAAGGGTTAGAGGAACAAGAAATACAAAGTGATAAATAATTTGATCATCTTAGAATTAGTGAAAGAACATTCATCCAAGAAATGGAAAAAATTCAATCAAATGATATACAGATTTAAAAGTATTTCATTAATGTTTCAAAAAAAAACAAGAAGATTTAAATAAATTCATTTCTTTTACTTTTTTTTCTACCTGTATTTCTTCATGAACCATATTCATTTTCTTGAATTCATTCTTGTCCTCTTTTAGCTTATCAAGAGATTCTTTTTGAGGCCATAATTTATGATCTTGATCTTCAAATAATTAGTACTATGTATGAATCACTTATTCTTAGGATTTCATTTTATTTTTTAGAGTACACATCTTTTCTTCTTGAGCTTTAACCTTTTCTTCCTTAGCCTGATACTTTTCTACCTAAAATCTGGTTATATTTTCTAGGATTTCAACTCTATTACTCAACAAATCATTTTGATTATTCAAATAAAATACCTCATCCTTGAGTTCTTCAAGACTTTTAATTTCCAAATAATGTTATTTGAGCTCTCCAATTAAATACTCGATCACTCTATACTTTATTGAAAGTATAAATCAAGGGACCTCTATCCAAGGTTATTCGATACCCTTCTTTTCAGGTTAAAATATTTGTATTCTTTTAATTGTTTAAATTTCCACTACTTTGTAATAGAGAGTGAATAATTTTATATATATTTATATTTCTATTCTCTATTTAGTGATTAGGATCTTTTTAATTATAATTTTAGTGATTATGATCAGTTCATTTACTCAATATGATTCTATACGCTTTATGATAGAATTATTAATTGTTTCACTCTATTTATCATAACAATTTTTATTATGATCTATAACATGATTACACTAATTAAATTGTTTCCTTATTATTAATATGATTAATTTAAAACTCAACCTATGGAGTAATTATCATAACCTAATGATTACAATACTCTATCCATCATACCCAGGGCCCTGTCTGATTACTATTCGAATACATTAAGAGGTTTTGTGAATTGAATTAGTATAATTATATTAAACTAAGTTTTCTTTAATAATAAAAGCGAAAGTTTTTAAACTTATAATTCCCCCATCTTGTATTGTGCCATCTGCATATACATTTCGATCTAAGAATTGGTATTAGAGCTATTGAACAGTGTTTCAAATTTGATAAAAAGTTTTTAGCTCATTAAAATGACCTGGTATTTATAGGAAAATGTCCCAACAGTCATCTTTGATTCCAATGGTCTGATTTTCTACTAAAAATTTGGAGGGACTTGGATAAATGACACTCCAACAATCATCTTATAACTGAAACACAACATCATTTTATAAATCGTATCAAAATAGAATATGCAACATCATTTTGATTTAAAGGTTTTCAATTTGATATAGATTTATGGATATGATAAAATGAATTTGAATGAGTCTAATGATTCTTATTATATTGGTGAGTATTATTTAAATATAGATACGATTATGGATAATGTGTATGATGAAAATCATTTCCAGTGTGTTCGATGTAATTAGTATTTAGTGAGTATAATAACTATTGTATTCAACCTCATTATGATAATCATGAAATAAATCATTTCTACAATTATGAGTATGATTATTATTATATTCATATGAAAAATATTAATGATAAAATGTAAAATAAAATTCTAAAAGTAAGTAAGATAAACAATATAAGCTTTTATAAAAAGAGAGTTTGTGATTTACAAAACAAAAAGGAATAGAAAAGTCAAAAGAATACTTTTGACTCAATAATCATGAAACTGAGGCTTTATTCTGGTCACTACTAACTCATGCACCTATAAAGTAGGAACTATCTCTATAGATGTTTCATCCATAGATGGTAAGGTTTGGGATGGCTCCACCCAAGCTACACTCTCTTAAAAAATTGACTTTAAATAGTTTTAACTTGAGTCCTAGAAATAAATGATAGTATTTAACAACACTATAGACAAGGTGTTACTTTTTTTGAACTTTAATGCATCTCCCTCATTTCGATCAACATCCTTATTCTTTAAAAATAGAGATACTGACCTATCAAAGGGATTATAATTCAGATTACTTTTCTCTTTACAGTAATGATGCATAAACCACATCATGTATCTTGGAAGGTTGAGCTTCAAATTGTTAATCATAATATATAAAAATCACATACACTGAAACAAAACTTTCTCCATATCTCCATATCTTTATGATATCTTAGTCTGAACAAACTTACACAATAATTTCTACTCATCTATTGAATCCTTCACTGTCTTCTTTTCGAAGGAAGATGTTCCAAATTGAAATTTAAAAATCTTTGTTGGGACTACTATACTTCTTCCAACTAAAATATTTGTAATTTTAAACTCCCCCTCACGGGGAAAATTAAAGGCCTCAACCAACTCAACTAATGAAACAATCACAACCTTACCATTTACATTTGAGGAAAGAACATCCTCTGCTTGATTGAATTGGAAGTCAAAGTTCCAAAAAAACTCATTTATCTATTCTTCAAATAGAAAACCATATTTCTTCTCATCAAACACAAACTCTAAACCTTGAATCTGAAGTAATTTCTTCAATATCATTATTTAGATTTCATCAAATCCATATCAATGGTTTTTCCAGTAAGAACCTTTCAGGACGCACCACTAACTTTTTCTTTCTTGGATGAACCAAATCTTCCCTCATCTCTACGCTAAATTTGCCCATGGAAGATAGGTTAGTTAAAGGTTAAGAATTGAACAATAGGTTAGGGGTAATGATTTGGTTTCTAGAAGAAAGAGTGTATGCGAATGGAAAAAATACTGAGGGATGAATTGGTTTAAGGTCACAAACCCGATTCCGAAAGGGGTTATTTACCTTATTGGTTTTGTCTCAATTCTAACTAATGAAATTAAATAATAATAAAATAAAATATAAAGTGAAAGAAACAAACTTTTATTTTCTAAAAATACAAAATTTAAAATAGTGAAATAGAAAATATGAAATTAATTTCCATAGATCATTAAAAACAAATCAATAACAAAAAATCATAAATTAAAATTTAATGAAAATAGGATGAATTAAATTAATTTAAATTTTAATAAAACCAATTCTATTTTAATTAAATAAAAACAATCACATGTAATGTGTTTAATAAAAATATATACTAATTGATTCTCATTAGATATAAACTCAAGAGTAGTATCACATTTTTGATAATGATCTCTCAAAAAATGATGCCTTAAGTCTATATTGTTTGTTCTAAAATGGTTTATCATATTATTTGAAAGGTTGACAACACTAGTGTTATCAAATTTTATTGATAATTGATTATAATTATATTCAAAATCCATTAAGGTGTGTTTTATCCACAATATTTGTGGAAAAACAAACAACTACAATATATTATGCTTTGACAATAGATAATGCAAAAAAGTGTTGTTTATTACTAGAATAGGATATGGGGGATTTACCTAGAAATGGTAGGTTCCTGAATTACTCTTACTATATAGTCTACAACCACCAAAGTCAATATCTAAATATGACATCAGATTAAAATAACTAGTTTGGAAAAATTATGGAAAGAGAAATTATTCCTTTTAAATACCTTAAAATTAATTTTTTCATCTTTTAAATGCGATTACTTAGGATTTTCTTGAAATATAGAAAAATGGAATAATTAAAACATAATGTATAGTATAATAGAAATCAAATATAATATAATCCCAATTATTCCTCTAGATTTTTTTGTCAACTAATTTTCCAACTTCATCCAAGTAAATCTTTTCATTAGAACTCATAGGAGTTGTGTGTAATTTACCAATTTCAAGTCCAAACCATTTAAGTAGGTCAAGTGTATATTTTATTTTATTTTGAACATTTCTAAACTCTTTTTGATAAAATTTTAAACTTATAAAATAACTTAACTCACACATAATGTGAATTTCAAACTATTTTTCATGAGTTTTGAAAGTTCATTACACAATTTTTTTATTTATAGAACCAAAAATCACATCATACACATATATCTATACTAAAAAATATTTGAAGATGAAGTTATATTAAAAAAATAGGTTCCTCATTTCCTTCTGTAAAAACATTTGATAAAAAAATAACTTAAGTATTGATACCAAGCTTTAGGAACTTTTTTAAGGCCATAAAGAGCTGTGATAAGTTTAAAAATTGAATTTGGAAAATGTAAATTTTTAAAACCAAGTGGTTTTTCAATATAAACTTCCTCCATAAGAAAAAAATTTATGAAATCATATTTTTCATCCATATTATAAAATTTTATATTAAAATTTGATGCATTGGATAGGATAATCCTAATGGATTCTACTCTAGAAACAAATGCAAAGGTTTCTTCATAGTCTACACCTTCTTCTTGGTTATACCCTTTTGTAACTAGTCTAGCCTTTTTCCTAGTGATCAAACCATGATCATCCTATTTATTCCTAAAAACCCATTTTGTTCCTATAATAGAATATTCATAGGTTCTATTTATTAATTCCAATACCTTGTTACTTTAAAGTCCCATGTTTTTGAATTGAGTTTAAATTACAAAGGTTTTTGAAATTTTTCCATTTATCGACGAGTCTTTTTTTAAAATGAGCTCTGGAACATTATTTCGAGTGTTGTAACACTTAAAGGTGTTGTTTTTTGACTTGGGTGAATACTCGATAATTTTCACGGGTGTCTCGATAATTCTCGGGAGCACCAGATCCAGAAAATTCCACTTTAATGGATCTCCATGGGTTGCGCACGGTTGCGGTCCAACCCATGCAACTTACCCAATTTAATTTTTTATTTATTTTAATTAAATAATATTAAATGGTCATTTTGTGTTTAAATAGAATAATGTGTTAATAATAATTCTATTATTATTATTATGGTGTCATAAATTATTTGGATGTTAAAAGATTTTAATTTCATGACTAATGGGGTGTAACATTTAGGAGAAATTAATTTGGATTTTGGCTATCTCAAAGAAATTTTTAATTAAATTAGAAATTTATGAAGAAGCATTTTTTTAACATGGAGGTGTTGGGTTTATAAAAGGTTTGAAAAATAATAATAATGAGAATATTGTTATTTTTGTTGAATGAATGTTTTAATTATTATTAATTATGGTTTTTATTATTATAAAAAAAATAATGGTAATTAAATCAGGGGGTTTTGATTTCAAATGATTATTTGAAAGGGTGTAATAATAATAATGTAATGACTATTCTTTTCCTTATAACTATAGTTATTATCATAAATGCAATTGAATAAATTAAATAAAAATTAATTATGGTTGTTTTATTGTTATTATTATTATAAGTAATAATAATAATGGGGTTTTTTATTTTTTAGGTTTTATGTTAGATAGAAAAAGGGGGCTTCTCCTTCCTTCCGAATGCATAGGAGGCGTGACCCCCCTTCAACCCTAGGCGTGATGAACCAAGTGCACAAGGCTCCTCAGTGTGGCCTCTCCTCCCTTATCCTACATGGCATGACTCCCTCCTTTGGACCTCCTCCTTGTGGTGCACAAGACCTCCCTTGGACAGACCTCCTACAACGCACGACACCCCTAGGCAGAACCCCTGTAGCAGCGCGACCCCCTTATTGGCGCACCACCCCCTCTCTCAAAATTATCTTTTCACGTGATGATTCCTCTCAAACTCTTCAAGAATCTTATCCACCTCATCAAGGTGAGTCCATTTGCGTATATTTCATGATTTGCATCGACCTTTTGACTCCTCCCTTTCCTTTTTTTTCTCAGACAAAGCCCTAAGGTTCTGGTTAATTTGGGTTTCTTTGTTTCTTCGATTCTAAGGTTGTGAAATAGGGTTCTCGGGACCCGTTGGTCTATGTTACAATAACCGCCACTGAAGATGAGGCAGTTTGGGATGATTTGGTTCGTCAAAGTTGTTTTGGAGGTAAGAATTTATACTGTTGTTTGGTTTTGCATTGTCTATTTTGGAGTCTGATATTTTATCTGAGTCCCTGGTATATAGCGGTAGGTGCATAGACCTTACTGCACTAGTTATGGTCTCTTATTATTTATTTGGTGAATTTTAAATCAATGTTTTAGACAACATTCACACACACACACACAGATATATATATATACGAAGGTGTGCACGCATGCGACTCTAGACCAGTTGTGGATTGGTTACCACCGTATGTCAAGATGCTGAGTATTGAATTGGTTCAATCCCGAGGTAGGATCATTTTTCAAGTACTCAACTTTAATAAATGAATTAATAAAATGGTTGCAGAACTTTTTTTGGTATTTAAATTATGTAGTGAAGTATTTATATTGAATTCCATTCAAATGTGAATTCAGTATGTTTTATTAAATTGCTAAATGTGATATGTGATCTATTGATGCACAAATTTTTATGTTATTAAATGATGTTTCCCATGTGAGATAAATGAGGACATGACCATGTGTTGGTTTTAATAATGTATTTCTGAATTTTTTAAAGTGATATGATTAAATAATTAAATTATTTGTAAATTATTTTTAAAAAAAATTTAATTAATGTGATAAATAATTTTGTCTTAATTGATGTAATTAATGGTGAGTTAATTATGTTCTTTTGTAGTGTTTGATTTAAATCATTAATTTTGGAAATTAAATATAGAGAGTTAAGATTTATAATGAGATAATTAATTTTTGGAAAATTAATTATTGGATGTGATTTTTTTATAGATTAATTAATTAAAGGATTAATTAATGGTAATGTGTGCTTAGTTAATTGTTGCGTTAACTAATAGATTTAGTAAATTTAACTAATCAATTTGATTAGTAATGGAATTAGGATAGTTGATTGGTGAATTAGTTATTATGTTTTCACTCAAGGAATTGGGACAATTAAACGTTGAGTTAATCATCTAGTTGACTTTCTTATGGTTATGAATAATTAAAAATTAATTAATTATTAACTAATGATATGTTGAATGGTTAATTTATTATAGAATTATTTTATTGGAGATTTATGTTGTTAATTAGTTGTTGAATTAATTAATGTACTTGATTAATTAATTTATGAGTTAATTAATGGATGGTTTTAGGGTGTTAGATATGGTGTTCTACACCAATGATAAATATATATGTATGGTTGATAAATGGGTTGTGAGACAGGGACTGATAATCAAAATACTCATGGGGTGATAGACATGGATTTTTACACCTAGATTGCATGAAAATATTCTTTTATTGGAAAAGGACTAATGCTCCAAATACCCATGGGTTGTGAGACAAGGACTGATGCTTTAAATACTCACAAGGGTGTTAGACATGATGTTCTACACCCATTAATTGACATTGGATTGTGGGTCCAATTGGTCATACATGAACTGAATTAAATGGTTAATGAAAGATGGTGTGATTTAATTATTTGTGATTGAATATGAGAAATGGTTCAGACCCCGGCATAGCCGAGGAAGTTATTGAGATATAGGTGTCCAGGGGAACCCATGAGCGAATCACTATGTATAGTGGACGGGCTTGTATTTTGGTATTGGATGGGAGAATCACTATTTTTAGTGGACGAGATCAGACAAAGTATATGAAATATTAAATTGGAAATCTTATGACGTCTTATCCAATCCAAAGCACAACCTTGGATTCAGACTTTACTTTGATTGCTTAGATGGTCTTTAGAGACATCTGTTGAGTGACTTATACAGGGGATGTCGGGCTTAGGCCAGATCTCGAGACTTATATAATTTAACTAGGTTTGAATAATTGATAAATGAAAATGAATGTGTGATGACTATTTTGTATGCATTAAAATGTATAATATAGGTTCAGACACCATTTGAGTGCTAAAGCAGGTACTTGGGTATATAGTTACATTGCACTCCTTTATTTATGCATGCTTTCACACTGTTTAAATTATTTATTGAATGTATAGATTTGGGTTAGACACCATTGGTCCCGGCCTACTGAGATTTATATATCACACCCTACTTGGGCCGCCATTGCACTAGGGTACCCAAGTAGATTCTATTTGGTTGCAGGATTGTGCTGTTTGCATATACTTGGGAGATAGGAGTAGAGGACTGGGAAAAAGCTCAGGATGCTTGAGGAGATCACCCTCAGGGCTTGAATAATAGTTTATTTATTTCTTTATTGATATGTAAAGTATTATGTATTGTTTATCATTTTCATATTTGTACCATCATAACATGCATGCACTGTATAACATTGGCGTTGGCTATTTTGTTTTATACAAGATTTATAAAAATATGTCTTCTACTGCTTTATCTTTATTCACACTGCTTCCACAATTTGATGATATTGTCAACTTTATTTACTCTAATAAGAGGGTATAGTCTCCCCACTGACTATCCTTAGACCCCCACTGTGAGTCGGCAGCCTCTGGCGTACGGGGAGACGCGCTTGAGGTCATGTGTCTACCGGTCCAGCCACCGATTCTGGGGTGAGTTGGGTCGGGACGTTACAATTACCTTTGAACTGGTTTAATTATTCTTTCATAGCTAAAACCCAACTCTCATCTAATAAGTATTTCTATATATACTTAGGTTCTAATTTAGATAAAAAGGTATAAAATTCTATAAAATTTTATACACTTATTATAGTCTTAATCTCTTCATCTAAACTTCCTATGATTATTTCTAAGGGAAGGTTCTTAAGGGTTCTAGGCTGTCTAGGAAACACACTTTTTGGTTTATTAGTATCCATCCTTTCAAGATTCGGTTTTAGAAAATCATGTTCCAAATCTTCATCATTTTTATTATCAAAGATATTTTTATATATAATGTTTTCAAATGAGTCACTTAGTTTGTCAATTTAAGTCATTTTGTGGTCAAAATGACCACTTTTATCAAATTTCACATGAGTTGATTCTTCAATAATCTTTGATCATTTTTTGAAAACTATATATTCTTTGAAAGTAGCATAATAACCAAGGAATATTCCTTCATCATCCTTAGATAAAATTTAGAAATAATATCCTTGTTTTTTAGAATATAAACCTTGAATCTAAATACATTAAGTAATCCAAATTTTATATTTCTATTATTCCATAGCTCATAGGGTGTTTTTTTAAAAAATATGTCTAATTATAAATTTGTTAATGAAATAACATGATGTATTAACATCTTCATTCAAAAAATGATTAGTCATGTTATATTTGAATAACATTATTCTATAAATCTATTGCAAAGTTTTATTCATACTTTCAACAATACCATTCTGTTAAGGTGTTCTGGGGGTAGAAAAACTATATTTCATACCATATTTTGAATAATAGTAATTGAAATAATATTTTCTAAATTACTCTCCATGGAAACTTCTCATAGAAATAATTTTTACATCTTTCTATTTTTTAACATGCTTACAAAAATTTATAAAAACATAATAGGCTTCACTTTTAACACTCAAAAAGAAAACCCAAGTAAATCTAGAAAAATAATCAATAAATACATTTTTTTTTCATAATTGTCTTGAAATTCCAGATGGTCAAAAAAAAAAATATATGAATTAGTTCCAGGGGGATAGAAGTAGAAACCTCCTTAACTGGTTTAAAACATTAATTTTGTTGCTTTCCCATTTGGCATGAATCACATAACTTCTTTTTATTCAACTTAAGTTGGGGAAAATATGAAACTAAATTCCTTTTAGAAAATTTTCACAAATAATAGACATTATAATGTCCTATTCTTCTATTCTAGATCCATTTTTTATTTGTTTTATCATTTAAATAGTTCACTTTTTTCCTACTCAAATAATTGATATCTAGAGTATAGTCATTCTCCGTTCTTGGTGCCTTAAATTTAAGAATTTTATCTTTAAGAACATAACAAGAATTATTTGAAAAATCAATAAAAAAAACTTCACCACAATGTTGGAGAATAATTATCAGATTATGATTTAATCCTTCCACATAAAGAACGTTGTTGATAAGGAATGAGATTGTATATATAACTGATCCATATCCCATAATTTTTCCTTTGGCATTGTCACAAAAAATAACATTACCTCTATCAATATTTGATAAGGAGTGTAAATTTGATAAATATCCACTCATAAACGTTGATCATCCACTATCCATATACCATTTTTCATTTATGCTCTTAGAAAGTTTTTCCTACAAAGACAAATATAATAAGAATTTTTTTTAGTATCCATATTCTCTTTGGTCTAGTAAGGTTAGCAACTAAATATTTGAGAACCAAAATCTATTTGTGCTGTCCAAAAAATACAACACTAAATTTTTATTTTTTTTCAATAAAGGGATGATTTACTCCCTCGAACATTGGGTTTCTCAAACTAAAATTATTGGTATAGTTCCCTAACTATTCAAAATGAAAACATAAAATTTTAGAGAGTTTATATTTTTTAGAACCAGGCACAAAATAATTTTTATTAATCTTTGGATTTTCCCCTTGAATTCCTATACCAAACTTATTTTTCTAATTTTTATTATTTATAAGTATTTTATTTAAATAATATTTGTCTTTTGTAAACACACTTGTATAATCTCTAAAATATTTAACTTAATTTTAAAAAATGTTCAATATTCTTACTTCATTCTATACAAGATGTAGAAGATTTTTCCATCTTGGTTTTCAATTTTGATTTTTTATTTAAGTCCTCATTTTCATTATCAGTAACATCATAGGTTTTTTTGAGAGTTTTATTTTTCTTTTTCAAAGATTAATATTTAGCTTCTATCATGATAAAATATTAATTTAATTCCTCATAAGATAAATTTTAATTTTTAGATTCAGACTCATGATCATAAGAATAATAAGAATACACCTCATTATAGTGTTCTATAAAATAAATTCCTTCTAATTATAATGTCCAACTTATAATTCTGAAGATGTAACATCAATAAAATCCTCTAAAACTATCCATTTATATTTCTTGGTTTTATTTGATTTTTTCTTGTAACTAACCTTATTAAAGTACATTTTTATATGACTCTTTATTGTATTTCAATTTTGGATAATTATGTTTGATGTGTGTAAGATTTTTTTGTATTCATAACATCTCAACTCTTTAGAGTTTCCATCATGTTTCTTAAAATTATTTAAAGGTTTCTTGAAAACTCTTATCTTATTGTAATTTTTTTAAAAATTCTTGAAAAGTAATCAAGCTCATTGTGTGAAGAATAACTACTTAAATTATCTTCATTATATGAATTATATATTTGAATATATTTTTAATTCTTATCATCCTTTAAAGTTGAAACTTTTAAAGCAACATTTTCCTTCTTAACTAATAACTTCTCTCTAGCTTAAATCTATTCCTTGTACATTATAAGAGTTCCAATGAGACCATTTTTTTCCTCTATGAATTTCCTAATGGAAGCCAAGATTCCACTTCATCTTGGTGGTAGAATTATGATAATTTTTAAATCTTGCTATGGTTCACTAATAGGTTCTCCCAAAGAAGAAATATTTTTTATAATATCATTAATTCTTATATTTAATCGAGTAATACTCTCTCCTTCCAACATTTTAAACTATCAAACTTCATCTTAGTAGTATTATTCCTCATATCTCTCACATTATTTGTACCTTCATAGGTAACCACTATAGTATTCAACATTTTATGTGATATTTGGAATTGAGAAACTTGGTAAAACTCATCTATACCTAGTCTTTATATAATAGAATTAATTTAATTTGAATTGAAATCAAAATTTATTTCATTTTTCATATACTATGTTTTTTGTTAGGTTTCTATAATTTCATAAGGCTTCATGAATTTAATATAAACCAAAAAACCAAGGTTATTTAGATAGATTATCATCCATTCCAACCAATAACCATAATTATCACCATTAAAATATGACACTCTTACCATAGATAGAATTTCTATGTTTTTAGTCATTACATCCATTTACAATATGATATTTAGACTTAAACCTTTGATAGTTGAGAACTAAATATTAAATTTCCCTAATATCAATTGTTGTCCCATGAGGATTTAATTAGGAATCAAGAGGGGGTGGGGTGGTGAATAGAGTTATTTAAAATTTTCTTAACTTAGAAAACCACCCCCATTTAGAAATGAATAACTTTTGAAATTTTCTTTAACACAAGAAGCAATATAAATAAAAGCACAAAATAAGTACATCAAACACATAGATTTATAGTGGTTTGGGGAATATGAATCCTCTATTCCACTCCACCAACACTCTTATAAACCAGTTTAGTGATTTTCACTAGACTAGTCATTTTTTTGGAAACTTCCATCCCTTTTCAAAGAGATGCATGACTTAGTGAAAGAAGATGATACTTATTAAAACAACACATGAGCTTTCATTCGAGATCCAATAAGGATTTAAAAAGAATATCATTTAAGGTTCTTTCACATGGAACCTTTACAATGAAAGAGAGAAAACATAGAGTTTACAGTTTGAGCTCATATTTATAAAATGAAACTAATAAAAGGAAGAAATATCTAGGATTGATGATAAGAAAATATAGAAACCCAAGGAGAGTATTATAAAATTACAATAAATATGATTGATATAGCACACATTTAGATCATGAAGCTTATAATTTTTATCATGTAAACTCGAGCAGTGCACCATAGCTTCGAGAGTGAGTTCATGGATGATATATCTTGTGATTATATTATTCTATTATTAACCATTTCACACTTTATATGACTTGAAAATTTCATGAAAAAGCTTTTTTTTAGTTTTACTCTTATAGATCCATGAAATCCATAGCTCTTTATTTAAAAACTCACATCCTTTTATCAAAAATACCTCAGAAAAATACTAACCATTAAATTATCCTTATAATTGTTTCCTTTATTAGTAATTTAAACTTCTTATAATCATTTTTATAATAAATAGGTAAAAAAAATTAATAAACACACAACAATATTAAAAAAATTGAAAGTACTAAAAAATTAATAAATACTAGGTTTCAAATTAATGTAGTTGATTACAGATCACTACATATATGAATTATATAGGTTTGAATTAATGTAGTTGAACCAATCCACATATAAAATCTTCACATAGACAAATTATCTATGTTTCTAAATTTTCATTGGCATTATTAACATATCATATTTTATTTATATAGGCTTCTTGATTACGTAGACAAATCTGACATAGAAAAAAGAGTCACGTAACCATTTGGATCCACATAGAAAATTTTACCATGTATCAAAATCAAGTATCCAATTAATCTAATTAACTGATTTATATAGTTAATTAATCTCTATATATATTTTCTAATATAAGAGATCCATCGATGTAGGTGATTTCTACATAGCCGTTTCCATGATGTAGCTGATTAAAATAGGTGAATCCTTCATGTATGTGATTGATGTTGTTGAATGATTGATATAAAAAATTCTCCATGTAGATAAATACCTCACATAGGTGATTTTACCAGACATAGGAAAAATTTAGAAAACTTGAAGATCTTGCATATTTTACAGTTGAATGGATTAAATGATTCTAAAAACTGATGAGCATACTTAAAAAATCATTAGTAATATATGAAAGGTATTTAAGATTATAAAAAACTAAAGTATATGGGACATGCTAGAACAAAATTAGTATTCAAATAATATTTTTTTCAAAAAATGTTTTGGGTGTGTGAACATGGAATGAACATGGGTTCATGAGTTCGTGATGAATATTAGGGGCCTTTTTGGTTCATAATTGGATGCCTATGTTAGAGTTGGTTAATTTTAGATTATACCACCAGATGAAGACCTGGGTTTAGAGAAATGGGTACTATTCATGAGTATGGACTGTTCAGAAAACAATTTGGATGGGAATTTATTGGTTGGAAACTTTTATGGGTGTGTGTATTCATGACATGGGTGACCTTCATGATGTGATTTATTTTTTCACTATTTTGGAATTTATATCTTATTGATAGAATTTTTTTGAGGCACCCTAGATCCACAATCCTAGGTCCTATGATAAAAACACTTTCTTTAAATATTGGATTTGATACATAGTTTGAAGACCCAAGATAAAAATACATATATTTCATACCATTTTCAAATATTAAACATTAGTTCTCCTAATAATATAACAACCCAAAGAACATAAGGTTTATTGTCTTTATGGAAAAGCTACATAAGCTCTTGGATTAGTCCATTATCTCTTGTTTTAATGGTCACAAAATCATGTCATGTTTTATAAATCACATTTCATTTATTTTAAATTTTATTTTACCTTTACTCAAATCTTATAAGTTTTTTGTTACCTCTATTAAAGTATAAAAGTACCCTTATATGATATTTTAAACCCTTGTTCCACTTTTATGAAAAGTTTTATCCAACCTTACATAAGTGTTATAATTTTTTATTCACTCTTACAAAACTTTATTGTACCATTACATAAGTTATATTTACCCTTAAGTAACTTATAATCTACCCTTACCTAAGCTTTATAATTTATTCATTACCTTTAAATAGTTTAATTTTACCATTATGTAAGTATATTCTTACTATTATGTAAGGTATGAAAATATTGTTTTACCCTTATACAACTATTAGATTAACTTTAAGAAAGTGAAAGATATTTATAGAAATAGTTCAATTATGCTACCACAATTAATAAAATGAAAAACCAAGTAACCGTGCATTAGATGAGAAAATTTTCTCTAAGTCTTTATGTGAGCATATGAAGAAATGAAGTGATATCCTGAATAAATTAAGTGACCGCATAAATAAACGAAGTGACCATAAGAGAAAGTGATAAAAAATTCAATATGACCACAAAGAACGTGATCACAAGTGAAAGTGAACACAAGACCAAAGTGACCACAATGTAAAAGTGACCACAAATTCAAAGTGACTAAAAAAGGGGAACACAATAGTAAGTGACCACAAGATAAAGTGATCATAATAACAAAGTGATATCAAGGTCAAAGTGACTACAAATTTAAGTGACCACAATAAATAGCTGCATTACAGAGTAATTGTGCTCAAGTACAATCTCTATTACCATGTATAACTTAAGCGGTGGGGAATATTTAAATCTCCAATGACTATATATTGAATTATTTATTAAAGATTCAGAGAATTTAATATTTACATATCAATATAATGAGTACGAGGATTGATTTATGAATATCATCCAATGAATAATTAGATAAGTTGATCTATTTAAGAAGAAGATACACTCATGAAAAAATTGTGAGACATAGTAATATAGAAACATATAGGACTTACTCTGACATAGTATTTCACTAAATGTTTCCATGAAACTTTGTTTTCTAACCTCTCAATGTAATACTCAATTGAATCCTTTTTCAGGGGAATATTTAATGATAATTTATCAACCAAAGATAATAAAATTAAGTTACATCAAACTTTATATCTTACTATACACTTACCTCTTGATTTTAGATTACTTTTGATATTTGTTTATATTTAAATATATATTCATTAACATATTATCCTACATTGTATTGGATCGTTTTAGATATACTCTTTTTATTTATTTTACACCTATTATCCCACATATAATAGTGGAAGATGTTATGTGCATCCTAGAATACATGTGTGTATTTTTTTCTTATAAAAACAAAATCCAGGTTATTGATCAATTTTATTATTTTAGAAAAATACTTTGTAGTAGGAGACTTTCAAGTTAAGGGGAATATGTCCCAACTTGAAACTGAACCTCTTTTTTTATTCCACAGTGTGATTCTTTGTTTTATTTTCTATTGTTTTAAAAATAAAAATGTTTTTTATTTTCAATTTTTCTTACAAAACAATATAATGATAGTTAAATTTAATATGTGTTTTATATACTATATTTAAATAGATTAGATTTATTTCAAAATTTAAAGTGATGTTGACATTTTTTAAACTAGGCTATGATCATACTTTGAAAAATCTTTCAAAAATTTTAAATTATACATTTCAACTATTTTAGCTAACTGGACTATTTTTATAAACTAGGGTATTTTTTTTTAAATTTTTTAAGTAGAAATTTTTAATTAGAAACCCCCTCTTGAGATGTCCACTCTGACCAACATTTGATATCAAATAGTCTTTCCCTTTATCCTTGCTTACCCTTTACCCTGATCATATTTTTAGTAAGACCTTTTATTTTATGTTTTTTAATATTCTATTATGGATTGTAATTATGAAGGTTATTCTTCCAATTTACCTCCCTACTTTAATGGTGAAAATTATTCTTAGTGTAAAATAAAAATTAAAGTCCACCTTAATAGCATGAGTTTTGAAATTTGGGGATCTGTTGAAGATAGGTATGAAAAACCCAAAAATATTATAAAATAATGGGATGATCTAACTAAAGATACTTACGATTATAATTGAACATCCATGTAATATTTATTTTGCACTTTAGGATAGGATAAATTTAATAGGATATCTTTTTGTGATACTACCAATCAAATATGGTATACCCTTTCTATGTCTCATTAAATAAATTATAATGCTAAAGAAATTGTATTAAATATATATACTATTAAATAATGATACTTTAAAAATTAATCCTGATGAATATATCTCTAACATGTATCTCAGGTTAAATGAGATCCTAAATAATATGATTAAACTTGAAAAAATGATGGTGGATAAAGATCAAGTGATGATGATATTGAGATGTCTACTAGATCATTAGAGGGGTATGGTAGTCTCTATTTAGGAATCATGTGACCTAAAAAAACTACTAGTTAAGAATATTATTGGAAATCCGATAACTTACAAAGAAAATATAAAAGTAAACAATGAAGATGATGAACTAAGAAGAAAAGCTATCACCTTTAAAACAACACAGTCTAAAGTAAAAGCAGTTTTCAAACCTGATAGTTAAATTGGAAGTGAAGCCAATAAAAACAATGATGAAGAAATGGATCAGCTAGCCAAAATATTGAAGAAGTTTTACAGAAATAATAAATTATTTCTTAAGTCAAATTATAGAGGAAAATATGATAAATGAGTAAGTTAGAGGAAATATTGGAAAAAATATGACTCCTCTAATGAGATTTCTTGCTACGAATGTAAAATAAAAGGACATATAAAAGAATATTTTACAAAGATTAAATATAATGAAAGATATTAGGATAAATAAAAAATAAAAAATAAGGTAATAAAATACTCTTAGAGTGTATCTAAAGATTTATCTAGTGACTTAGATTCAAGTCAAGATGATATGAATGAAAAGGAAAATCTATGATTTATGGATAATGGTTTTAAGGTACCATATACTTCTTTTATTCATATTACTAATGATTCTAAAATGTATAATAAAGAGTTAGAAGAGTAATGTGTCATTATGGAAGATACCATGAATGAATTAAAAAATAAAAAAAAATCAGAAAAAAGATTAATGTTTTATGTGCTGTAGGTAAATCTAATCTCAATATAGAAAAATAATAATAATTCCAATCCAGTAAAAGAAAATACTGATCTAAAATTGGTAACCAAATATCTCAAAAAGTATTTGGAATAATTTTTGACAAAAAACTACCATTTATTCCATTCTAGGTGAAAAAAAACCCAAAATCCAAATCTAGAATTGGGTATGGATATGGACAATAAGGGAAGCTGTTTAAAAAATATTTCATTATTAGTTTTAAAAATAAGCATTAGTTTCTATGTGAAAGACCATTTTTGGAAATCATTCTATAAATTTTAGACCTAAAAATTATTTCCTATATAAATCCATTTTTTATGTTTCTAATGATCCCACAAAACAAATATTTATTCCCAAGTCTTTATTTGGTAACTTATTTGGACCCATGAAAATCTGGGTACAAAAGTCATTTCTTATTTGATTTTATGATTTTTTTGAAATGATCTAGTAAAATTTTGTGGTATCTAGATAGTGGATATTCCAAACATATGAATTAATACTATTCAATATTCGTGAATCTTGTAAAATTAGATGGTTTACATGCCAGTTTTGAGGACAATTTGAAATGAAATATTATTGGACTTGGATAAATTGGTAAGTCTAAATCTATCCTTATTTATAAAGTTTTATTTATTTTTGGTTTAAAATATAACCATCTTAGTATTTATTAGTTCTGTGATTATGTTTTTAATGTTAAATTTGAAAAAATTTATTGTAAGATTTATGACTCTAGGCATGATTTAATGTTTACTACGTTTATAAATGATAATGTTTATGCTATTAATTTAGATTTCTTATTTTCACAAAATGTTTCTTTCTTGAGTGATTTTCATATAAAATATTTTTTATAACATATGATACATTTCCAATACAATATATACTCACCTATAAAGATAAACAAGAAAGAATTATTCAAATATCTACCTAATATAGAATCCCCTAAATACAAAGTGTGGATCCCTTATCAAAAGGGAAGAAACAAAAATATCTTTCAAACCAAATAAAGAGGTATCTGCCTCTGAACAACTAGAGAGGGTTCATATGAATTTATTTGGGCCATCTAGAGTTTCTAGTTTAGTAGGAAAACAATATTCCTATGTTATTATAGATGATTATTCAAGATATACATGGGTTTTTTTCCTTTCTCATTAAAGTGAAGCTTCTTATTGTTTTTTAAAAAAATATGCAAAGTCTATAGAGAACTTAGTGGAATCACTATCAAGACCTTGAGAATTGATCGTGGATGAGAGTTTGAGAATCAAGAGTTTTAATCACTTGAATCACAATATATCTATACTCACAATTTCTCTACACCTCAAACACCTCAAAAAATAGGGTTGTTGAAAGGAGAAATAGGTTCCTTTAGGAAATCTCCCAGACCATTCATAGTGAATATGACTTACCTGTATATTTTTGAGTAAAATATATCGACACATATTGTTATTTAATTAATATATTTCTTATCAAATATTCCTAAAAAAATAATCTATATTAATTATGGAATGGTAAAAAACCCAATGTAAATTACTTTAGAGTTTTTTGATAAAAAATCTACATTCTAAATACAAAGGATAACCTATAAAAATTTTTACCAAAAAATACATGAAGGAATTTTTCTTGGTTACTCAGCCACTAGTAAATATTATAGAGTTTTTAAAAATAAATATAAAGTTATTTAAGAAACATTGATGTAACTTTTGATCAGAAATATCCACATGAACCCAAACCTATTATAGAAAACCCGCAAGTATGATATGTAAAATTTGAGTATCAATAATACCTCTAAATATTTTGATCCATCTATTGATTTTACTAATTAATCTCCCATAAGAGATTATAAAATTCTTCCTAACCTAGAAGAAAACTTGGAAAAACCAATTACATCAGTCCCTAAAACCCTTAGAACCCTTAAAAATCATCCCCTACATGCTTTTGTAGGTTACCTGGATAAAGGTACTCAAATAAAAGCCTCACTAATAAACTAGGTTGAAAAGTAAGCCTTCCTATCACTATATGAACCTACAAAAATCATCTAAACAATCAATTATGAATATTGAGTAATTTCTATTAAATAATATTTAAATCAATTTGAAATAAATAATGACTAGTAATTAGTACTTAGACCAAAAGACTACATAACTATTGACAGTAAGTGTGTGTATAGAAACAAGGTTGATGAATCTAACATAATAATTAGAAAAAAAATATATTGGTTGGAAGGATTATAATCATGAATAGGGGATTGAATATGAAGAAATATTTTCACTAGTATCTAGACTTGAAGCCACCATAATACTATTTTCATATGAAAAAAATCTTAATTTCCAACTATTTCAAATGGATATCAAGAGTGAAATTCTAAATGGATATATTATTGAGGATATTTTTGTAGAAAAACCCATTATATTTGAAAATATTTACTTTTCAAATCATATTTCCTAACTTAAAAAATATTCTTATTGTTTAAAATAGACTCATAGTGCTTGGTATAATAGGTTCAACACATTTCTTATTTCAAATGGTTTAACAAAAGATGTTTCTGATCCTACTCTATTTATAAAAATAATTTCAAAAGGATGTTTTAGTAGTTACAATATATGTTGATGATATTATTTTAGGATATCCAAACAATCCTTGGGTGTTGAATTTTCTAAAATCACGCAAAATCAATTTGAAATTAGTTTAATAGGCGAGTTAAAATTCTTTCTTGGTTTTCAATTTTTTCAAAGAAAAGATGGAGTTTTTTAAATCATAGTAAATAAAAAAATCATAATTTGAATCATTTTGTTATGGATATCACCAAAGGTAGTGATACTCCCATGAGTGCAAGCTATAAGTTAGATTTGGATGAAACTAGAAATTCAGTTGACCAGACTACTTATATAGGTATAATTTGGAGTTTACTATACTTAATTATGAGTTGACTTGATATCATGTTTAGTGTATGTATGTGTACTCATTTTCAGAAAAATCCAAAGGAATATCATTTAAACATAGTTAAAATAATTTTCAAATAAGTAAAAAAAAACTAATTTTGAACTTTTTTATTTAGAAATAATGCATTTGAATTAAATAGTTGTTATGATGTCAATTTTGGTGGTTGTAGGTTAGATAGGAAAAGAACCTTTGTAACATTTCACCTCTTGGGTAGGTCCCTAGTTTCATGGTTTAGTAAGAAGATTAATTATGTCACATTATCTACTGTTGAAGTTGAGTACATAATTGCCGACATTTATTATGCATAAATTTTATGGATGAAACAAACTTTACTAGATTATGGTTAAATTTTTTTACATGTACCTATAAATTGTGACAATAAAAGTGTTATTAATATTTATAAAAATCCCATTTCTTAATCTATGAAAAAGTAAATTGATATTAGACATTAGTTTTCGAGAGACCATTTTCAAAAGGGAGATACTAATCTTGAGTTCATTGGCACTGAACATTAGCTTGCAGATATTTTTAAAAATATTTTGAATATAGAGAGACTAAATTAAATCAGAAATGAGTTAAAAAGTATTAATTATTCTACAATTTTTCATTTCAATATATAACTCTTTTATTTTTCTAATTATTTTTATAATGCTTGGTATCTATGTAAACTAATAATTTTTGTTCATACGATCAGTTAAGTGAACATGACATTTTTGTTCACACGGCCAGTTAAGTACCTGTGACCAATTGGTCATGTAGCCAGTTAACCTATCATGAGCCCTCTAAGTTACCATAAGTTTTCATTCATTTAACTTACAATGATATCATTAGTTTGAAATTTTATTTAAGTGTTTTGGTTTTATTTCATTCAATTTATTATTATATTATTCCCTAAATGACTGAATAAAATTCAGTTCAGAATCTTAATCACCACACATCTCTTTCTTAAGTCTATTTATCTTTTTCAAATCCCTACACACTATCTCTATCAATTATATCTTTCTAGATCCTATTTCTATTTTAAAATAGAACCTGAACCTCTATATATTTTAACTGTATTATAAGGATGGTTTAAATCAAAAGGAATCATGAAGTGGAATATCCTATTGGTTACATCCCTTCAAAGAGATCTAAAAAGGATCAATGTATATTGAGTACTATGATCAAACCTCATAATCTCTTTCTTATATTTTATTTTATTTGTGTAGAAAAATAAGTGGATGTTGAATGGATAAAGTCCAAAAAGTCTGTGGTCTGGAAGTTAATTCAAAAGTAAGTGTTGAGTGATTGGTTTAAGGATAATGGTTAGCCATTTTATCCTTGGTTGATAAAATATTTTTATGCCAATATGGAATTTATTTTTGGTGATTCAAGGGATACCATCCAAATAGTTTTAAATTGATAAAGTCTTGTTTTCTCTTGAAATATCTACAATAAAGGCTTAAATATTCCTTATTTAGAAGATCATTAAGATTATCAAAGTTCATATCCTATAAATCATGCTCATTTTGAGTTTTTGAGTTCTATTGATGGGATAACTTGGAACATGATCCCCATAAGAAAAATTTCCATGGAATTAAATGGATAACGTATATTTTTGGTAATGTTTATCAAACATATGATTAGTACCAGGAAAAGGGAATTCATTATTCTAAGGAATCAGGATTTATTCTTTCTATATTTGAGGAAAATTAGAGTTCATATGAGCTAATAAATATATTTCATGAGGCATATGGGTGAGTTTTTCAAGACCTACTCCAGAATTAAATCCTTAACTTACCCTAAATTTATCTCAAGCCTCTTATAGTTTAAAGGGTTAGTTCCCAAGGGGGAGAAAAAAGTTACATCCTATGCTGGTTTTTTCCTATATCAAAAAATATGTAGGCATATGAAAGTTATCTAGAACCCTTAGAGAAGGGAGTGGGTAACAGATAATTAGAAGATTTATAATAATTTTTACCCTATTAAGAATATTTTTAGACAAATAGACCAAGTGTATCCTAGTCTATAACCTATTGAGACTGTTTAATATTATTTTTATGAGAATGATGTTGCTTTATAAGTTCAAGAATAAGAAACTAATGTAGTCGACTTTAGTGGGGAAGCTGAGAATCCTTTGAGGATGTTAGGAATCCCTCTCCTATAGTATCCTTTGAATATTCTAATTCTTCATTACCTATACCCTCTAGATAATAAGATTTATAATATTAATACCATGATCTTACTGAGATATCATAAAGTGATTATATTGAAAAAATAGTATGGGAAGATAGTGACTTAGGAGAGTCTAAATAAAGTGAAGAAATATCTAAAAAGTATTCAAATTTGAGATCTATCATTGGTAGTAATCATAGGAAAAGTGAAATAGAAGAACCTCCTTTGGGGGAGGAATAAGACGATGATAATCATGGTGGTATTCCAACTAATCATGGGGTACCTACCATCTATTCTGTCCAAAAAGCACCTAAAGTATCTCTAATTGATGAGATTGATTTTCAAGAAAGAGTTGGAGTATATCCTCTAAGGACATCAGTTAACGAAGTTTCTGAAGAAAAATTTGGTCCAAATACAACTAAAGGTGTTGAGGAACCATTGGATAACAATATGATATATCCTATTGGATCTACCCATACATATCCTCTTAAGGTTTATGTGAAAGCTGCTCATATACTAGAAGTTCAACCTTTGTGACCCGAGCCAGTAAAGATTCAAGGTGAGCTGGATGGTAGGCAATACACTTCTAATCTATCTACTCATATACCCTATTTTTATACCTCTACACCCTTGATTACTAAATAATATTTTAATGAGTTCAAATCATATTTAATGGGTGTTTTGAAAGAGTTATTTATTGGTTATGGAAACTCAGTGTATTTGGTTAGAGAAAAAGAAATATCAAGGATAATAAATCTAGTTATCTCTCATTTTCAACCAAAACTTCATCTCAATATGAATATTATAAAAAATAATATTAGGGATTTAAGATCCCATACTATTGATCTACAAGAATATCTTTAGGAAATGATGCTAAAATTATATCAGAGATTTCTAAATATTGTTTTTTTGTCTTCTATATCAGCCGATCCTCTGACATCCTAATTAGTTACACCTCCTGCTCCTATAAAAGGTGTTGTTGGTTAATATATAATAAAAATATTATCAAATATGATTTGAAATTAATATATTTTTTACATTCATAAGGAAAGAGAAATGGTGTTTGAGGGATTTTAAACTCATACAACAATGAACTTGGAATTGGTAAGATGAGATGCGAAATAAGATGGCAGAGATAGAGACACAATCCAAAGGGATATTTATTTTTATCTTAGTAGGATATTTAATAAGTATAACCTCAAGAACATGTTTAGATATCTGGCTGGTAATCTTAGAATACCTCCTCTGACTCAGGGCTTAAAATCCCAAGTGGAGAAGTTAATGGTTATCACTCCTATTTTGGAATCCTTTTTGGAGAACAAGGAAGATTATTTTCAGTCCATAGAGCATGATTCCCTGGATATGAAGGATTTCAATCGACTATTAAATCCATACCTTTATACTACTAATAATTAAATTTTATCCCCTCATTCATTACCCATTTATTTAGCCTCTACTTTTACCACCTCTCCCGCTAACCCTTTTGACATGTCTCCTAGACTAGTTGTTCATCATCTTCACACAATTTCTAGGTGTGTAGTTATTAAAGAAACATCAATAAATTATTATCCACAACCTAAACCTATAGCCTCGTCTTATATTGTAAAATTAAAGGATCATATTATCCATTGTGACATCATAGATACCGCGTTTGATTCTGATTCTGATTGGAGTAACGGAGAGGGTCTCTTTTTGTGATCCTTTTTGACTTAAATGAAATAATTTGTTTTTATTCATGTATTTCCTATTTATTCATTACTTTATTTATTATATTTTCATCTATCAATAATTTTTTGTGATTCAAAAAGGTGGATAAAGTTATTAATTTTTAATTAATTTCATAAATATATCATGATTTGTGATCATAAAAAGGGGGATATTGTTGGATCAGTATATTAAATCATTATTTTTATTCTCACAAAATCATGTTTATTTTTTTCAATTTTATTTTAACTTTAGTCAAATATGATTTGTTTTATATTACCTCTATGTAAGTCTAAAATAACCCTTATATGAGATTTTAAATCCTTGTTTTTCCTTTATGAAATTTTTAATCTACCCTTATGTAAGTGTTATAATTTGTTATTTACTCTTAAAAAACTTTCTTCACCCATAAAAATGTTCTATATACCCTTAGGAAACTTTTGTTATAACCTTACACAATCTTTATCATTTATTAATTTCTTTTACGTGGTTTCATTTTACTCTTACATAAGTATCTATTTACCCTTACATAAGGTATGATTTTTTTACCTTTATGAAACTATTTTCTTACCTTTACGCAAGTGAAAACTATTTCTACCAATATTTCAATTATGTTACCATATGTAACCGCATGAAAAACCAAGTAATCATGCATCATATGAGAAAATATTACTTATGTTCTGAAGTGACCACACAAAGAAATAAATTAACCATAAGAATAAATGAAGTGATTGCATGAATAAATGAAGTGAATGCATGAATAAACTAAGTGACCACAAGAAAAATTGGTAAAAAATTCTATGTGACCAAAAAGAAAGTGACCACAAGAGAAAGTGACCACAAGATCAAGTGAATACAAGACTAAAGTGACTATAATGTCAAAAAAATCACAAATTAAAAGTGACCACAAAGAAAGATATTGTAAGAGAAAGTGACCATAAGAGAAAATGACTACAAGAGTAAGTTACCACAAGACCAAAGTGACCGCAAGGTCAAAGTGATCAAAAATTTAAGTGACAATAAGAAACCACATTCCAGAGTAATCATGCTTAAGTTCAGTCTAGGTGACCATGTATAACTTAAGCATGGAGGAATATTTAAATCTCTAACAACTATATTGTTATTTATTTATTTATGAGGCATATCATTTAATGTTTCCATATTAGACTAATGACTATGAGGACTAATTCATGAATATACTCCAAAGAACAATTAGAGAAGGTTATCTCTTTAAAAAGAAGATCAATTCATGTAAAATTGTGTGAGATATAATAATATAGAAATATAGAGGACTTACTCTGACATACTACTTCACTAAATGCTTAAAAAACACTTTGTTTTCTGACCACTAAATGAAACAATTGGTTGAATCCTTTTTTAAGGAAGAATTTAAATAAAATTGATCAACCAAAGATGATCAGATTAAATTGTATAAAACTTTATCTATTCTAATTTATTATTCTCTATGTTTTTAACTTAATTTTGTTAAATTTTTACATTATTGTATATATTAATTAACACTTGCTATTACATTGTATTAGATAGTTCTATATACTCTCCCTTGATTTGTTTTACACCTGTTATCCCACATATAACTATGTAAGAGGTTGTGTGTATCCTAGACTGGATGTGTGATGTTTTTATTTGTAAAAATATGATCTAGGTTATAGATCAATTATATTTGTTAATAAAATTCTTGGTAGAAGGTGACTTTCAAGTAGATATTACTAGGTCTCAATTTGAGACTGAACCTCTTTTTTTTATTTATCTATGTGATTATTTGTTTTGTTTTCAATTATTTTCAAAATGAACTTGGTTTTATATTCAAAACTTCTTTTGTAAAATAATACTCTGATAGTTAAATTTAATTAGTGTTTTATATATTTTATTTAAAGTGATTATATTTATTTGAGAAGTTAAAGTGATTTTGTATTTTTTTAACTGGGATGTGATTGAGCCTTTAAGAAATATTTAAAAAAATTTAAATTATATATTTTTACTATTTTAGTTAACTATAATGTTTTTTATAAATTGATGGATTTTATTTTTAATTTTTTATATATAAAATTTTAATTGGAAACTTAACTCACCCACCCTGTTGAGTTATAAACTCTAACTAACCTAAGAAACTTTTTTTACAACACTTGGGAAAATTTATCTATAATTGATCCACACTAGACTCCCTTTAAAATGTCTCATAAGTTATAGCCATCCTCATTACCTGAATAATGAAAACATAAGAAAGTGGTGAGCTTAAATTCTCAGTAATAGAAATATTTTCATCAAGGTTTAGATCATAATAATATAAGAAAACATGAGTAGGGGATAAATGTATTATTAAAAAGAAGATGAAATCATAAGAGTTTTCTATAAGTCAAGATAGTGAAATATATAATATCAAATGAAAAAACATGTACCATTAAATAATAATGTGGGATAAGCATAGAAACATGAAATAAAGGGAATGATATCATAAGTTCATAGAATAATAAATATGAGGAAACAACATAAAGTATGACATCATATGCATAAGTCAAGACTCCCAACTAAGAAAACATAGCATAATGTGCTTAGGCTAACCACCTATGAACTGTACATGGTATCTAATGTGACAAAAACATTACCCAATGCATTAGAGTGATATCAGGGTAAACCATTTATATTCATATAATGTACATGCATATGTGTGCCAAAAGAGGAAAATAAACCATACATAAATCATAATAATGATAAAAAACATGAGAAGGAAGCGAGTTTTATAATCCCGTGACATGGCATAATCGAAAGATACATCATATGGATTCCCAAGTTAATAAAGAATTAAATTATTTTGGATGTTCATATTTGAAAAATAAACATAGTTATTTAAAATTGAGTTATAATGTAGAAAAAATCATGAGAAATATTGGATAAGAAAGAATAAAAATGATTCATTTAGGCGATGATTTATGAAATGAGTAAAGGATCTTTTAAAGAAGAAATGATCTTATTATTTTACTTTATAATAAAATTAAACCAGTTAGGTTTTAAATACATAATGATGGTTTCCAAAATATATTCAGGGTTATGAAATATTTTTCATGGTGGTACTTTATATTAAATAAGAAATAAAGAAGTTCCCTTAAATCGAGTTTTCTTAAAAGAGAGACTTGTGAAGGGAATATAAAACATGTATTATCCTTGACAAATAAAGGTAAATTAAAATTGATATATATGTAAGAAACATATATAAATAATATAGATGAATTAACTAAGAATAATAGAGTAAAATAGAAAAAAATAAAGAGAATTCATAACCCAAACGTACTAATAAGGGTTTAGAAGCTAAAACATATGATCATGAAAGTAAAAATCTTTTTAATATTTTTTAAAAATTCCTTTATTGAAACCCAGATCATAAAAATGGATAATAAAACTTTCTTTTTAAAATAGGAAAAAGGAAATATTAAGATCCCATAATATAACACATTATTGGGTTTATAAATATAAATTATAACATTTATGGGAATATAAAACATGGATATGGAATATAAAGAGATTAAATGGAAATTATAATAAATATTCTTAACAATATCATAATTTTATGAGAAATATTCATCATAGAAGGAGCTTTAAATTAAAAAAATTATTTTTCCCTAGAGATAAAGAGAAAATAAAATATAATAAAATTTTATGGTGGGAGAACCCATGCATAGAATAAAAAATTACTAGAAGAAATATATCCAATTGGTGGTTTTCATGTCATTTAAATGAAGTTAGGTGCATAAACAAAACTTGAATCAAAGAAAGAAAATTGAGATGAAATGAACTTTCAAATTTAAAATCACTTGAATTAAAAACCATTTGAAATAGAACATGAGATGGATTTTAAATTAATTATATTTCAAGAAAGTCATGGTAAAAATACATCTAAGGGTAATATTTACATCATAAAAATGGAATCAGTGGATAATATAAATAATATCACAATGAATCAAAATTGAGATTCATAACCCTTTACCTCGGGTCTTGATTCATTCTACGTGTGCGTCTAACATATTGAATAATCAAATTATGTTTGTTAATTTTTTTATTAAGAACCTTTTAATATATATTTAATTTTATAAGGAATATTTATTATCATATTTTGTTTGTTTATTAAATAGTTTTCATTTATGGTTGTTACTTGAAGTGGTTTGGTTAATTTATCTGAAACTTCCTTAGTTTATTGAATATGGTCAAATGTGTTTTAAAATAGCTTCATAATCTCCAAAATTTTAAAGCTTTATGTCTTTTATTATTTTATCACTGTAAAGTTTTTATATTTTAATAGTTTTTTCCAAAATGGGTTTAAATTAAGGAATCTTCCTTGATATATTATTTTAGGAAGTTAAGTTTACTCTGATAATTTTTTGTTAATATCACTTATAGAATGAATAATATGGTATTAAAAAAATATTTATAGTGTCATAAATATATTTTTTATATATTAAATACATTTTAAAATTCATCCATGTTTGGTGGTAAAGGAAAACAAAATACAACATTCCATGGAGGTGGTAGTCCGCACATACAGGTAAACTATGATATCATTTTTCATAGAACAAGAGGGGTGGGGGGATTAAAAATAATTATCATTTAAGAATATTAAAAATGTTATTAATATTATATTTTTTTCATTAAATAACTCTTTTTAACTATACATGTAATGTGATTGTGAAAATTAGGACCTTTGTTCATGGAGGTGGTTGTTCACACCTACACATGACAACATCTTCATTTTTGAATGATTTTAAAGTAAAGTATAAAAGTGATGTTCAATTAGTATAATAATATTTAAATAATTTAATAACACTAATGTTGTCATAAATTCATGGATATATTATGTTTTAGGGAGTAAATGAAGAAAATTACCAAGAGAGTTTTGTTCGGAACATTACCTCTCCCTTTGGATGTTTTCCATTGGGTAACACCTTAAGGATCCTTAGTTTAGTCTTTTGGAATGACCAATATTTATAGTGGATGGGGAGAGAGTTGAAGAGTGACTAGGGTGTATTTTTGGTAGATTTAAATATTTATAAAGGGTGGATGAATGTGGTGTAAACGATATCCTTTTATAAGTAATGAAAATGACATTTTCATAAATACCCATTTCTTTTTTCAATGATGGAATGGAACTATTAAAGTACCAATGGCTCAAAAATGGAATATAATTGAGTAAGGGATGAGGTGAGGTCGATCATACCTTCACTATTCACGGTTTCCATGTTTTAAACATGTTTTTAAACTTTTAGCATTAGGTTTTAACTTTTACCTTTTTGGTTTTTACCTTAGTAACTTGTTTTTTTAACTAAGTAATTAAATTTTTATTAGAGATATGTCAAAAAAAAATTGGGATATACTCAAAACTAGGGGGGGAGGGTGAATAATTATTGATTAAATTTTACTCCAATTAAATATTTTTATCCCTTTTCCTCTATTATCAGTTAATATCACAATTCTATCATTCTATTACCTTTCCTTCATTCTCTACAACACATACACACAAAGTGGACAATAGATTTAAAAGGTTAAAATTTAAATAAAAAGGGCTAGTACTTTGTGGAACAGAGAAATAATTCTTGATCAAAAAGACCACTATAATGAGATACCTGTTACAGTGGGTTGACTAGAAAATAATCCTGAACCTAAAGTATAATATCCTAGACTCAAGATGGGGGATATAAAATAATCCAGAGTCTCTGGATTAGTGATATCCTAGTCCAACTATAAATTATAATGGATATTATACTATATATATATGTACATTCATTAACGTTTTCAATTTATTTTCATTATCAAGAAAATTTTCCACCTAATGCGACTTCTACTGATTTTTGTACTTCTAAATAATTCTTATCTTCTTCTTCTCCTTATTTCACAACTGAATGGAAGAAACACCTAATATTTTTTTATTGTATGCACAAAAGTTCACACACTCTTCATATCAGCAAGTCCTAGTGACAGTCCTTCCTTTTATTGTTCCCTTGTAAATATACATGCACAAAAAATTATTCAATTCTTCTCTCTTATTACCTCTTATCTTATCTTATTATTCAATGAATACAACCTCTATTAGTTATCTTTTCAATTATTATACTCATTAGGATGTATATGAATGACCATAGTTATATATCTCTATTATTATTTAATACCAAAATATATTCTATTTAGTTTCTATATCATATCTTCAACCACAATACATATTCAAAAACCTTTAATATATATAATAAATACAGTATCAATATGTTCTCTTATCTCTATCTTATTCATTACAATATTTAAAAAACCATGTAAATACATGATTTGAGTTATTAAATATTACAAAAATTATAATACTCATGGATCATTGGCAACTTAACTTGACTAGATCCAAAATTTCTAGCCTTGTCTTATTCCCATAAAAACCACATATATTTAAGTTATTTGTAACAAAATGAATGTATAGTAATTTTCAGGATATTATCATTTCCATATTCTCACATGTTTAAATTCACAATACCATGTGAATTTAAAAATCCAAATTCCTTTAGAAAAATCCATAAATATAAGAATCTTCATCTTCCATACACACTTCACATAAATATGTTTTGATAATAGTATCTCTCTTCACCCAAACTCTCTCTTCATAATTCAGGAATGAATCATGATATACAAATAATGACATTTGTGTGAATTTAAGAGTAGTATAACCAACATTATCACACTTAAATACCAAAAGATAATCATGTATTAAAAACACCGGACCTATCTTTATTTCATCACTATGAAATTTTCTCCTTACGCATGGAAATAGTATTTATGTCACAAGAAATGTGATTTCTTTGACTGATCATATACATATGACTTATTCATTTTCACCCACAAACCTGTACATGAAATTTTGGATTTACACATGGTACACATACATGGAATTCATGAATTATTACTTATAGGTGAGATTTAACTACAATAGATTCCACTGGCTTCATTAATCTCATTCGAATTTCATGCATATAATATCTTGGAAACACATGTGGTGATTAACTTGAAAAAATTATTCTTCTAGCCATGAAATATATGTGTTTTGTTCATATTAAAGAATGATCGATCCTTATATTCAAGGTATCTTAGATTTATGCACACTTAGTTATAGTTGATCTGACAGATTCCCATTCACATGGAAGATTCACATCTGTTCTCACAAAAGAAAATTCTTCATAGAAGATCCATGCTCAAGGAAGATATGCATGGATGGTCATCCTCATGGAATATCCATAGAGGCATCATGGAATCTCATAAAAAAAGATCCTTCTTAATGGATGATCCTTTCATGGTGGATAATTAAACTCATTGAAGATCCATGTAGGTACCACATGGTCAAAACCTATATTTCCTGGGTGATACTCATTCATTTATTCCATCAATTTATTGTTGCATGGATTAAATGTATAAATCTTAGTCTCAGTATGTATCATACACCATAAGAGGTGTTCTTAACTCAACAATGACATTTTAATTTTCTACGGGGGACTAATAATGGATCAAAACATTTACATGACATGATTTTATCATTACACGTTGAACCAGTGAAGCACGAGGGGTTTAGAGGAAGAAGAAAATATACAGAGGAGATCAAACAACATAGGTAAATCAGATCATATAGACATAGTTATATGCATACCATTTAAAGTGGATGAAAAATTACTATAAATCTAAATCCCAAATCTAAATATATTCCCAAGTACCACTTGTTTATAAATAATCTTGTCAACTAATCTGGATTGTTTTGAGTAACCGAGTCCCTCTGGGTACCCTCTCTTTCTTCATCATGCCACCCCACATGGTGGCACTCAACCACTCCTATATATTCTTAGTGAATGTTATCCTTCTCTTATGTTCCTAACTGTGTAGGATATGCATCCCTGCTTCCATGGTCGATCCATGCAGGCTATCTTATATGTGGAGAGCTTTGCTTCCTCATGTGCGATTGAGCTAGTACCTTGGCTTACTTGGGGATGGCCTTATTTTCACTAGAATATTGTAGAAGAAGAGTTAAGAAAATATTTCATATAATGAAAAATTACCTTTTAACAATGAAATATTTTTTTATGGTCTTCTTTAACACTTCAACACATATTCTTCCTGCAAAAATATTAATATTTTTGCATGGAATTACCAAATACTTATGTCTTTTTTCATGAATAATATATGAAGATGCTGGGGAGGAGCAGTTCCAAGTAGTTATTCTGGGTTGTATGTAATGTTTGAATCCTACAGGAAATGAATTCCTCTAAGGCCTATGGGCCATGTAATACTTATGCCTACGAGCCTTGTAAGAGTTCCACCTCACCCATTGAAAGGTGGATTATCAAAATCAATAAAAAATGAAGGCCTTCAGGCCATTGGAGGAATGATTCTAGAGGAAATAACAACATCTAATATGTATATGCTAATTTGAGACACACTTATTAAAAAATTATTAATAACCTTCAATACCATCTTCTTCACTTCAATCATATTTCCATTCTTTTGATAATAAATAAAAATCTCATAAATTGTGATAAACAATCTTCCCATTTGTACCCCTTATTGATGATAAATAAAAATTAAATAGAAAAAGGTTATCAATTCATTATTAAGTAATGTTCCATCAATCATATCACTCTAAATCTACACGATCCATGCCTGGTGTCGAAAACAATATGATTTGACTTAGAAAAAAATTCCACAAATTTGAAATCCAAATTGATATCAAATCAAATGAGAACTCATTTAATTTCTTAAATCCATCCAAATATTTTATAGGGTGATACAAATTATGATATAATTTTTTTATAGAATAGTGTAAAGACCTGGAAATTTCAAGGAAATTTTTTTAATTTTCTTAATTTTCTTTGGAATTTTACAAGAACGCAGTTTCTGACGGCACTTGATTCCGAGGCCCAGTGTGCCCAGAATTTCAATAAGAAGTTTAGCTCGGGTACTTTCAGTGAACGAACGAGCAGTTTTTTCTATCTTTTGAACCGGTGCTCAGAATCGAATTCCGAGGGCACTGATGGAACCGTAGCGCCGGTAATTGCTTAGGAACGCCATTTGCGGAGTTGCGTTTTCACGTGAGAAGATGATAAAAATTGTGGAAGTTTAAATTATAAATTAACTACAATTTTTTTATTTTCTTTTAGTGGTTAAAGGATTTGGGTGGAAGTTGGGTAACTAACAAACTTCCAAAGAGAGGTTATGAGGGTTGTGGGGCCCACACGAACCCACCCCTTCATATTCTTCAACCCCCCTCAACTCACCTTTAACTTTTGGTAACTTAAACATTAATAACTTATGTTATTAATTAAGTGAGTTAAGTGTGGTTATTTGAATTTTAAACTCTTGAAATTCAAATGTTATGTTATGTTAATAAAATAAGAGGCAGGCTTATTTTATTTTGGGGTTGGAACCTTTGTTGCTTGAGAGGTTTGGGGAGAAAAGCTAAGGAAATCTAGAGTTCTTCATCTTCTTCGTCGAAGAACACGAAGAACGCGAAGGACGCATCGAACTTCGTTGAAGATCGCTGAGTCCTCGGAGACTAATTACGCGACACCTTTTACCGCGACGGTTCTTCCGCGACGTCTCCTTCCGTGACGTCTCTTTCCGCGACGAATCCTCGTTCGATGAACCGCTGTTCAAGCTCGCACGAGGTAGTGGTTTATTTTATTTAATTATTTTTGTTCGTGATTTCTAGTTTGTCATTCTTCGTGGATATACGAATAAATGATATCGATTAACGAGAGGGGGACGGACCGCATAAACACGGCCAAACCTCCTCCTTTATACTTGTTTGATTCTTTGTGGTTGGGATGGAATGGCATGGTGTCGTCGCACCACGCGGGATCGTACGACAAGTAAAGCGCGGCGCCGTCGCGTCGCGCCGTGAAGTTGAATAAGGACGCGACGCCGTCACGCCGCGTCGAAGAAAATTGAAGACACCGCGGCCGGAGCGGGGCCGCGGCGGAAGGGCGCGATGCCGTAACACCACGCCGGACGAACCAAGCCGCGACTGGTTCTGGGCCGCGGCGGAGCAGGGTGACCGGCGGCCGGTTCCGGGCCGCCGTTGTCGGCGAAGGAGAAGGACCGGCCGTCGCCGGTCCTTGTTGGCAGAACCGGCCGACCGGTGCAGGCCGACCGGACAAAGGAAAACCGGGGGAATTAATTCCCCCGGCCGACCTACAAAACGACTCCCATTAAAGGGGGGCCGCAGTTACACTGGGGGGGCAGGCACCCCCCCCCCCTTGCCAACGGCTCGGCCATTGGATGAGATGGCCAGTGCGCTGGGCGCGCTGTGCCCAGCTCGGGCCGACCAGGGGGTCTCGGGCCGGGTCGGTCTCGGGCCCGAAACCCCCGTTTTCGGACCGTCTTCGGTCTTTTGCCCATATCTTGGGCTAAGGACCTCTGATTGATGCACCGTCAGTAGAGATGCGATCCTTGGATCGAGACGGTCGGTTCTGTATATCACACTCAAGGTTTCGGAATACTTTGGGTTCAGCCGGGTTGGTTCGGATACGAAACCAACCGGGCTCTCGGAGCGGAAACGCTTATATCTTGAGTTCCGGACGTCCGATTCATGTGCCGTCAAATTTGATGGATTCCTCTAAGTGAGATGGATCTTTTGGCTTAATCCACTCGAGGTTTGGATGTCGTCGGAGTGCAGTTGGGTTGGTTCTCTCACAAAACCAACCGTGCCCCTGGAACGAAAAAGCCAATAACTCACAGACCGGGCGTCCAATTGACGCGCCGTCTGTCTCGTTGAGTTCCTCTTGATGAGACGGAACTTTTGGCATACGTCGCCCGAGTTTTGGTTGCTGTTGGATAGTGTCCGGGTTGGATTGTACCCGAAATCCAACCGGGCCCTTGGAATGGAAAAGCTATTATCTTTCAGACCAGACGTTCGTTTGACGAACCGTCAGCGGCGTTGGTGATCACGTTGAGAAAAGGTCCCTATGAGTATACCCTATGAGAGTTCGAGGTACAGTTGAGATACGGTCGGGTTGGTTCGCTCACGAAACCAACCGGGCCCCTGGGACGAAAAGGCTAATAACTCACAGACCGAGCGTCCGATTGACGCGCCGTCTGTTGTGTTGAGACCCCTATGACGATGAGGTCCCTTGAGATACTTCTTCGTGGGACTTTGAGATACTTGGAGTATCAAACTGTAGCTCGTGGAGCGGACCCACACAGAGACGAGCATGCGGAGTACGGAGACCGTGTAGCCGATTGAGACCTGACGACTGTTTGACCGACTCGACTTGGAGTGAGTCGACTAGCCCAGTGGATGGAGCATTACTTTGTGAGGTGTAGACCCATGGAGGACGGAGCACTACCTGTGTGACAGTGCAGACCTATGGTACTCGTCCGGAGAGTACCTCTGCAGGCTACTAGGGGGTGTGCACTACTGTGTTTGGGTGACATACCCCGGCGGGAAGCACTATTGTGTTTGGGTGGCTGAACCGCGATACTCGACAGGAGGAGTACCTCAGCAGTCTTAGGTTAGTGAGCAGTACCTCGGAGTCATGAGAGGACCACTGTACACTCCAGAGACGGGGCTCTTCAGCAGTTACAGTTTCGATAATGAAAATCCTGGTTTGAGCTGAGACTTTTGACCTTTGTGTTTACCTCATGATTGAGATGGGTCACTTGATAACTTAGGTATATGTATGGGCATATACCTGGGTAGTGGTTATCCGTTGATTTCATGATCTTGGTTTTTTCCTCATGATTGAGATGGGTTACTTGATAACTTAGGTATATGCATGAGCATATACCTAAGTAGAGGTTATCTGTTGATATCTTCTTTTTGGTTAACCTTGTTGGTTTTAGTGAGACCTTGAGGGTCTCGGGGTCCCTATTGAGTAGCGTTATACTCACCCCTACGCGGGATATGCCCGCACCTCGTTGTGTTGGTTGCAGACGATGGGAAGTGCTGACGGAGGCCGAGTGTTCGAGGACTGGACGGTACCCGGAGGTGGAATTCACGACGAGACGACACTCGGAGGAGGTTGACGGGCGAGAGCGTTCTGGAAGCTATCTGTTCCTACCCTTCAGGTAGGATTCGTGGTGGACGATCTAGGAGCTGAGCCATCAGTACCTACCCTTCAGGTAGGATCCGAGGAGGATGACCCAGGAGCTTCTTCCTTTCTTCCACCTGTTTGTCTTTTTCTGTTGTACTTTTGTTCAGTTGTAGCTATACTTTCAGTTGGGTTTGTATTCTGGCCCATTTACTTTTCAACACTTTCTTTTGTACTTAGTGTTTTACTTCCGCTTGTACTCTGTGGTGTTTTGTTTACTTTTATAAAGGCAATTCCTTCCCAGTTATCTGGATTTATGCCTTTGGTGCTAGTCGCCAGCCCCTGGCCTATGGAAGGCGGGCTTGGGGTTGTCACGGCACGGGCCCCGAGGACGGGTCGTGACAAATTGGTATTAGAGGCGTCGGTTCTACCGCATAACTTATAACTCTGATATTTTCTTTCTATGAAGCAATAGTGATAAGGGTACCGAGTGTGGTCTTCAGTTCAGGGAGTCCAGTGTTGGTGCGGGCGGCCGACGTATCCATACACCAGGACCCTAACAACCGATTTCCAACTTTGTGCACAAAAACACTGATTATGTGTGTGTTTCAAAGGTTTCCCTTAAAACAGCTCAAAGCAGGTCATCTCACCAGGTATAATCGTTTGACCGTGTCACATTGTTTCTTTCAGGACGCCTTTTTTATGGACGACCAGCTAGAGCCCAGAGGGATGTGCGTACTGACAGCCTGTCGAGCGACGAGGCTTCGGTACAGGGCCCTCTTGTAGTTGAGGCACCAGCGGAGGCACCAGCGGTACTACCATACATTGGGACACCGATGCCACTAGCCCCAGCAGTAGGCGATGCACACCACTTGAGTGCGCTTCATGAGTTCCAGCACCAGAGGCCACCCAGGTTCCGGGGAGATACGGACCCGCAGGCGGCTGAGGTTTGGCTGGAGGCTGTGGTGAGAGTCTTCAGGCTAGTGGGGATGCCTGCAGACTTCATGGTGATCTTTGCTGCCAGCCTTCTTTAGGCAGCAGCAGGCAGGTGGTGGAGCCACTTGTTCCAGTTTTGCGACAGGATGACCTTCGCATGGGAAGACTTCGAGACCTTCTTCAGGGTGGAGTTTGTGCCAGTATCTCTACACCCCAAGCGTGTTCAGGAGCTGCTGCCTTTGCCGCATGTTTTTCGATCAGTAGCCGAGTCATCTGTGGGCAGTAAACAGATGATGCGGAGGTCCAGGAGGACCAGACCATCAGTTGGACGATCTCGGGTTTTAGGACTGGTGGTGCGGGGCACCCGGGGTGGGGTCAGATCCAGGCGTGCCAGAAACGGACATTGTTACTCCTGCGGCAGGAAGGGTCACCTGGAACGTGACTGTACGACCCCCCGCACAGTTGATCCGTGGGTGTTGGAGGAGCCACCGAGGTAGAAGCAGCGACGAGTGCTTGAGCAAAAGCTGAGCAGTGGACAAGGCAGTAGAGCTCCGGGAGCAAGTAGACAGGAGCAGAACTAGTGGATACGTCCCTTGTACTTCTAGTTCCATGTTTCTGTTGTATTAGTGTCTTGTACTATGAGCTGCAATAATAAAAAGACACTTATCTTTGTGATGTTTTCTTTCCTGTCCTTTTTGTTTGGTTGATACTGAGTGGTCCTGGTTAAGACTGTTGACTTGACCCTCACTTTCGATATTTCTACTGGAGGAGACCCAGTGACCTCACACTGATGCCGACAGTGTGACTTGACCCTTGGAGGCGAGAGTGACAGTTGGATCTCTTGGTAGTTACGTCGAGGCCTTACGCCGTCATCCATGGAATGAATGCATCCTTCATGTCAGGATTGACTGTATTAGGCAATGGGCGTGGTTCATCCAGGGGATGAGACCGAGTTTCTCTTTTCAGAAAAGGAGAAATTTTAGAAGCTCTTTCAGATTGTAGGCAAAGAAGGTGCAGTTCATCCAGGAGTAGATGAAGACTGCAGAGTGCAGTAAGAAATAGGAAACTGGCTCCAGTCTTAGAGACTCGAGCGTGTTAAATGTTTAAAGAAGAGGAAGCTTTAAGGAGAGATGAGTCTGCGGAGCAGTAGACGTGGAGGCAGAGCTAGGAGAGCAGCATGAGGTGGTGTAAATCTTAACATGCTACAACCACCCGCCTTAGTTATCCCCACTAGGCTTAGGGAGCTGGAGGACGAAGGAAGAGTGCGGCTGCATGCGGTCAAGGAGTGTGACCCAATGGCTCTAAAAATGATTCAAGGGACAGTCTATGTCCACTACTAGCTGCTGTAGTAACGAACGTCGATATGAATCATTCCTTGCTTTCGCAAATCTTGTTCCAGACCTAGAGTTTCCGGAAGCCGTGGACTTGACCCTCACGTCTGGAGATACCTTTTGAGGAGACTCGATAATCACACTTACGCCAACGGTGTGGTCAGACTCTCGAGGTGAGAGTTTCGGTTGGAATCTCTTGGTGGCAGCGTCGAGGCCTTACGACGTTAGTTTGAGTATGGAATGGGCAATAACTGTTCATACTCAAATTGACGATTTTAGGCTAATATCGGGATGGGTTTTCCTTGGTCGGAAAAAAGGAAACCCCAGGCAGCACATGACAAACTCTTTCACAGGAGGGTGCGACCGATCACTCTTGAGTCGGTCAACCATACCCTCATGGCAGCAGTCGTTTGAGTTTCAGTTCTAACAGGAATTGGAGACCTCTAGAGTTCGAGGATGATGATCACGTCCTTATATGAGTCTCACCTCGACGAGGTTTACGGAGATGTGGCCAGGGCGGTAAGTTATCTCCGAGGTTCAACGGACATTTCTAGGTCCTCAGCTGGGTAGGAGAGGTGGTTTACCGCTTGACCCATCCACCTCAGTTGCACCAGGTTCACGAAGTTTTTTTTCAGGTATCTCAACTGAGGAGATACGCACTCGAACCTTCGCATATCATCGACCATGAGGAGTAGGACGATGGCGATGGGGTTACTTCCACGGAGGTTCCTGTAGGGATCGAGAATCAATAGGAGCAGATCCTATGAGGACGGTCGATTCCTCAGGTGCGCTTTCTTTGGTAGTACGGAATCTCCAGGTAAGCACATGGGAGCGGAAGGCTCAGGTGCATGCTCAATACCGCTTTTGTGACCCTAGTTTGTGTTGAAGCTTTACGGGGACGTAAAGCCCCGAGGTGGGAGTAATGTAAAGACTCGGAAATTTCAAGGATTTTTTTTTCTTTTCTTAATTTTCTTTGGAATTTTACAAGAACGCAGTTTCTGACGGCACTTGATTCCGAGGCCCGGTGTGCCCGGAATTTCAATCCAAAGTTTAGCTTGGGTACGTTCAGTGAACGAATGAGCGGGTTTTTCTATCTTTTGAACCGGTGCTCAGAATTGAATTCTGAGGGCACCGATGGAACCGTAGCGCCGGTAATTTATTAGGAACGCCATTTCCGGAGTTGCGTTTTCACGTGAGAAGATGATAAAAATTGTGGAAGTTTAAATTATAAATTAACTACAATTTTTTTTATTTTCTTTTAGTGGTTAAAGGCTTTGGGTGGAAGTTGGGTAACTACCCAACTTCCAAAGAGAGGTTATGAGGGTGGTGGGGCCCACATGAACCCACCCCTTCATATTCTTCAACCCCCCTCAATTCACCTTTAACTTTAGGTAACTTAAACATTAATAACTTATGTTATTAATTAAGTGAGTTAAGTGTGGTTATTTGAATTTTAAACTCTTGAAATTAAAATGTTATATTATGTTAATAAAATAAGAGGTAGGCTTATTTTATTTTGGGGTTGGAACCTTTGTTGCTTCAGAGGTTTGGGGAGAAAAGCTAAGGAAAGCTAGAGTTCTTCATCTTCTTCGTCTAAGAACACGAAGAACGCGGAGGACGCATCGAACTCCGTCGAAGATCGCCGAGTCCTCGAAGACCGACTACGCGACTCCTTTTACCGCGACGGTTCTTCCACGACATCTCCTTCCGTGACGTCTCTTTCCGCGACGAATCCTCGTTCGACGAACCTCTGTTCAAGCTCGTACGAGGTAGGGGTTTATTTTTTTTAATTATTTTCATTCGTGATTTCTAGTTTCTCGTTCTTCGTGGATATACGAGTAAATGATATCGATTAACGAGAGGGGGCCGGACTGCACAAACACGACCGACCCTCCTCCTTTATCCTTGTTTAATTCTTTGTGGTTGGGACGGAATGGCGTGGTGTCGTCACACCACGCGGGATCGTACGACAAGTAAAGCGCGGCGCCGTCGTGCCGCGCCGTGAAGTTGAACAAGGACGTGACGCCGTCGTGCCGCATCGAAGAAAATCGAAGACACCACGACCGGAGTGGGGCCACGGCAGAAGGGCGCGGTGCCGTTGCACCACGCCGGATGAACCAAGCTGCGGCCAGTTCCGGGCCGCGGCGGAGCAGGGTGACCGGCGACCGGTTCCGGGCCGCCGGTGTCGGCGAAGGAGAAGGACCGGCCGTTGCCGGTCCTTGTTGGCAGAACCGGCCGGACGGTGCGGGCCGGACGGACAAAGGTGAACCAGGGGAATTAATTCCTCCGGCCGGCCTACAAAACGGCCCCCATTAAAGGGGGGCCGCAGTTACACCGGGGGGGCAGGTGCCCCCCCCTTGCCAACGGCTCGGCCACTGGCCGAGCTGGCCAGCGCGCTGGGCGCGCTGTGCCCAGGCCGGGCCGGGCCGCGTCGGGCCAGGAGACCCGGACCCGGGTCGGGTCGACCCGGCTCAGACCGACCGGGGGGTCTCGGGCCGGGTCGGTCCGGGCCCGAAACCCCCGTTTTCAGACCATCTTCGGTGTTTTGCCCATATCATGGGCTACGGACCTCCGATTGACGCACCGTCAGCGGAGATGCAATCCTTGGATCGAGACGGTCGTTTCGGTATATCACACTCAAGGTTTTGAAATACTTTGTGTTCGGCTGGGTTGGTTCGGTTACGAAACCAACCGTGCCCTTGGAGCGGAAACGCTTATATCTTGAGTTCCGGATGTCCGATTGACGTGCCGTCGACTTTGATGGATTCCTCTAAGTGAGATGGATCTTTTGGCTTACTCCGCTCGAGGTTTGGATGCCGTCAGAGTGCGGTCGGGTTGGTTCGCTCACGAAACCAACCGGGCCCCTGGAACGAAAAAGCCATTAACTCACAGACCGGGCGTCTGATTGACGCGCCGTCTGTCTCGTTGAATTCCTCTTGATGAGACAGAACTTTTGGCATACTTCGCCCGAGTTTTGGTTGCTGTTGGATAGTGGCCGGGTTGGATTGTACCCGAAATCCAACCGGGCCCTTGGAACGGAAAAGCTGTTATCTTTCAGACCAGATGTCCGTTTGACGAACCGTCAGCGGCGTTGGTGATCACGTTGAGAAACGGTCCCTATGAGTATACCCTATGAGAGTTCGGGGTACAGTTGAGATACAGCCGGGTTGGTTCGCTCACGAAACCAACCGGGCCCCTAGGACGAAAAGGCTAATACCTCACAGACCGGGCGTCCGATTGACGCGCCGTCTGTTGCGTTGAGACCCCTATGACGAGGCGGTCCCTTGAGATACTTCTTCGTGGTAGTTTGAGATACTTGGAGTATCGACCTATAGCTCGTGGAGCGGACCCTCCCAGAGACGAGCATGCGGAGTACAGAGACCGTGTAGCCGACTGAGACCTGACGACTGCTTGACCGAATCGACTAGCCCAGTGGACGGAGCACTACTTTGTGAGGTACAGACCCATGGCGGACAGAGCACTACCTGTGTGATAGTGCAGACCCGCGGTACTCGTCCGGAGAGTACCTCTGGAGGCTACTAGGGGGTGTGCACTACTGTGTTTGGGTGGCATACCCCGGCGGGAAGCACTATTGTGTTTGGGTGGCTGACCTGCGGTACTCGACAAGAGGAGTACCTCAGCAGTCTTAGGTTAGTGAGCAGTACCTCAGAGTCGTGACATGACCACTGTACACTCTAGAGACGGGGCTCTTCAGCAGTTATGGTTTCGATAATGAAAATCCTGGTTTGAGCTGAGATTTTTGACCTTTGTGTTTACCTCATGATTGATATGGGTCACTTGATAACTTAGGTATATGTATGGGCATATACCTGGGTAGTGGTTATCCTTTGATTTCATGATCTTGGTGTTTTCCTCATGATTGAGATGGGTTACTTGATAACTTAGGTATATGCATGAGCATATACCTAAGTAGAGGTTATCTGTTGAGATATTCTTTTTGGTTAACCTTGTTGGTTTTAGTGAGACCTTGAGGGTCTCGGGGTCCCTACTGAGTATCGTTATACTCACCCCTACACGGGCTATGCCCGCACCTCGTTGTGTTGGCTGCAGACGACGAGCAGTGCTGATGGAGGCCGAGTGTTTGAGGACTGGACGATACCTGGAGGTGGACTTCACGGCGAGGCGACACTCGGAGGAGGTTGACGGGCGAGAGCATTGTGGAAGCTATCTGTACCTACAATTTGGGTAGGATCCATGGTGGACGATCTAGGAGCTGCGCCATCTGTACCTACCCTTCAGGTAGGATCTGAGGAGGAAGACCCAGGAGTTGCTTCCTTTCTTCCAGCTGTTTTTCTTTTTCTGTTGTACTTTCGTTCAGTTGTAGCTATACTTTCAGTTGGGTTTGTATTCTGGCCCATTTACTTTTCAGCACTTTATTTTGTACTTAGTGTTTTACTTCCGCTTGTACTCTGTGGTGTTTTGTTTACTTTTATAAAGGCAATGCCTTCCCAGTTATCGGGATTTATGCCTTTGGTGCTAGTCGCCAGCCCCTGGCCTATGGAAGGCGGGCTTGGGGTAGTCATGGCACGGGCCCCGAGGACAGGTCGTGACAAATAGACTAACTCAAAACTCCTACACCCACTTCAACAAATAGGTCAAAAACATTCAAGTACAAAAAATGATTGAAGTTATAAAAAATATGAATCTTATTTAAATTTCATTGATAAAAGTTTCCTCCATTATGAAATTATTTGATTTTAGGTTATTAAGGATGTGATATAAGTAAATCATACCACTTAAATGACACGATCTTCAAGAACTTTTAGAATAATCATATGCATATGATAAGAAATAATTCTAACAGATTCTTCCTCATTCTTTACTTATATCACTCTTAAGGGGACTATCATCATGATCCCATTAGTGGATGATCTCTTAAAAAGATAAATCAAATGACTATGCATATATAGAACATACCAAAATGGGTCTTCTTCATGTGGCTATCTATATTTGAAAATTCCAATATCATTACTATGGAAACCCTTCTTTAATTCATGTTGTATAGAATAAAAAATGTATGATATAACTAGTATGGAATCTTGTTTACTTTTATATTAGGTGTTGAGTGTAACTAATTAAAATTCATCAAATATGATCCTTTCATATGATTTTCCAGAAAACCAAATGAGAGAATAATATTAGATGGTGACATCATCATCAATGCTATTCATAATTGAAAAAAATCACTCCTACTCAGGTTCTCCCTTAGAGAAAAACCTAAATTTAAATTTCATACATTGTATTAAAAAATATAGTATAGAAAGGTTAAGATAATAATGTGGATATTAATTCTCTTCAATGTGAATAGTAAGGTTGATAATACTTTCTTTACTAAGTTGCTCTATTAGATTTAGCCTTTATGCTTCAACATCAATTCTTTAAATCTGATATTGTACTTTGTATCATGGATCTCACTACTTCTTCAATTTATTTGTGTTTAAAATTTAATTTTTCAAGACTCTTTATGGAATTTATATCACCTATGGAAATTTCTTATACTTTAATAACTCTTTTTGTGATGGAATTATTATAGAAAAACCTGTAGGAGTGTGTCCATCCATGTTTCACCTCACACAAAAAACTTTTTAATCATAATAGTTGACTTTTGTTGAAAACCTATCATAAAATTTATGATCTTCATAGGGATTATTCTTTTTACCTTTAACACTACCATTTTATTTTACTTCTTATATCTTCTCTACACTTTAAAAAAATGTTTTCCATATTACACATATATCATTAGGAATATTCATTGCATGATTAGTTGTTTCATTTATTTATTTGTGGGTTAATATTTCTAAAAAAATATTTTTAGATATAATACACTTATCATAATCCATGGACTTGTCTTGAACATGATCTTACTTTTGGTTTATGTCCAAGAATGATTTTTCATCTGGATATTATTGGGAGAAGTTTGGTTTAAAATATTATTTTATTTCCTTCCCAAGGTTATATATTTTATATTTACTAAATTTTATTGTATTCTATAATTTCATGTATTTGGTAAATTATTAGATGATCATGAACCATTTTTTGACCACTCTTATTGTAATTTTCATTGATGTGTTTAAGTATATCAAAAATATTTTATGTAGATAGATTCCTTCTCATCTATTTACATTTCTTCTTCTATGAATTTCTACCCCTTGAAATGGGATTCCTTTGTGATTTAGAGATGAATGGATTATACTAGCAATGTCGTACACATTGGTCGAACCTTTTTCAACACCAAAATTGAACCACATACCTTGATCTATTTATATATACTGCATGTTGCCCAATATTTTTTTAGCAAAATGGGTATACTATTTTTGGGTCTTCTTTACCACTTGCTGGGATCTTATTGGGAAACCAAATTCCATAACTAGTAGAAAAATGGTCTTTAATGTCATTTTTTTAATTTTAACATCAGTTTTTAACCAAAATTTTAGTCTCCAATGTTAAAAGTGGGACTTTCAACATCATTTTTTATAAACTGACATAAAAAAGTAAATTTTTACCTTTTGACATTGGTTTTTTTGGAAAAACAATATCAAATTTCTAATTCCACAATATTTTTAATGTTTGGTTTTATAAAAAACCGATGTTAAAAATCCTGTTTTCACGTCGGTTTTACAAAAAAACTGAAATAAAATGTACAAAATTTACTTTTCACATTATTTTTTACTAAAAACAATGTAAAAACATAATAAATATTAATTATGGTGCATATATAATTGATTAAGATTTTATTTTACTAGTTTTTGATCTAAAACTGACTTACATATAAAAAATTATGACCATCGGAATTTCGACTCCTATAATTTTTGATAAATACTATCCATTTCAAAGAAAACATGAGAAACAAGAACTGAAACTTATGAAAAAAAAAATTATAAAATAAAATAATAAACTTAAAGATTCATTCTAATTTCAATTCTATTGGTAGTTTCCTTTGAATTGATGTGTTATTTTTCTTTATTTATTTTCTTTTTAGGAAGAGCTCATGCGACCATTAAAATGATCATCGATAAGAAATTTTATACTTAGATTGGTAAATATCATGGGGAAATTTTATCTTCATAATATGATCAGAATAAATCTTTATCATCATAAAAAAATCATCCAGATGTTTAGCGGTTAAGGAAAACAACAATAAAGAAATTAAATGAATAGAATAAATGCCTTATTTAAATTACGGATTGAAGAATCATAATAATTTATTTGGATTTAAGAGGTTAAAAGTAATGAAATAAAGAGAATAAGGATTTATATTTTAAATTAAAATATTTTAAGTGGTGATGTATTAAAATTTAGGTGGGATTTCAAAAATTGAAATGCGCTTTGTGAAAAATTGAAATACCGAACCCGCGTAATTGAAAAAATACGTTTCGCATCAGTTTTCATAAAAATCGATGCCAAAAGTTAAAAAAATACTTTTGGAATCGGGTTTTTCCTAAAATTGATGTAAAAAATTGTTAGGAAGTTTTATTTCATCCTCTAAGATTCTATTTTACTTTTTATTGAGCTAAAATGGACTTACAGATCAAAATTTATAGCCATTGAAAGGTGGACTTCTCTAAGACTTATCTTAAAGAAGTCCAACTTTCGAAGCCCATAAATTTTGATCCATAAGTATGTTTTAGTTAAACTATGTTTCAATTAGAATCTTGGAAGAAAACAAAAAACTTGGTAATCATTTTTGACAACGGTTTTAGGATAAAACCAAAGAAAAAAGATATTTGTTTGTAAACTTTTGGCGTTAGGTTTTATGAAAACCAACACCAAATGTTTAAAACTATACCTTTTTGCATCATTTCTTTCCTAAAACCGAGATAAAAATGATTACTAAGTTCTATTTAATATTATTATATTATAATTGACTATTCTTGGAGCTAAAAAAGACTCAAGGATCAAAATTTATGGCCATCAGAAGTTGTAATTCTTTAAGAGAAGTCTTAAAGAAGTTTAACTTATAATGGCTATAAATTTTGATCCATAAGTTTGTTTTAGCCCAATGAATAGTAAAATAGAATCTTATAATATGAAATATAACTCTTTAATCCTTTTGAAATCTTTGTTTTTGAAACAAAACGACACCAGAAGGTATTTTATTTAACTTTGGGATTCAGTTTTCATTAAAATGGACACTAAAAGTTAAAAAACACCTTTTGCATTGGGTTTTTCCTAAAACTGACATAAAAAAGGATTAACAAGTTTTAGTTCATCTTATAATATTTTATTTTACTGGTTATTTAGCTCAAAAGGACTTATGGATCAAAAACTTATAACCATCGAAAGTTATAATTATTTAAGACTTCACTTAAAGAAGTCTAACTTCCCATGACCATAACTTTTTATCCTTAACTCAATTTTAGCTCAAAGAACAATCAATTATAAGATTAGGAAACATAATAAAACTTGGTAATAATTTTTTATTTTTTAAATAACCCATTGCAAAATGTATTTTGTTTTATATTTTTGGGTTGTTTTTTTGAAAACCGATGCCAAAAGTTATTTTTGTTAATTTTGGCGCTGATTTTAGATAAAACCGACACAAAAAATCAATGGTCAAAATGTTTTAATGTCATTTTTATAAAAAATTGATGCCAAAAGTTCTAAATATGAACTTTTCACATCGTTTTTATATAAATATGTTTCCATAATGTTCCACCACTGACCTTTTTCATTGGATTCTATGAAACCAACGTCAAAACCATGACATTAAAGCCACTATTTCCACTAGTGCATACTGATTCTTATACCCACCTTAGACATGGTAGTAGTATATTAAAAAATTATATTCATCGATAAAAGTGATTTTTTTAAACCAACTCTATTCATAAAAACTAATTTAGGAAAATTATTATAAGAAGGTATGGATGGTACCTCTTTATTCAAGGCTACTTGAGAATGATCATAAGGCATTGTAATTATATATTTTTTCATATGAAGGAGGTATCTTTTCAATGGAATCATACAAGGAATATTTCATGGCAGAATATAATTTATCCTTCAATTGTGAATTTCAAATTTTTGTCTTTACAAGGTTAACCATTTTAATTTCCAATTCTAAACCTTTTATATTGAGAGAATTATTCGGTCCTTTAATTAATTTCCCTCTATCTTCATAATTCTTCCTCATCCTTTTAGGTTACACTTCATGAATTTTATTTATTTCTTGAAGAAAGGTGTCAAGTTACTTGATCCTCTCCAACTTTACTTGGAAACATGAATTCTTGAAATCAATTTTGTTTTTAATATTAATTTTTAATGAATGGATCTTCCCTTTAATAGTCTTATAGACTTCATATTTATATTAAAATTATTGATTCATTTATTTTCAAATTTTGGTGAACTTATTTCAATATCCACATTTATTTTTTGAATTAAATAACCTATTTGGAGATCTTTATATATTCAAGTACATTTTTCTTCCAAATCCTTCTCCATGTTACTAGATTCTCCTTCAAACCAAGTGATATCTTCTTACTGAATTTCAAAAATTCCATAAATAAAAAAAATATTTCTTGGTAAAGGAGTGAAACATATATTTAAATGTTTTAAAAGATATATCTTATGAAACATAAAATGTATGATCACTTCCACTTGGCTCTAATTCTTGAGGAAAAATTTTACAATAATTTTCACACACCTGATGATCACTTTAATTCATCAATCTACTTTTGGTAGAGCAGTTTCCTTCTCCATGTTTTCATTTTTAACCATTTATTAATCCCTTTCCAAGAGAGATATGTCTCATTTTCTATCATGGAATAGAGAAACTGAAACTTCATCTTCTCTTGAAAATATGAAAAAATTATCCAATATTCTTTTCTACTTCCTACTCATGTTCAACTCAGTATTATAAGAATCTAAATTCTGATCTAATATAAATATTTCTTAACTAAAACTGAACTTCATTATGAAACAATAAGAAAACTGAAATCTTTCAAAAGAAAAAAACTTCAAATTAAATAATATAATAGTAGTAAACCTACCTTGGATGCCTATTTTTAGGAATACTTGGGATATTATAATCGACACTAAGAGGGAGGGGGAATCAATGTTGGTTCCATTTTACTCCAATTAAATCTTTTTATCCCCATACCTATTTTATTAGTTAAGATATTGATTCCCTTATTCTATTACCTTTCCTTCATTTACCAACCCATACACAAAGTGGATAGGATATTTACAAGGTTAACCTTTTAATAATAAAGTATATTACTTGGTAGAACTAAGAAAAAATCCTTGATCACAAATTCCACTATAATGAGATACCTATTATAGTGGTTCAAAAAAAAAATCTTGAACCTGAAGTGTGGTACCCTATACTTAATAGGTTTCATAAAAAATAATCTTGAGTCCCTATACTGGTGATAGCCAAGTCTAAGTTTAGATTATTTTTGGATATTTTTATTATCTTGTATATATAGTCTTTAAATTCTTCATGTTATTCACAAAATCAAGAAATTACTCCACTTGGTATATACTCAACACTGATATGGGGTGGGTGAATTAGTGTTGGTGCAATTTTACTCAATAACACTTGCCACTATAATGATATATTTATTATAGTGGGTCAGATAAAAAAAAATCTTGAACCCAAAGTGTGGTACCCTATACCCAATAGGGCGTATAAAAAATAATCTTGAGTCACTATACTAGTGATAACTCAGTCTAATTGTAGCTCCCTGCTAGATATTTACATTAGCCTGTATAGATAGACTTTAAATTCCTAATTTTTTTTGAAACATCAAGAAATTACTCCACTAGATATGAATTATATTTATTATTGTAGTGATTCAATATTAATTTCTTATTCTTATCATACTTTCACAACAACATGAAAGAAACTCCTCCCATTATTATCTTATGTACACAACAATGCACACACTCTTCATAGAAGAAAGTTTGAGTGATACTCCTTATTTTTATTCTTCATATGCAAATAGATATGCACACCACCTTCTTATTTTCATATATTCTTCCCTATTCTCTTCCATTCTTATTCTTCTTCAATTCATACAACCTAAACTAGTTATCTTATAAATTATTAGACTCTTTATAATGTATATGAATAACTAGAGTTAGATCTATTTATTCTTCTTCGGTATCAAAAAATATTCTCTCCAGTTTCATTATTATATTTTAAACCACAATACATCCTTGAAAACCTATAATAATATACATATAATAATAATAAATGAAACATAAGTTATCTTCTACTCTCTATCTTATTCATTATAGTATTATCAAAATTTCATAAATACATGACTTGAATTAACAAGTATTATGGTAATTAAAATCCTCTTGGATCATCACTAACATCCCTTAACTAGATCCATAATTTCTATCCTCATATTTCCCCCCAAAAAATGCATATATTTATTTAATTTGTAACTTCATGGATGTGCAACTACTAATATGGTCGTCTCCTTTACATATTTATCATGTGTTTAAATTAAACATACTATATGAATTTAAATATCAAAACCCATTTAGATAGATCCATAAATCTCGACATATTAATCTTCAATCCACGATGTGCACATATATGTTTGGATCATAGCATCTATTTTAACCCAAACTCTCTCTTTATATTTAATCCAGAATCATGATATACAAATTTCAATATTTGAGTGCATTTAAAAATAGTATTCCTGATATCCTCACAATTAAATACCTGAATCAACCCAAGAATTAAAAACATGTATCCTATCCCTATTTCACCATTGTGACATTTCTCCTCATGTATAATAGTTGCATGTATGTCACATGCAAATTGATTTATTTATCTAATCATATGCACACAAATTATTCAATTTCTCCCATAAAACAATTTATGAAATTTCAGATTTTTTCATGGAATATATGCATAGAATGCACAAACTATTCCTTCCCGATGAGTTGTAACTACACTGGATGCCACTTCCTTCATTAATCTCAGTCGAATTTCATGCATACAGTAGCTTAGAAACACATATAGTAATTCACATGCACAGTCACTCCTACACATGAAATATCATCGTGTTATTCATATAGAAGCATGATTGATCATTATACTCATGATATCTTAGATATACACACAGTCAATTGTAGTTGATCTCACAAAAGCTCATCCACATGGAAGATCCACATTTGTTCCCAAAGAAGAAAATTATTCATGGAAGATCCATGATCAGAGAAGATATGCATGGAAGGTCATTAATAAAATAAGTAAAAATAAAAATAACAAAAGTATTAAACTATTAATTAATTTTATAAATTATTAAATCATTTATTCCATTTGTTTAAAAAAAACTTCTTTTAACTAATTAATTAAAAAACAAAATAAGAAAATATGGAATTAAATAAAAATATAAAACAAAGATAAGTTAATTATTTTCAATAAAAAAATAAAAGAAATATTAAATTAATTAAATGAAAAGATTAAAATTTAAAATTTAAAATTGTTATTATAAATTAAATAAATAAATAAATAAAAAAAATTAAAAAAATATATTATATAATTAAATCATGTCAATAGAATTAAAAGAAAAAGTTTTAAATAATTTTCTCATTAAAATTTAAATAAACTAGAAAACAATAAATAACCAATTATAAACATAAAATTAAGAGTTTTATTAAATTCAAAAACCGTTATAAATTATTAAATGAAAAATAATTTTAGTAATTAAAAAATAATAAATTTAAAGAAAATATGTGAAAAATAGTATCAAATCAAATCCACATAAAATTACCCCATGCTATGCTTTTTCTTGTCCTCAATATATCAATGAGACAAATTAAGTAGAAATAAATTAATCTTATGTTTGTAATACTAGATAGTCATAAAAAATTGGTTTTCATAATGATTTTCCCTAATGGATTTTCATCAATCTTTGAATGATTTTACCTTCAAGAAATTGAATATTTTTAGTGAAATACTTATTCATGTTTAACAAAATGATTTATTTTAAAATTAAACCCACTTAAATTTTTATTTAATTGAATGTAAAAACTTCTCTTTACCTTCAGGAGAAAAGACTCATATAATTAGAAACCAAAATAAATTATACAGTCTATTTGGATGTGAAAATATAATAATTTAGATGGAAGTATAAATAAATAATTCAAAATATTAGAGAATAAAATAATGAGTTCAACCTCATTTTGGATTTTCATTTCTTAATACATTTGAATGCATATTTTATGAGCTTAAATACAAATCAAATAATTAAAGGGAAATGATAATTTTATAACATTCAAACAATATATTACCAAATTCAACCACTTTTTAGGAGGGTTATGAAAAATGTCTTAAACTACTAAATCCAATGGATATTAGAGAATTAAACTCCTCAAATTGGATATACAACATTCAATTTTTAGAAAAATTTTAAACAACTGAAAATTATTTATTGAAACTTGAAAAGAAATCAAATTTGAGAATTTTTTGGAGTTTTTATGGGTTCTCATTGTGGTACAATTTAACATATTTAAAGACCTAGGTTTTTGAGTGTTGTTTTAAAAACTTATTTAGTTTTAAACCTAACTACTATAGTACATCATTACCCCAGGTTGTCTCCTAATGAGATATCCCTGTAGGAGTTACTTTGTCGGGATTTTTTATATTTTTATTGTTTTTCAATTTTTTTTAATATTTCTTAAGTTATTTTTATGGTTTTAAAAAAATCACTCTAATTTATATGAACAAAGAGAATAAAATAGAAACAAAACAACAGAAAAAAATTGAAGTAGTATAAAGAAGCAGAAAGTTAACCGAAAATAGTGTAGTGGCCTACTATAATAGATCTCCTAGTTCAATATTTCTTCATTAGTTGACATTATTTAAACTGAAACTGTCTCAATTCATGAATTAAAATATCAATGTGTGAATCTCATGTAGCTCTTAATATTGAGAAAAATAGTTAAAATCTTATTTGTTATTCTTCTTTCAGTAATAAATATGTTTTTATTATTGTTTATGATTTTAGTAGATTTACATGGGTTTATTTCATGTATCATAAGTACGAAACCTTAACTATAATTATTTATTTTTGTAAGATAGTTAAAAATATGAAAGGTTGTTTAATTATTTCAATTAGAATCGATAATGGAGGTGAATTTGTTAATTTTAATTTTGAAAAACTTTATGAAGAAAATGGTTATGATCATAATTTTTCTACTCCTATAATACCACAACTGTAATGACCCAAAATTTTGAATAATATTTTTTTTCCTGAAAAATTATTTTTTATTATCTCATAATAAATAAAACTATATAATCATAATTGAAATGGAGCCATCGAGTTTTAACTGTTATATGACCTTTGGTTAATATTACCATTGTAAACAATAATAAATTTTAATGATATAATTATTGTTTATAAATAGAAATTATAATGGATAATTAATTCAGAAAGAAGTGTCAATGGCCTCTACTAGTAGAATAATGCCATAAGAAGCCCATTTTTTAGAGCTTGGTAAGGAGGTAGCGTCACTGGGCTTTGCTCTGGACCAGGCCCAAGTCGAGCTTCAACATCTTAAGCTTGAAAAAAATCACCTATAAAAGAAGTTCAATTTGATAGAAATCACCACTTGAGAAACGTTGTCCGAGCCACCCCAAGATTCTATCCCCATTGCACATATTACTCTTAGGTCATATACAGGTGTTATAAGGGGTTATTTAATGAGTCATTAGTTACTTTGTGTAATCCATTTCTATAAATAACATTGTATTTATGGTAAAATAAACATCATTTTTGAATTTCAAATGTCAAAATTAATCTAGGATAAATTTTAAGTATTTTTATAAGAAGTTTCATATTATTGATGAATATTGAAAAAATGATTATTTTAAAATAATTTTTATACTTTAAATAATTGATATTGTGAAATGATTTCCGAAAAATGGACATACATGGTTTTGATTAGTATGAAATTTAGATTATGATAAGATCAACTTAATTTTTGGTTAATAATAACTTATGAATAATAATATTACTCTTATGAATAGTAACATGACCAATGGAATAGTAACCTCACATAAAGAAGTATAAATGTAATTTAGGAATCTTGAATGGTAATGTGATATAATAGTATAAGTAAATAGATGTTTTAGAAATTATTAGTTAAGTATTATTATTTTTTTCGATTAAATAGTGATTTTACTTAAAAATTAAAATTTTCATATTTTGAAAATTATTTTCAAAAAATGGAGTTCATTTTTGAATTCAGAACATCATTATTATGTTAAGGTGAATTTATAATATTTTTATAAAATGTTTAGTTTTTTGGTGAATAGTAAAAATGAAGTTTTCGAGTTTTTGGTGTGTTTTATAAAATCATAATGATGTAATATGTAATTTAAAATGCTGTTTTACTAATGTAGATTAAAATATTATATTAGGTGTCCCAATTGGAAAAAACCATGGGCAAATACCATGGGAAATCCCATGGTTTTTTGAATACCACTGATTAGGTGTCCTCAGAAATTAATAAAAAACTCTCTCTCTTTTACTATAAATACTAATCCATTTCTTCATTTACTTTCATTATAAGAGAATTACCCATGAAGATATGGTATTATTACCTCCAAAGGTGTTATTAATTCCTAAAGTTCCCAGTCTTAGATTTTTAGAAGTTACTCTTCAAGGTAAAGGAATTCCCAACCTCTCTTTTTTTTCAAGTTCTCTTTTATGTGGTATGTCTTTCAAAATTTCATAACATGTTCTTATTTCAATTTTATTATGTACATATATTGTATTATGATCCTTTTTTTAATGACCGACCCCTATCCCCACTTTTTTTAATGTTTTCTAAAACCATGTTTCATAGCGGTTATGCTGCAGAATTTTCATCTCAAAGTCTCTCTCTTTTTCTCAAGAAATTATTTTATTTTCTTTATGTGAATACCCAAAACCCTTTCATTTCCAAGTGTATTCATAAATAAATAAAAAATATTTATTTTATACTATAATTTACATATATAGAACCCTAATTCCCTTTCCGTGGGTTATAAATGACATAATGATCATGTTTTTAAGCACTTTTTAAACGCCGTGATTTTGATATGAAACCCATTTATTTTATTCGCTTTGGGTGATTTATGAAATGTTTGATTATGATATATGTGGATCACATTAAAATAAATACATGTTAAGTGTGCACCCTGATAGTGCTCTAATGCATTATGTAATGAAATTAATCTCTAGATATGAAAAGTTTTATGATACCTTAGTGAATAACCTTGGTAATTTTTATGAAACCTTGGGGATGGACCTTGGTGATATACTTTTGAATGTCTATATTAAATGTTTTAGACACATTTTAAATATATGATTCAAATTCTTGTTATCATTTTATTCCTCTTTCTCATGCCTTTATGGTATTTACTCATGTTCTTATTTTATTCTCTCAAGTTCACATGTAAACTGTTTTCCCTGTTTCCCCTTACCAAGCCTTATGATCACCCTTTCATTTGATGTATGTCCCCAGGTTCTGTGTTGGAGTAATTTTACTTAGCATGAACAAATTAATAATTCTAATAAGTGGATTTAAATAATGTTATATGTTTTCATGTATTATGTTCCATTTCCAAGACACTAAACTTTAAAGATATTAGGTTTATAAAATGTAATGAAACGTTATATAATAAAAAGGCAGGATTCCATAACAACAAAATGGTGTTGTAGAATGGGAAAATGGAGTTATTCAAAATATTTCTTGAACCATGATTAATTAATATAATTTACCAATTTATTTTGTCCTGAATCAATTAATACTTATTGATCTATTTTGAATAGGATATATGTTATAGATTTATTGAATAAAACCCCTTATAAAATTTTTAATGGTAAAAAAACAATGGTTTATTATTTTAAAGTTTTTGGTTGTAATGTTTTTTTCTTAAATATAAATGATAATTTAGATAATTTTGATTCTAAAAGTGTTGAAGTTATATTTATTGGTTATTATTTTTACATTAAATTTTATAGAGTTTATAAAAATCATACCATGTATATTGAAGAATCTATTTATATAAAGTTTGATTAATCTTGTGATGTTTGAAAATATATTTTGAAAAATATTAATGATGAGTTTATAGATTTTGATTTTTGTGATAAAAAAACTCAGTATAAGGATGAATCAATTGAGTGGGAGAATAATCCTTCCTTACCCAATCCAAGATCATGGAAGATTCATAAAAATCATCATGTTGAAAATTTTATTTGAAGTGTTATTATGGTGTTAAAACTAGAAATTATGTTTTAAATTTTTGTGCCAATTCTTATTTTGTTTCTGATTTTAGTCTTAATAATATTAATGATGTTTTAAATGATTATAACTTATTTTTTCTATAAAATATGTTCTTAATAATTTTTTTAGAAATAAATTTTAGTCATTAGTATAATTTCATGAGATTAATCAGGTAATTGGAACTAAATGGATATTTAGAAACATGGATGAATTTGGAATGATTGTAAAAATAATCTAGACTTGTTGCTCAAGGATACTCTCAAGAATAAGGTATATACTTTAAGGATTCATTTACACCAGTTTATAGGTTAGAGTCAATTATAATCTTATTGTATTTTTCTTTTTTTCAGGGTTTTAAGTCATATCAAATGGATGTAAAAATTTCTTTCTTAAATGGTTTTATAACTGAAGAAGTTTATGTTTCTCAACCCCCTAGTTTTGAAAAAGAAAAATTTCCCAATCATGTTTTTAATTTATTTAAAGATTTGTATGGTTAAAATAAGCACCTTATGATTGGTATGAAAGGATTTATTTGTTTTCATTAAATCATGGTTTAAATAAAGGTAATTTTGATCCTAAATTTTTTATTAAAATAATTTCTACTGATAGTTTAATTGTGAAAATTTATGTTGATGATATAGTTTTTGGTTCTTCTAATGAAATTATTTATAATGATTTTTATACTTTTATATCTTCTGAGTTTGACATGAGTTTAATGTGAGAATTAATGTTCTTTCTTGGACTTAAAATTTCTCAGAGGAAAGATAATTTTTTTCTTAATCAATCTAAGTATGATAAATATTTGGTTAAACGATTTGGTCTTTATTCCTCTAAATATATGAAAAATCCTATTGGTACTAGTTCAAAATTAGATATTTATGCATCTGGTAAACATGTTGATATTAAAATTTAGAGAGGGATGATAGTTTTCTTTCTCTATTTAATTTCATCTAGAACCAATATATTGTTTAGTGTTGTTTATGTAATAGATTTCAAGATGATCCTAAAGAGATTCATATTAAAGACGTGAAAAGACTAATTTGATATGTTTAAGGTTTTATTGATCCTCGTTAATTTTATCGAAAATATAAATGTTTTGATTTAATATATTATTCTGAATTTTGTTTTGGAGGCTATAAAATTAACCCAAAAATAACATCAGGTATGTGTAATTTTATAGGGAAAAGTTTAATTTCTCGGTCTTATAAGAAGCTACTATATATTTCTCTATATACTGTAGAATCTAATTATACCTCTAATACTAGTATTTGTGATCAAAGTTTATGGATTAAGAAAACTTTATGTTATTTTTGTATTTATATTGATAAATTTCCTATTTATTGTGATAATACATTTGCAATTTCTATTTCTAAAAACCCCTTACAACATTCTAGAACAAAGCATATCAATCATAGATTTTATTTTCTTAGATATCATGTTAATTAGGGAGATAGTTTTTTGAATTCATCCCCACTAAAAATAAACTTGTAGACATATTTACTAATCCTTTATACTCTTATTAGTTTGAAAAAAATACATTTTAACTTGGAATGTTAGAAATTTAATTATTTTATTGTTTCATTTTTTAGCAGAGTTTTTTTTATTTATTTACAAAAAGGGGTATAAAATTGGTTTCAAATGTTCATATTTTTTAACAAAAAAAGGGGGATACTTTTTTGTGCATGTTAATGAAAGTATTTTTTTTTATTATATTTTATTTTATGTTTTTAAATATTACAAATCATTTTATTATTTTATGTAATTTTTTAAAACTCTTTGTATTTTAATTATAAATTGAGTTATAGTAATTGGAATTTTATTATTACTATTTAATTTTATTAATAAAAATTATATATTAATTTTATTAAACTATTAAGAAGTCTATTTCTATCTCTAGCACGTTCTCATTTTTTTCCCGAACATAATACATTCTTTTTTGGTTTTAAGAATTATTATTTTTTGTGTAAACTACTTTATAGTTTTCTTATGTATTTCATTTATAAATTGTGAAATAATTATTGGATTCTTATGAAAATTAATCAATTTTAAATAAAACTCATTTATCTTTATTTAATTAGAATTTATGGAATTCTGATTTTATTGTTTAAGGGGTGTGTTGATTATCTAAAGATCATGCAGAAGTTCTTCAATTCTGAATTTTCTAGAATTAAAAATATCTTTTTTTCTTTGTTATCTCACTCTATTCTTGTCATAATTTATCATCATTTATTCATTTATAAATATAGATAGTTTATATTAATTTTGTTATACTACATGAAACTATAAAAATTCCATTTACATACCTTATTATTTTCCCAAAGTGCTATAATTAATTCTGCGGTATTCAAAATTTGTTTTTAGTGATTTTTGATGATATATATTTCTATTATTATCAAAATTAAAGTATTATTGATTAATTGTAAATATTTTTAAATTATATTCAATTAAGTATTTTGAACATACTCTTAATTGAGTTATTTAGATGGATTAAAAATTCACTGAAGTGTATGTGTCAAGGTTTGTACATAAAATGATGAATTACTATTCATCATCTTCTTCCTAAAGAATATTTCCTACATAGAATCTCCTAAATATTATTCTTCTTCATAAAAAACAACCACGATTCCATTCGTAATCTTTTATAAGCTTTACCAAGCTTGCATATCATGTTCGTAGTTCAACAAAAACTATCTTTTCTCATTTCTAAAAAGCCGATGGTGACTCATTCAACTTAACAAACAATGACTTCTTAATTTTTTCTATTTCTAATGGTGAGACATTTCTCTATTTATAATGGTGATACATTTATCTATTTGAAATGGTGAGATATTTCTCTATTTATAATCGTAATTCATTTCTCTATTTCCAATAGTGATACATTTCTCTGTTTACAATGATAATACATTTCTCTAATTCTTAACTATTATACATGTGAGACATGTTGGAAATTCGAGACATACGAGACATTTGAGACATGTGTGACTTGTCAGACATGTGAGATCTGTGAGTCCTGTCATACATGTTAGACATGTGAGACATTTCCACATTCCAACAGTGATATGTGACTCATTTTAACTCAATAGAGACTCATATTTTCGATCAATGATGACTATTTTTTTGAACTAATGGTGACTCATTTTTTAAAATAATAGTGTCTCGTAGTTAATTTTTCATATTTGTATATTTTGATGAACTGAATACTTATATTAATTTTTTTAAGTAGTTAATTTATTTTAAAAATTAATATATATATATTATATGAGACATGAAAAGTATTATTATAATATTTTAATTAGTTTTAAAATTTCATTAAATTATTTTATTACACATAAAAAATATTTTATATATTTATAATATTTATATCTTGAATTGAATTATTAGTCTTATTCTTATCTAAATTAATATTTATTGATGGCCAAAATATTCAAACTTATTTTATGTAATTTAAAGTAGTGTAATTATTATTTTTTAAATGACACGTTGTATTAAATTAAAATTTATTTAATATTTGTTTTAATGAGTCTTATGATTTTTTGGGATTGCTTTTAATTGTTATTATAATTTAATTGGTGATTAAAATAGGTTTGAATCTGTCTTCAGTTTTTAATTAAAGCATTTATTTGTTGTGATTAATCTGCACAGTAATTCTCTATCTCTCCTTAATAATTCAACCATTTTTGAAAAAGAATTTCTCTACTCAGAGATTATTTAGACAGTTTTATTTGTATAGATATTATTTAAAGGTTTCTAGAAAATTCAAGGAATATATTTGTTAACTTCCTCGATAATATGTTTTCCATGATAAAAAGTTGTGAACTTTTCAACATACTGTACAAACCAAAATTATGTGCGATACTTTATTTAAACACCGGGAAAATCACTCAAGGTCTGAATTACTACTGCTTAGACATCAACTACCTTGAATATATGAGAATATCTAATACTTAAGAACCAATATCTTTTCTTTTATTATTTATCTTCTCCTTCATCAAGTTTATGAGTCTATAACACTATTTACAATATCTCACATGCACTCTCTGTTTTTCTATTTATGATTTTACATATAGAAGAGTTTATTATTCTCATTCCTTAGGTTCTAATTCCAAGATTCTAAATTCACGATATGAGGGTTGTGACTCCCTGTATCAAAATTCAGGATCGTTCAGGTTTCAACTTCAGGTATCTAAATTCAGGTTGTAATTGGGTTATGACTCACCATACAAAATTCAGTTTCATGGTTATCTATCCTCTAAAAAAGGATTATGTAATTGGATTATGATTTCCCCATAAAATCATTTTAGTTCACATATCTCTCTCACTGAGTAGAGAGGTATACGGGTAGAGTAATTTTAATTTATAATGATATACTATAAAAAACATCCTTAGGGTATTTACTTTTTTTTTTCTTCTAATTAACTAATAATTAATTTTAATAATTAATTTAAACAATTATTTTATTTTACTAAAAATTTTAATCTGGTCTATTCACCCCCTCCAGACTGTATTTCATTACCCTATCTGACCTAACAAATATTTCAACAATTATCTTTTCACTGATCTATATCACCATCTCGATATTGTCACAACTTTATTTTTATGTCACTGATAGTTAATTTTCCTTAAATTTGACCTATTATTTTATTTAAAAGTCTTTAGGAAGGAAAATACCTATGTCATAAATTATCTAAGATTTATTCATCTTCCCTATAATCTTAGGAAGCCACTTTAACTAACTCTTCCACTTGAACTTGCAATTAAATGCTCTAGTTTTTGACTAAATTATTCCCCAGCTTTAAAATTACAAACTTGGAAACATGTCTAGTTCTAATACTTATTTATTGATTAAGATTAAATAAACATAAATCATGGATTATTAATCAATAATGGGAACTACTAGTAATTCAGTGGCTTCAGCATCATCAAACCAGGTCTTAGAAATTATTGTCATAGGCATGAAAAATACCCAGCAGCTCGATTTGAGCTTGAAGTCTTTGCAAGACATCACCACAGTCATAGAAAATGTGTACATTAACCAGCCTCCATACTTAGAACCTAGTTCAATCATGGTATAACTATTCTCACTCATTAGGAAATTCCTATGGGAACATAGAGTGAATTCATCTTTGTCACGATAATTGTAGCAATGGACGAGGCCCCCTCTACCGAGGTCGAACCTGTATAGAAAACCGTTCATTGGATTAAATCTCATATTGAAATTCATTGAATCATCACATACCCACTTCAATCATATTTCAGGATCAAATAATCCCCATCATCAAGCTCGGTTGATCTTCATCAATTAAAATCAGAAAAAGAATCATCAATACTAGTCATCTTCTTTAGCCTTAGTTTCTATTCACACAGATTCAGTTCGGATGAGTTTCAAGATTCTTCAACATTGGAAGCCTCTGGTGGATTCTTCATCCATGAATCAACTTGAGTGATTTATCTTATTCATCCATTGGATTGACACTATACCTTGGGTTCAAGACTCCTCACAAATATTCATGGCTTCAATCAGATTTTCTTTATTCAGGTTTTCTTCATCCTGGCACTAAGATTTAAAAATCAAGTTAATATTTATCTTCAATACACACCACAAAATTATTCATCATTGGGATCAGCCCAATCATGGGTGGGATTCATATTATTTGTCTGTGAGCTCGGTCAGAACCTCGATTGAAAATTATATTAGCAGATCTGTCGGGATCTGGGGTGTCTGCATCAGTCATTTACAACAACGATGGGGTCATGGTGGTCACAACATTGGTCGGCTCAACAAAAAAAGCCTTAGATTCTTAATAGCAGTTTGGTTCGTTGGTGAAGGCCTTGGATTTAAGATCCACTATTCTTGTTTTATATTCATTAATATTGATGGTGTCTCAGCTTCCCCTTCAAATGGTGATAGTGAGACGGTCAACATCAGTTATTTACTGAGATGGTTCATAGTGGTGGATCTGAGGCATCCCAAGGCTAATCTCGAGACAACAATAAAGAATCCCTACCATTAAGGTATGTGAATAAGAGATCCTTCTAGTTTTGATACTTGATCAAGTTGATGAGAAAATAGGTACATGAGTGTCCCCAGATAAAATCAGCTATGTGATAAATGGGTTAAGTGGTTCCCTCCAGATTTGGCTACATGGGTATCCATTAGAAAAATGGCTACATGAATCTACCATTTTTTTGGATATATGAATTTCTTCCACATTTTGCTACATGGATTTGCAAAAAATATTTTCTATGTAACTTGCCTCTATATTCGGCTACATGGATACTGAAAAATCTGCTGCATAATTATCCTTTAGAAAGAATCCAGTATAAATGATTAAAATCATCCATTGAAAAACTGTAAATTGAAATTTCAATAGTTAATTAATTAATTAATTAATTAAACAAATAATAATAAAAATTACAAAAAAGTATTAATTTATTAATTAAAGTTATAAATTATTAAATAATTTATGTCATTAGTTTTAAAATTAATCTTAATCCTCTTTTAAGTAATTAATTAAAAACAAAAACATTAAATGATAAATTAAATTAAAATAAAAAAGAAAGAAAATTTATTTATTTGAAATAAAAAGTAAAATAAAGATTAAATTAATAAAAAAAATATCAAAATTAAAAACATAAAATTATTATTATTAAAGAAACAAACAATTAATAAATAAAAAAATAAAAAAAGAAAGAAATTCTATAATTTAAACATATCAAAAAAATAACAAGAACAAGTTTTAAATAATTTTATAATTAAACTTTAAAAAAACCCTAAAATAAAAAATGACCAATTATAAACACATTTTAACATAAAATTAAGAGGTTTATTAAATTCTATAACTATTCTAAATTATTAAATGAAAAAATATTTTTAGGAATTAAAACATAATTAATTTGAAGAAAATATGTGGTAAAATAGTATCAAATCAAATCCATATCAAATCCCCACACACTAATATTTTTCTTCTCCTCAAGAAATTAATAAGACAAATTAAGTGGACATAAATTAATCTGATGTTTGAAATACTGGATAGAAAAAAGTTCAGTTTTAAAAAGATTTTCCTCCATGTATTTTTATCAATGAGTGAAATATTTCACCCTCAATAAATTGGGTTTTTTAGTGCAAAGCTGATTACTATTTTATAAATGTTGTTGACCTTAAAATTTGAAAACAAATTAAACCCACTTCAATTTGAATTCAATTAAAAGTAAAAACTTCTCTTTACCTCAAGGAGAACATACTCAGATAATTATCAACCAAAATACATTATATACTTTATTTTGATGAGAAAACAAAATAATTTAAATGGAAATATAAATAACTCATCCAAAAGCTTAAAGAATAAAATAATGTGTTCAACATAGATTAGGATTTTTATTTCATAAATTTTTAATACATATTTTATGTGTTTGAATTCATATCAAAGAATTCAAAGAAAATTATAATTTTATAACATTAAAATAATATTTTACCAAATTAAACCTATTTTCAAGAGGGAAATGATAAATGTCTTACCCAACTAAATACAAAGCGTATTGGAGAATTAACTCTTTAATGTGTCTATATAACATTCTGTCTTCATAAAGTTTTTAAAATACTAAAAATGATTTATTAAAACATAAAAATCAATAAAATTTCAATTTTTTGGGGGTTTTTGATGGGTTTACATTGTGGTACAATTTAACACAGTGAAAGACCCTCACCCCCACACTTAAACTCAAAATTTCCTCATTGTTGAATAAATGTGGAGAAAAATGTAAATATAGTTTTAAGTTCCAAAATATTTGGAAATTCAGAATATTATAATCATTTATGAAGTGTTATAAGAAAGTTCAATGTATTTTTCCACACAAAACAAATAATTAACAACTCATATCACACAAAAGTGTACTTACTAGTTACTAATTCATTTATTCAGATCAAAAATAACTTTTTATACTATTACTTGTTCAAGTAAGTGTGCCAAATAATTTCTAAAAAATCAAGGAATATTTAGAACTAATAAAAAATAAAAAATACCCAACTTAATAGAAATTACCATCAAGTTTTATCTCAAAATTTATCATGAAAAAATTCTTTCATTTCAACTTTTCTTTTAAAACATAGTCCAATGAGCAGTATCTATAAGTATAATTCCAAATCCATGAAAATTTACAGAATTTAAACAATTTAAATCCCTGAATAAGAATATATATTATTGTTTAAACCCACTCTAATGCACCACCTTATCATTACTTTAACAAAGAACCTATGGTTAACCTCAAAGTTCCAAAATATGAAAATAGATTAACATTAGATTCATGAAATATTAAATCATTTAAAATATAACTAAATTTTATAATGTAAGGGGGACGATTCAAAATTATTTAACTGTTAGATTATCTTAATAAATTTAGATTTTAAATCATCTGGTCCAAATGATGGAGAGAATCCCAAAGATAATTCCCTATGGTGAAAATAGGAACCAATTTCTTTTATTAAGCTCACTTTATTATTTGTAAATAAATACTATAAAACAAAGAAAACATAACACTATAAAGGGTTATTAGCTTCCCCCACACTTATTGCAAACAAAAAAATATAAAGGGAAGAAACAACCTAGATTATTTAGTAACATTCAACTTTTAACAAAAGAAACACCTCCCCTGTATGTTCCTTATTACCTTCCCAAAATAGTTTGAGCCGATATGATATGTAATATGCACAAATCTAAAAGGAAGAACTTGGGTTATAATAAAAGTACTATCCTATTTAGAATAAAAATTACCTGGGAAAAGTTTTATCCTGGATTTGTACAAGAGAAACTTATCACCAATCTAGAGTAGTTTATTTAGAAACATATTATCATACAAAACCTTTGTTTTATCTTTAAAACACTATGATTTTCATAAGAATTATTCCTTATTTCTTATAATTCTTTCAAACATCAATTTTTATGTTTTCAAGCTTCAAATAGATTCAAATTCCATGATTGGACATCTCAAAAATCTTTTTGATATAATTCCCTATGGAAATGGAAAGTTCTTAAAAAAAACTATCCTATAAGGTGACATTCTTATTGGAGTCTTCTAGGCTTTCCTATATACCCAAAAATAATCCTCAAGCCTTAAGCTCAAATATTTCCTATCTAGGTTAAGAATTTTCTCAAGAATATAATTAATCTATCTATTCAACACTTCAACCATACCATCCATTGGGGGATGATATGGTTTATATACATTATGACTAACCCCATATCTTTTCAAAAAAGCCTCAAAATTCCTATTACAAAAATGTATTTTTTGGTTTGTGAGAATAAACCTTGGCATCCCAAATATAGAAAAATTATTACTCTTGAAAAATTGGGACACCACTCTAGAATAATAAATTCTAGTTGGAATATCTTTAATCCACTTGGACACATAGTCCACCATAAGAAGAATGTAGGAATATCTAAAGGAATTAGGAAAAGGGTCCATAAAATACATTATCCAGACATCAAATACATCAAAAAACAATAAAGTCTATTGTGTAATATCATTTATTTGAATTTTTTCTTGGAATTTAGATGATTTATAAGTCCTAGAAAAATCATGAGAATCTTAGAAAATCGTAGGCCAAAATAGACCTAAATCCAACTCTCTTCTAACTATTATCTGTGGTCCAAAGTGGCCGCCACAACTCAGACTAGGGAAAAATTTCAGAACCAAACCAATGTCTGAATTTAGGATACATATTATAATAATATGATCACTTCCCATTTTACATAGGTAAGGATCATCCCAAACATATTTCCTTCACTCTAAAGTCAGTTTAGAAACCTGCTTCCTGGAAAACCAATGTGGAACAATTTCAACAGCTAAGTAATTTGAAATGTTTGAAAACCATGACATATTATCAATAGTAGAAGAATAAAATTACTCTATAGAAAAAAACTATCTAATGGTTTCAACATATGAATTTTTAGGAAGAAATTTCGTAGGTCTCCTACTTAAATGACTAGCGATAATTTTCCCCATTACTTTTTTATATAGGATCTCTATATCAAATTCTTGAAGAAATAATATCCATCTAACTAGCCTCAATTTTTTTTTCATGAGATATCAAATAACAAAATGATCAGTGGAAACCACAACTTTATATCCCAAAATATATATTCTAAAATTATCAAGGGTAAAAAACAATAGCTAATAATTCCTTTTATGTTTTTAGTAATTGTATCAAGCAGTATATAGAATCCTAGAATCGTGAACAATGACATGTGACTTCCTATCCACTCTTTTCCAGAGAACAAACCCTTAGGATAATTATGAAGCATCAGTAATCAACTCAAAAGGAAATTACCAATCAGGTTGTTGAACTATTAGTAGGGACACAAGTTTCTATTTAAGTTCATTAAAATCTTCCCCACATATCCTATCAAATATAAAAGGTATTTATTTCTGAATTAATATTGTTAAAGGCAAAAAAAATTGGCTGAAATATTTTATAAATCTCATATAAAACCCAAAATGGTCATGAAAAGATCTAATATCCTTCATAGTTCTAGGGAAAGGTAGATAATAGATAATATAAACCTTATAATTTTCCACCAAAATTCCATTTATTGACACTTCATATGGAAGAAAAATTCCATTCTTAACTATAAAATTGAATTTCTCATAGTTCAGAACAAGGTTCCTCACAACACAAACTCTAAGAAACACTGCTAATTTTCTCATAAAACTCTCAAAAGTTGTACTATAAATTTTAATGTCATCAAGAAACACATCAATGAATTCCTCAATATATGAAAAAAAATACTAAGCATGCATCTTTGGAAGGTGGTAGGGTAATTACATAGTCCAAATTGAATTCTCTAGTAAGAAAAGGTAATGAAAAGACATGTGAAATTTATTTTATCATGTTCCAATGGATCTATGTGAATATATAAGTATAAAAAAAACTATCCATGAAGAAATAATGATATTTACCAGCTAAAATTTCAAGGATTTGATCAATGAAAGGGAAAGTGGTCTTTCCTAGTCACTAAGTTCACCCACTTATAATCAATTCATACCCTCCACTTATTGGAAAACATAGAAATTACTAGTTATTATAATTTTATTTTTAACAATTGTGAATCCTCCCTTTTTTGGTATAATTTTAACCATACTTATTGATTGACTATCATAAATGGGGAAAATTATACCTGTATCTAATATGGGCATCACTTTCTTTTTAACCACTTCAAGAAGGGTAGGATTAAATATCTTATGATGTTATATAAAAGGTTTGTAATTTTTCTATAAGAATATCCTATGCATACACACTTGTGTAATAATTTATGGTAAATTATCAAAATACTATACTATGAATTTCCTATTATCCCTATCGACCTTTAAAATTTGCTTCTCTTGCTAACTAAATATCCCAATTAAAATTATAACAGGGATTTTTTTATCTTTTAAGAAGGAATATTACAATTATCACGAAAATTTTTAAGTTCAAGTGTGGATGGGATGTATTATTTGAAAAAAATAGGTTCTATTGGTTCTTTCACTTGAATTTCATCCTCTAAATCATCCCCAAGAATAGAAAAATTAGAATACCTTAGACTAGTAGTGAAATAATTTTCAAGTAGTGAAAATGTTTCATCCTCAAAATAAATTTCATATTCATGTTCAAAAATATGATTTTACTTTTCAATGAAATTTTGAGTTTAATTAATTTTTAATGTAATGTATTCACAATAAACATTCTCAAAGAAAAATTATGATCCCCAGTCTCGACATAGCAGGGTTTAAATCAATTTTATCCATTTCATGTTCAATATCATCAAAAAATTTAGATTCTCCAGTAGCAATACATGTTCCAAGAGATTTATAAAAATTATCATCATTTTTAGTATCATTTTCATCAAAAAAATCATTCTTTTCTCATTTATAAATTCCAAAATAGCAAGTAATTTTCTAAAAAATAGAATTAGTTTTAGATTCATCATTAGTTATGATCTTATAATTTTTAATTTCAGTAGTGTATAAACCGAACCTTATAACATGTTAATTTATGGGAAATCTATTGTTTTAGGTGTTTGGGGAAATTATAAGGGTGTTTTTTGGATAAAAGTAGGAGTTTTGGGGCATTTTGGAGGATAGTGGTGGATCGCCAACAATGGGTCATTTTGAACTAATAGTGGATCAACAATGGTGGATCATTATGAAATAATGGTGGATCACCAATGATGGATTATTTTGAACTAATAGTGTATCACCAATAGTGGATCATTTGGAACTAATGGTGGATTACCAATAGTATCTCATTTTGAACTAATGCTGGATCACCAACCTTGGATCACTAACAATGGATCATTTTAAACTAACGGTGGATCACCAATAGTGTATCATTGTAAACTAATGGTGTATTATCAATGGTAGATTATTTTGAACTAACGATGGAACCCTTGAGGTTTCACCTTGGTAGCATCACCCTAGCAGTGGAACCCTGGTGATGACACTCTCCAGTTTTTCCAGATTTTCCAAAATTTATAGATTTACCCCTTTTGAAGTTTCGATGATGAAAAATGGGTTTAATACCTAAATTAATGAATTTTAAAGCCTTTTAAAATATAATTAATCATATATTCAACTAATTTTTTTTGAAGACCCTTTAAAGGTTTAATCCTCATGGATTTAATGATATTCCAATTTGTTGGCCAATTTAAAACTATTTCAAATCCTTTTGGTTCCAGATCTAATATTTCAAAAGAGAATACTTTTTCTTCATTATTTCGATCTTGATTTCTATTGATATGGTAGGTTCCAAATCCTTCTTCCCTTGGAGTCATGGATCCTAATTTATTCATTTGGTTCGAGTTCCCCCCAAATAGGTTTTCTCCTGTTTACACACCCCCTATTTTTGGTGCAAGAAGTTTGTGTAAACCTCTGTTCTTCTATGTAAGGGGTCCCTCATTTATCCTTTTTGTGTATCATTTGGGATGGGTTATTATTTTTATCTCTTTGGAAGGTAGTTTCATCTAACTTAACAAAGATAATTAACTAGTTTAAATGAAATTGAGATGGGAAGGGGAATTCTTCACATGATTTTATATATTTTTGATTTTGTGATATTGATATTATATATGTTTTTTGTGTCACTGAAAACCATGGTCATCAGTATCCCCTATTTTTATAGTTTTGATATATTTTTTGAAGACTTTGTTGTGTTATTTTTTGTTTCACTACCATAAATAAATGGTTAACCACTTATAATTGGATAATGAATTGGTTGCACCTGAATATGACTTATGTAAAAACACACTTAAATAAATAAGTGGAATTGAATGACCTAGGCCCAATTCAGAAACTCTATGTGTGTGTACTATAACATATTTTTGGATAATTTTTTGTATTGTTTCATAGTTGTGTTGATGCAATGTATATTAGTTGGCTATGTGTTGATGCGTGTGGGGGAAGTGGATGTGATGTGGTTGTATATAGGGGCTACGATGGTAGTTGTGGTGTGGTTGTATAGCAGGGATGCAAAAGTGGTTGTAATAGTTTCCTAAGTAGTACTGGAAATAACATGGATTTTATAATGAAATAATAAACAGTAACATATTTTTTGGTTCAAATGAAGGACTTTTGAAAATAAATAAATAGAATAGAAGGTGTTTAATGCATATGGTTTATTTTAATTTAAATGGTTTGATAATTGATAATATGGGAAGTGGATTTAATTGAAGATGGTTTATGCCTTATAGATTGTTGTGTGGTTTTATGCATTTAGATGAATCAACAATTGGGGGAAATTATTGAGTTATTTGGTACCTTTTTTATGAACCCCTAGGATAGGATTGTGTGTAGATATTATATATACAATGTATTTCCTTATTACTTCTTTACATGCCCCACCCATGTCGAACATCATGTGTTAACACCCATATATATAAATATTTGTGGGGTGTTTTTCTCAATATCACAGTGGGAGGATAGATGGCTATCTACTTGCTCTTCCCTACTCCCTCTTCTAGGCGTTGGTGATATGCATGATCTTTGATTGTGAGAAGTCAAATGTTCCACTGTCTAAATGTGATGTGATAGAGATGATGGACCGGGTGTCTTTGAGTGGGATATGATGGGATTAATTTTGGTGGGGGTCATGCATGGTAGGATTAAGGCATGAGTTTTATTCCCTTCATATTAACAATACCCTACTATATTGTTTATGATATGTGATATGATGTGATTGACCAGGTGTCTACGGGTGGGATGTGATGTGATGTGATGTTATTCAGAAGAGGTGGGAGTTCTAGGACGTATAATGTTGGGTTGTGAGAGGGGAAAATCAGTGGGAAAGTGGTGTGGGGTAACCTTCATCGATATGATTCATTTTATATTATTACACTTGGATGCATTATTTGGTGAGAGAGCCTTGGTGAGGTTGGGTTTTCGTTTAGTATACCTGTATATGTGCTGTTTCGTTTTTCTATTTTCTTGTGGGTGTATTAGTATTATCATTTCACATGTGAACAAGAGACTTTTATTTTCCTACTAGGTATACTTGTATACTCAACCTACACATATAAACCTATTTTAATGATTTCTTGAGGAATTCATATATTGTGATGAACATTACTAGCTCAGAACTTTGGACATTTGTTGTGTCGTTAATTTAGCTTTATTTTTTAGGTATTTACTTTGGATACTTTTACCTATACCAATTTAATTTATACATACATTGTGTGATGGTTTCTGGATTTATTTTATATTATGTCTTGGAGTTTTTTTGGATGATTCATCTTATCACCCGATCCTACATTATTATAGAGGGTAATGCCTCCCATTTCATGAGATTTTTATACTCTTGGTGCTAGTCGCCAACCTGGGGCCTACTGGAGGTGGGACTGGGTGGTCGTTATATCTCTAACTATATTGTGGTATATTTAGTGGGAGTGGATGATGACCAAGTGGTATCAAAGGTGTTTGGATATAAGATGGATTTTGGATTTTAGAATAGTGAGGATTACAAGGGCTAGTATTGAAATAGTTCTAGTAGACCTTGGTGTGTGAAATAGGCCAACGAGACCATCTATGATATGAGATTTTGGGCCCCCATGATCTTGTGTACAAAATATGATATTATTGAACAAAAAAGTGAGTTGGAACTACTCGTAGGGAAAAGACTTAGGAGTGGTACATGCATTATGATGTATTGTTTTCTTAATTGAATTTGGTGGTTTTGGTTCTGGGAAAGTTGAAGTAAGTTAAAAAGAATTAAATAAAACTCAATAAAATTCCATACTATCGGGCATATGAAATATTTTATTACCTTTTCATTTATCAATCCTATTCATATTCCACATGTGGCTCAAGCAGGGGAGGTTTATTAAGATGACCCAGTTGATCGCCAGAGGGCTGATCTAATTGAGGATGATCATTATTGGCATAAGACGTTGTGAGATTTTCAATAGAAAGATTTAGGGAAGTACAAGGGTGGTTTTTATGTTGTGGAGTTAGAAAGCTAGCTAGAGGATCTGGAGATCACTTTCAGTTTGATCCGGGCCTTGATGGAGTATTGGTTACCCTTAGCAGTTAGTCATATGAGAGGATCTATTTATTTGTGGTGGATGCTGTACCTTGGTAAGAAAAAGGAGGAAGATGTTTCATGGTTTGACTTCTAGAAAGGAGTTCCGGGCAGAGTTCCTTTCGTCGACCATGAAGGCAGTTAAGAGGTAGGAGTTACTCCCCCTTCATAAGGGGAGTATGTCTATGTGAGAGCTTGTGATCAAGTTCAACGACCTTCTATGCTTTACCCCAAATATTTTCCTAGATAAGAAGTCTCAAGTGAGGCATCTTGAGGAAGAACTCCATTCTTCAATACAGTATGCATTTACACCTTTTAAGTTTCCAACGTATCTAGAGGTTAAGAAGAAGGTAGAGGTGATCTAGTGGATACACTCATGAGAGGCGTACTATGAGAGGAGAAATAATAGGGTTCCTTAAGGATAAGATTTGTTAGTGGTAGGTCTCAAGCTCTAGGACATTTTAGGTTTTGACCAAGAGTGATTCAACCTCAACAAATTCCCTTTTTTCCTTCTAGGGATAGTGGTTTCTATGCTCTTCCTAGGGACTTCAAACCAATGTGTTTCTCTTTTTTGGGTTCATGGACATATTTGAGATTAGTTTCTAGTGGACCCTCGATCTTAGTTTTGTAGGGGTGGATAAGTTTAGCGTTAGCCTCAATAGTAGTTACTAGTGAGTCCATTCCAGAAGTAGGGGTATTAGGATTAGTCTCTTCTAAGAGTATATGTGTTATTTTGATGTTGACTCGAGGATTTAAATCACCCTCAAGTACCTTGACCTGTGTGTGGTCATGGAGGTGGCCACCAGTAGAGAAGAATAGGAGTTGGGCACGTTTAGTTACAGGAAATGGAGGAAGAAGCACTAGAGGGGCCATAGATCATTCATGTTAAGATCACTTTATCATGTACCCTTATTTATTACTTGTTTGATTTGGTAGATTTTTACTCCTTTGTTTCACCCTATATAGTCCATTCTCTGGGACTAGACATAAAGAGGTTTCTCATGTCCCTAGTTTTGACTATGCCAGTCGAAGGCCAGACCATCTTATTTGATGTGTTCTAGGGATGTGCATTGATGATGGGGAAACATCATTAATGTGTGGATATTTTATTACTTTATATTTATCCATAATATGTCATCCACAACATCAAATGGTTATATTCTATGCATTATATTATCGATTACTTTTAGAGGAGAGTTGTGTTCTTGGATATAGATGGAAAACATGTGGTTTTCATTGGAGAAAGGGGTTTCTAGGTTGGAAGTTAGCACTTAGATACCCTTCTATGGTGGCTAAGTTGTATGTTGAATCAGTAGATAGAGGGAAAGAGGAAGCTCCCAAGGTTTTTAGGGAGTTCCTAGATATTTTACCTAAGGTGGTTTTGGAACTACCCCTAGACGTAATGTTGAGTTTGGTATAGGCTTGGGGCCTAGTGATTCTTTGATTTCAATGGATCCCTATCAGATGTAACCTTATGAGCTATGGGAGTTGAGGATTTAGATATATGATTTGATGTAGTGGGGTTTCATCCAACCTAGTGCGTCATCATGCTGTGTTCTGATGTTATTCTCTAAGAAGAAGATGATAGTATGACATTGTATATAGACTAACAGAGGTTGAACCAGGTGAAAATCAAGAATCACTACCCTCTTCCAAGGATCAATGAAAATTTCGACTAGTTGAGGGGATATTGTTGGTTCTCTATGATCGGTCTATGGTTTGAATATCACCAGTTGAGGGTGAAGGATGAAGATATCCATATGGATCCCTTTAGATACAGGTATGGGAAATTTTAGTATTTGGTCATGCCTTTTAGTGTCACTAATGCACTAGATGTGTTCATAGGGATTATGAACTATGTGTTTTGTGAGTTCCTGGATCAGTTCATTGTCATATTAATCGATGATATATTGATATTCTAAAAGTCAAATTAGGATCATTCTGATCATATTAGAGATATTTTATATGTTCATGATCACCATCAGCTATATGGAAAGTTGTCCAAGTGTAAGTTTTGGACACAATATATTAATTTAATTCGGAATATTGTGTCTTAACAAGGTGTGGCAGTGGACCTGTCAAAGGTTGAGTCAGTTGTTTCTTGGGAAGCACCCAAGAATGTAGAAGAGGTTCATAGATTCCTTGATCTCATAGGATATTATTAAAGTTTTGTGCCCGATTTACCTTGATTTTTTTTATCCCCATTTACATTTTTGACTAGAAAGGACCAATATTTTATTTGTACTGATCAGTGTTAGGAAGCATTAAACTATCTAAAGGAGAATTTGGTCATTAATCTAGTGATTTATTGTATTAAGTAGTGTGTGTTGTTCAAGGTTTTCAGCAACATTTTCCATCTAGGATTGGGATATGTCTTGTTGTAGAAGAAGGAGGTGGTCTCTTATGGGTCTAGGCAGTTACAACCTCATGAGTGTAACTTTACCACACATGATATAGAGCTATAAGAAGTTGTATTTGAACTGAAGTTGTAGTGAAATTACCCCATTTGGTAGGGCTTTTTGGTATTCATGGATCACATGTGTTTGAGGTATATCTTTTCTCAGCATGATTTGAATCTGTAACATCAGAGGTGGATGAAGTTTCTTTGGGAGTATGATTTTGAGATCTCCCACCTCTTAGGAAAGGGGAATGTTGTGGTTAATGATTTGAGAAGAAATTCATAGAAGGATATTGTTCAATGTTTAGGGATACTTAGAAAGAAATGAAGGAGTTTGAATACTTCCACTTAGATACTAGGGTGGATGATGGTATAGGATGTTTGTTTCATATGAAAGTGTAGTATTCTATGATGTGGTAGGTGGAGGAGTCTCAGTGGGGAGACACAAAGGCAAGGGTAATGCATGATCATGTTGGCCATGGCGATGCTCCAGAGGGATGGTCAGAGGATGGAAAAAACTGGATGATGTTTCATGGGTTGTTTTTTGTTCTGGTAGTAATGCATGAGGGATTCCTTTATGAGTTTCAAATATCTAATTTATAGTTAGACCTGGGAGTTTCGAAGATGTAGCATAACTTTAGGACCTAGTTTTAGTGTTCCTGGATAAAATGAGTAGTGACAATGTTTTTGGATCATTTTATGGTTTTACAATAGGTAAAGTTTAATCATCATGTTCTTGGAGGTGTTCTACAACCCTTGGATACTCCCAAGTAGAAATGGGATAATATATTGATTTATTTTTTCATAGGGTTACCCTGAGTTCTGGGAGGATGTGATGCTATCTAGGTAATTTTGGATTTGTTGATGAAATCATCTCACTTCCAAATGATCAAGGATTAAAGTACAATAGATGTTTTGTAAAATAAGTATGTGAATGATGTGGTGTGGCTTAACAGAGTTCCTTGGTCCATTATCTCAGATCCCGACACACGTTTTACTTCATGAGTATGTAGGAAACTATAGTATGATTTTGGAACTCAGTTACACCTTTACACTTCTTTCCACACTTATATAGATGGGTATAAATAATAGATTTTCTTGACACTGGAGGACATGTTTTAGGCATGTGTCTTGGAATTTATTGGATCGTGGGTAGAATACCTACCCTTAGCTGAGTTTTCTTATAATAATAGTTATCACTCATCCATTGGAATGACCAAATTTGAGGCATTGTATGGGAAGCTATGTAATTATATAGTTTTCTAGACAAAGGTTGGAGAGTCATCAGTTATTGGTTCCAATGTGGTGCAGATCATGATATAGAATATTCAGTTGGTTCGAGAGAGGATGAAAGTAGTGAAGGATCAAAAAAATTCTTATACTGGTCAGTGAAGGAGTCCCCTAGAGTTTGAGGTTTGAGACCATGTGTTCTTGAAGGTTTCCACTTAATATGGGTAGTGGAGGTTCAGTAAGGGGAGTAAGATCTTTCCCAAATTTTTTGAGACCTTTGAGGTGTTGGTGTATGTAGGCAAGGTGGCTTTCTAGTAGGAACTTCCCCCATTACTGGACTAGATCCACGATGTCTTCCATATCTCTCAACTCTGTTGGTATCTTCATGATGACTCCCATTTCATTTATTTGGAATATTTAGATATCTATGATGATGAAACATTCATAGAGAATCCAATAGAGATCTAGGATCACCAATAGACGTTGATTTAAGGATGGGATATTCTTTTTGGTTCATGTGTTGTGAAGGCATGATAGCCTAGAGGAGAGTACATAGAGATGTATATGCATTCCCAGTGCCCAGAGTTGTTTTGAGTTTTTAATTTTATGTTTTTCTTGTGATGTGATATTTAGATATTGTGGTTTTATGAGATGAGTTGTTTTTTTATGTACGATATTTGATAAATTCATGACATATGAAAAGGGAAGGACCATATTCCTTATCGAGATGCAATGTACTATGATGCGATTAAACCCGTGTGGGAGAGTTGGTGCCACACATAATGGATAGTATCTTTACATGGAGGATGAAATTATCTAATTTCTATGTTTAGGTTATCACAATTCAAACAATTTTTTGTGGGCATTAGGTTTGCAGGTTCAGTTGGTGGCAATATTTTAGATTTAATGAGGTCCTTGAGAGGTATCTTCAGGGATTTTTTTTCAGAACGTTTCTCTCTTTACTTTTGGGTTGGTATTGAATTATCATGGGGGAGAATAATTAGAGAGGCATTTGATGTAATGAACCGAACATTCTATCCCATTAATTTGGTGTTAATCTAGTGTTTTAGGAGTCCTAGGAAATTCCTGAGGTGTTTGGTGGAGAAAGGGATGATTTTTTAGGTGTTTTGGTTGAAGGAGGTAGATCACCAATGGTGGGTAATTTTGAACTAATGGTGGATCAACAATTATGGATCACCTATAGTGGATCATTTTGAACTAACGGTAGATCAAAAATGGTGGACCATTTTGAATTAATAGTGGATCACTAATGGTGGATGATTTTAAACTAATAGTGGATCACCAATGGTCTCTCATTTTAAACCAACAGTGGATCACAAATGGTGGGTCATTTTTCACTAAAAATGGATCACCAATGGTAGCTCATTTTAAACTAATGGTGCCACCCTGGTAGTGGCACATTGGTACTAGCACTCTATAGTGTTTCTAGTTTTTAAAAAATTTATAGATTTCCCCTTTTTGATGTTTCCTTGATGAAAAATGGTTTTAATGCCTAAATTAATGAATTTTAATGTTATTTAAATGGGAATTAATCATATATTAAACATCTAAAAAATAAAAATACCTTTTAAATGTTTATTCCATATAGATTAAATGATATCCCACTTTAATGGATAATTTAAAACCTTATGTAATCTTGCTGGTTCTGGATCTAATTTTTAAAAAGATAATATATTTTCTTTATTATTTTAGTATTATATTATCTTGAGATGACAAGTTCCATATCTTTATTCCCTTAGAGTCATGGATCCCTTTTATAGTAGTTGGTTTGAGTTCTTCTGAAGAGGTTTCCTCCTATACACGCACCCTTTATTTTTGGTGTAGGAAGTTTGTGTAATGATTTGTTCTTCCAAGTAGGGGGTCCCTTGTTACTCATTTCTATGTATCATGTAGGATGGGTTATTCAAGTTATCTCTTATGAAGATAGTTTCATCCAATTACCAAAGATAACTAATAAGTTTAAATGAAATTTAAAGTTTTAGGGGAATGATTTGAATGATTTTATATCTTTCTGATTTTTTGATATTGAGATTATCTATGTTTGTTGCATCACTAGATACCATGGTCATCAGTAGCATTTTTTTTGAAGTTTTGATATATTTTGTGATTACCATGTTGTGTTATTTTTTAATCACCATAAATAAATGGTTAACCACTTATACTTAGATAATGAATTGATTGCATTGGGATATGGATTGTGTGATAATTCCCTTAAATAAATAAGTGGAATTGTATGAAATACCCAATTAAAAATTTGGAAAATTCTATTTGTGTGTGCTATAAAATTTTTGTGGATTTGATTTTGAATTGTGGCTTGGTTGTGTTGGTGTGATTCATGGGAGATGTCTATGTTATGATGTGTGTGGGGGATGTGGATGTGATGGGTTTATACAGCAGGGCTGCGATGGTGGATGTGATGTGGTTGTGCAGCGGGGCTATGTTGGTGGTCGTGGTGTGGTTATGTAGAGGGGCTACAAAAGTGGTTGTGATAGTTTTCTGATTAGTATTGGAATTAAAAAGGATTTACTAATGGAAGAATAAACTGTAACCGAAAATAAAATTTAAATGGTGGGATGCTAAATATAAATTAATGGGATGAAAAGTGTTTAGTGAACAAACTTTTTTAATTGAAATAGGTTGATAACAGATAATCTAGAAATTGGATTTAATTAAATATGGTTTGTGTCTTATTGATTGTGGTAGGATTTTATGAACTTAGATGTGGAAATAAGTGGGGGAAAGTTGTGAGTTGGTTGGTACCTTTTTTGTGAATCCCTCAGATGGGCTTGCGTGTAGGTATTATATATACATTTTATATCCTTGTGATTTATTTACATTCCCCACCCATGTCAAACATAATGTGATGACACACACACACACACACACACACACACACACATGCATATATATATATATATGGGCTAGTTTTTTCTAACATCCTTATGAGAGGATGGATGGATGGCTACTAGATCTTCCCCACTCCCTCTTCTAGGTCGTGGTGATATGCATAGAATGTAATGGAAAAAGTCAAAAGTGCCACTATCTAAATGTGATGTGATGGCCCAGGTGTTTTTAGGTGGGATATGATGAGATGGATTATGGTGGGGGTCGTTCATGGTAATAAGAGGGAACAAGGTTGATGTCCTTCATGTTCATGATACCCTTCTACAATTGTTATGAGATGTGATGTGATGTGACAAACCAAGGGTCTCTTGTCATGATTTGATGTGATGTGATGTTATTTGAAAGAGGTGGGAGATCCAGGAAGTAAAATATTGGGGTGTGAGAGTGAAAATTATTTAGAAAAGTGGTGTGGGGTACCCTCTATTGATATGATTAATTTTATATTATTATAATTGGATGTGTTATTTGGTGAGATATCCTTGGAAAGGTTGGGATTTTGGTTAGTATAACTATATAGGTGATGCTTGATTCTAATATTTTCTGATGGGTGATTTAGTATCATATTTTCACATGTACATGAAATAATTTGGTTTTCCTAATGAGTATACCTATATGCTCACCCTAAGTATATAATTTTTTTAGGTTTCCAGGAGGACTTCAGGGATCGTGCTAGACATTACTAGCTCAAGCCTTTGAATAGTTTCCATGTCAAAAATTTAGCTTTATTTTTGGGTATTTCTTGGGAAACTTTTACCTGTATCTATTTTATTTATATAATCATTGTGGTATAGTTTTTAGATTTATTTTATATTATGCCTTGTAGTCTTTTGTGGATGATTCATCTTATCTCTCAGTCTTACAATATTATAGAGGGTCATTCCTCCCATTTTATTAGTTTTTTATAACCTCTATTCTATTGTCAACATGAGGACTACTAGAGGCAGGAATCGGGGGTCATTATCTCTCTCACTTCATTACAACATCTTTGGTGGGAGGGGGTCATGACAAGAAGACTCATTTTCATAGAAGTGTTCATTTTCAAAAGAATCAAAAGGTTGGTTATCTTAAATAAAATCAAGAGACAAATCTATGGAAAACCAATCAATCATGTTAACTTGGTGCACAAAATGATATTTTATAGGGTATTTCATTGATCTAAAGATATGAAAATTAACCATATTTCCTATAAACGCTAAATGAAGGGCCCCTTTATGAATATTAACTATAGAATTAACAGTTTTCAAGAATGGTATTACTAAAATTAAGGGTTCATCTGAAATAAATCTACCATCCTTCATGTCTAACACATAAAAATCAGTAAGGAAAATAAGATCTTCCACTCTTACCAACACATTATCAATGAATCCAGATGGCTTAGCTAAACTTATATTAGCTAGAAATAGGATAATAACCAATTCTTTGATCTCTCTAACCTATATATATGAAACATAAAAATAAGGAATAATATTTATATAGGCTCATAAATATAATATATTATCTTCAAAATGATGACTTACAATTACATAAGGAATAGAAAATGTATTTGAATCCTTTTATTTAATAGGGAGGGAATTTTGGATCATAGAGAAAACATTCCTTCCTAAGTTCACTCTTGCACCTCCCTTGAACTTACTTTTGTGATTACACATCTCTTTTAGAAATTTAAAATAACAAGGGATCTATTTCATAACATCTGATAAAGGGATGTTAACCTTGACTTTCCTAAAAATTTCAAGCATTCCTTGTCCATTTTAGTTTCAACATTATTTTTTTACGAGGGATTCCCAAAGGATAAGGTGGAAGATCCTTGTACATTTTCAGTTCATCATAAACTCCATCCTTACCTTTTAAATATCCCATTAGGTTTCTAAAATTTATATAGGTCCTTTAAAACTATATTTTTTCTTTCTATTTGATTTTTCATGTTCTACTGGTGTGTGGAAAGAAAGTTCTTATAAAGATTTATTAGGTAGTAAAATAGGTTTAGAATGTGATATGATCACTTATTCATGTGATTTTACATTAGTTTCAGGTATATAACTATCTTATTAAGCTTTATATTTATTGTTTTTAGTTTAGGAATTTTAAATTTTAGTTCTAATTCTCAAAATTATTGAATTTACATTCTATCTTTCACTCAAATTCACTTCAAATTGTCATGTAAAATTAAAACTTCTTTGATTTTTCAAACCAATGATTTCAATTTCCATATGACCCATTTGAGTGACCATGTTTTTTCGAAACAATTGTCATTATTATTGAGAAAAGTATTATTAATTTTAATCATATTTTTAAGGTGTGATTCATTAATTTGATTACTTTTTTGTTTTTTATTTTATTGATTTTGAAAATTTATGAAATCCTAACTAGCTTGGTTTCAATATTTATTTTGATTACACGTAGGCCATTGATTGAAATTTTGGGGCTTTAAATTTCTATTTTTATAGATAATTATGGATAAACCTATTGTTTTGTTGGTTATTACATCCATGATTGAAATTATGATTTGATAAAAAGGGACTAGGTTGAAAATTTTAGTTTGGAAATTGACTATTTTTGTTGTTCTGGAATGGATTTCTAGGAAATATTTCATTATAAGATTCATAATTCTCTGAAACTGAGGACATTGATCATTGAAAGGTTCAGTTATAGAAAAAATGCTACAATACATCTAAATGAGATAAACTTGTTCTGGTTGAAATTGTATAGGGATAAAGCTTGTCAACATCTATCTCATAATGCTAGCAAGATCACTTAGATAACTCTTTATTCAACTATTGTTATAATTTGAAATAGACAATTCCATAGCCAGTTTAACTTGGATTAAAATACTAATACCTAATTGTTGTGAATTTTGGGCCATGTTCAAAATAATATTCCTAGAATCAATTGGAATCTTATTCACTAGTGCTCCTCAACCTGAAATATCTATCGTACTCATATCTATTAAAATTTATACCTTTATAAAGATACTCTTAATATGGTTCCGTTTCCCTATAGTAATGGTTTGGGAGTAGTAGAACCACTCCTTGGCTGACCCATCCAAGGAAAATGAGAATGATCTCATTTTTTCTTATCCTAAGTAACTCCTTGAGGTTTCATGGTGGTACACACCATGAAGAATTATTATAAGTTATTATGAGAATCCTATCCCAACAGATCATATATTTTAAGTAAATAGTGAATCAATCCTAATCTAATCTTGAAACTAGGAAATATTTCAAGGTAACCCAATTTTTTTTGCTGATTCTCAAAATTAAGAGTAATGAGATCCTTTAATGTTCTTTATATATTATTTAGCTTATAAATGTGTTTTTTAAAAAAAATTATTTCTAGAATTATTGGGGTTGAGGTTTTAGTTTTCATGAAATTTTCAAATTCAATTTTTTTTTATTTTTTTTTTCATTTTTTGGTTCTTAAGTTGTAATAATTTTTAGTTTCTGAATTTTTGGGGTAATTATTGACAATGGGACAATTTTTTTTATTTTTTTTTGTTTTATTTTTTAAAAACATCCACACCTTTTTAGAAGATTATGTTTTTAAAATTTTTTAAGACTCCTTGGAAGCCTCCCCAACAATGGTGCAAATTGAATTAATGTTTTAAAGAGTTGTTTTAAAACATTATTCAATGTTAAACCTTACTAATGTACTAAAAAAGTATCCTAGGTTGTCTCCTAATGAGAATTCCCTCTGGGAGTTACTTTTTCATGATTTTTTATATTTTTATTATATTTTAATGTTTTTAATATTTTTGAGGTGATTTTTATTGTTGTAAAAAAATTACACTAATTTCTATTCAAAATAGATTAAAATAGAAACAAAATAATACAAAAAAATTTAAAGAGTAGTAAGAAAAAAAGTTAAAAGAAAAGAGATAAGTGGCCTAATACTATTGATCTCCTCGCTCAATATTTCTTCTTTCACTTGAAATTATTTAAACTATAAATCTCTCAATGCGTGAATTAAAATCCCAATTATTGTATCTCATTCAACTTGAAATGTTAAGGAAAAAAATTAAAATCCTACTCGTTATTCTATATTTAAAAAGATACAATTTATGCACTTAATAATCATCGATTAGTAAAGAAAAATTAACTCCCACTATACTCACAATCCTTGATCAAAGATAAAGAAATTTAAAAAATAGGGGTCGAAATCAATATACTTCTTTGCATGACTTTATAGACCACACACTTTAATTGGAACTTATTGATCAGAGTCATGACCATTTCATAATGAAAGGAATCAAAATAACCAAATTAAAGATAATATATTAATCAATATTTTTTCAAATTATATCATACATAATTATAGAGAGAAATTATAGTAAAATTTCCAAAAAAATTAAAAATTAGAAATAAATCACTATTTGATACTATAATATTTGTCCTCAAGGAATATAGAGAGATATGTTCAAAGAGTGAGAAAGTATTTCAAACTTCATTAGTATCAAAAGTACTAGTAGATCTTTAGAATTTTGGTTTTCACTCCCATCAATCCTGTTTGGAAATTCTCTATTAGTTTCCTTATGCTCTCCCCCATATAATACTTAAAAAATTATCTTTTCACTAATCTGAATCTCCACTAAATTATTGTCAAAACTCTATTTTTATGTCACTCGAATTTAATTTTACTTCACTTTGTCATATTATTTTATTTAAAAGTATTTATGATTGAAAATACGTGTGTCTTAAATTATCAGAGCCTTATTCCACTACCTTTCAGCCTTAGAAATCGCCTTCAACTAACTCTACCATTTGAACCAACAATTAAATGCTCCAATTTTTGAACAAATTATTCCTCATCATTAAAATTCTACTAGCTTAGTCATGTGGTTGATTATACCATTTATTTTTTGAACAATATTAAGTAAATGAAATGAATGGATTGTTTATTAAGAAAGGGATCTTCCAGTAGTTCAACGGATTCAGATTTATCAAAGCAGGTCCTGAAAACTAATGTTATAGACATATAAAATTTCTAGTAGCTCGATTTGATCTTGAAGTATTTTAAAGACATCACCACAATCACGGACGACACAGACGTGAAAAAAAGTGCATAGAAAAGTATTCATCATCTTAAATATCATATTGTAACTCATTTAACCATCACATCCCTACTTTGGTAATATTTCAGAATCATAGAATCCCTATCAATAAGCTCGGTTGATATTTATGGAGTAAAATCCGAAAAAGAATCAACGGTGGTATCCATTGTCTTAATCCTCAGTTTTTATTCACACTAATTTGGTCTATATGGGTTTCAAGATTATTCAACATCAATATCCTCAGGCATATTATTCTTCTATGCATTAACACGAGTGATTCATCTTATTCATTTGGTAGATCCATAATCAACCTTGGGTTCAATATTTCTTTTAATGCTTCATGGATTCAGTCATATTTTATTCTTTAAGATGATGGAATCTAAAAATAAAGTTAATCTTCCTATTTAATACACACTGGTGTTTTATTAATTCTTGGTATCAGATTAATCTTAAGTGGGATTCATCTTTTTCTTCTGTGAGATCGGTTGGAACCTCGATAAACAAATATAGATATGACTCGACATGGATCTTATGTGTCTAAATCAGTTTTCTCCAACAATAGTGGGTTCTCAATGGTGGTGGTGTTAGTTGGATTGACAGTAGTGTCCCCGACTTCTCAATAGTGGTTTGGTTCATCTGTAAAGACCTCTTATTTCAAATCTATTGTTATTGGTTCATCTTCATCATCACCCATAGTGTCTTAGCTTCCCCTTAAAATGAAGAAAACAATGATTTCATCATTAATTATCAGCTCAGATGGTGTGTAGTGGTGGATCCAAAGTCTCCCAAGGATGAGCTTAATTTAATGATTAATAATCCCTTCTATTTGGGGTATATGAATATGAGATCCTTATAGTTCAGCTACATGAGTAGGATGATGATAAAATTGGTACATGAGTGACCCTAGATAATTTTTTCTACATGATAAATGGGTTATGCGATTCCATCTAGATTTGTCCATATGGGATTCCATTATAAAAATGGCTATTTGGATCTATTTTTTTTAGATATGTGAATTTCTCTGATATCTAGCTACATGGATATATACAAAATTTTGGCTACGTAACTTGATTCCAAATTTGGATAAATGAATTCTAGAAAATATTATACGTAATTCTCTTATAGACACAATCCAGTATAAATAAATAAAATCATCCATTTAAAAACCATAAATGGACAATTTTAAATGTATTTTAACATAAATTTAAGTGTTTTATCATAATAATCAATAATTATAAAATATTAAATAAATTAATAATTTTAACAATTAAAACAAAATTAATTTAAAGAAAATATGTGGAAAAATATTATCAAATAAAAGACACATCATTAAACCTCATGAAAGATCAATGTAGGTCACATGGAAGATTATATGAATGTAATATATTTCTTAATGAAATATACATGTATTGTTGATAGTCAAACTCGCAGAATATTCATCTAGGTACTGTACGATCGAACCTTATACTTCATGGAAGATTCTCTTTTGTTTATGCCATAAATTTCTTCTTTTTAATGCTTGAGTTGCATCAATGAATCTCAGTATCAATATTTCAGATGCATTATAACATGAATTATTAACTCATAATTGATATTTTTATAATCCATAGGAGAATAAGCTTAGCTCAAACCATGGACATGGCATTGATTGATCACTTCATACAGAATAAATGAGGTGCACGTGTTTTGGAGGAAGAAAATGATGTGCAGAGGAGATCATATAGCACTGATAAATCAGACTGGATGGACCTATTTATATGTGTTCCATTTTAAGTGGAGTAAAAGTTCCCATAACTTCACATCCCACATAAAAATATATTCCTACATGTTTCTTTTTTATAAAAAATCTTGACTCTTAGATCATCCAGTTGTGTGTAACCGAGTCTGCTATGGGAACCCTCTCTTCCACTACTATGCCTCCATGCATGGTAGAAATTTTCTAATCCTTTACATGCCTAGTATAAATTCTCTCTCTCTTGTGTGCCTACCTATGTAAGTTCTTCCTCCTTTCCACCTTGGGATGGTCATGCGAGCTGGCTCCCGCTTGGGGATGTTTTCTCCCACACATGTGAAAGTAATGACCCCTTAGATTTCTTGGGCTTGGTCCTATTTTTACCAAACTCTTGTTAAAAAATTGTTAAGAAAATTATTTATATAATTCTAATTCCCTTATCATTATGTAATATTTTTTCATGGTATTCTTCATCACTTGAACACTTATTCTTCATGAACAAATATTAATATTTGTGCACAAAATTATCAAATACACAAATGTATTTTTCCTTGAATAATAGACGAATATTTGAGTTATTATAGAGGAAAGAACCATATCCAAGATATATCTAACAATATGAGAAACACTTATTGAAAACATCTTAATAACATCCATGCTCTTCTTCTCCACTTCCACCATATTAACATTCCTTTAATGGTAAATAATACTCCTAGAAAGTGGGCTCAAGAAAATATAAGATAACCCCTATTACACAATTTTTATGTCAAGAACTTAAATTTAGACTCAATTTAAACTAAATGAATTTATAAATATGTAATAATTAATTTTTAAATTAAAACATAAAAAATATAGGAAAACTAATTTTATAAAAAATTGGTTTTTAACCATCAAATATTCTTATTATTATATAAAATTAATTAACAATTAAATGATTGATAATATATTTTAATATATGTGTAAAAATAATATAAGATTATTTATATAAAATATACCATTTTAATTTATTAGATAAAAATCGCACAACATTAATAAAATAAGTCTTTGAAAATAACCCTTTCACCATTATCATGGTCATTAAATTTAATCTTAATAATCATACTTATATGCCTGGAAATTAAATTGACATTATTACATAATATGAAAATTATAATATTAAATATGAAATCTATTTTTTAGATATAATTTATATAATCAATGATTTTTTAAGATAAGTAATTAATTTTTTTAGAGGAAAATATTACTCAAGTTTCCACAATGTTAAACATGAGTTTCATAAATTCAACATAGTATTTTTAAATGAATATTTTTACTCCTTAAATATATATTTTATCTAATAAAAATTTTTATATGTTTTTAAGTGTTACTTAATTCATGAAAAAATTATAAACATTGCAATATTAGTAAAAACAACATTTTTTACTACTCACTTAAAATTAATTATTTTTGAAAAATCGAAACAATTAACCTTATGTTAATTTTAAAATGATGAATTCAAAATTAAAATTCATTTTAAAAAATTAAAATTTTAAATTCTAAAATTTAATTTTAAATGAAAATACAATATATAAAGAAAATTTTTTTTATTGAAAAATGGACTTTTAAAACTTTAAGTATTATTAATCCCGTTATGTATACATTTATAATTGATTAAAATATTTTTATTTACTAGTGGTTTTATTATTCTTAAATTTTATTAATAGTATCCATTTAATATTCAGTGTCTCATTTTAGTATGGTGTTTCTTGTGAAATAATCTATTTACACAATTTTTATTTAAAGGAAAATTATATAGTAAAATGTTGGGGAATTACATTATATCTCCTTATATAAATTATATCCTCACAATTTTAATCATTACATATTAATGGAAATATATATGGATGTTTAAAAGATAGATTTGACTCAAGATATAATTTCTAAAGAGATATCAACCTTCCAAAATGAGGAAATATATATATTTACCTTAGAATAGGTAATTCTTAATGGAAGGATGATAATACCCACATGAATCATAATAACACAAATGTTAAAGAGGTTTCATATAATTTTTATATAATGATGATACGACTGGGTGTTTTTTATTTAAAATTAAATTGCTAATAGCTGGAAAAAACTTACAATACATAAGATATATTCAAACATAGAGTGAATAATAAGTGTACCTAACACCACATAATTATCAATATCTATGTCAATAAAAGTAATTTCATAGGATTATCCTTTTTCCCATGGTCTAGTATTTTGTTCAAGTTTATTTTCATGTTAATCCATTATATTTGTGCACTGGTTTTCATAGTTCCCAAATTCCTCACATCTAAAACATAGAGTTGCTAGTGGATCCTTAGGAAGAAAATTATTTTTCCTTATCATGTTATCCAACGTATTCCTTTTTTCTTGGTTGATTGTTATCTGATACCCTCCTCTACCATAGATAAAATATCTTTTAGTCCATTTGAGACATTCCCCTAGGTACCTCTTCACATATTTTTGATACAAAAGAGATTGAATCTTATTTCCTCCATTACCTTCAAAACCTGATCTTATATAAAACTTAATCCTTATATTATTTGGTATGTTTGGAAGTTTATAAAGACTCAAGTTGTTAATAATAACATGAAAAATTTGTGTGATTATAACAACAAGATTTTCATGAACAACTTTTATCCCATTTGGTTCTTCATTCGGAAAATTATTTCTTTGTCCATCACATCCATTGTTAACTTGGTTCCTTCATGATTCAACCGTTACTTAAACTAAAAGTGGTTAATGCGAGTGATGAATAATTATAACCATAAGAGTATTATTGTAGATAATTACATATAATCTCATGAGATGAAAACATTACCCAATATTACATTCATATGTGTTCCATAATAAGAAAAGTAACCATATATATATATATCATAATCATGATAAAACCTATGAGAAGGAAGTGAGTTTCATAATATTGCATAAAGGCATAAAAGTAGAATATATCAAAAGGATTCCCAATAAAATAAGTAATTTAATTATTTTGGAAAATCATATTTGAAAAGTAAATATAGTTATTGGACATTTAGTTATCATTTGTAAAAATTCATGAGAAATTTTGGAGAAGTAAGAATAAAAATGAGCCACTTAGCTGATTATTTATAAAATGAGTAAAATATATTTAAAATAAGTAATGATTTTATTATTTTACTTTAGACAATAATTGAACCAGGTGGGTTTTATATAAAATAATGAGGGTTTTAAAAATATTTTCATGGTTAAAAAAATTCTACTTGGGTGGTACTTAACATGAAATAATAAATAGGTAAGTTCCCTTAAATCAATTTTACTTAAAAGAGATAATTTTGAAGGGAACTTAAAACATGTATTATCCCCAAAAAATAAAGGTAAATTAAACTAGGTATATATGTAAATAACATATATAAAAAATATGTATAAATTAAATGAGAAGAATATAGAGGAAAAGGGATAAAACTGAAGAGTATTCATAACCCAAAAGTAACGAGGATGGTTCGAAAGATAAATCATATGATCTTGAAATTAATTTTTTAATGTATTTTTTTAAGATACCTTTATTGAAATCCACATTATAAAAAGGTATTATAAAAATTAATTTTAAAAAGAGGAAAAGGGAAATGTGAATATAACAATAGATAAAACACTAGTGGGTTTCCAAATATAAAGGTTAACATTGGAAATAATAGAAAACATAGATATGGAAGATAAAGACATTACTTTGGAAGAATGAGAAATATTCTTAACAATATCATATTTTTATGAGAAATAAATTCATCATGAAATAATATTTTAATTAAAAATTAATTTTACCGAGATACAAATAAAAAATATAAAAAATTTAATTTTATGGTGGAAGAAGACAAATAAGTAAGAAACAATTTTGAGAAAAAATATTATAACCCAAAGAAAGAAGTTTTGAGTTATTAATATGTTTTACCAGTTAGGAATGTTTTAATGAAAACCCTTTGAGAGATATTTATTGAAATTGAACTTCAAATACCATGAATAAACTATAAATCATGATATTATATATCTAATAGGCTATATAAAAACCATTTAAATGAAGTTAGGTGCATATAAAACATCGCTTAAAGAAAGGAAATTGATAAAAAACACCCTTATGACTTTAAAATCAATTGAATCAAATAAAATTGGAAATATAAATTTATGTGTCTTTGTAAATCCCTTATATTTCTCGATAAATTTAATAAAAATACATCCATGGGTAATATTTACATCACAGAATGGAACATGTGGGGAATATAAATCATGTTGCAATGAATCAAAATTGAGACATGGAACCCCTTACCTCCGGCCTTGATTCATTCTACACATGTGCCTAATATCCTAAATAATAAAATTAAGTTTATTAATAACTTTATTAATAACAATTTCAATATATATTTAATTTTTTAATATCTAATTGTTATAATATTCTATTTATTTATTAAATAGTTTTTGTTTATGACTGTTACTTGTGGTTTCTCAATCGATTTCTCTGAAACATTATTAGTATATTTACCATGGTAAAATTTATTGTAAAATGGATTCATAATATTTAGAATTTTATAGGTGTATGTAATTTATTATTCCACTAGAATGTTTTTTTAGATCTATATGTTTTCTCAAAATGGGCTCAAATTAGGAAAGGTGCCTTGATATGTTCATTTAAAGTGGCTAAGTTTACTATGAATATTTATTACTAATATCAAATATTGATTGTCCAATATTATCTTTATATAATATTAATAGTTTCATAAATTTATTTTTAATACATTAAATATTTTTTAAAGTTATCTATGTTAGGCGGTAATAGAAAATGAAATACATCATTTTGTGGAGGTGGTAGTCTTCACGTACACACCAACAACACTCTAATTAATCATAGAATGAGAGGTGGTTAAAAAATAAAGCAATTATCATTTAATAATACCTATAAAATTATATATATTATATTTCTTTTAATTAAATAACTATTTTTTACCATCCATTTAAATGGTTGTAAAAAATAGAACACGTTGTTCATGGAGGTGTTAGTCCGCGCATACACATGATGATGTCTTAATTTTTTGAAAGGTTTTGGAGGAAGTTAGAAATTTTATATTCTATTAGTGTAATTATGACATCCCCAACCTGGAAGCCACTAAACTAGCACCGCAATCTTGGTCGTCACATGTCCTCAGGTGCGCCTCCCTGTATGCTAGAGGCTGCCGACTAGTAGTGAGGGTATAATGGGTCACATGAAGAGATTTTACCATCTTGTTCAGAGTAAGACACAATAGATAAAATATGAAATAAAGGAATCAATAAAAAATAAACATTCATTAGTGGCCATTTCCGAAAACTGGGTACAATCCCACAACCAAATAGTAAATATGCCACATCATGTCATACAATGCCAAGTGTAAGGAAAACCCAAAACAATGATAAATAGAATAATCAAAAGAATAGGGTTTGACTCCAAATCTGGATCCCTCATCCATGAATATCCCATTCCCAAATAAAACATCTAGCACAGGTCCCTTTCCCTTATCCTAAACTGTAACCATGAAATATACTTGGGTAGCCAAGCGGCCTGAGCAGGGTGTGAGTACAACTCAGTAATCCACCCCCAACGGTGTTTATAAAATATCTAGTTGAAATAGATAGTGTATGCATGTACTAAATGACTAAAAAGATAAACCAGTTCCATTAGTTAAAAAAACTCACTTAAACGATTTACAACATTTAATCCAAGGGTTAATCAATTCTTTGATAATACAATAGAGTATACTAGAAAACTACTATGCATAAGGGGATAAATCAGGTTCCCTATCTCACTAGGGAAAATATTTCACAATAAACCACATCACATATACCTTAGAGCCTCATTCCAGGTAGTCTCATCCAATGAAACCGTTAGGGTCATAGAGCTTCAGTCCGACTCCCAAACTCGTGCATTCTAGGGGTAGGTTTTGGATCCTCAGTCTAACCTGACCGGTGGGTAAAAAACCTCAAGTGAATACCCCACATACTAATTTACCATGTTCACATATTTCATTAACCACAAAACATTTAAAACATAAACCATAATCGTTTAACACATTCAAAATTTATAAGAAAATTTCATTCAACACATAATCCATCATTATTTCTTATCCCATTTACACATTCTGATTAATCCATTTATCATTCACATGATTTATCCAATAAAAAAAATTACCTGTTACAATCCATCACTCATTTACCCATTAAAATTATACCAAACAACCACTTAATCTAAGTTAAAAACTAAAAAAATTACCATTATATTCATTCCATAACCTAAACTAACATGTAGACACCTTTAATGTGGGTTCTATGTCATAAAAATTCAATTCTATATTTAAAAATTTCAATTACCATGTTCAAGAAGTGGTGCGCCCCATGGTTATCCTATAACCCGATCAAATTAACCTCAAAAAATCTTATGGGGATCATGAGGGGTTCAATTAAACTTTTATCCAATCAATTAATCATTTCCACCAAGTAAAACAAAGTGGGAAACACAATGACACCAAAGTATAACCACATACAGATAAATAATCAACAATACTATAGGATATAACTTTTATACTACCTAACTTGTTTCTAAATATGAAAAATATCTTAACCTTAGCCTTTGGTTCAGATCCAAACACCCTTTAAAGCCCCAAACTAAGATTCATTGGAAAAAGAGGTTTTTAGGGATTCAGAAGGAGAAAAAAAATTCCTCAATCCCTTATCTGAAAAAGAGAATGAAGAGGAGTGTTAGACTCACCTGAATCTTAGATACTCACCCAATGAAACTAAAAATTGATTATAATTGAGGGTGATCAACCTTTAGAAAGTCTATGGATTTTTGGATCATTACTAGGGTTGTAGGAGGAAGAATGAAGGAAAATCCTGAGATAGAACACTTAAGTCCAGAGAGGGAAAATGGCCAAAACAAAATTTTAATTGGGAATATAGTTTTGCCACATGGTTGGCCAAAACATGTGCCAATCATGCACCACCCTTTTTCCAAGAGGTGGTTAGGCTGCATGGTTACCTAGGGATCCCACACAGTTTGAAAAAATGTGTGTTTATTGTGTGGGATGTCTCTATCCAAGATCACATGGTTTTCACTTCCCCCTTTCACAATCTACTTAAAATGTGTACCCCTCATCAAAGCATGTACAATTAGGTCATACAATTAGTATTAACTATTCACTAATAGTGAAACCTGCACTAGATGGACACTTTCCACCCCTTTCATGGCCCTGACCCTTGGAACACCCCTGAGCCCCTGCATTGACTTAGGATAAATTTCATTAACCAAAAAGGAGGCTTAAACTGTAACGTAAACGAGGACATATCTCAAGAAAAGTATGGTATCTTTCAAACTTCCCACCTTATAACTTCTTGTCCTTGAGCTGTACTCCCAAGAATCATTGAGCTTCAAAATTGAAGAGATTGGGCCTTTGGGACCATATATCCATATCCCTCTCCCTAGTATCTTTATGAACATTTCCATACTTTCAAAACACTCAAACCATAGGCACAATATTTCCCCAAATGTATTTTTAACTATGATCCAAAATAAAATATGGATACTCCTCAAAGGACACATCATTATCAATCTCAACATCATCAACATCAATCACGTGATATGGGTTAAGGTGATACTTCCAAATATGTGACACATGAAAAATAGTGTACATGAAACTATACCGAAGTGAAAGATCCATTCGGCATGATGACGGTCTGACCCTCTCCACAATATCAAATGGACCTACATACCTAGGTGCTAACTTTCCCAACTTCCAAATGCTACAGTGACCCAACCGTTATGACATCCGAAGAACCACATGATCACCCACTATAAAATCTGGAGGTCATAGATGCCAATTATAATATGACTTCTTCCAAATTTGATCTATAAAAATACAATCACAAATAAAATGAACCTATTCTGACATCTCCTTCATGAGACTTGACCCCAAAAACTCTGATTCCACTACCTCCATCCAACAGAATAATGGTCTACACAACCTCCTCTAGATTGCCTCAAATGCTTCCCACTGAATTGTCACCTAATATCTATTTTTATAAGAGAAATAAAAAATATCCATGTAATTATTCCAATATACACCCAAATAGAGGACATATTCCCTCAAAATTTACTATAACACATGGGTATTATGCTCTAATTTTCCATCCGTATGCGGGTGAGAATCCATACTAAAAAATACCTGGGTACCAAATGCCTTCTGTAACCCTTTCCAAAAGAGAAAAGTAAAACTTGGATCAAGGTATGAAACTATAGTTCATGGAACCCCATGAAACCATACTATTTATCAAATGTAAATCTCACCCAATGGATCAATGATGAAGGTCTCTTGAATTAGTAATAAATGTTCTGCCTTGGTCAGCCGATCCAAAACTACCTAGATTGTATCATTCTTTCGAGGCATCCTCTGAAGTAACACAAAAAAATACATCATCACATCATCCTATTTCTATTCCAAAATGGGAAAAGGCTATAATAAACCACCTAGTCACTGATTCTGTCCTTTACCTATTTATAGGTATAACATTGCACCACGTAATGTATAACCTCTTTCTCCATCCCTGACCACCAATACTGTCTACTAAGATCACAATACATTTTGGTTAAAACAGAGTTAATTTTCCCCTTAGATGCATGAAACTTTCACATTAAATCTTCCCATATACAATTAGGAACAAAAACATGAACAAGAACATAAAAGATCTCACCATCACCCACAGTCCAATCAGAAGGTGATTCCACACCTTTAAGACTCTCCCTCAAATATAAACACTCCAGATCATTATACTGCCCCTCCTTGATCTGGATCAAAAGAGTAGACTCAAATTCCAAGGATGAAAGGTTTATCGTCTCTTTCCCATCCTAAAAATCTAGGTACATCTCAGAAAACAAAACCATCATCCTGTACTTAGAACCGGATTCCTAAACTACCTGGTTCTGTGTCTTCCAACTCAAGGCATCTGAAACACAATCTCACTTTCCCGATGTGTATACCTATTTCAAATCAAAGGAATACATGTAATCAACCCATATTCACTGCTAAAGATTCAAATCACACTAAGAGAAGATTAAATTAAGGCCTTTATAACTAGTATACATGGTAAACCTATCTACCAACAAGTAATGCTGCCAACACTTTAAGGTGTAAAACACCACGACCATGTGTTGGGTAATTTAGTTCATGAGGCCTAAACTAATGTAAACCATACACCACAACCCAATCATCCTTCATCAACACTGCCCTAATCCCAACACCGGATGCATCACAAAGTAAGGTATACTCCTTACCCGATTTAAGTAAAATCATAATTGGTGTGGAAGTCAGCCACTTATTTAACTCCTAGAAATCATTCTAAGATTCTTCAGACCATTCAAACTTGATGACCTTATTTGTTAATCCCAATATTGGTGCTTCCAAATGAGAAAAGTGTTTGATATACCTTTAGTAATATTGTACTAAACCTAAAAAACTTCATAAATCTAAAAAATTATTGGTATGATCTCAGTATATAATAGATTTCACTTTTTTTGGGTATATAGACACACCTTCCTTAGAGATGATGTGACCCAAGAAATGTACCCTACAATTTCAGAAATGAAATTGGATAGATTGGTGTATAAAATATACTCTTGTAGTGTACTCATGATGATGTCAAGATTTCTGGAATGATCTCCATGAGTCTTGGAGTACACAAATATGTCATAAAAAAAATAAAACTACCAACTAATCTTGGTATGGGTGGAAGATTCAGTTAATTAGATCCATAAAAACTGTTACTGTGTTGGTCAACCCCAAACAACATGAAAAAAAACTCATATAACCCATAAATTCTTCTTAAGGTAGTCCACAATATATCAAAAGGTCTCACCCTCAACTGATGATACCTTGATCTCAAATCAATCTTAGGGAATAATGAAGCATCTCTCAGTTGTTAAAAAAGATCATTGATTCGAGTAAGAGGGTATCTGTTCTTAACCACCATCTGATTCAACCTATTATAATTGACAGAAAATAGAAAGGATCCATCATCCTTCTTGGATAACAACACTAGAGATCTCCAAGGTTATGTACTCGGACAAATAAACCCCTTTCCCTTAAGTTCCTCCAATAAAATTTTAATTTTTTTGAGTTCTACCAGTGCTGTTATATATGGTGGAATAGACACTGGTTTTGATTTGGGAAATTACTCTATCATGAACTCAACGTACCTCTTGGGAGGTTTCCTTGAGAAGTCTTGAGAAAATAAATTTTTAAATTGATCCACCATAGGAGGAAATACAAGCTTCTCTACTCCTCCATAATCAAGCATAAGACAAGACACTTAGGCTATGAGTTCACCCAACTGTTGGAAAACTAGCCCTATACGGCCTGCTCAGATATCCCACTCCTCTTGGCGAACATAATTATTCCCCTCCAAAGGCATGAACATTAACCTATGATAGTAACAATCAATATGGGTTGGGTAAAAAACTATCCAATCAATACCCAGTATCAGGTCAACACATGACATCCCGAGCATGAACAAGTCCAACAAAATAACAGTACCCACCAACCTGAAGAGAACACCCCTTAAATTTCTAGATATTTTCTATTCATACTTATAACAGTGTATCAATCAACATAACCATGCATATATCTTCCACTACTAGGCCCAAAACACTTAAAAATTTGTAAGATATAAAATAATGTGAGGCACTTGTACCGAATAAAGCACTAGCAAGCATGGAAGCTATAAGAATCGTACCTGAAACTGTTGAATTCCTAGCCTCATAACCTCCTAATTCAGGATGAACTTCATAAATATAAACTATCCCTATTCCCTAGACATAATTTTGAGTTCCTAGTTCCATACTACCCTAATGATATGGAAAATCTCATCCCAGAGTATCATATATGTTACCCCAATCGGTACGGCCGATAGAGCTCCAATTTCCTGCTGATATGAGGTAACCGACCCCCTTCCTACACTTTATATTGTACTTGGTCCTCCATCGTCATAAAACTATTGAGGGTTCCTATAGAACATCAAGACATATCCCATACTGATGAATTATTTAAACTCAACTAGGGATTGAGGGCACTAACCACACATGTGTCCCATCCCCCAACACTGACAGCAGAAAACCCGATCACCACCCTGTGAGGATGGTTCTCTTTTCTGAATAATTTTTCCACCACCACCCTAAATAAAAATCTCAAAATAAATATTCATACCATTGGAATTCACACCAATAGATCAATCAACTAGAACCCCATTCCCACCACTAGAAGTCTTCTTGAGATTTACTTTTGAGATAAGGGCCTGATCCAACTCCTTAGAAAACCTATTTATTTAGAATATATTCAGCTGAGACTTGATATCATATCTAAGATCACCTTGAAATTCCTATTTGTACCTACCTCATCCCCTAAAAATGACGGGACAGAGAGTTTATGGTCCATGAAGCAGCCAACATAATCCTTCACAACCATCTACCCCTGAGTCAAACTCATAAGCTCTGTAGCCTTTTTCTTCCTCAAGGTCTCCAAATATAAATGTTCTAGAAACATATCAAGAAACCCTTACAAAATATACCCTCCACCCGCTCAGTATGAAACAAGATGTCCCACCATCACATTTCCTGTCCTCACAATATGTAAGCTTCCAAATTGAACCTCTTCTTGGGAGGAGTATCTAAGTGATAAAGAATCATTTGGATGGACTCTATTTAGAAATATACTATCTCAATTCCACCCTATACAACATAATTTAGAGGGTGTTATAGATTAAACTTTCTATTCAGCTCAAACATGCTTGAAAAAACCTTCCCTAGGTCCTGTTCCATCATCCGCATGAAATGGGAAAAGTCCTCATGGAGATAATACTCTCCCAAATGACCTTGGATCACTATGGTTTCTTACTCCACTTATATAGAAGAAATCTCAATGATATCCTTTTGTTTCCCCACTAGCACATATTTTCATGGTGGAATTTCTCTATAATTCAAAACACACATCTCAAAACACATAACATAAAACATCCACAACTTTTAAAAAATAAGGTCCTCCACTAAACATAAACAACCCAATCCACATACACAATCCTAATAGATATCATCACACCTCTATCACTAACCTCAATAGTCCCTAGCATGGTTCATGGTCAAAAAGGGGAAAACCCACTCACACAACCACAAGTATCTTCATTAGACATCATTTTTTAATAATTTCACCGTTAAAATATAATTATTTCTCTATTAGGAACCTTATAATCTTTAAAAATTATTACAAAATGGATTTTAACCCATTTATAAGTTATCATTAGGCACTATCATTTAAATATTCTTTCACATTATTCCCATTTAACCATTTTCATCATCTTTATTAGACACCATTTCTTTCAAAATTTCAAAATAAAATGAAATGCATTCTGTCCAACACATCCCACATAATTTCTACATGCATAACTACCATGATCCATGTCACCTATATTTATAGGTGATTAAAATGATGAATGAATTCACAACATTATACCTTTTCAGTTATGAGAAAAATATCATAAAATTGTCACATCAAACAATAAGTGCATCACACAATGGTAAAATATCATTCAATTATAGAAAAACACATCAAACACAATAATACCACATTGGGAACTTGGGTTTTTCCCTATACCTCACTTAGCTACTCCTAAGAACGAGCTCATTACCAAGATTCGAGACATCCTAGTCTCCTGTATACCATCCTAAAATAGTAATACCACTGAAAATAATTGTTATCATACCAATTTATAATTTCCCCAACATGGTGGCTACAAAACCGGTGCCTTGATCTAGGCAACCACATGACCTTAGGCACAACTCCCCATATTCCATAGGTTGTCGACTAGTAGAGAGGGTTTAATAGGTCTTATGGGGATACTATAACCTATTTTTTAGAGTAATCCACAATAGATAAAATATGAAATAAAGTAAATAGTAAACAATAAACTTACATTACCAACCATTTCCCAAAACTAGCTACAATCCCATAACCAAAAAGTAAATATTTCATTTCATGTAATAAAATTCCAAGTGTATGGAAAACATAATATAATGATAAATAGAATAATACACAAAACGGGTCCTATATACAAGTCTGGATCCCTCATCCATGCATGTACCACATGCAAATCAACTATCTAGCATAGGGACCTTGTAATTCTCCTGACTTGCAACCATGAAATCTGCGTGGGTACCCAATGACGGCCCGAGCAGGGTATGAGTATAACTTAGTAGGCCATCACCAACAATGTCTATAAAATATCCAGTCTAAATAGATAGTGTATGCATGTAATAAATTAATAACAAGATAAACCAATGAAATTAGTTAAAAAAATCACTTTAAACCATTTAAAACATTTAATCCATGAGTTAGGTAATTCTTTGATAACACAAATGCCTTTACCAGAAAAATAATGTGCATAAGGGGATAAATCAGGTTACCTATATCATTAGGAAAACATTTCATAATCAATTAAATCACACACACCTTGGAGAATCAGTCCAGGTATTCTCATCCAATGAAACCTTTAGGGGCATATATCCTTAGTTTGACTCCCTAAATTGTGCGTTATAAGGGTGGGGTTTAGAGCCTTAGTCCAACTTGACCCGTGGGCATAGAACATCAAGTCAACACCCCACATACCACCAATCTATGTTCACATGGTTCTTGAACCACAACACATTTCCAATATAAAACATAACAGTTTAACACATTCATCATTTAGAAAAAAATTTTATTCAACACATAATCCATCATTATGCCTTATCCCATTTACATATTCACATTTAAATGAATTAACCAAATTAACCCAATTATCATTTACATGCCTTATCCAATCAATAAAATTACCTTTTACAATCCATAACTCATTTAACCCATTAACATTATACCAAAAAACCCATTATGAAAAGATAAAAACTAAACAAAATTAACATTGGTTTCATTCCATAACCCAAAAAAACATTTCAACACATTTATTATGGTATCTATGTCCTAAAAATTCAACTTTACACTTAAAAATTTCAATTCCCTTGTTCAAGAAGTGTCATGCCCCATGGGTGGCCAATTACCTGTTCAAATTAAACTCAATACATCCTACAGGGATCATGAGGAATTCAATTAAACATTTACCCAGTAAATTAATCCTTTATACCAAGGAAATCCAAATGGAAAACACAATGACACCAAAGAAAAAAAATATACACATAAATAATCAACAAGACCATGGGATATAACTTATAGACCACCTACCTCGATTATGAAGAAGAACGCTTGAATAACCCTAGCATTTGGTTCAGATCAAAACACCCTTCAAAGATTCAACCTAAGATCTGATGGAAAAAGAGGGGTTTGGGGCTTCAGAAGAAGAAAAACAATTTCATAATACCTAATCCAAAAAATTGAAGGAAGAGGAGTGTTAGACTCACCTAAAACTTAGATTTACACCCAAAGGTGCTCCAAATGGCTTATAATTGAGGGAGATCAACCATTTTTCACCCTTTTTCCAAGATGGGGTCAGGTCATACTATTACTTGGGGGTCCTACATTTTTTTAAAAACCATGTGATGATTGTGTGGGATGGCTCTATCCAAGCCCGCACAGTTTTTCCTCCCCTTGAATGGTTTCCTTAAACCATGCACCCCTTCTCTATGCATGCACAATTAGGGTGAAAAGTTACTAATAACTATTAAGCAACCTTGAAACATGAACTGGTTGACCACTTTCCCCCTTTTCATGTCCCAGACCCCTAAAATACCCCCGAGCCCCCGAATAGACTGACGAAACATTTCATTAACCAAAGGAAAGAGTCTTAAACTGAAACTTAAACAAGGACGTACATCAGGGAAAGTTCGGGATATTAAAATAATAAAAAAATTGTATATTAATAATAATTATGTTATCATATAATTATATATATATATATTATTATTGATGGGGTATAATAAGAAAAGTACTAAGAGAGTTCGATTGAGAACATTACCTCTCCCTTAGGATGTTCTCCCTTCGGTAAAACTTAAGGATCTTTAGATTGATCTTTTGGAAGGACCAAAGCTCTTAATAAATGGATAGATCTTTGAAGATAAAATAAAACAAAGTTTTGGTCAAGATAAATCTTTATAGAGGTTGGATAAATTAGATGGATGTGATCTGCTTTTATAAGTGAATAAAATGATTTTTTTTGTAAATACCCATTAATTTTTTTCAATGATGGAATGAAACTATTAAAGTCTTAATGGATAAAAAATGGAAAATAATTGATTGGGGGATGATTTAAGATCTAAATTTACTCCACCATTAATTTTCCATTATTTTAAACATTTTTATTCTTTTTACTAGTAGGTTTTAACTTTAACTTTTTATTTTTTACATTGGTAACAAGTTTTTTTACCAAAGTAATTAAATTTTTACTAAAAATATTAGATAACCAATTTTCAAAATTTTGATTTTTTGAACCTAAATTTATACTCCATTTAACTTAAATTAACTTCAAAATTTGTGAAAATTATTTTTTAAATTAAAACATAAAATATATAAAAAACTATTTTTTGTATAAAAACAATGTTTTAACCATAAGTGTTCTTATTATTATATAACATTAATTAATAATTAAAAAATGCTAATATATTTTTATGTATGTGTGAATATAATATCTGTGTATTTATGTAAAATAGATTATTTTAATTTATTAGATAAAAATTACACAACATTAATAAAACAATTCATTGAAAATAACCCTTTCATTATTATCATGAATATTAACTTTAATATCATTAATCATAGATTTATTCCTAAAAATGGAATTAAAATTATTACATAATATGAAAAATTTGATAAAAAATATGAAATCCATTTTTTGGATTTAATTTCTGAAGGTGATGATAAATAATGTTTAATATAAGTTAATAAAAACAGTTCTTAGAGTAAAATATTACTTAAGTTTCCAAATTGTTAAACATGAGTTTTATAAATAGAATATTTTATTTTTAAATTAATCATTTTATTACTTGAATATTTTTTTTATAAATTTTATAAATTTTTATGTGATAGATACTTTTTGACAAATATGTAAACATTATGGCCTTTATAAATACACTATTTTTTTTAATATTCACCTAAATATATATTATTTTAGAAAAATCCCAAAAATTTGGATTAATCTAATTTTTAAATGATAAATTTAAAAACTAAATTAATTTTACGAAATTAAAATTCAAAAATTTATATATTTATCTTTAAAATTAAAATACAATATATAAAGAAAAAATTCATTAATTGAAAAATTCCCTTTTAAAAATTTTAGTGTTATTAATTTTATTTTTTATGCGTTTATAATTGATTTAAATATTTTTATTTACTACAGGCTTTATTATTCTTACATTTTATTAATAATATTCTTGTAATACGTCAATTAGGATAGTGTGTGTTGAAATAGGTTGTGTTGGGAATTGAAATGTTGAGTATAAAATGGCATACTAAACAATTTATATTAAACTTCTTGTTACTAGGGTTGTTTTAGTGAAACTTCCAGGTTTATCATCATCTTATCATTTTTAGTTTAACTTATGAGAGTTCAATATCATTCCTTAATAAGGAGACTTATCCCTAGGAATAAATAATTTATATAATATTCTATTCTATTATTTTTTTGAATTGATATATGAAAAAAGTTGTGTGATTAATGTTTTAAGTTATGACCAAGTGGTGATTTTACTGTGACTATAGGATAATTCCAACAGTCATGAGACTTAAAAACTAATAATAGTATGTTGTTGAGAGCATCATTAAACCCAAACCATAGGTGAATCATTAGCTATCCAAAATCATTGTGGAATAATCTTAGGATATTAAAAAAATGAAATCAACATAAGGAACTTGGTCATGTGGATCGCTACTAAAATTATAAAGGAAGAACTCAATGATCATTCACTATGACTTAGGACCTTATTAAGAAAAAAAATATTCTAGGAGGATGAATAGAATCTTTTATTTATTAAGGAAGCTTGCTAAAATTAAAGTAAATATAGTAGTGTATATACTCGAGGACCTAGAACAAAAATGGTGAGAATTATCTTTCTAAGTAAAGGTTTATTAATGCCTTACTTGAGATGAATTTTAAGAGTTGTTTAACAAAAAATTATACCCAAATACCTTTCGAGCACCACGAACAATATAATTATTTGAAATGAATAATGGGAATCTCTTAGTACTAGAATATGGATCCCAGTTTACAAACCTTGCTCGATTTTCACCAGAAGTGGTAGCTATAGAATCAATCCAGGCACGAATGTTTGAATTAGTCATGTGATCAGACATTCTTTATAGAGTAGTGATGTTTTTCATTGAGAATTACACAAACATGGTAAATAGGGATATGGTGGAGGGGAAGGAAATCACTAAAAATCTCAGTGGATAGAACACCATTGTCCTACCAGCGTTACTGGTAACTTCAGTGTTGTGTTTAATTTGAGAAGGGGGAGCTTCTCCTAAGGTTGTAGAGAAAGAGAGACCAATCCACTAGATATGTTTCTTTTCCTATGTTTTTTAGTAACCAACAAGGTTTCTTCCATTTTGGTTCATTGAAACACATGAAGAGGGAATTCATGACACCTCCATGAGATTTTTATAACTATAGACAAATGGGACATCTCATGAAGCATTGTACTAAGCCTCCAATGTCTATAGTTGGTGACAAGTCTATCTTTTCACAGGCTTCTCATGGTAAATTAGGATGATCTCATCATAATAGTTATCATCCTTTGAATTGAGGTACTTATAGTGATTCAAGAAACACCCATGAACCTCAATAGGAACTAATTTGATATGAGAGTAGGAAACAGTTCTGGGGCCTGGCTTGAAAAGTTTTCATATTGAGTAGAGTGTTCCAAATGAATTAGTAGTCCCCTCGATGATGTGAGGTATCATTCTATTTAACACTACCCCAATGGATGTTTTGTTTGAAACTGATTGTTCCCATTATTTTATTACTTCTCATATAGTAAAAAATATGGTCCTAGATTTAGAAATGATGCCTTATATTATGAGCATCAAGATACCTCTTGAACAATGGGAATGCATGGGTTTTAAATTTCCAACATGTTCCATAACCATCAATAAAGTCCACCTTTTTATGATAGTTTATGATAATAGAAATGGAAATCTTTCATTTAATATTATGATTGGATTTGATATTAGTATTTAAGGCCTATATTGAATATTACACTAAAAGAATAAATTTTATATATCCTAAAGGAGTTTTTAATCTATTCAAAGGAGAATTTAACATTAATGTGGGAAGATCGTGACCTATAGTAGAAGTTATTGGGACCATCTCATATTAATTGGAATCAATCACCTTGGAGTTTGTTGGTATAAATAAACATAGATTAATTCATGATATAATATATCAATACCTTGATGTCTTTAAAAAGAACTTATTTGGTCTATCACCTGAAAGGGAATTTGATTTTTCTTTCAGACTACTCCAAGGAATGAATCCTATTTCACTTGAATAATATATAATGGTTCTAATAGAATTATGATAATTGAAGGTCCATCTGAAATAACTAGAAATAAAGGGATTTATAAGACTATGTACATCACCCAGGTCCACTCTAGTTCTCTATGTTAAGAAAGAGTATGGTACACTCTATATTTGTGCAGATTATTATAAGATGAATCAAGTAACAATTAAGAATTGATAACATATTCCTTCAATTGATGATTTTTTTGTTCAATTGATGCGAGCCAAGAGGTTCTCAAAAATTGGTCTTTGATCAGGGTTCTACCAACTCTGATTCAAGAAAGTTGATATTCCTCAATCAAAATTTAAAAGTTGTTATAAACAATATTAATACTTGTTCATGTACTTTGGTACCATTAATTAACCAATATTATTTATGGAATTAATGAATCATATATTTTATAGATACCTAGATTCCTTAATTGAGGTTTTTTGACGAAATCTTATTGTATTTTTGCACGAAAGATGACCCTAAAAAGTACTTAAATATTTTATTGAGTTCATTTTGAGATCACTGTCCTTATTTCAAATTACCAAAGTGTTAATTCTAGATACAATAGATTCACTTCCTTGATAATTTCATTTTGAAGAAATTAATATTGGTGAATCATGATAAAATTGAGTCTATAATATCATGGAAACCACGTAAGAATGTCTTTGTGACATAGAGTTTTTTGGGATTTTCAAGATAATATCATTGATTTTTCTATTATTTCTCATGTTTTTATTCTCCCATGACTGAATTGACAAGTAAGGGTATTAAATTATACTAGAGTGTTGATTTTTAGAAATATTTTGATGAACTTATGGTTCAACTCACACCAACACCTATCTTACGTTTCTAGAACTAGGTGAGGCTTATGTTATCTTTTATGATGCTTCTGGATTTTTATAGGGAATTTTTCTCATGCATTTATTTCATGTCATAGCTTGAGACTCATGTAAATTAAGGATACATGAAAATAACTATCAAACACAAGATCTATAGTTAACTGTGGTGGTCCATTCATTAAAAACATGGAACCACTTTCTCTTTGGTGAAAATTTAACTATTTTTATAGATCAAATTTTTTTTAAAGAAATATTTTCACAATGTGAATTACACCTAATACAAAAAATATAGATGGAATATCTACAAATATTTGACTATTACTTAGTTTATAAACTCGGGAAAGGAAATCCAGTTGCTGATGCATTAGTTCATAAGTCATATAATCAAGTGGTTAGATAATCTAAATACTAATAGAAAATAATTAGAGTAATTTTTGTTATTCACTTTGAATATACTAATTATAATGATGTTTTAGTTTTCTTTCCATACATTTTTTTTCTTCCTTGGTTGAACTAGTCCAAGAGGATTAACAATTATAACCTAATTGTATTAAAATGTGGTTGAACCTCAATGAAGAGGAGATCATTAAGGGGTGGATAAAATTTTTAAACCCATTGTTGCACTTTCAAGATCATATTTTAGTTCCTCTATCTTTCCAAGATTAGTTTCTTGTTTCTTATCATCATTCTAAGTGGGACATGAACCCAGGTAATAAAAATATAGATAGGGAAATGAAGGTCCATTTTTGGTGGTAAGGTATGTAGCGAATGGTGGATGAGTATGTAATATGATGTATCACTTATAATAAGTTTAATATTGAACATCAATAACTGATGGGCTTACTAAAATATTTTCCTATACATGTATGAAAGTATTAAAATATTTCTATTTATTTTTTATTGGTATACTAAGAACACTTCAGAAGCCTGATTCCATTTCAGTGATTGTATACCCACTCATAAATTTAGTAAACTATATTCCAATCGAGGAGATAAATTTATTGTATTACTTAGAAAAGTATAATATTAAATAAGTGGTGAAATGTCATGGGTTTTAAGTTTCCATTATCTATGGTAATGACCCTAGATTCACTTCAATATTTTTATGGTCTTTGTAATAATATTTTAGAACTCAACTAACTTTGAGAACCACATATCTTCCCCAAACTGATGACCAATCACAAATTACTATCTAAATATTTAAATATATGATTAGGTATTATGTTATGGATTTTGGAAGTTCATGAGAATATAATTTATCATTAGTGGCGTTTTCATAAAATAAAATTTATTAGGAAATGATATATATGACTCAATTTGAATCAATATATAATTATCCATGTAGATCTCCATTATGTTGGATATAAACTAGGAAAACTTCACTAATTAGACATAGCCTTGTCCATGAGATTGTGTAGAAAATTTAAATTAACAAGAAAAAAATTTATATAGACCAAATCCATCATAATTCATATGTAGATCATCGTCAATTAACCTTATATTTTTAATTGTCCGATCATGCATTCTTATGAGTTTCTTCAAGGTTGGGGAACATCATTTTGGTAATAAAGGGAAGTTTTCTCCTTAATATATAGAACCATTCAATATTTTTGAATTTATTGGAGTAATTTCATATCATTTGGATTTACTACCAGGTTTCAACTCTATTCATAATGTGTGCCATGTTTTTCAATTAAATAAGTATCAGCCTGGTCCTACCCATGTGATTAGTTGGGACCGTGTTACTGTAAATCCTAACTTTAATTTTTTTCACACTTTTATTTATATTATACATAGGAAAGAAAATTTATTATGTGTAATATGTATATATATGGTTTTATTATTGTGGAAACACAGTCAAATTCAAGAGTAAACTTGAGAGAGAGAAAATTTTATGTCAGAGCGATGATCAAAGCTCTTCCAAAACACCACAAAAATCCAAATTTTTAGGGATAAAAAGCCTATTGGTGAGAAGAATATAAAAACCCTATCATTAGGTATTTCCATATTTTATTATACTTCCATAGGTTGAAAAGGGTTGGGTTTTGGATCCTAGAGTTTCTTTTAAGTTTTGGGATGGTTTGGAGGGGGTCTAGAGGGTGTACGGTTGGTGCACCATAATGGGAAACTGTACAATTTCCCTAGGTAACCATGTGAGATGGAAATTGGTAATCAAGATAGTTATATTGTTGGTTAATGGTTTATGGTAAACTATGTGGTAACCATGAGACATTTTAATATTTTTGATAACAGTGATCCATACGGTTGGTGCACATTTTTCAAAACCGTACACCCCAACCATGCGATGTAATTAATTAATTCAAAAAATTGAATTTTAATCCTTATTTGTCCCCAAAAACCATAATTTTTCCTTATGTGGATATGTATTTTGAGTCTCAATGATCCTATGGGTATTTTTTGGCGATTCCTTCCCTTATAGAGTGTGATATCTTGGAGTCTTGGAGTGTTGATTCATGGAATCAAAGGTACAATCCCTTTTCTCTTCCTCTGCTGAAATATTTTTGATTAATCTTTAGATAAACCCTATATCTAGGATATATAACTCAGATCTATGGGTTGGAGTTTGTTTTGATAGAATTTATTTGTTATCTATTAAAGAAATGTTATTGAGAACCTAAATCGATGAGTTCTTGAAGCAATTCTTTGAGAAGAATGTGCTAATGTAAGTGGATAATATATAACTTAACTTCTTCTTAAAACATAGAGGAAGTGGTTTTAAAAGTATATTTTATATATTTATAAATACAAAAAAACCATTAAAATACCTCTTGTCTCTTTATTTTGAAATCATGGGTTTTGGGTGATACCCACAACTTGTTTGAAAAATTCTAAAGTGATATTTGTTTTCAAAAAATGTTTTGGGTGTGAGAAATTAGCATGGACATTAGTGTGTGAGTTCATGATGCATATTGGGGGCCTTGTTGGTTTTAACTTAGATTCCTATTCAAGAGTTTGTTCATACTATATTATACCTAAATGTGATAACTTGGGTTTGGAGGGATGGGTACCCTTGCAAGTATGAGATGTACAGAGCGTATTTCGGATTGGAATTTATTGGTTGGACACTTACATGAGTGTGTATATTCAAGACATGGGTGAGTTTCATGGAATGATTTATTTTCACAACATTGGAATTTATATATTATTGATAGACTTTTTTTATATTGGTATCTTCTCTATAAATATTTATTATTGTGATCTAACTTGTTCTTGTTCTGATAAAGTTCATGGGAAGTCTCTGGGCTTGCCAACTGGGTTGTGTACTCCCCCCTGCATATGCACCTTGGTGTGTATGCATAAATTATTTACCATGATATAAGTAAATGGGAGATTTTATACTTTTCTAGTGTAGAATCATGATGCTACATTCACGTCCTATGTGATTTTGAGATTAGAGATGGTCTGTAATAGAGTTAGTCGTGGTACCAAATCAATGCCTCAGTGTCTCTAAAGTCTTTGGATTATGTATACTTTTAGTGTCTTTTTTACTTCTGTAACTTTGATTCTAGTTATATTGTCTCTTTTAGTATTTATTTTGTTTTATGTAATAGAAATTTTTTATTTTATATATTTTTTATGTCTAATGCAAGTTGTGTATTTAAGGGAAAATCAGCCCCCATGATTCCATAATGCCCATCAAAATTATTATCAGCCTTTCATGTCTGAGAGATTTCACCTAAGGTTAGTGTAACTCTGATCCCACTCAAGTTAATGATTAGGTATCAAGATTTCACAAAAAAAAAGTTAATAATTTTTTTAAATGAAATTGTAATTACATTTATAAATACCTCATCAAGGTTTCTAGTTTGTGTATGAAATATAACATATTTCATAAATTTACAAATATAATAACCCCAATCGATTGAATTAATTTGTTTTAGACACTACATAAACATTTATAATAATAATTAATTTGTTATGATATTTTTTTTATAGTGAAATATTATCATATATACCCAAATACTTATCCTATTATAGAAATATATAGACTTGATCTCTACATTGTTCATACTCATTCCATGTTTTTTATAATAAATAAACATCACCCAATCATAATAAAATTCTTGTTAAAAATAGAATAAAACATTTAATTTATAGTATATTTGTAAAATATTGAATGTATTGTATAAAAAATTCATAAAGGACATCACTTGTGTTTTTTTGGATATCCATGCATTATATCCAAAACATATATCTTTGGATTATACAAATTGGTCTCAATGAGAATATGATGATTCTTAAAAAATGGAAAAATAATAAGTAATGGAAGAAATGAAAATATATTTCATATGATTAGAGCATAGAGTTTTACCCCTTTATTATAGGCATTAAGAGGAGTCCCGTATTTATTATTTTTTTTGGAAACACAATGAACAATTGTTGTGGTATTAATAAAATTTCAACTCTATCTATTATTATTTTTTGTATATAAGTGACATGAAGAATAACAAATCAATAATTTTCTTTGTATGTTATTACCTTTAAATTGGTGTGATATATATTTTGGTAGAAAATATGTAATGTATTAAATGGTAATAAACATAGTTGATAAATTATTGGACAAAAAAATTCTAAAAATATACCTTATGTTTAAATTCATAATTAAGGATCCCAACTATTCGTGCTTGAGAATTTGATTTTCATTATCAAGACCAATAATGTTAGTAATGGACTCTCTATACATTTATTATTCATATTAAATTTAGGATATCTTTTGATCTTGGAGTATTGTATCTATATGAACCTGTACCACTAATAAATATTGTAATTCAATTGGCCCAGTAAAGGTTCTATTAGAAGGTCAATTTTCTCCATTAGTTTTTCATTTATATTTTCTTGACCTAAAATTGTGTTTCCACTTTTATTTTTCCTTCATTAATAGCATACTTGAGTCCAAAACTTTTTTAATTAATTTTAAAGGGTTTTTCATATAAAATAAATTGGAAATTACATGCCTCATTATCATCATGTATCTTTAAATGATTAAATGGACATGATGTGAACGTTTGACCATGTGAACAAAAAGATCATTAAGGGGAATTGGTATCTCAATGCTCGACTCATGTTCTACATGAACCTATACTCTCAAGTCATATTTTGGAAGTTGTTTATTATGTATAATATCACATTGGATATTGTAAAAGTATCCTAGTGAAATATGTACCAAATTACCATACTAATGGAACCTCCTCGGGTTCTCTTAGCAGACATGCTTCGTGTGACCTAACATCCCAAAATGAAAATGTACCACTTACTTATAATATGAGGATACCACTAGGATCGAGTGATATTAATGATGGGAAATCCTTCCACCACTCTTATGGGCCTCCATATGTTTCCTCTTTTGACCTAAGTAAGAACTTTGACTATACCTTAAAATAATAGAATCCCCATTCAGACCTATTAGGAAGACCATATTGGTTTCTTCCATCACTGTTGTATCCAAAACTTTCCATAAGTTTGTAAGAATAATAGAATGATTATCTACCTGATACCCAAATTTAGGCCCATCTCAAACCAAAAAGATTTATGGTTATCATTCATGAATAATTCAAGAGAAAGATGGATTGACTTAGTGAAGCGGGTAGAATACCCTATCATTATTTTCCCCCTACTATAGGGTAACAAAATCCATGGTCTTAGCTACCCTCAGCATCCCATGATATAAAAACTAATTAAACATATTTCTAAATATATCCCATGATGGTACTCATGTAGTTTATCAATCATAATAGATTCTTACCACTTTTTACATGGTCCCTTTAGAATATCGATGAAAAAGCATACCTTGGAGGTCTTAGGAGTCTGAAGTATTCTAAAGATGTGATGGATTTTCTCCATTCATTCTTCTAGATCTTGGGGTCCTCAACCACCCTAGAAAATAAATGGATTTTTCTTGGTTAATTCCAAAGCATGATCTAATTTCTGGGTATAATCTCATCCATTATTCTACCCCAAATACAGAATGGTTTCAATAATTTAATAAAAAAATGGAAGTGTCTAATGGAGGGTTATCCTGCGACATATGCTTCAAAAATCCCTCCTTATATTTATTCACGGACCATATAGGTGTCATGATCTATAAAACATAAAACAAGGAACCAAATTAACACATAAGTTAATCCCAAGGGAATGGACAAAACATAAAGGCCCATCCAATAGAAAAAAATATCAGTAGTAAACCATATCAAATCACATCAAAATAACATTAAATAAATCTTAAATCAAGAAACAGTTTCCTAAACCCCCATAGAAGCTCGATGCTCATCATAGAGGATAGATGTCCTGAAACTCCCTCTCATACTCCACTCAATCCCCAATGGAACTATATCCACAATAAATTACTTCTCTAATAAAAATTATGGTATTATGTGTCTCTCAAGTTACACTCACATGATATTAATTACCCAAACCTTTACCTAGAGTTGGAGACAATGATGCATGATATAAAAACATGGTGCCACTACCTATTTATGGAAATGTTTATGATATATTCTAATCATAAAATTATGAATCATATCTTCATCTATAAGGAATTAAACCTTAGAAAAATATTCTGGGTAGAATATCTCCAAGATTTTAACTTTGATATAGAATAAAACCCTAGTAAAGAGAATATGGTGGAATACATAGTGAGCATAAAATCACCATCTCAGGATATAAAATAATTAATGGATGAATGATGCTTGATGAGTTTTTTTGTTAAGATACATTTGAGTGTAGAATAGGTGGATGGGTAGGTGTTTTTTCTAGCATATAGGCTACATCTTTCTTTGATTTTTTGTTTTGGTTCGAGTAGAAAAAAGATCCAAATTGTAAGCTTATAAGTGGAACCCTAAATGGTGGGGAGACCTTGGGTGATTGTTCTTGGTCTCCTGATGGTGACATTTTATTTTCAGAAATAGGTTTGTTTATCTTTGGAATTTAAGGTAGGAATTGATGAAGGGTGGTCACCTCCCAATCTAGACTACCCTCTAGGGTTACCAAGATGTAATATGACATTAAATTATAGTATTAGTGGATTGATATGAAGTGGTAAGTTATATATTTCATGTCTTAATGCCACACTTTTTAAAGAATAAAAGTTGAGCATCAGAGACCTCTGTAATAACCAGAATAATAATGGGTTAAAAGACTAAATGATGTGACTCATGAGAACAAGGTGGACCTTTCTTTTCTGGAGCCTACTTGATTAAAACTCCACAGTTAAACATGATTTTATTGGAGTAGTGATTAGGATGGGTGAATTTTTGGTAAGTTTATCAGGGTGTGTGAGAGTGAGGATGAAGCACACTGGAAAGAACATGTGTTGGCCTATGGGGACAATCGTTAGTCTGATGACCTATTCAAACACATGGGTGGGTCCCACGGGGGACGACTTGTATACGGGGCAATTGGTGGTATCTGGAAGTCCAGGACTGAACAACCCAATTTAGGTGGGGTGTCTATGCTATCATCAGGGTTTAGTTGTTATATTTGGCATTAGTGCCTGATCCCAGCCTTAAGTGTGATGGCACTTCCTCAGTTGTGATGTGGGGTTCACAATGAGGATGTTTTTCTATAGGGGGGATGAATGTAACACTCCATAATGATAAATGGTTAAAATACTAAATGATATAATCCATGACTATAAAGTGAACCTTTCTTTTCGAGAGCCTACTTATTATAACTCCATAGTTAAGCGTTCTTGGCCTAAATTAGTGATCCTAATGGGTGAACTTCTGGGATATTTATCAGGGTGTGTGTGAGTGAGGGAAAGCACACTAGAAATAAAATGTGTTGGCCTATCATGAAAGTAATTAGTCTGATAACCTATTCAAACACATGTGTGGGCCCTAAAGAGGGGACCACATATCTGTGGGTAAACTAGTGGTAATTGGAGGCCCAGGATTTGATGAAAAAGTTAATTCAGGGTGTCTGTTATGCCATAGAGGCCTAAATGTTACAACCTGTGTGGTTATTGAAACCTATTCCCATTTTGATATAGAAATGGGATTTGATTTCCATGGGTTTTGTGATCCAATTTCCTCAGTCTCCAAGTCAGAAGATTGTCATATGGGTTATTATCAATCAATTTATGAAATAAACCCATTTTCTTCGTAGTAAGGAATAGACTAAATTAGAAGATCTTGGACACATATATGTCTAGGAGGCTATAAAGATTCATATAAGGCCTTCAACTGCCATTTCTGATTAGGACCCATGGGTTTTGTGACCCAATTACCCCAGTCTTTGAGTCAGAATATTTCCATATGGGTTATTATCAATAAATTGATGAAATAAACCCATTTTCTTCCTAGTAAGGAATCGATTAAATTAGAAGATATTGAGCGCATATATGTCTTGGAGACTATAAAGATTCATGACATGCCTTTGATCACCATTTATGATTAGGACCCATGCTTTACTTCTTAGTTATAAATACACACACATTTTTGTTGCATCACACACACACACAGATATATATGTAATTTTTTAAAACAAAATTGATGATAATTTTTTTGTTCTATTAGGATTTATATTTTTAAGAATATATTTTATATGAAAAAATATTTTAATATATTTATATGTTAATTTACATATAATAAATTATTATATATTCTTATAATATTGGCATATAATAATATAAATAAATATAAACACCCACAAAAACATATATAATTATAAATAAAAAAATATATTATAAATAATATAATATGAAAATAAATATATATCTTCAAATTAGAACTATATTAAATGTATTTAAAAATTTATTTATATAATTTATATTACAATATTTTATGATATATATATGTTATTATAGTTATGTATATAATTATAAATAATTATAAATGAATACATATACATGGTATTTATATAAATATATAAATATATAATTTTTTATATAAATCATATTTAAGAATATATAAATATGTATATATAAATTATATTATTTATGGTAACCTTTATCAGTATAAAAAAACATTGATAAAGGGCATCCTTTATCAATGATAAACAAATCACTGACAGTGTTTGGTCTCTATCAACACTAAAAAGCACTGAAAAAGGTCAACCATTAGAAATTATTTTAGTTTTGTGTTAATAAAGGCTTCAGTTTATCAAAAATAGGAAAATCACTGATAACTAACATTGTTTTTTTCACAATTATGTAGTCGTGATTGGAGCACTAATTAAAACTATAAAGTATTTCAAAACCAATAACTCATTGTTGATCAATTATGAATTGTGATGTTGATCAAAGGTGAAAATAATGCTGAACAAAGACAATTATATGACTATGAAATGATAAAATGAATAGAGATAATAAATAAAAAGAGTGATAAAGGCCATAAGTTATTGATTATATATAATATAAGATATATAAAAATATTACCAATAGTCTAGATTAATGCCTATTATCTGAGAAATATCCAACAACTAGGGTTATCGATATAGGAAATATATTGAGAGATTAATATTCATGAGAATTATTACCCATGGAATTAGATCGAGGATAATTATCTCCAATGTAAAATTTGAAAATCTATACTTATTAAATTATTTCATAATAACCTGTTATATATATATATATCATTAAAAAGAAAATGAAAATCAATGGAGTGTTTTTTTATTTCACTAAGAGTTTTACATTTAATAAGAAACAATTTTTCTAGTCCAGTGACAATATTTAAAAAACATTCATTTTCCATATTTATAAATAGTTTTATATTTTTTATTAATAAACCATACTTTGTAATTTAAAATACAATTAATAACAACCATTAATTATTTTAGCAGAAGATGATTGACTATATAAAAGAAAACTAGTGAAATAAGTAAAATTATATATTAAAAAGATAACAAAAAATATATATTCATTTTATTTAAGAGTAAAAAGTACAAAAATTTAAAATTACACCATAAATTACATAATAAAATTAATATTTATATCATGATAATATTTAAAAAAAACTATACTTCTTCATGATTTCCATTAAAAAATCATTATTTCTAGAATGTTTTCAAAGATGATCCCATTATCTTCTTCCATTATTTGGTACTTGAAATTAAACCATGAGATCCTTATTATTTTAGTAAAAAATACTCAATTAACACTAAAATTTTAATATAGTATATGTGTTTGTGTTTTTTGGAAACACACGCACATGTACTGGTGTTTTATGGGAGGATATGTTTTATGAAAACACACATGAATGGGCACACACATATATATTATGTAGAAACACACACATAATAGACCATAGATATTATTTCATGAGGAATTTATGAATATAAATCACAAACCTTACACTATTGACACAAAATATTAAAAAATCATTGAAATTTTTATGTGATCTAAATGAACATGGTTTTTGTTACATTTTTTATATATTTTTGTGAAATTCTTACATAAACTGAGAAAAGAGGATTAATTGATGAATATTTTTTTTTGTAGAACCCTAATCTCAAATCATCCAAACAACACCCGAGCGGTGAGCCACTAACCTCAGGTGCACTTAATCGTATGCTCAAGGTTACCGACTAGTAGTGACGACCTAGGAGGTGGTAGAGGATAGACTATACACTATGTACACTATAAAAAATGGTGAATTTAGAATGGGTAATTTGTTTCCATTAGTGGCAGTTAGAACACCCTCTAAATGAATTAGTGGAGGTTGTATAAAACTCCCACAAAATGGTTGATGACTAATGTTAGTGGTAGTTGTGTACAAGTTTTGGTAAGGAAAAAAAAATTTAACAAATTTTTAAAACCCTTCTATAGTTTTAAAAAATAATATGTATAAATACTTCTAAAAATTTCTATATTTTTAAAAATAATTGTTAATTTATAAGAATTAGGAAACCATACTATTTTTTAATATTTAATTACTGAAGGTTACAAATATCCCATAAGTAATATTATTTTTTTAAAAATAATTCATCTGATCTCTGCACACTCAACACACTTCCCCTTGATCCCATGTGAATATCATGAAACTATATAGCACACAACATCACGGTCTATATCCCTACCACAAGTCAACCTTGAGCACCCTAGGACTACTAGTGTCTCCCTACATGCCAACAATCATTAATAGAAAACATCCCTCTCCACTGATTTGTACCTGTGACATGGGTGTATAAGGAAACGATAACACATTACTAGGTAGGTGTATTAGGGAATCACATAGGCCTCACTAGGTGAGCGGATCAAAAGAGAGATGATTGAATTGACACCTATCAATTGGACCTCTCCCTATATAGATTTTTAGCATGAGATAGTGGGTTTACCTACCATAGTACAATGGAGGATAGTACACCGTGATGTTTAATAGAAGGGGGATACATGGAATTCAGACTTATGACACAATATGATTATTATCAGTGGGTTGAGTGGTATAATGTATACTAGTGAAACAATGTGATGTTGACTACCCAATTAGGCTTTTGTGTCATCTCATTCAGTGGACTTCAGGTCACACTCAGCTGGGCCTTATGACCATTATGAATCGGGCCATCGGGCCACTCTATGTAATAAAATATGTCCAATGGGTGATTTTAATTCCCTGTGGGGAGGGATGAGGCTTAACATACCAGGGTTCCTAAGTTCATGTGTATTTATAGTTTATAATTCCTTTTACCATATATATATATATATATATATATATATATCTATGTGTGTCTAATAATAGATTTGATAATTAATAATTGACAATAATAATAACATGTCATTTTTTATTTAAGTGTATAAGTATATTAAAAATTAATTATATAAATATAATATGTCATATTAATACACACACATTAAAAATGTATTTAAATGTATTCATTTAAACATGACATATTATATTTATATAATGTATTTTAAACATAGTATATAAATACATTATAATAAATCCTTTTTGATTTAAGTGCATCATGTATTTATTAAATATATATAAATACGTTATATAAAATTATTTAAATAAATTATATAATAAATATAAATATTTTTGTAATAAATAAATGATGGAAATGGGTTTTATGCATTTATAATAAATAAATTATATAAACATAATTTTTTTTAAATATATTAAAAATATAATATATAAAATTAAATGTATTTAGCTATATTATAAAAATAAATTATATATATTTGTTTGTGTAAATATAAAATTATATATGTTTTAAAGTACACACACAAGAATATATATTTATAAATATGAATATATAATATAAATATATGTGAAATATTTTTATATAATATATTTACTTATTATATCAAGATATTTATATATTTAACAAATGTATTTGTAATATATATTACATGCCTCACTCATAAATACATTTATATATCATTTTTATATAATGTATTTTTATATATTGAAATAAATCAATGAATTAATGAATTATAACACACAAAAACACATATGACTATGATCCAGAGGAAGGATCCTGAATACTAGGGAGGTGACAAAAAAGGACATGTAGAGAACTATAATAGGGCAATGGTCAACCTATATATATATATTATATACATTCAAATATATTTCTAATACACATATACATTCTTATATTTATAAATTATATATATATATATATATATTTTGTGTGTATACATATATATAATATATATAATTTATTTATATTTTGTATCTATAAGTATTTATATAATATATTTATTATAAATACTTTTAGAAAATATATTTTTACAATGACTTTATTATAATTATGTTTATATAATATGTTTACATAATATAGTTAAATACATTTAAATAATTATTCATATATATTTAAATATATTGATTAATTTATATATATATATATAGTTCTAGTGTATATTTATATAAATTTAAATAAAATAAAATATTATATAATGCATTGGATACTATATTATTATACAACATATTTGTAAAATATTTACTTATATAATTCATAAATACATTTTTATAAATATAATATATATATATATATATATTTAACATCCCTCCATAAACTCATTAGCTTAAGAGGAGGAAGAGATGCTACTAGCCTTAGGTGACATCCCCAAGACAACAAATGCTGATAATAAATGCCATGGTCTTAATGGAATGTTGGAGGAATATTTTCCCCAAAGAACCAAAACAACCATATAAACAAAATATAAAATACCAAACTAACTATATGTTTCATGATTAAAACAATTCGACTCAAAGGAAGTGAAATAAATGGGAACATTAGAGTAGCAATGACTAGTGGTAAAAAATGAATCTAAGAAACAAAAAACCTCAAACATTGTAACAATGATATAACATCACACCAAAGACACCAAGAGATATATCCAAGCTCTGAACACCAACCATGGAATAGATAATCATGGTACAACACTAGAGAAATGCGAAACCTTCCCTTTACCTATATCTTGATATATGATATCTACAAATGAACAAAAGTTCCTAAGTAGGAGGTGAGTATAAACTCATTAGGTTTTCTATAAATAATTCACAATACATGGTAATAGAAAATTAATAAGTTATAAGATTTTTATATAAAACAAAAGGGTTTCAGATAACAATTAATTGTAAAGCTATAAATAGGTTCCTTGAAAAAAATTTAACAAAGATTCAAAAAAATTTATTATCACTTGGAATAACCATTCCATTTACACACAAAAAATTCATGAAACCAAGGACCACCCTATACTAACATGTTGTGATTCATCATTTCACCAAGATATCTCTCGAAGAACTTTCTGATTATGGCATGTATAACCACAATCTGAACTATATTTTCTTATTGATTGTGGAACTTCTGACCATGATCTGTCACATGTTTTATTATTGATAATGTCACTTAAAAACCTGAGATTTCCCAAATTCATATAAACACATGCCCTAAATGTATGCCAAGTTCTCATATCTAATTATTCAACATAAAACATTTTCTTTGAAAACCACTTTATTTCAAGAATTTGATCAAACACCTTATGAGCAACATTCCAAAACCAAGGATTTAGATACTAAAACTAAGATATTTTTCAGACAAAATTATATAAATGAATTTAAACACAATTCGTATAAGTTCTAGAATGAGTAGAATAAGAGAGAAGACACCTATCTCTCAAAGTATGATGGAAATACATAACAACACTAAAAACTTCTAAATTTGGGCTCATGAAACATTCCCTTTAATTGAACCAACAAGATCTCATCAAGATTCACATCATAACACATAACTCCATCTATAACAAATTATATCTATTTATTTTTGATATAGGATAATAGTATATCAAAATATAACAAGGGATAACGAGGACTTACTATTGATTTCAGATCTCCAACAAACTTTTATTCGTTAAAAGTTTCATTTGGATCAAAGGAAATCACCAAGGGAGCTTAGGATAAGAGAGGAGTTCAAGATACTAGAATAATAGGAGAAAGATAAGGGTTACAAGGCCTTAATATGAATTTATACTTAATTTTTAGAGCATTAACTGCACCTGACATGGTTAGGTCACATAGTTTAACAATCCATGCACCAATAGTGTGCATGCTACTCGACATCACCTAGGTATCCACACGGTTATTCCACAAAGTTTGGAAAACCACGTGCCAACCGCGTGACAGTACTATCTTAAGTTCATAAACCCACATGGTTAGCTTAATTTTTTTTTTCAAATTTCATGCCCACCATAATTTTCCCACTTTATTCACTTTCACTGTTTCACTTTGGCACTCCCACAGTTTGAAAAACTGTGCACCAACCATGCACCTTCTTAGTGACTCATAGAATCATCTTGCATGGATTCCATGAGATAGTGCTTGTCTTATACTAGCCTTTCTCAAATCCCGAAACCTTTAAAAGACTTTCAAAAAAGTTTAAAAACCTTCCCAAAACTTCTGAAACTTACCCCAAGAATTGGATAGGATAAAAATATATAATAAATGGGTAATGTAACTGAAACCAGGGGTTTTATATTCTCCACAAAATTGGTCTTTATGTCATCACAATATGGGATACCAACATTGTTTTAGAAAATATCAGGAAACTAATCCAACATTTCCTTTTAATTGTCCCAATCCTTTTACTTAATATGACCATGATTCCAAAAAAACCTATAAAAACTTATTCTTTTTCCATAAAAGTGCTACTATTTCCTATCCAAAATCCATATCGGCACATGAATCAATGTTTCATTTGGATTAAGATCAACATGGTCCCAATGAATCACATGGAAAATATTAGGTTGACAGTTCTTTAACAAATATACATGGAAGACACTGTGCATAGAACTAAACCTTGGTGGTGAAGACAATTTATGGTTGACATCACCAAATTGTTCAAGCATCTCAGAAGGTCCAATGTACTGAGGATTAAACTTTTATTTCTTACCAAAATAACACTGCCCTATCATTAGATATATTACCAATAAAACATTATCACTCAAAGAAAATGACAACAATCAATGATGACGATCTGCATAAAACTTCTAACGAATCTGATGCTGTAACACCCCAGAATGATAAAGGGTTAAATGACTAAATGACATGACTCATGTCAACAAGGTGCACCTTCATTTTCGGGAGCATACCCGATTAGAACACCACAGTTAAGCTTTCTTTCCTTGGAGTAGTTATCGGGATGGGTGACCTTCTGGGAAGTTTCCCAGGGTGTGTGTGAGTGAGGAAAAAGTACACTGGAAAGGACATGTGTTGGCTTGTGGAGACTTTCATTAGTTAGATGACACATTCGGGCACGTGGGTGGGCCCTAGAGTGGGGGCCATGTGTCTGCGGGGAAACTAGTGGTTCCAAGAGGGCCATGATCCAACGACCATGTTAAGGCGGGATGTCTGTGCTGTCACTGGGACCCAGTTGTCACTTTTGGTATTAGAGTTGGTACCCAACCTTATGTGTGGTTCACTGCCTAGGTTGAGATTTAGGGCCCACAATAAGGACCTTGTTCTCTACAGGGGTGGGGGGGGGGGTTGTAACACCCCGGAATGATAAAAGGTTAAATGACTAAAAGATATGACACATTTCAACAAGGTGCACCTTCCTTTTCAAGAGTCTACCCGATTAGAACACCATAGTTAAGCGTGATTGGTTTGGATTAGTGATATGAATGGGTGACCTTCTGGGAAGTTTCCCAGGGTGTGTGTGAGTGAGGAAAAAGCACACTGGAAAGGACACGTGTTGTCCTGTGGGGACTTTTATTAGACAGATGACACGTTCGAGCATGTGGATGGGCCCCAAGGTGGGGGCCACGTGTCCGTAGGGAAACTAGTGGTACCTGGAGGGCCAAGACCCAACAACCATGTTAAGGAGGGGTGTCTGTGCTGTCATAGGGACCTAGTTTTCAGAGATGCATCACTGTTCTCTTTTTGATCATCTAAATCTTATCTATTGTATCACACATAAGGATAGGTTTGATAAGTGATGTATCACCTATTTCCACCCAACAAAGTGGATAGAGACAAAGAAGACCATATAATTCTTCAAAAGGATACATATGTATCAAGTATTGATAACTATTATTGTATGATAACTCAACTAACAGGATGTATCCTTCCAATAATCCACCAAAATCTATAACACAATATCTAAGCGTGTATTCCAATTTTTGGATTGTTTGTTCAGACATACCATTTTTTTGAGGATGATAACTTAATATCATGGTCAACTCAGTTCCAAGGGATTATTGTAAGTAATTTCAAAATTGTTATGTAAACTTGGGTCCTAATCAGAGAAAATTGAAACTATAATTCCATGAATCATTATAAATTCATTAATATAGAGTTATGATAAGTATTCCACCATATTGGATTAAAAAATAGGGATAAAGAGAGTCAAATTGATTATTCAATCCACAATCACTCATATGGAATCATGTTTCCTAACTATTTTTGGTAGACCTATGAAAAAATCCATATTTATTTTCTCCAATTTAAACATGGGAATTAGTAAATAATTCAACATACCAACTGACTATTGGTGATCTACCTTGACCTAATGATAAGCGAGGCATCTTGAGACAAACTCCTCCACTTTCCACTATATTCCAACACATCGAAACTATGATCTTATCACCTTATACATATTTTAAATAAAAGGATGGATATACCATATTGAATAATGGTAAGAATTAGTAATTTTTATTTGATAAGTTTGAGGAACCTCAATCTAATATTTAAAACACTACACCAAAATCCCATATAGCATCCATCCCTCAATGGTCTCCCCAACATTGATTTTTGACCCCGTGGTTTGACATTCAAGATTAGATGTCTGAGAATATTTAATCTTCTCAACCAAATAAATAAAAAAAGAAACAGGATGAAAATCGCAATATGAACTTACTCAATACAATCTAGATGCATATCAACTGTGTTTGACATTATCTACCATTGATCTGGAACCACTTTAGCAAACTGATTATAAGAATTCCCACTCAATGCATCTCCCACTGAATTTACTTTTCTCAGTGTATACATAATGTCAAAGTCAAACATATGCAAATATTCCATCCATCTAAATTTCTTTAGGTTCGAATAACTTTTTGATAAAATGTGTTTCAATATCTAATTATCTATAAACACCATAAATTTATCACCAAAAGATAATCATGCCATGTTTTCAAGGAATTGACTACAACATATAACTCTAAAGAATGCATTGGGTATTTTTTCTCATGTCTCATTATTTTTGTGATCCATAGGATACAACATGATCTCCTTTCATGAGAACACAACCCAAACTAGATCCTTATACATAAAAAAAATCACATAGTGTTGTTCTGACTCTAGAATCATAAGTATAGTGTAATATCCCGGATCTTGAAAAGGTATGTTCTCATTTAAGTTTTGGTTTGAATCCCTTATTTTGTTTAATTAAGTGCATAACCAAGACCTAGAGGAGGATCAGGGGTGATCTGGGGGTTAGGGACACAAAAAGTGGAGAAAAGGGGGTTTTCTGGGTAGGCTGCATGGTCTGCCCACAGTTAGTGCTAACCGGGTGGAGAGCCCAAAAAACCATGTGAAAGGTGTGTTTTTGGATATCGACTTATACACAGTTTGCACACTATTTGAAAAACCATGTGGGTAAACCATGAGAGGGGGTATTTTTGCGACAAAATCATTCGCATGGTTTGTGAACAGTTTGGAAAACTGTGCGGGTAAACCGTGTGGCCCAGAAACCTTTTAAAAATTATAATTTTTCAACTTCGGGATTTTTAACCCCAACTCAGGATTTCCTCCCATTTCACCCCTATTCACCCTAGTATCAAACCAAACCTCCCAAGGGCTCAAAGAGATCAATATAACTCATTTATAAGGCATTTTTTGTGCTGTTGGTTGCGAATTGAAGCTCCAGGTAAGGCTAATCCCATCCCTGCCTCTCTTTTGAGTTTAGGGTTTGTATCTTCTTCTTATCTCTTTCTGAAGCTATAAAAACAAACTATTTGTAATGTCTTGGATTTTTTTGTTTATTATTTTTTAAATATTATATAGAATTATTTCGAGACCAGTATCGAAGATGACACATCATTACGAGGTACAGTGATCCCGGAATGGTGGTTTGAACTTTTTTAAGTTGAGTGAGTTGGTGCTTGTGTGCGGTTGTGGCAGTTTCCAAACAAATGCCTAGATTAAAAATCTGAGCGCACCGTTGCGTCCGGGACGAAGACTTTACCTAAGAATGGGTTTAACCTCGACCGGTGAGGGTTGAGGGAAAAAGTTAATTTTCGGACATTTTTAGTAAAGTAAAAATAAAATAAATTGCTAAAAGTTTATTTTATTTTATGGAAACGTCCACTGCAGCACAACGACATGACATCTGTTTCCTAAATTAATGATGTGTCATAATGACTCGAAAAATGGAAAGTTGGCGTCATTAATACTGCCGCGTAATTTAGTGCCAACATGTTTCCCCTTTTAATGGGTTAAGCAATTGTTGATCGTTGGCGATGTTTGAGAGGAACCTCTGCAGAATCCATGGGGCGTTGGAGAAATTTCTCGGCGACGAACGACGAAGAATCAAAATTGAGAATCGCTGCACCAACGTTGAAGGATCTCAACGACAATGGCAGCGCGGTGCCTTCATCAACGATCGATCCTTTCGAAAGGTAGGGGTTTGTTATTTTATTTTTCTTTTCCCCATTTTTGAGTTTAAATGACGAACGCGGATCAACCATGAACAAGTTGATCCGTGGATTTGTACGTTCTTGTGGGAGGGTTTTATTTGGGATTATTTTGGGGAAATAATCCATGTTTTTATTTATGTTTATCTCTACTCCGTTTAAACCTATTAACGGGAGTGGATCAACGCTGTGACGAATGACGATGGAGGTTCATTCCTCAATTTGTTTATTGGATTTTCTTCCCCATTCTTTTCTCGTGCATTCTTCGCGTTCTTCAAGGGGTGACGAACAACGGATCATTGTGCATCCATTCTGTGATGCAACGATCCCAAATCGAAGGTTCGACACCGCAACGACCTTTTGGAGGTGCAGCGGCGATGGTAGACGGCAAATCAGACCAGATCGGTAAAGGGCGTTCTTCGAGTATTCTTCACGTGGGAAGATCAAAACATGTTTTCAGAGCCGATCGGAGGCTCGATAACGCCGGAAGCAGCTTCGTGGTGTCATAGAAACCAAAAACTGATGGTTTCATGGTGATCGGATGACTGGAATGATGATCGGAGTGGCACAGGAGGTGCGCTGGCACATAGCTTTGTTTCTGGAAATTTCCAGAACACACGACATATACTTCCGAAGAACACGCCATGTAGTACTAGTGGCGGATAGGGTTTTGGGGGTTAGAGAGGTTTCACATGGCGTGTTGAACTTTACCTGAATCTCGGTGTGTGTTTGGGAAATACACGGACACGAGAGGATCTACACGGCTTCAGGAGACACAGTGTGTACAGCTTGGTAGAGGCGGCAACGTGAAGCTCAGCGTGTATCCAAGGGATACACAGACATGGGTTAAAGTACACAGGTTGGTAGCCGTGTACGACCACACGGCCAGTGACATGGGGCCAACCCCAGTCACTCGTACCCGACGTGTACATCGTAGTACATGCCGTGTACTATGTTTTTCTACATGATCATTTCTACGACACGGGCCGTTACACACGAGGAGTACCCGGGGTCAGACAACACATCATGTATATTTTCTACATATCATGTACTTTTTGGAAAATAGCATGTTCCTCTTGTTCACCATATCCTGGAAATCTTTTGTTTGGGTTAGTTCCCCTTCTTCTCGTTTTCCTGATGGTCAGACATCGTTTCCTTATATTGGAGTATGATCCCTTCAGTCGGACTTTCTGTGATAGAGTCGGCATCCCTCCTAGAGGCTCGGAGTGAGATCCTCTATCCATTCCTGACCCTAGGTAGAGTTAGGCATCGACATGACCAACTCTACTGAGAGTTGATCCTCTACCTAGCTGGTGTATCACCTAACGGGTGAATCTGGATGAGTCACTGTATCCGCCATGGCCCTGGAAGTTATCCTCATTTGTGTATCGTGATCTTTCCCACTCAGGAGTGTGTCTCCCATAATGAGTGCTTTCTATCTACCTTAACCTTCCCACTCAAGATTGTGTCTCCCGTAATGAGTGCAGCTATCTCTCGGGACAGTTCCTGATGAACACCACTTCTCGGACGGACGTCATCAGAGCTATAAGACTCATGGAGTTTGTTCTCCCAGAACGAGTGCATCACAGTTTCTTCGAAATGAACCCCTAACGGCGGTATGCAGTCGTGTGACTTGTCTCTATACTACGGTCTGGGTTTTGAGTATATTTGGTTTGTTCTATATTTTATGTAGACATATACTGTGCATATATTACTGTACCTTTACTTTGTGTACTACTTTGTGGTTTTCGAGGTCCTCTATTGAGTATTGTTATACTCACCCCTGCATGGGCTTTGCCCGCACGTCTGGTGTCTTATGCAGATGAGCAGCCTTTTGACAGAGTCCAAGGCGGACCAGGATAGGACCGAGCTTTCTGAGTTCCCTACAGGCCGAGGTGTTCCTATGGCTACGAGCAGCAGTCCCAGTACCTTTTGTGCTTACAGGTTGGAATTTTCAGTTTTTAGACTCTTGTTTGCTTTTTTTTGGTGGGCTTGTATTCTGGCCCAGTTTATCTTTTAGTACTCTACCTTTCGTTGTACTCTGTTGGTTGGGGTTTAGTTGTATGCATGCATTTTGTTCCTTAGTGTTTTAAATATCATCATTTGTGGGCTTGGAGATGTGTGCGTGTGTACATGTACTTAGGCAATGCCTCCCATGTTAGTAATATGCCTACTCTGTGCTAGTCACCAGCCCCTGGCCTATTGGAGGTGGGCTTGGGGAGTCACGACACGGGCCCCACTAGGACGGTTCGTGACAGAGTGGTATCAGAGGTGGTCGGTTCTACCTTAGGACCAAGATTCTGTGAGTTTGGTTTGGGGAAACAGTGTTACGTGTTTCGAGTTAGGCTTTCAGGATAGAGACTCCAGTGTTGGTGTGGTGGCCGACGTATCCATACACCAGGGCTCTGATAACCTGCTTTCCAACTCGGTACATGAAAAAACTGGTTGCGAGGAAATAAAAAGGTACATGCATCATATATGAATGGTTTGTGGTTTCCATGTCCTTTGTGTCAGATATCCAGATATACTCTTTGACCATGGTACATGTTGTTTTCTTACAGGATGCCTCCGTGCGCATACCCGCTAGGATTTAGCAGCACGATCACTAGGATGACCCCCTCAGTGATGAGGCTTCGATACAGGGACCAGTTCCCCAGGCGTTGCCACCGGGTGGTGCACCTTCTATGCCACCACTAGTGGAGCTGCCAGTGGTACCTACAGTACCGACCGACGAGGAGTGCAGGCTTAGCGTGCTCCATGAGTTCCAGAGACAGAGACCCCTCAAGTTATGAGGCGAGCCCGACCCCCAGGCAGCTGAGGACTGGCTTGAGGCGGTGACTAGAGTTTTCCGTCTAGTGAGGACACCAGCAAACCAGATGGTGGTCCTAGGAGCGAGCCTTCTTCAGGGTTCGGTGGGACGATGGTGGAGTCTGACCACACAGACTCATGATGAGGAGACTCTTTCGTGGATAGAGTTCGAGCGACTCTTCCGGGAGGAGTTCTCTCCGATTACGCTGAGAGCTGTACCCATCCAAGAGCTACTCCAGCTCCAGCAGGGCAATATGACAGTGGATGACTATTCATCGAGGTTCACCAACCTCACCAGGTACTCGATGGATATGGTCAGGGATCAGTACTTCAGAGCTCGAACCTTTGATCGAGGTTTACGATGAGACATCCGATATAGTGTCGTGCCTCTATGAATATCGACTTATGCTGGAGTGCTCGAGCGAGCTTTGGTGGTCAAAATATTCTTGGCAGAACAGAGACAACCGCCGAAAGTCAGCAGCAAGCAGACAGGTGCGGAGACCTCGGCAGCAGGGATCCAGCGTCAGACGTAGGGATTAGGATGTGAGAGACGTCGGAGGAGGACCCAGGATAGAGGATCGATAGTCCAGGGCTCTCAGGCTGGATCCAGTCAGCCTAGGGATAAGTGATACTACGCATATGACAGTAGGGGACATCTCGCTAGGGATTGCCCGACCCATCGAACTGCTGACAGGGAAGCGGTGGATGGACCACCAAGGCAGAGGCAAAGAATAGACCAGGCAGACCCGCCAAGCGGCGGACGTGGTAGATGAGCAGGGAGAGCTGCGGGTGGTGGCAGTCGCTTCGACTTACTTCCACCGGCACCCCCAGGAGGTCCGCACTAGGCTAAGAGAGATAGGGGACAGGGACGGGAACAACTACATGCGGTTGAGGCATATGACCCAGGGGCTCCAGGGATGATTCGAGGTACGATCTATGTATTTTATACCTTAACTTCCGTACTCATAGACACAGGTGCCAGTCATTCCCTTATAGCCACATGTCTTGTACAAAACCTCGAGATTCCAGTAGAACCATTGACTCGATCCTTATGGTTGGAGACACCTACGGGAGGAGACTCGACGATCACAAACCTTTGCAAACAATGTGATATTACCCTTAGAGGAGAGAGTTTTCATTGGAACCTCTTGGTGGTATCTTCAAGGCCTTACGACGTCATTCTCAGTATGGATTGGTTATCTTCGTTCCATGCCCAGATTGACTATTTTAGGCGAAGAGTACGGTGTGTCCGCCATGATGGAACGAGGTTTTCCTTTGTCGGAGAAAAGGAAACCCATGCAGCACACAATGGGATCATGCATAGGAGGGTACAGCTGATCACTCATGAGTTGGCTAGCCTTACCCTCAGAGTAGTAGATGTTGTGAGCTCTCAGTTCCCAGTAGTGGTGGCGGAGTATGAGGAAGTATTTCCCGAATATGTTCCAGGATTACCTACCCACCGGGAAATTGACTTCTGCATTGACCTACACCCTAGGACGACACCGATTTCCTCATCGGCTTATCAGATGGATCCCGCAGAGCTTCGCGAGCCGAGGGTGCAGTTGGATGAATTGCAGAGCAAGGGTTTTGTAAGACCCAGCATCTCACCTTGAGCGTCCCCAATCTTGTTTTCCAAGAAGGAAGATGGGATTCTGAGGTTGTGCGTGGATTACTGGTGCCAGAACTAGGTGACGGTAAAGAAAAAGTATCCACTGCCAAGAATCGATGACCTCTTTGATCATCTAATAGGGGAACAATGGTTCTCGAAGGTTGACCTTCGATCAGGCTATCACTAGCTACGAGTGCGGGATGAGGATATACTGAAGATGGCTTTCAGATGCCGCTATGGTCACTATGAGTACTTGGTGATGCCTTTTGGCATGATGAACGACCCCGCAGTGTTCATGGGGCTGATGAACCAGATCTTCCAGCCGTACTTGGACCAGTTTGTAGTGGTCTTCATCGACGACATTCACGTGTACTCGGCATCAGAAGAGGAGCATGTGAGACATCTATGGATGGTTCTAGATTTACTTCGGGAGCACCAGCTTTATGGGAATCTCTCAAAATGCCAGTTCTGGATTCAGGAGGTCCACTTTTTGGGACATGTCATCTCAGTAGATGGAGTAGCTGTGGACCCAGCCAAGGTGGAGGCCGTGTTTGCTTGAGATCCACCTTGGAGGGTGATGGAGGTGCGGAGATTCCTTGGGTTGGTAGGATATTACCGGAGATTAATTCCTGATTTCTCCTAGATATCAGCACCAATGATGGCCTTGACTAGGAAGGGGAAACCCTTCATGTGGATAGAGAAGTTCCAGTAGGCTTTTGAGCAGTTGAGGCAGATTTTGATGAGCGCCCTAATCTTGAGATTTCGGGAGGAGGGTGTCGAGTACGTAGTTTTCTGCGACGCATCAGGGACCAGGCTCGGCTATGTCCTGATGAAGCAACATGCAGTGATTTCTTATGGTTCGTTCCAGCTTAGGCCACATGAATAGATCTATGGAACCCATGATCACGAGTTGGAAGCGATAGTCTTCGCATTGAAGATGTGGTGACACTACCTTATGGGCGAGCAGTTTATTGTCTACTCTGACCAAAAGAGCCTCGAGTACATCTTCTCACAGAAGGATCTGAATCTGAGGAAAAGGCATTGGCTAGAGTTCCTCCAGGACTATGATTTTGAGATCATCTATACTCCTGTAAAGGGAAACAAGGTGGCAGATTCCCTCAGCAAAAAGTCGAGCTCACAAATATTGAGTGAGGAGACACAGTAGTTAGCCACGTTACAGTTATCCTTCGTGGATGGAGAGGATATAGCTTACCTACAGTCGATGGTTGTCACCCCTCCAGTATTATAGTGAGTTAGGGAGGCACAGCTTGGGGATGTCGACTGTGTGTCTTTACATGCTTAGTTATCCACAAGACATGCTCCTAATGGATATTAACAAGGTGGGGAGCACGTACTTCTTTTCAGAGGACGCACTGTTGTACTAGTGGCGTTCCCGGAGGAGATCCTGAGGGATTTTCATACATTCCCTTTGGAGGTACATCCCAGAGTGGTACTGATGTACCAGGATCTCCAACGACAGTTCTGGTGGTCATGCATGAAGAGGGAAGTAGCGGATTACGTTTCTCGATGCCTCACAGCCAGCAGGTGAAGGCTGAGCAGCAGGTTCCAACGGGATTAGCTCACCCCTAGAAGTTCCAGAGTGGAAGTGGGATAAAATATCGATGGACTTCATAACAGGCTTACCACGGATGTCCAAGGGGCATGATTCCATCTGGGTGATTGTTGACCGACTCAGCAAGTTGACCCACTTCTTGGCTATCAGGGAGCCAAGTTCTATAGAAATCTTTGGACGCCTCTACGTACAGGAGATATTTCGGCTTCATGGAGTCCCCTTGACTATATTCTCGGATCGAGATGCCCACTTCATGTCCTAGTTGTGGAAGGGATTGAAAGAGGCTTTTGGGACTCAGATATTCTTGAGCACAACGTTTCATCCCCAAACTGATGGTCAGACGGAGAGGACCATTCAGGTTCTGGAGGATATGTTGCGATCTTGTATCTTGGACTTTGGTCGCAGCTGGGAGGACCACTTACCACTGGTGGAGTTTGAATACAACAATATATACCACTCCACCATTTGTATGGCACCGTTCGAGGCCTTGTACAGGAGACCCTACCGGTCACCGCTTTGCTGGACCGACCCCGGAGAGTTAGCATTCATGGGTCCAGAGTTAGTGAGAGCTACCACAGAGAAGGTGCAGATCATCCAAGAGTGGATGAAGACTGCACAGAGCCAACAGAAGTCCTATGCTGACCGATGATGGAGGCCTCTGGAGTTCAAAGAGGGAGACTATGTCTTCCTTCGGGTCTCACCTCGATGAGGGTTATGGAGATTTGGCCGAGGCAGCAAGCTATCTCCGAGGTTCATCGAACCCTTCCAGATACAATGCAGATTTGGCGTACCGAATAGATCTACCGCCATAGTTGCATCAGGTACATGATGTCTTCTACATGTTGCAGCTGAGGAGTTACGTGCATGACCCATCACACTTCATTGACTAGGGTGAGCTGGACATCAAGGATGGAGTGACCTTCGCTGAGTACCGGTGGAGATAGAGGATCAGCAGGAGAGGATCCTTCGTGGGTGATCTATTCCCTTGGTGTGCATCCCGTGACAACACAGGAATCTTCAAGAGAGCACATGGGAGCAGGAGGCCCAGATTCATGCCCAGTACCCACATCTTTTTGAGTAGCCCTTTTTTTGGATTTTCGGGGACATAAAGCCCCAAGGTGGGGAGAATGTAATGTCTCGTATTTTTCCATTTTTTATTTTTTAAATTTTATATGGAATTATTTCAAGACCTAGCTCGAAGATAGAACATCATTCCGAGGTCTAGTGAGTATGGAATGGTGGTTTGAACTTTTTTAAGTTGAGTGAGTTGGCGCTTGTGCGCGGTTGTGGCAGTTTCCAAACGGATGCCCATATTAAAAATATGAGCACACCATTGCATCCGAGACGATGAATTTACCTATGAACGGGCCTAACCTTGACCGGTGTGGGTTGAGGGAAAAAGTTAATTTTCGGATGTTTTTAGTAAAGTAAAAATAAAATAAATTTCTAAATGTTTATTTTATTTTATGGAAACGTCTGCTACGGCACAATGATGGGACGTCTATTTCCAAAATTAACGACGTGTCATAATGACTCAAAAAATGGAAAGTTGGCATCATTAATAATGCCGCGTAATTAATTTCCAACATGTTTCCCTTTTTAATGGGTTAAACAATTTTTGATCGTTGGCGACATTTGAGAGGAACCTCTACAGAATCTGCAGGGTGTTGGAGAAATTTCTCGGTGACGTATGACGACGAATCAAAATTGAGAATCGCTGCACCAACATTGAAGGATCTCGACGACAACGGCAGCATGACACCTTCGTCAATGATCGATCCTTTCTAAAGGTAGGGATTTGTTATTTTCTTTTTCTTTTCCCTGTTTTTGTGTTTAAACGACGAACGCGGATCAACCACGAACAAGTTGATCCACAGATTCGTACGTTCTTGCGGGAGGGTTTTCTTTGGGATGATTTTGGGGAAATGATCAATGTTTTTATTTATGTTGATCTTTTCTCCATTTAAACCTATTAATAGGAGAGGATCAACGCCGTGACGAATGACGGCGGAGGTTCGTTCCTCGATTTGTTTATTGGATTTCCTTCCCCATTCTTTTCTCGCGCATTCTTCACGTTCTTCGCGGGGTGATGAAAAATGGATCGTTGCGCATCTGTTTCATGACGCAACGATCCCAAATAGAAGGTTTGACACCGCAACGACCTTGTGGAGGTGCGGCGACGATGGTGGACGATGAATCTGACCGGATCGGTAAAGGGCGTTCTTCGAGCGTTCTTAACGCGGGAAGATCAAAACACGTTTTCGGAGCCTATCGGAGGCCCGAAAACGCTGTGAGTGGCTTCGTGGTGTCGTAGCGACCAAAACATGAAGGTTTCATGGTGATCGGATGGCCGAAACGACGATCAGAGCAGCATGTGAGGCGGGCCAGCGAAGAGATTCGTTTCTGGAAATTTCCAGAACACACGGCGTGTACTTCCGAATAACACGACATGTAGTACTGGTGGCGGAAAGGGTTTTGGGGGTCAGAGAGGTTTCACACGGCGTGTGACCTTGGTCACACGACATGTTGAACTTTCCCCAAATCTCAGCGTGTGTTTGGGAAATGCACGGACACGGGATGATCTATATGACTTTAGGCGACACGGCGTGTACAGCTTGGCAGAGGCAACAACGTGAAGCTCGGCATGTATCTAGGGGATACACGGACACAGGTTAAAGTACACTGGTTGATAGCCGTGTACGACCACACGACCAGTGACACAGGGCCAACCCCAGTCACTTGGACACGACGTGTACGTCGTACTACACATGGTGTACTAAGTTTTTCTGCACGATCAGTTCTACGACACGGGCCATTGCACATGGGAAGTACTTGGGGTCAGACAACACGACGTGTATCTTTTCTACACAACTTGTAATTTTTGGAAAACAACATGGTCCTTTTATTCACTGTATCCTGGACATATTTTGTTTGGGTTAGTGCCCCTTCTTCTTATTTTCTTGAATATCAGACATCGTTTCCTTCTACAAAAGTATGATCCCTTCAGCCGAACTTTCTATGATAGAGTCGGCATCCCTCCGAGAGTCCTGGAGTGAGATCCTCTATCCATTCATGACCCTAGGTATAGTCAGGCATCGATTTTACCAACTCTACAAGGCTTTGATCGTCTACCTAGCTAGTGTATCACCTAACGGGTGAATCCAGATGAGTCGCGATATCTGCCATGGCCCTGGCAGTGATCCTCATCTGTGTATCATGATCTTTCCCACTCAGGAGTGTGTCTCCCGTAATGAGTGCTTTCTATCTACCGTAACCTTCCCACTCAGGAGTGTGTCTCCTGTAATGAGTGAAGTTACCTCTCGTGACGGTTCCTGATGAAAACCACTTCTCGGACGGACGTCATCAGAGCTATAAGACTCATGGAGTTTGTTCTCCCAGAATGAGTGCATCATAGAATCTTCGAACAGAATCCCTAATAGGGGTATACGGTCGTGTGACTTGTCTCTAGACTACGGTCTGGGTTTTGATTATATATAGTTTTTTATATATGTTATGTAGACATATACTATGTATAGCAGACTGTACCTTTACTTTGTGTACTTATTTGTGGTTTTCGGGGTCCTCTACTAATTATTATTATACTCACCCCCGCATGGGCTTTTCCCGCACGTCTGGTGTCTTGTGTAGATGAGCAGCCTTTTGATAGAGTCTAGGGAAGACCAGGACAGGACCGAGATTTCTAAGTTCCCTACAGGCCGAGGTGTTCCTACGACTATGAGCAGCAGTCCCAGTACCTTTTGTGCTTACAGGTTGGACTATGTAGTTTTCAGACTCTTGTTTGTTTGTTTTTGGTGGGATTGTATTCTGGCCCAGTTTACTTTTTAGTACTCTACCTTTCTTCGTACTTTGTTGGTTGGGGTTTAGTTGTATGCATGCATTTTGTTCCTTAGGGTTTTACATTTCAGCATTTATGTGCTTGGAGATGTGTGCGTGTGTACAGGTACTTAGGCAATGCCTCCCATGTTAGTAATATACTTACTCGGTGCTAGTCACTAGCCCCTGGCCTATTGGAGGCAAGCTTGGGGAGTCATGGCGCGGGCTCCACTGGGACAGGTCATGACACTATTTGTGTGAGATTTAGGTTCAAGCATCAATGGTTGGGTTAAGTGAAATATAAGGTCTTGATTAAGAGTGAGCTCACCCATGGAATTGAGGTAGGTGGTCTACAAGTTATATCCCATGGTTTATTTGAGGATTTGTGTACTCTTGGTTTTTTTCTTGGGTGTATCTTGGTATGTTTTGATTACCCATGACATGTTTTGGTAAAATGATTATTAAAATGGTAAAGGGGAACCCTCACGATCCCCATGGGATGCATCGAGGGTAAAAACACTAATCTAGGGCCACCCAGGGGGTGTTCTGATTCTCTCGAACATTGGGATTTGGGAAGAATAAGTGATATTGTTCTGTAATCATGTAGAGGACTTGATAAACATACCGGGGTGACTATTAGTTTTGGGTTAAAATCTAGGTGGTGTACATTGGCTTGGTAATAACCTAAGGGATATTGGGTTAATATGTGGAAGTGATTAAATACCATAAATGAATGGGTTATGAGTATGGTAATGAAGCCTAGTGAGGTAGGCCTAATGAACAAGCCTAGTGAGTTAGGCATGGTGAATGAATGCTTAGTGAGATAAGCATAATAAAATGGAATTGGGATAAATGGACAAATGATGTGAAATGTGGTGAATGTGTTAATGGGGTATGACATGGTGTTAAATCTCATGCTATTGTATGGTTTATGGTTTCCTTGGGAAATGGTTGTGTTGTTGTGTGAATGTTTAATGGAAACATATATGTATACCATGTGCACATTTCTTGGTAGTGTGGGGTATTTAATAAGGTTCTACACCCAAGGGCTAAGTTAGACTGATTCTCTAATCCCCACCCCAATGCATGGGTTAGGGATGAGGACTCATGATCTATTACACTAACGGTTTCATCAACCAGGACTGATGATTCTAGGTGAGGATATGGTTGATGGTGAGTTGGACTGACGCTCTAAACTCCACTATGTGTTTTCCCTCGGGTATGGGATTATGTACTTGACCCTGTGTAATTTTTTTTTGATGAACCCATGTTAAATGTGTTGGAAATGGTAAGTAATGGTAAATTGGATGAAATGGTAAGATATGGAAAGGGTAATAAATGTGGGTAATGGACCCAAAATGGATAAGGGTGATTAATATTTTACTTACCATTTATTATTAATTTTCATTTTCATGCTCTTCTGTTTATAACTGATATTTTTTAGACACCATTTGTGGTGGCCAACTGAGTTGTACTCACACCCTACTCGGGCCGCCATTGGGTACTTGAGAAGACTTCATGTTTGTGGGATAGGAGAAGGGAAAAGGTCCTTGCTAGGCAGTTGGGTTAGCATGAGTGTGCGTGGAAGAGGACACAAACTTGGTGTCGAGAACGTTTTGGGAATTTTGTAGTTGTCTTAATTTTTGGTTTTGGTTCAATTTTTCACTTGTAGCATGGCATGACATATTTACTGTTGGACATGGTTCTACCCCATTTGGGAAATGGTTGTTTATGAATACTTTGGTATTATTGGTTATTAATTCTGTTATTTTATTTATCTTTTGTTGTGGATTACTATGATAAAAAGGGGGTATAGTCTCCCCAATTGAATATTAAGACCCCCACTGCTAGTCAGAAACCTTTGGCATACAAGGATGCATGCTTAAGGTCTTGTAAACACCCATCTCGGAGCACCGGTTTAGTGGCTTCTGGGCCGGGGATGTTACAAAGTGGTATCAGAGGAGGTATTTCTTCTCCTTCTCTGAAATATTATTATTTGGGATGGTATACAAGAGTTAGGATGTTTCAGGTCTTGGTAATGAGCTCGTGCTTGTGATTGGCTGACCCATTTACAAGGGAAAACCCAAGTCACCCAGGGAGGTAATTGTTGTTCTTGATTGTGCGATGTTACAATTGACACTATTTCCCCATTGGGTGATGCACATGTTGTGTGATGGGATTGTTTTATGATATTTGGCTTGTGGCCTAAATGGCATGAGGTTGTTCATTCATGCATCATTGTAGGCACCTAGGGAGGTAGGTGACATGCATCATGGTAGGCACACACGGGTTGAGTGTGTGAGGCATGAAAGATAGAATTCACCTTGAATCTGTTAATTAAAAAGGGAAAATGTGGTAAACAAAACAATGTAAATGGGTGAAGATAAAAGAATGATAAGTGACGACTAATGAAATATGTGTAATTAAGGGTTTGTAATGAATTGAAAATGTTTTTTGTAACATATTGTGTTATCCTTGTGGTGGTGTGTGGCTGTTTAGCCTTTGTGGATTATGGTCCATGGTAGGGATGGTCGGGGTAATGTTTTTGGAATACTAAGGTTTGTTGGGATGGTGCATGTATAATGGTATTATGTGGCTGGTGAAGAGCCTTCATGTTATGAATTGTGAAAGTTCTATGGTATGTGTTCTTAATATCATGTTTGTAAATGTAGAGAAATGATACCACGATGTCGATAATCAGTTGGGAAATAAGAGGATGTTGCTGAGAACACTCTTATAGTAGAGGAGCAAGAGAATGTGGTGATTACGAAAGGTAGAGAATAGCGATTCTGAGATAACGTGGCTTATTTTATGAAGATGATGGATTAGGACCCAGGGCGGGTTGTGCCAAGTGTGTTTGAGCTGACCAGAGAGTTTCGTCTACAACACCCTCCAACGTTTACTGGAGAGGGTGGGCCAGAGGTAGCAGAGTTCTGGATAAAGTCTATCCAGACGATACTTGATCATCTGGAGACTCCAGATGGGAATCAAGTCAAGTTGGAAGCCTATATGTTGCAGGTCCAGGAAAAGTGTTGGTGGGACATCCTGGATCGGACTGATAAGGCTGAGGGGATGTTGTGGATGAATTTTTAGGAAAATATTTTAGAGAATTTTTACCCAGAGACTTGCTGTAGAGTTCATGAGCCTGAATCAGGGATCAATGTTGGTGATTGAGTATGCTGGCCACTTCACTGACTTGAGACGCCTTGTTCCATATTTGGTGGGGGATGATGCAGGAGTTGCAAGACATTTCCAGGATGGGCTGAGACACAAGGTCAGGTCTCAAGTGAATATATTTCGCCTGAAGAGAATTATAGAGGTATTAGATCAGGCTTTGATATTATAAGGGAACCTGAAGAGAGTTTCAGGTATTGGGATTGTCGTGCCAGTTGGGAAGACTAGTGGTGTAGCTCCCAAGGGCCAGAAGCGTCGTTTTGGAAGTTTTTAGCAAGGTGGATGTGTGCAAGGTGGTCAGAAGAGAGGGCCATCCTCTTAGGATGGTGATCAGGTGTTCTGTTATCAATGTGGAAGGCCGGGGCATGTGCATGGCCAGTGTCCTCGACCTCCAATTGAGTGCTGATAAAGTGGAATATTGGGAGACGTGCAGAGGTTCTGAAGGAACCCTCAATAGATAAGCATGAATGTTGGTGATAGGCAGATTCCAAGTGGAGGTAAGGGAACAGTTACTCTGTATCAGGTAGGCAGTTTGAGCTCCACGGGCTGTACTAGCAAGGGCAGTGGGTGTGGAACTTCGGGGAAGGATCACCCATGTCAGCAAGGTAGTGCAGTGTGGGGCACATAGGTTGAAGCCTAGGATAGATGGATAGGTTATCCTCATGCAGTTCAATCTGCACCTGGTGATAGTGAGGCTAGGCCATCGATTTTTTGAGGTACGATCCTTGTAGATTTTACGCTTGCTAGTGCATTGTTATTTGACGCTAGTGCCACACACTCTTTTGTTTATGCTTAGCTTGTGGTAGTGTTGGGTTTTCCTGTGGATATTGTGTGTTGTGTTATGTCAATTGACACTCTGTTGGGGGTATGAAATAAAGATATCAGGCAGTGTAAGGGATGTGCCCTAGAGCTCCGTGGGTATTGTTTCTTATGGGACTTGTTCATTCTTGAGATGTTGGAGTTTGACCTGATTTTGGGTATGGACTGGTTGGTGTTGTATCAAGCACACATATACTGTTACCTTTTTAAGGTATCATTCAGGTCACTTGAGAGTAACGATTATTGTAAGAACCTGGGTTTTTGGAACTAGTCAAAATCCCAACCCTATTTGAATTTTTGACTCGTTTCTGAGAAAACTAGAGAAATTGTAGAATTATGGGATAAACATTTAAAGTTTTGGAGGTCTTATAGGGGTGCACAGTTAGCGTACGATGTGTACAAACTGTGAGACCAGCCTAGAAATCCGTGCACCCTTGATAGTGGGCTTCGCACGGACAGTGCACGATTTGTCAAACCGTGCAGGCATGCCCTGCGAAGTCCCTAGGAGAGACAGTGGCAACCGCTCGATTAGCGCACAATTTTCCAAACAGTGCAGGGTAACCATGTGGCCAATTAAAGTTAGGGTTTTTAAGTTCCGGGCCACTCGAGATTTCCCATTCTCCATCTTTCTTCCTCTCTCTTGTGGCTCACACAGGGAGAGCTAGCCAGACCATCAAATCCTTCCCGGATCTTCGTCCTAACCCCTTTTTGAACATTGTTTGATGTGTTAGAAGCCCCTTGGTAAGGACTTGATTCCTCTTGTTCCGTTTTTATTGATTTCTGTTCTAGAACAAGTTTTTGGGTTTTGAGTGGTTTTGATTCTTTTGTAGATCTACCACATTTTAGACCTATTTGGAGGTTGTTATTGGAGGAGTAACACAGTACTAGTACGAGGTTGGTGGTGCATACATCTTTTTGTGTTTTAATGGTCATTTGGGTAGCGCGGCCTTCGGAACATTTTCAGGTATTTTGAGAGAGACCCTAATTTATCTGCTACTTCTTATTTAAATTACTTATTAGACCTATGTGATACTTTTGGGTATACCCTTTGTCCTGTCTTGATTGAGCGGGGCTGGGTGAGAGGCCATTGCTCACATGGGGCATTTTGGCCGGGGTTTCCTAAATGATAATACTTGAATTTTATTCTTTTAAACTGTTAGGTTTAGTTATTTATTCCTTGATATGAATTGTTAGAGATCTTAGAAACTTTAGTGCCGGTATGGGACAACACTTGATTAGTGAAATTCATCTGTTTAGATGGTTTTGCTTTTTATGTGTACAGTTTAAATATATTTTATATGTAAATGTTGAATTTCATGGGCTGGAACCTTCAGTTTGTGATGGGCATATCCTAGATATTGTTGAGTGATGCTGATCACAGGATGGGAATGGAAAGAGTTACTTGGGGTGGTTTTGGCCACAGGGTTGGGCGTCATGGATTTCGGCTTGAGGTAGTATGACTGTCAGGTTGGGATTGGAATGGGGTTACTATGGTTGATTTTGACCATGAGATTGGGCATCCTGGACGTCGGCTTGAGGCAGGGTGACTGTCAGGTTAGGCATGGCCCGGGTTACTTGGATGGAGAGGTCATCAGACTTGAGCGGCATGGTCGCAGTGACATGAGGTGTCAGATGTGTGGTGGCTTAGGTACTATTTTTGTGATTACCACTCACCCTTAACTTTGAGTAGTGTACACACAGAGATACTCCGTGATGAGGTGGTTTTGACCACTCTTGTGGGTAGAGGCCCCTGTAGATGCGGTTTAGGTATTTTGGTTGGGGGTGCTTTCCGTAGGAAGCCACGTGGGAGGTGAGGAGCCTCTAGGGGATAACTTTGAGGGTATCAGGTTGGGGGATAAGGTTCAGCATGATTTGAGGGTAGGTATCGTTGTCCCTCCAGTTACTTATTGGAGTTCAGGTATCGCTGTCCCTCCAGTTACTTATTTGAGGGCGGATATCACTGTCCCTCTGGTTACTTTATTTGAGGGTAGACATCACTATCCATTTGGTTATTTATTTGATGACAGAAATCGCTGTTCCTCCGGGTTTTTATTCTTGGGCGTGCCTTCGGGACATCGGTACTTGAGACACGCGATGTCAGGGGGCACATGGTGTCAGGCTACATGATAGAGAGTTCGGCGTTGGTCGAAGCAGGTGACACTTCATGGTGGCAGCTGAGCACCAGTGGAGTTTGCATTTATTTTTGCATCGTACTGTTTACTGTTTTCCTTACAAATGAATGCCTACTTAAACACTTATATTAGGTACGCAACATTCGGTGGTATCCTACTAAGATTAATCTCACACCCTACACAGGTCCTTCGGGACGCGTGTAGACTTTATGGATTTACATGAAGGAAAGAGGTCAACTTTAGGAGATGGATTTCATTAGATGTTGCATGGAGATGGTATGAACCTTGAGGTCTTGCCTAGCTGGAGTTTACTTTGTTTTTCTTTCTTTCCTATATCAACATGATTGCTTGATTGTAGCTATAGTTGGTTAGCCATTGGAACCCCTTTTGTATTGACCTGCTTGGATGCATGTTGTTGTTCATTAGTAGTTACAAGTGGTGTTCAACATGCTGTTGTGTTTACTGTCTGCTGCTGTTGTTAAATTTATTGCTTTCACTGTTTATCGGTATTGAATGTTCTTCCGCTCTGAGGGTCTGGTTCAAGTCTACTAAGTCATTTGTTCTACTACATCATTATTATTATACTTAGACCAGTACCATTATTATCCTCCGAGAGGTTATAGCCTCCCCATTATACCTATAAAACCCTCTCTACTAGTCGGCTGCCTTTGGAATTTGGGGAGGTGCACCTAAGGTAGTAACACTCGACCTGTTTAGCACTGTTCAGTTGGCTGCTCAGGTCCGGGTCATTACAAAGTGGTATCAAAGGAGTTCTTGAAAGGGATTTAGTAGTAGTGTTTTGATGGATACTAATGTGATTGAAGCTTCTCTTTTATTTTTTCTAGTTTTACTATTTGGGATATGGTAGACTGGAGATAGGTTGTTAACTGGAACTGGGTTTCTAGCTTGTTCTTGGGTGCCTGCAGCCCCAGGTATGAGGGATGGACCAAGTTTCTAAGGGTAGGAATTGCTGTTTTCTTTTTTTCTCAGATTACAGTTTATATTATTTCCACCTCGGTGGCTCACATAGTGTGTGATGTAATGGATTATGATATGTAACCCTTGTCTTGGTGTGGTAAGGGAGAATTAGACCTTTGCTCTGAATGACAAGGATTTTTTGTTTGGATTTTGATAGGCACATTTTAGGGTATTTCAATTTCATAACTGCATGTATGCTTTGTGAAGTGATAATTCCATGTGAGTAATATCAATTTCTATGCTATGTATGCTTTGAAATGTGAATAGGTGAAATTCCTGATAGAATTTCTTGTTGATTGAAATGTGTTATGACATGCCTTGTATATTTGTAGAATTGCATGTGGCAGGGTAATTGGGTCTGGCTCTTGTAAAATCAGGCAGATACTATGGTTGAGGTTATTTTGATCACCAGGATTGGGTGACTCTGTCGTCGGTTTGAGGCAACGTTGGTTGTTGGGATGGGCATGGCCCGAGGTACTTTTGATACTTGGCTTTGATAAGGGCGGGTAAGGAGGCCATGAGGCTGGGATGTCATGGGAATGGGTTGCGATGGGGGGGAGTAAGGGTAGTAGTTATGCACTGCCTTTTACTGATTTCCTTATCTGCGTAGAATATATATTGTTATATGTATATGTGGGATGTATGACCATTTATGGTATTCAGTGAGTTCCTTTAGCCGACTCAGATGGAGTGTCAGGTGGGAGATGACACAGTGCCGTAAATGCAAGATCAGGTTCAGGATCCGGTGCAGGAAGGGCATGAGCTACAAGTACAGGCTCAGGGACATGATCAGGTTCAGGATCCAGTGCAGGCAGGGTAGCAATTGGGTTTGGAAGCTTTTAGACCATGGATCGACGAGCATCTTCAAGCTAGCCTGGTACGTGTCTTGCAGGGGATCGATAGTGGTGCGCAGGGTACAGAGCATTATATGGCTTATCTGACGCGAGAGTTATAGTCACAACACCCGCCACTTTTTCAGGGTGAGGGTGGTCCATAGGTAGGTAAGAACTGGATAGAGAGCATGAAGATGATCTTTGAGCAGCTCGAGACGCCTCTAGGGCGGAGGGTCAAGCTGGCAACGTACATGCTGAGAGGACCAGCAAAGCGCTGGTGGGATGTGAAGGTTCAGGCTTGTAGGCATGAGGGACTAGCATTGAAATACTTCGAGGATAGGTTCTTCTAGAACTTTTACCTGGAGATACTGAGGTCCGAGAGAGCTCTGGAGTTCTTGAGCCTTCAGTAGGGAGACATGATGTACTATGCGGATACTTTCACCGAGTTGTATCGATTTTGACCGGGTATGGTGAGCGATGACGCGACAAGGGTGAGATGCTTAGAGGATGGCTTATGACACACCATTCGTATCTAGGTGAATATCTTCCGGATAGGTTCTTTCTCAGAGGTGGTGAATCAAGCGCTCATAGCAGAGGGAAATTAGAGGGATATGCCCCAGGTCAATCGGGTGGCGGCCTCAGGTGATGGTTCAGATAACAGGAAGCGAGGACGGGATGAGTCCCAGGAGAGCAGTCAAGCTAAGGAATCAGCTAGACCACCTCGTAGTAGTTCTTAAGTGGTTTATTTTAAGTGCGGGAAGCCATGATATGTTCGGACCTAGTGCGATAGGCCTCCAAAGGAGTGCTGGGCATATGGATAGGTTAAAAATCTGGAGAGGTTCTGCAGGCAGCCTTCTCAGACAGCCAGTAGGCAGGGACGAGGATAGATAGTGGCATCTGGAGTTGGTTCAGGTTCAGTACCAGTAGAGGGTAGATAAGGTTTAGGTGCATATGGAAGATGTGGTATAGACAATAGGATCCAGTTGAGGGGTCAGTGGCCGGTGACTGGAGCAGCACCACAGGGAGGTCAGGCATCCGGCAGTCATGCTTCAGGACAGGTGCACGCCGTGGAGCTACTAGAGGCTGAGCAGGCTGGTGATCCGACGATGGTTAGAGGTACACAACAAGTGTGGACATGATTTCCTTGTTCTCTTCTGGAATGACCTATAGAGGCATGCATTTTTTGAGTGCACATGATGCACGCGATCTATGTGGACTGACTAGATGATGGTCAGTGGGTTTGGCGCCATATCAGGTGCGTGATATATTTATATATATATGTATGAGATGCGTAGCATCAGGGGCATCGAGGATGCGGGTTACGTGAGGTGCTAGGCACCAGGTTTTTTTGAGTATCCAAGGGATGCATGACCTCGTGGAGGCAGACACTGATGCGTTACAAGATACGTTGGATGTCAGAAGCAGCACGGGGGTGCCAATGAGGCACAGGGGTGATGATGCATCATAAGAGGACCTTGTGTCTGGAAATAGGTTTTCTAACCTTTTCTTGTTTAGAGTTTTCTTGGGTTGAGACTGAGTTAGGCGATTCCTAAGGTGGGTATCCCTTTGAGGAATTTAGCCAGATCCTTGTGACCGGGGAAGTTTGGGTTGCTTTGATTGGGGTGGTATGTTCGGTTCCATCTCTGGGTTTCATTTGATAGCTCATGGACAAGCTATGTTAAGGTGGGGAGATTGTAAGAACCCGGGTTTTTGGAATGGGTCAAAATCCCTACCATGTTTTAATTTTTGACACGTTTCTGAGAAAACTAGAGAAATTGGACAATTACGAGATAAAATTTTAAAGTTGTGGAGGTCATACAGGGGAATACGGTTGGCGCATGGTCTGTACAAATCGTACGACCATCCCAAAAAGCTGTGAACCCATGACAGTGGGCTCTTCATGGGCAGCACACAGTTTGTCAAACCGTGTGAGCATGCTGTGTGAAGTCCCTAGGAGAGACAGTGGCAGCTGCACGGTTGGCGCACAGTTTTCCAAACCGTACATGGTAACCGTGCGACCACTTAAAGTTTGGGTTTTTAAGTTCCAGGCCACTAGGGATTTCCCATTCTCCATCTTTCTTCCTCCCACTTGTGGATCACACGGGGAGAGCCGTCCGGACCTTCAAATCCTTCCCAGATATTTGTCAGAACACCGTTTCGAACATCGTTTGATGCGTTATAACCCCCTCAGTAAGGCCTTGATTCTTCTTCATCCATTTTTATTGATTTCTATTCTATAATGTGTTTTTGGGGTTTGAGTGGGTTTGATTCTTTTGTAGATCTACCCGTTTTAGACCTATTTGGAGGTTGTTATCGGAGGAGTAACATCGTACTAGTATGAGGTAGGTGGTTCATACCTCTTTTTGTGTTTTTGTGGTCATTTGGGTAGCGAGGCCTTTGACACGTTTTCAGGTATTTTGAGAGAGGCCCTAATTTATCTTCTAATGCTTATTTAAATTTCTTATTAGACCTATGGGATACCATTGGGTATTACCTTTATCCTGTATTGATTTAACGGGGCTGGGAAAGAGGTCGTTGCTCATATGGGGAATTTTGGTTGGGGTTTCCAAAATTATAATACTTGAATTGTATTGGTTTAAACTATTAGGTTTAGTTATTTAAAACTTGATATGAATTGTTGGAGACCTTAGAAAGTTCAGTGCTGATATGGGACAACACTTTCTTAGTGTAATTAATCTATTTAGATGGTTTTTCCTGTTATGTGTTCTATTTAAATATGTTTTATATGTTAATGTTGAATTACATAGGCTGGAACCTTCGGGTTGTAATGGGCGTGGCCTGGATATTGTTGAGTGATGTTGATCACAGGATGGGCATGACCCGAGTTACTTTGGGTGGTTTTGACCACGGGATTGGGCGTCATGGACATCAGCTTGAGGCCGTACGACTGTCAGGTTGGGCTTGTCCTGTGGTTACTTTGGGTGGTTTTGACCACAGGATTGGGTGTCATGGACGTTGGCTTGAGGCAGGGAGACTGTCAGGTTGGGCATGGCCGAGGTTACTGGGATGGTGATGCCATCAGACTTGAGCAGCATGGTCGTAGGAACACGAGTTGTTAGATGTGTGGTGGATTAGGTACTATTTTGGTTATTAACGCTCAACCAGAACTTTGAGTAGTGTGCACACAGAGATACTATGTGATTAGGTGATTTTGACCACTCGTGTGGGTAGAGGCCCCCGTAGATGTGGTTTATGTATTTTGGTTGGGTGTGTTTTCCGTAGGAAGCCACATGGGAGATAAGTAACCTCCAGGGGATAACTTTGAGGCTATCGGGTTGGGGGATGAGGCTCGCCATGATTTGAGGGTAGGTATCGCTGTCCCTCTGGTTACTTATTTGAGGGTAGGTATCGCTGTCCCTCCGGTTACTTATTTGAGGGAGGATATCCCCATCCCTTTGGTCACTTTATTTGAAGGCAGAAATTTCTGTCCCTCCGGTTATTTATTTGAGGACAGACGTCACTGTTCCTCTGGGTTTCTATTATTGGGCGTGCCTTTGGAACGTTGGTACTTGAGACACATGGTGTTAGGGGGCACATGGTGCTGGGATACATGACAGAGATTCTGATATTGGCCGAAGCTGGTGACACTCCATGGTGGCTACTGAGCACCAGTGGAGTTTGAGTTTATTTGTGCATCGTACTATTTACGATTTTCCTTAAAAATGCATGCCTGATTAAAGACTTATATTAGTTACGCACCGTTGGGTGGTATCCTACTAAGATTAAAATCACACACTGCATAGGCCTTCAGGACACGTGCAGACTATATGGATTTACGTGCAGGAAAGAGGTCAGCTTGAGGAGCTAGATTACATTAGCTGTTGCATGGAGATGGTATGGACCTTAAGGTCTTGCCTAGCTGGAGTTTAGTTTGTTTTGATCTCTTTCCTATATCAGTATTCTTTCTTGATTGTAGCTACAGTTGGTTAGCCATTGGATACCCTTTTGTATTGACATTCTTGGATGCATGTTGTTGTTCATTAGTAGTTACAAGTGGTGTTCATCATGCGGTTGTGTTTACTCTTCACTGCTGTTGTTATATTTTTTACTTCCGATGTTTATCGATATTGAATGTGCTTCCGCTCTGCGGGTCTTGTATGAGTTTTCTGAGTCATTTTCTCCACTGCAACATTATTATTATACTCGGACCAGTACCATTATTATCCTCCGAGAGGGTATAGCCTCCCCACTATACCTATAAGACCCTCGCTGCTAGTCATCATCCTTTGGAATTCGGGGAGGTGAGCCTAAGGTAGTAACACCCGACCCGTTTAGTACTGTCTGGGTGGCTGCTCGGGTCTAGGTCATTACAATTATGTCCATCGCGGAGAGTGTGATGTTCGAATGGGTCATGCAAGACCGTTTTGTCAGAAGTTAGGTAGGATCATGACTCAAGTAGGTTGTATTATGCTTGGTAATGAAAGAGGGGAATAATATGTCTTCCCTCCAGTGGTGGATCAGTTTCAAGATTTGTTTCATGAGAATTTCTCAATGTTGCCACCCGATAGGGGTGTTGAGTTCATGATTGAGTTGCTTCCGTGAGAGGATCCGGTTTCTATTCTGCCATACCGAATGGAACCAGTAGAACTCCAGGAGTTAAAGGTCCATCTTGAGGAGTTGGAATGTAAGGGTTTCATATGTCCTATTACGTCTCCTTGGGGCTCTCTTGTGCTTTTTTCAAAGAAGACTTATGGGTCATTAAGGCTATGTGTTAATTATAGGAATTTAAATCATATGAAGGTGAAATATAAGTACCCTCTTCCTAGAATTGATGACCTATTTGACTAGTTGAGGGGTACATCGGTGTTCTCTAAGATTGATCTGAGATCAGGTTATCACCAATTGAGGGTGATGCCTTCTGACGTACCACTGAATGCTTTTAGGAGTCAGTATGGGTTGTTTGAGTTTGTGGTGTAGCCTTTCGGCTTGACCAATACACCAGTGGTGTTCCTGGATTTGATGAACCAAATATTTTATCCTTATCTGGATCAGTTTCTATTTGTCTTTGTTGAGGACATATTGGTGTACTCGATAACTCATGACGACCATGCCCAACATCTTGACTTCATTCCGGGTACACTAAGAGAGAATCGAACATACTCCAAGCTATCCAAGTGTCAATTATGGATTGGAGAAGTTCATTTTCCGAGTTATATCATCTCTGAAGAAGGTTTGTAGGTGGATCTAGAGAAAGTGCAGGCTGTTGTGTCTTGGGAGTATCCCAAGAGTGTTTCAAATGTTCAGAGTTTTTTGGGTTTGGATGGATATTATCGGAGGTTAATCTAGGATTTCTCTTGCTTTGTAGCACCATTTTTGGTCTTGACCAAGAAGGGAATTAGTTTTGAGTGGTCTGAGGCTTGTGAGAATTCCTTTCAAGATTTGAAAAAGAGATTGACGACCACACCAATCTTGATCTTACCTAAGCCTGGTAGGATGTACATCCTCTTTTTTGATGCATTTGGTATCAGGCTTGGGAATGTGTTGATGAAGATTAGCAGGTTGGGGTTTATGGGTCGAGGCAATTGGGAGCCCATGAGTGGAATTATCCCACTCATGATCTTGAGTTGGTTGTAGTAGTGTATTCCTTAAAGTGTTGGAGGCACTACTTGTTGGAGGAACGATTCATGGTGTTTATTGATCATAATAGTTTAAAGTATATCTTTTCACAGCAGGATTTTAATCTTCGACAACGAATATTGGTTGAGTATATCCAGTCCTTTGAATTTGATATATTATATACACTGAGAAAATAGAAGAGTGTTGTTTATTATTTGAGTAAGAAGGCTCAGAACCAAGTGGTTCAGGAATCTAGCACCGAGTGGAAGGTGATGGATTTGTTCACAGATATGCACCTGGAGGTGCGGGAGGAAAACAATCAGGTGACTCTTCCTTCCATGGTGCTTGATTCGGCGCTTTTGTGTCAAGTTAGGTAAAGTCAGCTCGATGATCCTTCATGTTTGTCCATGAAGGAAAGAATTAAAGTCGGAAATACACCTTCAAGTTGGGCCATCGATGTGGACAAGGTTTTTTGTGTTCATGGTCCTGTGGTTGTGCCGGTACGCTTTAGGGAAGAGATGATGCGAGAGTTACATGCATCAAAATGGGTAGTGCATCCAGGTTGGAACAAGATATATCATTATCTTTGTATATAGTTTTGGTGGCTGGGAATGAAAAATGATGTTGCTGGCTTTGTGGCATGATGCCTTACCTGTTGGCAGGTGAAGTCTAAGCATCAATGCCCAGGTGGATTGTTTCACCCATTGGCCATACCAGAATGGAAGTGGGATGATGTGATGATGGGTTTTTTGGTGGGTCTTCTGAGGATGCCTTGGAAGAATGATGCAATATGGGTGGTTGTGGATCAGTTAATGAAGGTGGATCATTTCTTACTGATTCAAGAGACTTATACAATTGATTAGTTGGGCGAGTTGTATATCCGAGAAATATTACGGTTTCATTGTGTACCATGAACTATAGTTTCGAATCATGATCCTCATTTCACATCGCATTTCTAGTAAGGGTTGCAGAAGGCACTGGGTACGCAGGTGCTTTTGTGTACAACTTTCCACCCACAGAAGGATGAGCAGTCAGAGCGTACAGTCCAAGTGTTGAAAGACATGTTGAGTGCTTGTGTCTTGGATTTTGGGGGTTCATGGGAGTAGCACCTGTCACTTGTTGAGTTTTCCAACAACAACAGTTTTAAAGCTATAATTCAGATGACACTATTTGAGGATATTTATGGGAGGCCATGTAGATCTCTGTTGTGTTGGTTGGAGGCCAATGAAATTGAGTTATTGCGACTGAGTCTCATGTAGGAGACTTCAGAAAAAGTTGAGTTGATTCAGAAGTAGATGGAAATGGCTCAGATCAGGAAGAAGTCATATGCAGATCAGAGGCATTGAACTCTTTAGTTTGGGGTGGGTGATAGTATGTTGCTTCAGGTGTCTCCAAGTTTGGGTCACCGACGGATTCAGAAGCAGGGATAGCTAGCACCCAGGTATGTGGGGCCGTTTGAGATTGTGGAGAGGATTGGGCCGGTGGCGTACCTATTGGCTCTTCCACAGTGGTATAGTGGGATGCATGATGTCTTTAATGTGATGCAGCTTCGGTGGTATCACCCTGACCCAGCTCACGTGGTGGATATTGACAATGTTGAGCTTGAGGCTGATGCGTCCTTTGAGGAGCATCCAGTTTGTGTCGTGGAACGTAGTGAGAAAGTCTTGCGGGGGAAGGTTGTGCCATTGGTACACGTACTATGGAAGAAAATAAGTGCTCAAAAAGAAACATGGAATTAGGAATCAGATATGTGGGCTCAGTGGCCTGATCTCTTTTTTTGGAAGTGTAGTGAATCTTGGGAGCTTGGCTTGAGGACGAGCTGTTATATGGTGGGGAGGTAGTAAGATCCCAAATCTTGTAATGGTATGTTCTCATTTATGTTTTGGTTTTAATCCATAGTTTTGGTTAATTAAATGCGTACCCAAGTCCTAGAGGAGGATTGGGGGTATTTTTGGGGTTCGGGACACGAAAAGTGGTGAAAAGGGGTTTTTTTGGGTAGGCCGCACGTTCTGCACATGGTTAGTGGTAACCGTGCAGACATCCCAAGAAACTGTATGGAAGGTGTGTTTTTGGAAAGTGGCCTCCACACTGTTTGTGTACGGTTTGGAAAACTGTGTGGGTAATCTGTGAGAGGGGGGTATTTTTGAGATAGAAGCATACACACAGTTTGTGCACTGTTTAGAAAACCGTGTGGGTAAACAATGCGGCTCAAAAACCTTTTAAAAATTACAAAATTTTCACTTCGGGATTTTTAACCCAAACTTGGGATTTCCACAAATTTCACCCCTCCTCACCCTAAGAACGAACCAAACCTCCCAAGGGCTCAAAGAGATCAATCTACCTCGTTTCTAAGGATTTTTTGTGCCGTTGGTTGTGGATCGAAGTTCCAGGTAAGGCTAATCCCATCTTTGGTTCTCTTTGGAGTTTAGGGTTTGTATCTTCATCTTCTCTCTTTCCGAAGCTCTAAAACCCTAATCTTTGGGTGATATTTTGGTTGAAGCTTCAAATTTTGGTTGAAGTGGAATATAAGGGCTTTATTAATAGTGCGTTCACTTACAGAATCGACGTATGTGGACTAAAATTTATATACCATGGTTTATTTGAGGATTTGTGCATGCATGGTTTTGTTCTTGGGTGTCTCTTGGTATGTTTTGATTACCCATGACATTTTTTGGTAAAATGGTTATTAAAAATGTAAAGGGTAACCATAATAATCCCTATGGGATGCATCGAGGGTAACAATACTATCTATGGCCACCCATGGCGTGTGCCGACTCTCCCGGACCTTGGGATTTGGGAAGATTAAGTGAGATTATTGTGTAATCATGAAGATCCCTCTATAAAAATGTTGGGGTGAGTATTAGTGTTGGTTTAAAAGATTGGTGGTGCACCTAATATTGGTAATAAACTAAGGGATATTGGGTTAATATGTATAAGTGATTAAAGACCACAAATGAATGGGTTATGAGCATGGTAATAAAGTATAGTGAGTTAGGCATAATAAAAAAGACTAGTGAGTTAGGCATAGTGAATGAATGCTTAGTGAGATAAGTATAATAAAATGAAATTGGTATAAATGGATAAATGATGTGAAATGTGGTAAATGTGTTAATGGGTTATGGAATGGTGTTAACTCTCATGTTATTGTATGTTTTACGGTTGCCTTGGGCAATTGTTTTGATGTTGTGTGAATGGTTAATGGAAACATATATGTATAGCACATGCACATTGCATGGTAGCGTGGGGTATTGACTGAGGTTCTACACCCACAGGTTGAGTTGGAATAATGCTCTAAACTCCACCCCAATGCATGAGTTAGGGATGAGTAAAAATTCTCTTTTCCCCTAATGGTTTCATCCACCCAGAATGATGCTTCTAGGTGAGGATATGGTTTATGGAGAGTTGGAATGACACTCCAAACTTCACTGTGTGTTTTCCCTTAGGTATTGGATTGTGTACTTGAGATCGTGTAATTTTTTGTGTTTGATTAACCCATGTCAAATGTGTTGTAAATGGTAAGTAATGGTAAATGGTATGAAATGGTAAGATATGGAAATTTTAATAAATGTGGGTAATGGACCTAAATTGGACAAGGGAGCTTAATCTTTTACATATAATTTATTATTTATTTTCCTTTTCATGCACATTTATTTATACCGGAAATTTTTTAGACACCGTTGGTGGTGGCCTAATGAGTTGTACTCACACCCTGCTTGGGTCGCCTTTAGGTACCTGATCAGAATTCATGTTTGTAGGTCAAGAGGATGGAAAAGGTCCTTGCTAGGTAGTTGGGATGGCAAGAGTGTGTGTGGAGGAGGGCCCAGACTTGGTGTCGGGACCCTTTTATGGATTTTTTAGTTGTCTTCATTTTTGGGGTTTGTTGAATTTTTCACTTGTATCATGGAATGACATATTTATTGTTGGACATGGTTGTACCCTGTTTTGGAAATGGTTGTTTATGCATACTCTGGTATTATTGGTTATTAATTATGCTATTTTATTTATCTTCTATTGTGGATTACTCTGATAAAAAGGATGTATAGTCTCCCCAATTGACTATTTAGACCCCCACTACTAGTCGACAACCTTTGGCGTATGGGGATCCATACTTAAGGTCATGTAACAACCTGGATTGGAGCACCGGTTTAGTGGCTTCCGGGTTAGGGATTTTATATATAAGTATTGATTTAAGGAAAACCTTAAGCTCTTGGAAAGATTTATTGAACTATTTTATCCACTATAATGAAACGCCTTTCATTTTAAAATTAGTTATTAGTTATTCCACTCCTGAAAAATAATGAACATAGCATCGATAATATCCTAATAAGCCATGGAAACTAGGTATTTAAAAAACATTCTTCAATTATTTCTAAAAATAAAAACCAATATCTTTTCCAGATCTAATAAAACTTATCATTCAAGGATGACATGACTAAGGAAATGTATCAATTAAATATATAAATAATAATTTTACTAGTTACCATAAAAAATATGTTCTCATAAGATATCCAATACTATAGCCAAGTGTTGTTCATGATGATACTTAGTCATAGAATACACCATAATATCTTCAACAAACACCACTAAAAAGGATTTGATATACCTTAAAAATATTTGATTCATTAATACCATAAAAACTACTTCCAAATTAATACATAAAAATTTCATAAACACATATTCATAGTGACCATAACAGCACCTGTAGGCTTTCTTTCAGATGTCCTCCTTCCAAACTCAGAGTTGTTGATACCCTAGTTGTAAATAAATTTTAATGAACCAATGGGAACCAATAAATTGATCAAAGAGATCATAAATTCATAGAAGATGTTATTGGTTATTTATTTTAACCTGATTTTGTTTATGACAATCCATATAAAGAGGAAGAGTTCCATATTCTTTCTTGAAAAAAGAACTATTTCTACCCATGGATATGTACTAGGTCAAATGAACCATTTTATTTCCAACTATTCTAGCTAGGTTTTCAATTCCCTCAATTCTATTGGCACCATCCTATAAGATAGAATTGAAATAAGGGAGGTATTTGGTTGGAGATAAATCATAACTTTCACTTCTCTTTTAGTTGGAAAATGATATAAATTTTTAGGGAAAACATCATGAAATTGTTCAAAGGTGATTGGAAAATCTATGTCTAAATTTAGAAATTAATTATAAAAGTGACCATTGACAATCGATAAGAGATAGTATCGACCACCGAAACCAAAGGTATTTTTTCTACTTTCATTTACATCCAAATATCCTTTAAATAGATATGGAACACCATTGGATGCTGTGAAACTAACATCCTAGGAATAATAATTGACGTGGAACTTAAAGGTCATCAACCAATCCATTACTAAAATCAGTTCAAGATTTCTATCTCAAGAATAGAGAATTCCAAAGCTAATTCAGCCCCATCTATTATTATATAACATGCTACACACTTAAAGTGTTTACAATCTCATTGTCCAAGAGGTGTTTTAAGATTCAAAAAAGAAGACATCATCTCAACATGAAAAACTATATGATCCAAAAATGAGAAAAAACGAAAGAGTTTGATGAACACATATCAAAAAAGGATTTCATAAGGGAATAATTAAATAGAATAACACCTTGAACTATCAAAGGACTAGATTGATACTCCCTAACCATATTATAATCACCATAGAATTGTTTACTCGTGATCCCATGATACTTGATTCCTTGTTGATATTTTATTTATTAAGGAGTAGATGTATTACTAGAATCACCCTGACTAACTCAGTTCTAAGGATGATAGTTACTTTGGAGTGGTAATTTTATCAAAGTATAAGATATCTGAGATACATGAGATATATCTCCAGCACTAGAAATAAGATCACTATGAAAATATAAATGGATATTTATCATAAAATTATAACTGTGAAAAACTTGATGTGGTTCTATATAGTCTCACTTAATGTGAGAAATGGAAACACACTTGAAGTAACTAGACTTGGTATTTGGTCTTGGATTAAAGTTTAATGATTCTATGGACAAATTATTTGGTGTAACACCTACTTGAGAATATGTTTTTCTCTTCCTCTTATTCCCAACTTTTGAGTTCACCTCTTTTCCTATAGAGATAAAAAAATTTACTCCCATAGGATTCCCATCAATATTCCTTTCTGCAAAAATCTTCCTATAAATCATCTATGTATATTCTATTATATACCGGTTTTCTATTTTAGAGTGAGTCTATTAACACAACCCTAATTCAAAGATATGTTCCCTTAAATATGAATTATGAGCTAACTCTAGAGAAAAATGAACTATGTTTTTAAACTTAGCTATATAATCCATCACCAATAGGTTTTATTGCTTCAAGATAAATAAATATTTCATCCTTTATATCAAAAATGTGTGAGGATATAATTATTTTGTTGAAAAATTATTCAATGTACTCCCTTATAATTCCTTAGTATCCTATAGGTTTAACAATTTAATCCCACTATTATCATGAAAGATCCACCAGTATATACACCACTAACTTTTAATTTAGTTTGTTCAGTGTACCAAGGAAATTGAATATTCGATTCATTATAATCACCCAAACCTTCACTTATTCAAGATTAGAATCCCACTGAAATATGAGTGGATTATTTTTATGAAACTATATAGATTTATCCAATTATTGGGGTTTATCATTCCTATTTCCTCTATCAATAGCTTGAATATCCTAAACGATGATTTGGAAAAGTTAGTGGTTTACATGTGGCTCAGGGGAAACCACATTTTTTACATCCTCTTATTGCATATTTCTGTGATGTCTACCCAGTTTCATTCTTTATAACTCGAAAAAACCACTTAATCATTACTCACTTGAAATTTAAGGCTTATAAAATTTCAAATCACCATAAGAAATAATAAATATAACCATTATTTTAAAAATACAATATTTGTAACCATTTTACATAAATCAATAAACAAAAAATGAACAATATAGTCCTAGTGGGAAGTCTAACTAAGAGTGAATGACATGAAATAATAATTTATTAAACCCACAATGATGAGATAAAAACACACATAGAAGTATCTTAGAACACTTTAATACCCAAAACACCATGATAGCTTGAGTTCAACATAAAAAGGTTAACTATATATTTTTATTCCATAAATTTCAAGTTCTGAAATTCCTATCTCCTTTCCACCATCCCAATAGATAGAATAACTGACCTAGGATAATATCATTGATAATATCCCACCCTGAAATCATTGCCTTGAGAGGAGGTAGAGATATTTCTATACTTATGTGACATCCCCAAGGAACCAAAGAATGGAAATAAATTCCAAGATCTTAAATAAAAGTTGGGGGATTATTTTTCATAAAGAACCAAAATAACCATAGAGACCAAATATAAACAACCAAACCAACTGAATGATGTATGCTTAAAAACAATACAACTCAAAGGAAACTAAATAAATGAAAACATCAAAGTATCACTTACTAATAGTAAAAAATTACTCCAAGAAAATAAATGAAATCTGACACAATAATGCCAATAGAGTATTACCCTAAAAAAACTAAGAGAGGAATCTAGCTCTGAACACCAATTGAGGAGGAGAGAATCAATGTTCAATACTGAAGAAAGGTGAAAAATTCCCTTTAAATATATCCATATATATGATATCTATAAACACACAAAATTTTCCAATCAGGGGGTGAGTAGAAAATTTGTTGGTAGTCCCTCAACACATGGTACTAGGACAAGCCTAAGTTAGCATGGTTTTATATAATATATAATGGAAGCAGACAATAATTAATTGAAAATCCATAAAAAAGTTCCATGGAAAACATTTAACAAAGCTTCAAAACTATATCTTATTAATTTTTATAAGCATTCCATTTCCACACCCACACACATGTACCAAATGCATGCAATAGGGACCTCCCTATACTCTTGAGGGGTGAGCTATATTTTAACTAGGTTTTTTCTTATTGAACATTTTAATAATGGGAATTTTGACCATGATCCATCACATGTTTTCTTACTGATAGTGGATGTTATGACCATGATCCATCCTATGTTTTCTTATTGATGGTTTCACCTTAGACCATAATCTACATGAAATTAATATGAACACATGCTTGTCATGTATTCCAAGTTCTTATATCAAATTATTCAATATAAAAAATTACATTTGAAAACCAATATCTTTCATGAATTTGATCAAACACCATGTAAGAAACATTCCAAAAAAATGGATTTAGGTACTAAAACCAATAGAGTTTTCCAAAAAAATAAGAGAAATAAATTTAAACACCAAGCCTAAAAACTCTAGAATGAGTAGAATGAGAGAAAATCCACCTACCTCTCAATGGATGATGAAAATAAATAATGAAACTAAGAACTTCTAGATTATTTCTTCAATAGAACTAAAAATATCTTCTCATGATTCACATCATAACACACAGATTTATCTATAAAATATAAGTTCTATAACTCATAGAGAGAGGATAAGATTATATCTTGATAAAAAAGGAATAATGAGGACTTACCATTGATTTTAAATATCCAATACAGTTTGATTCATTAAAAATTTCCTTTGGATCAAAGGGAATTACCAAGGTATCATAGGATAAGAGAGGAGTTTAAAATCCTAGAATAATATGAGAAAAATGAGGGTTATATCAACATAATTTTAATTTAAACTTAATTATAAGAATATTAATTATATGTAACATGGTTTGGTTGAAAAGTTTAACAAACCGTGCACCAACCGTGTACATGTTACTGGACATCACCAAGGTAGATCAACGGTTATACCACATAGTTTAAAAAAATGTGTACCAACTGTGTGGTGTTAATATATCAAGGACACCCCCATATATGGTTTGTTTACACGGTTTTCAAACCATTCACCAACCATGTTTTTCCCAATTTCATCATTTGCATGGTTTCTCCTAGGAACTCACACAATTTTTCCAAACCATGATCCTTCCCAATGACTTTGAGCATCACCTGGAATGGTTTCATAAACATAGTGCATTGTTTATACTAACTATTCTCAGACCATGAACCTTTTAAAATAATTCCAAAACATTCCAAAACCATCCAAAAAATCCAAAAACATAACCCAAGTATTATATAATATCAAAATACCTAATAAAAGGGAAAGGTACATGAAACTGGGGGTGTTACAATCCAAAAATAAATAAATAAATAAATAAATAAATATATATAAATATATATAAATATACTTATATTATATATAAAATGGAATGCATACATAAATAAATATTTTTTTATAAAATATTTTTTTTTGTAAAATTTTTTGCAGGGGTTTATTAAGGGGTTATAGGCTTCTTAAATTGTTTTCAAAATTTTAATAAAAAATTATATATTTAGCCGCACTTTTCCCAAATCACCACTAAATTAATATTTAGAGGTGGTTTTGAGACAACTGGTACAAAATATATAATTTATATATTACAAAAACATAAAAAATTTAGAGAGGCTTATAAACCACTATTAAAAAAATATTTCATGGTGTTTTTAGGAAAACCACCACAGAATATACAATTTATATATTTAAAAATTTTCTAATAATTAAAGGGGTTATAAACCACTGCTAATATAAGAAATTATTTAATGTTTATGACCCTATCTAATTGGTCATATTATATATGGTTTATAACACCCTCTATTTTTTTAATTTTTTTAAATAAATAAATTAATTATTTGGCAACAGTTTTTTTCAAAACTACTTTTAAATATTAATTTAGTAATGGTTTTGAGATAACTACCACCATATTTTCTAAAAAAATAATATATAGGGGGTTTTGTATAATCCCCTTTAAAATAAAATTGCTAATATACCATTTTCATATAGTGGTACATAAAAATATATCAATAGTGAAATTATATTAGTAAATAATAAAATATAAAATCAAGAAAAAATATAAAAATATTTCAAACCCTAAGAAAAAATATATAGGCAATTCCATTCAAGTTATACAAAGTCAAACTATATTTCTCATAGGTTGATTATATATAGACATGCCCAAAAAACAAAAAAAGTCAACCTATATCAACACTGAGGATCCACCGAGTCCTGATCTAAAATCATTCGATGGTCCACCATACATCCACTACACCTCTAACAAAGTATGTTCTAGTCGTAGGGCCCTTTACCTAGACCAGGTCACAAACTGTAAAATCTTTAGGTATCCTAAAGTAATCTTGTGGGGTGTGAGTATGAACAAAGAAAGAATCCACAAACCGTGTCTCTATGTAATATCTATACATATACAAGTATATGTAAATGAAAATGTATAGTAACTCAAACAATTATCTCAACTTTCCTCACATTATTCTCAACTATCCATCAGTAACCACTTTAATTTCTTTGTGCAGTGAAAGAGTTGGAAGATGAACCCACAATATGACAACACATAGAGTGAGAATGATATATCACAAATCATATCATTAATGTAAAAAATTTCATCACCATCCTCCAAAATTCTTGTCTCAACATCCCCACACATCTCAGATCATTATCCCCAAAGACTAATCCACACTCATGTGAATTTCTCTCCCACCCAGTGATTATAATCACCCATTGGTTCCCATTAACACCTATGATATATCCATCCTCCGATTCGATGGTCCATACTATCTCCCTAAGATTCTCAACTATTGAGGATACCATAAACATATAATGGTAAATACCACATCATGGGGCACTCTCTGTGTGCACACGACCCCTAAATCCTTGAGCACATAGAAAGTGACATCACTAAAATCCCACAACCACAACTCATATGATAAAACTGAATCACCACTCATGATAGTGGTTATCATACCTCACATCATACTAACAAACCAAATCACCCCATGACCATAAAATCCACATCTATCATCTCCTTAAGAAACCCCACCAATAAACACATCATAGAATCAACACTTTACCATGAATGAAAAATTAAAAAGAAATCCTAAATTCATCTACCAAGAAAGAATATTCCATACACAACCTATCCCATTATTACCCCCACAAGAATACCCCTAGTAATCTCACACAAATAAAGTTAATTGGAAGTGGTTATATTATCAGTTACACACATGACCCTACCCACTCCTGTAAATAAAATGATAAAAAAAACACATATAAAAATGGAAATATCTAGGAACAAACCACCTAGTACTAGCATGATCTATCACATTGAATATTTTGAGTTTGATCTGAAGAAATTGGGAAAACATATAAAAATACCTTAAATCTATATATGATTAAAATACTTTTAGAAAAAAATACCAAGATAGAGTCATACAAATATAGACAATAATTTTTACCCATCAAGACTTATCATGAAATATTAATCAAAGAACAACCCATAATTTATGATGACATTACTTAGAAATATATGGGAATGATAAAAGGATAATAGGGTGATCTTCCCTTTTCTTGGAGTAAAAAATAAGGCTAAACCTTCTTTTAATATATAATAAAACCAATTAATTTATAATAAAAGAACTTGGAAAATGTATAAATGTGATGTGACCCAATGGATAATGGTGTAATGATTCTAGAAACAACAAATTATGGAACATAACTTTGGGTCATGATACAACACATCTCCCCCAGAGACAACCTAAAAACCCAACTCCCCTTGATTAGGCCACAATGTAGTGTGTCCCTTCTCATCACAACACAACACTCCCCTCAACCAAGGTTTCATGAAACTAACCTCATCCATTGTGGTGTGATCAACTTCCTACCTTTTAATTTTAATCTTACACTACCAGTCACTATTCCATAATGCCGTTGGAAGTTGCATAAACCTTGAACCATAGTAAAAATTTCAACTTAAGATTGACTGAAACCACAAATAATATTTCATGGCCATTATTGACCCCTTTTATAACTCAAATATTCATAATTAAACATGGTCTAACAAAACATAAAATTGAAAATTTATATGATATAACCAAAGTCACTACAATCTCAACACTATAAAAAAACTCATCCCTAATTTTTCTCTATTTATAATAATGAGAGTCGTATCACGAGGCCCTCAAAAAATGAGTTTATGAACATATATTTAATGTAGTATTAGTGAAGTTTGGTTTTCTCCAAATAGGTAAGTGTTTTAGATATGTTATTTAATTTTTTTAATTTATTAAATGTGTGGAAATAAAATTTGAATTGGATTATTTTTAAATTCATTTTTAAATGAAGTGGATCAATCTTTTATATTACCTCACCTCCTACAAAATCCTGATTTTATTCTTTTATTCATTTTTATTTCTCTAATAAAGTGAAACATCACTTTATTATCCTCAAATAGAAGATTCATCTTGATCATAGGAATGAAATAATCAATGAAATCTATAACCTCACCTATCCCAATGATTATAGATCTTTAATCACACTTATATGAACCCACTACTCATGATTGTAAGAATTGTAGGGAAACTAATTAATTCATGTGTGTGTAATATAGTGGAAGAGGGAAGATTAATTAAAAATTCATCACAATAAGGAAATATCCTATTTTTATAAATAATTCAAATAAATCTAGAGAGATGAAAAAATATATATTCAATTAAAATTTATAATTCATTAATATATGGGTAAGGGTAATCTCCTTATCTCAAAACCAAATTTCTTAGTGTACTATCATAGGATTATTATAGTATAATTAAGTGAAAGAAAGTAAGGAAACACTAGCAGCTTAACTCTATTTACATAAATCATGAAGTAACCCACTACACTCTATGAATAGTTCCCCATTTATATTATAATGATGAAATTTTATTCATGTGCTTAAAATTTTTATCCACATGAGTATCACTAATCGCCTTGTAACACCCTGAGATTTTGTGAATTATTATTTTTAGAATTAATTTAAAATTTTTATTATTTTTTTTATTTCACACAAAACTGAATATATATATTTTTAAATGAAATAATTAAGTGTTTCTTTCATTATACACTATATCAATTTAATCTTTCACTATAAACAACACTGACTTGGCTTGCGTTACATGCAACATTGAATTTCTATGAAATAACATATTGTTATTATAATTATTTAAATGGGATGGTTATAAAATATCCACTAAACATAGTAAAATGAATATTAATAACTAATTTTTAAATATAATTTATAATATTTTTATATTTATAAATCATATTTATAATAATACATACAATTTTTAGTAAAGTCTTTATACGTTGAAAATACTTTTTTTCTTAAAAGAACTGATTTTTATGTCCTTATATAAATAATAATAAAATTAATTTTAGAAGTATTTAGAAATTTAATTTAATAAAATAAACTTCATTTTTGAATTCATTATTTTAAAATTATCTTAGGGTGATTTTTTGGTATTTTTCTGAGAAACTTCATTTTTGGATGAATAATAAAAAATACTAACTTTTATTTCAAAACTGTTTTTTCCATATATTTTACTTATATAGTTATATTATAATTTAAGTAGGTTTTGAAGTCAAAAATAAATCTATTATACATATATTTTTCCAATTTAGTCCATTTTAATCCTTTTTATATTTAATTTAGATATAAAAGCTTAATGAACTTGTGAACATTCTCACTTTAAAAACCTGCTTTCTCACCACGTATGTGAGATTAATATTAAAACAAAATTTTCCACTTATATTAATTTAATTTTAAAAAACATAAATAAAAGGTTTTAATAATTTTAATATTTATATTCTTATAATATCAACTTAATTTTTTACCAAAAATATTATTGAGTGTGATTAAAATTAATTAGAGCTCTTAAGGAAAAATTAAGCTTAACAAGGGACTAAACCTTAAAAATTAATCTCCAAAATTACATAAATATTGTAAAAAACCCATTTTATATACATATTTAGGCTATAAAGCTTCCATTATTTAGTTTGGTATGTTTTTTATGACTTTGGTTAGGTAAAAATGTGGGTACACCTAACTTGTTTTAAAAACTACCAAGTCTGTCCCCTCTCTTCCTTATAAAAGGATACCCATTATACCCCTTATTCACACCTCTAAAAACACTTATTTTTAGAAAATATATTCCAAATTAACTTCCCAAAATCCATCCCTTACTTATTTAGTACTCTCTTTGGGATGAAATCTAACTAATTAAGCCCTTTTGTGCAAAGAAAAAGGAGTTACCCAAAAGAAGAGGTAACATCCCCTCAATTATTATTATTTCATGATTATATAATAAAAAAATTATCCTCAATATATAGATATGTTTTTATTATAAGGGTTCAACCTTCAATTACACACACTTCTATCTAATGGGTAATAAACTTACCGTTCTTGTGTACAGTGAACTACCGCCACACGAAACGATGTTGTTCTTTTTTTCCTTTAACACCTATCATGGTTGGTAATGATGATGGAAAATGTATTTTTATATGTTAAATATGATATTTATAACATATTTATGAATTTTAAATTATTATATAACACATACCTTCATGATTTACATTTTGTGTATGTATGATAATTTCATTTGGGTAAGTGTGGACTACCACCTTCTCAAAGTGATGTGATTTGTTTAGAACTTACATGGAATGTATTAAGGGTGTGTTTAGTGGATGCATATTATATATATATATGAAATAATAATTATATTTTAATTATAATATATATATACATATTTTTCATTGAATTTCTTTTTTTCAATATAATAATAAAACGAAAACAACATTCATGCGTATGTAAAACCTACCGTCTCCATGGATGGTGTATTCGATTTCGTACATCTATATTATATAGATTATTATAGATATATATTTAATGAATATATATGATATTTATACCATTTTTACATTCTGTAAATAATTAAATAGTGATCTAAGTAAGAGGATCAAGAAAAATTAGTCAAAATATATACAAAAAATGTAGCGGATGTTACCTGAAATGTAACATTAACCTGAAGTTGTTAATAAATGTGTAAAATAAAGTCATTAAAAAAATAATATATGGAATTAGATATAATAGTATAGTTCTATAGTATATTCATAATATACTTATATTTATTATATAGGAGGTTTGAACATGTAGGAAGAATGTTAAGACTTAAGGTAAGAGGATTTCATCTCACTTTTTATTTCAGTGTGATACATGTAATACTCACCACTTACTTATTTTTTATGGTGTATATTACATAAACCCTATTTTTCTTACATATCTTATTACATAATTTTAAATATAAGAAAAATATAATCATTACATAATTAGGATCCAAAGGTTTAGTGTCTTGGTAAAATTAGGACAATACATAACATCTATAAAATAAAACTTAAACATTTATTTAATTCCTTCTTCTCTAGCTTCTTATTGGCCCTTGAATTCTTCTAAGTACATGTAATTATCTAAGGATATACATAAAAAATGGATGTGATAAAATCCTAGTAAGTGTATAGTTAAAAAAATGAAACAATATAACATGGGGTAAGCATAATGATAATATATTCAAAGGATCATAATCATTAGAGGAAGCAATATGAAAAGACTTGAAATATGGAAATGCATTAAAATGAAAATTCGTGTCTTATTGGTTAACTACCACATATAGTTGTGAACATATATAGAATCATTTTCCAACATATTTCAATTTAACTAATGAGATTCATCACATTACCCAACACATTGGAGGGATATATAATTATGGGTGCACCCATCACATCATGACATTTACATTGCACTATATAATTCCAGGTGCACCCGTCACATCATAACATTTAAATTATCATGCATGCCACATAGCACCTATATAAATCTTGGACATAAAATAACCCATGGGAAATAATGTTTTTAATTTTATAATCATGCATTCATAAAATTTAGGTTCCCAAATTAAAGAGGGAATAACATAGTTGAATCATCAACCTTGAGTGAAGAAGACAGAATCTCAAAAAGTAAAAGGTATGTTTTTTTGAAAGAAAACATTATGTTTGTACTAAACTCAAGTATAATACATTTATATCCCATAAAAGTTAAGAAAATTATGAATAAATTATATTTAATGAATATCCATACTAAAAATGGGGTTGAAGATGGAAAACCTAAAGAAAGAGAGTTGAGATTAAGAATTCCCTTTACCTTGAGTCCAAATGATTAATTCACATTAATATCTTTTAAAATAACATTAGATTCATTAATTGAAAATTAAAAAACCTTTTATACTTTAATATTATTTATTATTTTTTTACTAATTTCTTTTATGGGACTTTGGATGAGTAATAGTTTTTAATTTCATCATTCAAGAACATTTGTTTTCATGGTTTTTCATGATCAGTTTCGCTTGTAAACATGAATGGAAGTTTGTGTTAAATGAGGATAAATATCCAGAATTGTTATTATATGTTATTAATGATATTAAATATTTCTAAATTATCTTATACATAATTTTTTTATATTTAATGAGCATGAATCATTGGAAAAAAGTTAATGATGATCTCTTTAGGTTAATTTTGGCGGTTTTTCAATCAAGACGAACTCGTTTTGTTTCATCATTTTGTATTATGAGTATAAGTTATTTATAGAACACAAAAGGGTTATAAAGTAAAATTTAAATATTTTTTAAAACTTTTAATGGTTTCAATAATATCCTTGAAGGTGTTTAAGTAAAATGAAAGTGCATCGCTCATAATGTCGGTAAATTGACACATCACGGGCAATGATTTCATTTTTAAAATAAAAAAGAGATATGGAAGAGTTTAATGATTTATCTTCCATTAAAATAATATAATTAAAGTATATTTAAGGTAATATAGTTATAATTCCATTTCGATTAAGGTAGGTAAGGATAGAATAAGCAAATCAATGAAATTGAAAGGAGATTAAATGAAAAATAGAGAGGATTTACCTCTTGAATTCTCCTCTTGAGATCCCCCTCAACGAATCTAGGATTGGTATTTTGATGAGACCAAGAGACCCTGGAAGTGGAGGAGGGTCTAGGGAAGAGTATTTTACATAATTTAGATAAGGCTCAAATCTTGAGAGGTGTGAGGAGAAGAGGGGGATATGGGTGGTATTTATAGTGGAGAAGAGGGGTGTTTTCTCAATATTTTAAACATTAGTTTACTATTTTGGCTCAATATAGTAAATAGATTGAGAATTATCATAAAATATATTTATATAATAATGTATAGTTATATATTTTGGTTCTTACATCAATTATGAATCAATTAATAGTGCATTTATCTTATAATTTATATATACTAGAAATTACCATATTTTACCATTCACAAAAAATTCGAGTATTTTAGAAAAATATAAAAAATTCACCGTAAACATTTTTTGATGTGTAGAATTTAAAAATAAACTACATTTTATGAAAATAATTTTATAAATAAGGGTAATTATGTTTTTAATTAAAATCCTTATTTACTTGGAAAATATAGATTTTAAAATTATAAGAGATTTTTTAACGCTTTAAAATATCAATTAATGTCTCATAAAATTATCTTAAAATAATAATTTATAAAAATATTAATTTATGAATACATTTTATGAAAATATATTTTCTTTTAAATTGTTAAATTAATCATAAAATTGTAATTAAATATTTATTACTTATTAAATACCAACTCTTAATTAATAATTTTCAAAACATTCATTTACTTAGACTATAGTATAATTACACAATTAATTTATTTATAAGATTGATAAATTTTATTTATACTTTCATGGATGTGGTTACTATTCATTTGGCCGGTTTACTATTCATAAGTTTCATATTTCCATTCCTAAGGGAAAGTTACCATTTCATTGGTTTTGGTTTCTTATCTTTTATAAATAATTCTTTTTTCATTAATTGATCATTATAAACCTTTTATTATTATCTATAAGTGATTTTATGTAATTTTTACTATATGGAATTACTATAAGAAGTGATAAATTGTTCCATTGATTAAAGATTTGGTCGTCACATATATACCACCCTATGACATGTCATATCATTAATTTACTTTATTTAATTAAATTAAAATATTTACATGATATTATTATCTCATGGGGATCATGATTCTAAAGTTACTAAAGTAGTAAGGGTTTTCTCATCTCATTTTTATTTTCTGTGAGATATAAGCCATGTTAACCACTTATTTCTTACCCGTGGTGTGTATATATCCCATAAATTTATTCTATGAGTCTTATAATTAAATTTTTGGTATTTATATATCCATTTTATGATATTTATTTCATGGGGTTTTTGTTTCAAAAGCTACGAAATTGGTAAAGTAATTTTGTCTCAATTTTCCTTATCTGAGACACATTCCATGTTTGCACTAATATTTTTTTATAAGGTGTATATACTACCTTTGACATGTTACATAATGAATATACTTATTTTAATTATATTTTTAGCTTCAAGTAATGTTATTATTTCTATAGTATTATGATTCAAAGTTACCACAATGGTAACAGTTTATTGCTACAATCTCATCATTTATCGAGATTATTTATGATTATAATTACATTGATGAAATCTTATGATCCATATCTCAAGAGAAATCATGAATTTTATTATACTCTAGTAATAAAGGATATTTTCATGTATTAGTACCATTTTACACTATTTGGTACTTAATATAGTTAAGAAACCCTTTTTATGAAAAATCCGACTTTATTTCTCCTTTAGGTCAGAAATCTCTGTTCTTTCAAAACCGGATTTTGTAAAAATGTTTCCAAAAATGTTTTACTATTATCCTATTATGTTTAAAGACATTTTTACACATGTTTTAAATTTTTTAAAAATACTTTTAAAAGTAAAACTCTTCTCATTTTCTGATCAAGGCACTTTCTAAACATTTTAATGTGAAAAAGGAATTTTCAGCATGTACAGACTTACCCGCTATTATAAACTTCATTTCCATAAATATTTCTTTATAATATTACGAGTTTATTTTTAAAGAAAATGTTTTCTTAACAATCTAGAATTTTTTTTATTTTAAGTTTGTTTTCATATAAAAAGTTTTAGTTTTTTTATTTTTAAAAAGTGTTTGAAATTATTTTCAAATCCCAGTTTATATGTTTTCAAAATGGTTATTTTCCAAGAAAAGGATTTAAATTATTTCAAGTTTTCTTTATATGTTTTCAAAATCATTTTCTAGAAAAGTATTTCTGAAATTATTTTAACCTTTTTTTTTAATTTTTCAAGGTGTTCTTAAAGATAAAGGTTTTCAAAATGATTTATGTTTTAAAAATCATTTTTTAAAGTGGAAACAATATTTTCCTAAAGGAAAGTTTTTAATTAAATTTTAAATCCTTCTTTATAAGAAATGTATTTTTTTAATGGTTTTATGAAAAAGAATTTATAAGAAAGGCTATTTTTCTTTAATAAATATTCCATTTTATCTTTCAAAATTCTTCTTATCTACGATGATTTTCTTTGTAATAGTTTATGAATACCATTAATATTATTTATTTAATGGTTTATGTTTTAATGGAATGATGTTTATGATACCAATTTCTCTTGAATGGGTTACATGCTTTTGAAACTTGCATATTTTCACTAGTTATGATTTGATGAAATAATTATGAAACGTATCCCTTCTCGATAGGTTATGATGTTATGAAATGTTATTGATTCCAATTTTAGTTTTTGGTTATGATATGTATAGTTTTTTTTATCTTATGAAACATGTATTTATGATTTCATAATGTGACATGTAGGACCTATATCTCCCTAAAAAACATTGAATAACAATAAATGTTTTATAATCTCAATAGGGTATATGGGATGGTATCCCAAGACCAAAACAAGGGGGTGTCTTAAGCCCAAAACAAGAGGGTATTTGGGAGGGCATCCCAATCCCTAAAAAAGAGGGTATATGGGAGGGAATACCAAGAAAGAAACAAGAGGGTGCATAGGAGGGAATACTACACAAAAAATAAGATGGTACACTAGAGGGTATCCCAATCTCAAAACAAGAGGGCATACAGAAGGGAATCCCAAGCCTGAAGTAGGTACATGAGTTATTATCCCATGCCTAACATGTTATGAAGGTCTTGGTAGGTTTTCTTAACATAGGATTTTCTATGACTATGTGCATTCCACAAATTCCATGTATTATTGATATGTTATGTTTTCATGGATTATGATATTGTTTCCCATATGATTCATGTCTTATGAATTTCGAATATTTATTCCATGAGTCATGTATATGATCTTTGATATGAATGGTATGATATTCAAATGTTATTCTCATGTTATTATACCCTTATTCTCATGTTATACTTATGTATCTCCTCGGTTTACCATTACTGAGCATCTAAGATCACCCCTCTCTTATGCTTCTTTTCCAAAGGTTATGAAAATTATTTTTAAGTAGAATTACTAAAGGTGAATATCATTGTGGGAAACTTAGAAGATATTTCACCGAGTTAGAAGATTTTGTTCCAATTTTCCAAAGAAAATAAACTATTATGATCCTTAGACATGTATTTTTGTAATGTACTGAATATTAATATAAAATTATGTAACATCCATGTATGTTAATCCTAGGTTTCAATAGATGGTATCATAGGAAATGTTTATTCAAAATTTGGAAACTATAATGATAATACTTAAGTGAGATCTCTTGGAATATTTATAAGGACGTGTCTAGGTATGTCTATAAGGATTAGTCTAAGAATAAAGAAAATTATAGGAAAATGTCTTGGAATTTTTGGAAAGGATAGAGTGAGCGGTTTCATATAAATAAATCCCTATATAGATAATACATGTGGTTGTGTATTTGAAATATATTTTTCCTTGGGGTAAAAAATCCTATAAGGTACATCGGGCCTTACTCGAGCGTAACCTGGTACATGAAAATGGCCTTTCTGTACACATGGTTTGACACTCCTGGGAGATATGCTTTGGAAATTCATAAACACCTCACGAAACATCATGATGGATTTAAATGGAAGTTCTCTATGAATAACCTAGGATATACATATGGTTTTATAGATTAAGTATGGTGTCATAATATAGACATCATATAAGTGGGTTTTCATGATTATGTGGTACCTCACTATGATAATTGTTTCTTACTCAATTATTTAGGGGTTTAGTTAATAGTGGGAACTAAAAGGAAATGGGTCAACCTTGAATATGACATACATTTTTCTGATGAGTAGTCAAGTGGGATGATCATTAGAGTGAATGATGTTGTGATCATGGATTCTCAGTTTTCATAGAACATGATTAACAATGAATACCATAACCAACATTTGGACTCACCAATGAAGTGAAGGAATGATTTCTTTGAGAATTCATGTAATGGAAAACATGGAGGAAAGAATATTCAGTTTCCTACATGATTAGAATGTGGGAAGAAGTACCCAAGTGAATGTCTTACAGGAATATAAATATTTTTTTATTACAGAAAATAAGGGAAAAAAATCAAGTAACTGAAAAGGTAAAATGAAAAGTTCAGTTAATGTAATGGGTGAGAATATTTTACTCCATAAGGTATTATCAACTGATGAATTATTTAAATGGGGAAATTATGGGAATTATTAAAATTTATTTCCTATGTGGATGTCTCATCAAGAGAATCAGCAAGGCGGTCTAAGTAATGGATTTACTGCTGATGATAAAGAGACCAAAAACGACATATGAAAGTTTTGTATTGTTAAAGTATAATATTGTTGATAAGAATAATTAAATTGAGTTTGATAAATGTTAATACATGATACATATTTCATATTTTTGGAAAGTGGTATTAAGGAATAAGTTGATGAAGCATAGTTAATTGTTTGAGAAGAAAGTTATATGAATGAAGTATTTATGTTTTGGAATTCAAATATTATGTGATATGAATCATGAAATATATAATTATTTTTAGTATAAATATTTAATTAAGGATTTTAAAGGATATTTTGAATGGTTCTGGTGAGGTATAAAAGTTATTTTAAGGAAATGTGTTATTTTTATTAAACGAAGGTAACCCTTAATCTATTTCTAATTTTAGATAAATATATGTTGGATATGAAAAAGTAAATTGGATAATACTGATTACCTTAGAACTAATAAAGGATTTTTTTTGGAAAAATTAGTTTATGTTATCATGGATGAAGTTTACAAATTCTTGGATTTGAGGGGTATATCAATTAATAGTTGGAATTAGGAAGCATTCATTTTTCCCAAAAGGATTTATGGTAATTTTGGTTATTATCATGTTTCAAGAGAATATACGATGAGGGTATTCACATGTTTGGAATGTGATAACCAAGATCTAATTTACGATATGGGGGATCACTGTTAAAATGATTTACTAAACTTATTTCTAAGGTTTTGGATTTTAATATTTTGAAAGGGTTATAAGGTTAATCATTTATATAATTGTTTGTGTTAAAATTCGGATGAGGTTTTAGATACTAATGTATTATCCTTCCATATATGGATTTATGCATATTAGATAAATTGTGATAACCTTTTTATTTTGATAGATGTATTGACTTATCTTCCATTTATGGATATCATGATCATTTAGTTCTTTAGGAATAAATCATTAACCTTTATTCCCTGTAATAAGAGATGAAGTGAAAATTGATCAAGACGAAACTACGAGATGAGATTGTGCATAAGGAATGAATTGAAATCAAGTAATTATATCTTCTTTAGGAAAACAGTTTTGAAATAAAATTTTATCCTATTATTATCATTTTTGATTACATAAATGACCTATTTCATGCTTATTCACTATATGGTATTCGGATTATTAGCTTTCTCTAAATCACCCACTTTATTGTGATCATCTATCTTTAACAATATCTTTGATTATTTATTCTTTTCCTCTACGTTCAATCTTTCCTTCCCAGCTTTGTTCACCTATGTGAAACCCTAGTTATGTGTTACTTTGGGTAACTATTATGTTTACAACTTTACATTTTTAAAGGAAGTTTTAGTATTCATTTTTACTTTGTGGGGTTATATGAATGTAACTTTCACGTATTAACCTTTTATTATCCCATACAAATTTCGATGGAAAATTCATTTTAAGGGGTGTAGAATTTAACTACCTGAGATTTTCTGAATTATTATTTTTGAATTAATTTAATATTTTGATATTTTTTTTCAAAAAAAACTGAATATATATATTTTTATATAAAATATCTAAGTTTTTATTTCATTATAAACTATACAAAGTTAATATTTCACTACACACAACACTGACTTGGCATGTATTAGACAATACATTGAAAGTTTACGAAACAAAATTTTATTATTATAATTATTTAAATGGGATAGTTATACAATAGCCATTAAACTAAGTAATATGAATAGTAATAAATAAATTTTAAGTATTATTTATAAAAGTTTTATATAGATAAATTATATTGATAAGGAGACATATAATTTTCAATAAATTCCTTATACATTTGAAAATACCATATTATTAAAAGAACTGTTTATGTCCTAATGTGAATAATAATAAAATTAATTTTAGACATATTTAGAAATTTAATTTTATAAAATAAAGTTAATTTTTGAATTAAAAATTTCAAAATTATCTTAGGTTTAATTTTTTGTATTTTTCTGAGAAAATTCATTTTTGGAAGACAGGTGAAAAATATTGAATTTTAATTCAAAAATTTTTTTTTAACTATTTTATTTATATAGTTAAATTATTTTTTTAGTTTGTTTTAAAGTAAAAATAGAAAAATTATATATCTATTATTACAAATTAGTTCATTGGAATCATTTTTATACTTAATGTAGATCTCAAAGCTTAATGAACTTTTGAACATTCTCACTTAAAAAAGCCACTTTCTCACCACACTTATAGGATTAACATTAAACATAATTTTTCTAATTCTATGAATTTAATTTAGATAAATATACATAAAAATTTATAATAAATATAATATTTTTAGTCTAATAAGATCAACTTAATTTTTTACCAAAAATATTAGTGAATGTTATTAAAATTAATTACAGCAATTAAGGAAAAATTAAGCTTAACAAGGGACTAAAACTTACGTTTGAGGGAAAAAATGACCTATAACTTGTACATAACCCATTGGATGGCCTTATTTCATCTATAAAACTTCCATTTTTTTCTTTTAATGATTTTTGTTAGGTAGAAACATTGGTACAACAAACTTGTTTTAAAAAATGCCAAGTTTGTCCTCTCCCTCCCTTATAAAAGGCCACAAACTCTCCCCCATCTTCAAATATCTCAAACCAATTAAGTTCAGAAAATGTATGATGAATTAACTTACCAAAATCCCCACCTTCCTCCTTAAATCCTATATTTGGGAAGAAATCAATCCAAGGAATCCCTTTTGTGAAAAGAAAAAGGCGTTTCCCAAAAGAAGAGGTAACATCCTTCCTCAAGATATTTTATTTTATTTTATTTATCCACCACCTAAATTATTCTTATTCTATGATTATATAATAAAACGGTATCTGTAATATAATGAGATGTTTTTTGTTATAATGTTCCACCTGTACTTTCACACACTTAAATCTAATTGGTAACAAACTTACCCTTCTTGTGTATGGAGAACTACTGCCTCATTAAACGATGTTGTTCATTTTTCATTTACCACCTCTCATGGTTGGGAATTATGATGAACAATATTTTTTTATATTTTATATGTGATATTTATAATCTATTTATACTTATATAATTACTATAAATCACATATATTCATGCTTTCCATTTTGTGTAATTACAATAATTGCGCTCGGGGAAGTTTGGACTACCACCTCCTCAAAGAGATGTGATTCATTCACACCATATAGGGAATGAATTAAGTATGAATTTAGTTAATTTATGTGATATATGAAATAATAATTCTACTCCAATTATATAGAATATATGTAGACATATATTTAATTTACTTACTTTCTTTCAATACGATAATAAAATAGAAAATTGTTCATACGTACGTACGACCTACTATCTCCATGAATTGTCTAATCCATTTCATACTTTTATATTATATAGATTATTATAAATACATATATAATTAATATATATGATATTTATATAATATTTTAGATTCGTCAAATAATTAAATCATGATCAAAGTATGAGGATCAGGAATAAAAAGTCAAAACATATATGAAAAATAAAGTGGATATTACCCGAAACCTAACATTGACATGGATTTTTTAACAAATAGGTAATATAAAGTCATAACCAAATCATATATGTTATTAGATATAATTATATGTTTCTATAGTATATTTATAACGAACATATATTTATTATACAGTATTTTGGAATGTGTACAAAGAAATTCAAGACTTAAGGTAAGGGGATTGCATCTCACTTTTTTATTTCTTGTATATACATGAAATATTCACCACTCACTTATTTTGTGTGGTGTATATAATACTATATGACATGTTATATTATTAATCTAATTTATTTAATTATATTAAAATCTTTAAATTATGTCATTATCTCATTGGGATCATTATTCTAAAGTTACTCAAGTAATAAGGGTTTTCTCATCTCACTTTTATTTTTCGTAAGACCCAATCCATTTTCACCTCGTATTTTTTATATTTTGTGTGTATAATAAACACATAAGTATTATGTTAATCATATACTTAAATTTATGGGTATTTATATACACATTTTATGATATTTATTTCATGGGGTTTATGTTTCAAATGTTAACAAATTGGTAAAGTAATTTTGTCTCAATTTTTCTTCTTTGAGACACATGCCATGTTATACACCTATATTTATTTATGAGGTATATATACTATCTATGAAATGTTATATCATGAATATAATTATTTTTATTATATTTTTATCTTCATTTAGTGTTATTATTTTGATATTATTATGATTCAAAGTTACCATAGTGCTAACATTTTATTGCTACAATCTCACCGTTTATCAAGATTATTTATGATTATTATTTAATTGATGAAATATTATGATCCATATTCAAGAAAACTCATGATTTTTCTTGAACTCTATTTATCCATGATATATTCATTTATTATTACCATTTCCACTATTTTTTATTTAATATAACTAATAAAACATTTTAATGAATAATATGACATTATTTCTTCTTTTGGTTAGATATGTGTGTTCTTTCAAAATGATGTTTTCTAAAAAAAATTTAAAAAATGTTTTTACACTATCCTATTAAGTTTAAATTAAAATTTTAAACAAGTATTAAATTTTAAAAAAGTGGGTTTTAAAGTAATTTTATTTTCATTTTATGATCAAGGTACTTTTCTAAGATTTTTAAGGCGAAAAAGGAATGTTTGGAATGTATTGACTTACCCACCATCATGACCGTCATTTCACTGAAGTTTCCTTTGTAATATTCCAAGTTTATTTTTAAATACTTTTTTTCCTAATATTATGGATTTTTTTTGATTTTTAAGTCATTTTAAAGAAAAATATTTTCAAAAATGTTTTATGTTTAAAAAGTGTTTTAAATGATTTTAAAATCTCCCTTTATAAGTTTTAAGAAGGTTTATTTTTAAATAATAATATTTTAATGATTTTATATTTTATTTATGAGTTTTTAAAACCATTTTTTAGAAAAGGATTTCCAAACTTTTTTCAAGCATTCTTTTTTTGTTTTCAAGGTATTTTCAAAGAAAAATTATTTCAAAATTATTTATGTTTTAAAAAGTGTTTTTATATTAGAAAATATATTTTCCTCAAGAAATGATTTAAATGAAATTGTAAAGCCTTATTTATAAGAAATTTATTTTAGAAATGGTTTTATGAAAAGTATTTTAAAAGAAATGATATTTTACTTAATAAATGTTCCATGTTATCTTTAAAAATCCTTATCCAAATAATATGGAATAATTTGTTATAGTTTATGAATTACATTCATATTACTTATCTAATGGTTTATGTTTTGATAGAATGATGTTTATGATAAAAATTTCTCTTCAACATGTTACATGATTTTGAAACCCACTTCTTTTCATAGGCTATGCTTTGAAGAAATTATTATGAAACCTATCCCTTACCCATAGGTTATGATGTGATGAAATGTTAGTGATACCCATTTCATTTCATGGGTTGTGAAATGATTAATGTTTTGTTATCTTATGTCACATGAATGTGTGATTTCATTATGTGACATGTGGGACCTATATCTCCCTCAAATGTATTGGGTAACGATAAAATTTTGATGAGCTAAAGAGGGTACATAGGAGGGTATCCAAATCCTAAAACAGGATGGAATCTTAATCCCAAAACAATAGGGTACACAGTAGGGAATCCCAATCCCAAAACAGGGGGTACACAGGAGGACATCCCAATCCAGAAACAAGAGGGTACATAATATGACATCCCAAGTTCAAAATAAGAGGGTACGTAAGAGGGAATACCAAGCCCAAAACAAGAGGGTACATGGGAGGGAATCTCATGCCCAAAGTAGCACAAGTTATTATCCCAAACCTAAAATTTTATGAAGGTCTTGTTAGAGTTGGTGTCCTAGAACAAACTATTTTTACTTTGATTACATGAATATTTGAAGTATCAAATATAAAATTAAACATCTCATTACGTATTGTTCACTGTTCTATATGACCATAATGTAATAATGTTCTAGTGTATTTGTTGCATAGATAAGGTCATAGTAGTTCCCTTCTATGGTAAGAACTTTGAAGTGAAATGACAATATTATTATTATAGTTCTACGGTTGGATAACATACTATAATGGGACACATAGTATATAGAACATCAGGTGCGACTACTAATAAGTAGATGAGTCTTATTATCAGGAAGTTCACACTTGGTAATCTCCCATATGAGATATTATGAGAAAATACCCACCAGTAGGAATTCCTCATTATATGGTGTCATTAGATATTCCTATCTTTAATAATGTTTAATTTACATTAGACTTTAAGATTATCATTAATTCTTTTTATGACTCAGGCACTTAGATTTTCTGATGAAAATTGTTATACCATATGTTGAAAGGAAGTAGGGTACATTGGATAAGCCACGAATGAAATGTTATTAATGGATAAGTAAAGAAAGGATTTGTACCTTCTATATTTATGGAAGTTGATATCTCATATGTTTAATTGAAATAGAACCATTGCCATAAATTCCATGGCCATGGTGTAATGATGAGTTTAAATCAGATAGTCAAAGAATGATGTATCAAGCATATAGGTTGGTGACACCATCATGAACCCTACTTGATGAGATTATATGATAAAAGGATTATATTACATAGTGAGAATTTTTATGTGGTTGTCATCATTGCAAATTTAAGTTCTTTCTCTTGGGTTCCTTGACACCTTTCTTGATAGTAATCTTAAACTTTATGCGAGCCTAACTAAAGTCAACAAGAAAGAATCTTATAGGGTCACACACTAAGTGTTGCTGGTGGTCTTAATTAGATTATATTTGAATTTAATTAATAGAATAAATATTATTTTCAAGACTGAAGAATAATTTTATTTATGTTATATTGAACACATAAATTAAATAAATATTTATTCACAAGATTATGAAGAAAATATATTTATTTATTTTATTGAATTTTTAAGAAATATTAATTTACTATTTTGTGAATAAACTATTTATTTAACAGAAAAAAATATTTATTCAGGCGTTCATTAAATAAAAGAGAAGTTCAAATGAACCAAGACCGTGTCCAGTGATAAAATAATTATTTACGAGATGGTATATATTATTTATCCATTTTGCGCAAGTTGGTTCACCAAAAAATAATAATGTTGTTATTATTATTATGTGGAATCAGATTTCATTAATGGTTTTTATGAAATTCAATTTGGTAACCTAAATACCATCTCAATAAATAGATAACTATGTCTATTGTGTAATTAATTTTCAAAACCAATTCCATGTTTAGGAATAGATATTTTTTGTGCACAACTAATTCACTCTCGACTCCTCCTCCTCTCTCTCTCAAGAACAAGAAAACAAAGAGATAATTTCTTGAAGACTGAAGAACATGTGATCAAGAATGAACAAAACAAGATATTTTATTCAACACACTAGCTTCCGAATAATGAGTGGAATTTATCAGAGACCATTGAAGCATGTGTGGATCACCTCTAGAGGGATTCTACCATTGGATCATCACAAGTGAAATAAAGAAAATCTGGAAGTGCTGTTTCAGATGACCAACAATCATCAACGAAGAAATTTCATATGCCCTGGTATTTATTTTTCTAGATATTGAATAAATTGATTATAAATTTTACATGAAAGATCTTATATCTTGGTTTCATTCAATTATTATTAAAATAAATTTTAAAATATCACCACCACAACACACTTCCACTACGCCCGGAACCAACAGGTCCTGGTTGGTAGCCCTAACTTAGGATTTTATATGATTATGTGTATGCAAAAAATTCCATGTCTTATTCCTATGTTATGTTTTCATTGATTATGTTCTTTTTCCCCTTATAATTCATGTCGAATGAACTACCAATATTTATGTCATAGACTATTTATATGATCATTGATATGAAAGGTATGATGTTTAAATGTTATTCTCATGTTCTCACACCCTCCTGCTCATATTATTCTTCTGTATGTCCATTGTTTACCCTGACAGAGCATCAAATATTCCCCTTTCTTATGTTTATTTTCCCCAGGTTGTAAAGAAAGTTTTTAAGTAGAAGAAATAAAGGGAAAGATCTTTTTGGGAAACATTGAATTTATTTCAATGATTTAGAATATTTTGTTCCAAGTTTCCATAGACACTAAACTATTATGATCATTGATATTTTATTTCTATAATTTGATGAATATTATTCTAAAATAATATAATATCCATGTATTTTAAGACTGAGTTTCTATACTAATTTCTATATCCAAGGATTCTAGTATTTCTAAAATATTACTCAAATTCCATGCCTGTATTCCTCTAAATTGTTCATCTCCATGTGTACAACTAGTGGGTTGATATTTATCAATGATAGAATCACTCAAATATTCTTGTTAAAACATCCAACTACCACAATCGAGATCCATAATCATTCTAGAAGAATCCAAGTAGATATGTTCCACTTCATCATGGGTAAAGTGGAATTAGGTTCTATTTTGAATTCTCACATGTGGAGGAGTATATGAAGATGATTTACATGATGGATGGAATGAGTTTCAATAAAATAGAGCCTTGAAGAATTTGGTATTGGATGGAAATGAACATGGGAATGTAATTATTTTCTTTAAACAACACCTCATTTATGGGATGAACCTTACAAAAACCTCATGTAAAATTTTTGTATGTTTCATTTCTATGGATTTACTATTCCATGGAATTTGTTCTGAACATGAAGAAAAAATTGGCCTTTATCATATTCTTGATTCAAATATGCTCAAGAATCCAAATAAAAACCGTATCCTTATTAGATATGTAGTTTATCTTTTTTCATTCTTCTTTGTTTGAGATGGGGTATGTATTAGCATCATAATTAGTTTAAATTTAATGAGATGGAGATTGTTCTTGAGAATACTACAAGTCATGGGAGAGATTTCTTATACCAACCATCCATATTAAAGTCACATCATTTAATATATTGTGGTCACATAATCTTCTTCAAATAAATACCTTCAATCACAACATAAAAAAAGGATCTTTAGTGTTTATAAGATCGTTGATATTTTCTGATGAGTTTCATCAGTATAACTTAAATAAAAATATTCAGCCCAACATCTCTAGATTCGTTTTTCAGATTTGGTCACCTCTATCCTTCATTCGTGCACAAGATTCCTCAATAAGCTTCCATCAAGCATGGGTTGATATTGTAACTTCTAGTTCATTACATTTGATTTGAGCATCATCTATCTGATGAGGCCTGATATCAAAATTCAGTGAATATTTAATGATTTTCTTTAATTCATAATCCTATTAGAACCCTAAAAATTCTGGTCTCATTCTAAATTCTTCAATCAACTTCTTTAGTCAGGTTCACATAGGAATGACTTAATCTTCACACAGACAAATAATCAAACACCTATTGTGTGTGAATTTATAATCGAGAGACCTCAGAGATAGAGATAATTGATGCACCACCATGAATTCATACCTACAAAAAAAAATCATAGAACTAAAAACACAAGAATACAATTCAATTCGTCAAGCATGAGTCGAATCTAGTTATTTGATTCTCATCTCCAGGATCCACTTGATGTAGGTTTATTTCCCCTTTAAATTTAAACACCCGCACCAATATTCAGTTCTTACATCAAGCTCGAAAATTTATGTAAATTTTAATGAGGTCCATCGAATCTGTAGTTACTTATTTAATCAATGATCCAAAATCAAAATATTTTTATTTTGATTATATATTGCCTCATCCTTATAAGAATATGATAAATCACAATGTATGATATTTCATTGGTGATATTCCCCATCATTCAATGTTGACATAGCATGATTCTCTATTTTATATTTGGTGGAATTCATTATTTTTTTGGCTCATCTTTTAGCTTTTAGTTTCATTGACTTGGCCTCCTTTTCAACTATCCTGGATTTGGTTCTTAAACTACAAGTCATGTATTAACATGTCCAATCTGATTCATTTAGATATTCGACAGTGGATCATCCCATGTGAGGTTTCTTTTCATTATCATGGTAACTTGTACTAGCACACAATTGATTTTAGTGGTGAGGAAGAGGGGGTATAATATCTTTAGGGGAGTGTGTCAGGTGGGTCGACCACAAGGTCTTAATGAGGGATCATGATTGACCATGACCTTAGGGGTAAGACAACTTGAAGCTCTTCATGAAACCATTTGGTCTATATGGTAGGTTGAGTGGGGAAAATTTGATCGCCATTATTCATGTAGTTTACTAGGAATTGTTATTGAAAAAATTTATATTTTTCACTTGAAGTCAGTTCACTGACCTTGAGAATCATGATAGGTTAAAATGGACTAGATTCACTCCTCAGTATAAAAGTTTCTAAAATTTCACTCATAGTCACTCAAGACATGGTCGACCATAACACTGCCCTTTACTAATTTTTCCATTCATCCTATAAAATTGTAAACCAAATTCATTAAGGCATTTTTATGTATTTTAATACATAAATAATAAAAACAATTAAAAAAAATATTATCCTATACCAAAAAAATCTTTGTAGAAAATGGATTTCTATAAATTCAAAAAACAAATCAAATTTAAGATTTAAACTATTTAATTCCAGATATGATTTAAATAATTAAAATTTAAAATGAGAGTCCATGAAAAAATAAAATTCCATATTTCCAAATATGAATACATGTCTATTAATTTATATAAATTGAAAAAAAATTGTTACAAATCCATATTTTGATCTATTTAAAAATCCAATTCCAAATTCTCAAAAAGTGAAAATATTGGTTAAATTATCCAAGTTTTATCAATATAAGGGGTCAATTACATTGAAATGAAATATGAAATTCAAAAAATATTTTCTCTCATTACCCCCCCACACTTAAACTATTTCACTCCATGACAATACAATTAATTCCATTTTTTAAAAGAGATTATCCTACCTAAACTTCAGTACAAAAGGTATAGATGATGAAAATTATTGACTCATCCATAATTTGAATTATATTTCCTCCTTTATGTTTTTAATCTACTACATCACTTCAATTAAATCTAAAGTTCTATTTACAAGAGTGAAATATATAAATATAAGAGAAATTAATTTTTTAAAAAGTGTCACTTCTATTTTTCCCTTTCTCATAAGTTCCTTAAATTTGAGTTCCAATTTCCACTTCATTGATACAACTAAAATGAAATTATTATAACTTAATTAACCCCTTATTATTCTGGGTATAATATTCCCCTCATCTAAATGAATTAAATTTTTATAAATAGAAATTTATAAAATTTTACCATCCATGTATGTGCGATACATTGTGTAAGACACATGAAAACACTTATTGAATAAAAAAAATGGTATTTACTCATACACACGGTGGATAATGTGTCAGAGATTCATTATGGAATCTTAATTTCCCATTTTGCTTTAGTTTAGAAGGACTTATATCAATTTATTTTGAGTTGTATCCCTAAGGTGTTTGTTTTCCCAAAGATCAAGTTACCTTGAATTAAGTTCAAAATTCCAATGAACTCTTAATTCTATAAATATATTTTCACCCACACTCCTTTTCCTAGCTATAAAACCAATTTTTTTTGAGATTAGTTGGAAATATCACTTAGAAATTGTAAAAACTCATAATTGTTTCAATTTAATTTCCCTTATGATTATATAATTGTTTCATTTTTAGTAATATAGAATTATATAAATAACATACACTATATTATAGAACCAACCACATTTTATTAAATTAAATATTACATATTTAAAATAAATATGTAAATAATATTTGAAATTATTAAAATGGGATCAAAATAGAAAATAATATTATTATAATATTAAAATTTGTATATTCTCAATCCCCTAGAATGATCGCAGTCACGAACAACAAAGTAGAATTGAAATAGAATATTAGTAATGAAATATTCATTTTGAAAATGAATATATATATAAAATCAAGGTAAAATATAATTTAATGAATAATTAATGAAATACGGGGTATTTATTGAAATTAAGTAACCCATATTACCATTATAAATCCAATCATTGGAATAGTAATCTGACTATTGGAATAGTAATATGACCATTGGAAAAATAATCTCATCGTTAAGTATAGTAAAATGACTGTTAAAATAGTATCATCACCTATGGAAGTATAAAATAGTATTTAAGTATCTTATAAATTGAAAATATGATATATTTATGTCATGATACAAGTAAATAAATGTTTTAAAAATAATAAAATTAGTGTTTATTATTTTGAAAAAATATATATGAATTATTTTCATTTTTGTAAAAAATATAATGATTTAAATGAAAGTTTATTTTTATAAAAAGTGTTTATAAATTATTATTAAGTTTTTTTATAATGATAATATAATTTATGTGGCCATAAGTAATTTTTCAAAGGTTTAGAAAAATGATCATAATATTAAAATCAATATTTTCAAATAAATAAGAATATTATTTTAAAAAAATCTTCCTCATATTTATAAAATTATTTTCTTAAGATGGATTAAATTTTTAGAATCTAAAAATTTTAAATTTTTTAGGGTTAATTTTTTTTATTTTTCTAAAATAGTTGAATTTTTAGTGAATAGTAAAATATGACAAAAGACGGTAATTTTCATTATAATAAAAATACATGAAAAAATTGAGTCATTGATGATGTAAGTGAACCATTGTATCATCCTCACCTGAAATAATTACTATATATAGTCACAAGATTCATATCTTTTGGTATTCTTGAGCCAAAATAATAAATTAATGAATATAATATTCAAAAAACACCCCTACCCCTTACTAATACCTCTCCTCACCACCCCTTATCATCATACATTATCACTTACTCACCTTTCCTAATCTCTACCAAATTATCTCACCATATACCCCCCATATCCATATAATAGTTTTTGTCACCAAAATAATAATCCAAGATGCCTTAATGGGAATCCTTAGAGGAGACATCAAAGGAGAAGGTAATACCCTCAATCTAGGTTTTTAATTTTTTTAATCTTTCCCATCCTAAAAAAAATTCCATAAAACCTAACATAATGACTTTTTATTATGAATATAATATATTTTTATTATTTTAATGTAATATCTATCATCCATCATATTCTCCTCCCCTCTCATTCTAAAAATAAAAATGTTGTTCATATAATGGTGGGTTAACCACCTCCATGAACAACATACTTCATTTTTTTACACCACCTTCAAAGGTGGTTAATATAAACATTACTATGGTTAAATAAGATTATATAAATCAAATTATATCTAATTTAATGTTATAGAATGTATTAGTTAAATAAAAAAACTAGTTCATGATAGTTGGTAAAACCACCAAAATGAACTAACCGTATAATGATAACATTTATAAAAAATGAATCATCAATATGTTTGAAAAAATATAGATATTTGGGACCATGTTAATTTATATAATGAAATTAATATAATTTAAATCCAATTCTTGAGTTTTAGTCCCATTTTAAAAGAACTTCCATAATTAATCACAAGTTATCCGACCTTGGAACCATGAAGCGAATGCCCTAGGAAAATAAAAAATAAACTTAGTATCTCATTTAAATGGTTTTAAATGATAATAAAATAATTATAGTAAATTGAATATATATAGAAAATTTTATGAATTAAGTAATTAATTAATATAATTTTAATATTCATGATGTAAAGTGTAAGTGCAAAATGATTTTTGACCTAAGTTAAGCAATCTCTCCAAACCACCCAATTTTCTTTGGGTTATGATTTCTCTCAATTTAACTCAGTTTATCTCTCTATTATTATTTTATAATACTTATATATTCTATATATTTATCCCACATATATATATACACATTTTTAATTAACATTTCCTTGATAAGGATATACATGTTCTAAAGGTTCCCTTCTTAATTTATTACTTTAAATAGATCTAATTAAAGGGATCTTCTCTATTTTCTTGTCTAATTTCAAGTAACACTCAATGAAATGTTTTTAAATTACACGGATTCTAAAAAAATAATTTTATTTTGGAAAACCACATTATTTCATTTTTGGTTTTATGGAAACTATTATGACCTTACCCTTTTTAATTATTCTTTACCTTTTCTCCTAAAACCAACTTAGAAGGAATATTTCCAAAATTATATCTTAACTCCATTTTATGTCTTTAATTCAATTAAAAATATTTTCTTGTCCCATTTAATATTTATTTTTATGTGAATGTAAAATAATTATTTATTTCCTTATTTCATGGAATTCATTATGAAATCCCATTTTTCTATGTTATTAGAAATTATTATGTAAACCATTTCCTTTATTTAGGTTTTTTTTTTCTGATGCTTATGCATTATGTATGATTTCCTTACATTGCGCACATAAATATAGATTTTTTTATGGGTGTAACCAGATAGCACTCAAATTTATTGGGTAATGTTTATATCTCATTAAAAGATATGCATGGGTTCATGAGTAAACCTAATGCATGATGATATTCTTTTCACCATGTGATATTGTATTGGCAGTTAGCATTGAATTATGCTTATTTTAAGTTTTATGTTGTGACCTAATTTCTATGATTACATGATATTATTATTTCATATTCTTCATTTTATGCTCTCATGTGATTATTCATTATCCTTTCATTTTATGATATCATGTTTCCCTATTTGACTCTTATGTTATTGTCCTTTATCATGTTTACTACCTTAATGAGATTTTTAGCTCACACCTTTTGTTTATGTATTCCTTGGTTATCCTATAATGATTTAGGATATCAAAGTAATTTTATAGATCATTATGGAGAATAAGATAAAGATTTTGTGTTTTAGTCTCATTTGGATTTATTATGTACCTAGTATTCTAAATACACTAGGACTCTTCATCCTTGGGTCGTGTTTATTGAATATTTCTATTAAAAATAAAGTAATACTATTTGTAAAAGGGATGGGGCACTATAGATGGTATCAAATTAATGTGTAGTCATTTTTATGTATTAGGAATAAAAAACGTTATTGATAACCCTATGGATAAGTGTAAGTATAGGAAAATATCTTGATATTTTGGTGAAGTATAATGTGAGTGGTTTACAAGAAATTACAAGCCCTTATAGATACTATAAGTGGATGTGGACATGTCACATATGTAACTAGGGTTAATAACATTGAAATGGATCATTGGGTATTAAATTTACCTATGAATAATTCATGATAAATATTCCTTATTTCCGACCTAGTTTAAAATTATCTAGGTTTATGCTTTGACAAATTTACAAACTATGTATGAACCATTATGAAGGAATTGAGAATATTATTAGGTTACAAAAGCTAATTGGAAAATTACTATGGACAAAATAGATTTAAACCTAGAAACTTATAAGTCAGAATATATGTTAAAATAAAAATTTATTCCTTATAGGTTCATAGTTTATATTTTTATGATTTTTTGTTTGAGTATTCTCATCCCTAATTTTATTACCCATATTTTTTTAATGGTGGGAAATAGGAGGAATCATGACAAAAACCAATGCGATAGGCAATGCGCTGATTTCCCTCAAGAGATTCGAAAACTACTAGGAGTAGGATATGAAAACATCATAATGGTATTGGCAAAAAAGAATCAAGTTATTAATAATGACTTGAATTTTTTGGAACACCCTATTTCTCCTAAGAAATTGAAAGTTGTGGTTGAGTCATTCATACAAATAATAAATCCTACCTTCAGTGGATCTTATGATACCCTTATCAAGTAAAAATTTATTATCTATATTTAAAGGATATTATTTTTCCTCAAATTATTGAAATAAGAGTAATTCATACTAACCTTTTATTGAATAGAAAGGTAAAGTGATCAATGGTGGACACTGATCAACAACACAATGTGTAAAGAGGAAATCAATTATACAGAATGGGAAAGATTCATGAAAATATTCTTTAATAAATATTTTCCCCAAAACTCTCTATCTTAAAATGGATAGGGAGTTCCTTGGAGTAAATCAAAAGGAAAACTAGTTTATCAGGACGTATGAGTCAAAATTCAAAATACTTGAAAGGTATTCCCCCCAAATCTTTCATAAACATTGAAATTAATATGGAATGTTTCTTAAGTGAATTAAATATGAATATATTAAAATATTTGATGAATTATAATTTTTATAGCTATAAATAGATTGTAGGTTATTCCCTTAAGGTTGAGATAGAGATTAGTGACTCTCAGTGGTCTTGTTGTGTTAGAAATTAAAAGTGTGAAATTTAGTTTTATTTGGGAGGATCAATGGTTAAATTCCATAAAGAAGATAAAATCCAACTACCCACATGAAAAAAATTTCGTAATAAGAATCCAAAAAACCTTTTAAATGGAATTAGTATATGATTTAAGTGTAGAAAATAAATATATAGAGATAGTCAATACTGAAGGGAGATGAAGAAACCCACTATTTTAATAGAAGAAAAGAAGTTTCAGATCAAAACTAAACCTACAGTAAAGTGTTTCAACTACAAGGAACAAAAACATTATGAAATCCAATTATTTAAGGTAAGTTTTATTATAGATGATCAATGATAACAATCTCCATGTTTTAGAGAGAAAAGAAGGGAATATGCATTTACTACTACTGAGGTGGATCTTGCAAAAGATGTGGTGATAGGTATAATGGTTATTAATATAATAATGGTGAATATACTATTTTATTAAAGTTCTACACATTATTTCATATCATTAATATTTTGTAGAACTATTCAAAAACCACCTAAAAAATTGGGGATTGAGCTATATGTGAGAACATAAAATGGGGAAATTATTGTATCCCAAGTACATAAATCTTAACTAGTCAATGTTTCAAGAGTAAACCTCCTATAAAGTATTTTTTACTTTACTGGAATTTTATGCTATATTTGGAATGGATTGGATGTACTTATAAAAATAAAACATCAACTTCCTAGAGAGGGAAATCACTCTCCATATCCCGAGTCATCCCCCAATTCTTTACAAGTGTACGGAGGATGATAAATCTATTTTGGAATCTTCTTCTCATGAATGGATATTATTTCCTTATGAAAAATAATATCTTGATCAAATGATTGATATAAAATAGGGGATAATGCTCGAAAACATACCCATTATAAAGGACTATACTAATATATTCTGTAAAGAGTTTCTTGGTCTTCCTCCTGACTGAGAGGTTGAGTTCTCAATTGAAATTATAAATGTATCTATATCCATATCGAATAATCCAAAAATAATGGACATCATTGAGTTTGACTAACTTAAAAAGTAGTTATAGTATAATATGGATAAGGGTTTTATACTCACGAGTACTTCATAGTGGGGTTCTTTGGTCTTCTTCTTCTTAAAAAATATTGATGGGTCAATAAATATATGAATTGATTATAATTAACTCAACAAAATCAAGATAAAGAAAAAATATCCCCTACCACAGATTGATGAATTTTTTGTTCAAATATGTGGGGCCCAATATTTTTATAAGGTGGACCTATGGTCGGGATATCTCCAATTAAAGGTGTAGAAGTAAGATATTCCTAAGACTGAATTTTAAACAAGGTATGGACACTATGAGATCATGGCGATTCCATTTGGACTCACTAAATATGTAAAAGTATTATTGTACTTAATGAATAGATCATTTAGTGGTAACATTTAAAAATATTTGGTCATCTTTATTGATGATATTCTAATATACTCCAAATATAAGGAGGAACATTTAAATACTAGGATAAATACTTTTCAAAAGGATAAGCTATATAAAAAGTATAGTAAATGTATGTTCTGGATGAAGTAAGTATCATTTGTAGGAATTTTTATCACCAATAAAGGGATATACATTTACCATTATAAGATAATGGAAATTGAGGAGTGGTGCAGACCCACATTTTCAATAGATATTTGTAGTTTCATTAGACTAGAGGGGTATTACAGATGATTTATGAGAAAATTATTGTAACTTTTAAACCCACTAACTAAGATGAATTAGTCTAGAGTAAAGTTTTTATAGAAAAATGAATATGAGGAGAGATTAAGGAATAAAAAAAGAGGATCATCACTAAACTACCCCCACGCTAACCTCTAGTAGGGAATTGTTTGTGGTATATAAAGAAACTTTAAAAAGGGGATTAGGCTATGTACTAATAAAAAGTAAAATATTGATAGCATAAACCTCAAGGTAGTTAATTTTTTTTGAGAATAACTACCCAAAACATGACCTAGAGTTAGATGTAGTGATCTTCATACTGATTATTGGGTGGAATTATCTCTATGAAGAAATGTGTGAAATATATAATGATCATAGTAACCATAAATATATATTCACACCAAAAGAGCATAATACGAACCATCAAATATGGTTATAGATGATCAAGGACCATGACTGCTCAATCCATTACCATCATGGGAAAGAATATAAACTGGAATATTCTATAAGTAGAAAGGATCCTGAAACATTATCCATGATGATAATTGAGAAGGATGCAATCAAATTAGACTTGGAAATTATGGATATTGAAGTCATAATGGAAAAAACATCATCATTCCAGTCTCAAATGATTGCTCAGTTATCCGTCCTATAGAAGATAAAATATTCTCAAAGAGATGATGTTGAAATACATAAAAAGGTGTAAGATATAAAAAATTTAAATCCTTAGTGTTAAAAATTAATTATGAGGTTATTAGATTTGGGACATGACAATGTGTTCCATCAAATCATAAGAGAAAAAGGATCTGTTGAATGATGAACTTATCTCGATGTTCTTTATCCACCTAGGGGCATGGAGTTGTATTGAGATATTTGAGAGAACAGTTTGTGGGAAAGCATAATGAAAGAGATCTTAGAACATAAATCAAAGTCCCTGGTATATTATCAAGTGAAGGATGAAAGGAAAAAGTCTAATTGGGTGATGAAACCATTACCCATACCAACATGTAAATAGGACACCATCACTATAGATTTTGTCATAGGTATTTTGAATACTCCCAAAGAGAATAATTCTAAATGAGTTTTGGGGGATCATCTTATAAATACTTATCATTTCATTTATATTATAGAGAAATTGTCACTCGATAAACTTGAAAGGATATAAATTAATGAAGTTTTTATGTTATCTGGATAACCACTTTCAATTGTATCTGATTTATATCCAAGTTTTACCTCCAAGTTTTAGAAAAATATCCAACATGTTCTAAATATTTAGTTGAACTTTAGTAAAAAAATTTACCCCCAAACCGATGTCCAATTTGAGTGTACTATCTTGAAACAAGAGTACATGTTGATAGAATTATTGATGGACTTTAAAGGAGGATGAGATCAATATCTTCCTCTGGTCGAGTTATCATATAAAAATAGGTTCAACTAAAGAATATAAGTGGATCCATGTGAATCTCTTTATGGTAATATATGTAGAACACCAATGTTCTGGGTTGAATTTGGTGAACTCGAGCTACTAGGACCCAAAATGGTTAAATAATCTATAGAAAATGTCAATATCATTTAGAAAAACATTAGATCTACTAAAATTTGATAGAAGAGATATTCTGAAAATCACCAACGAGACATTGAGTTTTTGGTAAGAGATAAATTATTCTTCAATAAATCACCATGAAAGAGAGTCATGATATTTGAGAATAAAGTAATTCTAGGTTCTAGATACATTGACCCCTTTTAGATTATCGATTAAATTAGATCTATGGCTTATAAACTAGCACTCCCACCAATAATGTCATAAGTACCTGATGTGTTCCACATATCCCACTTGAGAAAGTACATACCAGATCCCGCACATGTACTAAATTTAGAGGTAGTACAACTTGATAATTATATCTAATATGATGATCTACTAGTGATGATATTATAACTTAGAGACAATGTTTTAAATAATAAGACAACTCATCAAGTCAAAGTACTGTGGAAGAACCATAAGTATGAGGATGTGACATGAGAACTATAGAAAAAATGAAATAGAAGATACCTTTTCTATTTTTAAATTATTGGGTGAAATGAAATTTTGAGGATGATATTTCTTAAAGGGGGAATAATGATACTACCCAAAATTTTATCAATGGAATTTTCCTTCTCATTATATAATTGTGTCATATTTAGTAATTCATTATTATATAAAGAACATGTACCACATGATAGAATTAAAGAGATTTTATTAAATTAGATATTATATTTAGAGAATAAATATTTTTATAATAATTGAATGTATTATGATGGGATTAAAAAATAGATAATAAGATAATTATAATTAACAAATTTGGATATGCTCGATCCCCATGAGTGATTACACTCATGAACAACACTGTAGAAATGAAACCTAATATTAGTAATGAAATATTCATTTTTAAAATTAAAATATATAACCTTGAGATAAAATATAAGTGAATGAATAATTAATAAAATATTAGGTATTTATAGAAAGTAGGGAATCCATATGACCTTTGAAAATTTTACTATTAGAATATTAATCTGGAATTTAGGAATTGTAACCTTAATGATATAATAGTTTCCTCACCTTTGGAAGTGTAAAATAGTATATTGGTATCATATAAAATTAATATATGACATATTTATTTCATGATACAATTAGAAAATGTTTTAATAATGATAAAATAAGTGTTTGTTTTTTATAAAAATATTCATGTTTTATGTTCATTTTTGTAAAAAATATAAATATTTAAATGAAATTTCGTTATCAAAAAATGAAATTATATATTAATATTAAGTTTTATAATAAGGATAATATAATTTTTTGAGACCATAAATAAATTTTCCATGGGTTAAAAAAATGATCATAATATTAAAATTGTTATTTTTCAAATAAATAAGGATTTTTTTGAAAAATTATATTAGTCATATATATATAATTATTTTTAAAAAATGGATTTATTTTTTTTAATCTAAACATAAATAAATGATGAGGGTTTTTTTTTATTATTTTTCTAAAATAGTCAAATTTAAGTCAATAGAAAAATACTAAAAAAAACAGTAATTTTCTTTATAAAACAAATACAAGAAGAAATGAGTTATGGATGATTTCAGAAACCATTTTCATGGCCTAACATGAACTAATTACTACATATATTCACAATATTCCTCAATATTAGTAGTATTGAGCCAAAATAATAAACTAATAAATAATTATTTTAAAAAACATCCCTTTACGCCTCTTATAAATACCACCCCTGATCACCCCTTCTTCTCACACATTATCACTTACATAAATTACCAAATATATAACAAATTCTCTCCAAACTATTCCAAACATAACTATAATAAATTTTATCCTCAAAATACCAACCCAAGCTACATTAAGGGGAAGCCTAAGAGGAGACATACAAAGGATAAGGTAATACCCTCAATCGAGGATTTTAATTTTTTCTTTCACCTAATATACTAAAAAAATTCCATCCAACATAAAATAATGAATCCAATATCATAAATATACTAAAATTTTATTGGTTTAATGTAATATATGTCATCGATCCTCTTATCTTCTCATATCATTCTAAAAATGAAAACGTTGTTCATATTATGGTGGGTTTTCCGCCTCGATGAACAACATACTTTGATTTTATCTACCGCCTTCAAGGATTGTTATAAAAATATTATTAGGATTAAATATGATGATAAAAAGTATATTATAACTTATTTTAGGTTATGTAAACTATTAATTTAATAAAAAGAATCTATTTTATGATGGTCCATTAAACCGCTTGAATGAATTAACTATATAACAAAAAAATTTATACTAAATGAATCATCCCTATGTTGGAAAAAATATAGATCTTTGGGACCATTTAAATTTATAGGTGTACTTTAATTTTCTTTAAATTATGGAGTTATTGTCCAATTTGATAATAAATTCCACAATTATCCATAGGTGATCCAACCTTGGAACCATGCAAAAAACTCCCCCAGAAAAAAGAAATTAAACTATATATCTCACTAAAAAATGGTTGTAAATGAACATAAATAATTATAGTAAATCAGATATATATGGAAAAAGTTTTGAATTAAGTAATTAATGAATATAATTTGATTATTTAGGATGTTTAGTGCATGTACAAAACAATTTTGGACCTATGGTTAGAGATCTCTCTGAACCACCCCATTTTCTTTGGGTTTTGATTTCTCTATATTTACCTTATTTTATTTATCTATTATTATTATTATATAATAATTATATATTATGAATATATGTTTTAAAAATATATACCAAGTTCAATTTCCCTTTATTTTATAGAGATATTCATGTTTTAAAGGTTCCCATTTTAATTTTTTTATACAGAGACGATTAAAGGGAACTCGTTTATTTTCTTGAATCATTTAATGTAACATTAAATGACGTTTTTTAACCTTCCATGTATTCTAAAAACCATTATTTTATTATGTAAAACCATTTTAGTTCATTTTTTCTTGCATGTAAACTATTACGCTCTTACCCTCCTTAATGATTGTTTACCCTTTTTCCTGAAACCCCACTTAAGAGGAATATTTCAAAAATTATTTATCCACTAAATTTTATGTATTTAATTCACTTAGACTCATTTTAGTGTCTTATTATTATTTATTTATCTATGAATTTCCAAGTTTTTATTATTCTCCTATTTCTTGGAATTCATTATGAATTTCTAATTGGATATGTGATAAAGCATGATTATGCAACCCATTTCATTTCCATTGGGGTTTTTATTCTTATTCATTATGTATGAATTTATTATATGGAACACATATGACTGTATATGTTATGATGGGTTCACCTAGATATCACTACAATTTAGTGGGTAAGGTATTTTTCTTATGAAGTGATATGTATGGGATGAAGGCATAAACCTAATCCTTGGGGGGACTCTATCCACCATGTGATGTTGTATTTGTTGTTAGATTTGATTTTTTCTTTTTTCATGTTTTATGTTTCTCCCACATTCCTATGATTCCAAGATCTTATAATTCCATATTCTTTATGTCATGATTCCAAATTATTATTCACGAGACTTGAATTTTATGATATCATTTCATTCTATTTGACTCATATGCTATAATACTTAATCAAGTTTATTCCCTTATTAGTATTTTAACTCACCACATTTGTTTATGTATTCCCCAAGTTATACAATGTTTTTTAGGAAATCAAAGGAATTTAGGATCTCAATATGGAGAATAAAATAAAGATGTTGTGTTTTATACTCATTTTTATGTATTATGAACTTAATCTTCCAAATAGACTTAAACTATCAATATTTGGGTTGTGTTTATTGCATATTTCTATTAAAAATCATGTAATAATATGTGTAAAAGGACTGGATCAGTATTGAAATCATTTTACTCTCACAATTTTATAACACATGAACTCATTCTATTCTAGAATGGTATTAATACTAGGTAGGACAACATTTAACTCAAGTTTTACTATAGAAGAAACAATTCAAAATTTTAAAAAGAAAATCAAGATTAATTTTTGTATCCACTCTAAAATAAGGTTTATAAAAATCACTCTAAATTTTATTTATTTTAAGGAAAAAATACTTAAAAAATATTAATAAAATTTAGAAATATTTATTTACCCCTTAAGTTACTTTTCCCTCTCCCCTAAACTTATCTTAGACACGATTACAATCAATGTAAACTTTTAATTTTCAAGGAAAATAATTTTAAAGAGTGAGTATCCAGATCAATATGGGGAAAAGAGACAACCTGTGAATCCTTTATTCAATGGTAGTACATATGATTTTAATTTCCTCTCGATTCTATTTTAAAAGTTTTTTCATAGTAATACTTCATCTATTAGTCATTCACCTTGAATAGGTTCTTTGAATCTTCTCCTTTTATCTCAAATACACCAAATGGGAAAGTATTAATTACTATATAAGGTCCAGTCCACTTGGTGTGAAGTTTACCAGGAATGATGTTCATTATTATGGAGAATGATAGCACATTATCTTTAATCTCAAATATTCTTATGTAGATGGTCTCTTCATGTACATATTGAAATTCTACTTGTATAATAGTGAATTATCACAAGCTTCCCTTCTTAGTTCCTATAGTTCCATCATCTGAAACTTCCTTTATTCTCTAGATTTTATAAATTTCATGATTTCCTTATTCATGGCCTAGTAATCATTATCCTACCAATCAACAAGAAAGTGACAATGCTTTCATAGATAATTATACAAGGAGAAATTCCTATGGAGTTTTTAGGCAGTTCTGTATGTACATAATGCATTATACAACTTTTTTACTCTAGTATTTTCTGGTGGGTTATACTTTATTCTCTAATATTCTCTTAAAATATCATTTGGACACCGATAGTTTCCAGTTTATCCATGGGTGGTTGGAAGTTTAGATTTTTTGATTCACTCTATATTTCTTCATAAGGGATTCTATGTTCTTATTTCTAAACTCTTTGCCTTGGTCACTAATTATTTATCAGGGTACTCCAAATCTATAAAAAATGATTTATTTTATAAATTCAATAACAACCTTAGAATCATTAGTTAATTTTTATTTTTCCTCAATTAACTTAGAAACATAGTTCAATAATAATAAGATATAGGTGAAACAAAATGGGATAGGAAATTGTTCTGTGAAATCAAATCACCAAACACAAATTACTTTATATAAAATTAAAGGGTTTTAGGTTAATTTAATGTCATTTGGAAACACCACAAGTTAGTTAACATTTTGGATAATATTTAAAAAATTTATGTGAGTTTTTAAAAATTAAAGGCCAAAATAACCCAGCTTATAAAACCATAATATAATTTCTATAAGGTCAAAAATATCCTCTACATGATATAGAAAAATTTAAGCACATACTCAACCACTTCCTCAAGGATGAATATCCAATACCACAAAACTGGGTTTCCATAGCACCACCATTTAACAGCACTAAAAAAAAGCGCTTTTTTTAGTAGTACTGATAAATGGGGGATTTATCAGGGCTTTTTCCTAGCACTAATAAATTTTATATTTCAAAAAAAATCATGAAAAATAATATATTGGTATATAAGTATATTTGTATTGATATAATTATAATATATATTTTTTAAATATGTTTTAGAAAAGTATAAATAGACTACTCCATTTAATATATTATAAATCTAGTGAAAATGGATTTAATTTTTTTTTAAAAATATTATTAATTAATAATTTACTAATTATCAACAATTAATAATCATTTAATAACAATTTGAAGACACAAAAAATCAAAAAAATTAATAAAAGATATAAAATACGTTGAAAATGTTACTCAAACTTCAAACGGCCATAAATTTTGATCCGGGTGTCCGTTTGAGATCTTCAACATATCAAATAGAATTCTGTGACGATCTCTATGTGATAGTGACTTAGGCAAAGCCTCTGTCACATTTTTCAAGGCCAAAAGGCCCATAAGGCCTCCAAAACTGAGTTTTTAGTCGACATACCCCGATTCTTTAACATTCAAATAGGTATAACTTCTGATATGGATGTACGTTATCCCTATACCACATATAATAACGAATATTGTTTCAGTTTTTTCAATTTTACTGGTTGTAGAGTTGAAACAGGCTTCTGGATTATAAGTTATGGTCGTTTAAACATTCTATGTCTTTTCAAATACACATATATATGTATTTATTCGTAAATATATATGTGTGTGTGTGTGTGTGTTTGTGTGTGTGTGTTGTATATATGTATGTATGTATGTATGTATTTATTTATTTATAAACACACATAAAAAACTTTTATAAATGTATTTAAAACTAATCTTATAAATATATATTAACATACAAATAAATATACGAATAAAATATTATAACTACAAATATATATATAAATAGATATAAATATATATTAATATTCGAATGAATATATATATATACTAATATACAAATAAACATATATGTATTAATATAACTAAATATATTTATATTAATATGAATCTATATTAATATATGAATAAATATAAATATAACAATATATATATATATATAAATAAATATAAATATATATTAATATACGAATAAATATATATTTATTACTATATGAATAAATATATATATTTTAATATAACTAAATATATTTATATTAATACGAATCTATATTAATATACAAATAAATATAACTATATATATATAAATAAATATATGTATCATTAAATAGATAAAAAACGAAATTGATTAGTGGTAAAGGTGCAGGCGCGCAAGGGGGAGGTCGCGAGTTGGAATCCGGGTGGAAGCAAGGAGGGGCGCGTAGGCAAGTGCAAAATGCGTAGGCAAGGGCAGCGCGCGAGAGTGGGAGGGGGCAGCCTAGCGCTGATGGGGGGGGGGGTCAAGTGCTGTTAAAAGACCCCCCCAAATATAAATTATTTTTTATTTATTTTTTATTTTTTTGAGTTTTATCAGTGATAAAAAAATCCCTCATAAAAGACCCATTTTATCAGCACTTTTTTTAGCGCTGATAAAAGTGGTCTTTTATCAGTGCTTTTTTTAGCGCTCATAAAAGGGGTCTTTATCAGCGCTTTTCTGAGTGCCGATAAAAGGGACCCCCCTTTATCTTCACCTTGATTAACAACGCTTTTTTAGTGCTGTTAATGTGCTTTACTAGAGCTGATAAAAACCATGTTTGTAGTAGTGATCATAATTACATGGTATATAAAAATATTCCATAAGTAAGCACACTCCCAAAAATAAAACTTTGAATCTAATTTTAATTTTTTAGTTTTATAGTTAGTAAATAAGGGGATAAATTTGATATGAAAAAAAATTAATTGATTTAGCATATTAGAGAATTTCAGTGACTTTTTATTATTTAACACATGGGAAGGAGTTATCCAGGTTTTTTTGAGTTGATGGTTCTAACTTGAAAGTTGGAGAAAATATAATCATTTGGTCTAAAACTAATTTTTCACAGCCCTATGTGTCCTTGATTTCCATGTTTTATTCTTTTAAAGGAAATATCTATCTCACTAGACCTAGATTTGCATCAAATTTCTTGATAAAATTTTAAAGTGAGGAATGATCTTAATAGATAGTTACTTTATTTCAGAATAGGTATGATCAATTTTTTTTATAATGAAGTGACATTTAAAAATCTCATTTTTTTATTGTGTAATTGATTTGGAAAGTTTCCAGGATCTAGAAATTATAGGATATAAATTTTGAGTGTACATAAAATTTCTAGAATAACACAACTCCCACAGATTTGTTTGAAGCATCACATAGGATATCAAAAGGGTTCATTCATGTTAGGTGGGAAAATTATGGGGGATATGATTATGATCTCTTTTATTTTTTAAAATTACATTATATATTAATCATTAAATAGAAATTTTGTTTCTTTTTTGATTATGTTTGTCAATGGTAATGAAATTTTATGAAAATATTTTATAAATATCCTATAGAACCCATCATATCCTAAAAATGATCAAATATGTCTCACAGTGGTGGGTTAAACAAATGTATAAATCACATAAATTAAGGACTCATCCACTTAAATCCCCACATTATAAATAATATGGGCTAATAAATTTACTTTTTCTACTATAATGTTTTATTTTTTAAAAATTTAAACTTGTTTTTTCTCAATGAAATTTCTTAAAACACTTTCTAGGCTTTCCATAAAATTTTAAAAAAATGTTCCATCAGTAATGAAATCATCTAGGAATACCTCTAAGAGACTCTTAATAATGACTGAAAAAATTATTACACTGAAATATTGAAAGGTACCTTGGAAATTTGAAATATCAAAGGGAATTATTTGATAAGAAAATGTACTAAAGTGACATGTGAATATGGTATTTTCTTAATATTCTGGAGATATTAGAACCTGAAAATACCATAAAACCCACTAAGAATATAGTAATGATCCATAAAAGGTATTTATTTTGACATTTTTCCTACAAAGTGAATGGGGAAGTTGTACTTTTAGGTAAAATGGTGAAATTTCTAATAGTCAATGCAAAATCTCTAGTGATTTTTAATTATTATGGACCTAAACCATTATTATCATTATTTATAATTATATATCCATTTTTTGGGATAATTTTAATTTGGATCACCCAGTGCGAGTCTAACATTAGGTATATGATTTTAGATAATTATTCAATGGGATTTTCTATTTTGGTACATGACATGCCTATTGTAGGGTTGTATAAAAGCTAATATTTATTTTTATACTTAAACATAGTGGCTGACCATATCCATCTCACTTGAGGACATATTTCAAGGAAAACACTCACTATTTCTAATCAATTAGTTTTTATTGTTTTATATATTTTATATAATAGAATTAAAATATATATGGGGTTTGATAATTTATAATGAATTATGGAAAAATAAAAATTCAATGAAAAATTCAAATAAAATGAATGCATGTTAGAGAGAAAGAAAATCCCCTAAGGAGAATCACCCAGAGAAAACCTAAATTACCTTAAATTGGTTTTATATTTACTTAATTACCACACTACATAATATCTGTGAACATCATATTCCTACCATTTTTTGAATATGTGGTGCACTTAATAATAACAAAGTAAACCTTAAATCCACCTCCTTGATCAAAGGAGAATAATATTGAAGAAAAAGTAAGCCTCACGTGGCAAGTGGATACACAAAGTCAAATTTACTACTAATATATCCCGTAGCCTAACTACAATAAAATAAGAAAAATTAAGCATGGAAGTGAAAAAACAATGATTTAACACATGATTTATCCCTAAGAAATTTCTTAGGGTAGTTACTTTTAACAATTATTATAAGAGATCATAGTGAGAAGAACGATGGAGGAAAAAAAATCGAAACAAAATTGGAATAGTGAAAAGAAGATAGTAGAAATATAATACAATTGAAAAGAATATAAATATTTAGAAAATGGATAACTAAACTATCCAAATCCTTGGAAAGGATGTGGAGTACAAATTTATAGGGAGACATGAAACTATATTTTGGACCAAAAATAATTTTCTTCGAGATTTTTCTTGGTTTTAGTCATGTAAATGGAAAAATATCAGAACATGATATTATTGAGATTCACTCATACATTTTTTATCAGGAACCCTCTAAATATCAGATTTATTTGTCATGTGTTTCTAATGTTATACTTTTTTTACATCATAAAATATTTATAATCAAATAGAAATTTCATCTTACTCCATTTTGTTCCATGAATCTGCTTATTTAGTGAATTTATTTGTCCACAAAATTTAATGTGCATGTGAGAATCCATGTTTTTTTCTATGAAACCTAAAATAAACTCATTTGGAGTTTTTTATATTGATATATGATTTATTTATTAAGTTTTGTTCAATTATATATTCATTTTTTCCCATTTGTATGTATTATTTAGGCCTCATTAAATTAGAATAGGAACTTATTTCAGTTGAGATAATTGAATCTCAATAATCCTAGAATCCTATAAAAAAATAATTGAGTAATTTGGATAATTATAAAAAAATTTATGGTCAAATTATCATTGTGATAACAAATAGTTAAAAATATATAATTATTATATTTTCAAAATTAATCTAAATTTGCTACTAAATCCTAGAAAAGTGAAAACAGACCACAAAAAACATTTTTGTGGGATTAAAAAAATTAAAAATCAAAATAAAATTATTTAAAATATTGGAACTATCAATTCCCACACACTTAAACTTTTTATTCATGGTCAATGCAATGAATTCTACCAAAAAAATGATTATCCTACCGAGGTTCAAACAAAAATACTAGAAATAAAAAGAAAAAAATATACCTTAATCATTGAAAATATCATGTGTCATATAAAATTTAAATCCACTTCCCCAATTAAATTTAAGAATAAATTCATATTTTAGGATTTTAAATGGAATTTAATTTAGTGGGATTAATTTTTTAATAAGTATCACTGTCATAAATTACTCTTTCAAAATATTATAAAAATAATGGTCCATTTCCCACTTCCTTGATACCACACAATTGGCATTCTTATAAAATAATTTAAATCTTAAAAATTAGGTATTCAATATAACCCTCACCTAAATGAAATAATTTTTATAATTAGGAACTTATTGAATTTTTCCTCTATCCATGTCATGTGAAAATAAATTATTAGATTTTGAAATGAAATTTATTTACTTATAATTAGAGTGCCTAATATCTTAGTGATTCCATTTGGGATATAAATTTCCCATTTTAAAATAGTTTCAAATGAATCGTATGAATGTATTTTTGGTTATATCTCTAAGGTGATTATTTCAAAATATGCAAGTCACTCATGAAAGGTTAAAAATTATATATTTCTCATGTCATAATTCTAATTCCACTATTTTTTTGTATTTGAAAATATTTTCTTAGTTAAAAAAATAACAATCATATATTTAAAAAAAAATTCAAACTCAGTAAAATATTTTAAACTTTTTTGAAATTATTTCACTAGATAGGACAAAATTTAAGCATAAAATTTCCAAGATAAAAAACTCACCAAGAATATAAAGTATAAAAAACCTTAAAATTTACATATATATAGGTTTATATCACCCCCAAACTTAAGATAAAAATAACCTTTCACTTAAGCTCAAATGATTCAAAACAAAATTGACCAAAACCAAAGAGAAGGAAAGAAAAGATCTGAGTTTACCATTTATAATATTCCTTGAGTTAGGCTTCTAACTATTTCCACTTTATACTTAAGAAAGGAAGAAAAAATAAAACATAATAAATTTAATAAAATAAAAAAACATTAAAAATAAAATATATAAGAAAATATGAGCGCTTTTGTGTGAAACCCCCAAAAATGGTTCTTGGTTATTACTACCCCTATCCAGACAATTGCATTTGGTCATACCCAGATTTATAGTTAGTGTGGTTTCTTGCCTAAGAACCACCAAACTACTTTCCTTATATTTTCTATGCCTTTATATTGGTTATATAAGAACTAATGGATAGAGTGAAATAGTTCATCCCTATTATAATGTAGTAAAAATAATACTGTAAGGTATGAAACATGGTTGGTTCCTACTAATTTTCATTGGACAAAACCTCATCCACTTCATTAACTTTGTCTAGGGCCTTACCATTTTAAGCTACCACATCTAGAATTTTAGTAAGTTTAACATTAGTGATAATTTCTATTTTAATTTAATTAAATAATAAATAATAAATATAGAAATCTTCCCCATCATGTAAAGCCTCTTGGAAGTTGATTTCTTCATGAAAAGCCACTGGTAATTCTTTATTTTCAACCACTAAAAACTGTTCAATCAGAAAAGATAGATTCATGTGTTCCTCATCAAGTGCATCATCATTATCTTGTTTATCTTTCAAGGTAGTCTAGGTATTGGAAAAATCTGAATTTTTAAAAAAAGGTGAGGTAATACTGAATTAAACTTAAATAGTATCCGATAAAAATGAATTTAATAAAATATTATCTCCTAGAATTTTCTTAGATTATATTTTTTATTTTCTACTAAATACTTCTTGGAGTTGGGTTTTTTAGGTGGAGGAAGGTATTCAATTTTATCCATATTATCTTCACATTAAACAACTTTGGTGGTGTATTCATCTAATGTAAGATAGTGGTATAAAGATACTCATTTTTCATTTATAAATATGATTGAATCATTTACCGTTTCATATTCCACAAAATATGATAAATATTCATCCAAATCATCTTTATCTCCAACATGTACATTAATTTAAGTGTATTATTCATGGAAATATTCAATTGATAATCGAGAGAGGTTGAATAGATGTTTAATTAATTCCTTCATGTCCTCCAAATGTTCTTAAACTTCAAAACTTAGTGGGGATCCTTCTTCCTACACTAGTTATGGATATAGTTATGGTTTTTGTTTCTCCAATTAAATCTCATGAGTTTTACAAAAATATATAACTAACTATTATATTTTTCTATTTAGATTTTTTATTTTCTCTATGTATCCTTACAACTGGGATTATTCACCTTTGTTAACTTCTTTTTGTTCTTAAACTTGTGAGTGATCTGTCTAAGCATAATAATTTTAGTTAGAATACATCATGATTTTTATATATTTTTTTATTTTAAAAAAAGAAATTTATTTAAAAAATTAAATTAAATATAAATTCAAATACCACCTAGCTCACTAAAAATGATTCCAAGTTTTTATACACATATTATAGGGTGGTAAAAAATCTACAATTTATTTTCCTAGTGCAACATAAAGACTGGCTAGATTCAACCCACTTGAAAAGCCTTCACTATAAAAAATCTTATTAGTCCTAATAACTTATTATATTTTTATTGTTTTTTTATTTTTTATATAATAAAATTAAAATATATAGGGGTTTTAAAATTTTTAATGAAATATACAAAAATAAATAGGTAATAATGAATGTATATAGAATTAATGTAGTTTATAGAGAAAGGAAATACCCTTAGGGAATCACCTATTGTGAACCATAACCCCATTAAATTAGTTTCATATTTACTTGATAAAAATAATCCATCATATGTGTCAATATATTATTTTTCTTAGGCTGTGAATATACAGTTCACTCAATGATCTCCAAGTACACCACACACTCCCCACCACGATAGAGGGAGAATAATGTAGAAGAAAAAGGCCAACCTTGGGTGGAAAGTTGATATTCAAAGGTTCCTTAAACACTAACATCCCCCTTATTAAAAATATAATAAAATGAGATATATTAATCTTAAAATAAATAAAACAAGTGTTCAACACTATATTTCTCCCTTAAAAAATTCATTGGTTTAGCTACTCATAATTATAAGTTTTGAAGATCATAATGAGAAAAAAAGTGGAAGAAACAAAAAAGAAACAAACGTAGAAGAGTGAAAAGAATATAATATATATTAAAAGTATAAAAATTTACTATCAGATAAATCACTATAATGATATAGAAAATGGCTAACTAAAATGGCCAAATCCTTGGAAAAGAGGTGGAGTAAAAATTTATAGCGAGATGGGTGGATAAGATTTTAGGTCCAAAAATTTTCCTTTGCATGTTGGTATGCTTTGGGTCTTGTACATTGATAGATATATGAAAGTGATATTCCTTAAACTTTTCCTCTATATCTTATTAATAAACCATCTGTATATCAAAATATTATGATATGTGTAATAGATATTATGATTTTTTTAATTTGGAAAATATTTCTGGCTGAAGAGGATATTTATCTTCCTCCACTTTCACACATGTATCAAATGCCTTAGTGAATTAATTTTCCTATAAATTTTTTATTCCATACATTAATTCAAGTACATTATTTGTGAAAAATATAATCACGTCATTTGGAGTTGTTTAGATATATGTATGCTTAATTTATTGAGGTTTGGTCAATTATGTCTACTAAAAACATTTCCATGTTGCATGAATTATTTGGGACCTATCACTTTTTAATAATATGTTGGTCCAATTGATAGAATTGAATCCCATCAAAAATTGAATCTAAAAAAATGAGATATTTGGACCAGTATGGAAAATGATATGGGATAGATATCAAGGTGATATAAAGAGTTAAAAAACCAAAATTATTACATTTTCAAAATTAGGCTTAATTTAATTCTAAACATAAATATTTGAAAATATCCTATAAAATGACCATTTAGTGGGACTAAAAAATTGAAATGAAAAGTAAAATTATTAAAAAAATTCGAACTGTCAATTCCCCCACACTTAAACTTTTCACTCCTAGGGAATTCAAATAATTCTACCTAATAAATAGAATTATATGACCTAAGTTCAAAAAAATAAACTAAATAAAGAAAATTAAATATTAATTCATCATTAAAAATATCACCCCTATAAAATTAAAATACAATTCCATACTTCAATTCATGAAAAATATCAAGTTAAAGGATTTTAAAGGGAATATAATTTAGTGGGATTAATATTTTAACAATAGGGACATTCATAAATTCCTCTTTTCCAAGCTCCTAAAACTAATGATCAATTTCCTAATTCCTTGATATAACCCAAATTACATTCTTATAATTATATTTACCCCTTCTTCATCACATGTTCAAAATTCCCCTTACCTAAATGAATTATTTTTTTAAAATTAGTTACTTATTGATTTTAACCATCCATGTCACGTACAAATCACTTATTAGATTATATAATGAAATTTATTTACTCATATAATCAATTAATAATGTAGTAATTCATCATGATGGGATCAAAATTTTTTATTTTTCTCTATTTTTTTAAAAAATATTCGAATTTATTTTTGGTTGGCTCTGTGAGGTGTTATTTTTTCACAATGGAAAATTTACTCTACAAATAGTTCAAAACTACAGTTTCCTCATTTTATAATTCTAATTACACTCTATTTTATTCAATTTACAAACCTTTTCCTAGTTAGAAAACAAAATTTTCCATGAAGTATGTATAAAAACTAACTCATCAATCAAATAAGTTCAACAAATTCCAAATTAGTGAAATACATGAAACTTGGTTGGAATTTTCATTAGACATTTAAAATTTAAGGCTCAAATTTGTAATAAAAAACACACCAAAAATTAAAAAACATAAAGAAAAATATGAAAGATTATATCTAAGTAGGTTTAGATACCCAACACACTTAAGATTAAATATGCCTTCTATTTATATACAAAATAGTCAAATTAAAAGTTAATAATAACCCAAGAGAAGGACAAACACGACCTGAGATTATTTTCCAGCAGGCACCTTGATTTTAACTCCTAGATATTTCCACTTTATAGGTAAGAAAGAATGAAAAAATTCATAAGTAATTTATTGAAATAATAAAAATAAATTAAAATATAAGATATGGTAAATGGGATGGGTTTTGGGTGAAACCCCATAAAGATGTTCCAGGTGTTTACTACCCCTATTTAGATAGTTGTATCTGATTATACACAATCTAAAAACTAGAGTGGTTTCTTACCCATGAACCACCAAACGTTTTCCTTCTAATGTGAATCCCTTTATAATGGTTGTATAGGAATATATGGATAGAGTGTAGCAGTTCCATAACCTTTATAAGGAAGTATAACTCATATAGCGGGGGAAGGAAAATATATGGGTCCTCCTCCTTTTATTTGGCCCAACCTAAACCACTTTATTAACTTTATCTAGGGTCGTATCATTTGAAGTTGATGAATCCAAAATTTTTGGAAGGGGAAATTTATTGAGAATTTAATTTTAACTAAATTAAAGTAAAATGAATCAATATATAAATTTTACCCTTTAAGTAAATGATATTGTAAGTTGTTTTATTTATGAAAATCCAATGTTAAATCTACGGTTTCTCCCTCTAAGATTGTTTAATCAGATTATATATCTTTTTGTATTCATCATAAGGTGCATCATTTCATTCTTCTCTATCATCAAATGTAGTCTATTTATTAGATGAATCTAAAAATTTTAAACTAATAATGGTAATACTCAATTAAACTTCAATAAAATCAGATAAAAATTGATTTTAGAAAATATTATCTCCTCGAATTAGCTTCTCTTAAATTTCTTTTTTCCTTACTCAATTCTACTTGGATTTGGGTTATTTTGGATATAGTTTGGTAGTAAATTTTCTCCAAATTATCTTTAAATTAAAACAATTAGGTTCGATATTATTCCAAATAAAAATAGAGGTTAAAAGGTACTTATTATTTCACTAACAAAGATGGGATACTCACTTGTCTTTTCAAATTCTACAAAATTTGGCCAATATTCATCTAAATCATCATGAAAAACCACATATACATTAGTTGTAATTTTTTCTTCAATAAATACTAAATGTAATGGTGTATAGAGGTTGAATGGATCTTCATTTAACTAATTCACCACCTTATTAGTTTTTTAAATTGAAAATTTTGTTCGTATACTTCTTACTCCACTGGTTCTGGTTCTCCTTTTGGTTCTGCTTTAGGTTTCTCTAGTTGTATCTCCCAAGATGCATAAACATATTCAAATATCCATTCTATTTTCCCTCCCTATGTTTTGAATTATCTTTCTATTTACTTTTAACCATACTTCTTCATCATTTCAAACTACTTATTATTTCGTTTGAGAGTGATTCATCAATGCATAATAATAATAATAGTTTGAATGCATCTTGGAAAAGGATTATTTTATATTTTTTTAATAAAAAAATTAAAATTACTTACAAAAATTAAAATAAATAGTGAATGAATCACCTCTTTGATACTTGGAAATAATTCAATGTTTTGATGTGCATGTCGTATGTCTATACAAAACTGACAATTTATTTTCCCTATGAAACATAGCGGTTGACCAGGATCATCTCACATGAAGAGATTTCATAGTGAAAACAATAACTATTCATAATCACTTATTATATTTTTGTTTATTTATATATTTTTTGAAAGAAAATTAAAATAAATCAGGGTTATAGATTTTAGAATAATGGATCGGAAAATAAACATGTAATAGGGGATGCAGATAAAATGAATATAGGTTAGTGAGAAAAGATATTCTCCTTGGAGAATCACTAAGAGTGAATCTTCTCCATATTAAATTAGTTTAATGTTTACATAATAATCACACTCTACAATATTTTGGAATATCCTATTCTACCTAGGTAATGAATATGTGGTGAACTCAATGATAGCTAAGAACACTACACATCTACCTCCTTGATCAAGGGAGAATAATATAGAATAAAAAGTTAATACTTAGATGAAAATTAGAGACAAAAATTATCATTTCAAACTAAGACCCTCCTCAACCAAAGAATAATTAATTAAGAAATATTATGAATGAAAGGCTAATAAATCAGATTCAACACTAGATTTATTCCCAGGAAAATTCTTCGGGTTAGTTACTCATAATCATGAGCATAAGAGATCACAATGAGAAAAATGGTTGAGGAAACACAAAAGATAAATAAAATTAGAAGAGTGAAAAGAAGATAATATATATTTAAGGAATATATATTTACTATATAAGTACACATTAATTTTTTTTTAAAATAGATTACTAAAATGTTCCACTTTTTAGAAAGTAGGTGGATTATAAATTTATAGGGAGAGGGATGGCTAGATTTTGGCTCAAAAAACCGTCAGTTGCAAGTTGAAATGGTTTTAGACAAGTAAATGAAAAAATATTGGAAAGTCATATTAGTGAAATTTGTCACTTTTTTTAATGCTCCTATACCCTCATAATATTAAATCCTTTTGACATATGTAGCCAAAGTTATGATTTTTCTTTCTTTGGGAAATATTTATATAAGAAAATAATAATTTGATTTCTCTACTTTTAAGAATTCATAATATAACTTAATGTGTGTATTTTTCCATTAAATATATTATTAATCTTAACCTTTCGGTATTATGTCAATGGGAACTAGAATAACCTCATTTGGAGTGATGTAGATTAATATATGATTCATTTATTGAGGGGTGGTCAATTCGGTCCACCAAAAAGGTTTCTAAGTTGAAACAATTATATATACCTCATAAAATTCAAATAAGATCTTTTCCCAATTGAGATAATTGAATCTCAATTATTATATAATCCTAAAATAAATAATTGATAATTTTTTTCTATTTAAAAAATGTTATGTATGAAACGTCAATGTTATGAAAAACATCTAAAAAACAAAATTATTACATTTTAAAAATCAATATTAATTTACTACAAAATCCTAAAATGTGAAAATTTCCTATAAAATAAAATTTAATGGGGATAATAAGTCTGAAATTAAAATTAAAATTATTGAAAATTTCAGAACTATTAATACTTATTCTTGAATATATTTTCAAGGATAGATCCTTTAAGTTTAGTAGGCAACCCACTTCCAACTTCAACTAGAGAAAGGTTTTATTTGTTGTTTCCCAACTCCTTACCACTCCTTTATGAAATGGAATTAACATTACTCCTAGGATTAGGAATGTAGTGAGTTGTAATTTTACCAAGACCTTGTTTTTTCAATTCATTGATGATATTCATGATTTAGATATAATATCAATATATCTCTTTTAATGCTGATCAGTGAGTGATGAGACTCAAGAAGTGGTTTTATAAAGTAATTCATCAAATTTTCTCATGTTTTTCCTTTTTGGTAACTCATAATGTGTTAATATATTTTTCTATAAAAGGGTGGTGGTTGTAAATTTGGTTGAAGACCTTACTGAAATGGTGGTATTTACTATTTTCGGTTCCCAACTCTCATTTGAGTGTTAGAATATTCATTCAATCCTGAAGTTTTTTCTATTTAGTACTGGTATGGTCTTTAGCATGAGACATCATAGATTTAAATTATTTAAACTCGAGGATATCCATCAGTATAATGGTCCTGATACTAGAAAAGTTAGAAGACACTTAGATGTGTTTTTGGTGATATTTCCTTCACCTTATTGAAAACTAACTATCTAATAAGATAGTTTAGTTATTAATCTTTTTTCAAGTAAAATTGAATTGAATTTTTTTTACCTATTATACTCCCCTTGATTCGATTATTTTGAAAAATTACTGATAATATTGGGAAATCATTTCGATTAGTTCTCAAAATTTTACTGGGGATTTCTCTATTAGTTCTCCTCTTGAGGAAGCATTTAAAAATATTTGGTCATTTTTCATCAGACCTTGGTAAAAGAACACACATACATTATGATCATAAAAAATTTAATGTGGGAAGGAGGTTTTTAGCCACTTAAATTTGCTTCAGAACTTGTAGAAGGTTTTCCCAATAGCATACTTGATTCCATAAATATATTTTCTTAGTTGGTTACTCCTCAATAAATAGATGTATTTTTATTGGAAGGCCTTATGAATATAATCCATAATGGTTATTTCTCTGGGTCATAGGTTGTATATCCACTCCTTGGATGATCGTTTAAAAGATAAGGGGAAGGAGTTACAACTAATTTTAGCCTCATTGGCTCCACATGGTATGAATCTCTTGTAGTATTCTCTAAATTCTCTCATATTCCTTTTGTGATCTTCTCCTAAAAAACCATGAAACATTACTCCAAATATATGAAAAAAGAAATATTCAATTAAAATGAAAAAATTCATTAACAAGGGTAAAGGTGTATCTCCTCATATTAACCATTAATGGTTTGGTATGTTATCACATGTGTTATTATAGAAAATTGAAATGTAATAAAAATAAATAAACAACAATACATCATCTCTCAATGTAGAAATTGTAGAAGTATCCCCCTCTCCTCTTGAATAGTTTCTTATTTATTGGAAAATGAGTATAGTTTCTTCGCAAGCTTTAAAGTTTCATCCACATGAGAAACACATGCCCCCTTCCTTATCTAATGATTCCAATATTCCTAAAACATTTCTCAAATTATATGAACAAATTTATCTCCATTTATTGATGCCATGTATATAATTTAAGGGTTGATATTTCTACATGATAACATTACTCGATTCTTCTTAGTAAAACATTCCCCACTAATGATCAAGCTCTGTATTCATTCTATACAAATACGAGTAGATGAACTTTACTAAATCACGGGTAAAGTTAAAATTAGATTCTAATTAGTATGAGAGTTTTAGGAAGATCATGATAAGGAAATACATGTGATGACTGGTGTGAGATTTAGGAAAAGAAGGCCATGGAAAATGTAGCCTGAGTGTCATTGGATCGGGGCTTGGAAGTGTTATCTTAATGCAACACCTCTTTAATGGGATTAAACTTATGTAACCCTCATGTTACCTTTTGATAGAGATGATATTTTAAATATTGTTAATGTGTATTTAAATTGTTATATCACCACCAAAATTACATTTTATGTGAAATTTCACCATTTTTGTAATTTTTGAGTGTTTTGATATAAATTGTGACAATATCCTTGTTGGAGTCTGCATCCCACATAAGACTTGAGGTCTGGTGTGGTCTTAATTATTAATTATAAAATCACCCCAAGGGATCCTTTAGAGAGAATACCTTAGGGGTTTGAGTCTCTCTCTTTTATTTTTCTATATGGTATTAGAGGTGGGGCGACGTCGAGGAGGAACGCCGCAGGAGGAGCAGCTGGATCCCGTCAGGAGGCGCGATGGGAGGCGCGAGTGGGATCAGGAGGATTTGGGATTAGGTTCCCATTGATACCATTTAAAATGATATAATAGGAGAAACTAAACCCCCAAGGTGGTCGAGATGTTGCGCCACGGTGGAGGAAGTGCGAGGGCATGCCGACAGAAAAGGAGGCGGCTGCCTGTAGAGAGTCTTCGGGAGATGCCGACAGGGGGATCTGCTGGGATGGAGATGCCGGCAGGGGGGATCCCTTGTTGAGCTAGGTTTATCTTATGATACCGTCTCTCCGGGATCGTTTCTTTGGCAGCCCCTCTGCTAGATCTCATTCCCTCCCGGCGCCGCCTCCTTCCTAGTGGATTCTCAAATCTGCCCGATCTCACCTCCTACGGCTTTTCCCAACAACCTGCCTCCTGCGGCTTTTCCCAGCGGCCTGCCTCTTATGGATCCTGACTGCGTGGATCCCTTCCCGCGTGACGGATGTTAGAATCCGTCCCTCCTGGCAAATTCGTCTCCTCCCTGCCGGCATGTCCTTCCACAACGTCCCAACCGCCAGGCCTACGCGACACCCTTCCCGGCTCCTGGCCTCCTCTGCATGTGATGGCCAGACCCCATGTGTGGAATTCTAGCCCTGCCTCCCCCCTCCCAGTGGATCTCCCCATGCCAGCGCCTAATTCCCCCCAGCTTATAGTGTGACTAATCCCAGCTCCCTCCTCCCGTTGTCCGCTCCCATCCGACATGCACCGCTCCCTTGTGACGACCCTCCTGTGCCGATCCCGGCCAGCAAAACCACTCCCTCCCGTGGACCATCCGACGTCTCCTCCCATGTGTGAGACCCAACACTCCCTATCCCATCACACCTATTTCCTCGGCACCCCTCCCCCATGGCAGACCTCCATCTGCCTGAGAGGATCCATCCCTACGCCTCTGCTTCTCCAGGCTATGACCCTCACCTCCCGTGTGACTTCTGGCCCACCTTCTCCAATGGAATCTCAGCGCATCTCCCAGCCACTTTGGATCCCTCCCTCCGATGCACTTCCTGGAAGACTCCCAACGCCCGTCTCGACCCTCCCGCCTAGGTTTCACTAACCTTCGCGCCTTCAGAACCCGACGATGGTCTGATGCGGTCCGGCGACTCCTTCTTCCCTCCCGCGCGACTCCCAACTCCCACATCTCCTGCTGTCCTCCGCCCTGATGGACCGATGTGCAGCGGCTCCTGTCTCTTTCGCGGCTCTTCCTCCATGCTGGAATCGTTCCAGCCCTGCCTTCCTCCCTCTGCGATCAGCTCCCCTTGCTGGATATCCTTCCCTCCCTGCAGATTTCTCCCCCTACCGGCACCTCCAGGAGCCGATCTCGACCCCTGCTGGCTCTCCAGCAGTCGGCCTACTCCCCTACCGGCATCTCCATCCCAGCGGATCCCCCCTGCCGGTATCTCCTCCCCTGCCCGCATCTCCATCCCAGCGGATCCCCCCTTCCGGCATCTCCCTCCCAACGACTCCCTCTCCTCTCCCTTCCAGAGGTTCTCCTTCCTACTGAACAACCTCCCATCACTGTGCGCCAGATCTGATGGCTCTGCTATTGTCTTGAGGCTCCCTCTTTGCACATTTCCCTGCACAATGCCTCTTGCGCTGCTCCTTACTTGTCGACCTCTCTCTGCGGCAGCCTCCCCTCCTATTGTGCTCCTCTTCGAGCAGTCGGGTCCAGTTTCTCCCAGAGGCTACCCTGCTTCCAATTTCAGATTTCCACCACCTCCTATGAAATCCCCACCTCCCGGAATCTCCCAATGAAACCCGCCAGCCAGCTACCTCCTTTTCCATCGAAAAACCCTCTCACTTCCTCCACTGTGGACCAACATCTCGACCACCTTTGATTCAGGCCCTTTGGCACCGCCAGATCCCACAACACTTCTACAGAATCCTCGCCTCCCATCACTGGCCCACCTCCTACGACTTTCCCGGTGCTAGTGTGGATTTCCCAGCGTCTCATCGACCGACCCCACTAGTGCAACGTTCTTGGTGCTCCGTCAAAAGGCTTGGTCTATGCGGTTTCATCTACTGTGTCCATGACTTCATCCATCCATCATCCTGAGGGGGAGCTACGATCGTGAGGGGGAGCAGCAGCCTTGAAGCTTTATCTTTTGTATTGTTTCGTTTATTTATTATTTTACAATCAAGATGGGTATGTCCAGCTTGAGGTGGAGTGTTTGCAGTGTCTATTGCTTGCTTTATTTTTATTTATGTATCCAAGCTAGGTACACCAAGCTTGAGGGGGAGTGTTGGAGTCTGCATCCCACGTCAGACTTGAGATCCGGTGTGGTCTTAAATACTCATTATAAAAGCACCCCAAGGGCTCTTTTAGAGAGAATACCTTGGGGGTTCGAGTCTCTCTCTTTTATTTTCCTACAACCCTAATTCTGGAATTCTAACAATTTTTATCAATTTAGTGTTTTGGGAATTTTTTTTAATACTCATCCAATTATTGAAATTGTTTTTTTAGGAACCCATGGATTGTGGAATTCAAATTTGTTAGATAGGAAAAGTTTTTAATCAAACATTTAGAGGCCCCAAAAAAATACTCAATTTGGAAAATCATTTTTTAGAAAGAATTGATACTACTTCAGTAAATGAGGTAAAACTCAGCATATAGGTGTCCAATTGAGGTGATTCCTCCTAAAAAAGAGATATGAATAAATGAAACTTCTAAATATTGAATAACAAGATTAAAGTTTATTTTAAGATGATTATTTTTCATGTGTATTTGATGGATGTTGAAGAGGCACCTTGATTAGAAAAATTTCATATTAGTAATTAGGTTAAAAAAAATTTCTACACATTTTAAAATAGCCTAAATATTTTTATGTAGAAATATTATTCTTTCGAAAAAAAATTTTAGAAGGTACATTTCCAAAATTTGGCTACGATTAGAAAATCAATCAATCTTTAGACAGAAAGAATCTAGAAAACTGGTTTCCAACCCTCATCCTCTGTATATTTCCATCCCAAATATTTTCAAGTGTTTTTGTGGGATTAAGAGAGAAAGATAAAGGATGATATATATAGGTTGATGATGATAATGTGCATTGATTCTATAATGGAGAAGATGGGGGCTACTCACGTGGTGTGATGCTAAGAACAAAGTTGTTCTGGGTGGTGGAAATTGATAGACACTCTCTTCTGAGTTTTGATCTTTATGTGTAATATATTTTGAATATATCTTGAACTTATATTTTTTTGAATTAAATTGGTGCTTTTAATTCATGAATAAATTTTCAAAAAGTTTATTTTGCATAGTTTTCCAATCTATGGAGTAAAATAATTGATTTCACTATTTAAACTTTTCTGGTTGGGTCTTGATGTTGAGGATAGTGATTTCAATTAGGTTTTATTTCATGGAGGTCTTTAAGTAATTAAATAAATTCTATAGGAGGGAAAAAAATCATATTGAGGTATTGATATCTTTTCCCTTCAAACTAGGGTGTTAATTTACAGGTATTAGTGTGAGATTTGAGAAATTAAATAGAGAAATCAATTTAAATAAGGATGAGGTGAGTGTTTTTGATGTTTAAGATTATCCAAAACTACTATTTCAATTTTGAATTCAAACCCTTTTAATTTTCTATATTTTTTATATATTGAACTTGAATTTTATTTCACTATAGTTTTTTTTATTAGAAATTTTAATCAAATCCGAACTTATATTTTTAGTAGTAATTGTCTTGGAAAAACAATTAAAGAAAAAGTGACAATTTTGTAACTCAAATTACAACCACCCCAAGAGAAAATCTATGGATTGATATATTAAATTTAACTTGGGGATAAATTTATGGATTGGGGTTTTCATGAAGAAAACATCACATCAACTAACACTATTTATGAGGATTTTTCTTGAGTTATTTTTTTTATATATTTTTTTGTGACCCAAAATTCTATAACAAACATCTTACCATTTTATAATAAAATAGATTGAACTTATAACTGACATGTTAGAGCTATTAGAAATACCTCTATCCAAAATTTTTAATATTACAATAACATATCTAGAAGGAATATAATTTATCCCTAAATTAAAATGGTTGATAATAGAACCTGAAATGAATTAGCTTCATCCTAGGATTAAAATAAAGAAAACCCTATGGAATATACCAATAAAACTTCTAAGTTTGAAATTAAGTCTGGTTTTATTCACCAACTACCAAAATTTTATGAGTTTCTAGGTCAATACCCATATAAACACCTTCAAGAATTGAATTATGATTGTTTCCAAGTGAAACCTAAAGAATTTGATGAAAACAAAATTAAATTAAGGTCATTTGCGTTTTATTTAAAAGGAGTTACCAATGAATGGTTTTTATATTCACATTGAACTTTGATCGAGATTGGAATGAATTAATGATGATTTTACTTGATTTTTTTTCTCTTATACTATAAATTTTTCCATTAGAAGAGAGATTTATTGGATTTTGAAAAATCAAGGTAAAAAATTGCATGAGTAATGGGAATAATTAAAAATATTCTATTTTAGCTTCCCCCACCATAAAATTAGTGACCAATACTTGATTCAGAATTTTTATAAAGGATTGTGTATTTAGAATAGGAGAATGATTAATGATATTATGGGAGGGTATTTAGTTAACAAAACACTAGCTACTATTGGGATATTAATTAGAAACATGGCCCAAAAGGATCTACAATTTGGAACAAGTGGACTTCTTCATTTGAAATATTTCCAAGAATTTTACACTACTAATACTGAAAACAACACGATTGGGAGTCAACTTTATGATCATACCACCATAGTGAGGTCAATGATGTTGTCTACTAACCCACTAACACCACTCAAACCTAAAGAAAATTTTCAAATGCAAGTCCATTGTGGGATTTGTTCTTGCAATGAACATTTTAGTGACCAATTACCATAATTTATTGAGCCTTTTGAGAATGACAATGTTGTTTTTCCTAGAAATATATTTCAATAAAACCAAAAAATACCTTTTAAAACCAACAAAAATTTCAATCAGGGCTGAAACAACAACCCTAGTGAAATATTTAAGCAACCTTAATGAAAAATAAACCTTTTCAAGGTTAGTAAAGTAATTATCGACCAATATATTTAAATTATCATGTCAATTCTCATTCTAGAAGAAAATTTCAGTCTACACGACCCACTAAAAATTTAGAGAGTATCCTTGAGGAAGCATCGATGGAACAACAAGAGGAAATGAGGAAACAATATGAATCAATGAGAGATAAAAAATAATCCTAAAGTAAACAAAGGTATATGATGAATACCTTGATGAATCAAGTGGGTAAAATTTCCTCTAATCATAGTAGAATGTGAATTAAAATGAGTTGAGGTTTACCTTAACATCCCCAAGTGAATCCAAAAGATAAAGGGAAAGGAATTGTGATTTCTGTTAAACTTAGGAGTGGCACAAGATTTAATAAACCACAAACATAGAAAATCAAACCTACTATTGAATAAATTAAATAGAATCCCACCACTGGTAGGAATTATGTAAATTCAGAATTTTTGTTGAATTAAAACAGTATGTAAAGAGAAGAATTTTTTTTGAATGAAAAATGAAGGATTGGAAGAGGATTTATAGTCCTTATGTTTTTCAAAGAAGTTCTAAAAATAACCAAGAAACATTCAAACCACCACTATGTTTTCATAGAAGTAAACCACGAGTGAAGTCAATTATTGAAAAAGAATTGGATATGAATATTTTAGAAACATTTTATAAAGTTAATGTCATCAAACATTTTTCAGGACTGTGAAATTGATTCAAAGGTATGATGAATTTTTGAAAGAGATGTATACCCACAAGGGGAAATTCAAAGGAGGTGAAAAAGTAAACTTAGGAAGGAATGTTTCAGATATGATTCAATATGTTGTTCCTATCAAATGTAAAGACCCAGGAACATTTAACATTCTATTAAACATAGGGAAATGTGAATTCAAATATTTCATGATTGATTTTGGGGATTCCATCAATGTCCTACCACATTCTATTTACTCTTCTTTTCAGGTTGGAGAAATGAAACCCTCTGTAATTATCATTCAACTTGCCAACCAAAGTACTACCAAGCCTACTAGAGTTGTAGATGATATTCTATATTGGGTGAGATACATGATTTTTACTATGGATTTATATTTCTTGGATACAGAAGATGATCAATTTAGTACCCATGCATCTATCATTATAGGGAGACCATTTTTGAAAACTACAAAACAAATTATCAATGTTTAAAAAAGGAACCCTTTAACATGATTTTAGAGGAGATGTTGTCCAATTAAATATTTTTTTGTCCATGAAACTTCTAATTTAGGGTCATTCACTCCCTCAAGTAAACATGATTGATTGTTTTTCCAGTAATATGTTCCCTTTTTTTACCAGTAATGAACAACTGACTATTTTTTAAAAGATAGAAATTTACTTGTTGATGAATCCAATCAACTTGAATGTTAAAAGGTATCTTGTAATGAGTATATGAATATTGAAATATATTTACAAGATTTATTTGATCTCATAAATTATGAAGGTGAATTTCTGGAAACCCTAGAATCATCTAGTATTTTCTCTATAGAAGATGAGAATTTTGTACATGAAATAAACCTTTAGAAAATTGGAAGTGTTCAAAATTATATAGAACAGGAATATCCTCTAAAATCTGTAGCTCTAAAGAAAAAGCACACCTTTGAGTAGTGTACTTGGATAAATGTGAATAACCAACTTAAGTTAGATCTAGAAACACTATCTGGGAACCTCCAATATACTTTCTTAGGTGATAATGAACAATTATCTATTTTATTTTTAAAATAGCTATCAAGGGACTAAGAGAAACAACTACTAAGAGTCCTCAAAACCCCTAAGAAATCCATATGATGGAATTCATTTAATTTAAATAGAATCATTCCATCATTGTGAATTTATAGAAGTTTTTTTGGACGAAAAACCTATACTAGTGAGAAAATTTCTAAGAAGATTTTGCAAAAATATTTTAGTGGTTTCTATGAAATAATTCACCACCTTTTTAGCTGATGTAGTAATTTTTACAATATCTGATATTAAATGGGTGAGTCTAGTCCAACTTTTCCCCAAAAAAGGTGGCTTTACAATCTAAAGGAATGAATTTTGTGAGATTTTACCTATTATGATTCCAAATAATTAGGTAATATGGATTTATTATAGGAAACTAATTTTTTTACAAGGAAGGACCACTTAACATTACTATTTTATGACCTTTTCCTTAAAAGTAGGCATTGTAGAACACACTATTATTTTATTGATGGATTATTTGGTTATTTCCAAATAATTATTTCACTAGAGGATCAAGATAAAACCACTTTCACATGCTCATTTAGAACCATTTCTTATTGAAAAATTCCCTTCTATTTATATTATGCTCTTGGAACTTTTCAAAGGTGTATGATGAACATTTTCCCTAAATTTCTAGAAAATTTCATGGAAGTTTAAATGGTTGAATTCACTATTTATGGATCATCATTTGAAAGTTGTTTGAGAATTTTTCCCATGTTCTTTAAACCTGCTTTTATAATAATATTGTCTTCAATTATGAAAATTTCCATTTCATGTTAGATAATGGGACTTTTCTTGGACATTTTTTATATCTAAATGGAATTCAAGTTGATCAATCCAAAGTAAAGTTCATTTATTCATCTCCATGCCAAAAAATAGTGAGAGATATGTGATCCTTCTATGGTCATGTTGGTTTTTAATGGATATTCATAAAGGATTTTAGTAATGTTTTACTTACATTATCTATATTGCATAAAATACACTCCATTTGTCTTTAGTGAGAGTTGGAAACATGAATTTAGGGAGGTTAAACAAAAACTAACAACCCCTCCCATTGTTGAATCATCCAAATAGGACTTGACCTTTAAAATTATAACTGATGCATCTAGTTTCTCTCTTAAGGATGTTTTGAGGCAAAGGGTAGAAAATAAATATCATATGATAAATTAATCCTCTAGAACTTTAGATCATTCCCATTCAAACTATATAACAATTGAAAAGAAATTCTAGTAGTTGTCTTTTCTTTAGACAAATTTAGGTGTTATCTACTCGGATCTAAAGTGATCATTTTCACGAACAATTATGAAATCAGATTTTTGATAAATAAAAATGATTCAAAACCTATAATTTTGAGATGGATGTTGTTTTTATAGGAGTTTCATGTTGAAATAAAGGATTAGATTAGAAGTGATAACCTTATTGATTATCATTTGAGTAGGATACCATCTATTTTAGATGGAAAACCACTGATCTAACCTCTAATTAAAGAAACATTTCTAGTTTAAGAGTTGTATTCATATAAGAGTAAAAGACCATGGTTGGTTGATCTTGTGAATTATTTGGCTATTGGTGAAGTTCACCACTGGTTTTCGAAGAAAAAAATTTCTAAACTTAAGATTTATTCAAAAAATTAAATTCGGGATTATCCATAGTTATGTCATGTTGGTAGTGATCATATGATTAGGATATGTATTTTGAAATCTAAATTTAAATCATTCCTACATTTTCTTCACACTTTGAGATATGGAGCATACTTTTAACCAATAATAAATACAAGAAAAGTTTTTTATTTTGATTTGTGTTGGCCTACTATTTTTTAGAGATTTTTTTTAGTTTTGTAGAAAATTAAATAATTTCCAATTTCAAGGAAAAATTTCTAATAAAATGAGATTCCTTAAAAACCAATATTGTTTTGGGATGTCTTTGATGTATTGGGTATGGATTTCATGGGATCATTTCCCAATTCCTTTGGAAATATTTAAATCTTTCTTTCTATTGAATATGTTTATAAGTGAGTAGAGGATGTAACTATTAGAAAAATTATTTTCTATGGCATAGTTTTTACATCGGTTATTTATAACTGTTGTTAAAATTTCAGCATATTAATTTTTCACATGATTTCTTATAAAATAGACTTGAAGAAGTATGCATTATACACTCTTTCACGTCAGTTCTAGAATATAGACTATATGAAAGAGTGGATTTTTTTATGTCCATCATATTATAACCGATGTCAAAAAACCTTGACAATGCATTTTTCACGTCAGTTATAATATAACTAACGTAAAAAACTTTTATAAATTTATGTATCAAAGGAGGGTTTCATTATGCATGCTACCTATTTCATGACAGATCTCTCGTTTCTCTCTCACCAAAGCCCTAACTTTCTAGTTTCTTTAATATAGAGGTTGAAATATTGCCTTATGATCTAAATCAAACCATAGGGGTTCGTCGGTCTCAGGTTATGAATTTGAAGTAAGCCTCAAAAAATTTGGTTTCTCTCTTTTTTTTCATTCTTTGTATTTGAATATATTACCGAATGTTTTTCAAGAAGGTATTCTTCATTCTCACATTACCATATTCTGACATTCGGGTTTTTTAATCTTCATCGTTGCATGTTTGATTATAGATCTTCTTATATCCAACTAGCTCACCTGAATGTCTGAATATTGAATTTGATACACATTTTTCTATGTTATTTAGTTGTTTTTATTTGGATTTATGGTGTTTAATTTAGATTACGTTATATAAAAAATATTTTGGGTTTCAAGAGCTTTGTAATAAAAATAGAGGATTAATTAAAGGTGATTTATTAGCTTACACTGTTCGATAAACCATACAGAGACCGTAAAAACAATTCTACAAATATTTTGTAGGTTATAATTTGATTCAACATGATCCATCATACTATGTGGCCAATAAATTAACAGTTATTAATACCTATGGTGTTTCTTCATTATCATCCTTTTAGTCTCAAGTTAATCGTAATGTTTTTTTCCTATATTGAGGAAAATTAAAGATTGGATTCATGATGAGTTGATGATGTTATCTTGAATTTTGTTTTATTTTTTGGTATGTAGTTGTTTACATGGCCATTATCAAAAATAGTTTTTATTTAAAGAGTATTTTGTAAAATGTTATAGGATTTAGAAGTAGTTCTTATGGTTTTTTAAATAATGATCTTGAATTCGTGTGAGTGTTTCTGATTTTATAAGTATATATAGTTAGTGTTTACAAATAATGGATAATCATTGATTTTCAAAATAAAATTGGGTAATTTTTCCATCTGTTGAATTGATTGAAAAGGTTTTTCAGTATTTTTAGTCTCTTATTTTGTGAATAAAACATGACAATTCATTTTAATTAAATCTTGGTGACAAATTCCTATCCCAATTTGGGATTAGAGTATTGTGATTTCTAATGGATTCAATGTTTCAATATAATAGTGTATCCCCTAAATTGTTGACATGGTAATATAAATTATATTTTAATTTATAATTATTTTTTTTGTTTTCCCAATTTATTTATTAAATTATATGAAAGTAATATTATAAGAAAGTAATATAGTAATAAAATGAATCATGGTAGCTATTGTTTTGGTTTTCATCTTGCTCGAACAAGTTAAAGTCGAATTCTTAGTGCAAGCCTCACATGATTGAGATTCTATATTTTACTTATGATTTTATAATATATTAATTAGTTCATGATTTTATTTAAAGCAACATTTTTTTAAACTAATACTCAATTTATGATTATATTATATTGTTAATTACAATATAGAATAAATTTTTTATTTTTATAAATAATCAACTATGAATTAGTTGTTCTCATTCTATATTTTTTATAGATATTTTTTTATGGAAATTGTTATACATATTTTTTTTAATAATTTCATAAGGTTATATTCATTTATTTTTAATTGAGACATTTTTTAAAGGAATATATTTTTTAATTCCTTTAACATGATTGAATGTGCTCATCAAAATTTTCTATTTTCCTTCTAATGTTTCCATTCTTGGTTTTTTAATTTTTTCAATGTCATTCCTAATATCAATATTTTATAAATTATTACCATTGTTTTTATATTTATTTTTGATATTTTTTATAGATAATAAATCAAAGTTAGATTAATGAACCTCGAATAAGTGTGGAATATGAGGAAGGTGTCGATGCTTTTTTGGGATTTTATAAATGAAATTTTGCAAAAGAAAGACATGTTTTTCTGTCCATACCTATAATGTTTTAATTTTAAGAAGTTGAAAATCAAACAGATCAAATATCATTTAATTTTTCATGGTTTTAATTAAAGCTTCAACCCTTGGATTGGGTATGGTGAAACTGGGCAGAATTCCAGATCTTTTGATGATGGTGCTTTTCAAGATGATAAATTTGATAAACTTGATGAAATGATTTGGGATATTGAAGTATAGGAAACTGAGAAACAACTGAAAATTGAGTTTTTTATGGTGATTATGAAAAACCATTATATCCAGGTTATATAGAATATACAATTTTATCGACGGTGTTAAGATTGATAAACATGAAGGGGAAACATGGTTAGAGTTAAAAGAGTTTTACTGAGCTAATAAATTTGTTGAAATACATTATTCAAAAAGAAAATGATATTTCAGATTCACATTATAAGGCCCAGAAAATATTATGCCCAATGGGATTGGGGTACCGGAGAATACATGCCCGCCCGAATGACTGTGTGCTATATAGGAATGAATACGATTTTCTGTCTGATTTTCCTAAATTTGGGACATCATGGTATTAGTTGAAAGAAAAATCACATGATGATTCAGAAGTTTCAGAGACCTCTACCAATGAATTTTGGTATCTTCCATTAATTCTTTATTTGATAATTTTATTTTCTAATTCACATGATGAAAAAATATTAATATGTCATGTTGATAAGCGTATATGTGATTAAAAATTACGTCATCCATCAGATTGTACACCGTGGAAGAACATTGATCACCCGTTTCTTACATTTGGAAATTAATTTTGAAATCTCAGACTTGGATTGTGCCCAGATGGAATGAATCCTTTTCTAAGTCTTAGTAGCACACATAGTTCGTGACCTATTTTATTGATAATTTATGACTTATCTCCTAAATTTTGTAGGAATTGAAAATATATCATGTTGTTTTTTACGATCGGTGGACCAAAACGACCTAGAAAAGATATTGACATTTTCTTGTCACCATTAACTGATGATTAGAAAATATTATGGGAGAAAGGTATAAGGTTGTATGATTCTTATAAAATGGAATATTTTCAACTGCATGCAATGATTATGTTCAATATAAATAACATCCCATCATATGGAAATTTTTCTAGATATAGTGTTAAGGGGCATAAATCTTGTCCAATTTGTGAACAAGAGATTTCATTTTGTCAACTAAATCATGGGAGAAAAATAGTCTAAATTGGTTATCGAAAGTTTTTTCCTATGGATAACTCTTATAGAATACTGAAAAAGAATTTCAATAACTCACATGAATTTTATATTTCTTCAATACCTTTATCTACTAATCAGAATTTTTAGAGGGTAAAAAACAGTGATGTGACATTTAGAAAGAAACATAAATCTATTATGATAGAAATATTTGGAAGAAATGGTCAATTTGTTTTGAGATACCATATTAGAGATATCATGAGGTGAAACATAAAATTGATGTCATGTATGTGGAGAATAATATTTATGAAATTTTTATTGGAACATTGTTAGATATTAAAGGAAATACTAAAGATGGGTTGAATGCAATAATGGATTTATTCTCTATAAGAATACGTTTGGAGTTATCTCCCACTCCTCATGGTAGGCTAACATTCGTACCCCCGACTTATCATTGCTTATCCAAGAGGGAGAAAACTATATTTTTTAAGTCTTCTTGATATCAAAGCGCCACATGGTTATTCTTCAAATGTAAAAACTTTTGTGACTTTAAAGGATTTGAAGTTGAAATGTATGAAATCTCATGACTATGACGTTATGATAAAAAAACTCCTACTAGTTGCATTGCATGTAATATCTCCAACCAATGTCAAAATTACTATCATGATGGTGTAATAACATACCATGTGCTGAGACGACATGCGATTCATAAGCCTGTTGTTCCTGGTGTGGTCCGTTGAAAAATGTGATGTTTTTAAATAGCGCACATGAGCGGTTTTCCTGAAAAAGTAGAATAACTATTAAATAGTTACCCAGATCACAAATCCAAGGGAACCTCAGTGTTAAGTATGGAGGTTTTACCCTAGGCACAACTTAACATTAGACAGAGCAGACCTCTAGTGAGAAAACCCAAATACGGAATAACCAAAAATAATATAATGAAATAAAATCATTTCATTTTTCGATTCCTTATAACTTCGGAATGGTGACTCAGATTGAAAATATGATACCCCCATTGAGCTCGTGAGGGCATGATTTCCTTAGGTGGAGCCTAAAAATGGCCAACGAGGGCCAACTGTGGAAATTAGTTTTTGGGATGTGACCATAAATAAAATAACTAAATAAATATTATTTTATTTTCAAATTCTATAACTCATAAATGGTAACTCATATTGGAAATCCGAGAGTACTGTTGAGCTCGTGAGGGTGTGATTTACTTAGGTAGGGTCTAACCTCGAACGATGTGAGAGAGGGTAAAAGTTAATTTTTGGGTGTTTTAAAGAAAAATAAAATAAACTAAGAAAGTTTATTTTATTTAAATTTTTTTTTTCTATAATGAAATGTTGAGACAACTATTTCATTTCATAAAAGAAATAGCAGAACAAAACTATAAATAAAGTGTAAAAAAAAACTATTTTTCATTTCATAAATGAAACAGTGTAATGGCGTAGTGACTCATCATAACAAAAACACTGAAAAAAGTTTCCACCATTAAGTCAATTAATAGAGATGCAGGATCAGAGGAGGACCCTAGAGTTTTCTTTGAAGACTTAGAGGAAATTTATTGGTGAATAAAGAGCAGTGACGAATGATGGACAACGATGGATCGATGAACAGATTTAGATCAGACATCAGTAGATTAAAGAATGACAAACAGATGATTCACCATTCATCCAAAATCGATCAAAACCCAAGTAGGGGTTTCTTTATAAGTGATTACACTCCCCCATTCTTCCTCTATAAACGATTAATATGGGTCATTTCACTAACAAATTGACCCATAGATTGATCATCCTTGTGAGAATGATATATTTACATGTGGGGATTTAAGCGAGGATTATATTGTTGCATTATTTGAATGTATCTCCTTTATTTTCTAGTGAAATTGACTAAAGACAAATGAACAAGGTCAACATTCATTTCCCTAGGTGTTCATGGTGATATCTCTCTCCCTCCTCATGTTATTTGCTGACGGATCCCCATGGATGCGTCAGATTCTTACCAAGAGGTTTCGAACGTGGAAGGACCCTCAAATCTATGGCCAGACAGCTTAGAGCATATGAAAATGGATATGACGACCAAAATATCACATTGGGACTTGCATATTAGAAAATGGGCTATTGTAACGAGTCTGGTGGACCACATAAGCTCACATCGACCGTGGTGAAGGTGGCTTAGGGCATCCGTCGTGGGTGGTGATCAGTGACCAATGACAGGCGGTCGATGGTGGTTCGGTGGGTGAAGTTGGTGAGCCGTATCATGCGGATGGAGACTGGGGTCTAGCTAGACCAAGGTTGTGACCCACGATAATGGATGTGGGTGGGACACGGTGCCCACCACGTCCTGATCAGAGAAGACCGGCCCCCTCCAGTGGGATGGGATGGTCATGAAGGTTGGCCCCGGGCAGGCCGGGCCCACCCGGGCGGGTCAACCCACCGGGTCGGGTCTGACCCAATAGTTCGAGTCAGAACCAGGTCGGGTTAGTGGACCCAGGTCGGTCTGGCAGACCCCGTGCCGAGTCAGACCATACCCAGACCCAACCAACCACTTTTTACTTATAGAATCATAACTTCCAAACCACACGTTTGATTGATGAGCTGTTTGTGGCATTGGGACCCTCACGATGAGGCAGTCCTTTCGATATACTCTATGTGTGTTTTTGTGGAAGTTGAGATATGACTGTTGACTTGAGGAGTAGATTCTACCGAAATCAAGCGCCCTATGAGAAGGAATCCTACGACCATCTGTGATGAGAAGACTTTGACGAGAAGACTGTGATGAGTGGGTCAAGGTTCACCAGTGGGCCTAAGTGAGGAGAGAGTCTAGTTGCCCCAACATTTCTAAGTGAAAAGTGGGTCTAGGTGCCCCATAAATCCTAAGTTAATCATCAGGGATGAGTGTCCCAATAGTACAAGGTGTTCAGTGTTTATGACTAATAGTCTTTCTTTTCATACTTTAGATTTATACCCATGTGAGCTGAATTTAGTTACTCTCATGAGTGTACTTCTTAGAGTCTGAACTTCATGTACTTCTTTGATAGTCATCTTTGTGTATGGATTTGTGGTATACCTTTTTGGTTTGGTGTCCCTATTGAGTATGGTTTTACTCACCCCTACAGAGGCTTCTCCCACATGTGTCCTGTCTTGTGTAGAAAATCATCGCTTTTACAGAGTCCTTGGTGGCCTAAGTCTAGGTGGTTCTTAGAGTGACCTGACAGACAATATGTGCTTTTGCAGCTTCTGACAACTATTTCTATACCTACCCTTCATGTTAGGTTTTTTTTGGAGGAGTTCTATAGACTAGTAATTTTACTTTTTTTATTTGGTCTTATATTCTAGCCTCGTTTACCTTTAGTTTTCTACAATCGTACCTTGTGTTTTTTACTTAGTATATCCACCTTCCAGCATATGTTGGTTGGAGTTGTGTGTGTGTGTACAGGAACTTAGGAAAATGTCTCCCATTTGTTTGAGATATGTCTACTCGGTGCTAGTCGTAAACCCCTAGGATATAGGAGGCATGCTTGGGGTAGTCACGACATGGGCTCCTGGGGATGGTCGTTATAGAGTGGTATTAGAGGCAGTTGATTCAACCTTAAGATACAAGAGTCTTTGAGTTTGGTTTGGGGAAATAGTGTTAAGTGTTTTGATTTCTTCTTTCAGGCTAGGGAATCCAGTGTTGTTGTGACTACCAACATATCCATACAACAGGACCCTGAATTCTACTTTTCGCCTAAGTACATGAAAACAATTTTTGATGGAAACAATGATGGTACATGCATTGTACATGAATGGGTGGGGTTTTCCATGTACTTATTGAGTCAACTCACTAGGTATACTCTATTGATAGTGGTACATATTGTTTTGTTTCAAGACGCTTCCACGTAGACAGCCAGCCCAGATTCCTCTACGTGATCATGAGGATGATCTGTGGGGTGAAGAGATGGGTACAATGGTTTGTACTAGAGACAAAACCACCAGGTGGTATACCATCTGTACCACCACCTTTTGAGTAGTACATGGTACTCATAGTAACAGAAGATGAGATGCACGAGATGAGATCACTTCATGAGTTTCAGCGACAAAGACCCCTCATGTTCCGAGGTGATCCCAACTCACAGGTGGATAAGGACTAGCTTGAGTTGGTGACTAAGTTTTCCATCTAGTCAGTACACAATTAGATCAGATGGTGTTTCTGGTAGTGAGACTTTATGTATCTCAGGATGGTGGTGGAGGGGTTTAGATTTCCCAATCTTATTATGAGGTAACTCTTTTGGGGACAGAGTTTGAGAACCTTTCTCAAAGAATGGAATCTCACCATGAAATCTAAGGGCTATGCATGACCAAGAGTTTTGACAGATCTGATAGGATGACATGCTGGTAGATGAGTATTCATCAAGTCATACCGACCTTTCCAGGTACTCAATGAATATGATACGACCAATGCTTCGGGGAATGAAACTCCGAGCGAGTTGTGTTTAGGGACGTCTGAGCCAACAATATTTCTCTATGAATTCCAAATTATGCTAGGGTGATAGAGAGAACCTTTATGGTTGAAAGAACTTGGTTGACCAGATATATCCATTGGATATCAATAGTGGGAAAATAGGAAGCCGATGTCAGTCATAAAGACTTGGATGTGTGTGATGTTCCGAGAAAAGGTTCCAAGACCGGGGATCTATAGCTTAGGGCTCATAGGGTGAGGCTGGTCATCCTATAAATAGTTAATTCATTTCACAAGATGGAAAGATAAATATGTCTGGAGATTATCTTGACCGTCATGCTAACAGTGAAATGGTGGATTGGCCACCGGGGTAGAGATAGTGACAGGAACAGATGAATCTGTAGGGTGGTAGACATGGCAGAGGAGCTAGGAGAGTAGAAGGAGGTGGTATACATCTCTACATGTTACAATCACCACCCCCACATGTTCCACACTAGGCTCGGGAAGATGGAGGAAATGGGATGGGACAACAACATGCAGTGAAGAAATATAACCCATGGGCTCTAGGAATGGTTTGAGGTATGGTCTATGACTATTCTTAGATGTCTTACTAATAGACACAAGTGATAATTAGTCTTCCTTGTCATGAATCTTGTTTGAGAACTAGAGTTTCCAATTTACCCATTGACTTGAACATTATGTTGGGAGATACCTACGAGAGGAGACTCGATAATCAAACTTAGACCGACATTGTAATTTGACCATTGAGTTGAGAGTTTTGGTTGGTACCTCTTAGTGGAAGCATCTAGGACTTATGACTTCATTCTTGGTATGGATTGGTTATCGACAGTCCATGCCCAAATTGACTGTTTTAGGAAAATGGGTGTGGTATGCTCGCAACAATGGAATTGGGTTTTCCTTGGTTACTGAGAAAGGGAACCTAGGAAGCATGTGATATACTCATGCATATTAGGGTAAAACCGAACACTCTTCAGTTGGCTATCAAGAATCTATGTAACACCCCAAGATTTCAGAGTGTGTTATTTCTTCAAAATAATTCAATAACTTGCACTACACACCACACCGAGTTCAAGCACACCATGACTTACCAAACAAGCCGTTCAAAAGAGGTTATTAATAGTATTAACTAAATTTTAAACTTTATATAATCCTTATAATTTTAGAATCCATATTATGAGTTTCTTAGTCATAATGTAAGAACAAATTCATTTTCAGTATTGCACTTTTACCAACTTTTAATAGTGAACCCTTTTTAAATCAAATATTTTAAACTTTTATATATTCAATTTGACTAAAAAATTTACTTTTTAGAATGGGGACATAAAAAATTTACAATGAAACATCCCAATATTCCACGGTACGCTTTCCTTTGAATAATATAGTAGCATGTGTTGTACGCAACTTCGAGTTCTAACACACACCACAACCAATCAAACTAGCCTTTATGAATAGAAATACCTAATTATTGAAATTATATATATATTATATTTCAAAATGGACTTTATTTTTGGATACGGAATATCGAAATTAACATAAGTTGAATTTTTGGTATTTTTCTGACAACTTCCAATTTTTATGAATAGTGAAAAATACTTAAAAACAACTTTTTTTAATCAAAATAATTTATAGTGATAAATTATATTATTTAGTGGTTTTAAAGTATAATTAGAATATATTTTTACCATTTTATTCAATTTTGTTCATTAGAATTAATTTCACTTTGAAATTGGACCTAAACAATTGTCAATCTTTTGATATATATTGTTTCTAAAAAACACTCTATTTGTTGTGACAGCGGGAATTAATTATAAAATTAATTAATTCAAATTATATGTTTGGAATTTTGTAAAATAGACATCATTTATTAATTTGGAATATCAATTATATCTCAGGGTGAAATTTTGACATTGTTCTGAAAAACTTCAATTTTTGATGAATAGTGAAACTACTAAGTGGTTGTTAAAAAACTGAATTTTTTCATAAAACTTAATTTTACCACTTCTGTGAATGGAATTTTGAAAATCCGAGAGACACGGTTAATATAAAGAAGTAAAATGTGGTTCAATGAGATGAAAATAATTTTTGGTGAATAGTAACTTTTTACTTTTATTTACCACGGTTAAAAGTAAATAGTGTAATTAAGGGTAAAAATGATATTAATATTACCCTAAAACTTGTCCTAATTCTATTGGACAAGTGTATCTCGACCAAAAACAACCTTAGGAATAAAATATTATCATTTAGGTCAACTTGGATTAGATTAGGACATTTATTATTATTTAATTCAAAGAAGAGTTAAAAGAGTTAAAATCAAAGTTTATTTAATAAAACATTTTTAATATAGGGTTACATATAAGATAAATTCTATTGTAAATATTAATTAGAAATATAATAAGATTTAATACATAATGATATTTTATTTATAATTTTTAGACATTAAATAATTTAATTTAGTTATGACACAATGATGATGCAGTAATTACCATAATAGTGAAAAATTAAAATAATTGATATTATAAATACAAAAATAAATATAATATGAGACTTTTATTGAATTAAACTAATTTTATAGGTTAATATGAAATGTTATTAATTATTTAATTCTCTTTTTTCTAAGTAATAATTCTGTTATGAGTTTCACAAAAATCAACTATTGAATAGTGTCAAAATTGACATAAAAGAGTTTTTAAAACAAATATTATATTATTAATTGATATTAAATTCCTAAAAATCAAATGTTCGGACAAGAGACTTATATAATGATAGGTGTATCATTAATGGTCCACTTGGGGGTCGATTGGATGTATATGGTAAGTTTATTAACCATATAATATAAAAATACAAAGAGACATTGTAAAAGTGAAACTAATTAACTTAGATTTAATACTTAATGATAAGGTTAATATAGTAACCCAAACCTGTCTAAATTATATTGGTTAAGTGGTTTTCGACCCATACCCACCTTAAACTTTAAATAATCAACTTTTGATCCATTAGAAACCAAATATAAATTTATTATAAATTAATATTTCTAGCTTTTCCAAAGGTGCCCCTCACCCCTCTTATAAAAGAGCACTCCCCCTTCTCATTACTTCACACCTTCAAAGCCTTTTGGTTCGGCCAAAATCTGCCCAAATACTCTCCCAACTTCCCTAAATACAACCTAGAGGCCTTAGTTTGATCATAAATCCAACCTAAGGATCCCTTTTGATCAAATCAAAAGGAAGAACCCGAAGAAGAGGTAATGATTTCACCACTCTTTTCCAAGTTCCTTTCTTCTTCCACTTCTTCTTCCTTTGTTATTACCATTCTAAAATAATAACTCCAGTATAATATATATACTGTGATGTTATTATAAATATGGTACAACCATATTCAGTATTATATCCATCCTTTGAATAACATGTCACCATACGTGCGTACGTACGGCTTACCATCTCCACGTCGTGGTGTAATTGTTATTCAATAAATTATTATTTGGATGGGTATAACAATGATGTGTAATTAATGTAAATAATAAATGTAACATGATAATGGTTCTATATATATGATATAACATCCAATTATATATTATTTTAATATCAAAAGAATGATATTGTCGCTCGTGCGTACGTTCGGACTACCGTCTCCATGAACGCGATGAGATTCATTCTCCATTGTATCCATTCAAGTATAATTCTCATTTGATGATTAATAATAGTATCTAAGGACTTGATATAATTCTGGATATAAATAAGATACAACCTATACATGACAAACATGGCTTACGTAACAAATCATATAAAATAAAACGAGTAAGTTAACACCCGAAACAATGATAATTCTAAGATATTATTAACAAAGCAATGTTAAAAGATCATATATGATATCATATGAATGTATATGATTCTTTTATAATTTAATAACAATTATTTCACCATTATACAATAGGTTAACCTACCCTCAATTAATGAAATGTACAAGGTAAGGGTTATTTCACAATCTCTTCATTATCCGAGGTTGTTTATACGTAATAATCTACTGGGATCTTCTTTATCATCCACATCCATGTTTCTTAAAAATGTATTTCAATTTTTTTTACTATTTAATAGAATATGGGTTTAAGTCATTTATACCCTTGTTTTACTTTTTATAAGAGTTTTATAAAGGAATCTTTCCGTCGTTTTCCAAACAAGGTGCTTTTTAACCTTTTCGACAGAATTAAGGTAAGAATGTTTTTTTAACTTATACGGCGGGTGCGGTTATTTTCCGCCGTTATAAAATCGTCAAACCTTCCCTTACAATATTATAAGAATATTTTCAATTTAAATGTTTTATTTTATAATTATATGACTTTTAAATGATTTAAAAATGAATATTTTAAGAATTTGTGAAAGGTACTCTTTATCAAGATCAAAATTTTAAATGTTTTAAAGATTTATCTTTATAAATCTTTTTAATTAATGTCCATGTTTTCAAAATGATTTTAAGGATTTATTTATATTGACATGAAGTCTTTTAAATGATATTTCTTTTCAAAAGTTTAAAAGTGGTATGGGACACTTTGATTCAAAAATCTCTTATAAATTACTTCCTTTATAAATGTGTGACTTTTCGATGATTTCGAGAAAAGAGACATTTCTCTTAAATAGATTTGATTATATCTATGTCAACATCCTTTTATGGATGTTAAGCTTATTTGAAGTTGATTTATTATGATACAAAACTTTTTTATTGTATTGAAGGTTTTGTGATATGTTTTACTGTGGATGTGCTATTTTTATACCATTCATGGTTTATGGAGAAAGTGTTGACATTTCGTATGCTAGTTTTAAAACGAATGTTTATGTTATGTTTAAACCATTTCATATGGGAATGCATTGGACTTATTAAGTGATGGGTGGAGCCCGATATAGATCCTCGATGCATCGGTAGGTCTAATGAGAAAAACTAGTGTCTTGGCACAAGGCCTTGGAAAAATCTTATTTGTAGTCTTGGCACGAGGCCTTGGCTATGTGGTTATGATAGTCTGACATTATGCATTCCATCATTATGAAAGTGGTTATTGATATTGCATGTGATTATTCAATTAGTAGAATATCCATGTGAATAAGTAAATGGCATTATTTCATTTTATCTTTTCCATACTATGTTGAAGTTCAAGTTTAAAAGGCTTTTGTTTTAAGTTATACATTGCCTTAAATGTTTATTATTATTTAAGAAAGTTTCCGCTATATTGTTATCCTTACTGGGCATTTGAGATCACCCCTTTTCTATGTTTTATTTTTCCCAGGATGTGAATAAGTAAATTATGAATGACCTGCAGGGATATTATAAGAGGATAATAGTGTGAACTATGGAGACAATATGTTTTTGTAGTAGTTTTTCTCTTTATGATGTAATGAAAAACTTTATGAATATATCTAGTGTTTCCAAGGCTACTAAACCAATCGGTCTTTCTAGATTTGGTCTTTCTTGTGATCATTCCAATGTTACGTAATAATGCACCGACTCTAGGTAATTGGGGTCGGGGAGTTATAGTTGGTATCAGAGGAAGTTTAGTACAAAACTTGGAAGCTATATTTAGATAAACTCTTATTACAGCACGTAGACCTAAGATGAAATTTGAGGATTAGTATAGAAGAACTTCCTATAATTTTGGTATTGTAGAGATTTTGTGAGTTTTCTGAGCAATACATCCCTGTCTGGATACGAACAGGTAGAGGCAGCTCTGGCATAGATGTACCTAGGGGTAAAACCCGAAAACACCGCTTTGAGCTAGACTCGAACAGGAACTGGTGCACGACAACGGGCCTTGCTTCAATCTTGGTTACGACACTCCTGGGGGATATGCTTAGGATAATTCTCATTTTCTTTACAAACCATTATGAAGGGTTTATGAGTATATACTTCCTCCAAGGAGATATTTTTATGATTATGGATTATATCCATAAAGTATTTAATTTATGTTATGTGTTTTACAAGTTTGGTATTAGGTATTGTTATTCATAAACTAATCTAGTGTATTCCATTGTTTAGAAATGGCACCCAGTAGAAGTAATGAGAACTCCAGCAATGCAGATGATACAAGGAGAAAGAAGGATCATATATTTCATGGTATTAAGACAGAATTTATAAGAGAAATAGTCTCGCATGTATTATCATCATATGAAGAAATAATATCATGTGTTGATAAGATAAGTAAATAGTTTACTAAGTCCTATGGCTTTGAAGGGAAGCAAGAGAAGAAAAGGATGGAAGAGAGAAAGATGGATAAAGGGAAGAGGGAAAAGAAGAATTTTCCCATATGTGATAACTGTGGAAAGAAACACCCTGTAACTTTCCTAAAAGGAATGGGAGTTTGTTATAAGTGTGGAGGAAAAGGGAACAAAGTACGTGACTACAAGGGTAAGAAAATGGTTTCAAATGTACAATGCTTCATTTTCAAGGAGTTTGGACACTACGCGAACCTATGTCTCAGTCATTAGACTATGCCACAAATGATGCTATTGGATAATAATCAAGTTATGATACTACCACAGATGAAGAGGAATTATTAGAGTTCTTATGTTGATTATGTCATTTGAGTGTTGTATCAACAATGTACTTGTTATAATAATTATGGAGTATATAAGGATTGTACTGCAGTACTATTTCATTATGGACTTGAGATTGTTTGGAACAAAGAAAAGTGAATCAATAACAGGTTAACTTTTTGGAAAATATATGGTTGAGAGAAAGATAAACCATAATATGGTTCTGATACCGAAGTAGTGATTTTAGAATAATACATGATTGTTTTGGATAAATTATATTGGATATTCTTGACTACCTTGAAACTGATTTATGATTTGTATATTCCATCATTGTTGAGGTTACAACATTTTTGGTTTTAAGGAGTATATCTATTATTCTATAAGGAATAAAGGATCATGAATGTAATCAATAAGGTTTTATGATAATTCAGGATGTTGCAATGTTTTAAAAGAATACATGATGAAGGTGATCACATGTTATTACACGGGAAAAAAAGGATCTTCATTGTGTTTACCTTCCTTATAAATTTTGGACTGAAGTATTTTGGATAGTTCTAGTTTGGATTATTTTAGATTGCCATAAAAGGACAACCCGAAGGTCAGGCGGGAACCCGTCGCGTCAGGCAAGGCCGTGAGACTTGAACCCACAACCGAAGGGTGACAAGGGTGTATCACCTACCACTGACCCACGTGATGTCCTGGTTTGAATAATGTCATTTTATTAATGGTTCTTCTAGATGAATTATAAATTCATTTTTTAACCCTATACGAATATGATAAATAGAATATTTTTTTAAGTTCTATTATCTTTTAGAGTAAAAGATGAGTTTGTGGTAGAACTTAGTTAAAGTTTTAGACTATACTTGTCAAGTATATATTTTTCTTCTTCTCTTATTCAATGAAGAAATTAATTCTTATACTTTAGTGAAAGTATCTTTAAAAAAAATGTGTTATCTTAATACCATATGTTTTGATGAACCGATGGTATTTTAAATCATCATAGATTGATGAATTTAAGGCCCTAAATTTTACACTTGTTTGTGATTGATAACCTCAATCACTACCTATAAATATTTACGTTTTCCCTCCAATTATATGTCTCTAATTACCACCAATGTTCTCCGAATAGAGATCCTAATTTGGTGGTGACCCTTTTATTTCTCTTTTCACCATATTAAGACTAAACTTTATCAACCCAATTTCCGATGTGGGTTTTCCCACAAAGATATTTTCTATATTCAACCTTTTATTTTCGAAGAACAATTTCAAATTGAGAGGACACAATTTATTGATGGAGGGGAGAATGTAACACCCCAAGATTTCATAGTGTGTTATTTCTTCAAAATAATTCAATAAATTGCACTACACACCACACCGAGTTCAAGAACACCATGACTTACCAAACAAGCCGTTCAAAAGAGGTTATGAATAGTATTAACTAAATTTTAAACTTTATATAATCCTTATAATTTTAGAATCCATATTATGAGTTTCTTAGACATAATGTAAGAACAAATTCATTTTCAGTATTGCACTTTTACCAACTTTTAATAGTGAACCCTTTTTAAATCCAATATTTTAAACTTTTATATATTCAACTTTACTAAAAAATTTACTTTTTAGAATGGGGACATCAAAAATTTACAATGAAACATCCCAAGCTTCCACGGTACGCTTTCCTTTGAATAATATAGTAGCGTGTGTTGTACGCAACTTCGAGTTCTAACACACACCACAACCAATCAAACTAGAAGTTATGAATAGTAATACCTAATTTTTGAAATTATATATATATTATATTTCAAAATGGACTTCATTTTTGGATATGTAATATCAAAATTAACATAAGTTTAATTTTTGGTATTTTTCTGACAACTTCCAATTTTTATGAATAGTGAAAAATACTTAAAAAAAACTTTTTTAATAAAAATAATTTATAGTGATAAATTATATTATTGAGTAGTTTTAAAGTATAATTAGAATATACTTTTACCATTTTATCCAATTGTGTTCATTAGAATTAATTTCACTTTGAAATTGGACTTAAACAATTGTCAATCTTTTGATATATATTGTTTCTTAAAAACACGCTATTTGTTGTGACAGTGGGAGTTAATTATAAAATTAATTAATGCAACTTATATGTTTGTAATTTTGTAAAATAGACATTATTTTTGAATTCAGAATATCAATTATAGCTTAGGGTGAAATTTTGGCATTGTTCTGAAAAACTTCAATTTTTGATGAATAGTGAAACTACTATGTGGTAGTTAAAAAACTGATTTTTTTTCATAAAACTTAATTTTACTGATTCTGTGAATGGAATTTCAAAAATATGAGAGACACGGTTAATATCAAGAAGTAAAATATGGTTCAATGAGATGAAAATAATTTTTGGTGAATAGTAACTTTTTACTTTTATTTACCACGGTTAAAAGTAAATAGGATAATTAAGGGTAAAAATGATATTAATATTACCCTAACACATGTCCTAATTCTATTGTACAAGTGTATATCGACCACAAACAACCTTAGGAATAACATATTATCATTTAGGTCAACTTGTATTAGATTAGGACATTTATTATTATTTAATTCAAAGAAGAGTTAAAAGAGTTAAAATAAAAGTTTATTTACTAAAGCATTTTTAATATAGGGTTATATATAAGATAAATTCGATTGTAAATATTAATTAGAAATATAATAATATTTCCTACGTAATGATATTTTATTTATAATTTTTAGACATTAAATAATTTAATTTATTTATGAGACAATGATGATGCAGTAATTACCATAATAGTGAAAAATTAAAATAAATGATATTATAAATACCCAAATAAATATAATATGAAACTTTTATTGAATTACACTAATTTTATAGGTTAAAATGACATATTAGGAATGATTTTATTAACTTTTTTCTAAGTAATCATTCTGTTATGAGTTTCACAAAAATCAACTATTGAATAGTGTCAAAATTTACATAAAAGAGTTTTTAAAACAAATATTATATTATTAATTGATATTAAATTCCTAAAAATCTAATGTTTGGCCAAGAGACTTATATAATGATAGGTGTATCATTAATGGACCACTTGGTGGTCTCTTGGATGTATATGGTATGTTTATTAACCATATAATATAAAAATACAAAGAGACATTGTAAAAGTGAAACTAATTAACTTAGAGTTAATAATTAAAGATAAGGTTAATATAGTAACCCAAACCTGTCTAAATTCTATTGGTTAAGTGGTTTTCGACCCATACCCATCTTAACCTTTAAATAATCAACATTGGAGCCATTAGAAACCGAATATGGATTTATTATAAATTAATATTTCTAGATTTTCCAAAGGTGCCCCTCACCCCTCTTATAAAAGGGAACTCCCCCTTCTCATTACTTCACACCTTCAAAGCCTTTTGGTTCGGCAAAACTATTCCAAAATACTCTCCCAACATCCCTCACTACAACCTAGAGGCCTTAGTTTGATCAGAAATACAACCTTAGGATCCCTTTTGATCAAATCAAAAGGAAGAACCTGAAGAAGAGGCAATGATTTCACCACCCTTTTCCAAGTTCCTTTCTTCTTCCACTTCTTCTTCCTTTGTTATTACCATTCTAAAATAATAACTCCAGTATCATATATATAATGTGATGTTATTATAAATATGGTACAACCATATTCAGTATTCTATCCATCCTTTGAATAGCATGTCACCATACGTGCGTACGTACAACTTACCATCTCCACGTCGTGGTGTAATTGTTATTCAATATATTATTATTTGGATGAGTATAATAATGATGTGTAATTAATGTAAATAATAAATGTAACATGATAATGGTTCTATATATATGATATAACATCCAATTATATATTATTTTAATATCAAAAGAATGGTATTGTCGCTCGTGCGTACGTACGGTCTACCGTCTCCACGAACGCGATGAGATTCATTCTCTATCGTATCCATTCACGTATAAATCTCATTTGATGATTAATAATAGTATCTAAGGACTTGATATTATTCTGGATATGAATAATATACAACCTATACATGGAAAACATTGCTTACATAATAAAACATATAAAATAAAACGAGTAAGTTAACACCCGAAACAATGATAATTTTAAGATATTATTAACAAAGAAATGTTAAAAGATCATATATGATATCATATGAATGTATATGATTATTGTATAATTTAATAATAATTATTTCACCATTATACAGGAGGTTAAACTACCCTCAATCAAGGAAAAGTACAAGGTAAGGGTTATTTCACAATCTCTTCATTATCCGAGGTTGTTTATACGTAATAATCTACTGGGATCTTCTTTATCATCCACATCCATGTTTCTTAAAAATGTATTTGAAAACATTTTTAATATTTAAAATAATATGGGTTAATGTCATTTATACCGTTTTTTGACTTTTTATAAGAGTTTTATAATGGAATATTTCTGTCGTTTTCCAAACAAGGTGCTTTTTAACCTTTTCGACAGAATTAAGGTAAGAAAGTTTTTTTAACTTATACAGCGGGTGCGGTTATTTTACACCATTATAAAATCTTCAAAGATTCACTTACAAGATTATAAAAATATTTTCAATGTAAATGTTTTATTTTATAATTACATGACTTTTAAATTATTTCAAAATGAATATTTTAAGAATTTGTGAAATGTACTCTTTATCAAGATCATAATTTTAAATGTTTTAAAGATTTATCTTCCTAAATCTTTTTAATTAATGTCCATGTTTTCAAAATGATTTTAAGGATTTATTTATATTGACATGAAGTCTTTGAAATGATATTTCTTTTCAAAAGTTTCAAAGTGGTATGGGACACTTTGATTCAAAAATCTCTTATAAATTACTTCCTTTATAAATGTGTGACTTTTCAATGATTTCGAGAAAAGAGATATCTCTCTCAAATAGCTTTTATTTCATCTATGTCAAAATAATTTGATGGATTTTAATCTTATTTGAAGTTGATTTATTATGATACAAAACTTTTGTATTGTATTGAAGGTTTTTTGATATGTTTTACTATGGATGTGTTATTTTTATACCATTCATGGTTTATGGAGAATGTGTTGACATTTCGTATGCTAGTTTTAATACGAATGTTTATGTTATGTTTAAACCTTTTCATATGGGAATTCATTGGACTTATTAAGTGATGGGTGGAGCCTGCTATAGCTCCTCGATGCATCAGTAGGTCTCACGAGACAAACTAGTGTCTTGGAACAAGGCCTTGGCAAAATCTTATTTGTTGTCTTGGCACGAGGCCTTGGCTATGTGGTTATGATAGTATGGCATTATGCGTTCCATCATTATGAAAGTAGTTATTGATATTGCATGTGATTATTAGATTAGTAAGATATCCATGTGAATAAGTAAATGACATTATTTCATTTTATCTTTTCCATACTATGTAGAAGTTCAAGTTTAAAAGGCTTTTGTTTTAAGTTATACATTGCCTTAAATGTTTATTCTTATTTATGAAAGTTTTCACTATATTGTTATCCTTACTGGGCATTTGAGATCACCCCTTTTCTATGTTTTATTTTTCATAGGATGTGAATAAGTAAATTATGAATGACCTACAGGGATATTATAAGAGGATAATAGTGTGAACTATGGAGACAATATGTTGTTGTAGTAGTTTTTTTCTTTATTATGTAATGAAAAACTTTTTGAATATATCTAGTGTTTCCAAGGCTACTAAACCAATCGGTCTTTCGAGATTTGACCTTTCTTGTGATCATTCCAATGTTATGTAATAATGCACCGAATATAGGTAACTGGGGCCGGGGCATTACAATCTATGTGCAGTGGATGAGATGAGTCCTCAGTTTCCTATAGTGGTGGATGAGTATGAGGACATATTTTCAAAAGATGTTCCAGGAATACCTACTCACAGGAAGGCAGACTTCTATATTAACCAATACCCCGAGATGAAAACGATATCTGCACCAGTATATCATATGGCTCCCTTAGTGGTTTGTGAATTGAGGGTAAAATTGGAGGAATTATAGAAGAAGGGCTTCATGAACCCCAGTGTTTCACCTTGGGCAGCCCCAAAGTTGTTTTCCAAGAAGGAAGATGAGATCTTGAGGTTATGTGTGGACTTGTAATGCCTAAATCAAGTGACCGTGAAGAATAAGTACCACTACTGAGGATTGATGATCTATTCAATTAGATGAAGGGAGAGAGATGGTTCTTGTAACACCCCAATCTTCCATGGTACGTTTCACTTTGAATAATGCAATAGCTTGCATTGTACACAACTTCGAGATTCTAACACACCGCGACTAATCAAACTAGCCGTTATGAATAGTAATACCCACTTTTTAAAATTTTATAAATTTTATCTTTAAAAATGGAATTCATTTTTCAATTAAAAATATCAAAATTAGCTTAGGATGAATTTTTGGTATTTTTCTGAAAACATTCAATTTTTGATAAATAGTGAAACACACTGCATTATTGTTTAAAACCGACTTTTTATTTAAATAATTAATTATTTTATTTAAATTTAATTTAGGCCAAAATCCATAAAAAATACCTATATATGTTAAATATAATTAATTTAAGTCATTTTGTAATAATATTATATATATAGAATTTTATTGAACTTTTTACCGTCTTTTACTCACCTCTTAGGAGAATTTAAAAATTCACATAAAACTTAATTTTACCGCTTTTTTGAGTGGAATTTCAAAAATCTGATAGACACGATTGATATCATTAAGAAATATGTGTTTCAATAAGATGAAAATAATTTTTTATAAATAGTAACTTTTTACTTTTATTTACCACATTTAAAAGTAAATAGGGTAATTAAGGGTAAAAATGATATTATTCTTACCCTAACACATGTCCTAATTCTATTGGATAAGTTTAATTCGACCAAAAACAACCTTAGGAATAAAATATGATCCTTTAGGTCAACATGTATTAGAAAAGAACATTAATTATTATTTTATTTAAAGAAGAGTTAAAAGAGTTAAAATCAAAGTTTAATAACTAAACCATTATTAATATAGGGTTATAAATAAGATAAATTAGACTATAAATATTCATTATAAATAAAAAAATATTTACTAAATAATTATATTTTATTTATAATTTTTAGAAATTAAATAATTTAATTTATTTATGACACAATGATGACGTAGTAATTACAATAATAATGAAATATTTAAATAATTGATATTATAAATATCCAAATAAATGTAATTTGAGGCTTTTGATGAATTAAACTAATTTTATAGGTTAATATGACATGTTAGGATTGAACATATGAATTTATTTTGAAGTAATAAAGTTGTAATGAGTTAAACAAAAATCATTTTTTAAATAATGTCAAAATTGACATAAAATATTTTTTAAAACAAATATTATATTATTAATTAATATAGTATTCCTAACAATATATGGTTCGACCAAATGACGTTGATAAGGATATATATATATATATATATATATATATATATATTAATAATGAACCACTTGGGGTTTTCTTGTCTTGTTATAGTAAGTTTATTAACCATATAATATAAATATACAAAGAGACATGGTAAATGTCAAACTATTTAACTAAAAGATAAGTCTAAAAGATAAGGTTAAAATGGTAACCTGAACCTATATAAAACATTTTGGTTGAGAGGATTTGGACCCATCCCCACTTTAGATTCTAAATAAATCAATTTTGATGCATTAGAAACCTAAAATGATTTTATTATAAAATAATATTTCAATCTTTCCCTAAGGTTCCCCACCCCCTCTTATAAAAGGGAACTTCCCCTTCTTTCAAATTCACAACCCCAAAGACTTTTGACTCGGTAAAACCCTACCGAAATATCCTCTAAACTATCATACAATCATCCTAGAGGCCTTATTTTGATCATAAAGACAACCTAAGGATCCCAATTGATCAAATCAAAAGGAACAACCTGAAGAAGAGATAAATATCTCACCACCTCTTTCAAGTTATTTTCTTCTTCCACTTCCTCTTTATTTGTTGTTTACATTATAAAATATTAACTCCAGTATCTTCAATATATTAGGATGTTATTATAAAAATGGTAAAACCATATTCATTATGTTATCCATCCTATGAATAACATGTCACCATACGTGCGTACGTACGGCTTACCGTCTGCACGTCGTGGTGTAGTTGTTATTCAATACATTATAATTTAAATGGGTATAATAATGATGTACAATTGATGTAAATAATGAATATAAAATGATTATTATTCTGTATATATTATATAACATCCAATTATATACTATTTTAATATCAAAATAATGATATTGTCACTCGTGTGTACGTACGGATTATCGTCTCCACGAACGCGATGAGATTCATTCCCCATCGTAATCATTCAAGAATAATTTTCATTTTATGATTAAAAATAATTATTATGAACATTATACCATTCTGTATATGAATCAAATACATCCTATACATATCAAAAATGGCATACGTAACCAATCATATAAAGGAAAAAGAATCAGTTTACACCCTAAACGATGATACTACTAAAATATCATTAATAAATAAATATTAAGATCATATATGATATCATATTAATGTATATAGTTAATGTATAATTTAATAACATTTATTTCACCATTATATTGGAGTTTAAACTACCATCTACCAAGGAAAAGTACAAGGTAAGGGTTAATTTTACAACCTCTTTATTATCCGAGGTTGTTTTTATGTAAGTATCTACAGGGAAATCTTTATCATCCACATCCATGTTTCTTAAAAATTAATTTCAAAACATCTTAACTATTTATTATACTATGGGTTAAAGTCATTTATACCTTTTTTTACTATTTATGAAATGGTTGAAATGAATCTATCCGTCATTTTCCAAACAAGGTACTTTATTACCTTTTCGATAAAATTACAGTAAGAATGTTTTTCATAACTTATACGACGGGTGCATCAATTTTCTGCCGTTATAAAATCATCAAAGCTTCCATTACAATATTATAAGAATATTTTCAAAATAAGTGTTTTCTTTTATAATAATATGACTTTTAAATGATTTCAAAATAGAAAGAGATATTTCTCTAAAAAAGGGGTTTCATTTCATATATGTCAATATCCTTTGATGGATTTCAAGCTTATTTCAAGTTGATTTATTAGGATACAAAACTTCCATATTGTATTGAAGGTTTTGTGATATTTTTTACTGTGGATGTTTTATTTTTATACCATTCATGGGTTATGGATAAGTATTGACATTTTGTATGCTATTTTTAATACGAATGTTTATGTTCTGTTTAAACCTTTTCAGATAAAGAATGAATTGGACTTAGTAAGTGATGGGTGGAGCCTGCTATATCTCCTCGAAGCATCGGTAGGTCTCATGAGACAAACTAGTGTCTTAGTATAAGGAATTGAAAAAATATTATTTTTAATCTTGGCATAAGGCCTTGACTATGTGGTTATGAAGTCTGGCATTATGCATTCCATCATTATGAATGTGGCTATTGATATTGCATGTGATTATTTTACTACTATAATATCCATGTGAATAAGTAAATGGAACTATTTGATTTTATATTTTCCATATTATTCTGAATTTAAAGTTTAAAAGGCTTTTGTTTTAGTCTTATACATTGACTTAAATGTTTATGCTTATTTATGAAAGTTTCTGCTATATTGTTATCCTTACCGAGCATCTGAGCTCACCCCTTTCTATGTTTTATTTTTCCCAGGATGCGAAGAAGTATATTATGAATGACCTACAGGGGTAGTCTAAGGGATATGAGTGTGTCCTATGGAGACTTTTTTGTTGTAGTTTTTCATTTTATAATGTAATGTAAAACTTAGGAATGTATCTATTATTTCCAAGGCTACTAAACTAATCGGCCTTTCGAGACTTGATCTTTTGTGATCTTGTTAATTATATGTAATAAGGCACTGACTCTAGGTAACTGGGTTCGGGGAATTACAGTTGGTATCAGAGGAAGTTTAGTAAAAACCTTGGAAACTAGATTTAGATAAACTCTGATTAGAGCACATTATCTTGAGATATACTTTGAGGATTAGTATAGAAGAACTTCCTAGAATTTTGGTAATGTAGATATTTTGGATGTTTTCCAAGCAATACATCCATGTCTAGATACGATAAGGTAGAGGAGGCTCTGGAATAGATGTACCTAGGTGTAAAACCCAAAAACACCATTTTGAGCTAGACTCGAACAAGAACTGGTGCACAACAACGGGCCTTGCTACATTCTTGGTTACGACACTCCAGGGGGATATGCTTAGGATAATTCTCATTTTCTTTAAAAACCATTATGAAGGGTTTATGAGTATATAATCTCTCAAAAAAAACATTTTTATGATTATGGATTATATCCATATACAATTCAATTTATTTTAAGTGTTTTACTAGTTTGGAGTTATGTATTGTGATTCATAAACTAATCTAGTGTATGACATTGTTTAGAAATGGAGCCTAGTGGAAGGAATGGAAACTGTATCAATACACATAATTCATGTAGGGATTTTCCTCTTACTCAAGATAATTGTAGTGGAGCTAGTGAAGCAACTGGTGCTGATCAACTTATCACCATACTGAGACAACTCACTCAGGTTATGAATAATAACCATACCCATATGGAGCACCCTGATCCACAACGTGGAGGATCAATGTTAGATTGCTTCATGAGGAAACAACCACCAACATTAAATGGGAGTAGAAATACATTAGTAGCTGAGCAATGGATAAATTCCTTAGAGAAAATATTTCATGCTTTGGGGAGTAGCGAAAGGGAAAAAGTTGTCATGGCAGTTTATCGCCTCACAGGAGATGCAGATCAATGGTGTTCATTGATTAAAAACACAAAGGAAAATGATGAAGTATAAAATATGGAATGGAGGGAGTTTAGAGAGATTTTATTATAAAAATACTTTCCTCCTGACCATCGAGCAGATATAGAAAGGCAATTTCTAAGTCTGAGGAAAAAAGAGGATGAGAATGTCATAAAATATAAGGCTAACTTTACAATGTTAGAAAGACATGCTGTAGATTATATACATAACCCAATAAGTAATATTGATTGTTTCTTTGATGGGTTAAAACCATTTCTCTGATGAGCATTTTTCTTACAATCCTTCTAATCGTATGAAGATATTGTCTCATGTGCTATTACGATAGAAAACGAATTCTCTAAGTCTTACGACTTTAATGTAAAGAAGGAGAAGAAGAGATCTACTGAACACTCTTGAAATGGAAGTAAGGGGAATAAGGGAAAAGTTGAATATCTATCCTGTAGTAAATGTGGGAAGAAACACCTTGGTACTTTCCTGAAGGGAATGAGAGTCTATTACAAGTGTGGTGAAAAAGGCCACCAAGATCGTGATTGAAAAGGGAAGGAAGAGGCTATCAATGTTGAATGCTACAATTGTAGGGAAAATGGGAATTATTCAAATGAAAGTCCTAAGCACCATGGGAACTTACCTCAGAAAATTCCAAGGGAGCAAGACCAAGCTTTTACGATCACTACTACTGAGGTTGAAGCTCCAAAAGACGTGGTGGTAGGTAATTTAATGGTTTCCTCAAGTTTTTTCAATGCTTTATTTGATTCTGGATCATCACACTGTTTCATATCTTCCTAGTTTTCTAAGAAAATCAGATATTTTCAATTTGAATTAACAAGGGAGTTGTCAGTCAAAACACCTAAGGGAAGTATCATTACAACAATGTTTTGTGAATTAGTTCCCATTAGGGCATATAAATTTTATTTATCTGCTCATCTCATCACCATACCCATGATTTAATTTTATATAATCCTTGGTATGGATTGGATTTTGAACCATGATGCGAAAATTTATTGTAAGAAGAAGGAGGTTACAATTCTCGATGATGATAAGGAGTACCTTATATTTAAAGCAGAAACGTCACCACATAATTCTTATATAGATCCACAACCAATATCTCAACTAAATTCAATTATTGAGGAGGAATAGAATGAAATAATTATGGGTGAGGAAATGAATTTTCAAATAGAAGACGCACCTATTGTGCAAGAATATGTTGATGTGTTTCTGTAAGATTTACCTAGACATCCTCCAGAATGAGAAATTGAGTTTTCCTTTGATTTAATTCCTAGTTCAAGGCCCATATAGAATACCCCTTATAGAATGGCCAATATGGAACTATTGGAACTAAAGAAAAAATTAGATAAATTTAGTAATGAGGGATTTATTCTCCCTAGTGTTTCTCCATGGGGAGACCCTATCATTTTTGTTAAGAAGAATGACGGATCTTGGAGGTTGTTCATTGACTACAGGTAGATCAATGCTATAAAAATAAAGAACAAGTATCCCCTACCTCTCATTGATGATTTATTCGACCAACTTCATAGAGATCAATATTTTTCAAATTTTGACGTTCGATCTAGATATCATCAGTTTTTTTTGAAGAAGGAAGACATTCCGAAAATAGCATTTCGAACTAGGTACGGGAATTACCAGTTTATAGTAATGCCTTTTGGGATGACTAATGCACCCTCTATTTTCAGGTATCTATTGAATAGGGTTTTCAAGAAATATCTTGATGACTTTGTAGTGGTATTTATTGATAATATCCTGGTATACTCTAAAATTTATGAAGATCATGAAAATCACTTGCCCACCATTTTGAAAACCCTCAGAAGAAATGAATTGTATGGGAAGTTTAGAAAGTGTGAATTCTGGATTCATGAGATTTCTTTTCTTGGCCATATTGTTTCTAAGGATGGAATATATGTTGATCCTTCAAATACCAAGGTAGTCCAATAATGTATAGCACCGACGAGTATAACTAAGGTATGCATTTTTATTGGTTTAGCAGGTTATTATCGGCATTTTGTCCAGAATTTTTCCTGATTAGCTAACCCATTCACCAAGCTTGCACATAAATGGGTTAAATTTGTTTGGAAAAAAGAGTGTGAAGAATGTTTTGAAGAATTGAAGAGAAGATTAGTCAATGATCCTATATTGAATCTACCATCAAGAAACGATGGGTTTGTTATTTATAGTGATGCCTCAAACAAAGGACTTGGTTGCTTCCTTATGCAGAATGATAGAGTTATTGCCTATGCATCATGAAATCTTAAAATTCATGAAAAAAACTATCCTACTCATGATATAGAGTTAGTAGCTATAATCTTTGATTTGAAGATATGGATGTAAAGACCCGCAAATTTTAAGGAAATTTTTTTTCTTAATTTTCTTTGGAATTTTACAAGAGCGCAGCTTCAGACGGCACCTGATTCCGTGGCCCGGTGTGCCCGGAATCAATTTCCGAAGTTTGGCTCGGGTACGTTCAGTGAACGGACGAGCGGGTTTTTCTATCTTTTTAACCGGTCCCCGGAATCAAATTCTGAGGGCACCGATGAAATCGCAGCGCCGGTATTTGCTTAGAAACGCCTATTCCGGAGTTGCGTTTGCTCAGACGTGGTTTTTAAATTTTGGGGCTTTAAGTCAGAAATAAAATAAAATTTGTGCGACAACTTTATTTTATTTCACTTAAGCTGCTTGGAAGTCACTTGGAAGCCACTTGAACTGAGTTAAAGCAGATAGGGTGCTATCCGGAAATATCCTACCCTCTTGGTAGGATATTTGTGAGGCAGGGCCCGCACGAGCCCCGCCGTTTCTTTCGCTAAGTAACGTACCCGCGAAAACCCGTCAAAGTAACTGAAAAGTCAACCGACGTGTTTTCTTTAATTTCTTAACAGACCATTTAATTGGGCGGTTTATTTCGTGAATTAAATGGGCTGTTTCATTCGTTGAATTAATTCAACGAATTTAATGGGTCGTTACTTACGCGTTTTGCGTTTGTTGGAAAAATAATAAAATAGACAAACTAGTCTATTTTGGAGGATCCTCCTGTTGTGCGAGATCCTCTAAACCTCCACTCTCCCCCCGAAGAACGCGAAGAACGCAAAGAACGCGAAGAACGCGAAGAACGCCGGAACCGGAATTCGACGACGCACGATCCGCGACGTCAACAAACTTTTCCGCGACCTTCTCCTTCTTCTTCTACGGCGCCTCTTCTTCCGCGGCGGACCTACGATCAGCGGTTAAAGGTGAGAATCGAATCTTCTAATTCTCCCCTTTTTATAATTCGATATCAATGGATTTAAATTAATTAAATCCGTTTGATCTTGATCCGGAGATCGTCGGCGTGACGATTTTCCCGCGGTGCGACGAACGTCTCCTCCGCAACGACGCGACGATCCCCTCCTTCCGCGACGAGCGATTCCGCGACGACCTCACGTCCGACGACGACAAGGTAAGGGTTGTTGGAGTATTTTATTCCCCGTGTTTATTCTTTTAAAATAAAGAACCTGATCTCCGAACAATTTTAATTTAATTAAAATTGTTGTTGATTATTTTCTTTTCCTCCCGTTGTTTATGACTAACGCGGAGGGTGCGGATCTAACGAACAAGACCCGGCAACCCTCCGCCGATCTTTTGTTGTGCGGATTTGGCAGACGACGACGAACCGTGCGGCAAGGGCGATCCGTTGATCCCGCAGTGAAGATCGGCCCCCGGGAGGAGCAACGGCGCAGACGGGAAGCAAAACGGGCCACCGGAGGCGGCGGTGCCCGGCGCGCCGCCGTGGAGGAGATCCGCCGCGGCTGAAGCCGCGGCGGCGGTGGCCGGTTCCGCGGCCGCGCAGAACCGGGGAGGGACGCGGCGGCCCGGCCGCGTCCGCGTGACAGGCGACCCCCCGCGGGGCCGCGTTCCACCTAAGCCGCGGGTCAAACCCGCGGCGCCCCTTCGGCCGCTCGGCCGAAGCCGAGCCGGCCGGTCCGGTCGGCCGGGCCGCGCCCAGGCCGGACCGGACCCGGCCTAGCCGGTTCGGGCCGGGTCGGGCCGACCCGGTTCGGGTCGACCCGGTTCGGCCGACCCAGGGGTGGTTCGGGCCGGGTCGCCCCGGGCCCAGAACCCCTGTTTTCGGGCCCTCTTCGGTCTTTTGCCCATATCTTGGGCCTAGGACCTCCGATTGACGAACCGTCAGCGGCTACGTGATCCTTGGATCGATACGGTCGTTTCGGTATATTATACTCAAGGTTTCGGAAGACTTTGGGTTCGGCCGGGTTGGATCGTACACGAAACCAACCAGGCCCTCGGAGCAGAAACGCTCATAACTTGAGCTACGGACGTCCGATTGACGTACCGTCAGCTGTAGTAGTTTCCTCTAAGTGAGACGGAACTTTTGGCATACTCCGCCCGAGGATCGGATACAGGCGGAGTACGGTCGGGTTGGTTTTGCCCAAAAAACCAACCGCGCCCCTGGGACGAAAATGCCAATACCTCTCAGACCGGGCGTCCGATTGACGCGCCGTCTGTTGCGTTGAGATCCTGTTGTCGATACGGAACTTTTGGATACATCAACTTCGGACTACGTGTCAGTTGATGTATCAGCCTCTCGGCTCGTGGAGCGGACCCTCCTAAACGAGCTCGCTGTGTGCGGGAACCCTAGCGCTGGCTGTGACTTCGACGACAGGGCAGAGATCCTCCGTGGACTGCGACGACGGCAGAGCAGAGATCCTCAGTGGACTGCGACGACGGCAGAGCAGAGATCCTTCGTGGACTGCGGCGACGACTGTGCAGAGATCCTCAGTGGACTGCGTCGACTACTGCACTCAGCGATCCTACGTGGATCAGTGCTACAGGTTCTGTGTGAGCCGATCCTATGTGGGTCCTTACTACCGGTTCTGTGTGAGCCACTGCCTACAGGTTCTGTGTGAGCCCGATCCTGTGTGGGTCTTTTGCGGGGGTTAGTACCTATCGATCCTTCGTGGGTCCGACGACTTAGATGGATCAATGATCATCTTTGACGTCATCTGAAAAAGTATACCTGGTTGAGCTGAATCTTATGTTACTCTCCTTTGTGGTTTGTGTTGAATTATCCTTTGTGGATTTACTGTTTACTCTCCTTGTGGATTTGAGTCTTGCTTTCCTGCGTGGATTGTGTTGTTCTTGAGCTCGTGAGCAGAGCTAGAATTGGGGACTTAGGTATATGTATGGGCATATACCTAAGTCGAGTCAGATGTTACTTCGTGATTGCATCTTTCTTTTGTGCTATATCCTTTGTGGATTTCGGGAGACCTTCGGGGGTCTCGGGGTCCTTACTGAGTAGATTATACTCACCCCTGCACGGGCTATGCCCGCACCTTGATGTGTTGGATGCAGACGACGGACAACGCTGATCTCGGTTGGGGCGTGGAGCAGGACGGTACCTGGAGGTGGACCACTGGGCGGGACGTGCTCGGAGCAGACGTGGGACCCAAGGAGCCTGGAGGCTATCTGTACCCACCCTTCAGGTGGGATTGCCAGTGGACGACGCGAGGCCGCCGTCTTCTCTTCAGTTGCTGTTCTTTACTTTTTCAGTTGTACTTTCAGTTGGGCTTGTATTCCGGCCCCCCTTTACTTTTCTGCACTTGTAGTTACTTTCCGCTTGCTGACTCTGTGGTGGTTGTTACTTATAAAGGCAATGCCTTCCCTGTTTACCAGGATTTTACGCCTTGGTGCTAGTCGCCAGCCCCTGGCCTTTGGAAGGCGGGTTGGGGTAGTCACGGCACGGGCCCCAAGGTCGGGTCATGACAAATTGGTATCAGAGGTGCTCGGTTCTACCACAGACTCTGATCGTCTTTTCTTTCTATATGAAGCAATAGTGTTTAGTGTATTGAGTGTGGTTATCAGTTTAGGGAGCCCAGTGTTGGTGCGGCGGCCGACGTATCCGTACACCAGGACCCTGACTCCTGATTTCCGACTTAATGCATGAAAACATTGATTGCGTGTGTGTTTCAAGTTTTCTTCGTGATTACTTGTGTCAGCTCACCGGGTATACTGATCTGCTTTATGAAAGTCTCAGGTTTTCCTTGTGATTACTTGTGCCAGCTCACCAGGTATACTGTTCTGACTGTGGTGCTCTTGTTCTCCTTTTCAGGATGGCCCCGCGACGACAGCCAGCTAGGGTTCCGAGTGTAGGGCGCGACGGCAGCCCACCGAGCGACGAGGCCTCGGTGCAGGGCCCTTTGCCAGCAGTGGCACCGGCGGTAGCTTTACCCGCCGAGCCACCGATGCTACCAGTACCAGACGCTGACGATGCACGTCGCCTCAGGGCACTGCATGAGTTTCAGAGCCAGCGACCACCCAGGTTTCGCGGTGAGGCGGACCCCCAGGCCGCCGAGGACTGGCTAGAGGCGGTGGTACAGATCTTTAGGCTAGTGAGGACACCAGCGGATCTCATGGTGATTCTCGCGGCGAGCCTCCTGCAGACGGCGGCAGGACGATGGTGGAGCTTGATGCTCCAGGTTCACGATGAGGCATCCTTGCTCTAGACGGACTTCGAGAGCCTCTTCCGCTCTGAGTTCGTCCCGGCCACCCTCCGAGCGGTGCGCATCCAGGAGCTTCTCCAGCTGCGCCAGGGCAGCATGACGGTCGCTCAGTACGCGGCGAGGTTCACTGACCTATCTCGCTACTCAACCGACATGGTACGAGACCCCTTCTTCCGGGCCTGGACCTTCGAGCAGGGCTTGCGACAGGAGATTCGGGCGTCGCTGATCTCCCTCAGCATTTCGACCCAGGAGGGAGTGCTGGAGCGAGCCCTCCTGATCGAGAGCTTCCTGGCAGAGCCTTCTTCAGAGGCGAGACCTAGCGTAGGGCAGAAGGTAGCTGAGTCTTCGGCAGCAGGTAGCCGACGGATGACTCTCGGGTCCAGGCAGACCAGACCCCCACGCAGACGGCCTCAGGACACCGGCTCAGCAGTGCGGGGCACACAGCGGAGTGCCAGCCTTCCGAGAGGCAGGCTGTGCTACTCCTGCAGCGGGCAGGGTCACATGGCTCGTGACTGCCCGACTCGCCGATCAGAGGAGCAGAAGACGGTGGAGGGGCCACCCAGGCAGAGGCAGAGGGTCGACCGTGGCGGTCCGCAGGGAGGAGGCGGACGAGGCAGAGGAGCTGGCCGAGCAGCGGGTGGTGGGCGACGCTTCCAGGCTCTACCCCCACCACCACCAGGAGGGCCACCTCGACCACAGGGAGCTGGCGGGCAGGGACAGGCCCAGCTCCAGGCAGTGGAGGCCTACGACCCCGACATGCCAGAGATGATTCGAGGTACGATCTGTGTCTATTCCACCCTTGCTGCAGTACTTATAGACACATGAGCGAGTCACTCTTTCATAGCCTCTGCCCTTGTTCGGAGCTCGGAGATTCCGACTGAGCCGTTGGCTCGATCCTTACGGCTAGAGACTCCTACGGGAGCAGACTCGACGATTACGCACTGGTGCCGGCAGTGTGAGCTTACTCTAGGAGGCGAGAGCTTCGGCTGGGATCTCCTTGTAGCGGCGTTGAGGCCTTACGACGTCATCTTGGGCATGGATTGGCTATCCACGGTTCATGCCCAGATCGACTGTTTTAGGCGCAAGGTGCGATGTGTTCGCACCGACGGGAGCAGGTTTACCTTCACCGGCGAGAAGGGAACCTTTGTAGCACAGGATGGACTTCCGCGGAGGAGAGTGCATCCCATCTCTCATCAGTTGGCTAGCCTCATCCTAGGAGCAGTGGACGTGCGGAGTCCAGCTTTTCCTGCAGTGGTGGACCAGTATGTGGACGTCTTTCCCGATGACGTTCCAGGGCTACCTCCTCGTAGAGAGGTAGACTTTTACATCGACTTGTACCCCGGGACAGCCCCGATATCTACTCCAGCATATCGGATGGCCCCCGCCGAGCTTCGGGAGCTGCGGCTACAGTTGGAGGACTTGCAGAGCAAGGGGTTTATCCGACCCAGTGTTTCACCCTGGGCTTCCCCGATTTTGTTCGCCAAGAAGGCGGACGGGAGCTTGCGACTGTGTGTCGACTATCATCGCCTGAACCAGGTGACAGTGAGGAACAAGTATCCGCTGCCACGGATTGATGACCTCTTCGATCAGCTCAAGGGAGCGCGGTGGTTCTCGAAGATAGACCTCCGGTCAGGCTATCATCAGCTCAGAGTTCAAGACGAGGACGTGCAGAAGACGGCCTTCAGGTGTCGGTATGGCCATTATGAGTTCTTGGTTATGTCGTTCGGCGTAACCAATGCTCCAGCAGTGTTCATGAGCCTCATGAACAGGATCTTCCAGCCATACCTCGACCAATTTGTCGTGGTCTTCATTGACGACATTTTGGTATACTCGACAACTGAGGAGGAGCATGCCTACCACCTGCGAGTTGTGCTAGACACGCTCCGAGAGCACCAGCTTTATGGAAAGCTCTCAAAGTGCCAGTTCTGGTTACGTGAGATCCACTTCTTGGGGCACGTCATCTCTGAGGCGGGAGTTGCAGTGGATCCCGCGAAGATCAAGGCAGTGCTAGCTTGGGAGCCACCCAGGAGCGTGACGGAGGTACGGAGATTCTTGGGCCTAGCCGGATACTATCGGAGGTTCGTGCCAGACTTCTCCAGAGTTGCGGCACCACTCTCAGCGTTGACGAAGAAGGGGAAACCCTTCGTGTGGTCAGACAGATGTCAGCAGAGCTTCGAGGAGCTAAGGCAGAGGTTGACCAGCGCACCTATCTTGAGGTTGCCTGAGGAGGGAGTTGGATACGTAGTTTACTACGATGCGTCAGGGACTGGACTCGGGTGCGTCCTGATGCAGGAGCGGGCCGTGATCGCCTACGGATCACGTCAGTTGAGGCCGCATGAGCAGAACTACGCCACTCATCACCTGGAGTTAGCAGCAGTGGTCTTCGCTCTGAAGACTTGGCGGCACTATCTGATGGGCGAGCGCTTCACAGTCTTTTCTGACCACCAGAGTCTCAGGTATATCTTCTCTCAGAAGGACCTGAACCTGAGACAGCGGAGATGGCTTGAGTTCCTCCAGGACTATGACTTTGATATAGTCTATACTCCTGGTAAGGGGAACGTGGTAGCCGATGCCCTCAGCAGGAGGACGGGCATTCAGCTACTTGAGGAGGCTACGGAGCAGCTAGCCTCCTTACAGATATCCTTCGTGGATAGAGACGGAGCAGCCTTTCTTCAGTCTCTCACAGTCTCTCCTCCACTTCTACAGCGGGTCAGAGAGGCTCAGCGTGGGGACGCTGACTGTGAGACCCGGCGTGCACTGATATCCTCAGGTCAGGCGCCTGATGGTTTCTCCCTTGGAGCAGAGCACGACATCCTTTTCAGAGGACGTACCTTCATACCAGTCGCTTTACGAGAGGAGGTGCTAGGAGAGTTTCACACTTCTCCCTTGGCGGTGCATCCCGGAGTGGCGAAGATGTACCAGGATCTCAGACGACAGCACTGGTGGCCGGGCATGAAGAAAGCTGTGGCAGAGTTCGTTTCACGATACCTCACCTGCCAGCAGGTGAAGGCAGAGCATCAGGTACCAGCAGGCTTGGTACAGCCCTTGGAGGTCCCGGAGTGGAAGTGGGATGGCATATCTATGGACTTCGTGACTGGACTTCCACGCACTTCCAGAGGTCACGACTCCATTTGGGTGATTGTCGACCGACTCACCAAGTCGGCACACTTCTTACCCATCAGAGAGTAGGGCTCAGTGGAGAGCTTGGGACGTCTTTACGTCCAGGAGATCGTACGGCTTCACGGTGTGCCATCGTCTATCATCTCCGATCGAGATGCTCGTTTCACTTCCCGGCTTTGGAAGGGGTTACAGGAGGCGTTCGGGACGCGGCTCCATCTGAGCACAGCCTTCCACCCTCAGACGGATGGTCAGACGGAGAGGACCATACAGACACTCGAGGACATGCTCCGTGCATGTGTTCTCGACTTTGGTTGCAGCTGGGAGGACCACCTACCCTTGGTGGAGTTCTCGTACAACAACAGCTACCACTCCACCATCGGGATGGCACCATACGAGGCGTTGTACGGAAGACCCTGCAGATCACCGTTGTGCTGGACAGACCCTGGGGAGTCAGCACTCGTGGGACCAGAGATGGTCCGAGCCACGACAGAGAAGGTCCAGATCATCCAGGAGAGAATGAGGACAGCTCAGAGCCGGCAGAAGTCATATGCTGACAGGAGGCGGAGGTCACTAGAGTTCGAGGATGGCGACCACGTCTTTTTGCGTGTCTCACCTCAACGTGGTTTACGGAGATTTGGCCGAGGCGGCAAGTTGTCTCCACGCTTCATCGGGCCTTTCCAGGTCCTCAGCAGGATAGGAGAGGTGGCTTATCGCCTGGCTCTACCACCTCAGTTGCACCGGGTGCACGACGTCTTTCACGTGTCTCAGCTGAGGAGATACGTGCACGACCCGACGCACATCATCGACTTTGGGGAGCTGGACGTGGACGATGGGGCGACTTTTGTGGAGGTCCCAGTGGAGATCGAGGATCGACAGGATCGGGTCCTACGTGGGCGGTCGATTCCTCTTGTGCGCATCAGATGGCAGCACGGGAACCTCCAGGAGAGCACTTGGGAGCGGGAGGCTCAGATGCGTGCTCAGTACCCCCATTTGTTCCCCTAGTTTTTGATGTATCTTTACGAGGACGTAAAGCCCTGAGGTGGGAGTAATGTAAAGACCCGCAAATTTCAAGGAAATTTTTTTTCTTAATTTTCTTTGGAATTTTACAAGAGCGCAGCTTCAGACGACACCTGATTCCGAGGCCCGGTGTGCCCGGAATCAATTTCCGAAGTTTGGCTCGGGTACGTTCAGTGAACGGACGAGCGGGTTTTTCTATCTTTTGAACCGGTGCCCGGAATCAAATTCTGAGGGCACCGATGAAATCGCAGCGCCAGTATTTGCTTAGAAACGCCTCTTCCGGAGTTGCGTTTTCTCAGACGTGGTTTTTAAATTTTGGGGCTTTAAGTCAGAAATAAAATAAAATTTGTGCGACAACTTTATTTTATTTCACTTAAGCTGCTTGGAAGTCACTTGGAAGCCACTTGAACTGAGTTAAAGCGGATAGGGTGCTATCCGGAAATATCCTACCCTCTTGGTAGGATATTTGTGAGGCAGGGCCCGCACGAGCCCCGCCGTTTCTTTCGCTAAGTAACGCACCCGCGAAAACCCGTCAAAGTAACTGAAAAGTCAACAGACGCGTTTTATTTAATTTCTTAACAGACCATTTAATTGGGCGGTTTATTTCGTGAATTAAATGGGCTGTTTCATTCGTTGAATTAATTCAACGAATTTAATGGGTCATTACTTACGCGTTTTGCGTTTGTTGGCAAAATAATAAAATAGACAAACTAGTCTATTTTGGAGGATCCTCCTGTTGTGCGAGATCCTCTAAACCTCCACTCTCCCTGCGAAGAATGCGAAGAACTCGAAGAACGCGAAGAACGCGAAGAACGCCGGAACCGGAATTCGACGACGCACGATCCGCGACGTCAACAAACTTTTCCGCGACCTTCTCCTTCTTCTTCTACGGCGCCTCTTCTTCCGCGGCGGACCTACGATCAGCGGTTAAAGGTGAGAATCGAATCTTCTAATTCTCCCCTTTTTATAATTCGATATCAACGGATTTAAATTAATTAAATCCGTTTGATCTTGATCCGGAGATCGTCGGCGCGACGTTTTTCCCGCGGTGCGACGAACGTCTCCTCCGCAACGACGCGACGATCCCCTCCTTCCGCGACGAGTGATTCCGCGACGACCTCACGTTCGACGACGACAAGGTAAGGGTTGTTGGAGTATTTTATTCCCCGTGTTTATTCTTTTAAAATAAAGAACCTGATCTCCGAACAATTTTAATTTAATTAAAATTGTTGTTGATTATTTTCTTTTCCTCCCGTTGTTTATGACTAACGCGGAGGGTGCAGATCTAATGAACAAGACCCGGCAACCCTCCGCCGATCTTTTGTTGTGCGGATTTGGAGGACGATGACGAACCGTGCGGCAAGGGCGATCCGTTGATCCCGCAGTGAAGATCGGCCCCCGGGAGGAGCAACGGCGCAGACGAGAGGCAAAACGGGCCACCGGAGCAAATCCGGCGGCCCGCGGAAGGCGGCGGCGGCGGCCGGAGGCGGCGGCGCCCGACGCGCCGCCATGGAGGAGATCCGCCGCGGCGGCGGCGGCCGGTTCCGCGGCCGCGCGGAACCGGGGAGGGACGCGGCGGCCCGGCCGCGTCCGCGTGACAGGCGGCCCCCCGCGGGGCCGCGTTCCACCTAAGCCGCGGGTCAAACCCGCGGCGCCCCTTCGACCGCTCGGCCGAAGCTGAGCCGGCCGGTCCGGTCGGCCGGGCCGCGCCCAGGCCGGACCGACCCGTTTCGGGTCGACCCGGTTCGGCCGACCCAGGGGTGGTTCGGGCCGGGTCGCCCCGGGCCCAGAACCCCCGTTTTCGGGCCCTCTTCGGTCTTTTACCCATATCTTGGGCCTAGGACCTCCGATTGACGAACCGTCAACGGATACGCGATCCTTGGATCGATACGGTCGTTTCGGTATATTATACTCAAGGTTTCGAAAGACTTTGGGTTCGGCCGGGTTGGATCGTACACGAAACCAACCGGGCCCTCGGAGCGGAAACGCTCATAACTTGAGGTACGGACGTCCGATCGACGTACTGTCAGCTGTGGTAGTTTCCTCTAAGTGAGACGGAACTTTTGGCATACTCCGCCCGAGGATCGGATACAGGCGGAGTACGGTCGGGTTGGTTTTGCCCTAAAAACCAACCGGGCCCCAGGGACGAAAATGCCAATAACTCTCAGACCGGGCGTCCGATTGACGCGCCGTCTGTTGCGTTGAGATCCTGTTGTCGATACGGAACTTTTGGATACATCAACTTCGGACTATGTGTCAGTTGATGTATCAGCCTCTCGGCTCGTGGAGCGGACCATCCTAAACGAGCTCGCTGTGTGCGGGAACCCTAGCGCTGGCTGTGACTTCGACGACAGAGCAGAGATCCTCCGTGGACTGCGACGACGGCAGAGCAGAGATCCTCAGTGGACTACGACGACGGCAGAGCAGAGATCCTTCGTGGACTGCGGCGACGACTGTGCAGAGATCCTCAGTGGACTGCGTCGACTACTGCACTCAGCGATCCTACGTGGATCAGTGCTACAGGTTCTGTGTGAGCCGATCCTATGTGGGTCCTTACTACCGGTTCTGTGTGAGCCACTGCCTACAGGTTCTGTGTGAGCCCGATCCTGTGTGGGTCTTTTGCGGGGGTTAGTACCTATCGATCCTTCGTGGGTCCGACGACTTAGATGGATCAGTGATCATCTTTGACGTCATCTGAAAAAGTATACCTGGTTGAGCTGAATCTTATGTTACTCTCCTTTGTGGTTTGTGTTGAATTATCCTTTGTGGATTTACTGTTTACTCTCCTTGTGGATTTGAGTCTTGCTTTCCTGCGTGGATTGAGTTGTTCTTGAGCTCGTGAGCAGAGCTAGAATTGGGGACTTAGGTATATGTATGGGCATATACCTAAGTCGAGTCAGATGTTACTTCGTGATTGCATCTTTCTTTTGTGCTATATCCTTTGTGGATTTCGGGAGACCTTCGGGGGTCTCGGGGTCCTTACTGAGTAGCTTATACTCACCCCTGCACGGGCTATGCCCGCACCTTGATGTGTTGGATGCAGACGACGGACAGCGCTGATCTCGGTTGGGGCGTGGAGCAGGACGGTACCTGGAGGTGGACCACTGGGCGGGACGTGCTCGGAGCGGACGTGGGACCCGAGGAGCCTGGAGGCTATCTGTACCCACCCTTCAGGTGGGATTGCCAGTGGACGACGCGAGGCCGCCGTCTTCTCTTCAGTTGCTGTTCTTTACTTTTTCAGTTGTACTTTCAGTTGGGCTTGTATTCCGGCCCCCCTTTACTTTTCTGCACTTGTAGTTACTTTCCGCTTGCTGACTCTGTGGTGGTTGTTACTTATAAAGGCAATGCCTTCCCTGTTTACCGGGATTTTACGCCTTGGTGCTAGTCGCCAGCCCCTGGCCTTTGGAAGGCGGGCTTGGGGTAGTCACGGCACGGGCCCCGAGGTCGGGTCGTGACAATGGATACATTATCTCTATGGTGAAAAATGTGAGATATATACCGATCACAAGAGTTTGAAGTATATTTTCTCACGGAAAATACTCAACATGAGGCAAAGGAGATGTCTTGTACTACTCAAGTATTGTGATTACACAATACACTACCACCCGGGGAAGGCAAATAAGGTGGAAGATGCTTTGAGTAGAAAGTATCATGGGGTTTTGAACAAGATGAGAGTTTAAAGAGATACTATTTTCATGGATCTAGTGAAAATAGATATGGGAATAATCATAGAAGGTGAAACATCAATACTTTTTCAAATGTTTTCCAAACCATCTTTACTAGAAAGGATAAAAAGTTCTCAGGATGATGATGAGTAGTTTCAAAAGAAAATTAATGCTATGAATAATGGGATATTGAGTGACTTAATATATGAATATGGAATTTTGAAATTTGGGAAGAGACTTTGTGTTCCCAACATACCTGATCTAAAAAGGGAATTGTTGGATGATGCTCATAGCTCCGATTTCTCTATACACCATGGTAGAACTAAGATGTATAGAGATTTGAAAGAACATTTTTGGTGGGACAATATGAAGAGATAGATTGCTGATTTTGTATCGAGATGTATGGTTTATCAACAACTGAAAGCAGGAAGACAACATACTTAAGGAGTAATGAAACCTGTTCCCATACCTGAGTGGAAAGGGGATGATATTATGATATAATTTTTCATGGGGATACCAAAGAATCCTAGTAGGAACGATGAAATATGGGTCATTGTTGATCATCTTACCAAGTCAGCACATTTTCTTTCTATAAGAGAAGATTTACCACTTGAACTTCTAGCAAGAATATATATTAATGAAGTTGTAAGAATTCATGGAGTACCCATATCTATTGTTTCTGATCTTGATCCCCATTTTACATCAAGATTCTAGAAAAGTCCTCAGAAATCCCTGGATACTGAACTTTATTTGAGCACTGCCTACCACCCTCAAACTGATGGAAAATCAGAATGGACTATTCAAACCTTAGATGAAATTTTGAGATCTTGTTCACTTGGCTTAAGGTATGTGGGATCAATATTTACCTATGGTAGAATTTTCCTATAAAAATAGCTTCCATATATGTATTCAGATGGCACCATATGAAGCTTTATATGGAAAGAGATGTCACACACCAACTTGTTGGGATGATGTTGGTGAAAGAAAACTCGTCGGCCCAAAATGTTTTGAGGAAACGATGGAAAAGGTGAATGTTATACAAACTGACATAAAAATAGCACAAAGTAGGCAGAAGAGCTATGCTGATAACCGAAGGAAGGATTTGTAATTTCAGGTAGGAGATGATGTTTTCTTGAAGGTATCTCCATAAAAGGGAGTTATATGATTCGATAAGATGGTTAAACTAAGTCCCAGGTACATCGGACCTTTTGAAATACTAGAACGAATTGGGGCTGTAGATTACGGGTTGGAAATGCCGCCAAGTCTCTCCAAAGTTCACTATGTTTTCCATGTATCACTGTAGAGAAAATACATGCATGACCCAACACATGTACTCACCTATGAGGAAATTGAACTGGAACCTGATCTGTCTTATTGTAAAGAGCCTATCAAAATTATTGATACCATAGAACAAGTGCTGAGAAACCGGATGACTCGTTTGGTAAAAGTTCTATGGAGAAACCATAAAATGGAAGAGGCAACGTGGGAACCCGAGGAAATTATGATGAAGAACCACTCGAATCTTTTTATGCTGTTATATTCTAGAAATTTTGAGGAAAAATTATTTGAAGGAGGGAATAATTTAACACCCCAAAATTCCACGGTACGTTTCCCTTTGAATAATGCAATAGCTTGCACTGTACGCAACTTCGAGATTCTAACACACCCTGACCAATCAAACTAGCTGTTATGAATAGTAATACCCACTTTTTTAAATTTTATAAATTTTATCTTTCAAAATGGACTTCATTTTTGGATTTGGAATATTGAAATTATCTTAGGGTGAATTTTTGGTATTTTTTTGAAAACTTTCAATTTTTGGTGAACAGTGAAAATCACAACATTATTTTCTAGAACCGATTTTTTATTTAAATAATTAATTATTTTATTTAATTTTTTTTAGACCAAATTAGATAAATAATACCTATATATGTTCAATATAATTCATTAGAGTCATTTTTTAATAATATTTGATATATAAAATTTTATTGAACTTTTCACCATCTTTTACCCACCTTCTAGGAGAATTTGCAAATTCACATAAAACATAATTTTATCGCTTCTGTGAGTGGAATTTCAAAAATATGAGAGACACGGTTGATATCAGTAAGAAAAATGTAGTTCAATAAGATAAAAATAATTTTTTTTGAATAGTAATGTTTTACTTTTATTTAGCACGGTTAAAAGTAAATACGGTAATTAAGGGTAAAAATGATATCATTCTTACCCTAAAACATGTCCTAATTTTATTGGATAAGTGTAATTCGACCAAAAAAACCTTAGGAATAAAATATAATCATTTAGGTCCACTTTGATTAGATTAAGACATTTATTATTATTTTATTTAAAGAAGAGTTAAAAGAGTTAAAATCAAAGTTTAACAACTAAACTATTTTTAATATAAAGTTATACATAAGATAAATTTGACTATAAATACTCATTAGAAATATAAAAATATTTTCTACATAAAAATATTTTATATATAATTTTTTGACATTATATAATCTAATTTATTTATGACACAATGATGATGTAGTAATTACCTTAATAATTAGATATTAAAATAATTGATATTATAAATATCCAAATAAATTTACTTTGAGACTTTTTATGAATTAAACTAATTTTATAGGTTAATATGAAATTTTAGGATGGAAAAAATTAATTTAGTTCGAAGTAATAATGTTGTAGGGACTTTAAAAAAATTATTTTTTAAATAATGTCAAAATTGACATAAAAGGGTTTTTAAAACAAATATTATATTATTAATTTATATATTATTCTTAAAAGTCTAAGGTTCAGAAACATTACTTAGATAAGGATATATATATTTATAATTAACCACTTGGGTTTCTCTTGGCTTGTTATAGTAATTTTATTAACCATATAATATAAAAATACTAAGAGACATGATAAATGTCAAACTATTTAACTAAAAGATAAGTATAAAAGATAAATTTAAAAAGGTAGACTGAACCTGTATAAAACCTATTGGCTGAGGGGATTTAGACCGATCCCCACCTTAGCTTCGAAATAAATCAATTTTAATGCATTATAAACCGAAAATAATTTTATTATAAAATAATATTTCAATCTTTCCCTAAGGTACCCCTCACCCCTCTTATAAAAGGACACTTCCCCTTCTCTCAAATTTACTACTCCAAAGCCTTTTGGCTTGGACAAACCCTACCCAAATATCCTCCCAAATATCCTCCGATAATCCTAGAGGCCTTAGTTTTATCAGAAAGCCAACCTAAGGATCCCTTTTGATCAAATCCAAAGGAAGAACCCGAAGAAGAGCTAAATATCTCACCACCTCTTTCAAGTTATTTTCTTCTTCAACTTCCTCTTTATTTGTTGTTTCCATTATAAAATAATAAATTCATTATCTTCTATATACTATGATTTTATTATAAAAATTGTACAACCATATTCATTATGTTATCCATCCTATGAATAACATGTCACCATACATGCGTATGTACGGCTTACCATCTCCACGTCGCGGTGTAGTTGTTATTCAATACATTATAATTTGTATGGGTATAATAATGATGTATAATTGATGTAACTAATGAATATAACATGATTATGATTCTTTATATATGATATACCATCCAATTATATATGATTTTAATGTCAAAATAATGATATTTTCGCTCGTGTGTACGTACGGATTACCTTCTCCACGAACGTGACGAGATTCATTGCCCATAGTAATCATTCAAGAATAATTTTCATTTTATGATTAAAAATAATGATTATGAACATAATATAATTTTTTATATGAATCAAATACATCATATCTATAAAAACGCGGCTTACATAATCAAGCATATAAAGGAAAACAAATCAGTTAACACGCAAAACAATGATACTACAAAAATATCATTAACAAAGAAATATTAAGATCATATATCATATCATATTAATGTATATGGTTATTGAATAATTTAATAACAATTATTTCAACAATATATAGTAGTTTAACCTACCCTCGACCAAGGAAAAGTACAAGGTAATGGTTAATTTTACAATCTCTTTATTATCCGAGGTTGTTTTTATGTAAGTATCTACTAGGACATATTTATCATCCACATCCTTATTTCTTGAAAATGTATTTCAAAACATTTTAACTATTTACTAGACTATGGGTTAAAGACATTTATACCCATGTTTGACTATTTATGAAATGGTTGATTGGAATCTTTCTGTCATTTTCCAAACAAGGTACCTTATGAACTTTTCGACAAAATTAAGGTAATAATTTTTTTCTTAACTTATATGGCGGGTGCAACTATTTTCCTTCGTTATAACATCATCATAGCTTCCCTTACAAGCTTTTAAGAATATTTTTAAAATAAAAATTTTCTTTTATAATTATATAACTTTAAAATTATTTCATAATTTAAAGAGGTATTTCACAAAAAAAGGGTTTTCATTCATCTATGTAAACATCCTTCGATGGATTTCAAGCGTATTTAAAGTTGATTTTTTAGGATACAAAACTTCCATATTGTGTTGAAGGTTTTGTGATATGTTTGACTATGGATGTGTTATTTTTATACCATTCATGTTTTATGGATAAGTATTGACATTTCATATGCTAGTTTTAATACAAATGTTTATGTTATGTTTAAAAAATTTCATATGAGAAATGCATTGGACTTAGTAAGTGACGGGTGGAGCCCGCTATAGCTCCTCGATGCATCGATAGGTCTCATGAGACAAACTAGTGTCTTGGAATAAGGAATTTACAAAATCTTATTTGTGGTCTTGGCACAAGGCCTTGACTATATGGTTATGAATTCTGGCATTATGCATTCCATAATTATGAAAGTGTCTATTGATATTGCATGTGATTATTCAACTAGTAGAATATCCGTGGGAATAAGTAAATGGAATTATTTTATTTTTATCTTTTCCATATTATGCTTAAGTTAAAGTTTAAAAGGATTTTGTTTTAGACTTATACATTTCACTAAATGTTTATGCTTATTTATGATGGTTTTGCTATATTGATATCCTTACTGAGCATATGAGCTCACCCCTTTCTATGTTTTATTTTTCCAAGGATGCGAAGAAGTATATTATGACTAACCTGCAGGGATAGTCTAAGGGATATGAGTGTGGCCTATGGATACTATGTTTTTTTAATTTTTCATTTTATAATGTAATGTAAAACTTGTGAATGTATTTAGTATTTCCAAGGATACTAAACTAATCGGTCTTTCAATACTTGATCTTTTGTGATCATGTCAATGCTATGTAATAATGCACCGACTCTGGGTAACTGGGGTCAGGGTGTTACAGTTCTCGGTAGTTTAGACCAAATGAACAGAACTATGCGACCCATGACCTTGAGTTGGAAATAGTAGTATCCACATTGAAGATGTGGAGACACTACCTTATCGGCGGACAATTTATTGTTTACTCTAACCACAAGAGTTTAAAGTAAATATTATCTTAGAAAGATTTGAACCTGAGATAGAGATGATGGCTGGAATTCCTCCAGGACTATGAATTTGAGATAATATATACTTATGGTAAGGGAAACTTGGCAGAAAATGTTCTCTAAAGGAGATCTAATTCACATTTCTTGAACAAGGAAACAGAGTAGTTTGCCTTGTTACAATTATCCTTCTTGGATAGAGATGATGCAACTTACCACCAATAAGTGGTTGTTACCCCTCCAATCTTAAAGTGAGTTCGGGAGGCACAACTAATTGATACCAACTATGAGTCTTTAAGTGCTTAGTTTTCCATAGGGAATACCCCTGATGGATATTTGAAAGGTTGGGAGCACATCATTCCTTTCAGAGGATACACAATATTAGTAGTGTATTCCTAGAGTGATGAGATGCATTAAGATATACATGTGGGTGAAAAGCCAGAAATCGGGGACATTGGAACATGTTGAAGCTATTCTTACTAATTGATATAAAATTTGAGAACTTGTTTAATCAGTTTCGTAGTTTTTCAACACATCGGGTTGAGCCCCTATGCTTGGATGGGGTTTCTCTTTTCTTCCTTGTGGTTACAAGAGGGGAGTGAAAGGATATTGATGGACTTCATGATGGGTTTATCATGTATGTACAGAGGACACAATACCATCTTGGTGGTCATTGACCAACTCATGAAGTTAGTTACTTATTATCTTTTCATAAATAGAGTTCCGTAGAGAGCTTGGGATGCCTCTATGAGCAGGAGATAGTTTGACTCCATAGAGTCCCATCGATGATAGTCTCAAATAGAGATGAATGTTTTACATCCTGATTGTGGAATGGATTGAAAGTGGTATTTGGGATTCAGCTATGCTTGATTAAAACTTTCCACCTGCAGACATACGGGCAGACAGAGCGGACCATTTAGGTCATAGAGGACATGATACAGTCTTGCATTCACGATTTTTTCTGCAGTTGGAAGGATAACCTACCTCTGGTGGAGCTTGTTTAAAACAATAACTACCACTACACCATAGGTATGGTCCCATTCAAGGCCATTTATGGGAAACCCTACAAGTCACCATTCTGATGGACTGACCTCAGAGAGTCAGTGCTCATGGGCCCAAAGTTGGTGCATCTAATTACAGATAAGGTGTAGGTTATTCAAGAGTAGATGAAGACTACACAGAGCCATCCTAAGTCTTATTTTGGTAGGAAATAGAGACACTTTGTGTTTGAGGAGGGAGACCATGTGTTCCTTCAGGTCTCTCCTCAAAGCGAGATACATAGAATTGGACGGAGCTACAAGTTATCTCTGAGGTTCATCAGACCTTTTCTTATACTGCGAAGAGTGGGCGAGGTGGTGTATCTCTTACTCTACCTACACATTTAGAGAGGTCACATGATGCCTTCCATGTATCCCAACTTTGGAGATATGTACATGAGCCATCACACATCATTGACTAGGGTGAGTTGGACATTGATGACATGGAGAATTTTGAGGAGTTTTCTGTAGAGATTGAGGATCGATAGGAGATGACCCTCCATGGGAAATTGATTCCTCTAGTGCACATTTGATGGAAATACCGAAATCTCTAGTAGATCATGTGGGTGCGGGATTCTCTCATTTGTTTTCATACCTTTATCTGTTTGGGAGTCCCTTGGTTTGGATTTTAGCGACGTAAAGCCATAAGGTGGGGAGAATGTAATGACTTCTATTTTCCAGGTTTTATTATTAAAAAAATTTTAGGGAAAATTCCGAGATAAGGTGCTAAGATGAAGTACGATTATGAGGCCCGATGTTCCTAGAATCCTCTTTCAAAAAAAGGTATGTTTTTAAATAGAGCGCATGAGAGATTTTCCAAAAAAAGTGGAATAAATCTTAAATGGGTACCTAGATCAGAAATTGTAGGGCACCGTTATGTTCTGGATGATGGGTTTACCCTATGTGCGACTTAACTTTAGTCGGCTCAAGCCGCCAGTGAGAAAACCTAAAAGTGGCATAACCATAAATAAAATAATTAAACAAAATTATTTTAAATTTCATGTCCTTATAACTCATGAATGTTGACTCAAATTTAAAATTAAAGATAACTATTGAACTTGTGAGGTGTTCTTTCCTTAGGAGAATCCTAACATTGTCCTGCGCATGACTATTGTGGAAAGTGGTTTTTAGAATATGACCTTAAATAAACTAAATAAATAAAGATTATTTTAATGTAAAATCCTATAAATCATAAATGGTAACTCGGATTGGAAATTCGAGAGTACCGTTGAGCTCATGAGGGTGTGATTTTCTTAGGTGGGGCCTAACCTTGACTGACATGGGTTGAAGGTAAAAGTTAATTTTTGAATGTGTTAAAGAAAAATAAAATAAAATTAAGAAAGTTTATTTTTTTCAAAAATATTTCTCAAAAATGTAATGTCGAGCCAGTTCATTCATTTCATAAACGATACAGAGGAACACCGCTACAACTCAAGCATAAAAAAATGAAATTTTATTTCATAAATGAAACAACCTAATGATTCGGTGACTCAGCGTAACAGAAAAACTGAAACACATTTCCTCAATTAAGTTGATTAACAGAGATGTGGAAGTAGGGGAGGATATTAGAGTTTGATCTGATGCCTTGGAAGAAATTCATTAACGAATGATGAGCGGCGACAAATAACGAATGATGACGGATCAATGAACATATTCGAATCAGACGTCGGTTGATTGATGAACAACTAATGCAGTATTCACCATTCATTATAGATCAATCAAAATCCAGGTAAGGGATTATTTCTAAGTGATTACCTTCCCTCGTTCTTCCTTTCTAAATTACAAACGTGGGTCAATTAATTAACAAATTGTCCAGTAGACCGATTTACCTTGCGTCAATGATATTTTGACATGTGGGGATTTAAGAGGGTATTATATTGTAGAATTATTTGAAACTATCTCCTATATTTTCTAACGCAAAGAACTAATGCCATATGAACAAGGTCAACATTCATTGGCCTGGGTGTTCATGTTTATCTCTCTCTCCTTCCTTGTGTTCTTCACCGATGGACCCCCGTGGTCACGTGAGATTAGTTTCGGGTGGTTTCAAACATGGTTGGACCCATAGATCGATGGAAAGAGGACTTGGAGCACACAAAAGTGAAGGCGGTGACCCGAGGATCACAACAGGACTTTCAAATCAGAAAACAGACCACCGAAGCGAGTCCAGTGGCCCACGGAAGCACCCATCGGTGCACCGCGGTGGCGAAGGTAGCTTGTGAAATCCGCTGTGGGTGGTGATCAGAGGCTACAGATAGGCAGATAGTGGCGGTTCAAAAAATGCAGCTAGCGAGTCGTGTCACACAGTGAGAGGCATAAGTCCAATTAGACCGTGGTGGAAACCTGCGGCGCCCACCGCATCCCGATCAGAGAAGACCGACCCGCTCTAGTGGGCCTGGACCAGCGCCTCAGGCCCAACTAGCACAATGATCCAGGACACCATAGCTGGCCAGTTTGGAACCTGCCTATTCGTTCTAGGTGCCGCGGACCTGGTCAGACCATACCCAGACCTAACCGATCCATTTTTACGAAAGGGATCATAACGTCTATACTGCACATCCGATTGATGATCTATTTACGGAGTTGGGACTTTCATGATGAGGTGATCATTTCGATATCTTATAAGTTGGTTTTCGTGGAAGTTGATATATGACCATTGGCTTGAGGAGTATATTATCCCAGAATCAAGTGCACTACGAGTTGGAAACCTGTGGCTGACTATGATGAGAAGACTGTGATGAGTGGGTCTAGGTGCCCCAGCAGGCCTAAGTGACGAGTGGGTATAGGTAACCCACTAGGACTAAGTGATGAGCGGGTCTATGTTCCCTAGAAGGCCTAAGTGATGAGTGGGTCTTGGTTCCCCAACAAGCCGAAGTGACTCATTGTGGACGAGTGCTTCCATAGTACAAGGTGTTAAGTGTTTACGATTGATAGACTTTCTTTTCATACTTTAGATTTATACATGTTTGAGTTGACTCTAGTGACTCTATTAACTATACTTCTTAGAGTCTACACTACACGTACTTCTTTGGTAGTCTGATTTGTGTATTACTTTTTGGTATACCTTTGTGGTTTGGGGTCCCTACTGGGTATTATTTTACTCACCCCTGCATGGGCTTCACCTACACATGTCATGTATTGTGCAGATGATCAATGCTTTGATGGAGTTCTTTGTGGCAACAGATAGGTGGTATTTAGAGTGAACCGACATAAGATACATTCTTCTACGGCTTCATACAACTGTTTCTGTACCTACCCTTCAGGTAGGGTTTTCTACGGAGGAGTTCCAGTGATTTGTACTTTTACCTTTCTGTTTCAGTTGGGCTTGTATTCCAGCCCTATTTATGTTTAGTTTTCAAGTATTGTACCTTTTGTTTGTTTACTTACGGTATTCACCTTCCAACATCTATGTCTTAGAGTTGTGTGTGTATACAAGTTCTTAGGAAAATTCTTTCCATTTGTTTAAGGTATGTCTACTCGGTGCTAGTCACTTGCCCCTGGCCTATGGGATCCAAGATTGGGGTATTCACGACATGGGCCCATGGGGATGGTTCATGACAGATTAAAGATACTTGAATTTTGAATGATTCTAACTGATTTTTTTCCCATGGTTTAAAGAGACTGTGAAACCAGATGCATCAGAAACACTGAGATGGTTAGTGGGAAGTCCAAGTTTAAATTTGATAACATGGTCTGAGTATGACATTAATGCATAGACTTTTCATACGAATGATCAAGACAACATAAGTTTGGTTCATAACATTAGTGTATCCATGTTCATTGAAGTAATTCATTTTTCAAGTGCGAAAGACAAAAACCCAATCTCCGCATCAAACGTTTATTATGGAGTCATTGAAAGAAATATGGGATGTTGATTACATTAAATTTCATGTTCCAGTGTTTAAATGTAAATGGTTTATCAGTAATAACAATGTCAGACCAGATGAATTTATAATGAAACTAGTTAATTTGAATGAATCGGATTACAAAATTGATCCTCTTATCATAAAAACCCATAAAAAACAAATGTTATGTGTTCTTGATCAATCAGATATGTAGTGAGATATTGTTTTAAAAGGAAAAAAAAGTATGTTGGTGATGATAAACTTGATGAAGATTCTAATTTATGTGATATCCCTATAACCATGGAATGATTAACAAATAATATTGATGAAAACATTGAAGTTATGGTTTGTGCCATACTGAATGATCATGATGAAGGAATTTGGGAAAACAATCTTTAGTAAATTCCTAATGTTATAGGTAACATATGATTAATTATACTTTACTTTTTTAAATTTTTTAAGTTAGATATTTTAATTTGATTTTCTTTATTAAAACATGTATTATAAGTTAAATTGTTTATTTTATATTAGTTTATTTTTGTCTAGTTTTCCTATTTACCGTTAAGTAACATATCTACTAGTTGATTTTATTGAAAACCATTTAGTTTAAATTTAATATTTAAAATAAAAACAAAATATATTGTATATGAGTATATAATAAGAAATTTTTTTGTTGAAAAAATGATTTATTAGTTTGGTGAATTTTTACTATGTCATTTCATCTCTCATGAATGTTGTGTAGTTTTAATTCATTTATGCCATTTCATATCTAGTTAATATTTCTAGTAATCTAGTTAATTATAAAAAATATGAATAAATATTTATTACATTTGGTTTACTTTTCTTTTTGTTTGATAATTGGAATTTTTTTTGTTTACATTTGTATATAATTGTTGGATTTGTGTATTTTTGTACTAATTGATGTTGCTTTTATATGTATGATAATGAAATATTAACACTCTAATCCACCACATATTTCTAAGATGATCAAACTCTTATCCTTGGGGAGGAACTTACACATGCTTCTATTGATGATCCTCCTCATCCTTCTTTACTTGAGACATCTACTTCTATGGGGGAAAAAGTGTTTGAGGGTAGGTAAACGTGGCACCACATGTTTACCAAAATTATTACTTTCCCATAGCTAGGAACATAGGTTACCAATAGCCTTTGATGATAATGAACTTTCATTAGGTCCAAATGAAAAATATTTCAAGACTTTTGTATCAGTACAGGATAAAAGCAAAGTTAGTATTTTGTTTGAAAATTGGTGAAATTTTGACAAAACGACACTATCACTATTATGGAAGACGAATTTGGTAAGATTGTTTGTTATTATTTTACTTATCTTGAAATTTATATAGTAATATATGTTTCCCCTTCTTACCAGATGACATATGTTATAATTGACATTGGAGGAGTTAAGAGGAAATGTTTAGAATTAGAGGCTAGAAGATGAAGGGATTTTAATTCATCCTTCACATCATAGTTCATTTTTGGAAATATAAAACATGAAAATCCATGTGATATATATCCATGTATAGATGAATATATATGGAAACAATTTGGTTAAAGTTGAGGATGAGAAAACTTTTTAGTAAGTGAAATGTTACCTTTTTAGATGTTTTGTAGTATTAATGACTATGTTAAGGATATCATTATTCTTAATTATTTCTTTACAGTAATAAAAAAGATCTCACCAGGTGATTCAAGAAAGAAATGCATACCCTCATACATTATCTTGGGGAGGGTATACATTATCAGAAGAACACAAGATATCAGAAAAATGTCAAAATTTGAGAGCTTAGTCATTAAGATCTGGAGAGGTTCCCCCTACTAGACATGAAAATTTGAAGAGGGATCGAATGGGAAAAAGGAAAATATCTTACGGAAGAGTAAAGAGTTTTAGCTGATAAGATTGTAAGATGATTATTTATTAATTGATGTTAAATAGACTCTTTATATGTTATGAATCATTATAGATTTATTCAAATATTTTGTACAATATTCTCTTGAAGAGCAGAGCACATAGGGGGTCTTTATTACTAAGGGTAGACAAGATATTTTAGCTACAACATTGGGAAAGCCTGAACACCAGAATCATGTATGAGGATACCTGATAGGTGTATCGATAATAAATGTATTTCCCTATCCAGAAGATTCTTTAAAAGATAATGTTTATAAAAAAATAGAACTTTGGAAGACAAAGTTTAGGATATTCAAGTGATGATGGATAATAGGATCAGAGCTTTGGTACATGCGATGTTTGAAGACATGAAAGGATAGTTTTGGCTTACTAATTTGACTCCTCCACCTCTACCAGAAAATCCCAATCCTTATCCTACTCACAAATATGTGTTTATAGACCCCACTCCTTCTTATCCTTCCCCAACTACCCTCCTCTATAACTTCCAAGTTACAGTGAGTTATTTGTTGATGATCCACATCACCTTCTTGCATATGGGATGATATATTATATCGGTGATTCCATTCATCATCGCTAGATTTACATTGAGAATAATAGGGTCACTGTACATATTATTATATATAGATCAGTAAAAATACCATGTCTTACAAATGAAGTGAGTACAGTTGGAAAATGTATTGGTTATTTTTGGTTTGGCCATCTAGACTACTTTGACATATTACCATTGAGGTATGTATATATGTTATATTTAAATTAATTTTTTTGGTAATTTTTTTATTTTAATGTTTATATATTTATCTAATATTTTCAAGAATACTTTAAAGGTAATGATATTTTGTATAAAAAATAAAAAATTAAAAGTTCCATGACTTTAGATACAGATTCTACGAGTCTTGATCGATTATCAACATACTCAAATTTGTTATTGGGAGTATATAAAATTCCATTTGATGCTATTATTTGTGGAAATGAAATGACTGTGAGCCTTTTGAAAAATTATATAATGGAGATTGTAGATGGAGATCAATTGGGCATCAACATGATGCAACATTTCCCATGTAATTCAAATTACAATTTTTTTAATTTCTTTAATCTTTTAAAAATTTATTATTATATCTTCTTTGTATTAGGTATCTATATAAAATTTTTATAGAGCATGAAAAGATGTATGTATATGGATTTATAGACCCATAATTTATTTCTCCTATAACTTTTACAATGACCGATATTAAAACAACAATTTATATAGCTGAAAGATTTTATAAAAATTTCATCACTAAGTGTTGGATGTTTCCATATTTTGAAAGTTATGAAGTATCTTTTTCTCAAAAATTGTTATATATCACTTAACATATTAAAAAATCATATTAAATTTCCTTTTATATCATTGTTAATTGGATGTATAATGTTTTTTGTCCAAGAGAGAAGACATTGTATTGGGTATGCTCCATTCATGGTTAAGTGAAAAAAAATTTCAAGAATGTATTGAACATGTAAGTTTAATTTTTTAAATAATTTTTAATATTACAATTAAATTTTGTTATTATATTCATATTATTTTTAAATAGGTATTGGTATTTCTTTAGAGAGACAACAAGAAAGAAGAGAAACAAGAGGGCCAATATCAAATTTATAAAAGCCAAAGTGAATTATCATTTAAAATTACTAAATTTTGGATATATTAATTAAAAATGTTATTTTGAAATAAAATATAGTTGAAATAGATTCATAAAAAACAAGGTGGAACTGAATGTGGATATTGTTTTGGACATTCATGTATGAAATAATTAATACCAAGATAGTTACAAAGTTTCATAATGTTAGATTTATTTATAAAGAATTCCATAATATTTAATAAGTAATATTGAAAATTTAATTGAAATGGTTTCTATAGTATCTTTGTAGATTTTTGATAATGAATGGTCATATAGTGCAGAAGAGTTGAGGCATTTATAAAATGAATGGGCAAATCATTTTACACATTTGATTGGTGTTTAGTTTATTTGAATGTTTATTGTATTATGTATTGTGATGGATTTTAGGCTACCTATTCTATTGCCTCTTGTGCTGCGTTTTTGGTGCTGTTGGTGGAGGGAATGAATTAATATATATTACTGTATTTTTCTAGATTTTGTGATGTTCTATGATGCTTCTTTCTACTACCAATTGTGTGATTTTTTGCCTTCTGTTTTATATATGCTGCTGGTAGAGGAGATTAATCATTGTAGATTGTTTTTTAAAATCATATTTTTCATGTTGGTTATTTGATAACCGACTTGAAAAATACATAAGAACTAGTTTTCACGTTGGTTATTTAAAATAACAGACATGATAAATGGGTCTTAATTGGTTTTTTATGATGTTATTGGATAACTGATGTGAAGAAGTTACACAATGTTTTTCACAATAGTTATTCAATAACTAAAATGAATAACCATGAAGAAATTATTTATAAAATCTATTATTACTAACCAACATGAAAAAAATTATTTACTATGTCCCCTATGATGACGTCGCCAATAAACCGACATGAAAAATCAGAAAAAAATTGACATGAAAAACCCTATATGCACTAGTGTGTTCCCACTAATGCTGACGACGCCAAAAATGTATCGAAGATTGTGAAAGGATTTTTTTTCTAGATTTGGATTTTCAATGTTTTTGATCACTGATAAAGGAACCAAAAATTTTAAGAGGTAATTTGAATATATTTTGGAGAAATATGGAGTTAATCACAAGGTATATATTACTAGTCACCCTCAAACAAATGGAATGGATAGGTTTTAAAATAGATAAATTAAACAAATTCTAGAAAAAACTATGATCCCAAATAGAAAGGATTGGGGTTTGATACTAGATTATACACTCTGGGACTATAAGACTACATTAAAAACCCCAATTAGAATGTCACTATTTATATTAGTCTATGGAAAGGATTGTTAATTTTCACCTGAGTTATAACCCAAATATTTTTGGGATGTTAAAACACATAATGTGAATTTATTTTCAGCTAAAAAAGAAAGAAAATTCTGTTTATAAGAGTTGGAGGATATCATGAATAATGCATATTAATGTTCTAGTTTGTATAAGGAAAGAACCAAACAATTTCAAGATGTTATGATTCCTAAAAAAAATTCATGGAAGGAGATAATTTGTTTCTATTTTATTCCATATTGAAGCTGTTCCCACGTAAATTTCATTCCAAAGGGTTTGTAAATTTCATTGTTACTCATGTTTTTCCTTTTGGTGCAATCCAGATAAAATAACTAGACAAAGGGAAAAAATTAATAGTCAACGAGCATAGGATGATGTTATTTATAGAGAATTTTTAGGATCCTATAGGGAAAGAGATCCATCTTTATACAGCTGAATACTATTAAATCCAATTTTTTTCTTTCATTATCACTTATTTTTTGTTTTATATTTAATTTATAGATATTCATTTTGTCAAATAAAACTCTCACATAATGAGTATATTTCAAAAAATATGTGTGGGGTGAGGAACATGCTGGGTATATTAGGATTTTGTGTTCTTTATTATCAGATTTTTTTAGTTTCTATTTAATTTTTTGGTGTGTTTATTTTTTTTAGTTTACTTTTTATTAATTTTTTTGTGTTTTTGTTTCATTTGTTTTTTTGAAACTTTTGAGCTCAAATGGTTATATTTTTCAATTTTGAAACTAATGTAAATGAGTAAACCAATTTATCCCATGAAACCAAATATAAATAAATGATTAAAATGACATTGTTTTTTTTATCCCAACTAGGTTAAATTCCCAAATGGGGGGGGGGGGGTGAATCAAGGTATAAAGATTAAAAAAACTTCCCCTTTAGATATTTTTTTCATCATTAAACAAAATAATATTCTCTCCATTTCCTATAGAAATGTATGAAAAAAAATTAATGTATGAATGAGACACAACAATTTTACTTGGTTCACCCACATTAGGATAAATCCAATGATCATATAAAAGAAATTTTACTATGTACCAATTAAACCAAATCACACCATAGTAAAATTTTTTGGAGTGGACTCACTATCCCTCATTTTTTACAACCAATCATGATTTGAAAGCTCAATAATCTCCCAACTGAAGTTTTCTCACTACTCCTTTAGAAGATTATTATTTTGATCACTAGAATAAATAATATTTATGCCTCATTTGGTGCACCATTATGTTCCACTTTCATCCACTTGATGAATACAACTTTTAAATAGATTTATTAGAAAATTCATTATATTTCTCATAAATTTCACTTTCTTAAAACCCCTTTCTCAACTTTCGAAAAACTAGCCAATTATTCACAAAAAATTACTATTTTTTTTGAATCCATCATCCTTTATCATCCTAAAAAATTTCATGTGTGTTACATTGCCTTCATGAAACTTCCTTTTTTGTGAAATATATGATCTTGTGAAAGCCTATGTGTAAGAAAAATCCTACATGAATCACTTTTCAGGAATTCATAGCCTTTTTATTTTCCTTAAGTCTTATTATCCTCTACTGAGGGGGGTAAATTCATATTTATAGTTGTTTAATCTCTTTCAAGAAACTTCCAAGATAACCACTACAATTTCTCAAAACTGTTAATTATTGTTCACAAAAATATAGACTTTGAGATACTCTAGAGGAATTTTCCATTTGTGAAACTTATTGTAATAGAGAAACTTAACATATATCCTTTACAATCATCCTTCTTTCGTGAAACTCAAAACCTTTAAAAAATAGAAAACCGTTTCAGAACACCAGGCCTTCGTGAAACACCAAACCTTTTCAAATTACATGACTTTTACATATTTTTATAACGCATTCCTTGAAATCTATCTTTTATAAAACTTGATTCATCCTCCAAATTTTGGACACCAAAATGTTTCTAAACACTAAGAAATGGAGCCACCTTATATACACAATTTTCTTTACCACTTAATGAGATTCCATTCCTCTATCTTGGATCTTTGTGAACATATCTTGTAAAAAATCATGACGAAACTCCACAACTTACTCTTTCAACCTACTTTTTTGATAAGAAAAATGTTCTAAAAAACACTACAAAGTTACCTTGAGGGATTTTTACCCCATAATCAATCCCTTCGGGTTTGTTGAAAACTCTTCACCCTTTGATACCACTTTAACTATTCTTACAAATTCTACCAAAATTAACACCTTGTGATTCTAGATAGTGATTAATGATTTACTCAACACACACTCTAAGACTCTATAATCCATTCTTTTCCTGATAAATAAGAGTAGAATAAAAAGTACATTAATAAATCACTTCATTCCCATAATAGTATAATTATTTTATCATGAAACTCATCTATAATGATATAAAACATTTGATTTATCATAATTAGCATCATCATATTTGAAACTCCCCATACTTTTCTACTCAGTCTATCATCTTCTCCGCTATCTTGGTCAAGATAGTTTACCCCCCTTTGTCAATGAACCTAATGGTCACTTATTTGAGGCTGTAACATTGTAAATGACAAATATCAACACATAAGTGAAAAAACACTATACCTATGGGAGAAAGGGTTCCACTTCCACACTTATTCAAGTATGGGAAGTCATATGAACTCCAAGAGACTGTCGATGCCACTCAAATTCCTTTTTGTAAAGGGCCTTTTGTGAGAATTCCTATAACCTGAAAGTTCTATATGCACATAATCTAGATTCAAATGGACATGTTCCACCTTATCCTTGATAAAATTATACTTTATTTTAATGTTTTTCAACCATGAGTGATGGGTTTTTTTATTATATTTATAACACTTAAATTGTCACAATAGATTATGATTAGAGATTTCCCTTCAAATACCATATCTTCAAGATGTTTATTTATCCATAATAACTATATGAAATATTGAGTAGCTTCAATATATTCAACTTATAAGATAATAAATGAAATGAAATCATGATTCTTTATTATTTGAAAAAAAATCCTAAAAGATATATTGCATCACCTAACATTGATTTTCTATTATTTATTGAACCAACCTAATATTCATCAGTATATCCCAATAACTCTTGCTGATATTTTTCATTCTTCAATGAAATAAAATCCAATGTGAACTTGATATACCATAGAAATATATTTACTATAAGAAAGTGTCTTTCCTTGGGATTGCTTTAATACCATGCATCTTGAAATTTGAAAAAAAAACAATATCAGGTCATGTCCCTGTTAAATATAACGTACTTCCAATGATCTTCCCATATTCAGTGAGATCAACTACTTTTCCATCACCATCCCATGACATTTTTATCTATGTATCCTCTAGCATTGTCATCTCCTTGGAATTATAGATTAAGAATCCTCTCAAAACCTCCTTGGAATTTTTTTTATTGAGAAATAAATGTGCCATTCCTTATGTTACATGTAAATCAAGTAATAAGGTCTTTTCACCAATCATTTAAATTTCAAACTAACTTTTCATGAATTATATGAACTATTTGCGCTGTGCTTCATCTGATGGACCAAATACTATGTTATAGACATACACCAACAATATCATACTTTGTTTATTGTATTTATTTACAAAGATATTGTAATGAAATCCACCATGTTTAAAACAAAGATTATTCAAAAACTGATCAAACCTTGAATACTATGCTCTTGGTGTGTGCTTTAACCCATATAGAACATTTCTTAGAAAAAAAAAATCTTTCATCATATTCATGAATGAGAAATCCATTGGGATGTTTGATGTAAACTTCTTCTTCTAGAACCTCAATCAGAAACACTAACTTAAAATCTGTTTGAGAAACATTGAACTTTCTTTAAACTGTTATAGTTTAGAATAGGAAAATAGTATCAAGACTTAAAATATATGAAAATGTATCATTAACATCAATTCACATTATTTTTGGTATTATAAATTGAAAACTATTCATGATTTTTTTTCGAATTATCAATCCATATTCATTTAGTTTATTTCAAAAGACCCATTTAGCCCCGATGAAAATCATATCTACTGATCTAAAAATATATCCCATGTCTTATTATTCCCAATTTGGTCATGATCTTAATTGATATTCTAAACCCAATTCTCATATCTAGATACGTATTCAAAACATTTAGGATTTACCTAAGATAGGAAAGATGCCTTCTGTAAATACTTTATTCTCTATGTTTGAAATGGTTCTTCCTAATCACTAATTATGTTTTTACAATCAATTTTAGCATGAATATTCAGCTTCCAGGAAAATATAGATTTTAACTACTTCTGATTATCATTAATAACTTCTTCTGAATTAGCATTTTCCACTTCTACTCCCCTTGATTTGCTTACCTTCTCATCACTTTCATTGGGGAACGGTTCATTGTGTTGTTGAAGATTCTATTAATTATCTACTATAGTTAAATCATTTATTTTAGTTACTTTTCCTAGATTTTTGTTTCAGAATTTATATGTTTTTATTTTTCCTGAATTACCAAGGAATGTCTTATCATCTCCAAGATATTTAAATATCTTATTTTTATCCTTATTGAGTATAAAAAACTTACACCCAAAGATTCAAAAGTAATTAAATGCTGAATTAGTTTTTATACCACATATAAAAAAATGTATTTTCTTTTTTCTAACATAACAAATACCTTTTGGATATGTATATCGATGTCAAGAATACTTCCTTCTAGAAATTTTTTGGTAGGTCCTTTTCAAAAATAATTATTTTGTCCTTGTTTTTTATGATCTGATTTCCCTTTTAAAACACTCCATTTTGATGAGGATTTCTCACTACTAAAACTTGATTCCATATCCTATGTTTCTCAAGATAATCTTCCACTTGTCTATTTGTGAATTCCACACCACTATCAGTACGAAATTTTAAAATCTTTTGTCTAAGTATACTTTCAGATTCCCTGTGATATTGTTTTATGAAAATAAGAACACCACACTTTTGGGAAAGGAAAATAACCCATTCCATCCTGCAAATATCATAAATTAAAATAAAACAATACCTCTTCTCATCAATTTATCTCAGTGAGATAGGTCAACATATATCTGCATGAAAAATTCAAGCACTCTGGTTGACTTTTTTTCCCTTGTCTGTATTTTTGATAATATTACCTTAATGAAAATCATCACACATGCAAGTATTATCATGTGATATCTTGGGAGATATTGAAATACATCACATTTGAACAAATATTCTAGGGATGGTTGACATTGATAATCAATCTTTTAATGACACAACTTGTTTTCTTCCTTGTTAGATATGAAGCACATATCTTTTTCTCAACTCACAAGGTATAGATTCCCCTTCATTCCCTTTACATATAAAACAAATACTTGGAAAATATTACATCATGGACCAAGTCATATTATTGAATAATGCTTATCAATTTTTTACTAAGACCTTTGATAAAAAATACATAAACACACCTCATTTATTTGACTCAAAATGTTTATTTTCCCATGACAATAATATTCAGGCCTTCATCATTTCAAAATTTCACAACACCTACCTTATACTATTTGATTCCGGTAATAAGATCATTGTTTCCCATCATAATATATGTGAATCCAATATCAAGGATCCATACACCAACATGATTTTATACTTTAGGGTAAGTCTCTGTAACAACTACCTGCTCAGCTCCTTTCTTTTTGATCAACATATTTGAATTAATACTTGTTATGGATTGATAATCTTGGTCTTCCTCCAAGTATTATAGACCAAATTAATTATGAATAGATTGAAATATATTTTGTATTTTCAAATCATTAGATGATTCCTTGAGCTACTGTTTACAGACACTTTGGGTCTACTTCTGCACATTATTCTATATTGTTTATGAGTAATATATGGATATGTTAATGAATCATCCACACAAGAAATAGTGACCATCAAAATAATTCTTTGAATATTGAAATATATGTGGCCAAATTTTTTCTCTTATTCCCCAAGGTACTTTTTCGGTATGGAAAATACATTTTTTAGAATGAATAATCTTTCTATAGTAACAACACCGAATATGAGGTGTATTCATATACATTATTATAGGGCTGATTATTCATTGGGTGCTATTAGTCTTTTGATTCTGATTTGCTCCCAAATCATTATTCAACCTTGTAGTGGGGTCATTTTGTTTAACATAAATCGCCACACCTTTCTATTTTTGATCCATAATAATACCATCCTTTTGAATTAGATATGGTTTTTTTTCTTATATTCATGTAGACCTCTATGATCCACTTCCAAATTTTCTCTCCCATTAGTAATATTCATTCCTGATGTCGTACTAGGATTCAAGAGTCTCTTATAATCTTCTAATTTTATTCTCAGGTCAACAAATTCCACATAAAGTTCTTCAATATGTTTGATTCGATCTTTTTTCTATGTTAGTTAAACCATCAATTACTCTTTTTTATTATTCAACTTTGAGCTTGGACTCAATGATATTTCTCTGAGTTATACAGAATAGAAGACTTAATCTTTTCAGTTCATTACTTCATTTTAGACTTCTCTTATTCCTGCGGCTTCATATAAAGCATTTCATCATGAAATACTTTGTTTTTTTCTTTATTTTGGATGTAAAAACTTCTATATCCTTAAACTTTTCTTCTAATTCAGCCTAGAGATTAAATATTAATTTGAATTCTTCTTCATCATTGCTACTTTATTCCATTTTTTAGGATCTTCCTACAACTACACCATAGAATTTTTCCCATGATCCTTGAATTTATCTATATCTTCAACCTCATATTCTTTTGAACTTTCATTTTATCATTAAATAATATTTTCCATTTTTAATAAATATAACTTAAAACTATTATTATGTTTAACATAGGCTGAAGACTTATTCATGGGAATTTTTACTTCCTTATCATTTTCTTGAATCTTATTGGGGAACCTTGATGCAAAATGTATAACCATTCCACATAAAAATAAGGAAAGTTAAAGTTTCCCTTCAAACTTTCCTTTTCTGCTATGTATATTTGAGGAAAGGAATGACATGAACTCATCAGTTTCCTCTTCTTACTAGCCTTATCCTATAGTGATATTTTTTATGGCCTTGAATTTCACCTATTTAGACTTCCATTTTTTTCCATAGACTTAATATCTTATTTTATCATATCACATGTGATAAGAGTAATGTGTAGGATATCTAGTATCAACTCCTTTGGATCTTTATATTCCAGTATGGAGACTTTTTAATTAAACTCAGGTGGAAGTATTCTATGGAAGCGCTTGAAAATATTTTTACCATCAAGGATTTCTCTAAGACCAGGAATATCTTCTACAAAAACAATCACCTAGTCAAAGAAGGAATCAATTGAATCATTTGGGTGTATTCTCAGATCCTCATACATCTTCCCTAGAACCAATAATTTTTCTACTCTAACATTTTAGTTTCCCTAAAAAGTATTTAGAAACTTTTCCCACATAGCATGTGATGAATTAAATTAGATAACATTTCTATAGATTGTATTGTATAAAGATCCTACTAAATCATCAATTATTTTGGATTCAAAATCCAATTCCCTTTATTTATATTATAATTCTACTATCTATGCTAACCTAAATATAATGCGTTGATACTATAAAGGCATCCATTCATAAATATCATATGTAGTGTTGACTCTGATTCTTCCATAATTGAAATATTTATCCATAGAATATCATATTACATTTATGATTGAAAATCTCCATTGAAACCCTTGATAGAGAAGCATTGATATTATCCTTTCACTCTGATACAAACTATTATCCCATATAGGATAATTATCCTGAGGGGGGGGGGGTGATACAGGGTATGATAGATTAAAACAATTTACCACTTAGCCATTGCTTCATCTTTAAACAAAATAGACTCCTCTCCCTTTACCATAATAATGTATGAACATAAATTTTCATGACCCATCCCCCCCGGGCCCTGTTTATGACTACTCCAAGCCCACCTATCGATGGATAGAGGCTGGTGACTAGAATCTAAGGCCTTATCCTATAAGTGGGAGACATTTTCCCAAGTACCCGTACACACACACACTGACACGTCCAAAACCACAATGATGAAAGGAAAGAAAGTATGCCCCTAAGACAACCATTGGGAGTAAAAGTTCAAAACGGGAAGTAAAGGGTCTAGAATACAAGCCCAAAAAAGACAAGTACAAGCTCATAAAGTTCTTCAGTGGTAAATCCTACCTGAAGGGTAGGTTACGGGGGGGGGGGGGGATGATTTTTTAAAAGTACGCATCATCTGTCAGATCTCATTGGGCATCGCCTGGTGCTGGACCACCATGGTGTTGTTTGAAGCATCTGTCATCTGCACAGGACACAACATGTGCGGGTGGTTCCTGTGCATGGGTGAGTAACACAATACTCATTAAGGACCCCAAAACAAAAAGGTAATACCAAAAAGTAATGTATGCAAAAATTATATTACCAAAGTGGTACACAAAGTGTATCCTATAAAAAGTACAATAGAGAGAGAGAGTTTCTAGAGTCAAATCACACTGGTATAACTTAAAGTACGAAAAGAAATACTAATATTTGTAATGATTAATACCTTTTACTACTGAATAACTCATCCCTAATTACTGATTAGGGATACTGGATCACCTAGACCACCTCTTTATATGGGATAGTTGGATCACTTAGACCCACACATCTCTTTGGGAAGCTAGATCACTTAGACTCGCTCGTCTCTTGGGCCGACTGGATCACTTAGACCTACTTGTCTCTTGGGATAGATGGATCACATAGACCCAGTCATCTCTTGGGAGTTATGAATCACTTAGACCCGCTCTTCTCTTGGGCCAGTTGGATCACTTAGATATTCCCACCATAGTCTTCTCGATTCAGCCTGCCACAAGATTCCCGACCGTAGCGTGCTTGATTCCAGGAGAGTTTAATCCTCAAGCTGTTGGTCACATATCAAATTCCAAAAGATTCCAATTAGTGTATAAAAAAATCATGACCTCGTCTCGAGGGTCTCAATGCCTCAAACAGATCATTAATCGGATGTACGGTTTGGAAGTCATGGCTGTTTTTTGTAAAAAGGGACTGGTCGGGTCTGGGTCCGGTCCGACCCAACTAAACTGACCCAAATTAGGGTCTACCAACCAGACCTGGGTCTGATGACCTGACCCTAGTCTGCCGACCCAACCCAGGTCCTACCCAGCACACTGGGGTGACACACCTTCCCAACCTAGCCTGCTCGCTGCGGGCCGGTCCGATCCGACTGAGAAGCGGTAGGTGCCACATCCCACCCCGAGTCATGCGACCAGCTCAGCCTGCCACCATTCCGCATGCGCACGTGCACATGGACTGAGCCATGGGTCCAAGACAGCCTTCCGCGATGTGATTTCGCAGCCCTTCACCGACTCAGCAGTTGTTTCCATCACTGCGGTGTGCCGTCGGAGCGCACCGTCTCCTCCATCTGGAATGGGGTCACCACCACCTCGTCTATTTGAAACGCAGCCACCACCACTGTATTCCACCACTACATTACGCCTCTACATTTATCCATTGCGTGGGGCCACTGTGTTTTTCCACCGGGTGTTTCTGCAACGTTCCACCACCGCTTGCGGCCGCCACGTACGACCGCCGCGCGCGGCCACCGCGTGCGGCCGCCGCGTGCTGCCACCACGTTCCGGTACTACCGCATGCTGCCACCACGTCACTCCTCGCGTGCCGCCTCTACGTTCCATCACCAGCCACTAATATCACTACCTTAAGCACTGGTGCACCTTCATATCCTTCTACGGACCACCAGATGCACTTCGATAGTCTGTTCATCAAACAGGAAGAAGTTCCGAGATTCTCCAGTTGCGCCCTTCATCACCTAGTGTAAAAATCCATGTTGAGAACTTTTTTTAGAGAAAAATGCTTTAATGATGGTATCTCCCACCCCACCTTGATCTTTTTTCCACCAACTTCATCGCACCTCCTTTGTTCCGTGTCGGTCCCAGATCTATGATACCTGATAGTTTCACTAATAATTGATTGTGAAATGATCGGTTAATCGTCAAAAGTCGAGTAATGATCCAAAGGAAGAAATGCCCACATTGAACATAGAATGGAGGGAGGAAAGGCATGATTTAAAAAAATAGGGATGGGCCTCAGTTTATTATAGTTTCAATTGTTGTTCATCATCGTTTGTTCGGTAGTTGTGAACTAAAATAAAACAGAAGGTTATTATCCCATTATAACTCCACAAGAGTTATCCCATCTCACAACACAATCGACCTGCGGGTCAATTTGTTTGATAATTAGTCTGCATTCGTCATTTATAATGGAAGAAAGAGGAAAGGATAATCACCTAGAAAATAACCCCTTTCTAAGAAAATAGGATTGACCAGAGATGGGGAATAGAGTCGCATTCCATCATTCATAAATCCATGATCCTCGGTTCACTAGAATCGTTGGAAATCCTTCAAAGGAGGAGGAAGGGAGGAAGATCACTCATTGTTACATGAGATCCTTCATTCGTCTCCGTTCATCACTTTATAATGAAATTACTTCAAAGGTTTCAAGAAAATATAGAACCATCCAACGATCCTATATCCTTCTTAATTTATTAAGAGATGAACATGTTTCATCATTTTTGTTATGCTGAGTCACCGTGTCGTTACGCTGTTTCATTTATGAAATGAAATGGTGTTACTGTCACAATTCTGTTTCAGAGTCGTCATGATGTTTTGTTTATTAGATGAAATAGTTTCTTTGTCTTTCCATTACAGGGAATTTTTTTTTGAATAAAATACAATTTTAAGTTTATTTTATTTTATTTCATTTTATTTTAAAACGCCCAGAAATTGACTTTTTCCCTCAAACTGCAACAGTTGAAGTTAGGTCCATTCTAAGGTAATTTAGTCATTCCTGATGAAATGGTGCCTTCATATTTTTAATCTAGACACCAGTTTAGATGGTTCCAAAACCGTCTACATGTGCTATTTTAAATAAGTTAAAAAAAGTTCAAACCACTTTTCCGGGCTCACCAAGCCTCGGAATTACATGCCATCTCATCCCTTGACCTAGAAATAATCCCATATAATTTTCATAAAATTTGTTTGGAAATTTTTGGGACATGAAATTATCCCAACCTTATGGATCTACATCCTCATATTCCAAAATAAGGACTAAACAAAAAAATGGGGGTACTGAGCACAGATCTGAGTCTCCCACTCCCAAGTGCTCTCCTTGAGATTCCTATACTGCTATCGAACGTGTACAAGAGAAATAAACCATCCATGAAGAACCTACTCCTGTCGATCTTCAATCTCTACCGAGAACTCCACAAATGTCTCCCCATCACCAATTTCAAACTCACCCCAGTTGATGACATGCGATGGATCATGTACGTACCTCCTCTACTATGATAAGTGAAATAAATTATGCAACGAGTGCGTCTATGGGGGAAGAGCTAGGTGGTGCACCACCTCGCTTACTCTACGCAGAACCTGAAAAGGGTCGACGAATCTCAGAGACAACATTCTTCCCCTAATAAATCTCTGTAATCCCCACCGTGGTGAGACCCGAAAGAAACACATGGTATCCCACCTCGTACTCCATGGGCCTCCATATCCTATCAGCATAAGATTTTTTCCTACTCTAGGCAGTCTTCATTCCCTCCTGGATGATCTGTACCATATCAGTGGTATCCCATACTAACTCAGGACCCATGAGTGATAACTCTCTTGGGGTTTTCTAGGAAACTGTGATCTATAAGGTCACCCATATAGTGCTTCGAATGGTACCATACCAATGGTGGAGTTGTAGTTATTATTTTTATGTGAAATCCACCAATGGTATGTGATCCACCCAACTACGAGCGAAGTCCAAGATACAATCACTAAGCATGTCCGCTAAAACTTGAATAGTTCTCTCTGTCTGACCATCCTTCTGGGGATGAAATTCCATTCTCAAATGCACCTATTTCCCAAATGCCTCCTTCAATCTCTTGCACAAGTGGGATGTGAAGTGATCATCACATTCTGACACAATCATCGAAGGCACCCCATGAATCCGGACTGCATCCCAAACATAGAGGCATCCAAAGCTCTCTATTGAACCCTACTCCCTGATGGGTAGGAATTGGGAATACTTGTTGAGTTGGTCAATAATTACCTATATGATATCAATACCTATCGATTTGTGGGGTAAACCCATCATGAATTCCATCGAGATACCATCCAACTTCCACTCCGGTTCGCTGAGTGGCTAAGTCAATCTTGATAGAACATGATTCTATTCCTTTACTTATTGACCAGTGAGGCAATGGGAAATGAACTCTGATACTGCCATCTTCATCCCTGGCCACCAGTACTGGCATCAGAGATATCGGTACATCTTCACCACTCCTGGATACACTTCTAAGGGGGTGGTGTGGAACTCCCTCAGAATCTCCTCTCGCAACACCACTAGTACAGTGGGGCACCCTTTGAAAAGGATGACGTGCTCCCCACCTATCAAATATCCATTAGGGGATTGTCTTGAGGATAAATAAGCACTTCTGGCCTCACAGTCAATATCCACAAGCTGTGACTCCCTAACTCACTATAAGAGTGGGGGAGTGATAGCTATCAATTGAAGATAAGATGCTCTATTACTATCCATGAAGGATATCTACATTGCGGCTAACTGGTTTGATGCTTCACTCAGAGACTGCAAACTGGATCTCCTTCTGAGTGCGTCTGCCACCACATTACCCTTCCCATAATTATAGACTATCTCGAAATCATAGTCCTATAGAAACTCTATCCACCACCACTTCCTCAAGTTCGGGTTCTTCTGGTAGAAGATCTACCTGAGAATTTTGTGGTTGAAGAAAATTGTAAACCTCTCACCCATTAAGTAGTGCTACAACATTTTAAAATAAAAGACCACTGTTTCTAGCTCTAAGTAATAGGTCATGTAATTCTTCTTGTGCTTCCAAAATTGATGTGAACTATATGAAATCACTACCTGCTTCTACATCAAGATACATCCGAGTCTGGTCCATGGTGCATCTCAGAATACTACATGGAAAATTCCATCCTCTAGTAGTCTCAAGATGGGTGAACTTTTTAGTCTCTACCTTAGCTTCTGAAAACTTTACTAGCACTTCTATGTCCATATGAAGAGCTATCCATTTCATGTCGAATATGATAATGGTGCTTCATCTCCAGAATAGTCAGGAACGAACCTCCGATAGTATCCAGCCAAACCCAAGAAACTATGCACCTTAGTTATGCTCTTGGGTGGCTCCCAAGTAAGCACCGCCATTATCTTTCTTGGATACACTACAAATTCAACCTTTGAAATGACATGTCCAAGAAATTAGACCTCTTGAATCTAGAACTCACACTTTGAGAGATTCCCATAATGCTTGCGCTCTCGGAGTGTATCCAGGACTATCCACAGGTGTGTCGCGTGCTCCTCCTCGGATGCTGAGTACACTAGGATATCATCAACGGAGACCACACTGAACTAATAAATTTAAGGCTAGAAGATTATGTTCATGAGTCCCATGAATACTACTGGAGCGTTGGTCATGTCGAATGGAATCAACATGAACTCATAGTGTCTATACCGATATCTAAGGGCTGTCTTCAGTTCATCCTCATCCCTTAAACGAAGCTGATGATATCTTGATATGAGGTCTATCTTTGATAACCATATAACTCTCTTCAGTTGATCAAAGAGGTCATAAATCCTTGGTATTAGATACTAGTTATTCACGGTCACCTGATTTATGTGTCGGAAGTCAACAAACAACCTAAAAATCCCGTCTTCCTTCTTGGGAAAAAATTCTGGGACTGCCCATGGTGAAACACTGAGTCTCAAAAATTCCCCCCTCTGTAGGTCCTCTAGTTGTACCCTCAACTCAAAACGTTCTGTGGGATCCATCCAATATACTGGTGTGTATATTGGTGCCATCCTAGGGTAAGGCTAGACAAGTTGTCACTGATCGGCTGCACCCTCCTCCGTGAAAGTCTGTCCTATGCTTCGAGAATTCCCTTTTTACTAGTATAGGATAACCTAGTCCCATATCTATAACACACCGCATTCTGTGCCTAAAATAGTCAATCTGAGCAAGGACTATGGATAACCATTCCATACCTAGAATGATGTTTTACGGCCTTAAATCCACTACTAGGAGATCCCAGCCGAAGATCTCGCCTCCAAGAGTAATATCACACTGCCGACACCAGTGTGGGATCATCGAACCCCCTCCCATAAAAGTCTCTAATCATAAGTATTGAGCCATCAACTCCACCAGAATCTTCGATATACAAAATAAGTCCATGGTAGGAAACAATTGACTAGTAGTTGTGTTTATAAGAACTGCAGCTAAGGTGGAAAATACATAGCTTGTACCTCTAATCATCTTTGGAGAACCGAGGTCGTAAGCCTCCATCACCCGAAGCTAGACTCGCCCATATCCACCAGCTCTCAGATCCCATGGTGGAAAACCAGGGGGAGGTGGTGGTAGTACCTCGAACCTCTACCCACAGCCTTCCACTCTGCCTGCTCCCCTACCACATCTTCCTCCATGTGGACCACCTTGCTTGACCCTCTACCTCTACCTCGGCGGTCCCTCGACCGTCCGCTGATCTTCTTCATTGTGAGTTGGGCAGTCATTATCCATGTGTTTCTGCCCTCCACACAAGTAGCACAACCCACTCATCTACTGACTCCCACTACCTTGGGGGCCTTGTACCACCAACCCTGTGTAATGGGGTCGTCTCCCAAAAGGATAGACCTGTTTGGGTCTCTGTGTTAGCTTCCTGATACCCACTGCTCAAGACCCTATCGCCTGGTGTTTATTGGTAGCTCCAACTGCTAGCGCCTACTCTGCCAAGAAACACTATACAAGTACAGATCATTCTATAACTCCATCCTAAGTAGGTACACTAATCGATACCATGGGTGCAAAAATCTACCAGCATATTCCCTTCTCAAAATATCAAGCCTAGATGAATGGGTTTGACACCATGTCTCTAGAGTAGTGAGAAAGCTCAGAGAATATCATTGATTACTCTACTACTGTCATGTTACCATGTTGTAGGTGAAATAGCTACTGTATACACATAGAGTGTAACGTCGTTGGAAAGAAATCATCCCCAAAGAGGTGCTCAATGTCTATCTAGGTGAGGGTCACATCACCATGTGTCTAGATCATCAAGCTCACCCATCTCTTATCTTAGCCCCGAAGAAGACTCATGGCTAAGATCGCTATCAAGTCGATAGGAATCCTCACTAGATGGAGGACTCGTATAACTGCCTCAAGACAGTCCTCGACCACCTAAAGGTAGTCTCACACCTGAACCTAAGATGTATCTTCCTCTAGAATTAATGTAAGGCATGAAGTCTGTGTGCATCCTCTACGAGTAATGCTGGTAGGAACAACTGATGAATTGGTGGTGGTAATAATGCTACACCACATAGTGGGTCTATCTTTAGTACTGGTCTCTGAACTGACGCATCATCACTTGGTGTACCATAATCATGGTCATGTACCAGAACCCTGGCTGGCTGTATGCATGGAGGCATCCTGAAATAGATCAAGATGAACCAAAATAAATAGATTATACCTGGCGAGATGACTCCAACTCAAGGATAACTTTAGAACACTCTCAATTCCTATATGATTCTTGAAACCAATGTTATAATGTACTGTGTTGAAAATCAGAATTCAGGGTCCTCGTGTATTGATACGCCATCTATCACACCAACACTAGACTCCCCAAGTCTAAAGGTTGAACTCAAAAAATTTAATACCTTTTCTCCAAAACAAAGCCACAAACTACTCGTCTTTAAGGTAGAACCGACCACCTCTGATACCAATTTTTCATGACCCGTACCTCGGGGCCAATGTTGTGACTCCCCCAAGGCCGCCTCCTGATGGCCGGGGGCTCGTGACTAGCACCAAAGGCATTATCCCATAAGTGGGAGGACTTTTAATGAGTACCCGAATGCACACACACTCACACATCCAGACCTATATTTCTAAAAAGTAAAAAAGAATGCCAATAAGATAACTACTGTGAGAAAAAGTAAAAAACTAGAAGTTAAGGGACTTGAATAAAATCCCAACAAAAAGACAAGTTCGAGCTTCTGAAGTCTATCTGCGGTAAACCCTACCTGAATGGTAGGTGAGGGGGGGGGGGAACATGATGTTGTATAAGTACGCATCATCTTTCAGATCTCACTGGGCAATGACTGGTGCTATACCACCAAGGTCTTATTAATAGAATCTATCGTCTGCACAAGAAACAACACATGCGGGTTAAGCTCATGTAGTTGCGAGTTACACAATACTCTGTAAGGACCCCAAAACAGAAAGGTAATACCACAAAGGAATTTATGAACAATGTTGACTACTGAAGAGGTACATGAAGTGTATCCTCTAAGAATTATAGTAGAGAGAGAGTCACTAGAGTCAGCTCACATAGGAATAACCTAATGTAAGGAAAGAAATGCCAATAGTCATAACGCTTAACACCATTACTGTTGAAGTACTCATCCCTAATGAGTAAATAGGGATACTAGAACACATAGACACACTCTTCACATAGACCAGCTGGATCACTTAGACACTCTCATCTCTTGGGAAAACTGCATCACTTAGTCCCACTCCTCTCTTTGGCCATCTAGATCACATAGAACTGCTCATACCTTAGGATAGCCAGATCATTAAGATCTGATTGTCTCTTGGTCCAATTGGATTAATTAGATCGGCTCGTCTCTTGGACCAACTAGATCAATTATATCAACTCATCATATTTTTCTTGATATAGCAAGCTACATGCTTCCTGCTGATAACATGCTTGATTCTGGGAGAGTCTACCCCTAAATCCATTTTTCACACCTCAACTTCCATGAAAGTACTTGTAGTGTATTCAAAAAGGAATTCATATTCACGATGGTCCCAATAACGCAAACAGATCTTCAGTCTGATGTATAGTTTGGAAGTTATGCCTGTTTTAGTTTAAAGGGGCCTGTCGAGTCTGGGTCCAGTCTGAACCGACACGGTTCTGCCGACCCAACCCGATCCGCTGGGCCTATCCCAAACCAGTTGGGCCTGGTCAGTCCTGCTGGACCGTAGGTCTGGCCTGCTAAGGTGGCCCGCCTGCCCAGCCCAACCTGCTCACTATGGGCCAATCAGATCTACCTAGGACATGGTAGGCTCCAAGTCCCACCCGAGTCATGTGGCTGACTAAGCCAGCCACCATTCCACCCGTGCCCATGGCCTGAGCTATGGGTCCATGCCACAATGCCACAACACGATTCCTCGACCCTTCACCAAGGCATCTACTATTTCCGCCACTACATCACTCCACCGGAGCGCGTTGAAGGAGCATGCCACCTCCGTCATCTAGCACACGACCACTGCCACAGGCGCCTGTGTACTAACAAGTCCTTCTGCAGACAATCGAACATGCTCCGGTGGTCCATTCTTCGAACCAGAAGTGGTTCTAAGATCATCAGGCCACACCCTTCCTCGTATGGTTTCCAAATCTACATTACTCCCCATTTTTCTAGAAAACTGTCAAATAGAGGAATCTACTGCACCGCCTTGATACGTTCTCCACTGTCATTTTCACACCTCTGTCATACCGTGTCCATTTCAAATCTGCGATACCATATCCTTATGCCAATAATCGATTTTACAATGATCAGTTGATCAATAAAAGTCAAGATCCGACACAATGAATGAAATACCCATGATGAACGTAGAATGGAGGGAGGAAAGACACGATTCATCAAAAAAGGGACGAGCCTTGATCAATGTTAGTGTCGATCATGGCTCGTTGTTGTTAAATTGGTAGTTGTAAACCAAAATAATACACAAGGTTGTTCTCCCATAATAACCCTACAACAGTAATCCCATCCCACAACACGATTGAACCGCATGCCAATTTGTTTGTTAATGGTCTGCGTTCGTCATTTAAAATTAAAGAATGGGGAAATGATAATCACTTAGAAAAGAACCCCTTAAATAAAAAACATGATCAATTAGTGATGGATAATAGAGTCACACACTGTCATTTGTCGATCCTTGATCCACAGTTCGCCACTATCGTTGGATATCCTTTGAAGGAGGAGGAAGGCAGGAAGATCACTCATCAGTAAAGGTGATCCTTAATTCGTCAACATTCGTCAATTTCCAACACAAGTACTTTAGAGGATCTGATAAACTAGAGAACCTTACAATGATCCTATATCCTTGTTATGTTATTAAGAAACGAACGTGTTTCAAAATTTCTGTTACACTGAGTCTCCACATTGTTATGCTATTTAATTCATGAAATAAAATAGTGTTACTGTTACACTTATGTTTTAAAGTCATCAGTCTGTTTTATTTATTAAATAAAATAGCTACTCTGTCATTTCCTAACAGAGAATGTTTTTTGAATAAAATAAACATTCAAGTTAATTTTTACTATTTCATTTTATTTTAAAATTACTAGAAATTAACTTTTTCCCTCGACCCGTGCTGGTCATGGTTAAGTCCATTCTTAGGCAATGTTATCATTTTAGACCCAATGATTCCATTAGATTTTTAATCCAAGAACCCATTTAGAAGCTAAAAAAACTACACACACGTGCTATTTTAAATAATATAAAAAAAGTTCAAACCACTATTCCAGGCTCACCGATCCTCGAAATTGCATGCCGTTTATGAACCTGGCCTTGAAAGAATCCCATATTATTTTCAAAAAAATTACATGGAAATTTATGAGACATTACTAAAATCAAATCACGCCTGAGAAATTTTTTTTGGTTCACCCACACTCGGATATATCAAAGGAGAAAACAAAAAAAATGTTCCTACATAAAAAATTCACTAGAGAACACCAGTGTTACACGGTTTAGAGGGGACTCACTTTTCATCATGGTTTACAACCAATCACAATTAAAAATATCAATACTCTCTAAACTGAAGTGTGAAAAATGAACCTTCAAAATATTCTTCTTTTAATCATTAGAACCGAAATGTTTTTCATCTCATTTTATGAATCATTAAATTCCACTTTCATCTAATTGATGAATACCAAATTACCACAGATTTACTAGGAAATCCCTTTTGGTTTGTTTAAGCTTCCCTTTTTCAAAACCCCTTTCTCAACATTCCCAAAAATACCCAATTATTTAAAAAAATTTCTACTTTCCTAAAACCCTTAACCTTTACGATCCTCAAAACAATCGCAAAGATTACATATCCTTCATGATACATCCTCTTTTCATGAAACATTTGATCTTATGAAAAACTTCACATAAGAAAATTCCTTCATGAATCACTTATATGAATTCATAGCCTTTTTATTTTTGAAAAGGCTTCCTATTAGTTTCTAAGGAGGGAAGATGTCTATTTATAGAAATTTCCTCTATTTCATGAAACTTCATGGATCTGTACTTCCTTTACATGAAACTCTTCATTCTTGTTCATGAGACTCCATGACTTCATGAAACTCTAGATAAATTTTCTCCTTTTAAAACTTCTTATAGTAATAAAACTTAATTCATATTTCAAATTTTGGACTATAATAATTTTGAAAATAATGGGAAATGATTCCACATTATATATAAAATCTACTGTACCACTTTTATACCTTCCTTACCTCTATAATAGATCTTTGCCAACATACCTTGTCAATAATCATGATGTAACTCCACAAATGACTCTGTTAATCTTCTTTGCCAACAAACCCAATAAAACCAAAAACATTTCAAATTTACCTTGAAGGATTTTCCCAAAAAGTTTCAAGTTCAAAACATTTTAAATCTCATGAAAATTCCTCTAATTATTGAATATCATTCCACATATCATTATCTTTATCTTTGAAATCCCCTTCCCGTGAGGCCTATTAACCATTTTTGAAATATGATTCACATTCTCTTAATTTATTGAGAGAACTAAACATGATTTTTTAACTATAACTTAATTTAATTCTGTCAAAACTGGAGGGTTATAATACTTTTTATTTAAATGAATGAGGCATTAATTTTAATTTTGAATCCACCTTTTCAAGTGAATATAATTTCATTTGTCCTTCCCTGTAAATTTAATCATTGTGAGCCCTTATAATCAATTTACTACTTGTTAGTTAGCCTTATTAAAATCTAATTTTCCTTACCCAACTAGCTTTATAAGTTAAAATTCATGATTTGGTTTAACATAAGGGTGGGGGATGTTTTCTTATAGTGCACTACATCATTTGATGTTACTTTGGTGGGAAAATAAAATTATAAAGTGTTAGTTTTACTGATGAATATTTTATTCTCATGAAAGTTTTGACTTTGTATATATTTCTAGGAAAATGGAGGTGTGAATTTTTTGATCTTTTGAGGTAAATAATGTGTTCCTTTTCATATCTTTAGAAGAAAAATTAATTCTGTGATTTACAGAAGAAATTAGTGCACCATGGCCACTAAATTGGATAATTTGTGGGATATACACAAATAAATTTTTAATTAATTTTGGATAATATTTTATTCCATGAACGAAGGGGACAATACCTTGCTTTATTGGAAACTAGATTCATGCAATTTTTCTTCAACAAAGATCCAAATCATCTCTTTTTTGCTTTAGAATTTTTGAAAATTTGAAACCCACTATACCAAAAAAAACACAATAAACCTTTATAAGTTATCATAATTCATATAATTATTTTACTCATTTGTTTGGAGATTCATAATTTTTCAAGCCTATGGTGACCCTTGAATTTATTTAGAAGAGGAAAACTTTGCTTAAATCAAAATAATTTGATGGGAGAAAAAAGGTGATGTATGTTTCATTGTATATGAAAAAATGAAATACATGGAAATATAAATAAGAAAAATAACGGATAATTTATAATATAATCTATTTGTGAGGCAAGATAAGTTTGTTGACTGGATTCTGAGTTTGTGATTTTTATTGATCTATGTTTTGAAATTTCATTATCAATTTATTTTGAATGGTCACTTGTCCAAGAGTCTAAGTGTAAATTGTGGGAGAATTAATAGATATAGTATTCTAAATTTTTTTCATCTTTATTTAAATTAATATATCACTAAAAAATTTTCATTTTATGTTAAATTCAAACATTTTTGTAATTTTGATGTTTTTTGAGCTAAATTGTGAAGATGCCTTAATTCTGGAATTTTAACAATTTTTTATCACTTCTGTGTTTTTTGGAATAAATATTTTCAATAATGATGAATTTTTAGAAATTATTATTTTTTAAAACCCTTAGATCAAGGGATTATACTTTTTTTTGTTGGACCAAGTGTTAAATTAATCATTTAGAGACACAAAAAAATCACTAAATTTGGAAAATATTTTTTAGAGAGAATTGGTAATCCTCTAGTAAATGAGGTATAACTAGGAATATTGGTTTAAAATAGAGTTTATTAGATTGGAAAAAAGACAATATGTGAATACTATTACACCCCTATATTTTAATAAATATTTCTCTTTAAATAATTTTAATTCTTCTATGTCTTGTGTTGCACAAAACTACAAGTTTAAACAAACTACATAAATATTATATGTCCATTATAACAAGATGTTAATTTGGTGAGAATAAATAATAACAAAAAATTTAAGAAATAAATATAATTTTTCAAATTAATATGAACGTATTTTTTAGTGATCATAAAATTATCACATAAATTTTACTAATGAAACTTTATTCTTCAAAAAAAAAATAATCTTCAAAAATGAGTTTTTATATTTTTTATGAATGAATATTAATTTTTAAGAGTTATAGAAAATTTATTTGAAAAATTTAATTTAATTTTTTAATTCAGCATGTCAAAATTTTCTTAAATTTTTTTAAATTTTCTGAAAACATTTATGGAATAGTGAAAATAATAATTTTTATTGAAAACTATATTTTATTTTTAAGTATTGACAGGGTAAAATCATAATTTGTATTAGTTTTAAATTTTAATTATTTAATTTTAATTTAAAATAATTATATTATGTTTTTTGAAACGAATTTGAGGCATGATTTTTTTATAAAACATTTTATGTTTTAAAAGGGTATTTTTTTCGAAAAACTATTTTAGGGAATTTTTTTTAAAAATTTAATTATATAAATTACCTGTTTTTAATTTTAAAAAAATGATACCAAAATTTTGATTTATAATTTATAAATTTAGTGAATAATTACATTAGATTTTTTGGCGAACATGAATTGTAACCTTGGTAAATTTTGTAACTATGGTAAAGGGTAATTTGGGTAATTTATGTTAAACAAATAAAATGATAATGACTATAAAATGACCCCAAGACATGATGAAATTTTATTAGATGAATATAATTTGATCCTTAGTAGCTAAGGATCTAAATTATGTTGTTTAAATAACACTTATCCATGAAAATGATTTATATAATATTTAAGTTAAAGAATGTCACAAATTGTATCTTTCTTTGTCTTAAATATCCCTTATGTGTCTAAATGGGAAAAAGGTATGTTAGGAAAAAATATAAATATAAAATTTTAAATTAGTAAATATATTTTCTTTATATAAATTTATTTTTGGCATTTTGGGCCACTTTGATGAGATTATGATATTTATAATATTTTATTTAATAGAATTTCAACACTGTCTCATTAATGATTTAAAAAATATATCATTTCTAATATAAGGTTAACTAAAAGATATATTTTACTATAAATATTAATATTAAATCAAAAATATTTATCTTAATCATGGTATTTTAGTTTTAGTTTTTAGTAATTTATATTAAATATTTACACAATGTTAATGCAATAATTATTTAAAAAATGGAAATATCGATGAAATATTACTAGAAATTTTAAAATAAATATAATTTGAGATAATTAATGTGAACCATGAATTTCAAAGATTAAATTTACCTCTAAAGTAGATAATAAAATATTTTTTTCTTAGTTAACTTTTTTATCTTTTCATTTGTAAATGTCAAAATAATGAATATTGTAAAAAATGACCTTAGTGATATTTTATCAAAATATTATTTTTTAAAATTATTTAAAAATTATAAAACATATCTAAAAATAAAAAATAATTACAATATGGTCTAAAATTTAATTAATTGATTATTTATGTTATAATTTAAATCAAATAAGTAAAACTCACAACCTTTTTATATGGGAAAAGTTGTTACCTTAGTTAAAATTAAAATAGGTTAACTAAGGGTTAATAAAAATGATATGGTTTAAAATAAATAAATTTTTTTTCTAAAATATATTGATTTATGATATTAAAACTTTAAATCATATTATATTTGAATCCATGGCCTTTTTTTAGTATTTTAATTGAGATTTAATTTATTATAAGTTAATATTTTTTGACATTCCAAATTTCCCCTCACCTTAATTATAAAAGGAAACCCCCTCCCTCCCTTCTTCACATCACATTGAGCCTTTAAGATCGACCATTCCATGGAAAATTATATTCTAAGCTTTAATATCCACATTATAGAGGTATTTTTGTTCTCAAAATACCAAACCTAGTTTCCCTTAGAGGATATATAAAGTAAGTTCAATGAAGAAGATGAGTTTCAGATACATACGTAAGAAATAAGACATAAGGAAAGAATTAATATCACAATATCATTATTATTTAGGATTGTTTATACATAATTATATTCTGGTGAATATTTATCTTCCTTTCGTAGGTTTCTTAAAAAAATTTCCAAACTATTATTAGTATTCTTTTATATTTATTTAAATTCATTTTTACACAAGTGTGATTTTCTAGTAAATAGTTTTATTTTTTTTATTTTCAAAATGTGGTTTGTTGTAAATTATTTTTAAAAATTATGAAATTAATATTTTTTTAACTTATAATAAATTAACCTATTTTCCTGTTTTCATGATATCTTATTTTATTGAAGATTACTTTACAATATTATATGGTTATTTTCAAAGAAAAAGTTTTCCTTTGTTATTGTGTGGCTATAAAAAAAGTTTTAAAAATGGAAAGGTTATTTTTCCACGAATTATTTCAAGTGATCTTCGAAATCATTTTCCATCTAAGACAGTATTATTTTATGTTTTACTAAGGATATGATCCAGTGATACCATTTTTATAATTTATATGAATGGTTTATGTTTATGATGGAATGATTCTTTTTAATTTAGTTTCTTTTCCATGAGTTATGTTATGATATAACTTTTATGAAGCTCTTCTATTTTTATGGAATCTGAAATAATTAAATAATTATGTTCTTATGGAACACATATGTGTGGTTTTTAATATGTGATGGGTGGTACCTATGTCTCCCTCCAATGCATTGGAATTTTTTTTATATCTAATGGGATATACATGACTTTAATGGGAAGTGAATCCAGTTTAGTAATACATGACTATAATGGGAGTAAACATAGTTAAGTAATATAGGGATGAAACATTGAGTGAATTTGGTTCAATTATGGAATCTTTCCACTATTATGGCCTTTTCAATGATCCTTGACTAATATGAAAATGATTTTCTTGACTTCTGTGTATGCCACAATTTCATGTCTTATGTTATATTCCCATGAATTATGTTCTTTAATTTTTTATAATTCACGCGTTATTAACTTCTATTATTTATTCCATGATTAAATATCATGATCCATAATATTCCATATATAATTTCCCAAAGTTATTTTCATGTTCTTATGCCCTTATGCTTACGTTATCTCCCTTGATTACCCTTACTAAGTATCCAAGCTCACCATTTATTATGTTTCTTTTCCCTCTGATGTGATGAAATTTATTAAGTAATATGTGTAAAAAGGGTTCTAATTTTTAAGGAATAATTGGTAGATGATTTATATTTTTTATGAATTAGTTGTTTATGTTTATATGTTTCCAAATACACTAAACCTATTCCATTTTGATGTGGTTTTATTATGTCATGAAATGGATATTCATCTATTTAGATGTAATATCTTTGTGTGAAATGTTGGTTGCATTATAAATATGCTACTCATAATTGAATAAAAAGGTTAAATCATGCCATTAATATGGTGAATTGGTGCGTGAAAGTGAAGGAATTTGAAAAGACACCTTGAATATTTTTTTACTTATGTAATTTAGGTATAACATTTGAGAAACATGTCCAAATAGCCTAATAGTTTTACTGGAGGAAAAAAATTCACTTACCGACAACATTTATGAAGTAACTTTTCCAAAATTTGGTTGGAAGGAGGAGAAAATAAATCCACCATCAGACAGATAGAAACTAGATATCAAATTTCAACCCCTCCTCCTCTTTATATTTCTATCTCCACATGTTTTGAATGGTCTTTGTTGTCTTTGTAGAGTAAAGGGAATGGTAAGATATATATTTTAATGAATATTATCAACATTCACAATGGAATAGATAATATGGGGGCTAATCAAGTGATGCGAGGCTAAGAACCAAGTGGCTGTGATCAACGACAACTGATAGATACTCTCTTTCGAGTTTTGATCTTTATGTGAAAACTATTTTCAATATCTCTATAAATTATATTTTTTTGAATTAATGTTTCCATTATATTTCATAAATAAATTTTCATATACTTTTTTGGGTTTTTTCTAATATATGGAGTAAAATAATTGATTCTAGAATATAAATTTTTTCAGAGAGGTCCTGCCACTGAGAAAAGTTTTTTTAATTAGGTTTGATTTCTTAGATGTATTCAAGTAATTTAATCACTTATATAGGGGGAAAATAATCATATTGATATGTGGAAAAGATATACTTGAAAAATAGGGTGTTCATAAAGAGGTATTTGGGTGGGAATTGAGAGATTAAACTGTGAAGTCATTTTAAACAAGGGAGAGGGGTGTGTCTAAGAGGTTTAAGCTTATCTAAAATTACTAATTCAATTATGATTTCAAACCCTGTTAATTTTTTTTTTCAATTTCATATCTTAATATTTAATTTTATTACTCTTTATTTTATTTTTATTTTTTGTATAATAAATTTTAGTCAAATAACAAACAAATAAAATGTAACATTTTTTTTAAAACTCAATTTGAATCCCCTTGAGAAAAATTCCAGGGAATATAATATTAAATTTATCTTTGTGATGAATTGATTTATTGGGGTTTCATAACAAAAACACTTATATGACATTTCTATATGTTTCATTTCTCGGTATTTACTCTTCTATGACATTGGTTATATACATATAAAAAACACCAGCCTTCATCGGTTTCCCAGTTCAACCATGCTCAAGCTTCCAAATTCTGGATGCATCCTTATTTAATAAAAATATCATATTTAGTCATCATTAGTTTATTGAGTTGAATAATGGTTAAGCATTGGGTTTTGTTCAAATTAAATGTGGTGGATTTCAAGCTTAGGTAAGCCATGAGGAATGTGAGTGATCATCTATAGCTATATGTGATCTTAAAGCTGTATCATTTGGGAGATCGAGGTACCAAAATATTCTTAAAATCAACCCCTTAAATCATGGATTGGACAAACCATATTTAGGTTTTATCATCTAGATAATATTCTCTAATGAGTTTTATTATTGGAACTTTGAGAATCATCTTCAACCTAACTTCTCCAACATAACATGTTAGATTTAGTTTCTTATATTTTTTATTTGTGCACATGATTATTATAACATGTGAGGTAAATAAAGAATAAGGAATATTTCATATTTATTAATATTTGTGAATTAAATATTAATTTTACCTTAAAGGGGTTGCTGTGTTCGATAGCGTACCTGATACGCAATAATGGGTTCCTTTGAAATCTTACGTTGCACACTAATAATATAATATTATTATTTAAAATAGTAGTTAAATCATAGACTTTTTATTGTAGAGAATGAATGAAACTAACTACAATATGATTATACATGTTTGTTAAATGTATTTACATTTATTGAATAAAAGTTAGAGGCTTAAAATGTGAATAAATCAAATTTTAAGCATATTTTACATTGAAAGGTTGATTTACCACCTTTTAATGGAGAACCCTTATTAAATATAGATTTGGTCACTTTTGTAAATTCTATATGACCAAATAAAATCCTTCTTTAGAATGGGGATACATAAATTTAATTTGTGTAAATTTTTGGATTTTTTCTGATAAAGTTCATTTTTTGATGAATAGTGAAACCACTTAGTAGTAGTTAAAAAAACAGACTTTTTCAATTAAATGAAATTATACCACTTCTGTGAACTTAATTTTAAAGATCTGACATACATGGTTGTTATTAGTAAGTAAAAATTGGTTCAATATGATGAAAATAATTTTTTGTGAATAGTAAGTTTTGACTTTTATTTACCACGATTAAAGGTAAATAAGGTAATTCAAGGTAAAAAGAATATTGTAAAAATTAAAAATCACCTTAACACTTGTCCTAACCTTATTTGATGAGTAATGTATGACCCTGGGAATCCTTGGGTCAATTTAGTGACCCCATGGAGCCACTTATGAATGATAATGACACTTTAGATTAATTAATTTAATGTAAAGGCAAAAAGGACATAAACAAAACTCATTTTGTAAATTATTTTTTATATGGTGTTATATAAGTAATATTTTTTACTATAAATATTCATTGTAAAGATAAAACTATTTCCTACATCATGGTATTTTTTTTAGTTTTTAGATATCTAAAAAATTAAATTATTTATGACACAATAATGATGCTGTGTTTACCTCATCAATAAATCATTTAAATAAATAAGATTATAAATATTAAAATAACATAAAAAACGTGTCCAATTATTATTGGATGATTTTATTTCTACCATGAGTCATATTATCTTCTACTCTAATGATTTTTGGAATTTTAGAAACCGAATATCATTATATAATAAAATAAATTATCACACTTTCCTAGAGAGCCCCTCCTCTCCCTTATAAAAGGAGACCACTTATAACCAATTTCTCACACCTCTCAAGCCTTTAGGATCGTAAAAAATTTGCCCAATTAAGCCTTTTACATCCCTTTACTTCTTCTATAAGCCTTACCTTAGGAAGAATACACTTCAAGAAGTCCTTTTGGTTCAAACCAAAGGAAGTTACGCAAATTAAATGTAATAGTTTCTATTAACTTCTTTTCTTTTCTTTTACTTCTCCAACCCCCTAAACTATTTTTATTCCTTTATTTTATAACAAAAACAGTATAATAAATATACTAGGATGTTTTTATGAGATTTATTCGAACTACACTTACACACACCTCCATCTAATGGGTGAAGAACTTACTGTTTCTGTGGATGGAAAACTAACACCTCACGAGACAAGGATTATTCGATTATCTCCTACCACCTATCTTGGTGGCCATTAATATGACACTATATTTATATATTATATATATTATGTTTATGTTTTCTTCATTCTTTTATATTTTTCTTTTATATTTTACCTTTATGGTTTCCATTATGGATAAACACGATAATTTCATTTGAGGAAGTGCGGACTACCACCCCCTCAAAGTGATCTGACTCGTTAATGCCATATGTGGGACGTATAAAGGAAGAAGTTAATGAAATTATATATGAAATTATATATAATATTTAATGGAATTATAATATACCTATGTATCATTATGTTTTAATTCCATTAAAATAATAAATAGAAATGAAAGTAGCGTTCATGCGTAGGTACGACTTACCATCTCCATGAACGGTGCATTTCATTTCTTACCACCAAATGATATGTAATTTTATATATATATATATATATACTAGATATATATGATATATATGATATCTAAATAATGAATTTCATTTTGGATATATTGGACTATTGACCACATGGACAACATGTAAATATAAGGTGTTCATTTTTGACTCAAGTACCAAATATTGAAAAAATGAATGTTATTAACTTAAATGATTAAATAATGTTTATAACATGGTAATAAGTGATATAAAAGGAATAATAAACTTGAAAATGGTTCTTAAGAAAGTATAAATTAACTTTAGTTTATTATTTAGGAGATTAAAGAATGATCCAGTCAAGTCAGACACGAGGTAAGGGACTTTGTCCCAATCTCCTTTCATTGAGGCATATTTTGTTTTAATACATGACTTTCTTTTATACACTATATAAACACCCTTTACTTTTAAAAGTGAATCTATTACTATGGATCATTTTACTAAATGACAAAAATAAATGTTTCTATTAACGTAAGTGGTGACAACGACCTTTCCTTCATCGCGAGTATTATTTGTTCTTTGGCTTCCTTAACAAGCCGTAATGTTTTTTTTCAAGGAAAATAAATAACATATACTCTTTTATATATTTTGGTATTTAAAATAATTTTGATAATGGATTCGTTATGTCAATATATTTAAGTGATATATTGTGATTAAAATGTGTAAATGTTGTCTTTCATTTATATTTGTTTTATGTTTTATGATTTTATAATGTTACATGGAAATTTGACGGGTGGTTACGTGATAAAGAAAATGAAGGGTGGTGTCGTGATAAACCAAAATGGGTGGTTACGTTATGACCTATAATGCATTGGGTATGGAATTCAGCCGTATGGATATTCCATTTAGTGATATGTGTGGAAGTCGACCATATGGTTATTCCATTTAAGTAGTTTTATGTCCCAAGTTACCTTTATATGTTATTTGTTCTTTATATAGGTTTTATGGAAACATTTTGGTTAAAAAAGGGTAAGTAATGATATTTTATTCAGTGAAGAGTATTTACTACTTCATAAAGGTGAAAATTATTACTTATGTTAAAGTATTCATGGTTTACTTATTGTTTTGAAAAACTAACAGTTTTCCTTCTTTGTGTATCCCTTACTGAGCTTTTTATGCTCATCCCAAGTTTTTGAAATGTTTTTCACAGGACATAACGTGTAATAGAGTCAAGGATGGGATCAAGGAAAAGCCATGCTGTCTAAAATATGGAACTAGACATGAAACGTTTTTAAGAGTTTTTTATTTTATGAAAAAATGGAAACTATGTAGAAGTGTATACTTTGTAATATTTTGAGATGTAATAGTTATGTACTAATTATATAGAACTCTAAACCTGAAAAGATCCTCAATGTGAATTATTCATTTAATTCAATATTAATTAATTTTTAAGGCCATGTTTTTATATTTGGTATTAGAGGTCGATTTAGATAAATTTTGGAGTTAGTGTATTGTTATGTTAATATCCATAAAGTGATTTATGTTAATATTGAAATCATATAGCTTTTACAGATTACCATGTTGCTTCACCTAAGATATTTCTGTGTTCAGAATGGTTTTCCACAGAGGAAACAAGATAGCTATGTTGGGATACATCATGTGGAAGACAACCTTCCAAATCATCAACCTGAGATGGTCAGAATCAGAACTGAATAGTTTGTTGCAGTGATGGAACAATTGACTCAGGCTATAAATTGTGGTGGTATCTATGCACGAGATCAGCCGGATCAACTGTAGAGGAAAATGTCAGAAGTGGATAATTTCATGAGGAAACATCCCCGATCATTCAGAGGGTCATCTGACCCTGTGCTAGCTGAAGGGTGGATTAAATCATTGGATAAGATTGTCGATGTTTTGGGGTATTCAGAACCTCAAAATGTTAGTCTTTCTGTTTAATATATTGAAGTTTAAGCTGATCAATGATGATCGATGGTGAAAAATATCAGGGATAGTGAGGAGATTTATTCTCTTGATTGGGATGAATTCAAAGGTTTGTTTCTTGAGAAATATTTTCCTAAGGTATTTCATTTTAGGATGGAAAAAAATTCCTAGAATTGAGGCAAGAGGATGAATCAGTGGCTACTTATGAAGCAATGTTCACTTGATTGGAAAGGTATGCACCAAATTTCATCCAAGATATTGATAGTAAGATAAATTGATTTTAATCAGGAATGAATCCACGATACCGAAGAGAATTTGCCTCTCATGAGTTCAAAAGTTATGAAAAACTTGTTCGATGTTTGGAGAAGGTGTAAATGGAGTTTGCAGATGATCAGGTGTTCTTTGACAAATAACAGAATAAGAGGTCCAGTTGGAAGTCAAAGGGGAAGAATTCAGCAAAGAAGCCTGGATGTAAGAAAATTAAATATCCAACTTGTGAGAAGTGTGGTAAAAATCATCCTGGAGAATGGTTATCAATGTCTGGAAAGTTCTTCTGGTGTGGTAAGTCTTGTCATATTGCTCGTAACTGTAAGAAAGATGATCAAGAAGCAATGAAAAGCCATCGGTAAGATGTTTTAAGTGTAATGAAATGGGTTATTATGAAAATGAGTATCCAGCGAAGAACCCAACTGAGGGAAAGCAGCCAGACTACAAGGATAAAGGGGTAGTGAAATCCTTTGCAACTACTTTGGCATATGTTGGGCCATTAAATGAAGTAGTATCAGGCACACTGCTTGTTTGTTCAGATTATGCCAATGTGTTGTTTGATTTAGGGTCAAAACAGTCTTTCATTTCTGAGAAGTTTTCTAGTAAATTTAGAATTCCATTTCAAGATATGAATGCAAAAATTATGGTAAAAACACCTGGAGGAAATGTTGAGACCAAAAGAAAATATAATAACCTTCCTGTCCTTGTGTGTGGGAAGAATCTACCTACAAAACTTATTGTTTTTCCTCTAGTAGAGTTTGATGCTATTTTGGGCATGGATTGGCTATCTGTTTATCATGATAAGATTGACTGTAGAGCTAAAGAGGTTTCTTTTCAAAAAGATTTACAGTTTTTGTACAAGAATGAACCCTTTCTTTTGATAACATATCAGGATGCTGAGAAACTGGTAAAATATGGAAATGAATGTTACCTTGCACATATTGTCGAAAACAAAGGAACTATTAATATTAATGATGTACCAATGGTAAATGAGTACCTTGATGTTTTTCCTGATGTGTTTCCTGGTATTATACCTAATCGAGAAGTTGAATTTACTGTTGACTTAGTTCCTGATTGTAAGCCAATTTCAAAACCCCCTTATCGAATAGATCAAATTGAACTTTTAGAGTTAAATAAGCAATTACAAGAGTTATTAAATAAAGGTTTCATTCGAACTAGCACATCACCATGGGGTGCTCCTGTATTGTTTGTTAAAAAGAAAGATGGTTCAATAAGACTTTTCATTGATTATAGAGCATTGAATAACATCACTGTTAATAATAAGTATCCTTTGCCTCATATCGATGATTTGTTTGATCATCTCTAGGGAGCTCAGTATTTTTTCGAAGATTGACTTGAGAACGGGGTACCATCAGTTGAAAGTAAAGGAAGCAGACATTCTGAAGATCGTGTTTCATACTAGATATGACCATTATGAATTTGTAGTTATGCATTTTGGGTTAACCAATACACCTGCTGTATTCATGGATCTTATGAATAGAATTTTTCGTGAGTTATTGGATAAGTTTGTGGTTGTGTTCTATGATGATATTTTGGTTTATTTTAAAAGTAAATAGGAGCATGAAATTTATTTAAGGGTCATCTTCCAAACCTTAAAAGAAAAGAAACTTTATGGGAAATTAAGCAAGTGTGAGTTTTGGTTACAACAAATTTTTTCCTTGGTCAAATTGTTTGAAAAAATGGCATAACTATTGATCCAAAAAAACAAAAGTTGTTGAAGAATGGACAAAACCCACAAATATAACTGAGATTCATAGTTTTCTTGGTTTGGAAGGTTATTACTAGAGGGTTGTTGAGAAATTTACATGGTTATCTAGTCCAATGACTAAGTTAACTCGAAAAGGTGTTAAGTTCAACTGCACAAATAAATGTGATGATTTATTTTAGGAATTGAAAATAAGATTGGTGAATGCTCTAGTTTTGGAACTGCCATCCAGAAATGGTGAGTTTGTTATCTACAATGATGATTTGTTGAAAGGAATTGGTTGTGTCCTAATTCAGAATGATCAGTTAATTTCTTATGCTTCACGTCAGTTGAAACCACATGAGTTAAATTACCCTACACATGATTAGGAATTAGCTGCTATTGTTTTTTCTTTAAAAATTTGGAGGCATCATTTGTATGGGGTAAAATGTGAAATATATACTGACCACACAAGTTTAAAGTACATATTCACACAGAAATAATTAAACATGAGACAAAGGAGATGGCTAGAATTAATCAAGGATTATGATTGCACGATCCATTACCATTCGGGAAAAGCAAAAAAAGTGGCTGATGCTTTGAGTCGAAAAATTAATGTCTCATTAACCGTGCTATGTTTGGAACGAGATCCATTGGTTTTTTATTTTATGAACATTTTCATAGAAGTTGTTGGTGCAGGAAATTCTTTTGTTTTGTTTCAGGTTTCAGCGAAATCATCTCTATCAGAAAAAATAGAGCAAGCGTAGAAAGAAGACAGTGAGTTATAGAAAAAGGTAGAGTTGGTTTAGAAGGGTAAGTTTCCTGAATTTAACATTTATAATGATTGTGTTTTAAGATTTAGAAAGAGATTATGCGTTCCTTGTGATTCAGAGTTGAAGAATGAGTTGTTATGTGAAGCTCATAGTTCTCTATTTTCAGTTTATCCTGGTAGTACTAATATGTACATAGATCTTCGTGAGTATTACTGGTGGGATGGGATGAACATAGATATTGATGATTTTACTGTGAAGTGTTTGACTTGTCAGCAGGTTAAAGCAAAGTGGCAGTTAATAAAAGGGATGCTTCAGCCTTTACCAGTGCCAGAGTGAAAATGGGAAAATATATCCCTGGACTTCGTTGTAGGATTACCAAAGACATCTCGGGGTAATAATGCAATCTGGGTTATTGTTGATCAATTGAATAAATCTTATCTTTTCCTTCCAATTCTAGATACATTGTCTCTAGATCAACTTTCTTAGTTGTATGTTAATGAGGTAGTCATGTTGCATGGAGTTCCCCTCTCCATTGTATCTGATCATGATCCCAGGTTTACTTCTAAATTTTAGAAAGGCCTTTAGAAGTCGTTGGGTACTAAATTAAATTTTAGTACAACATATCATCCTTAATCAATTGGGCAATCAGAATGAATAATTCAGACATTGGAGGATATGTTACGTGCTTTCTTGATGGATTATCAAGGAAGATGGGACCAACATATTTCTTTGGTTGAATTTTCATATAATAACATTTTTCATTCCAGCATAAAGATGGATCCATTTGAGGCATTATATGGAAAGCGTTGTAGAACTACATATTTTTTGGATGAAGTAGGTGAAAGGAAGCTGATTGGACCAGAATTGGTAGAAGAGATGGAAGAAAAAGTTCAGATGATTCAGAATAACATGTGAACAACTTAGAGTAGGCAGAAGAGTTATGCGGATAACTGGAGTAAGGATCTCTCTTTTGAGGTAGGTGATCTTGTCTTTCTCAAAGTTTCTCCATGGAAAAGTGTAATGCGTTTTGGTATGAGGGGAAATTTGAGTCCGAGGTTCATTGGACCTTATGAAATCCTGAAGAAAGCTGGATCAGGGGCGTACAAAGTTGCTTTACCACCATGTTTATCCTAGGTACACAATGTTTTTAATGTTTCAATGTTGAGAAAGTATATGCCAGATCCATCTCATGTTTTGATCCTAGAGGTAGTTCCGTTGGAAGAGAATCTCTCTTATGAAGAACAACCAGTTCAAATTCTTGACTATAGAGAGAAAGTTTTACAGAATATGTTAATTCACCAGGTAAAGTTTTTGTGGAAAAACCATATGGTTGAAGATGCAACGTGGGAATCTGAAAATTCTATGAGAGATAAATACCCCCACTTATTTTAATAAGTAAAATTTGGAGGATGCAATTCCCAAAAGGGGGGAAGGATGTAACATACCAGGTAAATAATGAATAAGAAATATTTCATATTTATTAATATTTTTGAATTAAATATTAATTTTACTTTAAAGGGGTTCCTATGTTCGATAGCGTACCCGATACACATCAACGAGTTTCTTTGAAATCTTACGTTGCACACTAATAATATAATATTATTATTATAAATGGTAGTTAACTCTTAGGCATTGTATTGGCGTGAATGAATGAAACTAACTACAATATGATTATACATGTTTGTTAAATGCTTTTACATTTATCCAATAAAACTTAGAGGCTTAAAATGTGAATGAATCTAATTTTAAAAACAATTTACATTAAAAGGTCAATTTACCACCTTTTAAATGAAAAACCTATTTAAATATAGTTTTGGTCACTTTAATACATTATATATGAACAAATAAAATCCTTCTTTAGATTGGGGACATCAAAATTTACTTTATGTAAATTTTTGGAATTTTTCCGAAAAAGTTCATTTTTTGATGAATAGTGAAACCACTTAGTAGTAGTTAAAAAAACTGACTTATTCATTTAAATGAAATTTTACCACTTCTGTGAATTGAATTTCAAAAATCCAACATACATGGTTGTTATTAGTAAGTAAAATGTGGTTCAATAAGATGAAAATAATTTTTGGTGAATAGTAACTTTTGACTTTTATTTACAGCGGTTATAGGTAAATAGAGTAATCAAGGTATAAAGAATTTTGTAATAATTCCAAATTACCTTAACACTTGTACTAAACTTATTTTATGAGTAATTGCCGACCATGGGAACCCTTGGGTCTATTTTGGGACCCCATGGAGCCACTTATGAATGATAATGACACTTTAGATTAATTAATTTAATGTAAAAGCAAAAATGACATAAAAAAACTCTTTTAGTAAATTAATTTTTATATGGTATTATATAAGTAATATTTTTGACTATAAATATTTATTTTAAATATAAAAATATTTCCTAAATCATGGTATTTTTTTTATAATTTTTAGATATCAAATAAATTAAATTATTTATGACATAATAATGATGTAGTGTTTACCTCATTAATAAATCATTTAAATGAATAAGATTTTAAATTTTAAAATAACATCCAAAACTTTTCCAATTCATATTTCCTGACTTTATTTCGACCAGGAGTCATCTAACCTTCGTCTCTAATTATTTTTGGACCTTTAGAAACCCAATATCATTATATAATAAAATAATATTTTCACACTTTCCTAAAGATCCCCTCCTCTCCCTTATAAAAGGAGACCATTTATACCTAATTCCTCACACCTATAAAGCTTTTAGGATCTTCTAAACTCTGCTCAATTAAGCTCCCTACATCCCTCTCCTCCTCCTAGAAGCCTTACCTTAGGCATAAGGCACTTCAAGAAGTCCTTTTGGTTAAAACCAAAGGAAGTTAGCCATATTAAAGGTAACAGTTTCTCTTAACTTCTTTTCTTTTATTTTACCTATCCAACCACCTAAACTCTTTTTATTTATTTTTTTTATAAAAAAACCAGTATCCTCAATATACTATGATGTTTCTATGAGAAGTATTTGAACTAAACTTAGACACACCTCCATCTGATGGGTGAAGAACATACAATTTCTGTGAATGGAAAACTAACGACTCACGAGGCGATGATTGCTCGATTATCTACTACTGCCTATCATGGTGGACATTAAGATGAAACTATATTTATATATGATATATATTATGTTTATGTTTTCTTCATTCTTCTGTATTTGTCTTTTATAGTTTACCTTTATGGTTTCCATTATGGATAAATGCGATATTTTCATTTGAGGAAGTGCAGACTACCGCCCCCTTAAAGTGATATGACTCGTTAATGCCATATGTGGGATGTATAAAGTATGGAGTTAATGATATTATATATGATATTATACTGGAATTATAATATACCTATTTATCATTATATTTTAATTCCATTAAAATAAGAAATAGAAATGAAACTAGCGTTCATGCATACGTACAACTTACCATCTCCCTGAATAGTGCATTTCATTTCTTACCTCCAAATTATAGTACTATTATATATATATATATATACTGGATATATATGATATATAAATAATTAATTTCATTTTGCATATAATGGACTATTGACCACATGGAAATCTTTTAAATATAAGGTGTCCATTTTTGACTCAGGTACCAAATATCGACAAAAAGAATGTTATTAACTTAAATGATTAAATAATGTTTATAACATGGTAATAGGTGATATAAAAGGATAAATAAACCTGAAAAAGTTTCTTAAGAAATTATAAATTAACTTTAGTTTATTATTTAGGAGATTAAAGAATGATCCAGTCAAGTCAGACATGAGGTAAGGGACTTCATCTCAATCTCCTTTCATTGAGGCATATTTTGTTTTAATACATGACTTTCTTTAATAAGCTGTATAAAAAACCTTGAATTTTCAAAGGGAATCTTTTTCTATGAAGCATTTTACTAAACTAAAAAAGGAATGTTTCTTTTAATGTAAGCAGTGACAACGATCTTTCCGCCGCCGCGAGTATTATTTGTTCTTTGGCTTCCTTAACAAGTCGTAATGTTTTTTTTCAAGGAAAATAAATACCATATACTTTTTTATGTATTTTGATATTGAAAATGGTTTTTATAATGGATTCATTATGTCAATATATTTAAGTGATATATTGTGATTGGAATGTGGAAATGTTTTCTTTCCTTTATATTTGTTTTATGTGTTATGATTTCATAATGGTACCTAGACATTTAACGAGTGGCTACGTGATAAACCAAATAACGGGTGGTGCCGTGATAAACTAGGATGAGTGGTTACGTTATAACCTCCAATGAATTGGGTATGGAAGTCGGCCATATGGATATTCCATTTAGTGATATGTGTGGAAGTCAACCGTATGGTTATTCCGTTTAAGTATCTTTATGTCCCAAGTTACGTTTATATGTTATGTATTCTTTATATGGGTTTTATGGAGAACTTTTGGTTACAAAAGGGTAAGTAGTGATAGTTTATTCAGTGAAGAGTATTTACTACTTCATAAAGGTGAAAAGTATTACTTATGTTAAAGTATTCATGGTTTAATTATTGTTTTGAAAAACTAACAGTTTTCCTTCTTTGTGTATCCCTTACTGAGCTTTTTATGATCATCCCATGTTTTTGAAATGTTTTCATAGGACATAATGTGTAATAGTTTCAAGGATGGGATCAAGGAAAATCCATGCTGTCTAAAACATGGAAATAGACATGACCCTTTTTTCAAGAGTATTTATTTTATGAAAAAAATGGAAACTATGTAGAAGTGTCTACTTTGTAATCTTTTGAGATGTAATAATTATCTCTTAATTCTCTAAAACTCTAAACTTCAAGTGATCCTAATTGTGAATTATTAATTTAATTCAATATTATTTAATGTTTAAGGTCAGTTCCTTATAATTATATAGTAAAATTTCATCAAGAATGTGTTGATTTTGTAGCTTTTAGTTCTTTATAATTGAGATGATCATCTACTTTCAGATGAGTCTCAACATCAATGTTCAATAAATATTTAAAAATTATCTTTGATCTGTCATCCTATCATCACGCTGAAAAATTATGGGCATGGTCTGCGTTCATTATTTAACTTCCTCAAGTAGGTTCATATAGGTACAAATAAAGCTTCACACAACAAAATTACTAAATAATTATTGCGTGAATATTTACAATCGAGTAACTATGGGTATAGAGTGTATTGAGGCCCAATAATTACTTCAAACCCACATAAAAAATCATAACACTGAAAAAAAAGAATGTAATTCAATTATTTAATAATGAGGCAACCCTGTTCCTCCATTCCCTTATTTAAGATTCACTCATGGTGGAATAACCTTATAATTAAACATCAACTTCGTTATTCAGTTCTTGCATCGATCTTGAAAATTCATATAAATTAAAAGAGGTGTGTTGAAGCTGTAGTTCCTTATTTAATTGATGAGAAAATCACTTGTTTTTTATCCGAATTTTATTTTTATTTTTCATCATGTGATTCTACTTGATCCCATTATCCGAGATTACATTAGTGATCAACCTTATTGTTCAATGTTTGAACCAACACGAGTCTCTATTAGAGACCAAGTTGCATTTATTATTCTTGATACATCACTTTGAGCTTTTTGTTTTAAATACCTCCCATTCAAATGACCTAGATTCGGTTCTTCACCTATAATTAAAGCTTCTACAGAATCATTTTTCTTCATTCGACACCTCTATGGTGGGTAATCCCATATTTGGTTTCTTCTCATTATTATTGTATATTGGGATGGAACAAAGTTGATTTAAATGGGAAGGAAGTGTGGGTGTGGTAGCTTGAAGGGGGTATGGAAGGTGAATCTACCATGAGTTATTGATGAGGTATATTGATTAACTATTCCATTAGGATATGAAAATTGAAGCTCTTAACCATGCAAGTTGGTCAACATGGTAGGTTGAGTGGCGCGTGACCTAGAATATAAATTTTCCTTCCTTCATCTAGATATTTTTCACTAGTGGTCATTTCACAAACCATGAAAGGAATGGTGGATTACCTTGAACTAGCTTCATGTAGCTACTTAAATCTTTTCCAAAATTTTACTCTTGGACACTCCAAGAAGAGTCGTCCTTGACACTACCCTTTTAGAAGTTTTCTCTTAATCTTGAAAATGTATAAAACTAATTTAGTGAGGAAGTTTTCTAAATTTTGAAATAGTATGAATAAAGAGAAAATATTATCCTATAACAAAAATTAATTGAATAAAAATATATATTTCCATAAATTCAAAACTAAATCATATTAAATATTTAAAATATTTAATTCAAGTTATGATTTAAACAATTAAAATTCAAAATCAACAACAACATTGAAATTCCTTATTTCCAAATATCAATCCATGGATTTAAATTAATTAAAAATAAAATAAAAATATTTAAAATCAATATTTGATCCATTTAAAAATTTAATTCCAATTTCTCATAAGGTGACAAAAGTTGTTAAATTACCTGGGTTTTGTCAATATAAGGGGGTTAAAAACGTTGAAAAATAATATTTTATGGAAATATTTTCTCTCATCATATAAACTAAATAAACCATTTTAAAACCTGAGTTTCTAACTAATTATACTCCTAAAATACCAAGATGAAGCTGAATGTATATGTCTAATTCTATTCATGATTACCAATATCTATAAGGACATCAGTTCCAATCATGTTTAATCCCCATCAAAGAAGTCACTTGGTCAAATCACTACTAGGCTCCCTAATACACCAATGGTAACATACTTGACCATAATCCTGAATTCCAAATGTTACTTCTGTTAAAAAAGTCACTAGTTATCAACCTTACCATTACACATAATCACATATTATAACCGATGACCATACCTCATCTATAACATGGTCGATCCACTCAAATTTATCTCACACTATGCACCAGTACCAATTTGTTTTTAAAAATTTTCACAATCAAAATTTAAAATTAACCTTTAATTTATCTTTAGAAATAAAAAAAATCAGCTCAACCATGTGAAACTAACTCGATCCCTAACCACAAGTTGTATGATCTCCTTGGGGAGTCACACTTTGTGTCAACTGCTCCACAAAATTTTCATCAACATTCCTTCTACCACAACCTACATGCATAAAATGAATTAAGCTACTAACTCCCAACACAGATCCCTATCCTACCTTAGATACATGAGTTTAATAGATCTATAACCTCTAGTTGACATCATGATCGCCCAACAAAACCTCTATGGATTTCCTATAAGTATGCAAGCCCAACATTCCATAGGCGGTCAATCAAACTATGTTTGAATATGTACTATCAATATATAATGATAATATCTTAAGGAAACCCACCCCAAGGTGGAATTAATGATCCACTTATTTGAATACCTACTAGTTCTCCTTAAGGCCCTAATTTTAACTCCCTATAGATCTAATACCTTCCACACCTAGCACCATTGTCCAGCTTGGTATAATAAAATCAGTAAAGTTATTCTCCATAATCTATTCCTTGTTCATCACCATTAAAATAAATGTTAACCTAAATATATTTTACTAACCCAACCATTTATAAATGAAATTCCTTCTTGAGTAAATGCCTTATTATGAAATTAAGTCACAGAAAAAACATACACTACTTTGGTTATTTTGGACCATTATGTTTTTTTTTTCAATTTAAAATACAATTAATAATCATAAACATTAACAATATAGTCATTTTATAGTGAGTATTAAGATTATTATATTAGAGGTTATTATTATGTACATTTAATATAGAGAAAAGAAGCAATGTCCTCGACTAGTAAGATCATACCCCATGAATCCCATTTTTCGGTGTTTTTAAGGGAGATAACATCAAAGGGGATTTTACTTTGACCAATCCCAATAAGAGATTCAAAAACTAAATCTTGAGTGAAAATATTTATTTGAGAAGTTCAACCTCATTGAGATCATGACCCAAACCATGTTCTCCAAACTACGTCATGAAAATATCCCCACCACACACCTTACCCGTAGGTAATTAACTTGTCTAAAAAATGGCTATATATTTATATCCTAACAATATATATTATATATATATATATATATTAATAAAAACTAATTATATTTAAATCTTTTTAATATTACTTTTTAAATTATTAAATAATGAGTTTGATAAAGATTATATTTTGATATGATGAGACAAAAATTGTATTTTTGGGAAATATATAGTTTCTATCAAGGAACACTTTTTTATGAATTCAAATTTTTTTAAAAAATAGTTTTCTAATAAAATATTATTTTTAAATAATATTTTTTAAATATAATTTATAATATAATTTTACAATGTCAAATGTAATTTTTATAATTGTTAGAAAACAATTATTGTCATAAAAACCAGTAATTTTCAACAAATACACTTTTTTGATTTAAATGTGTAAATTATCATATTTAGAGAACTAGTTTCATAAAAATATTATTTTAACAATCACCACATTGAAATTATCCAACAGTGAATTCTTCATTTTTTTGAGATAGTAGATTTTTTTGGATAAAAATTAAATAAAATATAATTATACGGTACATATTATAACATATTGAAAGACCAAAATGATGTAATAAATAATATATAGTACCATAAACAAATATTATGTTTGACCGTTAAAATATTTTTTTTTTGAAATTATTTGATTAATATTATAATTTCATAATGAATCATCAATAACCTATATTATAATTTAATTTTATAAAATCGAGTATTTATAAACATGACTCACTCAACATCACAAAGGGTATTATTTTAAGTTTTTTAGGTTATTATATTTATAAAATTATGAAAAAACTTTTATTTTCAAGAAACTATTAGGAAAATACATGTTATGGTTTTTGGTTTTGATTACTTTATCATATAGTGTCCAAAACCTATGTGGGTAAATTAATAATGAATTATCCTCTCTTTTTCAATATGAACCCTCCCAAACTCCCATTCCCATTCACTAAAAACTATTTTAGAATTAATTTTATCTTCCATTTACCCTCTATAACACCCTTTGGTTCCCCAATCTCTTAAGAATATCCTCCCAAGTTTTAAGAAGAACCCTCTCAAGATAAGGGATACTCTCATTCCTTTTATTCAAGAAGCTTCTTTATTTTTTGTGTTTATATTTCTAATTTTTCATATATGAATTTGTTTTAAATATAATATTTTCCATCCTTATAATATCAAAGTGATGATATATGTCTTTCACTCTCATTTAACCCTTCCATGAATCCTTATATACCCCCATTATACATCCCAAATTATCCTACAATGTTTCCATGCCAAAAATTTATATAGTGAATACCAATACAAATATCCACTCAAGGGTATTCAAATAGATGTAAATATCCTTAATTAATTGGGTAATTATATTATTTTAACCACAATACTTAATCATGGGGTTAAAATTTATGAAATAAATCCTTATGTTGTATGATTTATGGGACACACATATGCATATACATGATATGAAAGTGAAGGGTGAGATAAGAATTAGATAGCCCTTTAATTCATTGGGTAATATTTTAATCTCATGATATTCAATTTATAGTGAATGTGATGTTATAATAAGAAAATTATTTTATTTTTCCTTAGTAGTGAGCCCTGACTTATGTTTATGATGTCATGTTTTATGTTGCTACCACATTCTGATATTTCCTTTATATCATTTTATACCATTCCTCATTATTAAAGGTGATTATTCTAAACCCTCTTATGTTACCTTGATATGCCTCTTGGATTTCATTTTCTTCTTTACCTTATATATTTATTAGTTTATTCACCTAATAGGATTTATAGATCACCCCTTTCTTATGTACGTCCTAAGGTTATTCCATGTAGTTTTAGAAGAATCAAGAGAATCTAAGGTAATGTTTTGTAGTTTAAGTTTTATGTTATTATAATTAGTTGAAATTTGTTATGTTATGTACCTAATCACCCAAATACACTTGGTATTGGGATCTTCTTTGTTACTATTATGTGTAACTTTAAATAATGAACCATGTAATAAAGTTTTTTAAGATATTGGTTTTCACAGTTGGTATCAGAGAAAAGTCTAGTTATTTTTGGGATTAGGATTATAAAACTATAATGAAATCCTTATGAATAAGGTAAACATTGGGAAACAACCCTAAAATTTTCTAAAGTATAGTTTATATTTCTTTCCAAGTAAATACATTTCTCTATAGATAATACAACTGGACGTGGCTTTAGCACAGTTGTACCTAGGGGTAATAACCTCAAAAAAGGTGAATTGAGCTGGAATCGATCTTCACCTAATGCAAGACAATGAGACACACTACATGGCTGGTTTGGAGTTCAAAGGTATATTCTTTGGTAAATTCGCAGTATCTTTATGAACAATTATAAAGGGAACAAAAATTCCCATAATATTTTATATTAGTAATTAGATCATGGATAACATAGATCGCAACATATAAAATTATAGGTTAAATAATATATTTAATTTATATTTTGTCATTTTAATGTTCACAATTAAATTCATATTTATATAATAGTTAAAATATTATCACCCCTAATTTTCCCCCTATTCCCAGTCAATGGCTAGAAATTGGAGGAAATGAGTTAAAAACAAATGTGATGAGAAATTTAATTGCTACAGTAATGAGATTCCAAAACCAATGGGAGTGGGATTTGGGAACCTTATGACAATAATTTCTTAATTGAATCAATATTTTAAAAAACAATGAAATATAATGAATTCCCAAATCTCTCTAAAAATAGGAAGTTTCAATTGAGACCTTTATGCAAAAAAGGGCTTCAAAATTCTATGGATCTATAGATCCTTTAATCATAGAAAAATGGATTAAATCCTTTGAAAATATTTTCTCCATCCTTAAATTCTATGATCTAGAGAAGGTAATTCTAGTTGTCTATCAAAAGAAGGGAAAATTTTATCAATGATAGATATTGGTTAAAAATACAAAGTTCGAGGAGGATATCAATGTGATGAAGTGGAAGGAATTCTAAAAAATGTTTTTGGAAAAATATTTTACTCATGCTATCTAAATTAAAATGGAGATGGATTTACTTAGCCATATGAAAAAGAAAGTATTATCCATTTGGGAGTATGAAGAAAACTTAAAAAGGAATTATTGATACAACTTTGTCTTTATTGTCACCCAGAAAGTAAATCTAACTACTTATTTGGTGGGATAAACCAAATATATGAAAAGTGTCAAATACTTGAGACATTGAACTATATAAGAAACTTTTTTGATGTGTCATCAAATTTTAAAGGAGATTAGTGAATCACAAGGTTATCATGAGAATAAGATTCATAAAATGGAGTTTAATTTTGGAGGTATGATGGAGAAATCTAAAGGTGGTAAAAAAATCAAACACCCCACTTATCAAAAATATAGGAAGAAACAATATAGGAATTGAATGAAGTGTACAAGGAAATGGTTTAGGTGCTAGAAGAAAGGGAACCTAGCTATCCATATTTTATTAGAGAAACCCACAAATGGTATGAAAGAATGGAATGATACCTTCAACCCTCATCCCATTATATACTGTTTAAAATCAAGGAACATGGACAATATGAAAATAAATGCACTATTACAAGGGTTTTTAATGATAACTAATGTCAGCAACCTCCATGTCATAGATACTAAGTGTGGGAATATTCCATCACAGCCACGAAGGTTGATCCTAACATTGAAGTGGTGATAGGTATGATAGTAGTTCATTTGATGATTTCTAGCACACTATTTTATTCTAGTCATGTGCATTCTTTAATATCACATATATTTAATAGAACTATTCAAACACCACCTCAAAACATGGAAGTTGAGTTATTAGTGAAGTTGATAAATTGGCCAATGGTTTCATACAAATAATATAAATATTTCCGTATAAAAATTTTTGGGTTTAATTTATCATAAAATCTTTTTATAATACATTTAGAAGAAGTCAATGCAATTATAATGATGGATTTACGTTTTTTATAGATCCAAAATAATTTTTTTATAGAAGTAAATCACCATTCTTATAGAATATCACCCTCTTATTATATATAAGTTCAAGGTAGAGGGTAAATATTTTATGGTACCAACATCTCAAGAATAAATATTTTTATATTGTGATTAATCATATATTGATAAAATGATAGAGACTAAAGAAAATATCATCCGTGATGTTATGAAAAATGTATAGAAATTCACTAATGTGTTTCCCAATGAATTATCTGGTATTCCTCCCAGGTGTGAGGTTGAGTTCTCAATCGAGCTCATACTCCGAGATTTTCTAATATCCAAGACTCCTTATATAATTCTAATTGTTGAACTTGAGGACCTGAAGATACAATTATAAGAGAATATAAATATAGGGTTTATACACACTTATGCTTCATCATGTGGTTCAATGGTTCTCTTCATCAAGAAGAAGGATAAGTCAATGTACCTCCACAATTATTATCATGTTGTTAACAGTATCACTATAAATAAAAAGTATCCTATTAAATGTATTGATGAACTATTAAATTTGGTATGTGGATTCCAATACTTATCTAATGTGGATCCTTGGATGGGATATTATAATGTGAAGGTAAATAAGGAGGATATCCACAAGAATTCTTTTCGTACAATGTACGTGCTCTATGAGTTCATAATGATTCCATTTAGAATCACTAATGCTCCAAAAATATTCATGTACTTAATTAGTAAAGTGTTTAAGGATTAACTTGAAAAATTTGTGGTAGTATTTATAGATGATATTATATACTCCCAAATAAAGGAGTTATATGAGGAGCATTTGAATTCGGAAATGGAGAATTATTTAAAGGAAACGATATTTTTGATGTATATTAAATGTGAGTTTTATATAGTCTAAGTAACATTACTAAGGATAATTTTCACCTGAAAAGGGATATTTATGGATTCTTCAAATAAAAAGGAAATTAACGTATGGAACAGACCGAAATTGGTGATATAAATCCATAATTTCCATGGATTAGCTGGGTACTATAATAACTTTGTGATAAACATATCATTGTTTTCAATACCAATAACCAAAATAGCCCATAAGGGGGTGAGGTTTATCTAGAATGATGAATGTAATACAATATTTTAAGAGACGAAAAAATAGGATAATCACTATACTTGTACTTACATTACCCACCAATGGGGAATTATTTGTGATCTACAACTACACATTCAAAAAGGTATTAGGGTGTGTACTAATGAAAGATGATAAAGTGATATCCTAGGCCTCACAAAAATTAAATATACACGAGTAAAACTACCCAAATCATGATAAAAAATTGGCTTAAGTGATTTTTCACATTAATGATTTGGTGACCTTATATATATATAGTGAAAAGTGTGATATATATATAGATCATAAAAGACTCAAGTATATATTAAAAAATAATATTAATATGAGAAAATGGAGGTGGATAGAGATGATAAAGGATTATGATTTTTCATTCCATTAACATCCTAGGAAGGAAATAATATTGGAACGATCTTTGAGTAGAAAGGATCCCACCAACCTATCCAGGATTAGGATTGAAAGGGATCTAATCTTCTTCGACAAGAAGAGGATTAATTTGGGATTTATTAAAGGGCCATAATCATACCTTTGTATAATAACTACTAAAGCATATATTCTTGAGAGGATCAAAGAGGTCCAAAAAGATAATGAGTTTCTATTGGGGAAGGTAGTGAATATTCTGGAGTTCAAATTTACTGAATATGGAGTTATAAGGTTTGGAACCTGGATATGTGTCCCATAAAAACTCAAACTAAAGAGGGGAATTATAGATGACATGAATAACTTATTATTCTATATTAATCTATAAATTACTAAGATTTATATATATTTGAGGAAAAAATTCTTGTACAATAACATGAATATGTAGATTATAGATTTTGTATTTAGATGCTTGATATTCTAATAATTCAGATTGAAATGACATAATTCCAAGGGTATGGTGTTTCCATTTCCAATTCAAGTATTTAAATGGGAAAACACAATAATGTATTTCATTATAGGACTCCCCAGGACACCTAAAGGTAACAAATCCATCTAGGTGGTTGTCGGTCAACTTTAAAAGTCAGCACAATTCATTTCTTTCGAGGAAGATTTATCTCTCAACCAAATAACTATGATATACGTAAGGTAATTAGTAATAATTAATAGACTTGAAATATCTATTGTATCTGATTATGATATGTGGTTTACCTTGAGGTTTTGGATAACCCTTTAGAAAAGTGTTGGATACAAAACTGAGCTTCAACACTGCTTGTGACACTTAGATGGATTGAGAGTAAGAAAGATACATTAAAACTATGGAAGATATTTTGATATCATGTTCAATGGATATCCAATAATGTTGGGACCAACACCTTCCCCTATTGTAGTTCACATATAATAATAGTTTACATTCTCACATTCAAATGGAACTTTATGAGTCTTTGTATGAGAAGAGGTGTCAGACACTGATATGTTGGGATGAAATTGAAGTGTTAATCCGGGTGGGACCTGATATTATACAATAAATGTTAGCGAAATATAGAACCATTTAGTGTCATATGAAATCCACAAAAAGTTAACAAAAATGATATGAATACAATAATAGATGAGAATTGGAATTTAATTTTGAAGATAATGTGTTCCTTCATATATCACAATTACATGAAGTAATAAGGTTTATGAGGAAGGTAAAGCTTATTTCTAGATACATTGTCCCCTTTGAGATCCTTGATAAAATTAGATATAAGGCCTATCGACTTTAACTCCCACCCAATATATATCAATTACATGATGTGTTCCATGTATCCCTCTTGAGGAAGTACATACCATAACCCTGACATGTACTGAACCCAGTGGTGGTACCATTAGAGAATGATCTTTCATACGAGGAGTTGTCGATGAAGATATGATACCATAGATAAAATATTCTATGAAACAAGAAAAATTTATTGGTCAAAGTTTTATGGTGGAATAAAAAGTTTGAGGAAGATACATGAGAATAGGAAGAGGCGATGAAAAAAAGTAACCTCATCCAAATTTTTTGTATGAAATAATAATTTTAAGCGAAAAATTTATATAGGGGTAAATAATATAAGGACCCAAACATTTATTAATTAAATTAATTCTTTTGTGTAATTTCCTTATTAAGAAATGAAATAATTGAAAACACATGCAGTATATGGGTTATTTTAGACCATTATATAGTCTATAACATTAAAAAGACCATTAAACATCATAACCATTGATAATATGGAAATTGTATAGTGACTACTAAGATAAGTATGTTAAGGGTTATGATAAATTCAATTTGACACAAAAAAAGGAAGTGATGAGCTCGACTAGTAGGATTGTACATGATGAAACCCATTTATTAGAGCTTTAGAGGGAGATAAAATCCTTGAGCTTTGACCTTGACCAAGTCTAGTTCATGATTCAGCAACTGAAGCATGATAAAAATTATTTACGGGAAAAGTTCAATCTCAACAAGATCAAAACCCAAACAATCTCTTCCGAACAACCCAATGAAAATTTCACCACCACACACCATACACTTAGGGAATTTTCTGCTGTAATAAAGGGATATAGGTATAGACCCTAACAATATGAATTTTTATAATTCTTTTTTAAAATATTGATTATATTTATCCATTTTTAATAATATTTTTTAAATAATTAAATAATAAGATTGATAAAAATTAGATAATGATATGGTGAAGAACAAATTGTATTTTTGGGAAATACAAGGATTCAATAAAGAACTTATTTTTGATGAATTCAATAATTTTAAAAATAAATTATATTTTAATAAAATAAAATAATAAAATAATAAAATAATATTTATTAAATATAAATGATAATAATATTTTATGAAGTCAAATGTAATTTTTAAGGGTTAGAAAACACTTTTTTTTTCAAAAAACTAGTATTTTTCAATAGATGGGGAATTTTGAATTAAAAGTGTCAATTATCATATTTATAGAATTATTTTGAGAAATTAAATATTATTTTATAAATAATACATTCAAAATTATCCCACATTTAATTTTTCAAAACTTTTTAAGATTGTCAAGCATTTATGTAAAAATTAAATACGATATAATTATAACGTATGTATTATGGAATCATAAAAATGTGATGTAATAAATTATATAAATATTATTAGTGAAAAATTTTGTTTCTCATTTAAAATATTTTTTTTGAAATTATTTTATGTTTTTATAAAAAATTAATGAATCCTTCGAATCCTATTTATATTTTACGGTTTTAAAATCAATTCTTTAAAAACAAGACTCACTTCCACATCACCAAGGGTATTATTTTAATGTGTTAGGTTATTATCATTGTAAAATAATTAAAACCACTCCTATATGGAAGAAACTATTTTCAAGAAGTATGGTAATATTTTTTTGGATTACTTTATCATTTCAATTCCAAAACCTATGTTTTAAAGTTAATTATGAACTATCCTATTTTTTGCTATATAACCCCACCCAAACTCCAATTACGATTCATTAAAAACTATTGGTGTATAAAGTTAATATTACATTACCTTTATATATACCTTTAGAGGTTCCCTAAATCTCCAATGAATTCATTCCCATGATTTAAGAAGCATCCTCTCAAGGGAAGGGATCCTCTATTTCTCCTCTTAATTCAAGAACCTTTTTTATTTTATGCCTATTGGTGTCCTATTTTTCATGTTGTAATATGTTTCTACATATCCTTATTTTTCTCTTATTATATCATAGTGATTACATAACCCTTTCACTCATATTAAAACCTTCCATGAATTTTTATGTACCCCTATATTGCTTCTAAAATTATCCTCTGATTTTTCCATGCCAAAAAATTGTGTAGTGAATACCCATCCCCATTTCCACTCAAGGGTATTCACATAAATGTGAATATCCTTAATTTATTAGGTAATTAAATGTATTTAACCCATAATCATTTATTTTGGGGTTAAAATTGATGAAATAAATCCTTATATTGTATGATCTATGTGGAACCAGTAGTACACAATATATTCTTCCCGACATGTTTTTTTACCTCAGTTATCTATAACTGATGCGAAAAATAAAAACAAAAGATTTTTAATGTTGGTTATTCAATAACTAATGTGGAAAAATATTTCTTCACATTTTTTATTGAATAACCAACAAGAAAAATCCTGTGGGTTTATTTTAGATTTTTGTTTATAGATAACTGATGTTTGAAATAAGATATTTTATGTCTGTTATTGAATAACTTATGCGGAAAAATAAAAGAAAAATATTTTTCAGGACTATTATCCAATAAATGATGTGGAAAATATTATTTTCCATGTAAATTATGGAATATATTATGTGAAATATCTAATTTTTTAAAGTGGTTATTGAATAAATGATGTGAAAAAGCATTATAATTTTAACCAGGATCAGGAGGAGTCATTTTTATTTCTCTCTTCAGATGACAACTCTCATTTTTCTCTCATGTGGTGAAATTGAACTTTTAAAATATTCAATCTATAGATATTAATTTCTTCTTTATTAGATTCATGGCATCATAATTATTCTTTATTTTATCCTTAAACTTAATATATATCATTTGGTGTCCAGCACTACTGTACATGGTCACCTGTTAGCCGACCGTTGCTCATGTTCAGTGTTGCTCATCCCCATTTCGATTTCAATATAAGGATAATATTTAATGTTTCCATTTTTCAATAATTTTATCTATTTTTATTTGTATTTTAAATTTTTATTTTATTTTGGTTTATATTTGAGTTGGCATATACTACTGTTGGCCATAGTCACCCATCGTCACTCATTGCTCGTGATTCTTATCCTCGTTTTCACTCGTCCCAATTCCATTTTCAATCTATGATAAGTTTTTACTGTTACCATTTTCCATTAATTTTAGAAATTTGTGTTGATGGTTTCAATTTTGAATTGATTTTTCTTTATCTTTGATTTTGAATATATCATATTCGTTAGTTGTCAGTTGATCATGAAAAATTATCATTGGTGTTAACTTCTCTATCATCCCAAAACTGATATCAATTTATAGTTTACATTTTTTGTATTGATTTTCATGCATCCAAGATATTTTGATTTGCAGTTATATTTTGTATCATAATTTTCTATTAACATTGATTTATCTTTCAGTCACTGTCCACCACTGCCCATCAATAATCATCACTTGTGTTTTGTTACCATTGGTGTCACCTTCTCAATCATCTCAGTTCAAATATCAATTTACAGTTTGTGTTTTTTTCGTGTATTCAAGGTTTTTTTATTTTCAGTTTTGATTATTCATACATCTTATATATCTTTTAATTTATGAGTTATTGTTTTTAGATTAAAGTTTGTGATTTTTTATTAAAGAATGACAATTAAATATGTTAAATGTTATATTTTTGTTTACCAAATATGTGGTATTTGTTTTTTGGTTAAATATGTTATGGAATTTTTTATTGTTATTTATAAAATTAATATTTAAATTAAATTATAAATTGTAATAACTTATTTTAAATTATATATATTTTTTATATATAATAATGTGTGGAAGTTAGATTACATCACTTTAAATAATTGTTGAATATGAGCAATGTGTTGATTGTTTTTTGGAATTTTCTAAATGAAATTCTCCGAAAAATGACATGTTTTTGGTCCATTATTAAAATCTTAGATATGAAGAAGTTAAAAATCATAAAGGCCAAATATCATTTAATTTTTAATGGTTTTAATCTAAGTTACATCCCTTGGATTTGGAATGGTGAAACTGGGAAGAATTTTAGATCTCTTGATGATGATTCTTTGCAAGATGATAAGTCTGATTAAATTGAATATTTTTTTGTTATATTTAAGTAGAGGAAATTGAGAAAAAAAATAGCATGTCTATATGGTGATTCTGAAAAACCATTGTATCTTGGTTGTACAAAACTTAAGGTTTTTTCGATGGTGTTAAGATTAATTAGATCAAATGTGAAAAATGGATGGATTGGAAAGAGTTTTACAATGTTTCTAAAATTTTTAGAAGACATTATTCCTAATGAAAATTATCTTCCACTACAAAGTAAATTTTTTATTTTCAAACACTTTTAAGGGAAAAGTGAGAACCCTCACAGCTAACGAGTTTAAACACCCAAAGATACTACACATTTGTTAATTAACAGTTTGTGCCAATTGGAATCAATCTCCGTAAAAAATATCAAGAGAATAAAATTTAACTAACTTTCTGGATCATCCTTTAAGATGTCTTCATTATGATACACCTTTTTTTTCCAAGATTTCATGTATTCCTCCCTATTAATCTTCTCCATGTTGAAGCCTCTAAGTAGAATGAGGCTCTGCTTCTCAATCTACTTGACTTTCTCTTTATTAGTTCTCAATCAAAGCAATCTTCCCACATTTTTTGATCTCTTCCTACGATGCCTCAATATCCATAATTTCCTCTACTATTTCATCACGTGAGTGCATAAGTAGATCCATGTGTTCCATCATTGAAGCTATCTGACACTGAGGGTCTTTTTGGGGAGCCTACCTCATGCTGTTGCCCAGGAGTATGTGCAGCCTCCTCCAACCACACAAACACTAATTGAAGTGGCCTCTCTCCATGCTGATCCTCAGTCATCTCTTCTGTATCCCCATGAGAATCCATAAAAACTTTTGCGGTGTCCTTAGCTAGTAAAGATGCCTTGTCATTCACAAGGAACCTAGTATATACTCTTTGTTGATCCTTTCAACCTACCATTGGATGGGTCTTCAAATCCTTGGATTTTCCATCTTTATTGTCCAACCATTTCTCCATTGGACAAGGTAGATAGGAGTAGTCCTTTCATCCCTTGTATTTCTACTTCTTAGAGACAATACATCTCCCTGTGTCCCTATTTCCTTTGTTTCCTTTCATCCTCCATGGACTGTGAAAACCTTTACTATACCCTCCTGAATCTCTATAAAACTCTATTCCTGATTAGAAATTGGAATTTTGTACCCCTCCAACATCACTAAGTCTATAAAAGTGATTGTTCAGGTTGAGAAAGGATAACGCAATCAGATTATTATGACTGCTGCCACCATGTCTTGCCTCCTGCCATTTCTGAATAGCCTTAGAATATCCCTCTTCCACTGATTGAAGAACCCCTTCAGGAATGTTTCTACTACCTCCATACACTTCCATCACATAGGTTCAAGGTGTTGGATCCAAAACATCCTTATCCCCATCTATGACTGAACCCACATTATTAGTTTCAGCCTGGGGTCCACCCAGTTCCTACCTCAGGAGATCAAATAAATTATCCACCTTTAGGTTACCCTTTGTACGCTTACCTTAAATGTTCTATTCAACGCAATGCTTTATGGATTTCTCCATGAAACCTTCTCCAGAGCTAGAAGATAGTCTATTTTTACTACCTCCCAAACCTATGTCCATTTTCCTCCCGTGCCTACAAATTGAAAGGCCATGACCCAATTTCTTGTGTGATGGAAAGAAGTCAATCCACAAGTCAAAGATGACAGGTTGTTTCCAATGGAACTCCTCCCCAATAGTAAGACAAATTAAATCAACCTGATTTCTAGAAAAATCTATCTCAACAAAAATTACAGGGTATATAGGATGACATACATCCATCGTTATAATACCAAAAAGCAGGTATCTTACTACCATATTCCATATCATTCATAAAATTGAAGGATTCTAGAGAGGAAATGGTAGTTTATGGAGACTAACCCAAATTTTGGTTGATGGGGGGTCACACTTCACATGAAAATCGAAGGACCACCAGATAATAGAGAACCCAAATCCATTGCAGGATTGGGGATCACTAGACCATGTCTTGATTAGGTCGATGTCCATTTCAAAATGAATCATGATGTGGTTTCTATCCATTAAATCCACCATTGATCGATCTTGAAAACCCCCAAAACCAAAAACATCCCTATAGAATCTTTCCACAGAAGGATGAAAGTGATTAAATCATGTGATGAGAGAAATTTATAAGAGATATGTTGCTTCAGAAAACTCTGCTAGAGAGATCGGATGGTTAGGGAACCCTTTAAAAAGCTATGGAACTTTCAGGATGAATGATATCTGAGGAAAAGGAGGGAGGAAATCAGGATTGGATAATAGAGTGAAGAATCTAGAAGTTTCTATAAGAGATGAAAAGGGTCCCTCCCCCATTGTAGGGGGGTTGGGGGGTGGGGGGAACCAGTGCGACTACCATTGAGTCAGTAGGCCGACGATACCCAAGCTCACAAGGAACCTCTAGACTTCTGGTTCCCTATAGACATTGATCTTATATATTTACATTATAAAGTGAAGAAAATATTATTCCCAATGGGATTTCGGTTCAAGAAAATAGATAACTTACCGTACGAAAGAGAGCTATATAGTGAACATATGAATTTTCGATAGAATTTCCTAAATGTGGGACATCGTGGTATAAGTTGAAAAAAAAATTAAAGACTATTTTTTCTGTTTTAGAGACCACTACCAAGGAATTTTGGTATCTTTTTAATTACTCATTTGAAAAATATATTTGAAAATTAAAATTATGTAAAAATTTTAAAAGGAAATGTAGATGAATAGATATGTGATGTAAAATTAAGACATCCAGCTGATTGTCTATAGTAAGAAAATTGATCAACAATTTCCTATATTCAGAAATGAAGTTAAAAATCTCAGACTTGGACTGTGAAAAAATGAAATGAATCCATATTTTAACCTTAGTAGATCACATAGTACATGGACAATTTTATTTGTAATTTACAACTTATCACATGAATTTTGTATGAAGTGAAAATATGTCAGGTCGAGTTTACTGATCTATGAACCAAAATAGCATGAAAATGATATTCATGTTTTCGGGTCACCATTAATTTAGGATTTGAAACTTTTATGATAGGAAGGTATTAGGGTGTATGATTCATAAAAAATGGAATATTTTCTACTGCATGAAATGATTATGTTCATTATAAATGGCTTCCTAGCATATGAGATTTTTTTTTTCTCGATATAGTGATAAGGTGCTTAATGATTGCCCAATTTTTGAATAAAAAACTTCATATTATCAACTGAAAAATGGGAGAAAAATAGTATACATGGGTCATTGAAGTATTTTTTCTCAGGGTCACTCTTATCAAAATTTAAAAAGGGTATTGAACATATTAAAAAAATGTGATATTTATCCAAAACCTTTGTCCACTTATCATTATTTTGAGAGGGTGAAGAACAATTATGTGACATTCAAAAAGAAACAAAATCTGGTAATGATATAAATATTTAGATAAAATCATCAATAATTTTTGAGTAACCATATTAGAGATATTATGAGGTAAAAAATAAAATTTATTTTATGTATATAGAGAAGAATATATGTGATAGATTAATTAGAAAATTTTTAGATATTAAAAGAAAGGCTAATGATGGGTTTAATATAATATTGACCTTACTCTCAATGGGAATAAATTTAGTGTTAGCCCCCACTCTAGATGGAAGGTTAACATTCCTGAACCGACTTTTCATACATTATCCAAAGGGAGAAAATTATATTTTGTTAGTGTCTTCATGATATCGAAGTGCCATAGGGTTATTATTTAAATATAATTTTTTTTATCATTATAGGATTTTATGTTGACAAGTATGTAATCTCATGATTATCACATCACGATTCAACAACTCGTACTAGATTCAATAAATGAAATATTTACCAGATATTTTATAATGACTATCAGGGAGGTTTTTTATATTTTCAATTCAATTTTTAATTAGGCTACTGATCTGAATGATTTGAACAATTTGGAGAAAGAATCTATTTCTATACTTTCTCAATTGTAAATGTATTTTCTTCCATCTTTTTTTTTTGATTTCATGATGTATTTAATTGTTCATTCAGTGTGAGAAATAAATCTTTATAGGCCTATATATCTATATTGGATGTATCGTTTTGAAAGTTATGTGAATATATTGAAGGGGTATATTAAGAATCTGTATAAACATGAATCCTAAATGGTTGATAAGTATATTTATGATGAGTATGATGAGTTTTTTAAAAGATACATTTCTATAATGGAGGATATTTGTTTGCCTATATATGACCATGAATGACTAAATTGTGTGGGAAAAACAATCTGTGGCTTGAAAGTAAAATCATTGATATGTGAGCTATTAAATAGGGTACATTTATACATCATGAATAACATAGATGACACTCATCCATATAAAACATTTCTTATTAATGTGTTAAACAAATTTTATACAAAGTGGAAGGATATGCCCATTTTGAATGTGCATAATAAAACTTTTTTTCCTTGGTATAAAGAGACCATGCTTGGTAGATCCGATGCATCAAAAACATTGAGATAGTTAGTGGGATTTTGAGTTTAAATTTGATAACATGGTATGTGTATGAAATTAATGAATATACTTTTCATATGAAAGATCAGGACAAAAAAGTGATATTTAGAATAATATTGTATATTTTTTAACAGAAGCAATTCATTTTTTGAGCACCAAAGATAAAAACCCAATCTCCACATCAAGTGTATTTTTTGGAGTCATTGAAGAAATATTGTAGGTTAATAAAATTAAATTTCGAGTTCCTTTTTTTAACTAAAAATGGGTTATCAATAAAAACTATGCTAGACATGATGAATTTGGAATCAAACTAGTTGATCTAAATATATTGGAATTCACAGCTGATCCTTTTATAATGGAAACACATGTAAAATAAATGTTCAATGTTCTTGATCAATCCAATATGTAGTGGCGTGTTGGTTTAGAAGAAAAAAATAGTATAATAGGGATGATGATTGATTTATATTAGATACCTACATCCATGGAAATATTAAAAGATAACATTGATGAACATTTCATATATATGGTTTGTGTTATACAGAAAGATCATAATGATGGAATTTGGGAAAAAATAATTTATTACATTCCTAATATTATGGGTAACATATGTTTATTTTTGGTTTAATTTTTTAAATTTCATAAATTTTTTGATATATTAGTGTTATATTCTTTATTAAAAATAATATTAGCACTAATAAGTTAATTTTTTTTAATATTAGTTTTTTTTCTAGTTTACCATGTTTACCCATACGTAACTTATCTATTTGTTGATTTTGTGGGGAAAACATTATTTTAAATCTAATATGATAAATAAAAATAAAAATATTTTATAGAAAATTATATTCCAAGAATAATATTTTTTGTGTAAAAAATGATTTAATATGCTATAGTATTTTAACTATTCACCACCCATTTTTGAATTTCTTTTGATTATTTTTGTGTCTTTTCATATACCATTGATATTTTTAGAGTTCTACTTAACTACTCTAACAAATATGAATAAAAATGTGGTCAATTTAGTTTAATTATTTTCATCATTTTTCATATATTAAAATATTATTATTTTTTGTGTAAAAAATAGTGTAATATGTTAGAGTATTTTGACTATTCACACACCATTTTTGGATTTGATTTCATTCAGTTATATCATTTAATCTCTCATTATTGTTTTAGAATTTTAGTTAACTATAAAAATATGAATAATAATGTGTTTAGTTTAGTTTACTTTTTGTTTAATTTTTTTTCAATTTTTATATATTTTTTTTTGTAATTTTTCAATTTTTATATTTGTGCACCAATTATTTTTTGCTTTATTTTATAGAATAATGAAAGATCAAACATCAGAACCACCACATACTTCTATAGAGGATCGTGCACATACCTATAGGGATAAAAAGAGACAAAATCCTATTGATGAGATTTCTCATCCTTTTGTAAAAGATGAATCTATTTCATTGGGGAAAAAGAGTTTGAGCGTTGGTAAATGTGGAAACACATGTTTTAAAAAATTAATAGTTTCCTGTAGCTAGTACTAGAGGATATCTATTGACATTGATGATAATGATATTCCAATAGGTCTAAATTTAAATCAATTAAAGAGTTTTATTATAGTGTAGACTAAAATTAAATTTCGTATTTTGATTGATGATTGGAGAAGTGTTGACAAAATGATAATATCTGATTTGTGAAAGACATTTTTGGTATGATCCTTTGTAATTATTCTAATTATCATCAAATGTATATAATAATATATGTTTCCCCATTTTTATAGGATGACATATGATATACCTGATACTAAATAATCCAGAAGGAAATGTTTAACGTTGAAAGGTAGGAGATGGAGATATTTTAAATAAACCTTCACATCAGACTTTCTTTGGGTATAGGAAACATTAAAATAGATGTGATATATATCCACTTATAGATGAAGAGACATAAAATCAATTTTTTGAAAGTATACAAAAAGAATAATTTTCTGGAAAGGTAAATGTAACCTTTTAGATGTTTTTTTTGTATTAATGTTTATATTAATGATTTCTTTATTATTAATTTACAAATAAGAAGGAGATATCCTTAAGAGATCCAATCTAGAATTTTATACCCTAAAACTTTATCTCAGGGATGGTATACGTTATTTGAAGTACAAATGACATCTTATTTTTTTTTTCAAAAATTAAGAGTTGAGTCCTAAATCTCCACAGAAGTTGACCATCCTTAAACCATAGTTAGACCCAGAAAACTTAAGATGGATTGAATGAGAAAAAGGGAAATATATTAAAGAATAGATGAGGGTTATAGATGAAATGATTTTAATATGTTTACTTTATTGATTTATTTAAGTTAAAAAAATCATTTATATATTGCAATCCACTAAATATTTTTTAAAATAATCTATACAGGAATATCTTGAGGTGCATACCACATAGGTTTTCTTAATTATTTACTATATTAAGGATATTTTATCAACAACATTGGGTAAGCTCGAACACCCAGGTCATGTGTCAGGATACCTGATAGGTGTATCAGTAAAAAAATTCATTCAATATTCCAAATCTTCTTCAATGGAGGGTGTTTATATAAAATAAAATTACTATAAGCAACAGTTCAAGACATTCTTGAGATGATTGATGATAGGATTAGATATTTTATATAATAGATGTTTATAGACATGAAAATATAGTTTCATGTTACTAATCCCACTCATCTACTTCCACCTACAGATACCACTCCTCATACTTATCTTACTCCTACACCTCCACCTACAGACCCCACTCCTCCTATTTATCCTACTCCTACAACCATTCTCCATAGATTCCAATTTATTGTGAGTTATATATTTACAATCCCTAACCTCATATTTTTGTACATGGGATGCAATTTTATATTTAAGATACCAATCAAAATAAAAAAATTGATAAAGGGAATCATAGGATCACTGTAAAAGATATTATGGATAGATGATAAAGAATACCATTTCCTATAGATAGGGTTAGTATAGTTGGACAAAGTATCGTCCATTTTTTAGTTTTTACATCTATACTTATTCATAAAATTTCTATATTGGTACATGTATATTATATCCTTTATTTTATTTTTATGTTAATTTTTTTAACTTTTTAATGTTTATATATTTATCTAATTTTTTACCAGAATACATTAAATGTAAATAAATACTATATAGAAAAAATTAAATAAAAAATATTATGAATTCATATACAACTTCTATTAGCCTTGATAGATTGTCAACATATTTAAATTTGTTGTTGGATGTGTATGAGATTTCAATGGAAGAGAGAATTTTTGTGCATGATATAAATTTTATGATTTTAAAAAAATTTATCACGGATATTGTAATAGGAGATGAGTTGGGAATCAACCAGATTCCTATTTTTTCTAGGTATGTCAATTAATATTTTTATTATTATTTTAATTTATTGGAAATTTATACTTATGTCCATTTTGTATTAGGTTTCTTTATTTAATTATTATGAAGTATGATATGAAAATAGTATAATGATTTATGGTCTCATAATTTATTTCACCTATAGTGAGGAAAATGACTAATTTAAAAGGAACTATTTATATTGCTGGATTAATTCCAAAGAATGCATTTATTCAGTTCTTGATACTTCCTTTACTTCAAGATTATGAAACATATATCTCAAAAAGTGTTATATATCTCTTAACATATTAACCAATCATAATATATTTTTATATATATTATTATCCTTAGACGCTGGTTGATTTTTTTCCATGAAAGAATACACCTTGTTAGGTATGATCCATCCATGATGAAGTGTGAGAAAATTTGATGACTCTATTGAAAACATATGTATGTTTGAATTCTTTAACACATCTGTATGTTATAATGAAATTTAAATTTATTTTTTCATGTTATTTTGAAATAGGTAATGGAATTACTTTAGGAATACAATAAGATAGAAGAGTTCCAAGTTCACATATGTAAAACCAAAGGTGAATTTTCATTTACAATTACATTATTTTTAATGTAGAACATAAAATTTTAGTTTGAGTAGAAACATTATTTTAAATAGAAATCTCTTAAATAAGGATTAAAGGACTTTGGATAATTTTTTTAATATTTATATTTTAAATAATTTCAACTGGGATAGTTATGAAGTTCCATAAGGTTGTTTTTTATAAACATTTCCTTTAATTTTTCATTCCTTTTATTCAGAATACATGTTAAATACATTGTCTTCAATTTATAGATATTCGAAGAACCATTGTCTTATATTGGAAAAGATACAAGAACCTTAAAAATTTATTGGATGATTCATTTCACATGTTTTTTTGAGTTTTACTTTATTTTTAATATACATTTTAAACTTTAAAGTTCAAATTACAGTTGTTCTAAAACTATTTATTTCCTATGGTACTATTTTTTTTCTACTATATTTCTACTATTTCTCTACTGTAATGTTGGGATGGTAATAATTTAAAAAAATATATTTTTAAACATATATTTTTCACTTAACTTATTTTATAACTGATTTCAAAAATGTAAACTGAGATTTACCACATCGGTTTAAAAAACATTGACAATGTAAAAGATTCAGGACATATTTTTTAATATAACCGAGGTAATAAAAATGAATAATATTTTATTTCACATAATTTATATGAAAACTGAAATGAAGAACACATGAAATACCTTGTAACTCAGTTATAATATAAGTGATATGATAATGTGTTTTCAATTTTGGATTTCTAAAAAAACAGACATGAAGGGTCTATCATATTTGATCTTTCTTATCGATTATATGAAAAATATGTGAAACATAAACTACTAGAGTCATTTAATATCAGTTATAAAATAACTAACATGAAAAATTTCCACTAAAACATATTCATAACGTTGTTTTTTATTAATTGATGTTAAAAACATATTTATGATGTCACAAAAAAAAATTCAGTGTGCTATCCAATGTAAAAAAAATATCCAACGTGAAAAATAATTTTTTTCACTAGTGAACACTTCTGCATGTACATGATATAATGGTGATGAGTGTGCCCATACTTATATAGGAAAAAAATTCATTGGTAAATATTTTTATGTCATGGGAATCCATTTATGGTGCACAAGAGGTTATCCTAAGAACAATATGTCATATTGTCTCATTAGTTATCCTTGACTTATGTTTTTGATTCCATGTTTTATGTTGTTTCCGAATTAATATTATTCCTTTATGTCATCATGTTATATCATTCATCATTATTCAATATTATTATTCTCACCCCTCTTATGTAACTTTGTTATGCCTGTTGGCTCAAATATACTACTTTAATTTATGCTATGCATTGTTTATTCCCTTATAGAGATTTATATCTCCCCCTTTATTATGTCTGTCCCCAGGTAATCCCCTGAAGTTTTAGATGAATCAATATAATCTAAGGGAATGTTTTGGTTTTTAATTTTATTTCATTGTAATTCATTTTTTTTGTTTTTCTATACACCTTAATAACCAAAGATACTATGCCCCATGATCATTTGGGGATGTATTATGTGTATCTTTATATAATAAATTTTAAAATAAAGTGTTTTATTATATGAGTTGTCATAAATATTCAATTTTACACTATTATTATGTTAAATACCGTCCTAAAATCTTGGCACTATGGTGCTCTTATCTTCCACTAGTGTTGGCATAAATTACAACATGTCTATGAACTAAGCCGCATAATAAATAAAAAGAATCAACCCTTTAATCAAATATATTACCAAATTTTATTTATCAAGAATTAACATCTTAGGGGAAAAATTATTTAATAAACTATCCATGAAATTCTTCCAGTAATCCAATCATATCAAACTACCTACACCTGAAAATCCCACTAGTGTTTCACTGGTCCCTTGAGAATGTTTTTTTCCAGCTTCACCCTCCACCCTAGAGGAATCTCAATCATAAACTACAGTCTGAACTAACTTAAAACAAAACTCGACCACATAGGGACCTCCCTCTCCCTATAAAAATGGAGGATGTTGAGAGTGGAACTCTCTTTTAGTATACAACATAGAATATTTAACTCTTGGAGACCCCTAGTTGATACTATGAATTTTTCATATCAGAATCACCCTCAAATGACCATCAAACAAATTCCCTATGTCAATTAGATGCTTCAATAACCTTGAAACCACCACATGAAACTCATGATTATTTTCAACCTTAGTGGGATTAATTTTCTCATGCCTTTATGGAACCACATCTCATCCCTTCTGAATATCTAACCATGCCATTTAAAATGGCATATCATTGAGAACCAAATACTATAATAAACACATATATAGTAGTACCAATATATAAAATAGTGTAAATTTCAATGGGAAACACTTCACTAGCCCCATAAACTCCATATCCACAACAAACTCCCATACCATCCATCTTTACAATCCCTCCTACTTATTCTAGGGTCATGTATCACACAAATCATAAACCTACTAGATTCAAATTTCTGATAACCCTAGGAGTCACAAACACAATTTATCTGAGTTGAACGAAACTAATAAGATATATAAGAAAATATGATATAGATTTTTTGAAAATTTAAATGGAAAAATCATTTAAATGAAGAAAAAGAACTCACAAGAAGACACACACTTTTCATGTGTTTCCTATACTTGAGTACAACCTCTTACCTCACAAAGAAATGAATCAAAATGATAAAAAAATAATATCTTATTTATTTTATATCTAGAAAAAAGAATTAATTTTAATCATGAAAAATAATAATCCTTATTCCCCTATTGACTTGGAATTTATCACAAACTTGTTTTGACTAGGAATTAAAGATGACATCAATCCCAAGTCGCAAAAGTTTTCTAAAATTCCATATACAATATCCTAAATAAAAAAAATAAAAAACCCACTTGTTACTACAATATATGAAACATGATTTGGTACTATTTTTTAGGATCTATGGACCTGATCACCCAAATAACACCCAAGTTAGTGATATAATTACATCAGGAACACTTCATTATATGATAGATTCTTTTAACTTGTAGTTACAACCTAATAGGATATACTGTGGAAAATATATCATTGGTATATAAAAATATAACAAAAAAAACACATAATTAAATTAAAAACCATAATATCAAGAAGAAAACTGTAAATATATTGCATGATAAGAAAAAATAATGTACACAATGTCACTCCATTCATACCATAAAAATTGGATCACCTGTAGTCTATTAATCTAGGTACATGCCTAAAAAAATAAAGACAACCAAACTCGACACCGAGGATCCACCCAGTCCATCTCTAAAATGTTTTACCTCTCTCTCTCTCATAATATTTTCCTAATCACAAACACTTATTCATGTTTCTAATAATATATTTTAATATATTTTAAGTGTTTATAATGAATACAATGTGTTGGATTTTAATTAAATCTTGAAGATATTTTAAAATACAGTTAAAGGATTGGACATATCCTTTTTTATGTTTAAACTTCATGAAATCAAGTTGTTAGAACGTTAAATGTTTTGGGAAGGAAGATAAATAGATTCTTATTAATATTCCATGAAAACTGGGAGACAATATTAGAGCCAGGGTGTTGTGGAATTATTCTAGTGTGTGGTGGATTTCTAGTAGGCTATGATGCTAGGATTTTTAATGGAAAAATGGATTTTTGAAAAAAATAATTGCTAGGAAAATTTTTCAAGGGTGTGATATAATCCATGTTTTTCTATTATAGACTTAGGATGAATTTAATGGTTGTAAAAATCTATTAAATATTTTCTTAAAAGTATTATTTTATTTGGGTGAATTCTAAAATATTTATAATGGTTTTAAGGTAATAAATAGAGGCACAAGGTGCTTGGATCTCTATAAAACACTTGGGAAGTGTTCTTAAAACTTCAAAAAATCCACAATCCCTTAAGAATTTAAAATTTACATCTTTATCATCTTTTCTAAAATAATAGAAAATTTAAAATTATCCATGGAAATTGTGAACATCAAAGGGAACTATACAGGGAATTGATCTTCATCGACTTTCATCAAGAGTCATTGAGATTCATTTATATACATTTTTTGGTTCCCTTCCCCCATCTTCTTCATGTGCCTTAATTATTTTTTATAACCACTTTCATCCCTCTATCTCATTTTAATCTCAATCTATATCACCTATTTTATAATTCTAATCATTTAGTGAGTATTTAGGTGACTTGGTAATGGGTTATCTAAAAATGGAAAAAAAATATATTTTCTATTTTTCCCACCACTAGTTTCTTTATTCTCTACTAAAAAGAAAAATATTTTTTGTTTGGTTCTTGGTTCCTATTAAAACCAGGGGTTATTAGTTTCTTGATTTTTATCATTACAAAGTAAGGGGCGTTTTAGTTATTTTTTCCCATTAAAACCAAGGGGTCATATAACCTCTCAAGCCTTCTTTAGGGGAGGATATATAGGGGAACCTTAGTTGGATATTACTAATATACATTATCAATGTGTCCCTTTTCAATTTACTTTGATTGTTTACATATACATAATGCTTTATATTAATAAACGTGTTTTAATTTCCCTTATTATTTACTTTGATATTATGTCATGCTTTTATTAAATCAATGTATCTATTATAATAATTATTTAATTGATATCTTTAAATTTTTTAAGGTATGTTTATCCACCAATTTATATTTTTATGACCTAATATTTTTTACCAAATACTATATTTAATATTTTAAAAAATATTAATCAAAATATATAATAAAAAAGTGGATTTTTGAATATTAAATATTAACCAATTTTTAAAGTTTGATTGTAAAATTAAATTTTGTTCTTATATGACTACACATTTATTTGATGGTTGGAATTAATCAAATTTGAGAAATCTCATGTCTTCATTTCTTGGTTGTTATATTTATCGAATTTATAAAATAGAAATTCATGTGCATGTCCCAACGTATTAATACGAATAAAAATGTACTACGAATGATATTAAGAAATTTTAAATTATTAACAAATATATGAATTATTTACATTATGGTGTAGATCAAAATGAATTTTATAAAATTATCTAGTTGTAAAACCACCAATTAAATCTAAAAGTTACTCTTGAGGGAAACAATAAAGTCAAATATACATGGTTTTTTATATATCACAAATATTTTAAAAGTTTCTTTATGCATGTAAATGAATCTATCACTAGCATGTTTACTCATTTCACCAACATTTACAATAGTATAAAATTTCTCATTGATGACTTGTACAAAAAAATTCCCATGAATAAAATCCTTTTGATTTTACCTAATTTTTATTGTCTTAATTTCACAATGATCCAAGAGGCCAAATAAATAAAAAATTTATTTGTTGAAGAACTAATCTGATCCTTAATGACAAGTGAAATTATGATGAAACTCCATGTGGTTAAATAATAAAAGTAGATCAAGGAAATAAGAAGAATATTTATTTTAATGTAACCAATGATTTTAATTCTTCAGAAAGTGACACTAATGCTAAAGGGGATCTTTAAAAATTTCCAAAAAATGGGGAAAAAAATAAAAAAAATAAAAAATCATCAAGAAATATCAAAAAGAGGGTTCTTGTTGATGTTTTTAAAAATAAAGTGTTCTGAATGGAAAAAAATTAGTTATATAAAACTATAATTTCATATTAAAAAAAGTGGTTAAAAGAGGGGAAGAATTTTAAGAAATCTCAATTTTTTACATGGTCTGATTCATCCTTATCAACTGATGAAATTCATAAATTTCATAGGGAATATGTTAAGGAAGGTAATGAGGTTAATACTCTAATTTCTCAATCTTCTTCTTATTCTTATTGTTTCTCTTATTCTTATTATTTTTCAATTTCGATAACCTATGATGATATTGAAAATTATTATGAAGATATTGGAAAAGATTTCATACAAACTCATTATAATTTCATAATGTATAACATGAAATATAAACAAGTTTTAAATGAAAAATATTTTCTTTTAAAAGGAAAGATTCATTTTCTTTTTTAAACTAAAAAATAAACCCGATGTCAAAGTTTTCAAAAATAAAATGAAGTATCTGATAAGCTCTCAATTTAAATTCACCCTAGTTTGAAAAATAGTAATATAATATTTTATTTCCATTTTTATAAAAGAAATAATAATGGTTTCTTATTTTCCAATAACAATTAAACTTATTGAAAAACCACTTCTTTTCTGAAAATTGTTTCTCAAAACAAATTTCAAAAATGTTATAAAAAATAAATGCATATTATATATGAATATGATTGAAAAAATTATTTATATTGAAGGCCCAAATTTATCTATATTTATTCTAATATTATTAAAAATATAAATAATTTTTGGTTCCAAAGTCTATAATTTCACATGAAAATGGACCAAAATTAGTTTCTATACCTAAATCATCATGTCCTAACATTTTAGGACCCTAAGGGCACTAAAATACAATATGTTTTAATATCTTATAGGTATTCACAAAAAAACATTATTGATATATCGTATGGTGGCCAGAAAATAAATGGAATATCCATCTCAAGAAAAGTTGTTTTAGAAATAAAAATCCTTATAGATGAGATATAATATAAAATATAGGAAATATTTAATTTTTAAAATTATTTATTCATTTCATTTTGGGGGATTTTTTTGAATGATCTTTAATTTTCTCATCTTTTTTAGAATGTCCTTCATGTTTTATATTTTTATATGCATGTATTTTCTTGAAAATATCTTTTTAAATTATTGTTTTTAATTGTCTAACCCATATAGTGATCTATTTGTAATTATTTAAAAGAAATTTTTAATTATTTTAAGATCTCTATACACATTTTATAATCCTTATTTTTGAATGTTCTATTTTGTAAAGGAGTTTTTTCATGTCTCTTTATTGTTATTTTTTCTGTTGTGAACATGATTAATTTATTTATCTCTTTAATTGTTTTGAAATTATTTTATATTATCTTATTATATCTCTATAACCCTCTTTCTTTGAAATATCCTTTTTGATAATATATACGGGGGATAAGTTTTCTGATTGTGATAAATGATAAAATACAGAATGATTTCAAATGGTAATTTATTAAGTGGAGAACATTATTTAAAAGTATAAAAAATAGGGAGATGCAATTTTATGAGAATTTTTTTATCTATTTCCTTTTTATCATTTCCCTATTACTTATCTTTAGTCTAATGTAAAGTGTTTTTTATCATAAAAGGGGTATATTTTTGTACTACTCTCTCTCTCATTTTGTTTCCTTAATAACAAAAACTCATATATGTTTATAAAAATTTATTTTATGTGTGTATAAATGTTTATATAGAATTCCAAATTTTGTATTTTAATGGAATATTAATGATATATTAATGTCTTGTTGAAGGCTTGGATATATATATTTTTTATGTTTCAAGTCCACATAATCAAGTTGGAAGAACTATATAGGGACTTGGATGGAAGTAAGGGATCCTCTTGTTGAAGATCCAAGAAAACTAGGAAAAACTAATAGTTCTAGGGCATTGTGGACCTATTCTAGGGTGTGGTGGATGTGTAACCTGGTTTGGTGATCGGTGTTTTGAAGGAAAAAATACATTTTGATGAAAAAATTTGATTATTGTACCAGAGTACGGTGTAATATATTTTAGCCTATGATAGTCTTGAGATTAAATTAAATAGGGTAAAACATATATTACATCCTCCCCTAAGTTTATTAATTTCTCTAGGCGAATTATGGAAGATTTATAAAGGTTTTGATGTATATAAATATAGGGGATGGGTTCTTAGATCTCCAAAAAACATATAATTTTCTCTTGGATCTTCAAAAACTTCTCAATCCTTCAAGTTCATTAAAGTAATATATTTATCATCCTTTTAAAAATAATATTAAAATGAAAATTATCCATGGTAATTGTTAACATCAAACAAATATCTTCACTGAATTTCATCAGGCACCATCAAGCACCATCGATCTATTCTTTATTTTATTCCCTTTATCCATTTTATTCTCAAGCCTTTTTTCATTATTATATAACACAGTAGATCCCTCCCACTCATTTTTATTCTCAAAAACTCCCTTATCTTTTGTAATTATTATCATTTAATGAATTTTTTTATACATTTTTAATGGGTTATGTCATTATTTTTTTATATCATTGTTTTTTATATCATTGATTTAAGTTATCACTTTAAATTTTTTAAATGGAAATTCACCCCCTCTTACCATTTCAACGACCTAACAAAAAACCGATAGATATTTCAACATAAATCCACTGAAACTCCATCCATGTACTTTTTGGTCAAAGGGAACTTTGTATTTCTTTTTTAATGAACTATAAAATCCACACACATCTCACAGGTACTCTGGAGGTCATGACTATGAAATTAAAAAAAATACCACAAATGGAAACCCAAGATTATATCCATACATATACGAGTGTGTGAATGGTTTAATATATGGAACAAATAGTCATCTCTAACTAATTCACTATATTATTGACTATACATGTGTTAACACTTTATTTACTTTGGCCAGTGCTAGAGTGGGATGATGTACCCATAGTCTGATCACACATTGAGGGAGAGAAATACATCACACATCATCTCATAATTATGAATCAAAACTTTTCCATACCCATATACTCCGTGTTATTGAAACATCCCCAAAGCACACACTATAACTATACTTCACACTCACTTTCTCTACTTCCCTAACCAATTAAATTCACAATGACTATCCATGTTCATCAACCCTACACATCATGGATCACTATTCCAAAACTATAATCCATACTTGATGAGCATTATACTTGCACTAATTGATCACAGTCACCCCTTCGTTCCCGTGGAAACCTATAATGAATCCCTCATTTTATTATATGTTAAAAACCATCACCCTAAGATACTCAACTCTGTAGGATACCACCAACATCCAATAGTCAATACCACATCATGATCTCTTCCCTATATGAAAAATAACCCAAATTCATCTACCCCATGGTAAGCGTAATCACCAACATATTATTTCCACAACTCATAAGAAAAACCTAAATCACCACCCATGAATGTTTTTATCACCACACTTATCATATTGGCGAACCATGTCACCCCACGATCATACCAGACATAACCATTATTTTCCAAATGAACGACATCAAGAACGATGTCACAAGAACCACAATTTTACCATGCATGAAAAGTTTCTAAGAACTACCAAACACATAAACCAATAAAGAAAAATTCATATACAAACCATATCATTTTTACCACCAAAAGATAACCCAAAGGCATCTCACATGAATAATGGAAAGCACAATCGATTCTATTTTTTATTTCACACATAACCCTACCCATGCATGTAAATCACACAAATCATAAACATATATATATATATATATAATTATAGAAATATGTAGACATAAACTACCTAGTAATAAAAAATGCATGAACATGAAATATCATCCTCTAATTTGACCATGATCTGAAGAAATTGAGAAACAATAGAAAAATATCTAAAATATATATTTTAGTTGAAACTTTCCCCAATGGTGATAAAAATATTCAATTGAGATGGATGCTGAGTGCAACTAAAAATGTGTACTTATGATATAAGACCAAAATAATGGCCCACAATTTATGATTATACCACATGGAAGGAGAGGGGAATTAAACCAATAGAATAGAGAAACCTTCTATTTTCTTGGAGTTAAAATGGGACCAATCCCAATTTATTTAATTAATTTAACAAATAAGCTAAAAATAAAAAAAGGAAAAAGGAATTTGTGGAATTTTCCTATAGATGATGATACAAATCCTCTACAAAGTTCACTTTAAATCCATGAAATTTGGGGTCTTGGAATATTGCATCTATCCTAGTTATAACCCATAAACCTAACTCACCATGCCTAGTACATGCCATAGTGTGATCAACTACCAACCCCGAAATTTAACATTATAGAATCTATCACAATTATTCAATTCCATTGGATATTACATGATCATAAACTTTCAAAAAAAATTCTACATGAGACATAATTATATCCTCAAACACTACTAATGGAGCCTTCATCGACCCATTTAATAACTCTAACATGAATAATTACACTTGATCTTGTAAAAAATAAACCAATAAATACATACAAAAAAACTCAATATGTTATACTGTTGATGAAGAGTTATTATTTTTGTGGTAGATATTTTTTATTTTTTTGTTCTATTAATAAATATATATATGTTTTTTGAATCTCATTATCTATGCGAGTTAAGTGCAACTAAAAAATATTCTAATCACACTCGTCTATTTCAACTATGTTTATTTTAAATAGATAATTTTATATGTAACAAAATTTTTCTTGTTTATTGAGTTAATAATTTTTTTCTTTAAAAGATAATTTATGATATGGATGATGATTTATATTGAAATTATGAAATGTATGTTTCTTTATACAGAACCATTCTATGTTTATAAAGGATTAAAAAATTTCTGGAGAAAATTTATTTTCTGGTGATGTGTACATGTGTCCTAATATAACAATTTTTTTGTGTATTATCTATGAATATATGTTCAATTATAATCATTAATTTTTTAATCCAAAAAAATATAAATACAAATTTTATTTAAATATATTTAAAAATGTTAATATACATGATAAGGAATAAATTGAAGCATAAAAATTCATAACATTATACAAAAAATAATGAAAAATTCTTATAAAAAATATTTTATATAGAACATATTCTAATTAAAATTTTTTTGGTTATGTAAAATAATCATTAAATAATTATAAAAAAATAAAATCATAATAAAAATAAAAAATAAAAAAAATCTAATCACATAACATATTAAAAATAATGGAAAAATAAAAAAAATAACATTATTGAAATAAAGTAAGAAGACACTCAGTTCTTGTGTAAAATGAAATATGTTCCAAATTTTGTTTCATATGTTTATGTTAGTATTAAATAATAACACCTACTAAAAAATAAAAAATTATATCAATATAATTATATATGAAATTATGTTTTGTGCATTGTGTGTGTGTTTCATGTTAATGTTAATTATTTTATTCTTACATTATAAAATATCTATAGAGACACATAACATTTATATAACATATTACATAACAATATAATTTAAAAATATATCGAAAATACATAGGACAATATATATGTATGAAAAGATACATAATATATATATTACTAAAAAACAAATCATATGTTTTTAGGATAAATAACATACTTCCAAGAAGCATCAAACATTTTTAAAGGGAAAAATATTTAATTGTTGATTGTATATATTATTATGAAATGAGAAATTTGAATTTTTATAATATTTTAATGGAACCATATAATAAACCATGATCTTGGTGGTTAAAATTTAAGGATATTTTAATTTATTTGAGAACTTAAGGTGGTGAGAGGATGACCCATTTTGAAAAGTTCATTTCCTATGAGATTTGTTTTTTATTTTGGTTTTTGGTTAGAAATTTTATTATTTTGGGATAAATTTTCAGGTATTTTTAGATGTGGTTATAGGTTCCATTTTAGGTTTGGGAGATTAAGATTATGGTTTGGTGTGTTTCTAGGAAAATATTCATAATAAGGGTGGTGGTAGAAGGACACGATAGTTTTAATAGATTTCACTAAAAGTCAGATGGACCATCCAATGGAATAATTGACTCTCACTAGAGTTTTTTTGGGTTTAAGACCAATTTTGTTTTTGAAAAAATGTCCAAGAATGGTCCTTTTTCTCAAAAATAATTAATAAACCCATTTGGGTGCCCCTAAATCTCATTTATCCTTGATCATTCATGCAAATAAGAGGGATTCTACTTGATTATTTTTTCTTCCTCCTCTTAGTTGTAGATCAAGGGTGATTTAAGGAGGTTTTTAAACTAGTTTTGGGTTGGTTATATCCCATATCATCTCATTTTCTCTTCCTCTTCCTTCCCCATTGTCTTCTTTTTTATTAGTTGTGTTCTTTTGAGATTTAAACAACATAGGAAGAAATATATTCTTATATTAGTACATATTATTCTCTTGGATAATATATATTATATGGGATGGCTTATTTTTAATCATCACTATTATAATAGTAGGTATATAAGTGATGATTTATTCTAGGGATTTTATGAATTCAGGATGAATTTGACGGATGTTTAGGATGAATTACATGGTTATTTAAGTGGTTATTATAGTAGATATGTTCTATAGATAATATAACTGGGTTTTATTTAAAATTAGTGATCCTTGGACTATGGTGGTTGTTTATTTATAGTTATTTTAGGTATAAATGGATTAATTGATTTTAGGGTCTTCTCATGGATAATTTCGATTAGGAAATCACTCTAATGATTATGATAGGTGATCTCAACCATTTTAGTTAATTATCAGGCTATTCCTGGTACATTCCTACCAATTTTTTTATGAATTATAAGTAAATTATTAAAATTTATTTATAAAATTATAAAATTTGGTATAAATAATATTTTTATAGCACATGTAAAATATTTTGAAGTAGAATTTTATATATACTTATATGGTGGTTTTTTTTATAATATTTATTACTTAAACCTTATTTCCATTTTTTGTGGATCTAGTTTAATTAATTATTTTATTTTTAAAATAATTTTCAATTTGAATACATATAATCCATCATATTTTTAAAATTTTCCCAAATATTGATTACATACCACAACATTTTATGTTCTTGTTTGGAACCTTGTAATAAATAATGTATTATTATGTACCTTAAATTTATTTATTATATGTGAATTCCTTTTCAATCATGTATTCCAATTAATCTTGTAATCTATACTTATAATCTTTTATTACATAGTCATGGTAAAGGTCTAGTTCTTATTTTCTAAAAATATGAAGTGAATATAAAAACTAAAACTTGTTTAGTATAGCTGTGTTTAGCTAAATCATTCTATCTTGTGACATTTTTCATGTTTTATATATTTTATCACTTCATTTTTCCTTGAACTGTATGATACATAAGTCATCAATCTATACATAAACATTTTTAGGATTATGTATTAGTATCAATGTAATGGTTGTGTCAGTCTAGGTTGAAATTAATGATATGGTTCTTAAAAATATTTAGTTTTTAAAACTATCTTGGAACCTAAATAAAATAATATGTTTTTAAATTCTAAACTATTCTTTCTCAAAAAGTACTATATTGGGTCTTTATTATATATTTTGTTTTAACCATATTTTAGTTCTATAAAACTATTTCCTAATTAAAACAAATTCTTTACCATGTTTAAATCAAAGATAGGGTTTCAAGGTATACTAGTGGAAATTATTTTATGCGGTAAATGGGTGATTTTTAAAACCTTCATTAATAATGAATTTCCTTCTTTAAATTAATGTTTTTCCTAAAATAAGTTTTAAATATGAAAAACTATTTTTTTAATATAACCTTTCATACAATGTAGATAAGATTATCCCAATTATTACCTAATGCTTTATTTGGATCATTATTAGTAAAAAATGAATATTTATTATTCCATTATTTAGGATTCATTTGAATTGTTATTTGGATATGAATTTTTTTAATTATATCATGATTGGTTTAAAATTGGTAAGTAAAGTTTCTTGTTTTTGGGGTTTTTAATTAATTAGTTATATGTTTGTATTTATTACTTAAGATCTTTAATGGAATTATATCAATATGACTATTATAGATGTACTCTCTCTTGACCCGTGTTGTTATGTGTTGTGAAATATGAATGAGGTCTGAATATTTAGTCATGGATAGGGGATGTTTTTAATATCGGTATTATGATATATCAAAATTATGATGAAGATAGTTTTTTGATGTGGATTGATGCCTAAGAGGTGTTTCAGTTAATGGAGTGAATGCTTCAGAAGGGAGAGCCTGTCCCCCTTTGCTGATTCCTAATTTCATATTACTATCGTTCCATAATGTGTGAGAGCCACACCATGAAAAATATTGACCATGTTATAGACACACTATGAATGAGTGCTTCATGATGTGATATATTTTCTTACAGATTTTTGTATTAGGTAAAAACATTTAGTACGACACTGTGAGTTTTCACAAAGAAATTTGGTTCCTTCGTGACCCTTAGGTCACACCGTAAAGACCTTCCATGAGATATGTGTCATAGTTGGAATGCTATATCTGTTTCATAAAGCATGCGGCTAAAAATGTAGAAAATGGGATTGAGGAAAGTTACGTTGTGACCTATGTAGGCCAGGATATGATGGTTTTTGGATAGGGATTTCCCACAATGTTTGAGAGTGATTATGTTATGACCAAACTGATGAACCATTTTTTTGATAGTTGAATACCCATATTTTTAAGGTTTACCCTCTTCATGATTTAGGTTTATTGAGGAATTTAGAGAGGGATATTTCAACAAGATCTCCCCATCCTCTTCCTTTATTCTATCCCCCTCGGAGATGGGATTTTTTTGGATGATTCCATGGTGATTACAGGTCAGATTGTTCCATTTTCCCATAACTTTCTATATTAAAATTTTATCTATAGATCTAGGCCATTCATGATATGTTTTTTTAACAATTATACATGATAATTATGTAATTTTCCCATATTTATGGGAATTTTATTCATCTTGGGGATAAGATGTCTTGAAATAATGGAAGCACTACGGTTTGTATGGTTTAAACGATTTGTCATCGCTTAATGTTTTTTTATTGAATATAAATTTTTGGATTAATTTTTATAATGAATTATAATTTCATATAATTATTATTTGGTTTTTGTGTCAATATATAATAGATCGGGTGTGATATTATCTTAGAAAAGTCATTGATTAGCTTGGCTGTGGACGAGAATAGTATCATGAGTATAGTAACTATATGGTTGATGTAGGTTAAACCTTTAATGAAAAATCATATTCTTTTTTATGAATGGGTGTGAATGCCAACAAGTCTTAATGGGAATGATTATAGGGATAGGGACTAAGAGTTAACTTATTAAAGAGATAGGTTAGCAACTAGCCTCATATATGTGGAGGAGGTTCTCTAGTGATATATATGGAAAATAAAGATGCTTTATGACTATATCTATAAGAGGTGCAGATGGAATTTTGGATTATAAGGAGATTGGGTGGAGTCTCAGGTCTAGAAGGAGATGTCATACATCTCATGAATGGTGGGGAACACCCAATTTAGGGTGGATAAGACTCTTAGTGTGTTACATGTGGGGGAGGAGTCCTCCAGAAATATTTTTGGAGTGACAATGAGGGGATAATTTGGGGGATGTTTTGAAATATTTCCTATGGGAGAAGTGAGACAAGACCCAGGTGTTGGTCATGTAAGTTTTTTTAATTACATGGAAGAGGAAATGTAGGAATATTTAGTTAGATATAGTTGATATGGCCTCTATTTACCATAGCTTGGTTAGGATTTGGAGTCAAAAGAGGATGAGATGAGATAATTATGGGTAGGTTAAAATGGATCATGCGAGCTATGAGAACACCATGAGTTGTTGGATATGGATTATTTCTAGTGAACAAATATTGAGACCGATATGAGGACCCTAGAGGATCCCCTTTTGGTGATATGAGAATGCTTAGGGGTTCAAAATCTGTTCTTATGTGATAAAGATAGTATTGAGAAGATTTTATTATGAGGACAGGAAGACATTGAGATGAAATAATGATAAGGGATTGGTATTGACTGACTAGAACTCTTGGGAAGAGATAGTGAAATTTTGGGATGGTCTATAGTCCCTTATTACTGTTGCATGTATATTCAAAACAATGTGTATGTGATTGGTGGAAGACCATATTATTGTTGGTGATGGGTCCCAAAGATTATCCTTATCTTGAGTGATAAGGTATTGAAATGATCTTACCATGAGTGTTAAGGCAGTGGTCTGGTTGTGCTATGATATTATACCCTACCTTGAGTGATATAGTAGTATTTAGTATAAAATACTCACCTTAAGTGAGAAGGTATTAACATGTACTTCCTTGAGTGATAAGGATGGTTTAGGTTGTGATGTGATATAAAACCCTACCTTGAGGGATAATGTGGTGACCAAGTTAATGGAATCACCTTAAGTGAGAAGGTTTTGGAATGGACCTCCTTGAGTAAGAAGATATTTCTAGGGTTTAATGTGATATGATATAGGGTTGATAGACCCTATATCCAGTGAAAAGGTAGTGGTTGGGATGGGATATAGAGCCCTACGTTAAGTGATAAGGTAGATACCATAAGTTTATGTGTGATATTTCTTGAGTGAGAAGGGATGATTTAGGACTTAATGCATGAAAAACCTCGAGTGGTTCTGGTTTGAGCATGGTTTAATTCCCTAACTTGAATCATTGGGTATTGATTGAGTTGTTTGACCTGTGGTGTCTAGATTATTCCAAGGGCCTAAGTAGGTATGGTTGGGTATCATGGTGTCCTCATTAGAACATCATGGATTGATGTACATTTTTATTTTCAAATATTATTTTCCTCATACATACTTATTAACATTATGGAATATATTAGGGAAACATGGTGAGACCCCAATGATATATATTTCTCACACCCCGCAAGGGATCCATTTTAAATGTACAAACCTTATATTTACATTCAACATAGGAACTACTTGTGTAGTGGATGGGGATAAAACTATTTGATTAGTTTTAAAGATGGGTTTATGTGAGGTTTGGGGATGGCATTAGAGATTAATATATGATTTTTTTTAATTTTTATATGGTTGGCCTAGTGGGAAAACTGTGAGAAGTATGATTTCAAGTTTCCATATTTCATTTTTTTATAACATGATGTTTTTTTGATTATGCATACTCATATTATTCAATATGGATGATATATGTTTATTTTTAATAGCTTCATTACTCTTATTCAATATAATAGTGACCCTAATTTATGATTTAGTACCCCTTGTCTAGTCGACATGCTCTAGAATATAGGGAGGTTTGCTTGAGGCCATGTGAAAATACCGACCAAGACACTGATGAGGGGTCTTAGACCCAGGTGTTGCATAAAAATTAGTATGTATATGTTTTTATATATTTATAATAGATATTACTTTAATATTTATAGGTGTTTTTACTAAGATATTAAACATGTCTAATTCCTTGATATATCATATTCTTTTAATAGACTTATTGGGGAGGTATTCCAGTAAGTGATGTGTAGGTTAATCTCATGGGATGTGATGTTATACCATGATTGAGAATACAGGGTAATGTCATGGGATGAAATCACAACACACCTACTTGTAACACCCATTCCCCTATTCCAAAAGGTATGGACTACAATGTTTTATTTTCTTGGTATACATGATTCCCTTCCCCCATGGGATGGGTTACTAGGACCCAAACTTTTTCAAACATTCTCAAACACACATATATTTATGTGAGTGCATATATATACATGTTTTTCCATTTCTTTCAATGTTTAATGACACTGATACATCATCTTAGATACTAATACATGCCTCTAAGCTGGTATGTAGAGGTATGGAACTTCCCAGTATAGAGAGTTACTAGTTTTTCTCTTACTATAATATATATAGTTACACTATATATTGTTGATATTTTTTTGACTGTTAAGTGATTCTAATGTTTTTTTATTATAGTTGTTTAAATTATTAGAAATATTCATACATACACATGATTATTAATTGTTGTGTTGAGACACATTGGTGGTGTCCAATTGAGTATATAGTCGATCACACCCTATATAGAAACTCAGGTGGACATATAACTTTACTTTATATAATTTAGATACTTAGGGACTAATAAATGTTCATAGAATGTCTTAGTGGTATATTTGTAGGAGTAGTATTGGTCTCCATATTACTGTTGGAGTTACAGTTATTATTTATTGGATGACAATTTATCATATCAATTATTTCTCAATTTATATCTATTTCTTGCATGTCTTAAGGGATAGTTTGGTCCCAAATTTTATCTATTGTCTTTGTTTCATATCTTAGACTATAACTCTCATGGTTTCATTCCATTAGTGTAGATGTTTCTTTACTGTTTTGGTGTTCCAATTTGTTTCACAATTTTTTGTTTTGTTTTGAGAACATCTAACATATGAAAAAGGCTTTTCTATCATCTTGTGGAAAATTATCATGGCTTAATGTATTATTCAAAGTGGTTAAATTGTTCCCAAATGATAAATTCAGACTCAAAATTCTAGTCTCCACCCCCTAGGGATCATAGATATCCGTTTAGGTAGAAACATCATAACTTGGTAACCAATTGAGTGTTTAAGACATGGTTACTACAAATTACTATTAGATCGTAGTGTTTATAACACCCTAATATTTTAGTATCAATTTTCTTTAAAATAAATAAATGTTGAATAGATTATTTCACATGAAAAACTAAATTAAAAATAACCTCTATACATTTTATAGATTTAAAATATCATAATACAAGATAAAAACTAAATAATTATGAGAATTAAATAATAAATCAAAAAAGATAATATTTAATTGTGATATTTTATTATATATAAATATATATTTTTAAGCATATAATATTATTATATGATGTTTTTATAGAATTCAAATAAATATTTTAATATAAATGGATTATTAAACATAAAATTTAAAAATGTAAATAATTAATTTTAATGGTATTTATGGAGCATTATTTAACATAAAATAATTTCTTTTCGAAGAACTATTTTTTAAAGTGTTGTGTATTTTGAATTACTCTTGAATAAAGAATGATTTAAAATAAATGATTGATATTATTTATATTAAATTAAATTAACACCCAAATAACAGCTATTATTAGGTTGGTAACATTAAAAAGGCATTTTATGCTTAAAATGGTATTTGACTTATATTATCTTTCAATGTGCTCTGCATTTTTTATTTTAACGATATTAATATATAATTTTTTGTTTATGATTAAATATATTGTTAAAATGAATAAAATATGAAAATAATTTAATTTATCATCTATAGGAAGTATGAAAAATAACATTTAATTATTTAAAGAGTAAATTCCTATAAATTGTTTCATCATATTTTATGTTTCCATTTGATATTTAATGTCTAAAATATTAAAATTTTAATTTGAAGAAAAGAAATTAATTTTTCCACTGTATAAGAAAAATAATGTAAAAATCAGTGTATATGGAAAAAATTATTCCTAAATCTCTCCGTGGTTTTAGAGGTGTTGGTCTCAATAAAATACCACTTTATGAAGTCTCAAAGATCTGTCCCTAGGTGTAAGGTATAAATAGTTAATCACTCATTTTTCTTTTATGTTACATTATTTATTCTTTAAATCCAATAAATATATTATACCCATGCTATAATATTTAAATCCATATCATAAATATTCATATTTTTTAGTATGTTAATGAAATAACCATTTTCTACGTTCCTTGTGAACAGTGTATGTACTCATTCATCAACTAAATACATTGACAATTTTAATATAGTATTTAAGGATTAAAAATTATGTTTATATTATTACTAATATTTTTGATATATAAATGGGTCATTTTATTAATAATATTAACCGTGAATGATCATTATAAAGCTAACAACCTAAAGCGAGCATACCAAGAGTAATAAAATGTATTCTTTATAAAAAAACCTTATTATTTATATTATTTATCAAAATATTATCAATTATAATTTATATCTTTAGAAAAAACTTATTAATATAATTATTTTTATATAATTATGATATTATTACCACTTAATAACCATACTCACACATCGATTATAACATGTTTTTTTTGGGTCAGTTTAACCACACACATGAATGATGCTATAAATTATTATCATGGATGTTTATAGAAACTTAATTAATTATATTATATTATATCAATAAGTAAATAATGTTTCTTTGGTTTCGAAATATTAATATTAATGTTTAACTAATTATTAAGACACTATCTTTTATTCATTAAAGACCTCCAAAATAAGGCCATTATGGGGTACGTCTTTAAGAACCAAATCTAAAAATCCAATCAATTTTTTTGAACAATACAAAACATTATGAAACTATTATTAAATTAACTTTAATAATATTGGAATTATGAACATTGTATCAATAAACAAGAACCAACATCACTGTTATGAAACTTGTACGAAAAATATGAAATTATTAACATCTAATGATGAAAATAAAATATAACTAACTAATATATTTTTTTGGAAGTATTTTAAAATAATTAAATAAAATTAAATAGATATAAATATGGTAATATAATAATTTATTAAGATATTTATTTTTATTACAAATTATTTTAAATCATTTCCGACCAAACATGATTTTAGGGTAACAATTTTTGTCTTAATTTCTCATTATTGAGACATTATTTCATACTTTACAAATATTATTATTTTATATGTTTTAATTACCAAATATTGAATTATATCTTCATTATTAATTATTTTGAAATTTACTTTAAAAGTCTTTCAATGTCCCTTACTTCATACAATTTTATTTCCAATAATACTAAATCGGTAAGGGTTATCTCATATTAATCTTATTTCGTTGAGACATATGCATTATTAACCACTTGTTTTATTTTGTGAATTGAATATACTAACCATATATTTATTTTATAACATAGATTATGAAATTAATTATGTTTAATAATCCATTAAATATCTTATTTTTCAAGTGAGTTTGATTCAAGTGTTACTGAAACTGTAAGGGATTTGTTAACTCAAATATTATTTCCTTGAGTTATAATGTTTCTTCTTGAACTTATTTATTCTATGTTTGGTTTATTACCACATAATATATATTTTATTATAATTTATATTTATATATGGTGAAACTTAAATCTTTAATTCCAAGACTCATCCTTGATGAGTTTTTTTCTAATAAAAGTATAATATTGTTAAGAATAATTAATATCATCTCTTATGAGCTATTTCTCTTCCATGTCCATATTATTTCATCAAAAAGTAATTCTAGTTTATTATTTTGAAACCAAAACACGTATTATTTCTTAATAAATTAATAATTATAGTGATCTTTTTTCAAGAAAATTTTTATCACTCCTTTAAATAATGTGAGTTTTGATTAATGTTTTTTTCTTTTAATGATTGAATATTTTTTCTTTCACACCAAATTTCTTGGATTAAACCTTTTATTATTTAAAGTATCGATTAAAATATTTATCTAAATGTTTTATTTAAAAATATTTTTCAAGTTTCTTTCTTGGAAAAATTATATCGTTGAAAGTGACTCATAAGTTCATCTTTTATGACAGTGGTAATAAATGTTTTACTTGATGTATTATTATGGTTATATTCTATATTACACTTAATATATATGATATATGTATAATACAATTTTATTAATATCCTTAAAAACTTTATTTTTAAATAATACTTTTTGATAATTGTATTTTTTGGAATCAACCGATCTAAATCTTGAGGATACTCTATGTGATACCACTTGGAAATTTTATTAAACCCATTTTCTTTATATGGGTTCATAATGTTATGAAATATGATTGATTTTATATGGAAAAAATGTTTATGTATTATTATTATGTAATTAGGGGGTCCTATATCTCCCTCAAACGCATTGGTTAAGGTATTATATCTCATCGGATAATGATATTGAGCATATAATTGATGATATTGAATATGTTCACAAGATTGTGTGTAGAATTGATACATTTAGCTATGTTCACAAGACTTATCATGGAATAAATGTGGTTATATATTCTTAAAATATTTAGCATGAATTTTATTTAGTTAGATATTTTTACAACAATGAGTTTGGAATAAAATTATTTATCTGTGTTGAAAATATTTGGATTTTCTATGCTTTTACAACATTTCTATGTTATATGATATTATTATTGTATAGGGAAAATGATTTTATCTCATGATTTATAATTATTATTCCATGATTTATGCTTAATAATTTGAGGTTATATTCATTTCTATCATGAATTATGGTAAAATATCATTGTTCCACTTCATTTAAATCATAATTTTCTCCTACACTCAAGTTTTCTCATGCTTATGATAAAATCCTTGATTAAATGTCGATATGTTTTTCCATTACTAATAATTTTATCTATACCTTTGTTATACTTTCAACTCCCCATGTTATTAAGATTAGTATAATCTTGGAGATGTCTAGAAGAGGATCTATTATGGACTGATTAGGGAGAAATTTTTATAATAAAATTTTAATATAGCTAATATCTAAAGAACCTAACCATTTGGGTTATGGTATTTGGTGATTATTTTTGTGATATAATGTTTATATTATAGAAATATATATAATTTTGGATTTATTCAGCCCACATGTTATTAAATATAGAAATTAATTTATTTTTTATCACCAGATCTAGGAGTATGGGTATGGGGTGTCACATTTGGTATTAGAGCAGAGTTTAGTTATTTTTGGGAATTGATTTAGTAATTTTTAGTGTTTATAACTGGAGAAAATTATTTAACACACTAGGGATAAGATTATATGTAGTAAAACAGCATAATGTTTGGTTAATTATAGAGTTTATGGTTTTTTTATAAATGATATCCCTATCTAGATAGAAAAATGGATACATGCTTTGACATAGATACACATTGGAGTAATAACTCTACAAATTCTATTTGGGGATTAACTAAATCTTTAATTAGTGAAAAAAGTGGTCCTATATGCACACCAAGATTATAACTCATTAGGGATATGATTTTGGGATTCACAGTCTATTTATGATTCATTATAAAATATTTAAATTAAATTTGATTATTCAATATATATCTTTTCAGGTTAAAGAACCTAATAATATAATGAACATGAATAACCAGATTAAAAATTAGGGATTCATAAGATATACTATCCTTGCATTTTTAACTAACTTATTAAAAGTTTATAGTTTCATTTTATATATTTATTAATTTAAGTGTTCTCATAAATAAACATTCATTTATGTAATTAATGGATGGATCAAGGGGAAATTGAGTTAAAAAGAGTTATGAGGGATAATGTGGGGATTGTAGGTTTCGGGCGTAGTAGAAACGCGTTGGTGGGTTTTCCCTACTTTAATTTTAGCATTAAACAACGTTCAAACGGAGATCCGTCACGATATAAAACACAGGATCTTCAGAATAGAGGGAAGAACAAAAAAAGAGGGAATCCTAGAACCATAGAGATAGGATCGTCATATGTTGGTTATAATTAATTTAATTAATTCAAAAGAATTATCTTGGTGGAATTATTTCTTTGTTGATGTGTGTGGTCACGATTCGGTGATCCATCATTGCGTCGTAGAATCCAAGTGTAGGATTACTCTAGTGGTTATCCACAAGTGTGCCACATATCTTTGGACGTCGTCCAAGGGATCTCCTGGTTCTAGCACAGAAGAACCTTCGGTTGCGATTTCTACCTTTGATCACCTTGATCTCTCAGTCTTGAGAGTGTACTTGGAGGAAGGAGTTCTTTCTGGATTGAAAGAATTCTTCATAATTTCCGTGCACAATGATTCTCTTGTGGAAAAGTATTTGGGTTGTGAGGATATTGATAATCGTATTTGAGGTTATAGAGTTATGAAAATAAATAAACGCGTCACTTGTTTTATTTATTTCATTAACTCTTATTAAAAACCCCCATATCAAATTATTAATTACTTGACATTCGCCCACTCTGATTATAATAAATATCATTTAATAAAATATTTTTATATCCTCAAAATCCCAAATGGAAAAACTACAAGGTGTGTAATCATTAATACACGGCGTATACTTATTTTCCATAAAACTACATGATGTGTATATTTAATAAACACGGCGTGTACTTTTATTTTCCTTAATTTCCTCCACCATATTTATTAGACCTTGAGTAATGGATATTTATTTCTTAAATAAATGTAACTGCATTACTCGCTAATAAACACATTATTTCTCCCATAATATATTCTATCGAATAACTAGTGTCAAAATAAATGTGATCAGACATCCTTAAATATTTATTAATCCATAGTCAGGAATAATCTTTATTTAGCTTGTTAAATTAATATTTAACTAAGATACATGGATACACTTAGTGTGTGAACCTCTAGGCCTCTTTCTCAGGGGCATTAGGCGGAGCCTGCCTAAAGTCCAAGGTTAGCGTCTAGCAATACACCAAGGCACCCATATAGAATGAATTTAACACCGCAATGACGTGTCACCTCATATGAATGCTTACCATGTAATATAATCCCTTTGTATCGATATCTCTAATCAAGTGGGTTTCATGCTAGTTCCATCAACCCATGTGATCAATTATTCTTTCTTTGACTTCCCAGAATTGAACTCGCCCAAACCTTACCATGGCCATGGATTTATTTAGGCTATATCAATTCCATCAAAGGTCCTGAGATATGTACTTCTTTTATGGAACAGAAGGGAAAAATCCTTTCTCTCATTATCTATTAATGCAGTATTACTCGTGATACACCCAATGTATCCTACCTCACTGCGAACAGTGTGTCATCATAGTTTTCATCAATAAATCTAAGTGCGCGAGTTTTAATAGCCATTAATAATAATCTTAAAGTCTAAGGACTAATACACACATCCATAGATAAGAAAATCTAATGACACTATGAAATGTGGATTTCCTACTGGCATGCCTCGTTCTCATAATATCCTCTTGGATATTACCAAGGGAGCACACCATGAGAATGTGCCTCAAAGTTTTATGAGTCCTCACCCCTAATGACCTATATTATTTGTGCCCCTCAAATAATATCATCCATCCATAGAACTTATATTCAAGAACAGTGTTATGACACTTTGGGGTTCTCATCATAGCAGGGATCTACTATGACCCTTTAATGCAACAACTATCCTTAGGACATTATCCCATGCATTGTCACATAGAACCAGAAAGATGCAGGCCCAGGCCGAATGCCTGGTCCCATGAGAATCTATTAAAGAAAAATCAGTACAAAGTACAAAGAAAATGAAATGATATGAAAACACCCCCAACAATAGTGCCAGTCAAAATGTGTTAAAATCTCCAACATCTCCATCCTCTGAATCATCTGGATCCGCCGACTCCCACTCAGATGGAGCATATTGATTGAGCATGTTGAGGTATTGCTCCCTAAGACATAACTCTATTTCAGTCATAGATGTCATGATCACTGCCTTATTCTGTCCCTTCTTTGAGTTTACTTCTTTCCCTTTTCCATTCTTGGCAGAGGACCTAGTAGACACCGTCCTCAGCATGTTGGAGTAGTCTTTTCTTGGCTTCTTCTTTTTTGGATCAGTTCCTGCCCCCATACTCTCAATCCCATTATCAAGGGTTTCCTTCCTTTCTCCTCGAACCATGTCACTATAAGAGGCTTTGAGCACCTCCCTCTCATTTTCTCTCTCTCCATTGGACATGCATTGTCACATAGAAGAACAATCAAGATTTGATAAGGTTTTTATTAATGAATAAAGTACATAGTAGTGGGTTCTAGGCCACCAACTCCAATGGACTCCCACTTGGACTAGAGCCAACTGCTAACAACCTTTAACCCACTTGCCCTCACATGATATTCATGCTTCTGCTGAGATATGCCTTTAGTCATGGGGTCCACCATGTTATCTTCCATGGACACTCTGCTCACTGCAACTTCACCCCTTTGATAGAAATCCCTCAAGAGGTGATACTTCCAGAGTATGTTCTTTTTCCGTTGGTGTGACCTTGGTTCTTTTACAAGAGCCACCGTGGCAGTATTATCACAATACAATGTAATGGGATCTTTACTGATAGGCACCACATCAAGCTCCTAGACAAATTTACAAATCCAGATGGGTTCCTTGGCTATATCAGAAGCCGCTGTATATTTGGACTCCACAGTAGAATCAACGAAAACTGGATTCTTTGAACTCTTCCAACTCACAGCTCCTCCATTGAGATAGAAAACATATCCAGATTGTGAATTCTGATCATTCATATCTTTCTGAAAAACCAGCATCAACATACCCTCTGATGACAAGCTCCTCGTCTCCTCCATACACCAGGAACATATCCTTAGTTCTTCTCAGATACTTAAGGATAGTCTTAACATCAGTCCAATGCTATTCTCCTGGACCTGCTTGATATCTGCCTACCATGCTCAGTGCATCGGCAACATAAATCCTAGTATATAACATCACATACATGGTGGATCCTATAGGCGAAGCGTATGGGATCATACTCGTTCTATCTTTCTCTTGTTGTGTCTGAGGGCACATTTTCTTAGAAAGATGTAGGCCATGTGACACTGGAACTAATCCCCTCTTAGATTGTTCTATACTAAATCTCTTTAGTATTTGGTCAATGTATGTACCCTGACTTATTTCAAGCAGCCTCTTGGATCTATCACGAATGATCTTGATCCCTAGAATGTAGGCTCCTTCACCCAAGTCCTTCAGGTAGAAACACTTGATCAACCAGTCCTTAACTGACTGTAAGACATGTACATCATTTCCAATAAGAAATATGTCATCAACATATACTACTAGGATAATGATCACATTCCCATTAAACTTATTATAAACACATGGTTCACATTCATTCTTAATGAACCCAAATTCCTTTATGGCTTCATCAAATCGAATGTTCCATGGATTGGATGATTTCTTTAATCCATAAATGGATTTCTGTAACTTGCAAACCCGTTTGGCTTCACCTGGTGTCACAAACCCTTCTGGTTGTGTCATATAGACATCTTCTTGAAGGTTCTTGTTAAGGAATGCTGTTTTGACATCCATCTGCCAAACCTCGTAGTTATGGTAAACTATTATGGAATGTATGATTCTTATGGATTTAAACATAGAAACTAGCAAGAAGGTTTCATAATAGTCAATTCCTTGATGCTGTCTGAACCCTTTAGCCACTAGCCTTGCTTTATAGGTGCTAACTTGACCTTCCATGTCCAGCTTTCTCTTGAATACCCATTTACATCCAACATGCTTTACATCAACTGGCTCATCGACCAGAACCCAGACGTTGTTCTGATACATGGAATCCATCCCAGAATTCATATCTTCTAGCCATCTTGCAGCTTCTAAGCTTTCTAATGCTTCCTTGTAGGAGAGAGGTTCATCATTGTCCAACAATAATGATTCAACATCCTCGGTGACTAGGAAACTAAATCTCTCTTGTTCCCTTACCTCTCTTGAGCACCTACGCAGTACTTGGGTTTCTGGAACCGCCTCCAAGGGGACAAGTGGAACTTGTTCCTGTACCAACTCCTATGTATCTTGAGCATCAACTTTGTCGAAGTCAATATTTCTCCCACTATCATTCTTGAGGATTTTCTCCCTATCAAGAAAGACAGCTTGTCTGGAGATAGTCACTTTATTATCTGAAGGGTTATATAGGTAATATCTTTTCGTTTCCTTGGGATATCCTATAAAGATACACCTTGGGCCCCGGGGTTCTAGATTGTTGCCTGAGGAGGCCTTAACAAACTCCCTGCATCCCCATACATGTGTGTGCAACAAAATGGGTTTCTTTCCATTCCATAGCTTAGAGGGAATTGCATTTTCCTCCTTAGTTGGTACTCGGTTTAATGTGTATGCTACAATTTGTAATGCAAATCCCCAAAAGGATAATGGAAGATCTTCATGACTCATCATCGACCTCACCATGTCCAAAAAGGTGGAGTTCCTCCTTTCACTAACACCATTCCAATGTTGTGTATAAGGATGAATGAGCTAAGATAGATCCTAGACTCCCATAGAAGATCTATGAACTCTTGGTTCAGATATTCTCCACCTCGATCCGATTGAAGATTCTTTATCTTCTTACCAAGCTGATTCTCTACTTCATTCTTGAATTCCTTAAATTTCTCTAAGGCCTATGACTTATACCTCATTAAGTAGACATATACATATCTACTCAAATCATTAGTAATAGTAATGAAGTAAGAATATCCACCTCTAGCTTCTATTGGAAATGGTCCACACACATCTGTGTGTACCAATCCTAGAAGATATGTGGCCCTTTCACTCTGTCCACCAAAATGAGTCTTGGCCATTTTTCCGTGTAAAAAAGTGTGACATCTATCAAGTGGTTTTAGCTCAGTAGAGTCTAAATATCCATCTTGGCAGAGCATTGTCAAGAGCTTCTCATTTACATGACCGAGACGATGATGCCACAATTGGGCGATGTATGAGTCATGTGAGTTTGTTTCGTTATCAATTTTCAACACTTGGTTTTCATAATTTAATATATACAAACCATTATTTAAATGTCCCATACCATAACTTATGTTGTTCTTATAAAAGTGGAAACCCATATTTCCAAACGTGAAAATAAATCCATCCATATCCAAAAAAGATACAGAAATTTTGTTCTTGGTAACACTAGGCACATAATAATAGTTATGTAAAACCAAAATCATTCCAGTAGGAAATGATAGGTGGTAATCACCAATAGGCAATGCAACCAGCCTTGCGCCATAGGCAGCTCGAAGATCCACCTCTCGTCTGGAAATCTTTCTAAATTTAATTGGTTCCTACATTTGAATACAAATGTGAGCCCCACAAGATGTATCTAATACCCAATGTGTAGAAATGGAAATATTACACTCGATAAAGAAACACACCTTTAGCATCCCCACTCTTCTGGGTACAGTTCATCTTCCAGTGGCCCTACTTGCCACATGCAAAACACACCTCCTCCCACTCCTTTACTTTCCTCTGGATCTTCCCCTTCTTGGAGGGACGATGCTCGGGGGCTTCAGACCGTTTATAAGTCTTTGGCCCCTTTTCCTTGTCCTTCCTTTTCTTGTTCACTATAAGGACTGCAGGTTTGTCACGCCCCATGTAGTTGTCTACTTGGCGAATCAAGGTCAGATGCTCCGATAGACTTTTCTCATTGCTGCTCATGTTATAGTTGACAATAAAGCTAGATAAGGACTTGGATAGTGATGATTGGATGAGATCTGTACGCAACTCATCCAGGAATTTAATCCCTAAGATGTCCAAACGTTCAATGTAGAAAATAAGCATGACTACATGAGGCCCAGCTGTCACAGACTCTCCAAGATTAGTTGTAAACAATGCATTGGAGATCTCATACCTCTCCTATCTCACCCTCTCTTGGTAGAGATAATTTAGCTTATACATCATGCTATACACGTCCACGTTTTCATGTTGCTTCAAGAGCTCATTGAACATGGCCGATAGCATGAAACACCGGACATCCCTGGAATCATACATTTGTTTCATATAGAGAGATAATTTGTCACCACTGGCCTCTTTCCTCGGCTCAACTAGAATAGGCTCTTCCAGCACATACAATTTCGTTTCATGGTGAAGGGTGACGCGTAAAAGCCTCTGCCACTCTTGGAAATTGGTGTCGGTGAGAAGGTTTTTCTTCTCGAGTATGGTTCGCAATGATATGTTTGAAGTCATTTTCTTTCGATTCCTAAAAATTAATATGAGCAATGTTTTAGTACTTTATTACAAAAATGAGACAAATAAATAAATTAATACTTATTAGTCTCCCACTATTTTATCTAAATACAATAGCCCTCACCATTGACTTCAGAATATTTTGTTGCCTGAATATTCTAGTGGCAAGGATCCATATTTCCCTTCGCATTAACCCAAATAGGTTTGGAAAAGCTACTTGAAAGGTTTTAGGTAGGCATTCCAAATGCCAACTGCATTAACTCGCAGCTCCTTGATCCGCTGAGTGGACTCCCCAATCTGAAAATCCTTTTATTTTGGATTTCCTTAACCTTTGCCTCTTGGTCACACCATGTCCTACTGTGGCAGTAAACCTTTGATACGAACCAAGTCAAGTCAACCCAAAAACTTGAATTATAATTCCATGATAATTGAAAGCACCCTAACTAGGGTTGGTCAAGCACTTTGAACTATGGTTCGATTCTAACAAAAATTATGGAAGGCTATACCGAAATAATATTTTTTAGAGAGATTTTATCCTGATACGTAAATTGAAATTTTATAATCTTTGATTAAATTATTGTTAATACTAAGTGGGATATACTTAATTGATTAACCATGTCTAAGATAATATTTACGTATAAGACAATTTTATTTTAGTTCCATCTTGCCTGCTCATTTAATTAATTAATTGTGTGATCAAGACAACACATCCACAATAAATAAACCATGCAACTTACAGAAATAAAATAAATGGTTTGATCATGAGATTTTACTATTGGTTAGTTTATATAGTGGTTGATAAACTAACCTAAGACCTTGGGGAGAAACACCTTGAACCTTTTGGGTTCATGTTTATAGCTTTCCAACTATCCACCTTTGTATCTCCTTAGATTGGTTTCACCTTGGCTGCTGACTTGAGCCACCTCCACTAGCTTGGGAGCTCCATCCATTACATATGCATTTATCTCACATGCAGGTGAGGGGTAAAAATGGGTTTTTACATAAAATAATCATTGGGCACGCATGCCCTACATATTAATGAGAAGTTGGATTGCAGGCCAACAAATTTAATTTAAATAAATAAATTAAAAGAAACCATTCACATACAAAGGTCTCAGCCTAGATCATGATCGTCCATACAAGCAACAATATTTATGTATAAATAAAACTAGCATTAATTTCTTTAATCATTTTTGTTTAAGATAAATCACACTCGAATCAATTAATTATCTTTAATTAATCAATCCTTTTATCTTAAAACCTTTTCTGAACTTCCTTGATATTCTCATCCATCATAATTTTAAATAAATAAATTCATTTAAAATTATCCTTGTACGTAACTTGTACCTTGGAGGAAACCCAGTGAATTCCCGTTCATTACACAGATGTTAAATTAAACCCATATATATAAAACACCCATCACGTGTTGTGCCTTAGCTTTAAGCTTGAACCATGGTACACGTCTCAAGGGTTTGTATAATATAATAATAATTTTAATAAATCTATGTAATTTGGGTGAGTACAAAGCGTGTAGTTCCAACTACACGATGGGTACTTTTATTCACCGTCCATCAGAAGTACACGCCCGGGGACAGGGCATGTTAATGTGCTTTGGAAATTTTCAGAGTACACGACATGTTCTGTGGGACACACGTCGTGTAGTTTCCGCGTTACATGGTTTCCATCCAGGCTAGCCGTGTATGGGGTACACGGTCTAACCCGAACCCGAAGGGACTACACGCCATGTTCACTTGGACAACACAATGTGTAATCTGGAAAATGTGTGCCACTTGTTCCTGGTCAACACATGGTGTCATAAATGACATAAGTATACCCCAATATATGGCTTGATTAGGAAGACCAGTCAATGCAATGAACCTAGACTACATGGTGTGTACTTCCAAATACATACCGTGTATTCTGGTGTTGTATGGCCAGAAACGTTTGGCTCCTCCGGATGAGTTCCTCTATTTTATTTTATTCAAAATCAAAAGAAAAAATCGTTTCTATGAGGTGAACGAGAAACGAGGGAGGAGGAACAGATCTCAAGATTCATATTTCTAGAACCATTAAACTTGAATTGAAACAACAAAATTATTAAATGCGCAAAACATCAATGAAAAACTACATAATTATAATCAATGATATGACCACTCTGATACCACTTGTAGGTTCCGGGCACAGTGGAAGCTCATTGGTGGGTTTTCCCAACTTTAATTTTAGCTTTAAAAAACGTTCAAACTGAGATCTGTCATGTTATAAAACGCCAGATCTTAGAAATAGAATGAAGAATGAAAAAAAAGGGGGAATCCCAGAACCATAAGGATAGGATCATCATATGTTGGATATAATTAATTTAATTAATTCACAAGAATTACCTTAGTGGAATTCTTTCTTTGTTGTTGTGTCCAGTCACGATTCAGTGATCCGTTGTTGCGTCGTAGAATCCAAGTGTAGGATTCCTCTAGCGGTGATCCACACGTGTGCCACGTATCTCTGGACGTCGCCGACGGGATCTCTAGGTGCTAGCGTGAAATAACCTTCGCTTGCGATGTCTGCCTTCGATCGCCTTGATCTCTCGATCATGAGAGCGTTTTTGGTGGTAGGGGTTCTTTCGAGCTTGAAATAATTCTTCAGAATTATTGTGCACAAAAATTCCCTTGTGGAATAGTGTTGGGGTTGTGAGGATATTTATAATCGGGTTTGAGGTTATAGTGTTATGAAAATAAATAAACGCGTTATGTGTTTTATTTATTTTATTAACTCTTATTGAAAACCCCCATGTCGAATTATTAATTTCTTGACATGCACCCATGCTGATTATAATAAATATCATTTAATAAAATAATATTATATCCTCAAAATCCCCACTGGAAAAACTACACGGCGTGTAATCATTAATACACAACATATACTCATTTTCCTTAAAACTACATGATGTGTATATTAAATATACACGATGTGTACTTTTATTTTCCTTTATTTCCTTCACCAAATTTATTAGACCTTGAGTAATGGCTATTTACTTCTTAAATAAATGTAATTGCATTACTCGCTAATAAACATATTATTTTTCCCACAATATATTCTCTCAAATAACTAGTGTCGAAATAAATGTGATCAGGCATCCTTAAATAATTATTAAACCACAGTCGGGAATAATCTTTATTTAACTTGTTAAATTAATATTTAATTGAGATACATAGACACACTTAGTGTGTGACCCTCTAGGCCTCTTTCTCAGTGGAATTAGGAGGAGCCTGCCTAAAGTCCATGGTTAGCGTCTAGCAACACACCAAGGCACCCATATAGAAAGAAGTTAATTCCACAATGACGTGTCACCTCATACGAACACTTACCATGTAATATAATCCCTTTGTCTCGATATCTCCAATCAAGCGGGTTTCATGCTAGTGTCATCAACCCATGTGCTCGATTATTCATTCTTTGAATTCCTGGAATTGAACTCGCCCATACCTTACCATGGACATGGATTTATTTAGGTTATATCAATTCCATCAAAGGGCCTGAGATATCTACTTCTGTTATGGAGTATAAGGGAAAAATCATTTCTCACATTATCTATTAATGCAGTATTACTTGTGATGCACCCAACGTATCCTATCTGACTGCGAACAGTGTGTCACCACAGTTTTCATCAATACATCTAAGTGTGCGAGTTGTAATACCCATTAATAATAATCTTAAAGTCTAAGGACCAATACACACGTCCGCAGATAGAAACATTCAATGACACTATGAAATGTGGATTTCCTACTGGCGGGCCTCGTTCTCATAATATCCTCATGGATATTACCAAGGGCGCACACCATGAAAAGTGCCTCAAAGTTTTATGAGTCCTCACCCCTAATGACCTATATTATTTGTTCCCCTCAAATAATATCATCCGGACATAGAACATATATTCCAGAACAGTGTTATGGAACTTCTGGGTTCTCATCATACCAAGGATCCACTGTGACCCTTTAATGCAACATCTATCCTTAGGACATTATCACATGAATTGTCACGTAGAAGAACAATCAAGACGTGATAAGGTTTTTATTAATGAATAAATTACAAAGTAGTTGGTTATAGGCCACCAACTCCAACAGGGATTTTATCAATGAGAAACCAAATTGGATAGAAGCCAGTGTTAAAATTCTCTGGTTGTTCTCACCCTCCTATCAATTGTTATGATTAAAAAATAGGACCATAAAAAAACATAGAATCACCAAAGTAGATAAGAATGGATTATTTAGAAGTTTAGGTTCAGATGACACTAGAGGAAAGAATATTTGACTTCCTACATGTCATAAATGTGGTTAGAAGTACCCAAGGGAATCTCTAAATGTAACAATTTTTTTGGAATTTTTTAAGGATAAGACATTGTATTCATGATTTTAAATGAGAGATAATGATGTTTATAAATACAATAAAATGCATAGAGGTCCCAACTAATACTTTACCCACATTTCAGTGCTTCAAATGCATGGAGTTTGGGGATTATGAAAATAAATGCCCCAATCCTAGGGATAATGTGGATACTAGACCTTAGTAACATAGAAGAATATGGAAAAATGGAAGATCCTATAAAATAACCATAACTAAAGTGAATCATGATAATTAAGATACTATAATAATCTACCTTATATTTAAGGATGTATTAGTGTATTCTTCTTTTAGCCACTCACTAAGATAAAATATCCACTTAGCGGTGGTTTAAACCACCGATAGATGGTTCTGTAATGGTTTCAAAAAACCATCGCTAAAATTAGTGTTGGTATTCAACAAATGATGATTCCTTCCATTTAGTAGCTATTTCTAGAAAGTATCGTAGAATGTGTATTTTACGGAGTTTTTTAGTTTTACTAGCGGTTTTTACTTAAAAAAATAACAATGATCTAGCAGTATTTTTTAGCTACCTCTAAATTATGTAATTTTTACAAAAAAATACCACGAAAATAGATAAAGCCAACACTAAATAAATATTTTTCATATTTAGCAGCAATTTTAACAGCTACCTTAAAAAAATACCATAATATGGTGGTAGTTTAAACTGTTGTGAAAAAATAAACTATATCTAGTGGTGGTTTAAACCGCTGCTAAATCATAAATTATAATAAAAAAACTGCAGGTTCTGCAGCCTAGAACCTACAACCAGAAAATCACAACTGTAACACTGAAAATTATACTAGATCATCAAATATATCATCAATGTATAGGTAAATACCACCATGTTAAATCTAAATATTCAACATAAATTTCTTATCACTAGAACATAAAGAATCAGTGCATTAACCAAGAAAAACAACACATTGAAATAAATAATACATTTCAAAATACATTGAAAGAATAAAACAAGACACAACACATGAAAAGAATCAATAACACATAAATGCATTGAAATAATCAACACATTAAAATAATACATAATACATTTATCAATACATTGAAATAATCAATACATTTCTCAATAAATTGAAAGAATTAATACATTTCTCAATACATGTATCATTGAAAGTATATTTAATCTTTAAAAAATTACACAAAACATTTCCAAGGATAACAAAAATTTAATACATTTAAAACTAAATATAAAGAATCAATGTATTTTCATTAAAATGAGCCTTCACATGTTAAAAAAATCCACAAAAATCATAAACAAGATAAATTAATTTAATAATAAAGAAACAATTATCAATATGAAACAAGCCATCATGAATACCATTTTCATAAAAAGGGTCATTAATGAATCCAAACCAATAAGTGATGCTTAAAAAAGAGAAATCACCCTAAATATCTATAAATGATCTAAACTTCCATAAGTGAGGATTAAAGATGTCTTTGATTTATACAACAGGTAAATAATTTATGAAATCATAGTAGTTCCAACACTGATCCCACCCCATGATTAGATCATGAAAAAAGACATATATGCCTCTATGTACGAAGTCTGACAATAATCCACATAGTCCGAGTTACCCAATTAAATCCCCATGGCCTATCCAAGAGCAATAAGAAATAGCTCAAAAAACAGGGTCTATGCACAAATAGAGCACAAAAATCTCCAAAAATGTAGATCACTAACACATCAAGGTTGAGCTCAAACCAAAAAGAGGAAAAATAGGATACAAATCGAACAGAGGGTTTGATAGCTAGGGGTTATCCTATATGTTATAGGATTGAGATATCATTGTATAGATAAGTGATATAGGACTTATTTTGGGGAGAGATAACATAGATGGATCCTTGGTAAGTAGGATGGGGTCATGGTGTATGATTTGGAAAAGGGGATAAACATTCCTATAATGGATGGGGTTAGATAGACATTATAGTATTGGAGAAATCCATGGGGTTTTGTGTCATTACTTCACCTATAGGGACCCTACATGGGACACCAGTGAGCTGAGAGTGGCACCTCATTTTCACCCTCAACTAGTGAAGGGATATATACAAGCACATTGTTAGAATATAACTAAAGTGGGAGGCTTTATCTTATAGTACATGAACACACATAGACATAGTCAACTACATGAAATAGTGCATAGGTATAATAAAATTAAAAATCTTGGTGTAAAAAATTCATGTATTAAACTATAGGAAATACATTAGAATGAGATAGATGAATATCTAACAAAGGAAAAGGGTAAAATACATTCCTATCCAGAAATAAGGAAAGTAGGTCCCAATCTTGAATAACCTAAAAGATAAAAGAAGGGGAGTTACCAACTCAAGATCGCAAAGTCTGACCGCCAAATGTGGTCAGTGCCTCCACTTATTTCAATGTTCTATAGATAATAGTTCCACTAAGGACACAACCTAAGAATTGTATATATAAGAAAAAAAATTATGCATGAAAAGTCCATACAGGTGTGAGTATAAACATACTCAGAAAGGAACCACAAAAAAAGTGGGAAATAATAGAATATAATTGTTAGATCAACCTATAAGTAAAAGAGAGATAAGAAACTGAGCATAATATATGATCATAAATAAATTTCAATATCCATAACCAGATGAAACACAACATATAGACACATTTTTATACAACACATACATAAGAAACCCGTTGTCCTGATCCCATCTAAAATATAAGGAAAAGATAAAAAATACCCACATTGGATGTGTTGATAAATGAAAAAACCATCTCCACTAATAATTTACCAATGATAAACTCTTCTCATCACCCTCTCCATCTTCATCTCTACTTCCTGTTACTGTCACTAGCTAGAAAATTATATTGAAAATCAAACAATGATGTATATTTATATTTAAACCTAAAATAAAAAAAAGTTTGTGAAATAATTTATTTTGATGTTGTGTGATTTACCTTCTCCCCACCATTCATCATTGAAAAATCCTTCGGGGAAGATCTGACCATCTTCTGATACAAATCAAGCAATACTTTTTTCCAAACAGATATCTCAGCCCCTTATTTTTCAATTATGTTTTGCATAGATTCAATATTTCCCGGAGAATATTGGGTTATAGAGTTACTATAATTATGAGTAAATTCACATGCAATTATTATTTTCATGCCAAAGGACTCAGATGGTGATGGTCCTAAACTAACCCCATGCACTCGACCAGGATTCTCCTTCCCAAGGACTTTACCAACTGGGTCATCCTGAGAGATTGAGTAGGATTGTGTGGGATTGGAATTCCATAGTTTTTAAATTTTTACCTATAAATCAAATATAAGTTATATTATAATAAATACATATAAATATAGGGAAAACTAATAATAAGTTATTATAATGAAAAATGAATTCATACCCCAGCTTATTTCGTAGTCTCATTAACAAATCTCCCATCATATTTTTTATGAACATCCAACCACACTTCTGTTCAAGATTCTTGGTGGCCTAAACTCTGTGACTGAATTAAAAAAATATAAATCAACAATTTAATATATTAAATAGATGATGTTGTAAAATAAATATTTAAACTAATGAAAATATTACCAGAGTCTATTGGATTCTAGAGAAACTCTTTGACCCTGTAGTGTGAGGGATGGTTGTCTGAGCCCGACTCGATTCATTCTTCCTTGAAAGATCCTAAAATAAATAAAATGTAATTTAATAGAAATGTATACAATTTCATCTCCTATTCATATACATGTATAAGTGTAAAATGAGATTAATATAATAATATATATTTAAATACAATGTTCTTCTCATCATGATGCCTATATTTGAAAACATTCCATTTCTAATTAGGTACCCCATTGGGTACCTTATCATACATTTGTTGTCCACTCAAAAAAGTATCATTGACTTTTTTCTATAATCTCCATTTATAATATTTCCATTTCTTACCCAAAATTTTCAGTGTCCACTTTCATGCTAGGATATCAGAGATGGTAAAGTGGAAAACTACTGTAAATCGAGATTGATTTTGAAAATATTAGAATTTAATAAAATGATATTCAATTACATCATATAGTTTAAAAATTACATTTATGTTTGAATTAAAAACATCATTTTTTCAGGATAAAGTCATATGCCTCCAATCATCATACGTAATGGGAAGGTAAATGGGCTATGTTGCCAGCAGGCCTAGAATCTGGCAAAGTAATCTTGTGTAGTCATCCATAGGGACCCCATAGAAGTAAAAATGCACAACTATATTTTGTCTAGTCAGATTCTATACATCTCAACATTTCATATTTTTTCTTCGTAGTAGAATTATTGCAGCATCCCAGTTCCGGAATCCACCTAGAGGTTCCCCATACCCAGTTGGTCACATGACCTCAAACACATTTCCCCAAATGCCAGAGGTTGCCGACTAGCATGGAGGGACTTGGGTGTGATAGTGAGGAAACTATTCCCTCATGGAAGAGTACACATCAGAAGTAAATAAACATGCAATAGAAGAAGTAGTAAATAACCAACAATAATAAACAGTGGAAGAATAAATTGACAAACAACTGGAGAACATAAGTATATATATGAAATGATGAGTGATACATATCTAGGAAAGCAGCCAAACAAGTCACAATGATAAAAAATACAATAGTACCAAAACAAGTACAAAAGAAAGTAAACAGATCCTTTGCATTGCAAGCCAAATCTTGGTCTCATGCTCTGCTAATCCAAGAAATCAAGTACCAGAAGTCGAAGGTCACTTTCCCTTGTCTATACCTGCAACAACATAGTATGTTTGGGCTCAAAAGCATGACCTAAATAGGGTGTGAGACTAAATCCCAGGAGGCAGCCACCCAAAGATATGTGCCTAACAATTAGTGAGTGAATTGATTGTTGGTGGGTGGACCTAAGGCTCCTAATATTTCTATATAAGGATCTGGTGGTGAAGGGAATATGCATGTCATATTTTTCTTATCATATTTGGTGTTTTTTTCATTATAATGTTGTGCTTTCAATTTGATGTTGTAATCATTCTTCATTATCATGTAAGTTATTTGAATTACATTAATTATTTATAAAAGTTATTCATTTCCTCTTTTTATTTTCTTCTTCGTTTCACATTAGTACCTTTGTCCCAAGGTTTGATCTTATTAACACCAACACTTGTGAATTTATTCACACAATGGTGGAGTGACCATTTCATTGTTTTATTTTTCTTCTACAATTCCGCCCATATGAGTCTTCTTTCCACTTCGTTTGAGATCATAGAATCAATGGAGGGATAAAACCTTATGGGTTAGTCCTAGGGAGTTGTATGGGGAAGATTGGATGTTATTTTATGATCTAAAATTCTGTAATCATTTCATTAATTTATGATTTCCATTTGATGATTATTTTCTTCTTCATCTTCACCAACTTTAACAATGACACATTTCGAGTGCTAGTATGATCCAATTCCTTGGTGTGATCATTAAATTGATCCTCTAAGTGCATTGGTGATTATCCTTGGAATTGTGTAAGGATTAAATTGGTGAATTATTTTGAGGAATTATATCATTTTGTGGATTCGTCTTGATTTAATGAACTAAAACGTTATAAGAAAATAAATACATCCAATCTAACCCTAGTAACAACTTAGGATCAACTCATATACATTAATTGTTTTAGACTATGTAGTTGTATGTTTTTTTATTAAATCACTAGTTTCAAATCAAATCAATCCAAATAGTTGGCCACTCCATAGCCAAATATCTCCAAATTCAGAGTGTCTCTAGGTTTCTTCTTCGGTCCCAGTGGATTCGACCCCTACGTGTACTACAATGAATACATACCTGTAGGGTAAATTTGAGCGCAACCAAATTTTGGAACCATTGTTGGGGACCCAAGTAAGTTACCTTAGACACTATCATCCTTTTCCCACCCCCATATCTCTCATCTTTACCCCTTTCTATTTGTGTGTGTCCTAAAAATCTGAAATCCAAAACTCTCTCTACTCCAATGGATTATCCTCCACAATACCCATTGATAGACTAAGGATATAATCAACTGGAAAATCAATATTTCTAATCACCTCACATAGGGAATTTCATTGACCAAACCATGATTGAATACACCACACCAGATGAGATGTATAATCAATGGGAAGCTGATTGTTTAAATGATCAATTTCCGTACCTATCTAGGATGATTGAAGAGATCAATCTTAATGAAGTTCATGATTTCCAAACATCTATCAATCATAATCCGGAAACAATTCTTGAACAACTGTGTAATCAAATAGATATAATGAATTATGTGGTTTTATCTTTGAGGTTAGAACTACAAAACTTTAAAACTTGTGAAGAACCCACTTTAGTGTCTGGGAAATTAGAGTTAGTTAATGAAGTAAATTAGTCAAGTAATGTTGAAGGTCAAGATAAAGAGTGTCTAAATCAAGAAGAAATTGATTCTTTGAGTTCAAAAGATAATAACTTGACATCATGTATTGAGTTTCTTGAACATGGATCCATTAATGAATTTCTAGGACCACCGATCACTAAACCATTGGAAGAAATACAAAACATTGAGCTCATACCCACTATAAGAATTAAAATGGATAGTTTTGGGGATGAATAATATTTTTATAATGAACCTATTAATTCTAAAAAATTTGTAGAAGAAACTGATATTTATTCGAATTTCCAATCTGCTTTAAGAAAATTCAATGAACACAAACTCAAAATCATTGTCCTTCTTCCCCCACTCGAGTATCCCATCATTTTTGTTAAGAAAGAGCTTGGGGTTTTCATTCATTCAACTCATGAAACCCAAAAAATTGGTTTGATCTATGATTTATTTGCAAAGACTAGAGATGAAAAAAGATAAACCATTTTTGACATTCCTTGTATTTTCCTATTCCTTTTAAAAAATTGGATTGTTCACAAATAAAATTCCAAATCTTCTTACCAACCACAAGGGATACGCATTCTCAATCATGTTGAAGTGGAGAAAGATAAGGTCATTAAAAATTTTAAAGTTGGAATTGGATAAGTTTGGGGGTTCAAGTCAAGATAAAGACGTTATATTAAGCGCTGCATGAGAGGAAACCTGTGGTTTTCATGTTTTATTTTATTTAAATAGTTTTTCAGACTGTTGAATTGGTATTCTTTTATAAGTAAGGATGGGTATTAAAGGGGAGAACCATATTCATCCGTGTCACGTGGTGTGATCCCTGAGTGATACCTTACCCAATAATTTAAAAGAAGACAATGTATCATCAATTTATTTTATTTTATTTTATGTTTTTGTAGGTATTTAAAAAAATAGATTTTTGACCTATTCTTCTTTTATGAGTAAGGATGGGTATGAAAGGGGAGCACTGTGTTCATCTGTTTCATGCAGTGGGATATCGGAGTAATACCTTACCCAGAAAATATAAAGAAGACAATATATCATTAGTTTGATTTTTAAAAATAAAAAAATAAAAAATGTTGATACTCCGTTTTAAATAAATGTTATGTTTTTTGTTTTGTCAGGTTTGTTATTATTTTTATGGTTCAAGGACTATTTTGGATGTTACATATTCAATCAAGGAGGTGGCTACATCTCCCAAGAGATCAAAGGAGTAATCTGGAGCATCTTGAACTTCAACTTCAAAAACCAGGTGAATTTGCTCCATGTTTATTGCTTTATATTCCTTTTAGAACACCTCTCATCTTCCTCTACCCCCTCCAAAATTTTCTTTAAACACAAGGGACAGTGTTATTCTATGTTGGGGGGAGTTGAAATAAAAAATTATTTTTTTAATAAGAACATGCATGGAATGAAAAATTACATTAACCTTGAACATGATAACACACATTGAACACTCTGAAATTGGATGTCAAATAATTTTGCATGCCTTGATTCTGATTTTAATGCAAGTTTAAGTTCATGAGCATAGTTTTTTTAAAGTGTGGTTTTCCGATGTGATTTTTCAAAGTTTACATTTTCATCCTCTTAATAAAAATTCCACAATGCACGACTACTGGATCTTGGGTGTAAATTTGAGTTCTTGGGTCCCTTTCATTATAGAATAGGGTTATGGGTTCACTTTTAGTTTATTTTGAGTATCCAAAGAAAAAAAAAATTGAAAAAAATAATGACCACATAGAGAAATGTTTTTTCCAAATGCGTGGCTTCTGGAACTTGGGGATTGTGGCTCCATAGTTTTCTTTCCCAGAGTTATGCTTTGTATCTCTATTGTAGAGTATGGAATTAACAATATGTGTGGTGTCCGGTACTTGGGGATCGTGACTCCAAAGTTGTCTTGCCCAGAGTTAGTCTTTTCATATCTATTGTGGTTAAAAAAAATAAAAACAAACAAACAAAAAAAAAACAATAAAAAAATTGGATACTCATTTTATGGTTTAATGTGATTCCCCCCTTGCGCTTCTATTTTTTCCCCTTGAACAATAAAATGGGCCCCATATTTTTTGTGATGCACAACACTTTATCATGCTTAATTGAAATTGGATGAAATGTGGCGATGAATTTGAACAAAGGAATGGGCTTTAGATTGGGATATGCTTATGGACATAGCTTGTCTTAAATAATTTTGATGGGTTTCATAATTTTTTTGGTATAAGGTCTTTGGGAGAGCAATGCGTATTAAAATGTATTTGGAAAAGGGAATTAAAATTTCATATTTGTAATGTATTTTTCTTGGGACAAGCAAAAATCAAGTTGGGGGGGTGTGATTAGTCACTGAAAGTGACTAATATTCATTGTTAATATCTTAATTTTATTGTGTTTCAAAGTTCATAAACATCAATTTTAGTCCAATTCAGAAATAAAACTTTATTTCCCATCATTGTGCAATTCATGCTTAAAATGTCAATTTGGGCCCCCTCAATAAATTGCATGTGAAAAATACATTGTTTATCATTTTAATTTGATATTTTGGTATATTATTAATCACTTTATTTGGAACATTTTATCTTTTAGGTCGATGGATGAATCCCAGTGGAAGATGGATATTTTTGTTCCTGAATGAAAACATTTGCTGGAAAAAGCATAATGGGCCTAAGGCCCATCAAATAAACGTGGGGCACACAAAACAATCCCAATGAAGCTCAAATTTTTACGGTAGAAAGATAAAAATATGAGGATTATTTAATTTTACTATGGATAGATCTAATTTTGATGTTTTCATGATGATAGAGGGGTCTGAAGTTGAGATTTAAATGGTGGACCCGACATGAATGCACATAAATCCGTCCCCCCATTTCTTACATAACATCCAAACAGATGGGAAAAATTTTATGAAAATTTTACAGATCATATAGGACATACGGACGAGAATAATCCTCTGCTACGACCGCTATGGATTCTGCATTCTTCAATTAAAAATTCACCCATCAAAACGGTGGGCGAATCTGGCTGGTTTTGTGGTCAACTTTGTAACGTCGATTTCCTTTTAATTATTCACCCTCATTTTGGCTCTCTTAATTTGGGGGGGGGGGGTAAATTGATTGTTGGGGGGTGGAACTAAGGATCCTAATATTCCTATATAAGTATCTGGTGGTGAATGTATTTACACGCATATTTTTCTAATACGACCCCTCCGGATTCGTCCTTCTTCAATTATAAATTTATACGTCAAAACTGTGGACGAATCTGGATGGTTTTGTGGTCAACTTTGAATCATCAATTTCCTTTTGATTATTCACCCTCATTTTGACTCTATTAATTATTGGGGGGTGAATTTATTGTTGGGGGGGGGGGGGGTGGACCAAAGGCTCCTAATATGCCTATATAAAGAGTTGGTGGTGAAGGAAATAGGCATCTCATATTTTTCTTATCGTCTTTGGTGCTTTGTTTCATTATAATATTATGCTATCAAATTGATGTTGTAATAATTCTTCATTCTGATGTAACTTGTTTGAATTACATTAGTTATTTATAAAAGTTATTAATTTCATCTTTTAATTTTATTATTCTTTTCACATTGATACCATTTCCCCAAGGTGTGATCTTATTCACACCAAGACTTGTGAATTTATTCACACAACGGTGGAGTGATCGTTTCATCGTTTTATTTTTCTTCTTCAATTCCACCTCTATGAGTCTGCCTTCCACTTCCTTTGAGATCATAGAATCAATGGAGGTCTAAAAACTTATGGGTTAGTCCTAGGGAGTTGCATGGGGCAGATTGAATGTTATTTTATGATCTAAAATTCTGTAATCATTTCATTAATTTATGATTTCAATTTGATGATTATTTTCTTCTTCATGTTCACCAACTTTAACAATGACATATTTCAAGTTCTAGTACGATCCAATTCCATGGAGTGATCATTAAATTGATACTATAAGTGCATTGGTAGTTATCCTTGGAATTGTGTAGGGATTAAATTGGTGAATGATGTTGAGGAATTATATCATTTTGTGGATACGTCTTGAATTAGTGAAACGAACGTTATAAGAAAATAAATACATTCAATATAACGCTAGTAACAACTTAGGATAAACTCATCTTCATTAATTGTTTAAGACTAAGTAATTTTGTGATTTTTTAATTAAATTAAATCACTAGTTTCAAATCAAATCAATCCAAATAGTTGGCCACTCCATAGAAAAATCTCTCCAAATTCAGAGTGACTCTTGGTTTGTTCTTCAGTCCCAGTGGATTCGATCCCTACTTGTAACTCAACGACTGCTTTTACCAGTAGGGTAAATTTGGGAGAAAACCCAAATTTTGGCACCGTTGTTGAGGACCTTAGTATGTTAACTTAGACATAAACATATTTTTCTCACCCCTAATATCATTCTCATGGAAGGCTATTTTGAACAAACCCAAACATGGGGAACCTCTCCCTACATTGAATACCCCACAACAATTGTGATGTACAATGACCATTCTAGTTTATGTTGTTGGTAAAATCAACAAAAAATTGAGGCATAATGTTTTAAATCTTATGTTCCACAAAACATTGAAACCTATAATGAGTTTCAATCCCAGAAATGTCAGTCTGAATATCCTCTTATGGAATTACCACTACTTAATTATCCTCATGGAATAGACCATCTGCCTCAACCACTTGATCATCATTATCCACAGCCATTACTTGAAAAATTGTATCAGTAAATGTAGGGAATTACTTCCGAGGTTTCATCCTTAAGAGTAGAACTACAAAGAATTGAAATTGTTGTGGAAACCACTCCAACTCAGGTTGTCCCTTCCATATCACTTATAGAAGAATCTCGTTACCCACATAACTCATTTTAATTTAGTGAAGAACCCACTTTGGAATCTTGGAAAAAATAGTTGAATAATGAAGATAATTGGTTAGGTAATGTTGAAAGTCAAGCTGAAGAAGATGAGGGAATTTTTAATGAATGTTTAAATCAGGATGAAGTTGATTTCATGAATTCACAAGAGGAAAATTTTTCTTCATGGATTGAATGTCTAGAATATTTCTCCAATGATGATTTTTTAGAAACACCAATCACTGAACCATTAGGAGAAATCACAAACATCAAATCCATACCCATTCATGAAACTCATCTAGAAAATTTTGGGGTTGAATCTTGAATTCAAAGGGAACCAATTGTGTTGGGAAATTTTGAAAATGAAATTGATTTTGATTCTAATTCCTTATATGTGTTTGAATTTCCTATCCAACCTGAACTCAAAATAAATGTCATTACTTCCCCACTCAGGAATCCCATCATAGGTGATAACCATGACCTTACATTAGTCATTCATTCATCTCATGAAACCCACAAAGGGGGGTTAACCATTTAAATCTTTGGAAAGACTATAGAAGAAACAAGATCAACCATTACTGGAATTCCTTGTATTTTCACACTCTTTGTTGAACATGGGTTTTTACATGACAAAAAATCAAAGAAAACAATAAATCTCAATATTTTTGAAGTGGAGAAAGTGGGTTTGTTAAAATTTTGAAAGTTGGTATTGGATAAGTTGGGGGGTTCAAGTCAAGATAAAGACTTTAAATTAAGCGCTTTCTGGGAGGCAACCCGGATTATGCATTTTTATTTCATTTTTTGTGTTTTTGTGTGTTTTCATGTTTCCAATAATTCTTAATCATCTTTGGTTTCCTTCTTCTTCATTTTGTTATTTTTTTTAAAAAATAGACTTTTGACCTGTTCTTCTTTTATGAGTAAGGATGGGTATGAAAGGGGAGTACTGTATTCATCCATGTCACACAGTGTAACCCCTGAGTAATACCTTACCCAGAAAATATAAAGAAGAAAATGTATCATCAATTTGATTTCTAAAATTAAAAATAAAATAAAAAACAAGGAAAACCATTAAAATGTTGATACTTTGTTTTAAATAAATTGTTGTGTTGTTTGTTTTGTCCGGTTTGTTATTATTTGTATGTTTTCGGGACTATTTTGGGTAATACAAGTTCGATCAAGGAGGTGCCTACATTCCCAAGAGGTCAAAGGAGTAATCTGGAGCAGCATGAACTTCAACTTCAAAAACCAGGTGAATTTTTTCCATGTTTATTACTTCAAATTCCTTTTATAACACCTCTCATCTTCCTCTACCCCCTCCTAAGTTTTCTTTAAACATTAGGGAAAGTGTTATTCTATGTTGGGGGGAGATGAAATAATAAGTGATTTTTGTAATAAGAACATGCATGGAAAGAAAAATTCCATTAACCTTGAACATGATAACACACATTGCAAACTCTAAAACTGGATATCAAATAATTTTTCATGCCTTGATTCTGATTTTAATGAAAGTTTAAGTTCATGAGCATAGTTTTTGGAAAGTGATGTTTTCCGATGTTATGTTTCAAAGTTTACATTTTCATCCTCTTAATAAAAATTCCACAATGCACGACTACTAGATCTTGGGTTTAAATTTGAGTCCTTGGGTCCCTTTCATTATAGTATAGGGTTCTCGGGTCACTTTTAGTTTAATTTGTGTATAAAAAAATAAAAAAAATTGAAAACAAATAATGACCACATAGAGAAATGTTTTGTACAAATGCGTGTCATCCAGCACTTGGGGATCATGAACCATTGTTTTCTTTCCCAGAGTTAGGCTTTATATCTCTATTGTAGAGCATGGAATTGACAATATGTGTGGCGTCCGGTACTTGGGGATCGTGACTCCATAGTTGTTTTTCCCAGAGATAGTCTCTTAATATCTATTGTGGTTAAAAAAACAAAAACCAAACATAAAAATAAAAAAATAAAAAAAATGGATACACATCTTAAGGTATAATATGATTCCCACCTAGCACTTCCATTTTTTCCCCTTGAACAATAAAATGAGCCCCATATCTTTTGTGATGCACAACACTTTATCATGCTTAATTGAAATTGGATGAAATGTGGCAATGAATTTGATTGAGTAATGGGAATTGGCTTGGTATATTCTTATGGACATAGCTTGTTTTAAATGATTTTGATGGGTTTCATAATTTTGTTTTGGTATGGGGTCTTTGGGTGGGTAATGTGTATTAAAATGTTTTTGGAAAAGGGGATTTGAATTTAATATTTGTAATATATTTGTCTCGGGACTAAAAAAACTCATGTTGGGGGGGGGTGTGATTAGTCACTAAAAGTTTCTAATATTAACTGTTTATATCTTAATATTAATGTGTTTAAAAGTGAAGAAACATAAATTTTAGTCCAATTTAGAAATTGAACTTCATTTCCCATCATTGTGCAATTTATGCTTAAAGTGTCAATTTGGACCCACTCAATAAATTGCGGGTGAAAAATACAAAGTTCATCATTTTAATTTGATATTTTGTTATATGATTCATCACTTTATTTGTAACATTTTATCTTTTAGGTCCGATGGATGAATCCCTGTGGAAGAAGGATATTTTTGTGCCTGAATGCAAACATATGCTGGAAAAAGCATAATGGGCCTAAGGCCCATCAAATAAACGTAGGGCCCACAAAAAATACAAATGAAGCTCAAATGTTTATGGTAGAGAGATAAAAATATGAGGAATATTTAATTTTACTGTATCTGGATCTAATTCTGATGTTTTCATGATGATAGAGGGGCCTGAAGTTGAGATTTAAATGGTGGGCCCGACATGAATGCACATAAATCCGCCCCCCCATTTCTACCATAACTTCCAAACAGGCGGGAAAAATTTAATGAAAATTTTACAGATCATATAGGACATATTTACGAGATTAATCCTCTTCTATGACCCCTCTTTATTCTGCATTATTCAATTAAAAATTCACCCATCAAAATGGTGGGCGAATCTGGCTGGTTTTGTAGTCAACTTTGTAACGTCAATTTCCTTTTAATTATTCACCCTCATTTTGACTCTCTTAATTTTTGGGGGGTAAATTGATTGTTGGGGGGTGGACCTAAGGCTCCTAATATTCCTATATAAGGATCTGGTGGTGAAGGGAATAAGCATCTCATATTTTTCTTATCATCTTTGGGAGCTTTGTTTTTATTGTAATGTTATTATGCCAAATTTTCTTTTTAGCATTTTTCCTTCTCATGTAAGTTGTTTCAATCACCATATTTTTCAATAAAAGTTCTTATTCTTCTCTTATTCGGTTATTCTTCTTATCACCTTGATACCATTGCCTCATGGTGTTAATTTATTCACCCCAAACCTTGTGATTTTTTTCACACAATGGTGAAGTGAATGTTTCATTGTTTTATTTTTTGTTCTTCAATTCCACCCATATGAGTCTACTTTCCACTTCCATTGAGATCATAGAATCAATGGATGGATAAACCGTTATGGGTTGGTCCTAGGGGGTTTCATGGGGCCGATTGGATGTAATTTTATGATCTAAAATTCTGTAATCATTTCATTAATTTAAGATTTCCATTTGATGATTATTTTTTTCTTCATCTTTGCCAACTTTAACAATGACACATTTCGAGTGCTAGTACGATCCCATTCCTTGGAGTGATCATTAAATTTATCCTCTAAGTGTATTGGTGAATATCCTTGGAATTTTGTAGGGATTAAATTGGTGAATGATGTTAATGAATTATATCATTTTTTGTATACGTCTTGAATTAGTGAAACGAACGTTATATGAAAATAAATACCTTCAATCTAACCCTAGTAACATCTTAGGATCAACTCATCTCCATTAATTGTCTTAGACTAAGTAATTCTATGTTTTTTTTATTTTTTCTTTAAATTAAATCACTATTTTCAAATCAAATCAATCCAAATAGTTGGACACTCCATAGCCAAATCTCTCCAAATTCAGAGCGTCTCTAGGTTTTTTCTTCAGTCCCTGTGGATTCAATCTCTACTTGTACTTCAATGACCACTTTTACCGGTAGGGTAAATTTGGGCACAAAAACAAATTTTGGCACCATTGCTAGGGACCTTAGTAAGTTAACTTAGACACACACATATTTTTCTCACCCCGAATATCATTCTCATGGAAGGCCATTTTGAACAAACCCAAACACGGTGAACCTCTCCCTACATTGAATACCCCACACCAATTGTGATGTACAATGACCATTTTATTTTATATTGGTGGGAATATCAACAATAAATTGAGGCACAATGTTTTAACTCTTATTCTCCAAAAAACATTCAAACCTATAATGAGTTTCAGTCCCAAAAAGGCCAATATGAATATCCTCTTTTGGAATTCCAATAACTTAATTATCCTCCTGGAATAGACCATCTGTCTCAACCACTTGATCATCATTATCCACAACCATTACTTCAGAAATTATTTCAGAAAATGGAGAGAATGTCTTCCGAGGTTTCATCCTTAAGATTATAACTACAAAGCATTGAAATGGTTGTGGAACCCAGTCCAACATAGGTTATCCCTTCCACATCACTTATAGAAGAATCTTGTTACCCACATAAATAATTTTAATTTAGTGAATAACCCAAATTATAATCTTGGAAAATAGAGTTGGATAATGAAGATAATTGGTTAGGTAATGTTGAAAGTCTTGCTAAAGATGATGAGGGAATTGTTAATGTATGATTAAATCAGGATGAAATTGATTTCATGAAGTCACAAGAGGGAAATTTTTCTTCATGGATTGAATGTACAGAATATTTCTCCTATGATGATTTTTTAGAAACACAAATCACTGATCCATTAGGATAAATCACAAACATCAAATCCATACCCATTCATGAAAATCATCTAGAAAATTTTGGGGTTGAATCTTCAATTCAAAGGGAACCAATTGTGTTAGGAAATTTTGAAAACGAAATTGATTTTGATTCTAATTCCTTATATGTGTTTTAATGTCCCACCCAACCTGAACTCAAAATCAATGTCCCTACTTCCCCACTCATTCATCCCATCATAGATGATAACCATGACCTGGAATTAGTCATTCATTCATCTCATGAAACCCACAATGGGGGGGTTAACCCTTGAAATATTAGGAAAGACTATCAAAGAAACCAGATCAACCATTACTGAAATTCCTTGGATTTTCACACTCCTTGTTGAACATGGGTTTTTACATGACAAAAAATCAAATTAAACAATAAATCTCAATCTTTTTGAAGTGGAGAAATATGGGTTTGTTAAATTTTTGAAAGTTGTTATTGGATAAGTTGTGGGGTTCAAGTCGAGCTAAAGACTTTAAATTAACCGATTTTTGGGAGGCAACCTTGCTTCTTCCATTCTTATTTCATTTTGTGTGTTTTTGTGTGTTTTAATGTTTCCAATCATTGTGAATCATCTTTTGGTTCCTTCTTCTTCATTTAGTTATTTTTTTTAAAAAATGGACTGTTGAACTTTTTTTCTTTCATGAGTAAGGATGGGTATGAAAGGGGAGCACTGTATTCATCTGTGTCATGCTGTGTGATCCCTGAGTAATACCTTACCTAGAAAATATAAAGAAGACAATGTATCATCAGTTTGATTTTTAAAATTTAAAAAAAAATAAAAAACAAGGAAAATGATAAAAATGTTGATAGTTGGTTTTAAATAAATTTTTGTGTTGTTTTTTTTCTGGTTTGTTCTTATTTATTTGCTTCGGGGACTATTTTGGGTGATACATATTCAATCAAGGAGGTGGCTACATCTCCCAAGATATCAAAGGAGTAATCTGGAGCATCATGAACTTCATCTTCAAAAACTAGGTGAATTTGTTCCATGTTTATTGTTTCATATTCCTTTTAGAACACCTCTCATATTCCTCTACACCCTTCTAAGTTTTCTTTAAAAATTGGGGACAGTGTTATTCTATGTTGGGGGGAGGTGAAATAAAAAATGATTTTTTTAATAAGAACATTCATGTAAAGAAAAATTCCATTAACCTTGAATATGATAAAACACATTGAAATCTCTGAAATTGGATATCTATAAATTTTTCATGCCTTGATTCTAATTTTAATTCATGTTTAAGTTCATGAGAATAATTTTTGGAAAGTGCGTTTGTCCGATGTGATTTTTAAAATTTTTCATTTTCATCCTCTTAATAAAAATGCCACAATGCATGTATACTGGTTCTTGGGTGTAAATTTTAGTTCTTGGGTCCCTTTCATTATAGTATAGGGTATTGGGGTCACTTTTAGTTTCATTTGAGTATTCAAAAAATTAAAAATAAAAATTGAAAAAAATAATGACCACATAGAGCAATGTTTTTTCTAAATGCATGGCATCCGACACTTGGGGATCGTGACTCCATAGTTGTCTTTCCAAGAGTTAGGATTTATATATCTATTATAGAGCATGAAATTGAAAATATGTGTGGAATCTGGCCCTTGAGGATAGTGACTCCATAGTTGTCTTTCCTAGAGTTAGTCTTTTCATATCTATTGTGGTTAAAAAAAATAAAAAAACCAAAAAAAATGGATACTCATCTTAAGGATTAATGTGATTCCAACCTATCACATCCATTTTCCCCCTTTAACAATTAAATTTGCCACGTATCTTTTGTGATGTACAACACTTTATCATGCTTAATTGAAATTGGAAGAAATGTGGTGATGAATGTAAACAAAGGAATGAGCTTGGGATTGGGATATTCTTATGGAAATAGATTATTTTAAATTATTTTGATAGGTTTCATAATTTTTTTGGTATGAGGTCTTTTGGTGAGAAATGTGTATAAAATGTTTTTGGAAAAGGGGATTCGAATTTCATATTTGTAATATATTTTTCTCGGGACTAGAAAAAATAAAGCCGGGGGGTATGATTAGTCACTGAAAGTGGATAATATTCATTTTTAATATCTTAATATTAATGTGTTTTAAAGTTCATAAAGATCAATTTTATTCCAATTAAGAAATTGAACTTCATTTCCCATCATTGTGCAATTCATGCTTAAAGTTTGAATTTGGGCCCACTCATTAAATTGCGTGTGAAAAATACATTGTTCATCATTTTAATTTTATATTTTGTTATATGATTCATAACTTTATTTGGAACATTTTGTCTTGTAGGTTAGATGGATTAATCCCAAGGGAAGATGAAGATTTTTTCACCTGAATGCAGGAATTTGCTGGAAAAAGCATAATGGGCCTAAGGCCCATCAAACAACTGTGGGGCCCAAAAACGAATCCCAATGAAGCTCAATTTTTTACAGTAGAAAGATAAAAATATGAGGATCATTTTATTAAACTGTGGAGGGAGCTAATTCGGATGTTTGCATGATGATAAAGGGATCTTAAACAAAGATTTAAATGGTGGTCCCGACATTAATGCCTATAAATCCATCCCCCCATTTTGACCATAACATCCAAACGGATGGGCCAAATTTTCTTAAATTTTTACAGCTCATAGAGGATATATGGGTGAGAATATTTCTGTTCTACAAACCCTGCGGATTCTGCATTCTTAAAATAAAAATTAACACATCAAAACAGTGGGTGAATATGGCTAGTTTTGTGGTTAACTTTGTAACGTCAATTTCCTTTTAATTCAGCACCCTCATTTTGACTCTCTTAATTGTTGGGGGGTAAATTGATTGTTGGGGGGTAGAAATAAGGCTCCTTATATTCCTATATAAGGATCTGGTGGTTAAGGGAATAAGCATCTAATATTTTTCTTATCATCTTTGGGATCTTTTTTTCATTGTAATGTTATTATGACAAATAGTTTTTGTAGGGTTTTTCCTTCTCATGTAAGTTGTTTCAATAAAAAAACAATCACTCCACCGTTGTGTGAATAGTTTCAGAAAAGATAATGTGAATAACCTCACTCCCTAAGGCAACCATATCAAAATGATATGGAAAAAGAAATAAGAAATTAATAAGACAAAGATGATGATGATATTTTATTAATCAAATAAAGGTGAACGAAAAACTTACTTGGGGGAAATTGACAAGCAATTAAAAAATGAAGGCATGACAATACAATTGAAAGAAAATAAAAACATCCATTCCAAACAAAAATATTTTATACCTATTCCCTTATGAATATGATCCTTATATAGGCATATTTGGAGACTTAGATACACCCCCAACAATAAATTATATCTCCATTAATTGGGAGAGTTAAAAGGAGAGTGAGAAAAGCAAGGGAATTTGACCTTTCAAAGTTGACCCGAAAATTCATCTAGATTCGTCCACCATTTTGACATGTAAATTTTTAGTTTATGGAAGAAAAATCCAAAGGGGTCATATGAAGAGAAATATTCTCTTCCATCTATCATATATTATCTGTAAAAAGTTTTGGAAATTTGGTGTAGCCGTTTGGATGTTATGGTGTAAATGGTGGGATGACTTTATGTGCATTAATATCTGGACCACCATTTAAATCTCAACTTCAGATCCCTTTATCATCATGAAAAACTTCAGAATTAGCACCGTACAAAGTTAAATAAAATGATACTCATATTTTTATCTTTCTACTATAAAAATTTGAGCTTCATTGGTATTGGTTTGTGGGCACCACTTTTGATTGATAGGCCTTAGACCCATTATGCTTTCTACAGAAAATTTCTGCATTAAGGTGGAAAAATATCCATCTTCCCTTGGGATTCATCCATCAGACCTAAAAGATAAAATGATCCAAAAACGGTGATCAATCATATCCCAAAATATAAAATTCAGAAAATGAATATAATGTTGTCCACTAACAGATGAATGATTGAGCCAAAATTTTCATTTTAAACATGAATTGCATTTAAGATGAGAAAAGAAGTTCTATTTATGTAATGCACTAAAACAATGTTTATGGACTTTGGAACAATGAATATAAAGATATTAAAAATTAATATTATCAACTTTTAGTGACTAATCACACCCCAAACTTGAGTTTTAATAGTCCCGAGCAAAATATATTACAAATATGAAATTCAAATCCCCTTTTCAAAAAACATTTTAATACACATTGGTCACCCAAAGACCTCAAACAAAAAAAAATTATGAAACCCATCAAAATCATTTAAAACAAGATAGTTCCATAAGCATATCCCAAGCCCAAGACCATTCCTTTGTTCAAATTTATCACCACATTTCATCCAATTTCAATTAAGCATGATAAAGTTTTGTGCATCACAAAAGATATGGGGCGAATTTTATTGTTCAAGGGGAAAAAATGAAAGTGCTAGGTTGGAATCACATTAAACCTTAAGATGAGTATCCATTTTTTTGAATTTTTTGTTTGATTTGTTTTATTTTTTTTAACTACAGTAGATATGAAAATACTAACACTGGGCAAGACAACTATGGAGTCACGATCCCCATGTTCTAGACGACACACATATTGTCAATTCCATGCTCTACAATAGAGATATAAAGCCTAACTCTGGGAAAGACAACTATGGAGTCACGATCCCCAAGTTCCGGATGCCACACATTTGGACAAAACATTTCTCTATGTGGTCATTATTTTTTTAATTTTTTTTAATACTCAAATTAAACTAAAAGTGACCCCATAACCCTATGCTATAATGAAAGGGACCCAAGAACTCAAATTTACACCCAAGATCCAGTTGACATGCATTATGGAATTTTTATTAAGAGGATAAAAATGTAAACTTTGAAAAATCAAAATCATTTACCAATTTAATCCTCACACAATTCCAAGGCTAATCACCAATGAACTTAGAGGATAAATTTAACGATCACTCCAAGTAATTGGATCGCACTGGCCCTCGAAATGTGTCATTGTTAAAGTTTGTGAAGATGAAGAAGAAAATAATCATCAAATTGAAATCTTAAATTAATGAAATGATTACAGAATTTTGGATCATAAAATAACATCTAATCTACCCCATGAAAATACCTAGGATCAAACCATAATGGTTTATCCCTCCATTGATTCTATGATCTCAAAGGAAGTTTAAAGTAGACTCATAGGGGCGGAATTGAAGAAGAAAAATAAAACAATGAAACAGTCACTCCACCATTGTGTGAACAAAATCAAAAGGTTTAGTGTGAATAAATTCACACCTTGAGGCAATGGTATCAAGGTGATAAGAAGAAGAACAGAATAAGAGAAGAATAATAACTTTTATTGAAAACTAAGGTGATTGAAACAACTTACATGAGAAGGAAAAACGCTACAAAGACAATTTGGCATAATAACATTACAATGAAAACAAAGCTCCCAAAGATGATAAGAAAAATATGAGATGCTTATTCCATTCACCACAATCTCCTTATATAGTCATATTAGGAGGATTAGTTCCACCCCAAACAATAAATTTACCCCCCTACAATCAAGAGTGTCAAAATGAGGGTGAAGAATTAAAAGGAAATTGACGTTACAAAGTTGACCACAAAACCAACCAGAATCGTCCACCGTTTTGATGTGTGAATTTTTAATTCAAGAAGGAAGAATCTGGAGGGGTCGTAGCAAATTAATATGTTCATCCATCTGTCCTATAGGAGGTGTAAAAATTTAAGAACATTTGGCGCGTGGGTTTGAATTTTATGGTCAAAATGGGGGGACGAATTTATGTGAATTCATGTCGGGCCTACCATTTAAATCTCAATTTCAGATCCCTTTATCATCATGAAAACATCAGAATTAGCTCTGTCCACAGTTGAATAAAATTATTCTCATATTATTATCATTCTAATGTAAAAATTTGAGCTTCATTGGGCGTGTTTTTTGGGTCCCACATTTGTTTGATGTGCCTTAGGCCCATTATGCTTTTCCAGCAAATATCTGCATTCAGGCGGAAACATCTCCATCTTCCCTTGGGATTCATCCATCGGACCTAAAAGATAAAATTTTAAAAATAAAGTGATGAATGATATAAAACAATATAAAATTAAAATGATGAACAATGTATTTTTCAAAAGAAATTTATTGTGTGGGCCCAATTTGACACTTTAAGCATGAATTGCACAATGATGGGAAATGAAGTTCAATTTCTGAATTGGACTAAAATTGATGTTTATGAACTTTGAAACACATTAATATTAAGATATTAAAAATTAATTTTATCCACTTTAAGTGACTAATCAGACTCCCAACTTGAGTTTTGATAGTCTCGAGCAAAATATATTACAAATATGAAATTCGAATCCCCGTTTCCAAAAACATTTTAATACACATTGCTCACCCAACGACCTATTACCAAAAAAATTATGAAACCCATAAAAATAATTTAAAAAAGATAGGACCAACCCATAAGTTTTTAGAACTCCATTGATTATATGATCTCAAAATAAGCGGAAATCATACTCATAGGGGCGGAATTGAAGAAGAAAAATAAAACAATGAAACGATCAGTCCACCGTTGTGTGAATAAATTTATAAGTGTTGTTTTGAATAAGATCACACATTGGGGAAAAGGTATAAATGATAAAATAAGAATAAATGAAAAATAGGAAATGAATATCTTTTATAAATAACTAATGTAATTCAAAAAACATACATGAGAATGAAGAACGATTACAACCTCAAATTGATAACATAACATTATAATGAAACGAAGTACCAAAGATGATAAAAAAATATGAGATTCATATTCCCTTCACCGCCAGCTCCTTATATAGGCATATTAGGAGACTTAGGTCCACCCAAAAAAATAAATCCACCCCTCAAAAATTAAGAGAGTCAAAAGGTGGGTGAAGAATCAAAAGGAAATTGACGTTACACAGTTGACCACAAAACCAACCAGATTCGTCCACCGTTTTGACATGTAAATTTGTAATTGAAGAAGGATGAATCCGGAGGGGTCGTAGGAGTTAAATATGTGAATAAATACTTATTATACTAGTTTTAAAAATTTCAGTAAATTTAGAATAGCCGTTTGGATGTTATGTTCGAAATGGTGGGACGACTTTATGTGCATTCATGTCGGGCCCACCATTTAAATCTCAACATCAGATCCCTTTATCATCATGAAAACAACCGAATTAACTCTGGCCACAGTTGAATAAAATGATAGTCATATTTTTATCTTTCTAATGTAAAAATTTGATCTTCATTGGGATTTATTTGTGGGACCCACATTTGTTTGATGGACCTTAGGCCCATTATGCTTTTTCAGAAAATTTCTGCATTCCGGCATAAAAATAGACATCTTCCCTTAGGATTCATCCATAGGACCTAAAATATAAAATGTTACAAATAAAGTGATGAAAAATATACAAAAATATTAAATTAAAATGATGAACAATTTATTTTTCACAAGAAATTTATAGAGTGGGCCCAAATTGACATTTTAAGCATGAATTGCACAATGATGGGAAATGAAGTTCAGTTTCTAAATTGGAATAAAATTGATGTTTCTGAACATTGAAACACATTAATATTAAGATACTAACAATTAATATTTTCCACTTTCAGTGACTAATTAGTGAGTATATGGCAGGTAGTAGTACAATAAGCAGTAAACAGTAGCAACAATAGTAGGCAGCAATCATTAAGCAGTAAACAAGATGATATACAACAGTTATCAATCCACATAACAACAAGTAGAAGTGAAGCAACAGCTAAAACAAATAGGAAAAACTCTGGGAAGTACTCACATCCATCCCCTCTGGTCTTTCCAAAAAGAACCACAACCCTCTGGGTAGTGCACTCAGCTTAACCCTTCTGGTTTGGTCTTGCAGATTTATAGGACTCTCTGGGGAAGCTCACTCAGTAAATTCCCCTTATAGTCTAGGGTAGTCAAGGACACTCTAAGGGAGATCATGCTGTCTAAACCTCTTGGCGCCTTGGTCTAGAGACTCTCTAAGGAAGCTCACTCGGTCAATCCTCTTATAGCCTCTGGTATACCAAAGAATCTCTGAGGAATCCCACTCGGTAAATTCCTCCTCTAGTCCAGGAAAGTTTTAAAGACATTCAGAAAAGGTAAAGACTCTCTAAGGAAGCTCAATCGGTCTACCCTCCTTTAGTATATAATAACTAAGACTCTCTGGGAAGCTCACTCAGTCTATCCCCTGTAGTCTATAATGTCCAAGACTCTCTGAGTAAGCTCACTCGGTCTATCCCATTATAGTCTATAATATCTAAGACTCTCTGGGAATCTCGCTCGGTCTATCCATTGTAGTCTATAGCACCGGGTTCTCATGGTCCCATGCCAGTCAGTGCATATTAATGCTATAAGGCCAGAGTACACCTATAGAGCTACTTGGCTAACCAAAGTACATCTGTAGAGCTATTTGGATAAACAATATATAGAGAAACAAGCATGTTAACAAAATCATTCCATCCTACGATCACAAGGCATGGAAACAGGTACAATGGCCAAAGGCTAACAAGACCCAAAGGCCGTAACAAGAAAAAAAATGTAAAAAAACATCCAATCATGGAAATTTTCCACAGTCATGATCAATTTACCTCTACACAAGAATCAAAGCAAGGTAGAAATAACCACAAGGGAAAAAAGGTAAACACACAATACCCCGTTCACGGGTATTGGTGGAATTTTCACATAAAACTCAAAGACATCGAAAGGTAAGGCACAAACCACCTACTTCGATCCTAGGAGATCGATATACTTGAAACATGAGGCTTGATTATCCTCAGAACAGCATAGAACTACAAAAACTCACAAAATGTTCAACCCATAATAACTTAAGAAAGAGGAGGAATTGGAAAACAATGCTCTAGGAGAAGGAAGAACTCACTGCTGCGGTTCCAATGCAATCGAAGACAATCGATTCAGATAATGGATGGAGGCTCGGGGGATCGGTGAAGATTCGCGGCCATACGGGTCACTCTCGGTCGAAGGCCCTGGAGAAGAAGACAGTTCTGTCGATTAGGAGTGACCCAGGTCCGTTTAATGGAAAAAGGAAAATACACGACTTGTACTTCTTGAGTATACGGCTTGTACTCTACTTTTATGTACTCCTATTTAAGCGGCCTGCACTTCACCCCTACACACCGTGTGTGTGGCCCGGACATGGCCAGCACACGGCCTAGCGCGGCAAGGGAGTACACGGCGTGTAATCATAATGTACACGACATGTACTTCAAAAAATTTCCAGAAACTCCTCTTTTCTCAAAAACTACCAAAAAAGGAAAAACACACATGAAATAAAGATACAGGTTCTTAAAAACTTCCACCCTTAAGGAAATTTGTCGCAAAATTTCCCTATAGAGGCGTAGAAGAAGAAACCCTGAATAGCTCTGGCCACTACGATCATACATCAGCTTCCCTCTCCCAAGTCTCATCCTGAACTCTCCTGTGCTGCCATAACACCCATACTAGAGGAACAGATCGGCCACGAAGAACCTTCGTACTGTGATCGACAATCCAGATGGGATGATCCTCAAATGACGCATCCGCTTCTAGCTCAACCTCCTCGGGTTGAAAGACATGAGACGAGTCTGAAAAGTAACGTCGGAGCTGAGAAACGTGGAAGAAGGTGTGCATAGCCCGGTACCTCTGAGGTAATTGCAACCGATAGGAAACCAGAAAAACTCTCTCCAACACCTCGAACGGCCCGAGGTATCATTGTGAAAGCTCACCCTATCTCTGAATCCTCTTGTGTCCTAACCTCGGTGCGACATGCAGGAAAACCTGATCCATGACCTCGAACTCCATAGGTTGTCTCCGGTGATCAGAAAAAGATTTCTGCCGGGACTGTATTGTAGCCATCCTCTTCCGAATCAACTCTATCTACTCTGAGGTCTCCTGAACAGAGCGAGGTCCAAGAAAAGCTGCCTCTCCTATCTCCAGCTAGCATAAGGGTGATCTGCATGGCCTACCGTACAAAGCCTTGTAAGGTGCCATCTGAATAGTCTCCTGGAAAATATTGTTATATGCAAACTCCACAAGTGTTATATGCTTTTCCCAAGCATCACCAAAGTCTAGAATGAAAGCTTGGAGCATATCCTCAACACCTAGATCATGCGCTCAGACTGGCCATCAGTCTGGGTATGGTATGCTGTACTCAAAAGAACCTGTGTACCGAAAGCCTTTTGAAGTCCTTGCCAGAACTAAGAAATAATGCCTACATCCCTGTCTGAAACAATGGAGTGTGGAACTCCATGTAGACATACAATCTATGGGATATAAAACTATCCCATATCATCAACACTGAAGTTCTCTTTGATCAACATGAAGTGAGAATACTTCGTAATCCTGTCAACGATAACCCAAATAGCATCACTCCCTCGAGGTGACGTCAGGAACCCGGTCACGAAGTCCATCGCCACATTGTTCCAATTCCACTTGGGAATGGGTAACTGCTGTAAAATCCCTACTGGTCGCTGATGCACTGCTTTCACCTGCTAACAAGTAGAAAATCTCATGACAAAAACAACAAAATCTCTCTTCATACCTGGACACCATTACTAGTGGTGTAGATCATGATACATCTTGGTGACACCAGGATGAACTGCCCAAACTGAAGAATGAAAATCCTGCATCAGCTCCTCGCATATGTCTGCTGGCACCCATACGCGTCCCTAGAAATGAATGATCTCATCCTCGACCACTATCCATCCAGGATGAGGGTCCTCTCCTGACACAATCTCCAATAGGACTAAGACTTCTGAGTTTGATAGCTGCCTCATCCATACCCGATCAATAAGAGAAGAGGTAACAACTAAATAAGATAGGTAAGTCTGTCCCTATCTGTCGCGCACCTCCAGATGCATTTCAGAGAACAGATCCATAAGCTTCCACCCACTTCTGGCCTTCTGAACTGCCTGAATCTGAGTTCTCCTGCTCAACGCATCTGCCACTGTGTTTCCCTTACTCGGTGTATAGGCAAGCTCGAAGTCGAAAGACTGAAGATACTCGACCCACCTATGCTGTCTCAGATTCAGATCACACTGAGTGAAGATGTACTTGAGACTCCTGTGGTCAGTGAAAACCAGAAAGTTCTCTCATATAAGGTAGGGTCTCCAATAGCATAAGGCATGAACAATAGTTTCCGGCTCCAGATCGCGCATCAGGTAGTTTCTCTCATGTGGCCTCAACTGCTGAGACCCATAAGAAACGACCCCATCTCCCTGCAAGAGCACAATTCCGAGACCGATACCTGAAGCATCACAGTAGACAGTATATCCATTTCCCGGCACTGGCAATACCAGTATCAGTGTGGATGCCAACATCCCCTTCAACTCCTGAAAGGATGACTCACAAGAATATGATCATAAAAACTTCGCCCCCTTCTTGGTCAGACCTGTCAGCGATGCTTCTAGGCGTGAAAAGTCCTTTATGAAATGCCTGTAGTATCGAGCCATCCCCAGAAAACTCCACAACTCAAAGACATTCTTCGGATCCTCCCAGTAAAGAACCTCTCTAACTTTCTCTAGGTCCACTGATACTCCTGTCTTTGAGATGACATGACCCAAGAAGTGAATATGATCCATCCAAAAGTGGAATTTTTAGAGCATAGCATATAACTGTTGCTCTCTCAGTGTAACCAGAACAATCTCAAGATGTGTGGAATGGTTGTGTCGAGTGTGAGAGTAAACCAAGGTGTCATCCACGAAAATCACCACAAATGAATCTATGTACAGATGGAAAACTCAGTTCATCAGTGCCATAAAAACTACTGGCACATTTGTGAGACCAAACGAAATGACTGTATACTTGTATAGACCATACCTGCTCCTGAAGGCTGTAAGAGGTATATCTGATGGTCTAATGTGCAAATGATGATAACTGGACCTCAAATTGATCTTTGAGAACACCCGGGCTCCTCGAAGCTATTCAAATAGGTCATCGATCCTCAGCAAGGGATATCGGTTCTTGACCATCAACTGGTTCAGCTTCCGATAGTCCACACAAAGCCGAAGGGTTACATGTTATTTCTTCACAAATAGGATAGTCGGACCCCAAGGAGAAGTACTAGGTCAGATGAAACCCTTTTCCTTTAACTCCTCCAACTACTTCTTGAGCTCCTACAACTCAGGTGTAGCCATCCTATAAGGAGGATTGGACACCGGTGCCACTCTTGGAACGAGCTCAATCGAGAAGTCCACCTCACGCTCCGGTGGTAAAAATGAAAATTCCTCTTGAAAGACATCCATGAAATGAGCCACCACTGGAGGAATGTCAAACTGCGAAGTGCCCTGGTCATCAAGATAACGACTGGGAATCTGGGCTGTAACTCCTCCCAGCCCATGATGCTCTAGTCCAAATCTATCTGCCTGGACATCCCACTCACCTCTATGAAGGAAAGATCCTCCCTATGGTGATACTAAACTCACCCTGCGGAGATAGAAATTGAAGACTATCTAGAAGGGGACCAATCAGTCCATCCCGAGAATGACTTCATAGCCCGTCATCTCTAGGACATAGAGGTTCCATAAGAAAAGACACCCTGCAACCTCAAGAGGGCACTCTCTTCACTAATGTACGCCAGATGTCCTCGTTCCCAACAACATGTCAAGAGTCAACAAGTTTGCAGATAAAAGCATATAGATCCCAAGGCTCTCCACAATAGAAACATAGATAAAAATAGGTGAATCACCAGTATCGAAAAGGGATGAAGATAAAACTGAGGCCACTAAGATCATACCTCGTACTGTACAAGGGATGTGATCCTGCTCCTAGTCCATCTACTCCATGGTGAAGGTCTGACCTGTAATGCGACCCTGCGGCCCTGACTGACCACTCTGAGCTTACCCACTCTACTGTCGCTGGTAACCTGGTGACCGAACACTGCGGCCGCGACCTCCACCTCGACCCGAACGACAGAAAGAACTCCAGTTCCTAGACTGGTGAGAAACTGGCAAAGCATATCCTAAACACGGGGTCATAAAAGAACCGCTACCACTAGATGAAGGTGATAAGATCTGACAAAAGTAGTGAAGATGGCCCACCATGCCGCAAGATCGGCACTCCATCGGGTCTCTCTGGCACTGAGGCCTAGTATGCCCACTCCTACTGCACTGGTAACATACAACCTGGCTTCTAGAGGATACATCCCTCTTAGTCTGATCTCGTCAAGAAGACTCTCTGTGGAACATCCTACTATCTGTAAGAGAAACACCAGCTTTGGATGTCGAACCACCCTGGCTCACTTCTTCAGAATCCCTCAGGTTGCACTCAGTGATCATCGCCTGGTTGAAAATAGAGGATATCAAATTCAAACTGTAGATATTCACCAGGGAATGGATCTCCTTCCTGAGACCATCCTCTAACTTCCTAGAAAGGAATAACTCATCACCTACTAGGATCGGCGTGAAGCGCTGCAGCTCGATAAAGTAGGATGAGTAGTCCATAATAGAAAGAGTACCCTTCTATAGAATCATAAAATTCCGGGCTCGGTCGGCCCTCAAGGTCTCTGGGTAAAAGTATTCATAGAAGGTGAATAAAAACTCATCCTAAGACATAATCTTCTTGCGCCTTGACTATGAGATCACCACCTACCACCTCTTGGGGGTGTCTCAGAGCATATAAGTAGCCAGCTTTACCCTTTTCTCTGGGGGTATCTTCAGATGCTCAAAGATCGTCAGCGTGTCCTCCAACCATGACTATGAAGCCTGGGGTCCTCCATCCCCTATGAAAGTAGGAGGATAATGCTGCTGAAAGACCCACGTCAATTCTTCCATCGACGGGGAAGGAGGTGGCACTCCCTGAAAAGTCTACATAATCCTCAGGAAGTCCTCCCTGAACTGCGCATCGGCACCTGCGACGGGTATAACTGCCGGTGCCAAGGCTGGCTAAGCAGGAGGATCTGCAAGAGGTCCCTGATCAGCCATATCCAGTGTCTGATCACAGTCTGGCAAGTGACGTACACCTGGAGGATGTTTCAGAGGCCTATCTCTGAAAAGATCAATAGAACACATCAGATCAGGATTATCAAAGACGTAGAACACAAGAGTACAAAATGGGAACAGGAGAAGGAAACATTCAAGTTTAAAAAACACGACTACACAACGTGTATAAAAACAACACGGTGTGTTCTCTTAAACCAAAGACATGGGCGTGTACTCCTGCCACCCCTGGTCGTGTAACACTGCAACTACACGGCGTGTTGTCCCCACACACGGCATGTACTTGAACTATATTCCCCAGCCTGAGTCTCTTTACACGGATAGCCCACATGGTCTTCTTAAACTGAGACTACACGACGTGTTCCCTATGGACACGGCATGTAGTAGACAAGGTTCCGGCGACCCGTGTTGTTAGTTACATAGCTGGCTACACGGCTGACCCTTACACGACGTGTTCCGAACAAACACGCCGTGTATAAGATAAGATACCACCGACCGATGTTGTTCGTGACACGACCGAGTACCTAGAACAAGACTACATGACATGTTGTTTACCAACACAGCGTGTTCTACTCGAGCTTCCCCGACCCTATATTGTTAGTGACATGGCCGGGTACACGACTCTATACCACATGGCATGCACCTACCGTACATGGCGTGTTCCTAAAGTCATTTCCTCAACACGGTGTTCCTACTCACACAGTCAGTGACACAGTCTGAAACTACAGGGCATGTAGTCACAAAGTAAATGCCGTGTATTCTGGGTTTTTCCAGGCAGTAGCTCAGAAACTGCACCGAAGCCCAGAAAACACAGAAACAAGGCATGAAGGATCCAAATTCCGATCCGTGAGGGGCCATACTTCCCACAAATCAAATCTTGGCATCCAATACAGTCATATATAAGTAAAAACAGGGCAATGATGCACCAATTTCTGATTCAAGAGGGCCCATAACTCCTCAAGAACCAAACTTTGGTGTTCATTTAAGAAAAGTACAATACAAATAGTCCTCTATCAAACATCAGAGATTCTATCAAAGCATCTATCATAACAACAACCGTAATCTACACAGAGTCTATCACAACAACATGAAATCCCTAATGCACCCTAGATGGCATGGAAAGAATGCATGGCATGTGATTTCTAACGAGTGCCTATATGATGCATGAGATGGAATAACCTCATCACATCGGGTTGCAATAGAAATAGAACCATAATAGCAACAATAATAACAACACAAGTCATGTGAATCACCCTAAGTGAAATCATATCAACCGTGAAATCTCAAAACTAGAAAACTGCAATAAAAGAGGTAGTATGGCTTTTCCATGTACACGGGTTAGCTACTCCTGGGAACAACTTATTACCAAGTACCAAATCCATCCTATCCCTAGATAATGGCTACAAATAGTAAATCAAGAGAAAAGAATTCCTCTGATACCACTTTGTAACATCCCGGTTCCAGAAGCCACCTAGAGGTGCCCCGTACCCAGTTGGTCACATGGCCTCAAGCGAATTTCCCCAAACGCCAGAGGCTGCTAACTAGCAGCGAGGGCCTTGGATGAGATAATGAGGAAACTATTCCCTCATTGGTAGAGTACACAACGGAAGTAAATAAGCATGCAATAATTGAATCAGTAAATAACCAAAAATAATAAATAGTGGAAGACTAAATCAGCAAACAAATGGAGCACACACACACACACAAATATATATATATATATGAAATGTTTCGTGATACATATCTAGGAAAGTATCCAAACAAGTCACAATGCTAAAAAGTATAGAAGTACCAAAACAAGTACAAAACAAAGTAAATAGATCCTCAGCATCACAAGCCAAAGATTGGTCCCATGCTTTCCTTCTCCAAGCAATCAAGTACCAAAAGTCGAAGGGCGCTTTCCCTTGTCTATACCTGCAACAACATAGTCTGTTTCGGCCCAAAAGCATGACCCAAACAGGGTGTGAGACTAAATTCCAGTAGGCAACCACCCGAAGATCTGTGCCTAACAGTCAGTGAGTATATGGTAGGTAGTAGTACAATAAGCAGTAAACAGTAGCAGTAATAGCAGGTATCAATCAGTAAGCAGTAAACAAGATGATATAAAATAGTGATCAATCCACAGAACAACAAGTAGTGGTGAAGAAACAACTAAAAAAATATGAAACCCTCTAGGAAGTACTTGTAGCCATCCCCTCTGGTCTGTCCAAAAAGTACAACAACACTCTGGGAAGTGTACTCAGCCTAACCCCTCTGGTTTGGTCATACAAATTTATAAGACTCTCTAGGGAAGCTCACTCGGTCAATTCCCCTTATAGTCTAGGGTAGTTAGGGACACTCTGAGGGAGATCACGCGGTCTAACCCTCTTAGCGCCAAGGTCTAGAGACTCTCTGGGGAAGCTCACTCGGTCAATCCTCTTATAGCCTCAAGTATACCACATACTCTCTGAGGAAGCTCACTCTGTCAATTCCTCCTCTATCCTGGGAATGTTTTAATAACATTCAAACAAGGTAAAGACTCTCTGAGGAAGATCACTCGGTCTACCCTCCTGTAGTCTATAATAACTAAGACTCTTTGGGAAGCTATCTCGATCTATCCCCTATATTATATAATGTCCAAGACTCTATGAGGAAGCTCACTCGGTCTATCCCTATATGGTCTATAATATCTAAGACTTTCTGGGAAGCTCACTCGGTCTATACCTTATAGCCTATAGCACCGGGTTCTCACGGTCCCGTGCCAATAAGTGAATATTAACACTATAAGGCCAGAGTACACCTATAGAACTACTTGGGTAACCAGAGTACACCTATAGAGCTACTTGGCTAAACATTCTACAGAGAAACAAGCATGTTAACAACATCATTAGGTCCTACGATCATAAGGCATGGAAACCGGTACAACGACCAAAGGCTAACAAGACCCAAAGGTCGTAAGAAGAAAAAAACATGGGAAAAACATCCAAGAATGACAATTATCCACAAACATGATCAATTTAACTCTAAAAAAGCATGCAATAAAGGTAGGAATAACCACAAGGGAAAAAAGGTAAACACGCAATACCCTGTCCACAGGTATTGGTGGAATTTTCACATAAAACTCAAAGACATCAAAATGTAAGGCACAAACCACCTACCTCAATCCAAGGAGATCAATATACTTGAACCACGGGGCTTGATTCTCCTTAGAACGACATAGATCTATGAAAAAACACAAAACGTTCAACACACGATAACTTAAGAAAGAGGAGGAATTGGAAAACAAGGCTCTAGGAGAAGGAAGAACTCACCACTGCGGTTCCAACACAATTGACACCAATCATTTCAGAGAAATGACAGAGTCTTGGGGTTTTAGAGAAGATTCAAAGCCGTACGGGCCACTCTCAGTCGAAGGCGCTGGAGAAGAAGATAGTTCAATCGATTAGGCACGACGCCGTTCCATTTAATGAAAAAAAGAAAATACATGGCGTGTAATTCTTGATTACACAGTGTGTACTCTAATTTTTCGTACTCTGCTTTAAGCAGCATCCACTTCACCCCTACACACCGTGTGTGTGGCCCAGAAATGGCCATCACATGGCCTGGCGCGACAAGGGAGTACACGACATGTACTCATAAAGTACACGACATGTTCTTTAAAAATTTCCAGAACCTCCCCTTTTCTCAAAAATGACCAGAAAAGGAAAAACATACCTAAAACGAAGATCTAGGTTCTTAAAATTATTTCCATATTTTAGGAAAAAATATTTATTAGTATAAAAAAAGTACAACAAATTTATTCATATTAAAATTTGTTCCTATTACAGTCACCCTCCAATATCCCCATGAAGAACTAGAAGTGGCGCCCTTCTCCCACACTGCTGAGTTTGCTAAATGAGAAAGTATCAATTGGGATACTAATGGGACATTGATGGAGTGTGTAAGAGATGATGCAGGTGGGAAAACAAATGGTATCTTAGATACTATAGGGAGAGAGACATATGGATCCCCATATGTTGCTGTGGTTGATGGAATGTCAAGTGAGAGTCTGCTGGAAAGAGTACAATGATTCCTCCTTGGCATTCCTATCATTTAATCAAATATAATTAAGTTCAGAATATATATTTCAAAAAATTTATGTAGAAAAAATAGAAATAATAACATATGAACAATACTAACAAACAAAATATAAATAACAATGATAATGAATGACTGAAAAAATGAAATAAGTGACTGATAAATGAATTGATAACTGCACATACAATCATTTTCCCCATCAATAATGTTAGTTTACTACTTCATAATTACTTCATATACTTCATCCACTATTTGAAGAATAATATTTTCAATCTAATGACGGAAAAAAACTCTTCTTATTACTGTTGATAGGATTCAAAGTCAGAGGTCAAATATTCCTCTTCATCGTCCATATCATACAAGTCTCATTATTTTACATGAGAAACTACACTCCAGACTTAATCAACAACATATTTCGCATAATATTACTTTTTCTCTTATGAATACAAGATATAAAGATTCTTTAGTTCATGTTCAACTTCATCCATCAAGCGTGAGATGTTCACATAAGTAAATTTGAAGGAATCACTTTTAATACCCCTCATAATATCCACCCAATTGTATTTGAATAAAACAATTGAAAAATGAATGTGGTTGTTTAATTTGGTAATATTAGTCATCTTTCCATAGTACTCCACTTTAGAAAACATAATCATCCACTATTATATGTTTTTGAACCCTTTTTCGATCAACTTTACAGAATCTAAATCTATTCACGTTGTAAGCTTCGAACTTTCTAGCTTGTTTTAGAGGACCTCGAGCAAGAAAATTCAAATCTTTTGAAAACTATTCTTGAGTATATGTATTCATGATCTAAAAAAAGTAATATAAATTGTTATATTTATAGAATATATATAAAAACCTAATATCTGTATGGATTTCAATATTTATGAACTTACACTCCGTGAAAACCATTCTAAATTATCTTTATTAATAGATTTTATTATATATTTCTCATTTCGGTTTCATCATCTCATTATTCTATTTGTTCGTATCCCCAAACCTATAATAAATGGATCTATAATTTCACTATTCAGTAGCACATATCTATGCGCCTGTAATAATTTCATTTCTGTTAGTGTGACATTTGATCTCCTCCAAATTGATCAACCAATAATAAAAAATATTTTTGATTTCCCATATATATTCATATTGATTAAATGTGTTATAAACATGTAAAACTTGATTTAATCTTGAATTAGTATCATCCAAGTATCTAGATCAAACTTTAAGACAATCCTCTACCAAATATCCTTCAGAAATAGAACCTTTAGGTTGAGCTTTATTTTTCACATATGATTTTGACTGACCAATATATCAGTGAAATAAAATAAAAAAACATAATTATGTATTTAATGAAGTGAAAATAATTTTTTAATAAATTTAAAAAATATAAATAAAGTACCTCTCAATTGGATACATCCATCTTTAATGTACGAGGCCTCATAATTTAGCTTCCTTAACCAAATCCACAGTTATGTGCATCATGAAAATAAAAAATGATGTAGGAAAGATCGTCTCCATTGCAAAAAAGTGTCAATAAAAATATCTCCTGAAGGTTTTCAAGCTAAATGGATATAGAGTTTTCTCACATAGTTCTCTAAAAAACGTGCAGAATTGGAGTAAATTGTAGTAACCTTTTAAGGTAATAATGTACACAATGCCAATGAAAGTAACTGATATAAAAAAATTTGCGAATCATTGATTTTCAATCCAGATAACCTGTGGCGCTTTAATTCAACACACCTGGATATGTTACTTGAATACCCATCAGATAACTTCACAATTTTTAAAATATGAATGAATGTATCTTTATCCCTATTTTTCATTGAAAATGTTTCCAGAGCATACATTCCATTCTCATCTGGATAGAGATCACACTTTATATTCATTGCCTGTAAGTCTTTCCGAGCATTGAGATAATCCTTGAACACTCGATTATCATTAAGCAATGTTAAGATCAAATTTTCACAAACATTATTCTCTATATGTATCACATCAAGATAATTCCACAACAAATTAAATTCCCAATTCAGAAGTTTGAAGAATGTACTTTTTTTCTTCCATTGTTGCACTCTGATTTCACTTAACCATGCACTTTGAACTCATTTCCCACTATTATTCAAATTATTCACCTTCCCTAATTCTATTTCAATATTTCCATGTGGTGCCAATATTTCAGAACCTATTAACAAATTTGGAGGTGGTCTACGATCAATGAAACCTTTGAATTTTGACTTGTTCAACAGAAATCTATGAGTTGCATTGAGAAATCATTGATGACACAAGAATCACCATTTTCTATTATAATGTAGATGTTCAATATCAAAATCAAATTTAGAAAAAAACAATCCAAACCTATGTAATTATTTCACCCAGCTAAATTCCCATGTCTTGGGATGTCACTAATCGTCCACATTAGAGTATCTTTCATTTTGAACATTTTTCTAGAAGATGCATCATATTTCTCAACACTGTTTCTCTATTACTCCTTTAATTATTTAATTAAATGCTGAAAGTAGAACTTAATATAATTTCCAGACATTTTATTTTCAAGAATTATCATCGAAATGATAAAATAATTTTTTTTTCATACACATCCAAAGAGTTAGATTGTACGGGATCAAAATAATCAGCCAAATGATATAACTAGGACTCAAAGTCCCAAATGGGTTGAATCAATTGGTAGCCAGTCCCATTCAAACATACCTAGGATCAGATGAGAAATTTGGATGTAATTAATCAAATGTATTCCATAATTATGAATATATTGGATGTCACATTAAACCATCATTGTTATTATGTATAGAATTCCACATCATGTGATTGGAAATTTTCGATGAAATGAATAATATTTAGAATAATAGATTTATAGGAAATTAATGAAAAAAATTTAAAGATTGTTTATTTTTTTCTTCTTCATGGTAATATGTTGATTCATACTTCCAAAATCACATATAGACAACCATATAGAAGAAGAACATTTTTTTAAATCCTATCTTCTTGAATACTCTCCCCAATAAAGAATACTATCATTGGGACCTAAATGAATTTTTGTATAATTCATACCAAGATTGTTAAAATATTTTTTCATATCATAAAAAGAATTCAGGATATTTTTATGAGTAAATGCATCACAAAACAATTCCAATACCAAGGACATCTCTTTATTTGTAATTCCATATAGGCATTTGATATGGTACAACTTCAGTAGAAAATAGTGTTTTGAATATTTAAAACTTATACTATACAAATCTTGATTTCCATCATAAACTAAACCATAAAACACATCTGCTTACTATGTGAATATTTATATTATATTAGTCTTCATAGAATCAAGAGGAGTATCCAATGATATGTTACAATCTTTATTAGGTTTTCCTATAGTCTCCAAAACATCACTTGTCACATTTCTATTTGTAGCACCCTCAATTGGTTTCTGTGATATGTTTTTTTGTTGATGTTGGTGTCTTACAATGAATAATGCGTCATTTATATGGTTTTTTCATTTCATTTTCCACTGTTAATGTGGTTAGGTGATCATTCTATGGATTGAAAATAACGCTAAACCTTTTTGTAATGTTCTATTCTCCATGATAAATCCAAAAAAATATTGATCAGGGAATTTCTTCAATATCAAGTGTTCATAAACATTATATCTCTAAATCCATTTTGTTAATTTACATTTAAGACATGAACATATTATTCTCCCATCAACGAATAGATTAGAAATTAAAAATTTAAAAACTCCTCTAAACCCTTATCATAATGTGGTGAGTTCCTCGGTCATGTGATCCAACCTTTATCCATATATATAACAATGGGAATACACATTATTTGAAAAAATAAAATCACATAACAATTAATAAAAAGTAATAGTGATTCATATATAATATCTGAAAAATTATGAATATGTTAAACAAGGTTTTCCTATATATATAATCTAGACTGCATTAAGGATCAATTTTTATGAATCTACGAGTTCAATCCCAAAATTATAATTAATTATATTTATGAAGGGTTCAATCATTTAACATATATTCCTTGAGTTTAAATAACTTTTAATATAAAATGAAAACATTGTTGAAAGCATAAAAGAACATTTTGAAATCATTTTTAAAATTTACTTAAAATACAGAGAGAATATGTCTTTTATAGGATTAGCCTCAACCTAATCTATTACAGGACATAACCAAAATTTTCCTTTTGTAGGTTTATGAAAAACCCATGATTTTCTAATGTGATTCCCTAACCAATCACTTAGACTTTTTAAAGAGTAAACAGAACCTAGTCTATTCTCTATGATGGAAAAAACCTTTGTTTTAACTTTTGATCATGTAAGAATAACCATACACTACCTATTAATTGTATGTATAACCATATGTGAAATAATAATTATAGAAACTTATGAAAAATAATAAAACTTTTTGGAGTATTAGAATATGCTGATGAAGAAACTAGTGTAGAGGAGTGAACTTAGACCCTTATTTAATAGATATAGAACAGGGAAATATATGGTAACTAGAAATGCCTAAACAAATCAGTATAATGAGTCCATGATCTTCTAAATGTCTTTCTTATTATGTATCCACTTATTTCCTTAGATTTCATTTTTAGACAAAACACAAATGGATAAAATTATTTATAAATCCATTGAATCTTCTACACAAGGGTATTTCGTAATTCTTCATCATAAATTTAAAAAGCAACAGTTAGAAATTAAAATAGAAACATATATACTATTTAAAGTATCATTCTAAAATTCAAGAATACTCATTGTATTTCATTCCTGGTATCGTTGTCCAGTGATTGAGGCTTTCAACCATTCAAATATATGAGACACACTACTACTTAAATATAATAAGGATATTTTATACCTATATATCCCACATAAGGGTAAAATAATTTTTCCACAGGCTGCATAAGGGTACCTCATAATTTTTATAATCTGCGTAGAGGTAACCATTAAAATATTCATCTCGCATAAAGATAAGATGCATTTTATACATGATGTATATAGGTAAATTACAATTCTATGCAAGGGTAAGAACAAATTATAAAAATTTCATAAGGGTAAGTAGTAATGTTTTGTAATGGAAATATTTTACATAAATGAGTCCTATAAAGGTAACTAGAAAAATTGAATAAAGGCACTGAAAACTTACATAAGGGTAGTAAAAATTTTCTAAAGCATGTGTAAAAGAAAAACATAAATTCCATATAGTATTTAAAGGTATATAGTTCACTAAAAAGGGTAACTTATATTTTCTTAATGTCTCTTAAGGGTAGCTTATCACATGAACAAAGGTAAGAAAAACTTGTGTAAAGGTAAGAAACACCTGTGTAAAGGTTAGAATCACTTGCATAAATGTAATTAACACTTTTTTAAATGTAATTAAATATTATGTAAGGGTAAAACCAAGAATAAAAAGCATGCATAAGGATACAAAGGTACATATTTATAAGTAACACACAAACTATAAATTCCAAGTAAGGGTAAGAAAAAAAGTTACATAAGGGTAAAAAGAATATTAAACTAAATATTTAAAGGTAGAATAGATTTTTTGTTAGGGCACACCAAATTTACATAAGGGTAACAAGAAATTTGTAAGGCTTACATATAGGGAAAAATAATATTTAGAAAATTAAATTTTCATATGTTTCAAAAAATAATAATTATAAAGAAGAATAAAAATAATATTAGTAAATGGTGAACATTTAAATAACAATTAAATTAAATAAAATTATCATAAAAAACCATGATTAAAAATAAAAAAATTGAATTTAAATGATACAATTAAACCATTTTCAATTGATAAAAATAATTTTCATTCAAATTTAATTTAATTAAAATATCAAATTTATAATAAACCAAATAAATAGGTGGGTATTAAAATTAGAATTCTTCAACTAAAGCAAAGCATTAATTCTCATAATCATTCAATATGGGTTTTGGGGAAATGGAAACTAACTCAACAAACCAAGAGATATACTCCATCATTGAATAAAATCCCCACTCATACTCTTAGGATGTATTATCTATAAACATAAAACATATAATTTGATAAATACATAATTAAATATGGATACCACATAAAAGGATACCCAATTCCTCATAATATTTGTAAATCGCATCAAACCATATCAAAATACCCAAGAAAAAAACTCAAATCTAGATGTAATTTCTAAACACCCATGGTAAATCGAATTTTTATATAGTAAAGAGCTATAAAAAACACCCTTTAAATATCCACAGAACTATTGAGGGGCGATGAGTTTCTAGGTAAGAAAAGGAAGAGAGGGGTGGCAAGAAGCTAGGTCGGGACTGACAGCGAGGGGCGGCGAGGGTACGGGGGTGGGAGGCATGGGTCTAGACAGGTAGCAAGGGAAGGAGAGGGACTAAATCGATGGCAAGGCTTTGGGGGGTGAGATAGGGCTTCAAGGAGTTAGGGGGGGGGGGGGGGTTAGGGTTGAATTGTTTATGGGGTTGGTGTGGGTCAGTATCAGCGGTGAGAGGCAGCGAGGGTTGGGATCAATGACAAGGCTTAAGGTGACTAGGTAGGGCTTAAGGTGACTAATGGAAATGTCCTTCTAACCCAAAAAATTATATAAATATATGTGAATTTTTTTATCATTTACATAACATATTTTATATTAAAAAAAATACAAAAAGATAATTCAGTGGTCTTCTAACATTAAATAATGTTTTGTGAACATTATGAAATTGTTATGAGTTATAACTAAATATATTGTATTCATTTATAGTGACCTTCTCCCAAATACCCAAACAATGACCATGTTAGGATTCTATTATATAAATAAAATTACATGATCCACGAGGGTTTAATACTAGAATAATAATTATGGATTTACCATTGGGGAATGATTTAATCACTTCAGATAACATAATAATCCTTGAGTGGTTTCAAAAAAATGACAAGAAAGACTTGTCCATGGGTTGGATTTTCCCAAAACAAAACGACAACCTATATAAAAATTAAGAAAAATAAATTATAAATATACCTCAAAATGAATGCAATAAACCCATTCACTATGTGGTCTAACATATACAAGATATCCTAAAGACTAAAGTTGTGGAAAAAAAGTCATAAGACATTCCAAAAACAAATAATAATAAATACATGGGAAATATATAAAACAGTCTTCCAAAAAATAATATCCCCAGCTCAAACACTGAGGTGAATAGAAAATCCATTCATTAAACCATAAAAGCCATATAGTTCATGAACATCCATCTATTACTGAATCCTTTTATTTCCTAAAGTGATGTAACATGTCCACAAGAGTTTCCAATAAGGGTATGAGCATATACAAACTTAGTAGGTCATCATCAACATGTCTAAACACAATATTGAATAAAAAATAGTATGCTTGAACATGAATAATTTTAATAAATCATATTTGCATTCCCTTATTATCCAAAACACAACAGAATAAATAGTTATAGTAATTTCAAATTGGTATCATCTATTCAGAAACTCTTCATAATGATATGATCAACACCTGTATATATTTTTCATAAGCCTTAGTTTCTTTTATGGTATAATGTATCATTGTAACAAAACATGGATGTGAAGTTAAAAACATGTATATATATCCATACATATAGGTGTGTGTGTGTATGTTTGACCAAATCAGGGTCCTAAAAACCCTTCTTAGGTGGGGAAGGTAATCGTGTAATACAATTCAGGGAAATCTTGTAGCATGTTTTGTCAGGAATAGTGGAATGTGTATACCATGTTGGGGTGATGTGAAACATTTCTATATCATCAATATTTATACTTTTTTACGGTATAATAACCCAACCTAAGATTTTAAATTGTATTTCACTGGCTGGTGGACCTTCTCAAGAAGTCTATAATGATAATATGATATATCAAGGAAATTGGTATGTTTCATATCACAGTAATACCCATGATTAATATTAATCTAATAACCATTTTTAATAAATGAAATTTTAAATATTTTAATGTGGATATATCAAACAATAATGTTATTATGATATCATTCTGGTATATATATAATCAACACATATAGTTTACTAATTCATAAAGAAACCAAAATATATATATAACTAGACAAACCAACATCAAAAAAATCAGGATATAATTATAAATTTTTGGAATATTGTTATAAATTTTCATGAAACCCAAATAAATATAAAATTAAAATTAAATTTTTACTAATAATGAGCTGAATAGGTAAGTGGGTAACAAATAGGAAAAATCTAGTCTATACTAGTGTTATCGTTATTTTTCAAAATAAGTTGTTTTCAAATTTAAAATATACATTATGGAATGTATTTATTTAAATAGTTAAATTCATTACTAAGGAAGGTTTTATACTTCACCCTAGTTACTAGATAAAAATAATATAACTTGGTATGCCTTAAAAAAATTATTTGATTTAAACATTGTATAAAATTAAATTTAAGAAAGAAATAGTTACATGAATCCTAACTTTAGGCTAAATAATTAATATAAAACATAAATGCTACTTAGTAATTTATGAGAAATAAAATTTTATTTCTTAAAACATTATATTTTATTTTTTTAGCACCAAATCATAAAAAACAAAATGTCTCTAAGAACTATATTGTTATTTTCTACATATATTGACCTAGTCATTACATCACCACTGATGAAAACTATTAATCAATGTTAAGTATTGATATATTACTTATAACTCAAGTAGTTTATGGTGGAAGGAAGTGATAATCTCTATAAAACCTTAAAATGTTCATAATGGAGTACGTTTTATCTAATTATAGTTATACTACACAAGTATTAGTTTATAAATCCACTTTATATATTTCAAAAAACTAGGCGTTTACCAATTCCTATATAATATAATTTTCCATGTAAATATGACATGATTTATAGTGATACATTATTGAGTTATAATTCACATAAAATAATTAATTTTATCATGGAAGAAAATAAATTATCAATTTAAGGGTTCCAAACTAGAGTTTACATGGTTTTCCTAAAAATAAATACAAAAAAAATAATTTCAAATCGAATTGGATTCTATGTATTTTAATTGAATGTTAACATAAATTCATATACATAAATAAAACTAGGATTTTACAAGATTTTGAAGAAGTGTTAAAATATAAAGAGTATAAAACAAACCACTACATAAGTACATATAAAATTATAATTGAAAACTTTGACTCATGAAATAAAAATTACATTTAAAAAATTATTTCTAATTCCCAAAATATGTGTTCAAACATTATTAATTATTTTAAAAATAAGTGGTTGGTATTATCTAGGAATATACCCTGAAACCACTCAAACAGTTGAGAGAACCTACAATAATCATTAATAAGTTTTTCAAATTAAAATGATCTTCATGTATCCCCTAAAATTCATAAAACCAAATATCAATAAACAAATAACTCTAAAAAAAATAAACTATAGTAAAAGGATCACTAAAACTAATTAAATACTTAAAATATAACTTATAAAATTCATCTAAAACCATCACCACTAAAATTACCAAGGAATTAAACCAATACATCCTCTGATTTCATCCTAATATCATAAAAAAATCCTTAAATAAATCATTACAAATCTTATTACTATCAAAGTAATAATGAATTTGAAGAAACCAACCAATAAAATCTTCCTTTATCCAAAATAATAAGAATCTTTGACCTAATAAGTTATTTCATCCAAAGTTGGTTAAATCACAAACAAAATCCCAGAAAAGTGAAAAGGATACATTAGATATGGAAAGTGAAATGATTAAGGGAAGATTATGGACTAATCCAACCCAAACCCAAGGTAAAAAACTCCTTGATTCACCCTTGATCTATAGCCAAGAGGAGGAAGAAGTAGGAAGCCCTTGTAATCTCATATAGGTGCATAAATTGGAAAGGAGAAACGAGATTCAGGGGTCCCCAAATGGGGTTATAAATGGTTTTAGGATAGAAAGACCATTTTATCCGTTAAATAAATTTTATGTAACCCACTATAACTATAGTGATATCAATCATAATTCCAATGGTATTCCAGTATACCACTGGATGGTTCACTTAACTTTTGATTCAATCAACTAGAACTATGGTGGCCTACTTCTACCACTGCCATTTTAAATTTCACCCTTTGAACACACCAAACCCCATTCTCAACCTCTCAAACAGCTTAATAAATATTAAACCACAACAAAAAAAATCTAATAATTCATTAAAAATATTAAAAAATCTTGGCTGAAATCTAAATGAAAAAAAACCACTCTTATGGAACCTAAAATTAAAAAATGGATTATTATATCATCACCATAAATTTATATAAAAGTAAAATTTACTTTAAATAAATTCATTGAGAAAATTTATCATTACAAACTACCGACAATATAACATCATATCATTGATAAATATAAAGAGATTACCACTCATGTTTTTTTATTTCTATAATTCCTCAGTTTTTTTCCAATTCTATAATACACCCACCAAAACATCACTAATATTTTAACATCCCTCATGAATATTAATATTTACACATTTTTTATGATCCAATATCACTCATCATACCATATAAAAATAGTTTTCTGAAAGAAATGCATTCTCTAACACCAGTAGATTGTATTCTTAAAAAAATAAACATCAACTCTAACTAATCAATTCCAAATAAAAACACTCATACAAATCCCAAATATCACCATGATTCTACTTTGTGAATATTTAAACCATTATTATTCCCTAATAAAATAAAATAATAATATCCAAATACACACAACTACACCAAAAGTTTTTAAATTTCAAGCCACCAATCTACCATCAATCTTACGACACTCTCCAAGAAAAGAATCACATATGCTCCACTATTTTATCCCTAACACTGAATTCAAATTTATTAAAAATGATTTATTGTTAAAATAATTTTACAGAGAAAAAACAAAATCTTCTTTTTTTATAAAAATCCATATAAAAATAATCATCCCATTTTCATGTTACTAAATATAACCCTTTTCCATGTAACTAATTATTTTTAATTCCACTACTAATCTAAAATATAAAATGATAAATTTGTTTCTAATTTAGTAAAAAGAGAAATGGACACATCATATAATATTATTGACGAATAGATTTAAAATAATACTAATAACATTTTATTAATAAAAATCTTATATATAATATCACATAACAAGAATGGGAAAATAAATAATGGTATTTTTTCTTAATAAATATATAGAATAATTCCCATAAATCTAAATAAAAAAAGTTTGTATACATATAATTAAATACGAACTAATAAATAGCATGATTTAGGAATAAATTTTAAAATAACTCTAACAGTAAACCAATAAATAAGGGAAAAATATCATGTTAAGTAGTAGAATGTTAAATGAAAAAATAGGTTACATTATCAACAATGGAACGTAATACAAGAGTATGTATCCTTATTTGGTATATAAATCATTTACTAACTCTAAAAAATATCAATCAATAAAAGCATGGAATTTTGAAAATATAAATCCAAAGAATTTATTTATTACTCTGTGATTAGAAAAACTAGATTTAGTATTCTCAATGGATAACATAAATAAAAAATAAGAATCATTTTTATAATCCAAACAACATAAAAATATTACAATACATTAAGAAATATGAATAAACCATTAATCTTCAAATGTGTAGATATATGATTCAATTGAATTAATTTTGTAGTACCTAATAAGGTATTTAGGAAAACACAGATAAGCTTTTTAGTTGTATTTTATTTAATTAGGATTATTAAAATATGATAATATCAATATTATTGATATTTAAATGACCGGATGTTCCACTAAACCATTTAATACATGAAAAAAATTGTAAATGGACAGTATTCGTGCCTTATTCACATCTCAAATGGCATCATTTAATATCTAAGACATTCAATCAAATCCTCATTCTATCCTATAAGGGATACTCACAACCTAGACATCGGATGGTATATTGATCTTCGACTATAAAAAGTTTCAGAAAGCAATTTTATGGGTTACTTCTCATGTTTTGAAAAACCTATATAATTTTTAGGGAAAAAAAAGTCATGATAAACCTGACATTGAGGTACCCAAAACTGGAACTACGAGATCTAGTGATAGGAAAAATTAAAATAATTTATGGAATTAATTCCAAGTGATATGAATCAAAAAAAACATACATGTATTTATATAATATAAAACTTAGGTCTCACAAATTATTTTACAATCCCATAACCCAAAGGTTTAGTATTTTAGATTTTATCTTTATAAAAAAAATTATTATAAAAAAGGTCTATAATAATACCATAATAGACACTTTTCTTGATATCTATTATGTTACACACATCTTCAAGACCTTAGAAATGGAAAACATAATAAATGGGTGAGCTCAAATAATCTGTAAGGGAAAAACTTATCAAAACTTCATCAATGGTTAGATCTTAAGCATGAGAAAACTTGATCAGGGGAGAAAATATGATTAAAATAAACATTCTACATTTAGATTTTTCTTCAAGGTATGATATAAATGAATATATCCACAAATGATCAAACTTATATCATGGAACAATTTTTTGGAATAAAGATAAAAAAATCACGTTCCATTGATTATAAAAATTTCATATAACATAGACATGTTGAATAATCATAACCATTGAAAATCATAATATTGGGAACATAGCTAAACATATCATGTCTATAATATATTATTTGAACATATATAACCATATAGAGTCCCCGCCCAATCTTTTTAACAAAGATAATCACTTTAATTCCATTCACAATATTGTGAATATATCTTACTTCATTGATTCCACATGCAATCTTGTGAACATATCTTACTACATCAAGTCCATGTTCAATATCAATATATCATGACATATAAAACCATAACTAATGAATTTTAAGGTGATATAAGACCCCACCTATCACATAATTATAATACATACACATGTGTTCCACATAAAATCAATCATATGTCATACTATGTATAACCCATGGAAGTAAAATTAGTTTCATAACAATTTAAACTGGTATCATATTTAATAACCTCAAGAGTTAGATCAATTGTTACTAAATATTCAATTACCCTATATGATTATTTATCCATAGAATTTATAGGTTCATTCAAAATGCAATATGAGATATATCAATTATATATAATATTAAAATGGATACAAAACATAAAAATAGTTTGTAGAAGACATTTCTTATTATTTTTTAAAAATCCAATGTTACAAGTCACTTTTAAAGTGAACATTTTTCAAGAAAGTAAAATAAATAACCTTTTAAAAAACATTAAAATAAATACTATAATGGATCCTATAATAAAAGACAATGCTTAATTCAAAAAAATAGAGTTAAGGACAAAAGATATGGTCGATAAAAGAAAAAACAACTTTAATGTTTTAATATAACAATATCAAAACCCACATCATTCAAAAGAGAAATAAATATTTATTTTTAAAAATATTAAAATATTATTATGAATATAATAATAAAAAATAAAAAAATCATTACAAAACAATAAAGGATAACATTTGGAGGAATAAAAAATATGGACATGGAAGAGAAATGTCTCTTTGGAGAGGATAAGAACTATTCTTAACAATGATATACTTTTATAAGAAATAAATTCATCAAGGAGAAGCAATTGAATTATAAATTATAATTTCACCATGTATAAAGATAAATTATCATAAAATATAATCTTTTGTTGGAAGAATCCAAACATAGAAGAAGGAAGTTTGAGAACAAACATTATAGCTCTGAGAAAGGATATTTGATGTAACAAAATCTCGTATAGATTTAGTAACACTTGAAATGAGAGACCTTAAAAATTATATATTCTGATGTATTTGTAAATATATTTATTTTTATTATAGGTAAGATAAAATACATCAATTATCAGCATATACACCACAAAAAAAAATAAAACAAGTATTGAATATGGCATATGTTGCAAAGGAAAATGAGATAAGAAAACCCTTACTATTATGGTAATAAATAACATAAAATATTATTAAGTAAAGTTCATTAAAATATCTTTAAAATACATGAATTGAAAACAAATAAATAAAATAGAATCCATTTTCAATAAATACACCATATACAAGAATATTAGGTGTCCAATATGAAAACATGCCTCAAGGATGGGAAATTGAGACGAAAACCCTTGCCTTAGATTCCTACTTGGTCAAACATGATATAAACACTTATATAATAAACATAAATATCTTAATAAATTATTTAATCACCTTATTAATACCTATTACCATTTATATACTTTATTTATAATCATTACCTACACATATATTAGTTAGTTATAATTTATCTTCATCATCAAATGTTGATATTTTTTTTATTTTACACAAGTTTCATAATTGTGATGTTGTGTATTATTTATTCATACAATGTTAATCATAATTAGGATATAAATATTATTTTTTTAGGAGTTTTATATTATTTTAATAACTTCAAACTTCATTCCAATTTTGTTTTAGGTATGGTATCTTAAATATGAAACCTGTAACGGGCTTGTTTGGGAAATGTTTAATGAATAAAAAGTGGTATACTACTAATGAATTAAATATTAATATTAATATTATAGAAAAAAAATTAATTACATATTAATATCATATATTTACAATAATTTAGTTTTCAAAAACATCCATGATACAAATTTATATCATGGTTCTTTTAGTTTGTTAAATTGAACCAAACAATAACATAAAATAATCTATGGGTGTGTACTGGTGTTAATTGATTATAATATAATATTTATATAATAATAATGATTTTATTTGTATTTTATTTAGTTATAAATTATAATTTATAATATTTTTATCAATAATTTAATATAATAAGCTCTCAGTTATAAAAAATACAAAGTTTCCCTCTTGTTATGCCCATTTTAATCGGTTAAGTTTTCAATGATCATTTTTTGTAAACATTGTTAATGTAATATCTAAATTCTATTTATATAATATTAATAATTAAATATAAAAAAATTAATCATTAAACTAATTCTTATAACTATCCATGTAAGTCGGTGGTGAAAAATGAAATACGCCATTAATGGAGGGGATAATCCACACCAAACACAAGCGACATTTTCATTTTTTTAATGTTTCGAAGGAAACCCGAAAATTGTTATTACATAAATATAATGAAATTATAGTATAATTATTATATTTATTTAATTACTTTATTATTTTAATAATATATTTTTAGAAGGTATAAGAATATAAAAAGAAATATAAATAAAAAATGAGTGGTTTGGAGTTTTTACCTTACTCGTCGAGAGAATTAATTGAGCATTCTTAGAATGGTATTTTGTTGAGAATAGTATATATAAAACCTGTTAGAGAAGATTTAAGAGAAATTTAGAGATAATTTAGCTGATATAAAAGTCTTGTGGTATGAGTAGAAGTGGGGTGGTAAATGGATCCTTTTATATATATGTCGGTGACACTTGTAAATACTCATAACATTATATTAAAGGATTTTTACTTTCATAGAAAAGTAGAAAAAATTGGATAATAATGGAGATGGGATTTTTATTGATATATCCCATTATCATTCACACAAATAAGGGATAATGTCTGATATATTATAATCCCTTTCCCCTTAATATAACTTTTCACCTTAATTTACTTTTACAACAATTACTCATTTTTTTAGAGTAGTAAATAATTTTTATACCTAAAAATAAATATTAATTATTACCTAATCTTGGATATTATTATTCAAAATATTAAAACTGTTTTATGTAATTAAAATTTTAATTGTGATAAGAAATTATAAATTAATAAATGTATAGCATGTTAAAAAATATCCGGGAAAAAAGTATAACATGGGTATCTAAAAAAATATTTTTAATTGTATAATTTTTCTCACTGAATACAAATTTTCTTAGAAAAAGGTCTCATAAATTATTATTTAATTACTATATATTAATAATGTTACATAAGACACACTATTTGTAAAAATGGTATTTTACTATTGATCTAAATATTAATATTTCAATAAAACTCTAAATATTTCATCCTAATATAATAATTTCTTAGTGATTATAACAAATAAGTTCATTTATTTGAATTAAAATCCAAAAATTTTGGATATTAACTATTAAATAGTAAAAAAACCTCATGAAAATTAGTTATTAATGTAATGTAGCTCTATAAAATAGAAATTTTTCTTGTTCTTTTTTTCTATAAATTGTAAAATAAATTAATGTTAATATATTATTAATATTAAAAATATATTTTATCATCATTTAACTATAATATATTTAGTTTCTAAAAATAAAAAAGTGTAGTTATTTAAAATGAAAGTTTACTAAAATACATCTTAAAGAATAAAGTAAATTTATTTTTATTACTTCCCTAGTTATAACTATTGGATGTGTTTTAATTTATTTTTATTATAAATACTATGAATAAATTTAATTAAAATAATTATGTATTTAAGAGTATATAAAAACACAATATTTTATAAAAATTATTTGAAAAAAATATTACTTTTATGTTAAATAATCTTAACTAAATATAATTAAAAATAATAATTAATTTTTTAATATTTCATTTTACTAATCCATTGATTTTTAAAATATTTATTTTAGTTTATAAATACATCATATAATAATATTTGATGCATAAAAATATATTTTTTACAATAGAATATATCAATTAAATATTTTCATTTTCTTTAATTATTGAATTCTCATATTGTATTAATTTTTAACTTTCATTATATTATTTTATCACAATAAAATGTATAGAGTTTTTTTACTACAGTGTTTCTTGTGAAATAATATAATCAACATAGTATTTATTTAATGGTTAATTGATACAAAAATATTTTATTGTAACATTATCATCCCCTTAAATAAATTATATCCTTTCCATTTTAAATATCACATACAAATAAAAATATCTAAGGGTATGTAAAATATAGATATGAATCAACGTCTAATTTTTAATGAGATTTGTACCTTACTATCTTAAGTAAAACTAGGAAATAAATATTTTCCCTTATAATAAACATATCTCCAGTATTAATTTTATCTCTAATTGATTGAGATAAATACCTCCCAGTATTGGGTTTTGAATCTCATTGAATTAATTTTCCTAAGGAGTTCTTAGTCTTCATTGAAATGATATATGGTCGGGGGTAAATATCGAATATAACATGTGATTTCCCTATTTTGGTAATTAATATGGATTCTTTTTAGATATTTTCAATCCCTTTCCAAAATTACATCAAATTCATATAAAGGAATAATAAAAATATTTCGATGAAGCACATTCTCATAAACTTCAACTTGGGATACAATTATCATAAATCTAGAATTTTTCTCTAACAATCTAATATCAAATCATTATGGTGTTTATTTTAAGCTCTTATAAAAGTTCACAAAATACAAGATTCACTATACACAAATCTGACATTAGAGAAGGTTTTTTAGTGGCGGTTTATGAAATCACTGCTAAAGTTTTTAAAGTTAATTTTGTGTAGGTTTATCAAAAACTACCGCCAAATTTTTAAATTTTTTAAAAAACCAAACACTTCTCCACCAACCCTTGTGACTCTTCAACCCTGACCCCCCATAATCAATTATATAATGCCTAATTTTTTTATTTGATTTATATAGTTTGTAATTTCCATATCATAGACCACATGAGTTAGTGATGTCGAAATAGCTTAGGAACACCTTCTCATATGCTAGAGGTTGTTGACTAGTGATGAGAGATTATTATATATAATTTTAAGACTATTCCATTGATATTTTAACCATCCAATAACATAAATAAATATAATAACAAAAAACATACCAATTAAATAAAAAATAAATTCCTATATAAATAATACCAAAATTTTAATAAAAATCCAACCCATGCTATGCAGTCTTCCAAAGGAAACACATATAGATAATTAATAAAAATAATTAACGACCAATCATATAGAAAAAATTAAAAAAATTGAACTCTTAGAAAATTTTTATTCTGAGATATTGAAGGGTAAACTCTATGATTTACCATTAAAAATTGTAAAAGACACTACCACAAAAAATAGTGAGGTACCACCCATGTATTGGTTAATATGGGGGGGATCAATCATTGAGTATAAATCTTTTGAAATTCTTCACTAATCGACATTCAACAGTAGTTATGATAAAAATAAACAATATATCACTAACTTATTTCTACAATAACAAAATTTATGATGTTACAATATTTAGTTCAGTTATCGTGTTTTCACATCCACAAACACCAATGAGGATACAATAATGTACAAGGTTCACTATTCAAAATGAATGGATACATCCATGGCATGAAATTATATCATCCATTTCCACATGATGTGCTAGAATATTAAACTGGATTATAATGGAAAATTTATATCTTTGAAATCATGTGTATAGAAATGTCTTCAGACAAGTACAACATACTCATACACATAAACTAGATTCCTCTTCAAGATATATAATAATAAGGTTCTTCTATTACAATCCAAAATCTCCAAGTTCTCTATAAATTGAGAAGAACCTATATTTTTCACTTTAATCATTGAAACTTTTAAATTTTAAATCCAAAAACTAATTCTAGACCACCCAAAATCATTTTATATTCTTCAAATGAGATATCCCAAAGTATATAGGTATCCTTGATAATAAAAATAAACTCAACAAAACATTTTAAAATCATAATAGTCCATCTTCTTCAAAAAAGCCTTCAATATTCACCATATGTGGATTCATCCTTTATGTATTTTTGGTGATCAATAACTATAATTCTAATAAATTTCCTCCAGTTTTCTCTAAATATTATGTCTACTCTTCAATATTTATAACACTAATACTCAATAGATAACCCAATAATAACACACTCCATTTTTTATCATTAAATCCCCTTATGAAACTCCACCCGAGCCTGAAATGAGTTAGATTATGAACTTTAACCTTAAATAGGCCATGGTTTGATGAAAAAAACCATGATTATAATATCACATATTTATACACATTATAAAATAAAACTCTATAACCAAATGGATAATATAATTCATTTCTAAAACACAGTACATGAATAATGTATATAAATTCTTGAAATTTCATACATTACTAAGAACTATATATAAAAAAACCACATGAATGAAATATTCTACATACTTTAAGAATGGTATAACACAATCAACTATACATAAAATTATACAATGTCGAGAGTTATGGTCTCCCGAAAACACCACCAAATCAATCACGAGAATCTAAAAAAATAGTTTATATATAGTAGTGGTGAGTATATAAATATAAACATTAGGTTCATCTCTGGAAATATCATTTGTTTATATGAATGAATCATACTACTACATCACTATATAGAATAAATGAAACAAAATGGCTAATCATAAGAATCTCCTGAAATTCATCCATCCAACCACCACTATACCATACCACATCTTCACAATTTCGAATCCAATTCACATCCTCTTCACATGCCATTATATAACCACCATCACTAGTCCACATAAAAGAATATTAACACCCACAAATACCTCACTTTAGTATCATCTCCCCCACATAGATATCCACCCATAGGAAATTCACTAAGCATCAATAATATCTAAAAAGTAGATAACCACCCACATGGAACCCACCCACCATACATTATCACCAAAAAGTAGTTTTCCACCAACATGGAACTTATTAAGATATCACTATATTTTTGTTGACCCACTCTCCAATTATAGGGACTCTCTCTGGTTTTTTGGGTGTCTACCCACAAATAAATCTCCCAACCTTAACCTATTGATGTTGGGTAGCTTTCCACCCTTATGAATTTTCACTATATTATCGAGTGTCCTCTCATGTCGAATATTATACCCTTAATCTGTATTCTCATCCCCACACATCACATATCCTTTATGTATATCAAAATAATCCATACTAATATCACATATTTCTAATTATCATCATTAAATAACTACTTACTTCTTCCATTACACTTTCAAACATCACAAATGGATTTGAAACCTCTCCATAAATTTATTCATGCACCCATTACATCAAAAAAATAAATGTATTACAATTTCATAATGTTCACAAAACATTATTTAATGTTAGAAGACCACTGAATTATCTTTTTGTATTTTTGTTAATATAAAATATGTTATGTAAATGATAAAAAAAAATTCACATATATTTATATAATTTTTTTGGTTAGAAGGACATTTCCATTAGTGTGTGTGTGTTCACAAAATATTTACATTCATTTATAGCGGTGTGTATTAATGTTAACATTATATTTTTAGGGTATATTAAACATATATAATCAATTATATAATGCCTAATTTTTTTATTTGATTTATATAGTTTGTAATTTCCATATCATAGACCACATGAGTTAGTGATGTAGAAATAGCTTAGGCACACCTTCTCATATGCTAGAGGTTGTTGACTAGTGATGAGAGATTATTATATATAATTTTAAGACTATTCCATTGATATTGTAACCATCCAATAACATAAATAAATATAATAACAAAAAACATACCAATTAAATAAAAAATAAATTCCTATATAAATAATATCAAAATTTTAATAAAAATCCAACCCATGCTATGCAGTCTTCCAAAGGAAACACATATAGATAATTAATAAAAATAATTAACGACCAATCATATAGAAAAAATTAAAAAAATTGAACTCTTAGAAAATTTTTATTCTGAGATATTGAAGGGTAAACTCTATGATTTACCATTAAAAATTGTAAAAGACACTACCACAAAAAATAGTGAGGTACTACCCATGTATTGGTTAATATGGGGGGGATCAATCATTGAGTATAAATCTTTTGAAATTCTTCACTAATCGACATTCAACAGTAGTTATGATAAAAATAAACAATATATCACTAACTTATTTCTACAATAACAAAATTTATGATGTTACAATATTTAGTTCAGTTATCGTGTTTTCACATCCACAAACACCAATGAGGATACAATAATGTACAAGGTTCACTATTCAAAATGAATGGATACATCCATGGCATGAAATTCTATCATCCATTTCCACATGATGTGCTAGAATATTAAACTGGATTATAATGGAAAATTTATATCTTTGAAATCATGTGTATAGAAATGTCTTCAGACAAGTACAACATACTCATACACATAAACTAGATTCCTCTTCAAGATATATAATAATAAGGTTCTTCTATTACAATCCAAAATCTCCAAGTTCTCTATAAATTGAGAAGAACCTATATTTTTCACTTTAATCATTGAAACTTTTAAATTTTAAATCCAAAAACTAATTCTAGACCACCCAAAATCATTTTATATTCTTCAAATGAGATATCCCAAAGTATATAGGTATCCTTGATAATAAAAATAAACTCAACAAAACATTTTAAAATCACAATAGTACATCTTCTTCAAAAAAGCCTTCAATATTCACCATATGTGGATTCATCCTTTAAGTATTTTTGGTGATCAATAACTATAATTCTTATAATTTTCCTCCAGTTTTCTCTAAATATTATGTCTACTCTTCAATATTTATAACACTAATACTCAATAGATAACCCAATAATAACACACTCCATTTTTTATCATTAAATCCCCTTATGAAACTCCACCCGAGCCTGAAATGAGATAGATTATGAACTTTAACCTTCAATAGGCCATGGTTTGATGAAAAAAACCATGATTATAATATCACATATTTATACACATTATAAAATAAAACTCTATAACCAAATGGATAATATAATTCATTTCCAAAACACAGTACATGAATAATGTATATAAATTCTTGAAATTTCATACATTACTAAGAACTATATATAAAAAAACCACATGAATGAAATATTCTACATACTTTAAGAATGGTATAACACAATCAACTATACATAAAATTATACAACGTCGAGAGTTATGGTCTCCCAAAAACACCACCAAATCAATCACGAGAATCTAAAAAAATAGTTTATATATAGTAGGGGTGAGTATATAAATATAAACATTAGGTTCATCTCTGGAAATATCATTTGTTTATATGAATGAATCATACTACTACATCACTATATAGAATAAATGAAACAAAATGGCTAATCATAAGAATCTCCTGAAATTCATCCATCCAACCACCACTATACCATACCACATCTTCACAATTTCGAATCCAATTCACATCCTCTTCACATGCCATTATATAACCACCATCACTAGTCCACATAAAAGAATATTAACACCCACAAATACCTCACTTTAGTATCATCTCCCCCACATAGATATCCACCCATAGGAAATTCACTAAGCATCAATAATATCTAAAAAGTAGATAACCACCCACATGGAACCCACCCACCATACATTATCACCAAAAAGTAGTTTTCCACCAACATGGAACTTATTAAGATATCACTATATTTTTGTTGACCCACTCTCCAATTATAGGGACTCTCTCTGGTTTTTTGGGTGTCTACCCACAAATAAATCTCCCAACCTTAACCTATAGATGTTGGGTAGCTTTCCACCATTATGAATTTTCACTATATTATCGAGTGTCCTCTCATGTCGAATATTATACCCTTAATCTGTATTCTCATCCCCACACATCACATATCCTTTATGTATATCAAAATAATCCATACTAATATCACATATTTCTAATTATCATCATTAAATAACTACTTACTTCTTCCATAACACTTTCAAACATCACAAATGGATTTGTAACCTCTCCATAAATTTATTCATGCACCCATTACATCAAAAAAATAAATGTATTACAGAATATAATTTCACCATATAGATCACACTACCACCAAGTTATAACAAAAAGTTGATCCTTGGGAGTATAACCACACTACATAACGAAAATTACTCATATCCTGGGAATACAACAATTCCAAAACATCATTATATAAAAAAAAGTCTAATAAACTTATTAAACCAAGCCACATCATCTACCATAACATTATGCATTCACAAATTTATCTGTTAGATAAAAATATATAGTAAATAATTTTTATATGAAGTATTTATACTAAATGATATGTTAGATAATACAAATTAATATCATTTTATATGATATAGTGATATCATATTACAACCATTTAGATCCAATTGTAGTGTATTATTTTGATACATATTTCTAAAGTGTAGTTTGGATTATCATATTGTATGATTATCATAACAACCTATGATCACAAAATCACTGTCTAATGTTAAGAGTTGACATTGGATCTAATCCACATTAATTATCAATAATTGTAATATTTAATATGATGAAATATTGGGAAGAATTTATGTTTACTAAAAATAGTAATAGTTTTAACCCAATCTATTTACATGTACGCAATACAATGTATGGGTATATTTTACACAAGATCTTGGATCATCCCCAAGGAATATATAAATAGGGAAATTCATTGAGATGGAATAATTCATTCTTATGTTTCTTTACTAAGATATATATATATTGATTCTCCTCGTGAAACACTCTTCCTTCTTGTTCTATTTCTACTCTTGATATTTGAATATCATGGAAGAAAGGAGGGTCCCACCCAAACTACTAGGTGATTCTGAATAGTTATTGGATACAAAATAGAGAGAAAAACTATTGGTTACTTATAATTTAAATTCATAAAAACTATTAATGAAGTTCATTATTGAGGATGACATCAGTATAAGATACACTTTCATGTTATCCATTTTTAATGTACATGGTTTTATTTACATTTAATGGGTTTTATAGAATTTTTTTTAATGTCATACACTACTTATAAAAAGTGTTGATCAATCCTTAGAAACCTAATAGTGGCATAAGAAAAATGAAATTTTGAACTGGTTCCTTAAATCATGTTGAAAATGAATAATATTGGACATCTTATTGATGTCATATTGGATACCATTGATAATGTTATAGATTTTGTACTGTGCTTTATGTTATGATATCTAATATTAGAACACATGATAGGTTTGTATAATATGGTATGTGGTATCATAATGTATGATCTAGTGTAATCATAGTTTTGACCATAGCTTAATGTATGATATGGTTATTTATAACATATTAGGGAACCATTTTGTAATTGTTCACAAAATGTAAAATAAACATTCACATATCCTTTATGATATAATGGATATTATAAAAGATTATTTCAAGGTAAAAAAATATTATTCCATTGAATTTTCATAAGCTATGTGTTTTAAGTAACTATAGGTTAATTTTATATAGGCCATTAGACACTGCGTTAATATTACATTGGTCAATCACAAAATGCGATCATAGCTAAGAAATGAATTACGGTATGCGGATGTTGTAAAACACGAGAGGTATTTTAGTATATTAATTGCTAATGAGATACAAAAAACTCAATGTGATGTATCAACATAGCAATGAATCAAGAATTATAATATGGGTTATGTCATGAAATATGATATATAAGGAAAAAAAATTATTTTTTCTAATTTTCAATTATGAATTGATTTTAAATATAATTTTTTTAATAAATTATGATCTTTTTGAGATATATTTTTAATTTATACTTTTTATAAATAAATTAATTATAAAATATTTATTACCAATTTAATAATTTTTGTGTAATATTTATTAAATAAATATCTATAATATTAATAACCATTTAAATTATATGGAATGACTTATAATCTAGATATAAAATGTTTATATGGAAATTATAAGTTTAATTTATAATGTGTTTGTAAATTGTAAAATAAGGCAAAAAATATAAAGTAGTTTTTATTTAAAACATTGAATTATTAAAAATTCTTAATTTTAACTATTTAAATTAAAGTAATTAATTAAGAAATTATTTAAACCTCCTAAAAAATATTTATGATAATTCATATGATCAAGGTTTAAATAATATTTAATATGGTATATTTAGACTATGTAAATTTTTTACATAATATAATTTTAATAGAAACTGTTTATATCTTATTTAATATCATATTTTTATGTATAATTACAAATAAAAATATCATATGAAGGAATTCATTTTTGAAAAAAAAACAAAGTGTTTATATTTATTTAATTATGGAATTTCCATAATTTATGGATAAATTATAAAGTGTTAATAACATTTTATTTATGAATTATTCAGTTATTGTTTGTCTCATGTTTAAATATTTTAATTATAAATTAATTTAGTTTATTATCGTCTTTATTCATGAATATATTTTTTTATTTATATTAAACAATTAAACTTCTATTAGAAATTTTCATCCATGTATCTAAAGTGTTATATGCTAGCTGTGATAATTGATTTAGTTTTATTCTATATTATCTTTAGATTATATTATACTAAGAGATTGAGTTTTAATGTTGATTATAGTCCATATATATTATGTGTTATAATTGTGATGGAATTGAGCTCTCTCTTGAGTAATGTAACCTTAGGAAAACGAATTTTGGGTTGGAATACACTCTAGCGTAGAGGCTTATGCCTTGTCTAGAAAAGATGGGGTTGGATATCTATCTTTATAATATTACTCTTGTGGAGATTTTTTATTTCATATAATTATAATCCTTTACAATAAGGGGCTTTGTATACAATATGAAAGAGATAAATTTTCATATGTTTAAATATAACTAGATTTTAATTTGGGTTCTTAACACAAGCTTTGAGTTGTGTAAATAATTACACATCAATATGTCTTGAACATGTTGATTTGGTGGAATGAACACAGATTTAAAACTAAATCATTAAAAGCATACACACATGCAAATGAAATATTTGAGATTAGATGCTGAGATTAAATCCTCCTAAAAAATACATGTATCAGATTCCTTCTATAATAAACACTTTTCAAAACCTCGATTATCCATCTGGTTTTGCTATAAAATTTTTGGGTTCCCCTATATTATCATGTACAAGGAAAGAAAGTAACGAGTGAACCTAAAATTATTAATTTCCTATTTTTACTATTTTCTTTATATTAAGTTAACCAGAATAATATAATAGGATTAGATTACTCAAGGAATAGAGTTGAGTTTGTCCATATGATGGATTGGGAAATACGTTATCTTCTCAATTATCCAAGAGTAATGTATGATATGATTGGAATGATGGAATACCTAACTAAGTGATGGGAGAAATTATAAAGAGACCCAAATCTTAGTGAAATTTAGATATTAGATCACTAATGGATATGGTGTAAATTTTAATGGAGGCTATGATTTCAGTGGGAGAAAATTTAATAAAATTACAAATTTAAAAAATATTATAATGAATCATCCTGGTCTACCAAAAAATGTATACCTAATACAATATGCCACTTGGCCCAAAGGGCATTCCCAATCCCCATAGGTTGATAAATAGTGCCTGTGTATCAAGAACCTACAATTTGAAATTATTTCACCATTAAAAATAATATAAATTAGTAGTTTAAAACACCAATCATATGGTATGTCCTATCGAAATATTGATAATACCTTTTCATCAAATAATTAGAGATAAATAACAAAAAAACCAAAATATGGAACAAGAAGAAAATAAAATGAGGCATAACCAACAACCAGGATTCATTTCATTTGGAAATACATAGCAGAAGAAAATGTTTCTCATACATATAAAACATGAAATATGAATATAAAGGAATAACACGTAGACAAGTAGTTAGATACATACATACCCTATAAAATAAAAAAATAACCAAACCATTGTTTAAAAATCTCCTCATAACCCAAATTCATTAACTACATCCACAACATCAATGAACAGAGTAGAATTAATATCCCATTAATGGGATTAAAAACTAATAATTAGATAGAAATCATGAAATGTTCATAAAGACCCACAAATCAGTGTATATTCTGGGAAGGGAAAATATAGGATTTTATTCAACACTAATGGTGGGGAAGGGGGGAATCAATGTTCGTGAATTTAAAACACACTACACATTTTATCCGTTTTAATTTTTTATTATTTTACTTATTATGGTGAATTATTCTTTTATTATCTATTATCTCCTTGGTTATTTCGTACAATAAACCTGAAAAATCCAACACATGTGGTATAATGATGTATAAGGTACATGTTTAAAAAAGGATAATTCTTAGTGTGAATTGATAAAATCCAGGATGACACGAACCAAAAATATCAACCGATAAGCCACAAATGCGAAAGGACTATCCTAGAAACTTTATTTTTCACATTTCCCAATTATAGTTTGGTATATCCTTCACAAAAGTTCATCCCATAAATTATAATTACAAAAATTTTGGGAAACAACTGAAAGCCTTTAAAAAATTTAGCCTTCACAAATTGTTGATGTGATTCCTTGATCTTCTTTATTCCTCTCTTAATTTCACAACATTATACAATCAACTATTATTATTTTATATTCATATTTCAAACTCAAATGCTATTTATCATGAAAAAAACATGAAATATAGCTTCTTCTTTCTCTCTTGCATTGTTTGTGAGATGCTTATTCTTTATATGAAAAAATCTAATGCACAACCTCACTTTATTATCCCCTCTTATTTATTTCTTTTACATCATTGCACAATATGGAAAAACTGGATCCCTCTCTTGAATTACATTGAATAATTGAATGTTTATGATAAGAGAGTAAAATATTCTTTTCTTGTATTTGGAATTTATATAATTATTTAGAAATGTTTCAGTTGAGTTCCGTCTTCTTCGATACACAAGGATTTTCTAGTTGTGTACAGTATTGGATCACTACATCCTTTTTGACATCAAAAACATCTAATAATATATGATTAATGTATGTTGTATTGTCAGTTACTTCTCCCAATTATTTCTTGCATATCTATATTCACAATAATAAAATGAATATATTATTTTAAAATACTATGAATCTTGTTATTTAATTTTTTTTGAAATTTATAAATTTGGTTCTTTAGTTTCCATTTTAATTCCTAATGACTTAAAATTTTAAATCTTCCAAAGAGACTAATTATTTGTTTGTTAATTTATCAAATATATAGTTAATAGCCCGAGAATTCTCTACTAAAACATACCCATATTCTTAGTTTCCTTTAATCCTAACCAAAAAATAATCATGTATTTAAATTTCATATAAATATATACATGAATTTTATAGTTTCAATCCTCAAACCTCATTCATAACACAACATTCTCTTGGAATTCATCCTTCATCCTACCCGAGTAACAGGAACAAGATGAATAAATTATTTTGAGTAACCATGAATAATGTTATTTTAAGACTTCTGAATTCTATACAATTGGTTTAAAGGTTTTTATCATAATACTTAAAGACTCAAAATTTTAAATCTACAAAATAAATTTATTATATTTATCTAACATTATGAAATATTTAGTTTCTATCAGGAGACTCATCTCTTTAAATATGCCTATATTCTTGACATTATTTATTCATATCCAAAAAATAATCATGTATTTAAATCGAATATAAATAAATGTATTCATGTGATAGTTTCCATTTAGGGTCCTCCTTTATGATAGAACATTTTTGGATAATTATTCCATTATCATACTAGAGTCATGTGAATAGATTACTTGGCATTACTGGATGGAAAATTCATAATACATAAAAATTATCAGGAAAGTTACTATGGACATACATATTTTTCTATATTTTAATCATATTCTTTTTTCAATATAACACATGGGAGTCTTTTGAAGCATTATAGTCATACGTAACCTTCAAATTCAAATACTTACTTCAATGATATTTGTTTATTGAAGTCATATTTGTAGAAATGTCTTATTTTAATTTTCCAAATGTTGAAAGCATAATTTATTACAACCCCCATGTCTTATATTGGAAATTATTATGGTGGCTATAGTTCATACATAAATCCATCATTATTTTGAATCCTAAATTTAAAGTGATATTTAAAAAACATCACAAAGTGATGATATTTATGATGAAACTAATTAATCTTTATAAGGGATGTAACTTCTCTCATAACTATAGTATGTATTATGCCATTTCAACAAATTTTCACTAATCATGGATGGTACCATGGAATGTGGGTCTCTTTATTGTTAAAAATATTATAAAATGTCTTAAAAAACCTTTTAAATACACAATTACATGGAGTTTTATTCTTTATCCATTTTAGATATGAAACGTTCTTTCACAAAAGACACACACCAAGGAATATAACTCCTCATTTTGAACTTCTAATTCATTTCCATACTCTAGAAAATAATTCATTGTTATTTTAATTTTTTCTCAAAAGAATCGTCATGGATACAACATGAAATGGTGATCCCCATTTTTAACTTTTCATGAAGTCACCATGACCCACTCTACGTCATAGGCTAGGTAGTCATTTCATAAATGTAAACTAAACCATTGAAATTGCCAATGATTAGGAACTGTGGCTTATAGATCATCATTATAACTTTCTAAAGAGTCTCCATTACTATTTCTAGATACCACCACAGTGTGGTGATGCTACTACTTCCTAAAATAAATTCAAGGTCTAATCATCAACATTTAATATAAATTAATATTTTAAGAGATTATAAGGAAATAAATTCACCTTTTTTCATATGAATAATGATAAGAAACAATAAAAACCATTTCAAAGACATGTCTCTAAAACTAATTCACTTAAGACAAGTTGAAACCTTCTTGGTTACTGTTATTCATAAAGATTGGGTTGTAAACTAACTTCAAAGATCCTTTTCATCATTTTAATTATCATTCACCATATTGATGTCAACATTCCTTAACACTCCATGATAATTGAAATCCATTGAAAAAAATACAACACACACAATGTGATCTAAAAATGTCACCTTTTTAGTTAGTATATACACTTTAAAATGATATGTCTATATGTGACCACCTAACTCATTCATTATCTCTCCATTTTTGTTTGATATTTCATTTAATTTTACTCTCTACTCCTTATTGAAAAGGAACAAAAAGAAATGAGAGAGTATTTTTTCAATTATTTGTCAAGAAATATCCTATCATCCATTCCACTCTACGTCTATAGGATCCATGATCAGTGTAGAAAACAAAAGGGTCTGATTTAGACAAAAAATCCATCCATTATCTGTTAAATTTGAAATCAACATGAAATGAGATGCTTAATACCTATCATAGAAGATATACAAAAATTTTAAGATGATAAAATTGATGATACATATTGAGAAACTAATTATGATAAAATTTTCTCTTATAATATATCAAACTGAGTTTTTAGATCTCACTTTAACACACATGTCAAAAAAATTAAAGTACCATGTTGGAATCAAACATAAAAGTACAACTATGAATCCTATAAAAATTTAGTATTTATTTAATTGATTGAAATAAATTTATCTCTTTTTGTGATCTGTTTTTACTTCGGTTACTAAGGATAAGAGAATAATAAATCATTACTTTTTCAATGAAACTTATTCATGAACATTCTGGTATCTTCTTCTTCTTCATTATTCCCTTATATCACATTTTAAGGAGACATTCCAGAAATAAAATTCCTAAAAATGGATTAAATAATGTGGCTCTTCAGATTTTATAACCTTCATATCTTTAATAAGGATAATTTTCTTTTAATATATACTCTTTAGAATACAACTTGAGTAAACAATATTGGATGTAAGATTCCAGTTATAGTTATCCTGTTATGAAAAATGCAACTTATCCTAAGGTTCTCCCATTTATAACATGATTAACATTAAATTATCTAATTTTTAAATACAAATATAGCACACAAAGGTAAGGTAATAAGGTGATTCTTCTTCATCCTTAATGTCAATAACAAGGTTGAGATAATTTTTCAACCAAGTTGTTCCATTTACTCCTATCAAAATTCTTTTACAAATATACATTGAATATATTTGTACTTTAGTAAGATTAGAACTCATATTAATTTTAATTACTTTATGTGGATTAATATTCTCTTCTTTAAAATCTAACCAAAAGAATCACCTAATGTAATATTCATCTTCTTTATGAATTCCTCTTATTCTAGAAACATAGTTAAACAATCATTTGAAGTGTATCCATATTTTTCTTCACCTACCACATAGTACTTCTAATCCTTTTTTTAATTTTTTTAAAATATCTCATGAATATAAGGTCATTCATGTTGAATCAATTCATTTCCATTGGAAAAAATATTTTATTTATTCCTCTTTCTACTTACTTTTTTTAGATCCATTGGCTAAATGACTTAGAAATCATTGGGTAAATGGGTAGGTTGTTTGTGTCTTATACATGGCTTATCATGATTTATTTTATTCACAGAAGTCACTTTAGTTGAAAAATTACATTTAGACTTCATGGGACTACTTGAATATGATCCTTATTCTGCTTATTGTATAATGATAACACACTATTCGATTACACATTCTTGGGAGAAATATGGTTTTATACTTTATTCAACATCTTTTCAGAGGATGGATTTCATTACTTATTTACATTCCTTGGTTTAATTTCCCTATTTAATTTTGATACATGATTGTTGATCATTAACTATTTATAAGAACACTTTAATGGAATACATCATAGATATTTTCAATCATATTAAAATTTGTTCAAAGTATACATATTTTTCTTCATATCCAGTCACACCACAACATTGGATATTGTTTTATTTTATTCTTTTCTTGATTTTGGATCTTCTGGTTGAGCTTGGGGTTGAGTGTTTGGCAAGCTTTTTTGGGTTTTGTGTGGTTTCATTTTGTTTTTTCCACTTTTCAAGGTTATTGTGAAAGGTATTGGGAAAAGGTGGCATAATGGGGAGTTTATTACACCCATAATGTCACTACACTGTGTTTAAATCATTAATGGATATTTGGGTGTACTCTCCATGTTTTTGGGGTGTCATTTGAGGTGTTTTGGGAAATTTTTAAGATCACATGGTTCCAACATGGTTTTCCCAAACTATGGAGCTTGAATCTGTAATTTTATAAAATGTTTCTAGTAGAGTTCCCAATATTTTCACACAATTTATAAAACCATGCAGTAAAACTAGGCATCCCATTAAAACATAGATAATTTTTTAAAAGCCAAATTTAAGTTATTCCACCTCCCATTTTAGCCCCTCTTAGATGGGTATATACTAGATGGAACCCCTTTCATTATTATTCATCTTGGGCCAATTTTTAGGAGATTTATCATCAAATTTTAGTGATTCTTCACAATTTCTTCATAAAATATTTCTTTCTCCTCTTATTCTCTTCTCCCTCTCATGGTTTCAGGGTTTATCATGGATTAGATCCATCTTGGAATAACTCTAAGATTATTTTTGAATGATTTGGGTTTATTTATTTTATTATAGGGTGTATAATTTGTTCCTTTGGCCTTGTTCTTCTTTCATTGGGAGTTTTGTTGCATTCACACATCATTGAGGTAGGTGTTTCCAAAAATTTCATTTCCGATACATTCCATTGATGATTTATATTTCCTTTAATCCTTTAAACATGTAATTATCTTGATTGTGGCGTTTTACTATAATTTTTTTTGGTGTTTTCATGATTATAAATGGGTACAAAATGTTATCCAATGGGTTACTTTAATTATTCCTTGATTTAAATGTATGCTAGTTGTTTGATAAAATGGTAATTTATAATTTAAAGTGAAATTGGGTACTTTTGGTGGTTTTTTTCCATTGGATATGTTTTGGTAATGTGATTGGGTTTTGAATTGGATGTTCTTTTTGTGGAAAATTGGTGAGTTTTTATGTGGCAGTGAAATGTGTGGCTTGTTTTGTTGGTTTGAAAGAAATTGGCGATTCTTAAAAAAGGGTGATTCTGGTGATTTCATGGATTATTTAGGAGTTTCATTAGATGTTGTAACGTATATATGTAAATGGGGTCTACATAGGGATGAGAAGACCAAGGAAAATAGACCTTGGGAATGATTTTTACTTAAACAATTGGTTTTTAAAGGATTCTCCTATCTTCCATTATTCTTTTTTCTAAAACAGTTCCATGATTTCTAAATGATGTATTAATGCTTTAAGTGACTTTGATTCTGACTTCAAAAATGTTTTTTAAATCACGGCCCAATTGGAATTTTGAGATAGGTTTTGATGAATAATTAATATAAATGACCATTTGGGATTTTGAGATATGTTTTGATGAATAATTTTCTTAATTTTTCCTTTGTAATTTTGAAATATGTTTTGAGGGGTAATTGGAATAACGACTTATTTGTAATTTTGTCTTATATTTTGATGAGTAACTAGAGAAAAGTAAAAATTGTCATTTTGAGATATGTTTTGATGAATAATTTCCATAAAAATCGTTTGGGATTTTGACATATGTTTGGATGAGAAATTGGTGTAAAGTCTTGTTTGGTATTTTGACATGTGTTTTGATGAGTGATTGGAATAGTGTAATGTTTGTAATTTTGAGATTTTGTTGGTGAATAATTAGAATAAGGGAATATTTTGAACTTTTTGGGTTGTTTCATGTTGTGACTTTGGCTTGGAAATGGTTTTTGATTTGAAATGTAATGGCCTATTTGGAATTGTGCATATAAGAATGGTGTTTCATATGGACATTAGAAATGGTTTGGAAATTTATTTGTAAATATGTTTTGATTTAAAATGTTAAACTCCTAGTTGGTAATTTTTGTTTCATTTAGAAAGTCAGTTTCGATGTCATGGGATGTGAAATCCCAGCTGGAATCTTCAAATGTTTTGAAAAAATAGTTAGAATATTATGTAATGTGAAGGTCCAATTGGTATTTTTCTATTGTTTGGAAAGTGGTTTTGAATGCTTATGTGAGGTGAAATATTGGTTGGTATTTTTTCATTTTTGGAAAAGTTTTTTGATTATGAAAAATTATTGTTTCTATGTGATCTTTAATTGTTTTATGAACATGCTTGTGAAAGAAATGGATTTTCATGTGTGTTTGTGGTGACTTTTCATATATTTAGAGACCCATAGAACTTGGTATGGGATCTCCTCTAATGGTTCTGGCATGGGAACACTATTTGGTTGGGATTATGTTTAGAAATAACTAGAATTTTGGGATGCGTTCCCCTCTGGTGGTTCGTTTAGGAGGATGCTTTAGGATATGGTTGTTATACCATGGGTCATCGAGTACTTTTATCATGGGATTACTTAGTTCCATCTAGAGGGTTCAATGACAGTTTCTTGTCAACTTTGATTAGATGAGTTGGTACCCCTAGATTTGACGAGAGGCCAGGTGGAACATACCACATGAGTTTCTAGTTTGGAGTGACCAGTTGGTTAGTAACCATGGAGCTGCACCATATGCCATCAAGTGAGTCCAAACAGAGTACATCTAGGGGTTTCCTCTAGATAATTTTAAGAAATTCCCATGATTATTTACATGTATGTTATATTTTTCTTTTGATGCTTGTTGGTTATTAGCTCTTCTAGTTTTGGACTACGTGTTTTGTTTCCTTTATTATGAGAAAAATTTCCTTTAGGTGATATGGTATGGATTTGTAATTGGATTTGGTTTTTGAACCAGGTTTTGGAATGTAGAACCGTTTAAAAAAAACCTTCGTGTGTGGTTTTAAAAAGGGAATTTGTGGAATGTGGTGTTTAGTTACTCACACAGATTAAAATCCTTTTTTTACATATTTTGAACTAGTGTTTGTGTATTGTTTTGGTAAAGTAAATGAATGGAATCCGTGGTGATTAATTGCGAAGCTATTGTATGCTCACGCCCTACTCATGCTAGTCGATGTCAGTAGACCGAAGCTATTTTGAAGGTTTAGGTATCTAGTTTTGTTTTCCATTGGAGTTGGTCGGTCTTGTGGTTGGGGGTGACCAAGAGGTCATGTCCAAATCATGTTGCATAGTTTAGTATTATTTTTATATTTTTTTTTGTTTTTTATCCACTGTGTCAGCATTGGATGGTATATTTATCAATGTTCAGTTTTTAGTTGTGATGTGTACTCTTTTTTTATTTGTTATTAATTTTTATTAGGATAAATCATTCCCATATCGTTTATTTTGATCCTCGATACTAGTTTCGATCCTGTGGGGATCGAGAACACCATCTGTACCTTGTCTCAGACCTTTTAAGATGTGTGGTTTGATGGAAGCGTATCTTGGTTCGGAAATAAATGGTATCATATAATCCCTTTATTATTTGGGAGGTAAATTAGAGAAGATATTAAGACTTTCATGACTCAAGAGGTAGGTATGGGAAGTATTTCATTCACCCTTGCTCATTATGATCCTTGAATTTATAGGGGTAGTTCAGGATTTGAGTCCCCTATTTTGGTTTTTGGGACATGGATGGGGAATAACAATGGAGGGGATCTAGTTTCATGTTCTGATCTCAATTGTATTAGTGACCTGTGTGGAGTCCAAGTGGAAAGGTCAAGGTACTCTTAGTTGTTGATTCTTACATGTGAAATGACCCACTAACTATGTCAATGGGTTATGCATGGATAATACTTCCTCATCCTAGGTGTTTGGCATAAGTTGTCTATGTGGGTTGGTTTTTGTTAGTGTGAGTGGATTTTATAAAGGAAAATTGTTTTTGGTAAAATAGATTTTTAAGGGGAAAATGGTTTAAAAGTTTGATTATGTGGGACTTAGTATTTGAAATGGATTTGAAAGTGGGGTAATGTTTTGTGGAAAGTGTATTGATATTTGAATCATTTTGAGATTGAAATGAAATTGTGGTTTTTTAAAAGTGGATTTTTGTTTTGTTTGTAATGTTTAGCTTGTGAGATTTTTTTTTGTCTTGGGGTGTTCTTTTGTTTAGGTTTTGGTTTATTTTGATTTTGGTTCTATGTTTGTCTTTTTTCTCATAGTATGTTTCCTAGAATGGTCGTAATAGTTTATAGTGAGTCTTTTACAGTTTTTGATCCTTCCCATACTATGAGTGGTGTAGAAGAGTCATGTTCTTCTCAGTGTTTTCCTATATTTCATAGAGATCAAGATCTGTTAGAGGATGTGGAGTGGCTTGATAAAGTCGAAGGCATCTTTAGGTGGTTAGGAACCCCTAGAGGAATGAAGGTTTAAGTTTTCATGGATTTTTTTGAAGGTTTGGATTTGGAAATGTGGTATGTTATTGTTTTTTCATCATTGAAAGTTAGGATGACTTGGGAAATCATTAATACCAAATTAATCCAATGGTTCATACCTACGGAGTTGAAGATTGGGAATTCAGTAGAGTTTTTGAGTATTTAGTATGTCTAGTAGAGGGTGAAGGTGTGTGTTGACGTCTTTAAAGATCTAGTTTATTTCTCTTTGAATATATCAATAGAGGATTAGCTAAAAGCTCCTCTCTTCATTTGGGGTCTTCCACTAGATATCAAGGAGTAGACCTCTCATCCTGTCAAATCTATTTTAAGAAGTAGGAGACTAAGGCGTTCTTAGATGATCAAGTTCTCGAGGTGCAATCAGTTTCAGTTGATAATCTAATTTTTCTCCGCACCTATAAAGGTTCCCCATTTGGTGAGAGATGTGTTCTAGAGGAACCTATGTAAGATCCCAGACTCCATGGATGTATGTACTTGTTTAAATTTGGGGTTAAATGTTTTTTTTGGTCTAATGAAATTTTACCAGGTGTATGAGGGGATTCAAGGGTGCTCTGGTAGTTCAGGACATGAAAGGAAGGAAGACCATGCCAAACTGTTCAAGGCACATAGTTGGTGGTCAGTTAACTAAACAATTCAACCTTCCTATGAAAACTATGAAACCGTGGATAATAGAATATCACATGGTATCCATGATGTTATTAAACTGTGTGGGCCTTTACAAGTAACCGTGTAACCTATATCCCCTTAGACAATGTCTTTCATAGGTTTTATGAATAGTTTGGAAAATTGTGATGGTAAATAGTGCAACCCTATATAAGTTGGAAAAATTACAAAATTACCATTTTGATATTTTATGTTCTCACTGGGTTTTATTAACTTACTCCTACATCTAACCCTAGTGATGAAATACATTACCCAAACCTTCCCTAGGATCATGATCTCGTGAATATAGTTTATTTGGATAACCTTTTGTTGTGAATTGAAGCTCAGGGTAAGTCTAATCCTATCATTTATTATCTTTTTTAGATTAGGGCTTCTATCTTGGGATATCTTATTATGAATATATGAAACCATATTTTTCTAGAGGAATATTGGTTGAGGATTCAAGGGGTGTTTGAATCCAAATATAATTCTTTGATTAAGAGTGTGCTCATCAACAGATTCTAAGTAGATGATATACAAGTTATCTCCCATAGTTTTATATGGATTTGTGCATGCAAGGTCGTGTTATTTGCTTCCTCTTTCTCTATTCTTGGTTTCATTATTGATATTTGATATAATTGGTGTCCATATGGAAAATTTAAACCCTTATAATCCCCATAGGATGCATAGAGGCTGACATGACCGATTTAGATCCACCCATGGGGTGAACCATCCTTCCCAAACATGGTTAACAGAAATGTTAAGTTTCAAATAGACTTATGATTATGTATAAGCCCAAGATAAACATGTGAATTGATTTTTGTGATTATTAATAAGGGAAATGTGTAATTATTCCTAGATGTGGGTAATGGATAATGGATTTCTTGTCTGGACATGGAAATGATTAAATGAGATTAATGGTAATGTGCCAAATGAAGTGTGTTTTGTACTTAAAATTCATATGTGGGATAATACATGGGAAAAGTTAAATGAGATAAATGAATTAAAATATGTAAAGTTTTAGATATTCTAATTGGGTTAATATAAGGAAATTAGTGAATATGATTAGCGAGTTACTCAACCATCAATCATATATATTTTATTTAAAACACCACACAACACAAAAAGAAAAAAAAAATTAGTGAGCTACTCATAAGAAATGGGAATTAGGATAAATGGATATGTAATGTAAATGGTAAATGTGTTCATGGGTTATGAAATAATGTTAATTCCTATGTTGACTATTATAGACTGTGATTGCTATTGGAATTGGTTATGTTTGATTGTGATATGTTATATGTGTGGTGAATGGGAAAATAATAATGTGCACATGGATTGGTAGAGTGGGGTATTAACATGAGGATGTATGCCCATGTGTTGAGTTAGACCAAGCCTCAAAACAATCTACCCCAAAATGCATGGATTATAGAAGGGGACAATTTTTTATTCTCCTAATGGTTGAATTCGATGAGACCACCTGGGTCGAGGCTTCATGGGGAGTGTGTTGTATTTTTGATGATGTGATTATCCCTCATGAGATAGTGAACTTGATTTAATTACCCTATGCATTGAGTTGATGAAAATTTCAAAAAAATTATAATGTGGTGATAATTAACTAAGGAATGAAGATGAAATAAGTATTGAATGTGTGAATCAGGCAAGAAATGAATTATGTTAACTTTTTCAACTAATGGAACCCAAATTATCTTTATTTACTTTGTCTTCACATAGAACATTCATGTACTGTTTATTGACTGGATATTTTGTCGACACAATTGCTAGTTTCCTTTTGAGTTGTAATCACACCCTACTCAGGCCACCATTGGGTACCCAAGAAGACTTCATAGTTGCAGGTCTAAAGAAGGGTAGGGGCCCAATTCTAGGGAGTTGAGTCAGGCTTATGATGTACATGGATAAGGTTCTTGACTTGGATTCAGGACCATTTTATAGATTCCATGATTTTATTTATTTGGGGTTTTATATAATTGTGAAACTACTATAATGACATGGAATATTTATTTTAGTTTGTGGTTGTACCTAGTTTTTGGAGAAGATACTTATGAATGTTACTTTGTTATTGATTTTTGTTCCCATTGTTTATAATGTTATCTGTTGTGGATTACTCTGGTAAATAGGGTATCATCTCCCCAAGTGGATATTTTGACCCTCACTGCTTTTCGGAAACCTCTAGCATTCAGGGAGGCTCAATTGAGGTCATGTAGGGACTTGACCCGGAGCACTAGATTAGTGTCTCTTGGCATAGATACAATACAAAGTTATGTGATAACAAGTCTTTTTTATGACTTACTATTTAGGGGAGGTGGACTGAAGATTGGGAAAGTGTTGGGACATGTTAATGAGATCATGATTGGGAGTTTCTAACCCTTGTATGAGGGAAAACAAAGGTGCTTCGGGATATGAATTATTTTTTCTTATTGTGCGTTGTTACATTTGATGATATTTCACCATTGGGTGACATATTTGTTGTGTGATTTGGCCATTTTATGATATTTTTCTCATGAACACAATGACATGAGGATGTGAATTCCCACATCATTGTAGGAACCTATTTATTTAAGTGGTATTCATCACGATAGGGAAAAATGGGAGGGGTTTATGGGTTATGAAAGGTAGAATGAATTACACTTCCTTGAAAATTTATAGAAAATGGTGTCTAATGAATTTATGAAAATAATATAAAGGAAATAAAATATTGAATATTAGATAAATAAGGGTGTGTAATGAAGGTTTATGTGTTTTGAAATGTGGAATGTAACAAGTTATGAATTTGGAAATGAGCCAAGAGGAAAGGTTTACATTTTAATTATGGAAATAGTTGTGAAGTTGTGCCCAAGGTAAGACTTGTGAGTATTAAAGTTAGTTACCCTATATTAGCCATGAACCATGGAAGGGTTGGTTGGGGGTAGTGTTTTGAACATGTTATGTTCCCTTTGGATAGTGTATATGAAATTGTTATCTGTGGCTAGTGGAGAGAAATATTCTATGAAATTTATGGAATTTATATGTTATGTGTTCTAAAGATCATGTTTGGAATTCTATAGAAATTCCACCATGAAATCGAGTTCCAGTTGGGAGACATGAAGATATTTATTTGAATGTTACTCAAGTGGTGGATCAATAGAATGTGGTAATCTAGGATGATAGAGAAGAGTAATTCCATGTAAATATTTATCGATTTATATAAATTACGAGACATGAACTAGGGTTGGTTGTGTTGAGAATGTTTGTGATGACAAGGGATTTTTTGTTGTAGCACCATATGAACTTTATTGGAGAGGGTGTACTAGAGGAATCCATTTTCTAGATAGATTCCATCCATATGATTCATGATCACCTAGAGACTCATTTTGTAAAGTGACTCATGTTGGTGGCCTATATGTTCAGAGGTCAGGAAAAGTGTGGGTGGGTCATCATGGTGCAGACCGAGAAGGGTGAGGGAATGTTATGGAATGATTTCTAGGATAAGTTTCTAAAGTATTTTGATCCAGATACCTTGAGGTAGGGTAAGGATTCATATTTTATGACTTTTATGCACAGGGAAATGTCATTGATGGATTATGATAATCATTTCAATGATTTTTTATGCTTCATTTCGGTGTTGGTAGAATATGATACAGCTGTGAACAAACGTTTCTAGGATGAGATGAGCAAAGAGATCAGGTCTGAGGTTAACATATTACACCTAAAAAGTTTTGTAGAGGTAGTGGATGAGGCCCTTATCTCAGAAGGGAACCTGAAGGGGGATTCATGTAGTGGACTTGTGGTACCAGTTGGATGGTCAAGTCATGATGAATATGAGAGAAAGAATCATTATTTTGGGATCTTCAATTAGGGTGGTAGTGCACAGAGTTGTTAAATAGTGGTTTAGACTCTCATGGTAGAGATTGGGAGTTCTTTTATCTATGTGGAAGACCGGGGCACAAGCACGATTAGTGTCCACGACCACTAGTTGAGTGCCAATAAAGTGAAAAAATGGTTCATGTGAAGATATTCTATAGGATTCCTTTATAGATGGGAAAAAATGGAGGCTTGATGGAAATACCGAGTGTGGTATGGGTGGTCGGTTACCCCATATCAGGTAGGCAGTTAGAGCTCGAATAGTCGTACTAGTCGAGGAGGTGGGTGTGGTACTTTAGGGAAAGAGAGTTAATTATACTAGGATAGTTAGGAACCAAGGAGTTCGTACAGAGCCTATGGGATATGGGAAGGTTATCCACACATAATTCAGACTACACCTATAGGTTGGGAAGCTAGACCATCAACTATTCAAGGTACGATCACCGAATCTTTTGTGCTCGCTAGTGCTTTATTGGACATTAGATCCTCACACTCCATTATCTCTGAACTTTTTTTAGTTATGTTGGGCATTGTTGTGGAACATGTGTGTGGGGTTATATCTATTGATACTCCATTAGAGGTGTGAGATGTTGATATCAAAAAATGTAGGGATTTTGATTTGGAGGTTGTTGGGAACTGTTTTCAGTGGGATTTTTTATCCTCAAGATGTCAGTTTTTGACATGATTTTGGGTAGGGATTGGCTGGTGTTATACCAAGACCATATCAAATGTTTCCATCTATTGGTAATATTCACCTCTCTTGATGGAGACACTTATGTCCTTCATGGTGTGTGGGATGTCCGGGCAGGCCCAGTAAGGCTAGTTTTTCTACAGTTGTGGAAACTTATAGCCTAAGGGGTATGCCTTATGATTGATGATGGAAGAGTAGAACAACATGTATTTCCTCCTATGGTGGATCAATTTCATGATGTGTTTTCAAATGATTTCTTGAGGCTACCACTTGATAGGGATGTTGAGTTCACAAAAGAGTTACTCTTTAGAGAGGATCCAGTTTCCATTTTTCTGTATAGAATGGAATCAATAGAACTCTGGTAACTTAAAGATCAGTTGGATGAATTGGATAATAATAGTTTCATCCATCCAAGTATTTATCGTTGGGGGTCTCCCATTTTTTTCTAAGAACTTTGATGAATAATTGAGGATGTGTGTCAATTTTTGGTAGGTGAATTAGATGAAAATTAAGAATAGATACCCTCTTCTTATAATTGATGATCTAATTGACCAGTTGAGAGGAGATTTAATGTTTTCTAAGATCGATTTGAGATCAGGGTATCACCATATCAGGGTGAGGCCTTCTTATATACCATGTAATTTCTTTAGAAGCAGGTACAATTTGTATGAGATTGTGGTGATGTCATTTAGGTTGACCAATGAACTGGTTGTGTTCATGGATTTAATGAATCAAATATTTTACCCATATCTGGATTAATTCATATCCGTCTTCTTTAATGAAATCTTCGTGCCCTTAAACACTCATTATAGTCATTCCAAACATCTTGAAATCATCCTAAGTACACTAAGATAACATATTATTTAAGCTAAGCTACCAAAATTTCATTTTTAGATAGATATGGTGAATTTATTGGGTGGAATAATCTCGAAGGAAGGTGTGTCAGTGGATCTAGAGAATGTTTAGAAAGTTGTGTCTTGGGAGAATCCCAAGAATGTCTCTTATGCTCATAATTTTAGTGGAATGGCCAGTTATTACGAAATATTCATCAAATTTTTCTCCCATTTGGTAGCACCACATTTGGGTTTAACCGATAAGGGAGTTAATTTTGAATGGTATAAGTCATACAATATTGTTTTCAAGCACATAATAAGTGCCAGAATATCACATCGATCTTGATATTACATCAGCCAAATAATAAATGTAAAGTTTTTTGTGATTCATATAGTGTTGGGTTAGGAGAATTTCTGATGTAGGATGATCCAATTTTTGCGTTTGGCTCATGAAAGTTTAGGCCTCATGAAATAAATTACTCTACTCATGATCTTGCATTGGCAGTTTTGGTTTATGACTTTAAGTGTCAGAGTAATTACTTGTTGGGAGATAAATTTATCATATATTTACTATTTAAATAGATTCTATTTATTTCAATTCACATGACACTAATTTAGCATGCGTTACAAACAAGAGGGACCTTCCATTATATCTTACGTTACACGCAAGACCGAGTTTCACCAAATAACAATGTATTATGAAAGTATTATTATTTAATATAATATGATGTAACCTAGTTGTTATGGTATTGATTATGAATTTTATTAACTAACTTAGAAAAATATATGGTTTATAAAAATATAAGATTAATTCATATGTTGAAAATTAATGTAGGAAGCAAGTGAATATAAACCAAATGTTTTTATATAAAACCATTTTTATGCTCACGAAGCTATTTTATGAAAATTAATTAATGTAATTAAAATTAGTTAATAATATTATTTTAATATATATGTTATATATTCAGTAAAATATTTTTTATATTCATCTATTAGGTTGGATGTTCATAAGATAAGAACAAATCATATTTCACACATAAAAACCTATATTTTTAAAAAGACAATTTGAATGCCTTTTAATAGAGAACCCATTTTAAAATTTAATTTTGACACTTTAATTGATTATATATGTCAAAATATACTTTATATTAGAAATATGAACATAATAATTAGGTTATGGTGAAATTTGGATATTTTTCTGAGCCATTTAATTTTTTTAACGAATAATTAAAAATACTGAATTTTAGTTCAAAACTACTTTTTAATAGAATTTATTTATAAGGTTAACTTTTAATTTAAAGTGTTTTAAAGTTTAATTAGATAATATTATTATAAATTAATCCAATTCAGGTCATTGTAACTAATATTACCTTGAAATTTACTGTAAAAACACATCCATATTTAGGATGTTTTGACTTTAAAACCCCGCATTGTCATCCCGTCTTAAAGATTAACTTTCACTAATTTATGACACTTATTTGATATAAATTTGTAAAAATGAATTCCATATTTGAAATAAGAAAAATTTATAATTTATAATCATCCCAACTATGTTTTTTACCAAAAATATTAGTGAAGGTGATTAAAAATAATTAAAATTATTAAGGTAAAGTTAAGCTTAATAAAGGACCGAGCCTTTAATTTATGTGCCCAAATGACCTATACACTTTTATAGAACCCATTATATTTCCATATATATTCCATGATATTTACATTATTAAGTTTTCTTGTTTTTTTTGACTTTTTTAGGTAATAACATGTGCACACCTAACTTTTTTAAAAAAAGTTTAAGTGAGTCCATTTCCTTCCCAACATAATGCCACCACCTCTCCCCTTTCCTCACACCTCTCCAAAAATTTAATTCAGCCAATATATACCAAAATAGCTTCTAGAAAATCCCCCCTTGACCTTGAAACCTTACTTAAGGTATAAAACCTCCCATGGAATCCTTTTGGAATAATATAAAAGAAGTTACACGATTAAGAGGTAACACCTTCTCTCATGTTTTTAGTTTCATCTCCATTCTTCAATACCTAAACTATTCTAATTATATTATTATATAATAACTCCAGTATCTTCAATATAATATTTTCTTATAATAAGTTTTATACCCACACTTACACACCTCCATCTAAAGGGAAATAAACATACAGTTTCTGTGTATGGCGAACTAATGCATCAAGAAACAATGATTATTTTATTTTCCCCTACCACCTATCATGGTGGAAATTATGATGGGAAATATATTTATATATGTTATATATGTTATTTATGATTTATTATGAATCTTTATTTTTTATTTATAACATTACATTATTCTTTCCAAGGTGTGTAAAAATGATAATTTTGTTTGAGGAAGTGTTGACTACCGCCCCCTCATAACGATATGATTCGTTCACAAAATAGTTGGAATGTATAAATGAAAGGTTATAATTAAACATAAGTGAAGTAAAAAAGATAAGTAAGATATTAATGAGATAATTATATTTCTGTAAATAATATATATATGTCATCTCATTTATTACCCTTTCACATACTTTAAATAAGATAACATCGTTCGTGGACGTGTTGACTACCGCCACCTCAACATGATGTGATTCCTTTTACATCAAAAAATTATATATATATATATAAGTATATAAGATTAAATAATATAGTATTTATTATATAATTATCATTATGGAAAGATTTTATTTACTTTCCTTCTTTCCACAATGATCATTTATAAATGGGAATGTTAATTAGGCGTACATATGACCTACTATCACCATGATTGTAACATTGACTCATTTCCATAACAATATTTAACAATTGATTTTAAATTTATAATTGATGTAAAAATAATATAATAATTTCATTTTTATTATTATTTAGATGTTATATAATGACCCCTTTGATCATAGTTGACCAATAATAGTTGTTTTTATACATAAACTGAATTTTTTCAAAAACACCCGAAGTAAACTTAATTGTTTAAGTAGTTATACACAACATGGTAATAAGTGAAATAAAAGAAATTATATATATGATAAATGTTCTTAAGTAAGTATAAAATTAACAAAAGTTTATTATAAATGATTTTAAAATACGTTCACCTGAATGGAAACACAAGGTAAGAGGATTTTATCTCACTTTTTATTTCCATGAGATACATGTTATGTTTTCCACTCTTTCATTTTGTGTGGTGTATATACTGATATGATTTTATTATATGTATCCTAAAAATTAATTAAATTTTATTTACATATACATTTTATGTTCCTTCTTTCATGGTGTTTAATATTCAAAAGTAACTAAATCAGTAAAATGTTTTGTCTCAACTTTCCTTCTTTGAACTCATGTTTTATGATGCACCTAAACTATTTTTAAAGTTAACTATATTTACATTTTATATAATATATCACGAATCTAAATATTTTCATAACATTATATGCTTCATTTAATTTCCCTTTATTACATTGATATTTTGATCCCAGTTATCGAGTAATTAGAGTTTATTAAGACAATCACATCTCCTTTGTTCGAGATTGTTTATGTTTATACTTACTTGGATGAAATCATATGACCCATCTCTCAAGAAAATTCATGAGTTTACATAACATCTATTATTTCAGGATATAAACATTTATTGGTTCCATTTTCTACTATTTGGTACATATTATAGTTTAAAAATTATTTGCCTGAAAGCCTGACTTTAACCTCTCTTCAGTCGGGAATATATTCAAATCCATGTTTCCCAGAAAGGGAATACAAGAATATTATTCCATTCCCCTATAATTTTTAAAATAATTTTTAATCCTTTTTGAATTTAACAATATATTAGAAGGAATCTTTTTTTCCCTTAAAAAATGATGCATTTTCTACCATTTTACCATAGAAAAGGAATATTCTTTTTACCTCATACAATGTGTATAGATTTATCCACCATAAGTTCTTTGAAGCCTCTATATAAATTACAAATGTTTTATTTTTAAAATATATATAAAATGAATTTTCAATGAAAATTAATTTCCTATGTTTTTTCAATAGAAAAGGATATTTTACGCAATATTATTTAAAAAAGTTATTCTTTTATTTCATCAATGACAATAACCCCTTATTTTACCCCACAAGGTATTTGTTGTGTTGATTCAATCCTTATTCATATTCTGGATGGTTTACTATTGATTTGGATAGAGATAATATTCAAATTTATAGGTTTTATTTATTTTTTATTCATCTTGGTGTATTCAATTCCATATGACCATTAAGCATTAAATTTATTTTAATTATCCATATGATTTATTTTTGATATTTGTATTGCCTAAATTGTATGCCATTTTATATAAAGTGCTTACTTTGACAATGATTTGATTAAATGGGAATTATTTATAAATCTGTATCTCTCATTCAATACGGTTATTTGATAATTCATATTACTATTCAGTGTGAATAATTCTTTATATAGCTACACATGGGTTTGGTAATTGTTAATTAATTCCCCTCAATGCATCAATAGTCTTAGAGGACGAAATAGTTGGATAACCCCCTTAGATTGGGTTTCACTCTATATCTAAAGTTTCTTGTGAAAGTTCTTGATGTTACTGATTCCATTTTCCTAGGAAACATGATGTCTAATAATTATGAATTATTTTCATAATAGTTTCAGTTATTATTCATCCATGATATTTTTCATTGACATATCTAGGGATACATTTCATTTATATTAATTTATTTATGGAATGTGTTTTAGTTTCATACCATGCCATATTTAATTTTCCTTATCTTGTTATATGAATGGAAATTATTTTCAGTTATTTACCTTTCCATATTGACTATTATCATTGAATCATTATTTCTTCTGCTATATTTTATACTTATTGACCATTTGATCTCACCCTTATTATGTTTATTTCTTTTGGAATCCATGAAGCATACTATAAATGATATTCATGAATATATTATATGGATTAGAGTTATCCTCATAGTTTTTTATTTGGTTAGAAAAAAATGTATTAATTAGATTATCCATTTATAATATATTTAATTTTTAAAATAGATTCTATATATTTCAATTAATCTTAAACCAAGTTAGTTTCTATTTCACACAAGATCATCCTTCCTTGATATCCTGCATTACACATAAGACTGAGTTTCACCAAATAACAATGTATTGTGAAAATATAATTTTTTAATATAATATGATATAACCTACCCGTTATGTTGGAAATTATGAATATTATTAACTAACTTATTGAAATATATGGATTATAAAAATTTATTATTAATTAATTGGTAAAAAATGAATGTCGTAAACAATTGAATATAAATGGAATGTTTTTATATAAACCCATTTTTATGATCACGAAGATATTTTACCCTAATGAATTAAATTAATAAAAATTATTTTATTATTTTAATTAAATAAATATGTTATATATTAAATAAAATATTTTATTATATTCTTCCATTAGTATTCATGTGCATAAGATAAGAACAAACCCCATTTCACACATAAAAACCTATATTTTTATAAAGACAATTTTACCACCTTTTAACGGAGAACCCATTTTAAATTTTAATTTTGAAACATTAATTGTTTTAATATGTAAAAATAAACTTCATATTTTAAATAGAAACATATAAATTAGAGTAGGGTGGTTTTTTATATTTTTCTGAGACATTTTATTTTCTTGACAAATAGTTAAAAATATTGAATTTTAGATCAAAACTATTTTTAATATAATTTATTAATTTGGGTAAATTATAATTATAATTTTATATAAAGTATAATTAGATAATATTTTTACCAATTAATCCAATATATGTCATTTTAATCAATTTCACATAGAAATTGACAACAAAATTACTACCAACTTTCTGACGTTTTTACTTTAAAAACCTGCATTAGCGTCCCATCTGTGGGATTCATTTTAATTTAATTTATGTCACTTCTGTGATTTTAATTTGGAAATATAGATTAAATATTTTGAATCACAATAATTTATAATGTTTAATAATATAAATTTTTTTGACCAAAAATATTAGTGAAATTCATTAAAATTAATTACAATTATTAAAGGAAAATTAAGCTTCATAAAGGACTATGCCTTTAATTTAAGTGAAAAAATAACCTATAAACTTATAAAAACCCATTTAATTGGCATATATCTTCCATGAAACTTACATTATTGAAATTGGTTTGTTTTTATGGTTTTTTGGGAAAGAACATGGGCACACCCAACTTGTTTCCAAAAATTCCAAGTGGGTCATTTCCTTCCTTATAAAAGGCCACCACCTCACCCCATTCCTAACACCTACCAAAAAATTAAGTTTGGAAATTATCTTCCCAAATATCTTCCAAAAAATCCTGTCCCCTACCTTCAAAACTACCATAGGGCAGAAATACTCCCAAGTAATTCCTTTGGTATAAACCAACAGATGTTACGCAATTAAGAGGTAATGACTTTTGTCGTGCCTTTTAGTTTCATTTCCATTATCCAGTCCCAACACTTTTATTGTACTATGAGTACATAAAAATAATAGTTTCATCAATATAATTGGATTTATTTATACTAAGGTTTATACCTATACTTACACACACCTCTATCTAATGGATAACAAACACATTGTTTCTGTGTACGGTGAAATACTACCTCACGAAATAATGATTGTTCAATTTTACACCAACACCTATACAGGTGGCCATTATTATGGGAACTATTTTTATATATGTTATACATGTTATTTATGATGTCTTATTCTTCTGAAATTTTTATTCAGAACATATATTTAGGCTTTCAAAGTTGTGTAAATATGATAACATTGTCTAAGGTATTGCGGACTATCTCCCCCTCAAAGCGATGTGATTCGCCACTACAAAAACATGCAAGGGAAGCACTTCCATTTATCAATGGTAAGAAAAAAGTGCTAATAAAGGTAAATCTTTATCATCTCTAATTAAATTCACTGATAAAGGCTCCCTTTATTAGCACTAAAAAAGTGCTGATAAAGAAGCCCTTTATCGTGCCCTCAAGCTCTCACAGTACTATACCCCTGCGACAACTCCCCTCCCCCCGATCTTCTCTTTGCTGGACCTCTACTGCTAGCCCTTCTCCGTCGCTAGCTCTACTCCTTATCCTCCTGGTTGAACCCCTTCTACGGATCCTCCTTCCAGCAAACCCTACTTTTCCTCCTCCCCGCTGGACCCTACTCCCCGCAAAACCTACTCCTCCATTTTTCAATGGTTGGCGGCTCCTCCCGTGCACCTCCCCCTCTGGCAGTCGCTCCTTCCCCTCCCAACATTTCCCAGAAGTCTCCCTAACTGCTCAAATCTTCTTCTATCATTCCATTTTGGGTGCGATCTACTCTTGGTAAGTCTCCCACTTCTCCTTTTAGGTTTATTTTTGGTAATTTCTCTCCCTTCTCTACATGTGTTAATCCTTTTAATTCTCATTTGTCTAATTATTCAATGAATAATAGGTGAATTGTCATTGCACATTCCATAGTTGGGATCACAGATCACTCAAAGTGAAAATGAGACATGGGAAATGCTAGTCTTTTTTAGACACACAGTATACCCCTAAGGACACATCATGTCCTCCATTGAGGATAGTTTTGAGCTCTATTTCCTTTTATTTCAGCTTTTTGTGAGATTTTTGAGCTTATATGGACTAATATTGGTGCATTGTGTTCCCTTGGTCAATTCCTATGAGGGATTGATGTAGCTTCATGACCTCATCCAAGTATTTGGCCCCTATATATCTTCTTAATGATTAGGTTAGTGTTGGTGAGTTCCATAACTCATGATTGAGTTGTCTTAGTCCACTTATATGAGGGTTATTATGGAATTAGGTCCCGTTCATTGAAACTCATACCACTCAACGACTTGGAACATGTATCAATTCAAGGGACCCAGAGAGATCCTCATTTCATTAATGTTTTCCCTATATTAGAGGATGTTGCATGTAGGGTCTATTGTCCCCCAGCAAGCCTTAGGAATTAACCCCTCCCTTTGTATAGAGATCTGATATTTTAGATGGTTTATTAGTCTGATGGAGCGTGTTTCTTGGTTGAACACTCTCTGTTTTCAATATACTTATTCTACAGTGAGTGGTCTCAGTTCACTTTTTTGGGGGTTAGTATGGAATACGATCCAGAACAATGGGACACAGGTCACTTAGTGACCTGGTGCTTGTATCCCTCCAAGAGGCCTGAAGCAAACCTTATTTCCAATGTGTTTTCCCTATGTTGGGTTTGTTGAATTGGCATGAAAAACACTTACACACGTGTGTATCCCCTATCTTAGAGGATTATTTTATTAGACTCTAGTATCCCCCCCATCAAGCCTTGGGTGTTGACCCCCTATATTTATATCATGAGATGATATTTTTGAGGGGGTATTAGTCTGATGGAGTGTATATCTCAAGTGAACACTCTCAGTTTCCTATGTGATTCTTCTTGGCTTGATCAGATGAGTGTAACCTCTAGGATTACTGGCATTATTGGAATTATAGCTTGGGTAGAATTTCCTCTCGGAGAAGTGTTACCTAGAAACCCTGAGTGGATCTACAACTAGAAGTGGATGAGACATTTTTTGACTTAGAGTCTTTTATGAGTATATTTTGAATATCATTAGTTTTCATTATGTCTCATATCTTGTTTGGAATACCTACGTTTAGTGACATGAATACTCTCGATTCTTTATGTATGGTGTTTTTTGGGTGTCCTATTCGGTATCGTAATACTCATCCCTACAAGGGATCTTCCCACATATGTCATGTATTATACAGACAATGGAAAATTTCATAGAGTCCTTGGTAGACTTGGATAAGTTAGAGATTAGTTTGGGATACACAGACTGAGGTGTATACCAATGGTGAATTAATATATGTCCCCTCCTTCTATGTTGTCCATACATTAATTTCCATTTTTGGTTGGATTTTATTTCATCTCTTTTTACTAAATCCATTAATTTATGTTCTTCAATTCATAGACCGACATATAGTGGTTTGGTGGAATTCAAAATGTAATAATATTCTATGGATGGCTATATTAGTGTTTTATGATTATGCCTATGGTTTGTGTTCATATCATAGTCTTATAAGGTAGTGATCTTCTAGGATGTAGGGTTAGCAGCACCCACCCACAGTATGTGTGTGATGAAAGTCTCATCTCAGGAGGCACTGTCATTCATAGGTACCTCAAGGATAGACCATTAATCCAATGAATTTAATAAGATTGTGATGGGTATAGACAGATCACATTGCATTTTCTTAACATTCATGCTATAGTCAGAGAGGCAGTCAATGAATAGCCTAGGTAGAGGAAGGACTTGGAGAACAGAGGTCTGTACAACACTAAAGTGATAGAAGTGATCCGGGAGCAATATGAGGTGGATGGAACTTTGGTTTGATTTTAATAATACTACCCCTAAGTAGAACACTCTTATATTGGGATGATAGTGGTTATAATCTTGGATAGTTGTAGTCTCTAGAGTCTTTTTACCAGGAGTCTCCAAGAGTGTTTGGAGGTATGATCTATGTTCGTTATACTTTTCTTATAGTACTATTATAAATTGGTACAAGAATCTATTTTTCCTAATTTTTTCAATTATTTTCTATGTATTTGGTATGTGTTGGTAGAGCCCCATGTTAGTGATGTTTGGTATGAATTTGGACTTGTAAGGAACATAAATAATTCCACCATCGATATGTGTTCTTGAGAGGTGATCCAAAAACATGTGGGAAATTCATTAACTCCTAAAGTGGTTACTATATATGTGTTGTAGATGGGGTCCTTTTAATTGTGTGTTTTAAGCCCTTTTTATGAGCTAAGTTGTCATAGAAATCCCTATTTTTAGTGAACTAGTGTGAAATGAAAAGGGTGTGTTCTAGGAAATAGGATCTCATAGAGGCTTCGAGTGTGGTTCTAGGTACGAGTTTGGGGAAGGTGAGGAAGAGTTATTGCATAACCTTAAGATGTTCATGATAGAATTTATGTTCACTAACCTTAATTTTCTATTTCTTATATTTATTTAGGTAACAATACCGATGATATTCCGTAGTAATTTTTGATAAAACTAGGTTATGTAATCTAAATTATCTTTTCAACCACTTTTTTAGATAATGACTTATGCACGTTCTGGTGCTCCTAACCTCGAGGCTGAACAAGTCTCTCAAGTAGCTTCTACTGCTGCAGCTCATAGTGCAGAGCAACAACAAGTTTCTGAACCGGTTGCTGCTCCCAGTGTTGAGGTTCAAAAACCATCAACACATGCCATTGCTACCATTTCAAGTGAACATATTGATGATGTTGATATCGATGAAATGGTCGGTGATAAAGGACTGACGTCACCGAAAACACAGGTGCATCATAGTTTGATGGTGTTTTCCGAAGTTATTAAGGTGAAAAAGGAATAAAATTTGATATCAGATGGAATGCACGAGGCCAACATGTGAGTCCCGACAAGGCCATATTTAGTAGTTACATTGGAAATGTCACTCGACAACACGTGCCGATTGATACAGATTCATGGAACCATGTTGTCTCCAGGCTAAAGGTTGTGATCTAGGAAGAAATTATGGTAACATTATGATATTATTTCTTTAATTTACTAGAAAATAAAATAATGAAACAGTGTCTTACTCTTCTCAATCTATTTCAGAGTATATTTATATTAGACTATTGAATCATGAATTATGTACTAAGGCTTGCAGGATGGATTCATCATGGTTTTCACTATTCTAACGAAATGTCACATGAAATATTCCAAAGGTAAAATAATCCCGCACCCAGCCCTTGTCTACAGTCCCCTGATATCCCAAGAATCATGGGATGCATTTATTGGACGCCGTGGGGATGAGAAGTTTCAAGTACATTGTGGCTGATAATACATTGTTCGAGGAAACATTTATTCATCACTTTGATTGTAAATATTTCATTTATGAAACAACAACTCAGTACTGAAGACATGGAACGTGCATCAAAACCAACATACCCCTATCATAAATCAAGGATTTGGTACACTTCACTAGAAATAAAAATGGTATGTATTTTAAATTTAAAGTAATATTGTAAGGTGCCAAGAAACAAAATCATAATTATATTTCCTTTATATGTAGATTTACGAGTCTAAACCAAAAGACACTTCCATCCCACGACATGTTCTATGGTAGGAGGAACATGTGAATAAATAAGGGAAGAAAGTATATGAAAACACAAAAAAAGTGTTGGAAATATGTGTAAGTATGACATGATAAAAAGTTTTGTTTTAAATTTATATTACATAATAATAATTACTTGTTTTATTATATCTGGAAGTCGTTGGAATTAGGTACTCCTATAGCGGATGAAGACCTATTATCAACTTCTTTGAAGTGGCCAGAACAATACGGTCATGTCAGAGGTAAAGGGTTTGGGTTTACACCTCAAGTATATTTTGAGAAAAAACCAAACAGATGATAGAGATGATGAAATGAAACGACTGAACAAAAGACAAGAAACTATAAAAGAATGATTTCAATGGAAGGGAGAGTAGCTGGAAACTTTTAGAGGTGGAAATCAAGGAGAAGAGACAACTCAGGAACAAACAGTACATGAAGATCCTCCCCCACCCCCACCATCATTGAGGCAAGCGATTCCCCTCAAAGAGCTGTCTTAGCCATGGTAATCAATATTCTAATAATTGTTCCAATGAAATGTGAATTAGACAAACACTGATACTTTTCCTGTACTGATATTCTATAGGGTGATAATGACTATGATTTATATCTGTCAACACCCACCTATCACCTTGTAGCGAGGGCTACGATGTTCAACATCCAAGAGGACAAGCCGTATAATATATCACTTCCAAAAGATCATCTGTAAGTGAAAATTACTGTAGCTCCCGAGGCAAATGCAAAGCTTCCTATTACACATGATGATGATGATATTCATATGGTCGAAAAGGCTATTGAGACATTCATTGCATGGGAGTCACAGCTTGTAAGAGTACATGTGGACAAATAGGTATTTATTTCCATTTTTTTCACGCTAATCCTTTAACAATTAATGAAAGAATGTCTGAATGAATGAATGTTATTATAGACGAAGAAAGAGAAAGGGGTGACAAGAAAATTGGGCTCAAAAGCATTTAAGGGATCGACCAAATGATCCCAATGTGCTAGTGGAAGCACAATAACACCACCTGTTATCTATCCACATTTACTTGCATTGAAGACTCATGTGGGTACGAAGCTAAAAAATGGTAGTATTCATATAGTTTATTTTGAAAATAATATATATGGAGAGGAAATTCAAGATTTTTTTGCATCTAAAAATGTAAATGAGATCCTTGAATTCAGTTATCTAGGTTTCACAATTATAAATTTATATATGAGGTTTGTTTTCATGAATTGATTTTCTAAAATATGATATAATGTGCTAATTATGACTAAATGCATTTTATATTATTGGCAGGCGTATATATGAAAAATAGTTGAAGGGATTTCCCAATGAGCCAAAATTCAGAATCGCTAGTCCTCATATCACATCAACACAACTATCAAAATTAGAGCCATCAAAAAAGGATGAAATAGTGAAAGGATTGCTGAAAACATTTGAAAGTAAGATAATAGATGACAGACTCTTTCTAATACCAACCTTGCAGGGGTAAAACTCTATAATTAAATTATATCAATTATATTTTCACTTATTTTATTAATTATTAATTTTTTTTGTTTTTAGGAAACATTGGGTGCTAATTGCAGTGAACTTGGATACTCCAAAGATTTATTTTCTATATTCAGTGCAAGGATATCCAACAAACTGACCACACATGATTGAGTTTTTTAATCTGTAAGACACTACAACCTATGTTTTAGGTCTAAAAATCATGTTATATATTTTATATTATCTTTTACTAAGGATTATGTTATGATAGGGTGGTGTATCAATATCGTCTAAAACAAGGAATGAGAATAGGGGCTAAGCATAAAGAGGCGAGAAAATACTACATCTAGACTAGTATGAGTGTATATATAATAAAATATAACCATCCAAACACATATCAAAAAAAGTTACTTATTATCCTAATGATAAATGTTTTTGCAGTGTCTAAAACAAAAAAATGATTATGATTGCAGTTATTATGCTTGTAAATTAATGAGAGAGATCATTTTCCATCAACAAACTAACATCCCTAAAGAGGTATTTAAAAAAAACTACTATTTCATTTAAATTATTTAGCAATTATTTATTTATATATTTCGCATTACTACTCTAACTATCAGAAAAACCCATATTCACAAGTCGATATAGATTTTTTCAAAAAAGAGTGGGCCGCATACCTGATGGAATATTTTAAACAAATAGCATGGTCATCTGACTTGGGGACATGTTCAATTGGAAGCCATTTTTGAGAGGGGTTAAGGGGATCAAAATATGAAACATTGTTGTATGTAAATGTTCGTAGGAAAATTGTAATTGTTATTAAATAAAACATCCTTTATTGAATGAGTCATTTTCCCATTTTAATAGATGAAATTCACTATAAACATGCATGAATGATGAACCACTTTTCTTTGGGCATTGGATAAGAAAAAATAGTAAAACCAAAATACCTTCATATCTAACCAAACACATTCGAATTGTGTTGATACTTTAGGAGAATGATCCATGGGTAATTTTTGACATGTATGAGTCAACCCAGCCTCAATCCGAGGCACAGTGTAGCCGGTATCACTCAAAGTGTCTCTCATTTGTTTAAAATGGATAGAATTTTTCATGAAAACAACAATTGACGTATGAAAAACTGACCAAACACATTCAGATTGTGTTCATAAATTAGGATAACAATACATGGGTCATTTGTCATGTGTACAAGTCTACCCCACCTTAATCCGAGGCACAATTTGGCTGGTATCACTAAATGTGTCTCTCTTTTGTTTAAAATGGACAGAATTTTAAGTGAAAACAACAACTGACGTAGAAAAAATAGACCAAACACATTCTGATTGGGTTGATACTTTAAGAGAATGATATACGGGTCATGTGTGACATGTACGAGTCAACCCTACCACAATCCGAGGCACGGTGTGGCCGGTATCACTCAAAGTGTCTCTCTTTTGTTTAAAATGGACAAAATTTTAAGTGAAAACCAGAACTGACATATGGAAGACCGACCAAAGGCATTGGATTGTGTTGATATTTTAGGAGAATCATCCATGGGTCATTTTTGACATGTACGAGCCAACCCCATGTCAATCCAAGGCACACTGTGGCCGATATCACTTAAAGTGTCTCACTTATGTTTAAAATGGACAAAATTTTATGTGAAAACAACGACTGACGTACGAAAATCCCCCTTCCTACCATACAACCCAAAATCATTCATTTTTTCCTAAAGAAACATATACTATTTAAATAAAAACTATTCCAAAAACCATTTAAAAAATACCAATGATCTTAAAATCCAAGAAATTTATTCCATTAAAACAATTAAAGCCCACCACACTCGGGACACCACCCCACCCCATGGACACTACCTCACCCCTGGAGAACCCCATGGACAAGCCCCCACCACCCTGTATAGCCCCCACCCCCTAAACACCCCCAACCACCTGGATAGCCCCCACCCCTCCTAGACAACGCCCACCCACCTAAAAACCCCCACCCCTGGACACCCCCACCCCCATGGAGAACCACCCCCAGCCCCTGGACACCACCCACCCCCCTTAGATAGGCCCCAACCCCCTAGACAGACCCCACCCCCTGGACACCACCACACCCCATGAACAGCCCCACCCCCGGGACACCCCACCTCCTGGAAACCCCCACCCCCTGGACACCCCCACCCCCAAGAATGCCCCCAACCCCCTGGACACCACACCACCCCCTGGACAGCCCCCCACCCTTGACAGCCCCCCACTCCCCTAGACACCCCAACCCCCCTGGACGGCCCCCACCCCATGGACGCCCCCAACCCTCCTAGACACCACCCCACCACCTGGACACCCCCACCCCCTGGACTCCCCCACCGCCATGGATAGCCACACCCACCCCCTGGACACCACCCGCCCCCCATGGATAGCCCCCAACCACCTGGACCACCCCACCCCCTAGACACCACCCCACCCCCTGGGCACTCCCCCACCCCCTGGACTCCACCCCACCCCTGGATACCCTCACCCCCTAGACAACCCCACCCCGTGGACACCCCCACCCCTAGAAATCCCCCCCCAACCCCTAAACACACACCCCCGCCCTTGGGACACCCCCAACCCACTAGACGAACCCCAACCTCTGGACACCCCCTGGACACCCCCACCCCCATGGACAACCACCCCACCCATGGAAACCACCCCACCCCCTTGGATAGCCCTACAACCTCTAGGATCTCCCCCCACTCCCCTGGACACCACCCTACCCCCTAGACACCCTATCCCCCAGGACACCCCCACCCCCTAGAAAGCCCCCCATCCCCCTGGACACCACAGCACCCCCTGTACACCACCATGGATAGCCTCCCCACCACCTTAGACATCCCCCACCCCCTAGACACCCCATCCCCCTAGACACCCCAATCCCCTGGACACCCTTACCCCCCTTGGACAACCACCCAAACCCCTGAACATCCCCCAACCCCTTGAATTCTGAATTTATTCTTTACGTATTTAATTAACATATGAATTATGTATCAATGGTGTATGTGTGTACTTTTTGTATGGTTATACTTGTTGTATGTATATTCTTGTTGTAATTACCTTATGAATTATGTGTTAATTTTGAATGGGTATACTTGTTGATATTCTAATTTTTTGTAGGTCTTGTTAGGGTGTGATAATGCGGAATTTTATGCTATAACTGGCAGAGAATTTATCAACGCTAAATAAGCACTGATAAAGGACCCCTTTATTAGCGCTAAAGAAGCGCTGATAAACTATCCCTTTATCAGCTCTTTTTAAGCGCTGATAAAGATGCCCTTTATCAGTGATTTTTTAGCGCTGATAATGGGGACCCCCCTTTATCAACACTGAGCTTTACAATGCTTTATTAGTGCTATTAAAGCCCATTTTGAGCGCTTATAATGCCCATTTTGAGTTCTTATAACACCCACATTTGTAGTAGTGATTCCTTCACACAATACATGTAATATATAAATTAATGGTTATAATTAAAAATAAGTGACATAGAAAAATAAATAATATATTCATGACATAATTATATTTTTGGAATTATGATATATAAATATATATATTTCATCTCCTTTATTACCCTTTCACACACATTAAAAAAGATTACTTCATTCGTGGATGTGTAGACTACCACCTCGTTGACATGATTTGATTCCTTTTACATCAAAAAATTACATAAATAAGTATATATGCTTTAAAAATATGGTATTTATTATATAATTATTATTATTTAAATATTTTTGTTACATACCTTCTATCAATAATGACTATTAAAAAATTGGAATGTCACTCATGCGTACGTACGACCTACCATATCCATGATTGTAACATTGGTTTATTTTCATAACCATAATTAATAATTGATTTTAAAAGTATAGTTGAATTAAAAATATTATAATTAAGTCATGTTTTTTATTTTTTATAAGTTATATAATGACCCCGTTGACCATAGTTTACCTATAATAGTTTTTTTTGACACATAAATCGAATTAGGTCAAAAAGACCTGATGTAAACTTAATTGATTAAGTTGTTGTAAAAAACATGGTTATAAGTGAAATAAAAGTAATTATAAACATTGAAAAGGTTATTAAGTAATTATAAAATTAACATAAGTTTATTATAAAGGAAGTTAAAGGACGTTCACCTAAAATGAATCCCAAGGTAAGGGGATTTAATCTCACTTTTAATTTCCGTGAGATACATGTTATGTTCGCCACTCTTTCCTTTTGTGTAGATTATGTACTTCCATGATTGTATTCTATGTATCTTATACTAAAATTTATGGGTATTTACATATCCATTTTATGATCCTTCTTTCATCAGTTTTAATATTCAAAAGTTACCATACCAGTAAAATGTTTTGTCTCAATTTTCCTTCTTTGAACTCATATTTTATTACACACATAAACTCTATTTCAAGGTGCATATATTTCCATTTTACCTGATATATCATGAATATCAATATTTTCATGACATTATATTCTTAATTTTATTTCCCTTTCTTACATGGAGAGTATGATCCCATTTACATAGTTATAAGAATTTATTGAGACAATCTCAACAATTTTTTTGAGATTGATTAGGTTTATGCTTCCTCTAAAGAAATTTTATAATCCCTTACTCAAGAACACTCATAAGGTTTCTTATAATCTTTTATTTCATGATATAATATTATATTGATACCATTTTATACTATTTGGAACATAATATGGTTAAGAAAGTATATCCTAGAAAGCCCGACTTTACCCTCTCTTCAGTCAGAAATATATTCAAAACCATGTTTCCTAGAAAGGGATTACAAGAATATTATTCCATTCCACTATAATATTGAAAATAAATTTTTATCCTTTTTTATTTTTTTCTATTTTCATAGAAGGAATATTCTCATCTCTTTCCAATAGAATCATTTTCTACCCTTTTACCATACACAAGGAATACTCTTTTTACCTCATATGACATCTATAGATTTTTCCGCCATTATTTCTTTAAAGACTCCTCAATTTCAAAAGGATTATTTTTAAAATATATTTAAATGTAATTTTTAATGATAAGTATTTTCAAAAAGTTTTTCAAAATAAAATGATATTTTTTTCATGAATATTTTTAAAAGTTATTATTTTATTTCATCAATGAAAAAAACACTCTATTTTACCACACATGGGATTTTTTGTGATGATACCATCCTTATTGGTCCATAGGATGGTTTACTATGAATTTGTACAAGGAAAATATTCACATTCACTCCCTTGATTTAGTTTTAGTCATTTTGAAGTAATCAATTCCATATGATCATTGAGCACTGAATTTATTCTAATTATCCATATCATTTATTATTGATATTACTATTTCCTAAACCATATAACATTTTAAAAATGGTGTTTACTTTGAATGTTATTTTATTTATTGGGAATTATTGTTAAATATATATCTCTCATTCAACACAATAGTTTAATAAGTCATATTAATATTCAATATGAATAATTTTTTGGACAGGTAGGCACATGATAGGGATTAGTTAATGAAATCCCTTTGATGCATTGGTAGTCTCATGGGAAACATAATTTTCTAGCCACCTTAGATGAATTTTTACCCTATAGATAAACCATCTTGTGAAAGGTGTTGACGGTACTAGTCCCATGTACCTAGGAAAAATGGAATCAAAAAATTAATAATTTCTTTTATAATATTTTCAGTTATTATTCACCCTTGATATTTTTCATTGACATATATATGGATACATTCCATTTCAGTTCATTGATTAATGGAATTTGTTTTAGTTTCATACCTTGCTATATTTATTTTTTCTTATTGATTTATTTGAATGAAATCTGTTTCTAGTTATTTACCTTTCCATATTTACTATTCTAATTTATTAATTATTTCTTAGACTATATTTTCCCCTTTCTGATCATTTGAGATCACTATTGTTATGTTTTTCCCTAGGAATCTATGAAGGTGACTATGAAAGATACGTAGGAATATACGAGATGGATTAGAGTTATTCTCGAAATTGTTTATTTGTTTAGAAGAAAAAATGTTGTAATTAGGGTATAGATTTGTAGTATAATTATCATTTATATATCTATTTTTCCAAGACTCCTAAACTAATTAGTACTCTGGGGATGGATTACTTATAATCATGCCAATGAAATTGGTAGCAGACTCTAGCTCTGGGCTATCAAGGGCTGGATTGCTATAAGTGTGATCTGAATCTTTAGAAGTGAATCTGTGTCAAGTAATTTAAGTCCTCTGATTTTGAATTTCTTTATACACCAATAATGGGGAATAATTTTATGGATTCATTAATTCAATAGATTCATAATCAGGTGGTTCATGAATCCAAATCAGATTGGAGAATGATGGCATTGTTTACTGATATGTACATGGTGGTGCCGGATGGGTAGGAACATAACATCATTTCATCTATAGCAGTTAATTATATTTTTTGAGCCCTATTAAAGAGATTAATATTTAGTATCTAGAGTGTTTAGATATTAAGGAAAGTATTAAATGTGGGTAGTCAACTTCTGGTCGGGTTTTTGGTGCTGGTGGGATTTTTTTGCGGCCGTGTTATGGTTCCAACAGGTGTGCATGAAGATATAGTGTATGAGTCTCATACGTAGAAGTGGGTAGTGAGTCATGGTTTTTAATAACATATATCACAATATTCATTATAATTGTTGGTGTCTTGTAAAGAAGAAATTGGTTGTGAGTTTTGTGGTGCAATGCCTTACCTACCCATAGGTGAAGGCTGAGCATCAGTGCCCAGACAGGTTGTTGCAGCCATTTCCCATTACATAATGGAAGTAGAATGATGTAATGAAAGCTTTTTAGTGGGTATTATAGGGAATCCATTGATTAATGATTAAATATGGGTGGTTTTGGATCAGTCGACTAAGGTGGCTCATTTTTTTCAAATACAAGAGACTTTCACTATTGATCAGTTGGGAGAGCTATATGTTTGAGAGATGGTATTGTTGCATGAAGTGTCGAGAAATGTAGTTTTGGATCATTATCCATATTTAGCATCCTTCTTATGAATGGGATGACATAGGTTTCTTTATACCCCTGTTTTTTTGAGTAAGTCTTTCGACTAGTAGATGGACGGGCAATCAGAGTGTACGATTCAGGTTCAAGAGGACATGTATAGGCCTTATGTTTAAGATTTCAAGGGTTTTTGGGAGAACTAATTTTCACTTGTTGAGTTTTCCTACAACAATAGTTCTTAGGATCTTATTTAGATGTAACCAATTTAGGAAATGTATGGGAGATCGTAGTGATATTCAATTTTTTGGTTGGATGTGGGAGAGTTCAAGATGTTGGGACCGAGTCTTGTGGGGGAGATGATAGAAAAGTTATGGTTGATTCAAAAACGCATGAAAATAGATCATATTTGTAAGAATTCATATAAAAATTGGATTCATAGACCTCTTGAGTTAATGGTGGGTGATATTGTGTTTTTTGGGTGTTTCCACGGTTGGGACACCGTTGAATTTGGAAACAGGTTATGTTGGCACCCAGATACGCGGGTCTATTTGAGGTTGTGGAGAGGATCATACTAGTGTCACACTAACTAGCTATTCTATAAAAGTTATAGTGTCATGCATGATGATTTCCATTTATTAAGGCTTTGAAAGTATCACCCTACTCTATCTCATGTGGCTAACATTGAGGATGTAGAGCTTGATACTTCCATGTCCCTTGGGGAGAATCCTAATGGTATTGTGGATCATAGTGATAAAGTCTTGTGGGGAAATACTGTGACTTTGGGTTGGGTTTTATGGAAACATGGAACAAATTATAAATTAATTTGTAGTACGAATCAGATATGTGGTGATAGTGTCCCATTATCTTTTCTTTGGGGACTCAGTGTTGCTCAGGAAGAGCGGCTCGAGGATGAGCCATTACATGGTGGGGAGGTTGTAAGATCTTGGTCATCATAGAGGCATTTACTTGATTAAATATTTCATTAAATATCTTGTCTTCATCCAAGTAAATGTTTCTCAGGTGTATGAGGGGACTTGGGGGTGTTTTAGAGGTTCAATAGATGAATGAAAGGAAAACCGAGCCAAACTATGCAAGGCACACGATTAGTGCACGGTTAAGTAAACTGTGTGGCCTTCCCAAGAAAACCATTCAACCCTGGATAGTGGAATAACACACAATTTGAACATGGTTTGTGAAAAATGTGGGACTTAATAGGTAATTGTTTTACCCAACTCCCCTTATACATTTTCTTGTGCATAGTTTTCACATAGTTTGGAAAACCGTACGGGTAAACCGCGAACCCATGTAAAAGTTGAAAAATTAAAAAATTTCCATTTCAGGATTTTAAGTTCCCACTCCCTTTCCTTCCACTTAATCGACCCTCTAGTCGTAGTGAAAAAATAAAATCAAAAAACCTTCCGAAGGAAGGTTCTATCTTGATTATAGGCCATTTGGAGCGCTGCTGGTTGTGAATCAATGCTTCGAGTTAGTCTAATCCCCAAATTTCTTTTTTTTTGGATCTGGGATTTTATCTTGGCAGATCTGCTTCAATATATATAAAAACCATTTTCTATGTGAATATAGGCTGAGTATTAAAGGGGTGTTTTAATCTAGATATATGGATTTGATTAATATTTCATTAGTTAAGGTATTCAAGGTTGGTGGTTTATAATTTATATCACATAGTTTTATATGTATTTGTGCATGAAAGGTTGTGTTATGGTTTTCCCCTTGTTTTGTACTTGGTGACATTAATTATATTTGATAGAATGGGTGTCTAAATAGAAAACTAAAACCCTCATGATCACCATGGGATGAATGGAGGATTACTTGACCATGTTTGGGCCACTGATGGGTTAAACTGACCTTCCCAAACATTGAGAATCGAAAATTTATGTTTGAGATATATTTATAATTAATTAAGTGCCCAAGATATGGATGATAATTTATTTTTTTGTGATTATTGATATTATAAATGAGTAGTTGTTCCCATATGTTTCTAATGGATATTGGATTGCTTGGATGGACATGAAAATGATAAAATGAGATTAATGGTAATGTGGTAAATGAAGTGTGATTTGTACTTGAAATTCATAAGTGGGATAATACACAAGAAATTTCAAATGTGTTAAATCAATTAACATATGGAAAGGTTTGGATATGTTAATTGGGTTCAAATATGGGAATTAGTGATTGTGATTAGTGATTCAGTCATAAGAAATTGGAATTTTGGCTAAATGGCTATGTAATGTAAATGGTAAATGTGTTAGTAGGTTATGTTATAATGTTAATTCCCATATAGACTGTTATTTATAGTTATTTCTATAGGTATTGATTATATTTGATTGTGATAAGTTATATGTGTGGAGAATGTAAAATAAATATTATTCACATGGCTTGGTAGAGTGGGTTATTGACATGAGGATCTACACCTAAGGGTCTAGTTAGACTGAGGTTCTAAACATTACCTCAAAATAAATAGATTAGGGATGGAGATGAAGTTCTATTTCCATAATGGTTTTATTCAATGAGACTACCTGGACTGAGGATTCAAGGTTAGTGTGTTCTATATGTGATGATATGATTATACTTAGTGATATAGGGAACTTTATTTATTTCCCCTAAGAATTTAGTTGATGAAAATTCAAAACCCATTTATAAACTGGTGAAAATGAACTTATGAATGAAGTTGGTATATGTATTAAAATTGTGAATCATGCGAGGAATGAATTAATTGATATTTTTTTTATCTAACGGCTCACAAATTATATTTATTTATTTTTTATTTACCTAAAAAAGCCTGAAATATATAGTGACTATATATTTTGAAGACATAATTGGTGTTGGCCTACTGATCTGTACTCACACCCTGATCGGGCTGCTATTCGGTACCCGAGAAGACATCAATCTTACAGGTCAGGACATGGGAAGTGAATTGGTGAGAGGGAGTTAAGTTAGGCTTAGGATATACATGGATGAGGTTCTGGAAATAGATTCAGGACCTTTTTGGGGATTCAACGATTTTCATATGCAGGATTTTCTACACTTTTGACCCAACTTGCATGATATGAAATATTTATATTATTTTGTGTTTGAACTTAGTTTTGGGTGATGTTATTGACCCATGTTACTTGGTTATTGATTATTGTTTCTGATTTTTACAATGTTATCTATTATGGCTGAATATGGTAAATAGGGTATCATCTCTATATGTGGATATTTAACCCTTGCCTCTTGTCTACAATATAAAGCATAAAGGGAGGCATACTTGAGGTCCTGAAGCGGCTCATCCTGGAGAACTGGTTTAGTTGATCTTAGGTCGGGGACCTTCAAATAATTTTATGAAAATTATTTTCCTCAGTTTTGGATTTAAACTCAATTTATCACTCACTTTTTTTCTTTTAAAGTTTTTGGTTTGGGCACACAAAGTCATCATGTCATAATCCTTTGAATGTTTATCTTTTATGTGGCAATTTGGGTCATCTGGAGAAATTCTGTAAGAATCATGAACAGAAGAAGAAATATCAATCAAAAGGGTGTCATATCCTAACCATAGGGTAGTAGATTCTTCAATAAAATAAGGCTACATCCATAGGACCTAGAGTAAATCTCCTCACAAAGTCAGTAACTCCTAATGGGGTGGGGAACCTTAGGTTAGGAATAGCTGAGTTCATCCTTTGTGGGTCTCTTGATTGTTGTAAGTTCCTCCTTGTAATGAAATGTTTAGGGGAGTTGTTTTCCTAGAATCCCAGTTGTGTAACATATTTTATGTCAGTTTGTGATTGTTTGCAATTTATTGCGTGTTTTTATACCCTTTTTGGGTTGGTTATGGTATTCAGTTGTGTTCATATAACACACTGAGATATTTGAATTATTTTTTTGTAATTAATTTAATATTTTTGATGTTTATAAATTCACGTACCGCTTTAAGTAGTTTTTTTAACATAGAAGAACAAATTTATACTTTTATTATAAACTACACCATGGTAATCTTTATCTACACACAACATCGACTTGGCTTGCATTACATGCAACACCGACTTGGTATACGTTACACACAACCAAAATATTTTATAAAAAATAATTTTATAATTATTTAAACAAGATAGTTATAACCTAGAAATTAAAAATAGGAATAATAATAGAAATAAATTATTTTAAAATATTATTTATTATGGTTTTTTATAGAAAAACATGTTGATTATGAAAATTAATTTTTTTGGTAAAGTCTTTATATGTTTGAAAATACTATTTTCTCAAAAGAACTACTTTTTATGTCCTTCTATGAAAAAATAAAATTAATTTTAGAAAATTATAAAAATATAATTTGATAAAAATAATATTTATTTTCTAATTCAGAATTTAAAAATTATATTGGGGATATATTTTGATATTTGTTTGAGAAACATCATTTTTGAATGAATAATAAAAAATAATAAATTTTAATTTAAAACTATTTTTTCATAAAAATTATTTATATAGTAAAATTATATTTTAATTTGGTTTTAAAGTATAATTAGTTCAATAATACATAAATCAATAAAATTTAGGTAATTTAAACCAATTTCACATTGAAATTGGATATAAAAACTTAGCAAACTTTTGAACAAATTTTACTTAAGAAACCCACAGTGTCATCCCTTATGTAGGATTAATTTTAAATTAATCTCCACAACTTTTGTGTTTTTAATTTAGAAAAATGGTTTAAATATATTAATTACATTATTTATCATTTATAATATGTTCTACTTAGTTGTTGACATAAAATATTTGTGAATGTGAATAAAAGTAATTACAATGATTAAGAAAACAATTAGCTTAATAAAGGACTAAATCGTAATCATAAGACTCAAAACAACCTATAAACTTGTCCAAAATCCATTTTATATAAATATATATAACCTATATTCCCTTTTATCTAATAGTTTATTTTATTGAAGCCAATTTAAATGGAAAAAATGTTGGTGGAATTCTCATTTCAAAAATTAACAAGAATGTCACTCCTCCTCCACTATAAAAAGAACTCACCCTTACCACTTCCTCACACCTATAAAATGCATTTATATCACCAAAAATCTAATAAAATAAGATAAAATAGTCCATAACATCATCCTTGAATCATCCATTTTCGAATAAATCCAACCAAAGATGATATTTTCTGGAAATAAGAAGGATTTACCCAAAGAAGAGGTAACATCCATTCTCAAGATCATTATTTTTATTCTTCTTTCTCCACCACCTCAATTATTATTATTCTATGATTACATAATAAATTTAGTATAAAAAATAAACTAATATTTTTTATATTATGTTTTTTAACTATAAATACACACACTTCCATCTAATGGGTAACAAACTTACCTTCTTGTGTACGACGAACAACCGCCTCACAACATGATGTGATTCATTTATTCTTTACCACCTTTCATGGTTGGGAATTATGATGGAAAAAATATTTATATATGATATATATGATATTTATTATTTAATTATGATTTGGTAATTATTTTATTATACATAACTTGATACTTTCTATATTGTGTAAAGGTGATAACATCTTTTATTGGCGTGTGGACTTCCGCATCCTCAAAGAGACGTGATTCATTCGCACATTACATGAAATGAATTAAGGATGGTTTTAGTGAAAATATATGATATATATAACAAATTAATTATACTTTAATGATATTATATACATATATACATATATTTAATTTACATTTCTTCTTTTAATATGATAATAAAATGAAAGTAGTGTTTATGCGTACGTATGACCTATCGTCTCCATGAATGATTCATTTCTTTTAAAATTTATATATTTTATAGATAACTATAAATATTTATATATGAAATATATATTTTATATATATATGTATAATATTTTTCATTTTTTATGTTTGTAGATCATGATATAAGTAGGATAATCCAGTATAACAAGTAAAAACCCATACAATAAACAAAACAATTATTACCCAAAACGTAACCTTAACATGGAATTATTAATCAATGGGAAAATAAAGTCATATGTGAATAATATATAGTATTAGATATAATAATATTGTTATTTGGTATATTTTAATAAAAATATATTTATTATATAGGATTCTTGAACGAGTACAAAGAAATTCATAACTTATGGTAATGGAACTTCATCTAACTTTTTATTTCCATGAGATACATGCCATATTCACCATTATATACTTTTGTGTGGTGTATATACTTCCATATGAAATTTTATATCATTAATTTACTTTTATTAATTATATAAAAAAAAATTAAATTTATTATTTCATGGGGATCATGATTCTAAAATTACTCAATTAGTAAGGGTTTTCTCCTCTCACTTCTATTTTTCAAGAGACACCAGCCATGTTCAACTCGTATTTTTATATGTGGTGTGTATACTACCAATAACATTATTCTATGATTAGTATAAATAAATTAATTGGAATTTAAATAAACATTTTATAATATTTATTTTATGGGATTTACATTTTAAAATATACCAAATTGGTAAAGTAATTTTGCCTCAATTTTTCTTCTTTGAGACACATGCCATGTTATGCACCTATATTTTTCTATGAGGTGTATATAATAAATTTTTACATTATATATCATGAATGTAATTATTTTAATGAGAGTTATGATTAATTTAAAGTTATTATTTCCCTTTTATTATGATTTAATGTTACCAAATTGGTATCAGATTAAAGCTTCAATTTCATCATTTATCGAAATTATTTACAATTATGATTCCATTGATGAAATATTGTGATAAATATATCAATAATTATCGCTATTTTTATTACCATTTAGATATTAATTTCATATCCACGTAATATTACCGTATTTATTCTCTTTGTTACATATGAAAATTTAGAAAAGTTTTTATGAAAATTTGACATTATATATATTTTCTATTGGAAATTTGGGTTCTTCCAAAACCATGTTTTATAAAAATATTTTCAAAAAATATTTTACTATTATCTTATGATGTTTAGAGGAAATTTGTACCAATGTATCAAATTTTAATTTTTTTGAAAGAAAAATTGTTGTAATTTTGCAATGAAAGTGGTTTTCTAAAATTTTATGGTGTGAAAGGAATGTTCAGCAAGTAAGGACATACTCGCCATCATAACCATCATTTAATTTATTCTTCCTTTGAATGTTTGCGAGGATATTTTTTAATGAAAATTGTTTCCTAATATTCTGGTAATTTTTTGATTTCAAAATGGTTTTCAAAAGAAAATTTTGTCAAATAATTGTTTTATATTAATAAATGTTTTAAATGATTTTCAAATATTCTTTTATCTATTTTCCGAAATCATGATTTGAATGAAAATGTTTTCAGTGATATCAAAGATTATTTTTTATTTTTTCAAATAATTTTCAAGGATAATGTGTTTCAAAATGTTTTTATTATTCTTTTATAAGGTTTTAAGGAAAAATGCTTTCAAAATGACTTCAAGCCTTCTTTTTTATGTTTTCAATGTATTTAAAAAGAAAATGGGTTTAAAATGGTTTTATGAATTGAAAATAATTTCTAAAATAAGAACGGATATTTTCCTTAAGAAAGGTTTTTAATATATATCTAAAAATTATATTCCATGTAAGATGGCATCTATTGATGTTACTGATTCCATTCTAGTAAATGATCCAAAGGTTCTATTAATATTCTATATCAGAATGGTTTATGTTTTGATAAAATGATTCCTATGAAAACCTATTTGTCCTTTTTGGGTTATATGTTCATGAAACCCATTCCTCTTACAAGGGTTATATTCTTATGAAACCCATTTTTATCCAATAGGTTATACCATGATAAATTCTTATGAAACCCACTTCATTTAGTGGGTTATTCTAGGATAAAATGATTATGAAACATATATTCTTTCCATAGGTTATGATATGATTAAATGTTCATGATACCCATTTCATTTCATGTGTTATTATATGATATTTATAAAAACCTTCTATTTTATGGGTCATGATATGGTTCATGTTTTATTATCTTGTGGAGCATGTATGAATGGTTTTTTATGAGATGGGTGAGACATATATGTCCATTAAATGAATTGTGTATCAATAAATGCTTTATGAGCTCAATGTGTACAAAGGAGGGAATCCCAAGAGCAAAACAAGAGGGTACATTAGAGGGAACCCACATCCCAAAACAAGATGGTACATGGGAGGGAATCCTAAGCTGGAAAAAAGAGGGTACATGGGAGTGAATCCCAATCCCGAAACACGAGGGTACATGGGAGGGAATACCAAGCCTGAAGTAGCTACAAATGTGATTATCCCAACCCTAATATATTAAGATGGTCTTGGTAGTAATCCTTGACATAACGTTTTTATATTATTAGGAGTATGCCACAATTCCATATCTTGTCTCAATGTTATTCTTTCATGGCTTATTGTTTTTATTTACTTATGATTCATTTCATATGAACATACAATCTTTACACCATGATTCATTTTTATGATATTTGATATACAAGGTATGGTATTCATTTTTCATGACCATATTATAATACCATTATTATTATAATTATGTTCAAATATCTTCTTGTTTACCCTTAATGATCATGCAAGCTCACAAATTTTTATTTTTTATTTCCCCCAGGTTATGAAGTTATATTTAATATTTGATGTGTCAACTAATTTTTCTAGTAAAAAATAAACTAGTTGGAGATAAAGTATCTCACTAATGTTCCAATGTTTTTGTTTCTATGATTCCATAGGCACTAAACTAATATGGTATATGGGTTTCTATTTTTATAATGTATTATGTATTCTGTAAAAAATTATGTAATGCATTTGTACATTAAGACTGGGTTGTTATAGTTGGTACCAGAGTTAAGGGTTTTTCTACTATTTGAAACTAAGATGAGAAAACCGTAGTAATATCCCTAGGAATATTTCTAAAGATATGTATAATGATATATTTATGGATAAGTTTATGTAATAGGAATATTATAGGAAAATGTCCTGGAATTTTTGTAAAGGGTAGAGCAAGTGGTTTCTAATAAATACATCCCTGTATAGATAATAACAGTGGATTTGTCTTTGAAAAAAATGTGACTAGGGGTCATAACTCTAATAAGGTGTGTTGGGACTAACTCCGCGTAACCAGATACACAACAAAGAGCCTTACTACACACCTAATTTGACACTCTGTGGGGATATTCTTTTGGAATTTGAAAACTATTCATAAAACATCATTATGGATTTAAAATTATGTTGGATATGATAGTATAAACCTAGTGTGTCATATATTAATGAAGGTTTCAGTATTTAGACATATTATAAGTGATTTTCATGATTATGGGGTTTTCTTCTTTGATAAATGCTTCTTACACTATGCTTTCTTGCTTTAGTAAATAGAACTTGGATAATATTGAATTTTTCAAATGTGGAATTTATGGGAATTTTGAACATATATTTATTAAGTGTAAATATCATGAAGAGAATCAAGAAGATGGTATAAGTATTGGTAATACTTCTGTAGATAAAAAGACTTTGAATGACATGTGAAAGGTATAGGATGTTCTTCCAAGTATTAATTTCATTAAGCATAAACATTATGATTAGATTGAGGTTGAGGAACATAAAGATATGATTTATATTTCATATTCTATAAAAGATGTATTAAGGAATAAGTTTATAAAGCATGAGTAATGATTTAAGAATAATTTTGTATGAATGAATTATATAGGTTTTTGAATTCAAAGATAATGTTTTATGAATCATGAAATATATATGTATTTTCTGTATAAGTTTTTAATTAAGTATATGAAATTATATGTTTAATGGTGTTGGTGATGTAGATAATTGATTTCATGGAAAGAAGATATCTTGATTAAGGGAAGGTAAACATTAATTTATTTTTAATGTTGAGATAAGGTTTTTTGTGTAAAGGTATTTTGGATATGAATAATTTTTTTGGAATTAATAATTACATCAAAATTGATACTTGGTTTTTTGAAAAAGTATTCTATTTTGTTAGGGTTTAGTTTATAATTTTTTGGATTTAAGGAATATATCCAGTAATCATTAGAATAATGGAGTATGCAGGTTTTCCAAAAGTATTTATAGAAATTCAGGTTATTACTATGTTTTAAGAGAATTTGTCATGAGGGAATTGAAATGTTTGGAATCTGACAACCAAGAGCTACTTAGTAATATATGGGGGATCAATATTAATATTTATTTTGTGGAATTATTTTTAAGTTTTCTGATTTTAATCTTTCAAAAGTGTTATAATTTTAACAATTTATGGTAATATTAAGTTAAATTTGGATGATGTTTGTGAGAATAAATTATTATATCACCACATGAGTATTTATTCATATTGGAAATCCTATTATAAAAACTTTATGTTGATGATAACTGATGATATATGAGATGGAAAATCATAAATCAAATGATTTTTTTGTGTTTATGGATTGAAAAATTCACCTTAATTTTTGGATAAAGGGGTGAAGTAGATCTAGGAACAACAAAGGGTGTGGTTTTCCTGAAATCATGATAGTATATATTTTCCTGAAAATTCTTCAACTTTGGGAAAATGGTCTAGAAATAAAATTTTGTTCCAATAACGTAATTTTTTTGAACCAATTAGCTTTTTATTAATCACACATTTATCACTTTGAAGACCATAAAGTTTCATTTATTCATTCACATTTTTTTGTGATTGATAACTTAAATCAATCCTAATAAATATTTATTCTTTTCCTCCATGCCCAATCTTCACTCCCAACCTATGTTCTCCTATATTGAGACCTAGTTATGCATCACTTTGGGTAACTATTATGTTTTCAGATTTCCTTTTTTAGAAGAATTTTTAGTATTAATTTTTTTAATATGGGTTTATTGGAAATGAACTTTAAAGTACTAAACCCTTGATACCTAGATGAATTTTTAGGGAGAAATTAATTTTATGTGGGGAATAATGTAAAACCCTAATATTTTTTGAATTATTTGTTTTCAAGTTAATTTAATCTTTTTGACATTTATAAATTCACGTAAAATTAGAAATACATTTTTTAATATTAAAGAAATAATTCGCACTTTAATTATATGATACACCAATATAATACTGTACTATACATAAGATCTACTTGGCTTTCACTATATGCAACATCGATTTGGGGTACGTTACACTCAACACAAAATTTCCATGAAAAATTATTTTATAATTATTTAAACAAGATAGTTATAACCTAGCCAATAAATATATTAATATAAATAGTAATAAATAAATTTAAAATAATTTTTTTAATTTTTTTACATAAATAAAAAATATTTATAACAAAAAATTTAATTTTTCGTATAATTTTTATATGTTTAAAAATATAATTTTCTCAAATGAAATTCTTTTTAAATCTGTATTTGAGCAATAAAAAAATATGGAATTGTAATTCAAAAATGCATTTTCATCAAATTTATTTATATAGATAAATTATATTTTTATTTGGTTTTAAAGTATAATTAAATAAAATATACATCAGTTAATTCAATTTAGGTCATTGTAACGAATTTCACATTAAAATTGGGTATAAAAATTTATCAAGCTTTTGAATATTTTTACTTTAAAAACTCGCAATGTCGTCCTGTGTGTGAGAATAATTTTAAATCAATTTTTTCCACATAAGTGTTTTAAATTTGGAAAAAAATAATTCCATGTTTGGAATACGTGTAATTTGTAGTTTTTTATAAATTCAAATTGGGTTTTGACTAAAACTATTAGTTAAAGTGATCAAAATTAATTACAATGATTAAGAGAAAAATTAGCTTAACAAAAGGACTAAACCTTAAAATTAAGACAAAAATGACCAATATATTTGTTGAAAATATATTGGATTTAAATATTAAGACCATAAACTAACTTTTATGGAATGTGTTATTTTTTGGGACCCACATTTCATGGGGAGAATGTTGGTGTAATTTTGTTTTGAAAAATTTATAGGAATGCCACTCCTCCGCCACTATAAAAAGGCACTCACCCTTCCCAATTCCTTACACCTCTTAATCCCTTTTTATCGACCAAAATCAGCTCAAATAAACAATGAAATTACCTCCTTTTTTCCCTGAATCCTAAATTTTGGTATAAATCCAACCAAGGATTCCCTTTGCTGCAAACCAAAAAGAGTTACCCTAAGGACGCATACCATCCTTCCTCATGCTCTTTTTTTAATTTTTTCTCGACCACATCAATTATTCTTACTCCATTATTAAATAATAACTTAATTATCCTTAATATTCTTTGATGTTTTTATATTAATGGTTTTACCAACAATAACATAATATTCTATTTAATGGGTAACAAACTAACCATTCTTGCTTAAGCTGAACTACCTTCTCACGAAACATTGTTTTTTATTTTTCCTTTACTACATTCAATGGTTGTGAATTATGATGGAAAATCTATTTATATTTGATATATATTATATTTAATTTTTATTTATTATTTTATAGTTATTTTTTTACATATACCTTGACACATTCTATCTTTTGTAAATACCATAACATCATTTGTGGATGTGTGGACTACCGCCTCCTCAAAGTGATATGATTCTTTCATAATTTACATAGAATGTATTAAGGATCAATTTTATAATAATGTAATGATATTATAAAAATTATAAATTTATTTCATGTAATTTATTTATTTCAATAATAAATTAATTCAAAATCAACGTTTATGCATACGTATGGCCTACTATCTCTATGAATGGTGTATTTATTTTAATATTTCGATATTTTGTAGATTACTATAAATATTTATATACTAAATATATAGGATATATAAATATTTTTTTTCAATTATTTAATTATTTAAATAATTTTATAAGTATTATTATCAGGAATAACAAGTCAAAAAACATACGATAACCCAAGCAGTTATTACCCGAAACATTACTTTAACATGGAAATGTAAATAAATCAGAAAAATAAAGTCATATGTGGATTATATATGGTATTAGATTTAATAATATGGTCCTTTGTAGATTTATAATAAAAATATATTTATTATACATGAGGTTTTAACATGTATAAATAAAGTCAATACTTAAGGTGAGGGAACATCATCCCACTTTTTATTTTCTTGAGATACATTCCATATTCACCACTCGATTATTTTTTGTGGTGTATATACGCACCTATAAAATTTTATATCATTAATTTAATTTATGAAATACTATTAAAATATTTAAATTAATGTTTTTTATCATGGGGATCATGATTCTAATGTTACTCAAGTATTAAGGTTTTTCTCGTCTCACTAATATTTTCCATGAGACAAAAGCCAGGTTCACCTCGTCTTTCTCATATGTGGTGTGTACACTACCCATATATATATTATATGATTTTTATAATTACTTTATTTGGAATTAAAATTTACAATTTAGTATATATTTTTTGTGGGTTTTACATTTCAAAACATACAATATTATTAAAGTAAATTTGTCTTAATTTTCCTTCTTTGAGACACATGCCTTGTTATGCACCTATATTTTTCTATGAGTTGTATATACTGACTTTAGAAATGTTATATCATGAATATCCTTATTTTAATGATTTATTTAGCTTCATTTAATTTTATTCTTTCCATTTTTTATTATTTAATGTCACTAATGTTGTAATGTCTTATATCTTCAATCCATTCATTTACTTATATTATTTATGATTATGTTTCAATTGATGAAATATTATGATCCATTTCTCAATAAGTATCATAAATGTTATTAACCTATGAATATTCATGATATATCCAAATAATAGGACCATCTTTACAGTTATTATAAAATAATATAATTGAGAAAATGTTTTATGAAAATCTGACCTTGTTTCTCATTTCGGTCAGAAATCTTTGTCCTATAAAAACCATGTTTTCTAAAATAGTTTTCAAAATCATTTTTATATTTTACTTTGATGTTTAATGTATTTTTTTACCAATTTATGAACTAGAAAAATGAATTTTAAAAGTAATCATCTTGTCATTTTCTAATCAAGGCATTTTTCTGAACATTGAAGGTAAGAAAGGAATGTTCATCATGTACAGACCTACATATCTTCATGACTTTAATTTACTTGATGATACCATTGTATTTTTACAAGTTTATTTTTTTAAAGAAAATGTTTTCTTAATATTATATAAATTTTTCGACTATAAATTTTTTTTCAAAGAAATATGGTTTCCAAAAAAAAAGGTTAAAAATGTTTTAATTGATTTTAAAAGATTCATTTATATGTTTTCTAAAAAGTATTATTTCAACAGAAAGGTTTTAAATGATGTAAAACATTATTTTATATTTTTTAAAATCATTTTCAAGAAAAATTGTTTTCAAATTTTTTTATGATTCTTTTATAATGTTTCATGGAAAATGGTTTTCAAAATTATTTCATTCCTTATTTGTAAGTTTTTAGTGTATTTCCAATGTAAAGGGTTCTCATAAAGTGTTATGATTTAAAAATCATTTTTCAAAGAAGTAAAGATATTTTACACAAGAATTTTGTTAAAAATATATATCAAATTATTTTCAATCTAATATGACATCTGTTGATGTTTCTCATTAATTTTTGGGAAATGGTCTACATGATCCATTCATATTTCATCTCTGAATGGTGTATGTTTATATGTAATGAGGTCTATGAAAACCCATTTCTCTTTCATGAGTTATATGTTTATGAAAATCGTTCCTCTTCCACAGTTTATAATCTTATGAAACCAGTTTATCTTTAATGAGTTATACCATGATAAATTTTTATCAAACACATTTCCTTTCATGGGTTATTATAGTATTAAATGATTATGTGTCCTATATATTTTACATAGGTTATGATATGATTAAATTTTTATAATACCCATTTCATTTCATGGGTAATGGTATGATGTTTATGTAACCAGTCTCTTTTTGTAGGTGTGAAATATTTCTCCCTCCAATTCATTGGGTAATGATAAATGTTTTATGAGCTCAGAGAGTATATGTGAGGGCATGACGAGCCTGAAAAAAGAGGGTACGTGGGAGGTAACCCAAAGCCTTAAACAAGATGGTACATGTGAGGACATCACAAGCCTGAAACAGTAGGGTACATGGGAGGGAATCACAAGAACAAAGGAGGTAGGCAGGTGAATAACTTATTTCTAACACATTACAATGGTCTTAGTAGGAATCCTTGAGATAAGGTTTTTATATGCTTATGTGTACGCTAAAATTCCATATCTTCTTCTTATGTTATGATTTCATGGCTTATGATGTTTATTTACTAATGATTCTTGTCTTATGAATTGCCAATATCTATACCATGATTCATATTTATATTCTTTGATATACAGGGTTTGGTCTTATATTTTCATGATCATATTCCCATACCCTTATTATCATGATTATGTTCACATATATACCTTGTTTACCATTATTTAGAATCTAATCTCACCCCTTTCTATGTTTTTTAGCACATGTTATGAAGATATATAATTTTTTGAATTTGTCTAAGAATGGTTCTAGTCAAGAAGAACCTATTGGGAGATAATGTAACTCACTCATATATCAGTGTTTACATTTCCATGTTTCCAAAGGAACTAAACTAATATGGTCATTGGGAATATATTTATGTAATGTATTATATATTCCAAAAATAATGTAATTTCTAGGTATATTAAGACTAGGATGATATAATTTTTTTGGGAGATACTTGGATGTTGTGGAAATAATGAATTATAGTTTTGTTCACTATTTAGTTTGAATATTTTCTATGAGTTGATCTTTTTTTTTGTGGTAGGTAGATGGTTCAATTCGGAGTTACCATGTTGGTTGGCCCATATTAGTATTGTTAAAAATTAAAAGTTCCGGTGGTTGTGTTGTTTATCTTGTTCAAGGAATTTTGGGTTATTTCATGTAAGGTTTCTTGTACTAGTGTCACTGTTTTGGGAGTTTCAATATTTATTGTGCTAGTCAAGTTATTGTGGTGGGGATAACTATCCAAATTTTCTATTGTAATTTTCATTATGGTTTTTCATAGAGATGGTAAGGTGTGACTTTTGGATTAAAAGGTCACCCCATGTTTTATGGTCACATTTGGCTGCATTCCATTTTGGGTTTGAGTTTTGGTCCTCGTTCGGAAAGGTGACTCTCTAGGGGAAGAATGTTTTTGTAGTGGGGAGAATTATCACACCCTAACCTATAATTTTGATTTATTTTATTCTTTTCTTGATTTTTTATCTTTTGGTTGAGGTTTGGGTTGAGTTTCTAGAAATATTATTTGGGTTTTGGTTTCCTTCGGTTTATTTTTTTTCCTTTTCATGGGTATTTTGAATGGTATTGGTAAAAAGTGGCATGGTGGGGAGTTTATGACACCCACAATGTCAATAAATTGTGTTTTAATCATTCAAGTATATTTGGGAGGAATCTCATAGTGTTTGGGGGTGTCACTTAACGGGTTGGGGAAATTTTTCATGTCGCATGGTTTGAGTTTGGTTTTCCTAAACTGTGCAACTTAAATCTACATGTTTAGAAAATTTTTCTAGTAGCATTCACATAGTTTTCACATGGTTTACAAAACTATGCAGAAATAAATGTACAACCCATTAAAATCTAAATAAATTTTATTTTTAAAACTGTAATTATGTGATTACACCACCCATTTTACCACATATTTTTTTGATATCTAATATAGGGATCCTTCCGTCATTCTCATTCTTATCATGAAACTTTTATTGGAGATTTTGTTCCAAATTTAGTGTTTCTTAATTATTTACTTACCAAATCATTCCCTTTCCTCTTATTATCTTCTTCCTCTCACGTTTTCTTGGTTTCTCTTGGCTTGGAATCATCTTGTATAAACCATAGGGTTATGGTGGGATTATTTGGGTTGATTTTTTTTGGTTCTTGGGTTTGCGGTTTGTTCCTTTGGCCATGTTCTTCCATATTTGGGAGTTTTATCACATTATCACATCATTGAGGTAGGTGTGTCCATGAATTTACTTTTTGGAACATTTTTGTGATGCTTTATATTTCCTATAATGCTTTAAACATGCTACTATATTTCTTATTGTGTGTTTGTATTAATTGTTTTAGTGGCTTCATAATAGAAAATGGGTGTGAAGTGGTTTCCAAATGGTAAATTTAATTATTCATAGATTTAAATGCATACATGGTGTTTGATAAAATTACAATCGAACTTATAAAGTAAAATTGGGTTCTTTGGGTGGTGTTTTACCTCAGTTATTTTTTAATTATGTTTGTGCTGTGAATTGGATGTTTTGTGTGGGAATTGGTGACTATTTATGTTGTTGCATTAATGTGTGTCTTGTTTTGTAGGTTTAATAGAAAGAGATGTTTCTTAAAAAGGTATTTTGGTTGATTTCTTGGATACATGAAGAGTAGTATTTGATATCATAAGTTCCATATTTTTATGGGGTGAACATTTTCTTGAGAAAACAAATGATAATATCCCTTTGTTATAATGCTTCCTTCAATTGTGGGTTTTCATAGTATTATCCTCCTCTCCTTCATTCTTTTTCATAAAATAGTTCCTTGATTTATAAATGGTCCATTGATGCTTCATTTGACATTGAATGTGACTTCAAATTTTTTTTTACATCTTGGACCATTTTAAATTTTTATCTATGTTTTGATAAATAATTAGAATAAATGACTGTTTTGAATTTTGAAATGTGTTTTGATGAATAATATTCTTAAAGTCGCATTTGGAATTTTGACATATGTTTTGATGAGTAATTGGAAAAAGGGATCAGTTGTAAATGTGAAACTTTTTTGATGAGTAATTGACATAAAGTCCCATTTCACATTTCGAGATATGTTTTGATGAATAATTTAAATAATGAATCATTTCGAATTTTGAAATAGGATTTAATGAGTAATTGTTATAACAAATAATTTTGAATTTTTACATATGTTTTGATGAGTAATTGGAATATAGTCCTATAGGGAATTTTGTGAATTTTTTCTGAATAATTGCCATTATGTCTCATTTGGATTTTTTTTCACGTTTTCACTTTAGCTTGGAAATGGTTTTTAATTTGAAATGTAATGGCCTGTTTGGAATTTTTCACATGAGAGTGGTGTTTCATATTGCCTTTAGAAATGGGTTGGAAATATATTTATAAATAATTTTGGATAGAGAAGTTTAAAGGCACATATTGTAATTATTTTTTCCTAGATAAATTAAGTTTTGATGTTTTGAGATGGGAAAGACCGTATGTAATATTAGTATGTTTTGGAAAAATTGTTGGAATCTTTTTTTATGTGACGACACGATTTTTATTTTTTAATGATTTGGATAGTGGGTTTTAAAGATTTTGAGATGTGAAGGGACAGTTTTTATTTTGTGATTACTTGTAAAGTGCTTTGGATTATGGAAAATAGTATCTCCCATATGGTCTTTAATTGCTGGATGATCATTCTTGTGAAAGAAATGGCTTGTCATTTGTGTTCTTGATGACTTGGATTATGCTTGGAGAACACAATATATTGGGATGAGATCCCCTCTAGTAGATCATAGACAACAATGCTGTTGGATTTGGGTTAGGTTTGGATACTTCTTGTACATGGTATGCATTCCCTTATAGTGGCTTGTGCATGAGGACGTTGTGGGTAATGTTTTCTATACCATGTTTCACCAAGTACTTTAATCATGAGATTCCTAGGCACCTACTATAGGGTCAAGATCTAGTTTCTTATAAACCCTGATTAGATGTGTTGGTACCCGATGGATTTTACAAGAGACCAGGTGGGATGTGCCACTAGAATGGATAGTTCTGAGAAACCAATTTGTTTTTGACTATGGATGTACACCATTCACTAATAGGTGTGTCTGGAATGAGTACATCCAGATTTTTCCTCTAGAGATGTTTAGGAAATTGAGATTATTATATACATTTATGTTAGGTTTTTCTTTTTCTACTTTTTAGTTATTATCCCTTCTAGTTTGTGCCTTTTTGTTTTGTTTTCTTTGTTATCAACAATGATTCCCTTGGGAGATCTAGTAATAATTTTAGCTATATTTTTATTTTGAGCTGGGTTTTGGAATCTATAATCATTTTTTAAAAGAAATGATGTGTGCACGATTTTAAAAAGGGAAGTTTTTGAAAGTGGTGTTTGGTTTCTTAACATGATTAAAACACTATTTTATGTATGTTTTTTGAACTATTATTTTTAGACTATTTAGGGAATGGAAAGGGATTGAAATTGTGGTGATTACCTACTGAGATTTTGTATTCTCACCCCTATTTGTTCCACTCGGTGTCAGTAGACATGACCTATTCTTCATGTTCAGGTTCCTGGTTTAGTTTTCCTTTAGATTAGGTTGACATTGTGGTTGGTGATGACCAAGAGTTCATGTGGATATTAGGTTGTACATTTTTGTTTTAGTTTTTTTTTCAGTTTCTATTTTGATCATATTTTGTATCAGGATTGGTTCGTATATTTATTGTTGTTAAGTTGTTAGTTTATTTTTTTTCTCTTTTTTATTTGAACCTAGTTTTCATTGGGAAAAAACATTCTCATCTATATTTCATTGACGCTCTAAACTTGTTTCCAGATCCTGGAGATCAGGAATTTTTTTAGGTCTATGTCTCAAACAAGGTTGAATGTCAGGTTGGAAGGAATCCTGACTTGGTTCATGACATATATTATGAATGATTCTTATTATAAGGATTTATACCCCTAGAAATGGTATTCTATTATACCTAGAGAAGTTATCGATTATAGAAATCATAAAATTCCTTATGACCAAACATTTTACACTACCAACACTTACAAATAAATATTGATATTTTTTACATCACTCCATATTGTCTAGAATTTATATAAAAAATAACACATTATTTTTGGCATTTCTCCACTAGTGGTTGGGATCTTCTTAGGGAATTATCTCCTTCACAAATTCTTATATCCCTCGTATACATGACAGTAGGGTTATCATCCCTTCTAATAATCTATTTTTAAAAGTTTTAATATGAAAACAAAACTATTAAAATAAATAGATTTATCATGAGAAATGTTATTTTAAATGGATTGTAACTTCTCCTTTGATATTTCCAAGGAAATATAATTAGATTATTTTATGATATTATATCAAATATGTAGAGGTAATTTGACATATGAATCCTTCGTAGAATATTTTTTGTTAGTAAATATTTTCTATATTGATTGTAATAGTTTAATATGTTTCATTTCTAAATTGGTAATTTTTAATTCCAATTAAGACATTTCATACCAAGATAATTATTTTGATCTTCAATCAAATACACAATTTCCTCAAAATAATTTCTCAGATTTTACTCATAATATTCATGTATTATATCCTTATCTTCTATCCAAGTACCAATAAAATTTATCTTAATATATTTATCATTATGTTGAACATTTCCGACATCAATGGAAGTCTTAAGATCTTTTTTCCAATGAATAGAAGATTCCTTCAAATTATTTAGTGGATTAATACTTTTCATTGATTATATTGATCCCATATTATTCAAATTGGGAGTAATTTTATTAATTATCTATATTCATTACATTAACAGATCCAATTGGTTTAGAGAGTTTCATACAATATAGTAACTTTTATTATAATTCTTTCTCCAATTTTTTAACTACACTTTAAGACAGGTGATCTGTTTCTAATATCTTTTAAAAAACTCCGCAGTTAATGAATCTATTTTAGTGGGAAGAGGATTCAGTAAACCTTTAAATCCACCAAATGGTACTTCAATATAACATTATAAATATAATCCTCACCACAAATTCGTACATCTTATCAAGTATTCTTTGAATAATAATTTTTATATACCACATAATCATATGAGTTTATTGAAAAATTTGTGGTAGAATGGCTCCCACTTCCTTTTTGGTTAACTAAACCACTTATTATTTCACTCAAAATAAAAACATGTATTCTTTTATTGGAAAACCCAAAGATTATTATTCTCTTCTAAAGATGGGTATCTTCTTTAATCAAATTGTCACTCTTTTTTTCAAGACTATATTTTATAGAGTTCTATATTTTTAAATATATGAATATAATCCAACATTTTTAATTTATGTCCAACTAGAATTATATTATAAAAAAAATCAAGTCTCCACTTAATTATATATTATAAAAGAAACTAAAATAATAAAAATAAAACAACTTAAAAAATAGGGAATCAAGTTAGTTGTTAACTTGAATCTAATACCAATTAGGGGGACCAATTAGGGATGTATTAGACAATGTTATTGTGGAATTTTGAATCAATGTTGGTGAATTTTAAAATAATTTGTATTTTTTTATCCCTTTCATTTTTTATCTCTCTCACTTTTTAAGGTGAATGATTCTATTTTTCTATCTTATATCCTTCATTCATTCAGGTAACACATCCAAAAAAACCCAAAAAAGAAGCACAATGATGTAAAAGTTTCATATTTCAAAAATTAAAGGGCAGTCCTTATTGAGAGCCTATAAAACTTGTGATTACATGAGCCACCAAAATCAACTAGTGAGATTAAAATGAGAATGGATTATCCTTGAAACTTATATTTTCACATCTCTTGACTATGATTTAGTGAATCCCTCACCCAGGTGCACCCCATATTTTAAAATTATATATGTTTTAGTAAACACTTAATTCCTTTAAATAGTATAGAATCTTAATGGTATTCATTTGAAACCTTGATATTGTTTTCTTTTTATATTAGTTTCACAACAGTATAAAATAATATATTTTTCTTTTTTATACACAGTTTAATACCCAAATCCCTCTTTTTTATTCACAATATATAATCTTAAATACTAATTTTTGTTGTTATATTTTCACTGGTTATAATAAACATATTCAGCTTATGTAAATATAGAATGTACATCACCTCAATTTATTATTCTCTATTCTTATCATATTATTTAACATCAGGGAACAATAATACTACCATGGATCTACATTTTTTATTCCTTAAAAGATTTAATGTATATGATAAAATATTTAAGTATCCTTTTTCAATCATTTGAATTAATAGAATTAATTATTAGTGTTAAATTTGAGTTCCCCATTATTCAATTCCCAATTATCTCCCTAGTTGGGTATAATATCACATCTCTACCATCGTATTCATGTTCAATAACCTACAATTATTTATGATGAATCTATATTTCAGTTATAATTACTTCTCTTCAATATGTTTTAATTATTTCAATTCATAGGACCCGTATGAATACTTTTTTTTAAGTTACCATGAATCTCACAGATTGAAAACTGTTGAATTCATAGTCTTTAGTTGATATATTTAAAACATAATTCATGAAGAATTGGAATTTTAAATCTCCTACATATACTGCTTCTCACTCTATAGCATTATCAAATATACAATAAATATTGTATGAATTATCTATTTGAACCCACCTATATATTCAGAATCTATTTCTTATATATTCAAAATAAAAATGTATTTAAAATATTTATGAACATATGTATTCATGTGACATTCACCAAATAATCAATCACCACGGTGTGTGACCCACTTTGTTTTACTTTCAAGAGTGACTCTATTCCAGTTTTTAGATACCACCATAGTGTGGTGTTTTTTCTTATTTCAAAAATGTCTTGGAACCCCAATATTCAAAATTCAATATAAATGAAACTTCCAAGAGATTATAAGGTGGAACTTCTCCCTTTTTAAATGAATAATTAAAATAAACTATAAAACCACTTCCAAGATACAGACCTAAAATTTATTCACTTAGACTAAGAATTCACTTTCTTTGGAATTGTTATTTTTAAATACTAGGTCCTAATATGATTTTAATCTATTATTGATAATTCAAATACTTATTCACTATATTGTAATCAAAGTTCATTAACACACCATGATCATTAATAGTCCTTAAAAATAACTAAAACACACACAATGTGGGCTCAATATACTGGGTGGGAGTGAAGCATGCCTGGTAGGATATGATCATGGAGTATATGAAATTATTATATATAAAATTTCATTATTTCATGTTTGAAAATTAATTATAAAATAGTCTTTCAATTTTTAAAAGATATACATAAAGGAAACACAAAATATAATCTATCACTATCCTTTTAATAGCACAAAACAATCCTCTCTAAAAATGAAGAATTTCTGGTATAAAATCATATATTTAATAAAAAAATTTAAAAAATAAATTCTTTAAAATTATATTCAAACTACTAAATTAGGTATTTAAAATATATTAAACAATACCAACCCATTCCAACTATTTTCCTAAATTTCATTTAGAAAAAAATTTCCATTTTTATTGACATACCATTCTTTCAAAACCATTTTAGAAAAAATCTGAAGGAAAATAAAAAATACTATTGTAAATCAATACAACCATCCTTGGAAATGAGATATTAAGAAGGAAAAAATAAATGATAAACTACCAAATAATTTTTCCCTAGGATCAAATCAAGTTTAGGGGATAAAAACAAGACATAAAACATACTCCCCTTAAGGGCCTCTAATGGTAAAAAAATGTCATTGTAAAATCACCAGTTTTTAACATGAATAGTATAGGAATTTTCTCATTTGATAAGACCCTACTCCCATATGAGAAACCAAAAACACTAACTTAGCTTCCCATTATGTCTCTCTAAGATCAATAATAATAAACCATGAGAGGGTTAAACCTTCCAAGTGAACTTTCCAGTGTTCACACACTAATATAGCATAACTTGTATCCAAATCAAATACTTAACAACATAAGATCCCATGAAAAAAATTAATTAACACAGTCAATTAGAAAGGAAAAAATACATTACATGAATATGTGATAATAATTTTTTAAAAAAACTCATCTGAAATCCTACATTATCCAAAGAAAAAACCTCTTTTATTTTATTCAATTCAACACATCAAATAAAAAATGATCAATTTGATATATCTTTCTTGTATACATAATTTAAATAAAAAAATACCCATTAGGATCAAATGTTGGTCTTCCTATCATAAAATAATTATTTAATTTTTTTTAAAGTGGGACTTTTTAAACTCTCTTGAAATTCCAATCCAATTTTTCTTCCATAAAATTTCAATTTATAATATCCATTAAGACCAAGACTTGAAAACATGATTTGAAATCCATTTATAAATCATAAATTTTCTAAGAATAACTATAAATCAACCAAAAGGTCTATCCAGTGATAATACTATTTCTCAAGATCATAACACACCCATTTTTGGTAAACGAAATATTTAATGTCATAAAATCCATTCTTTGAAAATAAACCCATTATAATTACCCAATTAAAATATGGATTTCCAAATAAAAATCATCTCATTATTTTTAAATAACACTTGGCTTGAATAAATGTTCAAATTGAAACCCATAAAAAACCATTAGAATCATATTTATTATAAGTTTAAAAACCCTTTAAAACTATCTTCCTGACCACTAAGGGTGACACATATATTTTAAATTAATAATAATGAAATTAAAACACTAAAACATTTTTTGAAATGTAATATAAGTGAATTAATATAGAAGAACTGAAATATTTGAAGTGGAAACAAATCACAATGAATCTCCTTCAATATTAATGTCCCAACCAAGCAAGGAAACACCCTCTCTATGTCTTATACATAGAATTCACCCGTTTTAGACCTAATCTAAACCCAAATTTCAAGCCTCATGAGAATTAGGGTTTGTGGGAAAAGTAAAATCATGAGTACGGATGAATGGGAAATATGAGAAGAGTGTAAAGGATCGAGAAAATATATTTATCATTGAAAATACATTGAAATGAATAGAGAAGTATCTTGGATCCTTGGGATAAGGAGGGAATCCTTGGAGCTCTCCATAGATGGGGAACACAACTGGAGGTGTATAAATGGGCTAAATTAACCGAAAATTTAATCAGGAAAGAAACTAGAAACACATAAATATTAATCCTGGAAATACTAAGACCACAACGTATTCTCCCTTACCATGACATGACATTACTTATAAATTCTCACCATGGTGATTCCTTCCTATCTACTATGTAGAGAAACCCTAACAAGACAGGATGATGGCCCTGAGAACATACCCACTATAGGATGTCCCTATAAAAAATAGAATAGATCCCCCCCCAATTAAGAATAACCTGATGTCCTAATACTTATGTCTCCACAGTGTAGTTTATTCACTCCATGATAAAAAGTAACATTCAAAAGGATCTCTATGGTGAAAGACTCACCCCTGTGGCGTGGCCCTACACATCACCAAAAAATTTGGAAAAGGCATGGATGGGGCTATTGAAGGTACTCTCTAGGTCATGATGTATCCTTATGTATTCCAAGACGTTAGTTACAAGATACATTATAAATTCACTCAAAAATAGTGAAACTAATAAAAAATTGAAAATAACCCAAAAAATAAATAATAAAAAAAAACCTTGACATGAGGGTGTCACAATTCACCCTGGCATGATAAGTTATACACCTAGAAAATCCTTGGTATAAGTAGAATAAACATAGCCTAAAAATATCTACTCAATAATGGAAGTGGTGGGATGGTTTAGGGAAGAAAGCATTGGAAGATCCTAAAATAAGGGAACCACAAAACATAATTCATCCCCCAAAATCTACAAAAATAATAAATTAACACAAAAAACCACATTAAATATCCAAAACTAAACTATTTAATAAGAGGATTTAGAGAAAATTAGATCAAATATTGGTTTTACCACAACTTTTGATTTCGCTAATATGGTATAACATTAAATTTTTACAATATTAGGTCACCAAAAATAAACCAACACTAAGAAACCATATCAAATTTGATAAAGGATGTAGAACCCAAAAGGGTCATCCAAAAGGCCCCAAAACCAAGGAATATTGAATGATCACAAGAGTAGGTCACTAAAATCATAAATTCCAAAAATATATAAGGAAAAAATTTACTAAGGACATACCTCAACATATAAAAATATGATTCTAGCCTTTTTTCACAAAACTGAATTAAAGGGTAATGTATTCCAAACACATGAAATTCCAACTCATGACTAAATCTATAAAAATCCTAACTCGATAGATACCACAATATAACTATTAATAAAAACCCATCCCAGTTACCCATGAACATACCATAGGCTTCCCTATGACCAATATATTCAAACCAACTTCATTCATATCTCTCAGCAAAAGATATAATCATAAAACAACCACCTATGACACAATAAAAACCAAAGGAAAACCATGAAACACACCAAACAAAGGCCACCTAAAAGGACCATCTTTTATAAACTATAAAAGCATGAATCCCAAAACAGTTCATCATCCCTAAACCCAACCAAAATAAGTTTTCACCAACCTAAAAATCAATCCAAGGATCACTTGGAATAGTTCCCCTAAAAAACCTATAAAGACACCAAATAAACCTCTAGGAAAATATCATTTGGAACAATTACAAGTCTCACCATTAGCCCTTCGATATATGAAAATAGCATTGATCACTCTATTAAAAGTCTAAGTAGGTCCAAGAGTAATAAATGGTTTACCCTTAAATGATAAACACATTAACTTTACACCAGAACTTTCTAGTATTGTTAATATCAAAAAAATGTGAGATGAACCCAACATGGTCATGTTCCTTAAACCAGATCAGATGGTCTTAATATAAATTTCATAGAAATTCCAAAAACACAATTCAAAAAAATAAGAAAACCAATTTAAATAAAATTTATTTTTAACTCAAAAACACTTAACAAAGTGTCCTAAAATTCCTTTCAATGGTAACAAAATATTTGAAAAACATATATGTATTGAAATTGTCCACCAATTTTAAATGTTTAAAATATATCATTATCCAAAATTAAATTTTAATTTAAAATACCAACTTAATTATAAAAATTTATTTAAAATCCATCTTCCATCATGAAACACTATATACTTTAAATTATTTAAAAAATTATCCCCCATTTAAACACCATTCAAGGTTCAAAATAAAAAAACATGAAATTTGGATTAAAAAAACAACATTTACTTAAATTAAATTACCCACTCAAACATTGAAAAGTCCAAATTTATTTCAAATCTCCTTGACAGTTAAAACATTTTGAAACATGCTATTAATTTTTTACATTAAAATTGACCAATCATGTAAACACAATCCAAGGGGGTCAAATTTCTTTAAATTTAAATCATAAATTGGTTTTAAAACAAAAATTATTCCAAGATGTCATAATAAAATCAAAATATTCCAAATAAATAATGACAAAATACGTTTTATAAACATGACTTATTTTCATATATGAACCCAATTTTTTTTCAGTGAAATCCAATTTCAACATAGAAAATAAGGTTCACAATATTTTCTTAAGAAAAATAACACCATAATTTCAATAAAAAATAATTCAAACAATGTAAACATATCCCAAACCCAAACTTTATTTGTTTTCAATCACCATGAATCACTCAAGAATACTCTAAGAATCAAGGGGTATGATTAACTAAACCAAAATGGATGAAAACATATTCTTAACATTTCCACAAGGCATGAAAAGAAATTTAATAATCCTGAAATTGTTCCTAAATCATTTATAAAATCACATGCTTATTCATTACAAGGTTTTTCATGTCATGAAATCAAAAACATTTCTTCAAATTCATCTCTAATACATAGAATTCCTTTAATAGTGCTAAAAATATACTTTCTTAGTACTAGAGAAGTGTTGAGTACCTAGGAATGATTAAATTCCCTAGTCTAATATCAGTGCTAAAAATAGATGATATTAGAGTCCTTCATTAGCACTACAAAAAGTACATATAAAGGGTCCCTTTATCAACACTTTTAGAAGCATCATTAAATAACCATGCGGCAATGTGCTATAACAGTACACCACAACACCAAATAAACCATAAAATCAGAAAAACAAGGTACCAATATAGAAGTCAAATGAAATATAATTTACAACCAAAATACAAGAAGAAAAATATGTTATAGACATTTCAAAATTGGTTTATACAATTACATAAGTAAAAATTATTACATATAATAAAAAACATCAATGTTCCCTTATATTTTTATCCGAGCCCCTTCTTAAGAAAAAACCCACCAGTATAAGAAGAAAATATTTATTTTAGAAGTAATATAAAAAAAATAAAATTATATAAAGTGTTAATTTTAAACTAAACTTTGAGTCAAACCAGGAACATTGTGTATCAGATTGAGTTGCAGTTGATTCCAACAAATCAAACAATTTTTTTTTCTTGTTCAAGAATTATCTCTGGGAAAATTAACTAATAATGTATAAGATAAAAATGAAAAGGAAATTATTTAATTAATATAAAATATAATTATGAGAAAACAATCTCGTCTCATTTTCTCCATTTTGGCGATGTGGTGCACGTTTTGAAATAAAATGAAACTTCTTTATTGAAAAGACGCACTTGTAGTTATACCGATCACATAATGTATCATATTGAGGTGAGGATTATTTCTACATGTCTCAAATGAATTATTGATCATTTAAAAAAATATCAAAATATTCTGATTGCATTTTTATTCGTTTGACTACGTCATTTGTTTTTTTCCTAAAATTCCATTTTAAACTCGAAACAGATAATTTGACTCATATCAATCACACAGTGTGTTGGTTTAATGTGAACCAATTTCTACACATCAAAAATGACTTATCAATAAATTTACTAAATTATCAATACAATCTGGGTGTATTCTCTTGTTTTTTACTGAGTTGCACTTTTTGAATTTAAATATCGATTTTGAAGTGACAATAGGCACCTTGAGTCATCACAGTGAGAATGTGCACCAGATTGAGGTGAGTTGGATTCCTAGATTCCATAAATGTCTTATGGATATTTTCCTAAACTATCAAAATAATTTTAATAATTTTTCTTGTTTTTTAGTAGACCAGTTGTCCAATTTACTAATATTGATGTCAATTTAAAATAAAAAGATTCACTTGGAGTCATATTAGTCACACTATGAGTCAGATTGAGGTTTGGATGATTATTACACATCCCAAATGACTTATAGATCATTTTAATAAAGTATTAAGACAATTCAAATGTGTTTTCTTAGTTTTGAGTATGGTACATGTCGTTTTTAATAAAATGTCATTTTAAAATATAAACACAGAATTTAACTCATATCTATCACATCGTGTATTAGTATGATTTTATAGAAATTTATACAAATAAAAAATGAACTATGAATATATGTACTAAATTATCAAGAAAATATGAGCATGTTTTCTATGTTTTTAGTGACTTAATCTTTTTAAACTTAGATGTACTTTTTAAATTGGTAACAGAAACTTTGAGTCATATAGGTCCCACAAGGAATTAGATTGAGGTTAAGTTGATTCCTAGAGGTTAAAAAAAGACTTGTAGAATTAAATTATAAAAACAATCTGAATTCTTTTTCCCAGCTTTGAGTAGGTTAGTTTTACTATTTACAAAAATTGATGTCAATTTTAAATAAAAATGTATACTTGGAGTCATACCAATCACACAGTGTGTCAGATTGTGGTTATGATGATTCCTTCATGTATAAAATGACTTATGTAACATTTTATTAAAGTAACAAAAAAATATGAATGCATTTTATTTTTTTAGTATGTCACTTTTCTCTTTTTACTAAAATGTCATTTTAAACTACAAACACACTCTTTGACTCATATAGATCATATCGTGTGTCTGTTTTATGTGAGACCAATTCATACATGTAAAACATTATTTCTAAATCTATTTCCTAAATTATCAAGAAAATATGACCACGGTTTCTTGGTTTTTAGTGAGTGACACTTTTTGAACTAAACTGTCTTTTCTCATCTAATAACGGACACTTTGAGTCAAACCGGTAACTCCATTTTTCAGAAATAGGTTGGGATGATTTCTATTAATCATAAATTACATATGGATAATTGTCCAAAATTATAAAAACAATATGAAATCTTCTTCTCAGTTTCAAGTAGGCCAGTTGTCTGTTTTACTAAAATTGATGTCAATTTTAAATAAAAAGATTCACTTGCAGACATACTAGTCACACAATGTGTCATATTGAGGATTTTTAATTTCTTACACATCCCAAATGAATGATGGTTCATTAAACTAAAATATCAAAATAATTTCAATTTATTTTATTATCTCTGAGTACGTCACTATTCTTTTTTACTAAAATGCCAATTTAAATTAGTAACACATATGCTGACTCATACCGATCACATCATGTATCAGTTTTATGTGAGACTAATTCCTATATGTAAGAAAATATTTAAGAATTGAATTACTATATTTTCAAGAAAATCAAAGAATGTTTTCCTGATTTTTAGTGACTAACATTTTGAACTAAAACATCATTTTTAAATTCATAACAGACACTTCGAGTCATACTGGTCACACTGTATGTCGGATTGTGGTGATATTGAAAAATAAACTAAAATGACTTATGGATAATTTTTTGAGAGTATAAAAACAATATGAATTATTTTGATTAGTTTTAAGTAAGTTAGTTGTCCTTTTTTAAAAAATCGATGTCAATTTTAACTAAAAATATGCACATGGAGTCATATGGGTATCACTGTTCATCAGATTGAGGTGAGGTTGATTCCTACATATCTCAAATGACATATAGATCATTTTACTAAAGTATTAAAACAATAAAAATGTGTTTTACTAGTTTTTAGTAGAACAATTGTCTTTTATACTAAAATGTCATTTTAAACTGGAAACATTCACTTTTACACATATTGATCACATCTTGTATTAGTTTGATGTGAGACCAACTCATCTATATCAAAATTACTTATTAATGAATTTGATCAATTATTAATACAATTTTATCTTGTTTACTCACTTTTTAGTGAGTGAAACATTTCGAACTAAATGTCAATTTTAAACAGATAACATACATATTGAGTCGTACTGAGAACTTCATGTATCATATTAAAGCATGGATGATTCCTACAAATAAAAAATAACATATATATTTTTTACCTAAAGTATCAAAAAATAGGAAAGAGATTGGTCTGTGATACTTTTAACTAAAATTGATGTCAATTTAAATAAACCCATATTTGGATTCTTACTGTTTACAATGTGCATCAAATTGAGGTGTGACTAATTACTATACACCCCAAATGACATATTGATCATTTTATTAATGTTTCAAAAATAATTAGAATATTTTTTCTCCATTTTGAGTATGTCATTTAATTTTTTTTACAAAAAATAATGTCAGTTTTTAATAAAAGAATCACTTAGAGACATGGCCCGTACTTATCAATACTGGATCTGAGGAGTGTATCTAAAGCATCCTATGATGATCTATAATGGATACTACAATTTCATACCGAGCATTCAATGAATAGACAAGTATCAGGATCCAGGTGGGTATCAACCTATGCAAGCCGTATCCTTGAATCAGATTGGAGTTCTCAAGTGCTCATGGAATTCGACGATCAGAATCCAAGGTGGGTTCGAGTCAGGCCATTCTTATTTAATTTTGAAGTCATGTAATATTTCATTCTTTTCAAGAATTTCCTTTCATTAGTGTGATATGTTCTAGTAGCATGAAACTTTTTAATCAAGCCATTTGGTTCAAGCCGTGCCTTTCATTAGTGTGACAAGGCCGTGTAGCGTGGAACCATTCATTTAATCCATTTAAAACATACTCCATATTCAAGGTTCATTCTGCCACCATAAATTTATGTGGTAAGGGGTGATATGAATATTCCACATAATTTACATTTACATTTATGTCCATGTCATATACTTAGTATACTTTCCAATTCACATTTCACATTTAATTTCCAACTGAAACACTTACCTTTGGTGTGTCCATTTCTGAGTATGCAGGATACATTCCATTATAAAATTCAAAAAATAAATCAATAAATTTAATATAAATATGGTTACCCATAGGATGGTTAAGCCAAGGAACACCCGAACAGTGGCTCAAACATGCCAAAACACTAAAACGAAAATTATAGAATAACATCCTACATGGGATGAATGGAGTTGTGTGAATAAACACTAAAAACTAGTCACATATTTTGAAAGATCATAACCATATATTCTTAAAAAGTATATTCATGACATATTAATTCTATAAATGGTACCTGATGAAAATCAGTGGACCCCACATGACAATTCCATAATCAATGAACATTGGGGATGAGTTATAGACCACCCACCTTAGGATTGTTCGAATCTCCTCCTACATTATTAGCCCTTGATTTGGCTTATATTGGAGCAGATCTAAGAAAAATATAAAAATTATCATACCTTGATAACTCAGTCTAGAGAAAAAGTGATGGAGAAAATCTTAAAAGGACTCAAGTACTTACCATTCTGCATCTGATGTGACAAAAGAAAGCTCGATTAGATCTAAAAATAAGGAGATATATTGATTCTTACATTATATCTTCAAATGGATCCAAAATGAGAGGAAACTAGGTCAGTACTGATGGTTCTTGAATTTGGGAGGAAAGAGGAGGGTTAAGTGATCATTAAGGGAACAATTTCCAAATAACCAAGAAAAATGGCATGTGCGTGGTTTGTCCACACAGTTTGAAAAACCATAAACAAACCATGCAAGGTTACTTGGGTAGAAGGGGAACATACATGGTTAGAATGCACGACTGTTCACCAACTATGTGAGTTGGATTTGTTTAGAAAAACAATATCCACATGGGAAAGAATCCCATGTGCCAACTGTATGCCGACTGTACTATCTTGGCCAGTTTCCCAAAAAATATAGGTTTCATTCATTGAACAAGACCCAAAAACCCCTAAAAAAACTACTAACACATTAAGAATCCATATTATGTCCGAAGTAAATATTTAGACATAAATTTAAAGTATCCATACCTGAGAAAAAACTGTGTTCTTACTGTCTCCCCCTTAAAATAACTCGCCCTTGAGTTCACCCTCCAAGGTTGGTGAAACCATTTTTGAGAACAATTATGGACACTGAGTATTTATATGAGCCTACCACTACCATGTCTCATCCTGTATGAGACCATGCTACCATAGATCCTGTAGGAGAAGGAATGACCGACCTCATAGATTCTTCATTATTTGGTGAATGATGCGTACTGGATACTCTTTAAAGGAAGAATTAGTATCTAACTCAACTTATTCTGGATCAAAATTATGAGGTGGATCAGCATGATACTGGTGAAGCTGTGAGTCGTGGAAGACATCATGCATGAAATGATATATCTGAGGTATTAGAAATCGATAGGATACCGGCCTAATACTCAAAAAAATCTCAAACAGACCAACGCAATGAGGAGAATGGTTCCCTTGCTTACATAACTATTTATTCCCTATCACGGGTGATACCTGAAGGAAAACCTGATCCCCGTCCTCGAACTCTATAGGTCTTCAACAACGATCGACATGAGATTTATTTCTAGACTGAGCAATAGTCATATGATTTCTAATTAGCTCAACCTACTCTGATGTCTCCAAAACAACATGAGGAACTAGTAGGGATGCCTCTATTATCTCTTTCTTGCACAGGTATGAACGGCATGAGCTAATATATAAGGCCTCATAAAAACACATCTGAATTTTCTCCTAAAATCTATTAGTACAGGAGAATTGGATGAGAGGGATATGATTCTCCCATAAACCACTAAATCAAGTACAAATTCTTGAAGCATATCCTCTAGAACTGGTATTATCCATCCTGGTTGTCCATCAGTTTGAGGGTGAAAAGATGTGCTTAGAATCACTCAAGTGCCCATAGCCTTTAGAAAAACCTGCCATAACCGTGATGTGAAATATGAATCCCAATCTGAAATGATAATATGGGGAACCCCATGTAGTCATATGATCTCTTCAATATACAATCTTCCCACCAGATCAACTGATAAAGACTCCCGAATTGGAATGAAGTGGGATGATTTCGTAAGTATGTCAATGACTACCCATATTGCATCGCTACCCCACAACGACCTTGGTTAGAAAACTAAAAAATCTATATCCACACATTCCCATTTCCATTTCGAGACTGGAAGTGGCTATAATAAACCCGTAGGTCTCTGGAACTCTGCCTTGACATGCTGATAGGTGGAACACCTAGTGATAAAGACTCCTATCTGATGTTTCATTCTAGGCCATCAATATTGGAGTCACATATCTCAATACATATTTCAGATTCATGGATGAACTTTCATTTAAGAGGCATGAGACTCTTTTATAAACTCCTCTCTCATATCTCTAGGGACACAAAAACGTCCATGAATACTTAAGATGTTTTCTCTTTCTACAGAACAATATGGAGGTGGGTAATATCTGGATATACTCTCATGGAGTACCAAGCCTTCATGATCTAAAATTTTTCTAATCTAACCTACTCAAGGAGGGAAGAGGTAACTACCAAGGATTAGAGATGATATTTCTCATGAATGTCATGAAACTCTAGATGCATATAAAAAAATAGGTACTTTAACATCTATTCAGCACTACCTTCCCATACTTCTCATTCCTGCGTTTTTTGACTTAGTGCATATCCAACCACATTTCCCTTCCATGTCATGTAATAAAGATTAAAATTAAATAATTATAGATATTTGACCCATATACACTATTGGAGGTTCAAGTAACACTGAGAAAAGATATTTCTAAGGCTCTTTTGGTCTCTGTATACCACAAATCAATCACCCAAAAGATAGTGTCTCCAGCAACGTAAGGCATGAACTACTACTTCTTGCTCAAGGTCGTGCATTGGGTAATTTTTCTCATGAGGCCCCAACTGTCGAGATCCATATGAAACAAATCTGTCTTCCTACATCAGTACTGCTCCTAGGACAATGCTTAAAGAGTCATAGAAGATGGTATAACCTATACCCATCTTGTGATGAATTAGAATATGAGCTGATACAAGCCTCCCTTTCAGCTCTGGAAAGGCCTTATCACGTTATTCTGACCATAAAAACTTGACACCCTTCTCTGTAAGACAAGTATGAGGTGAAGATAGATGTGAGAAGTCTTGTATAAAATTCCTATAATATCTAGCCATCCCCAAGTAACTACTGATATCAAACATGATCTTGGGCCATTCTTAGGAAACTTCAACACTAACATTTTTTGCGTCAACATATACACCTGATACTGAGATAATATGACCCAAGATGTTAACTTTGTCAATCTAGAAGTGGAACTTACCAAGATTGGAATAATCACGATTCTTTCTTAGTGTACTTAGAATGATCTCAAGATGTTTTTCATGGTTTATAAGATTTTGAGAATACACCAAGATGTCATCCACAAAGACCATAACAAAAGAATCCAAATAGGGATGAAAGACCCTAATCATCAGAGCCATGAAAACAATGGGCGCATTTGTAAGACCGAACCACATAAAAAGGTACTAATACATACCATACCTATTATAGAAAGTTGTAGAAGGTATGTTTGATGGTCCGACTTGTACCTGATGATAACCGAATCTCAGGTTAATCTTGGAGAAGACCTATTCTACTTGGAGCTGGTCAAAGAGATCATCTATATGAGGCATTGGAGTTGATCCAAGAACAAGCTTAATTATAAAATCTACCTCTCTATCAGTAGGTAGGACACAACAATCATGAGGAAAAACATCCCTAAAACGATTCCCTACGGGGGGAAAATTAGCTTGTCTTAAACCCGAACCCTCCATGAAGAGATTTTAAATATGGATGGTCACTCCACCTAGACAATTGATCTATGGTCAGGGTCTAAAATCCTAGACATCCCACTCACCCTTATGTAGATAAATGATTCCCTCTGGTGATGTAAAAGATACCCTACAATGATATCATTCTACAAAAGCGTGATAGTAAACAAACCGGCCCATATCAAATATCACATTGAAGCCTGTCATCTTGAGAACAAAGATATTTCATAAAAAAGGGTAGATACCTACCTCAATAGTACAATCACTAAATTGGTGCATTCCATCTATTTTTACCCCTTACAACATATCATAGGTCATTACACCACAGTGAAATTGTATCTCAAGTCGGAGACATTCTAAGATAGTTACAGAGATAAAAGTGTTCCATGAAACTGTATCAAATAAAGACAATACTACAGTAAAGGATACTAGAATAGTACCTTGATCTATAGATGTTCCAACAACATGATCCTCAGGTATCATCTGTAGTGCATTCGATTGTCTTGTTCCATGGCCCTGTGAAGCAGATGGACTACTATGATCATAACAGCGCTACTGGTGTTACTATTAATCTGGTGTCTAGCTACCAAAACCACGACCTCCTCCTCAGCTATACCTACTAGTGATATTGTGACTTCCCACTTGATGTGGAATAAACAAACTCGTTTCTAAAGGTTGGGCTGGTGCGATTCCTTTTCCACGTGAGGTTTCTAGGAAGCTCCTGTAGAAATGCTGGAGATTCCCCATACAACCACAAGAATGAGACTCCAAAGGGTCTCTATCAAACTAAGGCTTCAAATTCACCCATCGTCCACACTGATGAAACACTTTAGAGCTATCAAAATGGGAGCTCTATTTTTCACTATCCAGATGAGAAACCTCGAGGGAACATTTCCTACCATCAGATGATCAACTTTCCTTTGACGACACTAATCCTATATACCCAATACTATTTTCGTCCCTTCGGTTTTACTCAGTGATAAGATTTGGATTGAACATTGAAGAACATGTATGTAGGATAATGACATTCACCTATATATGGATGGAGTACTAGATCCCATCCTTGAAACATCTAGCTTGAGAAAGATCATCACTGACTAGAAGTGGTGCAAAGTGCTGCAACTCTATGAAAGGAGTTGAATATTCCAAAACTAGCATATCACCCTGCTCAAGATGTGTGAACTCTCTAGATCTATCAGATCTCATCATACGAGGAATGAAAAGATCAGAGAAGGCTGTCTAGAAATCAACCCATAACATGCCCTAATGACAACTGGTTTGGGTAATCACATCCCACCAACGCTTGGATAAATCACAATTCATGTATGTGGAAATCATGACTCTCCACTCTGGAGGTGTTTATAGATGCTCAATGATAGATAGGGTGGCCTCTAGATAGAACTCAGTATCCTTCAGACCACTATCCCCTAAAAAATTAGGAGGATTCTGCTGCTGGAACTCAGAAGTCAGATCAACCATCGTAGGTGCAAGCCATGGAGCACCATGCATGGACTACATCAGACGTAGGAAACTATCATGAGTATGGGAATCTATTCTTGGATATGGTACAATAGGAGGTACCTCATGTGGAACTAATGGAGGTAATACTGGATGCTAAAGGAAAACCATGTGAGTTTCACGATCATTGCCACCCTCCCGGCATATGATACGAGCACATCATGGTAGAATTTCTTTAAAAATTCCAATCACACACCTCAAAACAACCTTAGGTAGAAAGATAACATCACTAGCAGAAGATAAAATTAAGAAAACTCACTACCCAAGGTATACTTCCCATACTACCCACTTAGATGGCTAGGTATCGGTGAGGGCTCAAATATAAGTTTCATTTCTTTTTTTATTTAATTTCTATGTGCACTCCTTTACCTCTCTTAAAAATGGAAAGGAGGGATAAGGATGTGCACCCAATTCATTTAAGATTTCAGGATTCACATTATAATGGATATCAATTTCTAATGAATCAGTTCTCATACACCAATCACTAGAAACGACACCCATTTATTTATATCATAACAGATCGAATTAATAAATTACTCATCTCAACCACTAAGGTCCAATACACCTCATTAATTGAGGCATCAAATCAATCGATCTCATCCAAAAGTAATAAAAGCATAAGATAACTATCACTACATCACTCAACAATCATAGGCATATCAATAAATGAAAAATAGTGAAATGAACCTATATGGATTCGAAATATGCATGACATATGAATTCTCAGTGCCAATAATGATGCATGTAACAATTATATTTTCCCCCATATCATCGGTCCAAGGATGAATGAAAATCATCAAATAGAGTAATAATCCAAAATACCACCCAACATGTGCATCACCCAATGGTGAAATAATATCAACTATAATCAGGAAAAGCATAATGAAAATTATAATTTGGGAAACTTGGTTTCTAACTTGAACATGTGTTTGCAATGCCCAAGCATAGATTATGACAAAGTCCATGAATTCCTAATCTCCAATATATTGTCTCCAAATATAAAGGCAGGAAAACAATCCCGTTTGATACCACTTTGTGACGTCCCAGACCCATATTCTACATGGTAGGTGCCTCGAGCCTAGCGGGTCACATGGCCTCAAGCACATCTCCCCGAATGCTAGGGGCCACTGACTAGCAGTGAGGTCATAGGGCGGGTCCGTGGGGAGACTATACCCTCATTACAAAAGTGTAGTGTAATAGGTGAAAGTAACATAGGTAAATAGTGGAATCAATATAAGTTAATATAAAGAAGAATAGAAAAATAGAGAGAACAATAACAATAACTGAAACAACATGAATAGAATTAAAAAACTAATGATATGTCATGTCAATAGAAAACATGAAAACATGGATACACGACATCAGTAATAACATGTTCCACAAAATTATAAATAAATCCAAAGACTATCTCAAGTTTCCAGAGCTCCATCTTGGCCATATACTATCAATATCTATACTAAATAGCATGCAATCAAGTGTTTGGAGCTGTATGCTTCCCTTTTTCAACACCTGCAACCATCAAATCTACTCAGAGAACCTAATGACACCTGAAGAGGGTGTGAGATAAATCTCAATAGGACCCCACCAATGATGTATATAACATCTAGCCTATGTAATGGAAATTTAATAGTGTACAATCATGGATATATAAAGTAAATAAGTACAATGTTACTAAATACCTAAGTACCTACTTCATCCCTCAACTGGTGTTTGAACATGTAAAAAAGTCATTATTTGATTTTTACCTGTTTTTATATAAGTCACATGTCATTAATTGCAATGGTTCCAAGATGTAACAAGGAAACCTATAATGATATCAAATTGTGAAGTCCCAAGGTAATAACCAATGAAACATAGACATCCAGGGTCTCCGACTAAGTAATAAGTGTATCCTAACATGGGTAATAGTGTAATACAAGGATCATTTTCCAAGGCATTCCACAATGAGGTGAATACCGAATCCAAGGTGATCATCCAAGGTAACACAAGGCTAATAAGAGACAGGTCCCTATGGGTTGTAACCATGGAACCTAATTTTCAATGATGGATCCAAAGTGTTTATCTGAGGCATACTATGATGATATTAAAGGGATAATAGGGTGCCCGAGAATCCAAAAAATGGACAAGTATTGGAATATAGGTGGGTATCAATCTATACATGATGTATCCCTAAATCATAATGGATTTCTCGAGTGCTCCTCGCATTCTCTATTGAGAATCCAAGGTGTGATCGTGTCAGGATTTTTATGTATAACTATGAAGTCTTTTAATATTTAATTCTATTCAAGCATTTCCTTTCATTAGTGTGATAAGTTCAAGTAGCATGCAACCTTTAAATCAAGTCATTTGGTTCAATCATTTCTTTTCATTAGTGTGACAAGGCCATATAGCATGCAACCATTCATTTAGTCCATTTAAATATTATTCCATATTAAAGGTTCATTACGATACCTTCCATTAATGTGGTAAGGGGTGATACAGATACGAAACCTACTATTTCATTACATTTAAGGCCGAGTCCTATACTTAGTATACTTTTCATTTCTCATTTCACATTTAATTATCAATTGAAACACTTACCTTAGGGGGGTCAAGTGGCGATAATACATGGAACCTTCCACTATGAAATTCATAAAATAAATCAATCCATTTTATATAGAATTGATTAACCTTAGGAAGTTCAAGCCAAGGAATACCCGAACGGTGGCTCAAATGTTCCAAACACTAAATGATAATTATGGCATAATATCCTTAATGGGATGAATGGAGTTGTGGGAATAACGACTAAAAACTAATCATATATTTGGAAAGATAATAAACATATAGTTATAACACGTATAAGAATGGAATATTAATTCTCTAAATGGAACTCAATGAAAATTAGTAGGCCACTCATGACAATTCCAAAATAAATGAACTATAGGGATGAGTTATAGACCAACCACCTTAGGATTGTAAGACTCTCCTCCTTCGATATTGGCCCTTTATTTGGCTCGGATCAGAGTAGATCTAAGAAATAGAGAAAAAGTGATCGTACCCTGATAACTTGGTCAATAGAAAAAGTGAAGGAGAGAGGTTCAATAAGAATCGAGTACTTACAACTGCACATCCAACGTGATGAACAAAATCTTGATCAGATCCCATAAAAAGTAGATATATTGATTCCTACATTTGATCTTCAATGAGCTCCAAAATGATGGGAAACTTGGTTAATCCCAATGGTTCATGGAATAGGGAGGAAGGGGGGGGGGTTAAAAGATCATTAAGGCTAAAATTTTCAAATTACTCAAAAAAATAGACTGTACATGGTTTGAAAAACCATGCTCAAACCGTGCATGGTTACCTGGGATGAAGGGGAACTTTTACAGTTAAGACACATGGCCATGCACCAACCCTACAAGGTGGCTCTATCTAAAAAAACCCCATGTGCACGACTATGAATCTCATGCGCCAACCATGCACCAACCACGAGACTTTTCCAGTTTCCCCAAAAATATGAGTTCCAGAACACATATTAAGAAACAATTTCTCATATGTGTGATACTAAAAAGAAATAATCTAGACATAAATATGAAACAATACATTAATTCTATAGACAATTATTTTATTATTAAAAAAACTATATTACCTCTGTTATTGAGAAGTAGAGGTAACCTTAAGGATAGTGATAAATGATAACACTATAGGGGTGAAAAGGATTTGATTAAGAAGAAGTCTGTGGATGTTTCGGTGCAGAAAGGTATGAAATATGGACAAATGACACGAAATTGAATGAAATAATCCAAATGTATATGAAAATAATTCTTATCTGAGTAATACTAAAAAGAAAGAAATAAACATAATAAAAAATACATTAATTATATGGAAAATGATTTTACTATGGAAACATCAGTATTACCTCTGTGATTGAGAATGGTTATCTTTGCTTCTATTTCTACAAAGTCAGTGGAGGGAACCTGGAGGAACATGATAAATGAAACAGTATAGGGGTGAAAAGGATTTATGGGAGACATAGTCTATGGAAGTTTTGGTATAAAAAGACATGAAATATTAACCAAAATATTCAAATATAAATAATCTTTATAAGGACTAATGAATATTAAATCAACATTTCATTATGTAATTTTTATTGGTAAAATAGAGAAAGTATATCACAACATTACCTTTACACAGTCCCAAATGGTTTCTATCATTATAGTTCATTCTACCCAGAGATTGGTAACATCATAATGTATAGAATATATTTTCTGGACGAGTAGTCAAACATTTAATTTCGATTATTTTAATGTAGTAGAGAACATATAGTATTATGAGAAAAATCATAATTTATTAAAAAACACTTTTACCTTCTCATTAAACACTCATTATTTTTTTAATGGGTTTAGGTATTTTGTTCCTCTTTAGAGAATTAAAATCCCCTCATTACAGTCTCCTCTAATGTACAAGACATTTACTACTTTAGGAATGACATGAACCTATTGTGATATCCCAATGAAAGGGTCATACTTGATTGGATTTTTGTCTGACCCAACACTTGTTTTAGTCTCTGGAGGGTCAATCAACCAATTATTGTTTTCTATATCTGAGAAATAAAATACATTCATTGCTTGTGATTCCATTATGAATGGATCATCTTTTCCACTTCCACACTAAAATTCACAATCAAGAATCAGATTTCATAAAATTTCATTGCACTCATATTTCCAAACCATTTGTAATGCAAATTTGACACTTGAAATTTTGTATAATCCAACTCCTATATCTATTTTATAATTCCAAAATTATGAAATATTTTCATGAATTTGATTTCTATCCACAGAACCAGATATGTGCGTCACTTCCACCATAATCAAAACACCACCATTTGGCATTATAATTCATTCCTCATCTTATTTTTTAGAGGATGTAAAACCACTGACTAAAAAAATTATAAGATATAACATTTACATTCGATCCCCTGTCTAGCCATTGAAGTTGTTCGACAATTGAATTTTTATTTTCAGACAACTCTTTATTAATTTGATCTCAACACCATGCTATAAACTATTGATTATGTGTATTTTATATCTACCATTCATACCTTGATGTATTCAATTATCTAATAATTTATTTTTGGGATTCAACGTATGGATCAACATCTTCACTATTATAGAAAATGTAACGGTGGGCTTTTCCCACTCTGTCAAGGTAATCATAACAACATCTCTTCCAAAAGTCCCTTAATCTATAAGGAGTTTGTTGTGATGAGACTTTGAGAGATCGATGATTTCAATGTCTGATAGGTAATCAGAAATGAATTAAATAACTTATTCAATAATATATTGTTAAGTAATGTAACCTTCTGGCCAACTTCAATTGTTGGCTTACCCTTTCAAAATTTTCATATACTGTTCGATGGGGTACATCTATCTATAATGGATAGGACCACATTGTTAAAACTCTCTAACCATGTGAACCATTAAGCAGACCAATATATCAAATAATGATGGCCGGAACATATCTAATTCACAAAATATGACTACAACCACCTTATTCATGATTGAAAACTTCATCGGGTATATAAATATTCTACATATTGATTTAAAAAAAGAAGATTATGGTTAATGTATGGAATTCATTCTGAGGCAGAATTCAATGGAAAGAAACATGCAATAAATCTTTCATCAAAACATGAAACTCATGTGATTTTAGTCTTTGTAACATCAAATTAGTCACTGACACAACATTATTGATATTTGATGAATACCTCTACGAAATTTTTACACAATTTAGGAGAAGAAAAAATTACATTTTTTTCAATATGGATAGAGTGTAAGTAGTAGGAGGAAGAAAATTCCACCCTTTACCCTTCACAAGTACCAACTCTTCGATTATCCCCATGTCAATAATTTCCAACCTAGCCTAGATCCTATCATTCATTTTTTAGGAACATTATTAATGATCCAATAACACTATCAAATTCATTTTTTTATGTATGCATGACATCATTAAAATTTATGACATATAAAAAATTCCAATATGCTAATTTAGAGAAAATTGATCTCTTTTTTCATATTGAATTCATAAGGTTTTTGGAAAATTATTTATTGATCATGTTGTCAATATCTTTTACAATATCAAAAAGTGGATCTCCCATTATCTGAGATTGGGTTGTTCCATGTTTGATATTCCCATCGAATGATGGCATCCATGATAGATATTTATATTTTTTAGGTAAAATGTTTTGATTTCCTAAAAACACGGTCTTACAGTAATGTTTCAACCGAACTGTCTATGGAAATTTTTCACAAATGGGACACCCCAATATTCGTTTTTTTCTATATCCTGATAAATTTCCATATGTAGGTAAGTCAATTATCATCCCATACAACTTTTCCCTCAATGTGAATTCTTCTCTTTTATGAGCATCATACATTGGAACACATGTATCCCACATCAATTTCAGGTGTTTTTTCAATGTATCAAAACTGAGATCAATATCATTACCAGGTTTCTATGATAAAAATATGAGTAGAGACAATATAATGTATTTGTGATTCATTCATAACCATAGTGTAATGTTATAATTTAAAAAAATGATGGTCCTTGTATTATGAGTACTAATATATATACCAAAATGATTTATTCCATTTTTAGATAATGAAAGATAAAATTTTCTCAGCTCCTTTATAAATTAAAGATACTTGTAATAAATTTTATTCAACTAAGGAGAATATGCTAGATGATGTAGGTTACCATCTTTACATCATTTATATGAATGCCATGTCAATTTTATTGTGGTTTCCTAATATACATATAGTCTAATAAAGCATGGAATGATAGGAATGTACCACACATATTTCAAGGGAATTGATTAAATTTTCTTATATCAATCCATTCCTCACTTAGGTAATTTTATGAGTGATTCACAGACTCGGAAAAACAATATGTAATTATTTGGCCAAGCATGTATTTATTTATATATCATGAAAATTAAAACTAGCATTCATTTATAATCATATGTTTGACATTTTTGTTCATTTCCTTTTGTTATCATATCATTACGGAGACCAAGTATTTCTATAAATTAGGTTTCACTCAATCCACTACTATATTTAAAATTATATAACTTAAATAAAGATAAAAATGTTTTGTATTTAGTATAACCTATATAAAATGGTCTCTTAGCACTACTACTTAACTTCTCAAACAACTTTTTAAAATCATGAACTTCATTTTCAATTTCCATTTTAATTTATTCCATGCGATCTCCATCATCCTATATATAGGTATTCATATCAAATGATTTATAAACCGAAATATCATCCCAATAGGTGTGTACATTGTTTTTTTCCATATGTTTAGTCCACAATTTATAGCTATTGTCTATTCTATGACAAATTAAATATTATTCCAACTCTTCTTGGGTAATTTTTAGTTAATAACGAAAATCTAAACGCACAAAAAGGATTTGGGAAGGGTCATATGCATTCTCTATTACAAAATTAGTGAAATATTTATCTCTATCTTCATGATCTTTTGTCAAAAAAATAGTGTGCATCCATTTTCTAGTCATATCCATCCAATTGGGTTCATATAAAATTAATTTTGTAGAATAAATAAATAAATAAATACACATAGTATATTCATTATCAAAGTTGAAAGTTATAGATTATTATAATAAGGGAAGCCCAACATTTGATTGTATTAAATACTTTTCGTTTTTTCTTATGAAAATGGGTAATTTAATTTGAGAAAATTATCAATCCACTATGGTAGGTTTTATCCTCTATATTCATATAATAGTGAAAGTAATTTACAACTATCATCCTTATTAGCTCATCTACGGAATAGTTATCATTAAATCGTATTGTTTGGATCCCATCCTCCATCTCTTGTGGACATCCACCTATGTTGATTCAAATACTCAAAGAAGTAGTGATCTATAGGATAACTTCTACCTGGAGTAGTACAATCAACATTAAAGAGATGTGAGATTATTCCCAATAAAAAAATCAGAAAAATAACTATTCAAGATATGAAACTAAGGAGTATTACTGTTGTACTCCATTGTGTTCTGTAAAAGGGGTAATTCCTCCCATTTGTGAGAATTACCTGGATGGTAATTAGATATTCCTACAGGTGGAAATGCAACCAAATGTTGAAAAGAATCATTTTTAGATTGATTATAGAAAAATATTTTTTTATTAGATTTGTGATGAAATAAATGAATTTATTTTTATGAAGTATTAATAAGTGAGTTATCATTTCAAATATGGATATATTTTTACAAAGGCATATAAAACTAGCCAAACCGTTTTTTGATTTGGAGTTGTTAAAAAATTAGGTTAATTGTGTCTAAAAGAGAAAATATATTTGTGTTAGTGAAATATGTATCATATTAAATAATGAGGGAATTAAATACAGAATTAAAAGTGTGGGTTGAGATGTTTCTAGGATGATAAGATAAGATTGATAGATATTTTCTACTAATTATAATGGGGAAATTGTTAATAATTAAAACAATGATGAAACATTAAAGGAAATTAATGTTGAATTGATTAACATTGAGAGAAGCACATGGGGATGAGGTAGAATACAAATAAGACATTTATGGTGATGAAGATGAATAACGATTATCAACTATAATAAATACAACCAAGGATTAATTCCATGAATAAAATTTCATTGGGGATTTGATAGTTTCAGTGAAAACTCAGAGGACTAAGACTTTACAGAAAACCTCAATTTTTATATGGTAGATCCTAAATAATTTGGGGAGATGATAATGATGATAATTGGATCAAATATATCAATGGGGAGATTGATCAGAATAAGAACAATGCGACACGGAAAATTGTTCCAAGGCTGGAAGACAAATAACGTTATCTGAACCAAGTGGGTGTTCTGTCATAAACTCATTGACTATGGAAAAGTGGATGAAAATAAACAATGGCTAGTGTGAAAGGGGAATTCCTAGATCAAATTAATTTACATTTATGAAAAATTTAATCCTATAGACTGGTTGGAAACTATTTGAATTTTCTTGGATCTTTTATTAAAAATATAGTAAAAGGTATACCAAATGGATTTCAAACTGACGTTCCTTAATGGAGTTTTAAGGGGGGTATAAATTCAGATACTGGATGAGTTTATTATGGATAAAAATAAGAGAAATGTTTTCCAGTTAAAGAATTACTTGTATAGGATAAAAAATCACAATAGACCAGGTATTTAAGGTTAGATTAACACCTAAGAATGCTTTTTTCTAAGTGAGGTGGAGTTGATCACAAACTATACTTCAAGAAAAATAATTATCAAAGGATGTTGGAACTCATGTATATAGAAGACATAATATTTGAGGATTGGAAAAAACACAATGAAATATTTGTGTGGATCATATAAGGTAATATAATGAGATTTCTATTATTGGAGAGTTAAAAAAGATTATTGGTTTATATGTGAATCAAGGAAATCAATGCATATTAATTTCTCAATCAAAATTTTATAGTGGTTCCCAGTCAATTTACAATGGTATATTCAAAACCAATGACAAAAAAGACTACTATATGGATGAATTTTTCAAAATATGATGATTGAAAAGAGGTATATATATCATTGAATATATGTATTGGGAGCCTATTATACCTTATAAAAACATAATCCAACATTGGTTTTGATATAATTCTACTCACACAATACCAATGTTTTCCCAAGGAGATCCACATGCTATTAGGTAAGATGATACTTCAATTTATCTAAAAAATCGTGAATTTTGGGATATATTATTATAGGATTGCACAAAAAGAGTTGATGGGATACATAGATGTGGGAAAATAAGGTTTAGTTGATAACTGAGGGAAATTAAAGATATAAAAAAACAACATTTTTTTTTCGATTCATGGTTTTGGTCAACAACTTGAATCATTCCAGCCTTGGAATAGTTGGATCCTTGATAATATCCTAGATTCGATCTAGGATTCAACAACATGTAGTGATGGCATCAAGTTTCTTCTATAGAGATTTTCAAATATTGGGAAATGGTTCACGATGGATAGAGTTCATAAAATAGACTGAGTCACTTTTATTTTCACTTCCAAGCAAGCTATGATAAAGATCCATTTTATCAAAATTAAGTAATAAAGTGGTGATAAAAGGAATCTTTATCAGTGGTGACAAATCTCTATCATTATTAGCTCTAAAAAGCGCTGATAAAGATTCCATTTATCAGTTCTTATTACTTATGCCCGGATCAAAGATTTGTAATTATAATTATAATTTTTTTCTAAATATATTTATATAGGTATATATATTTGATATATATATATATATATATAAATATAGTAAATATATTCTTTCTTAAATATCGTTATTTTAATTTTATAATTATTTAAATATATAAGTTTTTATTTACAATTATATAAATAATTTTCTATAAAATAATATTTATATAATTATATAAATTTATATAATTATATATATGATACATATATATAAATATAATTATAGTAAATATATATATTATTTAAATACATTTATTATAATTTTATAATTATTTAAATATATATAATTATTTATTTATACTTATAAAAAAACTTTTTAAAAATATAACATTTATTTATTTATAATTATAAATGTATAAATGTTGAAAATATAAATTAATAAATATATTTATTTATAAATATTTATTTTCAAATATATTTTAAACAATTTTATAAATATTTAATCTTATGTGGATGCGTTTTAAAAATGAGTCCAATTGAACAATTAAAAATGAGTACACTTTAACAATATTGAAAAAATTGATTTGTTTTATTAATTAAATATAAATTATTAAAAAAAAAGATATGCATTGAAAGAAATATGAATAACTATTGAAAATATTATAATATAGTAAATAAATATATAAAAAATAAATAAAGAAATTGATTAAATTTTATTAAAAATAAAAAATAAAACACAAAACATAAAACCTATAAAAAAGAATAAATAATACCTGACATTATTAATATTAAAAATAAATAAATAAAATTTATCTATTTAAAATACAATATATTAAATGTGTTATGTTATAATGAAATTCTAAAATAAATAGTAAAACATGAATAAATTACATTAATATTATAAGTGTTTTTGTATAAGATTTGATTAATTAAATAAATATTTATGTGTGGGCATTGTTTAGAAAAATTCATTAATTATGTATATATATGTGAAATCAGTATAACTCACATTTGATTTATGTTAAATTATAACATCAAATGTCATTCAATTATGTCCACTACTCGATTCAATTAGTCATGATTTTTAATTCATATTAATTTTTAATTATAAACCATTATTCAGTAAATATATTAATATTTAATGTAAAAACATAAGTATATTTTATTATATAAGTCATATTTATATACATTCATATATATCTATATATTTAATATATACTTTTTATTATCTTTATCAATTATTATTTAATTAATAAAATGTTTTATATTTTTCTTAATTTTAATTTTTATTTGATTAATTTTCATTTTACACATGTCTATATATATAACATATACTATTTATTATTATGTATAATTTATATATAATATAATTCGTTTACTCATTTTTATGAATAATTATTTAATTAATAATATTTATAATATTGTGTTAATTAACTCATTTATATTTTTTATTTATTTAATTATATCATTTTTTAAAACATTATCATCTCTAAAAAAATGCTGAAAAAGTATCCCTTTATGAGAACTAAAAATAATGCTCTTTTAATTTGACCCTTTATTAGTGCTAAAAATAAATTAATGATAAAAGGAATAATTATCAGCACCTTTTTCTAGCATTGATAACGGATAACATTGTTGAAGGAATTCTTAGATGTATTGCCTCTTCTGTTATTTTCAAAAAACTCTTGAAATAAATCTTATAGAAACTCATACAATGTTAATGAGGATAAAAACACCATCACCTCAACTTTTATGGAAAATCATGGATTTAGGTGGGAAATAGATAGATTGTATCTCCCGGTACCAACCTTTCATGTCCCAACAGTCTTAACTCCACACTACTAGATATCCAAAAAATAAGAAAGTTCTTCCAAATCCTAGGACCCTGTGGAGAACCTAGGATTTTGTTCAATATATAACCAATTGGCCTAGGCCACCATTGAACCTATACCTGAACCAATCATCCACAAGACTTGAAGGGAATTCCCAATCCCCATAGGATAGAAACTAGTGACTGGATATCAAGAACACATACATTAGAATGATTTCACCCTCACAAAATAATATAAATTAGTACTAGAAAAAACAAACAATCCTTCTTTACCTATCTATATATTAGAAATACATGCATATCAAATTTCAAGACACAAATAATAAGAAAACCAAAAAGGATAAAAGGAAATAAACATCTAATGCAATAGAAACAATAACCATGATTCACCTTATTTTGATATACATAGTGTATGAAATTACATATCATATATATAAAACATGAAATAATAAAATAAAGGTACAATGGTTGGCTGATTATGTTGATACATACATTCCCTAGAATATAAAAAACCACAAACTATATATCTTCAAAAACATATCCCCATCACCCAAGATCACTAACCATGTCCATAGAATCTATCAACATACCCGAATTAACATCCCATGAATGAGTTCAAAACTTGGGAACCTGAGAAAAATAATTAAAGATACATACAGAACCCCACAATTATGTATATGTGAAGTGTCATTGAAACATTAAAAGTAGGATCTCACTATGAAGTGTATGAAATTCCCTTAAAAAAACTTTTCAATAACATTAGTTTGATCATAACATAGAAAATAAGTTTTCACTTTTCAATGGGATTGAATAAAGTAAGAACTAAACATAATATATCATATTTATTTTAAAACTAAAAAATAAAACACTCTAAAAATTTGGAATTTCTAGTTTAAAATCATAAGTTTCAAACCCAAATACTGAAAAAAGGTTTTCATAAAAAATTTACATCAAAACATGAAAATAGTTATTTAAAATATAAAAAAAATAAAAACTCTTTTCCATATATTTTCCCAAAAATAATTTCCTAAATTCGATTTGGAAAATAATTTTCACTTATCTTTATAAAACAAACATTCCAAATAATTTAAGAAACTATTTGAAAGTAATGAATAACATTATCTAAAATCAAAATAATCATACTAAAAAATAATATACCAAGAAGGTAAAAAACCAAGATGATTACCTAGGAAATGATGTCGTGGGATATAATGAAGGCTTTGTGATACAAAAAAGACATGTGAAATTGTCCCCTAAATAGTCTCAAGTAGGAATTAAATATCATGGGGAACTCCTAAGGTTATAACCTGTAATACAAGAATTAGCTCCTTAAATCACTCACCATGCCCCTCTATGAAATATGAATAACCATATTGGGTTACCTTTAATTGTCATCAATCAAAATAATAATAACCCTAGGAGGGCACAAATTTTATAGGGCACTAACTGGTGTTATCACACTAATATGAAGAATCATGCATCCAAAATATTTACATAAATACTTAGTATCCCAGGATATAAATCAATATAGGTGAGTAAACACTAAGGTGCGATGTCACTTCATGAATAAAAAAAATAATAAAACACTTAAAAAACCATCTCAACTCCTACACACTCATAAGAAACAACCCCTTTAATTTCATCTATGCAGAAGCATCCCATAATAAATGAAAAATTTTCCAAATCCCGCTTAAGGCCACACTGTTCATCAAAAATATGAGGATAAAAATTACATCTCCCAAACATAAATATATTCATTAATAATTTTTCCGATGGGACTTTCCAAATAATCATGGAATGTAAATCCATTTTACCTTCCAAATAATTTCACTTTAAAATAACCTTTAAAAAAACATGAAAACATGATTTGAAATCTATTTTTAAATAAAAGTTTTTCCAAGAATCATTTTCAAATAATGAAAAGGGATAAAAAGTCATTAAACCATTTCATAATGGCTTTACACACCCATTTTTGGTGCAAAAAATATTTAATGTCATAAAAATAAATTCTTTAAACATTTTAAATTTCTAAGTACCCCTTTAAAATATCTATTTCCATTTTAAAATAAAAATAGGCATTTTATAAAACACCTAACATGTATAAAAGTTGAAATTAAAAACCATATATGGAAAACCTGAATAATCTTTTTTATTCCTAGTATAAAAACCACTAAAAACATTTTTCAAGCCATGAGTGGTTCCACATATATTAAGAATTAAAAATAATTCAATTAAAACATTCATGTATTCCATGACATGTAATATAAGGTATTTAATATAAAAACAAATACTTCTTTCAAGTAGAAAAAAATTTCATTGTGTTTCCTTTGAGGAAGAAGGACTAAGTAAGTATGTAAACATCCTATATAATCTCTTTAAATATATATCCCATTAGTTAGGCCTATACCAAACCCAAAATTTATGCACCATTGACATTAGGTTTCTGAGGATAAATAAAATTTTGGGGAGGGATGAAGGGGAATGTGGGGAAGAGGATATAGGATTGAATCAGGTTATTTACCTATTAAATCCACTTTAAATCAAGGAAGATGAAGATATAAACTGTAACAATAGAAGGATATAATCTTTAGAGATATCCATGACTGATAATCATGATTGTAAGGGGTAATTGGGATAAAATTCCATAAAAGGATATCAAAATAAAAAATTGAATCTTATAAATAATTAATCTCGGACAAAATGATACCATAGTGTATCCTTCCACATTGTGGCATTATGCTTCATCCTGATTCCCACCATGTCACAAAATCGATAGCTACAATATAGAGCATCGAAATGGGGGTGGTCTGATGGCACTAAAAACCTAGATACTATGTTGTGTCCCTCTATTCTACTTCCTAGAGATCCTTAATTAGATATAACCCTTGTTATTAGGCTTTTGGTCTCCACATATTAGTTGATTCACTCCATAAAGAAGAGTACTTTCCTGAAAGGGATCTATGATATAACCCTCACCCCTCTAGTGTTTACCCTACCCCTCACCTAAAAATTCAAAATATACAGGGTGAAGGGTTGAGACATGGCCTCCCTAGGTCATGAAACAACGTGCTATAGTACAAGGCTACAGTTCCTTGAGATTTTTCAAAAATACCTGAAGACACATAGAACACCATAAGACATTAAAAAAACCCTAAAATTATTTAATGAACCACAAGAATGACACATGGATGCCACAAATATAAAATATGACAATCATTTGATAAAACATTCTTTTATAGATAAATGCAATTATCATCATTGAATATTATATTGAGATCAATCATAGATAAGGGAGAAGCTTAATATAAGAAACTCCTAATACTAGTATAGAACCTAAAAAATATTCTTAAAGTGAAAAAATTCAATGTGTTAGAGTAACTCCTTCCTAATAAAACTACGATCAAATCTTTCCAATAAGTGAATATAAATTCTAATGATATGTATAAAATGATCTCATTAAGGTGTCAAATGAATTTAGCGAAACAATTTCCAGATGTACTTTAGACTCTATTAATATACTCAATGTGATTGAGTGTGGTAATGAATTTGAGAGACTAGAGGTTTTATTTAAAGATTTATCAATTTGTTGGATTAATTATGGATGAATCATCAGATTTTTTGACATTTTCAATGAGTTTAATAAAAGTTTACCCTATACTATTAAGGTTTTGATTATATATCAGAATGTAATGGGATGCCTAGTATATTATATCATGTTATATGTACTAAAAGGTAATGTTTTAAGCTAGAAAATAATATTAGACTTGTCTAATAATTATTCATGGTCATTAAAACAAAATAGAGGTGTTTCAAAGGTGGGTAAATGTTTCAATAGTATATACAATGTTTGAGCTACCTGAAGGGGTTATAAAATTGATATTAGAATTCCATATAAGGTATTTCTATTATTTAAAAAAATTATTTTATTTTTATGTGATTATGATATGAAATTTATATTTTTCAAATGTTGTAAATATACTGGAATTCAAATTCAAGGAAATTATTTATCAAGATTGTAGTTTTAATTTATATAATTAATAAATGAGTTGTTAATTCATTGGATGTAATGAAAAGTAATATATCAAGAACAAATGGATTTAAATATATCTTGTGTGTTTTAAACATAGTTATCTAATATGACAAGATGAGTTGTTTGTTAACAAAGAGTTATTATGATAAATATGATAATGTGGTTGTAACACTCATGGTTAATGATTCATTAGCTTATATAAACTGCATGAAAAAATAAGGAATATATGCGTTTTAACTAGGATAAAGGGTTTATTCAACAAATATGTTAAATTATGAGAAATTCATATTTAACCACCCATCAATATCACATTTAAAGGAAATTTTATTTATTTTCAGGATAATTTTCTAAACACATAGAAAATAATATAATATATGGATATAATAGTTTATTTTTTTAATATAATCATTAATGAAAATAAGTGTTATTTCATAACACAACGGAGTTTGTGTTTCTTAGAATGATATTCTGAAGAGAGTATAATGTCTAAGATTATAGTGGAAGTATTTATTGAGTAAAATAGGTTGATATATAAATAATAAAGTATTATACTCATCAAAATACAATGTGAATTCACATAATATCCTAAAAGAGTTTTATGGAATATCGATAAATAAAAGTGTAAATAATAACATTTAATTACCCTAACAGAGTAAATTTTAATATATATCCTAAAGATGTTTGGGATATGTGGGTAACGAAATGAAAAAAAAACTTACAATAATTACAAAAAATGTTCTCAAGGAAATGTTTTGATGGGATGTTTCTAAAATTAATGATGATGATGTACGTAGAAATACATCAAAGAAAACAACAGAAGTGATTAAAAACATAAAATTGTATGTTGTGAATTTATAGAGTTTGAATATATAATGGACTACAATTTTATATGTGCATGATTCTTATTTTTAGTCAATATTTAATGTTTTATTTATTTTTCATTATTTTGGTGAAGTATCATTTAATTTATTTCTAGTTTTTAGGATTTTTATGGCTTTAAGGGGTTTCAAAGATTGAAAATGTTTTGGGAAAACTGTATGTTTATACCTTAGAATCCATTTTGAATTTTGGGGTGGGGTAGTAGCAGGAGCATGGTTAGAGAACATTTAGAGATAACCGTGCTACATTAGATCAGATATTGCATGACTAAGAAAATAGGAAAAATCATTGTTGCCACCTAGTTTACCAAATTGTGAAACCAAACCATGTGGGTAACTGGAAGAGGTAACGATCCTCAAACCATTTGAATACTCTTTTGTAAATCATTAAGGAGAATTTAATTACTATGAAAATTGGGGTTTTAACCCAAAACCTCCCCAAAACCCTTCATTATTCCTCCTAATCCTAGGGATCTCATAACAAGGGACTCCAGTGGTGGTTATTGGTGATTCCTCTCCCTCAAAACTCTAATTGTGATGGATTTTAAGGCTTGGGTCATGATAATTCATGATAAGAGGTTGTGTTTCCTCTGTTGTTTATTTTTTTATAGATATCCTAACATATTTTTATAAGGAATCATGTATCTTCACTATGATGGTTAGATATATGAATTTTACTATGATATTATAAGGATATCTCATTCACTTTATGGGTAGGAAGAAAGATATATAAGATTATCATCCTTCCCTTGAATAGATCTATATCTACTGATTGAGGTAGAACATTTTGGATAAATTTAATTGACTCTAAGAATTGCACTCCATCCCACTATTGAATGTTTTTTTAATCCCTTTTATGATAAATTAGGATTGGTTTTAGGGATCTTAGACACACCAACTTGAACCAGTTGGTGCGCAAGAGTGGTTTAGGTGATAACTCTTAGTGGATTTAATAATTTGGAATCAAATCACTTAGGGTAGGATATTACATTCCATATAGATCCATGGATAAAGCTATTTCGTTGATAATAAAAACATATGTGTTCATGTGTTCTCATGTGACCCTTGTTTGATATTTAATAGATGTGTTTTAATGTGTAGACCATGACACCCGATCTTGAAATTGATTACATGTGTGTGTGTAGACCATGTGACCCATTCTTGATATTGATTTCTTCTGTGTTTGGATTGGTTTGAAGACTCGTTCTTGATATTCAATGAATTTTCCTATATTTTCAATACCTTGTTGGATGTGAATTATGGAATGTGGTGGTATTTCAATTAGTAGAAAGTGATAGGTGGACCATTGTTTATCGGTTATCCCATAGAGAGGGAGTATGCGTGGATGTGATTATTATGATTATGGAACTATATATAGGACATGGATATAAAGACCTTGTGGCTACAGTTGAGGTAGTGGTGTGATAAATGACCTTATGGCCAAACATGAGGCATATATGGGGTACGATAGCCTTGTGGACTGACCCATGATTGAGATAGGGCATAATGAACTTATGACATGACTAAAGGATCTTTTTCCATGTGAGTTCTTAGGGATATAATTTGGCCTTATAGATGACCCATATTGATGAATTTTATTATGACCTTTCTTTAAGTATGGGGCTTAAGTTGGTACAACCAAGGTTTGTGGGGTCATAGTTATTTCATGATCTATTGATACGTGATTGATTGTTTCTTACATGTGAACTAAATTCATATCATGGTATACACTTATTATGCATATGAGATTCTTCTATTTATTTATTGGTGTTTTTCTGAAGGTTTTTTACTGACACCATTAATCGGAATCTCTATGCACATTTTGACCTCCTAATTTGGGATCCAGGGAAGGGAAAAGGGCCCATGGTAGGTAACCAAGGAGGTGGAGTGTAGTGATTGTGGTGATGTAAGAATATATTAGAGAAGATTCATATAACTATTTTTCTTTTCTTATTTTGATGTATTATTACATTAGTTCATGCTTCCACATTGGGGGTCCTTTGTTTATTACATCATATGAATCTATGATACCTAACATGACATATGAAACAACACTTTTTATTACTAATTATTCTTTTCATTTTCAGGTTATCTTTGTTTTCATATTACGATTCTAGTGTATGGATATTGATACCGTGGGTGTAGATCCCCACTGCACCATTCAGACACTTGATTCTAGTCATGAACATATTGCGCATGAGAAAGTGAACATGAGTATATGATTCTCACTGGCCAAGACCGGGTTATTCAAATTGGGGAATTAAAAATTTATATTAAAGGAGGATATATTTTATTTCATTATTCTTGAATTTTTTTAGGGAAAGAAAAAATGGATATAGTCCATGTGGAACTTGGTTGTGGGGGTCTTGTAAGTTCACATACAAATCTTATGTAATGGAAATCTGAGTTACTTGTGATGGGACTATAGTTAAAGTTTTGGATTTATAGTCACTTGATAATTTTATGTATATTGTGATGTTATAGATTATGGGGTTTGGGTTCATTCATGCATCAAGACTAGGAAAATATGATCACATTTCTTATATACATATTTTTTTTCTGTTCATAGTAGTACATTTAATTTAATGTCTTAATCAATGCTTTGTGCTTCTGTGAGATAGTGTGTTGAAATTTTGATTATTTTAACATTATCATTTCTTTTTGTTATATATAAATATGGTTGTAAATAATGTGAAGGTGTTAAAGTGGAGGTGTAGGTCTTTGGTAGTACTAACATGGTTAGGCATTATAGATGTGGGTATCCCCCCAACATCTATCTTCCTATAGAAATCTATTATATGTGCCAATAATATTCTAGAGATGATATATTAATGAAGATTCTATATTCATTCAAATAATTATTCTATAATTATATATAATTACACCAAGAATATATCTTATGGGACTACCGATGGAAGTAGGTCAGAATACTCTTGCTAGGGAGGACCCTCTTATTCCACCACTAGATGGAATGGAGGATACATATGAGAATACTAATGTACCTACTCCAATGGACTAGGAATATAGAATTATACAATAATGAGTCTTATATAAATTTCTTGTTCTAGGTGGAGGAGTTTCCCGGACGATGGTTGATTATGCTTGAGACTTCTGTATTTAGCATTCCCTTGTCTTTTAGAAAATTTGGTGTCCTTCAGATGATGAAGAAAATAATTATTTCACCCAGGAGATCATTATCTAGGGATACCCTATAATGTGTATTGGAAATATAGATACTTTAATCCTTTAGGGACATATTGTGATATATATGGGTGTTAAAAACTAGGCGGATAGGCATGAGGCTCTTATATGGGAACCTTCAATAACCTTTTCAGAGAGTATTATTTTTTGAACATGACCAATCCAGATCACACTAAAAATTTTATAGGTAATTATTAGGGGATTATTTCAATTCCTAAATACTGTACATATTTCATGGATCTTCTTTTCTTCAGTCCCCCATGTAGAAGGACAAGATGTTTGAACTTTCCCTTCGGCCCGAACTAAGGCATCAAGATACGAGAAATAACCTAAAAAAATTTCTATATGTTCATTGTAAAGAAATTATGATTTAGGAAGGCCTAAATAAGGTAAAATATGTTGTTTTAATCCGAAATCTTAATGGACTAGCTTATGAAAATTCAAGTACCACATTGGGTGCCTTTTCTTATAGCAAGAAGAGGAGGGAAGAAGATTTTCATCAGACTAGTTGTAGGAAATCATAGAATATCAATGTTTCTTCATAAATATCCATGGTAGGTGTAGGATACATGTTATAAATCTTTAATTAAAGTGGTAATTATCAAAAATATATCCCAATACATTAGAATAAGCATCATTGGTGTGGAAAGATGGGGAGTCTTCCAAATTTATATATATGTGAATTGTGTGTAGGATCTCATAGGGGAGTAAGGAATATAAATACAATGACCTAGGGATAGGGATGGGGTTATCATTAGTATATTCAATTCAAACAGACTTCAATAATCTAGGAGAGGTATGGGATTGAAAGGAATGGCCATGGCGTGGAAGTATGAAAAATTTATTGAACAGAATAAGTCGTAGAAAATGGTGGGGAGAAACCATCATTAATTTGGGGTATGATATTGATCACATCTAAACCATATTCTACAGTGATTGATATATTATATTCCCATTTATTTATATATACCCATGTTTTTACTAGGCTTGATTTACTGGTAATTTGTCTTCTATGTTTTTTACCTCTTGACACACCCTTGAGAAAGAAATTGGATCATCTCCAGAGATGTTCAGACTGTCCCATGGTAGTTTTTATCTATAAAAATATATAGTATTTAAGAATTATTTATATAAATAGATTGAATGTCATCCTTATCATGGATGTTATTACTATTTATTGGTCACCCATCAAATTATACAAGAGACTAGTACCATTCACTACACCTAAGGTATAAGAGATTTTTTTGACTAGTGAATGAGTTGTTGGAGTAGAAAAAATCACTATACCTAATCCTAAATAGTGATATATTGCAATAGGTGGAAATAATTTTTCATGTATTAGATTTGGAACTATATCCCTCTTCATTTCCTCTTTTAGTCGACCAATATCAGGACTTATTCCCTAATTAATTCTGCAGGTTTCCCCCTGACCAGGGAATGGAGTTCCTGATTTTTATCATTATAGGGGAACAACCTATATTTATTCCTATATATCATATGGGCCAACAAATCTAAAATGGGTGAAGGATAATCTCAAGAATTTGGCGGATATGGGATTTATCAGTCCCATCACAAAACCCTTGGGTGCACCGATGTTCTTTGCAAACATGGAAGATGATATTATTCGGTTGTGTGTAGACTACAAGAAGATGAACTAGATGACCGTGATGAATAGATAACCACTTATGAGTATATATGTATTTTTTAATCAGTTTTGGGGATCATTATAGTTCTCTAAGATTGATCTATGATCAGGTTACTACCTAGTTTGGTTAAGATTGGTGGATATTTTTAAGGCAATGTTCAGGAGTAGATATAGACTGTATGATTATCTTATCATGCCTTTTGGGTTAGAAAATGAACCATTGATTTTCATGGATCTCATTAATAGGATTTTACAACCCTATATGAACCCTGTCATTTTGGTATTTATGATGTCCACATATTCACGTAGACATCAAAGATTCATGGTAGACACATGAAGATAATTTTGATAACACTTTTTGTATATCAGTTTTATCCCAATATTATAAAGATTCTCTTGCTGATCTAGGTGTTATGTTTTCATGGGAAGATAATATCTATATTGAGAATATCTGTAGACCGAAATAAGGTAGAGGTTTTTATGTCATTAGAATTCCCTTGAAATATTTCAAAAATAAATATTTTTCTTGGTTTTGTTGGGTATGGAATATGATTCATTCATGACTTTTCCCATTTTCCATCATTAATAATAAGAAATTCAGATAGGCTACAGATGTTTTAATTGACATATCAGTGTGAATATGAATTCTTGGAGATGAATATGAGATTGGGGACAACTCTAATCCTGATATTTATGGACCCTATGATTGGATATGTAGTTTACTGTGATTAATTAAGTGTTTGTTTTGTATTTTTTAAAATATATAGGGATCATGTAGTACCTTATGGGTCTTAGATCAAATGAAACCATGCGAATAACTACCATACGCTTGACTTGGAGATGGAATCTGTGGTCTGTGATATGATGTTTTGGTGCCATTATCTCTCCTGTGAGATATTTGTCATATTCACAAATAATAAGAGCTCTCATTTCATCTTCTCTTAATGGTACTTGAACATATAAGAGAGTAATTTGGTGTAATATCTATAGATATTTGTTTTTTATAATTATTAAGATCTGAGGAAAGGTAATATTGTTGTGGATTCTCTCAATAAGAAACAGTTGGAACTTGGAGAGAGATCCTCAGAGGAGGATTGATGGTTTCTGAGATTTTTGGATGAATGGTTGGTGGATAAATATGAGGAAAAAGGATTTAATAACCTATATTACTTTAGTTATCACATATTCATTGGTGTAATAGTTAAATATTTTTTTTGGATTTGAATCACAAATTCTTAGTAATTTTGGAATAATTTTGAGTAGTGACTAAGTTCTAGTATGGTCGATGTATTGTTGTGAGGTGATCTATATTCTGGGGAGAGTACTAGTTTCTACTTCCCTGATGAAGGATATGATTAGTGACCCCCCTGAATCTATGTGGTTAGTAACATTTTAATTGATGAAGATGTACTGGTATACCTGACAATGCTTCTGGTGGCCATGAATGAAGAGAGACATTGGGAGATTCTTCTCTAATTTTCTAGCCCGTTAGAGGACTAAAGTGGAGTATCAGTGAATAATATGATTACTATGGTCCCTTCCCATGATTATATGTACATTCTATTAGGTGATTATGGACTTCACAAAAGTGTTTCACTGGACTTCAAGAAGTAAATATTCTATATGGATGATAGTTGATCGACTAATGAAGGAGGAACTTTTCTTTCTGATCTAAGATAATCACTATGTTGATGGGTTTAGAAATAAGTAAGTCTTGACTAATGTTCCATATATTATAGTTTGGAATATAGATTCAAATTTAAAATATTAGTTTTATCATGTTTTATAGAATTCCATGTGGACTCAGTTAAAGCTATGTACACCGTATCATTTATAGACTAATAGATTGTCTTAGAGGATGATCTATACCTTGGAGGATATTCTTCAAGAATATTTTCTAGATTTTATTGGTGAAGGATAAAATCAGTTACATTTAGTGGAGTTAATATAAAACAAGAATTTATAGTAATTTATTTATATGTATCCATTTGAGGATCATTAAGTCTAGCCATGTTTCTCACTACTATGTTGTCATGTGTCATGTGAAGCAGATTTAGTTAGGATAAGTATGGTGTAGGAGACATATGAGTTGGTGAGGATGATCATGATGTGGTTAGTTAATTCAAAGAGCATACAATGTTTACATTCCCAATAGAGGATATGACCTTTAAGGTTTATTAGAGGTGATTAAGTTTTCATATGGGTGTCACCACGATTGGGGTTTCATTGTTTTTGGAGGAAAGGGTAGTTAATTCCATAGTTTGTGCTACCATATGTTATCATAAAACATATCAGAGAAGCATATTACTGATTGGTTATTCCTATATGATATAGAGGTATTAATAATTTTTTTTATGTCTCTTAATTTTATAGGCATGATCCTGATCCTATTCATGTGAAAGACAATATGGTCTTTGAGATAACACTAAATACATAATTTGGGGTGCAACCTATAAAGATTACAGGAAAACATTATAATGTTATATAAAGAAACCTGTAAAGACCCGTAAAATTCAAGGGAAATTTTTTCTTAATTTTCTTTAGAATTTTACAAGAGCGCGGTTTCAGACGGCACCTGATTCCGAGCCCCGGAGTGCCCAGAATTAATTTCCGAAGTTTGGCTCGGGTACGTTCAGTGAACGAACGAGCGGGAATTCCTAACTTTTGATCCGGTGCTCGGAATTGAAATCCGAGGGCACCGATGAACTCGCAGCGCTGATATTCTCTTAAAGAGACCTTTTCGGAAGTTGCGTTTGTTGCGGGTTGAAAGTTAGTATTTGGGTTTTAGGATTAAGTTAAATAAATTTTGTGAAATACAAAATTTATTTAAACTTGTGGGTTAACTTCTCCCAAAGGAAGTTAGGGGTGGGACCCACACCCACTTAACCTCCTTTGAGAGGATTAAGTGTGGTGGGGCCCACACGAACCCTAAACTTTTCAAGTTCCCTAACTCCCCTCTCTCCCTCTTAAAGGCTTGTCAACTTAACTTCTATTTAATTATACAACTCATGTATATTAAATAAGTGAGTTTAATTTTGGAGTTATCCATTTTGAATTTCAAACCTTTGAAATTCTTTGTTAAGTTTGTGATTAAATTAAGCTCTTCTCTCTTTTTGTTGGGTTAGAACTCTTTAGCCAACTTGAGAGCTTTTGAGAGCTTTTTCTTTTTTTCTTCAACTTGACGAAGAACGCTCAAGTTCCGACGAAGAACGCCGCACCTCCCTTCTTCGTCTACCGTGTCAACGAAAGGGAACGCCACTTCTTCCTCGGACAACCCTCGTCGGCGTACAAGGATTCGCCAACGACGTGTCTCTTCGGACGTACCTCTTCGTCATCGGATTTGACGAACGACTACCGCGACGCCCGACCTCCGCGACGTTGTCTTCCGCGGGACGTTGTCAAATCTTCGAACCTATACCCGAGGTAGGGGTTGTTGATTATTGTTAATTTATTTTATTCTTGCTCGTGGTTCGCATGACTAACGTGAGGATTGAATATTTAAGTTGTGTTTTAATGTGAGGGGGCCGGACCGCATGAACACGGCCGAACCCCCTCCTTCGTTCTTGGTGTTTATTTTTGCGGATGAATCAAGGTGGCGTGGTGCCGTCGCACCACGCGGATATTCGCTCATTCTTATTACGCGATGCCGTCACGCCGCGCCATGGAAGAAACATCAAGAACGCGACGCCGTCGCGCCGCGTTGAAGAAATCATGGTGCGGCGGAGGGGCGCGGTGCCGTCGCACCGCGCCGGACGACGAACACCGCGGCCGGTTCCGGGCCGCGGCGGAACGAGGAGACCGGCGGCCGGGCCGCCGGCGTCGGAAGCCGAAGAGGGGACCGGATTTTCCGGTCCCGTTGGAGAAAACCGGCCGGCCAGCTGGCCGGTCGGATGGTAATATTCCGGGGGAAATTAATCCCCCGGCCAGCAATTAAAACCCCCCTCATAAAGAGGGGGGCGGTTTCCTTGGGGGGGGGGGGGGCAGGAGGCCCCCCGGTTTTTTTCCACGAAGCGGGCCCCCAGGAGGGGGGCCGTTGATTGACAAAACGGCGCGGCAAAGCCGCGCCGCCAATTGAAGAAGCGGGGGGCTTTGCCCCCCCCCCCCCCGCGTGCTGCCGCCGTGCGGCGCCAGGCCGAGTTGGACCCGGGTCGGGTCGACCCGGTTCGGGCCGACCCAGGGGGGTCGGGCCGGGTCGGCCCGGACCCGGACCCCCCCGTTTCGAATCAGTTTCGGTCTATTGGCCATAACTTGAGCCACAGACCTCCGATCGACGAACCGTCTACGGCAACGCGATCCTTGGATCGAGACGGTCGTTTCGGTATATCGCAATCAAGGTTTCAGATTACTTTGAGTTAGGCCGGGTTGGTTCGTTCACGAAACCAACCGGGCCTTCGGAACGGAAACACTCATATCTTGAGCTACGGACGTCCGATTGATGTTCCGTCAGCCGCGTTGTGTTCCTCTTAGTGAGACGGATCTTTTGGAATACTCCGCCCGAGGTATGGACGCAGGTGGAGTACGATCGGGTTGGTTTTGCCTTAAAAACCAACCGGGCCCCGGGGACGAAAATGCCAATAACTCTCAGACCGGGCGTCCGATCGACGCGCTGTCTGTTGCGTTGAGTTCCTATTGACGATACGGAACTTTTGGATACATCAACTCTGGACTTTGTGTCAGTTGATGTATCAGCCTCTCGGCTCGTGGAGCGGACCCTCCGAACGAGCTTGTTGTGTGCGGGAACCCTAGTGCTGGCTGCGACGGTTACTGTGACTACTACTGCTACTACAGCTACTGTGACTGCGACGACGACAGTACAGAGATCCTGTGTGGATTCGACGACGACGACTTCAGCACTCAGCGATCCTACGTGGATCAGTGCTACAGGTCCTGTGTGGGCCCGATCCTGTGTGGGTCCGATCCTGTGTGGGTCCTTGCGCTCAGCGGTCCTGTGTGAACCAGCGCCTACAGGTCCTGTGTGGGCCCGATCCTATGTGGGTCTTTGCGGGGGTTAGTTACCTATCGATCCTTCGTGGGTCCGACGACTTAGATGGATCAGAGATCATCTTTATCGCCCTTGAAGAAGTATACCTGTGTGAGCTGAATTCTGTTTCTTTCCTGTGTGGATTGTGTTGAGCAATCCTGTGTGGATTACGTTTTTCTTTCCTGTGTGGAATACGTTTACTTCCTGTGTGGACTGAGTTGTACTTGGGCTCGGAGGTTGGTGAGTATTTGAAATTGATGACTTAGGTATATGTATGGGCATATACCTAAGCAGTGACGGTTGTTACTTCGTGATTGTACCTTTCTTCGTGGTTTATCCTTTGTGGATTTGAGAGACCTTCAGGGGTCTCGGGGTCCCTACTGAGTAGCTTATACTCACCCCTGCACGGGCTTTTCCCGCACTACGTTGTGTTGGTTGCAGACGACGGACAGCGTTGACCTTAGCTGAGGCTTACAGAGCGGGACGGTACCCGGAGGTGGACCACTGGGCAGACGTGCACGGAGCGGACGGCGGGACCCATGGAGCAGTGGAGCTATCTGTACCCACCCTTCAGGTGGGACTTCCAGTGGACAGTTCGGTGTAGCGGCATTTACTTTTCAGTTGCTATTTTTCCCTTTCGAGTTGTACTTTACTTTCAGTTTGGGTTTGTATACTGACCCATTTACCTTTCCGCACTTTCAGTTGTACTCTGCTTTTGTTTAGTGTTTACTTTCCGCTTGCTTACTCTGTTGTGTTTGTTTACTTTACAAAGGCAATGCCTTCCCTTTTTACCGGGATTTATGCCTTGTTGCTAGTCGCCAGCCCCTGGCCTATGGAAGGCGGGCTTGGGGTAGTCACGGCACGGACCCCGAGGGCGGGTCGTGACAAATTGGTATCATAGGAGTTCGGTTCTACCGCGAACTCTGATCTTTTCTATGTGAAGCAATAATGTTTAGCGTATTGAGTGTGGTTATCAGTCCAGGGAGTCCAGTGTTGGTGCGGTGGCCGACGTATCCGTACACCAGGACCCTGACTTCTGATTTCCGACTTAATGCACGAAAACATTGATTGCGTGTGTGTTTCAAAGTTTTCTTTGTGATTACTTATATCAGCTCACCAGGTATACTGTTCTGACCGTGGTGCACCTGTTTCCTTTTCAGGATGGCCCCACGACGACAGCCAGCTAGGGTTCCGAGAGTCGAGCGTGACGACATCCCACCGAGCGACGAGGCCTCGGTGCAGGGCCCATTGTCAGCAGTGGCACCGACGGTAGCTCTACCCGCCGAGCCCCTGATACTTCCAGGAGCAGCCGCTGACGATGCACGTCGCCTCAGCGTACTGCATGAGTTTTAGCGCCAGAGACCACCCAGGTTTCACGGGGAGACGGATCCCCAGGCAGCAGAGGACTGGCTGGAGGCAGTGGTACGAGTGTTTAGGCTAGTGAGGACACCAGCAGACCTCATGGTGATCCTCGCTGCGAGCCTACTACGCGCAGCAGCAGGACGATGGTGGAGCTTGATGCTCCAGGTGCACGATGAGGCATCTCTACTTTGGACGGACTTTGAGAGCCTCTTCCGCTCGGAGTTCGTCCCAGCTACCCTTCGCACGGTGCGTATCCAGGAGCTTCTACAGCTGCGGCAGGGCAGCATGACGGTCACTCAGTACTCGGCGAGATTTACTGATCTCTCGCGCTACTCGACCGACATGGTACGGGACCCATTCTTCTGGGCCCGGACCTTCGAGCAGGGTTTGAGACACGAGATCAGGGCATCGCTGATCTCCCTCAGCATACCGACTCAGACAGGAGTACTGGAGCGGGCCCTTCTGATCGAGAGCTTCCTTGCTGAGTCTACACCAGCACAGCGACCCACCGCAGGGCGGAACATGGCAGAGTCATCTGCAATAGGCAGTCGACGGATGACTCAGGGGTCCAGGCAGACCAGACCTTCGGGCAGACGACCTCAGGACACAGGCTCAGCAGTGCGGGGCACACAGCGCGGAGCCAGCCTTTTGAGAGGCAGACAGTGCTACTCGTACGGCGGGTAGGGCCACATGGCTCGTGACTGCCCGACCCGCCGTTCCGAGGAGCAGCAGACGGTTGAGGGACCACCGAGGCAGAGGCAGAGGGTCGACCGTGGCGGTCCGCAGAGAGGAGGCGGACGAGGCAGAGGAGCTGGACGAGCAGCCGGTGGTGGGCGACGCTTTGAGGCTCTGCCACCACCACCACCAGGAGGTCCACCCTGACCAAATGGAGCTGGTGGGCAGAGATAGGCACAGCTCCAGGCAGTAGAGGCCTACGACCACGGCGCACCCGAGATGATTCGAGGTACTATCTGTGTCAATTCCACCCTTGCTGCAGTTCTTATAGACACAGGAGCGAGCCACTCTTTCATAGCCACTGCCCTTGTTCGGAGCTCAGAGATTCCAACAGAGCCGTTGGCTCGATCCTTACGGCTAGAGACTCCTACGGGAGCAGACTCGACGATTACGCACTGGTGCCGGCAGTGTGAGCTTACTCTAGGAGGCGAGAGCTTCGGCTGGGATCTTCTTGTAGCAGCGTCGAGGCCTTACGACGTCATCTTGGGCATGGATTGGCTATCTACGGTCCATGCATAGATTGACTGTTTTAGGCGCAAGGTGCGATGTGTACGCACCGACGGGAGCAGGTTCACCTTCACCGGCGAGAAGGGATCCTTAGCAGCACAGGATGGACTTCTGCGGAGGAGAGGACAGCCCATCACTCATCAGTTGGCTAGCCTTATCCTTGGAGCAGTTGACGTGCGGAGTCCTGGTTTTCCTGCAGTGGTGGATCAGTTTGCGGACGTTTTTCCCGACGACATTCCAGGGCTACCTCCTCGCAGAGAGGTAGACTTTTATATTGACCTGTACCCCGGGACAGCTCCGATATTCACTCCAGCATATCGGATGGCCCCAGCCGAGCTTCGAGAGCTGCGGGTACAGTTGGAGGACTTGCAGGGCAAGGGGTTCATCCGACCCAGTGTTTCACCCTGGGCTTCCCCGATTTTGTTCGCCAAGAAGGCGGACGAGATCTTGTGACTTTGTGTTGACTATCATCGCCTGAACCAGGTGACAGTGAGGAACAAGTATCCGCTACCGAGGATTGATGACCTCTTTGATCAGCTCGAGGGAGCACGGTGGTTCTCGAAGATAGACCTCAGGTCAGGCTATCATCAGCTTAGAGTCAGAGACGAGGATGTGCAGAAGACAGCCTTCAGATGTCGGTATGGCCACTATGAGTTCTTGGTTATGCCATTCGGTGTTACCAATGCTCCAGCAGTGTTCATGGATCTCATGAACAGGATCTTTCAGCCATACCTCGATCGGTTTGTCGTGGTCTTCATCGACGACATTCTGATTTACTCTACGACAGAGGAGGAGCACGCCTATCACTTGCGAGTTGTACTAGACACACTCCGAGAGCACCAGCTTTATGGTAAGCTCTCGAAGTGCCAGTTCTGGATACGTGAGGTCCACTTCTTGGGACACGTTATCTCTGAGGCGGGAGTTGCAGTGGATTCCGTGAAGATTGAGGCTGTGTTAGCTTGGGAGCCACCCAGGAGCGTGACTGAGGTTCGGAGTTTCTTGGGACTAGCTGGATACTATCGGAGATTCGTGCCAGACTTCTCCAAAATTATGGATTTTATTTATCCTTAATTGATGTCATCATGGAGTTTTGTAGGTTGGGATGAAATTTTAATGTTACCATAAGTATAATTTCATAATTATATATGAAATATGATCATGATGTATTAAAATAGTGTTGTTTTTTATGAATCCATTGGTATGATGGTTATTTGGGAATCATTCTATGATTCTAGGAAATAAAAGAAAAAAAACACAGGCATACATACCCATGATTGGATTTAACATGCATGAAAAAAAAATAAAATTAAAAATGGATCATACATATAACTCTAGTACTAGAAAATACATATTCTAGTTTTGATTAAGCATGGTTTGATGTTGACCAAATGAGAAATAAAAAAGGATTTTTTCCTTGAAGGGATTATAGGGGTAGTAGAATCCACAATCATATTGTGAGGACACTCAAATTCAAAAGGGATTCTAGCACCTTCACTATGGATTGGTGAATATAGTTTCTATAAGAAAATATAAATGGAAATATTTTTCTTGTAATTAATGTTCTTCAGTATCATCATCTGCACTCACTAAGGAGGAAGCCCATTCCCCTTTTATAGTTAGTTATTGAAACTTTGTTATAAATGAATAATATGTCCGGTACACTCGGTGTCATCAAATGACACCCTAGAATTAATTTGTGTTGATGAGTTTATTGAAATCATTCAAAAAATAGTTTCAAATCCATTAATAAATTTTGTAAAGTCTATATGGTAAGGAGTGCTAGATTCCTATACTCCCAACCTATATTTCATAAAACCATGCTTCGTTTACTGTGTTGTAATATTTGTCTATGACATAAAAATATGTTGGAGGACAATTTATTCTCAAGTAACATGCATCATATGCATGTATTTTTAGTTAACATCAATAAATCTCACAGTTGTACTAAAATCTTATAATTGTTTTATTCAAAACATGGAAAAATTTTATAAATCCATCCAACACGATTTTTTCATATAGTTTTATCAATATATCTTTATTTTGGGAAAAACACTTTGAAAAAACAAAAAACATATAAAAAAACCTAACCACATCACCATATGAGCCTTTATAGCATTGGTAACACATATTGAATATATATTTCCTTGATTTCAACAAAGAATGACCTTTATAAAGTAATCAATGTCACTCAAATACTAAAGGGTCTAGTGATATCTCCATCTAACATACTTATATCTCTATACAATCATGTCAACTGTAATATATATAATATATGCAATATATATATATATAAATGACTCATTTTCTCTTAACATTAAGTGACCAATAGACATAGATCAATTGAAGTCAAATATTGAACATCCTAAACATTCTTGATTCTTTAAAATGGACTAACCACATTGATGAATATATCCGATATCATTAATCTAACTTATGTTTACAACACATGTCCCTAATCCAAGTGGCTAAACACATCATATAGGATCCAACTAATCATGGCCATGAATTTTGTCAGTCTAATTCAATCAAAGTCTAAATTTCATTACTCATAATACATGTGTAAAAAACCTATCTTGTATGTAATTCAACTGATTATAGGATCAACAATATTTCTAACTATTCTCCAATTAGCTAAGTTCCAATGAATTTTATAATAAATGTATCACAATAAAAAGGTTATTATTCAAATTATCCTTCGAAGCATAGGTGTTATAAATTTATAATAAGCACACAAAAAGAAATATATCATTGATTCCATGAAATTCAATTATATATACTTTGACAGGTCAATATAAGTAATAAGTCTACTAATTTCCTCACAAATATATTCTTTATATTTCATATACAACACTTTTTAATGAGTAAAAGATTTTATTCATGTTAATTTTGATATATCAAAACAACTTATAATATTCTAGGATGATTATGGACTAGGGATGAAAATTTATACATTGAGAGGATATTATCATTCCACCATTCATGTAAGCTAAAATGGAGCACAAATGAATGATTTTTAAATAGAGGTCACCTTTATTATAATAATGTTATACATCATGAAACCATTACATCAATCACTCGATTATTATAAAACATTAGAATCAACATGACCCGTATTATTTTTCTTTGATAATGGATAATGGTTTCATTAATGGATCAAATACATTATCATTAGTAGCCACTCTATAGATTTTTACGTCACCTATCTCAATTATATATCATATAATATATTATTTTTGGATGAAATATTTTGGGTATTTTTGTATGATTGTAGTTTCTTTTCTTAATAAATAATTATATTATTGTCATATTATGGACTAATTTATACTTTTATACTAGGAACTACCTCTAGTTTAGTCTTAAACATCCTTATCCAAATAGGTTCCTTCATAGGATATAATGAAACATTGTATCATACAACTGTTTTTTTATTACTACATGGTTTATTTTTTGGAACACTTGAATCCAATAACTCCCCCATCTAGGAAACAAAAATATCATATTGAGACTTCATATCATCTATAACAAACTGGAAATTAGCATCTTCATAATCTATTACATAAAGGTCATGTCATACATCCAAAGATTTAGAAAATATCATTAGTTATTATAAAGTACTTAATAATGTTATTCATTTAAATATAGTGAATTTAAGTAGGTTTATATTGATATATACTAGTAATTATTACTATATAGGTAAAATCAGGTTGGGTATACAATATATCATACATGAAAAATACTATGATAGAAAAATAGGTAATTTTAACAATCCTTGATAAATCTTTATAATGATTCAAAATATTTCTATGATTTATTCCAAGTAAAACTAGAAAATAAACATTCTTTGATATTTCCATAATAAAACTCTATATTAATTTATTAATTTAAGTGTCCTGAATGAGTTTAAATAGAATTTTAGATCTATCTTTATAGATCTCCATACCTGTTATGCAGGTTTCATCACCCATTCATTTCACATGAATCATTTTCCCAACCACATATTTATTTAGTGAAGTGTTGATATATCATTTTAAATAAGTATTATGTCATCTACATTAAATATATTAAATATGAATATACTCCCACCAATTTTTTTATATATATAGGAATCATCTACATTTTTAACAAACAAAACATTTAGACTAAATCCTGAAACTAAGTATTCTAACTCTGATAATTCTACTTCTATCCATAAATGGACCATTAGATCCTGCATAATGGTTTTATTTATAGGATAATAAATAGAAAAATTAGGGGTTGTAGCACTCTTCTTACCCATACATCTATTTATCTTTTGAATAAGGAATTAGAACCCATTTGGTTGGGTTGGGGTTCTATCGTTGCGAATGAGGATTGAAGGCTGGTGTATAAATTATAAAATAAGGAGGAATTTTCATATAATTCTCTAATTTTCATAAATCATCGAGGAAAGATGTAATCAGGTTTCAGTTAGTACACAACTATATTATTCTTTTTATCCATGCGCATTGTGTCAATTAATGATATAATAAGCATTTAATGGGTTTATTATGCAACTTATTATCCAAATATGATTTAAATAAAACCATCAGTGGTACAAAATTATTGTTATTATATGATTAAATATGTGTTACTACTGTATGTTTGAATAATTGGATGTCATAATGTATTTTTGTATATATAGTAAAATACGACATGAAATGGATGAAATTTAAATATAAATTTTCTATTTTTCATAATCATAGTGTATGATTGAGATATTTTATAAAGTAAGATATAATAGAATCATATGGTTTTTATAGTATAATTGGTTTTGATATAAATTAGCATAATATATAATATAATCATGGGTTGAAGGAAAATATAATATCATAATGTAATAGTGATATCATTTCAATTTTGAAATATGATAGAGGAATTACGACATCAGTTATCATATTGGGTGATATAGGTTGTATTGTTTGATTGGGACTTATATTAGAAAATATAACTGATTCACGTGGAAACACTTCTATATAAATCATATTTATGATTGATAATATGGTTATCTTTCAAAGAATATGATTTACATAAAAATTTTAACAATTTATATTTTGAAAAATTTATATTTGGTTTATAATTATCTAATAAATTATATGTGTTTGGCCATGTAAAATGGGATTTTTTCATTCCTTAATGGAATTTGAAAATTTCTTATTCTTATATCACTTTTTGGAATTTAAATAAAGTTTTTATTTATTTATCAATTCCATAGAATATTCACAATTAAGATTTTTTAGGATATGTGAATGTTATGAATGATAAATTTATATGATAATTTGTTTTCTATGAGATAGTGAGCTACATGACATGGTAGGTATATTATCATAATATATCACATAATACCTTATTAAACCCATAATTACACTATTTATTAAATTGGGTTAATTTTGTTACATTTCAATGATATTTTTAGTTTAGAGTTATAGAGAAATTGGTAAAAAATTATATATTAATGTGTATATTTCCACATAGTATCCAATTTTCCGACAAGTAACAATCTTTAAAAAAAAAAAATTCATTCGTCAAGTTCAAATTATTAAATTTTGTATCCATCATTAATCCTTGTGTAAAATGACTTAAAAATTTGAGATTAAAAACAAATCTCTATAAGGGACATAAAAGAAGATAAATATATTAATCTATTTTTAAACATGAATAATACATAACAATGTATCGCTTTTCCAAATTAATATTTTATCTCAAATAACTATTTCATTTTCAATGAAATCAATATAATTTGAAAGTAGTTTTCATGAAACAATTCATATAAAATCATAAATTAAAAATCACAATCAAAAGTGTTTTTTAATATCGTGAAAACTAATGAATTAATTTATTCAAGAAACAAACCTTTCAAATTTATTAAATTAATTTTATATACATTCCTTAAAAACTTATGCTCATTTTCTAAAATTTTGAAATAAAAATATTTCTTTTATAAACCATTACATACATATCATGTTGGTACCTTGAGGAATTATCCTTACAATCAGCCTTACAGGAACCCATAAAATAGAACCAAAAAATCTGATAATTCCTATATCTATTAGGATTAACTAATATCTGGTAAACTCCATCAATTTACCTAATAAATTTGAGATCAATATCAGGTCCACCCATCATCAAAGCTAATTCAGGTTCAACCAACCTTCATATAAAATTTAACTAAATCAAAGAATGATGAAAAGATATATATTTTTTAATTTAATCATAAAACCAATTTTATGTGGTGTTCAATCACATAATTAATAACACTCTCAGATATCTCATAAATCTGACCAAAATTTTCCATTTCCTTACATTTTTTTACAAATTTTTTTAAACATATTGAGTGAAATATTTTCTTTTAAAATAACCTTTGAAACATTAAATTATTATTGATAATGAATAGTAACTATTCTGATTGTAAAAATAATCGAATATATATGTTAAAAAGGAATTTGTTTTTCACTTTGGTAAAAAACAATCATATAACCCGTATGGTAAATGTTTAAAAGTTTCAATTTTAAAACATTAAAAATAAATTTAAAAATTAATTAAAAATTAATCTTAAAAATATTTGGTTTATATATAAGAACGTTCTTGGAATATTTTTAATAACATGTATATGGAGGAGAAATATTTGAAAGGAATACATTAAAAAGGTTTTAAAGGAAAAATCCTTAAATTATGTCACATTTAGATTCATAAAATCTATAAATCCAAAATTATTAAATTATATTAGTTTTGTAATTTTATAATAAAAATTTTCATGTTATTTTCGTCATCATTATTCTTTTCATTTCATTTATTACCATAATGTTGTATAGTCCACATTGATCATTTTGGGGTTGTTTAGTTTATAAACTAAACAAAATCTATGCATTAAATGTAGTAAAAGGGGTTATGGACCAATTATATATACACACTATTTTTTAATATATCATATTTTCACAATAGATAAAATTTTAAAATGACCCGTTTAAAGTAGTTATGAATATAGAGCCACATTTTTTCATGAAAATGGTAGTTTGTACATACGAATGAACAAAATTATAATTTTTTTAGTGGGTGAAATGAATATAGGATATAATATATTAATTTTCAGAATAAAACATATATTATTCATTTCATATTTATTCATTATTTACATCCTTTAATCCATCTTAGTAATGTGGATATGAAAATGGAATCAGATCTCTCCATGGATGCGGTATTACACAGGTATAGACGAGCAAAATTATCAATTTCCAAAGGACGGAAAGAGTAATAACGTAAGTAATATATTATATTTAAAGGATATTTATTATTTTATAAATATTAAATATTCCTTTAGTCTATAATTTTAAAATTCTATATGATCAGTTAATGAAGAACAAAACACATCGCTTCGTAGAGGTGGTAGTCCACACATACTCATGAATGATGTTTTCATTTCTCATAAGATTTAAAAGGAGATGAAAAATGGTTATAACATAATAACAATAACATTTCATTTTATTAAATATAATTATGTTATTATTTCATATTATTTGAAGAATATTTAAAGATGTAGAAGAAGAAATAAATATGAAATAGGTCAGTTAGGACTCAAACCTCCTCCTTAGGTATCTCCCTTTGCATTACACTTATGAATTATATGATTTTTATTTGAATAATAATCAGACATATAAGACTTAGGGAGGGATTTTGGTGAGGGTTTTATAGATGAATTTTCAGAACTATAGTGCTCAAAAGTCATGCAGAAGGGAGGAGAGGAGGATCCCTTTTATAAGTGAGGGGAGTGACTCACTTATAATTTCTATAAATTTTTAATTACTATAAATTATGACTCATGAGAAAGTGGCACAAAAAATATAACAATTTTATGATAATGTGTTAATTATATAAATAAAATCATCGAATAATAATTAATATAATGTTTTTTCCTTTTCAATTTATTTTTACCTTAATAAACCAGATTTATTCTTTACTATGGCGACAAATTTTTTACCATAGTGTGTGTTCATAAAAAAATTGAAATTAAACTCATTAAAAACTTTTAAACTAGTGATTAAAAATATTTAATCCATTTTTACAGATTTAACTCATTGAATTACAATAAATTAATTTTAATGTAAGTGAACAATATACAAAAAAATAATTTTTATAAAATTATGTTTTTATGCATTAAAATGAACATAGAAAAGAGTAAAATATAATATTGATTATTATGGAATTATGTATATTATGCTTTATAAAATTGACCTTATATTACTTTAATAACAAATATAAAATATAATTTTGTTTTTAAATTACTTTATTTAATTAAAATAAATGACAATTTTTCAAAAAACTACGTTTTCACTATTCACTCAGAAATCAATCTTTTTAGAAAAATTCCAAAAATTCACCCTTTTTTATATTTTAAATTTCAATAAAAAATCATTTAATTTTTTTAAAATTAGATTCACAAAATCAAGATATTTACCTTTTAAATAAAACCATGTAATTTATAGAAAAACAATTTAGTTAAATAAAAAAATTATTTTTTGAATTGAAAACTTTTATAATTTTGTTATCAAAATATGGTAAATGTTAATACATAATATTAATTCATATAAATTATAATATTGATTTGTTTTTTTATTACCTTGGTTTTTTACACATAGTAATTTATTTTTCATCCACCTTAACTTCTGAGTGTTATTAAAGTTATGATATTGAAAATAGTTATTGAATCTTGTTTCTATATAGATGGTTTTTGGGTTAAAATGAATATGATTATCTCTTGTGTAAATTAACCCTTGGGAGAGGGACTTAGGGTTGGAATTCCTACTATCATGTATATTTATTCCTTATTCTAAATGGGTGATTTGTTGGTTGTCCGCCACTATTGGTTTACTCATGTGGAGATTGTTAATATCCTATAAATCAAAGAATTTACAAGTAGAGTTTATGTAACTTATGATGGTGATGATTTTGGATATTTAAGAATATATTAAGATTCTATATTTTCAAGAGTAACAAAAACATGTGGGCTATGTATAGGATTACCCATTCATTTTGTGTGAACACGTTAATTTGGTTGATGGAATTAGGATTTCCAAAATAAATCATTAAAATAATACAAAAACAATAGAATAATAAAAGATAAAACAATTATTAATTGATATTAAATTATTTTAATATAATTGGGAAATATATTAAAATGGTGAGACTCTTAAAATAAGTCACCTTATATACTATGTGTGTGATTCTTTCTAAAGAAACACTTATCAAGAACTCTATCATCCAACTGGATAGGTCATGTCATAGTTGGGCACACATGGATTGTGTTTTTAAGGAATAAAAGTATTGTGTGAAACTAATAGGATTAAGCACATATTATTATAAATTTATTTAGGTTACAAATATTTAGAGATACTTATGAGATTAGGTTACTAGAGGAATTGATTTGAGTATTTCCCAATGATGGAAAAGAGAAAGCTTTTATCTAATCAACTAGCCAACAATAATAACTGTTATGGTAGGGATGGTGTCTTTAATAAAAATCTAATTGGTGATAGAAAATTCATAGAGGACTCATTTTATAGTGAAATATGGATATTGTCTTAGTAAATGAATATGATTTAGGGGGTCATCATTTTTAATCGGAATAATTTCATTAAAAGTCCTCAGAAAAATGATATTAATCATGATACCCATATATGACATTGTTTTAGATCAAGATTTACATTTTCATAATAATTTTTAAATATCATATTGGTCTGAACTATAAAATATTTATATATTGGTATCTAATAATGAGAATTGTTCTCCAAGAGAAGCATTACGAAAAAACGAATGTGAGTTTTGTAGAGGTCAATTTCACTAAATCTTACTCATGGGTATTTGATACCGTCCATTTATCAGACATTTTTTCTAAAAAAATAGTCAGAGATATTATGTAATTGAAAAATAGTGAAAGAGAAATTCATATCTATTCCGCCTCTAAGGTGGTGCGTGTTCGAGCAGTGAAAAGATGGCATGGCGAGGATCATCACCTGTCTCTTTTTCCACAAAGTTGGGCTCTCTTTGAATTTACCATTCCTTTGTTTCAACCCATTCAACATGATTATCCTTTAAAAAAGGATTAATTAACCATGTGGGGAACTTTTGGTCCCAGCGAGTGATTGCTTGGGGGTCAAGAACCCATGCAACCAGTCCATCTTGGATATAATATCCTCAAATGGTCTCCAAAGGGTTTATTCATGGAACAATGAATGCCCAATGGCCCTGATATCCATGATTTATGGACCATCTTTCCAAAGGCAAGTGATCATCGTCTAATTATTTGGCCAATGACACTTGAGGATTCCATTGGTCGAGAGGATGGGAGGTCCGACTCATCACACCCTTCTAAGGGGGGATTGTTGCATGTTCGTCATGAGCATGCATATTTTTAATTCCATGTAGGTGATACTCACTTAGACATTTTATAAAGATCTTTGGAGTTTATCATCATCCAGGGGGGACAGAATGTGACTTGATGTTGGTATCGGGCCCATAAGGAGGGATTCCTATGTATCCATGGGAGATGAATCAAAACGCACGTAGTTTGTAATGTGTAGGGCACATGCATGGGAGCCTCCCATTTGATAGACATGACTGGGTGGACCCTTTATGGGTAGGAATCCTTTTGAGATCGGGCGTTCTGGTAGGCATCCTACATATACTGTTTTGATCAGTAATCAGAGTTCTTATAATTCAGAAGGTGTGGGGCTTACACATGGAAGCTTCCCATTTGAGAAACATGATTGGGTGGACCCTTTTGGTACGGGAACCCTTTTGAGCTCGGGCCCTCTGGAAGGAATCCTTCATATCCTGTTTTTATCAGTAATAAGTGTTATCATTGTTCAGATGGTGTGGGTATTATGCATGGAAGATTCCCATTTGAGAAACATGATTGGGTGGCCCTTTTTGGGATGGGAACCCTTTTGAGCTTGGGTGTTCTGGTAGTTATCCTATGTATACTATTTTGATCAGGAATCAGAGTTATCATAGGTCATATGGTGTGAGGATAATGTATGGAAGGTTCCCATTGGAAACCATGATTCGATTGACCCTTTTGAGATTGACACCCTTTTGAACTCGAGCCTTCAAGCAGGCATCCTACGTACCCTATTTTGATTAGGAATCAATGTTATAATAGTTCAAAAGGGGTTGTGATGTTGTAATCCTCAAAAACCTCTAAGCCCCTGGGAGTCATGCTCTGTGTGAGAAACAAGATGATGTGAAATATTTGACAATGCACATGCCTCCTCCCTTGTTGATGGGGGAGGGAGGTCCCGTGACCGAAGAGGCTGAGGTGACTGTGGGTGAGGGTGTAGAGAAATGAAACTTTCCATGTGAAATGTAATTATAGCTTATGTGGCCATAACTCAAATGATTTGGGACATACCTTAGTGGGAGGGTCCTGAAGCATGTTCTAGGAAGGGGAGGAGTTTTTTCCTCATCAACAGGGGGAGTGAACAAAACCCCTTGGACTGATCACTATTCCTCATTAAATGGAAAAAAAGTGATCACCCCAAATTTTTAGAACAGGGAGGTTCACGTTTGAATCCCAAGGTTGGAATCGAGGTTACTATGGTAATGTAGCCTTACATAGATTCCAAAAGCCGACACATTTGTTGGGAGGGCCTTTGTGACTCCACTTACTATGGGTATGTAGACTTAATGGGGTGCACAAATGTGCCTGATGGCCTGATCATATAAGTCTGGCGGCTTTAGAGGAGGCTTTGGCCTTGCGTCAGAGAACTAGTTAGCGAAAGGATTATGAAGGAATGGATGGTAATGGATGGGTTTGGTTGGAACCGGAGGGAACAACACCTGAAAATGCACCATTCTGCGTATCAGTTTCTCATGTGGGATGGGGAAGGCTCTGCTTACCATAGTTGTATGCAAGCAGGTGGGCCATCAACGTACTAGTGTGTTACGTGGGCATGAGTATCTCCAACAATATAACAAAGTGGTACATGGCTCACCATGCCTCTTTGGGTTATATCCGCATATTGATGGTGTATGCAGCGCCAGGCTCAGTCCACGTAGTGGTACGCTATGTGGAGCGCCATATTGAAGGAGGGTTGGGGTAATTACCATTCATGGGAAATTCATCCACGAGAAGTATGTGGTTCATGTTTCACCAATTGGGTTCATGGTTATTATTATTATTATTATTGTTATTATTATTATTATTATTATTATTATTATTATTATTATTAAATTCCCCATTTTTATGGTTTGCGGCCGGCTATACCTGCAAAAGAAGTTGTTTGTGATTCGTGCTTCACTGATGAAAAAAGACTAAAGCAGGAGTGAATACTGTGAGTTTTCCTCAAGATTTCATCACCCACTCTTCCCTCTATCCATCTATTTTATGTCTCTCTTTCTACTTATATAGTTTTCCTTTTATTGAGCATTAGATAGATCATATCAACTGGAAATGTAACACCATTTGTGGAGGCCCATTGAAGAAATTTTCTATCCCGTAGAAGGCTTGGTCAATCGGGGTTTCTCGAGACTTTGGTTCATGATAATGGTTCATAGAATAGTACGCATTCCTTCTTCCATGAATAACTCATCCAGTTGACATGGTTCACCGTTGGCCCTGCTCGCTGGCCATCATTTCATGGGCCAGCAGTTAATGGACCATCCCGCATAGCTGGCGGTTCACGATTCATCTTATTCACGTACCTTTCCCAGTGATAGTACATGGGCCATTTGAAAACTTGAATTCATTCAAGTTCCTTCAATGAAATAAAACTAAATTCCTTACCAATCCCACATTTAACCCTTGACCGTACCTTTAGAACACTAGTGGGGTTATCCTAGTGGTTTGGGCCTCATAGGATAAGTAGGAAGAATATACCCAAAGGAAGGATCAAGACTTAATGGATTGCCTCAAAGTCTGTGAGTGTACTTCATACCACCCTTATGATTCCCCCACTGATAAAATTATGAATAATGCATCAAAATTATTTATAAATCAAGGTTACTTATTTTTTCTTCGCAAGAAGGTGTTTTGGTTGCTCGTATTGGAGGGGAACTCATCTGCGAGGATTATGCACCCTCAAGGTTTAGCCGGAAATTCAATTGCGTTCAGAAGTTTTGACCTCCTTCTTTTAACATCACTTGAGGAGAAACACATTATGATAGCTCACTAATGGTGGATAAAGTTCACCTAGGAGGACACCCAGAGCAAGGACAAACATCAAGATTCTAAATATTCAGTGTCGTTCCTTACCAAGAATTACGTTGAGGCCTATGTTAGGTCACATCCTGATGGCCAATTGACCGAGTTGGTGCCCACATTGGCAAATCCCAAGGCATCCAAGTCTATAGTTAAGGGGAAGAAAAAGGATGTGGGTGAGAACCATCAACCAAGTAAAGTTCTTCGAAGGTCCCTTTTCTCCCTCCCTGGGAATGTTGCGACAGATGGGGTTATGACCACATGGGCAGCCGAACAAGTTGTTGGGGTTGCTACTAGGAGTCCAATATCGATTCCTTCGAAGGCAAATTTTCCAGTGGCATGGAGGCAATGAGACCTTTTGAAAGGTCATCAATCTTCACGTGGTCGGTCCTCTTACGATTTATGGAAACTCTTACAGACTCGAGAAGTTTTCCCTATGGATATTGGATTAGTGTTAGCACCGACTGGCATTTCTTTTGATGGGGATCCAGATGAGGTGGGATGCTACCTTAAGGACCTCGATACCCTTATCTAATCTCGATGTGGACACTGTAGGTACTCGTATCAGGTGGTTTCCATGCTGCGAATAGAAACTGCTGCTGATGATGATGATGTTGTTGTTGGATTACCTACTACGACTACCATGAAACCGTTTCTTATTCACCCCCATCATCTCATAAACACTCCTCTTCTCAAGGTTCTGAGCTTGCAGGGACACCTAGGAAATGTTAACTATTGTCAAAGCCTACCCTACATCCCCATGTTCACCCCTCAGCATTGGACATCCCAATTACATCTATGATTCTTGAGGGTTGGAGTGTTTGGGATGAGTTGAGGGAAAGTACCTCAGATGAAGATATATAGAGAATTATTTAGAGGGAACACTTTTATATTCTGGGTATTGGGGGAGCCATCACCCCTACTGAAATTTAGCGGATGAAGATCCTAATGAAGTGGTTTTTCTCCCGACTGAAATATATAAGTGTTTTCATTCTTTTGCAGATAGACATTATTGGTTAGACCATGTGGCATTGATGGTAGTATTCCCATGGCCGGCGGGAGTGGTCTTATCTGCAACCTTATTCATTAAATTCATTTATTGCAAAGATGCTAAAAGCTTAACCCATTCATTCATATTTATTATTATTATTATTATTATTATTATTATTATTATTATTATTTCTTCAGGGGCCTTCCAGGTCCTAGGAGACAACTTTTTCCCTGACTTATTCTCCCGGAGGAACTGTGGATGGGGAGTATGCTCCCTCGCTAGTAGGGGGTACTGTTGAAGGATCTCTCGGGGACCAAGATCATATGGAGGTTGTGATTTCCAACCCTTCCAGGGTGTTGCCTCCTCTGTATCCTCTTCGTGATCTTATTCAGGGGTCATCTCCCAAACAGTCCATGAAACATAAGAAAGCTTCCTAGCTATCGAAGCACATACGAAGGGGGATCACAAGTAAGTGTCTGATCACTTAGCGATTGAACAAAATATTATTACCTTGTTGACTCATTGGTATGTATATGTACTTTGAAGAATGGCCCATCGGTTATCAAATGACGATTTCCTAAGAATATATAGACATTATCCCCTTCATTGTAGGGGAATAATCTCCATCTATTACAGCTGATCAGAATAGAAAAATATAACCCATTGAGGAGGTTGGCGGTGATTCTAACCCCTTGGATGTGCCTGGCCCTAATGAAATAATTTCAACCCCATTTGTGGAAGGTCATCCAGAAGTCATTGATTAATTTGATCGTGTCAAACCAATTATCATGGAGAGGGATAAGGTGGTCATTGTGGAAGGGGATAAGTCCAATGATAAGCACTGGGTATTCTGGATTTTGGAAGGGCATGGAATATTGTTGGGCCAATAAATCTCAACCAAGATGCTATTGTACCTATAGAGGGAATTGTATCAAAATCCAATACTCTTCCTACTCATGGTGGCTCTAAGAAAGTCACAGTTGGGGAGGCTGATGTTCCATCCCCTAAAAATCTAGAGTGGTATTTGATGACATTATTTCTAGTTCTGAGAGGCATTATTTTTTCTTCCCCCAGTATTCTAAGACTAATATCTTTATCCAGAATGACTATCCCCACATATCTTATACTGACCAGCGACCTTTTAAGGGCTGTCTTGAGGACCGATGTTCTGACCGGTCATGGTTCTGCGTCCTTAGCACTCTCTAATATCCATGGAGTGTGAAAAATGATTGAAGATGTAGTGCCACCCATTGTGGATAGCGCTACTGCTTTGGGGGTGGGAGGTATTGTCATCTCCTATTTATCTGTGAAATCAGAAACACAAGATTTGGAAATAGAGGATGTTCCTACCTTTCCATCAATTATGGTTTATAAATGACAAGGTTGTTATATGGTCAAGCCATGATGTAGCTGCCAAACTAGGTCCCTCTATGGTGATGTTCATTCCTGAATACATTTCATCATTAGTGAGTGATTCCAAGACCGATCGAGAAACACTATCCAAATTCCATCCTACACGGAAAAAAGCATCGAGGAACATCTGGTAATTAATCTCTCAAACTCCATTGGAAGAGATTCCAGGAAAATTTAGAAGGGTACATCGCTAATTTGTAGTTATAGTTTTCATTGGATTTAACTATCATGGACATTATGATATAATAAGGTAAACAGTTGCTACCCAAGAAGCAATAGGTGCACTTGAGTCTCGACTTCTGTGGCAGAGTCGACGGATTATCTGGTGGTTACACATCACAATCTTATTGAAGAAGACTCATGACGGGATGGTCGCGAAGTAAAAAAAAATCTCACAAAGAAAGAGTCTCTGATAGGGCATCTTGACCAGTAAGTGGAGAAATAGAGCCAGAAACTGTAATGGATCAAATATGAGCGGGTTCGGGCAACAACTTCCATTGAGGACGGGAAATGGAAAATTTAGGTGAGAGAGTGAACCGACCTCCAAGCCATGAGACAAGAATAGGTGAAATGAGTTAGTGTAGAAGCATAGACTTCAAACTTATTGAAGCCTTAACAATCCATTGAGGAATCTAACCAATCGTTGAGGCAACCTTGCGACTCCGCCAAATGTCTCTTGTAAAGTTCTTATCATGTTCTCAAGGAGAGACACTAGGTTGTGGATGATGACCATATATTTCATAGAATATGATAGGAATGATTTACCTCTAAATTACCCCTATTTTCACCTTTTCATATAATGATCATCTCAGTCAAATGTTAATTTTAAACCATGACTTGAAATCAGTAAACCGAGTAACTGAATAGAGCTCTAATTTTTTCCTGGTCCATGGGATTCAGTGAGCATAGTTCGACTATTGATGAGGTTTTATGGTAAACCTCATGAAATTTAGTGCCTTTTTCATTATAAACCACATTTTTTACTAAGCCTACTTGATATGGTCTTAGCAAGCATAACATGGTTTTTTCTTCAGCCACCATTTTCGGGTTTCTGACATAACAGTCTTTAAGCCTTTTCTAATGGCTCAATGTGTGTTTCTAGAAAATCGATATTTAACTTTATCCTGGAGGTGCCTTTAGCGGATTTTCCCTCTAACGAGCATAACACCTTTTTTTCTAGTAGTTCATAGTCCTACCATTCAAACATATCACTAATATTTTAGGTTGAACAAATTTGAGCAAATATAATGGGGTAAGGCCCTGACTCGGGTCCGTTAGTTCAAAATGTTCTAGTATCCTTAAGACATGCGTAAGGGATTTTTCATGACCCTATATTTGTGGATTTTGGACATGCATGATGCTCAAGATCCACTATAGGCATACATAGGTAGGAAAGGACTCTCCTAGGGACGAATTTTTGTTTGATTGACGACCATTTTTGTGGGTGATGTATGCATATCCACTTGGGCATGATATGCATAGTCATGAAAAAGTGTCCCCATGAAACTGGACTTCCATTCCTGATGGCGTGGTGGGATTTTCCACATTTTGGATTTATCTTGATGCTGGGAGCCATAATTGGTGGCTGGATTGATTAGTTTTCTCGGAGAACATTAGGATATTCCCATCGGCCTTGAGTGAGAAATTGTTCCGGCACATTTTTGAATAGTATGATGGAGAGATGGAAAGTGTCCAGTTTAGTTAAGAGTATTTTCTATGTCAGGGGAACATGGGAAGAAGGAGGTACATAACTTGTCATCTTGGAGGATATAAAGAACTCTCCAAGAGACAAATTTTATTTTGATTGGTGGCCATATTTTTGGGAAACGTATGTAGATCCATCCGGGTATGATATGCAAAGTCACGAAATGGTGTCCCCAGGACACTGGCCTTCTGCCTACGGTGGCCTTTGAGTATTATGGAGATTGGGAACTTTCTGAATACGGTGCATGACCTTTGACTAGGGGTTCCCCTGGTCACAAGAGGAGTCTTTTCAGCTGAACTCTTTCAGGGAATTCAAGAAATTATTGGGGGGTAATCTTCTTTTTCATACAGATCTACTTCACATAGGCGGATATGATATCTTTTAGAATCCTCCAATGAGACCAAAGGTGAATCGGGCCCATATGTTCCAATATATCTAGGATGTGAAGAAGTGAAAAAATATAAACCATGACTTTGAGGGCCCTTGAATCAGGAGGGATGGAATGAGGCTTGGAATCCATTGGGCGTGTAGAGATAAGAGAGGACTCTCCTGGGGACAAAGTTTCCTTTGATTGATGACCATTATTGTGGGAGACATTTGTAGAGCCACCGGGGCATGATATGCATAGTCAATCAAATGTTTCCATAGGACTCTAGCCTTCTACCCAAGATGTCCTTGAAGGTTTATGGGGATTCAAGATCACTTAAAGAACAAAGTTTGGAATATGGTAGGGGAATAGAAGGACATCTTGGGGACATTTGGGTTGTGATTTACTCATGGAATGGTGTCCCTTACGTAGATCTGCCCCGTACGCTACGTGAGGAATTCGTTCTGTCTTTAGGATATCTGGTCATTTAACAGCACATGGACAATACATGGTTTTCCTATCAGTGGAAGGAACCATGAAATAATTTTGAGGGTTGTGTTGTTAGGACCAAATTCCTTAGTCGTTTTGTCATAATGTCATAGAGGATCTCTTGCTAAGATCCCAAAGATCACATGATCTATGCTCGGTTTGAGAAATAAGAGATCAAAAGGGTTTCATTTCACCGTCTAAGTATCATGAATTCATCATTAGGGGGAATTTTTAGGCTAAATCCATTACTTTTCAGTTCAACATCATGTAGTGAGGATTATTTTGGCCTTGTAGAGGTCTTCAAAAGTTTCTAGTAAATCGCAGTCAGGGTGTTCTGACATTCCATAGACTTGAGTGATGATTGAAGGTGTTAACCATAGTCCTGGGGGTGACTTGAATGACGACGAATGAAAAAGGGGCTTAGTAGCCATTGGATGTACTGAGGTAGGAGATGAATTTTGTGGGAAAAAATATTACATTGATTGATGCACTTTTTTTGGGTGACGTATGTAGAGCCTCTAGGGCATGACATGCACAGTCAATCAAAGTTGTCCGTAGGACACTGACCTTCTATCCTAGATGGCCTTGGATGATTATGAGGATCCATTTTTTTCCCAAGGTATGGAGTGTGAAATATCGTAAATGTGTGCATTGGAATGTGGGAATACCCAGACCATGATTAATTATGACCTTCCTGGAGCTTGCACATAGGTCAAAACCACGTATGGGGGAAAATGGGATTTTTTTTCTCATGGCTCGAACATGATGTAGAATCTGAGCATCACTACACATCCTGAGAAAGAAATAATCAATCCAAACATAGTTCTAGATGTTCCCTACATACTTTTGTTTGAGGTGTTACGAACACTTGTGGGAATTTTGGTTTTACTTGATATAGGTGTTGGGCCGACCATATTACTCTATGGTTTACTTATTTAAGAGAATCCATACCACTGGTATTATGATCACGTGAGTTATACTAGATGTTAGAAACAAGGAGTGGTTACACAGTCTCCTTTTTAAGTGTGAGGCAGCGAAGAATATGATGGAGGCCTTTTCATTTTCTTTCTCGATGAGGCTAGGCCAGGATCGATGATCGATGCGTCCCTACGTATCCTATAAGGGAAGGAATAAAGTCATATATAGTTCTGTGTGTGCCCTGTACTGGTTTGTCTTGGTCCAATGGGTAGGGGAATTTTCATTCTACCCATTCCAGTTGTTAGGTTTTCCATGTTTCCCCATAGTTGACCTTCGTAGGATAATCTCTATCACCATTCCTAAGTTCACAGGAGTTGTACTCAGTGTGAGAAAAAAGGAGTGATAAGGGCCTCCTTTATGAATATGGGTAGATAGGGGGTGCGATGGAGGCATTTCTTTTATGGTGTCTTGCTAGGATAAAAGATAGATGCATCGCTACGTATCCTGCAAGGGAAGGAATCAAGCCATACATAGTTCTGTAAAAGATCATGCAGTTTATTGTCATGCAATTAAGATGTTTTATGCTACGTAGTTAAATGTCTTACGATGTGGACATATTACTTATAGTTTAATGTCACATGGAAAGGACAATGACTCATAGTTTAAGGTCATAGATTTTGGACAGTTACCTGGGGGGCATTTTTTTGGTTCCTCATATTTAAAGGTCTTAGAGATCAGACCTTAACATTGAGGATTTTTCATTAGTCATTGTTTAAGGTTTAGAGTTTGGACCATGACATTGAGGGACATTTTTTTTATGACTCATAGTTTAACTTTTTAGAGCTCAGACTTATGATATGAGAGGTAATTTTTATGACTCATAGTTTAGGTTTGTAGAGTTTTGACCATTATATAGGAGCATTTTTTACTTCATAGTTTAAGGTCATAGAGTTTGGACCTTATTATTGGGGAATCCTTTATGAATCCTAGTTTAGGGTCATATAATTTGGACTAGGGAGACATTTTTAACTCATAGCTTAAGGTCTTAGAGTTTGGACCTTAACAAGGGGATTTTCCGTAACTCATAGTTTAATTTCATAGAGTTTGGACCATTATATGGGAGCATTTTTTTACCTCATAGTTTAAGGTCTTAGAGTTCTAACCTTATCATGTGGATTTATTTATGACTCATAGTTTAACATCGTAGAGCTTGGACTTTCTCATTGGGAATTTTTCATGCGACTTATTTCTTCAAGAACATCACATTGTTGTGAGCTGTGATAAGTTTTCCATACATTGATATCTGGGAATACACTCCATTGTCATAGACCCGATGTATGAAATATGGTCCTAACCAATTTGGTTCATGCTTTGGGGGATTTTTCCCTAGTATCATCAAGGTTTTGAGGACTAACACCATTTCTCCATCGAGGAAAGATTGAAGGAAAACCTTTTTGTTGAAGGCTCATGAAATCTAGTTTTGGTAGATTTCCTATTGGGGTAGAGTGTCTAGACCTTTTTTTGATAACTACTCCAATTAATCAAACCATCATTGTGATTTCTCATCCATGGAAAATTGATTGCAAATGGCCACATGAAGTGAAAAAACATGGATTTCAATAGGTAACACTACCTCTACCCTATAAAATAGTGAGTATAGGGTTTCCTGAGTGATGGTGTGGGTCGTGGTTAAGTAGGCCCACAAAGTATGAAGGAGCTTGTCTGGCCATGATTTGTTATCCTTATGGACTATCTTTTGAAGTATTTTGGATAGAGTCTTATTGAAAGATTCTCTTTTCCCATTGGCTGCTGTGTGGTAGAAGGGTGACTGGTTGGCCTTGATTCCATATTCCTGGTATAGCTTATCCAGCTTAATAGAGTTGAAGTGGGTGTCGTTGTCCGTCAGTATTGTATAGGAAAAACCCAATCAGGTGATGATGTTGGCCTTCACAAAGATGAAGATGTTTTTTCCACGACTTCCTTAAGGGGTATGGATTGAGCGAATTTAGAAAATAAGTCGGTTTCTTTGAGTATGAACTTTAATTTTTTGGCTGTAGTAGGAGGATACAGTCCCACAACATCCATCCCCCATGCGACAAATGGCCAAGAGTATTTAGCCGCATAAAGCAACTTCGGGGGTCAGTGTATGAAATTTTCATGATCTTGGTAGGAATGGAACTTCTTAATTTATATGGCACAATCCTATATCATGGTGGACAAGTAATACCCAAGCCTCCGAATTTGGTGAGAGAGCTTGGTTGTTGACTGGTGTTCCCCACAAGCTCTGGCGTGCACTTCATTCATGACTGCATCGGTATCTTCTTCATCAATGAACCTAAGAAGGACTCCATCAAGGCCTCATTTGTAGAGGGGATTCTATTTTTTCACCCCATTGTATAGGTTAAAATTGAATTCCCACCTCCAGACATTCTCCCTTTCATCCCTAACTGGTAGCAGTCCCCCATTCTGAATGTAATTTGTGATGGGTGTCATCCAACCTGTGGTATGACAATAAGGCTCAGGAATAGGGCTGATTTCATCAATTTCTGCCATACTACTCTGGATGAATAGCAATACCATCCAATGGTGTGAAATGATAATGATTGTTTCACCCCATTCGGGATCAGACAAGGCTATGGATGCATTTTCCAAAGCATCAGCTTAAGAATTCTGTGACCGGGGGACATGAGTCAATGATTGTTCGGATAGGAATTCTACCATCAGTGCTTGAATGTGGTTCATAAGGGTAACCAATACTTATTTCTTGATAGCATAGTCACCGTTGACCTATTGGATGACTAGCTCCGAATCACCCTTTATTTTTATGTGTTTGTCTTGCACCTGGAGTTCCAACTCTTGGCCTACGATGAGGGCATGATACTCTGCTTCATTGTGCAAACACCCTTCTGAAAGAAGGAAAGAGTAAAGAAAGATGGCCTTTTTAGGATATATGAGAATAACTCCAAGCCACAATTTGTTGAACTTGGGATTCTCCATTATTTCCCCTGTCGGGCTTCAGGAAGCACCGTCGAAGTACATCTCCCATATCTGTGGGTTCTCCTGTATAAAAAATAGTTCTTCATCTAGTTGTTTAGTATCCAATGGTGTCATCTCTTTTTAGGGGTGTTTGGCTAGGATGTATGATAACTCCTGGCCATTGATGGCCTTCTGAGGCACGTACCGTATGTCACATTGTTATTATATGACCACCCATCGTGATGGGCACCCACTTTGCAGGAGATGGTTGAGGATACACTTGAGTGGGTTGTAGTGGGAGACCAGGTGGACCTTATGGTGATACATGTAATTTCTGATCATATGAACTATGAATATTTGGGACAATTTTTTTTTCAATCTTTGAATACCGAGTTTCAGAATCAATCATTTTATGGATGGGATAGTAGAGGCTGTTCTCATTGCCGAAATCATTTTTCTGTGTGAGGAAGGAACCTAATGACTATTCCAAGGCAGTTACATATAAAATGAGTGGTCTCCCCACCACTGGTGGCATAAGAAATATCGGGCATAGGAGATATCTTTTGAGGTTGTCAAATGATTCTTGACAATTGTTATCCCATACATACTTAACTCCTTTCTTCATGATCTTATTGAGAGGTAAACATTCACGTGCAAGGTTGGATATGAAGCACCAAATATAGGTGAGGAGCCCCAGGAGAACATTGAATTCAAAGAGGTTGTGAGATGGGGACATTCCATGAATGGATTTTGTCTTCTCAGGGTTGACTTTGATGCCACGATGGCATATGACGAAGCTGAAAAATTACCCCAAGGTAACACCAAAGGCGCATTTCAAGGGATTCATCTTTAAAATTTGGTGTCTCTATTTGTTGGAGACAATTTCAAGGTCGTCCAGGTGGTCTGAACTCTATCATGACTTAACCACCATGTCATCGACATAACACTCGATGAATTTTCCCAAAAATGGATTGAGGATGCGATGCATGGAACACTGATATGTGGAACCATGATTATTTAGACCTAAAGACATCACTTCATTACAGAACACCCCCTAAGCATCCCTAAATGTGGTAGCTTCTTCATCTCCTCAGGCCATATAGATTTGATTGTATCCAGAATAACCATCAATAAAGGAGAGAGTTTTATATCTAACTTTTGCATCGATAAACAATTTTGTGATCAGGACTGGGAAGTCGTCTTTTGTGAAATTCCGATTAAGTTTCCTAAACTCAATTTAGATTATAATTTGTCCATTCTTCCTTTTGATAGGGATTACATTGGCCTACTAGATCGGATATTAGACCTCCCGTATGAAGTGGTATTTGATCATTTTGTTGACTTTAGCCTCTATTTCAATAGTGTGCATTGGGTTGGTCCTTCTAGATGCTTTTTTGTAGCCCAAGTGATCTTCTGGTAAGCCCAGATAATGGGTAGAGACTTCAGGATCAAGGCCTGGAATCTTTGTGTAATTCTAGGAAAACACATCTTGATTCTTCTTTAGGAAGGAGGTATATGACTCATGTTCCAAAAAGGGATGGCCATACTGATTAAAGTGTGTTGTGGGTCATATTTAGAACCCATATTAATCTCCATAAGTTCATCGATCGTGGTGGAAACACCATCTTCAAATTCAAGAGAGGAATCTTTGAGGTCTTATTCCTCTTCTTCTCCTTATTAATGTTGATCATCTTCCCCTTCTGATGGAGAAAGTATTTTTGTGATAACTTCTCGAATATTGGGAAAAAATTATCTTTTTCCTTAGTGTGTGAGGCAAGGGCAGTTTGATATCCCAAGGATGGGCTGGGAGCATCTTTGACAGGGTTTTTCCTTGACAACATGGGAGTTATCCGATTCTTCTATGTCTTCGGACTTTGTAGTCGTAGCAGAGACCATACAGACAACTGAGTATGTATCTGAGATTGTAGTTTTTCATTTAACATGGTTGATGCGTAGTATATATTCTTCCCCAAGCTGCTGGAAGGGGTCGGTGGGAGCCATCTAAAATCCATTTAGGGCATTGATCCAATCAACATCATCAGTCGAAAGATGTTTTTCTTCGGACTCATAGAACCCTACGTCAATATTGTGCGACTCGTAGAACTCAAACGTGGATTTATCAGTGTTAAAAATCCTATTTTTCCCATTGGTTCAATATTCAATACACTGATAGCGTGAGGATGGAACTGCTACAAGATGATGCAACCAAGGCCTCCCTAATAGAACATTGAATTCAATACTCTTCCGCACCACTAGGAACTTGGAATCTGATATGAGATCTCCAAGACAAGTTTTATGATTGATTCTTCCCAATGGATTCTGATCACTTTTTTCATATCCCAATAGAGTTATAGTGAAGAGTGTTAATCTGTCCTGATTATATCACAGTCTACAAAGTGTTCTCAGTGGGAGGAGGTTTACTCCAGAGCCATTTTCGATGAAAATCCACCGAAAATAAACTCCATTTATCTTACCGAAAACATATAAGGCTTTGATGTGCCCTTGAATGATGATTTATTCATCCATTTCTGTGAAGGAGATGACACCGTGAAATTTTTCAGGACTGGTCTCCGTTCGGTAGACTTTTACCGCTAATACTTTAGCCTCAAACTCTTGGGGACTTAGCAAGGGTTCAATGAGTTCCTCCCTAAGGTATTTGGACAAACTCAATATGTACAGGGTTGATAGATTTGCTAGTACTGAATCCTGATACTTTAAAATTTCAAAAATCTTCTCTAATGGTTGGTGCTTCCCGGATCAGGGTTTCTCTTTTAGAGACACTTTAGGGGTTTGATCTTTGGACGTAGATGGTTCATCCTCTATAGAAGGATCCTGCGGTGCTGTAGTCCATTCCACGTTTGGCCAGACTGACCATCCTGTATTCCATGGATGGTTCAGCACTTGTTCTTCCCCTAATGGATACTCCAAGACTACGGCTCTTGGGATTCCTCCGGTGGGGGAGAAAGAGCATTCTAGATCCTATTGCATTTGACGGAATTTCCTTCTATGAGTTTTTGTGATGTTAATGGTTTGACTTGTGGCAGGACAAGGAATTTGACTCCTACCACAATAATGCCTTTTGAGAATCCTCCGGCCATTATGACCTCTTTCTCCAGATCTCTAGTTGGGAATGGGGAATTCGCCTTCATGGTTGTATTATTCATCAGAGAAGGGGTCCATCAAGTGAATGGATTTAATGGAGCTGAAGATTAGTTCTTGATCCGATACTATTCATGTCTGACCACCTTCTTTTGAAGGTACCATTTGGTGGGGTAGTTCTAGTTGTACCATTTGTAGGTGTGGTTCCCGTTGAACCATGTCTATTGGCATGATGTCTGAAAGTGTAAAAACCGACTTTGGATTTTGTACGAGCTCATCTTCTTGCTCTTACTTTCTACCATTCTGGCCTTTAGAGGATTGTGGGGCTCATGAGGATGGTTGCGCTTTATTATGAGCTTTTTGGGGCACAATAGGTTGTTTCAACTATGCCTGGAGGATGCTGTGGACTCGGTTGATGGTATTCTAGGTCATCCAATTGTCAAACTTTTTACCCTTCTTTGAGGTGACTGTTTTCCACTCTTCCTCCCCTATTGAGTCGGAGGTGGAAACATACGCCACATGGGCTGGTGGAAGAATCATCTTGACTTTCATAGAATCCACCATCTTTTGTAGGAAATCCTTGAAAAAAAAATCACTACTATATGGTGTTTCCTAGTAACTGATGATACAGAAAATAGTTTGGATGGTCATCGAGACCCACTTCATCGGCTAGTTTTGGCTATAGTAGTCAGAGAAGATTGCAATTCATGGATTCTATGAAATTGTCATTGACCTGGTCATCTCAGAATGAATATTATCTATTTTTTCGTTCTTCAAACTGATTTATTTTAGCACCCCGTCTCTCATCTTGTAGAGGTGGGGGTGGTTGTTGGCATCCGGGGGGTCCCACACGGTTCAGTGGGGGCCTCACAACTGGGGATGGTGCTAGGGATGGCTTAAGCATGACAGAAGCTGCTTCAAATTTTCCCGTTCTTTCCCAATGGGCCGATGGGGCCACTCAGGACTTTAGTTTAGTCCTTTTCTAGGGGAATTTTATCCATTGGGAAATAGAAGAGAAATATCTAAACCCACAGGTGTACTTCAATGGGATGAGTGGCATTCCCAATTCATTTCGAAGGTTATCGATATACATGGAGGGCATCTTATCTTGGGGAGTGACCGGTTCAGGGAATATGTTTTGAATTTCCATCTGGAAATTAATTCTAAGAGTCTCTCATTCCCTCACTGCTTGCAGAGGCGGGGGTGGTTGTTGGCATCCAGGGGGTCCCGCACGGTTCAGTGGGGGCCTCACAACTGGGGCTGGTGCTGGGGATGGCTTAAGAATGACAGAAGCTGCTTCAAATTTTCCCGTTCTTTCCCAATGGGCCGTTGGGGCCACTCAGGACTAAAGTTTGGTCCTTTTCTAGGAGAATTTTATCTATTGGGAAATAGAAGAGAAGTATCTAAACCCACTGGTGTACTTCAATGGGATGAGTGGCATTCCCAATTCATCCTGAAGGTTATCGATATACATGGAGGGAATCTTATCTTGGGGGAGTGGACTGTTCAGGGAATATGTTATGAATTTCCATCTGGAAATTAATTCTAAGAGTCTCTCATTCTCTCACTGCTTGCTGTTCATGGAATAACTAACCATCGTCTTGGGAAATGTCAAACTGAACAGGAAGATAAACTGTCGATGGAGTTACTCCAAGCCTATAAATGAATTGGTTGGTAGGCTATTATACAATATGAAAGCCGATCCCTATAGGGATCGTACAAAAAACCAGATTTATATGGCTTCTTATTGCTCTGGAGTTCCCATCATGGGGTCACAGTAAGAGGCACAGTTCATCAAATACTGTTCTCGGTCCCCCGAGCCCTTGAATATAGGGAATACAGGGTTTCCGAAGTTTGGTGGTGGCGGAACATTACTCACCCACTAGGGGAAGGGTTTTTTCTCTGGTTGTATCTAAGCACGCCTCCCCTCTATGGATTCTAGTAAATCTGTTAGATACTCGATAATGTTTAAGAGCTTTTGATGCATATAATGTCGAGCTTGAGCATGAGCTAGTGCGGTGGGGGACACGATGGGTCATGCGAGCACAACTCGAATTTGGGTTGGATGCCCAGCTACATGCATCATTTGTGGGTTTACATAGGTATATTCCACCTGCCTTCCCAACGAGGGGGGGGGGGGGGAGTTTTGATGTCCTTCCAGGGTCGGGTGGAATGGTCCTCCAGGTATAGCTTCATTCACCAAGATGAGTGTGCGTGGTGTGGGAACCTTTTCTGGGAGCTCCTATTGTCGTTCTGCAAAGGGAACACATTTGGATTGATAACTCCCTCAACATAGCTCATAATTAATGGGTCTATGCTCTTTCATTTCTTCTTTCTATTTGGTGAACCTTTCCTCAAGAGTGAGGGACACACTCTCTTGGGGAGGAAGACGCAGGTTATGGATGAAATTGGATTTATTTTTCCTTTTTTTGGAGTTTTTCTTGGGAAGTAATGTCATATTGACTAAGGGGGAACCCATATTTAGGGCCTCCCTCTTATTCCAAGTACGCACACCATCAGGCTGGGTGTGAAATGCCTCTGGGAGGGAACTTTTTTACTTTGTGTCTTCTCCCCCTACTTCATTTCCTGTGACATAAGTGGGGTTGACTCTTACCATGTTCACTGAGGCATACCATATTAAGGGTCATGTACCAAGTGCCGAATGGTTGGGAGGATTATTTCACCCTTTATTGGAATTTATCCATCCAATCTATGGTATTCTTTGGGATTTTTGATTAACATTGACCCAAAGGGAGCCCTGGTCTGACCTCATATTGCATCATTGTCTTAGAGGGCGTGAACCATGAGAAGGGGTGGAATGGGTAACTCCTCTGTCCATCGTTCTTCCTAGAAAGTAGAAGACAGACATCTGCTGTACATGGATTTGAGGTAAAAATGCACCCAGCCATATGGGCTGGGGTTGTTCCCGTTCTCCTGTCGATGAGCTACGACTTGAATTTTTTGGTCTTACGGGGGAATTTTGATTTAAAAATACCCTCATCCCTGTGGACTGTGGTTGTTCCCATATCATGGTGGTAGACGCCAACTTTTCCACACTTTCAATTTCACATACTCTCGCGTAGGTGTAAGGAAAGTGTGGCATTGGACCTGCACGAGATATATGGTATTTTGAAGACATGATCACTACTTTCTGTTTGGATTCCCTTAGGAGGAAAGACTACTAGATTTTCATGGTCTCCTGACTCAGATGTTTTTTGATGGCTTGATCTCTTTGGACCTGACACTTTTGAGACTTACTCTGGGTCAGTTTTGGTCACATATCCCATCTTTCCTGTGTAGGGGTTTTGTTTGACTATTTCTTATGGGTGATGAAATTGCAGGATGTAATTTCCATTGGGTCCTGCTAAATGGGACATTGGGTGAAGTGTAAGGTTCCATCTTCTCCCCACCCCCTAATGTGAACTCCAGCTAGGGCATTGTCAATTAAGAGACACAATTTATATAGTTTATAGAGTCAATCCGGTTTAAGGTTCTCCATTCAACTTTCTGATTGTGTCCGCCTTGTGGGCAGGAGGGATTACAAGATGATCAGAAGGTGAAGCTCCCCTATTGTGCTGGCATGGTCCGCGTACCCTTCATAGGGTAGGAATTTTTCTTTTAGTATTCGAAGAGTTTTCCATATATGGGGGAGAATTTTATGTGTGCATTCCTAGATGATTACCCTGGTATGTCGAAGTGAGAAGTGGCTGTAGGCCAATACATCACTGGTATATTATCCCTAGATAGTTGTCTTCTCACAAGAAACATATCATATTATTGTTCTTTAGAAGGATCCACTACATGATATGCCCATCTTGACTGCTTCTTGATGATTTTGTTCCAAGAAACTGGGCTGGTGGGGGCCTTAATGATTTTCAGACGCCGTGGCGATGGCTCAGAAGAAGAGCGTGGCCCCAGGCCATCCTATGGTTGAGAATGAAAATCACTCATTATTGACGGAGTGCCCGATGTGTCTGACTATTTTCCTAGAACCTCCACATAGGAGGGACTTCTCATATTTGTTCCAGTAGGGGGAGGACCTTCTAGACATAATTTATTTTCATTGTGAGGAGGACCTTCACATGTTGTGCTGCGATGGCAATGGATACCATGGAAAATGGATGCCCAATTGCGGGAATTTTCATAGTGCTGTGTACCCTACAGAGGACTTCCAGGGTGAGCTGTACCAAGGGGAGGACCTTATTGCTGCTCGACGACGTCGTGGGGAGGACCCTAACATAATCTGTCATTATGATGAGGGACTTCTCAATGGATGTCATCATGGAGATGACTACCTTCATGACTGGATATCTAGATGCATGGAGAATTTCTGCAGTGTACATCTAGGGGAGGACCTTCAGGGTGCACTGCAATAAGGGGAGGACATTATGGTTGCTTGGTGTTATTGTGGGGAGGGACTTTATAGAAACTGTCATTTCGGGGAGGTCCTTCACAAGGACTATCATCCAGGTGAGGAATACCATCATGAATTGATATCTGACTACATGGATAAGCATATATATAGTGTATACCATAGGGAGGACCATCCGGGCAGACGACAGCAAGGGGAGGTCCTTCTTATATCCCAGTATTGGGGCCGGGGGGAGGGAAACCCAAGATCACATCATGAGATAATATCTAATGACCGATAATTCTTGATCCATGGAGTATGCCCCCATGGGTTCTCTAGGGAGGACCTTCAAAGCAGCTGGTTGCAACATTGCGAGAGGAGGACCTTTTCAACTGATAATACCACTTCAATAATTTCCTAATGGAATGATAGGTTCTTGATCCTTTGTTGATATGTACTTTAGGGCATCGTTAACCCCAGCTTCAAGTAGAGCAGGATCATGGATGTGCTCTTCATTTTCCGGTTTCCTTTCGAGCTTTTCATTTTTGGGCACACTCTTGTGGGTAACCGGGGCCATCTGCTATTGAAAATAGCCTTAATACATGGGTCATTGTCTTGTTGGGTACCATAATGTCATTAGGATATGATGATGAGCATCTTGGGTTCAGGTAGGGACATATGGCTGCCCAGGAGCGGCCACCACATTAGACTAGCGTCCCCTAGTTAGAACCGCAATTTTTCCCTATCCAGTAGTCCGTATGTTGTGGGATATTTCCATTGACCCTTCTAGACTAGAGTAGGGATTCATAACAGCTCTGGAGTGACCAACTCATTTTGTGAGGGAGTCATTCTATTCATGAAAATCAGGTTCTAGGCCCGATTTCTTGCCTTTTCCACCGATGCAATGGTACCTTGTCATTTATGAAGGATATGGTTTGCAATCGATGTCTGATCATTCATCATGGCCAGGATGTGCTGAGATACATCTTTGGCTGGAATAGGTATAAAGGACCATTCTGATGTTGAAGCAAGAGTTTGTGCCTACTCTGGTCCTCCAGGAGTTTCTAGTAGATATTGGATGTTCCCCTATGCCGGGTTAGAGAAACGATTCTGTTTTCGGTTTCTTTCTCCAGTTGAAACTGTATTTGACTAGGGGTATTCATATTCACCATTGGGGATTTTCATCTACTCTCTTGCCACTGTATTTGTCTCACGGTCATTGTTTGCATCCACAAGAATTTGACTATGCTAATATTTTCTTGCCGCCCTATTTGGATGGTGGTCTTGGTATGCATCAGTTGGTATTTCTGAATGCGTATAGCCTGTTTCTGCCCTATTTTTATGGAAGGATTATAATGAATTAGTAGTTGTTTGTGCCTACGTATAGTTGAGTACCTCCCTATTTGGATGGAGGGATTATTATGCATCTGCGGGTATTTGTGCCTACATAGAGCCAGTTGTCGCCCGATTTTTGTGACAGGCTTCTTGTGCATTGATAGATATTTGCATATTCATATAGATTGCCACTCTGTCCAGACGGTGGGACTGGTGAGCATGAGTCAAAACATTCATGTGCTTGTATTGTTCCACCCTATTTCTACGGAGGGCTTTAGTGGAGAGGGTGGAATTTTATGTTTTCCCGTTGACTGCCACCACATTAGTATGACAAAGATGCTCGTCAGAAACCATGGAGATATTATGTCCCTCGGCATATATTCTCTATGTTTGGAAGGTATCTTGAGGGGCCAGGGTCTCTTAGACTTTGGTCGGTTCCCTCGGCATAAGATCCTCCTCGGTGGGAGGAGGTCTGGTCGTCCGGTGTCAGCTGCGACGCTCTCTGGTGGGGCCCTGTGGGTAGGGTCCCTGTGCAGTGGGGATGAAGTCATAAATATTGACTTCATCTTCCTCCCTAACGTAAGGGAGATAGTCGGGGTCACATTCTAGGGACAGAATCCCGAAAAGTTTTGAGACAACCATCGGGGCCACCATGTGCGAGGTACCAGCAATGACTGATACGACAGTTGGCGGAACTTTGCAGACTGGAGGCCTTGTATTGTTGTCTCCAGTGTAGGGAAAGTACCATTTCGGGGGTACTCTTTGATCAGTGTATTAGACACCTAGCATTGAAGACGTTGGGTAGGAAAATGGGGTTTTCTCTTTGTTGAGGCCCCAACCGCCTGTGGGATTGCTGATTTATTCGTCTTCATGGATCGTGGAGATGTCACTTGGTTCGAAGGTTGCTTTGTGGGAACCTACAATATATGTATGACATAAAAATCGCTATACATTGTCAAATTAGCATTCCTTAAAACACATGCATTTTTGGCGATTTAGTATGGCCCCTTCCCCTTTTCTTTTAGTGCGGGGCAAAGGGGCCTAAGTGGGATGAGGCCACCACCTTGGTTAAGGATTCATGTCGGGTTCACCATTTTTGTTCCATCTCCGAGGTGGCACATGTTGCGCATACCGGGGTGGAAAAAATAGTCTGACGTGCAGTGTCCTTTGGTCTTTTATCATTGGGGGTAAAACCTCCAACTTGGTTAAGGTTTCACGTCGGGTTAACCATTTGTTTCGGCCTTTGAGGTGGTGCATGTTGCGCATACCAGGGCGGACAAAATGGTTTGACGTGAAGTTTCATTTTGCCTTTTAATCATTGTGGTTAGAACCACCACCTTGATTAAGGATTCAAATCAGGATCACCATTTTTGTTCCACCTCCGAGGTTCTGCGTGGTGCACGTACCAGGGCAGAAAAAATGGTCAAACGTGTAATGTCCTTTTTCCTTTTATCATTTTGGTTGGAATCACCACCTTGGTTAAGGATTCATGTCAAGTTCACCTATGTTTTCCACCTATGAGGTGGAGTGTGTTCGGGTGGTGCGGAGATGGAATGACGCGGATCATCACCAGTCTTTTTTTTCATAGTGGTGGGATCTTGTCGAATTTACCATTCCTTTGTCTCGACCTATTTATTGCCATTATTTTTTAAAGAAGGATGAATTAACCCTATGGGGAACTGTTGGTCCCATTCAGTGATTTTGTAGAGCTCATGAACTCAAGAAAACAGTCCTTCTTTGATATAACTTCTTCATATGCGCTCCAACGGGTTTATTCGTGGAGACATGAATTCCCAAGGGCCCTGGTATCCATGATTCATGGACTTTCATTCCAATGGAAGGCACTCTTAGGATGATGATTTGGCCAATGACACTAGAAGACTCCATTGGATGAGAGGATGGGAGGTCAGGCTCACCACAAACTTCTGGGGAAGGATTGTTTCCTATTTCTAGGACTCTCTTATAGATTTAAGTCGTGTTCATATGTTCAAGAATCCTTGGTTCATTCCCGAAGCATGTGTCCACGAGCTATACTAGGTTTTCAAGATTGTCGTGAGCATGCATATGTTTAATACCACAGAGGTGATGCTGATAGATCAATATAATAAGGCACTCTGTAGTTTTTCATCTTCTAGGGGGGATGATAGGTGACTTGATGTTGGGATCATGCCCCCAAGGAGGGTTTCCTACGTATCTTCAAGAGAGGAATCAGAACCCACATAGTTCGGAATGTGTGGGGAATACACACAGGAGCCTCCCATTTGATGGACCTGAATGGGTGGAACCTTTATGGGAGGTCACCCTTTTGAGCTCAAGAATTCTATTAGGCATTCTACATATCCTGTTTTGATCAGGAATAAGAGTTCTCGTAGTTCAAATGGTGTCGAGCTTACCCATGGAAGTTTACCATTTGAGAAACATGATTGGGTGGACCCTTTTGGTTTGGGCACCCTTTTGAGGTCAAGCCTTTTGGAAGGCGTCCTAAATATCCTATTTTGATCAGGGATCAGAGTTATCATAGTTCAGATTGTGTGGGGATTATGCATGGAAGATGCCCATTTGAGAAACATGATTGGGTGGAACATTTTGTTACGGGAACCATTTTGAACTCGGGCCTTCTGGCTGGTGTCCTATGTATCCTGTTTTGAATAGGAATCATAGTTCACTATTTTCAGAATGTGTAGGGCTTATGCATGGAAGATGACCATTTGAGAAACATGATTGGGTGTATCCTTTTGGGATGTGCACCCTTTTGAGCTCGAGCCTTCTGAAAGGCATCCTACGTATCATGTTTTGATCCAGAATTAGAGTTCTTGTAGTTCAGAAGGGGTGGTGATGTTGTAATCCCCAAAAAACTCTAAGCCCATGTGATTCATGCTAATTGTGAGAAACAAGAGGATTTGAAAGATTTGACAATGCACATGCCTCTTCCCCTGCTGGTGGGGGAGGGAGAGCCTACGCTGGAAGAGGCCGAGGAAATTATGGGCGAGGGGGCATACCGATGAACTTTTCCTAGTGAAATGGAGTTAAAGGTCATGCGGCCCTACCCTAGAAGATTGGGGAATTACCTCAGTGAGAGGGCCCTAAATCTAGTTCTAGGAAGTTGAGGATTTTCATCATCATCAATGGGGGGATCAAACATAACCCCTTTGACTGATTACTGTTCCTCATTGAATGGAAATGAAAGTGATCACCCCTAATCACAGGAATGAGTAGGTTCACATTGGAATCCCATGGATGGTCTCCGGGTTAACCTGTGAATGTAGCCTTATAGGAATTCACGAAGACAACACCTTTTTTGGCAGGGCCTTCGTGATTCCTCTTACAATGGGTATATAGAATCAATGGGCTGTGCTGATGCGCACGATGGCCTGGTCAAATGGGTATGGTGGCTTTAGTGGAGGCTTTGGGCTAGTGCCAGAGAACTAGTTAGTGGAGGGATTACAGAGGAATGTACGGTAATGGAGGGGTGAGGTTGGGACAAGAGGGAACAATACCCAAAAACTCCTCATTCCATGTACTAGTTTCTAATATGGGATGGGGAAGGCTTCGTATACCGTCGTGGTATTCGGGCAGGAGGGGCATCTATATACTAGTGTGGTACGTGAGCATGGGTATCACCAACCATGTACCAAAGTGGTGTGTGCCTCACTGTTCTTCTTTGGGTTATATTTATATATCAATTTGGTATGCAGTGCTGGGTTCAGTCCACATTGTAGTACACTAAACGGAGCGCCATATTGAATGATGGTCAGTGGAATTTCCTTTTGTGGGAAATTCATCCACAATAAGTCTTTGGTTTGTGTTTCACTTGTTGGTTTTTCTATTATTATTATTATTACTATTATTATTATTATTATTCAATTACCCATTTTTATGGTTCACGACCGGGTATACCTGAAAAATAAGTGGTTCACAGATCGTGCTTCCCTGATGAAACAAGACGGAAGCCGGAGTGCATCGTCTAAGTCTCTCCCACGCTTTCGTCACAAGTATTTCCCCCTATCCATATCCTTTATATATGTCTTTCTTCTTCTACTATGACCCTTTTATAGAGCATCATAGTGATCATATCTACTGGGCATGTGACACCATTTGTGGAGGCCCATTGAATCAATTTTCTAACCCACGGAAGACTCAGTCAACCGGGGTTTACAGAGACTTTGGTTCGTGATAATGGTTCATGGGACCCTACTCATCCGCTTGATATGAAAACTGAGGGGTTTGTAGAATGATACAAAAATGTTCTTCCACACAGAACTCCTTTGGTTGATGCGGTTTGAGGTCAAACCTGCCCGTTAGCCATCATTTCTTTGGCGTATGGTTTGCAGAAGGTCCCGCATACCTGGCAGTTCATGATCCATATTCTACGTGTACCTTTCTAGGTGATGGTGTGCGGTCCATTTGAAAACATGAATTCCTTCAAGTTCTATTAAATAAATGCATCTCAATTTGAGTCCCTTCACCTTGATAAACTCATCGAAGTTCTTAATTCCTTATGAAAAGTGATTTCGGGGGTATTTATAATCCTTAACAGATTTTTTAGGACCCTAAAATATCTGTAATGGATCGAGAGTCCCTGCATTAATTTTTGAAACTTTTCATCTAACTTTATCAATTGTATTTATTCAAGAAGTATAGATCTTATATTATGTTCTCTCCATAAATAGAAATTTTATTTATATATATTATATAGAGAAGAAGGTAATTTAATTAATTATTAAGTATAAGAGTTTTTCTATATATATTAATTAGATGTTTCATGTAATTTGGTATATGTTATACAATTTATTTATTTTGGATATAAAAAATCATAATTAAAAAATTCTTAATAATAAGGTCATGGTTGTTTCTAATTCACCCTACATTCAACACTGTTTCCATGGATATAAAAATGATAAATTCATTCAAAGTCTACATATATATGGACTATGGAAACAATTTGATTGTTAATGATTTGAAAGTTTTGGATATTGTTTATTTGAAAAAATGAATGAAATAACTTTTTTTGGAAATGGTGAAAGGTCCATAAGACTATTGATTCTTATAAAAAGAGATGTATAGAGACCAATAATAACTCAAGAACGAGGTGGTTTTAAGAACTTCATTACATTTACAAATTATTTTAGTCTGTATGGATTGGTGTTTCTATTAAGAAACAAGTATTAATGTTTTTAATGGTTAAAATATATTTAAAATGAAGTGTATAATTAACTTGAAAATTTTATAAATATTATCAGATCATATTATATTGGTGAATAAATTATCTAGGAATTTATTTTGAATTTTAGGGATTCAGTAATTTTAACACAACCTAATCCTCTTGGATCATCAATGTGTGATATTGTTTCTAAGATGAGGAATTTCACCTTTTTATACATGGTTCTACTTATGAGGAGTTAGTGTGACCTTCCTATTTTATTTTAGGTGTATAGACTTGATTTTTTCTCATTGTTGAAATTTGATCAAAAATTTGAATTTTTTCTTGATCGTATTTTTTAGGGGTAAAATGATCAATTTATCCTTGAATATGATCTCATATAATTTTTATGTCCACTCTTTTGGTCTAAAAATAGCGTGTTTTCCCGAGGATAGGACTTTGGTGGAATTCTAAGCCATTCAAGTTTTGGAAGAATATTGAATACTTAATTAATTAAATATTAAATTATTTTCGTAGCTTTTTGTGGTGATTTATTTTGAATATAGATAGGATTGATATTATGAATTCATAGTTTATACTAGAATGGGGGTTTTACTCATCTAGTTATAAAACAGCTTCTGGGACCTGGGATGAGTATTAAATGTATAAATATTTAACTAATTAATTAAATAAAATTAATAAAACACACCCTCATTTGAGGTTCTTATGCATGATAGGAAAGGGGGACATAATCCTCCTTATGTGTAATGGCTGGACCAAGGGGTGAGGAGGAGTATATGTCACCGAAATCTATCCATGGTAGAAAATATGACCTGATCGAGGGGCAACGACTTCCTAGAGTGGATTTAAAGCCAAAGCGTCAACATTTATGCAATGAGGTAGTCTGGTATTTTATTTTTATTACAAAATACACATAGGTTTTTTTTTCATTTTTAGAGACGTAATATATTTTATAAGGAGACAATGGGGGTTGATATGTGCTTATTTGGTGGAAAACGAGATTTTTGGGAGGTTCTAAGGGGGTTTGGTTTCGAAAAACCGACTACACAAATTGTAATTATATGAACACACGATGTTTGTTCCTCTTGTATAGGGAATAAGGGAAGAATATGACTAAAAATCAGTTAGTCCAGAGGACACACCGGGTAGTTTCCCTTATCATGTGTCAAATTACTTTTGTAGGTTGGGCATGTAGAGGTGCACACCATGTATGAAAGGCACACGCCGTGTAAAGGTACATGGCAATGTGGAAGGGTACATGGGTAGGTGTCCGTGTGGGTGGATATGGCCTTGTGGATGTACACAACTAGACCACATGTGGGTTTTGGCTATGTAGTAGTACATGTCCAGAACTGGAGTGTTCATTTCCATTTGGATGTACATGGTTAGTCATAAGGTTGTGGGGTACAAGTTGTGTCATGGGGTACAGACCTTGTACTTTCCCTTTGTTATCTTTGGATGGGTTTTAGGTTGGTTTTCACCCTAGAGTCAAAATGGCACATAATATGAAAAAAATTTTAGTTTCTTCCATATAGGTCAAAATAGTGGAACTATTGGGTGATTTGAGGACTTTTGTGACATGTTCTAGGCTGAGTATATAATGACATGGATTATTTCTTCCAGGAAGATAGTTCAGTTGTCTCCTTAGCATGATACATGTGATAAGACTAATGTGAGGGTTAGTATAATGATTGGAGGATGTATCAAGAGTTCAATGGTGACCTTGATTTATAATGGGATGAGATTGACCATGGTTAGTGGGAAAAAGTTTTGAATTAAGGTGGTGGATAGGTTGGGTGTACCTGAAAACCTAGGGTGTATTGAAAAAAGGATCAGGCTTGACGATATATCCATTATAAGGATTTATTGTATTTAGTCTTGTGTGGCTATGGGATGCTATAGGTTGGGTTGTTTGATGTGTTATCTTGAGAGACAGTTATTGAGCCTAGATTTTTGTTGTTCTTAGGGATTGTAAGGGGAATACTTCTCCTTGAGTTCAAGTTTTGAGGATTCAAAGAGTGATGGCTTTATTTGTACATCGATCTAGAGGGCCAAGTGTGAGCCTAATTGATTAGAAGACCATGAGTAGGTGCATGTTCTTATGTATTATTGGTTATGGGTATTACATTAGGACCCGAGATTATGTATGAGATTTTGTTAATGAGATGTCGATGGATGAGATGGACGTTTAGACTAACCCTATTATATTTTTGTTTTGTTGAGGTTGAGAGTTGGATTACACCAACAAGGCGGTTTTTATATGATTGGGTTACCATGTTTTGGAACCTGGTTTACTAATAAGTGTTGTAATGGTTGATAGAGATGGAGCGGTGATCCAGAGGAATGATTCTAGATATCTGTAATTGAGATAGTTGGAAATGATTCTCTATATTGGTAGTGATATTTTTTTTGATTATTTGAGTGATTTAATGAGGTCATGTGCATGTTGTTTAATATTTATAAGGTTAGTGTATATGAAGTCACATGTATGAGGTTATATGCTAGACTGATGCTCTAAGCATGGATTGTATACAATATTGGCATAGGTTCAAACTCTGGCTATAGAAATAGATAATATAGTTTTTTGTTGAGGTTCAAGACTGCTGCTCAAAGAATTGATGGGATACTATATGGGATGGAAGGTGGAATGATTCTACACATCCATGGTTTACGTTCTAGACTGTTCCTCTAAGTATGATTTATTTGATACATGGTTTAGTTTCCAGACAGATTCTTCAAGAATGGTTGATATGATATATGGTTTAGGTGACAGAATGATGCACTAGGAATAATTGATTTGATATATTATTTATGTAGTATATTTATTCTCTAGGAATTATTGATTTTATATATGTTTTATGAGTTGGAATAATTATCTAATCCTTATTACTTATGATACATGAGATTGATTTCATACTGATGGCATCATGTTGGTAGTACCTATGTGTGGTAACTAAGACAACTGTGTTAATTTTACAAGTGTGGGATAATGTTAGTGTTATAAGGAAAGGGTAGGAGATGAATTAGATTAGAATCTCTAAAAAATTTTTTGTCATAATATGGGTCCCCAAGATCATCATTCTTGGATGCTGCTACCATGGATATGGTGCCCTTGGTTATTTGGGGTTTGTGGCCATTGAGACGTACTCAAAGAAACTCCTTCATTGGGTGAAGTTGGTACAACTGATCAATAACTTGGTCCTAAGTATCAGAGTTTATTTTATTTATATCTATTTTCCATTATATTTTTGTTAGGCTGATCATATTTCATGAGAATGAAATTTTGGAAGTAGTTTATAGGTTCACCGTTGGGGGAGACTATTGAGATTGTTTTCTCACCCCATGTAAAGTGAACATTGATGTATGCACTAACATTATTTATATTTTTTTTGAGAATTCTAACACGATGGATAGGGCTAAGGACTAGGATTTCATAGTTGAGTTGGATGCTCATGTGGAGTAGACATGTCAGGCTAGAGTAGCATTATAGGGTATGAGAGACTGGGTATGTGATATGGCCGGAAGTTGGAAGTAGGGAATGATATATTTATTTTCTGGCTGTTTATTTTTTTATTTTATCAACCTAGTGAGCGGTGAATGTTTTATGTGTAAAATAGTTATTCATTCCTTTATTGTACTTCACTTTATTACAATATATTTCAGTTTCGGCTTTTTTATCTTTCCAAATTATTTTATGTGTAAGAATTTTTTTTATTTACTTTGGGTTGTTCACTCTGACATTGGGGTATAGTCTTCAAATAGTTCCACCATAAACCCCTTATGTTAGTTGGCAGCCTCTTGCATATGAGAAGGTGTCCCTGAGGTCTTGTGGTGAACCATATCGGGGAACCAGTATTAGTGGCATCTGGTCCAAGATGTTACAACGTGGTATCAGAGGTGTTTACTTTCCTATTATTTCACTAATTAGGATTTGGTAGATAAAAGATATAAGAATGTGCTAGAGTCTATGAGGGATGTTAGTTGTTGTGTTGAGAACACCTATTCCTGTTGGAAATCCATGCTACTAGGTCTTTAGATTGATGTCATTTGTTAGTGATGTTATAGATCTATGTTATTTTTTATCTGATTGACACACATGTTGTTTGGATTTGGTGGTTTATGATGTATTTTATACTCTTGGTCATTTGAAAGAGGTGTCTAATTCATCTATTGAATCAAGCCTATAGAGGAAAGAGGAATATAATAGTTGTAACTATCCACTAGTACATGAGAATGTATAAGGGATAATTTCTCGGTACACAGAGAAGTGGGAATGCAAGTTTTTAAGGGAAAACTTGTCTTCCTATATATAAATTTGATTTTAATTCAATTTTTTGAAAAATAAAATACGAAATATAGTATTACTAAATTATATGGAAACCACATCTATATATATCAAGTGTGTTGCAACTAAATTAGTATTATTAAATACATAGTGATTTACTGAAGTCCTTAGAAATGTATCATGAATGTAAAATTATTATAACAATATATATTATTGTAATATCATGATCATGGTATAATCCATGATTTTAGGTTTATGAATGACGAAAAACGGTATATACTATGGGATATCAACTCATGAAATTTTTTGTTGAAATGGATAAAGTAAGTGTTAACTGTACATCTACATGGTAAACCACAGTATCCCCAATGACTATAATTATACCATACTAGAATCATGAATATCATATGATAGATGATGAGTTTAAAAATTTTAGTGGATGGATGTATTTAAAGTGGGAGGATGTAGTAGTTTTTGATTTAGAACCAACTAATTATGTAATTTCAAAAACCAATATATATATATAAATATGTTATTGAATATTGTTTATTCTTCTATGAAACATTAATGTGTTAATGTCCCTGGAATATTTGTTATATCAAAGGGTTATTTCAATTACCCACTGTTTTGAGAACCTTGAGATGAAATATCAACATTCTTAAGTTAATATGTATTATGGTATATATTTATCAATCTGAGGGGAAAAAGATAATGCCTGATTATCATGTATTGGGGGATCATGAGCAATGATATTTATTGACATGAATATCAGAATATATTATCTACAAGAATATAGGTCATGAATAAATACCCATAAATAGTGATTCCACAAAGTTTATGGAGAATTAAATATTGTTTTTTTAAACATGTGAACTGATGCTTAGATTAGATATATTTTTCAATGTGCATCACGAATCTTGTAATTTAATGTATGGAAGAAAAATATGATGATATATGCATGGGATTTGGAAGTATTTTCTTGACACATCATAAGTGATATATAATAAATTAACTGTTCAAGAAAGGATTCATCCCTTCCATGTTAATGGGAAAAGATATCTACAGACCTTTAAATTAAATGGAACTATCTGAAAAAATAAATGTCCATTTAGGTTTACAAAAATTATTATTTTGGGATTGAAATAAATATAAATCAAGTTTATTGGGTGATGACATAAGTACACATCCTTATTAATGAGATATCAATTGAAAAAGATATTATGGTACACCGTTTATTTTGTAGGATGATTATAATTGTTGCTACACAAAATTATTTCTCTACAGGTTCCTTAATAAGTTTATATATGCTAATATGTAGTTTAGGTACGATTTAACTATTTTGTTGAGAAAGGTGCGTAGTGTTTTTAACACCCAGTTCAATTAGATTCTCATTAAATTCTATGGAATTTAAGTTCAAACTAAATTTAATCTCAGATAGTGGAACAATATATATTCAACATAAATTTATCATAAAAATTCCATAACAAGATATTAATGTTTATAGTATAATATTTGAATTATAACACTTTTATTCTTATTCTTAAGTTAATGAGTATAATATTAATGTATTCAAAAAATTAGTTAAAATACTAAAATAAATGTCATATTCAAGTTATGTGAATATATATAGAATACATATATATTTACTAGTTAATTGAATATAATATTTATTTTATCAAAGGAATATTTTATTACCCAAGGTTCAATAATTTTTTAAGAGTATCCATACTAAGTTAATGATCCAATAAACAAATTTTAATATCATCTAAATAAATGTATGTTTAAGGAATGATATTTGTTCATTAATTTCCACTTAAAATAATTAATACTGTTATTTATGTTTGGCGTATTTTTTATGTATTTTTTTCTTTTAAATATATATATTTAAGAAATTATATCTAGATATTATATTTCACCATTAAATAATACTAGTTATTTTATTATTTTTATAGAATGTTTCCATGGGTTGTATTTCTTATAAAAAATAATACTATTATTATTAATATTTTAGAGAATTCATTACATTTAACTTATAAATTAGAATTGAATTAAAAGCAATAGAATTTATTTCTATTTATTTTAATGTTATCCTATTTATTGAAAAAAATATAGGTCATGGAGATGCTTTAGATTCTACAAAAAGATTATTCTACAGTGCATTCTTCTCTCATGTTCTGGAGAGAAAAATAGAGATAATCCTCCCTCTATCTCTCTACATTTGGAGATAAGAAATAATATATCCTTCATTACAATCAAGGTGAAGAAAATAAATAACTTTTTCATCTTGTTATATCACATGGGATATTAAGAGTGCAATTTAATTTTTTTGGAGCATGTATAATTATGTCTAGAGATATTTTTAATTGTATTTTCTAATTCAATGACAATGAAAAAGAGAAAGGATTATAGAAAAATTGATTAATAAGGATACCATAGTCATGGTAATTCTATATTTATATTAATAATATATTAATTTTTCATGATTATATTTATTAAATTATTGATGTTTTTTTATTTATTTCATCAAATTGTTCTATTTAATTTGATGAAAAATCTAAATTGGTTCTTTACCCAATGCTTCAACAGTACCCTAGAATGTTCATCATTTGTATATATTCCAGACACCTTCTTCACTCCTATAAAACATACTCATTATCAAAACACCAATTTGAATACCAATCTCCACAAATAAATATATTTTATACCATGATATTTTTATGGTCCTCTAATCAAGATTCCTCCACCCCATACACTTGTTTAAGTCCACATCAATTGGTTTTTAAAATTCAATTCCCTGGTTTCAAGTTATATCCATGTTTATTATAGATAAGAGAAACATAAACTTCTAATCCTCTTTCACCTCTGGAACTATTGAATTTTGGTGAATTTGACGTAGATTATTAGTTTCTATATTTCAGTTACTAGGTTTGAACACCCTCTCAAAGTCAAATAACAACAAGTACCTGAATCATATCCTATACTAGAGGTTAAATTATTTTTGTTAGAATATATGTATCAGGATATTATAACCAATATACATAAAAAATATCCCTGTAAATATAAAATATGACCTATAATTTAAATATTGTACAAAAAATGCTAATTGAATATATTGTGCTGGGGAGTTCTTCTCATGCAGTTTCATTTATTGATACCCATAAGTAGCTAAATAATCTCGCTATATCAATACAAAACCTTAAAAAATTCTCATGGAATCAAAATTCACCATGTATGACTTACCTAGATTATGTAATATCATTATCATTGATTAATTGAAACTAATATGCAACTTTTGAAATTCTAAATCATTTTAATTTTCACACAAACTACTTACCCTTCCTAGTTAAGGAATTCATTAGTGCTTATATTAAAGATAAATCATGAATAAATATCCAATAATAACAGAAAAAACCTTGTAAACTATAGTCCTTAGACACTTATTTATGAATGTTATAAGATTTCACAGCCTATGGCTTATCAAGTTCCCAAAATATTCCTCCCGTGGGATCAAATGATCATAAAAACATCACATTTATAATCTGGAAGCTCTAATTCATTATATATTCCTATAATATTTCCCAACAAATATTGCTAAAATAATCTCTTAGTGACAATCGTGATCCTTTGAAGTCTAGGAGTGCATCAAATCACTATTGATAAATGAAACTATGAATGAATCTATGGGCTAGTAAAAAAAATATGATTCATTAATTTCATACCAAATTAACACCTTCTTCATGCAAAATGACATCACTAGAAAATCAGATAGCTCTTACTTACTCCTAAATGTTGTATATGAAATATCTCCAGCTTGTAAGCCGATCTGTTGATCCCCAAAATTCAAATAGGGAATTTAGCACCACCAATAACCTCTTAGATAATAAAAAAACAATTAATAATTTTGAATAATATTAATTCTTAATCATGACCAGATTAACCATTCAATAATCTTCACCTAATAATAATCACTCATCCACATTCTTGGAAAACAACAGTAGTGATACCCAAAATGTTATACAATTTATTATAAATACATCTGTAATGCGACTTATATATTACATACATAATATATACATTATTTTGATATATTCTTATATAAAATTACACATACCAGATTTGATATGTTTTTTGTCATAGAAAACTAAGATTCATATAACAACATTAATTCTGATAAGTTCTTATTTATTTTTTAGACACATAATAATAATAATACTATTATATGAATAAATTATTTGGGGAAGGATAGGTTTTAAAAAAAATAAAAAAATAAAAATAAAGAGATATGGTGACAAGACCCCACCCCATTGAAACCCCATCTCAGTCAATAGTGAAGACAAGCATGACCATCAAATCCCCTCAATAGGCCAAGGGTTGATGAATATGACTAAGGATTTTTGTCAAAAATTTGGTAGGCATTACCCTCATTATTCCCAAGAATGATAAATCAATTATACTAGTCAAATATATAAATAAACCAAAAAACCAACAATTCTGAAACCAAAAAAATCACTATATGAAATTTGAAAAGATACAACGAGGGAAATTTCCAAACTATCCTCTTAAAACACCACTCCAGCCACCCAAACAATAAAATCACTAGTATACATTGAGCTATACTATAAAAAAAACTAAAGAAAACACACCGGGGTAAGAACTTGGGAGTGCATAATAGAAAAAAATTCAAATTAATACATCTTCAATGTGATATCAATGTCACTAGATAGACATGGGTAAGGAAAACTATATAAAGGAAGACTTTTATTAAAAATAACTATGAAAAAAACATCATATTCATTGGTAAAAATTTCCACCACATTCAATTACATAACCTAAAACTACATGATTACATAAATCAATTTAAGGACGTGTGATGCTAGTTATCTAATAGAAGATAACCAGGAATAATATCAATATAATAACCAAAGAACCAAATTTCCATCATTACCTCATCTGATTCAAAAATATTTTCATGTCCATAAATAAAATCCTTGAATAATATAGGAGAATATAATTATTAATATGATAATATAATGTCCCCACATATATATATATATATATATTAGATATTGGTTCTAAAATTACAATAAATTACACACATAGATCACCCCCACATGTAGTTAGGCCAGGTCATATCCCCAAGGGGATTACCCAACCATTAAGATATAATTTTTTATATATAAATGGTCCATAGAACTTATAAAATATATAGGACTAATGGGACACTAAATCTATCCTGAATTTTAATTGTAACTTGTACGAAGGCCCAACAGCGCCTCCTACGCCTTGTTCGATAGTGGAAACCTTCAGCTATACCTATTTATATACATTGTCACTCTCTACAGGAACATTTTTCACACATGTGGATCCATTTTCATTATCTTATTCCCACCATTCATCGATGATGGAGAGTATCCCACCTCTATGACTGAATACCATGCCATCATCACATGGGTCATCTCACCCACTGTCCATAAATCCAATTAACGGACTCACCAGTCCTCGATATTCCTCACCACAGAGAATCGACCCCATCATTGGGAGGGGACCCAACTTATGTAAGTGTCAATTGATTCCAACCACCTTAAATACCCCCCATCATTGAGATTTGGTCCATCAGATATCCCACCTATGCAAAGAGGTGTAAGCCTAAAACCCTGATGGAGTTCCATGAAGTGTCATCCCAATTTAATTAGGGGCCTCATAAATATGTCAGGTGGGATTAAAACTATAGCCTCCTTGATGTAGATGGAATGTATCTCACAACCCAACCAATACCCCATTTTTAAATACACCACCACTCGTTCCAATTATATTAGAGGCCATTGCAACTAAAACAAGTTACAATATTGTTGGAAAACCACTCACCAATGGAGCATGAATCATGGAATGAAATTAAAATAATAATCATCATATCATTATTAACTAATGACAATATCATAGTTAATTCCATTCCACCTTTTCCATATCATTTATCTCCTCACAGGACGTAAACATTGAGCCATTATACCTCATTTACATATAACAGAAAAACAAATGATCTAAAATTTACATTATAGAATAAATCAAATAAAAATCCTTACACAATACTATCATTATAACTATGGATAAAAAGTATTTACCAAGAAATAACTTATAGGTGAATTAAAATGTTTAAATCATTTACATATCTTAAAAAATATCCCAAAGTATGTAATATTCATTACCACCAACCCTCTTCTTACAAATTTATTTACTCACAACATTTATTATAACATAATTCATATTGATATTATTGTATATTGTCATTAAAAATCTCTTAAAATTCTTATAAAAAACAATCCAAAAAATTTTACTCATTTTTAAAATCGCAATTTAACCCATAGATTGTATTATCATTTCATTTATTTAGTTCAAAATATAATTTTAATCATTCCATTGCCAACAAAATTAATAATATTTCAATCCATGTTGGTGTTTCCATTTTTATTATTTAATTTGAAATAAATTTATGTTATGTAGTTAATTAATTTAATTATTCAGTTTTATATTCTTATGTTAATTTAAATCATTATAAAATATCTTGTGACAGTCACACACACACCCCATAACTCATCAAATTGTATCTAAAACAACCCCAAACCTGATCGACAACTAAAAAGTTATTCAAGAATTCAAAATCATTTAAATTCCAATAAAAAATACCCACTAAAACCTTAATTCAAAGACCAACCACCCCCATCATTTATAAATACCCAGCTCTACTAACAACACTCATTATCATCTCTCCCTCTATTCTCACTGCTCAAATAACCTATATTTTAATAATAACTGAAGCACCTCCGGAGAATAAAAACAATAAATCCTCAACTAAATGTAATCTAAATTCTTATTATACAACCCCTGGTTAAAGATATCATTCAAAGGAAGAGAAAAACGTATAAGGTATCAAAATCACCTAAATAGATGAACCACAACTCACCCAATTGCACTAAAAATTATTACCAGCTCTAGAAAACTTACCCCAGAATAAAGTGAAGAACTTTCATTTTAATAATAAACTAGCCCCAAACTTTTCCACAAGATGACAACATAAAAATGGGATAAGCCCTAGGTTATCCTCTATAACAAAAAAACATTATAAACACTTAAATTAAGTTCCCTTAATCATGGATTAAATTTATTAAAATTTATTATAGGTTACCTTACTATTCATATTAATAATAATTCTATAATTACTTATTAATATTATTTCCATACTCCAAAAAAACTCCAAAACCATTAATTTAATATCAATTTAGTATCCTAGATACAAATATAGTGCATTATCCTCATATATGCAAATCCTAATGAGGGATATGGCCAACATGTTCAACTATCATTGTTTAGCCCATTTTAAATATCATATCTTCTATTAAAAGACCTGCATGATGTTAGAATATCATAAAATCGTAATCATATAATAATTCCAAAATTTAATTAAGTAAATATTCAAATCTTAAGGAAGTATATATAAGAATAAAAAAATAATTAATCTAAATTAATGTTGAAATAAGAAGGAAACAACATCCCCTTCCCTCATACCAAAACCAATAACCCTAATCTCTAGAGTATGAAGTAATATAGGTGATAATAGAAAGAAGATAACAAATCCTCCCCTGGACTAAACCGACAAACCCAATCCTGAGGGAATATTATGATCTTAATATATTATAATAAATCTTTCGATATGGAAAAAGGGGTGGGTTATCAATGGTTTAATTGGTACATGGAATCAATGATTTTACAGTTCAAATGGAGGGTTTCAATTAATGATAATGATGTTAATACCAATCATCCATTTCAAAAGGAATAATTAATTATAGGGTTTTAAGATCTATGGATTCAAAGGGTAAATAAATGAATTGATTTAGAATCATCAAATATATCTTAAAATCTTTCACATCACATTGAGTAATATATATTACAAAATATAGAAGTATGTCTCAAAATTATTTTACCTTAATAGATCTAATCAATTTCACATCAAGAAATATTAATAATAATGTCCACATATCCATGAGAAGATTACTTGAACATGAAACATTACATTCAATACCACAACATCAATTAAAATCCACCAAAACCAAGAAGAAACATTAAGACCATCATTCATAGAAGAATAAATAGAAAGTGATAAAGAAAAGAGATGAGAAGGGAACCATATATCGAAAGAGATAGAAGAAATTTTAAAATATAATCCAATGACCTCCAATATAAGGTCATAGGTTTCCTAGGGTTCAAGAGAAATAATGGAGATCAAACAAAAGGGAGGGTACATATTAAATTTATAATTAATATTAATATTCCAAGGATCATATCATGGTGGACATAGTCATAATGTGGGGGGGTTAGTTTGAAACAAAATTTCAAGGATCATGACATGATCCTCCTAGGAACTATCCCATTTATATTTCTATTAATCCCTTTATGTTTGATAAAACAAAAAGAGTTTATATCATGATGAAGGCAATTGTTCTATAACATTAAAACCTTATAAAAATATAAAGTAAATCCGAACCAAGCTACAATTTAATAAGAGTACCATGATCCAATGACCTCATGGTCGGATGAGACAAAGAATTATATAACTAAGACATAATGATGAGACAAAAATATCCACAACGTGAGTGGATCTTATTTGGGAAAATGTGGACTTAAGCATTACTTTTGTAAGGAATACACTATATGGTGTGACACCCATTAATGGTAGCATGATATAAAACTAGTAGAAAAATGTCTAGATATACCTTTATATAATGGAGATCACATTGGATTCCATTGTGTCTTTATTACCATTGATTATTTTTTAAAGGACTCTCATTTTTTACTTATACAGATCAAGATATTCAAATTTATTTTAAACTGTACAAAGGCTCATGGGATAACACTTTGTGGTTATCTTATGGGGTATTTATTTTTAATAATAGTGTTACTGTAAAAGTTATTTATATTTAATTCCAAAGAGTTTTTGGATATGTATTTAAAAAGTATTTCAATCGATGTTTTGTAAATAGAAGTTAGTGGTTTCATTTCGAAAATATTTTTTGAATATATGAAAAATATTTTTGGATGTTGTTTCATAAATTGTTATATATGATATGATTTTTGGAGAAATGGTACATAATTATATTTTGATTTAGTGAAAGTGGTAGATTGAAAGAAATATTCCAAAAAGATCTTACATATATGTGATATATTAAAGAACATACAGCATGTCACAATTTATGATTGGAGGGTGTCATATTGAATAATTATACCAGTTCCTTCAATACCTTATTTAATCATATTATACAATTTAAGATAATCATATAAAATATCGATATACAATTTCTCTACCAATAATAGTGTACAAAATGATGTGTCATAATTCATGGTTTTATTTAATAGAAATGAAGTTGTAGGCATGATTTCCTATATTTTTTATCTTATAGGATTCCATTTCCCTTGATATACTAGAAAGAATAATCTTAAGAGTTAATATTCATTCCCCTAATGGCTATAATAAAAAAATGAATTACCCAAGAAGTAATGTGTGGGATTAAATGAATTCATGAAATTGGTAACATGAATTGTCCAATGATTAAACTCATGATTTATAACACATAGGTTGATTCGTATACACTTGAGGATATTCCTTAAGGCCCTTATAAGGTTCTCATTTCTATGTTTTAGAAGATTGATTACTTCATAGTTGGAGGAAGCCCTTACCTAACCAATGATATCTTTTACCTACATCCTTTGAAATGTGATATGCCAGAATATATTTTAGGATAGAGACTTTCACTCATACAAAAAGTAGTAAAATTGTCTCATGGATACCTCTATAGGAGGGACATCCTTTGACCCCAACTTCTGTGATCTCAATCAAAGTCATTCAAAGACGTTCAAAGGTAATGGTGATATTTGTTGAATCTTCTATATAATGTACAAGTCATTTACAATGTTTTTCATTTATATTGTTTTTTATAATTTATATATGAAAGAATGGAGATATTGGTTTGGGATTATTTATCATTTTTTAATGTTCTAATAATTGTTATTGAAGATGCATGAATCCTATCAGTAACAAATGAAACTCAAAAGGCTACATATAAAATAAATATAAATTAAAAAATTATATATTTTAGAATTATTTCATGAATAATTACTTGTAGAATATAAAAAAATTAAACCTTATATTTATAATAATTAGTTCATGTATATCACATTACTTATCAAATTAAATCAAGTATAATTAATTCCTTTTACGTATAATATATAATATACATGCATCAAAAAATTTCATTAATTAATAATTGTTATGTAACACCAATTTATAACTCTATCATACTCTTAAACATGATGGGATATGATTTTAATTTTTTATTAAATAAATAATAGATTTTATACTATTGATTTTTTAACAGGTATCATAATATCACATTATAATAAAATTAAAAAACTAGAACTAGATTATAAATATTTCTTTCAAAACATTTTAACTTATTTAATAATTAATAATAAATGGAATAGTTAATTTAATACACACCGAAGAAAGTTTATTCATGGAAATAACATTCATTATACACGTTTCAGCATTACTGAGAGCATATTAGCGAACTATTCACAAAAAGTTTAAATAACACCTTAATTTCCTAACTGTCTCTTACATTTTTGTTAATAAGAAAAAATTATCCTTTAAATTATGGAACTAAAGAGGAAATATGATGAAAATAAATATTCATGCCATTTCACGAGTTTATATAAAAGAATATTTGATCTAACATGAATCAAAATTTGAAAAATATATATGATATAATTATAAGAAATCCATTACATCAATATAGGACATCAAAAATAGAAAGAAAAAATATAATCATAAATAAAAATTCTAACTTAAATAAAAACTTATAATAATGATTCATGATCTCTTACTAATTTTTCTAACCTACCATCAATTTATTTCCACCAAAAAATACTTATTAGACTACTAAATTCCTTACATAAGATCATAGGGATCCCTAAATCCTCATGTCATAGTAGGGAACCTTTGTCTACATCACATGCTCTGTTCAAATTTCATTATTTCCATAAAAAACCATGACATTATAACATGTTTCTAACTTCAATATCTACCCGATATCATTACTAAAATATCATATAAAACCTGATAAAACACCATCCATACTAAATCCCCTATCAGGTAAACATTGAAGATTAGAGAGATTGCTCATTCCCACCTCTTGTAGGCCATGATGTGGTAATTAACATCAAGGGTATCAATTACCTGAATTAGGGGAATTAACATTATAATTACATATACAAATAAAGTGATTCACCCAATGAACTACATATATAAACCAAACTTTTAACAAGTTAAAAACTCAAAATATTACTATATAAAAAATAAAAATATACAATAATGGATGATGTAAAAATAACCTCTTAGAAGTCCACTCCACATACATTAATGAAAAAATCCCTAATCACCCTTGTGATATTCAAGAAAAAAACTTATAAAACTATAGAGGGGTGAGTACTTGGGAGTAATCATTCAGATAATAATTTTTGAATTATAATATCCATGTGAAATAAATGTCTTAGGATATAAAAGGTTGGGAAAAAGTAAGTCAAGGTTGGAATTATGAATAAAGATAAGTATTCAATCATAGATTATGGTAAACATGATATCCAATTTTAAATATATGTCCAAAAATATCTCATTATATTAATAAATTAATGATGGTGTTATGTTAGATTTATAGTAAAATATATCCTAAAACCATATCACCATCATTACCAATAAACACATTTTAATCATAACTTCACCCCTTAAAACCATATCCTTATATTAATAAATCATATCCATCATTAATCAAAGGAAATATCATTATTAAAATAATAATATAAAAGGAATCTAAAAATATACCACCGCTCTTACCTGTTAGTTTAGAGACCATTACAACTCAGAGTAGTATTGTGTTTATAAATACCGAACCCACACTTGTGAATTAATTTCTAAAACCTATTGTGTATTTTTTTAAAATATTAATTTAAAATATATACAAAAATGAAATAAAATAACTAATTTTATTTATTTAATCTGTCTCCATAATTCAAGTGAATTCCTTTGGATAATTACACTAAACCTATGGAAATTTAATTTACAACATAGGGTGAGCATCAATTTTCCATGTAAGGCGTTTTGAAATATTTCTAAAGTGCCTTTATTCTAAAATAATCAATATCTTTGAAAACATTTATTTAATAAATATCTTTATAAAAATATATTTAGAAAAATTATTTTGAATTTTTTTTAAATATCTTTAAATATTTTATATTAATCTTAAAACCATATAAGTAAAAAATAATAATTATTTTGAAATTCTACTTTTGATTTATCCATTTGAATATAATATTTTTTATGGATTAATAATTATAATCAGAAGACATTAAGAAACACATAAGGCTAAATAGCTATAATACATGTGATAAAACATCCCCTTGTGGCCATGGGTTCACTCCCCATATCATAACATATCATTCGATACTCTAGTGCCATAATTGTAATAAAACATTTTAAATGGTCTCACCGTTCTCAATTATAACCTAAAAATTATTCAAAACTACAAATAAATTTTTTTTGTAAAATAAAATAATTTAAAAATATCAATTCTTGAGAAAAAAATAATTTTTAAGAGAAATCCATTTTCCATAAAAGAATTTCTTATATTTAAATGACATGAACAAAACCATTTTAAATTAAAACAAAAAATTGTATAAAATTAATTTAATGTCAATAAAAAATTTAAATTATTGAAATATATACAACAATGAATGATAATATAATTTTTACATGAAAATATATGATTATATTACTGAAAACAATGATTTCAAAATGATCCTCTTACCCTGAGTCATACTCATCACATATGTTTCTTTATCTTCTTCTTCTTCGACAAATATCTTTGTATAAAATTTTAAGACGACAAAAGATAGTGTTTCTCCTAAACTAAGACATTTATAATGTTTGGATGGAATTTTGGAAGATAATTTTATATAACATAGTAGATAAAAATGATACAAGGTTTTGAAATTACGTGAAATAATCAATCCATTTTTATAATTGAGGTAAGGGGAAATGTAAGAATTATTTAAAATATTAAAATATAATAATTATAATGTATGGTTAAAGAAATTAAAAATAGATATAAATTAGGTGGGATTAAGGTTTTTATATAATATTATAATTTTCTTACTTATTCAGGTTCTTTTTTTTGATTTTTAAATAATTTAATAAAATTATTTTATTCATGAAATTGTTTTTTGTAAAATCAAACACTATTCATAATTATATATTTTAAAATATCAAAAAAATATTCAAATTTAAAAAAAATTTATTATATCCAATACTTATCATATTCATATATAGAAATAGTTTTTTACCTACAAAATGTTATATTTTTTTAAATATCATTAATTTTATTTATTCATTAGTTAATGAAGTACTCCATAATCTTTGTACAAGACATAAAGAAATTTATTTATTAGCAACCAATTGAAACTAAACTATCATGAGGAATATAAATTTATAGACCTCAAAAATAGTATTTATTTTTGAAAAAAACTTATGTAAAACAATGTATTAAAATAATATACTAATTAAAAACTATAATGTGAAAAACTTGGCTTATTTCAAAATATAATATTATAAAGGGATTATAGTAATTAATTTGTGTCCAAAATGTCCAACATTCATATTAAAATATGATAATGGCTGAAACCTGCTCATATAAATGGATTTAGTGAAATTTGGGGCCATTTAATGGTTCTTAATTGTTTAGTTAAATTCATTTTATTTTTTTTCTTCTACTTCCACAGGAACTCCATCATAGTTGTACAACCATTAATGTTTATTATTTCATATAACTTATTTTTAAGAAAAATCATAATAATAAGTTAATTAGGTCCAATATAATCATTAAAATTTGTTAATTAAGTATATTTACTAAAATCCATTTCTGTATAACATTTTTAGTTTGTCAATTTTTATTTTCTTTCCTTGTACAAGCATTGCACATGCATTTGGATAAGATTCATGTTATATAAACCAAAAAATAGAAAATAATACCCAAAAAATAACTTATGCATAATAATTAATCAATAAGTCATCTTGATAATTTTTAGCTCTCAATTATTATTTATAAGGAAGTAGAAACCACTTGGTCAACATTACACATGCACTGCATCGACACTGGAAATGATTTTCATTCTTATCATGAAAGAAAATAAAATATACTTGCTATGAATATTTTGGTACAATATTTATGTTATAATATCAGAATTTATTCAAAAAATAATTTTAATAAAACATATATCAAAAATTTTCTTTGAGGATATCACAAAATGTAATGTATTTAAAGAAACAATATTTTTTACTATACATGAAAAATTAAATTTTTTTGAGAATATTCTAAAAAACATATAAAAAGAAAATTTTGACATAATAAATTCAATAATGAAATTAATTTTTTTTCAAATTAAAATTAATTAATTTTAAAAAAATCATTTGAATATAACCATATAAGAAATTAGTAAAAATATTTATTTTTTTAGAATTACTTAACACATTGAATTTAACAATTTAGTTAAAGAATTATAATAAAAATGAAAAAATATTATTCTATTATAACCTAGGTTGTAACATGCTCCCCCCTTAAGTGATTACGCATTCATAATTCATTCATTATAATTAAAAAATTCTTAATTTCTATCTCTATAATTAAGAAGAGTGAGAACTTATATGGGATCTTAATTACCTAGAAGTTTTTTTATAAGAAAATGCCTCAATTTGCAAGTTTTTAAGACCATTTCCCTGATTCCAAATGTAAAAAACTAGACCCATAATTCCATATTCCACACAAAAACATGTTATCTATTTTTTATTATCAAATATTAATTTCAAAATACCATGTACATTATACAACTGATGATCTTTTTCGATTAAGATTTCAGAAAAGTAGATATATAAATTAAAAATTTACCAAGATATTTAAAAATAAAATAAAATAACTAAAGTAATTTATATCTAATAAATCCATGTGAAATCATAAAACCTAGGGATAATTCTACTAATCCTGCAAAAAATTATTTCAAAACAGAAGATGAACATCAATTTTCCCAGTAAGGGGTATTAAAATCTTTGGGAAATACCATTCTATAAAAACTGTAAATATCTTAAAAAAATTTATCGAATAAATTATTTGATAAAAATAATATTTACAAAAGTGGTGTCAAACATTTTCGAAATATCATTAAATAGTTTATATTACTCTGAAGTCCATATATACTCAAAATAATAGTTCTTTTGAAATACTACTTTGTATTTTACCATTTGAAAATAATAATTTTTATGGATTAATAAAGATTCTAATTAGAAAATAATAAAAATATTAGGATAGATAGATATATCACTTGTTGGAAAACATACCACTGTGGTCATGGGTTCACTCCCCACACAATAACTTATAATTAAATACTCTAGTTCTATAATTAAAAAAACGTTTCATATGGTCCTACCATTCTCAATCATAACCCAAATACAATTAAAAACCACACATAAATTATTTTCCAACATTAAAATAATTTAATAACCTCCAATCATGACAAAATGATCATTTTTAGGATAAATACATTTTCCAAAAAATAATTACTTTCATTTAAAATATATGAACACAAATGATTTGAAATTAAGACAAAATCTTGTATAAAATGCATTAAATGTCAATAAAAATTATAGATGGTGGACATATTTATAACCATTAGTGAAAATAAAATATTTTAATTTAAAATATATTAGTTTTATTTAAGAATATTTCTTCCAAAACAATCCCCTTACCTTTAGTCCAACTCATCATACAAGTTTTTTTTATCATCGACTGCTTCAAAAAATCACTTTTCTTAACACCTTAAGACGAAAAAATATGGTGTTATGCCTAAAATAAGTCATCAAGAATGTTGGGATGGAAGTGTAGAAGATAATTTGATTATGAATAGTTGATAAAGATAGATTATGGTTATGAAATTAAGAGAAGGAATGAGTCCATTTTTATAATTGAGTTGAGGGATACTATAATAATTATTTTAAATATTAAAATATAATAATTATAATATAATTTTAATGACTTTTAAAGCCCTAAAATATTCAGGGGATCAGAACAAGTTCTATAAGAGGATCAGAGCAACATGAGTAGCAGCCACCAGATGCAGAGCTAACCAGATTTGAAGAATGAGAGGGTTTGACAGCCACCATAGGGACCAGGCATAGTGTAGCTTTGTATGGGGCAATGTCAACTGATCAACAATGCAAGGTGGGGATCTAGGTGTTCAATGACGCAGAGAGCTGGGGAGGGGCAGTTCAAGTGGGCTGGGCCTACGGGTCATGTATTGGGCATGGCATGCCTCTAGGCCTTCGGGTCAGGTATTACGAGTTTGTCAGGCCTAGTGCCTTGGGCCTATGGGTCATGTATGGTTTCCCCTTCAACCCTTAAAAGGTGGATTATCCATAATAAAATAAAAAAGAAGGCGTTCGGGCCATTCGGGCTAAGATAATGTAATGAAATTTTACATTCATGAAAAATAATTTTTTTCAAATTCAACACTATTCATAACAATGAATTTGAAAACATAAACAAAGTATCTAATTAAAAAAAATTATATTATATTATATCATATACATACAATGTTCATCTCAAAAAAACGTTGATTACCTTAAAAATCACAAATTATATTTATTTTATTATTTTTAAAATGATTAATTTGATTTATTCATTAATTAAATAATTAATCCAACATATTTTACAAGAAATTAAGGTGATTATTTATTCCATAAAAATTAAAAAAAAATGTTTCCTGAGGAAGTTAAATTTCTTATATTTAATTAAACTATTTATTTTCAAAAACAAATTCTCAAAAATCAAATATTGAAATAGTATACTAATTAAAATGTGTAGTGTGTACAACTTGACTTCCTTTGAAATAAAATATTATCAAGGGATTAAAGTGATTAATGTTGGAAAAAAAATCCCAAATTCAAATAAAAATAATGAAATAGCCATAAATTTACTATGGAAAATTATTTAGTCAAATTTGGGGCCATTTAATGGTTCTTATAATTTTAATTAAAATCATTTTATTTATTTTTATTCTGTCTGGACGTGCACTTCATCTGCTTTGCACACCCATTAAAGTTAAAAAATTTTTTTATTAAAATTAAAACACATTAATATCATAATAAATTTTAATTATATTAAATAAAATAATTTATATTCATTCATCAAGTTGATTTACTCATATCCATGTCAAGAAAACTTCTTTAATTTGTCAATTTTTATTTTCTTGACTTGCACAATAATTGCACACGAATTTGGATAAGATTCATATTATATTGCACTGAAATTCAATACTAAAACTCAAAAACATAAATTATACATAATAATTATCAAAAAATTGGTGAAAATAATTTTTTTGACTCAATTATTATCTATAAGGAACCAAAAATGACTTTGTCAATGCTGTGCAAGCACTGCGTCGACACTGATAATGATTTTTATATTTATCATGAAATAAAATATAATTTAGATGTTATGAATTATTTTTTTACAATATTTATATTATACTATTTTAATTTATTTAATAAATAATTTTATTAAAATTTATATAAAAATTATGAATTGAATATATCAAAACATGTACCATATTAGAAAAAAATGTATATTTTACTATACATGAAAATATTATTTATTTTCACAAGATTCTAAAATTTTCATACCAAGACAATTTCAACATGTTGAATTAAAAATAAAAGCTTGTTTATTCAAAATAAAATTATAAAATTAGATAATTAATCATCTAAATATAACAATATAAGAAATTAATTAAATAAAAATATTTATTTCAAAAATTACCTATCATATTAAATGGAACTATTTTGTCAAGAATACTAATAAATATGAAAATAATTTACTATATCAATACCTGGTTTGTTAGATTATATATACCATAAATGAATTGTACCCTCATAATTCTTTAATTAATATTAATAAAATTCTAAATTTCTTTCTTTTGAATTAAGAAGTGATATAACTTATAAGGGAACTTAATTACCCAAAATATTTTTTAAACAAAAAACTACAACACATAATCTGAAAAGATTCTAAGACCATTCCTCTGATACCAAATGTAAATACCCTAACAAGCACTTCCATATTCATTATTAAAACCTGATGTTCATTTTTTATTAAATATTAATTTAAAAATACACAATACATTATACTACTGATGATCTCTTTCAATCTTGGTTTTGGAGAATTAGACATATACTTTACAAATTAACTTATGTGTAAAATAAAATAAAATAAAAAAACTTAATTTATTCATGTGAGATAACTTCATAAGTGAATTTAATGACATCAGATAATTGTACTAAATCCATGGAAAATTAATTTAAAACATAGGGTAAACATTAATCTTCCCTGTAAGTGGTTTAAAAATATTATGGAAATTTATTTCTTCTATGGTTTACTTATTTAAGAGAATCTATACCACTGGTCGACCATATTCCTCTATGGTTTACTTATTTAAGAGAATCCATACCACTGGTCTTATGATCACGTGAGTTATACAAGATGTGAGAAACAAGGAGTGGTTACACAGCCTCCTTTGTATGTGTGAGGGAGCGAAGAATATGATGGAGGCCTTTTCATTTTCTTTCTCAATGGGGCTAGGCCATGATCGAAGATCGATGCATCCCTACGTATCTTACGAGGGCAGGAATACAGACATATATAGTTCTGTGTGTGCCCTGTATTAGTTTGTCTTGGTCCAATGGGTAGGGGAATTTTCATTCTACCCATTCCAATTGTTAGGTTTTCCATGTTTCCCCATAGTTGACCTACGTAGGGTAATCTCTATCACCATTCCTATGTTCACAGGAGTTGTACTCAGTGTGAGAAAAAAAGAGTGATAAGGGTCTCCTTTATGAATATGGGTAGATAGGTGGTGTGATGGAGGCATTTCTTTTATGGTGGCTTGCTAGGATAAAAGATAGAGGCATCACTACGTATCCTGCAAGGGCAGGAATCAAGCCATACATTGTTCTGTAAAAGATCATGCAGTTTATTGTCATGCAATTAAGATGTTTTATGCTACATAGTTAAATGTCTTACGATGTGGACATATTACTTATAGTTTAATGTCACATGGATAGGACAATGAATCATAGTTTAAGGTCATAGATTTTGGACCGTGTCATGGGGGGAATTTTTTTATTTCCTCATATTTAATGGTCTTAGAGATCAGACCTTAACATTGAGGATTTTTCATTACTCATTGTTTATGGTTTAGAGTTTGGACCATGACATTGAGGGAAATTTTTATATGACTCATAGTTTAACGTTATAGATCTCAGACTTATGATATGAGAGGGAATTTTTATGACTCATAGTTTAGGTTTCTAGAGTTTTGACCATTATATAGGATCATTTTTTACTTCATAGTTTAAGGTCATAGAGTTGGACCTTATTATGGGGGAATCCTTTATGAATCCTAGTTTAGGGTCATATAATTTGGACTAGGGAGACATTTTTAACTCATAGATTAAGGTATTAGAGTTTGGACCTTAACAAGGGGATTTTCCGTAACTCATAGTTTAATTTCATAGAGTTTGGACCATTATATGGGAGCATTTTTTACCTCATAGTTTAAGGTCTTAGAGTTCTAACATTATCATGTGGATTTATTTATGACTCATAGTTTAACATCGTAGAGCTTGGACTTTCTCATTGGGGAATTTTCATGCGATGTATTTCTTCAAGAACGTCACATTGTTGTGACCTGTGATAAGTTTTCCATACATTGATATCTGGGAATACACTCCGTTGTCATAGACCCGATGTATGACATATGGTCCTAACCAATTTGGGTCATGCTTTGAGGGATTTTTCCCTAGTATCATCAGGGTTTTGAGGACTAACACCATTTCTCCATCGAGGAAAGATTGAAGGAAAATATTTTTGTTAAAGGCTCGTGAAATCTAGTTTTGGTAGATTTCCTATTGGGGTAGAGTGTCTAGACCTTTTTTTGATAACTACTCCAATTAATCAAACCATCATTGTGATTTATCATCCGTGGAAAATTGATTGCAAATGGCCACATGAAGTAAAAAAACATGGATTTCGATAGGTAACACTACCTCTACCCTATAAACTAGTGAGTATAGGGTTTCCTGAGTGATGGTGTGGGTCGTGGTTTAGTAGGCCCACAAAGTATGAAGGAGCTTGTCTGGCCATTATTTCTTATCCTTATGGACTATCTTTTGAAGTATTTTAGATAGAGTCTTATTGAAAGATTCTCTTTTCCCATTGGCTGCTGTGTGGTAGAAGGGTGACTGGTTGGCCTTGATTCCATATTCCTGGTATAGCTTATCCAGCTTAACAGAGTTGAAGTGGGTGTCATTGTCCGTCAGTATTATATGGGAAAAACCCAATCGGGTGATGATGTTGGCCTTCACAAAGATGAAGATGTTTTTTCCACGAATTCCTTAATGGGTATGGATTCATCCCATTTAGAAAATAAGTTGGTTTCTTTGAGTATGAACTTTAATTTTTTGGCTGTAGTAGGAGGATACAGTCCCACAACATCCATCCCCCAGGCGATAAATGGCAAAGAGTATTTAGCCGCATAAAGCAACTTCGGGGGTCAGTGTATGAAATTTGCATGATCTTGGTAGGAATGGAACTTCTTAATTTATATGGCACAATCCTATATCATGGTGGACCAGTAATACCCAGGCCTCCAAATTTGGTGAGAGAGCTTGGTTGTTGACTGGTGTTCCCCACAAGCTCTGGCTTGCACTTCATTCATGACTGCATTAGTATATTCTTCATCAATGAACCTGAGAAGGACTCCATCAAGGCCTCGTTTGTAGTGGGGATTCTATTTGTTCACCCCATTGTATAGGTTAAAATTGAATTCCCACCTCCAGACATTCTCCCTTTCATCCCTAACTGGCAGCAGTCCCCCATTCTGAAGGTAATTTGTGATGGGTATCATCCAACCTGTGGTATGAAAATAAGGCTCAGGAATAGGGCTGATTTCATCAATTTATGCCATACTACTCTGGATGAATAGCAACACAATCCAACAGTGTGAAATGATAATGACTGTTTCAACCCATTCGGGATCAGACAAGGCTATGGATGCATTTTCCAAAGCATCAGCTTAAGAATTCTGTGACCGGGGGACATGAGTCAATGATTGTTCTGATAGGAATTCTACCATCCGTGCTTGAATGTGGTTCATCAAGGTAACCAATACTTATTTCTTGATAGCATAGTCATCGTTGACCTATTGGATGACTAGCTCCGAATCACCCTTTATTTTTATGTGTTTGTCTTGCACCTGGAGTGCCGACTCTAGGCCTACGATGAGGGCATGATACTCTACATCATTGTACATACACCCTTTTGAAAGAAGGAAAGAGTAAATAAAGATGGCCTTTTTAGGATATATGTGAATAACTCCAAGCCCCAATTTGTTGAACTTGGGATCCTCCATTATTTTCCCTGTCGGGCTTCAGGAAGCACCGTCGAAGTACATCTCCTATATCTGCGGGTTCTCCTGGATAGAAAACAGTTCTTCATCTAGATGTTCAGTATCCAATGGTGTCATCTCTTTTGTGGGGTGTTTGGCTAGGATGTATGATAACTCCTGGCCATTGATGTCCTTCTGAGGCACGTATCGTGTGTCACATTGTTATTATATGACCACCCATCATGATAGGCACCCACTTTGGAGGAGATGGTTGAGGATATACTTGAGTGGGTTGTAGTGGGAGACCAGGTGGACCTCATGGTGATACATGTAATTTCTGATCATATGAACTATGAATATTTGGGACAATTTTTTTTTTTCAATCTTTGAATACCGAGTTTCGGAATCAATCATTTTATGGATGGGGTAGTAGAGGCTGTTCTCATTGCCGAAATCATTTTTCTGTGTGAGGAAGGAACCTAATGACTATTCCAGGGCAGTTACATATAAAATGAGTTGTCTCCCCACCACTGGTAACATGAGAAATATCGGGCATAGGAGATATCTTTGGAGGTTGTCAAATGATTCTTGAAAATTGTTTTCCCATACATACTTAATTCATTTCTTCATGATCTTATTGAAAGGTAAACATTCACGTGCAAGGTTGGATATGAAGCACCAAATGTAGGTGAGGAGCCCCAGGAGAACACTGAAGTCAGAGAGGTTGTGATATGGGGACATTCCATGAATGGATTTTTTCTTCTCAGGGTTGACTTTGATGCCACGATGGCATATGAAGAAGCTGAAAAATTACCCCACGGTAACACCAAAGGCGCATTTCAAGGGATTCATCTTTAAAATTTGGTGTCTCTATTTTTTGAAGACAATTTCAAGGTCGTCCAGGTGGTCTGAACTCTATCATGACTTAACCACCATGTCATCGACTTAACACTCGATGAATTTTCCCAAAAATGGATTGAAGATGCGATGCATGGAACACTGATCTGTGGAACCAACATTATTTAGACCGAAAGACATCACTTTATTACAGAACACCCCCTAAGAATCCCTAAATGTGGTAGCTTCTTCATCTACTCAGGACATATAGATTTGATTGTATCAAGAATAACCATCAATGAAGGAGAGAGTTTTATATCTGACTTTTGCATCGATCAACAATTTTGTGATCAGGACTGGGAAGTCATCTTTTGTGAAATGCCGATTAAGTTCTCTAAACTCAATGTAGATTATAATATGCCCATTCTTCCTTTTGACATGGACTATGTTGGCATACTAGATTAGATATTAGACCTCCTGTATGGAGTGGTATTAGATCATTTTGTTGACTTCAGCCTCTATTTCAACAGTGTGCATTGGGTGGGTCCTTCTAGATGCCTGTTTGTAGCCCAAGTGATCTTATGGTAAGCCCAGATAATGGGTAGAGACTTCAGGATCAAGGCCTGGAATCTTTGTGTAATTCTAGGAAAACACATCTTGATTCTTCTTTAGGAAGGAGGTATATGACTCATGTTCCACAAAGGCATGGCCATAATGATTAAAGTGTGTTGTGGGTCATTTTTAGTACCCATATTCATCTCCATAAGTTCATGGATGGTGGTGGAAAAACCATCTTCAAATTCAAGAGAGGAATCTTTGAGGTCTTCTTCCTCTTCTTCTCCTTATTAATCTTGATCATCTTCCCCTTCTGATGGAGGAAGTTTTTTTGAGATAACTTCTAGAATATTGGGAAAAAATTATCTTTTGCCTTAGTGTGTGAGGGAAGGGCAGTTTGATATCCCAAGGATGGGTTGGGAGCATCTTTGACAGGGTTTTTCCTTGACAACATGGGATTTATCCCATTCTTATATGTCTTCGGACTTTGTATTCGTAGCAGAGACCATACAGACAACTGAGTCTATATCTAAGATTTTAGTTTTGCATTTAACTTGGTTGATGGGTAGTATATATTCTTCCCCAAGATGCTGGATGGGGTCGGTGGGAGCCATTTAAAATCTATTCAAGGCATTGATCCAATCAACATCATTGGTCAAAAGATGTTTTTTCTTCGGACTCATAGAACCCTACGTCAATATTTTGTGACTCATAGAACTCAAACGTGGATTTATCAGTCTTAAACATCCTATTTTTCCCATTGGTGCAATATTCAATACACTGATGGCGTGAGGATGGAACTACTACAAGCTGATGCAACCAAGGCCTCCCTAATAGAACAATGAATTTCGTACTCTTCCGCACCACTAGGAACTTGGAATCTGATATGAGATCTCCGAGCCAAGTTTTAAGATTGATTCTTCCCAACGGATTCTGATCACTTTTTTCATATCCCAATAGAGTTATAGTGAAGGGTGATAAGCAGTCCTGATTATATCACAGCCTACAAAGTGTTCTCAGTGGGAGGAGGTTTACTCCAGAGCCATTTTCGATAAAAATACACTGAAAATCAACTCCATTTATCTTACCGGAAACATATAAGGCTTCTATGTGCCCTTGAATGATGGTTTATTCATCCCTTTCTGTGAAGGAGATGACACTGTGAAATTTTTCAGGACTGGTCTCCGTTCTGTAGACTTTTAATGCTAATACTTTAGCCTCAAACTCCTGGGGACTTAGCAAGGGTTCAATGAGTGCCTCCCTAAGGTCTTTGGACAAACTCAATATGTACAGGGTTGATATATTTTCTAGTACTGAATCCAGCTACATTAAAATATCAAAAATCTTCTCTAATGGTTGGTGCTTCCCGGATCAGGGTTTCTCTTTTAGAGACACTTTAGGGGTTTGATCTTTGGACGTAGATGGTTCAGCCTCTATAGTAGGACCCTGCGGTTCTGCAGTCCATTCCACGTTTGGCCAGACTGACCATCCTGTATTCCATGGATGGTTCACCACCTGTTCTTCCCCTAATGGATACTCTAAGACAATGGATCTTGGGATTCCTATGGTGGGGGAGAAAGAGCATTCCAGTTCCTATTGCATTTGACGGAATTTCCTTCTATGAGTTTATGTGATGTTAATGGTTTGACTTGTGGCGGGACAAGGAATTTGACTCCTACCTCAATAATTCCTTTTGAGAATCCTCCGGCCATTATGACCTCTTTCTCCGGATCTCTAGTTGGGAATGGGGAATTCGCCTTCATGTATGTATTCTTCATTAGAGAAGGGTTCCATCAAGTGAATGGCTTTAATGGGGCTGAAGATTAGTTCTTGATCTGATACTATTCATGTATGACCACCTTCTTTTGACGGTACCATTTAGTGGGGTAGTTATAGTTGTACCATTTGTAGGGGTGGTTCCCGTTGAACCATGTCTATTGGAATGATGTCTGAATGTTTAAAAACTGACTTTGCATTTTGTATGAGCTCATCATCTTGCTCTTACATTCTACCATTCTGGCCTTTAGAGGACCGTGGGGCTGATGAGGATGGTTGCGCTGTATTATGAGATTTTTGGGGCACAGTAGGTTGTTTCAACTGTGCTTGGAGGATGTTGTGGACTCGGTTGATGGTATTCCAGGTCATCCAATTGTCAAACGTTTTACCCTTCTTTGAGGTGACTGTTTTCCACTCTTCCTTCCCTCTTGAGTCGGAGGTGGAAATATACGCCACTTGTGCTGGTGACAGACCCAACTTGACTTTCTTGGAATCCACCATATTTTGTAGGAGATCCTTGAAAAAAAATCATTACTGTATAGTGTTTCCTAGTAACTGAGGATACAGAAAATAGTTTGGATGGTCATCGATACCCACTTCATCGGCTAGTTTTGGCTATAACAGCCAGAGAAGATTGCAATTCATGGATTCTATGAAATAGTCATTGACCTGGTCATCTCAGAATGAATATTCTCTATTTTTTCGTTCTTCAAACTGATTTATTTTAGCACCCCATCTCTCATCTTGCAGAGGTGGGGGTGGTTGTTGGCATCCAGGGGGTCCCGCACACTTCAGTGGGGGCCTCACAACTGGGGCTGGTGCTGGGGATGGCATAAGCATGATAGAAGATGCTTCAAATTTTCCTGTTCTTTCCAAATGGGCCGATGGGACCACTCATGACTAAATTTTGGCCCTTTTCTAGGAGAATTTTATCAATTGGGAAATAGAAGAGATGTATCTAAACCCACTGGTGTACTTCAATAGGATGAGTGGCATTCCCAATTCATCCCGAAGGTTATCGATATACATGGAGGGCATCTTATCATGGGGGAGTGGCCGGTTCAGGGAATATGTTATGAATTTCCATCTGGAAATTAATTCAAAGAGTCTCTCATTCTCTCACTGCTTGTTGTTCATGAAATAACTACCCATCGTCTTGGGCAATGTCAAACTGAATAGGAAGAGAAACTATCGCTGGAGTTCCTCTATGCCTATAAATGAATTGGTTGGTAGGCTAGTATACCATATGAAAGCCGAGACCTATAGGGATCGTAAAAAACCCAGATTTATATGGCTTTTTACTGCTTTGGAGTTCCCATCATGGGGTCACAGTAAGAGGCACAGTTCATCAAATACTGTTCTCGGTCCCCCGAGCCCTTGAATACAGGGAATACAGGGATTCCGAATTTTGGTGGTGGTGGAACATTACTCACCCACTAGGGGAATGGTTTTTTCTCTGGTTGTATTAGAGCACGCCCCCCCTCTATGGATTCTAGTAAATCGGTTAGATACTTGATAGTGTTTAAGAGATTTTGATGCATATACTGTCGAGCTTGAGCTTGAGCTGGTGCGGTAGGGGACACGATGGGTCATGCAAGCACTACTAGAATTTGGGTTGGATGCCCAGCTACGTGCATCATTTGTGGGTTTACATAGGTATATTCCACCTGCCTTCCCAATGGGGGGGGATGTTTTGATTATCTTCCAGGGTCGGGTGGAATGGCCGTCCAGGTCTAGCTTCATTCACCAGGATGAGTGTGCGTGGTGTGGGAACCTTTTCTGGGAGCTCCTATTGTCGTTCTGCAAAGGGAACACATTTGGATAGATAACTTCCTCGACATAGCTCATCATTAATGGGTCTATGCTCTTTAATTTCTAATTTCTATTTGGTGAACCTTTCCTCAAGAGTGAGGGACACACTCTCTTGGGGGGGAAGATGCGGGTTATGGATGACAATGGATTTATTTTTCCCTTTTTTGGAGTTTTTCATGGGATGTAATGTCATATTGACTGAGGGGGCACCCATATTTAGGGCCTCCCTCTAGTTCCAAGTACGCACACCATCAGGCTGGGTGTGAAATGCCTCTGGGAGGGAACTTTTTTACTTTGTGTCTTCTCCCCCTACTTCATTTCCTGTGAGATAAGTGGGGTTGACTCTTACCATGTTCACTGAGGCATACCACATTAAGGGTTATATACCAAGTGCAGAATGGTTGGAAGGATTCTTTCACCATTTATTGGAATTTATCCTTCCAATATATGGTATTCTTTGGGCTTTTTGATTAACATTTACCTGAAGGGAGCCCTGGTCTGACCTCATATTGCATCATTGTCTTAGAGGGTGTGAACCATGAAAAGTGGTGGAATGGGTAACTCCTCTGTCCATCGTTCATCCTAGAAAGTAGAAGACATACATTTGCTGTACAAGGATTTGAGGTAAAAATGCACCCAACCATACGGGCTGGGGTTGTTCCCGTTCTCCTGTCGATGCGCTACGACTTGAATTTTTTGGTCTTACGGGGGAATTTTAATTTAAAAATACCCTCAACCCTGTAGACTGGGGTTGTTCCCATATCGCGGTGGTAGCCGCCACATTTTCCACACTTTCAATTTCACATACTCCCGCGTAGGTGTAAGGCAAGTGTGGCATTGGACCTGCACGAGATATATGGTCTTTTGAAGACATGATCACTACTTTCTGTTTCGATTCCCTTAGGAGGAAAGCCTACTGAATTTTCATGGTCTCCTGACTCAGATGTTTTTTGATGGCTTGATCTCTTTGGCCCTGACACTTTTGAGACTTACTCTGGGTTAGTTTTGGTCGCATATCCCATCTTTCATGTGTAGGGGTTTTGTTGGACTATTGCCTATGGGTGATGAAATTGCAGGATGCCATTTCCATTGGGTCCTGCTAAATGGGACATGGGGTGAAGTGTAATGTTCCATCTTCTCCCCAACCCCTAATGTGAACTCTATCCAGGGCATTGTCAATGAAGAGACACAAGTTATACAGTTCATAGAGTCAATCCAGTTTAAGGTTCTCCATTCAACTTTCTGATTGTGTCCGCCTTGTAGACAGGAGGGCTTCCAAGACGATCAGATGGTGAAGCTCCCCTATTGTGCTGGCATGGTCCGTGTACCCTTCATAGGGTAGGAATTTTTCTTTCAGTATTAGAAGAGTTGTCCATATATGGGGGAGAATTTTATGTGTGCATTCCCATATAATTCCCCTGGTATGTCAAAGTGAGAAGTGGCTGTAGGCCAATACATCCCTGGTATATTATCCCTAGCTAGTTGTCTTCTCAAAAGAAACATATCATATTATTGTTCTTTAGAAGGATCCACTACATGATATACCCATCTCGAATGCTTCTTGATGATTTTGTTCCAAGAAACTGGGCAGGTGGGGGACTCAATGATTTTCAGACGCCGTGGCGATGGCTTAGAAGAAGAGCGTGGCCCCAGCCCATCCTATGGTTGAGAAAGAAAATCACTCATTATTGATGGAGTGCCCGATGTGTCTGACTCCCTTCCTAGATCCTCCACATAGGAGGGACTTCTCATATTTGTTCTAGTAGGGGGAGGACCTTCTAGACATCATTTATTTTCATTGTGAGGAGGACATTCACATGTTGTGCTGCGATGGCGATGGATACCATGGAAAATTGATGCCCAATTGCGGGAATTTTCATATTTCTGTGTACCCTACGGAGGAATTCCAGGGTGAGCTGTAGCAAGGGGAGGACCTTCTTGCTGCTCGACAACATCGTGGGGAGGACCCTAACATAAACTGTCATTATGATGTGGGACTTCTCAATGGTTGTCATCATAGAGAGGACTATCATCATGAATGGATATCTAGATGCAAGGAGAATTTCTACAGTGTACATCTGGGGGAGGACCTTCAGGGTGCACTACAATAAGGGGAGGACATTCTGGTTGCTTGGTGTTATTGTGGGGAGGAACATTATAGAAACTATCATTTTAGGGAGGTCCTTCACAAAGACTATTATCATGGTGAGTAATACCATCATGAATTGATATCTGACTACATGGATAAGCATATCTATAGTGTATACCATAGGGAGGACCATCAGGGCAGACGACAGCAAGGGGAGGTCCTTCTTACATCCCAATATTGGGGCCGGGGGAAGGGAAACCCCGGATCACATCATGAGATAATCTCTAATGACCGATAATTCTTGATCCACAGAGTATTCCCCCGTGGGTTCTCTTGGGAGGACCTTCAGAGCAGCTGGTTGCGACATTGCGAGAGGAGGACCTTTTCAACTGATAATATCACTTCAATAATTTCATAATAGAATTATAGGTTCTTGATCCTTTGTTGATATGTACTTTAGGGCATCGTTAACCCCAGCTTCCAGCAGAGCAGGATCGTGGATGTGCTCTTCATTTTCCAGTTTCCTTTGGAGCTTTTCATTTTTGGGCACGCTCTTGTGGGTAAATGGGGCCATCTGCTATTGATAATATCCTTAATACATGATTCCTTGTCTTGTTGGGTACCATAATGTCATTAGGATATGATGATGAGCATCTTGGGTTCTGGTAGGGACATATTCCTGCCCAGGAGCGGCCACCACTTTAGACCAGCGTCCCCTAGTTAGAACCGGAATTTTTTCCCGATCCAGTAGTCCGTATGTTGTGGGATATTTCCGTTGACCCTTCTAGACTAGAGTAGGGATTCATAATAGATCTGGAGTGACCAAATCATTTTGTGAGGGAGTCATTCTGTTAAAAAAAAATCAGGTTTTGGGCCAGATTTCTTGCCTTTTCCACCGATGCAATGGTATCTTGTCATTTATGAAGGATATGGTTTGCAATCGATGTCTGATCATTCATCATGGCCAGGATGTGCTGAGATACATCTTTGGCTGGAACATGTATAAAGGCCCATTCTGATGTTGAAGCAAGAGTTTGTTCCTACTCTGGTCCTCCATGAGTTTCTAGTAGATATTGGATGTTCTATTATGCCGGGTTAGAGAAACAATTCTGTTGTCGGTTTCTTTCTCCAGTTGAAACTGTATTTGACTAGGGGTATTCATATTCACGATTGGGGATTTTCATCTACTCTCTTTCCACTTTATTTGTCTCAACGTCATTGTTTTCATCCACAAGAATTTGACTATGCTAATATTTTCTTACCGCCCTATTTGGATGGTGGTCTTGGTATGCATCAGTAGGTATTTGTGAATGCGTATAGCCTGTTGCTGCCCTATTTTTTTTGGAAGTATTGTAATGAATTAGTAGTGGTTTTTGCCTACGTATAGTTGAGTACCTCCCTATTTGGATGGAGGGCTTATTATGCATCAGCAGGTATTTGTGCCTACATAGAGCCAGTTGTCGCCCAATTTTTTTAACAGGCTTTTTGTGCATTGATAGATATTTGCATATTCATATAGATTGCCACTCTGTCTAGATGGTGGGACTAGTGAGCATGAGTCAAAACATTCATGTGCTTGTATTGTTCCACCCTATTTCTACAAAGGGCTTTAGTGGAGATGGTAGAATTTTATGTTTTCTTGTTGACTGCCACCACATTAGTATGACAAAGATGCTCATTAGAAACCATGGTGATAGTATGTCCCTCGGTATATATTCTCTATGGTTTTAAGTTATCATGAGGGGACAAGGTCGCTTAGACTTTATTTGCTTCCCTCGGCATAAGGTCCTCCTCGGTGGGAGGAGGTCTGGTCGTCCGGTGTCAGCTGCGAGGCTCTCTGGCGGGGCCCTATGGGTAGGGTCCCTGTGCAGTGGGGATGAAGTCATAAATATTGACTTCATCTTCCTCTGTAATGTAAGGTAGCTATTCAGGGTCACGTTCTAGGGACAGGCTCTCGAAAAGTTTTGAGACAACCATCGGGGCCACAATGTGCCGAGGTTCCAGCAATGACTGATATGACAGTTGGCGGAACTTTCCAGATTGGAGGCCTTGTCTTGTAGTCTCTAGTGTCGGGAAACTACCATTTCGGGGGTACTCTTTGATCAGTGTATTAGACACCTAGTGTTGAAGACGCTGGGTAGGCGAATTGGTTTTTCTCTTTGTTGAGGCCACAACCGCCTGTGGGATTGCTGATTCATTCGTCTTCATGGATCGTGGGGATGTCACTTGGATCGAAGGTTTCTTTGTGGGAACCTAAAATATATGTATGACATAAAAATCACTATACATTGTCAAAGTATCATTCCTTAAAACACATGCATTTTTGGAGATTTAGCATGGCCCCTTCCCCTTTTCTTTTAGTGTGGGGAAAAGGGGCCTAAGTGGGGTGAGGCTGCCACCTTGGTTAAGGATTCGTGTCGGGTTCACCATTTTTGTTCCACCTCCGAGGTGGCACGTGTTGGGCATACCGGGGTGGAAAAAATAGTCTGACGTGTAGTGTCCTTTGGTCTTTTATCATTGGGGGTAGAACCTCTACCTTGGTTAAGGTTTCACGTCGGGTTAACCATTTGTTTCGGCCTTTGAGGTGGTGCATGTTGCGCATACCAGGGCGGACAAAATGGTTTGACATGAAGTTTCATTTTTCCTTTTTATCATTGTGGTTAGAACCACCACCTTGATTAAGGATTCAAATCAGGATCACCATTTTTGTTCCAACTCCGAGGTACTGCGTGGTGCACGTACCAGGGCATAAAAAATGGTCAAACGTGTAGTGTCCTTTTTCCTTTTATCATTTTGGTTGGAACCACCACCTTGGTTTAGTATTCATGTCAAGTTCACCACTGTTTTCCACCTATGAGGTGGAGTGTGTTCGGGTTGTGCGGAGATGGAATGATGAGGATCATCACCAGTCTCTTTTTTCATAGTGGTGGGCTCTCATCAAATTTACCATTCCTTTGTCTCGTCCTGTTTAGTGTCATTATTTTTTTAAGAAGGTTGAATTAAACCTATGGGGAACTATTGGTCCCATTCAGTGATTTTGTAGAGCTCATGAACTCAAGAAAACAGTCCTTCTTTGATATAACTTCCTCATATGCACTCCAACGGGTTTATTTGTGGAGCCATGAATTCCCAAGGGCCCTGGTATCCATGATTCATGGAATTTCATTCCAATGGAAGGCACTCGTCGGATGATGATTTGGCCAATGACACTTGAAGACTCCATTGGATGAGAGGATGGGAGGTCAGGCTCATCACAAACTTTTGGGGAAGGATTGTTTCCTATTTATAGGACTCTCTTATAGATTTAATTCGTGTTCATACGTTCAAGAATCACTAGTTCATTCCCGAAGCGTGTGTCCACGAGCTACACTAGGTTTTCAAGATCATCGTGAGAATGCATATGTTTAATACCACAGAGGTGATGCTGACAGATCAATATAATAAGGAGCTCTATAGTTTTTCATCTTCTAGGGGGGCGATAGGTGACTTGATGTTGGGATCATGCCCACAAGGAGGGCTTCTTACGTATCCTCAACATAGGAATCAGAACCCACGTAGTTCGGAATGTGTGGTGCATACACACAGGAGCCTCCCATTTGATGGACCTGAATGGGTGGAACCTTTATGGGATGTCACCCTTTTGAGCTCAGGAATTCTAGTAGGCATTATACATATCCTATTTTGATCAGGAATAAGAGTTCTCGTAGTTCAAATGGTGTGGAGCTTACCCATGAAAGTTTACCATTTGAGAAACATGATTGGGTGGACCGTTTTGGTTTGGGCACCCTTTTGAGCTCAAGCCTTTTGGCAGGCGTCCTAAATATCCTATTTTGATCAGGGATCAGAGTTATCATAGTTCAGATTGTGTGGGATTATGCATCGATGATGCCCATTTGAGAAACATGATTGGGTGGAACATTTTGTTATGGGAACCATTTTGAACTCGGGCCTTCTGGTTGGTGTCCTATGTATCCTGTTTTGAATAGGAATCATATTTACCTATGTTCAGAACGTGTAGGGATTATGCATGGAAGCTGACCATTTGAGAAACATGATTTGGTGTATCCTTTTGGGATGTGCACCCTTTTGAGCTCGAGCCTTCTGAAAGGCATCCTACGTATCATGTTTTGATCTAGAATTAGAGTTCTTGTAGTTCAGAAGGGGTGGTGATGTTGTAATCCCCAAAAAACTCTAATCCCATGTGATTCATGATAACTGTGAGAAACAAGAGGATTTGAAAGATTTGACAATGCACATGCCTCTTCCCCAGCTGGTGGGGGAGGGAGAGCCTATGCTGGAAGAGGCCGAGGAAATTATGAGCGAGGGGGCATACCGATGAACTTTTCCTGGTGAAATGCAGTTAATGGTCATGCGGCCCTACCCCAGAAGATTGGGGAATTACCTCAGTGAGAGGGCCCTAAAGCTAGTTCTAGGAAGTTGAGGATTTTCATCCTCATCAATGGGGGGATCAAACATAACCCCTTTGACTGATTACTGTTCCTCATTCAATGGAAATGCAAGTGATCACCCCTAATCACAGGAATGAGTAGGTTCACATTGGAATCCCATGGATAGACTCCGGGTTAACCTGTGAATGTAGCCTTATAGGCATTCTCGAAGACAACACCTTTTTTGGTAGGGCCGTCGTGATTCCACTTACAATGGGTATGTAGACTCAATGGGTTGCGCTGATGCGCACTATGGCCTGGTCAAATGGGTATGGTGGCTTTAGTGGAGGCTTGGGGCAAGTGTCAGAGAACTAGTTAGTGGAGGGATTATAGAGGAATGTACGGTAATGGAGGGGTGATGTTGGAACCAGAGGGAACAATACCCAAAAAATCCTCATTCCATGTACTAGTTTCTAATATGGGATGGGGAAGGCTTCGTATACTGTCGTGGTATTCGGGAAGGAGGGCCCTCTATATACCAGTGTGGTACGTGAGCATGGGTATCACCAACCATGTACCAAAGTGGTGTGCGCCTCAGTGTTCTACTTTGGGTTATATTTTTATATCGATTTGGAATGCGTTGCTGGGTTCAGTCCACATAGTAGTACACTAAACGGAGCGCCATATTGAATGATGGTCAGGGGAATTTACTCTTGTGGGAAATTCATCCACAATAAGTCTTTGGTTTGTGTTTCACTTGTTGGTTTTTCTATTATTATTATTATTATTATTATTATTATTATTATTGTTATTATTCAATTACCCATTTTTATGGTTTGCGACCGGGTGTACCTGAAAAATAAGTGGTTCATGGTTCGTGCTTCCCCGATGAAACAAGACGGAAGCCGGAGTGCATCGTCTAAGTCTCTCTCACACATTCGTCACAAGTATTTCCCCCTATCCATCTACTTTATATATGTATTTCTTCTTCTACTATGCACCTTTTATAGAGCATCATAGTTTTCATATCTACTCGGCATGTGACACCATTTTTGGAGGCCCATTGAATCAATTTTCTAACCCACGGAAGACTCAGTCAACTGGGGTTTACAAAGACTTTGGTTCGTGATAATGGTTCATGGAACCCTACTCGTCTGCTTGATATGAAAACTGAAGGGTTTGTAGCATGATACAAAAATGTTCTTCCACACAGAACTCCTTTGGTTGATGTGGTTTGAGGTCGACCCTGCCCGCTAGCCATCATTTCTTTGGCCTGTGGTTTGCAGACGGTCCCGCATACCTAGCAGTTCATGATCCATATTCTTCATGTACCTTTCTCGGTGATGGTGTGCGGTCCATTTGAAAACTTGAATTCCTTCAAGTTCTATTAAATAAATGCATCTCAATTTGAGTCCCTTCGCCTTGATAAACTCATCGAAGTTCTTAATTCCTTATGAAAAGTGATTTCGGGGGTATTTATAATCCTTAACAGATTTTTTAGGACCCTAAAATATTTGTAATGGATCGAGAGTCCCTGCATTAATTTTTGACACTTGTCATCTAAATTTATCAATTGTATTTATTCAAGAGGTATAGAACTTATATTATGTTCTCTCCATAAATAAAATTTTTATTTCTCTATCTTATATAGAGAAGAAAGTAATTTAATTAATTATTAAGTATAAGAGTTTTTCTAAATATATGAATTAGATGTTTCATGTAATTGGGAATATGTTATACAATTTATTTTTTTTGGATATAAAAAATGATAATTATAAAATTCTTAATAATAAGGTCATGGTTGTTTCTAATTCACCCTACATTCATCATTGCTTACATGGATATAAAAATTAGAAATTCATTCAAAGTCTACATATATATGGACTATGGAAACAATTCGATTGTTAATAATTTGAAAATTTTGGATATTGCTTATTTTAAAAAATGAATGAAATAACTTTTTTTGGAAATGGTGAAAGGTCCATAAGACCATTGATTCTTATACAAAGTGATGTATATAGACTAATAATAACTCAAGAACGAGGTGGTTTTAAGAACATCATTACATTTACTAATTATTTTAGTTTGTATGGATTTGTGTTTCTATTAAGAAACAAGTATTAATGTTTTAATGGTTAAAATATATTTAAAATGAAGTGTATAATTAACTTGAAAATTTTATAAATATTATCAGATCATATTAGAGTGGTGAATAAATTATCTAGGAATTTATTTTGAATTTGAGGGATTGAGGAATTTAAACACAACCTAATCCTCTTGGATCATCAATGTGGGATATTGTTTCTAAGATGAGGAATTTCACCTTTTTATACATGATTCTACTTATGAGGAGTTAGTGTGACCTTCCTATTTTATTTTAGGTGTATAGACTTGATTTTTTTCTCATTTTTGAAATTTGATCAAAAATTTGAATTTTTCATTATCGCATTTTTGAGGTGTAAAATGATCAATTTATCCTTGAATATGATCTCATATAATTTTTCTGTCCACTCTTTTGGTCTAAAAATAGCGTGTTTTCCCGAGTATAGGACTTTGGTGGAATTCTGAGCCATTCGATTTTTGGAAGAATATTGAATACTTAATTAATTAAATATTAAATTATTTTTGTAGCTTCTTGTGGTGATTTATTTTGAATGTAGATAGGATTGATATTATGAATTCATAGTTTAGACTGGAATGGGGGTTTTCCTCATCCAGTTATAAACCAGCTTCTGGGACCTGGGACGAGTATTAAATGTTTAATTATTTAACTAATTAATTAAATAAAATTAATAAAACACACCCTCATTTGAGGTTCTTATGCATGATATGAAAGGGGTACATAACCCTCCTTATGTGTAATGGCTGGACCAAGGGGCGAGGAGGAGTATATGTCACCGGAATCCATCCATGGTAGAAAATATGACCTGATCGAGGGGAAATGACTTCCTGGAGTGGATTTAAAGCCAAAGCTTCAACATTTATGCAATGAGGTAGTCTGGTATTTTATTTTTATTACAAAATAGGCATTGTTTTTTTTTCATTTTTGGATCCATAATATATTTTATAAGGAGACAATGGGGGTTGATATGTGCTTATTTGGTGGAAAACGAGATTTTTGGGAGGTTCTAAGGGGTTTTGGTTTCGAAAAACCAACTACAAAAATTGTAATTATATGAACACACGATGTTTGTTCCTCTTGTATAGGGAATAAGGGAAGAATATTACTAAAAATAAGTTAGTCCAGAGGACACACCGGGTAGTTTCCCTTATCATGTGTCAAATTACTTTTGTAGGTTGGGCATGTAGAGGTGCACACCATGTATGAAAGGCACATGCCGTGTAAAGGTACAGGGAAATGTGGAAGGGTACATGGGTAGGTGTCCGTGTGGGGGGATATGGCCTTGTGGATGTACACAACTAGACCACATGTGGTTCATGGCTATGTAGTAGTACATGTCCAGAACTGGAGTTTTCATGTCCATTTGGAAGTACATGGTTAGTCATAAGGTTGTGGGGTACACGTTGTGTCATGGGGTACAGACCTTGTACTTTCCCTTAGTTATCTTTGGATGGGTTTTAGGTTGGTTTTCACCCTAGAGTCAAAATGGCACATAATAGGAACCCATTTTTAGTTTCTTCTATATAGGTCACAATAGTGGAACCGTTGGGTGATTTGAGGAATTTTGTTATATATTCTAGGCTGAGTATGTAATGACATGGATTATTTCTTCCAGGAATATATTTCAGTTGTCTCCTAAGGGTGATACATGGGTTAAGACTAATGTGAGGGTTATTATAATGATTGGAGGATGTATCAAGAGTTCAATGGTGACCTTGATTTATAATGGGATGAGATTGACCATGGTTAGTGGGAAAAAGTTTTGAATTAAGGCGGTGGATAGGTTGGGTGTACCTGAAAACCTAGGGTGTATTGAAAAAAGGATCAGGCTTGACGATATCTCCATTATAAGTATTTATTGTATTTAGTCTTGTGTGGCTGTGGGATGCTATAGGTTGGGTTGTTTGATGTGTTATCTTGAGAGACAATCATTGAGCCTAGATTTTTATTGGGCTTAGGGATTGTAAGGGGAATACTTCTCCTTGAGTTCAAGTTTTGAGGATCCAAAGAGTGATGGATTTATTTGTACATCGATCTAGAGGGCCAAGTGTGAGCCTAATTGATTAGAAGACCCTGAGTAGGTGCATGTTCTTATGTATTATTGGTTATGGGTATTACATTAGGACTTGAGATGATGTATGAGATTTTTTTAATGAGATGTCGATGGATGAGATGGACGTTTAGACGAACCCTGTTATATTTTTGTTTTGTTGAGGTTAAGAGTTGGATTACACCAACAAGGAGGTTTTTATATGATTGGGTTACCATGTTTTGGAACCTGGTTTACTAATAAGGGCTGTAATGGTTGAGAGAGATGGAGTGGTGATCCAGAGAGATGGAGATAGTTGGAAATGATTCCCCCTATGGTTTAACTACAACAGGTTCTCACTACCCTGGGTAATACAACCAGGCACAAACAATATCCAGCAGCCAAGGTAATCTCATCTAGTACATGGATAAGTAGCTACAATGCATATCACAATCATTCCATATAATATCAACTCCATCCTAATAGCACTAGGCATGAAAAAAGAAGAAGTTCTAGATCCAAAATCCAAAATCAAAAATCATGGGAAAACACATCCATAAGAAAGGTAATAAACCTAATTCATAATCATCAACCCTTACACTAGAAACCAAAAAAACAATAGGCATCATCAATGTTAGATTTACAAAATGCGCAATACCCTAAACAATGGCATCTGACACTTTTTTGCACATATAATTCAAAGACAACTATGGAATGGCCCAAACCACCTATTCCAACATTGTATGATCGATATAGTATAATCTCATCATTTTATTTGACCTAGCATGTTGTAGATATAAAAAAATGTCTAAAACATTGAACCTTGAGTATCTCATGAAAGGGGAGAAATAAAGACAAGAGGCTCTAGAAGAAGGAATAATTCACCGAAGAGATACCAACATAATCTATGGTGTTTGGTTTGGACCACATATGGTCGATAAGGGGATTAGAGAAGAATTGGGGATCTTCGGTCGTTCCTGGATGAGAAAACACTAGAAGAAGGAGGTTCTGTCAGTTAGAATTGACCTCAGAAAGATTTATAAAAAAATAAAAGTACAATACATGTTCGTTTAATTTACAATTCATGTACATGAATTAACCAGCCTCCTCTTTAGGTAGTCTCCAGGTCACCCCACATGGCCATGTACTCATCCATTACATGGACAGTACGCGGCTACCAATGACAACTGGGTACACAGTGTGCACTCCTAAGTACACTACGTGTACTCCTTAAATTTACAAAACTCCCATTTTTCTTAAAAACACCAGAAATCAAGATCCATACCTAAATATAATATCTGGTTTCTTACAAAATTATGCCCTTAAAATAAATTCATCCTTGAATTTCCTTAACCAGATGGTGTAGACGAATCATCAAACAGCTCCAGCCACTATAATCGCACCTCAGTCTCCCTCTCCCAAGTCCGGACCTGTACTCACCTGTGCTTCCATAGAAACCATACCAGTGGAACAAACCAGTCATAGATAACCTTTATGATGTGATCAAAAATCCAGATTGGATGATCCTTGAACAATGAATCCACCTTCAACTCATCCACCTCAGTTTGGAGAATATGAGATGGGTCTGAGAAGTAATGTCGTAGCTGAGAAATGTGGAAGATGTCATGCATTACGCGGTACCTCTTAGGTAACTAAAAATGATAGGAAACTAGCCTGATTCTCTCCAAAACCTCAAATGGCCCAACGTATCTCAGTAAAATCTTACCCTATCTCATAATCCCATGTGTCCCAAATGCGATGTGACACATTGGAAAACCTGATCTCCGACCTCGAACTACAGAGGTAATCTCAATATTTTACCATAATACTTCTATTGTGAATGTTTAGTAGCCATAATATTCCAAATCAACTCCACCTACTCTGGAGTCTCCTTGAAAAGACGAGGTCCCAGTAGAGCTACCTCTATCACCTATAACCAACATGGGGGTGATCGACATGGCCTACCTTACAAAGCCACAGAAGGATCCATCTGAATTTTCTCATGAAAACATTTATTATAGGAAAACTCCACAAGGGGTATGTTCTTCTCCCAAGAACCTCCAAAATATAGTACACATGCTCGAATCATGTCCTACAGCACTTGAATCATATGCTCAGATTGGCCATTAGTATGGGGATGGTAAGCTATTCTCAGATGTACCTGTAAACCCAAAACACTTTATAGTCCCTTCCAAACCTGAGAAGTAAAATGGGAGTCCCTGTCTGTAAAAATGTATTGAGGAACCCCCAGAAAATGTACAATCTTTGGGATGTACAACCTTCCCAACTCATCAACATTGAAGGTCTCTGTGATCGGTAATAAGTGGGAAACCTTCACGAGCCTGTCAATGACAACTCAAACTGCATCATTCCCTCGAGGCGACCTCAGTAAACTTGTCATGAAGAACATTGTGATATAATTCCACTTCCACTTGGGAGTAGGTAACTTCTTAAAAATCCATGTTGGATTCTAAAGCTCTACCTTCACCTACTGATAGGCGGAACACCTTTTGAAAAAACCAACAACATCTCTCTTCATGCCTGGCCATCAATACTGATGTTGTAGATCTCTATACATGTTGGTGACACCAGGATGAACTGCCCAAGATTAGGAGTGAAAATCCCACATCAACTCATCGCTTATGTCTTCTGACACCCATACACGTCCATGAAAACACAATATTTCAGCCTCACCTAATGTTTATCTAGAAATAAGGTCCTCTCCTAACGAAGTCTCCGGTAGAACTAGGCCTTCAGAATCTGACAGCTACCTCATTTTCACTCGATGAAGAAGAGTAGAGGTAACAACTATAGAATAATGAAAAAGCTTCCCCTATCTATCATGCACCTCCAAATGCATCTCATAGGAGAGAGACACAAGATTCCCCTCACTACTGGCCTCTTGAACTTCCTGAATCTGAGTCTACCTGCTCAACGCATCATCTACTACATTGCCTTTCCAAAGCGTGTAGGTAAGATCAATGTCAAAGGACTCAAGGTACATAAACCACCATCACTATCTCAAATTTAGATCACGCTGAGTGAAGATATACATGATAAATTTGTGGTATGTGAAAACCAAAAAATTCACTCCAAATAGATAATGCCTCCAAAAAAGAAAGGAATGAACCACTGTAGCGAACTCAAGATCATGCTTTGGGTAATTCCACTCATGTGGCCTCAACTATCGAGACATATATGAAATGAATCACCCCCTGCATAAGCAATTCTCCTAGCCATATACCTGATGCATCAAAGTAAACATTGTAACTATTTACCGGATCTAGAAAAACTAGTATCAATGATGAATTAAACCATCCTTTTAGCTCTAGAAAGGCTGAATCGTAGGAATATGTCGACAAGAAATTCAAACCCATCTTTGTCAGGTATGTCAGTGGTGCTGTTAAGAGTGTAATGTCTTATATAAAATTTCTATAGTAACCCGCCAGCCCTAGAAAAATCTATACCTCAAAGAAGTTCTTCAGTTTCTCCTAGGAAACTGCTTCCCTCACCTTCTCTGGGTCTACTGATTCTCCTGTCTCTGAGATGATGTGACCCAAGATGTGAATCTCGTCCATTCAAAAGTGTAATTTAGAGATCATATCATATAACATATTATCTCTCACTGTACTCAAAACAATCTAAAGATGGTTAGCCTGGTAATGTTGAGTGTGAGAGTACACAAATATATATTCCATGAAAACCACTACAATAGAGTCCAAGTATGGATATAACACTCGGTTCATCAGTTCCATAAAAACTGTTTGCGCTTTTGTGAGACCAAACGACATAACCACATACTCGTATAGACTATACCTGCTATGAAAGGCTGTAAGAGGTATAAATGATTGTCTAAATCGCAACTGATGATAACCAGATCTGAATTCAATCTTTGAGAACACCTAGGATCCTCTCAGCTTATCAAATATATCATCAATAATCAGTAACATATATTATCTCTTGACCGTCAACTAGTTCAGCTTCCAATAATCCACACAAATTCTGAGGGTACTTACCATCTTCTTTGCAAACATGATAGGCGATCCCCAAGGAGAAGTGCTACGTCGGATGAATCCATTTTCCTATAACTCCTCTAACTACTTATTGAGCTTCTATAACTCTGGTGTAGTGATCCTATTTGGAGGAATGGACAATGGTGTCTCTCTTGGCATAAGATCAGTTGAGAAATCTACCTCTCACTCAATAGACAATCCTAAAAAGTCCTCTAGAAAGACAGATCCGAAATGAATCCCCATTGGAGGAAATTTCATCTGTGAAGTCCCCTCGTCATCTAGATTCAGACTAGAAATTTGGGATTTAACTTCACCCAACCCATGATTCTCATGTCCCACTCTTCTTCCCTGAGGCCACTAGAATCTTACCCCTAACTGTAGAGGGTCTGATAATCTTCTCCTGCTGGGTCTACTCTATCACAAAGCCTAACCAGTATTGAGACCCTATGAAGATGTCTATTATCCCAGAGCTGATTTACCCTATGGATATCGAAATCCCTGTGTTTGACCACTGCAACCATGACCTCTACCTTGGCCTGAATGGCTTGAAGAACTCAAGTTCCATGACTGATGTGGGATTTGTGGTTCTGCTTCAACCTGAGGAGTTGAAACAGAAACCCTATCACCAGATGATGGTGAGAAAAGATGACATAAACGTTGAAGATTACCCATATTTCATCAAGATTGGAACTCCAATGGGTCTCTAGAGAAATGTTGCCTTGTATGAACACTCATCCTGCACTGGTAGCATACCACCTAGCTACCTGAAGGAGTATCTCATCCACTCGAATCTTGGTGGGTAAACTCCCAGCGGCGCTTCCTTCTGTCTGTCGGAAGTTTACCAACCCTGGATGCTGAACCGCCCTGGCCTAAAGCTCTAGAATCCCTTAGGTTGCACTCGAAGATCTGTGCGTAGTTGAAAATATAATATATGGAAGTCAAACTGAAGATGTTCACCTGATATCGGATGTCATGCCTGAGACCATCATCAAACTTCCTTTCTAGAAATAACTCATCACCCCCAGAATGGATGTGAAGCAATACAACTCAATGAAGCGAGAAGAATACTCAATGTATGAAATAATACCTTTTTCTAGACTCATGAACTCTCAGGCTCGACTGGCCATCAAATTCTCTAGGTAGAAGTAATCATAGAAGGTATGCTGGAACTCATCCCAAACAATAAACTACTGGAATTATGGATTTGATATCACATCCCACCATCTCTTCTCGGATTCCCAAAGCATGTATGTAGCGAGCTTCAACCTCCTCTCTAGCGCTGTCTCCAGATGCTCTAAGATAGACAACATGGCTTTTAACCATGACTCAATAGCCTAAGGTCCTCTTTCCCCTATGAATGTGGGAGGATGCTGCTGTAGAAAAACTTGCACCAACTCTACCATAGACGGAGTAGGATGCAGTGCTCCCTAGAAGGGTTGCATAAACCCAATGAATCCTTCTCATAACTATGCATCAGTACATATATCCAGAATGAAGGCTAGTTTTAGGACATGCAAGATGTGAGGATCTGCTAGTAGTCCCTGATCTACCATGTTTGGTGTCTGATCATTTCCTTGTATATGCCGTACAAGCAGAGGATGTTTCGGCGAGATGAGTCTAAAGGTCAAGATCACACCTCGACTTAAGATTTTAAAGGAATGAAACTTATATGTACAGGAATGGAACATGAGAATAGATCATTCATGATTTCTAAAAAATGGATAAACGACGTGTGTAACCCCTACAGGATGTGTTCCCTTAAGCCTTTACACGGGTGTGTACTTATACAAAACCTGGTCGTCTAACAACATTACACACGACGTGTTCTACTTGAGACATGGCATGTACTTGAATCATTTCCCCCTGCCCAAGTTCATCTATACAGCTGTACACATGACTCCTAACTGGGTAACTCTACATAGCGTGTGTGACCTGGACACGATGTGTACCCATTAATTTATAACCATCCATGTAGTTAGTCACATGGTCGGTGACACAGTTTACTCTATATGGCGTGTAGGATCAGAAAATGATGTGTACAACTGGAGATTCATCCATCTGTGTCATTGGTCACCCAGTTGACTACACAGCTCTTATAACACGACATGTACTCCAAGTATAAGACATGTTCCACGAAACATTTCCCAACCCCGGGTCTCTGCCCACAGAGCTAGTCACAAAGTTGTGGACTACACGGTGTGTACATACAGTACACGATGTGTACTTAAGAGAAGTTTTTCCCTCCAGAACAAAAGGATAGATGGCCTGTATTGATCAATACACACCATGTATTCTGTGTTTTTCCACACTTTAATCCTCAGAAACTACTTGAGAACCCATATGAACACTTGAACAAACATTTATGTTCCATATTATGATACGTGGGGGTGCATACTCACCGAAAATCAAATCTTTGTACCATATTCATGTATATCACAAGTATAACAGTGCAGTAAATCACTTGATCCACCTAATTCCAATCCATGGGTGCCCATAACATCTCAAGGACAAAATTTGGGCGTTCATTCAAAGGAAACCTTACCCAATTAGAAATACCTTTTCAAATATAAGGTATTATATCATGTTATACATAAAAAAACATGCATATCAAGCACAACATCTTCCAAAACTACATGAAATCGATTATGCACTCTAAATTGAATGACAATAATTCTGGACATGTGATCTCTAGCAAGTGCCTATATAATGCATGAGATGGAATACCCTCATCTCATCTGGTTGCAATAGAAAGAGAACCTCAATAACCCTAATGATAATAGTACAAAACATGTGAATCTACCAATAGTGAAATCAAATACACTATAAGAATTGGAAAACAAGAAAATTGAAATAATCAATGCATATTGGATTTTCCCGGAACACAAGTTAGCTACTCCCAGGAAAAACTTATTACCAACTACATATTCCTTCAAATTCCAATCTATAAGATCTAAATAGTATGTCAAATAAAAAATAATTCCTACGATACAAATATGTAATGTCATGATTTAGGGTGATTCCCAAAGGCGCCCTGTGCTCGGTTGGTCACATAGACTAAAGCACATTTCCCCGAATGCTAGAGGTTTCCAAATTGCAGCGAGGGTCTTGGGTGTGATAGTGGGGAAACTATTCCCTCATTGATAGAGTAACATAGTGGAAAAAAGTATATAACAATAGGGGAAGCGGTAATACCACACAATAGGTATAAAATGAAAGAATGAAAGTACATAAACAACTGGAGCACATATATAAATGATGAATGTCATAAATGTCTACGAATTCATCCAAAAAAGTCACAATGCTGGAATAAAGTTCTAAATCAAAGTAAAAGAAAACAAATAAACTACAGCAGCATCGAAAGCCTCATATTGGTACCATGCTCTGCAACTCGAGGACAATCATGTTCCTGAAGTTGAAGGGCACTTGACCTTATCTATAACTGAAAAAATATATTCAGTTTTGGCCCAAAAGCATGACCCAGACCAGTGTGGGATGAATCCTAGTAGGAAACAACCAAAAGACCTACGCCTAACTATCATTGAATATATATATAGCAGCCAAATATGAAATATTAATTAATAAAAAAGGAAGTTTTGAAAGTAAAAAATCCTACAGTTTCAACTACATTCATTTACATTTACAAAATTATTCAACCAATCAGACAAAATCAACCCTCTAGGATATTCTCATAGTTTTACCCCTTAGGCTCATCTTAGGAAAAGAATATCTAAGGAATCACCCACCTTCAATTCCTCCTATGGTCTTTTAATGGTAACTATAGACTATCTGAGAAAGTACTCAACGTCCAATTCCCCAAGTGGTCTCATGATAGTAAACTAGAGACACAATGAGGGAGCACTCAACTTCCATCCACTACAACAGAAAACGTCATTACTGGCAGTTTTGTAGCAGAGGTTTAGAAAACCGTCGCTAAACCTTTCATTAAATAGATTTAGAGGCGGTTTATTAAAAACCACCGTGAAACATATTTAGTTTTTTACATTGTTGACACTCCCCCCCACCTTAGCCAACCCCGACCCCATGAGATTCTCACCCTGACGATCACGAACCCTACCGCTGGTCCCCTCCGCTACCCTCCCATGCTGCCGGTGACCTCGCTGCTGGTCTCTACTGACCCCACTTCTCCCCTCGACACCCGCAAGGCCAACTTCTCCCCAAACCCCATCGAGTTTGTACCCTAGTTATGCTCCCCTCCCCTTCCATCAGAGGTATCATACTGTTACCGCGGATTTTTGTGTGTAATGGTTAGAGGAATATTGTGGAGGAAAAATGCATAAGGTTTTATGTAGTTTCATTATTGTTGAGTCATTGCAATAATTTATTTAGGGTTATCATAAAAAATAAATGAATTCATTTAATGGATTGACATCATATATTTGGGTTTTGTTTAGAAACAAGCTCAAAGGTGTTCCAAGAGTGATCCATACTCCATTTCTTGAAGTTACAGTGAGGATACATAATTTATGAGATGTACCTAAAGTATGACTAATTTGATTAATTTGGATTAATTATCTTAATTAATTATTATTTCTTCATAATGTATGTTGTAATTTTACGAGTTAGGGTATTGAGAAGGTGTTGGTTCCTAGAGATGGCTTTTATGAGGATGGAATGAGATTTCATAAGGGGATAACTCTATGGTCAAGGTAGTTTATGACTAATATTACCATATGATATGGTTATGCATTTATTGTGTGGATTGAAATTTCATGTAGGTGGGTATGTGACATGAATGGGATCCATGAGTTATTTACCTTATGATACATGAGGATAGAGATTCATGTTGGGTTCATATAATTCCTTTTAGTATGATGCAATGATTATACAACCATTGATGGTTATGTTATATATGTGAGAGGCTTAACTATAGGGAAATTAAAACCCCAATAGGGTGTCCATCATGTATTTATGCGTCAAGTTATCTATAAAGGTCTTGTTTTAGGTAATTGATTCTCTCCTAAAGAAATGTCTAAGGGTGAGGCTATGGGATGGTGTGGTAATGGTCATCTGTGGTATGATAATCTATGAGAACATATGAATGACCCAGTATGGAACCACATTTGGTTCCTTTGCTCGACGAGACATCAATATGGACTATGTGGATAATGATAGGTTCTCAAACCTTATGATTTGGGAATGTGGCCCTTGACAGACATTTATCCCTTAGGTAGGGGTGAGATTCACAGGGAATAGAACCGTAAGCAGTGTCTTTATCATCCACATTAGTCAAATTGCACAATATCAATATAACTTCAAAATTAGATTTATCATGTCAATAAAAACTTACCAATCACACTGAAACCACACTAATGATATTAAGGGAATAACTACTTCCTCTAAATTTTTCTTATTATTAGTTGTCTAATTCTACTAAATTTAGTTCTTGATATCACTTGTTATAAACCAGATTCAATATGACATCATTGATTCTCTTAGTTAAGACATGGAAACCTATTTTTATTCTAGAACAATCTCTTTTTATGTATTTTTAGATTCAACAAGTGACTTTACTTCAGCATAAAACTTCTCCAGCATGTTTTGAGGGAAAAAGTGGTTTCTTAACACCACATGCGGATTCATGATCATCCATGACACGTTTTGATCATATTTTATGTCAAATGAGACTTGAAATAATTATTACATGACTTATTTCAAGCATTTTTTGGATTTAATCAGTTCTTCCTTTAGTTTAATAATATGTAATTTATTAGCACATCCACCACATGGATCATATCTCCCCATAAATATTGGGCCACTTCAAGGAATAACAAAAAGGTTCAATGCCCACACCGATGTCTGAATTTGACTCTTTGTTCAACTCCATGGTCAGATCCTCATCGTCCCATTTACCCATAATTCTCCACTCATGAGCACTAACACATATATGATCCAAATCACCCTCAAGTCACACCACCACTCTTTTCTAAGTGAATACACCAAAAATAGGTGTAGGAATTCAATCCACACAAAGTTCGTAGAACCTCAAAACCTAATCTCCCAAGTTAATTCATCATGCATTTCAATGAACACCACCACTTATCTTGCACCAAGACTACCATCCCTCACGTGGTTATTGTAACTCCCAATTAAAAATGTGTTGAGTTTTGTAAGAATCATAAATTTTTCCCTAAACATTATTTATAATATATTTATTAGATGTTAGAGTTTTATATGAAGACCCTATAGAGAACTTAGGTTGGGGTTATTCCATATTAACAATGTGCTTTGGTTTTCATGGTAAATTAGCTACCATGTTAGCACACTATTTCTCTTTACCAAAGAGACTTCCCCTATCCCAAACACTAGAGGGTTCATATCTAACTCAGGGGATCATATTTATTATATTTTGTTTCTGTAATCTTATACTATCATATATATGAATCTATTTCTCTATTTAGTAGTAACTATTTGTTTTAATTTATTTATTATTGTGTAGGCACGTTGTGATATACATGGATAAAAGCTGGATCACATTACCGAGGAACACACCACATTATATTAAGGGATTGAATGAGTTTTTAGATTTTTCAATTTCTAATCGATCCATTGAAGGGAGAATAAAATGTCTATGTCCTAAATGTTAATTTAGAACATGGTTGAAGAGAGATGATGTTTATGAACATTTAATACTGAAGCCATTCCCTGGTCAATATTTGTGTTGGATTTGGCATGGATAATCGAACGTTATAGAAATTTTGAGCACTGATGCTAATCCACAAAATGAGGTACCATGTTCATCGACAATGGAGAATGAAATGAAAAACCTCATAAATGATGCATTCGGCGCTGCAAGACACCACCATCAGCATCAAAACATATCAGAACAACCGTAAGATGGTCCTACAAATTGCAACGTGACAAGTGATGTTTTTGAGACTTTAACACATGGATATCAAGATTGTAACATATCATTGGATCCTCCTCTTTATTTAGTGGAGCCAAATGTAAGAGAAAACTTCACTGAGGAAAATGTGTTTAATGATATAGTTGACGATGGAAATCAAGATTTGAATAGTGGGTGTTTGAAATATTCAATGATTTCATTTATGATGAAGTTGTACCATATCAAATGTCTATGTGGAATTATAAATAAGGCAATGTCCATGATATTGGAAATGATTCGTGTGGAATTTCCTGAAGAAAAAAATCCCAGAATATTTTTATGATATTGGAAATGTCGTTAACAAGCTTGGTCTGAATTATTTAAAAATACATTCGTGTCCCAACGATTGTATGATCTATTGGGGAGAGGATTCAAGTAGACAGAATTGTAGGAAATGTTCTTATTATAGATAGAAGGAAAAGGGTAATTATGGAAGTCTGAATGAACAAAATTTCATGTATAAGAAGAAAAGGAACACACCTGCAAAGGTTTTGTGTTACTTTTCTTTGAAGCCTCGATTGAAAATATTATTCATGTCATCAAAAACCGTTGAATACAAGAAGTTGCATTCTGTAGATAATAACAATGATGGGTTAATGAGACATCCTTGAGATTCCCAATTGCGGAATACATTTGATTCATTATATCTAGATTTCTTAGCTGATCCTAGGAATGTTCGATTGGGATTGGATGCTGATAGATTCAACCTATTTGGGACTTTGAGTACCAGTTATAACATTTGGCCAGTTGTTTTGTTCCCTTATAATCTGCCTATGTGGATGTGTATGGAACATACATCTTTTATCCTTTCGATGATTATTCCAGGAAAACAAATTCCTAGAAATGATATTGATGTATACTTGCAGCCTTCGATTGACGAATTGCAGGAGTTATGGAGAAATGGCGTTGAAACAATTGATGATTCTTCTAAAACAATGTTCAAAATGAATGCTGCTTTAATGTGGACCATTAGTGACTTCCCTGGGCCTGGGAATTTATCTGGTTGGAACACTTACATGGGTTTGGCTTGTCCCGTTTGTAACTTTGATTTTGAGCCCAAACGACCACCTCACTGTAGAAAATGGTGCTTCTTGTGTCATCGAAGATTTATCTATGCATCTCATAGATTTCGGCTGAACAGATCAAAATATAATGGTTCCATTGATCGTAGACCACCTCCAAAGTTGTTAACTGGTTCTGAAATATTGACACAACTTGAAGAGGTTAAAACAAAATTTGGGAAGGATCATCCTTTGAATGATAGTGGAAAACGGGTCCGAAGTGCATTGTCCAGCGAAACCGGAACACAAAAATGGAAGAAAAAAAGTATATTATTCAAACTTCTGTATGGGAAATTTAATTTGTTGTAGCATAATCTTGATGTGATGAATATTGAGAAGAATTTCTATGACAATTTGATTTTCACATTTCTTAATGAGCATGGAAAGTTGAAGGATCATCTCAATTCTCGTAAATACTTACAAACAATGAACATAATATGCGATCTCTGGCTAGATGAGAATGAAAAGTATCCTCCGTAAATTTTTTCAATGAATAATATGGATAAAGATACATTCCATTTAATTTTAAAGAATATTAAGGTATCTTATGGGTATTCAAGTAACATCTCATGGTGTGTTGACTTGAAGAATCATAAGTTAAATGGATTGAAAAGTCACGATTCCTATATTTTGTTACAACAGTTACTACCATCAGCATTGCGTACATTATTACCAGAAAAAATTACTCCTACTGTACTCCAATTATGCACATTTTTCAGACAACTATGTTAGAAATATCTACATCCATTTCAGCTTGACAACCTCTAAGAGAGGTTTGTATTGAACCTTTGTGCAATAGAGATGATCTTTTCTCCCTCATTTTTTACTGTAATGATTCATTTAACTTTTCATTTGGTTGAGGAATCTAAATTAGGAGACCTCATTCATTATCGATGGATGTATCTAATTGAGAGGTACTTTATCTATATGTTTTTTAGTTATGTAAACAATTTTGGTACTTAATTAAATTCATAATTATGTTTATTTTATTTCACAGATATCTTGGGCATTTGAAATCATATATGAGAAAACAATCTCAACTATAAGGCTCTATTGCTGTAGGCTATTTGGCTGAGGAGCATCTTACCTTTGGTTCTTGATACTTGGATGATATTGAGGAAAGATTAAATCAAGTTGGACATGTTGACGACACATCGACTCAATCTCAAATACATCATAAATCCAAAATATTTCCTACACTTGGCCGATCAGTTGGGAGGACATCAAATGTGACACTGACTGAATTAGAATTATTACAGGAACATAGATATGTGATGATGAATAGTGAAATTGCAGATCCATTTATTAAAGAGTTGAGGATACAAAAAAATAGACGAATGAGAGGCCGAACAAAAAATGACAAAGATTTAACAAAATCTGTTAATAAAGAGTTTGTAGAATAGTTTGCACGACGTGTAAGTTCATAAATATTGAAATAACTATGAATATTAGTTTTACACATACATTTGGTAAATCTAATAAAGTATATTTATTTCTTCAGATCATGAATACTGATACTCGAGCAGAGGTGTCAGAAGATTTGATGTTTCCCGCTAGAGATCCTTTAAAAAAAGTTAGAAAGTTCGACTCTTATAATGTGAATGGCTTTAGATTTCGTACAGTCAAATGAGAAGTGGATTGGAAAACACAAAATAGTGGTATATTTACATTTACTGAAGTAGAATAAAATGGAAATCTACATGATATTATTGAATTAAACTACCACGGACATTTTTCTATTGTTTTATTCAAATTCAAATGGGTCAATATTATCAGAGGTGTTGAAAGATATTCCTTGCAATTTACTTGTGTGAACTTCTCTCGCTTGATGGATGTTGGTGATCGTGAACTGCATGATCCATATATCTTAGAATCGCAAGGAAAAATAGTATATTTTGTGAATTATGTTGTTGATGAATGGTGGAGTGTAGTTGGTCACGTAATACAAATAGATTTGTATGATATGGGTGATGAAGTGGATAATTTGACCTCTGAAATTGAATTTAATCAACAACAGGAAGCAGAATTATTTGTCCATCATGATATTAAAAATATTAGTCTAGCAAGGATGAATGAAGTGGATGAAGAAATGGAGAAGGAAACTGACACGATTGAAGGGGAAAATGATTGTATTTACAATTATTTATTTATTCAGCAACCACTTGTTTCATTTCTGCAGTCATTCATTATCATTGTAATATATATTTTGTCTATTAGTACTAGGAATCTATTATCATTTGTAATTTTTTTCTGCATATTTTTTTTGAAATATATATTCTGAACTTAATTTTATTTGATTAAATGACAGGAATTCCAAGTAGGAAGCAGTACACTATTTCATCTAGTTCTGCGACAGATGATGATCCATCTGGCTCCCTCCCCACAACATCTAAGGCACCAGCTGCCTACACCCCTGCACCATATCCCCCTTCACCATATCTCACACCATCTTTGGATGTCCCATTAGAGGCTGCATTGTTGAAACCCCCTTTATGAGCCTCAGTAGTGGGGCAGCGACACACCCCTTCCAGTTCATCATGGGCATACTGGAGCGTCACTATCATAGGTACAAATTTTAATTAAATAAATTTATTTCATTTTGTTTATACTAATTGTTTTCTCATTGAAGATGAAAAAATTGAAACCATGGAGAAAAAAATAAAAATTACAGATGTTTTGAATATGACTGGTGAAAAGATAGTCGTGCCATTTGATTCTTATGGGGTCCCGTCGGATGACGCCGCGTGGTTACTTGGCCAGATTATAGGCCAGCTGGCAGCGGAGCCCATTTCCCTTCCTATTTCATATGATGATTGGAGAAATATGCCTCGAAGCTGATAAAATGAAGTTTTGGATTGTCAAATAAAGGAATATTTATTTCATTATGCTTTAATTTAATGTCATGTTACTAATATGTTCAAAATGAATTTATGTATATAGATGTTCATCCACTTTACAGTTGCTGATGTGATAGAACGGAAGGGGAGGTTGAAAAATATAGTTAAGAAATGGAAAAATTACAAATGGAGATTGTGGTGTGATGTCAACGATACATCATTAACTGTGAAACAAATGTATGAGAAGCTACCTAGTGGGGTACTGAAAGAAAAGTGGAATGTGTTTGTTGATAGACATCATGATGAGAAGCAGATGGTATTGAAATATATATTATTATATTATCCTAAATTTAAATTTATACATGTATATGAAGATGACATGACATTGAATACATTACTATTAAATTAAATTTTATTTATTTTAGGATCTCTCAAGACAGAATGCATCAAACCAAGCTAATAAAGTCAACCCTCACACTGCGGGCTCGAAAAGCTTTTCTACAAGCTGAACAAAATTGGTAATCTTTTAATTAGTTTTAATATTTATAAGACAATATTATCTATTTAATATATTGAATTGTTGATTTATCTTTGATTAATGCAGTCACAGATTTTAGGGTACAAAGCATCCCAAACTGAACTGTGGTTGGATGTTCACAAGGAATCATATTGAAGTTTTGTTAATGAGCCTGCTAAAGAAGCTGGGGTATGAAGTAATTTTTTTTATTATAATAACTTATTATCAGTTTTTAATGTGTTAATATATATTGATATTTGATTTATAGGTAAAAATTAATGATATATGGGATGCCAATACTGCACATTCCTACTCAGTCTCCCAGGATGACCCTATTTCTATTGTCCTTGGGAAGGAGCATCCTGGTAGAGTACGGGGGATGGGTTTGGGACCCGTACCACCTGAGGTTTTTAGCAGGCCACCAGGGATGGCAGCTTCATCTACTCCTGGCTTTAGTCAGCCCATTCATGGAGATGCTTAGAAAGAGATTGTTTCTCTACGAAACACAGTTCACCAACAGGGGGATCCGATATCTGCTTTGTAGAAAGAGTTGATTGAAATACGTCATCATATGAGAAGGTATTCCCCCGGTGGTAGTGCATCGACTGGTGGTATGCAGGTAAATAAAAAAATCAAAATCATTTAGTTTTATAACTTTCATTTTTTTAAGTTTTAATATAAATATAAATCCATATTTAATTTTCAATATAATGTTCTTACAGTTGACAACAGAATGTGGTGATGATGGTGGTGAAGGTGAAGATGCATCATCAGACTATGAGTAGTTTTATTTTTCATGTGTTGAATAAATATGGGAACAATTGGTTTGTATATGTAACATTTTTGGCACATAGTTACCACCAAACATTTTCATGTCTAAAAATTTTATTGATTTCTCATGTTTCCTTATATCTGTTTTATTTATTTATGATGTTTCTTTTTATGTCTTGATTTCTCGAGCGTGGTATACATCATTCCATTTAGGCCTATGTTTGAATTGGTAGTCGATATTTTGGATGACTAGGAGTTAAACCCATTGTTGATGTGTTGAAAAAATTGGATCATTTCATAGTGATTAAGGTGATAGTGTTGTGGACACTTTGGTGAGGCCAGAGTAATTTTTCTTACTGGGAGGCCATTGTGAGTGGTAATTGACCATCGATAAATGGTGTTTCTCTTATAGTTAATCCTGTCTTTGTTCTTGGGAACTAAACATTGTGACACATTGGGATTAAAAAAACCTAATATACTTATATAGATCCACCATTATATCGAATATCAATAGGATGGGGATTCCAAATATGGGTGGTATAGTATTTGAATCCACACACTCAAGATATGAATTCCAATAAGGTTGTACTCATTCACATAAAAACTCAATGGAATCCATATAAGAAGTGAAGGAATCCACCGACTCCTAGGATACTACATCCTAAAATACCATTGGGATAATTTCCTTATATTGATTGAGATATATACCCCATAAAGGTAACTATAGATAAAACATTAATGTTGTGGTAATTTGCATCAATTTACTTGATCCTAATCAAGTTGGAAATATCAAATCGTCCTTTATTGAATTATTAATATACTATTATTATATAATATTAGATAAATGAGGTATGATAACATCAACCAAATCACCATACATAATGGGTTTTTCCCTAGAGAAATTTAATATTGATTTTCACATGTTAGACTATTTTGAATTTGAACTAAGTAATATTCTCTTATGTTGAGATTATTTGACTATTTTTTTAACAGTGAGGGGGGTAGTGGATTCATCCACACCTGTTTCATACTCAATAGAATCATGTTTCCCAACATCAATTGGGTTAACATTGACGAAATATACTAATGTGTTACCACTAATAAGAAACACATATTTACATTGTAAGAGGGATATCATTAATTTGGGTGTGATCCCATAGGATGAATGATACTGGGGATGACTATGAGGAAAAAATGATAAAAAATTCCCCCACCCATGTGGGTTATGTTTCCCATTGTAATTTTATAGTCACAAACAACACTTAGGATATATTCTGATGCTTTTAGATATTAGAGCATTGTAACCATCCCTAGTATATTATCTAGATATTCTAATGGGCCTCAAGGGTGTTTAAACTAGTAGGGTTATAAATATACTATTGAGTTTCAGGGTTTGGATATCCCCAATGGGATCAAATTTTAGATGCTTGAGTATAAACAATAGGGAAGAACACCCTATACATCTTCTTGAGTACTCAAGGTCACTTGTTAATAAAAATGACTATAGTGATCATGATACTCATAATTATGTTCTAAGGTGATTTCTAATTAATGGTGGAAATATTTATCCAAATCAATATGATAAGAGAAGAACATGTTCTCATGATCTATTGAAAGGATACAAAAAGGTTGGATGTGAAATTATGGACCAATGGTTTTGCCATAGATAATTTTTTTTTCGGACAACCTGTGGGGCATTATTCCCTATAGATTACCATGACTGTCATATAATGTTAGGATAGATCCATTTAGATGGTATTCCTGAAATAATGTGTGAACCATCATGCACTTATTTTACAAGGGTAGGAGACAATGTATGTCAGGGTATGGGGAACATATATTCATAGAAATTGAGTCCTATGTATGACATAACAATTGTTTTCATGCCCAACCATTGTGTTCCTTATGGGTACTATCAGCTTGTTTTTTGTCTTGAACATAATTGGTGTATTTGGTGATTCAATTTTAATTAAAGGATGTGGTGAAGGTATTGAAAAGGAAACACAATGAAGAAACCCATCAATACATCATCAAATGTAAGAGTTCATAGTTTATCAATCCAATTCCATGTTAATGGATTCATATTAGGTTATGTATTTTTTGATGAGAACCTCTAATGGGCTTCCATGTATATGAATATGTGGTATGGATGTCTTTTTAGAACTAAATTAAAATGAATGGGGTTCACTAGTGATTCATACTATAGATTATTCAAAATAGGTATTGGTAAAAGGTGTGAGATTTTGGGATCATCAAATATTCTTTGGGAGGAATAATTTGAATTATTGGATTCCCTTATAGATTTATGAATTTTAATGAATAATATCAAAATACTAATGTTTAATTAGTTACACCTATTCCTATGATCTCTATGAATCTGGGTAGATATGAAAATATATGATTTTTAGGTTAATCATACATATAATACATGTTTTTTATTCATTTGTTTAAGGCCACATAGTTAGTAAATTATTCATTTTTCACCATATAAAGAGGTCATAGGTGTTTACATTGTTGGGATCGGGCCCATACGATGAGCATCATATGAATCTCTAAAAATAGGATCATAACACACATAGTTTATTAATGATTAGCGGGATACATCATAGCATTTATGTTTAATTGAAATAGAAATATTCCAAGAATCATAAATTTTTGTGAAGGGGAACACTTTGTGAAAGGTACCTAGATATAGATAGTGTTTGAATTTATCATGATTTTCCATTTCAGGTTCATCTTGGTCTTTAATGACTAATTTGGAGAAGGTATGGTTGTGGATTACACCTATTAGAGGGCCCATATATTGTTTTCAATATCATATATGTTGGTATGATGATATTGGATGAATGATTAAGAGGCTGGGCATACAACTTGAAGGTGGATATGATATTGTGATACCAGGAGGGGTATCTAAAATTAAGGACTATATAAAGAATCTAATACTAGAGTCTTTAACTATGGTATCTTGTAAAAGTGATTCATATTATTCTTATCGCATTAGAATAATAGCGTGTTTCATGATGTTGGGATTGAACCTCAGAGAGGAATATATTGTATCCTAGTTGATTCTATAATATATATTCTTTCAATTTATTCTATAATGATTTCCTAGGTTGATGTTTCTTATTGTATGTTGGTATGTACAATATGGTTCATTCTTATATAGCATGTCAATGTTTACTTATTTTTTTCAATTTATTCTATACCGATTTCCTAGGTTGATGTTTCTTGTTTTTGGTTGGTATGTAAAATATGGTATTTCATGTTTGATTTGTCTTTCAGGGCAGTGGTGCAGCGGAAGGAATATTTTTTTCTGGTCATCTTTTGGAGGCGGTTTAAACCGCCGCTAAATGTACATTGGAAGTGGTTTAAACTGCCGCAAAATGGTGAAAACCACCACGGAATGTTAAAAAAAACTTATGTTTCATGGAGTTTTAACCACCGCTACATAGTCACATCGTAGTTGCTCATTCCATGGTGATTCTCATGACATCAGTCGTAGTTTTACGACCATTGTATTTGAGTTTATTTGCAGTGGTTATAACCACCGCCAAAAAACTGATGTCAAGGGCTCATAAAAACCGCCCCTAAACTCAGTAAAACTGCCGCAAAACGAGATAGATACGACGCTTTCCATAAACCGCTACGAAAGGGAAATAACCGCTGATAATAGATTGGTGACTCCGTATTAAGTGGCGTTTTATAGAAACCGCCGCTAAACTATGTAGAGGCGGTTTCAACTGCCACTAAACGCAAAAATAGCCACCGCTAAATGGCGTTTCTCTTGTAGTTATCCCCCCTATTGTATCGAAATATGAAAGGTAACCGACTCTCAAGGGAAGACCTCAATGAAAATTCCCCCTATGGTCTAACTACACTATGTTCTCAGAGCCCTGTGTAATACAATCGTGAACAAATGATATTCAGCAGCCAAGGTAATCTCAGCTACTAAAAGACTACGAAGATCAACTTCATATCACATGCATTCCATATAATATCATCTTTATCCTAATATCATTAGTCCTAGAAAACAAAGCATTTCTAGACCCAATGGCCAAAATCAACAAGCATGGGTAAACACATCCCTAAGTAAGGTAATAAACCCAATTCACAATCAAAAACCCTTACTCTAGAAACCAAACAAATAGCAGGCATCATTAGGGTTAGATTTCCAAAACATGAAATACCCTTAACTAGAGTATCCGATAATTTTTGCAAAAATAATTCAAAGACAACTACGGAAATGCCAAAATCAACTACCTCAACATTGTACGATTGATATAGTCAAATCTCAGCCTTTAATTTGACATATAACATTGTAGATCTATAAAATGTAAAACAATTTCAACCTTTAATATCTCAAAAAAGAGGAGGAATCAAGAGAAGAGGTTCTAGAAGAAGGAAAAAATCACTGATGTGATTCCAACACAATAAATGATGTTCGATTCGGAGAACAAACAGTTGATCGGGGGCTCCGAGAAGAATCGGAGATCTTTGGTCTCTCCTGGATGTGACGAATCTTGAATAAAGAGGTTATGTCAATTAGACGTGACCCTAGTACGATTTATTATTAAATAATGTACATGGCATGTTCTTTTAATGTACATGTTGTGTACATTACTCAACCAGCCTCAGCTTTTGGCGGTCTCTAGGCCACCCCATATGACCATGTACTTGGCCATTACACGGGCAGTACACGGATACTCGCAAATAGCCGGGTATATAGTGTGTACTTCTAAGTACATGGCGTGTACTCCTTAAATTTATAAAAACACATCTTTTTCTTAAAAAAAAAATCAAGATCCATACCAGAAAAGAAGATTCAGGTTCTAACACAGAAAAAGATCTAAGATATATCTTGTACTAAATTAAGACACATACTCTATGAATTATTAAAGTTTATTATCATGGTGGAATCCCAAAATGTGTATTTTCTAGTGGTTTTTTACATTATTAATAGGAATAATTAGGATCATTCTAATGAGATATAAATGATGGATCAATTATCATGTGAATCCATCATAGGATTTATCATGCATGTTATGCTATATATTCTACCTAATTTCAGCTATTCCATTAGAATTACCTGTAGATACTAGTCCAATCCTGGTTACAATGTCTATATTACTATAAATAACATCATTAATTACATAAAAATAAATAAGGATATGTTCTTGATATTTATAAGACATGATGATCTTTGTGTAAAGGGTTACATATATGAAATATTCTAATCTGATAGAGATTATATGAAATATAAATATGGTTTTATGTTTATTCTAAGTGGTGGATCTATCAGTAGGAATATTTAGAAAGTAAAAACAATAGAAGACACAACAACATAGGTAGAGTACATCACTGCATTAGATGATTTAGTGAATGTTATTCTGATTTGGAAGTTCATTAACAAATAAGAGGATGTTATAAGAATCAATGGTGTAATGAAAAATTATTTTGAAAACAAAGGATCCATTTCTCAGGCAGAAGAAGCCCGTTACTAGTAAAGGAACTAACACATCCTTAAAAAATATTAGCTCAAATAACAAATCATTGAGAGTAGAGATGTTTAGATATTTTGAGTTATTATGGACAATAATGTATTAAATCAACTGACAAAACCATTAGCGACATAGAATCATGAGGTTCATATTGAATGTCTTGGTATAAAATACATAAGAGATTAATGTAATGGTTTTATATTTCATAATTATTTAATAATAAAATTTAATATCCATTTTTCATTCATTCATGTATATCAAGATTCCCATTAGATGAATTGTGAAATAATAATATCCCCTAAATGTATGAATTTATGTTGTCCGAAATTGATGATCAAAATAGTGTAGTATGGGTTATTATGAAATGAAAACATTAGAATGAGTAGCACGATGTTGATATAATAAGAATATAATTTTTTTTTTAAATAACCCACCATGTATATCCCATTAATTAAATTTCATATAATCATTGATATAATTATTGGTGTTGTGTTATTATCAATTATTATTTCTTAATGTTTGAGTGGTACCTAGAATGCTAACCTTTATAATTTGATACATTTCTTACAAAATCCAATGAGGCTTAACTAATCAAGTATGGTTGGTTTTGTTGATAATAACATTATTTTTTAGATCTATACCAATATAGTATCTCTGAACACATGTGAATAGAAAATAAATCTAGCCCTTGGTTTAGTTAGATTGATAAAATTCAATGAAATGATTTTTTGAGTCACATATAACATATTCAATTACATGGATAAGGGACATGTTTTGTGTACATAAATAGTACGAATGAAATGTGATTTATTTATTCACCAGGTTAGTCCTCAATGAAAAATCAAGAATGTTTGAGCTGGATTATAATTAATTTAAAATTTTCCATTTCTATTGGTCAGTTGTTTTCATAGAAAAAGAGATTATATATTTATATATATGATGTATCTGATACAACTTATGGTGGGAATATTCATATGAGATATGTGTATATTTGATAGAGATCACACCATAACACTTATTAACTTAAGTAACAATTATTATTTTCTAGAGACCATTAATTTCGTAAAGATATAAAATAAGGATATTATATTTGTTGTAAAATCTATAAAGGGCCATAAGGTAACAATGTTTGGCATCTGAAAAAATATTAAATTTTGGATAGAGTGTTTGTTCCCAAATTTAGAGTGTTTGTTATGATATATATACAAGAGTTTTGAATGTATTTATAATGTTTTGTGATTTTTTTTTGTATAATACCAATTTAATATTTTAGTGAAATTGGGATATTGATATATATACACTAAATCATGTTTGGATTGTATTTTATGATTTCATTGATAAAAAAATAATGATATACATGAGATTCATATCATGATTTTTATTAGAATTAGTCATAAAAGACAATATACAATATATTCATGTCATATATTATGATTATATATTTTGATATGGTGGAATAAGATTCAAAATATTGTTTATATAATATTATTTGAATATAATATAATATATATTTTCCGGGGATATGTGTTCATATATCTGGTCATAGCTCCCACATGGTTTCCTTATTTTTTTAATCAATTATGATTTATTCATTTAAGGATTACACACATTCATTTTAGGGTTTATTGAGTTATAAAACAATGGGTTGTAATGTATGGAAAGCATGAGATGGATTTTGATATGACTAGTGTGGCTGATGATCTTCATTTAATTAATAAATTCATGGATGTATATACAAGGGATATGATTCCATATAATGGGTACCATTTTTATATGTAAATCATGATGATACTCACTTTCTGTATTAACTACCATATATCTTTTTAAGAATATTCTAGCTATGATTTGGAATGTTCAAGATCCTCTCATTTTGATTGGGGATTCATGTCTGGCATATCACCCATGGAGGAAGGAGGAATTGGATACTACTTTAGTGACCACCATAAATCATGGAGGATGGATTTAGTGATGTTTTAGGTATGCCTGACCCATTATATTCTTAGTTTTCTTGATTTTTGATTATGTTAAATATGTATAACTGATTTTATTGGTTTTTACTATTAAATATCATTATATTATCCCCCCAATCCCACTAATTGTGGAATTTACATGTAAACATATACCCACCATATTGGTGAAAGGATATCATATAAGTTATATTATAAATGAAATATATTATTTCCCATGATCTTTTATTCTTGATGAAATATGTTTTCAAGGTTGATTTTTGAAATACACTCACATAATGGAACAAAAAAACGTGTATCATAGTTAATTATCTATAGTTACAAAGGATATTTCTATCCCTATGATAGAACAAGTATTAGTTAATTTAATTACTATGAATCAATAAGGGGGAAGCATAGCATGATCTGAGATAGTGTAATAAATAAAGACATCAATCAAGTTAAGGATCAAGATGCACATGAGTTCGAATAGGAACATAAACTCCACAATACATCGTATGAGGAGTCATTCTAGAGGCACATAGTACATATGAATGAAAAAACAAAATATATTTATTTAACATCACTGAGCTATGTGATAGATATTTTTCATTGATAATAAAAAATTATTATTCTATAGGGAATTTATAAGTGGAAATAATCTAACATTAGAAAGATGATATGACCTTATAAGTGGATTCCATGTAAAAAACTATTTTCATTATGGAATAATTTCTAGAAGATTTAAAATGCATCATGTTAAAATGGGAATTCAAAAAAGATTTTGATATGAATGAAAAAATGACTACTTATAAAGAAATATTTGTTATTTATGGTTTTGGATCTGTCACACTGTTGACTCTGTGGAAACTTATTCACCAATATAGATACTAAAATATATTTTGAATTGAATCATGTGATGACTATTTTTTCATGTTTCTATAGGTGGTTAGAGGGAGTTTCAAGTTTTTCTATGAGAAATATGTTATCATCATATAGAAAATTGGTAGTAGTCATACAATTAGTTAGGAATATGTTGAAAATTATTTCCACAATGAATGACCTAAATTAGTTACCGAAGTCCTATAGAGTAATATTTTTTAACAATGATCTATTGGGTTGCTTGAAACACGAAAAAACAGATATATTAAAATTTTAATGAAAAACATATTTGGAACAATTTAATAGATAATCATTTCTTTTGTCAAAAGGAACAAGTTTCGTTATGATGTTCTGTGAAGTCACTAGAGGAGATTAGCATAATGAAAAGAAATCCATATGCTTAAAAAATGGTATCTATCTTGTGTGTTAGGATATTTATAGAGCTTAAATGTTTTCAAAAAATAAATCATGATAAAAAGTGTTAAGTAAATCATGAATACCTATGTTATATAATAGTTGTAACTATCCACTAGTACATGAGAATGTATAAGGGATAATTTCTTGGTACATAGAGAAGCGGGAATGCTAGTTTTTAAGGGAAAACTTGTCTTCTTATAGATAAATTTTATTTTTATTCAACTTTTTGAAAAATAAAATACAAAATATAGTATTACTAAATTATATGGAAACCACATCAATAAATATCAAGTGTGTTGAAACTAAATTAGTATTATTAAATACATAGTGATTTACTCAATTCCTTAGAAATGTATGATGAATGTAAAATTATTATAACAATATATATTATTGTAATATCATGATCATGGTATAATCCATGATTTTAGGTTTATGAATGACGAAAAACGGTATATACTATGGGATATCAACTCATGAAAATTTTTGTTGAAAGGGATAAAGTAAGTGTTAACTATACATCTACATGGTAAAAAAAATAGCCCGAATGACTATAATTATACCATACTAGAATCATGAATATCATATGATAGATGATTTGTTGAGAAATTTTAGTGGATGGATGCATTTAAAGTGGGAGGATGTAGTAGTTTTTGATTTAGAACCAACTAATTTTGTAATTTCAAAAACTAATATATATATATATAAATATGTTATTGAATATTGTTTATTCTTCTATGAAACATTAATGTTTTAATGTCCATGGAATATTTGTTATATAAAAGGGTTATTTCAATTACCCACTATTTTGAGAACCTAGAGATGAAATATCAACATTCTTAAGTTAATATGTACTATGGTATATATTCATCAATCTGAGGGGAAAAAGATAATGCCTGATTATCATGTATTGGGGGATCATGAGCAATGATATTTATTTACATGAATATAACAATATATTATCTACAAGAATATAGGTCCTGAATAAATACCCATTAATAGAAATTCCACAAAGTTTATGGAGAACCAGATATTGTTTTTTTAAACACGTGAACTGATGCTTAGATTAGATATATTTTTCAATTTGCATCACGAATCTTGTAATTTACTGTATGGAAGAAAAATATGATGATATATGCATGGGATTTGGCAGTATTTTCTTGGCACATCATAAGTGATATATAATAAATTAACTGTTCAAGAAAGTATTCATCCCTTCCATGTTAATGGGAAAAGATATCTACAGACCTTTAAATTAAATGGAACTATCTGAAAAAATCAATGTCCATTTTGGTTTACAAAAATTATTATTTTGGGATTGAAATAAATATAAATCAAGTTTATTGGGTGATGACATAAGTACACATCCTTATTAATGAGATATCAATTGAAAAAGATATTATGGTACACCGTTTATTTTTTAGGATGATTATAATTATTTCTATATAAAATTATTTCTCTATAGGTTCCTTAATAAGTTTATATATGCTAATATGTAGTTTAGGTAAGATTTAACTATTTTGTTGAGAAAGGTGCGTAGTGTTTTTAACACTCAGTTCAATTAGATTCTCATTAAATTCTATGGAATTTAAGTTCAAACTAAATTTAATCTCAGATAGTGGAACAATATATATTCAACATAAATTTATCATAAACATTCCATAACAAGATATTAATGTTTATAGTATAATATTTGAATTATAACACTTTTATACTTATTCTCAAGTTAATGAGTATAATATTAATGTATTCAAAAAATTAGTGAATATACTAAAATAAATGTCATATTCAAGTTATGTGAATATATATAGAATACATATATATTTTCTAGTTAATTGAATATAATATTTATTTTATCAAAGGAATATTTTATTACCCAAGGTTCAATAATATTTTAAGAGTATCCATACTAAGTTAATGATCCAATAAACAAATTTTAATATCATCTAAATAAATGTTTGTTTAAAGAATGATATTTGTTCATTAATTTCCACTTAAAATAATTAATACTGTTATTTATGTTTGGCGTATTTTTTATGTATTTTTTTCTTTTTAATATATATATTTAAGAAATGATATCTAGATATTATATTCCACCATTAAATAATTCTAGTTATTTTATTATTTTTATAGAATGTTTCCATGGGTTGTATTTATTATAAAAAATAATACTATTATTATTAATATTTTAGAGATTTCATTACATGTAACTTATAAATTAGAATTGAATTAAAAGAAATAGAATTTATTTGTATTTATTTTAATGTTATCCTATTTATTGAAAAAAATATAGGTCATGGAGATACTTTAGATTCTACAAAAAGATTATTCTATAGTGTATTATTCTCTCATGTTCTAGAGAGAAAAATAGAGATAATACTCCCTCTATCTCTCATACATTTTGAGATAAGAAATAGGAGATCCTTCATTACAATCAAGGTGAAGAAAATAAAGAACTTTTTCATTTTGTTATATCACATTGGATATTAAGAGTGCCATTTAATTTTTTTTGGAGCATGTATAATTATGTCTAGAGATATTTTTAATTGGATTTTCTAATTAAATGACAATGAAAACGAGAAAGGATTATAGAAAAATTGATTAATAATGATACCATAGTCATGGTAATTCTATATTTATATTAATAATATATTAATTTTTATGATTATATTTATTAAATTATAGAGGTTTATTTATTTATTTCATCAAATTGTTCTATTTAATTTGATGAAAAATCTAAATTGGTTCTTTACCCAATTCTTCAACAGCACCCTAGAATGTTCATCATTAGTATATGTTCCAGAAACCTTCTTCACACCTATAAAACATACTCATTATCCAAACTCCAATTTGAATACCAATCTACACAAATAAATATATTTTATACGATGATATTTTTATGGTCCTCTGACCAAGATTCCTCCACCCCATACACTTGTTTAAGTCCACATCAATTGGTCTTTAAAATTCAATTCCCTGGTTTCATGTTATATCCATGTTTATTGTAGATGAGATAAATATAAACTTCTAATCCTCTTTCACCTCGGGAACTATTGAATTTTGATGTAGATAGTTAGTTTCTATATTTCAGTTACTAGGTGTGAACACCCTCTCAAAGTCAAATAACAACATGTACCTGAATCATATCCTATGCTGGAGGTTAAATTATTATTTTTAGAATATATGTAACAGGATATTATAACCAATATACATAAAAAATATCCCAGTAAATATAAAATATTACCTAGAATTTAAATATTGTACAAAAAATTCTAATTGAATATATTGTGCTGGGGTGTTCTTCTCATGCGGTTTCATTTATTGATACCCATAAGTAGCTAAATAATCTCCCTATATCAACACAAAACCTTACAAAATTCTCATGGAATCAAAATTCACCATGTATGACTTACCTAGATTAAGTAATATCATTATCATTGATTAATTGAAACTAATATGCAACTTTTGAAATTCTAAATCATTGTAATTTTCACACAAACTATTTACCCTTACTAGTTAAGGAATTCATTAGTGGTTATATTAAAGATAAATCATGAATAAATATCCAATAATAACAGAAAATACCTTGTAAAATATAGTCCTTAGACACTTATTTATGAATGTTATAAGATCTCACAGCCTATGGCTTATCATGTTCCCAAAATATTCCACCCATGGGATCAAATGATCATAAAAACATCACATTTATAATCTGGAATCTCTAATTCATTATATATTTCTATAATATTTTCCCAACAAATATTGCTAAAATAATCTCTTAGTGACAATCGTGATCCTCCAAAGTCTAAGAGTACATCAAATCACTATTGATAAATGAACCTATGAATGAATCTATGGGCTAGTAAAATAAATATGATTCATTAATTTCATAACCAAATTAAAACCTTCTTCATCCTAAATGACATCACTAGAAAATCAGATAGCTCTTACTTACTCCTAAATGTTGTATATGAAATATCTCCAGCTTGTAAGCCGATCTGTTGATCCCCAAAATTCAATTAGGGAATTTAGCACCACCAATAACCTCTTAGATAATAAAAAAACCATTAATAATTTTGAATAATATTAATTCTAATCATGACCAGATTAACCACTCAATAATCTTCACCTAATAATAATCACTCATCCACATTCTTGGAAAACAACAGTAGTGATACCCAAAATGTTATACAATTTATTATAAAAACCTCGGTAATGCGACTTATATATTACATACATAATATGTACATTATTTTGATATATTCTTATATAAAATTACACATACCAGATTTGATATGTTTTGTGTCCTCAAAAAATGAGTTTCATATAACAACATTAATTCTTATAAGTTCTTATTTATATTTTAGAAACATAATAATAATATTATTATTATATGAATAAATTATTTGGGGAAGGATAGGTTTTAAAAAAAATAAAAAAATTAAAATAAAGAGATATGGTGACAAGACCCGACCCCATTGAAACCCCATCTCAGTCAATAGTGAAGACAAGCATGACCATCAAATCCCCTCAATAGGCCATGGGTTGATGAATATGACTAAGTATTTTTGTCAAACATTTGGTAGGCATTACCCTCATTATTCCCAAGAATGATAAATCAGTTCTACCAGTCAAATATATAAATAAACCAAAAAAATAACAATTCCGAAACCAAAACAATCACTATATGAAATTTGAAAAGATACAACCAGGGACAATTCCAAACTATCCTCTTAAAACACCACTATAGCCACCCAATAAATAGAATCACTAGTATACATTGAGCTATACTATAAAAAAACTAAAGAAAATATACCAGGGTAAGAACTTGGGAGTGCTTAATAGGAAAACAATTCAAATTAATACATCTTCAATGTGATATCAATGTCACTAGATAGACATGGGTGAGGAAAACTATGTAAAGGAAGACTTTTATTAAAAATAACTATGAAAAAAACATCATATTCATTGGTAAAAATTTCCACCACATTAAATTACATAACCTAAAACTACATGATTACATAATTCAATTTAAGGAAGTGTGATGCTAGTTATCTAACAGAAGATAACCAGGAATAATATCAATATAATAACCAAAGAACCAAATTTCCATCATTACCTCATCTAATTCAAAAATATTTTCATGTCAATAAATAAAATCCTTGAATCATATAGGAGAATATAATTATTAATATGATAATATAATGTCCCCATATATATATATATATATTAGATATTGGTGGTACAATTACAATAAAGCACACACATAGCTCACACCCACATGTAGTTAGGCCAGGTCATATCCCCAAGGGGATTACCCAACTATTAAGATATAATTTTTTATATATAAATGGCCCATAGAACTTTTAAAATATATAGGACCAATGGCACACTAAATCTATCCTTAATTTCAATTGTAACTTGTACGAAGGCCGAACAGCGCCTCCTACGCCTTGTTCGATAGTGGAAACCTTCAGCTATACCTATTTATATACATTGTCACTCTCTACAGGAACATTTTTCACACATGTGGATCCATTTTCATTATCTTATTCCCACCATTCATCGATGATGGAGAGTATCCCACCTCTATGACTGAATACCATGCCATCATCACATGGGTCATCTCACCCACTGTCCATAAATCCAATTAACGGACTCACCATTCCTCGATATTCCTCACCACAAAGAATCGACCCCATCATTGGGAGGGGACCCAACTTATGTAAGTGTCTATTGATTCCAAACACCTTAAATACCCCACACCATTGAGCGTTTCTCCATCAGATATCCCACCTATGCAAAGAGGTGCAAGCCTAAAACCCTGATGGAGTTCCATGAAGTGTCATCCCAATTTAATTAGGGGCCTCATAAATATGTTAGGTTGGATTAAAACTGTAGCCTCCTTGATGTAGATGGAATGTATCTAACAACCAACCAATACCCCATTTTTAAATACACCACCACTCGTTCCAATTATACTTGAGGCCATTACAATTCAAACAAGTTACAAATATTGTTGGAAAAACACTCACCAATGGACCATGAATCAAGGAATGAAATTAAAATCATAATAATCATATCATTATTAACTAATGAAAATATCATAGTTAATTCCATTCCACATTTTCTATATCATTTATCTCCTCACAGGACGTAAACATTGAGCCATTATAGCTCATTTACATGTAACAGAAAAACAAATGATCTAAAATTTACATTATAGAATAAATAAAATAAAAATCCTTACACAATACTATCATTATAACTATGGATAAAAAATATTTACCAAGAAATAACTTATAGGTGAAATAAAATGTTTAAATCATTGAAATATCTTAAAAAATATCCCAAAGTATGTAATATTCATTACCACCAACCCTCTTCTTACAAATTTATTTACTCACAACATTTATTATAACATAATTCATATTGATATTATTGTATATTGTCATTAAAAATCTCTTAAAATTCTTATAAAAAACAATCCAAAATTTTTTATTCATTTATTAAAATCACAATTTAACCTATAGATTGTATTATCATTTCATTTATTTAGTTCAAACAATAATTTTAATCATTCCATTGTTAACTAAATTAATAATATTTCAATCCATGTTTGAGTTTCCATTTTTATTATTTAATTTGAAATAAATTTATGTTATGTAGTTAATTAATTTAATTATTCAGTTTTATATTCTTATGTTAATTTAAATCATTATACAATATCTTATGATAGTCACACACACACACCATAACTCATCAAATTGTATCCATAACATCCCCAAACCTGATCGACAACTAAAAAATTATTCAAGAATTTACAGACATTTAAATTCCAAAAAAAATACCCACTAAAACTTTAATTCAAAGACCAACCACCCTCATCATTTATAAATACCCATCTCTACTAACAACACTCATTCACATATCTCTCTCTATTCTAACTGCTCAAATAACCTATATTCTAATAATAACTGAGGCATCTCCTAAGAATAAAAACAATAAATCCTCTACTAAATGTAATATAAATTCGTATTATACAACCCATGGTTAAAGATATCATTCAAAGGAAGAGAAAAACGTATAAGGTATCAAAATCACCTAAATAGATGAACCACAACTCACCCAATTGCACTAAAAATTCTTACCAGCTCTAGAAAACTTACCCCATAATAAAGGGAAGAACTTTCATTTTAATAATAAACTAGCCCCAAACTTTTCCACAAGATGACAACATAAAAATGGGATAAGCCCTAGGTTATCCTCTATAACAAAAAAACATTAATAAAACTTAAATTATCTTCCCTTAATCATGGATTAAATTTATTAAAATTTATTATAGGTTACCTTACTATTCATATTAATAATAATTATATAATTACTTATTAATATTATTTCCATACTCCAAAAAAACTCCAAAACCATTAATTTAATATCAATTTAGTATCCTAGATACAAATATAGTGCATTATCCTCATATATGCAAATCCTAATGAGGGATACAGCCAACATGTTCAACTATCATTGTTTAGTCCATTTTAAATATCATATCTTCTATTAAACAACCTGAATGATGTTAGAATATTACAACATCGTAATCATATAATAATTCCAAAATTTAATTAAGAAAATATTCAAATCTTAAGAAAGTATATATAAGAATAAATAAAATAATTAATCTAAATTAATGTTGAAATAAGAAGGAAACAATATCCCCTTCCCTCATAGCAAAACCTATAAACCTAATCTCTAGAGTATGAAGTAATATAGGTGATAATAGAAAAAAAAATAACAAATACTCCCCTGGACTAAACCGACAAACCCAATCCTGAGGGAATATTATGATCTTAATATATTATAATAAATCTTTCGATATGGAAAAAGGGGTGGGTTATCAAAGGATTAATTGGTACATGGAATCAATGATTTTATAGTTAAAATGGAGGGTTTCAATTAATGATAATGATGGTAATACCAATCATCCATTTCAAAAGGAATAATTAATTATAGGGTTTTAAGATCTATGGATTCAAAGGGTAAATAAATGAATGGATTTAATATCATCAAATATATATTAGAAGCTTTCACATCACATTGAGTAATATATATTACAAAATATAGAAGTATGTCTCAAAATTATTCCACCTTAATAGATCTAATCAATTTCACATCAAGAAATATTAATAATAATGTCCACAAATCCGTGAGAAGATTTCTTGAACATGAAACATTACATTTAGAACCAAACCATCAATTAAAATCCACCAAAACTGAGAAGAAGCATTAAGAGCATCATTCACAGAAGAATAAATAGAAAGAAAGAAAGAAAAGAGATGAGAAGGGAACCATATATCGAAGGAGATACAAGGAATTTTAAAATATAATCCAATGACCTCCAATTTAAGGTCCTAGGTTTCCTAGGGTTCAGGAGAAATAATGGAGATCAAACCAAAGGGAGGGTACATATTCAATTTATAATTAATATTAATATTTGAAGGATCATATCATGGTGGATATAGTCATGATGTGGGGGGTTAGTTTGAAAATTTTTTTCAAGGATCATGACATGATCCTCCTCGGAACTATCCCATTTATATTTCTAATAATCCCTTTAAATTTGATAAAACAAAAAGAGTTTATATCATGATGAAGGCAATTTTTCCATAACATTAAAACCTTATAAAAATATAAAGTAAATCCGAACCAAGCTACAATTTAATAAGAGTACCATGATCCAATGACCTCATGGTCAGATGAGACAAATAATTATATAACTATGACATAATGATGAGACAAAAATAGCCACAATGTGAGTGGATCTTATTTGGGAAAATGTGGACATATTCATTACTTTTGTAAGGAATACACTATATGGTGTGACACCCATTAATGATATCATGAGATAGAACTAGTAAAAAAATGTCTAGATATACCTTTATATAATGGAGATCACATTGGATTCCATTGTGTCTTTATTACCATTGATAATTTTTTAGAGGAATCTCATTTTTTACTTATATTGATCAAGATATTCAAATTTATTTTAAACTGTACAAAGGCTCATGGGATAAAACTTTGTTGTTATATTATGGGGTATTTATTTTTAATATTAGTGTTACTGTAAAAGTTATTTATATTTAATTCCAATGATTTTTGGATAGGTATTTAAAAATAATTTCATTCGATGTTTTGTAAATAGAAGTTAATAGTTTCATCTCTAAAATATTTTTTGAAGATATCAAAAATATTTTTGGATGTTGTTTCATAAATTGTTATATATGATATGATTTTTGGAGAAATGGTACATAATTATATTTGGATTTAGTGAAAGTGGTAGATTGAAAGAAATATTCCAAAAATATCTTACATATATGTGATATATTAAAGAACATACAGCATGTCACAATTTATGATTGGAGGGTGTCATATTGAATAATTATACCAGTTCCTTCAATACCTTATTTAATCATATTATACAATTTCAGATAATCATATAAAATATCAATATACAATTGCTCTACCAATAATAGTGTACAATATGATGTCTCATAATTCATGGTTTTATTTAATAGAAATGAAGTTGTAGGCATGATTTCCTATATTTTTTATCTTATAGGATTCCATTTCCATTGATATAATAGAAAGAATAATCTTAAGAGTTAATATTCATTCCCCTAATGGCTATAATAAAAAAATGAATTACCGAAGAAGTAATGTGTGGGATTAAATGAATTCATGAAATTGGTAAAATGAATTATCCAATGAATAAACTCATGATTTATAACACATAGGTTGATTCATATACACTTGAGGATATTCCTTAAGGCCCTTATAAAGTTCTCATTTCTATGTTTTAGAAGATTGATTACTTCATAGTTGGAGGAAGCCCTTACCTAACCAATGATATCTTTTATAAAAAAGAATATTTGATCTAACATGAATCAAAATTTGAAAAATATATTTGATATAATTATAAGAAATCCATTACATCAATATAGGAAATCAAAAATAGAAAGAAAAAATATAATCATAAATACAAATTCTCACTTAAATAAAAACTTATAATAATGATGCATGATCTCTTACTAATTTTTCTAACCTACCATCAATTTATTTCTACCTAAAAATACTTATTAGACTACTAAATTCCTTACATAAGGTCATAGGGATCCCTAAATCTTCATGTCATAGTAGGGAACCTTTGTCTACATCACATGCTCTGTTCAAATTTCATTGTTTCCATAAAAAAATGATGACATTATAACATGTTTCTAACATCAATATCTACCCTATATCATTACTAAAATCTCATATAAAACATGATAAAACACCTTCCCTACTAAATCCCCTCTCAGGTAAACAGTGAAGATTAGAGAGATTGCTCATTCCCACCTCTTGTAGGCCATGATGTGGTAATTAACATCTAGGGTATCAATCACCTGAATTAGGGGAATTAACATTCTAATTACATATAAAAATAAAGTGATTCAACCAATGATCTACATATATAAACCAAACTTTTAACAAGTTAAAAACTCAAAATATTACTATATAAAAAATAAAAATATACAATAATGGATGATGTAAAACTAACTTCTTAGAAGTACACTCCACATACATTAATGAAAAAATCCCTAATCACCCTTGTGATATTCAAGAAAAAAACTTATAAAACTATAGAGGGGTGATTACTTGGGAGTAATCATTCAGATAATAATTTATGAATTATAATATCCATTTGAAATAAATGTCTTAGGATATAAAAGGTTGGGAAAAAGTAAGTCAAGGTTGGAATTAAGAATAAAGATAAGTATTCAATCATAGATTATGGTAAACATGATATCCAATTTTAAATATATATCCAAAAATATCTCATTAAATTAATAAATTAATGATGGTGTTATGTTAGATTTATAGTAAAATATATCCTAGAACCATATCACCATCATTACCAACAAACACATTTTAATCATAACTTCACCCCTTAAAACCATATCCTTATATTAATAAATCATATCCATCATTCATCAAAGGAAATATCATTATTAAAATAATAATAGAAAAGGAATCTAAAAATATACCACCGCTCTTACCTGTTAGTTTAGAGACCATTCCAACTCAGAGTATTATTGTGTTTATAAATACCAAACCCACACTTCTGAATTAATTTCTAAAACCTATTGTGTAGTTTTTTTAAAAGATTAATTTCAAATATATTCACAAATTAAATAAATAACTAATTTTATTTATGTAATATATCTACATAATTCAAGTGAATTCCTTTGGATAATTACACTAAACCTGTGGAAATTTAATTTACAACATAGGGTGAGCATCAATTTTCCATGTAAGGTGTTTTAAAATATTTCTAAAGTTCCTTTATTCTAAAATAATAATTATCTTTGAAAACATTTATTTAATAAATAACTTGATAAAAATATATTTAGAAAAATTATTTTGAAAATCTTTTTAAATATCTTTAAATATTTTATACTAATCTTAAAACCATATAAGCAAAAAATAATAATTATTTTGAAATTCTACTTTTGATTTATCCATTTGAATATAATATTTTTTATGGATTAATAATTATAATCAGAAGGCATTAAGAAACCCATAAGGCTAAATAGCTATAATACATGTGATAAAACATCCCCTTGTGGCCATGGGTTCACTCCCCATATCATAATATATCATTCGATACTCTAGTGCCAAAATTTTAATAAAAAATTTTAAATGGTCTCACCGTTATAACTTATAACCTGAAAATTATTCAAAACCACAAATAAATTTTTTTTGTAAAATAAAATAAATTAAAAATATCAATTCTTGAGAAAAAAATAATTTTTAAGAGAAATCCATTTTCCATAAAAGAATTTATTATATTTAAATGACATGAACAAACCCATTTTAAATTAAAACAAAAATTTGTATAAAATTAATTTAATGTCAATAAAAAATTGAAATTATTGAAATATCTACAATAATGAATGATAATATAATTTTTACATGAAAATATGTGATTATATTACTAAAAAAAATGATTTCAACATGATCCTCTTACCCTGAGTCATACTTATCACATATGTTTCTTTATCTTCCTCTTCTTTGACAAATATCTTTGTATAAAATCATAAGATGACAAAAGATAGTGTTTTTCCTAAACTAAGACATTTATAATGTTTGGATGGAATTTTAGAAGATAATTTTATATAACATAGTAGATAAAAATGATATAAGGTTTTGAAATTACATGAAATAATCAATCCATTTTTATAATTGAGGTGAGGGGAAATGTAAGAATTATTTAAAATATTAAAATATAATAATTATAATTTATGGTTAATGAAATTAAAAAGAGATAAAAATTAGGTGGGATCAAGGTTTTTATATAATATTATAATTTTTTTACTTATTCAAGTTCTTTTTTTTGATTTTTAAATAATTTAATAAAATTATTTTATTCCTGAAATTGTTTTCTGTAAAATAAAACACTATTCATAATTATATATTTGAAAATATCAAAAAAATATTCAAATTAAAAATAAAATTTTAATATATCCAATACTTATCATATTCATATATAGAATTTTTTTTACCTAAAAAATGTTATATTTTTTTAAATATCATTAATTTTATTTATTCATTAGTTAAGAAAGTACTACATCATCTTTGTACAAGACATAAAGAAAATTATTTATTAGAAACCAATTTAAACTAAACTATCATGAGGAATATAAATTTATAGACCTCAAAAAGAATATTTATTTTTGAAAAAAACTTATGTAAAACCATGTATTAAAATAATATACTAATTAAAAACTATAATGTGAAAAACATGGCTTATTTTAAAATAGAATATTATAAAGGGATTATAGTAATTAATTTGTGTCCAAAATGTCCAACATTAATATTAAAATATGATAATGGCCGAAACCTGCTCATATAAATGGATTTAGTGAAATTTGGGGCCATTTAATGGTTCTTAATTGTTTAGTTAAATTCATTTTATTTTTTTTCTTCTACATCCACAGGAACTCCATCATAGTTGTACAACCATTAATGTTCATTATTTAATATAACTTATTTTTAAGAAAAATAATAATAATATTTTAATTAGGTCCAATATAATCATTTACATTTGTTAATTAAGTATATTTACTAAAATCCATGTCAATATAACATTTTTAGTTTGTCAATTTGTATTTTCTTTCCTTGTACAAGCATTGCACATTCATTTGGATACGATTCATGTTATATAAACCAAAAAATAGAAAATAACACCCAAAAATTACTTATGCATAATAATTAAACAATAAGTCATGTTGACAATTTTTAGCTCTCAATTATTATATATAAGGAAGTAGAAACTACTTGGTCAACATTACACATGCACTGCGTCGACACTGGCAATGATTTTCATACTTATCATGAAAGAAAATAAAATATAATTGCTATGAATATTTTGGTACAATATTTATGTTATAATATCATAATTTATTCAAAAAATAATTTTAATAAAACATATATCAAAATTTTTCTTTGAGGATATCACAAAATGTAATGTATTTAAAGAAACAATATTTTTTACTATACATGAAAAATTAAATTTTTTTGAGAAGATTCTAAAAAACATATAAAAAGAAAATTTTGACATAATGAATTCAACAATGAAATTATTATTTTTTTCAAATTAAAATTAATTAATTTTAAAAATAATTATTTGAATATAACCATATAAGAAATTAGTAAAAATATTTATTTTTTATAGAATTACTTAACACATTGAATTTAACAATTTAGTTAAAGATTTATAATAAATATGAAAAAATATTATTCTATTATAAACTAGGTTGTAACATGCTCCCCCTTAAGTGATTATGCATTCATAATTCATTCATTATAATTAAAAAATTCTTATTTTCTATCTCTAGAATTAAGAATAGTGAGAACTTATATGGGATCTTAATTACCTAGAAGTTTTTTTATAAGAAAATTCCTCAATTCGCAAGTTTTTAAGACCCTTTCTCTAATTCCAAATGTAAAAAACTAGACCCATAATTCCATATTCTGCACAAAAACATGTAATCTATTTTTTTTATCAAAGATTAATTTCAAAATACAATGTACATTATACAACTGATGATCTTTTTCAATCAAGATTTCAGAAAAGTAGATTTATAAATTAAAAATTTACCAAGATATTCAAAAATAAAATAAAATAACTAAAGGAATTTATGTCTAATAAATCCATGTGAAATCATAACACCTAGGGATAATTCTACTAATCCTTTAGAAAATTATTTCAAAACAAAAGATGAACATCAATTTTCCCAGTAAGGGGTTTTAAAATCTTCTGGAAATACCATTCTATAAAAACTGTAAATATCTTAAAAAACATTTATCGAATAAATTATTTGATAAAAATAATATTTACAAAAGTGGTTTCAAACATTTTCGAAATATCCTTAAATAGTTTATATTACTCTGAAGACCATATATACTCAAAATAATAGATCTTTTGAAATACTACTTTGTATTTTCCCATTTGAAAATAATAATTTTTATGGATTAATAAAGATTCTCATTAGAAAATAATAAAAATATTAGGATAGATAGATATATCACTTGTTGGAAAACATACCACTATGGTCATGGGTTCACTCCCCACAAAATAACTTATAATTAAATACTCTAGTTCTATAATTAAAAAAACGTTTCATATGGTCCTACCATTCTCACTCATAACCCATATATAATTAAAAACCACACATAAATTATTTTCCAAGAATAAAATAATTTAATAACCTCCAATCATGACAAAAGGATCATTTTTAGGATAAATACATTTTCCAAAAAATAATTACTTTCATTTAAAATATATGAACACAAATGATTTGAAATTAAGACAAAATCTTGTATAAAATGCATTAAATGTCAATAACAATTATAGATGGTGGAAATATTTATAACCATTAGTGAAAATAAAATATTTTGATTTAAAATATATTATTTTTATTTAAAAATAATTCTTCCAAAACAATCCGCTTACCTTTAGTTCAACTCATCATACAAGTTTTTTTATCTTCAACTGCTTCAAAAAATCACTTTGCATAACACCATAAGACAAAAAAATATGGTGTTATGCCTAAAATAAGTCATCAAGAATGTTGGGATGGAAGTGTAGAAGATAATTTGATTATGAATAGTTGATAAAGATATATTATGGTTATGAAATTAAGAGAAGGAATGAGTCCATTTTTATAATTGAGTTGAGGGACACTATAATAATTATTTTAAATATTAAAAGATAATAATTATAATATAGTTTTAATGACTTCTAAAGCCCTAAAAATTTCAGGGGATTATAACATGTTCTAAAATAGGATCAGAGCAACAAGAGTAGTAGCCACCAGATGTAGAGCTAACCAGATTGGAAGAATGAGAGGGTATGACAGCCACCATAGGGACCAGGTATAGTGTAGCTTTGTATGGGGAAATACCAGCTGATCAGCAATGCAAGGTGGGGAGCAAGGTGTTCAATGATGCAGAAAGCTGGGGAGGGGCAGTTCAAGTGGGCTGGGCCTACGGGTCATGTATTGGGCATGGTATGCCTCTAGGCCTTCGGGTCAGGTATTACGAGTTTGTCGGGCTTAGTGGCTTGGGCCTATGGGTTATGTATGTTTTCCCCTTCAACCCTTAAAAGGTGGATTATCCATAATAAAATAAAAAATAAGGCCTTCGGGCCATTCAGGCTAAGATAATGTAATGAAATTTTACATTCATGAAAAATAATTTTTTTCAAATTCAACACTATTCATAACAATGAATTTGAAAACATAAAAAAAGAATCTAATTAAAAAAATTATATTTTATTATATCATTTACATACCATGTTCATCTCAAAAAAATGTATATTACCTTACAAATCACAAATTATATTTATTTTATTATTTTTAAAATGATTAATTTTATTTATTCATTAATTAAATAATTAATCCAACATATTTTACAAGAAATTAAGGTGATTATTTATTCCATAAAAATTAAAAAAATGTTTCCTGAGGAAGTTAAATTTCTTATATTTAATTAGACTATTTATTTTCGAAAACAAATTCTCAAAAATCATATATTGAAATAGTATACTAATTAAAATGTGTAGTGTGTACAACTTGACTTCCTTTGAAATAAAATATTATAAAGGGATTAAAGTGATTAATGTTGGAAAAAAATCCCAAATTCAAATAAAAATAATAAAATGGCCAGAAATTTACTGTGGGAAATTATTTAGTCAAATTTGGGGCCATTTAATGGTTCTTATAATTTTAATTAAAATCATTTAATTTATTTTTATTCTATCTGGACGTGCACTTCATCTTCTTTGCACAACCATTAAAGTTAAAAATTTATTTTTATTAAAATTAAAACACATTAATATCATAATAAATTTTCATTATATTAAATAAAATAATTTATATTCATTCATCAAGTTTATTTACTCATATCCATATCAAGAAAACTTCTTTAATTTGTCAATTTTTATTTTCTTGACTTGCACAATAATTGCACACGAATTTGGATAAGATTCATATTATATTGCACTGAAATTCAATACTAAAACCCAAAAAAATAAATTATACATAATAATTATAAAAAAATTGGGGAAAATAATTTTTTTAACTCAATTATTATCTATAAGGAACCAAAAATGACTTTGTCAATGCCGCGCAAGCACTGCGTCGACACTGATAATGATGTTTATATTTATCATGAAATAACATATATTTTACATGTTATGAATTATTTTTTTACAATATTTATATTATAATATTTTGATTTATATAATAAATTATTTTATTATATTTTATATAAAAATTATGAATTGAATATATCAAAACATGTACCATATTAGAAACAATTTATATTTTACTATACATGAAAATATTATTTATTTTCACAAGATTCTAAAATTTTCATACCAATACAATTTCAACATGGTGAATTAAAAATAAAAGCTTTTTTATTCAAAATAAAATTATAAAATTAGATAATTAATCATCTAAATATAAAAATATAAGAAATTAATTAAATAAAACTATTTATTTCAAAAATTACCTATCATATTAAATGGAACAATTTTGTCAAGAATAATAATAAATATGAAAATAATTTACTATATCAATACCTGGTTTGTTAGATTATATATACCATTAATGAATTGTACCCTCATAATTCTTTAATTATAATTAATAAAATTCTAAATTTCTTTCTTTCTAATTAAGAAGTGCTATAACTTATAAGGTAACTTAATTAACCAAAATATTTTTTAAACAAAAAAACTAAAACACATAATCTGAAAAGATTCTAAGACCATTCCTCTGATACCAAATGTAAATACCCTAACCATCACTTCCAGATTCATTATTAAAACTTGATGTGTATTTTTTATTAAATATTAATTTCAAAATACACCATACATTATACTACCGATGATCTCTTTCATTCTTGGTTTTGGAGAATTAGACATATACCTTACAAATTAACCAATGTGTAAAATAAAATAAAATAAAAATCATAATTTATTCATGTGAGATAACTTCATAAGTGAATTTAATGACATCAGATAAGTGTACTAAATTCATGGAAAATTAATTTAAAACATAGGGTAAACATTAATCTTCCCTGTAAGTGGTTTAAAAATCTTATGGAAATTTATTTCTTCTAAAACTATATTTTTTTAAGACACTCATGAAATATATTATTTCATTAAAAAATAGTAATAAAATTGTTTTCAAACAATTTATAAATTACTTTAAATAGCGCATATTACACTGAAAACTATATATACTCAAAATAATAACCTATTTGAATTACTACATTGGATTTATCCATTCGAAAATAATAATGTTTATAGATTAATCATGATACTCAACAGGATATAATTAAACCATAATGCTAAATTACTATATCACATGTGGTAGAACATACCATAGAGGTTATGAGCTCATTCCCTATACCATAAATTATCATTCGATACTCCACTGCAATAATTATAGGAAAAATTTTTAAATGAATCTTCCTTTCCCACTCATAACCCAAAAAATTCTAAACCATATAGAAATTATTTTCACATAAATTTTTTAATATTAAAGTCTAATTTTGATAAAAATATCATTCTTAAGAGATACACATTTTCTAGGAAAAAAATATATACATTTAAAAGGCGCGAACACAAACCTATTGGAATTAAAACCAAAGCTTGTATAAAATGAATTAATTGTCAATAAAAATTATAGAAAATATCTTCATCTACAATATTGAATGAATGTAAAATATTTTTTTTGATAAGAAAACATTCTATATCTCTAAAAACTTATTTCAAAGCAACCCCTTACCATGAGTTTGACTCATCACATAGGTTTCTTTATTTTCTTATTCTTCTTCATAAAATCGCATTTATTAATACCTTAAGACCACAAAAAGAGAGTGTTATACTTAATCTAAGATATATAGAATATGGGTATGGAAGTGGAGAATATAATTGGATTTATTATTGTCAATCAAGATTGAATATGTTTACAATGTTATGTGAAGGAATGCGTCCCTTTTAGTAATTAGGGTTAGAGGCAATTTAGGAATTATCTTAAATATTAAAATATAATAACCCTAATATAGGGTTAAGGACTATAAAAGGCCTAATAATTACTTTTCATCACATTTATGACATAATATTTTAAATTTAGGCCTTTTTAAATATTTTTTCAGTTTTTAAATAATGTAATAAAATATTTTATTCATGAATTTTTTTATGAAATTTAACACTATTCAAAATAATGACTTCAAAAAAATCAAAAAAAGTTTCAAATTGGAACTAAATATTTTATAATATCTTTGAAAAATAATATTCATATAGGGAAATTCTTTATTAAAATAAAAATATTAAATAATATTTATTTTATAATGTTTAATATAATTAAATTTATTTATTCATTAACTTAATAATTACTCCATTATCTTTGTAAAAGGCATTAACATAATTATTTACTCTAAAAAAATTAAAAATAAATTTCCATGATGAATAATATGTTCTTATATTTCAAAAGAATATTTATTTTTGAAGGAATATTTTTTAAAACCATATATTAAAATATTATACTAATTAAAAACTATATTGTGAAAAAGTTGCTTTCCTTTAAAATAAAATATTATAAAGGGATTATAGTTTTTAAGGTGGATCCAAAATTTCCAAAAATCAAATAAAAAATATAATGGCTAAAAATAAATCTTGAAAAATTATTTACTGAAATTTTGGATAATTTAATGGCTATTATAACTTTAATAATATTCATTTTTTTATTTTTCTATAGATTTAATATGCACTTCAACAGCATTCCACAACCATAAAAGTTAATTATTTCATATATTAAAATTAAAAATAAATTTAAAAAATAAAATAAAATTAATTATCTTCAATATACACATTTATATTCATTTGTTAAGCATATTTACTCATATCCATGTCATGAAAACTTTTTAAATTTGTTAATTTGGGTATTCTTGCCTGGCACAAGCATTGCATATGAACTTGGATTATATTAATGTAATATTACAATACAATTATAAATTAAAATAAAAAAATAAATTATACATAAATATTAATAAATAATTTACCGAAATAATTTTTTGCACTCAACTATTATCTGTAAGGAACTAATAATTAATTTTTAAAAGTTGTGCATACACTACATCAACACTTGAAATGATTTTTATACTTATCATGAAATAAAATATTTTCTAAATTTTTTGAATTATTTTTAACAATATTTCTATTATAATATAATTATTTATTCTATCCATAAGTTTCATAATTTTTATATCAAAATTATGCATCGAAGACATGACAAAATGTATAGTGTTTAAGTGGAAATTGTATTTTTTACTATTCATGGGAATGTTTTTTTCCAGATGTTTCTCAAAAATTCATACCAAGGTAATTTCTTCATTATGAATCCAAAAATGAATTTTTTTATCAAATTAAAATTTTATAATTTTTAAATTAGTCATTTAAATGTACTAATATAAGAAAATAGTTAAATAAAATTTTATATTCTAAAAATTTCTTGACATTTTGAATTCAACTATTTCCTTCACGAATAATAATAAATATGAAAAACATATCATATCCATACCTGGGTTGTTACAGTGGTGATATGAAAATGCCTCTCCAAAAAAGCATGAAGTAGATAATGAAATTGAAATTATATCTATAAAACCTCAATCCAACCATAATATCATTATTACCAAAGTACAACATTATAATCGTAACCATTAAACATTTTACTCATCCTATATATCCTCACATGATGAAATACATGGGTCTTTGTAAACAATTTCAATATAACACCAAATAATATGATCCAAATATCACATAATCATATATATAATAAAAATACATGCACAATATCATTATCATAACAATATATCAACAATATTTAATAATAAATATCATAACAGAAAAACAAAAGAAAAAAAAATCATCCAATATCTTACAATATATGAAAAGTAATGAAATATTAATTATCACCAATCCTCATTTTAAAAAATAATTCACTAGCTATATTATTTATAAGATAATTACTCCTTCTATCATTCAAGTGTCTCCCTAAAAATCTCTTAAAATTTATATCAAAAAAATAAAAATAATTTTAATCATTTATTATGTGGAAAATTTTTCTATAGGTTTGGATTATCATTTATCATTTAATTAATCCCATCCTTTTAATCATTTAATTCATAAATAATTTACCAGTATTTAAATACATTCTTTAGTTACCACTAAATTTATTTTCATAGGAATATAATTATGTTAAGTAGTTAATTTATTTAATTACACACTTCTCTTTTCATTATGTTAATTTAAGGAAATGACCCACATCTTTAGAAAAAAACACATACACTCCAAAACACCATAAACTTCTCTTAAAACAATTCCATTCCAAATCGGTATCAATTAAATTCTCCAATCAACCATAACCTAGTAAATACCCAAAAAATATACCCACTCAGACATTACTTTCAAAATCTACAAATTACCAAATCCTAAGCATACCCAAATCTCCTAACAACACTCCAACACCTCTCTTTATTTTCTAGAGTCTCTCATAACCATTCTTATAAACATGGCAATTAATAACACCCTATAAGAAACCTTAAACCTCCTATCTTAAGGTACCTCTATATTCCAACTATAAAACCCTTTCTTCAAGTCATTATTCCATTGAATAGAAATACTTAAAAGGTATTGACCACATCTAAATATAAGAACAATAACTCACCCAATCATAACTAAAATATTGGACTTCCCTAGACTAACATATCAATATTAAATGGAATAACTTACATTCTAATATCCAAAAATTCCCAAATTTCACTGAAGAAAAAAAAATATAAAAATGGATAAAAAATTTGGTCGACCTCAATGACACCATTGATTTATAAAAACCAAAATTATATCACCTTAATCATGGATCAAATTTATAATATTAATTCCACATTTCCTTCCTATTCATTTAAAAAAACATTAATGTTTAATTATTCATATTCACTTCCATACTCCATACAAATACCTTGTCAATGTTTTAATATCATAATATATATATATATATATATTTACCAAAAAATACAACACAAAATTATTATATCAACAAGGAATAATGGAGGATTTTGAAAATATGATTAACACCACTTATTCATCCCATTGTTAAGATAATGTATTCAATTATATAAATATAAAAACATTTAAATATTATGACATAAAAGTAAAATAATGACGCATAAATTTAAACAAAGAATTACATAAATATAATTAAGGGAGATATAAAACTATATACATTATTAATCTAAATTAATACCAGAATAAGAAACATACAACATCCCCTACCCCTAAACTGAAACCCATATTTTAATGAATCGTGAAAGGAATTAATATATGGAATAAATAATGTATAAAATAACTAATCCATTTGGACCAAACTAACAATACCAAAATTGGGGGAATATTATAAAATTACCATTTCAGAAGGTGTATTAGGATTTTGAATAGGGAAACGTTAACAAAGGTTGAATGAGTCCATTGAATTATAGATAATAATGTTTATGGAAAGGGTTTTAGTCTAGGATAATGATGTTAATTACAATTATGCATTTTATAGGTAAAATAAACAAAAGGTATTTAATATTACTGGATTCAATGGAAAAAATGATGGATTTTTGAATCAGTAAGGGTAACTAGAAATTTTTCACATTGAATCAAAAAAATATTATAAAAGATATAAGTAAAGATGAAAAATACCTTAACATAATGGAGTCAGAATATTCCACATTGATATAGTTTAAGTTGAATGGAAACAGATCCATAAGAGGATTCCTTGATCCAATAACATCACATTCATCAGTAATCCATAAATAATAATCCATAATACCAGTCACAACCTCTAGAACAAACATTTTGGGATGAAGAAATAAGAAGGATAATGTAAAAGAGATATGATATGAGACATAGATCAATATAGAAAAACCTTCAAAGCTAGGGTCTTAATAAGTATGAAGGAGAATCAAAATATTTCCACTGTAATATCCTAGGTTTCATATGGTTCTTTAGGAACAATATTGATCAAACCAATGTGATGTTACACCACAAATGTATAAATAAATTTCAAATTCCAATAATCATGATATGGAAGATAGATTCATGGAATGACATGTTGGTTTAAAAATCGCTTCCAAGAATCATCGTATGATCTCTTTAGGTGATGCACATTTCAAAACTCAATCAGTTCCTTTAAAATTTCTACAACTATGGAAGGTCCTAACATTATTAAGAAAACCACATTAAAATATTAAAATGCCTAGAAACCACATTGTTAATCCAAATGATGAAATAGTGAAACAATACTTCCACGTATTTCAAAACTACCAGAAGATAAAATCAAGGAATTCGATAACCAAGATATCATAAAATTATTCCTATAGACATGATGTGAAAGAATCTTGTATACAAGACCAATGAAACATAAAGGTTATGTCAGAAATAATCCAAATGTTTCAAAATAATATCTAGAATCCCATACCTAAGGGCTACACATGTAAGAGTTACACAAATAAGATATTCTCTATAAATTTACAAAATACCATTAAAATCCCACTTTACACAAAGTGACACCTATGGCATGTTTTTGACAACAACCCTCCCATCTTAATTGATAATTTATAGAATAAAATGAATAGAAACTTAAATTAGTAAACTTATAACACTCATGGCCTACACCCAAATCCTAGACACAAATTAACATTAAAACATAATAATACTTACCACTACACATCCCATCACACCACGACATTAATGAGGAATAGAAAGGAAAAAATGAACTGTTCCATGGCCTTGGTGTTTTTTATAAAACTGTTATTAAAATGGTGTTTTATAGGTATTTATAAGCGATAGGGTGGGGTGTTATGAAATTAAGTAATGCAAAAAATGAAATTTAATGAAGAAGACTTATAGTAGTGGACTTATTTGGTAGAGAAAATTATTTTACCAAAAAAATATATTTTCCAAACTTTTAAACCAATAAAAAACCAAAATTCCCAATTCTTGAAAATTATACTATAATAAGAAAAAAAGGAATTAGAAATACGTTTTTAATGGAATAGGATATGTTTTATACTTTTAAAATTACATTATAGTCATAAAAATTGAATATATATATTTTAACTTTATTACTAAACTTATTAAACATATTTTTCACAAAAAAAGAATTCTCGAAACATTTATATCATTTTTACCTCAAAATAATTACCAAAAAACCTACTGTTTGTGCTAAAATATATTTTTTACTATCACAAAAAAAATCATCATTTTTAAAAAGACTCCAAAAAAACTATTGACAAATTTTAATTTATATTTATTAATTTTTAATCATAATAATAATAATTTTTAAAAAAATTACGTCAATTAAATATTTAAAATGAGTATAAAATATCGAATTCAAATAAAACACTCTAAAATACATTTCCAAAAATATTTATTTCATCAATGATATATTAGCTAAAAAATTATATTTATTATTGTTTCTATATGAATTCATGCCCATGTTTTATGTTATCATAAGATATAATTTCAAATGGTAGGTGGACATTAGGTGTAGTGAACAAGCATGGGGTCTTATCTAACCAATCACCCGACTAGTCTTCTATAGGACCTGAAAGGAATTATTGTTACCCATAGATGGGAAACTAGTGCCTGGCCATTATAGAACAAATTTTTTTAGGAAATATCCCTCACTCAATAATACAAATATATAGAAGAAAATAAAATGATAAACTAACCAACATGAGATAACATAAATAGACATCCAAACGTAGAGATATATTTGATAAATAAATAAAGAAACAACAGTAGTAAAAGAAAATAAATCTTAATAAAAAAACACATTAGTTCAAAAAACTAATAAAATACCCAAAGATTAAAGGGAAAACACCATGACTCTAATAAACCTTTATGTGACCCTCAATCATGATCCAAACAAATCATATCACTCTAGATCCAATTAAGATGAAATACAATAAGAACAAACGTATAAATATTAGAATACATGAATGATATAAAAATAGTTGTAGGTCTCTGTAACATACAAAACATGGATCCACTTAACTGGTTCCCTGATCTGATTAGCCACATGGCCTCATGTGAACCTCCCTATATTATAGTGGATACCGACTAGCTGGGATGGTGTAAAGGTGGTATGGTGGGGAGACTATAACCTCATGTTATATTGGCATAATGAAAATAACCAATAATCATACATTAGTAGAAGAAGCATTTATAATAAATATACAGAACAAATAATCAAATGTGGATGACTAAATAACCAAACATCTAATAATATAAGAAAAATCCTCAATGGTAGTGTCTTATACATGGATTCACAGAATGATTATACAAAAAGGGAACATGAGATAAGCCTAAAAGTATGGTATAAAAAAAGAAAAAAATGCTCAGAATTTACTCCACAAGAATCTAAAGTAAAATCTCAGTCCTCTTATCTTAATCTCAATATATATTTAATACATTCCAATAGAATATTGAAGGTTGCTTTAACTTATCAATAACTATAATAAGATAGTCTTATCGGGTATCAAAAGAAGTCTGAGAAGGGTGTGAGATAAAAATCTAAGTTGGTCACCACCAATGGTGTCTACGTGTAATCCAAGAAGTTATCACGACTAAGCAGTGTGTAGTTATAAGAAAATAATAAAACAAAGATGAAATAAATAACTAGGCCACTAAGGTTCATATAGGACACTAGGTGGGTCTACCTGTTTCCTCACATGGATGGAATGTGTGTATGATCATGTCACTATATATGTATTATTAATAATATAAATAGTCAAATTTTATAGTGAATCTACCTATATTATCTAAGCACATATAGATCTAAGTGGATATATACTTGTAATACTAGTGATGGATAGACCAGGGTGTAACTCAGACATCCCTGACCATTCTAATGACCCAATAATATCAATGAATAGGGTATATTCCACACACCTAAAGATATTGAGAGATGTCATGCTAAAACACTTGGTATGTAGTGTGATCCACCATGGAAACACTAAAATCATGGAATGTGGATTGTTAAGGCCTATTCCTATACATTATCACTGGTTTGATATTCCAAACTCAACACCCAATGTAAGAGAGCATAAATATCCACCTTTATCATGACCCCTTACCATTGTAGACAACCTCTATAAAAGATTATTAATTTATTGTTCATGTAACGAGGAAAAACCTATCACGAAACTTATTTATTAAGACCATATATATAAGCAATGCATAATCATGTTTATAACCTAACACCTTAGGAAGAACCACTCATATGTCCCCTTAATCATGTTCAATTCCATTTAATACATCACAATTCATAATAAGCATCTAATAAATAGTTAATAATGGGTGTTTCCTTTCCACCATCTAGTCAATTCAATAACCTTTTTAAAACAATCATTTTATTTAAAGAATGGAAAAATTCATGATAAAGCCACCCCCCAAAACCATTTGGTTTGATTAAATAAAAATAACCAATATATATAAATTGTACCGTTTAATAAATCCATTTAACCAATCTAATGAATAAAATTCATCAACCCTATGATATTCCACTCAAATCCATAAATAATGTAAATTTCATTTATAAGGTTCTTGATGTTATTTAGATGGTGTCATGGTCAAGTGGGAAAATATCACATTGGAAATTCCCCTAGAAAACTAGGAAAAACACCTAAGGGGTTCTTGGGATCATTAACCATTTATATATATGAGTGAAAAACCAAATAATATCCAAGAAAAAATCTAAATAGGCTTTATGGGAATTTGAGAAACTAACCATTTAATGGAAATTAGACTTTTCACACCCAAGGGGTGTCTATAAATGGAGTATCAATCCTTTAAACTCCTAAAAAATGATCAATTGAGGTTTACAAATTTTCAAAGTTTAATCAGACAAGAAGAAATTAATATAACTGATTTGTTTAGAAAAATAAAGCATGCGAAAAAATGACATAGCTATAGGGAATCAAAACTTAAAACGAAAATGACATGACCAGCTACCTCAAGGACACAGATGATACCTCACTCAATATGGGACATAGATTCAGAGTAGGTTGGAATATATTTGACACATTGTCCAGTTCCCAAAAAATAGGTCTAATTAGAATATACCAAAATATAATAACAATTCCAAAGTAGGACTTAGAGAATAGGTATAATACATGGGGCGATTACCATGATAGATCCAATGATTTTGATAGATTGAGGAATGGACACTGAAAGAAGAAGTCTCTTCAAAGCCTATATTGAGAAGAAGTTGAGGTCATAATGGGAGGAGAACCAAGGCTATCCATTAAATGGATAAAAAATGGGAAAAAGGTTTTAGCTTAATTGAGGGTAAAAAATGGTCATTTCACCAAAAATAATCATGGTTCACGGAATGGACACATAGTTTTGAAAAACTGTTCGCAAACTACGCTCAGTCGACTGATATGTTGGGGAAACCACACAGTTAGATGTATGGTTTGACTAACCATGTGAAAGCATTTAAAAATTATCTTTCCCATATCTTTAACCAGATTCATGGTCATGCGACCTAGGTCATACAGTTATATAAAAACTGTGTGACCAATTATATTTTTCTTGTTTTAGATCTCTTGGCTACGAATGATCCCAGACACTCCTGAGACCTCCTTATATTGAGTATACATCTTTATTAAAGTTTTTTAATGTGTTAAAATTGAAATACTAATGATGAATACATTCTTTGAAAATACATGTCCTTATAACCTCCCCAGCTTAATGCAATAGTCCCCGAGTTGGCCTTATGATGGTAAAACATGTATCATCCACAAGGAGTTCATTCCGTTGAACTTTTATATCATTATCTCACTCCCAGGCATGATCTTGTATTTATACATGCTTCCATTGAACCATTACCAAAGGAACAAACCCTTCTTATAGTGTTTTCATGTTATTATCAATAATAAGCACTGGATACACCTCGAATAAAGCATCAACATGGAATTCAAACACATATGACTGGAAAATGTGTGATAGGTATTAATAGTATCTGAGAATATGAGATACATGAAAGGAATTTTTCATTAACTGATATATCTGAGGAAGATCAAACTGATAAGTCATTGGCCAAATATATTTCATAATAACAAAATCTCTAAATAAACTCGGTGAGAGGTCAAACTGCTTCCAAATAAGTCTACTACCTAACCTAGGTGAGACGTGCAAGAATACCAGGTCTCTGACCACATAATATATCGGTTTCCGATGTTTATGGGAAAATGAATTCTTTCTAGAATGAGTTATCAACATGCACTTTCTGATCATCTTGACCAATTCTATAGTCTCTTGCATGAGATGTGGTCCATGAGTAGATTCTTCTCTTACCTCTATCCCACCAAAAGTGTAGAAGAAAGGCCTACCATATAAAGCATCATAAATATACATATTATTGGTAGCCTGAATGATATTAATATAAGTGAACTAAATGAGGGGAATGTGCTTCTCCTAGGATCTTCCATGGTCATGGACACATGCATGGAGAATTTCCCCAAGGACTTGTAACATATGCTCTATATTTCCATTGGTCCGTAGGTGATAGGATGTAGTCATAAGTACCAACGTACCCGAGTCATTTTACAACCCCTTCCTGAACAATGATGTGAAACATGAATCTCTATCAGAAATGATAGAATTAGGATCTACATGATAGTGTATAATCTATTTGGAATATAACCATCATAGATCATCTACAATGAAGGTCTCTCACATAGGTAGGAACTGTACGACCTTTGTCAAATGATAAACAATAACCCACATTGTATCATTATGTCAAAGTCATTTGGGTATACTAGTTATAAAATATATCATAACATCATCCCATTTCCACTTGTTAATTGAAAACATATGTAGAAGACCTACTGATCACTGATGTTATACCATTATTTATTAAAAAGCTTGACATTGAGTGATGTTGTTGAAAATATCATGTTTCATACTAGGCCACAAATATTGGAATCATGAATTTACCATTTCTGTGTCTTCTGACTCAGAGAATCAACTACTGAATTTTACTTACTAGGAATATAGGAATGTTTTAAATCAAATGGATTTACGTACTCAACCCAACAATGTTTTCTAAGATTTAGATCCAACTATTGGGCTTTAATTGATGATTTTTTTTGATTTGTGACCATCACAAAACAATCTCCATGTAAATAGTGTATCCAAAATCATATGTCATGAAAATAATAGTGAAATTGTGGTCATTCATTGGGAAATTCCACTCGTGAGGCCTCAATTAACGATAATTTTATGCAACAAATCGTTCATCCTACAATAGAACATCTCTATGGCCAGTACATGATGTGTCAAAATATAAAGTATATCTCCTTCCAACATCTAGAAGAATCAGTATCGATGACCATTTTAATTGATAATTTATCACTTTAAAGGCCTCTTTACAAGCTTCCACCACACTAATTTCACACCATTATTTATCTCGCATGTAAGTGGATCCTCGAGGTTGTGGGAAGTCATGGATGATGTGTTTCTAATATTCTTCTATCCCCAAGAAACTATGAATGTCAAAGACATTATCGGGATGCTCCTGGGAAACTACAACTCTCACTTTCAATAGGTGTATTGAATGTCCTGAATCCAAGATTACGTGACCTAAGAAGTTTAGTTTTTTGATCTATAAGTGGCATTTACTAAGCTCACCATAGAGCTGATACTCTCTTATTTCATTCAGAACAGTCTCAAGATTGGTAGCATCGTCTTGTTTTGAGCATTAATAAACTGAAAGATCATGAAAAAATAAAAACATAAATGGATCCAGATACATGTGGAAAACATAATTCATAGGTTTCATGAAAACTATATGTTCATTATTGAGTCTAAAAATCACGACCGGGTACTCATATAGATCATAAATTTTCAAGAATAATATGTGAGGTATGTCTGAGGACTTGAAACGCACCTGGTGCTATCTCAGTCTCAGTTCGATATATGAAAACACTATCACTCTCTTATTTGATAAAATAGGTCATCTATTCTAGGTAGTGGATATTTATTATTTACCGTAAGATAATTCAAATGATTTTAATTTAAATAGTTCTTGAGGGTACCATCTACCTTCTTAGAAAAAAGAATTGGTGAAACCCAAGGAGAAGTTTCATGGAATATAACATCTTTTGACTCCAGATCCTCTGATTACATATTGAGTTCCTGAAGCTCATTACATTCCATCCTATAAGGAGGAATGGTCACTAGTTTATCTCCTGGTACTAACTTAATAGTGAATTCTACCACTCGCATTGGAGGTAGACTATAGAAGTATTCCGGATAGAAAACTTCTAAACAATCCACTGTTGGAGGAAAAATAGTGGGTCTCAATCCTTAGTTATCAAGGAAAATACTTGAGATCTGAGATGTCACATTACACAGCTTCTACTTCTCAAATCTAGCTCAAGTTTCACTAACAACCCTTATCCCTTATATATGTACCTCATTCCCCTGGTAATGTAAATATGAACCTCTAATGATAACCATCAATATGGGATCAATAGGGAACTAACCAGTCCATCATAATGATTGCATAAAATCCTGTCATGTTGAGGATGAAAATATTACACATGAAAAGGTAACCACCAATCATAAGAGGATAATTATTAGAACATCAAACTCCCTCATAATAGAAATATAACAGGGTTCCTTGAGTCAGATTACTATTTTAGTGCTTGATCACTAGTCCCAAACACTTAATGATTTCCTCATATATGAAAGAGTGAGACATGATTTTGATAAATAAAGAAGAAACTAAAGTGGAGGATACTTGAATTGATCCTCATACAGTAAAAGGTCCAGGACTCTGATCCTCAGGAATAGGCTAGAATGAATGTAACAGGTAGGTACCGCAACCTTGAGTCACTACCCGACTTCCCTAGGCAAGCCACTCTACTAGTGTTGAGAGTCTTAAGGCTAACTACCTCTTTCTCAGCTACCACCTTGACATGATCGACTTGTGGTATTCTGGATGCCTTCCTGTCCTGATTCTATTAGCCCTAACCTTGATTTAGGAGTAGTTTCAAATCCTCACAATCTAGGTACTATAAGAAAATTCCTATAGAAACATTGTATAAGGCCCATTCTGTTGTAGCCTCTGCAATCTACTGTATCATATAGGCACTATTGTTTTGAATTACATAGCTTCCCAGTCTGGTGACAGATTAGAAAAATATCTACTTGAACCACTACTAGATCAAGGTTACCAACCACCCTAACATGCACCATCATCTTCCCTCAAGTTCTTCTCTGTAATAAGGTCGTGGTTGAAAATTTCATAAATGGAAGTCAACATGAATATGTTAACCTATGATTGGATGGAATATACTATCCCAACAATGAATCTCCTAGCAGTTATAAGATCTATATCATCTTAAGTAGTAGTGAATTACCCAATATCTATGAAATGAGAATCATATCCCACAATTGACATAGTCCTTGGATGAAGGTTCATGAATTCTCAATCTTTGACATCACTAAGAGTACGGGGGACAAAATAATCATATATGATCTTTTGGAAATCATCACATACTATATGATGATACTGATCCACCTGGGTGATTACGTCTCACTACTGCTTGGCTGAACAATGTTGCATATATTCCACAATATAGGCCATCAAGTTTGGAGGTATATCTTGATTCTTGAATATATAATGAATTGATTCAATACAATCCTCTTCAGTGTAAGGTCATACATCCCCCCAAAATATGGGAGGAAGCTGCTACATGAACTCATGAGTCAACTCTACCATACTCAGGGAAGATCAAACTATACCATGAATCAACTTAAGAATATAGTGAAAACCCTCTCGAAACTTGATTTCAATGCCCATATCTAGAATAGAAATAGTATCCATAGGTGGCTTCGTAGTACGAATCCCTGGCGGCTTATGACCCACCATCTTAAGGACATGGTTTTCACCATATTTAGAATGTTCAACCATAGGACATCATGGTTTCATGAAACTATAATTTGAAACTTATTCCTTAGACGAGATTTATGCTACTGAGAAGATTTCATTTAAGAAACTAGGACAGGAGTAAAGCCTTCAAATAGAAATAATCACACCTTTGTTCCTTCTTCAACACCAAGGATTAGACGGTATAAAGAGACCATAATAGGTCATAATAATGTAAGAGATAACCCACTACCCACTCCTAAGGTTGGGCTCCGGTCCAAGTCTTTGTTTCACAAGTATAAGATTATCAATTTCACATTAGATGTCATATTAATTTTTTTTAATTATTTTTTGTTGAATTGTGTAAATTACATAAAATGATTGAATGAAATAGTATAAGGCTTTTGATCTATAAGGGTCCATACTCTTTATGAACCAAAATATGATAACCATTCAACTCACAGCATAACACATTCTATATGAAATAACAAATGGTCCATAACTCAATGTTCCATAATTGAATGGTTATGGTGTCTCCATAAAACCTATTTAGGAAAACACTATTAGTATAAGGATTTGAATTTAAGTATAAATTATATTTTCCAATCCCTATAAGATGTTTTGACACAATTTAATATAATCAAGGAACTGATAATATTTAACAAGAATATGCATGCTAAAAAAAGATGTATCATAGAAAAAACATGGCATATTAGTATTAATATTCCTAATAACGATGCATGTAACAATTATCCTTTCCCTCATATGATCAGAACAAGGATGAAATAAATCCTAAATCATAATAATAATATTAAACACATCATATCTTGTGTGTTACCCAATGATGATGTGATATCAATTGTGAAGGTAAACCATAGAACAATAATTAAAATTTAGGACACTCGACATTTGCCAAGAATTCAGGTTCGTGAATTCCAAACATGAATTATGAACACTTTCCAAGAATTACTAATCTCCGATATATTGTCTTAAAATAGTTAATAAATAAATGAACCAACTCTTAATCAATGTTGTTACATCCTGATCGGGGATCCACATAACCCAAACCCCAATCTAGTGGGTCACATGGCCTTAAGCGTGCCTCCTTATTTACCAGAGGATGTAGAATAGTAGTGAGGGTGTAAAGGTTTTATCATGAGGATATTATACCCTCGCGTTAGAGTAGAATAATGGAAATAACCAATAAATAAGTACCAACAGAATATATAACAAAGAGAAAGGAAAAATAATCAAATTTGGAAGCGTAAATAACTAAATAAATAATAATATAATCAAAATAATTTATGGTATTGTCTAATACATGGATGCATGACATGCTGATACAAAAAGTTAAAAGGGTTCACGCATACAAGCATGCTATATAGAATTCAAAAAAAAGAACAAAATATACTCCAAAAGCATCTAGAGTGAAAGCTCGACCCTCTAGTTCTAAGATCTATTTATAAGAAATACATATCCACAAGCTATAAAAGGGAACTTTATCATATCAATACCTACAGTAAAATAGTCTTCTTGGGTACCAAAGGCATCCCGAGTAGGGTGTGAGATAAAATTCTCTATAGGACCCCACCATTGATGTTTTAGTTTAATCCAATCATTTATCACAACTAAATCGTATTTAGGTATACGTAGAATATTGAAGCAAAGAAGATATAAATAACTAGCGTACCCAGGTTCCTATGGGACACATGGTGGGTCTACTAGCCTTTTCTCATGGATATAATGTGTTTCTAATAATGTAACAATATATATAGTATTAATGATATATAGAGTATAATTTTGTAGTTCATGAATATATATGAACCAAGTACATGCTGATGTAAGTGTCCATATACCTAGAAATCTAGTGATGGATAGATAATGGAATAACTCAGACATCCATGACAAGTTCCAAAATCCTATAATATCATAAAATTGGGTACATACCCTGCATCCCTATAGAGTGTGAGACATAATGCTACACGAGTTGGGATGACGAGTGAGGCACCATCGAAACACCATAATAATTGAACTTGGCACATAATTCCCAACACCCATATAGTATCACGGGTGTGAGATGGAATACTAAACACCTGATGTAAGGGATCATGATTATCCAACATTCTCAACCCCCTACCATCATACCCACACTCTATAAAGGCGTATTCATTTATAGTATACAAAATGAGTAGAAAACTCTCATGAAACTTATTTATCAATCCTATATATATAAGAAATCAAAAATCATGTTCATAACATGACAAATAATAAAAAACTCCTCATATGTCCTTTTAATCAAGTTTAATTCCATTTAATACATCATGGATCACAATAATAATTCGATAATGAATTAATAATTGGCATGAAAATTCCATCTTATAATCAATTCATTAACTATTTTCAAACATTAATTTCATTTAAGGAATGACAACCTTTATTAATAAGCCATCCAACAAAACCATTTGGTTTAATTAATGAAAAAAATACAATTACATACAAACCATACCATTTAATATAACCATTTTACACAAAAAATGAAAGTCATTCATCATTCCAATGTGATTTCGTTCAATTCCATAAATCATGTAAATTTCATTTATAAGGATCATGTTTTTAATTGGAAGGTTCTATGGACAATTGGAAAAAATACTACATAATAAATTCCATTAGAAAATAAAGACTAGAACATAATGGGTTCTAGGTATCATTAATATTTTATATACGTGGGGGAATATCATTTAAAGTCTAATCCGAACTGAAAATAGGCATTCCAGGCATTTGAGAAACTAACCATTTAAAAGGGAAATTAGACTTAGAACATCATAGGGGTGTCCATAAATGGAGTATATGTACCCTAGAATCCTAAAAAATGCTCAATAGGTGTATAACATGGAGATAAGTCAAATTATACTTGAATAACTCAATATAGTTGGGATTCTCAAAAAAATCTAATTAGCAACACAACAAAATTGTTATAGGGCATCAAAAATCAAATTAAAAAGGACATGAACTCTTAACTCAAGGCTATAGATGATTCCTCCCTCAATATAAAACTTAGATTCAGAGTTGGTAAATGAACCTATAGGTAAATAACATAATATATCCAAAGAAAAAATTAGATAAGAGGTAGAGAGGTTATTGAGATATATCCAATGGTTCTAAGGGATCGAGGAACAGACATCAGAAAAAAATGTTTATTCAAAGACTTGCTTGAGAGGAATTTGGTCTCAAAAGAGGAGGATAACCAAGGCTATATTATGGAGGGAGAATAGTAGAAGGGAAAATGGTTTTAACTTAAGTGGGGTAGAAAATTGTCATTTCCCATTAAAAATGTCAAGGCAAGCAGTTTATTCAAACCATGTGAAAACAGGGCAAATTTCATAGATACCTTGGAAACTCCACATAGTTAGGGACACAGTTTGAATAAATATGCATAAACTATGAAAAAATGGTCTATCCTATATCTACAACCAGCTTTATGGTCATGTGCCCTGGGTCACACAGTTGTGGAAAAGCCATACAACCTAGTCTGTTTTCCCATTTCTAAGCGCCAGGCTCTAAATGATCACCAGAAAATCACGAGACCTCGTTGTCTTTATTAGACATCTTTATTAGGTCATTTGAAGGTATTAAAAATTTAAAAAATAATTATATTTACTTTCATTGAAAATACGAGTTGTTATATTATCCACCCACTAAATCTATGAAGTATCTTTTATAATACATAAAAAATTCTAATTTGAAATCTAGTAGAAAAATAAAAAACACAATAATCCTTTTTTCATATTGAAAAAAGTAACATATATAAATTGTTTTAAAAATATTTTTTTATTCCCCTTATATGTATTTACATTGAAATTTGTTTCTCTGACCAACACCGCTTGAACAAAGCACGACTTCTATGTCCCACTCTAAACCCAATTAATAAAAACCACCTTTTAAAATACACATTTCAAAAGTCAAAGAGGTTTCCAATTTTTTCCATATTTTCTAATAAAACATTGAAAAAATCGTTTCCACGTAAACCTAGGTATAAAATACTCAAACCAAATTTACTAAACCCATGCACATAAGATTTTCAAAAATAAACCAATTCCATATTTTTATCAAAACACTCCCAAAATCTTTTGGAAAAAAATTTCACATTAAAAAATCATTTAAAACTCCATAATAAATTAGTTTTAGATCATTTTCAAATGAAACATTCACACTCCATATTTTAAAAACGTTTCCCAAACCCCATTTTAAACATTTTAAAATCAATAAATACCACAAGGAAGTAGGAATAATACAACAAGAACCGCTATGACAGTTTCACTTGATAGTATGAAATAAATAACAAGTATATAGGTTCCATGTAATAATCTAATAAGTTGTGGATACATTCACATCAAAGTATAAATCCCATATATTGATCTTAAATGGATAATAGTTTAATGGGATCTAAGTGATAAACTCTAATAGTAGGGATCTATCATGACTTAAAATAACGCAACGTTCACAAAGCACTATGTAGGAATAATAAATTTGGAATCCATATCACTCTTTCTATAGGTTATAATCATCCCAATAGTATCTCTTAGTACCAAAAACCCATGAGCTATCTCAGCCTCATAAAGACTGTACAATACATAGTGTGTTTCCCTGAAAGTCACATGAATTATTTTTTGAGCTTTCTTTATCTTTTTTGAGGTTCTGTAGGCTTGGTGGAGTTGAGGGTTGGGAATTTATAATTTTGAGGAAAAAAACCAGATGTATGGTTTAATCACATTGGTAAGTATAACTATGTAGTTAATGTGAGATATATATCTATGAGTTCCGATGTAAATTTTCATGGTTTTCCAACTGTTCTAGTTCCTAGGAAAACCATGAGAATGGAAGGGTTTTGGTCTATATTTTTTCATGTAATGAAAAATATTTTTTAAACAATGAAAATATTACTAGGAGATTCTGTGGATTGGTTTTCAAGGGGTAGATATTAACACATGGTTTTCCCATGATTTTTCTGACCATGTGACTTGATATAAACTTCTTAAAATAAAAAATTGTCCTTATTCCCTTGGACATTCTTAACTCTAATATTCTCTTTATCCCTCATTAGCTCAAACCAGCCACTCCATAATTCTCAAGAGTTATCTCACATTAATTAACTAGTTATATTTGATATTTTTTGATAGATCACATCAAGGTACAATCAATATATCCTCCAATTTCAGATATTTGTACTAAATCTATCATTAATCTATTTTTCCTATGATCTTTTTGAACCCAATTTGGGATTTTAAAGTTAAATATATATTTTTTATGGAGAATTAACAATTATAATTATATATCTAGGCTCATTTGGAATCGATCTCTTAATTTTCCATAATTAGTTTTGAAGGACCCAAGGTCTTCCATTATTCATGAGGTAGGTGTTTCAGTCTTATGGTCCATCACTTGGATATCATATAGTTCTTTTGATTCATTCCCCTCATTTAACTTTTGAAATTGAATATTTAAATTTGATTTAATATTTGGTTTAAATATAATGTGTTTTGAAAAGTGGATTCTTTTATAAATTTATCGATGAACATGATGTGTTTGATAAAATTTTTTAGTGATGAATTTGAAATTAAAGTGGTATTTTAGGCATGGAATTGGTTTGACATCGATATAAAAAATGTTTTATGAAAATATGTGCAGGGAATAAAAATTGATTTTTTCTTTGAAAATGTTTTTGAAACATGATTTTTCCCTTGAATGTAATGATGATATAATATCACATTTTGAAATGTTTGGGTATATGAAAATACTAGACATATTCATGCCTTAGTGTACTTAGATGTCACTAGGGGATGTTCTTAGGATTCCATGGTTTCTTTTGGGTAGCGTTTCCGGGGAACCAAGGTTCTCAAACATTAGGATTCACTTATGTTGACTAGTGTTTTAAGTATCTGTTAGTTTTGTACACTGTTATGTCATGCATTAATTTTGGGGATTTATGGATTCATTACATTCATGATTATTGGATATTATTTTTTCCCACTTGTTATTGATATGGATATTAATGATTTAAAGTAATTTATTTCATCTTATTATGGATTTTAAACAAATATTATGCCATATTTCTCTTTTTATTTGAATATGGAATGTTATTTGAAAATAAAACGAAGGGATTTTTTCTATAGAAAATTATTTATTTTGATTTTTTTTAGAAATATGATTTATACATTAAATAATGGACTTATTTGGAGATACATTGTGTAGATTCTTAGTGGTATCATACTGAGCTTTAGTTCTCACAACATACTTTTTCCATTAAGTGTTTATTGCCATGGTTTTATAGGATACATGTATTGAGAAGAGTGTCATATAGAGGTTGGATATCCTATATCATGTTTCCATTCCATTGGGTTTTTTTTGGTTGTGGTGTATGGTAATGGAGATATCGACCCACGAGTTTCTTTGGGTATTATGTAACACCCTGGGATTTTGTGATCTATGTTTTTTGAATTAAATTAATTTTTTTTTATATTTTTCATTTTGAGTAATACTAAATATAATATTTTTGTATTAAATCACTATATACAGTTTGAGTGAACTACATGTAAGGCTTCGATTAGCTTGTGACACATGCAACACCGACATGGATTTCATGACATGCAATGCTATGTTTCTATGAAACATCATTTTATTGTCATAATTATATAAATAATATAGTTATAAACAAGAAATTAAACATAGTAATATGAATATAAATAACTAATTTTTAAATATTATTTATAATGGTTTTATATAAATAAAACATATTGATAATAAAACTTGTAATATTGGTAACGTCTTTATATGTTTGTAAATACTATTTTCTCAAATGAACTTCTTTTTAGGAAATTTAGTAAATGATAATATAAATACTTTTAGTAACTCTTAGAGATTTATTTGGATTAAATAAATTTCATTTTTTAATTCAGAATTTCCAAATTAACATTGGGGGAAATTGTTTTTATTTTTCTGATAAAGAATATTTTTGGGTGAATAGTGAAAGAATTCTAAATTTTATTCCTGAACTCCATTTTCATATAATTTATTTATATTATGAAATAATATTTTAGGTTGATTTAAAACTAAAAATAGATAAATTATATATATATAAATATATATATTGGTACAATTAAGTTCATTGTAATCATTTTTACATTGAATTTAGATATAAAAATATTAGTGAACTTTTGAACATTCTCACTTTAAAATCCCTCTTTCTTTCCACATATGTGAGATTAACATCAAAAATATATTCTTTATCCTATTAATTGAATTTAAAAAAATATACATATATGTTTTACATCAATATAATATATATAGTATAATAATATAAAATTACTTTTTTACCAATAAAATCAGTAAAAATGTTTAAAATTAATTTTAACGATTAAAGTAAAATTATGCTTAATAAGGGACTAAAAATTATACATAGGGGCCCAAATGACCAAGAAAATTTTCAGACACATATTTATTGACATATTTCGGCCATAAACGTCCATTATGTGTCATGTTTAGTTATTGATTGCCTTATTATGTAAAAAAGTGGGTATACCTAACTTGTTCTAAAAAATTCCAAGTGTGTCCCCTCCATCACCTATAAAAGTCCAGAATGTATCCACACTATTTAAACATCTCATGAAAATTAAAGTTGGTCAATATCTTCCCAATTAACTTCCCAACAACCATAAATTATTCCTTTATCCCTAAATTTTATCATAAATCCATCCAAGGAAACCCTTTTTTGAAAACCAAAAGGATTTACCCAAAGAAAAAAATAACATAATAAATCAAGATAATTTCATATATTATCTTCATCCACCACCTCAATTATTCTGATTCAATGATAATATAATAAATCTAGTATCCTTAAAATACTTAGATGTTGTTATTATAAATTTTTTACCTTAAAATTCACACACTTCCATATAATTGATAACAAACATATTGTTCTACTGTACGCCAAACTACTGCCTCCTGAAACTATATTGCTGGTTTTACCTTTACCACATATCATTTCATGGAATTATGAGGGAAACTATTTTTCTATTATATATACTATATTTTTTATGTATTTATACTTTTTTATTAATTATATAAATCATATGTTCATTCTTTTGATTTTGTATAAATAAGATAACTTCATTTGTGGACGTGTGGACTACCGCCTCCTCAAAGCAATGTGATTGGTTCAAAATTTTAATGGAATGATTTAAGGATGGTTTTAGTATAATTATATTATGTATATGATATTTATATTTAATTTATGATTATATAATTCTTATATAACATATATATTTATTCTTTCTATTTTTTTCAAATATGATTACTTCATTTGTGTACGTGTAGACTAACACCTCTTCGATGCCATGTTATTCGTTTAGAAATTGTATAGAATTTATTAAGGTTGGATTTAGTAAATTTATATCATAAAAAATATATTCATAGTTATATTTTCAATATTTAATTATTATATAACACATACCTTCATACTTTACATTTTTTATAAATATGATTACTTCATTTGTGGACGTGTGGACTACCGCCTCCTCAAAGTGATGTGATTCATTCACAATTTTTAGGGAATATATTAAAATGGATTTATTAAATGTATATAATATATATTAAATAATAAATATAATATAATGATATTATATATATATACACATACCTACTTTTACATTACTTACTTTCTTTCAATACGACAAAAAAACATAAGCAGTGTTCATGTGTACGTATGACCTACCGTCTCCATGAATGATGTATTTACATTAATATTTATATTATTTATAGATTAATATTAATATTTATATACTGAATATATATTATATATAAAAAAATTTTATAGTATGGAAATAATTAAATCATGATCTTTGTAAGAGGATCAAGAATAACAAGTTAAAACACATACAATAAACACAGCGGTTATTACCTGTAACATTACTTTAACATAGAATTGTTAACAAACGAGTAATATATATTAATAAATGGATTATTTATGGTATTATATATAAGAATATGGTTATATAAAATATTTATAATAAACTTATATTTATTATACAGGATGTTTTAACAAGTAAAAATAAATTTAAGACTTAAGGTAAGGGAATTCCATCTCATTTTTTATTTCCATGAAATACATAAAATATTCGACACTCCCTTATTTTTTGTGGTGTATAAACATACACATGTCCTTTTATATCATTAATTTATTTTATTTAGTGAAGTTAGATGCATTAAATTTATGTTATTATTTCATGGGGATCATGATTCTAAAGTTACTCTCAAGTAGTAATGTTTTTCTCACCTTACTTTTATTTTTCATGAGCACAAGCCATGTTCTCCTCTTAATTATTATATGTGATGTGTATACTAAACCTAAATTTATTATATTATTATTATTCATAAATTTATTGGTAATTAAATATCCTTTTGATAATATTTCATTAATGGAGTTTATGTTTCAAAAGATACCAAATTGCTAATGTAATTTGGTGTCAATTTTCTTTCTTTGAGACACATTCCACGTTATGCATGTATAATTATATTTGAGGTTTTTATACTAACATGGAAATGTTAAATAATGAATCCCATTATTTTAATTATATTTTGAGGTTAGTTTAATTTAATTTTATTACATGGGTATTATAATTCAAAGTTCCCAAGTGGATAGAGTTTATTGAAACAATCTAATTATTTATGGAGATTATGGATGATTAAGCTTCCATAGATTAAATATTATTATCCATATCTCAAGAGAACTCATGGATTTTATTATACTCCATATATTCATTATAAAATCAGGTATTGGTACCATTTCTCCACTAATTGTTACATAATATTATTAAGAATTTTTTTTTAAGAAACTTCTACTTTACCTCTCTTTTCAGTCAGAAATCTAGGTTCTTTAAAAACCATTTCTTCTAAAATGTTTTTCAAATTATTTAAAAATTATTTATAAGTGTTTATAATGTTTTCAAATAAATGAATTTATAAATATTTTTGAGATTTATTTATACGTTTTAAAAATCTTTTTAAATAAATTATTTCCACAACGTTATCAAGACTTCCTTATAAGTTTTCAAATAATTTTTAATGAAAACGTTTTCATATCATTTTCAAGAATTATTTATAATTTTTCATGTTATTTTAAAATAATATTTTTTTAAAATGTTTCTATTCTTATTTTATATGTTTTAAATGATTTGTTTTTTTAAAAAATTCATGCTTTGGTTATATGTTTTCAAGGAAAACATTTTTGTTTTTAAATTTCAAGCAGTTTTTATCCGTTTTCAAGGGAAAATGTTTCAATATGTTTTGAAGAATATTTTATAATTTTTTTAGTGAAAAGGTTTTCAAAATGATTTTAATAATTATTTAAAATTTTTCAATTCTTTTTCAATGAAAATAGTTTTTTCTAGTGGTTTTATGTTTTAAAAATACTTTTTAACAAAGAAAGTATATTTTACATATGATATATTTTTAGAAGATGTTTCAAAATAATTTTCCATAATGATGAAATATATTGATATCACTCACTCTCTTACAGGAAATTATCTAACGGTTCAAATAAAATTCTTTATTGAGGGATTCATTGTTTTTGGAATGATTCTTATGACACCCGTTTCTCTTCAAAAAATTTATTTGTTTTTGAATACACGTTTTATTTATAGGTTCTGCTTTGAAAAAATGATTATGAGACTTATCTCTTATTCATTGGTAATGATATGATGGAATGTTTATGATAACCATTTCATGTCATAGTTTATGATATAATGATTTTTTATAATATTATTGAACATGTATTATGTGATAGGGGGAACCTATATCTCCCTCAAATAAAATGGGTAACGATTGATGAATCCTGTGTATAAAAGTTCTGTGTAAACCTGATTAAATGTACACAATATTATGAATGGACTTGGTTTCATGTACACCAGTTTATGCATAACCCTAATTACATATTCATAATATTGTGATTTAAACTTATTATGTGTTCATAATGTAATGCATGGGATTGGTTGAATGTCCATAAGTTATGTGTGAACCTGATTACCTATTCAAAATTCTATGAGCGAACATGATTTCATGTTCACCAAATTATATATGGGCTTGGTTTAACGTCCATAAGTCTATATGAGGGATTAATTTTATGTCCTTTACTTAATGAATGAATCTTGTTCAACTTATATGTGTTTACAATGTTATACGTTGGTGTTTATGACACAATTCCTTATATTATTCATTTTTTATGATTTCATGGCTTATGTTCCCGATTATAATTTTGATTCATGTCTTATTAACTAATAATCATTATGAAAGGATTTAGGTTTATGATCTTTGATATATAGGGTATGATCTTACAATGATACAATAATTTTCTCGTACCCTTATGTTATTTTTATTCTTATACATTTCCATTATTAATAATTAATGAGAATTGAGCACACCAATTTCTTATGTTTCATTCCCCCAGATTATGAATAATTGAATTTAAGTACAATTTCTAAGGGGAAGATATTTTTGGGAAACATTTAACCACTTTCACTATGTTAGATGATTTCTGGCCCATGTTTCCAAAAGCACTAAAATAATATATTCTTTGGGTGTCTATTTGTTTAATTTATTCAATATTCCTAAAAAATGATGTATCGTCCATGTATGTTATGTTTGATTGGGTATTGTTGGTATCATTGAAAAATTATAGTCAACCTTTGGATACTAGGTTGAGAAATCATTAGTGAAATACCAGAAATATTCCTAAGGATATGTCTAGTGGTTTCTCTAAGGATAAGTCCAAGGATGAGACAATGTTTAGGAAAATGACCTGGAATTTTCGTAAAGGATGGAGTGAGGGTTTCCTAAGCATTATAAACCAATATTTATACTAAAAGTGGATGTGTCTCTCACACATAAGTACCTAGGGGTAAAAACTCAGTCATGGTGCTCCAAGCCTGACTTGAGTGTGTCCTGGTATAGGACAAAGGGCCTTGCTGCACACCTAGTATAATACTCATCTGGGATATTCTTTGTGAATTCACAAACCCATCACGATTCATAATGAATGATTGAAAAATTAGTTTTCTTTCATTAACCTTATATAAACGTAGGGTTTCATTGATTAATTAAGGGGTAATAATTTATACATCATATAGGTGATTTTTCATCATTATGTGGTTATTAAATATGAAAAATGTTTCTTACTCAATGATTTTTGGGTTTAGTCCTTGGATACAACTCTAATGAAAAATTTTAATGGGGTCTATGATGGAAAATTCATTGATTATTATCCTGAGAATCCAAATCCTATTGGTCTAATATGAAAAAACTTTTTTATTTGATCACACATATATCTCAATCTATGAATCATGATATTCTACCAAACGAGTGAAGGAGGGAAAAAAATTATATTGAGACCTTCATGAGGGAATGTCATCCTTATTTTAGTTGGTATTTTGATTAACTTGTTGTTGAACACTATGTCAGTACCACTAAAAGGATATTATCCACTATCCGTTGTTTGGATCCTGAGAATTTATTTTTGGTTGTTTGTATGTTAGAAGGTGAATCAGACCAGTGGTGGACTCTAATAAAGAATAAAACAAAGAAAGATGAAATTGAATCCATGGATTGGGATATGTTCAGGAACTTAGTTTTCAATAAGGTATTTCCTCATGTTCTTTATACGAATATCTAAAATGATTTCCTTGAGTTGAAAGAAAAATAATGATGATTTTTTCGGTACCTATGAGGATAATTTAATAAGACTTAATAGGTATGCTTCTGGTATTATTATCCAACACAAAATTAAAGTTGTTAGGTTGTTTAGTTGATTAAAAACAAGTCCTAGAAGGGAATTGGGCATAATATGATTTAATAGCTATGACTAAATTGTATGTTGTGAAATAAAAGATTAATGGGTGGTTGGAGTCAAGTATCAATATCAAGGTTTTAACAATAACCGGAAGATGGAGTTTGATGGATAATCTAAAAACCACAGAGAGAAGAAAAAATTTCCAAATCCTAAGTTCCAAAACTGTGGGGAAGATCACATAGTAGAGTTCATGTAAAGAAAAAGATGGTGTTTCAAGTGTGGGAATCCTGTACACTGACAAAAAGAATGTATAAGTGATGTTAAGGTGAAATTCAATGAAATGAATGGAGAAGAAGCCCAACAGAATGAACCACACACAATTCAGTGTTTTATGTTCATGGAATTTTTGAATTATAAAAATCAATGACCCAATCCAAGGGATAATATGGATGATAATACACAAAAACCTATGAGGAAAAAGGACAATGGGAAAGCCTATAAAATTTAAATGGATGAAGTGAATAATGATAATTTTGGAAAGACTCCCCCCAAGTTTGGAATTCCATGATTGATTTTGTATGAGTAATACATATGATAATTTTATTTTTCATCCTTTAATGTAGTTTCATGTGATTATATCCCTCTACATGTATTTTGAAATTATAAAATCACATTTAATGTTCTATCTATGCGAAGATGAACCCAAGTATCCAATAAAAATGTTTTTGTTATAAGATAAGATCATATTTAACGTATAATGATTTAATTATATATTGTAAGGGTTATATGGTTTACTATTTATGGAATGGTTTAAGGAAATATTTCTTTAAGAATTTGATAATGATGTATTATCTTAACATAGGAGGATTTATGAATATTGGATAACTTGTGATAACCCTTTTGTTTTTGATAAAGACATATCGAAAGACCAATAATTCAATTTTGGTATCTAACGACCCGATAATACATTAAGAATGACAATTTCACCTTCATTTCATAAAGTTATATATGAATTGGAAATTAAGGAAGGAAAAATCAATTATTGAAATTTTTCAAAAGAAAATGAGTAAAATTAATTATTTATATTTATTTATGTACTTGGACCAAAACATAATTCCCCAATGAAAATGATGTTGGAGAATATTTTTCCTAATATATTCATTTATGCCAAAGATATGGACTTATAAATAATCATTGATCACTTATTTTTATGTCCTTAACATTCGATTGATCATTCACTTGTTGATTATTAGTGATGATTGTTAGTCTCTATAGTTAATTAGGCTCTTCTTCCATGTCCAATCATCACTACCAACCTATGTTCTCTTATGAGGAATCGTAAATATGATTTACTTTGGGTGACCATTATGGTTCTAAAAGTCTTTTTTAAGGAAGATTTATAATTAATTTTTAAATTCTGGGTTTTTATGAATATACCTTTCAAGTATTAAACAATTGATAACCTAGAAAAATTTTGCGGGTGAAATTCATTTTAAGGGAGGTTGAATGTAATACCCTGACATTTTTTGAATTATTTTTTTTTCAAAATCATTTATTCTTTTTGATATTTTTTATTTTAGAAAACATTTAATATAGTTTTTTATATTAAATCACTACATTCGGTTTGATTAATCTTTACCCAAGACATAACTTATCTTGTGATATATACAACACCAATATAGCCTGCGTTACACCCAATACCGACTTTCTAGGAAACATAATTTTATTGATATAATTATTTAAATGAGTTATTTATAACTTATCTTATAAAAAACTAATATGAATATGAATAACCATTTTTTTGATATTATTTATAATGTTTTAATATAAATAAAAAAATTTTATAATAAAACATGTAATATTGGTAAAGTATTTGTATGTTTAAAAATACTACTTTATCAAATGAGATTCTTTTTGTGTCCTTCTGTGAACAATAATAAAATTAATTTAAGATTTTATTATAGATTTTATTTTATAAAATAAACTTATAACTTTAATTTATAGTGTCCAAATTATCTTTGGTGGAATTTGTGGGATTTATTTTAGAAAATTCATTTTTGGGTGGATTGTAAAAAATACTGAATTTTAAATCCAAAACGCTTTCTGGTATAATTTATTTATATATTTAAATTATAAATTCAGTTTTTTATGTCAAAATATATAGATTATACATCAATTAATAAAATTTAGTTATTTGGTATCATATTTATATTGAATTTATATATAATTTTGGGTTAAATGTTTTAAAATTCTCACTTTAAAAACATGTATGCTTGCCACATTTTTGAAATTACAATTAAACAAGATTTTACCACTTATTTGAAATGAATTTTGAAAAATATTAATTAATGGTTATAATCTGAATAATATTGGTATTTTAATAATATCAACTTAATTTTTGACGCAAAATATTAGTGAATGTGATTGTAATTATTTACAGCGATTAAGGTAAAATTAGGATTAATGAGGGACTAAAAAAATAATATTAAGAGACCAAATGTACTTTCCTCTAGTCCAAGACCAATTTGGTTGCTCCTATTTCGTCCATAAACCATCCATTATTTATTAAGTTTTATTTTTTAGGTTTTTGGGGTAAAAACGTTGGTACATATAAGTTGTTTTCAAAACTGACAAGTGTATCACCTCCATTCCTTATAAAAGCCCCACCTCTCCCCATTCTTCACCCCTGTCAATGAACTAATGTTCAGACAAGATCTACCCATTTTACTTCCCAAAATACCCTTATTCCTTATTTGTTTCTCCATTTTTTTCAAAAATCTATCAAAGTAATCACTTTGGTGATAACCAAAAGTATTTACCAAAATAAGAGGTAACATCCTTCCTAAATTCATTTTGTTTATTTTCTTTCTAAACCACATAAATTATTCTTATTCCATGATAAAATAATAAAAATATTATCCTAAATATACTGAGATTATTTTATTCTATGTTTTCTGCCTAAAATTTCACACACATCCATCTAATGGTTAACGAACATACCATTCTTGTGAACGATGACCTACCACCACATGAAATGACGTTTTTCGATTTACCTTTACCACATATCATGGTTGGAAATTATAGTGGATAATATATTCTTATATGATATATATGGTATTTATGATTTATTTTAACCTCATTAGGTTTTATATAATTTCTTCCTTCATGCATTAACTTTTTTTATAAATATGATATATTCTTTTCAGTTTTGTGGACTACCACCTCCTCAAAGTTATATGATTCGTTCACACATTGAATGGAATACATTAAATTTGGATTTAGTAAACTTATACGAAATATTATATATATATATAAATAATTTATTTTTCTATAATTGTTATATAACACATACTTTCATACTTTCCATTTTCTGTAAATATGATAATTTTATCTGTGGACGTGTGGACTACCACCTCCTCAAAGAATTGTGATCCACTCACACATTGAATAGAATATATTAAGGAATAATTTAGTAAACTTATATTATATATATATGATAGTTTTAAATATTTGGTAATTATTTAATTATTATATTTTACATTCCTTTATAATATCCATTTTTTCAAGTATGATAACTTTTTTTGGGGACGTGTGGACGACCATGTCCTCAAAGTGTTGGGATTCGTTTACAAATTAAATGGATTGTATTAAGGATTGGTTTAGAAACAATATATGATATATGTGGCATAATAAATATAATATAATGATATTATATATATACACATATATTTCACTTAATTTATTTCTTTCAATAAGACAATAAAACAGAAGCAGCGTTCATGCGTACGTTCGACCTACCATCTCTTTGAACAATGTATTTAGTTAAATATTTATATGATTTATAGAATGATATAAATATTTATATACTGAATATATATGATTTATAAATAATTATTTACATTCATTAAATATGTAAATAATTTTCTATATACGAGGATGATGAATAACAAGTCAAAACACGTACGATAAATATAGGATTTATTACCCGAAACATTAATTTAACATAGAATTGTTAATAAACAGGTAATATATATATATAAGTGAATAGTATGTTTTCTATATATAAATATATGTTTATGTGGAATATTTATAATGAAAATATATGTATTATAAAAAAGGATTTAATGTGTACAAATAAACTCCTCACTTAATGTATGGGAATTTCATCTCACGTTGTATTTATATAAGACACATTCCATATTCACTACTCAATTCTTTTGGTTGGTGAATATAATTCCCTATTAAATTTAATATCATTAATTTATTTTATTTTATTATATTAAAATATTTTTATTTATGTTATTATTTCATGTGTATCACTATTCTAAAGTTACACATGTAGTAAGGGTTTTCTCATCTAACTTTTATTTTCCGTGAGACAAAATCCATGTTCACCACATAATTATTATATTCAGTGTTTATAATACCCATATATGAATTATATGATTCTTATACTTATATTTATGTGTATTTACATACATATTTTATGATCTTCCTTTCATAGAGTTTATGTTTCAGAAATTATCAAATTGGTGATGTAATTTTCTCTGAATTTTCCTTCTTTGAGACACATGGCACTTTATGGACATATATTTTTCTATGAGGTTTATATAATACCTTTGAAATTTTAATTCATTAATATAATTATTTTTACTATATTATTAGCTTAATTTAATTTCATTTTCTTATATAGGGTGTCTAATTCAAAGTTACTATGTGGTAAGAGTTTATTGGAACAATCATATCCTTTATCAAGATTGTTTATGTGTATGATTCCATAAATGAAATATTATAATCCATATATCAATATACTCCTGAATTTTATTCTTCTAATTATATTCATGATGTATTCATGTATTGTTACCATTTTTCCAATCTTTGGTACATATTAGGATTATGAATGTGTTTTTAATAAAGTCTCACTTTACCTCTCTATTTGTTATGACATTTGGGTTCTTCCAAAACATTATTTTATTAAATGGTTTTACAAATGTTTTAAATAATTAATTTTATGTTTTTAATGTGTTTTCAAGAGATGGTTTTCAAAACTTATTCAAGATTTATTTATAATTTTTCAATGTTTTTTCAATGAAATGGTTTTCAAAATGTTTTCAATATTTCATTATATGTTTTCAAAGAATTATTAAAAGAATGGATTTTAAAACCATTCCAATATTTCTTTTTATAATTGGTGTTTTCAATGAAAAATGTTTTTAATTTTTGTTAATCTTATTTTTTTTTGTTTTCAAGGAATTTGATTTTCAATTGTTTATCAATATTATTTTATATGTTTTATGGAAAACAGGTTTCAATTTTTTTTCAATATTATTTTATACAATTTAAATGGAAAATAGTTTTTAATATATTTTCTATATTATTTTATTTGTTTTCGAGTAAAACTTTTTTTAAAATAATTTAAAGACTTATTTCTATATTTTCAATCAATTTTAAATTAAAATTATTTTCTAATGGTTTTATTGTTTCAAAATATTTATGAAATAAGAAAGGATTTTTTCGTAAATAATTTTTTTTAAAAGATATTTGAAAAAAATTTCCATTTAAGATGAAATCCATTAATGTTACTCATTACCTTGTGATAAATTATTCAAACATTCCATTAGAATTATTTCTTTGTTGGTTTATGTTTTGATGTAATAGTGTTTTTGACACCAATTTCTATTCCACGAGTTATATGCTTTTGAAAATTTTCTTTTTATGGTATATGATTTGATGAAATGATTATGATACATATCTCTTTTCCATAGACAATGATATAACGAAATGTTTATGATACAAAATTCATTTCATGGGTCATCATATGTTGATTGATTATTATCATGTGGAATATGTATTGTGTGATGGGTGGGACCTATATCTCCCTCCAATTCCTTGTCTAATTATGGATGACCCATTAGTTTAAATTTTATGCATGGACCATATTACATGTTCACAATGTAATTCATAGACCTAGTTCCATGTCCATAAGTTTATGTGTGAAACTGATTACATGTTTACAATGTTATGAGTGATCCTTATTATGTGTTCATAATGTTATGCGGAAACCTAATTACATGTTCCCAATGATATGCATAGACCTGGTTTCTTGTTTATAAGTTATCCATGAAACTAATTACATGTTCCTTATGTATACATGATCCTTATTTCATGTTAGAAACATTATGAATGGACCTTGTTTCATGTCCATAAGTCTATGAAGGGGCTTTATTTCATGTCTTTAACTTAATGAGTGAATCTGTTTAGACTTATACATGTTCATGATGATATACATTGATGTGTATTTTATAATTCCATGTCTTATTCATATGTTATGATTTCTTGGATTATATTATTAATTATATAATTATTCATGTGTTATGAACTACTAAACTTTATTCCGTGATTCATTTTTATGATATTTGATATGCATGGTATGATATTATAATGATATGACCATGTTTTTGTACAATTATATTCACTTGAGGCTTATGTAATTCCATTATTTACCCTTACTGAGCATTCAAGATCACTAATTTCTTAATTTTACTTTCCCCAAGTTATGAATAAAGGTTTTAAGTAGAATGTATAAGGGGGAAGACCTTTGTGGGACACATTGATGACATTTTGTTGAGTTAGAATATTTTTGTTCCATGTTTCCAAAGGCACTAAACAAATATGGTATTTGGGTGTCTATTTTTGAAACGTATTACGTATTCTAAAAAAATGATGTAATTTCCATTTAATTTAATCTTGGTTTTCTATATTTCATTTTAATTCCTTATAATTTTGTTCATTTATAACTTTTTATATACTCTATTTGATGAAATTTATGGTTTGGTTGTTTTTTTACATATGATTCATCTTTAGGTTTCTAATGTGATTATTTTTTTGTTTATATTTTGTCATATGTATATTAAGGGTGAAATCATTCCCACGTTCTTTGTATGATAACATGGTTATCTTCTCCAGACCATGGAGTTCTATAATTTTCTTAAAAAATTTTGGATTTCCAATTCTGGTTATATTTTGGGTTTACCTAGGCTATTCTATTAAAATTGGTATCAAAGGATCACACTATAATTTAAGCCTATACTCATTCTTGTGTACCAATCTCTTCTATCATGGGTTTTGGATAGAGTATAGATAGGATATTTGGAAAATTAGAGGTATTTTTGGAGTGTTTCTAGATATATCACTTTCAAAACAAGCCTTAATTTACCAATAGATGTGTCGGTTCATCTAGCATCATTGTTTGTAGTTTTATCCTTTTTTGGGATTTAATTTTCTAAATTCAGTTTATTTTAAAGGAATAAAATTATATTCCAAATTATTTTTATCCACTTTTTATAGTTATGATTCATTCAATAAAGATTTTTGTGAATGATATGTCAAAATATGCAATGAAATCCTCAAAATACAACCCTTTTATTGAATTAGTTTTGGTGGAAACTATTGTCCCAATCATCTAGTCCATGGGAAGAGGCGCTAATGTTGAAACATAATTGTTGGTGGATCATACTTCAAAATTCAATATAAATTATCCACTAGTATTTCTTGGTGAAAATATAACCCATGAACTCAAGGAATTTAATTAGAGGATTGGTATGATTTTCAACTTCCTGAAAACATTAGATGATTCCATGTTTGGTTTCACCACTTTTATTCTTTATGGGTTGGAAATGATGTTTTTGGAATATATTTTACATGAAAATTTGCATGATGAACTCACATAGACCAATTTCAGAAAATAATTAAATAATTAGTCCAATTCGAAGACAAAAAAAGAATAAAAGGCATGAGATTTAGTTTATCTGGAGTAGGGAGATCATTCATTCATAGAGTACTCTATCTAGTTTGTCTAGTTAATGGTCCTATATCTAGGTCATTTCTCCAATGAAAATATCATGGTGAAAATTATAGTAATGGTTATGAGGCTTGATTTTATATCTATTATTATAATTATACTACCACCCATCATCACCAAGGTTTTATACAATGAAACTGTGGATGAGGAGGATATAAATTGGAATATAGGACTCTTCAGAGTAATAGTGTTATCCAGAGGCAAGAAGATTTCATATTATGGTTAATAGAGTAAGTGAGGTGAAAAATTACAAGGTAATAGAGTGAGTGAACAATAGAAATTAGAGTAAAGTCAGGTGATCTGTTACCAGTGTGAGAGAAAGAAACACCTTAGACCTTATTATAAAGAAGCATCCATTATATGTCATTCATATGGGAAATATGGTCATCATCAAAATTTATGTGGGAGAGTATCCAAGGGTAGTACATCTTGATCAAACTTTACAAAGGGATCTCAATTTAGATCTAAAAAACAAGAGTTTTCATATCTCAAACTCATGCTAGGGGTGATTCTCAAGTTATGAAGAAAGGTAAATATAAATAAGGATAGTTGTATATAATGGATTTTTCACTAGGGGAGTCATAGTTGAGGCCGAATATCATGAGTTGTACATTTTAGTAATTTTCTATATTTATGGTTTTATTTAAAATAATAACAACTTATCCCTTTAAATCATTAATGTTTATTGATTTATTGGTATTTTAATTTGACATTATTCTTTTAATGAAGAAACTTTATAAAAATTCATGAAAAAAATTGAAGTAGGTAATTTGATTTCTCGAGTGCTGGGTGATGATCACTAACCATGAATCCATATGGGAATTTTTAGTTTGTGATCTTGACATCTTTTATATCATCACTACCATGGATTGGATGATTAACTATAAATACAAGAACATTTTCTACCATAATAGGGTGCAGTGCCATTATTCCAATGGAGACACCCATGTATTTTATGGTGAGTGTGATCCTTAATCTGGGAGAGAGAGTCTTATTCCTCATACTAAAGAAATGTTCTCATGCCTATTTTTAATGATATTTTTTCATGATTTATATATATATATTACTGGCCCTTTTCCACTACTATTAAGTGAATACCCCCACCTTTATGTATATGATTTTTCTAGGGTTACCCCTCAAAGGGATGTTTTGTATAGCATATACATTTTATGGGGATGAGGCCTATCCCTTTATATTTATAGCATATATGTTTCCACTTCCAAGGGTTGTTTTGTATACCATAGACTTTATTGTGGGGATGAGGATCATCCATTTAGGTTTTTAACATATGGAACCCAATGAATTGAATGAATTAAAGTCTCATCTTAAGGATATTGTGGATGAGGTATTTATTCATCATAGAATTTAATATTTTTAATTTCAATTTCCCTTTTAAAAATAAGTAAAATGAGATTCTACAACTTTTATTGTTACTAAAAACTTAACTTGGTGAAAATTAAGAACAAATATCCAGTTCATAGGATTGACGTCATTTTTTATCATCTTAGGGGATCCCAACGGTTCCTAAAGTTTGATATATGACTGGGGAACCATAAGGTAAGGGATTGATAGGAATATATTCCTAGTGTGATATTAAGGTGTAAGTATGAGAATTATGAGTATCTGGTCATATTGTTTGGCCGTATAAACATTCATATAGTGTTTATGGAATTTATGAATCAAATATTCCCCCAATTCTTGTACCCCTCCATATTTGTGTTTTTGGATGATATAATTGATTATAATATATTAAAATTGGTTCATACTGAGCATTTGAATATATTCCTTGGAATTTTGGGAGAGAATATTCTATATGTAAAGAAATCAAAATGTTAGTTCTAGATTCAAGAGGTTAAATCTCTAGTCCATGTGATTTATGAGAATGGTGTTTTAGTAGGTAAAAAAATATTTAGCCCGCAATGTATTGGGAGAAGCCCAAAAATGTGTTTGAGATCCATTATTTATTTTGGTTAACTAGTTATTACAATATATTTTCTGATACTTCTCTAATCTTTAATATCCGATGATAGTCCCAACCCATATAGGAGTTATTTTCATGAGCGATTAGTTCTTAAGATATTTTTAGGATCTGAAAGTGAGATTCAAATCATATAAAATATTGGTTCATACTAAAAATGGTTATGTATATTAAGTCATTTTTTATGCCTCAAGTAGCTATTTGGGTTGTGTTCATATTTAGCAGAGATAGGTGATATATTATATCTCTGTTTAGTTATTTCATAATGATATGAACTATCCAAGTCATGATCTTGTGTTAGTAGTAGTGGCGTGCATTCTCAAGTCTGGGAGTCACTAATTAATAGTGGAGTGATTTACAGTTTATTCAAACCACAAGAGTCTGATGTATATCGTCATCTAGAATTATCTAAACATGAGAAAAGTATATTGGGAACTGTATCTTTAACCAGTGATTTTGATATTATGTACACCATTGGAATAGAAAATGTGCTATTAGATGCTTTGAGTAGGAATATAAAAACTCTAGCAGGGAATTAATCAATGGAGGAGTGGTTATTTATGGGACTATTTGCTAAGATTCACTTTGATTAAGGGAGAGATTATTTACATGTATCACAATGTTATTCTAGGGTTGGATCACATATAAATTATATGATTTGACATGGAATGATGGAGGATGTTGAGTTCCATTGCTTTTGAAAGAAATATTCTTCGTTGGGAGACCTTCGGTGAGGGGAATCATTATCCCAATAGAGTGATGCGATTTAGTTGTTAGATGGTTTTTATGATGAACTTGAGATAGAAATTTTTGGATAATAGACACTAGTCATGTTATTCTGTGAACCCTAGTGATACCAAGATATACCAGGGCTTGATATGTTACTAATGGTGTCCTGGAGTGGGATAATACAAAGAGGATGTTGTATCTTAGTGCCTTAATTGTTAGTGAAAAAGGTGAAACATCATAGAACAATTGGTTTTTTATAACCATTACACATTAAAATTGGTTAGTGGGATGAGATAACTATGTACTTTGGGATTATAAAAACATAGAATTCTAGTGGTAAGGATGCGATATGAGTGGATATTGATCGACTCACAAAATCATTGCATTTATTACCTATCATGAAGTCAATGAAGTTAGAGGAACATAAGAACTTGTATGCTTGATAGATCATTTGACTTCGTGGTGTTCTATTTAATATTGTCTCAGATATATACCCTCAATTTAGATCTCAATATTATATTACATTACATATTGCGATGGGTACTCGGTTGAGGTTGAACATTTATTATCAACCCTAGCTCGATGGATAGTCTAAGAGATCCAACCAATATCTTAAAGACATTAATCGGAAATGCACTCTTAACATTCATGGATCTTGGGAGAAATGTCTTAACTTAATGGGATTTCCAATAAAAATTGTTATTACTCTTTGATCAGGATATATCTATTTGAGGAATTCTATGTGAGGCCTTGTAGATCACATCTTTATTTGAATGTTTATAGAAAGACCACAGTTGGACTAATAATTTTCAAAGGTATGATGAATATTGTGAATTTTATTAGAAAAAAGGTTAGATATAACTCAGAGTCTCAAAAAATACTATAGCAATTGACATCGTCATTCCTTGGAGTTTGAGGAAGGTGAAAATGTTTTACTAAGATTTTCACTTTTGTTGGGGCATAACTTTCTAGGGAGGTTGGGTAATTCCTTAACCATAGAATCATGGATCTGGTATAGTACTTTATAACATTGGATTGATTAAAAAGAATCAAATCCTAAATTTCCAATTAGCTTAACAATTTTCAAAAACTTGATTACATACGTGATACCCATATAACATTGTGATGTATGAAATAAAATATAAAATATAATAAAATGAAATGAATTGAATACCTAAATGTAATACCACATATTTTTGGTATTTTATATTTGTATATTATATTGATTAATTTTGAGACCAGTCATTGAGACGACACACGATTCTATGGCATGTTGTTTCTAGAATAATTTTTGAAATATTTTAAATATATTAAACAGAATGTATGAAATATTGTCTAGAAATTCTGGAATAAATTTAAATGAGTTCTTAAATGTGAAATATGAGGGCACTATAGAGAGTACAAGGTCATGGGTTGGAGTACATTATCTTATACATGTCGTGTACTTCTACACGGACATAGCATGGCTTACACATACGGGTACAAGGACACAAATTCAATATAAAACCTCATCCAGGAGACATGGGAAGGATATCTTGTATCTCTACATGTCATGTATATCCTTTTACATAGTGTGTGTATGGAGACTACATGTCTTCTGAGGCTCTTCCAAACAGAGAGAACACGAGATAGCTAGACATGTCATGTACCCCATGGGATACACTCTGTACTCCATTAAGAGTCATGTCGGCACTTTTTTTTGGTAGTTTGGACTAGTATCAGATGAAAACAATCCCTTGTTCCTTTCCCTTGAGGGTACAATTTGACATTACATCCACATCACTGGATTGTTATCCCCACTAGAGGCCAAGTTTTAGATAGAGTCATGTTGTCCCTCTAGGACACAGGTTATGGGTCCTCAATCATCCATTTGTTGGAGTTTTTGGAATAATCATGAACTATTTGAGTAAGGTGTTTATCCCCTATCTAGAAGTTTGTATCAGTGGGTTGGTGGAATCGTTAATGTGTGATACCCAACATAGCATGTTGAACCAGATTGGGTTTGTGGTGTCCAACAACGATTCTAGGCGTGACCCCCTGTATGTGTATCTTGTTCACCATAGATCAGTGATCTCCCTTAGGTGGGGTCCAGTGACCCACAACACATCATCATGTTTCATTGATGATATCCTGGCAGGTTGAGTGAGTTCTCCTAGAATGAGTGGTGCTTTAAGTATAATCCTAGGGTCAGATGTTGGTAATGACCACCTTTAGAGAGTACAAGGTCATGGGTTGGAGTACATTATCTTATACATGTCGTGTACTTCTACACGGACATAGCATGGCTTACACATACGGGTACAAGGACACAAATTCAATATAAAACCTCATCCAGGAGACATGGGAAGGATATCTTGTATCTCTACATGTCATGTATATCCTTTTACATACTGTGTGTATGGAGACTACATGTCGTCTGAGGATCTTCCAAACAGAGAGAACACGAGATAGCTAGACATGTCATGTACCCCATGGGATACACTCTCTACTCCATTAAGAGTCATGTCGGCACTTTTTTTTGGTAGTTTGGACTAGTATCAGATGAAAACAATCCCTTGTTCCTTTCCCTTGAGGGTACAATTTGACATTACATCCACATCACTGGATTGTTATCCCCACTAGAGGCAGAGTTTTAGATGGAGTCATGTTGTCCCTCTAAGACACAGGTTATGGGTCCTCAATCATCCATTTGTTGGAGTTTTTGGAATAATCATGAACTATTTGAGTAAGGTGTTTATCCACTATCTAGAAGTTTGTATCAGGGGGTTGGTGGAATCGTTAATGTGTGATACCCAACATAGCATGTTGAACCAGATTGGGTTTGTGGTGTCCAACAACGATTCTAGGCGTGACCCCCTGTATGTGTATCTTGGTCATCATAGATCAGTGATCTCCCTTAGGTGGGGTCCAGTGACCCACAACACATCATCATGTTTCATTGATGATATCCTGGCAGGTTGAGTGAGTTCTCCTAGAATGAGTGGTGCTTTAAGTATAATCCTAGGGTCAGATGTTGGTAATGACCACCTTATGATATGTTTTATTTCATATGTATATCTAGGTTATTTTCTCATGCTAAACATTGATAGTTATATCTTGTATTGAGATGAATATACATTGTTTTTCTCATTTAGTATTTTTTGGGAGTGCCATAATTAGTATGGTTATACTCACCCCTACACTTTACTTTCCACCACATGTCGTGTCTTGTGTAAACTATGACCGTTTTGGTGGTGTACATGGAGGGAAGGGAGTGGGTGGAGCACAACTAGAGCTTTAAAGACGAAGGTGTTTACGAGGATATTTCACTTTAATTTTTCCTCTCCTATGGAGTAGGTTATTCTCTTTATAGTTTTTGGTGGGGCTTGATTTTAGCCCCTTTTCAGTTTTCATCACCTCATTATTGCACTCCATTGTGGGATCTTAGATGTATGCATGCATGGTTTTAGTTGTTTTACATTTTTGCATTGTGTGGACTTTGGGATGTGTTCATGTGCAAATGTAATTTTGGACAATGACTCCCATTTGCGGGATATTCCCACTCGGTGCTAGTTTCCAACCTCTGGACAAATGGAGGTGGGCTTGGGGTAGTCATAGCTTGAACCTCAATAGGAAAGGTCATGACATTTTGATATCAATTGAGGTTGGTTCTATAATAGGTCCTCAATCTGTGAGATTGGTTTAGAGAAATAATTTCCACTGTTTTGAGTTATTATTTGAGGCTCGGGATTCCAGATTTGAAGCGACAATCGATGTATCCGTACAATAGGACTCTGATCACCACCCTTTCTACTCAATACACGAAAACACAAGTTTTATGGAAAAAATGGTACATGAATCATATAGGAATGGTTGGGTTTTCCATGTATCTCTTTATTCAAATAACCCACCTAGTGATGAGGTATGTGTAATGGGACTTGTAAAAGAGATACCACCTCCGGGTTGTTTACCGGTTATGCCACCACCCTTTGAGAACATCAATCACCAGTAGTACCAGCTAAGGATGCATGTGGGTTGAGTGTGATGCATGAGTTAAAGAGGATATGACCTCCCAGGTTTGGGGGTGGTCCAGACCAACATGTGGCTAAGGGCTAGATAAAGGTATTCACTCACATTTTTCTTCTTTTGAGGATTACTTCTGATTAGATGGAAATATTTATTGTGATTTTTATCTAATAATAGATGGGGAGACGGTGGAGTTTGGTGATTTAGTCACATGATGAGAAAAATCTACAATGGATAGGGTTTGATTGTCTCTTCATACAGGAGTTTTATCAAGCCACTCTATCATCGGTACACAAACAGGAGATTCAATATTTGTAGTAGGAAGGTATGATCATGGTGGAAAATTCATCAAGGGTTAATTATCCATTTCCTTACTAAATAGATAAGGTATATGACCAATACTTCAAATCATGGACTTTTGAGTAGGTTTTGCACTGGGACATCAGGGAGACCGTGGAATCTATTATGATTTTCACCTATTCTAGAGTGCTTGAGTGATCCTTGTTGGTAGAAAGTTTTCTAAAAAGAAGACGCCAGTAGGGGGAGCTAGTAGTGGGAACCCAGTAGGCGAGACCTTGACATCATGTAGCCAGTGGAAGTTATAGGGATCCAAGTGGGAGAGATGATTTAAGTGGGGATAATAGGATTAAACATCAGCGGTGTAGGGATCTTAGGGTAGATCTTCCCTGAAAAGTGACAAGTGGTGTATCTATTATAACATTTGGGGACATCTGGATTGATATTTCCTGATTTTTTGTATAGTTTATTGTGATATGGACGAGGAACTACCGAGACAGAGATGGAAGTAGGTGTGATGTGGTCCACATGGAAGTGAACATAGAAGAGGAGTTTGCAAGGAAACATCAGGTGGTCAAAGGGTAAACCTATTACTACCAAAACCCTTATGTGGTCCATCCCAGGCTCATGATGCTGGTAGATAGGGATGGGGCCAGCTGCATGCTATAATAGCCTGTGACCCTGAGGCTCAAGGGATGATACAAGGTATGATTGTTTTAATTTCTACTTTAATTGAAGTATTGATAGATAGAAGTTCAAGACATTACTTCATTATCTATTCTCTATTTAGAAACATAGAGATACCGGTTGAAATTTTGACTCGACCCTTGTTGTTAGAGACTCGGACCGATGGTGACTCAACGATTTCACACTTGTACCAACAGTGCCACATAATGATTGGAGGCAAGAATTTTTTATGAGATCTCTTTATTTCAACAATGATTTCTTACATCATCATTCTTGTTATGGAATCGATATCTATAGTTCACTCAAAAATAGAGTGTTTTAGGAAAAGGATTTGGTGTGTTCGCAGTAACAAAATGAGGTTATCCTTTATGGGTGAAAAGGAAACCTTAGTGGAGTAGGATGAGCTCACGCATTGAAGAGTACAACCAATTAATCATCATTTGGACATCATGACTCCAATGGTAGTGGATGGATTGGGATATTAGTTTCCTACAGTGGTGGTGGAGTAAGAGGATGTCTTTCTTAAGGATGTACTAGGTTTACCTCCCCATAGTGAGATAGATTTCTATATTCACTTGCATCCTGGAATGAAACCAATATCAACACCAACATATCAGATGGATCTCATAGAGAATCAATAGATGAGGATGCTGATGGAGGACTTCTAGGAGAAGGACTTCATGAGACCCAATTTTTCCCCTGGGCATCCCTAGGGGAGAAAAGGTTCTCAATGATTGACCCTAGATCAAGCTACCACCAGATGAGAGTATGGGATATAGATATATCTAATACAACCTTCATATTTCATTTAATTCACTATGAGTACATGGTGATGTTTTTTAGCGTGGAAATATTTCCAGAAATGTTCATGGGGATCATGAACTGGATATTTCATTCATTCATAGACATGTTCATGATATTATTTATCGATGGCATCCTAGTGTATTCAACATCCACGAAGGATCACATGAGAAGTATGAGGATTGTCTTGGACATGTTATGAGAGAACCAAATTTATGGAAAGCACTTGATGTGTCAGCTTTGGATTCTAGATGTCCATTTTCTAGGACATATCATCTCAGATTTCAGAGTTGTAGTAGATCCAATGAAGGTTGTGGGAGTGATTTCTTTGGATCCAACCAAGAGTGACACTGAGGTGTGGAGTTTCTTTGGATAGGATGGGTACAATTGAAGGTTTGTAGCAAACTTCTACAAAGTGGAATCATCCTTTAAAAAATTAACCTGGAAACGGAAGCCTTTCATGTGGATGGAAAAGTGATAGCAGTGCTTTCAGAAGCTAAGGAAGTGTTTGATGAGTGCTCCCACACTGTGGTTACCGATGGAGGGTGTTGAGTATGTAACATTCTATGATGCATCAAGGATTAGAAATTTTGTCTTTTGATGCAGAGGAAAGTGGATATTGATTATGGTTCATGCCAGTTGAGACCACATTAGCAGAACTATGTGTCCCATGAACTTTATTTACTTGTTGTGGTATTTACATTGATGATGTGGTGACACTTCCTAATGGGAGAGTGTTATATCATATGCTATGACCAAAAGAGTTTCAATTATATCATCTCTCATAAGGATCTCAAATTTAGGTAGAGGTGATGTCTAGTTTTCCTTCAAGAATATGACTTTGAAATTTAATATACTCATGGAATGGGGAACATGGTAGAAGACATACTCATCATGTGATCTTTTTATCAGTTATTTTTCGATGTGCCAGAGTAGTTATCTTGGTCGAAGTAATCCTTTTAGGATGGAGGTTTCACAAATTACCTCTAGTCTATGGTTATCACCCCTCCATTCAAATAACCAGATTGGTAGGTCCAACTTGGGGATACCGACTGTGAGACCCTAGGTGCTCAAAGATCCATAGGTAATGATTCTAATGAATATTCAATAGTTATGGAACATGTCATTATTTTCAATAGAAGAATTATGGTACCAGTGATGTCATGAGAGGAGGTTATGAGATAGTTTCATAAATATCATTTAGCAGTAAATCATGTTGTGGCAAAGATGTACCAAGGACTCTAACATTAGTTCTGGTGGCTAGGAGTGAAGAAAGAAGTTTAACAGCTTGTCTCTCAATTCCTTACTTTTCAGAAAGTGAAGGTTGAGCACTATGTTCCTACAGGTTTAACCCAACCACTTGAGGTTCCATAATAGATGTGGGATGGTATATCAATGGAATTAGTGATACTAGTACCATATACATCAATGGGACACAATTCCATCTCGGTGATCAATGAACAGATCACCCAGTCATCCAACATCCTAGCTATCAGATAGTAGAGTTCAGTTGAGAGTTTGGGATGCCTCTATGTGTAGGAGGTAGTCTGAATCCATGGATTTATTTTGATGATATTTTAGATCATGATGATTTATTTAGAAACATATTTTGAATGGGATTTCAAGTGGCATTTGAGACTCAGTTACGCTTGAGAACAACATTCCACCCACAAAATAACAGCTAGACTGAGTGGACTATACATGTTTTGGAGGAAATTATATAGGCTTTCATGATGTACTTTGGCCATTTTTGGGAGGATTAACATCCAACAGTGGATTTTCGGTAAAAAAAAACAGTTACCATTCTACAATCGCTATGAAACCATTCTAGGATTTGTATGGGAGAACATGTAGGTCACCACTTTGAAGGACTGACCTAGGAGAGTCATAACTCACGAGCCTCGAGTTAGTGTGAGATACAACAGAGAAGGTGAAGACCATCTAGGATTGGATTAATACTTCATAGATCTATTATAAATCTTATACTAACAACCGAAGGAGGCCTTTGGTGTTCGATGAAGGAGACCATCAATTCCCAAGGGTCTCACATCGACCTGGAATATGTATTTTTGGCCACAATGGTATGTTATCGCCAAGATTCATTCGTCCCTTTCATATACTATGTATATTTGGTGGGATGGTGTACCATATAAAACTACCACCATTATTGGATTAGGTACACAACGTATTCCACTTTTCATTGTTTAGGAGATACATGCATGAACCATCACACGTTATTGAATAGGGTAAGTAGGACATCAAGGGTGGAGAAACCATTGTTGAGTACCCAGTAGAGATGAAGAATTGGAATTTGAGGATCCTCCATGCGTGTTAGATACCTTTGGTGCTTTTCAGGTGGAATCATGGGAATCTCCAAGAGATAACATGGGGGAGGGAGACTCAAATTAATTCTAGTACCCACATATATCTAAGTATCCCTTATTTTATTTTTTCGAGGAAATAAATACCAAAGGTGTTGAGAATGTAACATCTCATACATTCCATTTATTATTTTTTGGTATTATATGGATTTATTTCGAGACTAGGAGATATTAACGACTTGTGATTCCGAGGCCCAATGTTCTCCGAATGAATGTTTGAAATATATTAGATAAATTATACAGAACATGCACATAGTTTTCCTAAAAAAGTTAAATAACATCTAAATGGGTGATAAATTTAGAAATATGAGAGCACTATTGAGTTTGGAATTGTGATTTTAGCCTATGTGAGAATTTATATTACTCGGTGCATGTCATTTGTGTCAAATTAACCAGGGGCATGGAAATGAATAAAATTGTTAAAAAAATTATTTTATTTCATTTTTCTGATGCAATTATTTTAAAATATTAAAATATATTTTTATTTTATAAAGACATGGTTAGACGCATAACCTTGGAGATTATGGAGGACCATTGTCTAGAGTGATTTAGAATTATATCCAATAAATGATGATGATATTGTGGATCGATGATAAATGCACCTTGGATCCTATGGAACATTCCAATGAGGAAAATGAATCATCATTATTCATCAGCGATCAAGATGAATCTTGGCAGGGCATGTGTCTTAATTGTATTTCTTCCTCATTTTTGATTCCTTCAAAGAACTTAGACCAATCAACGAATAGATTGATTTGTAGCTCAATCATATAGTGGGATGGGTTTATTAAGGGGTAATTTGGGAGAATCATATTGAATCCCCTCATTGTATATATTGTATAAGTAAATAGATATCTATGAGAACATCGATCTTTGTTTTTCTATCTCATTTTTTCATATTCTTTTCTCCGTCGATTGAATGTTCATCATTGGCATTCATCATTTGGCCAGAAACTCGACACACCACAATCAATCAATCATTATGTACCTATTTTTATGACCAATTATATGATGTAATAGATCTCAGACCTGTATAGTGCAACTAAGGTGAAATGGTGGTTGCAACAACAAATTAGATGATTGTGGATACCTAATCCCTCGTTCTTCGGTGTTATTTAATGCATAATGAAGACCCCTGATTAAATCTATTTTGGGAGCATATATGATTATGAGATTTTTTTCATTAACGGAAGGCATGGTAAAACATTTATCTTGAGTTTCATGGTGAAACAATCACCAAATCAAAGGTCGAGGGTTTCAGATCGAACACGAAGGAAGAATATGGTAATTTAGAAAATCCTGCAGAACACAGTATGAATCCGGGATTACACAGTGAGTGGGGGCCCTTGGATGTGATTCAAGGGTTTGGATGATTTTAAGGATCACACAAGAGGTGAAACCGATCACACTGCATGTGGTAATTCTTATTTGATTTATCCTATACTTTTAATATTACACATACGTTAGCTAGAGTACACAGTCATAGACATGCCTTGAACTCCTACACGAACATAGGTTGGCATACACATACGAGTACACATAAAAAACATCGGTACATGGGCATGGCCAGGTGACATAGTTTAGATATTACAAGTCTCTTCACACCATGTTTATCCTTTAATACACAATTTATATGGAGAGTACATGCTGTGTGAGGCTCTTTTTTATGGGAAAAACATGGGACAACTGGAAACATCATGTAATCCATTCAATAGTGTTTGAGGAATTTTTTTTGTTTGAAACATTATTGTTTGAGTGAATTCACTGGTCCTTTACCTCGAGTGTATAATGTTGCATTATATCAAAATCACTGGATTGTGTTCCCCTCTTGAGGATGTGTCTCAGATAGAGTTTTGGTTTCCCTTCATGACACTAGAGTGAGATCCTCTATAATACCTAGTTGAAGTATATTGAATCATCATGACCTCCCTGAGTATGGATTTGATCCTCCATCAAGTAAGATATAATGGTATGTTTGGTGGAATCATTGATGTATGATCCTTTATGTAGAGGGTTGATCCAGATTGTGTTTACAGTGTCCCTGAGGGGTTCTAGGTGTGACCCCCTATCTTTGTATTAGGGTCCCGTTAGACTAATGAACTCCCTTGGTTGGGGATCAATGACCCTGCCCTGTTCTTTGAGAATATCTGATGATATCTGGACTTTTGTTGTGAGTTATCCTAGATTGAGTGCTGATCTGGGAATCATGTTATGGCTAGCTATTGGTTATGACCTCCTTATGGTGTGATGCCTTTCCTAAGTATATCTATGTTTTTTCCATATGTTAAACATTGATTGTTATATATAGTATTGAGTTAAATATACTTGGTGCTTCATGTTTAGAATTTTCGGGGTGTCCTACTGAGTATTTTTGTACTAAAACCTACAAAGGCTTTTCAAACATGTGTCATATATAGTGAATTTGAGGATAATTTTGATGGTGTCCTAGGTAAAAAGGGAATGCAAGGAGTATAGTTGTTGCTTAACAGAATGGGGTGTTTACCGAGAGTCTGATTTGGACTTACACCTTGACATTGGAGAAGGTTAGACTCGTTAGAGTTTTGGGTTTGGACTATTTTCCTTGTTTTCAATTTTTATCACATTACTATAAAAATCTGTTGTGGGATCTTATACGTATGCATGTATTGTATAATTTGATATAAATTTCAGTATTGTGTGAGATTGGAGATGTGTGAGTTTGTACAAGTAATTTAGGATAATGCCTCTCATTTTTTGTATATTACTACTCAGGGGTAGTCTATATCCCCTGGCCTATAAGTTGTGGGCATGGTTTAGTCATGGGTCAGACCGTAGTGGGTCAGGGTTATGACATTGAAATCTCAATAAAATATTTCTTCTTCATGTACCTGGGATAAGTAAAAAATAAGGGTGATCTGAAATGCTCAGTAAGGGTTTGTAGAACAGAAGTATTAATCAGTTAATGAACATTATAAAAAATGAGTGGTAAATAGCTGATCACACATTGAATTTATATAACTTTATATGGAAAGGTCAATATGAAAATTTAAGTAACTGAAACAAATAAAATGTAATCCATAATATGAGAATGAACTACATCCAAAGATAACATCAAAGAGAAAATATCAGGGTTAAATAATAACATAATCTGAATGAAGGAAATTATTAATTATTAGATTCCATGTTTCTTAGGTACATGGTTCCTTTACAGTCACGACCTCTCACAAGATGACTTATAACATATAAATTAAAAACCCAACAGATTGGACAAATGATTCCTCTCATGAGACTATTGATACAACAAGGGAATATCTATAACTGAGCGTCACTCACGTCGTACCTTTCCAAATCATTCCTCATACATCAAATAATAATTTTAATTTAAGAATAATGTGCCTCATAAAATATCCATATTCATTAAGAGATATACATTTTCCAATATTTACCCTGTTAATCAAATAAATATCATGTACAAACTATATGTAAAAATGTCGTACATTTTAACCAATAATTATTCCCATCACATAAGAGTATGTATATCTAAATTAAATCTTATTTATAATGGAAAAATGTTATATGTAAGTTATTGCTTCAGGATAATTTTAGAAATAAAAAAAAAGTGAGATTGTAAAGATAACTTTTACCACTGGGTAATTTTCATATAAAAAACCATAGATTAGATAAGACAACTTTAAACATAGAATTCCTTTAAATACGAGTGATTCATGTTATTAAATGATAAAGGGTATGTTTACAAAACCCTATAAATTTAATTGGTAAAAAATAAAAAATAAGTTGCAATAGAATGTACATTTAGGTGTAATCCCTTTCCTTACACAATTTTTTGAATGAATGCATTTTAAAATCTTGTATAGTGGTTCTAATAATTTTATTATATTATAATAGAAATATATTAATGTTAATTAAAATATATATAATCATTTTGTAAAATATCAAAACCTATTTATTAATAATATTTTATCATTTTTATTGTTTTTTGTGTAAATTTTACTATTTTTCGAGAATGTTTTGACTTGATATTCTTGTTACTATTAAATAGATCTTTATTTCATCATCTACAAAGTAAAAAAACTGATATAAAAATAATATATATATATATGTTATATGTATTTAGAATAATCTAAAAAAATTGGAGATAAAAATGAAATGCGTCGTTCTTGGAGATGGTAGGCCATACATAAACTTGAATGATATTTTCATTCTGTTTTTAATATCAAAATAATGAAAATTAAATAGTATAGTTGTATATTATAATTCCATTATAATATTTTTATCATATATATATATATATATAATAATTTTATTAATACCATCATTTATACATTCCCTGTATAGTGTGAACAAATCAATTCACTTTGAGGAGGAGGTTGTCCACCCCTCTACAAGAGGATGATATTGCATTGCCCCAAAATAGAATGCTTGAAGGTATGTTTTAAATAAAAAATTATATTAATGAAAAAAATTATAAATATTATATATATACAATATAAACTATAAATCTATAATTATTTCAAAACATTAATGGAGGTAATGGAAGGATGAATGATATCAGTTCATGAGGCGGTAGTCCACTATACACACGAACGATGACTGCGTATCCTATTTTATAGAAGTATGTGAATGTGTAGGTTGTAATCTTAACATAAAAATATCTCAGTATATTTAAGATACATTTTTTATTATATAATCAAGATATGATAATAATTTAATTGTATAAGAATGAAATTAAACAAAAGAGATCATTGAAGAACATTACCTCCTCTTAGGGAAACATCTATTGGTTTATACCAAAAGTATTAGTATGTATTATTTCTAAAACAATTGAGGCATATAGGATTTTGTGAGGGATATTTAGAGATTATTTGGGTCAGGTTTGGGTAATGTGAAGGTATTTATATGTCTTAATATGTATGAAGGGTGAATGACTTTTTATAGTGGAGGGGAGTGGAATTATTGTATATATAAAAAGAGAAATACTATTGGGTGCTCTTACTTACATCATGTGCACCCAAAAATAGAAAAATAATAGATTAAAGTAAATTTATGGTGGATCCAAACATAGAAAAAAAATAAGTTCATTTTTTTAATCCTGTTCTATAGGTTCTATATTTCCCTATATCTACCAATTTGGGTTTAAATTAAGGTAAATGTCATTGTAACCTAAATAATTTAACAATTAAGACTAAAATAAAGTAATATTTATTATAAAATTTATACCCACAGAATTATAATATTTTATATAATGTTAAAAAATAAAAATCCCTTGTGTGGTGGAAATTAATTTTCACACAAGTCCAAGTATCGTGAAAAAATACTACTTAAACCGTAATTATGCTAATAAGTTTTTTAGTAATTAATAGTGAATATATTAATTATAATAGCATAATTTTTCCCTTAATAGATCATATTTGATATTTATTATCAATTAAAAATTAATTGGTAGAATAAAATATTTTTAATATTTTTAAATATTTTAATAAAATGTCATTTTTATAAAATAACATTAATGTCAATTTTGACATTATTTAATTTATTTAAATATAAAAATATAAATCAAACTATGGAATTAAAATATATTAAGTTAAAATATTTTTTAAATGACATAGTCAAGTAGAAAAATAAGGAAACACAATAATTTGTTCATTTTGTTTGCTTTTAATATTTTTTAGTATCAATTATTTTATTAAATTATTGACTAAATAATCCCTAATTTAGCATTTCATAAGAATTTTATGTAACTAATTAATGTATTAAAATAATGATAAATTAATATGATAAAAAATTCATTTTTATTTCAAAAGGATATGTATAACAAAAAATATGATGTTTTTCCATAACTCATGGCTTTGTAAATCATAAAGGTAAGACTGTTTCTTTTTTTCTTTTTCATTAAATAGTTAATTATATAGGTCATTTTATGGGAATAATATCCCCATAAATCATAAAATATGAACCAATAATGTATATGGTCTAAATATGAGCATAAAATGGATTTTGGGAAAGTGTATAAGTCATTTTCCCCTTAAGATAAATGTTTGTCTATTACTAAAAATAAATTTTACATTAATTGATGTAATTTATTTTTACTAATTTATGTACTTTTTTTTCAAAAAATAAGTTTATCTTATTATAATATAAATATAAAAAATGATTCAAATAATTATATTTTTTTTAAAATTTGAGTCATTATAGTTGAAAAAATAAAGTTAAAGCTAATTCTTATGACATGGCAAGAAATTGGGATTATAAAGACAAATTTTTCAAATATTCATTAAATTTTTATATCTAAATTCAATATAAAAATATATTATAATGGCTTAAATTTGATTAATATATGTGTAATTTATATACTGTGACTTTAAAATCAATTTTAAATATAAATGATCATTAAAAATTGTTTAAACAAAAAAGAAGTTTTCAACAAAATTGTCGTATTTTTCACTACAGTTAAAAATATTCTCAGTGAAATCATGAAAATAACCCTATTATAAATTTTAAATTACCAAATAAAAAATGAAATTTATTTTGACACATAAAATTTATAAAATTTTAAATATTTAGTTTTAAAAATGGATCACCATTAAAAGGCAGGAAAATCACCTTTAGAAAAATAATGCTTTTTATATGTAAAACTGGATTTGTTCTTATTATATATCTATAAAATCTTTTGGATAAAGGTAATTTTTTTGTTAAATATATATTGTTAAAATATATTTGTCATAATGTCTCATTATTCTATATTAATTTATAATCTTGTTCTTTCTTGTCTTATAAGGTATCTATAGAAATCATTATGTCATGTAACACATGCCAAAATAGTGTTTCCTATTAAGAAATATTGAAAAAATTAAATTTATTCTATATGGAACATATTTTAAAGTATTTCGGTGTTACATTATCCCAATATTATATAAATTTCAACAATGCAATTCAGAATTGATCCCACTAATCTTGGGATTGGTTTTTGAAAATTCCATTATTGAAAAACCCACATTGTTAAAGGGTTAATAAAACATCCTATTAATAAGTGAGATGAAGAAGTACTAAGGTCACATAAATTTTTATAACATGCAGAAGAACATAGGTGGAAAATTAAAACATGTACATGAGAGAAAAGTATATATAAATATAATCATTTTTTATATGAAATTAAGGGATCAATTTAAAGTTAAGGGTTTCAGAACCATAAATATATGGTGATATGAAAAACCATTTGATTCATCATATATGAAAACGATATAATAGATTTTTTTATTTCAAGATCCATTTCCAAGAGTCGAAAAATTATTTCACTCTATAAGAATATAAGTAAATATATGTTTCATTTTTCTAAAAACAATCTTACCCTTTGGTGGTACCCAAAACTATTTCCACTTTGGTTCTTATAAAATGTTTCATCATATGGTTATGTAATACATTAACCTATGAAATGTCATATAAGGATAAAATAAAACCATTTCATAAATGGTTAAATTTTCCAAAAGATTATAATACAACACTTTATAAATGAGGTCACCGAATTTCCAAAATGAACATATCATTAGTCTTTAATCAATATGAAGTATCTCTTTAATCACTACTTACAAAATCATTAAACATGGTAATAAAATTAATTTCCCTAAAACCTTATTGGAAAATTCATGAATACATATTCCTTAAATAAAAAACGATGGTTTGATACACTACATAAATCCAATAATGTTGAAAACACTATCAATAACAGAATAATCCATTTTGTAAACAAATCATTAACTAGTTCTAAGTGAGTCTGCACTAACCAATCTACTTTATCCATATCAATCATCTCTTTATCCAAACTTCATTATCTCTCCCTCAGGAATGTGTTAAAGTTTATATTTCCTCAACCACATGTTTTATAAAAAGTTTAACTTGTTATTGGATCACTTTTATTGTTACCATTCAACATATGATTTAAAATCCTTAATAAAAAGTACTATTGTTCAACCCATATATATTTTATAATTATCATAAAAAAACATTACTGATAGAATAAAAAAATTACAAAATTATTGAATCTAAACACAAGAATATTAATCATTTAGTTTCATCCATGTCAGTAGAAAAGTATTTACCATGATCCATTATCCACTTTTGGGGTATATTCCGTTGACTCATGAGGAATTTATTTGTATAATACCCCATTTCACTATATTTGAAACACTAAATAAGAGTATTTTAATTATTCCCTTTTAATTTTTTTTCGGGTGACCCTTTTTCCCTCACTGATAACAAACACTCAATCCTTTAAATAATATCCAAGGGTAATTCCATCCACAATTATCAAATGTTGGAAAATACATCTTTACCTTATTTCCATTATAAATATTTTCCCCATATTTACTCTTGTTCTCAGGATTCCCTCTTAATCCATAATACTTAGATAATTATTTATCTATCTCATTAGTATATGATAACATTTTCTCATATGAAAAGAATATTTATGAGATTAGTTCCCTTATAAATATTTTATTAAGATGATTTAATAAATGATACTTCTTACACTTCGGTTCACACATATTGGTGAGGTTCCCATTACCTATTATTAGAACCATTTAAAATTATTGATATACACTAAATTAGATCATATCATTATGAAACATAAATTTTAATCCCATAACTAGTAGAATATTTAACATAGATAGAAAGAAAATTTATGCATAGCTAACTTCATAATAATAAACATTGGTTATTTTGGATTTTATTCTATAGTATCCTCAATGTTTATCTTAGGGTTATGTTTCGTAATCTATATTTTTTAAATTAGGATTCCAAGGTTTGTACTATATTTATTTTATACAAATGGTAATTCCCTGACATTAGAAGTCTGAAGTCGGTGCCTTACTTTATTACATTGGCATGATCCCAAAGAAATAAAATCCTGAAAGACTAACAATTTTAGCAGTTTTGGAAAACAAACCTATTCACATGATACCCATATTATATTGTCAATTTGAAAATAAAAAATTATACAAAACAAATTGAAATGAACATTATACTTAAAATCACATTCAAATATTTCTTCTTGAAATCCTGTGGAAAGGAAAAAAATTAGGGAAAACTCAAATACCATGTAAGGGTTTGTACAATAGAATAATAAATGAATCAATGAGTATAATCAACATGTAAATGTAAATAAATGAGAAAAAAATTCCAATTTTATAACTGGATATATAAAAATACATACGTAAAAGTAAGTGAAACACATTCCATTTAATCAATAAATTGTGACTGAAATACATCCATAGATAATATCAAGGAACAAATATCATGGATAAATAATAACTACATATGAATGAAGAAAATTCTTAATTATTGGACACCATGTTTTCTAGGTACATGATACCTTTACCTTAAAGACCATTCATTAGATGGTTTACAACATATTAGATAAAAAACCATATGATTTCCCAAATGATTATTTTCATGAGACTACAGATTCATCCAGGGGATATTTATAACCAGAACCCTCCCATGTCATAACTTTCCAAATAATTCCTCAAATATAAAATAATCGATTTAATCCATGAATAATCTGCCTTATAGAATATCCATTTTTTTAAATGATACAGATTTACCAATATTTCCCTTGTAAATTAAATAACATTCATGTACAAAACATATGTAAAAATTGTATTCCGATTAAGAAATAATTATACCCATTACATAAGTGTTTTGACATCTGAAACAAATTTGATTAAAAATTGAAAAAGGTCATTAGCAGTTTACCATTTCATGAGAAATTTAACAATCACAAAATAATGTGAGATAACAAAGATAACTTTTACCACTATGTAATTTTTAATTAAATACCCTTGGATGAAATAATTTGAATTAAAACATATAATACCCTGAATGTTGAGTGAATCTAGATATTAATTACAAATAATATATATATATATACCACATGAAATTTGATTGTCACATAATAAAAAATAATTCCTAATGGAATGTAAATTGTGATGAAATCCCTTACTTTACACTCCCTGTTTGTTTAAAACCATTTAAATCATTGTATTATGGTTTTAATAATTTTAATAACTTATAATTTAAAAATTTAACATTAATGATATCATATATAATACTTTTATAACATCTCTAACCTGTTCATTAATAATCTTTTATCAATTTTTTGTTTCAGTTGTTAATTTCCTTTTTTTGGATTTTGTTTGGAGTTTTTATATTTGTTACTATTACATAGATTATGATATAATCATACAAAGAATGAAAAACATGACTTAAAAAATTAATATATCCAGTATATATTTATTTATAATAATCCATAAATGTTTGGTGATATAAATGAAGTGCTCCTTTCATATAAAAGGTTTGTCGTACATAAACTTGAACATTGTTTCAATTTTATTTTATTTTGTATTAATAGAATGAAAGATAAAGAGTATATATGAATATTAATATTCAATTATAATATTTTTATCTTATAAATAACATGTTTTCATTAAAATCAATATTTATACATTCTATGTATAGTGTTAATGGATCACTTTTCTTTGAGGAGTCGGTAGGCCACACTTCCACAAAGGATGTTATCATATTTCCAAAAAATAGAAATATTAAAGGTATATATTGTATAAAAAAAAATTCATAAATAAATTATTAATATTATATATATCATATATAAGTTATAAATTATTCATTATTAAGATCATTGGAATGTAGTAATGGAATAATAAATAACATCAGTTCGCAAGGTAGTAGTCTGTCGTACACACGAACGACGATTGCGTATCCCATTTGATGGGAGAGTATTAAAGTTTCAGTTGTAACCATAAGATAAAAACATTAAAATATATCTATGATACTTATGTGGTTATATAATCAATATATAATAATAATTTAATTGGTTGAGGAAGAAATAAAACCAAATATCTCATAGTAGAATGCTACCACTTCTACGGGTAACTCCAATTAGTTCATAACAAAAGTCTTATTTGGATTCATATCCTATAACCATGGGGATTATTTTATGATGTTAGATATTTTTTATATTATTTTTTAAGTTGTAGAATGATTCAAATGTATTTTTAGGTGTGAATTAGTGGGAGGGGTGAATTCCTTTTTATAGTGGAGGGGGAGTGAAATTCTTATGAAAATAAAAAGGTAAACACTATTGGGAGGTCTTATATACATCAGGTGCCTAAAAAATTAAAAAATAATGGAGTAAAGTGAAATTAGGGATTAGAAAAAAAATCCTCCACAAAAATAAAAGTGAATTTTTACCATTTCCCCTTAACTTCTTTGTTTCCTGACTTTTCTTATTTTTTGGGATTTTTATCGAGATGACTAGTTTTCTAACCTATGTAACTAAACCAATAAAAGAAATTCAATTTAGATTTATTATAATATATATAACTAATTAATTATTAATATGGTATCTTATTTATATGAAAAATCCTATGTGTGATGGACATTAATTTTAACACAACCATAAGTAACATGAAAAACACTACTTAAATAGTAATCGCACTAACAATGTATTTTATTTTTACTGTCTATATATTAATTGTAATAAAATAAATGATCCATTAATTAACCAAATTTTACATTTATTAATATTTATAAATAAAATTTCCTAATATTTGTTTTATAAAAATTATAAATCTTTTAATAAAATTTCATTTATTATAATAAAACATGAATGTCGATTTTGACATTATCTACTTAATTAGAATTTAAAAATATCAATAAAATTATGGACTTAAAATATATAAAGTTTAAAAATATGTAAAATGACATATTAATCTAAAAAATAAAGAAACACAATAATTTATTTACATTTCTTCACTTTTAATATGCTTGAATCATTTATTTCCAATATTTATTAACTAAATAATCACTATTATGGCATTTGTTAAGAATTTTAGGTAACTAATTCATCTATAAAATTTAATGATATGTTATTATGATAAAAATAACTCATTTGTATTTTAAAATAATATCTATAATTGAGTTTTTTATGTTTTTCCATATCTCAATGCTTTTTTAATGTTAAAGGTGTGGAATTTTCCTTTTTTTCTTTTTTCTTACTAAACATAATATATAGTTATATTTCATGGAATAATATCAGGTTAAGTCATAAAACTATAATTAAGAGGCTATATGGTATATATATGGATAGGAAGTGTATTTTGGAAAAGTTTCTCGGTTATTTTCCCCTTTATATCAATGTTTATCCATTAAGTAAACTATTTTTTACCTTACTCATTATAATTAATTTAAATTACATTCACTAATATTTTATTTGTAAAAAACTATGTTGATCTTATTATAATATTGATATTATAATTATTTTAATTATGTATATGTATTTATCATAATTCAATTCACATAAATGGAAAAATTAAATTTTATTCTAATATTGTAGACATGGTGAGAAAATGTGTTTTTAAAGTGAAAATGAGGAAATGTTTTTTAAATATTTATTTCTTAATTCAAATTGAAAATGATTTCAATGACCTGAATTGGATTAATATATGTATAAATGATCTATTTTTTACTTGAAAACAATTTTTTGTATAATTTTACATAAATTATTATAATAAAAAGGCAGTTTTCAACTAAAATGCTATATGTTTCACAATTTATTAAAAAAATAAAACTTCTCAGAAAAATTATAAAAAGTCACCCTAAGATATTTTTTGGATTTAAAAATTTAAAAAATACTATTATTTTAAAAAATATTAATTTTTAAATGCTCAATATTTAGTTTTAAAATAGATTCTATTAAAATGAGGCAAAATTTCCATTAGATAAATAATTTTATTATGTGTTAAACTGGATTTGTTCTTATTATATGTCTATAAAATATACTGGATGAATGGAAAAACATTGGATTTAATATATAATAAAAATATATATATCATAACTTTTTGAGATGTTTTATAAACTTATAAGTTTGGTCTTGCGTTTCTTCTGTGCTATCGAATGAACTCTATATTTTTTATAACACCAGACAACACAATGTTTCTTATAAAGAAAGATAGAAAGAAAAATTAAATTTATTATAAGAGGAAAATATTATAAAGTACTGGTGTGTTATAGGTATGGGAATTTCACACCTCGTTATATAGATCTTTTTGTGTTTTTGGAGTGACTTAGGAAGGCATCTTATAAACTAAGCATACATTCTCATTTAATTTATATCAATGATGTGTTCTATGTTTCCCAACAGAAGAATTATTCAGCTAGATCCATCACATTATATTTAGTGGGGGTATGTTGAGATTTAACCTGAATCCTCACTGGTTGAAAGGAATATTTAGAAAGTAGAATGACATTTTAAGATTCATCATGAAAATATGATCCCATTAGTTTGTGTGAAATGGTAATGTGCTAGTGAAAATCATGAGAAATGGGAGTATGAATCCTAACTAATTCAATAATGACTAAATATTCTATTGGGATCATTATCATGATCATTTCTGGGCAAAAAATATTTTATTGGGGGGGAGGAATTATGATGCCCTATGGGTCATAGGTATACTTTATTCAAGTTTGGTTTATATCTCGAAGGGTTCTAGAGGATTTTAGGAGTCTGGGGTTGATAAGTTGGAGTTTCTAAGAAAACATGACATCACTAGTGAAAAAAACATTTAACACATCGGTGTTTTTTCATGTCGGTTCAATATAACATACATGTAAAGCTGGAAATTTTTTTATCACATCAGTTATACAATAACCTATAGGATAAATCAATTAGAATCGATTTTTGACCTCAGCTATAAAATAACTGATATAAAAAATACATATATTAGATTTATCATGTTAGTTATTTTATAACATAAGTGACAGATAGAATCAAGGTGCTTTATCAGGTTAGTTATTTTATAACCGACTTGATAAATCCAATCTCAGCGATTCATTACATCGGTTAAAAAATCGATGTGATAAAACACCATCTATCACGCCAGTTATAAAATAACCGATGTGATAAATGATTTTATATGTTTTTTTGAATAATTGACATTATAAATATAAATAAAAGTTTATCACATTAGTTATTAAATAACCGATGTGATAAATATCTTAAAATATTTATCATACCTCGTATTCTATCATTCTGTTTTCTTTGATCAGGTGAACAATGACTCGTCTCTCTCAGGTGGAAAAACTAGAAAGGATTCAACAATTTCATTACCACTAAACTTGTTTTTACAAAATCATTCATCATATTTATTATCACCACATCTATCATGCCGACTCACAATAGTCTAGTAAGTCTCACACACCTCTATTTCATTTTTTTTCTTGATTCCCTAAACTTATGTTTTGAGATGTTATTTTTCAATATCTATTCTTGATATCGTGGTAACTGTCATAGTGTTATTTTATACCATGATATATTCTTTCCTGGTAAAATAAATCATGGGAGTGAGATCATGCACATTCTATGATTATTGGTTCTACCATGTCTGTTCTATCATGGGTGTGTGCGTGTACTTTTAGGTTTGTGGGGGTGGGGGGTTGTATAGGGGGTGAGGGATATCCAAGGGGTGGAGGGGTGTCCAAGGGGGTGAGGGGATATCCAAGGGGTGGTGGGCATTCCAAGGGGGTGGGGACTATCCCTGGCTAAGGTCCCCACCCCTAGACACCCCCACCCCCTGGACTCCACTACCCCATTGGACAACCCCGTCACCCCCCTGAACACCACCCCAACCCCTAGAAAACACATACCCACTTGGAAATCAAAATCACCCCTAGACACCCCCCTAGACACCCCATGGACACTGCCACCCCTGGATATCCCCCACCCCCTTGGGCACCCCTCCACCCCTTGGATATCCCCCACCCCCTATACAGCCACCACCCCCACAAACATAAAAGTACACACACACACCCATGATAGAACACACATGGTAGAAACAAAAATCATAGAACATTCATGATCTCACTCCCATGTTTTATTTTACCAAGAAAGAATATATCATGATATTCTGGGTTTTTTTGGGGAGTAGCTCAGAAACTGCACATAATTCCAGAAACACTAAAAACAAGGGAAATAGGTGCCATGTTTCGATCCGTGAGGGCCCATAACACCTCAAGAACCATAATTTGGCATCTACTTTAAGAAAATAACAAAACAAACAGTTTTCTAACATTATAGCAGAGGATCTATCAAGAATCTATCACAACAACATGCATAATCTAGAAAAACTCTATCACAACACCCTGCAATCGCTAATGCACCCTAGATGGCATGACAAGAATGCATGTCATGTGATTTCTACAAGTTCCTATATGATGAATGAGACGACATACCCTCATCTCATCGGGTGGCGATTGAAATAGAACCGCAATATCAAAACAATAATAGCATAAGTTGTGTGAATCACTCTAGGTGAAATCAGATCAACTATAAAATCTCAAAACCACCAAGCTGTATTTAACGAGGTAGTATGGCTCTTCCCTGTACATGGGATAGCTACTCCCGAGCACAGCTTAATGCCAAGTACCGAATCCATCCTTTCCCGGGCTAAGGTCTCCAAATAGTAATGCAAGATAAAAGAACTTCCCTCTGATACCAATTAGGCCCTTGCTTCTAGTCGGCAGCCTCTAGAGTTTGGGGAAACATGCTTGAGGTCATGTGGCATACCGAGTATGGGGCACCAGTGGAGGGGATCCGGATTCGGGTCGTTATAGTGGCAGTGTACAGGGGGTGTCCAGGGGGGTGTCCAGGGGGTGAGTTGGCTTTATAAGGGGATATGCGTTGTCTAGGGGGGTGGGGGTGGTGTTCAGGGGGCTGACGAGGTTGTCTAATGGGGTAGTGGTGTCCAGGGGGTGGGGGTGTATAGGGGTGGGGGTGTCCTGGGGGATGGGGGGGCTTTCTATGGTGGTGGGGGTGTCCAGGGGGTGGGGTGTGTAGGGGTGGGGGCTTTCCAAGGGGGTGGGGGTGTCCAAGGGTTGTCCAAAGTGGTGGGGGTGTGTCCATGGGGTGGGGGTCTATCCAAGGGGGTAGGGGGTGTCCAGGTGGGAGGGGTTGTTTAGGGGATGAGGTGGATCTCCAAGGGGGTATGGGTGTACACGGGGTTTGGGGGGTGTATAGGAGTGTGAGGGGATAGTCCAAGGGGGTAGAGGGTGTCCAGGGAGGGTGGGGGTGGGGTGTCTAGGGGGTGGGGGGGGGGGCTGTCCAGTGGGTGGGGGTGACTAGGGGGTGGATTTCCAAGGAGGTGGGGGTGTCCAGGTGTGTCCAAGGGGGTGTGGGTGGTGTCTAGGGTGGTGAGGGGGATGTCCAAGGGGGTTGGGGTGTCGAGGGTGTGGTGGGAGGTGCCCAGGGGGGTGAGGAGGCTGTCCAAGGGGGTAGGGCTGTCTAGGGGGGTGTCTAGGGGGAGATGAGGCTTTCCAAGGGGGTGAGTGGGGGGGGGGGGTACCTAAGGTGGTAGGGGGTATCTAAGAGGGTGGGGGTGTTCAGGGAGAGGGGTGTCCAGGTGGTTGGGGGTTGTCCATGGGGGTGGGGGTGTCCAGGGGGTGGGTGATGTCCAGTGGGTGGGGGTGTCTAGGGGGTGGGGGTGCTGTCCAGGGGTGGGTGTGTCCATGGGGGTGGGGTGTCTAGGGGGTGGTTTCCAAGGTGTGGGTGTGTTCAAAGGGGTGAGGGTGTGTCCAAGGGGGTAGGGGTGTCCAGGGGTTTTGGGCTGTCTAAGGGGGTAGGGGGTGTCTGGGGGGGTGTCCGGGGGGGGGGGGTGTTTCCATGGGTTTAAGGGGATATCCAAGGGGGTATGGGTGTCCAGGGGGCAGGGGTGGCGTTCGGGAGGGTGGGGGCTATCCATGGGGGTAAGGTGCTTCTAGGGCGTGGGTGGGGGGATATCAGGGGGGTGTTAGGGGGTGTCCATGGGCTTTGGGGTGTCCGGGGGTGGGGGTGTCCAGGTGGGTGAGGGTGGGGGATGTGCACGGGGGTTGGGGTTGGACAACCCCCTCCCCCCTAGACAACACCCCCAACCCCAGGGACACCCCCTACCCCCTTGGAAATACCAATCACCCCCTAGACCCCAACCAATGGACACCCCCACCCCCTGGACACCATCAACCCTATGGAAACCCCCACCCCCTTGATAGCCCCCATCCCATGGACACCCCCTCCCCCATGGAAACCCCCACCATCCCCTATAAATCCCCAACCCACAATACACCCCCACCCCCAGGACACCCCTACCCCCATGGATAGCCCCCTCACACCTCTGGATATCCCCCCAACCCCCCTGGACTCTACCCCCACTATCAAAAACATAACTTATTTTAAATTTATTTTTAATTTAATTTCCATACTTTCTTTTTTGGGGGGTTTCTCATGCATTTCGGTGGAAATGGCATGTTTTCAAAATTTGGGCCAAACCGTGAGCCCATTTCCAGATTCATAAAAAAATTTCTTTTATAACTCCTTTATTTTTTAACATTTTTCTACCATTCTAATTCTTACTTGGTCTCCTCGGACCTAGAAACACCACCATGTTAATTTGTAGCCTTTATAAATAAAAAAGAATGGTGTATTTGGGTTTGTATTTAAGGTAGAAGGCCTACCCTCAAGCTCATTTTCTGTTTTAATTTTTTTTGAATTCATTAATATCTCGTTCATTTTTTATTATATTTCGGTGATTTCCCCTCCCATACAATACAATATATTTAGGATCACCCCCATTATTGGTTTCTCATTTTTGGAGCTCATTTGATTTCAGAATTATGGGGATCTTTGTTTCTCTTTCTCAAATTGATCATATTTGAAGAGGTAAAATGATTCTTTCACAAATCCTTCAATTTGCATTCTTTTTCCCCTCTTTTAGTCCCCAAATGTCCTAATATGACTCTTTAGAGCCTCTATACCAGTTTTTGTTACTTGGAGATTCATATTATAGTAGATTTAGGGTGATCTCTTCAATATTTATGGAAGTAAGTCTTAATCTCTTTGATTTATTCTCTTTCCTTAGGGTTTCTTTCACCTTTTATTGAGTTCTAAAATGTCCATAAGTTAGGGTTTGTTACTAGGGTCTAACTTCCTGTCTTTTGGGTGAAATATTGAGGTTTTAGGTATTTTTTCACTTCCGTGAGGTTCAGCGGTGGTGTGGTAGATGTTTCACCCCAATATGTGACGGTTTTGACAATTTTGGTAGGTGATTCCATTTGTGATCATTTATAGATGAGTTAGTTTACTTTAATTACTTATTTTTCATGTAACTAATATGATTTGTGTTGTGAAGAAAATGTTTTATGATGGGTTTGGTTAAGCATTTAATTTTATTTTTGCATTTTACTTTGAAGTTGACTGTTTTTCTTGTGTAACCCTTGGGGTACTGTTTCAGTGTGTTTTATAACAATGAATTTTTTTTAATAAATCTTTTTGGGTTGAAAATTATGCTTTGGTAGGGTCTTGGTGTTCCTTTGGGTTTAAAAGATGGTCTTTTAATGGGGTTTCTGTGTAAAACCATGTAATGCCTCTTGGAAGAGTTTTACAAAAAAGTGTGTTGTTCATGTGCATATTTTGTGGTATTATTTGAGGTGATTTTATAATACTTGAGAGTTGTTAAATAAATATTGCAAGGGCTGCTAATTATGATTTGGATTGGTATTGGTGTGATTTTGGCCTTGATAGAGGATTTTTTATTTGGTAATGTGGGAAAAACATTGTTATACCCCTTGGGTTGGTTTTATGAAAATTGTAAATGATTTAATGAGTTACAAAATGTGTGAAATGGTTTCTTATGTACTATTTTGGTTTTATTATGTTCTTAAATTGAGTTTTTTAAATATAAATTTTTCATTTTTTATGTCAAACATTTTGGGAATGTTTTGTAATTTTTCAAGGTAATTTATTAAATTGTGATGTGGATGTGAAACATGTTTTCGGGCTGTGTTGTGTGAGTGTGATGTGAAAAATGGACTTTGTTTTTAAAAATCATATTATTTTACTTTTTAGTTGGCTATTATGTGATGTTTAGAATCATGGGAGAGATTTTATAAATTTTTAAAGGATTTGTTGAATTGTGAATGACGTGCCAAATGTGTTGTGGGCTATTTTGGTGTGAGTTTTATTTCAAAAGCAATTTGAATTAGAAAGTGCTTTTTGTGACTTGTGTGCTGTACATGTGGTTTTTTTGGTGAATGATTGATGTGGATGTGATATTTTCATGTGAAAATTATATTTCTTGTCATGTTGAACATGTTTGTGAACGATAGGAAAACATAGATATCTTGGTGGGTGAACTTGTACTAGTATGCTAGGGAATATGTGGGGTTTGGCCTCAATTTCACGTAGAAGGTTTGAAACTTACAAGACTAACTAAAAAATTATGATGATGAATAGGGTCACTAAGATATGTGTATGTTCTCTAGTAGTGGATCATGCATGAGAATTGATATTGTGATGGTTACTCTCACCGAGATACAAGGTACCTGGGACCCACTACGAGCTACTGCCTAGGAGTTATTTCCTATTTCTTGTGCTCATTAGTTACATTGTTCTTACCATCGGCTAACAATATGGTAGGATGTGAAATTATGTAGTGTAGAAATTATTTTTAGAATTTTTGATTCTTAATTATATCCCACTTGAAAAATGTTTTAATTTTTTAGTTGCATCTTTTAGAAATTGTAACTAGAATTTCCAATTTATGAAATCATGAAATCTTTTAGTTGTTGAATGTTTATCACATGGAATACCATAGTGGTGGTGTCTTAATGGGAAATGGATCACACGCTACATACACTCTTGGGTGTAAGTGTACTTGGTTATTTTTTTATGCAAGTTGGATACAGTTTTTTTGAGCCAGTGGTTCGGGTTTCTAGCTGGTCCATGGTGTTGATGTCTTGTGGATATGGATTGAGGGAAGTTCCCCTTGACATGATGGTTATTGGGTTTTTTATTTTTGGTTATTTTCCTTTTTTATAGTCTTGGAGAGTTTTTTAAACTATGTAATTCAGTACTGAATTTTTTTAAATGATTGTTTGGTTTGAATAATCCTCCTTTGTTTTATTTGATTCATTTGTTGTTTTAAGTTAATAAACTCATGTAAATCATTCTCAATTCTCATTTTATGATAACTGGGAACTTGTGCCAGCCTGTGGGGATAAATAATTCCATTTTATACTTTTCACATGGTGGGTTTGATGTGGGTTTCGGTGGAGACCAGAGTTGGTTCGTGACACCCCCCTTTGATACCCCTTAGACACGCCCACCCCATTGGACACCCCCACCCACTGGGACACCCCACCCCCATGGACACCTACAGCCCCTGGAGAACCCCCCGCCCCCTGGACACCCCCCCTGGACACCCCTCACCACCATGGATACACCCCGAGATAGCCCCCACCCCAGTTTCAATAGATTATATAATAGATAGTGTATGCCAAAGGTTCTTGATCTGTTGGTATACATATATCCAAATGGTTTCCTTGAAACTGTTGGAATAGATTATTTTTGGACAAAATTTATACCAATGGTTCTTGAATCGTTGATATATATATATACATATATATATATATATATATCCCAATTTCATTGAAACCGTTGCCATATATTATCTTTAGGTTGTCTATACCAATGGTTCCTAAAGAACCATTGGTATAAGGCAATTGCAACATCCGCCATGAAAACGGTGTGTGAAATCATTGGGATATACTATCCCAATGGTTTGAAGGGTTATCCCCATGTTTTAAAATCATTAGGATAGGTTTAACTTTTAGTAGTGAATGTATTCTTATTTTAATATTTATACTAAGAATTTCTTTTTTACAGAAGGGTTAATTTGGTATCTATTTGCACCAGGATGTATTCATTGTGTACCTTAAGAAAAAACGATCCAAGAAGAATTTAAACTATTATATCATGATCCATATGAGAGATATGTAATCCTAAAATTATTTTCATATAAATATAAAACATTTTTATCTAACTATATTTTATTTTTAAAATCATTTTCATGAAAATATTTTTCATATACACATGTATTTGTTTTATATTTCAAAATTGTTTTACATTCAAAATATGATATTTTTCATATAAATATAAAAATGTATTTTATTAACCAGATGTATATTTTTTGTATTTTTTATAGGTAATAATGAGTTGAAGTTGGATTATGGTTCGTAGAATGTGTAATGAATATGGGGAATCTATTAATGCCATTTAGGAATTTTCTAAACAAAATGTTCCAAACATCGACATTTTTTGTTCTGTCCATGCCTGAAATGTTTTCATATAAAGAATTTAAAAATAAAGGAGATAAAAGGTCAACTAATTTGTCATGGTTTAAATCTGAGTTACAGACCTTCGATTAGGCATGATAAAACTGGACAGAATGGTAGATTTACTAATGATGAGGATTTGCAAGATGGTAACTTCGATGGAATTGAAGAAATGATTTGTGATATTATAACAAATCAAATTGAGATAGAACTAACAGTTTCACATCTATATGGTGATTCTGAAAATCCATTTTATCCTAGTTGTAAGATTTTACATTTTGGTCAGCGGTGTTAAGATTGATTATCCTGATGGAGAAACATGGACAAAGTGAAAAATGGTTTATAGAGCTGCTACAATTGTTGAAATACATTCTTTCAAAAGATAATGATATTCCAAATTCAAATTATAAGTCCAAGAAAATATTATGCCTGAGAGAATTGGGATACAAGAATAAAAATTCCTACCTGAATGACTAAATGATATATAGGAAGGAATATGAATTTCTGTCAGAGTGTCCTAAGTGCGGGGCATCACGATATAAGTTGAATGAAATATCACAGGCTGATGTATAGAGTATAGAGATCCCTACCAAGGTATTTTGGTATCTTCTTATAATTCATCATTTGAAACTTTTATTTGCTAATTCACATGACCCAAATAGGTTAATATGACATGTTGATGAGTGGATATGTGATAGAAAAATGCATCATTTAGATGATTGTCCATAATAAAAGAAAATTGATGAGAGGTATCCTACATTTGAAAATGAAATTATAAATCTCTAACATGGGTTGGGAACATATGGAATGAATTCATATAGAACCCTCAGTATCACACATAGTTCATGGAATCTTTTATTGGTAATTTACAACCTCTCTCCTGAAGTTTTCATGAAGCGAAAAAATTTCAATTTTGAGTATAATGATCTCTATTCCGAAGCATCCCGGAAATGATATTGATGTTTGATTGTAACCATTAATTCATGATTTGAAACTTTTATGGGTGAATGGTATGAGGGTGTATAATTCTTATAAAAAAGAATTTTTTCAGCTATATGTAATGCTTATTTTTCCTATAAATGACTTCCTAGTGTATGGATGTTTTTATGGATACAATGTAATTGGGCTTAAAGCATGTCCAATTAGTGAAAAAAAAACATCATATGGTCAATTGCAACATGTGAGTAAAACATTATATATGGGCCATAAAAAGTTTTTCTTATGGATCACTATTATAGAATACAAAAAAAGGCATTCAATGGCTCGCATGAATTTGATATTTCTCCAAAACCATTATCCCATTATATGTATTTTGAGAGGATGAAAAACCTTGACGTGACATTGGGAAAGAATCATAAATCTGGTAATTATATACATAATTGGAAGAAAAGATCAATACTTTCTAAGGTACCATATTGGAGATATCATGATGTGAAACATAATATTTATGTCATGCATATGGAGAAGAATATTTGTGACTGTTTTATTGGAACATTGTTAGATATTAAATAAATAGTAAATATGTGTTGAATGTAAGATTAGAATTAATATAAATGGGAATATGTTTGGAGTTAGATACCACTCCTAATGGAAGATAAAAATTTCTTCCCACGGCTTGTCATACATTATCCACAAGGGAGAAAATTAGATTTTTTCAGTGTCTTCATGATATCAAAGTGACTCAAGGTTATTCTTAAAATGTAAAAAAATTTGTCTCTTTGAAGGATTTGAAGTTTATAGGTATGAAATATCAAGATTTTCATGTCATTATGAAACAACATCTACAAGTCACATTGCGTTGAATATTTCCCATCTGTGTCAGAAATACTATAATGAATTTTTGTGTTTTTAATTCAATTTGTAATAAGGTGATTGATGTTAATGCTTTGAGAATTTTGGAAAAGGATTCAATTTCTATACTTTTTCAATTAGAAATGTATTTTCCTCCTTTTTTGATCTAATGGTTCATTTAATGGTTCATCTGGTTCTAGAAATAATGCTTTGTAGACCTATAAGTCTTTGTTGGATCTATCCTTTTTAAAGGCTTATAAAAGTATTTAAGGGGTATGTTAAGAATCTGTATCAACCTGAAACCTCCATTATTGAAAATTATATTTCTGTGCAGGTTGCCGAATTTTTTACGAGCTACTTGGCTACGTCAGATCACATAGGTTTGCCTCCATCTCACCATAAACGAGTTAATAAAGAGGGAAAGGGGAATATTGGCTTGAAATTAAAATCCCTGTCAGCAGAACAGATGAAAAAGTTAGAATTATTCATCTTGAACAAAATAGCTGTTGTTCAACCATATATCACATTGCATATTAATTAGTTGAAAAAATGTCATATAAAGAAGAAATAAATATTGATTTTGAAAGAGCACATGGGTGGTACATGTTTAAATGTTATAACATGGTTCGGGTAGGACATTAATGTCTATAAATTTCATACAAAAGCTTAGGAAAATAGCAGTGAAGTACAAAATAGTGGTGTATTGGTGTTTGTATAACCAACACATTTTTCGAGTTCTAAAGATAAAAACCCAATTTCTACATCATGTTCAAATGATGAATTTATTGATGAAATAAGGGAGGTTTATTAATTTAAAATTAAAGTTCATATTTTTAACTGAAAATGGTTTATCAGTAACAAAAGTGTCAGAAATAATGAATTTGGGATGAGAGTTGTTTATCTGAATAGATTGGAAGGCACAACAGATTATTTTATAATGGAAGCATATGAAAAAAAGATTTTCTATGTATTTGATCAATAAGATATGAATTAGTCTATTTTTTTATAAGGAAAAAAATATGTTAGTGAGGATCAACTTGATGAAGATTATGATTTATGTGAGATCTCTACTTCCATGTAAATATTTGCAGAAAATAAGGATGATCATATTTAAGACATGGTTTGTGCCGTAAAGAATTATCATGAAAAACAAATTTGGGAAAATAAGAAATGTTTACATTCCCAACATTACAGGTATCATATGTTTATTTTTTTAACATTTACTATTTTCATAAAATGTTAGATATTGTAATTTTTTTCCTTATTGTAATTCGTATTAAAAAAATAAATATAATTTTTTTGTTTATTTTAATTTTGTTTAGTTTAATTTATCTTGTTCACCATTACATAACATATATATCTTTTGATTTTGATGAATGAAAATTAATTTACCCTGTTTACCATGTTTACCATGTTTAAAATGATTAACATAGTATACCATAGTTTAACTTTACATAATGTACATATTTATTGATTTTGTTGAATTAAAATTAGACTACCATGCTTACCATGTTTACTATCTTTACCATTATTTGACAGGCTTACCATATTTACCATGTTTACTATTACATAACTTTGTTCAGTTTTCTATTTTTTACATTAGTATTATAATATTTGAAATAATATATGTGTGAACTAATGTATTGTTTTTTTATTTGAAGTATAATGAAATATCAATCAATTTATCAACCACATGATTCTAGGGATGGGAATCTTGATCATACCTCTGGAGAGGAACATTCACATGCTCATCTTGATGTTCCTCAATCTTTCTCATGTGCTCCCATAACAAAAAAGAAGAGTTAAAGAGTTGGTAAATGTGGCTACTCAAATTTTCAAAATTATCACTCACTTGTTTCCAGGATCAGAGGATACTCATTGAGTTTGATGAGAATGGTATTCCTAGAGGTTTAAATTCAAAATATTTTAAAAGTTTTGTACCAACTCAGTGTAAAAGAAAAGTAATCATTTTATATAATGATTGGAGAAGCATGGACAAAGAAAAAATATCTCAGTTGTGGGAGACATTTTTGTTAATATCTTTGGCTATTGTTTGACTAATATTTAAATGTTTCTAGTATAATATGTTTTACCTATTCTTTATCAGATGCCAATTGATATTCCTGACACTAGAGGAGTCAGGATGAAATGTTTATCGATGGATGATTGGAGATGGAGGGATTTCAAATCAACCCTCACATATGATTTCATTTTTGGCCATATGAATCATGATAATCCATTTCATATATTTCCTTTCATAAAAAAAGACACATGGAGACAATTTGTTGAAAGTAGAAGAAAAGATTCATTTTCGGTAAAGGAAATGTAAAATTTTGTAAGCTTCCATATAAAAAATGATCATATTAAAGTTTTGTTTGTGATTTATTATTCTTAATTTAAATCAAAAAATTACATCTCATCAAGAGATCGAATCTAAAAATATATTACCTTATACTTTCTCTTGGGGAGGTTATACATTATATGAAGAATAAATGATTGAAGAAAAATTATAAAAATTGAGAGTTGAGTCATTAAGCTCTATAGAAGTTTCCCCTCCATCCCCTCCCTCTAGACATGAAAAATGGAAGAGAGATCAGATGGAAAAAAGGGGAAATATCTTTAAAATGAATTGTGAATTGAAGTTGAGAGGATTGTAAGATATTTATTTTATTTATTTAAGTTAATTATATTATTTATATAATTTGTATCATTAAAAAAATGTTCAATTAATTAACAAAATATTCTCTTGAGGATCAAAGTTCACATGGTGTATTTACAGCTGCTGGGAGGAAAAATATTTTATCTACGACATTAGGAAAGATCGAAAACCCCGGTCGTGTACGATGATATTTGACAGGTGAATCAGTAAAAAAATGTTTCCACATTTTTAAACTTCTTCCATTGAGGGTGTTTATAAAAAAATTGAATCCTTAGATGCTGAAGTCCAAAATATTTACGTGACGATGGAGGAAAAGATTAGATCATCGGTATAGTCTATGTTTACAAACATGCAATGTAAATTTTAGACTACAGGTACCACTCCTCCACCTCCCCCTACAGACCCCATTATTTATCCTCCACCTCCTCCAGAATATCCCACTCACCGACCTCTACTTGCGGACCCAATTTTTTATCATACTCCTCCACCACATCTTCCAACTTATTGTGAGTTGTGTGTTGATGATCCTCACCATCATATAGTTTCATATGGGATTATATATTATATAGGATATATATTTAATCATCAACAGTTAGATGTAGAGAATCATAGGGTCACTGTACACGATATTATAGATAGATCAGCTTGAGTACCCATATGTAAAGATGAGGTGACAACAGTTGGATATGGTATCAACCAATTTTTAGTTTGGCCATCGAGACTTCTGCGTCTCATTACCATATATATTTTTTTGTTATTTTTTTTAATTTATTTTTTATTAAAGTTATTTTAACATTTAAAACTAATATATTTTTCTATTTATTTTTATAGGAATACTTAAAAGGTAAATAAAATCATTATAGAGAACAAAAAAGAAAAATGGCTATGACATCAGATACAGATTTTAGGAGTCTCGAGATATTGTCAAGATATTAAAAATTTTTGGAGGATCATTATGAGTTTCTAATTGAAGCTCATGTTCGTTGATGTGAAATAAATGTGGGGATTGTGAGAAATGATATCAGGGAGTATCTTATTAGAGATATGTTGGGAATCAACGTGGTGCAGATTTTTTCCATGTAAGTCTTAACACCTTTCCTTATGTTATATTTATTAAAAAGGTATACTTATGTCTGTTTTGTATTAGGTATCTTTATAACATGTGTAATAATATTGAGAAGAAATATGTATATGGATTCATGGACCCACATATGATTTCCCCTGAAGCACATGCCATGGATGATGAACAAAGAACACTTTATATTTCTAAAAGATTTGAACAGAATATAATCACGTAGTGTTGGATGATGCCTTTTTGTGAGAGGTATGAAACATATATATAGAAAAGTGTACATTATCTTTTAACATATAAAAGCACTGACCTTAAATTTTATTTTAAATCAGTGATCATTGAATCATAGGGGTTTTTTTCCAAGGGAGAAATCACTTTATTGGATATGCTATGTTCATGGGGATGTGCGGGGATGTTTCGAAAATGTGTTGGAATAGTATTTTTAAATTTTTTAATAGTTGTTTATATTATTATTAATTTAAAATTTATCCCATTAATATTATTTTCTAATAGCGGATGGGCATAAATTTGAAAAAATACGAAGAAAAAGAGTTCCAAGATCAAATATGTAAAAGTAAAGGTAAATATCCATTTATAATTTGTAATATTTGATGTATTATATAAAAATGTTATTTTGAATTGACACACATTTAAAAAAAATTGTCATAAAAAACAAGGTGTCCTCGAATTCTGATATTATATATTATGATTTATGTGTGAAATAATTACAATTAGAACAATAATGAAATTTGATCATGTTAGATTTCCTTATAATCTTTGGAATAATATTTCATTTGATATATTCATTATACATGTTAACTACTTTAAATTTAATTTTTAGCTAATTTATTACCCTCAACCCTATAGTTCTCAAGTGGTAGAATACTTATAAGTGGAATGAAAAAATTATTTTACAAGTTTGATTGTATTTTAGTTTGTTTGTAGTGTAAAATGTAATTTTGAATATTGTAATTATAATTTTGAATTATGTAGTTCTTTTGGTTGGATTTATCTTTTTTATGTGGAATTTTATGTTTTGAATTATATATAAGTGAATGTTTAATTTTTCTCAAGTTCTTCTTATTTTGGTCTAGTTTTAATGTTTTTCTGGTATGGATTCTGGTCTGGTTTTGGTCTGATTTTGGTCTAGATTCGTCTTGTTTTAGGTCTTCATTGGCAGAGTATAGTAGTGGTATTGTAGTTTTCTTAAAAAAAAATGTTTTTACATCGGTTATTTTTTTTACCAATGTAATAAATGAATGTTTATAGTTTATTACATCGGTTATTACATAACCGATGTTGTATATCCTTTTCCAAGTCAGTTATTTAGTAACTGACGTAAAAACCATAAAGAGGATAAATTTATGACCTCAGTTATTAAATAACTGAAGTGAAAAACTATTTACCACATCTATTATTAAATAACTGACATGATAAATTGAGCCTCCGAAGGTTTTTTCAGGTCGGTTATTTAAGAACTGACATGAAAAACTACTCTGATATATGATTTTTTACATTGTTTTTAAAATAACCGACGTAGAAAATAATATATATAATGCCTCCATTAATAATGTCGGCTAATAACTGATGTAAAAAATAAAAAATAACTGACATAAAAAATGTTTTCTACACTAGTGAATACACAGAGTTATGAACATAATTATTTCAAACTGTGGGGTATCCATGTGGTATTGATCTATGAATTCCAATAAAGATTAACACAATCTATCTATATATTTTTGTTTCAATGAAAACCATTCAAGTATATGGGTTTCTTTCTAATGTTACTCAAACAACAAGAGAACTATTTTTGAAAATGTTTAACTACTAACAAGAAATTTCGCAACTTGGTTTTCAATATAGAATATAAACCTCATGGTTTTTCTAACAATTTGACTAGATCCATACTTCTTAAAATAGAAATTTACCTCAATTCCCTTTTTCATTTTTAATTCTAATATCTTTATAAACCATTATAATTTATAACCATCTCCACAATAATTCCTTAGAGGACCCCCGATATATTGTTTTGGAAGGGGAATTGATGATGATCTTGGTAAATTTAGTCTCATGAGGATCGAATCACTTTTTTTCTCATCATCGATTTTGATGGTAATGAGGTTGTAGTCAGTTTTGAGGAAGTTGGATCAACCCTTTGGTGGATTTATTAGTGATATTAGAGTAATTATGATTCTTTAATTTTGTTTGATTTAGAAAATTTAAAATGGAAATTTACTTTAATTTTTTTGTTTCAATAGATTGTGGTTAAAAAAGGGTTTTCTTTGAAAACTTGATTCATTCCCATGATATATTTGATAAAATCCTTCAACAATGAATTTGAAATGAAATTGTGTTTTGAATTATAGAAGCAGTGTGTTATTACTATATAAAATTTGCTATGATAATATTGGCATAGAATGGAAATGGATTTTTTTTTAGAAAATGTTTGTTAAATAAGATTTAGTTTTCCTTGAATGTAATGATGATGTAATAGAACATTGGGAGACATTAAACTATGGAGAAAATTGACATATGTGAGACATAGTTGAGTTATATAACACTGGGGGGTTGGGGGGTCATGATTCCATGGTTTCTAGTGTATAACCTTTCTAGGTAACCATGTTTCCATTACATTAGGATTTACATATGTGGGCTACTATTTCAGGTATGTCTTAGTTGTGTACACCCTCATGTCATAGATTTTATTTTCTGATTTGTGGATAAATAACAGACATACTTATTTGATATTATTATTTTCTTACATGATCTTCATTGGGATATTAATGCTGGATTTTTTTATTTTATCTCTTTATGCCTATTTGATACAAGTGATTCCATGTTGCTTTATTATTTTTTTTGAATATGGAATGTTTTTGAAAATAAATTTAGGGAATGATTTTATATAAAAAATTATCTTTTATAGAGTTTTTAGGAGTATGTTTTATATATGAAAAATGGAAAAAATTGATATATATATTTTATAGATTCTTTTTAGTATTGATAAGTGTATTTCATGTGTGCATTTTTGAGTGTTTTCATATAATTATTTCGGTATTCAATTGATTATTCTTACCAAAATATGATATGTTTTATTTTTTTTATTTCATATGAATGGAAATAGTGAATTTGGAAAAAATTACATGAAACCTTATTTTGGAGAGATTTTATTGCTGGAAAACCAAGAGTAGAATGATTCCACACCATGACCTCATTAAGGGATGTAGAGCGGCACATTACAAGTCTTAAAGTCAAAACATGATGTGAAAGACCATTACATGTCCTAGAACTACATTAAATGATGTGAAATTTTTAAAGATTTTTTTAGAATTGATACACAATGAATAATAGGATCAGAATGTTTAAATTTTACATGTTCTGAGTCCCAATTATACGCCGTGAAAGGATTCAATATTACAAATATTAGAATGAAATTCATGTGAGATTTGATAAGATTCAAAAATCATGGAGGAAAACATAGATTAAGATTACATGGTGGGAAACACTATTAAAAATTTTGAAATGGTCCGAGCAGATCCCACCCATAGCCTATAAATTGGGGGCTTGCCTGCAGTAGACGATCATTCAGATTCGGCTGGAGAAAAATGCTTGGAGTGAAACTAACGCACCCTATCCGAGTTATTTTTATCCTTTAATTATGTATTAATATTATTTTCCCATTACCTATAAACCTCTCACCACTAGAATGGGGGGGGGGGGGTAATCCCACCCTGTGTTAGGGTGATGTAACCAAATGGGGAAGGTGCATTGGATTTATTTATTTTGATTATTCATGCATTTGGGTTGTACAATTTATTCTCCAACTTCCAATACTTTTTTTATTTTGTTATGAACATTGATAATTTAATTAAAAAACGACTCCAATATTTTTCATCTAAAAACCCTAAAGGTGGAAGGAAAATTTGCGACATTAGGGGAAATTAGTTTTAAAAATGGTTTCATGGAAATATTTCTTTGACAACACCCAAAATTACTGGAATAAGAGAAATTGGGAATTGTCACATTAAGGAAGAGATACCATGGCCATTGGATCTACCTAATATCAGCTCTAACAATAATAATAAATTAGAGAATGTATGTTATAAAATATAATTTCACTAGAAACAAAAAATTAAAACACCCTTGCATGCTTTTAGAATCTTCATATAAACCAATCAATCCACTGCACTTTGTTTTCATCTTTCATTTTATAAAATTCGATGATTTTTTCCCTCACCTCCTTCCCAAAATTAATAAAATTAATTCTTTTTGATAACCTAATAAAAAATATTTCTTCTTCCTTTTGTGTTCAAACTAGAACATATCAATTATATATTTTTAATTAATCTAGTAGGATAGTTTGAGTTTTGTAAAAAAAATCAATGTACCATAGGGAATTAGTGAAGCCCCATGGGGCTATCATGTATCCTACTATGCTTTAGGGCCCACACCCTACATTTTTTTCTTCGGTTGTTTGTATCCATGGTTTTGTAGGATACTGGAAATGGTAATAGAATCATGTGGAGGATGACTCTCATAGATTGTGTTGCCTATCAGATGGGTTTTGATAGTTTTGATATATGGTCATAGTGATATGGACCCTTCACCTAATTTAGGTTCCATGTAGATGGCGTATTAGTTTTTTCATGTAGACTATGTTGTCCAATTTTCTGTATGTACCTTTATGGATTGGTTGTTTTTGAAAAATTATATATCATTGGATTTCTTATGTCAAATCTCTTTGTTTTTGTCTTATCATATGTCTATTAAAGGTGAAATATTTCCATTGTTATTAATATGATACCCTGGTTCTTTTTTCCATCTTGAGGAGATTAGGGATGCACTTTAGGGCTTGTGGAGTGCCTATTTTGGGGAAATTATGTGTCGACCTAGGATGAACTGTTACACATAGGCTCTCATACACCCATGGCCAGTATCCTTCAACTAATTAACGACTTATGTTAGTGATTCAACTAGCTATATAACTTACACAATTTCCCAATTCCCCTGGAAAGTGAAAAAGTGGTGAACACAAATTAATCATCAAATAGGTGAAATATAAAACATTTTAAATAACTCTTACCTCATTTCACATGCCCATATAAAATAATATGTACATTACCGTGAAATCATAAGTGGAATATAAATATTTTTCAATACATAATGTCCAATCATGGGATCACAGGACACGATGAGAATACATAAATTAAATTAGGCTTAAGAGAGTCTCACATCATTTAGGAAGAATAATTTCTCATTAAATTCCTATTGTGCCTTTCACAAATAATTCTGTGAATTCCAAGACCCACTCACACTATTTCTATCTTATCTCAATTGATGATTGGGACTAAATTTTATTAAATAAAATTAAAACCTGAATATTAAATCACACTTCACATTTAAAACTACCTTTGAAATATACCAGGGATTAAGGATGTTTAAAATTATACAAAAATGGATAAACCACTTCCTTTTACTTGATGAAAACAATTTAAACTTGTTCAAAATCCTTAAAAAAATAATTTGTTTTGCAAAAAATAGTGTAAATCACACATTCCAAAATATTAAGCTAGTGCTCGCCACAAATTTAAAACCACATTCAACCTTAGAAAACCACTAAATAATTTTTACAAACATTTCTCTTCAAAATAAATTGATATAAAATTGACCATTTAAAAAGAATTATATGATGTCCTTAAGAGCCATTTTTCAAAAACCCTCAAAAGATTTAAAAACTCACTTGATCATTTTTTTACAAACACTCCGCATGGAATACCCTTACATAACTAGGGTTAAATCCCCTTCTATGCATGCCTTTTCCCCTAATGGGTCATATGTGTAAAAATACTGTCAATAAAAAATAACTCAAATAGCACCAAGAATTTAGTTTCTTGCTCTGTTAGAAACTATATAGAAATATCTACCTGGGTCCAATGATAAATAATTTATAAGTCATTTCCTATGATAAAAAACACTTCCACCCACTATGGTGTTCCATATACTACTACCACACACTAAATTTCCCATGGTTCAGACCAATCAGAAAACTAAAATTAACCAGCTTGATTGTTTGGGTTCATGGAATGAGAAAAATCTAGGTAAGTAGAAGAAATATAAGAGAATAAAGGGTTTAAATGTAATTTCCATGGATGAAATCACATGAAACTAAGGATGGATCTACCAAAAATGTGATAAGGGAGAAGGTAGAATAATATACCATAGGAAACTGGCCTATTTGAATTAGATGTAGGATGAAAAGAGGGTTGGATACTTAAAATAAAATTGGGGAGTTTGTAATATTTCCAATTTTAATAAATTTTGGTAGGTCACATGGTTTGATCCTATAGTTTTCCAAACCATGCCCCAACTATGAAAATGTCATTTCCAAGATCAAAACCCAACTATAGAGTTCAAATGAGACACTATAAAGTTGGAAAAACCAAACACCCACCATTTTAAATAACACTTTCAAATTTTAGATCCAATTTTCATGAATTTCATATGGTTTACTGAAATGTGTAGAATTTTTACACCCCATCCTTACATACCAAGTTCCTCATATGGTTCCCCTAGAATCCATATGGTTTGGACTCAACCATAAACCTCCCATGTAGCTGACTACACGTGTAACAAAATGAACTAAAATTCCCACGATGTAATTGTCATCACATAGTTTCCATTAATCCATTCAAAATATTAAAAACATTAAAATTTCCATGTATCAGGGAAAAAATATCATAAATTTAAAAAAAGAACCAAAATCTGAAAAAAAAACACCACAATAATAAGTTTTGTTCCACAATTCTCCACACAATGAAACATTGTACCACCAAAATGTCTCCATTCCAAGGAGAGGAAAATATGAACAGATTCCAAAACAAATCCTCAAAATAAAATAAAATACCTAAAAAAACTATATAGATCCCCAATAAAAATTATTCAAAAAAAATCAAAGATTATCTTGAAGAAATTTTATATTTACCATAGGTATCCTCACAATTTTGAATTGATATAAAATGGTGAAATAGTTGTCATATTATTTTCTATATAATATCAAGACATCACCAAAAATCCACATTCTCCCAATATCCAGAGGGAATTTAGAAAAATCCACCAAGAAAGTATGATCCATAAAAAACAACCTCAAAACCACTAAAGAAATGTAATAAACCTCAAAACATTGAAAAGGAAAAACATAAAAAAGATCACCCAACCAATGTTATCCAAAAAAAGTCAGATATCAATCTAGAACATAACTTTTCATGAAATGGAACAAAAATAATCTAAAGGAACACATTTGTCATAAGAGTGTGTTTATATCCAAATACATTTATTTCCATCCCATGATGACTTTGATGGAGAAACAACCAAGAAGAATCCAAGATTTATCCAAAAACCAAACTACACCCCTGAGTATCCATGTATTCACCCTAGGTTATTTATATATCCAAAATAAAAAACAAAAACATTCCTATGGTCCAAACCATGCACTAGAAACACACTGAGAAATATTTTATAACATTCCCCAAAATAACCACCTCTTATATAGAGAAACCCAAGAAACAAAGTTGATAGATTTCCTCAAGTAAAAAATTCTCCCAATATCAATGATCATATATTTGAAGATGTTCATTTATCGAAAAAATAAAAATAAAACTGCATAGGTTTTAAAAATATATCATAACTTCTTTAAACACAAATATCTACAAGATCTATCAAACAAACATCATAAAATAGATATCACATAAGAGACTCCAATAATTACTAATATTCATTAGTCTAACCAAGAAATTAAGGATAATATCTTATGACACATGTCTTAAACTATTCCCATGAAATACTTCTTAACCCACTCAAATAGAAGAATATAATTAACACTACTAAGAAATGAAGATAAAACATTCCACTTTAATCTGAGCCTGGGTAATGATAAAACTAGAAGAGGAAATACCCCTAAGAAAAACATTCTACTTTGACATTGTACCTTTCTAAGAGGCCTACCTCAAATAACATGATATATAATCTCAACCCAGTCGTATCTCCTATGGAATATCATGTTGTCCCAAATTCACATATTGGACAAATAAAATCACATACTTTGATAAAATAGAAAACAACCTTTCCAGACACACCAATTTTAAAATGATGAGCCTCATTAGAAAGTGTCCCAAAATCAATTTTGGAAACTATGGAATCATTCAAATGAGTACATCTAAATAAAAATATAAACTTGTTCAAAAATTCAATCCCATGCCCAATATAACATTTTTCACTTAAAAAAATTCCTAACCTAATTTAAAAAAAATACTTACCTATTTTAAAACCAAAACACATTTTAGGTTTTATAATAATATCAAACACATTCCATTTTATATAATATTAAATATCCCCTTCTTTTAAACACAAATAAACTGTAAGAACCCCAAAAAAGACACAAAATCTATGTTGTAAATCAATAGTTTCCCTCAAAATAGGAATGACACCTTTAAAAATATTGTGTGCACTTTATTAGATAATAAATCACACATAAGAAACACCTTCCAATTTTCAAAATGAAATAAATCATTTAAAAAAACTTCATGAAACTAAATCATTTTATAAACATTATCTTTGTCCCTCAGTTAAATCCAACAAAATTCTCATGAAATTTAATTTTCACACACCTAGAAAAATGAGTTCAAATCACACACAAAATTGCATAAATAATGGAATAAAACTAGTCTCAACAAAAAATTCAATCCAATTATTCCATCATATATTAAGACCACTATGATTCTATTCACATCCCACTCACAAGCTAATTAATACCTCCTTCATTATTTCTATATATAGAAATAAATCCAAATATCAAACCATTCTTGACTAACACAAAAGGATGATGACAAAATAAAAATCATGAATTAGTCCCCATTACATAATAGGCCTCAAGAAATTGGATACCATATAGTTTTTCAGGACGTAAAATACAACCTTATGATTCACTCCACCGTTTTACTCCATCTCATACAAAAAACATTTTCTCTGAAGGAAACACAATACATTATATTGAGTATCAATTAAACACCACCATAGTCATTAAAATCTAATCCAAAACACAATTAAATGGATTCCCATAATCAAATAAAAAAATACAACAACCCATGGAAACTCAAGGATCAAGGAGAGAAAGAGATCTCTGTTCTCTCAACACACCTACCTCTCACATCTTTACATAATCATATCCATACTACCAACACGCCAAATTTCAAGAGGTAATTCTATAACCAAGGTCCCACTATGAACCTAGTCTCTAATAAATTTTTTTATCAAACCAGACTAGGTTTACTCTTACCCCTCCCCTAACTCAGTCCTCCAAAAGGCCTGAATGATGTTATTGATACCCATGGGCTATAAATTATTTACTGTAAATCACAAAACATACATTGGGATTTATTTATCCCAAATAAAGTAATATATATAAATAATAAATAATAGACAAAAAAACAATCCAATGTGAGTTATGTATAACTGAATATCAAAATATAATGTTACAAATGATACATAAATAAAAAATAGTATAAGTAGATTTAAATAAAACTCTTTCATAAAAATATAGTAGGTCAGACAACTAATATAAAACCCCAATATGAAAGGAAAATCCCCAGCACAATAATGAACCTTCACGTGACCCATGATCATGACCTAAATGAAACATCTCCCTTTGGATTAAAGTAGAAAGGAATCAATGTAGAATGACCCTAGTCCTATAATAATATATGAATCAGCTAAAAATCCTAGTCGATCGCCACCCACAGAATCTTTGTAGTAACTTATTTAATACAACCTAAAAATGCTTATTTCAAATACAATTGAAAAATGACAATTTTTTACAAAGAAACAATAAACATATATCAATTGTGTTAAGTATTATTTTTATAATTTCTATTAAATAAAAAAATCAATTGGAAATACATTTCCCTTAGAAACTACCATTTTAAAATATAATATATTAATGTCCCACTAAAAAAATAATTTAAAAAAACCTCTTTTTAAAACACAGATTTCAATCATCAAATATGTTTTCAATTTTCACACAATTTTCCAATACATTTTTGAAAAAACTATTTCAAAGTGAATGTATAAACAAAGGCCTAAAATAATGTTTTAAAAACCCAAGCATGAGAAATCATAAAAAACAAATAAATTCCAAATTTTTCCTTAAAACACACCAAGACTATTTGGGAAAAATCATTCCACATTAATAAAACACCTTTGGAACTCAATTATAAATTAGTTTTAGAGAACAATTAAATCAAAATATCACTCTACTTATTTTAATAACCTTTCACAAACCCATTTTTAAAACATTTTAAATGAAATTCACAACACATAGAAGTTGGAAGCACACAATATAAACCATTATTTTAGCGTCACAATAAAATGAGAGAAAAAGTATATTGGTGCTAAAATATAATTCAATAAGTAGGGTATATAATAAAATGAAAGTAATATCACCACGAAAGATACTAAAAGGATCATATTCTATTGGTATCATACCAATGGTCTCTATAAAAAATTAACATAACAATATGTTCACAAATCAATATTTTTTAATAACTCATTTGGAAGAACTCTTAGTCTTCCCTGGCCTCTCTCTGTCCCAGTGGTATATATTGGTCCCAAACAACCATGATCTCTCTCAATCATATGGATAAAATAATCTCCATAGGCTATGAAATCCCCATGGACAACATACATTAAAATATTAACAACCTATATTAGAGATTAAAATAGCTAAGTCACTTATACTGATTAATCATGGTCCCCATGACAAGATAAACACATGTGATCAAAATAAAATATCACATAGATAAAAAACTACTTTCAATTAACACCCACATAACCTCCCACACCAATATATGTGTCTCAACACATTATCATAAAATAATAAGTAAAATATAAATATGGCTCAATATAAAATATCCCCTCATGGGATCACAGTCCACCACAGGATTAAAGTAATCATACAGGCCTCAAGAGGGTTTCAAAATATTTATAAAAGATCATTTCTCACAAAATTCTATATATGCCTTATTTAACAATTTCTGGGAATGCTAACCCCAACTAAGAATATTTCAATTTCTTCCCAATGAACTCTAGGAACTAAATTTTATTGAAACATTTTAAAACCATAATGGAAACTCAATGTTAATTTTTAAAACAACTGTTTAAATCAACTAAGGTTTAAAAACGTTTTAAATATCATAAAAAAGGGTTAAATAAATCCATTTAAAATGAAACCAACCATTTATACTATTTTAAAATACTTAAACACCATAAAAAATTATTTTTAAATCAATCAGTATTTAGAAAAAATTTAAAAATATCAAGACTGTTTTCACCAGATCTTTTAAAACAAAATGAATTCTCCAAAATGCATTAGATATATTTTAAAAACACTTTTATCGATAAGAAAATTATATAAATATTACAATATTAAAATAATTATAATTCATCATCAAGATACCCTGCTCAAAAACACTTACAACTATTAAAAATCCATTTACAAATTTTTTACCAACACTAGGACTAGAATCCCATTCCATTCCAGCGATTTATACAACTTCTATGAAAACTTAGTTCCCCATGGGCCATACACATATATGTAATTTTAATTAAAAACTGGTTGCGCCCAAATTTACTCTATTGGTAAAATCGGTCGATGTAGTACATGTAGTGGTCAAATCTATAGGGCCTGAAGAAGTAACCCTGAGGCACTATGATTTGGTGGAGGATGGGCTGTGAAGTGGCCAACTTTGGTTTTCATTTTGGATGGTTTTAAACAAAACTAAGAAACCTATGTGAATTCAATTCAATGAAAATGGGTTGGTCTTAGGATTATGCTCAGGGTGGATTGAATGAATTTTACTTCTTTAGACAATTTTGGTTTTATTAATTCTTTATGAATATATTCTTCAAAAATAACACTACCATCATCATTTTTTGGTTTGGTGCATACTAAACACAATTAATAATCCCCTATATACATAGAGAACCAAATTAATGATCTCTCCAAGGTATATGGTTATTTAGTACTTGAATTTAGCTTGCATAAACACAGTTAATATAAAGAGTTGAAATAACTGAAGAATGGAAGTCTAAAATTAATTATCCAATTAACAAAAATTTGTTCATAAAATAACATTACATCCAGCCTTTGAATCCTCCTATTATCCATCCACTAAAGAGTTTTCCAGGCATTTATGGTATACTATCAATGGTGGGTAGAAAACGGATAACAAGAATTGTATTGAAACAAAATTAAAACCGCAGAAATAATGACCACTCTTCTGTGTGTGTGAATGAAATTCACACCGATGTGTGAACTAATTCACAACAACACAGAAAAATCACTATGCTTTGTGATAATGATGTTTTAATAAAAGAAATAGAAAATATAGAATAGAAATAATTTTATTAATAACATAAAGATACAAAAAAGAAACATACATGGAAATGGAAAACATTACAAAGGAAATTTGGAAGCATAACCTTACAATGAAACAAGAAACACAAGATGATAAGAAAAATATGAAATACTTATTTCCTTCCACACCAGATACTTATATAGGAATATTAGGAGCCTTAGGTCCACCCCCAACAATTAATTTACCCCCCAACAATTAAGAGAGTCAAAAGGAGGGTGAAAAAGCAAAATGAAATTGACATTTCGAAGTTGACCCAGAATACTATTCAGATTCATCCTCCATTTGGACATTTTAATTTGGCATTAAATATGGCCGAATTTTTGGTAGTTGTAGAAGACAAATATCTTTTTCCATCTGTCCTCTATCATATTTCAAAGATTAAAGTCATTTTGTGCATCCGTTTGAAAGGTATTCCCGAAATGGTGAAGAGAAGTTATGGGAATTCATATCGGTCCCGCCATGTAAATGTAAACTTTGGATCCATATATCTCCATGAAAACTTCGGAATTAGCTCTGGAAACAGTTGAATAAAATGATCCTCATATGTTACTATTTCTACTATAAAAATTTGAGCTTCATTAGGCTTGGTTTTTGGACCCCACATTTGTTTGATGGGCCTTAGGCCCATTATGCTTTTTCCAGTAAATTTCTGCATTTAGGATAAAAAATATCCACCTTCTCTCGGGATTCATCCATCAGACCTATAAGATAAAATGTTCCAAATAAAGTGATAAATCATATCCCAAAATATCAAATTCAGAAAATTAATATAATGAAATCCACAATAGATGAATCAATGGGTCCAAATATGCATTTTAAACATTAATTGCATTTAAGATGAGAAAAGAAGTTCTATTTATGTAATGCACTAAAAACAATGTTTATGGACTTCAGAAGAACGAATATAAAGATATTAACAATGAATATTAGCCACTTTCAGTGACTAATCACACCCCCCAATATGAGTTTTTCTAGTCCCTATCAAAATATATTTCAAATATGAAATTCAAATCCCCTTTTCCAAAAACATTTTAATACACATTCCTCTCCCAAATACCTCATACCAAAAAAATTATGGAACCCATCAAAATAATTTAAAAAAAGGTATGTCCATAAGCATATCCCAAGCCCAATATCATTCCTTTGTTCAAATTTATCGCCACATTTCATCCAATTTCAAATAAGCATGATAAAGTGTTTTGCATTACAATAGATATGGGGCCCATTTTATTGTTCAAGGGGAAAAAATGGAAGCACTAGGTGGGAATCACATTAAACCTTAACATGAGTATCCAATTTTTTAATCATTTTTTTTTATTTTTTAACCACAATAGATATGAAAAGAAAAACTCTAGGAAAGACAAATTTGGATTCACAATCCCCAAGTGCCGGACACCACAAATATTGTCAATTACATGTTCTACAATAGAGATATAAAGCCTAACTCTTGGCTAGACAACTATGGAGTCATGATTCCCAAGTGTCAGATGCCACACATTTGGACAAAACATTGCTCTATGTGGTCATTATTATTTGGTTTTCAATTTTTTTATGTTTTTTGTTTTTTTGGATACTCAAATGAAACTAAATGTGACCCCAAAACCCTATGCTATAATGAAAGGGACCCAGGAACTCAAATTTACAACCAAGATCTAGTAGACGTGCATTGTGGAATTTTTATTAAGAGGATCAAAATGTAAACTTTGAAAAATCACATCGGACAACCGCACTTTCCAAAAACTATGCCCACGAATATAAAATTGCATTGAAACCAGAATCAAGGCATGTAAATTATTTGATATCCAATTTCAGAGTTGGAAATTTGTGTTATCATGTTCAAGGTTAATATAATTTTTCATTCTAGGCATGTTCTTATTAAAAAATAATTTTTTATTTCTTCTCCCCCAAGATAGAATAACACTATCCCCAGTGTTTAAAGAAAACATATAAGGGGGTATAAGAGAGGTTTTCAAATAGGAAATTTAAAATGATAATAATGAAAAGAATTCACCTGGTGGTTGATGATGAAAGCGAATTCCATAGTCTCCCTTCAATCCTTGGTTCGAGTCTCAGTGGCTTGGATGGCTGGGAAGGGATTTTCCCCATGACCTCTGACGTGTCCTTTTAATTTTTTTTAACCTAAAAAAACATTAAAATAAAATAAAACAAAATAAACTAATGATACATTGTCTTCTTTTTAAATTTCTGGGTAAGGTATTCCTGAGAGATCACGCCACGTGACATGGATGAATATGGTGCACCCCTTGTATACCCATCCTTAATCATAAAATAAGAACAGGTCAACAGTCTATGATAATTTATTATATGAAGAAGAAAATGATTCAAAATGATTGGAAACAAGAAAACCATGGGTTTCCTCCCTTGCATCGCTTTTGTTTAACACCATTAGCTGGACTTGAACCCACCAACTTATCCAATTCAAACATTCAAAATTTTAATAAACCCATATTTCTCTACTTAAAATTTATTGTGATTGATTGTTTTTTTAGATTTTTTGTCATGTAAAAACCCATTTTCAACAAGAGGTGTAAAAATCCAGGGAATTTCAGTAATGGTTGATTCGGTTTGTTCTACAGTCTTTCTTAAGATTTCAAGGTTTAAACCCCCTTTGTGGGTTTCATGAGATGAATGGATGACTAATGAAAGTTCATGGTTATCACCTATGATGGGATTCCTGAGTCGGGAAGTAAGGACATTGATTTTGAGTTTTTTTCGGATACGACATTCAAACACAGATACAGAATTAGAATTAAAATGAATCTCATTTTCAAAATTTCCCAACATAATTAGTTCCCATTGAATTGAATATTCAACCGAAAAATTTTAAAGATGAGTTTCATGGATGGGTATAAACTCACTATTCATTATATCTCCTAATGGTTCAATGATCGGTGATTCGAAAAAAATTTATTGGAGAAATATTCCGAACACTCAATCCATGAAGAAAATTTTTCCCCTTATGAATCCAAAAAAATCAATTTCATCCATATTTAAAGACCCTTTAACTTTAATTTCAACATTACTTGACCAATTCACTTCATTATCAAACTCTGATTTCTGTAACACTAAAGTGGGTTCTTCACATGATTTAATGTTTTGTAGTTCTAACTTCAATGATGAAAACTCAGAATTCATTATCTCCATTTGATTACATAATTTTTCAAGAATTTTTTCAGCATTAGGGCTGATAGATGTTTTTTACATCATGGATTTCCTCATTATTTATCTTTTCAATCATTCGTGATAAATATGGAAATTGAGATTTTAAACATTAATCATTACAAATATTGTTCATGTTTTTTGGTGTGGGGTATTCATTCAATGGTTGATCAATGTAATTAAAAAATATTGGTGATTCCCAATGTGTATTTACTAATTGATTATATCACGCGTTTGTTAAGGGATATTGTTGATTATACTCCATTTTATGTATTTGATAATTTGGAATCGTGATTTTTGGGAGGAAAAAAATAGAAAGGGGAAAGAGAAGATAAATGGGATTAGAATAGATAATTGGGGGGAGAAAATATGTTATATGGTAACTTACTTGGACCCTGGTGACGATGCCAAAATTTGGTTGCTCCTAAATTTACCGTACTAGTAAAATCCATTGATGTAGTATATGTAGGGGTCGAATCCACAGGGACAGAAGAAGTAACCTTGAGACGCTATGATTTAGTGGAGGATGGGCTGTGAAGTGGCCAACTGTGGTTTTGATTTTGGATGGTTTTAAAGAACACTAAGAAACCTAAGTGAATTCAATTCATTGAAAATGAGTTGATATTAGGATTATTCTTGGGGTGGATTGAATGAATTTTACTTCTTTAGAAAATTTTGGTTTTATTAATTCTTGATGAATATATTCATCAAAAAATAACACTACCTTCATCATTTTATGGTTTAGTGCATACTAAACACAATTACTAATTCCCTACACACTTAGAGAACCATTTTCATGATCTCTCCATGGTATATGATCATTTAGTACTTAAATTTATCTTTCTTAAGCACAGTGAAGATGAAGAGTAAAAATAACTGAAGAATGGAAGTCTTATATTAATTCTCCAATTAACAACAATTTGTTCATAAAATAACATTCAATCTATCCGTTTAATTCTCCTATGATCAACCCATTAAATATTTACCCCTCAATTTATGGTATACTCTCAATGGTGGGTGTAAGATGGATAATAATAATTGGAGTGAAGAAATTAAAACCTTAGAAATAACAAGCACTCCTCCGTGTGTGGGAATGAAATTCACACCGATGTGTGAAATAATTCACAACAGCACAAAGATATCACTATGCTTTGTGATAATTAAGTTTTAATTAAAGAAATGTAAAATATTGAAGACAAATAATTTAATTAAGAACATAAAGATACAAAGAGAAAACTTACAAGGAAATGAAAAACATTACAAAGGAAATTTGGAAGCATAAACTTACAATTAAATAAGCAAAAAAAGATGATAAGAAAAATATGAGATGCTAATTCCCTTCACCACCAGATCCTTATATAGTAATATTAAGAGCCTTAGGTCCACCCCCAATAATTAATTTACCCCCACCCCAAATTAAGAGAGTCAAAAAGAGGGTGAAGAATCAAAAAGAAATTGACATTTCGAAGTTGACCCGAAAAACTGTCCAGATTCATCCTCTATTTAGAAGTTCGAATTTGACATTAAATATGGCTGAATCATCAGCTCTTGTAGGAGAAAAATATCTTTTTCAAGGTGTCCTATATCAGCTTTCCAAATTTTAGATCATTTGGTGCATCCGTTTAATTTTATTCCCAAAATGGTGAGGAGAATTTATGGGCGTTCATATCGGTCCCACCCTTTGAATGTAAACTTATGATCCATATATCTCTATGAAAACTTTGGAATTAGCTCTAGAAACAGGTGAACAAAATTATAATCATATTTTTCTCCTTCTACTATAAAAACATGAGCTTTATTGGGCTTAGTTTGTGGGCCCCAAATTTGTTTGATGCGCCTTAAGCACATTATGCTTTTTCCAGTAAATATCTGCATTCAGGCGCAAAAATCTCCATCTTCCCTTGGGATTAATCCATCTGACCTAAAAAATAAAATGTTCCAAATAAAGTGAGAAATAATTTCCCAAAATATAAAATTCCTAAACTTAATATAATTCTATCTACAAACAGATGAATGACTGGGCCCAAATTTTCATTTTAAACATTAATTGCATTTAAGATGAGAAATGAAGTTCTATTTATGTAATGCTCTAAAAACATGATTATGGACTTTGGAACAATTAATATAAAGATATTAACAATTATTATAAGCCACTTTATGTGACTAATCAAAAACCATAGAAATATAATCAATCATTTAATGTAAATTAATACAATAAAATATAATAAACTTCCACATCAGTTCAATGGAAAACCAGACATAAGACATCACATACGACGACGAACAGTCCCCACCACTAAGAAATTCCATATAAAAGACATAAATGTGAATATAATAATTATATATTCAAATAAAAACACTAAAATAGACCCATATGTCTATTATGGGTTTTTAAAGTAAATAAATTAATGAATAGATAACAAATTGAAGAGAATAATTAGTTTATAGGAATTACCTAGGTTGAAATAACTTAAATCCAAGGGGGCCCACAAAAAAATTATAGAGGAAGAAGGGGGGAAAATCTCCACTATGTTACTTGTAAATTTAAATGATTTGGAGAAAAAAATAGGGTTATATATTTAAAATAAAATTAGTGAATTTTATGAATTTTATATTTTAATGAAAATGGGCAGGACACATGGGTTGGCTAGAAATTTTTGCAAATAGTGCACAATACTTATGAGGATCCCAATCTAGATAAAAACACACATATATTTCAAACATGAGACTCTGCATGGTTGGTTAATTTATGTAAAAAAATTAGAAATAAAACTATCAAATTATAGATTCAATTCACTTTTTTACATGGTTTATCAAACATTCTACAAGGCATGTAGACTCACCCATACATAAAAAAAGTTCCAAACATTATTCCAATAAGATTCACATGTTTTGGAACCAACCATCTTCCACCCATGAAAACAGGTAATTTTAAAGAAAATTTAACTAAAAATACTACTATGTAAGGATAAAAACATGGTGTTCACTAAACTATGTTTGAAATCTATGAATTGTGAAAAAAAATCAAAATTTCCAAATTTCAAAATTTCTTTGAAAATAAAAAACAATAGTGAAAATCAAAAAGAAATATAATATAATAACCATAATAAAAATGTCGGTGGAACATTAGGGTGTACTGAAAACACTATAGATTTCATGTCTTGTTCTCACGGTTATGAGGTAAGAAAATACCAAGATGTATCCTATTGCCTTATCTAAGACTCTGTTCTATATTAAATATGTATACATAAAGTCCTTACTAATCAATTTTTATGTCAACCCTTTTTTTGAAATTGATCGATTAATACCATGTTTTTATATACACCATTACTTGATTAAGAGTTTCTTTATCTATATGTATGATAGGTTCTCTTTTTCCACCGTATACGGTTATATTCACTATGGTTTAAAGCCACTCATTTGGGAACTCAATAATTTATAACCATATAAGGTGAGGGTATGTGTTATGGAGTTTGGATTATTACCATCAGAAGGAATACCTATGTATCAATGTGAATCGAATCAAAACCTATGTAGTTCAATGCCACTTAATAGGAAATGTTTGAACATTAAAGATCACATGGAAATGACCAATTTAATTCCTTTAATGGTCATGTATCACTGACCAATGAAGTTAATTTTTTTAGTTAGTATTTCTAGAAGCCATGATGTGCCTATTAAGGTCATTCCACTATGACAATGACATATTATATTTTAATGTAATATGACTGGGACCTATTCAATGTAGTTTAATGCTTTATAGAATTGATTAATAAGAAAAAGGTACCTAAAATTTTTTGGATTGGCAATTATTCTTGATAGTCCATTTCTCATCCATCATCTCTATTAGTAAGAATATATTAGAGGGTGTAGTTTGGGATTAAACAGAAATAGAGGCACATTTCCATTAATATATCTTTATCTTGACTATGAAGGCTAATAGGGCGGTCGAAAAAGTTCCATGTGGACAGGGATACTGTACAAAATATCCAATTTGGAAGATATAAATGTGTTTATTGGGATAATATTTCATGTGTTCTCAAAAGGAAATAATCACCCTTATTGAAGGAATACACGACTATCAACATCCAGAAGATCTTTTCTTCTAGGGTGGAAAACAAGTGTGGGTATTTTATAGAATTACAAAGAAAAATTAGTAATTAAATAAATGTTTATAATTATAAATATAAATGTGAACAACCCATTCATGTATCATGTAATCCCATAGAGGAGGATGAGACAAAATGAGACATAGTTGGGCATAAATTGATGCTAAAGAGTTTCTGCAATATTTTTTGGCACATTATTTTATCACAATTATAGGAGATTAGTAAATATGGAATTGGATTATTTCATGTTTAGTGATTATTTTTAATTGAGTTCCACTAAGATTTGGTGACTTGGGAAAAGGGATACCGGGTTTAGTAAGCGTAGAGAATTGGAACACAATTAAGTGTACTGGGAGAATGAGCACCTAGCAAGGTGAACTATGCGATTATCTGATGATTAAAATCATAGTTTAATGTTAATATGTCCTTATAGGATGACTATTGTAACTCCATAATATTTTATGGTTTATTTTTCATTCTAAAAATATTAATTTTTTGATATCATACTTTACACGTAATACTAAGTTTAAAATACCCATGATAGTCTATTGAGATAATATTATGTAATGTTGATAGTTATCACTAAGAAAAAAAATTGATGGGTGTTAATTGGAAAAAATATATTATGAAATTTATTCTTTACAAATTTCAAAAATGAATTCTTTGGTTATGGATTGTTTTGGAATGAAAATAAAAACATTTGATGGTAAAAGAGATGCTTATCTGAAAAAATAGTTTTTAGTCATGAAATATTTTTATCTTAATAATTTAAATTAAAAACTATTTATGATTATGTATAATAAAAAATATATGTTATTTATTAAATAATTTTCTATAATATTAATTTAAGGTTTTTTACTAGGCATGAAACAAGAATAAGTCAATTTTTATGATAAAACATTCATTTATAAAAAAGTGGGTTTCATTCTATTTTTCCTGATAATTTGAAAATAAATTTATGCCACTTATAGAAATTCAATATTGAAAAAGGTTTTGATAAATTTAATCATAATAATTAATACAATTCAAAATATCATCTTAATTTTTGGTTAGTATGAAAATTAACAGTGGATTAATTTGACAACAGGATAAAATGGGTAAAACAGGGTTAAAACTTTCTATAAATGGTATAAAAATTTTCTACAAATTGAATTTATCCTATTTTGTGAAAGTTATCCAACCAAATATTTGTTCATGGAGGTAAATAATGCATTTGGAAACTTTATTTTTAATTTTGGAACCCAAGATTTACTTCTTTAAATACAAGTTATATTTTATTAAAATTAAAAACTATTGTTGGATCTCTATATTTAGTTTAATGGTTATAAATTTCAATTCATTTTTTCATGATAAAAAAGTATAATAATCATATATTTTTGAAATAAACAAACAAATTAATGGAAACCAACTTTTAACTATATTTCACTGTAAAATGTTTTTTATTATTTAATCAGTATTTTTCTTAAAAATTATTTCCCACACATTTTAAATTATTATATTAAAAGTAACTTTTGAGATATATAGACATTTAATATCATAAAATGAATTGTGAATATGGAATCCTAATTTTCAAATTTTTTTATAAGGCCCCTATTATTTTCAAACATATAATTAATTTATCATTGCAAAAAGTTATGTTATCGTAGTTTTGGATAAAGAGGGTTTATAGTGTTTTAACTTGGAGATCAGGTATAAAATGAATAAAAAACATTAAAAAATGTGATTTTATTGAGTTTATTTATTTTTATATATTATCATAGAATATAGGGTTCATTGGTTCCACTTGAAATGGTTATGATATATATATTTTTTAATCTTTTATGTAATTCCATGTTTATGTTTTCCCTAAATTATAAAAGGGAACCTCAATTTCATCCTAATTCACAAAGTTTGAGCCTTTTATATCAGACAATAACAACCCTAATAAAATTATATACATCTTACCTATGAATTATTTTTTCTTTTATTTCTAGAATACCATTCTTTCAAGTATTAATTTGTAATCCAAAATAGGTTTCTCAATGATGAGGTTTATCTTTTAACAAAGTACATTGCATTTTATTTAATATTCTACATCCTATAAATCAAAGGTATTGATTATAAAATAATTACTTTAGTATATATTGTATACTAAAATTTTATTTTATATATTTAACCATTATTATCCACTTCCTTTCTATATTATGTGGAAAGAAAACAACGCTTGTGTGTAAGTGTGGACTACCACCTCTATAAAGAAATGAATTTAAATTTTCAACACCACTTCACATTGATATTTATTAGGATGTTTTCAATAAATAGTTGTGATAATCATGTTATAATTATTGTTCTTTAATGGTAAATTATTATTTTACTTTTTTCTGTTCTATCCATTAAAAAGTGGAAACATTACTCTTGCATACGAATAGAGAACCATCTTCCCCAAAATGATGTAATTCATTTTTCATCACTATTTTATCTGAATATTTAATCAAATGTAAATAATAATTAAATTTGATAGTCATGAAACGACTATAATTCTTTTTATTACGTAATAGTGATCAAATTAGAAGGATTTGGTCTACAAAACCAAAACATGCTTGAAAAATAAAGCATTTATCACCCAAAACACAGATTTTAATAATGAATTTTTATTAAAATTATTATAATATGTTATAAGTAAATCATATGAAGTATGATATATATGATAATAATTGTATAATTATTTTATAAAAAATTAATATTTTTTTATACAAGAGGATAAAACATATAAGATGAAAAATAATACTTTATGTAAGAGTTTAACGTTTTAATCTCATTTTATTAGAGATTTTTTATGCTTGAATTTACATTGAGTGAAATTATATGATCCTTATTTAATAAAACCATTTAATTTTATTATACACTAGTTATTTCATAACATTATAGGTTTCCTTTCATTTTCCTCTCTTTATGTACTAAAGAGACCAAAAGATTAATTCTAAGAAAAAACTACTTTATATCTCTCATCATTTGGAAAATATTTTTCTTCAATATAAAACTTTTATTAATTATTTTCAATTACGATTTTATTAATATCCAATTATTTTTTTTAAATTTATTATTTCATATATGTTGTATTTTTTTAAAAAAAATTAAATTTAATATTTTTTATTTTTCGTACCTAAGTACTTTTTTACCAATGGTGTATAAAAAATACTTTTTAAATATTATAACTTAAATATAATTCCCCACCATCATAAAAAATTAATGATTTGAATATTTTATTTAATTCTATGGCTCTTTTAAATGATTTTTTTCAATTTGTTTTGTATTTATGTTATTTTAAATCATCAATTTCAAAATGAAAATCGTATTTTCCTCAAGAAATATTCTAGATAACTTTTAAAGATATTTTCCATCTATGATAAAATCTAATATTTATAATTTTTATTTCCAAGGAATATGACCCAATGCTACTATCCAAAATCATTCTATGGTTTGTTGGAGATTATGATGATGACATTTTTAAGAAACCAATTTAATTTCAATAGGATATGCTTTGATGATATGAAAAATGTTTTGTGATATCGTGGAATAGATATGAATGTATTATGAAAATGAGATGGGTATTCCTAGTATTATAAATACATCTAATGAATTGGGTAATGAATTTAATATCATTTTATGATGATGGTAAATAAGTAGATTTGCTCAATCCTGTTTAAGAAACACGTGTTGATTGAGGATCCACAATTATATTACTGTCTGAATAGTTGACCTTGAAATATTTTATGGTTTTTATTCCTATAATGGTTCCATACTTTTTTGAAATGTTTTCGTGATTATGATTGGATCTATTGGATGATTAATGTTTTGTGATGATTCCTTACTCTTATGAACCTTTTGTTTTAAAATAGTAAAGATTTATTCCATGAATCTGGTATACAATCTATGACATATTAGTTTTGAAAATTTTAAGATATGATAATGATCACATACCATTATTCTTATATTATGATTTTATATGACCATAGATTTATATATTACTTTTTAACATCGCATAGAATAAGAGATCTCCATTTCATATGATTCATTTCCTGAGGAAATGAAGAAATTTTTTATGTAGGATATGTCAAAGATGTGTATGATGTTATAAGAAAAATATGGTTTATGTTTAAGGTAGTTCATGAAATAAGTTTTTTATGTATCCAGTCTCCATGTAAAGTGAACCTTTTATATTTTTTGGGCATGTAATGTTATTGGGTGTATTGAATTTTCGTCTAAAATGATGAATTATTTATGTAATAAGTTATTATGTTTCCTCAACTATAACTATGGGATGGGAACCTAAGGGAATGGTTTTCCAGTTGAGTGGACCTTGAAAATAGGTCATGTGTCCTTTGAAAAAAAATTAGCGTGAGTCATTTGAGGGTGATCTAGGCACCAATCCATGATTGAATAAAAAACACCCTATATTAGTCTTTCAAAATAGTATTAGTAATGAACTGGGTGAACCAATCTATTTCATTTTATAATCATTTAAGGATGAAAGTATCATTAATTTTCATTTCCTCTATAATTTTGATTCAAAATTCAAAAAACAAGGAATCAAGTAAGGTATGGGTTCATGCTTCATGTACATAGATGTCACTAGAATTATCCTTCTATAAATGGGTGTTCGAGGGGTCCTTATATTGGTAAGTTTCCAAGGGTTCCCAAATAATCATTTTAACCACCTTGGGTGCACTGTTGCATTATGTGGGTAGAATGATTCGAGCATTGCACCTACAAGGTCTATAGTGTGGGATGGAATCAAAGGGAATGGTATAGGGCACTCTTTGTCATGGAATTTAGTAATGAACTATAAAATTATTGCAATAGATTTCATAAATGGATATGAAATGAAGTTGTTATCTAGAAAATAAGGTGAATTTTTTTGGTTCCCTATCCTTAAAAAAGTCTTACAATTATTCCACAGACACTGTGGAATATTTTTATCAGTAAACTTTGAATGCCAAACTCCCAATAAAAATTTACCCAACTAAATTGAAGATTATTTTTTAGAAAAATATGGATTGGGGGTGAATTTGGTTGGGAATAGGAACCATGATAGAGGAGGAAGGCAAGTCCAGACACAGCCGCATTCTCTGTTCAGTATTTTGATATGATGTGTGGAACTGAGTGAATGTGGTTTTTCATATAAATCAAGAGGTACCATCTCATCATTGAATAGTAATGAAATAAGATAATCTTATATATGGTACAATCTCTTTTCTCTCAATTTTATAGCACAATAATCATTAGTTTTTTGGGTGCTATTACATACATTTGGGAATATGTAGAGGGTCTTAAGTGGAATGGTTAGGGAAAACTAGGTGTGTGTTAATGGGTGTCAGCACCTAGTCATACATTACTTGGAATAACCTAGTGGGAAAGATAACCTGAGTGCATGTAACTAGGTGTAAGGTACCAAGTTTGTAGAAAACTGGTTGAAATGTTTTCCTTTTTTTAGTTTTTTTACTATTTAATCACATGTTCAATTTTAATCCCATGATCATCGATTCCTTTATCTTTACCAATTATAAACTTATTTGAATAATAATTCTATCAAATATCAATTATAGATATATTTATATATCAATAGAAATCATTCCAGATATAGAATTCATTGCATGAATCAACTAACTACATAAGGATATTGGGAAAGCATGAGACCAATAATATTTTCCATACATTTCATGTCTATTAATAATAATGCTAGAATTAAAATAAAAATATCCTTCATCGGATTTCCTTCCCATGTATTATTATAGGATTATAACTATATTTGAGATCCCTGGACTAAATGATAACATTCCAAGTCTCTTGGTTCATAAGCTATGTGAATTTAGAGACTATAAAAATATTATTATGGGGTAGAAACATATTAGAGGTCCCCACTAATCCATTATACCATCTATAAAATTCAAAAGAATATTTAGAAAATTTTCAATGTGGTATTGAACCATATGAAAACCATTATATATCCATATACTATCAAATTACCATTTATAGGTCCAAGGATGGACTGATGATTGGTAATTTCTTCCTAAGGGTGGGTTTAAACAAAAATGGATATAGGAATATCAAGTTAAATAAACAGTAGTTGAATATGATGAATAGTGGAATAAAACATTTATATCATAATTTTTTGGTGTAATTGAAATACATATATAAGAACTCCTATTACATTCTTTAGTTTTTATCCTTTTTGGGTCCCCAAACATATAAATTTTATCTTTCACATGGGGTGGTAAGTATATGTTTGTTAAATTTGTACATGATATATGGCTAAAAAATCATTTATTTAATGTTTGATGATTTTATTCCCATGGAGGTTGTGTGAGGAATTGCCACATGATTTCCCCCATTGGCATATTCTCTATTTTGATAAGTCATCACTGATATAGGGAACGACACCTATCTGAAGACTGACATTAGTTTCATTACATGTATGGAAAATATTTCTTTTTAAACATGGTGAGGGTCTAACCTCATAGTGTCTTATAGTATTCACCACAACGTAGAAAATAAGAAATCTATTTACCCATTATCAGAAGTTGGATTTAGGTAAATAGGGATAGTGGGGCTATAAGGTTTACCAGAACAAAGATTCCTAGACATATCATACTTGATTACTTGAAACTTGGATTATGAGGAACTTATTACTAGTTTTTGACAAACACATTGGAGTGAGACAATAAATATTTTTGATAGAAAACATGTTAGAAAATGGAAAGTCTCTCTGTTTAGTGGGGTTTTTCTAGTAAGGTTTTACTTACTTATATTACTCATATAAAATAGGATATCTCTTTTCAATATTTACAATACATTCCAGGTTTTTTAGGGATTGTTAGTGATATATTAAATGATATATGAAAGTCATTACCTGATCAAGATTATCGGGTGTAGTTTTAGGTTATCAATTTAGCAATTACCAGGAATATGTTTCCTCTTAATAAAATATGAAAATGAGTTCAAGGTTCTGTGAAATCATTTAGTGTTTAATATATTTCTTTATATGGAATTCCTAATGGGAAAATTATGATTGAATGTCAAAATCGGTATGAGAAGAGATCATATATCCGACATTTAATGGATGAATATTTTTCATCATTAATAAGAAATGATATAATTTTTGAATCCTAAACACCATAAATTTTTACATTTTTTTTCTGACGTTTGTAAGAACATGTATCAACATTAAATATATATATGAGAGTATGGAATTACACCCTATGATGGGGATTTATTTTGTCTAATAGTGACTCAAGAGACCAAATTTTTCAAAATTCTACTTCCTACCTATAATTTCTTCACTAAGCTAGAAATATGGTATAAAAACATGAAAATGTGTTCATATTATTAAAACATTCTATGCCAAAAAGTTTTCAATGTTAGAGAATATTTATCTGTAGAGAAATTTATACCAGGAACTATGCATTCCTAGAATAATGGAACCAAAAATGATGTATACAACAACCTTTAGAAAATTAAACCTTAGGCTGCTCGATAGAATAAATTTTTTGGAACCACATAGTATGAGGCTGGGGTAAGGGGGTTAATCCAGAGGTGGCGATTTGATTCTTTAAATATAGGTCACAACCTTAGAAAACAACTGATGATGTAAGGGAGTATAAACACATCTTTACTAGTAGAGAACAACAATCTATCAATATAAATTATTTATACATTGATTTTTTCTATTTTTGGAGTATGTGGATGTGTTTTTTAGATTACTAGTGACATATGGGTCATACTACATACTGGAATACGAATCCTATAGATAGATAACTCAAATTATACTGCACAAATTATCTTGGAGAACAATCTAATAGAAGTTTTCCTAAAAGGATTTAGTGGGGAATATAAGTGGTTGGGCCCAAAGACCAATAATTTTTTTCATCTATTTCTTGGGATAAAACCTCAAAAATAGAAAAACAAAACCCCAACATATTTAAAGGGAGTGTATTTTAAAATATAAATTTTAATTTATTTCAAATAAAAAATATAATATTATTAAAAACTCTATCATTGTAGTTAATTAAAATAGTTGAATTTTTTTTTCACACAATTAGTGTGATAAAAAATTCAATGAATAATTCTTCTAGTGATATCCACATGTGCTTCATTAATTTAAAAATGTATTTTATGGATCTATATGTTCTCACATGGATGTACCGATCATCTTGAATCATTCACCATATTTCACAACATAAATTGTCTAGGCTTGAATAACTATATATTGTTCTGTTAGTATTATGAGGTAGTATGTGGGTGATAATAACTCACTCTTAAATTTATTATTGGGATGTTCACTCTTTGGATTTAAAAAAATCTTCTTGAGAAAATATCATTTTCAAAACAATTATCATCAAAACCTGGAAGTGATATAATTTGGGTTATATTCTTAGTGTTATAAAATTTACATTTATAGAAATTCCCATACATAATTTTATACTCTAAATAAACACCATGCCATATATTAATAGTATTATTGTTATTATATTCCATGACATTCAACAACTCATAGATTTTTAAATATTTTTTGTTAAATAAATAAATGAAGATTTATTTATTTTCATTGTTAATAAATATTTCTTTAAGTGATTTTAAACAAAATATATCATTTCTATTTTAATTATCCCATTTCTCCACTTTATCATTTATTGAACCATGAATTATAAATATGTATTCTAAATTAATATCATTATATTATTTTTTCTGATAAATAGATAAATAGTATATTCGCTAAATGGGGAATAAATATGTATTATTATTCAACTCAGATATATTATTAACTTGTAGAATTTTTTATTGAATTTATGTGATCAACATAACAATAATTATTATTATTATCCATTATTGAGATTAATACTTATTCATATGTAAAATTCACATAAAATTTAACTAATATTAATGAAATAATTATTGTGAGACCCTATAAGCCTCTTGGTTGAATTTTTAAATCATAAAATTTCCATGATTCAAATCTATAAAAAATCAAGGAACCCATAGAAAATTATATTAATGTTGAACAAAAAAATATCATAAAAAGTCTTATTATGTAATGTAAAATATAGTTTTCTTAGTATAACATGAAATATCTTTAACACTTTTGTAATTAAAATATATACTTGATATATCTTTCATTGACGACTTGAAATGTAATCATCTATAACCCACTATACACATGGACTTAATAAGAATGTTCTATTTCATTCAAATTGATTTATATATCATCTTCTAATCCTGGAAGGTAAATATTATTTCTTGAGTTATTAAATAAATGGAATATCATTTAGGATGAATCCAACATATCATACCTCACCACTGACATGTTGCATTACATTTTTCATTAATACATCATATTACCCGATTAATTATATACATTAATAAAAATATTACGTCTACGTTCCAATACACCTATCTTCAAGTAGTAATATCAAATGAGACAGATAACATAAAGAATTATTATTGGAAGGTTTGTCTTTATAACCCCCTATTCTTAAAGATTACCAAGTGAAAATTTTATAAGAATAAGTCAAAATGTATTGAATGTCTCTATAACAAGATATTAAAAGATAATGTGTCCTTCTAGAAATATTTATTATGACAACTTGACATATATTTAAAAATATTTTCCAAACACTAAATTTATTTTTATTATATAGGGAAACATCTATAACCTTTTTATGTGAAAAATAATCTAAGTACATTACAGAAGAAAACAACACATTGATATAATATTTATTGAAATTCATGTATTTGTATATACAAGTAATCAAAAGTAAAATATTTAGTTTGTTCTATGTCACAAACTCCTACATACATCCCCTAACACTGAGTTCGACTGCTAACAATTTTTTCCCACAAATTGTCAAATTTTATTCATTCATTTTAATAGATAATGCATTATTTAATGATTTTTCATGTTGGAAAATATGGAAATTCATATTAATATGACTTCCACCATGTGGGAAAAAATTATATAGGTGATACCTCCAATGTATATGATTTGTCAACTTATGCGAACCTAACTCCTTTTCTAGGATTGCCGAAATAATATGATCACAATAACGTGTTATAATATCTTCAATAATAGGAATTAAAAAAGATTCTGGGAGAATTTTAATATCCAAACTACGTCTTTAGATGCATTAGATGTCGCAATATACTTATAAACTTATATAGAATCAAATACCACTTGTTTATTTGAGAACATCCAGCTCACAACTGCTGGAATAAGGAAGAATAAATATCCTGACTATGATTTCATTTCATTATGACATGTTTGGAAATATGAATCTATATATACCTTTATTAATAGTTCATTATATCCTTTGTAAACTATAAAATATCCATACTACACCTAAAATACCAATGGATAGACCTATAAATTGTATAATTCCACTCTCTCACAAAGTTCTTCTTGTTATCATCCTACCATGCTTAAGGTATTGGAAACATTGATCTTAGTACATACCATATTATACAATGATGATCCAAGAACAAATTTAAAAGAAATAATTATCATCCTCTCTTTCTACACTTATTTATAAGTACACATTTTATTAAAGAGATGTGTACCGTATGAAACTAGAAAAAACTTCCCATCATGATTTTTTTGGTCAAGAACGTATTCATTACCTTATCAATGTATATACAATAACTAATACCATGAAGCCCCTTAAATCTACATGATAGATCTCGATACCTATATTATAGTATTTTAACATATATCCTTCATGGTGAATCATTTATTCAAATACATTCTAATAGTCTTTTTTATTTTTAGCTCTTTTTTCTAATTAAATTCCCAACAGGAATATGCCATAACTATTTTGGTCTATGATTACCTTCTTTCCAAAGGAAAGAAGTAACTAAGAATTTACCAATGTAACCATGGAATGCACATTGGTCAACAGGATCAGTTTTCAAGATCATCAAACTCAATTATGTGGAATTATTTCCTACCACGAGATATTCTTAAAGACTTATGATATGATCATGAATTCATCCAAAATCCCAATGAGGGACCAATAACCCTTGTTCGGGTGATTGATCTTTGACATGTATAGAGGTGAACATATGATACACATTTCAGGATATCTATTAACATGAAATGATGTATACATAAGATGTTCCCCATTAAAGTAATCATTTATATGAATCATACCCTCTCTATTTTCCATTATTAATTAGTGATGAATTTGTTATTAGAATATATTTTAAATATACATGCACGTGAACTCTTCAGAGTGACAATATCCAGGAAGGTAGTAAGTTTTTATGGTACTAGGATATTGAACATGAGGAGGGATTATAACATCCACTTTTGTGAGGAACAAAAAAACTCATAGTTTTCGACCACTTAATTAATCTCATCATACATTTTAATTTCTTGTGATAAACATATCTTCCAAGAAGTTTAACGTCATGTATAATAGACTATTAGTTGAAAAATTCATAGAAATGGATTGTATGGGATTTACAAAAAGAAAACCTTTCATCATTGAACTCAATGTGAATATGTACCAATGAGGATGGGATTGTTCCACAGGGAATGTGGAACTATTATAAATTCACTTAATTTTGTTTTTTTCTATATGATGCAATTACCATGATATATAATCATTACAAATATATGTTAATAGGATGGTTCCCATTAAATGTGTTATCGAAAAAATGATATATGATTTTATTGTTAATGTAGCTCGGAGATGAAGGGTGTGGGTGATTTAATAATTAATATGGATTCATTGGAAATTTAACCCCAGTTATGATATAAGGTTTCTTAGAGGGAATATGGCATAATGAATAAGGACATATTATCTCATGAGCAATGTTGTCAAATGAGAAAGGACATAGGTGATCCCAAAAGGAATATTACCCAATGTGGATGGGTTTTGGTTGTTGTGTAACATATACAGTAAGAAACAATGTATATGTGATTTTAAATATTTGGTTTGAACCATTGATATGCATCCTCTGTATTCCGGTTAACAAGAATCAATCCCCATGTAGTTTGAAGTACACAATTTAAGGATATTTTAGAGGACTGTATGAGGTAATTTAATGTCCTAATGTAACAATGTTGTCATAAAATTTTATGTTATATGGAAAGGATGTTTTTATAACACATATCAATATATTAACAATATGTTTTCATATAATTTACCAATTTTCAACCTATAAATTCATGTCACTAATTGGGTGATAATGGAATATTTAATGAGGCTAGTTAAGCGTGTTCCCTGATACATACGTCCATGATAGTATGGAAATTTAAAGTATTATAGGTTATAATATAATAAAAATATTTTTTTTGGGAAATTTAAATGGGGATAGAGCCATATAAGGATGGTTTGGGTCATACTCATGGAGATAAAGTTACATCACTCACTAATGGTTTATCAGAATGAGATCATTAATGTGGAAATAACAGATCAGGGTTTATAGCTTTAGAAGTGGCCGTAATGCGGCTCTTGAATTGGGTGAGTATCAATAGGGTTCACACATGGATACATAGTACCCAAATGTGGGTTGCCATGGATCATTTTTGTTTCATGGTGAATAAATCATTAATGGGAGCATTACTAGGTTTAACACCAATTAAAGGATCCCTTGACTAATTGCTTGTTTATTAGAATTGATATCTAGGATAGATATGTTGATCGATAAGAGACTTTTCCAGGTGTCCCATAATATTTTTCCTCATTAGAAATGGAATACATAATTGTGATCATTTCAAGGGTTTTAACAGTCTTGGATGTCAATTCTCTAACCTCATAATGTAAAGGGAATATATGATTGAGAGGGTCAACACTAATGTGTATACATTAATTAGGAATATATATAGGATTTGGAGGTGGATTAGATACATGTTTGCCTAGGTAGATGACACGGATGAAGGGATGTTCCATCCTTGTAATATGGATGTACATGATTCCCTAATATAGGTATATAATGAGATTCTATCTTGTAGTGGGATAAGAAAACTGGATCAGCTATACACGAGTAGAGGGATAAGAAGAATGGTCTTTTTCTCACTATATTGGGAATGAAGCTAATTGTCTTGGATTCGTCCAACATTGGAATGAGGGTAAAATGGAATTACTTAAATTTACTTTTATATGATTGTAAAATTTTCTTACTTCACCACACATTGAGAATAAGGAAAAATAGACATTCTCTACTCTTGTTGAGGGTTTTTTAAAACGGGTTCTTCTTCACCCTAGTGGAGGATTTAAGTGAATGAAAAACATTGACATAAGATATTAATAGAGTCCTAGTCCTAGTCAGAATCGGTATACAATGATTCATTTGGGCTAATGAATCTATTATATTGAACACAATAAATTGTTTTTCTAGTTTTCAATAACTAAGGGGAAATTGGTCTTCTAGGAAACCCTCATACAAAAAAACTAACCTAATTGGCTGTTTATTCCATTATGTATAAATAATTAATGGTTACCTAGGGGTGATACTTTCAATAAGAGATAATTCAGCACCACATTATTTTTTCCAAATTTTTTAAATTATTTAATCTTATGTCATATTTATGGAAAAATATGAGGACATGGGTGCATGATCTGGGCATAGAAGATAGACACACATTGGTGGTTCATGATAGTGGATCTAGGAATGGAAGGAAGGGAATGGATGTTGAGTGTGGTGTGACAGAAATATGTGCATGCCAAAGGATCGGGGAGAATTATTTTCCTTCTTCTATATGCTATTGGCTTTCCATGTCACAAGCCTTTAGTTTTCAAAAAGTATAACCACCAAACCCCTTACTCAAAATTAGTACTGATCGACGTGGGGAGGACCTAACTATAATGTTCTAAACACCATTGTGCTCATTCATGGATTCAGGGACCATGTTACCATATCAGATCTCATCATTTGGGTTCTTAGACCCATACACATTAACTATCTACATAGTAAATATGGGGACCACTCATCTTTGTCCTTACCATTGTTACTTGTGTAACCCTTGAAGTTTCTCCACTACCTATTGTCTCACATCTTCCAGGAAACTCATGGAAAGATTATGATTTGATATCACCTTATCTCCACAACTCTATCCATTTACTTTCTCACACAAGAGAAACGTGTCTTGTGTAAAAGGGAAACACCAATCCATACTCTACGATCATGATGGGTTTATCGACCTGGGTAAATGTTGATGTTTTCTCAGAAATGGGAGAACTCATTTTTTGTGAAATTCTTCTAGTTACATCTATGAAAAACATATTTTGGGAATCATATCCCATTATTCTATCTAATAATATAATTATTATTTCTTATTTTAGAAAAACATTCTTTAAATGAATTTACTATATCGAAAAATGCTTCACTAGACTGAATCAATAATTTAGTTTAAGAATAATAGTATGTGTACACCAACAGGTGTCATCCATTCATCTCTTCCCTGAAATCAAATCATGTTGAAGCATCATCAGGGGTACTTTTCATTTTAATTCCTTATAATCCCTCATCATGGTTTTCAATATCAAATTGAGGTACCAATACCCAATTCCAACCCTTTGAGCTCAGATTTTACTTCATACAACCACATCAGAGCTACCATCATATCATCAAGGGGGGTCTACAATGAAAAATCGATGGGATAAACCCAATATGAATTGAAAAATTCATGTGATAATGAAATAGAAATCCTCACTAGAAAGAACATATATTTTACCATCATGTTTCCCCTACCATTGATTCATAATTTTTAGGGTCACATGATGATTACTGGTAATGGTTTAAGGATTGAGTGTAAGATTCATACATTGAAAATGGGAAAAATGTATTGAATAATAATATTGATGGTATTAAAATATACATGAATATTTTAATTATAAGTGAGTAATAACTCAAAACATATAAATTATATTATGATTTAATGATATTGGTATGAAAGAGATGTATTATAATTGCATTCAAACAATGGGTTCAATTTTTACGTTATGAGGTAATTCAAATTTTTTAGTAATTTTTCAAAAAATGAAAATATTCCAAGTTTGAATGGATGAATATGGCATCATAAATAATCATTGCAATGAAGTGGTATACAAAAAACTGAATTCACCTATTACTAATTTCACTTAGATATTTTTTAGGATTTCCACATTTGAAAAATTAAGTAATATAATAAAAGGATGGGTTCTCAAGATGGTTTTGTGCACCTTAAAAGTTACACCACCATGTAGTAAACTAATATTCATTGACACATGTTACAAAATGAAAATTTTCGTGACTTTTACCTGACTAGTATTCATAGAGAGAATATCTAAAACTTTTATATTGTTATATAGTGTTTCCCATGAGTAATATTAATGTTTTCATTTTCAAACAAATTTCTATATAATCCCTGAAATTACAAGGCATAAAAATCAATGACTAGAATGTTTCTCAGGCCACCCATTATAGTTTCTCAAACCATCAAGTTTTATGTCTCTTAAACTTATATATTATGGTCCGGGGGCCTAGAAATAATGAGATTTAGAGCCTATGGTAATATATAATTAACCAAAATATTAAGACCACCAAACTAACAAGGGCCAAATGAATCCCATCATTAATTGGGGTCCCCATTATCATGTAGAATATATCATTATAATAATAACACTATTTGAATTCACTGTTCTCAGATTAGTAACAATTATTTTTTAAGATCATATAGATTTCCCCCAATGTTATTAGGGATTAAATTCATACAAATATGACTAAAAGGGTGATATTGTCTATTTAATAAGGGAAAGGGAAAACCTGACATGAATGGATAACCTAATGTTACAATAATGTATATTAGGTAGGGGTGAATAAAATTTATAGTTATATTCCATAGACCATTAGTGGGGTAGTGTGATGAAGTGAGCCCCATATAGATTAATGTAAAAAGAAACCTGCCGTTGATGGGGAATGTAAAATATATAAATCATGATTTTAAGAATTTGAATCAAGAATTCAAGATGAGAAAATTTTGTTAAGGATTTCTGCAAACTGATATTCAAATGATGGGTTCCACTATGATGTTGTAGGAGGTGCATAATGATTAAATGAAATTTTCCTCAGCATTATGAAAATTCTAGATTTACAGGTTGTATATAGAGGAACCTAAGATATCACCTAATAGATTTATCTCTAATATCTATATTACATTTTTCTGATAGTTGTTAATGGTTTTTGATGACTAAAACACCAAAGGTGTTAAGTGTGATATATGATAGGGAACACCCGAAAGATGGTTGGAACATCCAAATTCTGAAATAAGCTTTAGTTGGTTGTTTAGGTATGTAAATTTAAGAGAAAAAACTAATTATTTGTGTTGAGGTCTAAAATACTTCAATCACATGTTATTATGTATCCTGTAAAAATAGGAATCTAACCACACATAATTTTATATTATGAGTATTCCCTACACTAATCTAGATTTAATTTAGTCGAGGAGAATTCGAATACCCCTTTCTAGTATCCTTAAAAAAAATGAACCCCATGGTGGTACGAAAGGTATTTCAATAACTCAAGACCCAATATGATTTTTTTGTACCGAAGTACTATGAATTTTTGGGACTAAGGGGAATTTTTAAAAAGTGTGGGATCCCACATGACGTACACCCTTACATGGACCTGGAACATTGGTAGTAAATGTTGGATAGGTAGAATATGAATTTATAATAAGTTTAAGGACATTCATGTTGGACTATATATTTTAAAATAGGTCATTATTTGAAAAGGAAACAAATTCCATACTATTTAGGTTCATATAATAAGTATAGTGTGAATTTGAGCTAATCTTGATCTTGTGAAAAATTATATAACACTGACATTGTTTTGGGTGGATGATAAATAACAACATGAATGATGGAAAGTCTCAAAAACCATGAAAAAGAGGGGAATTAATTGGGATTTATGGCTAGGACCTAAATGTTATATCTCAATGCCAATAGATCTTCAAATTTTTGGAATCAGATCACATATTGTTCTTTTATAATACCCATATAAATATTATATTATTTAAAAGGATATAGAAATTCATGTTTTCTGAGGTAGGAATGTTGTACCACAAAAATTCATACATAGATCTGGCACTTATATAGGGGAATTAGGCTATTCAGAGGAATCAACCATAAGCAATTTATGGTCTTACCTGATAAACCATACAATGTGTAATTAAACATACTATGGTAATGACTATAATAATTGGGGATATGTTTAACATGAAGTAGGTATATAAATAAAAAATAATATGATGAGGTTCTTTTATTAATTTGGATCATGCATAAAAAATGGTTTATTCCCAAGGTTGGACCCATTGAGGGGAAACCTAATGTGATCAGAGAAAACTAGACAACATGAGGAAGTAGGAATCTAGATGAGATTTATGTACGACATATAGCTTTGATCAAGTCTTTAATACTTATTTTAGGATCCTATATAGGGGAATAAAAATTTATTTCACCCAAATATGGGGATATGGGGGAAACACAATGTGTATGGGGAGGCATAATCTCTAATTTGATAATGGGAATTTCATGTTGGTAGAATTAATAGTTTGGTCCAAGATAGAAGATCCACACGTCATTATATATCATATGATCACATGAATTAAGACACACATAGTTCTTAAAATGGAAATTTCATTCAGAATATAGATGTCCTTCACTTACCGTGAATTGGAATGAAAATCAATATGCAACCTAGTAAGAGAGGAAAAAGATTTATTTGAATGAGGTCTCAATTCCAAGATGGGGTAAAAAATATTTTACACAGTATAGTGTATATGAAAAAATAACTAAACATGAACTGGTAAACCTATACAACAAATACAATTTTCAATGATATTGATCATATATAAAAGGGATTAAAGTCACATAGACTATACTTATCTGAGTAGTTAAAAGAATTGTATGATAGACTATGTGTTGTGAAGTTTAATTTCGTGTGATGAGAACTTTTTATAAGTAGTTTAAAGACACACATTGTGGATTTTTTTAAGCTCATATTAATTCAGAAGAGCCTATTCATCAAGATTAAATTCAAACTAATTTATGGCTCGGGATGAAATAAGGATTTCCAGCATCACTATATACCCTAATAAATTTGAATCTATACATACATAGTTCATAAAATATTAGAGGGAAATATCTTATATATAAATTATTTTTTAGTGTAGGTTCTTGAATAATGAATTTCATAATGGAATGTCCTTAGTATATATGACTCATACACATGTAGGGGAATTTTTTCCCTTTATCGAGTTGTAGTTAAGGTTCCATGTGCTAACAAGCCTCTTACAAGATTCTGTTTCTCATGTATGGGATTTAGTACAGGTAAGGTAAGCCCCTTAAATTGGTTTAACTTCTAAGAAGTAGTAGTAAAGTATGGGATATTGTGTTGAACCAAAGAAGACACAAAAATAGTTTCAATACACCCGAGTGTTAATCCCATAGTGGAAAACTCGATGAGATTGAAAATTTCCAATGGTCGAGATGCAATGAGGGATTTGATGAAAATATTCATATGGGACTAGTATGGGAGATCCAAGTGTCACCACACATACCATGGTATGATAATAAAGCTATAAAAAGTTTTAATGTGAAATGTTGATCTATCCAATCACAGGTTATTGTATAGAAGAACATGACATGAATATAGGACCATACACTAGGATTTGAAATAAGTTTATTAGATTGGATGGTCTTGAGATAAGATATTCAGACATCCATATGTATCCTAAGGACTAAGAATCAAGCCACATGTAGTTATCAAAATGAGGGAGCTTTGACATTATATTGGCCAATGAATTGGATAAGATAACTTTAACTGAGAATGCATATTTGGATTTGGATCTCATGTATAGAGAATTATCTCCACATGATTGTATAAGAAATTAAACATAACCACTAATCCCATGTGAGTTTTTTTTTGTCAGAAAAATGATGTAATTGTAAGATTACTAATTACCACTAGAGGTCAAATATTAGTGCCAATGTCTATCCATCATCATTTATATTTATGTCATTTTACAAGTAAAATATTCCATATAGTTTAACATCATGTGACTAGGATGAATATTCCATTAAGTTTAACGTTATGTGACTAATATGTAAACACGATGAGGTTTATAATCATGTATCTAGGACTATTCTACTCTGTAATTTAAATTAATATATCTTAGAATTTAGTCATATCTCTAGGAATATTTCCTTGAGTAAATATTTTAATATATTTAAAAATATTATCACCAAGATGTAAGTGAAACTGATGTGAGTATATACGAATTCTTTATTAGGAAACCTTACATTTTTTGTGTGCATGATGCACTCTCAATATATTATGATCAAGGAATATACTTAATTTGAGTAGACCTAGAATTTGGTGTAAGGCCCATCAAAATATTTTTCTAAATTTAGTGGCTTATTCCAAGGTACATTTGGAGTTATGATGGTCAGTACAATCTTTTCTTGGAGGAATGATTAGAGATTAACACTCTTGTTAGACTATCTCACAACATGGTATTAATGGACATCTTTATTGTAAATGTACACAAAGTTTTTTATCATGTCACTCCAAATAGAACCAAAACATTAGCAATTGTTCATATTAAATTATATTTCTACAAATAACAATTTGATGTGATGAAAGATGGACCTCTATGGGTAGGACCACATTTCACTAATATAAAAGGAAATATGATCCCCCATTTTTGTAAGTATTATTTATGTTTCAATATGACCAAAAACCATGTATTAGTCTACCAGTAAAATACATTTGATCCTAATCCACTATTTATTTGTGTATATTAGAAAAATTATTATCGAAATCCTCTCAATTTCCATTCCTTACAGCATTGTTTTTGAATGATTGATTGGTATAGATATTTTACTCCTGATATAGTGTTTTAAAATCGGAATAATTGATATTGGTTCCATTATTCATCCATATTGTGTGAGGTACACACTAATGTTTTTTGTATTTTTGTCTTAATAAAACCAATGATATCCTTTCTCCAAGTATCCATGAGGGATATACCATCAACCCACTTAGATAATAATTTTGTGGTACTAAGGATATACCTATACTCTATGGTTGGGGATAAGGGATATAACACTATTGAATCTATTACCCACATAGAAAATTGATAAGGTTATTTTTCTATATGTGAATAGCTTCGATGGTTGAATGATAATATAGGAATGTATGTTGAAATTAAGTTCATTTCCTTGCGAATAATATATAATCATTAGTGATTGCAGGCTATAAATATCTATGAATCCAAATTTTATTGGAGATTTTGGATCATAATTTGTGCATCCCAAAAATTACTACATGAAATTCTTTCATAACGTTAGTGGTTTCTCCTCCTTTAATGCATATGGGGTGGAATACATAAAATTAATGTTTATAGAGTACCTTACCAGAATTTTGGGTCATTATAATGGATGGATTATGTTAGTGAGGGTGTGATATATCCTTGATCATTATTTGTGTTGACATCATTAATATGATCTATCTTGTTTCCAACAACCAAAGACACCACCATGTGGTATGCAATACTGATGAAAATATCATCCTAGATTGGGATTACTAGAGATATGGAAATATTATCAAGTGCATCATCTTGTGAGTTCTATGAATGAGGGATGTGGGATAATATTAACTTTGGGGGAAATAATGCCATTAACCATCATATATAATAAGTTAGAGGGATGAATTCTTCTAATTTTATCACATACTCTTCATTTATTTTATTGATTAACAAATCTGAATTACCCATGATATTAGGTGGTCCATTGGTATTTGTATGTCCAACTACAAGATTATAAAAATGGACTGATAGTCTTCTTTGTTGTTGGTACAACCGTATTAAAATGAATAGGATTAAGGCATAACTACCTTCTTAGGAGTGAAAAAAACAATTCCCAGGACCATATTTGTAATATTTGGGCTTTCTATTATCATTACTATTGAATTAAAGAGGTTATAATAAAATACCTTATCTTTATTTTAGGGGTTTCCTAGAATCAAAAAACCTCATAATTTAGAATTCCTATATTCATTGGTGAATTTTTTTAGATTGGGTTAACTACAAGGATATTTTAAAACACCTATACATTAGTTTATTTTTGGGATTCAAAATGGTCTCTAAATTACTATAGATCAGTCTTCCAATGTGATAGATTTCCCACTAAAATTGGGTGACTATGGATATATTTAAGCATATCTAAGCATGAGATGAGGTGGTCCTCATGTAGTTATCGGTAATATATTATCTTTTTTTACTATGAAAATTATTTAAATAGAGTTCTTATCAATATTAGAATTTATTTTACCCTTGTAAAATAACGTTTTTCTAATATAATATAGGGGTTTATACTTTCCCTTTCCTTTTTGAGTGAGAATGGTTCCAATAGACTACTCTAAGGTTTCCACATATTTTCTAAGATACATTCCTTCCAATGGTGTCAATAACAATGGTTTTAATAGAGGTACTTCTTGATCTCACTAAATTCATACTTCTTGATAGCATCTCACTTTTCAATAAACCATTTCATTATTAACTTTTTAAAAAGTAAAAATCTCTCAAAAATATATACAACAAATCACCAAATATATTAATGTCACTGATGATGTTTCCTTATATCATTGAGAATTTTTGGTGGGGGTATTTTACAGATTACCCTAGTCTTATTGGCATTGAATTTGATACCATGATGATGTACTAAAAAACTGAGTAAATTTCCCAATTTCACAATGATTTTTCAAGTAGTTTTTATTTAGACTATACCACCAAAGCATTTTAAACACTTTCATAAAGTCTAAAGGATGATTAAAAAGCTATTAATTCATATATATTAGGTAAAAAAACCTAACAGTATTCTATTTTCTATAGGAAAGGACTACAAATTTTGTGTGTGAAAAATTTATTTTTGGATACATCATTCTTTAAGAAAAAGGGAATTACTAGATAGATATATACCCCTTGGGGTTCCCTGGACCCTATGGCCTCTTTATCATTAGGGTCCATCACAAATTGTTTCCTAAATAAATATACCTGATGTAAAGGTCCTGGGATCCAAGTATAAAATTGATAAATATATCTATAATTAGTACTATGAAATAAAAAATTGGGCAATTCCAGTTGAGATCCTTCATGTTGTTAAAAACTATGATTCTTTTATACCAAACATGGAAATTGTTTTTGATCTATTTTTTGTATTAAACCTATAGAATGAAGATTAATTTCACGAGAATTTACACATAAGATTATACATAGGAAAAATGATTTTGATAAATCCACATGAAATCCGATGTAAATCTATCATGATCTTATGGTAGGCCCAAATTATGGGTTGGTATATCGGGATTTATTTTAGGAATCCCTATGCAGGTCATGGAAGACAGATCACAGTGCTATTTCAAGATTGAAATATATGTTACATTATCCTCAGGATCCGAGTATACATAGATAAATTTTGGTTATAGGTTCTCCTCAATACAAAAATTTAATTCTTTCATATCATAAATAGTAATGGTGTTGGCTTCTTTAAATTCTAAAAGGATATCTCTATGATCATCCTACACAACTTCCACTACTCCAATATTTTTGGAAATTGAGGAATTGAGGGTATCATTATATATGGAATGAAATATGGTAGAATTTATGTCTCATATAGATAATGAAGATGTGTTTATAGATCCTAAATGTATAGCTTTATGGGTGTTATCTATATGGATTCCTCAAATATCTTACCCTCCTTTGCCACAATCATAGGGGAAGAAGATGTATCAACATCACGAGATTCAGTGGATGGTGTGGGAAAAATTTTAGATACTATGTATGATAGGGGAAAACATTTGGGTAATAAAAATATCTTTTTAGGGGAACATTCATGTCATAAATATTATAGGAATGTTTTTTTTCATGGAAATTATTATTTTCATCATGCCAATTTTTGATCTTTGCATGGATAAATCTGATGTATACCGTCATTATCATGGTTATGGGAAAAACCACACCTTGGCCATATACCTGTATCCATATTTGACGTTTGAGGATTATTTGATCAAATATAAATTTATATGTAGTCTAAATTCTAGTCTAACCCACCCTCATATTGAGACTCTATGGGAAAAGAATAATTTGTATAGATAGTGCTGTTGTTTTTTCCCTTAGTGGGAACTACTCTATGAGGATAACTACCTATACACCATATGATAAGAAGGTCATTGGATATTTTTAATCATAAAATGAGACCACTACGACTCAATTTATTCCATGATTCATAAATATTTCCATCATCTAATTGATATGAAGCCCGTAATCTTTGTGGAATTTAAGGAACGAGTTTACAAGATCAATTTCTTGGTTGTTGGGGTTAAAAATGTTGAATTAAATTTTTTATCAGAAATTATTTATATTCCACTATTATAAAACCATGCATCTATGTATTTTGATTCACATTATTTAAAGGAGATCACTATCAACACGAAAAAATCTGACTTTTATCTTATTAAAATATTTGATGCACTAGTGGTATGATGGGGGAACCACCACATGTTTATGAAGCCACAACCTTCGTAGGATGATATTGAAGTATTATTCATCAGGATCTATTATAAATTTAGATTTATTTATCATGTCAATAAACTAGGATATGAGAATAATACTTTCAAGTGGATTTTGATTAATTTTTTATGTCCTTGAATAGTCAAGTTTGAGTGGGAAATTGTCCACATAATAGACTAAACTGTGGAGGGATTGGGCCTGGATGAGGTTGATTCTAGATAAATTAACAACGAGTGCTTGGAAAATGTAAATATCACCAAAATTTATACATATAAAAGAATATTTGTTATCACTTTTATAGTAGTCATCTGATGTAGTTACATGAACAAGATAGTATAATTGAATTTGGTAGAACCAATATTTTTATTTTATATTCACACTATGGTAACATCAACCTCAACTCTTGAAAGATTAAAATAGAATCAATAAGTTTTTCCTAGGTATATATTAGGATATGAGGCTCATTATTTGTGGGGATATTTTTCAATGATTACTAGTTTCTTTAAGATATCAAACTTTTGGGATAGGGGAATATTTTTACACCATTTGAATATGCTCTGGTTGGGGTTTTAAAAGTCGAGGCTGCCTCTTCCAACAATTCATTCCCTCTGCTATCATACAATAGAATTTTGATAATAGGTTGGTTAGTATGGAATTTATTATCATACATCACCATTTGTTAGATAATTTCAAATTCACCTACCAATACTCTAGTATAGATGAATATGAACATAATATGGATGATTCATTAGAATAGTTATTCACCAATTGATCTCATTGAAGTGTTTATTTTTGGGTATCCACAAAATATATGGTATGGTGAGAACTATAACACCCTGACCGTATAATCTTGGAGTCGATGCACTATTTTATTACATTGGAAAGATTTCACGGAATCAAATACAAAATGACCTATTAGTTTAGCAGTCTTGGAATCCCAGATTACATTCATGGTAACCATAATATGTTAGGAAATAGAAAGAACTAACATGATACATAATAAAATGAAATAGGCTATATCCTTGAATGATTAATCAAATTATTCTTCTTCATAATATGGGGAAAGGAAAAAAAGTTAGGCTTAGATCAAATGATTAGTAAGGGTAAGTAAGGTGGAAGAAATAATGAATCAGGGTGATGAAATCAACCTAGAATGGTGATTAAATGAAAACTAATTTAATTAAATAACATGATCTGGAAAATTAATATGGCAGGGTAAGAAACTGAAACAAATTCCATCTAGTTAATAAACTAATAATGAACTATATCATTAGAAATGAAAGTGTAAAATCTAATGTATAAATAATAACCAAATCTATATGAAGGAAATGCTTAATTATTTTAGGTACTATTTGAGGCACATGGAAATCTATTTCTCCATGACCTTTCACATCACTGTTTTAATGTATGGATATAAACCAATTTATTTTTTCCAACTTATTAGCCTTATGAGAACCTATCAATGCATCGATGGGAGATATATTGATCAAGCACCACCCATCTTTTAAAATTAAAATAATTTTTCATAATGAATAAAAAAAGTAAATATTATACCATATTAAATATCCATATTGTATTATAAATAAATATTTATTAATAATTCCCTAATTAATCAATTATCTTTTAAAGTAAACACCATTTCTAAAATTTTATATGGTATAAGAAATAAATACAGCCAATGTATGAGAATATAGATATTCAAGTAAATTGAAAAAGGGAAATTATTACAATAATATGATTTTTTAAATATAAAGTTGACATTAAAAAACGAAATGAGATTTCATAGATAATCCTTAAGAATATTCTCGAGGTTAATAATCCTTAAACATATTAAAGTGTCCCATACCACATTGAATCATTTAAAGCATAATACCCATGAAGATATGACCTTAAATGAAACTTATTACATCATGATAATAATTGGATTAATTATATAATAGGAAAAAAAGAATTATATACACCATATAAATTTGAATTGGTACCTAGTAACAAATAATCCTCAATGGAATTTAAATTGAGACGAAATTCCATTACTATAACCTTGCTATTGTTTTTTGGTATTTAACATCTTGTATAGTGTTTCAGAATATGTTAATAACGTATACAGGAACCATAATCAGGTCTATAATAACATATATTATCTTCTTACGATATTTTATTACCCATTTGTTAACACTATTTCATTATTTTAAAAATCTCAGGTGTTGATTTCGTAGTTTTTTCAAGTAAGTTTTTACTTGTGATTTCTTGTTCCTAATACGTAGATCATGATTTCATAATCCAATAAATGTAAAACCTGACTGAATTTTATTATATACTCCGTAAATATTTGTTTCTAATAATCTATAATTTTTTCAGATACTGAATAAAATGCAACATTCATGGAAAAGGTAGGTCGTACGAACACATAAATGCTAATTCTAATTCATTTTCTAATTCAAATATTGAACAATATTTGATAAATATGTATATTATAAATTCAGTATCATATATATTTCATATATGTCACATAGGTCTATTGAAACCATCCTTTATTTATTCCATGTATAGTGTGAATGAGTCATATCTCTTTGAGGGGGTAGCAGTCAAACATCCACAAACAATGTTACATATTTCTTGAAAATTGAAAGTATAAGGGTATGAGTTGTAAAATAGTTACTAACGTATAAAGAAAATATTAATATAATATATAATATATACAAATATATTTCCCATCATAATTACCAACAAGAGAGAAATTAAATTAAAAATGAACAATCATCGTTTCACGAGGAAGTAGTTCATCGTACACGTAAACAATATATTATTTACACGTTAGATGGAAATGTATGTAGGTGTATGATGAACACATAGAATAAAAAAATCATAGTATATTTATTATACTATTATTTTTATATAATAATAGAATAGGGGGAATTTAAAGAGTGGAAAAAGAATTAAAACCTTAGGGCATAAGAAAATATGTTTCTTCTTTATCGGGGAACTCCTTTTTGTTTGTATTGAAAGGCTTCTTGTATTTCCACCTTCCTAAGTAGAGGCTTGTGGGATATTGGGAGGAATTTTGAGGAACTATTTGGGTATAAATTTTTCTATCCAATTTGTATTTATAGGTGTGGTGAAGTGGGATGAGAGAATACCATTTATTATGGATGAGGAGTGACACTCTTGTAATATTTTGACAAACAATTCCATACACATTTTTTACATTAAAATTGGCTCCAATAATGGAAATAAATTCTATTCAAGGTATTATATGATCTAATTATTTATCCAAATTTGGGTTTGAAAAATTTTCTTGGAGATTTGGGTTCTTAAGACTGAGGTTTACTTCATTATCGTGCTTAATTTTACATTAATTACTCTAATTAATTTTAAATAATTTCAATAATATTTTTGGTCAAAAGAGAATTTTACCTTACTTGAAATTATATATTTTAAATATTCAAATTATGTAATACATTTTTCCAAATTCAAATAACATAATTTTTAGAAAATAATTTAAATTTAATCTCACGGACGGGATGGCAATGCTTGTATTTATGGAAAAAACATCCTGACATTTTCTATGTTTTTATAGCCAAATTCAAAGGGAAATTGATTTCAATTGCATAAATTGTATTAATTTATAAAAATATGATTAAATTAAAAATTAAAAACAAACTATTACATAATTTAACCTTATAAATTAATCAGATAAAAAAGAATTTATGAACTAAAATTCAGAATGGTTCACTGTTCATAAAAAAATGAAATGTAACAGAATAATACAAAAAATTCACCCTAAGCTAATTTTTAAGTTTCTCTTCGAAGATTGAATTTTATTTCGACATATTAAATTTATAAAAATGTTGAAAAAGGGGATTTAAAATTATTTCCCCATCAAAAGGCAACAAAACTACCTTAATAATAATATAGTATTTTATGTGTATTATTGGGATTATTCTTATCTTAGGCATATAAAATATATTAAATGAGTTTAAAATGGGTTTTTTGGATATAAAATATACATGAATAATAAATATATCTCACTAATTATAATTAATATAGTTTTATAGGATAACAGAGTGTTGTGAGGATAAAAATAGCTTCCCATAAAAATTTCCTCACTAAATTCAATTGGTACATATATTAATTTATAATTAATTTGTGACTGATTAATTAATTTTATATTTATTTAAACCATATATTTTGATAATTTAGTTAATAATTTTCATTAATTATAATTTAATGACTAGGTTAAGTATTAATATATTAACTAATATTAATAATATATCGTTATTCAATAAAACAGGATCTTGCACATTACACATTCCATAAATCCAAAATGATCTAAGGGTCTATTTGATTCATTACTAATGAAGGTAATAGGGCATAATTTTTATTTCAAAAACTTTTTTATGTAGCTTAGAAATTACTACACTCTAAATGGAAATATGAAAATATATGTTTCTAAGAGAAAAATCATTTCCTTTTATTATGCCTTTAACTATATAAACTATATCTATTAGCAAGGATGCATCATGTGGTGATGTATTACATTTAACTATAAAATCACTTCCAATGATAAATCATTTTATAAACGGTTAAATTATCCAAAATATTGTGATCAAACACATAGATGGAATTTCGCTAAATTTAAAAAATTAATTTATCATTATCCTTTAATAAACACGAATTAGTTCAAAATTTTCACATTCCAAACATGTGAATAACTCCATCGTGCATCCTCATGAACTAGGGTAATAACTCTAATAACCATAAAACATTATTGTAAACATAAATTCTTCCATATTATATATATAAGACACATGTTTTTAGATATATTACATGAACCCAAAAGCGTTTTAAACTCCATAAATGATATCATTGAACACTTTTCGAAATGTCCTTAATCAGTTCCATGGTTTTCAATACTAGTCCGAATTAATAATTTATTCATAATTATATCAAAATCAGAAATATTTAATTGGTTTTAATTCCCCCAATCATGTATTTTAAAAAAATTGAAACTGTATAATGAATAACATTTCATGGTACCATTCCGAATATGAACTCAAATCCTTAATGAAAAAGTAAAATAGTACAATCCTAATATATTTCATAAATCATTTGGAAAAAATCAAAAATAAAATAATTTTAGAACATATTTATCATGTCCAAATACAGAATCACATTGATCATTCTACTTCGATTATTTCAATAAAATTTTCTTAACCTTGATCCTTTATCTTCTTTAGAAGTATTTTCCCTTGACTCTTGGGACATTTGTTTGCATAGTTACCCATATATTTACAATTGTAACAAAGAATAGTAATGCTTTACTTCTTTCATTTTCATTTTTTTCCCCGGTGACCCTTTATATGAAATTATAAAGAACTCCCAATCCATTGAAGCATTTACCAGGGTTATTCATTCCATAGTTATCACAAGTTGAAAAATCCTTCTTTCCCATTATCTTCATTGACTCATTACCATTTTCATTGTGTTCAGAAGACATCTTCTTCTCTATGTTTCCCTTGAATACCTAGGATCTTGATAATTCCTTTTTTGTTTTGATGGTACATAATAATATATTTTCATAATATGAAAAATTATGAGAAACCCGTGCCCCTCAGAAATTTAGATTATGACCTTGAACAAAGTGGTCAAAATTGTATAATGTGTTCTATATATAATTAGTATCATACATGTATAACCTTGTAAATTTAGCTTCATAATCCACAATAATATATTCTTCATTTTCCTTTAAAATAATGAAATCTCTCTTAATCTATGTTTTTTATCACAAGGGAAGTATTTATCAAAGAATGTATACATAAAATTTATCAATTCCATGAGTTCTATTTCTTCTTCCTAAATAGTATTTCGAATGAAGGACCTATGTTTATCAGTATCACCTTAGAAAAAATACACCAGAGGGGTATCCTTTTCCATTTCATTGCATCCAAAGGATGTAAATATCTTCTTGAAATACTTAATCCATTTCTCATCTTCCATTGGATTAGTAGTCCAACTATATGATGGGGTAATCTAATGCATAATTTTATACAAAATAGTATTTTATCTATATGGAATAGGTTTATCTATTTGGGAAAGGTTATTTTTCATAAATTGACTAAGCTGGACGAATATATCCATAACTTGCTCAGTTCTAATTGTATCTATATTGATTTTCTTAGCAGGGATACCTCTACATGAGCTACGAGCATTTATTCCATTATTCCATTCCGGATATATTTCTAAAAAATGGATTTTAATGGTTTAGATCATATAGTTATGAACAATGTATAACTGTAAATATGGTATGTTAGATAATTTAAATTTATGCATCTTGAATCCAAGAGTCATAAAATTTGGTAAATTTGGGGAAATAATTACTTTAAAATCCTTCATAATGGTAGGTAAATAAAATGTTAACTATCCTAAGAATTGCCCCAAGTAGTGTAAAACCAGGTGTGTTATGAGGCCAGTTTTTAGGCACTAGGTTATACTGTGTCAGGCCATACAGACTTTTTTGGTGTTATTACTCCTAGGTACATCTATTCCAGCACCACATCCACTTGTATTATCCAAATAGGGATGTATTGATAAGAATACCCACATAATATCTACTTTACCAAAATTATATGATCTTATTCTATAATTTTCCTCAAATTCTATATTAATGTTATTTTCTTTAATATAACTTTTATAAATATACTTTCTATGGATTCTTATAAACTTCTTTTGATTCCAACTGTAACATCACGACCCTAGAAACATGGAGCCCGTGATATATTTTATTAAATTATCATGATTAAAGGAATAAAATCCAAATGGACTGATCAATTTACTGTACATTGAAATAAAGATTACGAAATTGATTCCCATAATACATTGGGAAGTAGAAAATAGAAACATCATAAAAATAAAATGAAATAAAAAATATCATTGATCACTTATTCAACAATTTCTTTTTTACTAACATGGTGTAAGGGAACAAAATAAGAGAGAGGTAAAATAAACATAAATGGTAATTAAAGAAGATTAAATAATGAATCTATGAGAATAAATCAATATCAGAAGGTTATTAACTAAAAATTCATTCTATGAAATAAATTGATAATGAAAAATCCAAATAGAAATATAAGAAAATAAAACACACACCATGTAGTATGTAAATAGATAATGAACTATATGCATATAAATTTCATCAAAAAATATCATTTATAAATATTAAATTAATCTATATGAATGAAATTCTTAATTATTTCATGTTATGTTTGAGGCACATGAAAACCTATACTATAATGACCTTCCACAATATGGTCTACAAATACAGATTGAAACACATTTAATTTGTCAACTTATTGGTCTAATGAGAACCTATCGATGGATCGAGGGGCTATATATTGTCCAAGTCCCACCCATAATTGTTAGTCCATGTAATTAATCATAATTAATTGTAAAGATAAATAATATTACTTATCAAATTAACATAATTAATTATCAATATATATTAATCATTAATTCCCCAGTTAATGAAATAACTATCAATTTAGACAAAATAAGTAAAATGATATATGGTTTAGGTAATAATAATATATATTATATGAAAATATGAATATAAACTAAATTAAAATTGAAAAATGAATAAAATAAATTTATTTTTTCACGATTAATCTAAAAACCACAAAATAATGTTTCACTTCATAGATAATGATTAATAACATTCTTGAGGAGAATAATATTTAAACATTCCAATGTGTCCAACACCACTTTGAATGATTTAAATCACAATACCCGTAAAGGTATGAAATTAAATGAAACTTATAATATCATCAAAATAATTTTATTCATGTTATAACATAAAACTTTTAGTATATAAATCATTTAAATTTTAATTGGAGGCATAATAACAAATAAGTTTTTATGGAATATAAATTGAGACGAAATTACATTACCTTAATATTGTTTTGGTATGTGGTCGTTACACTCCTATAGTGGTTTAAAATATATTAATAAATTATAAAGTAACCATACTCATGTTTATAATATCAAATATTATATTCTTATAATATTTTATAAACCATTTGTAAACACTCGTTCAATATTTTAACTGTTTGTCTGTTAATTTCCTAATTTTCTCAAGAATTTTTTCAGTTTTGTTTTGTTGTTAATAATACATAGATGATAATTTAATCATAAAAATAATGTAAAACATGACATAATTATCTTTTATATTTAGTTCACATGTATTTATAATAATCTAGACAGTATAGAGATAAATGTGAAATGCAATGTTCATGGAGACGATATGTCATACGTAAGCATGAACACTACTTTAATTTCACTGTCGTATTAAAATATTTAAAAGTAATTTATGCATATTTATATTATAATTACCGTATCATATCTAATTCATATAGGTTAACTAGGTTTACTAAGATCATACTTTTTGCATTCCATGTTTACTGTGGATGAGTCACATTACTTTGAGGGGGCGGTAGGCCACACTTCCATAAAAAATGTAATAATATTTACACAAAATGGAAAGAATAATGGTACGTCTTATAAAATAATTAAATAAAGAATAATGAAATAATAAATATCATATATAAAATATATAAACATATAGTTCAACATAGTTCCCACCATGAGAGGCAGTGAAGGAAAAACTGAGCAATAGTCATTTTGTGATGCGGTAGTTCATCTTACACGTAAACAATATGTTCTTTACACAATAAGTGGAAGTGTGTGTTTGTGTACATTTAAAAATTAGAATAAAAATATCATAGTATATTAAGGATTCTATTATATTTATTACAATAGAATAGGTATAATTTAATGAATGGAAAATGAAATAAAACTAGAGTTCTTGAGGAAAAATGTTACCTCTTAATCGGTAAATCGTTCTGGTTTGTATCAAATGTCTTCCTTGTATTGTTTCTTATATAGTGGTAGTATTAAAGACTGTAGTGGGGTATTTTTAGGAGCAATTTAGGTATAAATTGGTCTATCCAAAGGGACTTGAGTGGTGTGAGGATGTGGGAGGAGTGTAGGCCTTTTAAAGTGGAGGAGGAGTGAAACTCCTATAATATTTTTAAAATGGAATTCCATAAAACTTTTTCACATTGAAAGTGTCTCCAATAATAAAACCAATTATATAAAACTTATTATAGGGTTCAAATAATTCCATTTAATAAACTTTTTAAAAGTGTCTCGGTCATTTGGGTCCTTCTAAAGGAGGACTAGTCCCTTATCAAGCTTAATTTTAACTTGATAATTGTAATTAATTTTATTTACATTCTCTTATATTTTTGGTAGAAAAATAATTTGATATTTTTATACATTATGAATTATTCTTATTCAAAATATTTTTTACATATTTTCAAATTTAAGTCATATATGTGGAATAAATTAATTTAAATTTAATCCCATGTACGAGATAACAATGCATGTTTCAAATGTAAAAAACTCCAAAAGGTCCCTATGTTTTTACAGACAATTTCAAATTAAAATTTATTAAAATTACCTATATTGGGTTAATATATAAAAATATGATATAATTTAAATTTAAAACCAAAATAAAACATAATTTTTCCATATAAATAAATAAGATGAAAAGTGGTTTTAAACTAAAATATAATATTTGTTAGTATTCATTAAAATAGAAAAGTTCCTAGAAAAATAAAAAAATACACCATAACAATATTTTTATGTTTTTATTACAATTATGAAGTTCATTTGGACACATGAAATTTATAATATTTTTCACAATGATATTTAATGTGGATTCTGCATCAAATGGAAGCAAAACTACCATTATAAAAATGTAGTATTTTATGTGTTTTATTGGGTTTGTTCTTATCATTTTCCTAGAAAATATATTATATGAGTGTAAAAATATTTTATATAAATTTAATAAATATTAGTCATTACATTTAAATAATTTAATTTATATGCATAAAACAGTTTTGTGTGCATAAAAATGGGTTTTTATAAAAATATTCCCTTTATATTTAATTTATTCCTATATAAATTTCAAATTAATTTGTGACAAATGAGTTAATCATCTTTAAAAAAAATATTTTCATATGTTATTTAATGTTTTTCAATACTAATAATTTAATGGCTAGGTTATGTCTTATTATATTAAATAATATTAATATTATCTCATTATTTGGAAAAACATGGTATTGTGTGTAACGCAAGCCATTTGAAGAAACTTTTTGTTCCGTGTGATGTATTTTAACTCAGTGTAACATTAATTAAGAGATATATCATATTTTTAATTTATATAAAAACTAAAATATATTGTAATATCTTGGGGTACTATATTTCACTTATGCACTTGGTAATGTTGTGATTCATGCTATAAAATACAATGTTCTTACTGTAGAATTTTGGGTGTTACAAGAACATTTAAATAATTTTCATACCCCTAGAGATCCACTATTCCCCTACCTCCTTGATAAAAATGACCACTTCCCCTCTTGTAGGTAGGGAACTCAGTTCATACATATTCTCCACATATGAGAAGGTATATATAAAATGGGAATCATTGATATTTTTATACTCATACTTCTTACGATGAGGGTTATTTATGGTGTGGTGGTTATCCTTCTCCCATTGATAATGGTTTGTTGTATGAAATGGTTTGGACCAACTTAGTCACCAATAATTAATTCCTTCATGATTTTTTTTCATCAGTCACATTTGAAATTATGGTGGATCTTATTGGACTAAGAAGGTGAATCTTCCACCACATGTAGTTCTGAGGAAGTAGGGGTCACAAATATACGATTTAGTTTATCCATGGCTATGATGTTAGCTAGTTAGACATATTTATTACCCATCTAATATTTAAACTTCTTCACACCTATTTATGGTAATTGATAAAATTTTTATTCCCCTTTTAATGAGACAAAAGAAATATGATTCACTTAATCATGGGTTTTCCCAAATTAAACCAAATCAAAACCTACCATCCATTGGTATACATCTATGTAGAGGAATCATTGCAAAATTATATGCCCAATCAACTAGTGTATGGTAAAGTAATAATAACAGTCACTGAGACGAACCTCATAAGATATTGTATTATTTGGAAACATCAAAAAATTATTTTCAATGATATTGTTGATATTCCATTGAATTTATAATTTAAAAAAAGAATAAAATATATTATTATGATCCAAAATGGTGGGAACCTCTACTCCATCATCCCATTGTCACTGCAGAATTACCTGTCTTGTCCTTTTGTGGTAGGTACTACATGATACTATAATTGTTTGGGTGTTGAAGTCGGTGTTATCTCTAGATTAAGTATAATAATCACTATTTTTACCTTTTCATCCCAAATTACTATTTATAATTTTTTTCAAAATACATATATTTAGTGTTTTTGATAGAGCCGTCTCGAAACTATTCAAAAGTTGTAAAGATCCAGAAACCATCCGGGAACTTTTGAGGAACCAATGGCACCTACAAATCCACATATTTATTATCTATGTATATCACATATAAAAACTCTAGATGGAGTTTTATATACATATAGTAGGTTAAAATTTTTTAACTAGTGATGAATTTTGAAACCATCTCATTATTATATTTTTTATATTCTTGGAGGCATGGATTCTTATTTTCTTTAGCATTAAACTGAATTAGTAAATGAACTATCGACACACATCCTCCCTTATGGAAATAGATCTTACTTGAAAATTACTATACTAGAAATATGGTGGCCCTTCCATGTTCTGTAAAAAGAAATGTAATTTCACTAATTTTTATTTGGAGAATTCCCAGCAAGGGGACACACTAGGATATGAATTTTATCAAATGCGTATTTGGGTCACCGACACAGTTGATGAAGGGAAATGTTGGGTTATCAAATATTATTGAACGTGGGATGGTGCCTAAACAATTAGTGTATATTTGTTTGGTTTTACTATTATGAATCCCTATCTATATCCCACATAGAGGAAATAAGGAACTTAATGGATTAAAATACCTCTAGTAGAAACATTTCATCAACCGATACATGATTGGTTGTAATGGGAGAAACATGTTATGGTTGATTTTCCCATTATTTATATTGATGTATAGTAGTATTGGGAATTAGGCTACAAAACTTAAATGATTGTGATGGTTATTCCAAGCACAGGAAGAATATGATATTCATTAGAAAATGGGTTTAGTTAATTTTATGGTATAGTATGGAACACGTTGGGTAGTTAATTCTAATCTTACTAGCTAAGTGTTCCATTCTAGTTGGTTTTATATCAGAGGGGAGGAATCAAATATTTCTTGAGAAGTATACAATGTAGGAATATTACCTATGAGAACATCAAAATTGAGTAAATTCAGATCTTCTATCTTCAAATTATGTTAGGTGTGCCTATCCTGGATGGAAATATATTCATCATCCTCATGTGGTGGATGGGTAGTGGGTATTACCACACTATTCCCTTTCCCTTTGGATGAGGAACCCTGACTTCAGGATTACTTGATTTTTGGTTTAGGTCCTAAATTATTATCCTGTATTTGATTCTAGGTGTTTACCCTTTCATTTTCTATATGAACAATTTATATGGTGGATGTATCTTCATCACTCCCTTTTGTGTTATGGTCCTTCTTGGAATCATTGACGATTCCAACATCAATGATATTAACCGATGCATAACACATGAAAAAAAATCATATTCTCATTCCCCCTAGAATAATAAGGGGGTTTACACACTTAGAGTATCTATTAAGATATTTTTAATTGTCACATAGTACATATATATTATCACTTGTTATTCTAGGATTATAGTCCATCAGGGTTTTATCTTCCCTTTTCAATTGATGGAGAAATTTAGAGACTCTCCAATATTATTAGCTAAACATTACCACACCAATGGAGACCAATCTCATAGGGGATTGCATTGTGAGGATATTTTTTCCTATGAATATTACCCTAGTATAGTGAGGAAGATTATTCTTATCAGGAGAGGACATAATATAAATTCCAACATATCCCTATTGGATTGAGTTTACATGGTTCAACCACCCTGTTATCTTGGAGAAACTGCGGTTTTCATGATTCGATGGGTGGTTCTGTTTTTAAAATTCCCTCATCTTTTTAGGATTTTATTATTCATTTATTGATGATAAAATACTATCTATCACAATAATTTTAAATTTCTAGGCCATAACCCATGAATGGGATCATATTAATGCATTTTTCTAATGAGAGGTGATTTTCATTGAGGGACTCTATGTGGCTATGAGATTTTCCTACATCAGAAGGTATGAATGTTCAATGTTTTTCCTTATGTTATGTAACATACTATGAATGGATCACCCAAATTGGATATTTTGATTTTGGGTATTGGGAATATATATTTCCATTGGTTAGACTAAATGTAAAATATATCCCTCGATTATAATCCCTAAACATAGGTGACAAATTTACATTTCATACACCACTCATTACCAGGAATATAAGAAAGGGTTTATAGTGAATGGATCTATATTATACCCACCCTATAATATATACTAATGTGAAAAATATATAATTACATATTAAGGCTCCCTTATACCCTTGTAACATTCCAACTTTTGGTCTTCATGTCTCCATCCAAACATTGTGTGTTGAGTGGCTAAGAGGGTAGCTAAGTCCTTTTAGAGACAATTTCCATCTATTGACTTAACATGGTTTTTTTTCATCCAATTAGGTAAGTATTTTTCCTTGAGATGGTAGAGAGTTTACCATAAGGTTCTGGGTAAACAAAATGTGTACTCCTCTATTAATGTTTTTGAAACTTCATATTGAGAAGTAGCTAAAGGTTGGAACATGATTGGTATAGTACAATCAATTATTCCTTTCATCTAAAACTTTTATGGTCCTAATCCATGGAGAAATACTCCTTGACCTAGTTTGACCATAGGGGTAATCTACTTATCACATTATCAAAGGGAGTAAGGTCATTTAAATATTATTTTGTTGTGTTAAAAGATATATATTATTAAGGTAGAGTAGATAGTTATTATTGTCTCAGGTTATCTCTGGAATGATACAAAATATCATCAGTAAGGGAAAATGTACTCCGGGTAGCTAGGATAGACATATTTAGTTCCTCTTAAAACGAGTTAATTCATATAGTTTCTTTAACAATGCGAGTTCCTTTTTATTAGTGTGAGAAATGACAATACATAGGTTCTTTACCCTGAACACCATGTTGAGGATTTCAATATATATTTTTGTATTATCTATTTAGGGGAGGAATTCCATCCATAATTAATATACACCTACAGGGAGGACCTCTAAATTTTTTTTCTTGGGGTGGACCTTAATGTGTACATTTTTATTCCCGTGAAGAGAGTTTTCAATGTTAGTACTATTGAGAGGACCTCCATAGTTACTAATATCTATACTGCAGGGTGGAACTTTCTGGTCATGACCCCACTGACATTATTAATGAGGTGTTGACGTATTCCTATATTCCATGATCGGGGAATTTAATACCATCTAAATTAGACGTATTGACTATGTTAAGTATATGAGCCTTCTCTTAAAATTGGTACTATCTTTGAAGATAATTTCAATACCATCTTGGTTGGGTGGATGAGGTTATAATTTGACAATGATATTCTTTGGTGGATCTCTAAATATTCATATTCTCTTGACAACTATGAGTAGGCATGGGAATATAATCCAATAGTTAATCCTAATCTATTTTTGGGATAACCCAGTTGGATTAAATGGAGAGGGAATAAATATAAGGCCTATCATTTATGTGTTCCCCTAGAATATGTTGACGGTATTGTTTGGTGGCTACATGAATATACTGACACTCATTATGATTATGAGAAAGCACATGAATATAATCCCATTACTGGTCTTCATCTACTGTTGAGATATTTTGATAGGACATATAGGTGAGTGAGGGAATATAATACCACTAACCAGTTGGTTTCACTATAATATGCTAATGACACTCTTAGGTTTATTTTAAAATATTTCAAAGAGCTACTAAATTGGTGTGAGAATATGATACATCTCCCGAGTAGTCACTAGAGTACATTAGAGAGCTTCTACAATGGTGGGAGTTGGAATATAGGGTTATCCCTGGTTTTTTCAAAATATTCCAATAGTGGTCCTCAGATGATACTACGATGATATGTAGAAAGCTCTATAAGATGTGAGATTAGATATAATCATAACCTTTAATCATCACTATTATATATTGGTGTTCTTATATTATAGGAATAAAAACATAAGTGCACTATTCATGAGGAGTTGGTAAATGATACTACTCTTATCTTTTTTATTTTGATTGGATTGTGGGGGAAAATATATGTGCTTTATCCCTAGATTCTACTAATATATTATTGTATTATTTCCATGATGGTGATACAATGTTTAGGTAGGACTATATAGTATGATCAGGGATATAAGGATTCTTCTAATCCTATATCTTTATGTGAAAATAGATCTTCTCCCATGGAATATAAATATGCCCTATTATTTCTAGGATTGAATATATAACCCAGGGTGTGATTTCCTTCTAGGCTCCCTAGAATGAATGGTTGGGTCTAGAGTTTGCAGAGCATCCTTATCAGCATGATAATGAGTAATTAGGGAAAGTTGGAATTGATGATAGTGATAGATGATTCTAAGAGTTCTCTTAAGTTTATCTTGGTCATTCGAGATTCCATTATAAACTAATTGATATTCCTCCCTATGAAATGATATGTTCTTATTGCAGTACTTTAGAGAGAGGCCCTCAAAGTGGTAGGAGGTGGCGATATGTTCCACCTGATTCTTCATGGACTATTATAGAGAAGATTAACTATGCGTTTTTATATCATAAATACTATCACATGTATACTCTAACGATGGGATAAAGTCTTTATGATGATACTCACGGAGCCGTTAATTTGTAACATGGAACTAAACACATCATTTAGCTGACTTTTCCCTTATTGGATGTCTTTCCACTACCATATTAATGTTTTTAGCAGGCATCTGGTGATTCATCTATTACGTTGTAGCTTTAGAAATGCCACCTAAGTTTCCATTATGGTCAAACAACATAGAATGTGATTATTACAAGTTTAAGGATTCCATTTCAATGGATCTAAGGGAGTTTTAAGGAGGGTTTGGATGTCTTGATCGGTCATCGAAGAAAAGAAACATAAAATCCATTAGTGTAGTGTCAAAAATAAGATTATTTTTGGTAAATAAATATCATAAGTAATGTATTTATGTTAGGTTCATCTTTTTTTTTTCTAATAAAAACCTCAAATCTTGTCTATAATGGGAGTAATATATCAGTGAAAACATGCTTTCCAAATGCAGTTTGTCAATAGAACATTACCATTGAAACCTTGTAATGTGAAATAGTTGAGATGATTGGAGGTCAGTCTTAGTACACACTTTTGGTGGGAATTATTTCATATAGGAAGAACATTAATTTTTAATATATTATTTTGAATGATTCCCAAATCCTAGAGTGAGAATTGTAACACTTGTGTGAGAGTCTTATCTCTCACAGGATTATATGTGAACACATTCTATGCATTATTCAATCTCTATAAATGTGAAAACCTGCTTATAGTAGTGGTTCCCCATTGATGGTACCATATATATGTATAACAACCACTCCATTTTCCATTATTAATTTGGGATTAATTGGTTATTAGACTATGTTTTAAAGCCACACATTTGGTAACTCTAGCATGCAACACCATTAAATAAAGTGGTTTGTGTTTTTGGGGTTGGGATCATGAAAATGATTATGGAATCTTATGTATAATTTTGAGAGGAATAAAAGACCACATAGTTCAACCCCACATAAGGTGAAAAATTTTGAATTCTAAATTCATGTGATAAGGAACATTTCCATGTAGTATATTTTCATAAAAAGTGGAATTTATAGTGAATGATTCCTAGTAATGGATGGTGTGAAAATTAAACATATATACCCTTACTAGATGAAATAAAATAAAATATGACATAGTGGGAATGGGTTTATTCCATAGGTAATATGACCCTGTATGATATATATTTGATTTGTCTTGAAAGGATATGAACCACTAAGAAGGATTTTACCTCATTAATAGTATACCCAAATGATGATGGTTCCGAATAAATATGGACCTAGTGAAAGGATGTTAAAAAATATGGTAAAAATGACCTAATTTTTTATTATATTGGGACCCAATCCTTTTAAAAATATTATTACATTATTCTTGAACATAAATATTCAATAAGTACATCCTAGAGGCTATGAGGAAAAGAGTCTTTATAAGACTAGGTTCATAATACATCAAAAGGAAACTAAAAAATAACATCTGGATTTTTGTATCCCTATTGTTCTCTTAAATCCATTTGAGATCAAAAAGAAGAAAAAAGAAAAACCTATGGTGACATTAAATAAATTGGCGAATTTAAAAATCCTAGTAAGGAAGTAATCATGATAAGTTAACATAACAAGTGAGTCAAAAGTACAACATGATATCACCAAATAGAAGGTTCATGAGTAATAAAATTGAATAATAACATTAATAAAATGGTATAATAAAATCATAACAACAAAGGAAATGAGGTATCATATAAAAAATGACATAAACAAAATTCAAGGCTAACCTCTCAGACAACATCACATGGTGGATTATGTCCCATAATGGATTTGGTTCACTCCATTATCCCATGCATGAAGTATCATGAGACTAAAAAATTATCCATTTAATTGGAGGGATATATAATTTCAGTCCCACACATAAAATTTATATCACGCATTTAAATCCCAATTATATAACACTATTTATATATTTTTTAAAATAAACATAATCTACTCCATAGCCTACAATGTTCACACCACTCATCTTAAATAATTTCCAAAATATTATTATTTGAACATGATCATTATAACATAGAGATGAAATTGTTGGGAATCAATTGTATTAAAAAACTAATGAAATATAAAATTTTATAACTCATTGTTAAAAAATTATTTTATTATTAGTAAATAAGGTCATAATTTTTAGAATATATAATTGTGGTCTTCAAATATTGGTTTTCTTCAAAAAGAGATTTTTATTAATTTCTATGAGAAAATAAATATAATTTATATTGATATATTTATAAAGTTTATTTGATAAAATGGAAGTCACATTTTTATTTCTCATTTTAAAATTATCTTAGGAATAATTTAATAGAATATTATGATAAAAATTAAATTTTCAATGAATTGTGAAAAATTCAGATATTTGTAAAAATGCAATTTATTTTCAATAAATTAATAAATTCAGAAGTAACATTATGTTTTGAATATGTTTTAAATTGAAATATGTATTATTTAGTTATATTTAAATCACTTCAATTATTTTTAATAAAATTTATATTTTATTTTAGAATAAGTTTATTTTTTGTGTTAAAAAACATTATTTTTATGAGAACTATTTAAATGTGCATAATATTTCACATTTTCAATTAATTTAAATTATAACTAATGGGTAATATTTTAATTTTAATTTATAGATTAATTATCATTAAATATTAATTTATTTCCATTCAATGATAATTATTAGTCATATGGTTAATATATATTAATATTTTTCTTTAAAAATAATTTTCTTGAAAACCCACATTTTCATTGTTTTTGTCTGGTTTTGTTTTAAATATAATTTTAAATTTAATGTAAATTGAATTGGGTAAAATGTATTAAATTTTTGAAATCCAAACTCCAAATTATTTTTTAATTTCATTTTTATTTTACGTCCAAAAAAATGTTACACTGGTAATGAAACAATTTACCATAATATTTGTAAAATAATGAGACGAGTTAAAGATAAAAGGTAACTTCTTAAACTACCCAAAAATTACAACTTCAGATGGGTGTTTGATGAGTTTATTGATCATAAAAATACTTTTAATTTTTAATTTTAAATATAACTCTTTTAATTAATTCCACCCAAAGGTGGTTCGATTATAATATAAAATAATCACAATTTAAACACTTAAAACCACCCCTCCTCATGTATGAATACAACTCCTCACCAACCCTTCCATCTAAAGATCCTTGAATCACCATAAATATCCCCAAATCATCTAAAAAATATATCCCCACATCCATGTTCTTATGGTCTCCCCAAAAGAACAATTCTAAGGTCTCTAAGTCATCCCTCATGGATGTGATATTCAAGTGGTAATTTTCTAAAACCACCTCTCTTATTTTCATTTCCTCCTTTACATTATCCCCACCTCATTATTCAGTATATTAATAATAACTCCATAATAATTTAAATAATTTAATTTCAAGTAACTAATTTAATTTATTATATACATCCCTTTTATTAACTCAACTTATTCGATGAAATGATACAATTTTCCAAATTATGGTAGTTAACAATCTTCCAATAATAATGATTTTTTGTTTTTCATTTCTGCCTTCATGGATTTTCAAAAAGTATTGTTATGGTTATATAAAATTTCAAAAGGTATATTATGAAATATTCCATGATGTAGAACAAATATATATACATAATATGAAGCAAATTGTATCTAGTTCACGATGGATGAAAAACCACCAAAAATAAACTAAACATTATCATTATAATTTTATCAAATGAATAATCTTATGATCATAAAAAATATATTTAGGAAATTATAAAATTATGGGATTTAAATAAAACCATCTCATTTAAATTTTGTAGTTTTATTTCCATTTTACATGAAATTCCATAGTTTTAGACAAATGAACAAATCATGAAACCCTGAAATAAACACACCTGAAACAATGAAAATAATGAAATGTTATTAATCAATGGGTAATAAGATTTTATAAAAGTGTCATATATGGTATTATATATATGAATATAGTTTTTTATTTAGGGAAGGAAATTATTTAATGATGTATATAAGAGGTTATCATATGAAAAACTTCATGGAACTGTGAGGTAGGGGTTTATCATCTCACTTTTACTTCTGTGAGATATATAGATCATTCACCGCTTATCTCTAGTGTGGGGTGTATAAATACCTCCATATGATATATAATTACATTAATATCATTATATTCATGGTATTAAATGTTTAATTTTATAATTACTACTTTTATGGGGCATACAGTTTAACTGATTATAATGTGGTATGGGAATTCATAAACAAATTTTCATTACCTGGGTTAAACTAATACATCCTTGATTATGATATAATAATATTAATTATGAAATGAATTTTTAATATAATATGTTGTATTTATAATATATTTATTTTTATTTCCATATGATACAAGTCTTTGATTTATTTGATTAATTCTCTTTTCAAATATATGATATTTATAGGAGACATTATTATTTTTTAATTTCCATTTTATGTACCTTTTTGTTATGTGTCTATGTTTCCTAAAATTCCTACTCAAAATGTTTTTGAAATTGTTTCATGATTTTTTAAATCAATTTTTACTCATGTTTTACTTTCTTAAAAAAATATTTTAAGGATTATTATTGTCATTTTCTAAATGAGGTTCTTTGTGAATATTCTAACAATAATATTCAAGGAATGTTTCATTAACTTATAAGCAATGATTAGATTTTCCTACACCTCATGATGCCTTAATACCTTGAGTATTGATTTAAAATATTACAAGGTTATTTAAAATGAAAATTTTTCTTTTATAATTATGTGAAATTTTTAAAAAATTAATGTTTTCATAGTAGAAAGGATATTTTTCTCAAGAATTATTTCAAGTGATTTGTAAAAAATAATTTCAATCAAAGGTAATTTTTTTCTGTTAATTATGAATTAAAAGGTATACTATTTAATTATAATAAATTATTTTTCTATAGGTTTTTTATGTTTATGATTTCATGATATTTATGAAACCAATTTCTTTTCCATGGGTTATGCTACGATGAAATATTTACGAAACCCAAAATATTTTCATGGGCTTTAATATGATTTATTCTCTTCTAGAACACATATGTATGGATTCATTATGTGTTGGGTGTGACCTATCTCTCTCTCAAATTCAATAGGTAATGATATTATATCTCATTAATTATTCAGGAATAGATTGAGATGTGAAACTAGATTGGTAAATTAATATTTCCTCTATGATAGTCTTGGGAGTGAACCATGACTATTTTGATATTTTTAGGAGGGAACCCATTCCATTATGATAGGATTGTAAAAGATACTTTAATACATAAGAAATCATTTTTTATACTTATGTTTATTCGACATTGTATGTATTATTCCAAGGTTATTCTCTTGTGTTTGTTTATGATTAAAGTGTTATGAACTTATATGGTTTATTCCATGACACAAGATTATAATCTTTGTTATGCAGGTTATAATTTTCAAATTTAATGTAAATGATATTATGCCTATTTTTTATGTTATATACATCCATTTTTTACCCTTATTGAGCATTTGATCTCACCCAATTATTATGTTTATTTTCCCTAGGATACAAAGGAATGTATTCAATATTTTGTTTTAAAAGGTTTATAGTTATGAATGTTTATTTTTGAGATGTTACTGATATTTTATAAACTGTTTAATTTTTTTACCATGTTTCTAAAGACAATAAATCCTTAATATTCAGGTATGGTTATGTTTTGTACTGTAATGAAAATTCATTTATTTAAATTTAATATCTTTTCATGAAAATATTGGGTCCTTACAGTTCTTATTATAGTATGGTTTAGTAAACCATTTGAATCTAGTATGAGAAAACCCTAAGTAAGAAACCTATGGATAAGTATAAATATAGGATTCAGTGCTATAATTTCAGTAATGATCATGAATAACCTAACATTAAACATACAGTTTCATAGATTGAAATTTTATAAGAAATTTCCCATGATTATGTGGTTTTCCAACAATGATTAGTGTTTCTATCACTATTATTTCCGATTTGTTGAAAATGGATGCAACTTATAAGATTAATGTTAATGAAAAATGTGACTCACAATTAAATGATATTCCTTGTGTGCAATGAAATGAAATGGTATTCAGAAGTAAAAACCATGTTATTATTCCTAATCATCAATATCATAGTACAATAAATAATCTCAATATAGGTGAGTTTCATGAACTATCTGAAAATAGAAATATGGAGTTTCATGGTGAACACAAAGGAAATAAAGTTCAATTTTACTCAAATAAATCATGTGGGAAGATGCATTAAGGAGAATATTTCAAATGAATTAGAATATTATTTTGGTGTTGTAAACAAGGACATAATGAAAGTGATTAAATAAAAAAGTAAAAGGTTCAATTATGTAAATAGAAGAGAATAATTGTATTCCTATAGAATCATTGAAAGCTAAATGTTTTAAATGTGGAATGTATAGTAATTATGAAAATAAATTCTTAAGGGGGGAATATCTTCACGTGATTTAGAGAGGTTTTACTATTTAAGGTTGTATTGATGATGATGAAGAGATTACAAATGACATATAATATGTAAAAAGTGTTAATACTGGTTAATGATTTAACAAGGAAGTTTAATGGTTGAGTGTATATGTATTTGAATTCATGAATAATGTTAAATTATTACATTTATGGTACTATGGAATAATGAAACATCTAGGGATTGTTCCACTATGGGTTTTCCATATGTATTTAAAATTATATGTTGAATGGTGCTTATAACCCTAGAAAGTGAAGGAGACGATATTTTTGGATAACACATAATTAAGTGTAAGATAAACCTTAATATGTTCATGATGATGGGAAAATAATGAGAAAAATTTTATTTGATTTTGATAAGGTAAATGAAATAATATTTATGACATTGGAACTAATTATAAATATAATAACAAGGGGGTTTATGTATGGTGTCTATTTTTGAATTTATGGTATGACAAAAGAGTTATTTTTTTAATGTATGGATGTTTTCACTAATTTATTTTTATAATTTAAAGTATTATCATGTTTCAATAGAAAACATGAAAATGATCTTTACATTATTGGTGTGTGACTATTAAGAGAAACCTTATGTTGTTTGGGGGATTAATGATAAGTTTTTTTAAATATTAGTGACCTTCAATCAAATGTTGGTTTTTACATTTTTTTGAAAGGTTCATAAGGGTAACCATTTATGGAATTGGTTACAATGAACTATTTATGTTTTTTAAGAGATTAATGTATCACTTAACCATATGATGGTTTATGCGTGTCAGATAACCAATGTTTACCATTTTTTAGGATGATAACTCATGACTTAATGAGTGACTTGTCATCCCACTACATATATTATGGACCCCTAATTGTTCAGGAATTAAAGATTAAATATTATTTCATGGAGTAAGAAATGAAGCATAAAATTGATCAAGGAACAACGAATTATTCATATAGTAATTATGAGATGAAATAAAGTAATTATATATTCTAAAATTCTTTTGAAATAAAAGTTTATCATATAATCATCATTATGATGACATCAATGATCTTTTTAGACCTATTTATTATTGGGTTTTGTTTTTATTAACCTTATAAGGACCATGTTCTATATCATTACCCATTCAAATATGATAGTCATAACTATCTTCCATGTCCATTTTTTTAAATTCAACAAATATTTTGTTAGTTGGAATCCATGTTATGTGGGGGTCTTCACCTTTTATTTCCGAATTTTTCAGTGGATATTTTATTGATACTTTTTACGATGTAATTATCCTACAAAATAATTTTCAAATATCTACCTTATATCACCAATGTGAAAGTTATAATTGAGAAGGAATATTGTTTTGAAATTCTTTGTGATAACTAGATTATAACTTATCAATTGGTTCATCCACCAAATATGTCTCAAGTTCCTGATGTGTTCCATACCTCTCACATTGAGAATCACATTCATGACCCTTAAAATATACTAAAATTAGTGTTCTTAATGATATAAATATCTTTCTTATAATGAAAAATCGATAGAGATTCTTGATCATAGGGAAAATAATCAATGAAACAATACCAATAATAGTGTTAAATATTTTTGTTGATTCCACCCATTTGGGGAAGCTACATTAGAAATTTAGGGTTTTATGAGCCACACATATCCAAATCTAAATGTATCAAATTTAATAATTTATAAATGTGTTTCATGTATATATTTTAGAGTGTTTTAGGTATTTAATTTTCTATTTAAATGAATAAGGTAGCAATTTTTTGGAGAGAATTGATATATTTTATGTTTTGTGGTAGGAGATAAAAAAATCAAAAAGGAAGAAAAAGAATTGAAATTATGAGGCACGATGTGAAAATATATTTTTTATGAAGTTGGATGATGTAAATTTGGGAGAAAAATGATTACTTGTTGTGTAATGGAATTAAAAATCGTGAAATTTTCAAAAGAAATGTCACTACCATGACAAGTTGTGAAGTCAGTACACTCCATGAAAGGAAATTGAAAGTCGCAAGAAATGATAACATGACATGAAAAGATTCAATGTTACAAATTTACGAATGATATTCATGTGAGATTCTCAAAAAAGGGTAGAAAACAATGATCATTATTACATGATGTGTAATATAATTACAATTCATGACTACATTAGGAAATAGAAAAAACTAATTATATGTGGAGATATGTTTCATGACTTAGGTTTATAAAAAAATTTCTATAAAAGGAACCATCAGCTACACCTTTTGAGGAATTCTATGATAGAGGATCACAAATGGGCACCCACTGGAGGAGGGAACACCCATTCCGTCACCAATTTTATTGGATTTTAATTATTTATTTTCTACAGCCACTCAAGGATAGCACGAGTGGGTGATTTTTTATGCTGAGGTGTGTATGATTAACATGGACCAAATATATGAGTTATTTTTTATTTTAATGAAATTAATGTTGGGGATTCATTTTTTTAATCATTTCCATCTATTTCCTGATTTTTTCTTGCATGATCATAGTGAGTGAGGTTGGGGAATGGATTCAATATCATTCCATTTTTGAGATTGACCATTGAAAGAATTGATTGAATGAAATTATTAATTTACTACCTAGAGTTTTGACTTTCACCATGACAATTGGGTTTGTCTTCACTCTATGTTTAAATTTGGTTTTGGTTTACCCATTATTTTTATCCGAATTACCTGACCATGATAAAAAAGAGAATATAGGATGGAGAGCAACATACATTACCATTTTATTCGCTAGTACACGATTCCGAAACCATTTTTATTTTTTATTTTTTATTTTATAACTTCTCATCTAATGAACCTGGATTCATTACTTTCCGAAATCCTTTTTATATTGTTTTCTCCCACTTCATCCACAAATAAAATGCTCAATAGATTAGATTTTATTTCTATAAATAAAAAATAGTTTATGTTTATTTTGTTTAATTAATATTTTCTCTAACCTTATCTCTATGGGTATGGTATAAGACTTTAAATTATTATAATACACTATAGTTTAGTGCGCTTTTGGTTCAGTATTTTTAGGTTTTCTAAATTAGCTAACCCGACAAGCATTAACAACGTCCATAGGGCTATAAAAATTTTCAAGGGAAAAAATAATTATGATGGTAGTAGAATGTAACACCCAAATATTTTATTCTATTTATATATTTTTAGAAATAAATTTATCCCCATCAATAGGTTATGTTTCGTAGAACATTAATTTTAAATAAACTCCAAAATATTATTATCTTAACAAGACTATTATAAATATGCAATTAAATTAGAGTGAATGAATAATATTATACACATTATGAAATATATAATTTTTAACCCATTTTTAATATAATATTTTTTAAAGGAAATAAACAAATATTTTTTTAAAAAAACAATTTTTATCAAATATATGATTTCTTTAAAAATATATTTTTATTTATTTCTTAAAGAAAATAAATATAATTTATTTTTGAAACATATAAAAAAATATAAAAATAATAAAATAAAATTTGGATTCATCATGTCAAAATTATCTTAGGACGTATTTTTTTATAATATTCTAAGAAGATAAATGTTTTAGTGAATAGTAAAAAATACATATTTTTTTATAACTATGTGATTTTTTTTAATAAAATAAGAAATTTTAAAGCCCCATTTTGTTTCAAATATGTTTTCCTATAACATTAGTATTATTTTTTAATATTTAAACCACATAAATTCTTTTTAATCAATTTTAAATCGTATTTTAGAATACGTTTATTTTTTGGTATAAAAATAGGATTATTCTGAAAACTCATTTAAAGTTATTAATGTTCTTTATTTAATTAGCTAAAATAATCCAGAATGGGGATTATTATATATTATATTTATATATTATTTATCATTAAAAATTAATTTAGTTTCATATAATAATACTTATAAGACATAGAGATAATATAAAATAATATTTTTTTTAAAAAAAAATACACTTCTGGAAAAGACATTTTTTACCACGTTAGGGGATTTTATTTTAAATATAAATTTTTTAATTTATTAATTTAATTAGAAAAAATAAATAAAATATTTTTAATCATAATTTAAATGTTATGTTTTAATTTAATTATAAATTGTTTTCATAAAAAAATTATTAATGTAAAAAAATGATTAATAAAAGTATATGTAAATAATGAAATAAGTTAAAGTTAATAGTAAAATTATTAAAATACCTAAAATATAATATTTTAAAAGGGTGATGGACATGTTCTAGACCATATATAAACATTATAAACAATAATTTTCAATATAATTCATTGGATTTAATGACACCCAAAGGTTTTTGGATTTAAATATAAAATAATCATTATTTAATAACTTTAAACCACCCCTACTCAAGTATAAATACCACTCCTCGCCAGCCCATTTATCCTAATAATACATTAAGATCCAAAAATACCTAAAATCCCTCTCCTACATACTGTCACCAAGTCTAATTTCTACTAGTATAAAAAAGGCCAATTCCATGGTCTATAAGGGATCCTTCACGAAGGTGATATTAAGAGGCAATTTTCTCAAACCACCTCTATTATTTTATTCTCTTATTATACTTTTTCCTTATACCCTTCATCCATCAAGGAATAATAAATCCATAATAATATACATACTATAATGTTACGTTTATAATGGAATATATTATATCTATCCATTTTAATACATCATCATATTTAATGAAATAGAACCATTGTCCAAATTATGGCAGTTAACTACCCCCTTGAATAATGATTTTATGGTTTCCATTATCTTCATTGAGGATGGTAATAAAAGTATTATTATTTTAAAGAAAATTGTAAAATGAATATTATAACCTATTTCATTTTTTGGAACTAATTTGAATAAAACATTAAAATAAACAATACTAGTTCGTAATGGCCCGAAAAACATCCAAAAACAAACTATACATTTGTCACTAACATTTTATAAAATGAATCGTCCTCATGTTAGAAATACAATGGATATATGGGACAATTTAAATATATGGAAGTTCATGAATAACATTTAAATTCAAATTGGTTTTCTAATTTCAAATTTAAAATAATATACATAATTATAAAACAATGAACAAACCATGAAACCAAGAAATGAACACTCCAGAAACATTAAAAATAATTAAATATCTTTAATTAATGGATGGTAAGATGTTATAATGGTATCATATAAGGTATTATCAATATTAATATGGTCCTATAATGAATTAGAGACATTATTTGAAACTTTAAAATGCATTATTACGTTCAAAAACTAAAGGGAACCGATGTTATTAATATTTTCATAACTTTTCATATAATCCCTTCACTAATTATATATGAAATGTGAATAATTTGTGTGAAATATTAATGTTTCAATTTTAAATATAATTTTAGAGCACTATTTGAATTCATTCAGATTCTTTTCAGTTTACTAGTTTAATAATAACTATCACCCAACTGATCCAAATTGTGTGGTTATTGTTTTTTATGATTCCTTATTCAATTTACCACATATCAATAAGAGTAATCAGTGACCAATTCTACCATTTGAATGGTCATATGGACCACACAATAAGGCCCATAGAATATGTAGAGAAACAGAACCATCCATGACGATTGAAATACTAGGACCAATCCAGAAGTGAAAATTCATTCATTCTCCTCAATCATTCGGATAACAATTATAGTAGTTTTGAATAAATATTTCAAGGCCTAAATCCAAAAAATGGGGCCCAAATGAATATTTGAATTCCATCCCACCATTCTGACCTGGAATTAAAATCCAGACAAAATTCATGGAATTTCAATTACTCTATTCATCCAAAGAAGCTGCGATTTGGAAGTGTGAAAGAGGAGATATAGGTGGATGACGTTTTTGAATAAAGAATTTGGATTAGAAGAAATATTCCTATTCAAAAACCATTTTACATTTTGATATTCTAAAATGTCTGGAATGAAATGTACAGATTTCAATTGTTTACTCCAACCGCCATACCTTTGTCTAAATAAGTCCAAATGCCTCAAAAATTTTAGAGTAGTAGTCCAACCATTTTTTCTAAAACATTGAAGAAGAAGACATCTTGATATTCAGCTGTCTGTATGGCCCAGTTAGAGAGGAACATGGTGGGGTAGTTTTGGAATGAAAATAGTCTAACTCCATCAGCTATAAATACATCCACCTCCTCTCCATCAAATGGGTTGGAATATTAGAAGAGAGGGTCATATATTTGGACGAACAAAGCCTTACCTAAGGCTTGTAAGGAACTTCCATACTCATGTTTTAAATTTATGGACCTTTCCTCCTTTCTTTGTTTCCATTTACTTTTGTGTTCTTCTTTGTTGTAATCTTGTAAGTATTTTTTTTAATTCCTTTTTAATGAAAGTGTCTTCTTCAATATCTCTTATTATCATCCACCTTAAGTAGTTTAATATTAACAATCATAAAATAGTTTAAATAAAGTTTAATCTGCTTCCCTTATTTTTCATTCTCATTCAATATGAAGTCGGTAATTAATTCCCTTCACACTTTCTGTGTGTGTTTGGCACACAAATATTTTCATATCGATTTATTTTTTCTTCACTTATTAATTCATCACCATAAAATTTTAAGAATATTATTAAACACCATAATGTATATTTAAATCATTAATTGGGTTGATTCATAATTTGGGGATATTAAGTGATCGGGGGCCTTCAAAAAATGAATATTCATTAAATTAATATTGTGTATGTTGAACTTAATATGTCATTTATTAATAACATGTTTTGTTCATCATGTGGATTATATGGACTATTGGAACCTCAAATACACGACCATAAACAACTAATGGTAATGATTTGAACCCTACATTAAGTTACGGCTTGGATTAAAGCATTATCATTTTGGAATTCCGATCAAAATCATCTTGTGATGTGGGTATTAATTTAAAGCAATATAAAGAAATGCTTAAGGATATCATAAGCTTAAATCCCTAATAATAAACTTGCCCCAATCTTTATCAATTAGTTAAATCAAACATCATCTATAAATTATTTTATAATCTCTACTAACAAAATCCCCCCCAATAAAAATAAAATCAAGTAAAAATAATCGACTATTAAAAAGTATCATCGATGAGGATTCGACCCGAGTGCTGCTATACACATTAACAGAGCACCGAAAACTGGACCAGTCATTAGGAAACAATCAACCATCCTTTCAAATGGCACTGTTTCTGGGTATGGTGAAATTATGTAGTCATTATTTTCTGGTTATTTTAAAAAAACAAAAAATATTTTTAAAAAAATTGAAATAAAACACAAAGAAAAATTCACATTCTTATAAAAATCATAAACAAAAATAAAAGATAAACCTTTTGTTATTTTTCTTCCAAAACGCCTCTGAATTCCCCGTTGGTCCCAAACAATCCCTCGAATTTGTTTGACCCTAAAATTGAGTGGACACTTTGAAAACTTAGGAGGAACATTAGGGATAATCAAATAAATCAAGATCCCGTCCATGTCCAAGTAATTGAATTAAATATGAGTAATCATAGGGAACAAAAACATAAATAACTTGCTGCCCTGATATTAATTACCAACCTCCTGGTATTCAATATACAAACATAGAGGCTGAATTAGAACTCAAATCAGGTTTGATTAATCATCTACATCATTTCTACAGGCTAGTCAGTGAGGATCTACATATCCACTTGAAATAGTACCAAGTGGTGGTCTCTACCATGAAGTCTCAAGGGGGTTTTGAGGAACAAATCATACTCCAAGCATTAACTTTATCCCTAGATGACTCCACGAAGTAATGGTTTACTACCTCCCTCCTTGTTCTATACCCATGTTGACTGACATGAACCAACTCTTTTTATAGAAATTTTTTCCTGCTTCTTGTACCACTTCTGTACGAAAGGAAATTAGTGGTATTTGTTAATTCCTAGATGAAACACTCTATGAGTACTGGAAGAGGTCCAAAAATATTGTTGCAACCTATCCACAACACCAAATACTGGACCAACTCTTTATCCAATACTTTTATGAGGGGTTATTGGCTATGGAGAGATACCTCATTGATGCTGCAAGTGGAAGTGTTCTTGTTGATAAAACTCCCACATCTACAAGAGATCTCGTAAGAAACATGACTAAAAACACAAAAAATTCCATACTCGAGCACATTCTCAAGTCAACCATGCTTAAGATAATCAATCTTAAGATCCAAACAAGATGAAAGAGTGCATGAGAGAACTTACAGGCCTTGTATGACAACTAGTTCTGGCTACCAAATCCCCAACCTCATCTTCTCCACAATCTCTGTTCCCTGGACCTATCATGAACTATAGAATCTGCAGCTCCCCATATCATCCAACTGACACATTTTCAAAACTTCAATGCGATGAATCTGATTCATCCAGACCAATTGAGATCAATGCAGCATATGCTCAGCGGAATCCCAACACTCAAAAATCAGTTCAGTTTGTTAGAAACTTCAACCAACCCCACTATAAGCCCTTCTCTTCTACATTCTACCAAGGCTTGAGGTATGGTAATTCCATTTATCATCCCCCTAAATTCCCTCATCAAAACCCAAAAAAAAATCCAATATGGTAAAGGTGGTGGTAGCTTCCAACAACCTTGTCCTTTTTTCCTTAACCTAAAAGGAACAATACTCCTCCTGGATTCCACTATCCTAGTGAGACTTCTCAATTCCTCATCCAATATAATCACTTTCCCAAGAACCAAAATCAAGGAAATAAGAATCCAGGACAAGACTCTTCTTACAAGAAACCTTGGGAAAGTGCAGTGAAATATCTTTCCTCCTTTACTTGTTCTAGCCTAAAAAACATTTAAACACAAATTGGTCTACTTGTATCACACCTGCGCTAGAAAAAAAAATAAAATTATTCCCAACTCCCAGCTCAACCATTACCCATACCCATGCATAATGTATGTGCAATTAAACATAGATCTGAAAATAAAATTTATATACCTCATGATAAGTCATCCAAACCCCCACTGAATGTTGACCAAGAAAATGAAATGAAATACAGACATGAAAAGGAACCTGATTCCATTCCCTCACTTCATTTTATTACACATAAGAATCAAATTTGTTTTCCTCAAGCTATTTCAAATCCAAGGAATTCCTTCGATCCTGATCCTCAGATGCTCGACATGTTTAGAGGTTTTGAAGTCAACATTCCCCTATTATATGCCATAAAATAAATTCCTAAGTATTCCTAGTTTCTTAAAGAATTCTGCACCCTTAAGAGGAAACTTAGGACCTTATATAATGTTTCCACCCAACAGTCTATTCCCATAAAGTTGAAGGATCTAGGGGCCTTTATGGTTCCTTTCCAAATTGGATGTTACAACATCGATGAAGCACTAACAGAACTAGGAGCTTCAATTAATGTCAGGCCAAAATACAACTTCTCTAAACTTGGTCTAGGTCTCTTAAATCCTAAGGGTTTTGTCATTCAATTTTTCAATCGAAGAACTGCTATTCCTGAAGGTCTAATTGAAGATATCCTTTTTCATGTGAATGATCTTATCTTCCCTCCTGATTTCTATGTACTTGACATGGAAGGTGAGATGAACTCTTCTCGATCACCACTAATTCTAGGAAGACCCTTTCTAATGACAACAAGAACCATGATTTATATTCATTGACTCATCTTATCCACATAATTTGGTGACCAACAGGTCAAGTTCAACATTTTCCATGCCATGGGATACCAATCTGAGGTCCAATATACATTCTCAATCCATTCTTCTAAGGGAATTTCAAAGAGTCAATTGATCCCCAATCCATCATTTTATTCATGTTTAAATGATAAATGATCTTGTGAAATAGGTATTATTATTAAACAAGTCATAAATGGTTATGTTGATGTGGAACTTTCATTCATTGAATCCATAAATCTAGAGGATCATGAAATATCTCTTGAATCCCACATCAACACTGATTTCTACTACTTCACACTGGATAGTATTAAAGGGAATGAATATGAATAAATTGAAAGCCCTTCCTCTATTCCCGAGTTGTCTAGCCCACAAATGAAAGATGAGACTGATCTGAAACCTCTTCCTAGACAACTGAAACATGAATTCATTTTCCATGATCACTCTTATACTATCATTATCTCTACTTCACTTATTGAAACCGAGGAGTCCAAACTTGTTCAGGTGTTAGAGGAAAAAAGGCATTTGGTTGGAACCTATATGACATAGTAGGAATCAACCCTACCCTTTTCATACATCACATCCATCATGAAGAATCATCTAATCCAATTATACAACCACACATAAGACTCTATCCACTCATACTTGAGATAGTTAGGGAAGATATCACCAAGCTTATTGAAGATGTAATTATCTACCCAATTTCTATTATTAAATGGGTTAGACCAATTAAAGTTGTACCTTATAAGGGTGGGATAATTGTTGTCACAAATGAACAAAGAGAGTTAGTCACAACTGGAGTGAAGAAAAAATGGCGTGTGTTCATTGACTATAGGAAATTGAATTTTGAAATAAGAAAATATCACTACCCTCTTATATTCCTTGATCAAATTCTAGAATGATTAGTTGGAAAGTCAATCTATTGCTTTCTTGATGGATACACCGGATACTTCCAAATCCCAATCGTACATCAGAACTAAGGAAAAACTAAATTCACATTCCCATTTGGAACAAATTCATATAGGAGAATGCATTTTGGTCTTTTCAATGCTCCTACAACATTCCAAAGGTGTATGATGAGTATCATTTCGAAATTCATTGAACACTGCATGGAATCCTTCATGGATGACTTTACCATTTATTGTAATTCATTTGATTCTTTCTTGAATTCACTCTCTCTAGTCCATTAATAGTGTGTCAAGTGTGACCTTGTGTTAAATTTTTAAAAATTTCACTTCATGGATACAAATGGGATTGTTCTAGGGCACATAGTTTCAAAATAGGGTATTAAAGTTTATCCTGCTAAAATTGAAGTGATCCAATCACTTCCAAAACCCAAAACTATTCGATACATCCATTCATTCCTCAGTCATGCCCATTTCTATCGACGATTCATCCATAACTTTAGTAGGATTTCCCTCCCACTCACTCATTTTCTCCAAAAAGATGAAACTTTCCATTTCGATGAGATTTTAAAGAGGGCCTTTATTTGACGAAAAATTTCTCTTACATCTGCCCCAAAAATCCAACCCACAGATTGCTCTTTACCCTTTGAATTGATGTGTGATGGTTCTGATAGAGCCGTTGAGGCTGTTCTTGTTCAATGAAGATAAAAAATTTATCATGTCATTTATTATACCTCAAAAACATTGGACAAAACTCAATATAACTATACTATTACTGAAAAGAAACTTTTAGCAGTGGTTTTCATGTTAGAAAAATTTCGACCCTATCTCTTAGGTACCAAAATCAACATCTTCACAGACTATTCTGCTATAAAGTTATTACTCAAGAAAGGTGATTCCAAACCGAGTCTAATAATATGGATCCTAATGCTCCAAGAATTTGACTATGAAATCAATGATATAACAAAAAAATCATGTTGCTAATCACTTGAGTATAATTTCTTATTCTTATCATTAAAAAATCATTGATCTTGAATTACCCACTAAGCACCTTTCATCTCTCATTCCAAAGTCACCATGGTATGCCCCAATTTTAAATTACATGGTTTTTGGTGTTTTTTTAGAAATGTTTTGAAAATAATAAAAAATAAAGTTCAAAAGTGATTCAAAATTCTATTATTATGATGAAAATAAAATTTGGAAAACTAGGGAAAACATGGTAATTAGGAGATTTTTTGATGAAGATTAACATTCCTCCATCGTAGAATTCTACCACTCACTTCCCAGAGGTGGCAACATTATACCATAATGGACCTCCCGAAATGTCCTAGACTATCGATTCTTCTAACCATAAATTTTCAAGGACTCACATGAGTTCTGTAAATCATGTCCCAAATTCAAAAAAAATTTCTCAATTTCAAATAGAAATGAAATTCCCCAAAAGCCTTTAATTGTCTGTGAGATCTTAGAAGTTTGGGGCATTGATTTTTGGGGACCATTCCACCATTCTAAGGGATCCAGATACATTATTCTTGTATTTGATTATGTTTCTAGGTGGGTTGAGGCCAAACCCACTAGAAATAATGATCCACATACTTTTTGTGAGTTCTTAAAGACACAAATATTCCACCGATTTGGAACACCACATTCCTTGATAAGTGACTTAGGAACCCAGTTTTGTGATAGAACCATGAAATATATTTTGAAAAAGAATGGTGTTGTGCATAAAAAATCAACTAAATATCACCCCCAAAAAATGGTATGGGTGATCTTTCTAATAGATAAGTGAAAAGAGTGTTTGATAGAATTTTAAAACCCACAAGAAAAGAATGGCATGAAAGACATGGTGAAGCGCTTTGGGCTTATTGAACTACCTATAAAACACCCATAGGGATGTCTTATTTTATTCTAGTTTTTGGTATATAATTTCATTTACTTGTTGAATTACAACTTAAGTCTTTTGGGATATGAAAAAACGATAATTTTTATTGTGAAAAACCTGGTGAAGAAATATTGTAGCAGTTGGCTAAACAAGAGGAACTTCGACATGATTCTTATGATATTTCCAATCTATACACAGAAAAGGCTAAGACACTCCATGAAAGACACATCCTACGAAAGTTATTTCATGAAGGTGAAAAGTTAATTCTCTTCAATTATTGATTTCGGATTCACCCAAGAAAGCATAATACTTATTGGGAAGGTCCTTTATTTAATACTAATGTTTACACATTAGGTGCAGTTCAAGTCAAAGAACCCTCTTCCAAAAGGACATTTCCAGTTAATGGACATCGCATAAAGCATCACCAAGAGAGGAAAAACAATCCTAGAACCACATCTACTTCCATCGGATCCACAACATCTATAGTAAACACACCACTATATGGAGACAGAAACCCACTAAATACAAAAAAGGGGGCACCTCTTTCCCTTTATCTCCTCTTCTCCTTCCCTACCTCTCTCTCTCTCTACTCTTATTATTTCTCCTCATTATCATTTTTCACCACTTTCCTCATCTCTCTTTTCTTATTCAACCATTATCTTTTGTATGGGTTTGTCTTTAAAAAAAACTAAAAAAATCTAAAAAACTAAATAAAAAAATCAGTTTAAAATATATTTGAAAAATAAAGAGTTGTACTCACCTTCCAATATTCTATTTTTTTCCAACCATTTTGGGGAGTCCAAAGGCATGGTTTCATCTCTTAATTTTATTTGGTTTATTCATAACATTAAATAAATAATATTGTGTCAAAACCAAAAAATTTTGAATTCTCAATTTTTTATTTGGAAAATGATTTTACCCACCCGTGAGTAACAACATTTTATTTCATTACAGGGCTACCTATGACTATCTTTTCAAAATGTGTATTTTCACCCCCATTTTTGAATCATGAGATTGTGGAACATAAGCTGAATTTCCAGATTTAGTGTCCATTAATATGATAGAGGAATTTTATGAACTTGTTGGGAATTACAATATCCAAATAGCCTCCTATTAACTATATATTAATCCTCCTTTTGAAACCCCTTCGTGCCTATGAAAACTATTTCTTTGTTAGCCACTTCACGAGCCGAATCCCTTATCCCAAACGATATCAACATAGATTTTCATTGCATAAATTTTTGATATTTAAGTTTGGGGGGAATTGATTTAATTTTTGGTACCATTTTTTTCACCGAGATATAATATTCTTGAGGACAAGCATCAATTTAGGTGTGGGAAGAGGTTGTCCTTCAATGGGGTTTGTGAATGTATATATTTTTATCTTGTTTAAATGATACTGAAAAGTGTTCAAAAAAATAAAAAAAATAAAAATAAGAATGAGTTGTGTCTTGGGTGGGTCAAAAATCAATCTTCTTTAACCTTTGATATTGATATAACTATTACAATTAGTATCATGAGGAGATGAAACATGGGTTGGGAGATGAGTGTTAGATCTGTTTCAAGTTCCACTTCCGAAAAAATACAGAAAAAGTAAAAAAATGAACACTTATGTCATTAGGAGAAGTTTTGTGGTTTGTAAATATTTCATATTCTCATCCACATCAAATTTACTTCCTATTTTGTGTCTTATTCCACATTTTCATTCAATCATGAATATGTGTTTCCATTTACTTTCATGTCTCATTTTAGAAACAAATGTGCATTGGTTTTTTCCATGTTGGTGTTTTACCTTTTTTTCATATCTTTTGGATATCAACTTGTTACCACCCCAAAGCCACAGAAAACCCCTAAAAATACCCCTTAATTTTGATCACTTTAGGATAGGTAATGGAAGCTGAGAACTCATTCAAACTCTAAGATTTTCACTTTTGGTTGGTGAATGAGTGAACCACCTATATTAATTTTTTCATCTTGAGAAGTGTGAGTTTTGAGTATCCACATTTTCGTTTCTAAATTTGAGAATGAAAAATGAGTTATTTTTGGAACATTTTTTCTATAACAGTTTGTAGTGTAATTCAATATGAAATAGTGAAATGGTTTAAACCTCCCCTGATTGGGGAAAACAAAGATTTAATATTTGTTGGTGAGTGAAAATAATTTTTTCATGGTTTTATTTTTTTTACTACATGTAGACATGCTCAATAATATGTATAGGAGAGTTTATGTTATTAATTTTTTAATAATTTTTTATATACTCACATTACTAATATTATATGAAATGTTCATAATTTGTGTGAAATATTAATGTTTAAATATTAATTATATTTTTTGAGAACTATTTAAATTCATCCTGATTCAAGTCAGTTTACTAGTTTTATAATAACTATCCTACCTACTAATCCAAATTGTGTGGTTATTATTTTTTTAGGATTCCTTATTCAATTTCCCCCCATATAATTAGAAGTAATCATTGGCCAATTCTGCCATTTCAAGGGTCATAGGGACCACACAAGAATTCCGAACAAATCTATGAAGAAACTAGACCATCCATGAAGATTGAATTACTAGGCTCCATACATAAGTTAAAATTCATTAATTATCCTCAGAAATTAGTATAACTATTCATGGAGTCATGAATAAAAATTTGAATTCCCAAATCAAAAAACAAGGGGCCCAAATGAAGCTTTGAATTCCAACCCACTACTCTAGACAAAAATTAAAATCTAGACACTATTCACGACATTATTCATGATCTATTCATCCAATGAAGATGAGAATTTTTTGTTTGAATGAGGAGATATAGACGGCTGACCATGTTGAAGAATGAATTAGTATTTTATGGCATCATCCAATTAAAAAACCCATTCACATTTCGACCTTTTGAAAAGTATGGATAGAAATGGGAAGATTACAATTGTTTACTCCAATTGCCATAACTTTGGATCCATAAGTCCAAATGACTCAAACATTTGAGATTAGATGACCAAAATTATTCCCTATAACATTGAAGAAGAGGATACCTCCAGATTTGGTGTCTGTATGGCCCAATTGGCGATACAAGTGGAGTGGAATGTTTTGGAATGAAAACAGTCCAACTCCTTGGGCTATATATACATCCCACTCTTCTCCATCAAAAGGGTAAGAATTTAAGAAGATAGAACCATATAATGGCACAATAAAAGCCATTAAAATTTCTTGGATTGACCTTCCATATTCATTTTTTCACTTGATAGACCTTTCATTCTCTCTTTGTTTTCATTTACTTCTGTGTTATTCTTTTTTGTAATCTTGTAAATCTTTTTTTTTGAAATTACATTTTAATGAAATTAAATTCTTCTATATCTCTTATTCTCATAAACCTTATGTAGTTTAATATTAATGATATTAAAATATTTTAAATACAATTTATTCCCCTTCCCTTCGTTTTCTTTCTCATTCAATCTAAATTATGTATTTAATTCCCTTCATAGTTTGTGTGTGTGTGTTCGGCGCATAGATCTTTTCTTATCTTTTTATTTCTTATACGCTTATTAATTCATCCTAATAAAATTATAACAATATTATTCACTACCAAAATAGACAAGTAAATCTCTCATTGGGTTGATTCATAATTTGGGGATATGATGTGATTGAAGGCCTTCGCTAAATGATTATTCTTTAAAGTAATGTTGTGTGTTTTTACCTTAATATGTCATGGATTAATGACATGTTTTGTTTAGAATGTGGATTACATGGATTATTGGAACCAAAAATACACTACCATAAACATGTAACATAAATTATTAGAAACCGAAGTTAAGTAACTGCTTGGATTAAAGCTTTAACACTTGTCAATTATGATCAAAATCATCTTGTGATGTGGGAATTAATTTAATGTAATATAAAGAAAAGCTCAAGGATATCATAAGGATAAATCCCCAATAATTAACTCACCCAAATCATAATAAATTTTTTTAAATCAAATATATTCTATCAATTATTTCACAAGCTCTAAAAACAAACCCCCCAAAAATCAGAATACAATAAAGTAAAATCCATCGAATAAAAAAAGTATCATCACTAAGGATTCAAAACGAGTGATGCTATACACATTAGTAGAGCACTATAACCATGACAGGTCGATAGGGGACAATTGACCTCACTTTCCAAAACCATGTGGTAATATTTTATCATATTACTATTACTTCTTTGAGATATATTTCTTATTCACCACTTATTTATTATGTGTGGCGTATATATAATTAAATTTGATATATAAAATCATGAATATAATTATATCTAGGGTATTCAATGTTTAATTAGGTATTTATTACTTTCATGGGGAATACGATTCGACTGATTACATAGTGAGAATATAATTCTTATCCCAATATCAATATTTTGTGTTAAACATATACTTTGTGGATTATTTTATACTATGATTAATTTTGAAATGAATTTTGAATATTGGATGTTTTATATCAACTTTTTATGTGGATTTAATTTTATTACACATATTATATTCATTTCCTTTGTTTTCACATCAATGATATGATATCTATATGGTTATATTTTTTAATTTTCTTATAAAACATTTACCATGAAATTCTATTTGGTTATTCATGTCCATTTATTTTAAAAAAATGTAATTTTTTTACTATTATATTATGATTTTTGAAATTATTTCTTTCTCATGTTTTAATTTTTCTATAAACAATTCCAAATTATACCCTTTTTTCCTAAAGTTGGTTCTTTTTTAATTTTCTGAAAAAAAAATACGGTAGGAATGTTTTTTCTCTTATATGAAATGAGTTGATTTTCCCACCATCATGATAAATTAATGAATTGATATTTACATTAAAATATTACGAGATTATTTTAAAATTATATTTTTTCTTCATTAATTGTCTTTCATTATAAAAAAACAATGTTTTTAAAGAAGAAATGATATATTCCCCCAGAAATATTTCTTGTGATACCTAAAAACCAATTTCTATATAAGATAACACTGGTTGATGTTACATATGATTTACTATGGTTATTATTCAATAATTATGTCATTATTATTTTTCTGGTTGTTTTATGTTTATCATTATAATATATTTATGAAACTAATTTCTTTATCATGGGTTATGCTATGATGATATGTTTATGAAAAAACATTTATTTTCATGGCTTCTGATATGATTTATGTTCTTCTAGAACACATATGTAAGGTATCATTATGTCATTGCTGGGACCTATATTTACCTCTAATTATTTGTGTAATTATATTATACCTCATGAGATATAAATGACCAAAATTGGTTGTGAAATTGGTTCAGTAAAGGAATGTTTCTACTACAATAGTCTTGGGAGTAAACCATGACTATTATGACGGATTGGGGAGTGAACCCATTCCAATATTATAGTATAGGAAAAGATACTTGAATACTAATGTAATTTTTTATGACTATATTTATGCCACATTCTATATCTTATTCCAAAAGTATTCTATCAAGTTCTTCTATGATTCATGTCTTATAAACATATATTATTTATTCCACGACTCAAGATTATTATCGTTGTTATGGAGGTTGTTTTTTTCAAATGATATGTTCATGATCTTATGCCGTTATTATTTTGTTATACATCAACCTTATTTACCCTTAATAATAATAATCCCAGATCACCGTTTTCAGATATTTATTTTCCTGGGGATAGGAAGAAGGTATTAAACCGGACAAGTCAAAATGGTTCTAGTTGTGAATGAATATGTGGGAGATGATATAGATATTTTATAAGCCGATTATTTTACTTTACATGATTCCAAATAAACTTACTCGTTCTTATTTAAGCATGTTTATGTTATGTTATGTAATTAATATTCTTCTATTTATATGTAATATATATTTATGAAAAGAGTGGGTCGTTACAATGTATAAGGATAAGTGTGGCACATAATGAAATTAATCATATGTTATAAACCTATTTATTACATATGAAAATAAAATTTATTGCACAATATTTCTTCAAATCATACTAAAAATAAATTTCATAAAGAATAAATTTGAGAAATAATCACAAGAAATATATTTACTCATAAAAGGAAAAGATATTGAGCTTCATATATATGTAATATACATACATATTCAATTTATATGCATTATATATAATTCAGGGATTCAGTCGTTTAAGAATAGAGATACCATAAAAATTTAATTCAAACTAATATTTAGGAAAATAGATTTTTCAATTTGAAAAGTACATTTCAGAAAACATCCACAATATTATGATGAAAATTTTATTTTAAAATAACCTTGTATTATTAAATAGGAATCATTAATTTAATGAGTGTTCATGATAGTCGAAATCTTCAACTCATGTTGTGTATGTTAAAATAATTATTCCTTTCATGTTTTATAAGAAGACTCTAAATGTATCTTGTTTGATAATGATAAGAATATTAATTTTAAAATATTTTGAAAAAAATAAAATTTCGATTAGAAAATCTTTAAAAAATAATAGGATAATTTAAAAAATATTATTTAAAATATTTTTATAATATATTGATTTGGATTAAAAATAATGTTTATAGGATTGTGAAAAGAATTCATTTTTTTCATAAAAATATTCTCTCAATTGTTTTATTTAACGAAGTGAAGAAAATGGTACTCTTACATTAAAAATTAATGAATTTTCTGAGGATATGCAAATTAATTGGGTTTATTAGATAAATATCAAATAGTATACCTTAATGGAAATTTAAGCACAATCAATCCTAAGTAAAATAACATTGAAACACAAATCCTTAATACATTGTTAACTTCAAATCATAAACATCAAGAATTAATTAACATAAACTAGGAATTTAAATAAAATAAAGATAAATATATTAATGATATAAAATTTTAAAGTGGTATTATATAAAACAAAAAAAATTTGAATATGGAATATGTCTCACAAAAATAAAAGTGAGATGGGAAATCCATTACACCGAGTGCTGAATATCCATGAATATACTTTATCTATTTTATAATAAACATATATCAAATATTTTTTTAATTAAGATAAGATTATATGTTTATAACTTTTAATTATACCATTTACAAAATTTATTTTAATTACACATTTTATTATTTATTCAATTCTGTCCACATCAGGTGTTTGGAGGATGTTCAGTTCATTAATTCAAAAGGACATCGATTTATTGACTTTGTTTAAGGGGTTGTTGTTCTATTATCAAAAATAATATTCATCATAAAATAATTATTATTTTTATAAATCATTTATTATTTTAAAACACAAATTTAAATATTGTTATGAAAAATGAACTTTGTAACAATCATGGAGATGGATGATCGTACATAGGCATGAGTAATGTTGTAATTTTTCAATGACCAAGATAGAAACATTGTAAGTGAGATATTATTATTAAAAAATTATCATTAAATTATAAATATAAATTTTTTTCTTAAAATATACTTTTATATACTATAAAGGATGTGTGGTAAAAATAAATGAATCATGTTGCTTTTCCAGGCTGTATTCCATTATAAAAAAAATGATGTTATCATTTTTTAATGGATGATAACGCAAGAAAGTATTTGATATATTAATTTTGAATTATTATTAATATATAATGAATATAATATATGAATATTATATCCATCATCATAAACATCCATGAGATGAGATTATCGAAAATAGATTACATCTGTTTTTATGTTGGTCGTACACCGTACACATGAATGATGGTTTTATTTCCCATTTGATGGAAGAAGAGATAAATATAGTTTATGATATTAACATTATAAAACATAGGTATTTTTTAGATACAAATTTTAGTATAGAATTATTATTAAACAATATTTTAATGAGTCTGAATAATTTACAAACCAAACACTTGTTAAAGATTGATACCACTTCTTCGAACCACCGCATTAAATTTGTACAAAAATCCTTCACTAGGGAGTTTCATATTAAAAAGGATTCTATTAAATGAGGTGCTAAGTGAGAAATTTATTTTTCAAGGTATTTTATAAACCAAATTGATTTCTACATGTGTATATTATAGGATAGCGGTGGCCTTTCATAATGGAGGAATATTTTCAATTTTTTAAATACACAAAACTATTAAATAATGGGAAGTCACTCTCAAGAAAAGTGCCTACAAAATTTAGAAATAAGGGAGTGGAGGATATATAATTTTGATATAAAAATTTTACAATATAAATAATCATTTTTTAAATATTTTATCTCATTTCACTTTAAAGTTACACACTTTTACCATTTTAATTGTTTTACTATGGTAACAAGTTTGTTTGTTGTGTTTAATATTAATTATGAACCAAAATTAAGTTAAAATTATTATATATTCTAAATTATGATTAATAATAATATTTAATAAATTTTATCAACATAAATTCACTTAATTTATTTAATTTAATTTGAAATAAAACCTGCAAGCGTGATGAAGAAAATGTTTTCACAATATTAGGCATTCAAGATGGGAATTATGATTTTACATTAACTATATGATGAGTAATATTCATATTATGAATTTAAATTAAAAAATATAGTTATATAATATATAAATTTCATTTAAAAAATTATTATCTTGGGTTATTTTTGTTAATAAAATTTGCGAAACATTATTCAATTTAAAATAGTTTGGGAAAAGAAAATTTTAATACAAAAAATAAACCTATACTAAAATTTGTTATAAAGATGATTTAAATGTAATTAATTGTATTTTGTATAAATAAATATTAATTATGTTAAAAAAAATTATAATTAAAATTTTTCTTTGAAATTAAATAATTTATTGAAAAATGTAATAGTTTCACTAAAATCAGTATTTTTTACTATTCCCTGAAAAATCAATATTCTTTAAAAAATACTGAAATTTAACCATATTTTAATTATAATATTATGTTTAAAAAAATTAAAATTATTTTATAAAATAAATTTTATAAATTTTCTATAAATTAATTATAATATTTTTCCAAAAAAAGGAAAATCTCATTTTTAAGAAAACATATTTTTGATGTATAATATGAATTTACTAAAAACAAAATGATTATTTATTAATAATAATAAAAAAATTATATTGATTATTAATTTTATTAAGTAGATAATCCCATTCATGCACACGAATTTAACAGTTAGGTTATAACAACTATAATAATAATATTTTAATAAAAAAATTTGGTTCTTCATAACTCAAATTTTAACCAAAAAAGCTATGAAAGAAATAAAATATATTTAATGATAAATCTAGTTTAAATTATTGAGTAGTTAAATTCTCCCCTGACATAAATAAATTTCATCCCCATAATTTGAAATTTAACTTGACAATTAGTCGTTCGGCATATGAAAATACCTTTCTTGAAATACTACATTATAAAAAGGGGTAGTAAAACATTCTATAAATAGGATAGAAAAAAAATACATGGTCATCAAATAAATTGGTTTCTAAGTAGATGAACATTAGTGGGAATGGAAAATATAGATGCGTATGAAATGAATAAATAATTATAGATAGATATAGAGGTCGTTGATCAGAAAAAAGTGAATGATCGAGAGAAAGTCAACAACCACAAAACCTAAAAATGGTGAGGTGTGAAAAGACTATAGATTCGTTAGAAATGAAGTTAATAATATAGATTTTTTTCCAGATCATTTTCCTTGGGCTGATAAGTTCCTTTAATATCTATAATAAAAACATAAGGAATTATACTTACATGACAACTAAAAATTCATCCTTTATTTAATTCCCAAAAAATATTTACTATTCTATATATGATGAGTATTCAAGATTATTTTTTCATGATTGAAGAACTAAAATAACCATTAATAGATCACATAATCTAATATATAATAAAAATCTATTCCTTTTATCTTTATAAAAACTAAAATGGTTAGTGCAAAGTAATTCAATTATCAAAATTAATAAACATCATTTAGTGAAATACAATATTAATTAGTTAATCCTTAATATTAAAAACCAATGTTCAACATAAAATATTTGTTAAATAACTAAGATTAAAATTATTCAATATATTTCCTAAATAGTATTGAAGCCCAAATAATTTAATGATTTTATCCCATATTCTTCTAATAAAAATTTATCATTTATTTCCTAATAAAATCCATCAATCTTATAGTCTCATAAAAAATGTATTTTAACTACATGATAATAATTTTTATAAATATTATAAATAATTATAAATCCATATATAAATAATATATTCTTATGAATATTAATACAATCCTTGGATGTTTTATTATTATTATAAAAACAACATTTATAAAAATACTACTTCATATGAATTATATGATACTGATATGTAAACACATTCACATAAATGATTTGTATAACATACTTTCTTCCTTAGTACAGGGGTTAAACCTTTATTTAGGGAATTGAATTGGATAATTCCCACGTTCCCCAAATATAATACCTCTAATTCCTTAGCAATTTGTTACTATATACGCTTTATTTCCAAATTGAAATCGTCTTCCCATACATTTGAGATTTAATTTTATGTTCCTATTACAACATTATTAAGAAGCATGATGCTTTTTATTCACTTATTTTTCTTATTTATCACTTCAAATATTATGATAAATCATCATTCTCTTATTTGATGTGCTTGTAAACCAAACAATGTTCTTGTTAATAATGATAACTAATGAAGTTTTTTTGACATAGTAACAATAATGTTTAATTAGATTCACATCATTGTTAGAATCCCATTTGGGAATGCATCACATCTCATATCACCTTGTTTAATGGAATAATTCATCATATTTCCCGCCATTAACTAAAAAATATAAGAATAAATTAACATGAAAATGGGAAACTAATAAAACTAAAAGGAATAAATTATAAACGATAAGTATATATTCTTCTACTAGTTTTTATGTTTCAATCTAGGTTATACATGATAGTGTTTCAAATTATGTTTGCTAATATAATAATCTATTCACACACTTCATAATTGTTTGTAATGATTTTGTGAATTTCCAAAACATATATCATAGAAGTGTCAAACTAAGTGCGTGGAAGGGTTTATTTTCATGCACTAGGTGATTATAAATTAAAGCAAATGAACCCTTTTTGAAGTTAATAAAAATAGGTATATGTTATATAGAGAAGTATCCACTTTTAGTCTCCACATGTGGATGTAATTTCTTATAACACACATATTCTATACCACACCAAAATTTTGGGATATTTTGATATACTTAGTCTTGTGATTATAATTATCCACTTGGTTATCACTAAATTATTTTATTCATAATAATAAAAATAACTAAAGCATTCTATAATACCAAAAATACTGATCCAATCCTTTTATACATATAATTACTTGATTTTGAAACATAAATATCAAATAAGTATATCCCAAAGATGATGATTCCTAGTTTATGTGGAAGAATAAGATCGTAATAAAACAATCGGAAACTAAAACATAACACTCTTATTTCATTATCCATAATGAGATCCTAAATCCATTTGATCTCCTAAAACTATATTGGATAAACTAAGGAATATATTAATGAAATATACTAGCTAGAAACCACAATAAAGAAATAATCATGATAAAGAATTATATCTTGGGAGTCAAAAGGACAACCTAATATCCTAAAAGTAAAGTATCATGTGTAATAACATGGTATCAAAAGATCATAGAATTATTTGGGAATGTGGTATAAAAATGACATAAATATATGTCAAGTCATATCAACAATACAAAATCACATAGTGTACAGAATCCCATAATGGGTGAGGTTCACTCCCTAATCCTATACATGACGTCTCATGAAACAAAAAATTCCCCGAACACATTAGTGGGGTTTATAATTCCAATACCACCCATAAAATTCGTATCATGTATATTCTTATATGTTACACATAAGGAAATCTATCATAATGAATAATCATACGAATTATCCATGGAAATAAAATAGGTTGCATAATCTTGCACGACATCGTAATCAAATGATATTTCTTAATGAATGAAATTAATAAATGATCATAATGAATATATTAGCGTATAAATGTAATGGAGCCTGAGATAGGTATATATGTAAGAGAATTATATACATAATTTTAGGTTCACAAGGCTAGATACCCTAAGGGGGTGGATCAGGGTAGGAAAGATTTAAATAATTTCCCCTTTTGATCTTGATTTGTTGTAAAAAACAATATTCTCTCTCTTTAACATTATTGAGTATGAAAAAAACTGTAAATCATGTACGTGAGACAAAAATTTTACTTGTTTCACCCTCACTAGTCTACGTCTAATGAGCATACACCAATGGTTTCCAATATACCAAATCTAATATAATAATACTGCTGTTTACAATGTTTAGAGTGAACTCTCTATCATTATAGGTTTAAAACCAATCAAACTCTCAAAGCTCACTACTCTCTCATATGAAGAGAGCTCATTGCTACTTTGGAAGCTCCACTCACTATTTAGAGACCTGGGGGTCCTTTTATTACCTCTAATGAATGTATCCTATTCTTTATGTAGATTCTCTATTGAAGTCTAATTTTTATCCATCGAGGAATACCTGTTTTCCTCTGAACACGAGGTAATATCCTTTGAAAAACATATTCAAAGCTCACTGCTTCACAGTGATCCCTATTTTGAAAATATCAAACAAGCCTTCACAAAGTTCTTACCGCTTCGCAATGAACACTCCTTCGGAGAGGCCACCACTTCGTAGACCTCACAGATTTACAGAGGAAACTGCATTGCAGAGGAAATTGCTTCATAGAGAACACTGCTTCATAGTGCTCAATGCTTTGTAGATCTCAAGTATTCACAGAGCTTAGGCCATCACAGAGGTCAAGCCTCCTTAGAGAATCTTCTTTCACAAAGCACATTGATCGAACATGGAACACCACTTCTTCATGAAGCTCTCAATATGTAGAGGAATTTAATTTTGTAAATACAAGGATTTTATTCTCACAAATCTCAAGACATTCATTGAAACCCTTCTACACAGAGAACCCATTTCTTATCGATATCAAAATGACTAAGGATTTTCTCTCTTATAATTTTCCGGAAAGAAGAGGGGTGGCCTCTTATTTATAGGTGTAGTCAAAAGTGGTGCTCCGCTTCCTCTAAACCATTTTATGAATTAGTAAAAAAATGTCTCTATGGTTATCCTTACATTCACAATACTCCTCAAAAATTTTAGGTTTTTCAAATTCTCTCTATCAAACACTTCGCACCACCATAATCCCCCATCTAAATGATCTTCACCTCTACAATTATCAAAGCTCGTCACAATCATAGAGATCTATGTCACCATTCTTCATGTCATTTTTAAATCCACTTAATGAATCCTATATTTTTTTAATCTAAATCCTTTTTGATGTTTTTTTGAGATCCTCAAGGAAATAAAATTTTTATAATTCTCACCAAACTCCAATTTTTGGACCCCAAAAAATTTCCAAGCACTGGAAAATGGCGCCAGCTTGTATCTATTATTTTTTACCACCTCCAGATTATCCATTCTATTTTTGTGGATCTTTTTCCACATGGATTGTTAAAAAGCATCTCTGGAAGATTACAATTCACAACAAAAACCTTTTTTTAACAAACAAAAACAAATAAAAAATTATTCAATGTTATACTGAGGGATGTTTCCCAACAATATCCCCCTTTGGATTAGTTGACAACACTTCTCGTAATGATTATTGGCACTTTAACACCTCACTGAAGCTCCTTCCATCATCTACCATCATTAACCTTTTTCTATTCAGATATTGACTAAAGATTAACTCACCATAAACAATATGCCCACATGACCGATGATCGGTGTGAGAAACAAGAGTAGTATGAAAATATCATCAATTAATCACTTTATCTCTAACAAAAATAGTTGATACCATTCCAAAAACACTATTCTAATTGCATCAAGAACCTCAAAATTCTTGATATCTAATATTTGATTAATCACCTCTAATATTATCACATTTAAAACTATCCACCTATATCATTAATCCCCATATCTTTCTACTCCACCTATCAGCTTCTCTCGATGTCTTTGACTAAGTAATTTTATCGAAAAAGAATCCACACATTCTTCCCGTGAACAATCATATTTTCTCCCCCTTTATCAATAATCCCAAAGGTCAATCCTTTTTAGTATGAAACAGGGTGAAAAAAATATGTACATAAGGGAAAAACATATCATACCTTAGGGAGAGGGGTCTCACATCCACACATTTCAAGTGTGGGGAGTTGACTATACTGTGAGAGCCAGTCTATGCCTCTCAAAAGTTTCCATGATTAAGACCTTTTTTAAAATGTCGACCACCTGTAGCTATGTAGTCACATACTCTAACTTCACTAGCCCTCTCTCCAACTTCTACTTTATAGAATTATATTTGATCTTAATTTTATTTGTCCATGAGTGATGGAATAGATTTTTTATAAGATTTATATCACTCTACTTACCACATTGTACTCTGATTAGAGGCTTCACTTCAATGTCCATATCACCATGAAACTGGTTCATACCCAATAACTATGTGCATGGTTCAGTTGCAGTAATAAACTCAACTTTTGTGGTACTCAATAAAATGAAATCTTTCTTCTTTCATAGCAATGAAATACAAAAACCACCGAGATAGAAGGAACATCCTGATATATATTTCATGTCATATACTGATCCAGCCTAATCTGCATCTATATAACCCAAATGTTCTAGCTGAGATTTATCATTATACTTCAAACCAAAATCCACACTACCCATAATATACCGAAGTATTATTTTCAATTCAATCATGTGGGATTTCCATGGGATTTCTTGGGTATCTCAATGCTTGGCATGCATGGAAATTAATATTAGGTCCAGTTGTCCTGAGATATTGTAAACTTCTAATAATATTCCTGTATTCTGTGATATTAACTTACTTTACATCATCATCTTTTGATAATTTCATCTAGGTAGAAACTTGAGTCTTCATCTCCTTGTAATGTTCCATTCCAATTCTTTGTAGAACCACCTTTTAATTTTTGGATTGATAAATAAAAGATCCATTCCATCATTTATTCACCTATAAACTAAGGAGAAACGTCAGCTCACCAATCAATGACATTTCAAACTCACTTTTGATGAATTTGAATAACTATCTACATTGAGCTTCATGTGATCCTCCAAATATGATGTTATCAGCATAAACCTACACCATCATCTTCTGATTACTATTATTGTTGAGATATAGATTGTAATCAAATTCACTATACTGAAATCCTAGCTTCATCAAATACTGATCAAGTCTTTAGTACCCTAGTCTAGGTGCTTGTTTCAGCCCATATAGAACATTCTTCATCCGAATAATATTTTTCTCATCATCATGAATATGAAAACCATATGGATTCTTAACATAATCTTCATCTTCAAGAACCCTCTTCAAAAATAAAAATGTGATGTCCATCAGGAAAATCTTGAACATCCATTGAACTATAATGTCCTAGAATAAAATGATTGTTTCCAGCCATAAAATAGGTTCAAATGTTTCATTTACATCAATACCCTCTATCTGGGAGTCGCCTTTTCAAACTAGTCATGCTCTGTTTTGAATCACTGTTTCAACTTCATTCATATTATTTCAAAACACCCATTTAGTCCTGATTACAATATTATTTTTGGCCACAAAACAATCTTCCACAGAATATTATTCTCAATCTAATATAGATATGCATTCATATCTTGACCCGAGTTCTCGTCTCCAACTACATCGAAAATATATTTCATATCTACCAGAGATAAGAAATATTTCTACAGTATTGAATTTATTCTTCATGTATGAACGTGTATTTTCTAATCAATGATGATATTTTTTCTATAAATTTCATCTAGAATCTTTTAATTATTTGAAAATACAGTCATGACATATTCTTGCGCATCATCATAATATTCTTCTGAATCATCATTTTCCACTTCTTCTCCCCCTATGTTTCTTTTCTCCTCATCACTTTTTTCTACAAACTGCTCACTATTCTATTGAATATTCCCCTCATTATCCACTATAGTGACATAATTTCTCTCAAATACTTTTGTCAACCTCTTATTAAATCATTTATATTAATTTCTTTTCTAATGAGTAGCCATGGAATATCCCCTCATTTCCACATGATTCAAATTTCCTATTTTTTACTTTGTTGAGATTAAAGAACATACTTACAAGGATTTGAATGTAATTCAATGTTGGATTCCTTCCATGACATATCGAATATGGAGTCTCTCCTTCCTTCATAAAAAATATAGCCCTATTTGAAATGTGGACCGATGTCAAAACTGGTTCTTTCCAAAATTTCTCTAGTAGGTCTTCTTTAGTAATCATTGTTCATTCCATGTTTTTAATGATCCTATTTATCCTCTAAACTACTCTATTATATTAGGGAGTTATCACTCATCAAACGTAATGACTTATCCCATGTTTCATAAAATAATATTCCACTTGAAAATTTGTGAATTCCGTACCATTATCAGTTCGAAACTTCAGTATTTTAGGCCCATTAATCCTTTCTGATTACCTACGATACTGTTTTAGGCTACTGAACAAATTATAATTTTGGGAACTGACAAATACCCATTCCATTATACAGAAATAATTAATGAAAATATTGTAATATCTATTCCCATCAGTGGATCTTAGTGATATTTGTCCACAAGAATCAGCATGAACCAACTCAAGAACTCTTATTGAGTTCCTTTATTTATCCTTGAACATTTTCTTGATGATTTCCAATTTGTTAAATTCACCACATGTTTGAGTAAGATTTTTTGATATCTTATGGATGTATGTATCTAAATCACACATCAAAAGACCATTAAATATGGTTTGTATAGATGACCTGGTTCATTATACCACATCTTGTTCTCTTCCTCTCTAGAATAAAATCACATATCATCTTCTCCACACACATGGTATAGGTTTTGATTTATCCCTTTTCCCTATAAAAAAACTACACAATATGTTCAATTGACATTACATGTATTATTTATAAATATTATATAATTACCTGAGTCACATAGTTTAATGAATCTAAGCATATTTTGACTGAGATATTCTACTACAAAGACATCATCACATCTCATATCTTTACCCCCAAACCTGGCTTTTCACGATCCAATTATCTTCATGCCTTCATTATTTCCAAATTTAAAAACTCCTTCTTTATCATACATTATTCCTATAACAATATCCTTATTACCTTTCATATGGGATTTTCTAAAACTATCAAGGATCCATACACCATTATGGTATGACACAATAAGGGAAATTTCTGCACCCATTTCCTTCATAGATCATTTCTTTTGGATCCATGTTTTTGAATTCATTCTCGGAATAGATAAATGACCTTGGTATTATGTAGAATATGTTTGACCAACTTCATCCTATAGAGCTGAAAATTAGTTTTGGAATTTCATCTCACTTGTTGATTACCTGATTTTCTATTTGTGAGCACTATGGATCAGCTTTGGAACATTCCACAACATGGTTGATGTAAAATATCAAGCCATGTTCCCAAATCTTCTACACCAAAAACAATGTCCTTCGAAAGATAATATAAAGTACCATTATCTGTTTGAGTGTCACTGCTGTTTCGGGGCCCCTTCTAAATCTTTTGTCTATAGAACACACATTCCGTGAATGCCCCATCTTTCCATAGAAATAACACCTAATGTGATGTGAATTCTTATGTGTCACATTCATACCACTTACTAGTCCTTGGTTCCTCTAAATCCTCTGATTCTACATCATACCCAAATCAATATTCAATATTGGAGTGGGTGCTTGCAGTTTGACTTCAACCAAGGCCACTTTTTGTTTATTATGAAGCCCCATACTTGGCTCATCATTAATATTGATATGATACTGTTGTTTTTGTATACATTTATGATCCACTTCCATCTTTTCAACTTACATTGGGATCCTCTAATCTAATGTCACATTGGGAGTCCAAAATTTTTCATGATCCTTAACCTTTTGTCACATACCGAAAACGTCCACTTCATGTTCTTCAATACATTTGACTTGCACCATTCTAATTTTCGTCATGTTATTGACTTTACATTTCTCTAACTGAATTTTCCACATGAACTCAATAGGCATCTCAGAGCTCTCTAGAATTGAGGTCTTGTTTTCCAATTTCTTTTATCAGCTCAAACTTCTCTTCTTCTTTCTTCTAGGTATAGTGTTTGGCATCATGAAACACGTTGTTGGATTTAATCATTTTGGCTCTCCAATATCTTTTTCCTCAATTGATGCTTTTAATTTATCCAACATATCAACTCTTCCATAAACTTATTCATCGTTATTTTCACTCTCATCCCTTTTATGGGTGCTCACTGTGACAACCTCCATAACATTCTCTCAATGCTCTTTGCAGTTCCCTATCTCTTCAACCATAGATTCATCTGAACTACCAAAATCTTATAAAATAAGATTCTTTCTGTCAATGAATTTTCTCTAGAATAGTTTCTTTCCTTCTATATTGGCTGAATTATTCTTCATGGGGATCAAAACTTCATCTACATCATCTTATTAGAACTTTTTGGGGCCACGTTTCTGCAAAATGACCATCCATTCCATATTGAATACACACTAGTTGATGATTCCCCCGGAACTTTCCTTTTCATCATTGATGATTTGAGGATGAGAATGAAAATACTACTTATATCTCTTATTGTTCCTTATAATATTCATTGGTGAGATTACTTATAGACTTGAATGACACCACATTATATTTCCCCTTTTCGATTCCATCGTTATCATTATTTCTCATTTCATATGCAACAAGGGGCTTAGGTAAGTTATCAACTACCAACTCTTCCTAATCATTATCTTCCAATACTAAAAAATTCAGATTCAACCATGGTGGATATTTCCTCAAGATATGAATCACAATCATTATGTATTCAATGACTTCTCCAAGACTATTTGTGTCTTCCCCTACATCATTTACCCTTTCAAATAATGCCTCAAAAATTCATTTGGGTTCATTCAAAGATCTTAATATTTGTTCCAAATAACTCAAAATTTTTCATCTCTGACATTTGAATGTCTTTAATATATGTTCTGTAGATTCTCCCATAGAGAATGTGTTGTTTTTAATGACATCACTTTCATATTGATATAATTGGATATGGATCCCCCTAAATCATTTATTCCATTTGGATCGGTATCTAATTACCTTATTTCATCCTATGATATCGCACCACTAATGATTTTTACTGAGACACCATGCATAGTTTATGTAAAAACATCCATTCCCAAAGATCAAATGTAGTGTTACATCTGAATCTTCAATAACTGGATATTATTACCCTCTAATATTAGAATAACTTTTTGATTGGTGGCCTTCATTTAGAGAGAAACACTGATATCAAAATTTCCAAATGGTACCAATTGATAGGTCACCGAGGCTGCATACCCTGAGAGGGGGGGGGGGATGAATCAGGGTATGAAAAAATAAGAAAAAAAATCCACTTTTGATCTTGATTAATTTTTAAACAATACCCTATTATCTCTCCCTCCCATTGAAGAGAATGAACAAATCATAAATCGTGCATAGGACACAACAAATTTACATGGATCACCCTCACAGGGCTACATCTAATGATCTTACACTAACGATGTGCAGATATACCAAATCCTCTATAGCCACACTACTATTTATAATGTTTGGAGTGATCTCACTATACCTCATGGTTTACAACCAAGGAATATATGAATTCTCACTTATCTCTTAACTGAAGATAGATCACTACTACATCAGATGAAGAACCACTCTCAGTTTAGAGACATGTCTGTCCTTTCATTATCCTTAATGATTGTATCTCCCACTATATGTAGATGCTCTATTGAAGTACAATTTTAATCCCCTGATGAATTCCACTTTGACACTAAACAATGAGAAATAAACATTGAAATAGTTTTACAAATCACCCTACTTCAAAAAGATCCAATTTTTTCAATGCTTAAATAAACCTTTGCAAAGTTCATGCCTCTTCACAAATCACACACCTTTTCTTTGCACACTGCTTCACAGAGCACACTACTTCATAGAGAACAATGCTCCACGGAGTAAAATTCTACACCGATCTAATGCCTTTATAGAGATCAAGCCTTCATAGAGCTCATGCCATCACAGAGCACAAGCCATCATAGTGATACTTCCTTAACTAGAATCACTAACACATTGTATAATTCCCCTTTTTTGAAAATATCAAAATACTTAAAGGCTTTTACATTGGTCAATACAAGGAATTCCTTTTCTCAAAGCTCAATACTTTATTAAAAAACTTCTTTTTTGCGCACCCCCTTCTTCATGAAATCAAAAAAACTCCAGATTTTTCTCTTAGGCTTATCAGGAATGAATACGGGTGGCATCTAATTTATAGGTGCAGTAGAATGTAGAGCTCTGCTTCTTCTGGAATGATTTTTGGATTGCAAAAACATTCTCCACAACACTCCTTCCATTCATAATGCACCAATGAAATTTGACTTTCCGTAATGCTCTCTATCAAATTATTCTCTCCACCACAATGATCCCTCACAAATCTCTTCACATATACCATATATAATACTTATCGTAATCATAGAGATCTCCATCACCAATCTTCTTGTTTTTTCAAAATCCACTTCATGGAGACCATCTTCACAAAACTCATTCTTTTTCCATATTTTGATGAGATATTAAAGGAAATTCCCTTTTCATAATTCTAAAAAAACTCCAAATTTTTGACCCCAAAAATTTTCGAGAGACTAGAATACATCCCCACCATGTATTTTTTTCTTCTGTTCCACCACCAAATCATCCATTCCTTTGTCATTGTTCATTATCTACATTGATTTTCAACGAAATCTATTAAACTCAACAATTCACTATGAAATATTTCTTTTTTAATAAAAACAATCAACCTAAAAATGTTGCAATGTTACTTTGACAGAGTTTTCCCCCACACATAATTCAAAATCATTCCATGACATTAATATTTTTTGGTCTAGGAATATAAATATTAAATAAATAACATTAAAAAATTCTTCAGAAATGTAAAATTATCAATTTAACAAAATCATTGAAATTTTTTCAAAAACATTAGGAATTTCTTTTAAAAGTACCTCTTATTAATATAATTGAATCACCAATGTAATGATTGGTCATGCTGATTGGAATTTTCCATTCATGTAGAGTATTTTAAAATAAATATCCCTTTCACATTTTAGTAAGAAAATTCAAAAATTACCTTATTTGGAAAATTAAAATAATATTCCTATAATTTTTTTTTAAAATAAAATAATGAGAACAAATTAATTTAATTAATCATTGAAAAATATTAGAAACATTATTCAAACCATTTTTAGAAGACATGTATTTTGAGTAAAAAGTAATTTTCACTAAAGAGAGAAATAAAGTAATATTTTATTTTGGAACATTTTATCAATAATTTTATGTACCAAAGGTCGGAAAATTGAAATATTACTTGAAAGTCTTTATAATAAGTTTAGTATAACAACATTAAATGGTTTCATTAGATAATTATCTAATAATATCTGTAAATGTAAATTCATTCCTAAACAATCCTTGTTAAAATGAGATTGAAATATCCACCCTTACTACTTAAGTATCTTTTGAATCATAACCCCCATGAAATAAATGGCATAAAATAATCCTTCCAATAACATATGGCTAAACATATAAGTTATATAACATATAAAATAGGTAGTATATATACCAAAAATAAATAAATATGTCGTTAATATAGAATAAGTCTCATGAAAGTATAACTGTGATGAGAAATACCTTACCTCAAGTCCAGACATGTTGTGTATTCCCTTTATTTCAAGTATAATAAATGTATATCTATTATTTTTATTATTAATAAAAATTTAATTGGTTTAATAACTTATAGATAACACATTTTTTTAATTTATTGATGTAACATACCCTGTAAGTAATGAATAATAGATATTTTTATCTATGTCTATTAATGATTAAGATAGTGTTTTAGAGGCTTAAAATGAAAATAAATACAATCTTAGGCATGGAATACACTAATATTCTTAAAAGACTATTTTACGGCCTTTTGATGGAAAACCATTTTTAAATATATCTTTTGGAAATTTTATAAGATATGTTTGTCAAAATAAACTTATTATTTATGATTGGGACATCAAAATTTACTTTGTTTGAATTTTTGGTATTTTTCCGATAAAGTTCATTTTAATGAATAGTGAAAATTGTTGTATTTTAATTCAAAACCACTTTTTAATATAATTTATTTATATGATTATATTATCTTTTTAATTTGTTTTGAAGTGAAATTAGAATATATTTTTACCATTTTATCCAATGGTGGTCATTGGAATCAATTTCACTTTGAAATTGGACTTAAACTAGTGTCAATCTTTTGATACGCATTGTTTCATAAAAACACGCTATTTGTCATGACAGAAGGAATTTGTTATCAAATTAATTAATGCAACTTACATGTTTTGAATTTTGTAAAATAGAAATCATTTTTTTAATTCGTAATATCAAATATAGCTTAGGGTGAAGTTTTGGTATATTTCTGAAAAACTTCAATTTTTGAGGAATAGTGAAACCACTAAGTGGTATTTAAAGAAACTGATTTTTTGTTTAAATGAAACTTTTCCACTTTTGTGATTTGATTTTTAAAAATCTGACATACATGGTTTTCATTAAGAAGTAAAATGTGGTTCAATGAGATTAAAATAATTTTTTGGTGAATAGTAACGTTTAAGTTCTTAGTCGTGATCAGTGATAATTAGTGTAGTTTAAGGTGAAAATAATGTTTTAATAATATGAGATGAGATTGACACATATCCTACCCTTATTGTATGTGTCATTTCCGACCAAGACAATCCATGTGTCAACTTGGGGACCCCATGGAGCCACTATGGTTGGGAAATGACATAAATAACTTTTTATTTAATGATAAAGTAAAAATGACAGAAACATGATATGTTTTACTAAAACAATTTTTAAATGGGGATATTCAAGTCAGATTTTTGATTATAAATAGTCATTGGAAAGATAAAAATATTTCATACATCATAGTATTTTGTTTATAATTTTTAGACATTAAATAAATTAAATTATTTATGACATCATGATGATGCTGTGATTACCTCATTAATAAAGGATTTAAATAAAATGGAAAGATAATGTAAAATCTATGACCTACACATGTCCAAAACCTATTGGATGGGTGTATTTAGAACCCTTATCACCTTAAACTCGAATTATATCAATGTGGTACCTCTTAAATCCGAATATCATTTTAAAATAAAGTGACTTTGTTTTACTTTCCAAGAGTGCCCCTCCTCTCCTCTTATAAAAGGCCCCCACCTCTACCTCCTTACCCACACTCCCAAATCCATTGGCTCGGCCAAACCCTGCCCATTTTGTCTCTCCACATCCATCTATTACTCCTTGAATCCTCACTTTGGGCAGAAGGCTTCCCAAGGAAGCATTTGAGTTCAAAACAAAGGGAGTTACCCGATTTTAAGGTAATGTCTTCACTTGAGTCCTTTTCTTTTATTTTGCTTCTCCAACCCCCTAAACTATTTTTATTAATTTACTTTATAAAAACTCCAGTATCTCCAATATACTAGGATGTTTTTATAAGAAGTATTAGAGCTACACTTACACAAACCTACATCTAAGGGTTAAAGGAGATACTGTTTCCGTGGATGGTGAATTTATGCCTCCCGAAAGGATGATTGTTCAACATTATTTTAACTCCTTCAAAGGTGGCCATTAAGATGTAACTATATTTATATATGATATATAATATTTTTATGTTTTCCTTAAGCTTCTGTATGTTTTATTTTGGGCATACCTTTATGGTTTCCATTATGGGTAAATGCGATATCTTCATTTAAGGAAGTGCGGACTACCGCCCCCTAAAAGTGATTTGATTCGTTATATACCATATGTGGGACGTATAAAGGATGTAACTATGATATTATATATGATATTATACTGGAATTATAATATACCTTTATATAATTATTATTTCATTCTATAAAATATGAAATAGAAATGAAAGTAGCGTTCATGCGTACGTACGGCTTACCGTCTCCATGAACGGTGCATTTCATTTCTTACCTCTAAATGATTATGTAATATTATAAATGCATGCATTTAATGGATATATATGACATATATGATATCTACATCATGAATATCATTCTGTATATAATGGGTACATGAACAACTTGTAATTATAAAGGGCTTATTTTTGACTCAAGTACCAATGATCGTTAAAACGACTGTTATTAACTTAAATAATTACATAGTGTTCAGGACATGTCAATAAGTGATATAAAAGTAATAATGAACTTGAAAAATGTTCTTAAACAAGTAGAAATTAACTCAAGTTTATTATTCAGGAGATTAAAGAACGACCGAGTCAAGTCGGACCCGAGGTATGGGACTTCGTCTCAATCTCCTTTCATTGAGGCATATTTTGTTTTATACACAACCTTCTTTTATACGGTGTATAAACCCCTTTGAATTTTTTGTTTATTCAAAAGGAATATTTTTTATACGAAGCGTTTAATAAATGACAAAAGGGAATGTTTTTGTCGTATGTATGCGGCGAAAACGACTTCTCTGCCGCCGTGACCATTATTTGAGTTTCAGCTTCCTCTACAAGCCATACCTTTTTTAAAAAAGAAAAAATAAATACCATGTTTTACTTTTCTTTTATTTTGGTATTAAATATTGTTTTCATAATTTTTTTATATCAATGTGTTGTATTGATATCTTGTGATTGAAAGGTGGAAATGTTATGTTTCCGTTATGCATGTTTTATGTGATACGATTATGTTGAGGTTCTTGGGCATTATTATGAAGACGGGTGGTTCCGTGATAGACTAAGGGCAGGTGAGCCTGATATAGATCTCCAATTCATTGGGTAACGTGAAGGAGTGAAACGTTAAGGTTTCTCCAAAGATATTTAGGGAATATACTGTGATGGGTATTCCAAATGTAACCAAGAGGGTTACTCCCTACGTAAGAATGTTATGAATTCCTCAAGTTACCTTTATATCTTATGATTTCTATGATTTATTCAGGATTTGATGAGGTATGTTATAGTGCTTATGTTTTATGGGTAAAGTATGATTTCATTCTTATGTATATATGTACCCATGTTTCCTTTCTATATTTTTATATCCCTTATTGATCTTTTTATGCTCATCCCAAGTTTTTATGAAATGTTTTTCATAGGTCAAGGGAAAGGTACATGATAAGATGATAGTGTCAAGGAAGTTTCAATAAAGAATCCATGTTTTATTTTAAATATGTTTCCATTGATGGGAAAGAAGAATACTATCTTTATGTAACCACTTTTTTTATATGTGGAATGTAATGCAAGTTTTATGATCTAATTCTCTAAAACTCTAAACCCGAAAATATCCTCAATGTGTAATCTTGTAATAACTCAGGATTATGTAAGGTTTAAGGCTGGGGCCTTATAGTTGGTATCAAAGGTCGGTTTAGATAACTTTAGGAGTTAGATTTATATTAAATGATTATCCAAAAATATTTTACTTTTATGGTCAAATTGAAGTGATATAGTATTTGAAGATTACCATGTTGCTTCATCTACGACATGTTTGTTCAGAATGGTTTTCCGTAGAGGAAACAGGGAGGCAGTGCTAGGAAGGCATGCAGAAGGAAATAACCTTCCGAATCAGCATCCTAAGATGGTCGGAATTGGAACTGAAAAATTTGTTGCAGTAATGGCGCAGTTGACCCAAGCGATAAATGGTGGTGGTATCCATGCACAAGATCATCCAGATCAACCGCAGAGGAACATGTCAGTGGTAGAACATTTCATGAGGAAACATCCCCCATCATTCATAGGATCATCTGACCTTGTGTTAGCTGAATGGTGTATTAAAGAACTGGAGAAGATTTTCGATGTCATGGGGTGTTCAGACAATCAAAAGGTTAGTCTTTCTATTTACCATTTGGAGGGTGAGGCAGATCAGTGGTGGTCTATGGTTAAAAATATCAGGGATGCTGATGAGATTGATGCTCTCTACTGGGATTAATTCAAAGGTATGTTTCTTGAGAAGTATTTTCCTAAGGACGTTCAACTTAGGATGGAAAAGAAATTCTTGGAATTGAGGCAAGAGGAAGACTCGGTGGATACCTATGAAGAAAGGTTCACTCGATTGGCATGGTATGCTCCAAATTTTATCCGAGACCTTGATAGTAAAATCAATAGTTTTTAATCAGGATTAAAGCCAAAATATCGAAGGGCATTGGCTTCTCGTGAGTTTAAAAGTTATGAAAAGCTTGTTCGATGTGCTGAGAAGGTGGAAATGGAGTTTGCTGATGATCAAGTGTTCTATAACAACCAGCAGAAGAAGAGACCGAGGTGGCATGAGAAAGGTAAGAATTCTTCAAAAAAGTCTGATTGTAAGAAAACTATGTTTCCAGTTTGTGATAAATGTGGAAAAAGGAATACTAGGGAATGTCTTATGAATTCTGGAAAGTGCAACCGATGTGGTAAGATGGGACATAAGGCTCGTGATTGCACTGAAAAGGATCAAGGTGAAGGTAAGACCAAATTTGATTTACAGTTAGTGAAATGTTATAAGTGTAATGAGATGTGTCACTATTCGAGCGAGTGTCCGACAATGAGCTTGAGTGATGGGAAGCAGTTAGACTACAAGCAGAAAGGGGTGGTGAAATCCTTTGCAACTACTTCAGTAGATGTCAGGCCATCAAATGAAGTTGTATCAGGTACTTTGTTTGTTTTTTCATATTATGCCAGTGTGTTGTTTGATTCGGGGTCTACACATTCTTACATCACTAAAACCTTTTCTAGTAAAATGGGAATACCATCTCAAGAAATGACTCCTGAACTTTTGGTAAAAACACCTGGGGGAAATGTTGAGGAAAAAAAGAATTTATAAGAATCTTCCTATCCTTATTTGTGGAAAGAACCTTCTTGAAAACCTTATTGTTCTACCTCTAGTAGAGTTTGATGTTATCCTGGGTAAGGATTGGCTCTCTATTTACCATGCTAAGATTGACTGTAGAGCTAAAGAAGTTTCTTTTCAGAAAGACTTTCAGTTTGTGTACAAGAATGAACCCGTACTGTTGAAAACTTATCAAGAGGACAAGAAAATTGTAAAAGATGGAAATGAATGTTACCTTGAACACATCATTGAAAATAAAGGAACTGTTCAGATTAATGATGTGCCCGTGGTAAATGATTATCCTGATGTTTTTCCTGATGAGTTTCCTGGAATAATACCAGATCGGGAAGTTGAATTTATTGTTGGCTTAGTTCCTGATGCTAAGCCAATTTCAAAACCCCCTTATCGAATGAATCAAATTGAACTTTTAGAGTTGAAGGAGAAATTGCAAGATTTATTAGAGAAAGGATTCATTCTACCTAGCACATCACCATGGGGTACTCTTATTTTATTTGTTAAAAAGAAAGATGGTTCAATGATAATTTTCATTGATTATAGAGCCTTGAATAACATCACTGTTAAGAACAAATATCCTTTGCCTCATATCGATGATTTTTTTGATCCGCTCCAGGGAGCTCAGTATTTTTCAAAGATTGACTTGAGATCGGGGTACCATCAACTAAAGGTAAAGGAAGAAAACATTCCGAAGACTGCGTTTCGTACAAGATATGGCCATTATGAATTTGTAGTAATGCCTTTTGGTCTAACCAATGCACCTACTGTATTCATGCACTTAATGAATAGAATTTTTCATGAGTTCTTGGATAAGTTTGTGGTGGTTTTCATTGATGATATTTTGGTGTTTTCTTAAAGTAAAGAGGTGCATGAAATACATTTAAGGGTTATCTTGCAAACCTTAAAAGAAAAGAAATTGTATGGAAAATTCAGCAAGTGCGAGTTTTGGTTGCAACAAATTTCTTTCCTTGGTCACATTATTTCAAAAGATGGGATAACTGTTGATCCTGCAAAAACAAAAGTTGTGGAAGACTGGACAAGACCCACAAATATAACTAAGATTCGTAGCTTCCATAGTTTGGCAGGCTATTACCGAAGGTTTGTTAGAAATTTTTCACGGTTTTCTAGTCCAATGACTAAGCTAACTCGGAAGGGTGTTAAGTTTATCTGGACAAAAGAATGTGATGATTGTTTTTAGGAATTGAAAACAAGTTTGGTGAAAGCTCCAGTTTTGGCACTACCTTCTAGGATTGGTGAGTTTGTTATATACAGTGATGCTTCATTGAAAGGACTTGGTTGTGTACTAATGCAGAATGATCAGGTAATTGCTTATGTTTCACGACAGTTGAAAAATCATGAGATAAATTACCCTACACATGATTTGGAATTATCTGATGTTGTTGTCAATTTAAAAATTTGGAGGCATCTTTTGTATGGAGTAAAGTGTGAAATATATACTGATCACAAAAGTTTAAAGTATATATTCACTCAGAAAGAGTTAAAAATGAGACAGAGGAGATGTCTGGAATTAATCAAGGATTATGATTGTACAATTCATTACCATCCGGGAAATGAAAATAAAGTGGCTGATGCTTTGAGTCGAAAAAGTAACGCTTCATTAGAAATGTTGTGTTTGGAACATGATCCTTTGGTTAAGTATTTGATGAACTGTGGCATAGAAGTTCTTGGTGTAGGAAGTTCTTCTGTTTTGTTTGAGGTATCAGTGAGATCATCTCTATCAGATAGAATCAAGCAAGCACAGAAGCAATACAGTGAGTTGCAGAAAAAGGTAGAGATGGTTCAGAAAGGTAAGTTGCCTGAATTCAACATTGATAATGATTGCGTTTTGAGATTTGGGAAGATATTGTGTGTGCCTTTTGATTCACAGTTGAAGACAGAGTTGTTATGTGAAGCTCATAGTTCTCCGTTTTAAGTTCATCCTGGCAGTACTAAGATGTACAGAGATCTGCGGGAGTATTAAAGGTGGGATGGAATGAAAAGAGATATTGCTGATTTTACTGTGAAGTGTTTGACATGTCAACAGGTTAAAGTAGAGCGGAAGTTACTGAAAGGGATGCTTCAGCCTTTACCAGTGCCAGAGTGGAAATGGGAGAATATATCCATGGAATTTGTTGTGGGATTACCGAAGACATCTCGAGGTAATAATGCAATCTGGGTTATTGTTGATCACTTGACTAAATCTGCTCATTTCCTTGCTATAGGAGATACTTTTTCCCTAGATCAACTTTCCCGTTTGTATCTTAAAGATATAGTCAGGTTACATTGAGTTCCTCTCTCCATTGTATCTGATCGTGATCCCAGGTTCACTTCAATCTTTTGTAAAGGCCTTCAGAAGTCGTTGGGTACTGAATTAAATTTTAGTACAGCTTTTCATCCTTAATCAGATGGGGAGTCAGAACAAAAAATTCAGACCTTGGAGGATATGCTACGAGCTTGTTCAATGGATTATCAGGGAAGTTGGGACCAACATCTTTCTTTGGTTGAATTTTCATATAATAACAGTTTTCATTCCAGTATACAGATGGCACCATTTGAGGCATTATATGGGAAGCAGTGTCGAACTCCAGAATTTTGGGATGAAGTGGGTTAAAGGAAGTTAATGGGACCAGAATTGGTAGAAGATATGGCAGAAAAAGTTCAGCTGATACAGAAACAAATGAGAACAGCTCATAGAAGGCAGAAGAGTTATGCGGACAATAGGAGGAAGGATCTCTCTTTTGAGGTAGGTGATCATGTTTTTCTAAAGGTTTTTCCATGGAAAAGATTGATGTGATTTGGTAAGAAAGGAAAGGTGAGTCCGAGTTTCATTGGACCATATGAAATTCTAGAGAGAGTTGGATCAGTTGCTTACCGAGTGTCTTTACCTCCGAGTTTATCTCAGGTACATAATGTTTTTCATGTTTCGATGCTGAGAAAGTACATGCCAGATCCATCTCATGTTTTGAGTCCAGAGGTAGTTCAGCTGGAAAAGAACCTATCTTATGAGGAACAACCGGTTCAGATTCTTGACCACAAAGAGCATGTGTTACGGAATAAGGTGATTAATTAGGTAAAGGTTTTGTGGAAAATCCACATGATGGAAGAGGCAACATGAGAATCTGAAAATGCAATGAGGGATAAGTACCCCCATTTATTCGATAAGTAAACAAATTGCGGGGATGAAATTTTCTAAAGGGGGGAAGGATGTAACATCTCAAGTAAGTAATGAATAATAGATATTTTTATCTATGTCTATTAATTATTAATATAGTGTTTTAGAGGCTTAAAATTAAAATAAATACAATCTTATGCATGGAAAACACTAATATTCTTAAAAGATTGTTTTACTGCCTTTTGATGCCAAACCCTTTTTAAATCTATCTTTTGACAATTGTATAAGATATGTTTGTCAAAATAAAATTATTATTTATGATTGGGACATCAAAATTTACTTTGTGTGAATTTTTGGTATTTTTCCGATAAAGTTGATTTTTTAATGAATAGTGAAAAATGTTGTATTTTAATTCAAAACCTCTTTTTAATATAATTTATTTAGATGATTAGAATATCTTTTGAATTGGTTTTGAAGTGAAATTAGAATATATTTTTACCATTTTATCCAATGGAGGTCATTGGAATCAATTTCACTTTGAAATTGTACTTAAACTTGTGTCCATCTTTTGATACTTATCGTTTCATAAAAACACGCTATTTGTCATGACATCGGGAATTAGTTATTAAATTAATAAATGCAACTTACATGTTTTGAATTTCGTAAAATAGACATGTAAGTTGGGGTGGATAGATAGGAGTCTCCAAGGAGTCTCCAAGGACTCCATTCTATGAATTGTTCTATAGTACAGTGCCTAATAAGTTTCATTCAACCTAGTTTCATGTTAATGGGGTGGATTGGTTTTCCACATACGTTTTAATGTACTAAATTGTCTGATGAAACAGAAATCAATATTTTTCCATAATTCCATTAAGTTTATATCATAATAGGCTACCTAAATGTGGAATTTGAGACATGGGAGAAGGGATCCATGTGAGACTCTTTACCTTCTCCAAAAGTTGTAAATGATGATTACTTTGGTCAAATTTGTAACCTAATATAATGACATATATGCATGGGTTGGGATAAAATTATTGGAATATTCTCCTACTTTACGATAGAGGATATGGGTTTGGTAGGTAATGTGGACATATAGAGATGGTTAGGATAGACGTGATGCGTGATTAGGGGTTTGGAAGAAATACTTTCTTTCTCCCTACAACCCATGGATTTCCCGATCTTTGTCCTTTTATTTTAAAAAATATTTTCCACAATATCATATCCCAAAATTAGTATATCATCATTTTATACTACTAGGATAATGAATTCACTCCCACTAAACCACTTGTAGACACATGGAACACATTCTTTCATTATAAAGGAACACTATCTTATGGATTCATCCAAATTAATTTTCTAGACCTTTGTAATGTATTTAACCTAAAATTTGATCTTTGAAATTGGCATTCAATAATTTCAAAATTTGGATTCAAAAACCCTTTCGAATATTCCATTTAGATACTTTCCACAAGGTCCCAATTAAGGAATCTAGTTCTATCATCTATTTTATAAAATTTCTTATTATGTTATGCTTATATAGTAATAGGAATTATGATACATTTAAGCATAGAAACTGTCAAAAAGGATTCACCATAGTTAATTCCTTGACATTACTTAACCAATTTGGAAACCAATAATTCTATATAGTTATATTCTTTACCACTCATTTCTAGTTTCTTTTTGAAAACCCATTTTTACCAAAATGGATTTACATCCACTAGAGGAATAACCAAAACCAAAACGTGGTTATGGTGCATTGAATCTATATTAGAATTCATGGATTCTATCCAAATTGAAATTATTGTGCTTCTTACTACTTCTTTATAGGATATAGATTGATTATAATCAACTAATAATGAGTAACCTTTCTTAGAAACTATAAGATCACATCTCAATGATTCTCTAACCACTATTGTGTTCTTACGGAACACAAGTGTCATTTGAAAATTTATTATATAGGGATTTTTGGAAATTATTCTCACTCAAAATATTCTGTATCTTAATCCTCGACATCAATGAAGTTAATATTTCTTCTATTGTATCTTTTGGGGATGTTCTCTATTTTATGAAACATAGATTTCTATTCCAAAATTAAAACTTTTTTCTAAGTGGTCACATAAATAATATCACATTTTTTGTGGGATATAATATTCAGATACATATTGTGTAATACCATAACTCTAGTACCCAAATAAGGTGTTTAATATCTTACATTAGCACAAGATTCAAGAGACTTCATCTCGAAATATTTAATTGTTTAATATTATTGAGAGAGTATGTTTGTACATTATTCTCATGTTACATTCAAAAACCTAAAATACATCTTATGATATAGAGATATAATTATTATTTCTTCTTGAATATATATTAAAATCAAACAAAATTTACTTATAGGTTCCCTATATATAAGAAATAAAATACATTTGTGAGATTAGATGGTCAGTAATTGATAGAATACATTTGAAGTTCCAATGTATAAATAAGGCCTTCATAATATAAAAAATATAAAAAATAATATAAATATAAATATAAATATTAAAATAAAGGAGAAGTATATCCATGGATAACATGAAAATATAAATAATCACATGGATATAAATAATTAGTTATAAAATGATACATTTAACAATAGCAGACACTATAGTCTTACCTTCATTGAATCATTCCACAATTAAATGAATAAATATGTCAAGAATACATCAAGTATCTAAGCTAGTTTCCCTCATGACACCTACAAATGAATTTATGGGATATATAACATTAGGACACACCCATATTTTTGTAAGTCCTATGTATTTATCATATTAATGAACTGAATGATTAATAAAATGACTAATCAACAACCATAGTAATAACCGTCCACAATTTAAAAACGGCATGTAGAATATCAATATTTTTTCTCCATTAATTGATAAAATAACATGAATATAATGTATCTAGATAATTAAGGTGGGTAGTAAAATTATATTATAACCCTATTATATCGTAATAATATTTAATGGAAGATGATATAAATGGAAACCCCCATTATAAAAATATTAGGATGTTTCATTGAAAAAAATAAGAAATAATTTTTTTTATTGAAAACATAATAAAAATAAATTTTCCTATAATAGAGGGAAAATGATTTAAATTAAAAAACATGGAAAATTAAAGTGAAATATTTGTAAGTAATAATTTATACTATGGCAAGAAAATGTGATCACATTTTAAAGGTTCAAAAGAAATACTATATTCCCACTTTTGGAAAAAGTCCAAAAGGACTTGTTGGAAAATTTTAAAAAGAATAATTTTAAAAAATTGAAAAGAATGTAAAATTTATATAAAATTGAAATTAATAAATATTTTTATTATATAAAATAAAATAATATCTGTAAATTAAATAATATGGATTTGGAAGAGGAATATTCTCGACCAAAAAGGGTAAATATGATAATGTTTCCTTATAAACATTATTTCGATGAATTTGAGTTCCAATAAGAGGTAAAGATGAATATGTACTTTAAAAACTATAAATAAAAGGAGGAAAATAAAATAGTTGAAGTTTAAAAGAAAAATTACATATAATTTAACTGTAATGTAAATTCAAACATAATCAATCCTAATAAATAATGATTTTGGGACCTAAACCCTTACATTGGATTCCCACATGGTCAGAGTCATTCCAAAATCCTATAAAATGAAATAATATTTATGATTCATATATATATTATCAATATTTATATCAATTTTTAAGGATATAATTTATTCATAACTACTTTTTTCTCATTTAATATTAATTCATTATAAAAACCAATTATTTAGGCATCATTTTTTCTTCTTCTTATTCATGTTTTAATGAAGCGATTAAGGCATGTTCACCATGGTCATTGTTTAATAACCTAATTTTTTTAATAATATTCAAATATATTACTTATATATAAAATTAAGTTATATAACTATCATTGTAATTCATGTATGAAAAATTAATTGCATCACTTCAGGGAGGTGGTGGTTTGCATATACAGATATCCGATGATTCCATTTTCTAATAGATTTGTGGGAAATAAATTTGAAACCATTTTATATTAAAATAATAATTATTATGTTTAAAATATATTATATATTAATTAAATAAATCTATATTAGTATCTATACGATTTTGAGTTGAAAAGTGAAATACATCGCTCTATAGAGGCGGTAGTCCACATATATGTATGGACAATATTTTAATTTTTTTATTAGATGTAAAAGAGATATAAAATAGTTGTACCATTAGCATAATAAAATTTATGTAAATAAAAGATATTTATTTCATTCTTTTAATATGTTAATAGAATATTACGATGAGGTTTAAGAAGAACAAAACATAAAATGGATTGGTAAGAACATATACCCCTTCCTTGGATATTCTCATTTGAAAAAAAAACAATCAAGGTTTATTAGATGTATATTTCCGAATTACAGTGACCTAAAATATAAGAAAAAGGGATTTATAAAGGTATTTTGGAATATATATTTTTAGATATGTGGCTTGAAGTGCATGCATATTTTAGGATATGCGGTTTCCTTTAATAAGTGACTTGACTGACACTCTAGTAAATATATAGATAATTTAAATATAATTATTTTATTTCTCATTAAAAGTTGTTAAAATTTATTACAATTTAGATTATAAAATAATTTTTGGACAAAATTCACCCAAATAATCAAATTTTGAAGAGAAATAGACATATTTGAAGCATTTCCTCATAGTTTATCACCACCAAACTATTTTACCCTTAACAATAGTGTTAGTCATTTACCTTGATAAATATTTATTATGACTAAATATTATGTTTGAATTCATAAATAATATTTATTATTCCAATTAAAAATATTTAATCCATTTTATAATATTCAAATTTTAAAGTTGGGAAAATAAATTATAACACAAGTATGCAACAAGCAATGATTTTTTTGAAAATTATATTTTTAGATATAAAAATGTTTTTACAACAAAATCATATCGAGAATTGTTATTTTGAAATGAATTAGTTTAATAAAAAAAATATAGGGTATCTATGTGACTTTAAATATGAAATTTAAATAAATGTAACCATTTATTTTCTTAATTAATGTTAATGATTAAAATAGTTCTTTTATTATAATAAAATTTCCCACATATGTAGAAATGTCAAACATAAATTTCTAACTATAACATGATAATTTTAATTTATTTATTTTACTTTATAAATATATATATATATGGTTTATGTAAATGTTTCTTTAAATTTTAGAGTCTTAGATATGACATAATTATGACATAAAATTGATATTATATTTAATCTTTTATTTTTAACCATTCCCCCAAAAATAAATTATTATGAAAAAATACAAAAAATTAACCATTAGATAAATATAACCTTATGAACTAAAAATTATATAATTTTTATATAATTTAAACATTAAAATTGTTAAATTTAACTTTGGAATATAACATTGAACTCGTTATATTATATTGATAAAATAATAGAATATGCATTGAGAAATATTCTAGGGTTGTAGTCCTTACTAGATATTGTGGGATCTTGGGTATTACAATTTGTTCTTTAGAGTGAAAGTTGGTATATAGATATATCCTTAGAAAATTATCAATAACCCCAAATTTGTAAATGAAAAAAATTTAATTCCACCCATATATTAAATTATATATAATTCTATTTTCCTTATTAGTTAATTCTCAATTTATTATGCTTCCAAATGTCCCCAATGAATATCCCTAAAAGGAAAAAGAAAGAATATCATGATTCCTCATTGATCACATTATGTGCAAAAAGGGGATATTACTTCACTCACTAACACCATCCATATATTCTTTACCAAGAGCATTGGGTTGATATAGAATCCAAAATTACCTTATATAATCAATGAACTCTTAGTTAATAAATCCTCCATTATAGTCTGAATAATGATTCTTTATCTTAAGGAAAAGATGATTGTGTACATCATTCATGTAATATAGAAATTTATCAAATTGTTCATACATTTACCTCATTAAATATTTATTTCCATATATACTTATGTAATTGGTAATGGTAATGAATTAAGATTATCCACCCCTATATTCATTTGTAAATAGATGAATACGATGACCAACAATGCTCGAATGGAATATATACAATGGATTAGACGACCCCACTTATATGGATAACTTTATAAATGTGTTTATTATATCCACACAATTAGTATCCCACTCTAAAATATTGATCATATGGCGTAGACATAAAATTTAATCATGTTCCCTTCATTATCATTTGCGAGTAATAGGGTTTTATCGCATGTACCACTAGAATCGAGATATGAAAATAAATTACAGCCAACATGTCACACTAGATGGCTTCACAACCCACTTTTGGGTGTTTTATGTGCATACCATGCATTACATCCCCATTTAAACCCACCCTTTCCACCGTAGGCTATCCATGCCTCCCTCCCTCCCATGTGGTCAACCTAAACCCTCATTTGTGGTTGAGGTGGGTCCTTGGTTTTCCATGAGATGGTAAATTTTATGATAAAATTCTACACAAAATATTTATTAAAATTTTATGTAAATAATATCAATTATAATATATAATTTTATTAAAAATAATTTTCACATAAAATATAAACATATATTGAACTGATTTGAGAATTAAAACCCATAATGCAATAAAATATTTTTTTCATGGAAATCATAATTATACTTTTTCTAAAAAATATTAATGAAAATATTCTAAACCAATATTTTACTAATATTATATCATAAACCAATTATCCTAAAATATCACATTTTTCATGGTATTCATAATCCTTCAATATATTCAATCATGGAGTAAAAATTGTGATAGTTTTTTAACAGTATTCAAAAATGTATTTGTGATTGAGACCATTTCAACAATCGTCACAATAGTTATTTCCATTATTTATTCACCTTCATATCTTGATTTCGTAAGGCTAGAACACTCAAATCCATTTATTATTAAACATAGAAGTACCTCAATCAACTAATGGACCAATTTGAATTCATTATCAAGCATGAAAGAAAATATTCAAGAATCATCATATCTTTATTTAAGTATTCCTTATATATTTATGTTATGTTTCATTAAAATAAAATTCAACATTCATTCCTAAATTATTCACTTATTCTCTTCAATATCTCCCATTGAAATTTTTGTTGATAATTCCTCACTTTTATGACAGGATTCTTCTCCCAGTTATTGAAAATAAATGAAATGCTAAAACACGGGGTTTCTCATTTCATAATTCCATTTCTCATGACATCAAAATATCTTATATAAATTTTGGGCGTTAGTAATATACAATTACAAGAACAGGATGAAATCATATACCTTTCTTTCCTAATAAAAATACCTTTCTTATATGAGTATAAACTAAATGGGAAAACCCATTTAAGAAAAGAAGACTGTTTATCCAAGGTGATTTATGCTATAAATAAAATATGTTGCACGTGATACCAAAATCAAAAAGGAACTTGTTCATGTTTTGGGGTTTATAAAATGTAATATCATTGGAAATGTTGTAGCTTGAAAATATCTCAATAATAAAATAAAAATTCATATGTAAAAAGATATTAATACCATTTTTTTTCTATATCAATCCCCCTTGATAATAATTATAAACTCAATCAATGTAGTGATGAGGAAGTGATTGTAATACCACTTATTCTTATTTAAAAAATCTTTTCAGAATATCTCCATTCCCCGAAAAATGAGTATTTAACAGCCCTGATTGATCTACACTCCCCATAAAGGAATTAATCCACCTCCTGGAATACCCTATACATTATTAAAAAAGAACATATATACCTAGATACAAGGGAATAATAAGGGACCTATTTTTTCCATAGAAATTGAACTCATCCTAAGATTATAATCTCAACCTTGCCTTTGTATTATATCTTTTGATCTTAGATGATGAAGTACTTTTATATCTATTTTCATCCCTCAATACATTAATGTTTATATTATTATCAAGAAATGGATACTCATGTTGAGTGGGGTTGTATTTATAATATTTCAAGGTAATTATTTTCCTTTTCTATCTATAATTCTCATCATACTATTTTCTTGGGATGATAAGATTGATATAAAATTATTCATCTCATGCCCACATTTTCTTAAATTATCAAACATATTCTTTTTAATATCCATATTTTCAGAAGTAGAGGACATCTTATTATATTCAAATTATTAATTTGAAATCACATACTTACCATTATCTTCTTCATCCATTAGATCGTTTTGTATTTATTCAGCGTGTTAATGTTGATCGAGATAAACTATCAAACATTAATTAATTTTATGTTTTTCCATCTTGGGTGTCTCACATTTCTTATCAGATGAAAATAAGTACCTCTCGTTTGTATAATGAGTTTTATTTCATTTTGTAATATTGGGAACCTCTCTACGTAGTTAGGTTATTCAAACCTGTCACGACCCCCTCCCACCAAAGATGCCCCTCCTGATCTGGCAATGGTGAAAGGAAGATAATGACCCCCGAGTCCCGCCTCCAGTAGGCCCCGGGTTGGCGACTAGCACCAAGGGTATGAGTTTTCATAAATATGGGAGGCATTACCCTTTTTATTATTTTGGATCGGGAAATAGGACAAGTCAACCACCAAAAAGGGAAAATAACAAGTGTATATAAGTAAACCCAAACCAAACCCACATGCATGTTTAAAATTTTTTTTATAACAAGGTACAAGTACAAGGAAGTTCAAAAGTACAATGCCAAAGAAAACAAGAGAACAACAACTGCAACAACTCCAATTGCCCGACTAGTAGGGTCCCGCACGACCCTAGTAGTCCTCCTGGAAACCTGAAAGTAAACGTTGGGTGAGCATACAAGTATACTCAGAAGGGAAACCTAAAGCTCTCGTGCACAAGTGGGGAGACACCCTAAGGTTCCGTGAGAAAAAAGAAGAACCAGAAACTAACAAGGAAAAACTATCCACCCAGCCTCACTGGTCACACTCACCAAGTAACACAAACAATTTTAGTATATATATAGAACAAAAGTATTGGGTACCCCGCACCATTTCCCACTTAATTAGATGCTGCTCTTCCTAACGGAAAACGTCCGGACGCTACCACACTCTTCCCGCCCGCACACACCTGGGCCAAACCACGCATCCCGCCCGCACACACCTGGACCTCACAACCACACATCTCGCCCGCACACACCTGGGCCACAACCACTAACCCGCCCGCAGACACCTGGTCCCCATCCCGAAGGTTCTTGGGAACGGTAAGCCTGCCCGAAGAGTCTTGGGATAAAGGTCGCCTCAAGCCATCATAGCCTCCGAGACCTACCCGAAGAGTCTTGGGTGTAAGGTCACCTCAAGCCATCATAGCCTATGGAAGAAGGAGCAGGAAGGAGCTAGTAACTAAGGGGGAACACCCTCTCCCATAAAATGGGAGTGTTCGGCACTAGGTGCTTGACATGGGTGTGGTGCGACAAAACACAAAGATACAATTATATATATACATATACCAAACACACAGCCCAACCTATGGCTTCTTAAAAAGAGAAACTGAGCATGTGCCTCGGCACTGCTACCACGAAGCATGCATCAACAACCAAACAATCATCCCCCAACCCCATTTAGGTTTTCATGTTTCATGCAATGGTTTAACAAATTATTTATTAATGGGAAAATAACATCCAGACAAAACCTTTCTCAAACATATCCCTGCCATCCACAACCAAGGTTAGGTAAAACGCAAGCAACTACATGCCATTTCATTTATAAGAGATTATCACAACCATACAACATTCCATCATTAATTTATTTCAAAGTTCCACACATAAAACTCTTTCCACACACAAAACATTTCCGCATTTGAAAACACCTTTTAATTCAAAACACTTTTCATAATCAAAACACTTTTCATAAATAAAGGCATTTTCCACAAAACAACCAAACCACCAACATGTTCATTATTCCAACTTTGTTCAATCGGGGTGATCACACAAGGTTTTCATTCTCATTTAATCAGCCAGTCTTTACGTGCTTATCCATTTTCCATGTTTTAACAAAACCAACCACAAACAATTCAGATATCAATTGCGCACGCAAAGGCCACCAACGACCTTGATTTTCAGTAGGCAAAGGCCTTTCAATCCAAAATCACAATCAGAAGATAAAGAAACTGGAAGCCAATAGAAACAGCACAAAAACCCAAACCCTTCTTTATCCGGTTATTATCTTTATTTAAAGTTCAACTGCATCCCATGGAACAAAAGAAAAATATCCCACCCCGCATGTTGCACCAAAAAGAGAGACGAAGGTAAACCCCTACCTCAAAAGGTCCCGATCACGTCGCTTCCGATGACGTCCTTCGGTGTCCTCCGCCTTCGCCAAACCCGACAAACGCCTCCTAGGATGGAAGCTGGAGATGGAAGGCCGGAAGGAAAGGTGACAAGTCTGGGCATAGAAGCTTCGTCTCATCGCTACGATCCTGTGGCCACTGACGGATCGTAATTCAAAGCTCGGACAAAGAAGTTAGAGGAGGAAGACTTCTTGATCATCCAAGAGTGTCGTCGTGCGAAGAAGAAGCGATTGGTTTGGAAATAATCCGCGACTCATTCTTATATAGGCAACGAATAGGTAAAACAGTATGCAGCATGTATTGATGAATACACGGTGTGACCGTACACCCGTTACACGTTTTGACTGGTCAACACACGACACGTCACGCGGTTTCCACGCGTTTTAATAATAACGTCAATTTTATTAATATGAGTGTTTCATTGACCCGAGACATAACTCATAAAAAGGTATCCATAACTGGTCTTAAAATGACCGTCCTGATTACAGGATTACACTGCCGCTGACGGTTCGTCATTCTGACACCATATGAAGAAGTTATAGGCTTTTTAAGTTTTGCTCACCCAAAATAATAATAATATTATTTTATTATTATTAAATAATTTAATATTTTGATCAAAAGGGCTTGTGGCGTGAATCTATCCCCTTACACCATGTGCACTCCCTTATTTTATTATTGCATTACTATTTTAATATATTAAATCAACATTATATAAAAATATATGATATATTAAATTAAATTATATAAAAAAATGATTTATACAAGGGAAAGGGGGCATTCACGCCTCCCCTCCCCATCTCATGCGCCTCCCCATAAATTTATTATAATTCATCAAATAAAACCATTTTCCTCTTAATTGTTTTATTATATTTATTATACGATCAATGTTATTAATTTCATAATTCAATTTTGGGAGAACCTATGCACAACCATTCCATGCGACTCAAAACCATTTCATTTAATTGAATTAAATGACAAAACAAAATTAATATAACATACATATTCAACCCCATTTTAATACATTTAATTTTATTAACCTCTCACATATAGTTTTACGCCATCATTGTTATTTATTGTTCTTCAATAACAATTTCCTCAACTTATTTTATTAACTCACCGACGTTATTGTTTTTAATAACAAAAAGATTTACGCTCGTCGCATTGACCACGTTAAACCACCCTGTTGGATATCTGAATCCGACCATGCCACGTCAATGTCGTGTAACATCCATCAATTTAATTATTTTAATTCTATTTATTTTTATTTCAAACTGATTAAATTGAAACAACTTTTATTAAATTAAAACCATTCAATTTCATTAACCCAAAATAACGAACTCACCTTTAATTTTATGAACGCACCACCATGCTTCCACTTGCATCTTCATTTAATTTTTTTGCAATAAATACCATGACTAATTTCATCAATTTCTCATTATTATTAATATTATGAATAATATTTATAACACAACAGCCATAATTATTATTCAAATTTAATTTCAACAATTACTCAATTAATAAATAAACTACATGTTTCATTTATCAACGTCTAATGGATCACACACCTTCCCACTTCACATCATTAATAATAATAACACCAATTAAATAATTTTATCATGATTATTCTTTTTAGTTTAATTAATCACACAATTTATGTCATCATCATTATTATTAACATATTTTTACGTTATCATCAGTATTAAAATTATCATTATAACGTGCGTCGTGTTGACCACATCGATTTCAACAAAGGAATGGACCGGAGGGGTCCGGTCCATTACATCAGATACCTCTTAAAACATTCTCGTCCTCGAGAATTAAAAACCAACCAAGAAAAAGAATGGATCCAAACAACCACTCTGCAAGATACCTCTTAGGGCTCTTGTCATAACAAGAAACAACCGACAACCCTAATTATGTGAGTTATGAATTCCCTATCCTATGTCGAGATATTATCCGCTTTAGGGGGCACTGACTCGCCTGCACGGGTTTAATCGCATCTTCATTAATGCGTCTCGATTAAGGACTGGGCCTTCCCACTTCCATATATTAGGTTTTTGTTTTCCAACTTACACTGCACCCAACAACGTACAACCCACACACTGCCCGGAAACATGGCTTGAGGAATTCCTTCTCCCATGTTGAGATATTATCCGCTTTAGGCGGCACTGACTCGCCTGCACGGGTTAAATCGCATCCACATTAATGCGTCTCGATTAGGGATTAGGTCTTCCCCTCCCCACATGATAGGGCTCTTCACGTACATTTAACGAAAAGCGGGAAACAACATAGCATTAAAAACTCACAAAAACAAGGTCCAGACCCAGAGAATGAGCAAAATAGTTCCTACAATGGAGTGTAATTCTCCCAACAGAACATAAAGGAGATCATTCAAGAAAACCCAAACACATCTCTATCGATCCCTGGTCCTTCTAGAGATGATGCCTCTGATGCATGCAACTATCCTCGCTGAGCTCCTCTGCCTCTCTGTTGACGTCCGCCTCTTCGACCACGTCCGGATTGGGATCCTTGAGGAACTCCTTGTGGCTGGCCACCAACTGCTCCATCTCCCCTCAATGGGACTGGAGCCTGTTGCTGCTGGAAGGGTCTTGTCGGTGACTGGTGCTGCTGAGGAGGGCGTTGAACCTGTCCATCTCCACCGTACTGAGCATGGGTCGGGCACCGACTCTGAACATGCCTGAAACCTCCACAAGAAAAACACTTTGGTCCTGGGCTCGTGAAAAAGGGACGAGGACCTGAAGATATGAACTGGAACTGCTGGGGCCTGCTCCCTACTGGCCTGAAACTGGAAGGTCCCGTCGCAGGAGACCTGCTGCTGACTGCCTTCCCCTTCGACGAACTAGGCTGGATCCCCTCACGTGGTGCACCTCCCTGCGAGTGCATCCTTTCTACAACTTCTGCCTTCTTCTGTACGGCTACGTATGTCGGAAGGGTGAAGGGGGTCACATCATACTGGAGCGAAGGAGGAAGCGCCTCTTCCAAACGTCTCGCCCGAGACTCTTCATCCGGAAAGAGTTCCGGAGCAAAGCGTAGGAGATTCTTGAACTTAATCCCCAACTCTCGAACAGTCATACTCCCCTGCTGAAGGGAGAGAAACTCCTGACGCTTTTCCGCCTTGATCAAAGAAGAAAGTAATTCCTCTCGGAACTCCTTTTCGAAGTCAGCCCATGGAATCTCTGCCTCCTTCCTCTCCCCGAGGTAGATCATCCACCATTGGCGCGCCGTGCCTCTCAGCTGACTGACCGCTAGGGGGACCCAGTACTCCTTCGGAGCACGGATCAAGGTAAAAGCGATCCCTAGCTCTTCAAGCCACCCCTCCGTCTCCAGGTCTGAAGTACTTCCCTCGTACTTCTTGAGAGTCTGACGCTGGAAAGAACGGAGGGTCTTCTGCCACTGACTGTCTTCCTCCTCTCGATCGATCCTCAGTTGATCGATTGCCTGAACCTGCTGGGCCTCGGCCGCCTGAGCCACCTGGGAACGCCGTCCAGGTGCCATAGTTGTACGGTAAACAAGGATCGCCTAAGCCCAAGTAGTAAGGAAAAACTCAAAGTTTTAATTATCATTTTATTTCTATTTCTTTCCCAGAACACCCAAATCAAGTAAAACACAAACATGATGATGCATGTACCTTCCCTAGGGTCTCTACCCTGCAATCAATATAGTATCACTTGGTCGTTCAGTAGGCTCAGAGTCCTTGCATCAGATCACGGGGGGCCCTAAAATCCCGTGTCCTATCCTGTCTTTGCTGGCCTATGTCACGCACCAAGATTAACGAACACTGTTGCCCTACCATCCCATGCAATCCTCACTGTGCCTAACTCCAGAATCCATCCTATCTCTCAACCATCAGCCTCTTATACCATTCTGTCACGACCCCCTCCCACCAAAGATGCCCCTCCTGATCTGCCAATGGTGAAAGGAAGATAATGACCCCCGAGTCCCGCCTCCAGTAGGCCCCGGGTTGGCGACTAGCACAAAGGGTATGAGTTTTCATAAATATGGGAGGCATTACCCTTTTTATTATTTTGGATCGGGAAATAGGACAAGTCAACCACCAAAAAGGGAAAAGAACAAGTGTATATAAATAAACCCAAACCAAGCCCACATGCATGTTTAAACAATTTTTTATAACAAGGTACAAGTACAAGGAAGCTCAAAAGTACAATGCCAAAGAAAACAAGAGATCAACAACTGCAACAACTCCAACTGACCGACTAGTAGGGTCCCGCACGGCCCGGGTAGTCCTCATGGAAACCTGAAAGTAAACGTAGGGTGAGCATACAAGTATACTCAGTAGGGAAAACTAAAGCTCTTGTGCACAAGTGGGGAGACACCCTAAGGTCCCGTGAGAAAACAGAAGAACCAGAAACTAACAAGGAAAAACTATCCACCCATCCTCACTGGTCACACTCACCAAGTAACACAAACAAGTTTAGTATATATATAGAACAAAAGTATTGGGTACCCCGCACCATTTCCCACTAAATTAGATGCTTCTCTTCCTAACGGCAAACGTCCTGACGCTACCACACTCTTCCCGCCCGCACACACCTGGGCCAAACCACGCATCCCGCCCGCACACACCTGGGCCTCACAACCACGCATCTCGCCCGCACACACCTGGGCCACAACCACTAACCCGCCCGTAGACACCTGGGCCTCATCCCGAAGGTCCTTGGGAACGGTAAGCCTGCCCGAAGAGTCTTGGGCTAAAGGTCGCCTCAAGCCATCACAGCATCCGAGACCTTCCCGAAGAGTCTTGGGTGTAAGGTCACCTCAAGCCATCATAGCCTATGGAAGAAGGAGCAGGAAGGAGCTAGTAATTAAGGGGGAACACCCTCTCCCATAATATGGGAGTGTTCAGCACTAGGTGCTTGAAATGGGTGTGGTGTGACAAAACACAAAGATACAATTATATATATACATATACCAAACACACAGCCCAGCCTATGGCTTCTTAAAAAGAGAAACTGAGCATGTGCCTCGGCACTGCTACCACGAAGCATGCATCAACAACCAAACAATCATCCCCCAACCCCATTTAGGTTTTCATGTTTCATGCAATGGTTTAACAAATTTTTACTACTGGGCAACTAACATCCAGAAAAAACCTTTCACAAACATATCCTTGCCATCCACAACCAAGGTTAGGTAAAACGCAAGCAACCACATGCCATTTCATTTACATGAGATTATCACAACCATACAACATTCCATCATTCATTTATTTCAAAGTTCCACACATAAAACCCTTTCCACACACAAAACATTTCCGCATTTGAAAACACCTTTTACTTCAAAACACTTTTCATAATCAAAACACTTTTCATAAATAATGGAATTTTCCACAAAACAACCAAACCACCAACATGTTCATTATTCCAACTTTGTTCAATCGGGGTGATCACACAAGGTTTTCATTCTCATTTAATCAGCCAGTCTTTACGTGCTTATCCATTTTCCATGTTTTAACAAAACCAACCACAAACAATTCAGATATCAATTGCGCACGCAAAGGCCACCAACGACCTTGATTTTCAGTAGGAAAAGGCCTTTCAATCCAAAATCACAATCAGACGATAAAGAAACTGGAAGGCAATAGAAACAGCACAAAAACCCAAACCCTTCTTTATCCGGTTATTATCTTTATTTAAAGTTCAACTGCATCCCATGGAACAAAAGAAAAATATCCCACCCCGCATGTTGCACCAAAAAGAGAGATGATGTTAAACCCCTACCTCAAAAGGTCCCGATCACGTCGCTTCCGATGACGTCCTTCGGTGTCCTCCGCCTTCGCCAAACCCGACAAACGCCTCCTAGGATGGAAGCTGGAGAAGGAAGGACGGAAGGAAAGGTGAGAAGTCTGGGCATGGAAGCTTCGTCTCATCGCTACGATCCTGTGGCCACTGACAGATCGTAATTCAGAGCTCGGACAAAGAAGTTAGAGGAGGAAGTATTCTTGATCATCCAAGAGTGTTGTCGTGCGAAGAAGAAGCGATTGGTCTAGAAATAATCCGCGACCCATTCATATATAGGCAACGAATAGGTAAAACAGTATGCAGTGTGTATTGATGAATACACGGTGTGACCGTACACCCATTACGCGTTTTGACTAGTCAACACACGACACGTCATGCGGTTTCCACGCGTTTTAATAATAACGTCAATTTTATTAATATGTGTGTTTCGTTGACCCGAGAAATAACTCATAAAAAGGTATCCATCACTAGTCTTAAAATGACCGTCTTGATTACAGGATTACACTGCCGCTGACGGTTCGTCATTCTGACACCATATAAAGAAGTTATAGGCTTTTTAAGTTTTGCTCACCCAAAATAATAATAATATTATTTTATTATTATTAAATAATTTAATATTTTGATCAAAAGGGCCTGTGGTGTGAATCTCTCACCTTACACCATGCGCACTCCCTTATTTTATTATTGTATTACTATTTTAATATATTAAATCAACATTATATAAAAATATATGATATATTAAATTAAATTATATAAAAAAATGATTTATACAAGGGAAAGGGGGCATTCACACCTCCCCTCCCCATCTCATGCGCCTCCCCATAAATTTATTATAATTTATTAAATAAAACCATTTTCTTTTTAATTGTTTTATTATATTTATTATACGATAAATGTTATTAATTTTATAATTCAATTTTGGGAGAACCTATGCACAACCATTCCATGCGACTCAAAACCATTTCATTTAATTGAATTTAATGACAAATCAAAATTAATATAACATACATATTCAACCCCATTTTTATACATTTAATTTTATTAACCTCTCAAATATAGTTTTACGCCATCATTGTTATTTATTGTTCTTAAATAACAATTTCCTCAACTTATTTTATTAACTCATCGACGTTATTGTTTTTAATAACAAAAAGATTTACGCTCGTCGCATTGACCACGTTAAACCACCCTGTTGGATATCTGAATCCGACCATGCCACGTCAATGTCGTGCAACATCAATCAATTTAATTATTTTAATTTTATTTATTTTTATTTCACACTTATTAAATTGAAACCACTTTTATTGAATTAAAACCATTCAATTTCATAAACCCAAAATAACGAACTCACCTTTTATTTTATGAACGCACCACCATGCTTCCACTTGCATCTTCATTTAATTTTTTTGCAATAAATACCATGTCTAATTTAATCAATTTCTCATTATTATTAATATTATGAATAATATTAATAACACAACATCCATAATTATTATTCAAATTTAATTTCAACAATTACTCAATTAATAAAAAAACTGCATGTTTCATTTATCAACATCTAATGGATCACACACCTTCCCACTTCACATCATTAATAATAATAACACCAATTAAATCATTTTATCATGATTATTCTTTTTAGTTTAATTAATCACACAATTTATGTCATCATCATTATTATTAACATATTTTTACGTTGTCATCAGTATTAAAATTATCATTATAACGCGCGTCGTGTTGACCACATCGATTTCAACAAAGGAATGGACCGGAGGGGTCCGGTCCATTACATCAGATACCTCTTAAAACATTCTCATCCTCCAGAATTAAAAACCAACCAAGAAAAAGAATGGATCCAAACAACCACTCCGCAAGAAACCTCTTAGGGCTCTTGTCATAACAAGAAACAACCGACAACCATAATTATGTGAGTTAGGAATTCCCTCTCCAATGTCGAGATATTATCCGCTTTAGGGGGCACTGACTCGCCTGCACGGGTTTAATCGCATCTGCATTAATGCGTCTCTATTAAGGACTGGTCCTTCCCACTTCCATATATTAGGTTTTTTTTCCAACTTACACTGCACCCAACAACGTACAACCGACACACTGCCCGGACACATGGTTTGAGGAATTCCTTCTCCCATGTTGAGATATTATCCGCTTTAGGCGGCACTGACTCGCCTGCACGGGTTAAATCACATCCACATTAATGTGTCTCGATTAGGGATTAGGTCTTCCCCTCCCCACATGATAGGGCTCTTCACGTACATTTATAGAAAAGCGGGAAACAACATAGCATTAAAAACTCACAAAAACAAGGTCCAGACCCGGAGAATGAGCAAAAGAGTTCCAACAATGGAGTGTAATGCTCCCAACAAAACATAAAGGAGATCATTCAAGAAAACCCAAAAACATCTCTATCGATCCCTGGTCCTTCTAGAGATGCTGCCTCTGATGCATGCAACTATCCTAGCTGAGCTCCTCTGCCTCTCTGTTGACGTCTGCCTCCTCGACCACGTCCCGATTGGGATCCTTGAGGAACTCCTTGTGGCTGGCCACCACCTGCTCCATCTCCCCTCAAAGGGACTAGAGCCTGTTGCTGCTGGAAGGGTCTTGTCGGTGACTGGTGCTGCTGAGGAGGGCGTTGAACCTGTCCATCTCCACCGTACTGAGCATGGGTCGGGCACCGACTTTGAACGTGCCCGAAACCTCCACAAGAAAAATACTTTGGTCCTGGGCTCGTGAAAAAGGGACGAGGACCTGAAGATCTGAACTGGAACTGCTGGGTCCTGCTCCCTACTGGCCTGAAACTGGAAGGTCCCGTCGCAGGAGACCTGCTGCTGACTGCCTTCCCCTTCGACGAACTAGGCTGGATCCCCTCACGTGGTGCACCTCCCTGCAAGTGCATCCTTTCTAAAACTTCCGCCTTCTTCTGTACGGCTAAGTATGTCGGAAGGGTGAAGGGGGTCACAACATACTGGAGCGAAGGACGAAGCGCCTCTTCCAAACGTCTCGCCCGAGACTCTTCATCCGGAAAGAGTTCCGGAGCAAAGCGTAGGTGATTCTTGAACTTAATCCCCAACTCTCGAACAGTCATACTCCCCTGCTGAAGGGAGAGCAACTCCTAACGCTTTTCCGCCTTGATCAAAGAAGAAAGGAATTCCTCTCGGAATCCTTTTCGAAGTCAGCCCATGGAATCTCTGCCTCCTTCCTCTCCCCGAGGTAGAGCATCCACCATTGGCGCGCCGCGCCTCTCAGCTGACTGACCGCTAGGGGGACCCAGTACTCCTTCAGAGCACGGATCAAGGTAAAAGTGATCCCTAACTCTTCAAGCCACCCCTCCTTCTCCAGGTCCGAATTACTTCCCTCGTACTTCTTGAGAGTCTGACGCTGGAAAGAACGGAGGGTCTTCTGCCACTGGATGTCTTCCTCCTCTCGATCGATCCTCAGTTGATCGATTGCCTGAACCTGCTGGGCCTCGACCGCCTGAGCCACCTGGGAACGCCGTCCAGGTGCCATAGCTGTACGGTAGACAAGTATCGCCTAAGACCAAGTAGTAAGGAAAAACTCAAAGATTTAATTATCATTTTATATCAATTTCTTACCCAGAACACCCAAATCAAGTAAAAAACAAACATGATGATGCATGTACCTTCCCTAGGGTCTCTACCCTGCAATCAATATAGTCTCACTTGGTCGTTCGGTAGGCTCAGAGTCCTTGCATCGGATCACGGGGGGCCCTAAAATCTCGTGTCCTAGCCGGTCTTCCCTGGCCTATGCCACGCACCAAGATTAAAGAACACTGTTGCCCTACCATCCCATGCAATCCTCACTGTGCCTAACTCCAGACTCCATCCTATCTCTCAACCATCAGCCTCTGATACCATTCTGTCACGACCCCCTCCCACCAAAGATGCCCCTCCTGATCTGGCAATGGTGAAAGGAAGATAATGACCCCCGAGTCCCGCCTCCAGTAGGCCCCGGGTTGGCGACTAGCACCAAGGGTATGAGGTTTCATAAATATGGGAGGCATTACCCTTTTTATTATTTTTGATCGGGAAATAGGACAAGTCAACCACCAAAAAGGGAAAAGAACAAGTGTATATAAATAAACCCAAACCAAGCCCACATGCATGTTTAAACAATTTTTTATAACAAGGTACAAGTACAAGGAAGCTCAAAAGTACAATGCCAAAGAAAACAAGAGAACAATAACTGCAACAACTCCAACTGACCGACTAGTAGGGTCCCGCACGGCCCTGGTAGTCCTCCTGGAAACCTGGAAGTAAACGTAGGGTGAGCATACAAGTATACTCAGTAGGGAAACCTAAAGCTCTCGTGCACAAGTGGGGAGACACCCTAAGGTCCCGTGAGAAAACAGAAGAACCAGAAACTAACAAGGAAAAACTATCCACCCAGCCTCACTGGTCACACTCACCAAGTAACACAAACAAGTTTAGTATATATATAGAACAAAAGTATTGGGTACCCCACACCATTTCCCACTTAATTAGATGCTGCTCTTCCTAACGGCAAACGTCCTGACGCTACCACACTCTTCCCGCCCGCACACACCTGGGCCAAACCACGCCTCCCGCCCGCACACACCTGGGCCTCACAACCACGCATCTCGCCCGCACACACCTGGGCCACAACCACTATCCCGCCCGTAGACACCTGGGCCTCATCCCGAAGGTTCTTGGGAACGGTAAGCCTGCCCGAAGAGTCTTGGGCTAAAGGTCGCCTCAAGCCATCACAGCATCCGAGACCTACCCGAAGAGTCTTGGGTGTAAGGTCACCTCAAGCCATCATATCCTATGGATGAAGGAGAAGGAAGGAGCTAGTAACTAAGGGGGAACACCCTCTCCCATAAAATGGGAGTGTTCGGCACTAGGTGCTTGACATGGGTGTGGTGCGACAAAACACAAAGATACAATTATATATATACATATACCAAACACACAGCCCAACCTATGGCTTCTTAAAAAGAGAAACTGAGCATGTGCCTCGACACTGCTACCACGAAGCATGCATCAACAACCAAACAATCATCCCCCAACCCCATTTAGGTTTTCATGTTTCATGCAATGGTTTAACAAATTATTACTACTGGGCAACTAACATCCAGACAAAACCATTCACAAACATATCCCTGCCATCCACAACCAAGGTTAGGTAAAACGCAAGCAACCAAATGCCATTTCATTTACAAGAGATTATCACAACCATACAACATTCCATCATTCATTTATTTCAAAGTTCCACACATAAAACCTTTTCCACACACAAAAAATTTCCGCATTTGAAAACACCTTTTACTTCAAAACACTTTTCATAATCAAAACACTTTTCATAAATAAAGGCATTTTCCACAAAACAACCAAACCACCAACATGTTCATTATTTCAACTTTGTTCAATCGGGGTGATCACACAAGGTTTTCATTCTCATTTAATCAGCCAGTCTTTACGTGCTTATCCATTTTCCATGTTTTAACAAAACCAACCACAAACAATTAAGATATAAATTGCGCACGCAAAGGCCACCAACGGCATTGATTTTCAGTAGGCAAAGGCCTTTCAATCCAAAATCACAATCAGAAGATAAAGAAACTGGAAGGCAATAGAAACAGCACAAAACCCCAAACCCTTCTTTATCCAGTTATTATCTTTATTTAAAGTTCAACGGCATCCCATGGAACAGAAGAAAAATATCCCACCCGCATGTTGCACCAAAAAGAGAGACGAAGGTAAACCCCTACCTCAAAAGGTCCCGATCACGTCGCTTCCGAAGACGTCCTTCGGTGTCCTCCGCCTTCTCCAAACCCGACAAACGCCTCCTAGGATGGAAGCTGGAGAAGGAATGCCGGAAGGAAAGGTGACAAGTCTGGGATTAGAAGCTTCGTCTCATCTTTACGATCCTGTGGCCGCTGACGGATCATAATTCGGAGCTCGGACAAAGAAGTTAGAGGAGGAAGACTTCTTGATCATCCAAGAGTGTCGTCGTGCGAAGAAGAAGCGATTGGTCTGGAAATAATCCGCGACCCTTTCTTATATAGGCAACGAATAGGTAAAATAGTATTCAGCGTGTGTTGATGAATACACGGTGTGACCGTACACCCGTTACGCGTTTTGACTGGTCAACACACGACACGTCACGCGGTTTCCACGCGTTTTAATAATAACGTCAATTTTATTAATATGTGTGTTTCGTTGACCCGAGACATAACTCATAAAAAGGTATCCATCACTGGTCTTAAAATGACCGTCATGATTACAGGATTACACTGTCGCTGACGGTTTGTCATTCTGACACCATATGAAGAAGTTATAGACTTTTTAACTTTTTCTCACCCAAAATAATAATAATATTATTTTATTATTATTATAATAATTTAATATTTTGATCAAAAGGGAATGTGGCGTGAATCTCTCCCCTTACACCATGCACACTCCCTTATTTTATTATTGTATTACTATTTTAATATATTAAATCAAAATTATATAAAAATATATGATATATTAAATTAAATTATATAAAAAAAATGATTTATACAAGGGAAAGGGGGCATTCACGCCTCCCCTCCCCATCTCATGCGCCTCCCCATAAATTTATTATAATTTATTAAATAAAACCATTTTCCTTTTAATTGTATTATTATATTTATTATACGATCAATGTTATTAATTTCATAATTCAATTTTGGGAGAACCTACGCACAACCATTCCATCCGACTCAAAACCATTTCATTTAATTGAATTAAATGACAAAACAAAATTAATATAACATACATATTCAACCCCATTTTAATAAATTTAATTTTACTAACCTCTCACATATTGTTTTACGCCATCATTGTTATTTATTTTTCTTCAATAACAATTTTATCAACTTATTTTATTAACTCACCGACGTTATTGTTTTTAATAACAAAAAGATTTACGCTCGTCGCATTGACCACGTTAAACCACCCTGTTGGATATCTGAATCCGACCATGCCACGTCAATGTCGTGTAAAATCCATCAATTTAATTATTTTAATTCTATTTATTTTTATTTCACACTGATTAAATTGAAACCACTTTTATTAAATTAAAACCATTCAATTTCATAAACCCAAAATAACGAACTCACCTTTAATTTTATGAACGCACCACCATGCTTCCACTTGCATCTTCATTTAATTTTTTTGCAATAAATACCATGACTCATTTCATCAATATCTCATTATTATTAATATTATGAATAATATTAATAACACAACAGCCATAATTATTATTCGAATTTAATTTCAACAATTACTCAATTAATAAAAAAAACTGCATGTTTCATTTATCAACGTCTAATGGATCACACACCTTCCCACTACACATCATTAATAATAATAACACCAATTAAATCATTTTATCATGATTATTCTTTTTAGTTTAATTAATCACACAATTTATGTCATCATCATTATTATTAACATATTTTTATGTTATCATCAGTATTAAAATTATCATTATAACGCGCATCGTGTTGACCACATCGATTTCAACAAAGGAATGGACCGGAGGGGTCCGGTGCATTACATCAGATACCTCTTAAAACATTCTCGTCCTCGAGAATTAAAAACCAACCAAGAAAAAGAATGGATCCAAACAATCACTCCGCAAGATACCTCTTAGGGCTCTTGTCATAACAAGAAACAACTGACAACCCTAATTATGTGAGTTAGGAATTCCCTCTCCTATGTCGAGATATTATTCGCTTTAGGGGGCACTGACTCGCCTGCACGGGTTTAATCGCATCTGCATTAATGCGTCTCGATTAAGGACTGGGCCTTCCCACTTCCATATATTAGGTTTTTTTTCCAACTTACACTGCACCCAACAACGTACAACCCACACACTTCCCGGACACATGGCTTGAGGAATTCCTTCTCCCATGTTGAGATATTATCCGCTTTAGGCAGCACTGACTCGCCTGCACGGGTTAAATCACATCCACATTAATGCGTCTCGATTAGGGATTAGGTCTTCCCCTCCCCACATGATAGGGCTCTTCACGTACATTTAAAGAAAAGCGGAAAACAACATAGCATTAAAAACTCACAAAAACAAGGTCCAGACCCATAGAATGAGCAAATGAGTTCCAACAATGGAGTGTAATGCTCCCAACAAAACATAAAGGAGATCATTCAAGAAAACCCAAACACATCTCTATCGATCCTTGGTCCTTCTAGAGATGCTGCCTCTGATGCATGAAACTATCCTCGCTGAGCTCCTCTGCCTCTCTGTTGACGTCCGCCTCCTCGACCACGTCCCGATTGGGATCCTTGAGGAACTCCTTGTGGCTGGCCACCACCTGCTCCATCTCCCCTCAAAGGGACTGGAGCCTGTTGCTGCTGGAGGGGTCTTTTCGGTGACTGGTGCTGCTGAGGAGGGCGTTGAACCTGTCCATCTCCACCGTACTCAGCATGGGTCGGGCACCGACTCTGAACGTGCCTGAAACCTCCATAAGAAAAACACGTTGGTCCTGGGCTCGTGAAAAAGGGACGAGGACCAGACGATCTGAACTAGAACTGCTGGGGCCTGCTCCCTACTGGCCTGAAACTGGAAGGTCCCGTCGCAGGAGACCTGCTGCTGACTGCCTTCCCCTTCGACGAACTAGGCTGGATCCCCTCACGTGGTGCACCTCCCTGCGAGTGCATCCTTTCTACAACTTCCGCCTTCTTCTGTACGGCTATGTATGTCGGAAGGGTGAAGGGGGTCACAACATTCTGGAGTGAAGGACGAAGCGCCTCTTCCAAACGTCTTGCCCGAGACTCTTCATCCGGAAAGAGTTCCGGAGCAAAGCGTATGAGATTCTTGAACTTAATCCCCAACTCTCGAACAGTCATCCTCCCCTCCTGAAGGGAGAGAAACTCCTGACGCTTTTCCGCCTTGATCAAAGAAGAAAGGAATTCCTCTCGGAACTCCTTTTCGAAGTCAGCCCATGGAATCTCTGCCTCCTTCCTCTCCCCGAGGTAGAGCATCCACCATTGGCGCGCCGCGCCTCTCAGCTGACTGACCGCTAGGGGGACCCAGTACTCCTTCGGAGCACGGATCAAGGTAAAAGTGATCCCTAGCTCTTCAAGCCACCCCTCCTTCTCCAGGTCCGAAGTACTTCCCTCGTACTTCTTGAGAGTCTGACGCTGGAAAGAATGGAGGGTCTTCTGCCACTGGCTGTCTTCCTCCTCTCGATCGATCCTCAGTTGATCGATTGCCTGAACCTGCTGGGCCTCGGCCACCTGAGCCACCTGGGAACGCCGTCCAGGTGCCATAGCTGTATGGTAAACAAGGATCGCCTAAGCCCAAGTAGTAAGGAAAAACTCAAAGTTTTAATTATCATTTTATTTTAATTTCTTTCCCAGAACACCCAAATCAAGTAAAACACAAACACGATGATGCATGTACCTTCCCTAGGGTCTCTACCCTGCAATCAATATAGTCTCACTTGGTCGTTCGGTAGGCTCAGAGTCCTTGAATCGGATCACGGGGGGCCCTAAAATCCCGTGTCCTAGCCGGTCTTCCCTGACCTATGTCACGCACCAAGATTAACGAACACTGTTGCCCTACCATCCCATGCAATCCTCACTGTGCCTAACTCCAGACTCCATCCTATCTCTCAACCATCAGCCTCTGATACCATTCTGTCACGACCCCCTCCCACCAAAGATGCCCCTCCTGATCTGGAAATGGTGAAAGGAAGATAATGACCCCCCACGTCCCGCCTCCAGTAGGCCCCGGGTTGGTGACTAGCACCAAGGGTATGAGTTTTCATAAATATGGGAGGCATTACCCTTTTTATTATTTTGGATCGGGAAATAGGAAAAGTCAACCACCAAAAAGGGAAAAGAACAAGTGTATATAAATAAACCCAAACCAAGCCCACATGCATTTTTAAACAATTTTTTATAACAAGGTACAAGTACAAGGAAGCTCAAAAGTACAATGCCAAAGAAAACAAGAGAAAAAAAACTGCAACAACTCCAACTGACCGACTAGTAGGGTCCCGCATGGCCCTGGTAGTACTCCTGGAAACCTGAAAGTAAACGTAGGGTGAGCATACAAGTATACTCAGTAGGGAAACCTAAAGCTCTCGTGCACAAGTGGGGAGACACCCTAAGGTCTTGTGAGAAAACAGAAGAACCAGAAACTATCAAGGAAAAACAATCCACCTAGCCTCACTGGTCACACTCACCAAGTAACACAAACAAGTTTAGTATATATATAGAACAAAAGTATTGGGTACCCCGCACCATTTCCCACTTAATTAGATGCTGCTCTTCCTAACGGCAAACGTCCTGACGCTACCACACTCTTCCCGCCCGCACACACCTGGGCCAAACCACGCCTCCCGCCCGCACACACCTGGGCCTCACAACCACGCATCTCGCCCGCACACACCTGGGCCACAACCACTAACTCGCCCGTAGACACCTGGGCCTCATCCCGAAGGTTCTTGGGAATGGTAAGCCTGCCTGAAGAGTCTTTGGCTAAAGGTCGCCTCAAGCCATCACATCATCCAAGACCTACCCAAAGAGTCTTGGGTGTAAGGTCACCTCAAGCCATTATAGGCTATGGAAGAAGGAGCAGGAAGGAGCTAGTAACTAAGGGGGAACACCCTCTCCCATAAAATGGGAGTGTTCGGCACTAGGTGCTTGAAATGGGTGTGGTGCGACAAAACACAAAGATACAATTATATATATACATATACCAAACACACAGCCCAACCTATGGCTTCTTAAAAAGAGAAACTGAGCATGTGCCTCGACACTGCTACCACGAAGCATGCATCAACAACCAAACAATCATCCCCCAACCCCATTTAGGTTTTCATGTTTCATGCAATGGTTTAACAAATTAATACTACTGGGCAACTAACATCCAGACAAAACCTTTCACAAACATATCCCTGCCATCCACAACCAAGGTTAGGTAAAACGCAAGCAACCACATGCCATTTCATTTACAAGAGATTATCACAACCATACAACATTCCATCATTCATTTATTTCAATGTTCCACACATAAAACCCTTTCCACACAAAAAACATTTCCGCATTTGAAAACACCTTTTACTTCAAAAAACTTTTCATAATCAAAAAACTTTTCATAAATAAAAGGCATTTTCCACAAAACAACCAAACCACCAACATGTTCATTATTCCAACTTTGTTCAATCGGGGTGATCACACAAGGTTTTCATTCTCATTTAATCAGCCAGTCTTTACGTGCTTATCCATTTTCCATGTTTTAACAAAACCAACCACAAACAATTCAGATATCAATTGCGCATGCAAAGGCCACCAACGACCTTTATTTTCAGTAGGCAAAGGCCTTTCAATCCAAAATCACAATCAGAAGATAAAGAAACTGGAAGGCAATAGAAACAGAACAAAACCCCAAACCCTTCTTTATCCAGTTATTATCTTTATTTAAAGTTCAACTGCATCCCATGGAACAAAAGAAAAATATCCCACCCCGCATGTTGCACCAAAAAGAGAGACGAAGGTAAACCCCTACCTCAAAAGGTCCCGATCACGTCGCTTCCGACGACGTCCTTCAGTGTCCTCCGCCTTCGCCAAACCCGACAAACGCCTCCTAGGATGGAAGCTGGAGAAGGAAGGCCAGAAGGAAAGGTGACAAGTCTAGGCTTAGAAGCTTCGTCTCATCGCTACGATCCTGTGGCCGCTGACAGATCGTAATTCGGAGCTCTGACAAAGAAGTTAGAGGAGGAAGACTTCTTGATCATCCAAGAGTGTCGTCGTGCGAAGAAGAAGAGATTGGTATGGAAATAATCCGCGACCCTTTCTTATATAGGCAACGAATAGGTAAAACAGTATGCAGCATGTATTGATGAATACACGGTGTGACCGTACACCCGTTACGCGTTTTGACTGGTCAACACACGACACGTCACGCGGTTTCCACGCGTTTTAATAATAACGTCAATTTTATTAATATGTGTGTTTCATTGACCCGAGACATAACTAATAAAAAGGTATCCATCACTGGTCTTAAAATGACCGTCTTGATGACAGGATTACACTGCCGCTGACGGTTCGTCATTCCGACACCATATGAAGAAGTTATAGACTTTTTAAGTTTTGCTCACCCAAAATAATAATAATATTATTTTATTATTATTATTATAATTTAATATTTTGATCAAAAGGGCTTGTGGCGTGAATCTCTCCCCTTACACCATGCGCACTCCCTTATTTTATTATTGTATTACTATTTTAATATATTAAATCAACATTATATAAAAATATATGATATATTAAATTAAATTATATAAAAAATTATTTATACAAGGGAAAGGGGGCATTCACGCCTCCCCTCCCCATCTCATGCGCCTCCCCATAAATTTATTATAATTTATTAAATAAAATCATTTTCCTTTTAATTGTATTATTATATTTTTTATACGATCAATGTTATTAATTTCATAATTCAATTTTGGGAGAACCTATGCACAACCATTCCATGCGACTCAAAACCATTTCATTTAATTGAATTAAATGACAAAACAAAATTAATATAACATACATATTCAACCCCATTTTAATACATTTAATTTTATTAACCTCTCACATATAGTTTTACGCCATCATTGTTATTTATTTTTCTTCAATAACAATTTCATCAACTTATTTTATTAACTCACCGACGTTATTGTTTTTAATAACAAAAAGATTTACGCTCATCGCATTGACCACATTAAACCACCCTGTTGGATATCTGAATCCGACCATGCCACGTCAATGTCGTGTAACATCCATCAATTTAATTATTTTAATTCAATTTATTTTTATTTCACACTGATTAAATTGATACCACTTTTATTAAATTAAAACCATTCAATTTCATAAACCCAAAATAACGAACTCACCTTTAATTTTATGAACGCACCACCATGCTTCAACTTGCATCTTCATTTAATTTTTTTTGCAATAAATACCATTACTCATTTCATCAATTTCTCATTATTATTAATATTGTGAATAATATTAATAACACAACAGCCATAATTATTATTCAAATTTAATTTCAAAAATTACTCAATTAATAAAAAAACTGCATTTTTTTTATCAACGTCTAATGGATCACACACCTTCCCAATTCACATCATTAATAATAATAACACCAATTAAATCATTTTATCATGATTATTCTTTTTAGTTTAATTAATCACACAATTTATGTCATCATCATTATTATTAACATATTTTTACGTTATCATCAGTATTAAAATTATCATTATAACGCGCGTCGTGTTGACCACATCGATTTCAACAAAGGAATGGACCGGAGGGGTCCGGTCCATTACAAAACCCCAAATATTGGTATTTTTAATCATGTACTTGCACACACTTTTTCAATGTATTCTTATATCATTTTTATTTTTATCATGGATGTGTTTCTGAACACTACTTTATTTCATTGTAAAAATACTATATTCCATTCACCAAGACCCCCCTTTGGATCATGAAAATTTTCTTGTAATGAAATATTTTAACATAAAGAGTACGAAATCTGTACATATTTTTAGCAACACCAGTAAAATCCTAGAAACTATGATATTATATTTTATTGATAAACAATTCCATAACATAATATTTATAAATATTAATAAACTGTGTATTATTTATTCTAGGGGGAAGTGGTTATCATTAAATAATCCTCTCATCATTTTATGTGTATGAATTCTTCCTCATACCATATTAGTACAAAAATATTATCCTACAATATTAGTGAAACTTATCAATTTTGATGCTTTTTTGGAGGTAATAAAACTTTTCGATAGGAACTGTTTGTCTCACTGACACGGGAATATTATTATATAACTTAAATGAAATTACTGTATTCTTCATTGACATCATTCATCTCATTTTTAAATTCATAAAAAATTGTTTTTATATAACCCAATTTTGTTTCCCGTACAGCCGGATTATCCATAATAACTATTATTATATTTTCTTATTCATATTCTACAAACATGAGCTTTATGATCTCATCAATATAAGATTCCTCTTTCTGGATCAATAAATATTTTTAAAAAATTTTGTTATTATTATCCACATTCTATGTTTTTTATTTCCAAATCTTTTTTATAACCTCAAGATATGATTTGAAATCACATTTATACTACTGTTCCAAATATGTCCATTATTCTCTTTCATCACCCCTACTTGATGGATCAATGATTACGTCAAATTTGGAATGGAAATTAACCTCATCTTCTAAAGAGATAATCTAATATAAAAGATAATTTTCTGTTTTCTCATTAAATTCCACTTCCTTTTGATTAAATTCTTATTTTTCTTTTTTATAATTTTCTATTTCTGTCTTTTTTTATCTTCCTCATCCAGTTCAGATTCGGTTTTCCCATCTTTGGATTGTCAGGGGAAAATTGTCCAAATCCATTATAGTACAAGAACTTATGTGATTTTATGTGTTTTCCTTTATAGATACTCTTTATAAATCATCTTTTTATATAATAAATTATTTCACTAATTTGATCTGCTCCATCATCATCTAAATCACTTAATTCTACAACATCTTCTTCCCTTACTTTTACTTTCCTCATGGATTCAAATTCTACTTCATCCCTCTACATTATTTTGAAGGATAGAGTCTTGACCCTATAATAATTGATGAGTACATTATGTAAATAATCAACTATAAAGTACTCTATTTCCTCTAGAGATTATATGTTTGGATAATACCAATTTAGAATATCCCATATCTTATTTTGGATAGTGATTTAGTCATGAAACTTCTCTCCAAATACTTGAATGTTACTAACAACCTCATTCTCACAGGTCAAATAGATTTCAATATTTTATTTATTTATATTTTTGATTTCTTAAAACTGGTTCCTCTAATGTTTCAATATGGATTCCTTAACTTATACGTTACCAACATGGAGACTTCTCAATTTTTTACATTTTCTCTTTATAGACTGGTGAACCATGACCCTTATTTAGACCTTATCTAATAGAGACATGAGGATAGGTTTGTGATATTTTCTATATAACTACCAATTTTTATTATTAACTTGTGTCATAGAATCATTATCAGCAGTGGGTGAAAACCCCACTATTATAGCATCTCTCACTTAGAGGCCATGTTAAAGAGGATTGGGTGGAATCCTATGACAATAACTATTATATGATTTCACATAAAATGTAGGAAGACCTCCTCTATTGAATGAGATAATATTATATTCATCCAATAATTTTTCATGGATAATTAGAGGGAACTTAGATTTTATAATACATGTAGACCCCAATCATGATTGACCACTGGGGCGGGGGGGGGGAATTAAAGGTTTGATTTTTTGGATATTTTTCAAATTCATCCTTCTATACATTTAAATGTTCTTTATCCAATCATTAATGTCTCAAAACCACACCTCATACACATAAATAATAAGATAAAACAAAATATATATATTTAAGTGGTTCAGTAACAAGAACTACTCTGTTCTATATATGTTAGGCATCACAATAAAGATTTTATAAGATTATGTTACAATAAGTTTAAATGGAATTGGATGAAATTGGTTTTACACGCAATTAGTTGATCCTTTAGTTGATCCTTGGTTTACACTATTAAAACCAACTCATTAGACATATTTTATTAGACCCCTAGACAAATTTTATTCTCCATGACTAGTTATACAACCTAGACTCATTCCACTTTAGAAACTAGTTAGATTCCCCAATTACAAGAACATTATTATTCTGAATGATATTGATCAAGTAGTATAATTCCATCTTCCTCCAATATATTTATCTTACTCCATGATCATACTATATAAGATATTATTATGTACCAGTTAATGATATTAAAATGTTTCTATGAATAAGATTGATAATTTTGAAACTCCTTTACACCCGATCATGAATGATCTGGTTCCTCAAAGATTATTAAATACTGAAACATGGAAACATTCTCCAAAAAGTATCTTCTGGATTGAATATCTTATCTCTTTTTAATATACTAGGGTATCAATATTCTAATTAATGTAATTGGGAAGATATGTTCTACATTTTATGATGAAGTTATTGAACTCAATTAATCATTCTTTTGATAATATTTTATAACAGGTAATATTTAAAATTCCATAATAAATTTTCTTCTAATTGTCAAATCAATTTTCATTAAAATTGATGTGAAACATAATACCTCATGATTTTCAATCACACAAAGATTACTTATTAAAATTTAAATCTTGTTAATTAAAAAACTCACACTATTTTATCTATTTCATTCACACATACATATAACAGTTCATGTACATCCCATAGAGTTTTTTCATCTTGCTTCATATAAAAGTATCTTAGGATGCTTCTATTTCAACATGAAATGTAGTTGGATTCATAATATTCACTTATTTGTTCTTTTTGTAATAGTATAAATAGATCACATTTTTGAATTATTCAGGTATTCTAATTTTCTATTGGTTGACACTCGTCACATAAAGAATTTACAAGAATAGATCATGTTAATCTATTCTATATCCTTAACAAATGGAACATGATAGTAAATATTCACCTGAATTGGAATGATCATTGGATCTCTTTTTTCGTAAATAAAAAGAGGCCCACATATTCTTTATTCTACACAAGAACAACTAATTTAAAATTTTTCTACTTATATTTTTTTTTCATCTGACTATGGAACTTGCAGTTGCTCTGTTTCCTAAAAGGATAATAGGATCCTCTCAAAAATATTTAAATTATAGAAAAAACCCCTTCATTGTCTATGTATTTATAGATGGTGATACATCAAAATTGTTTTTGATTTTTATGGATATTCAAACCATTTTCAAGGCTCTAATTATCAAATCATATCAAAAAATTTATTAATTATAAAACTATAACCATAGACATAAAATTCTATATTGGATACACAACCTCATATTCTATAATAATTTATGATGTTGATGAGGTTTGTGGCTGGATATTCCTATGGAAATTATTCTTCATGTATTTTTTGGGAGATATTTAAAGGATTCATGCAATTATTTCCTGTTTGTGAAATGATTAAGTCGAAGTATTGCCTAAAAAATCATCTTGGATAGTAAAATATTATTTAAATTATTACATTCCTACAAAATTTATATTGTAAGCATGGTGTCATGGAGACGGAGCATGCCTCATTTCCTCAACTTGATCACTAAAGATGATAAGAGGTATGTTGTTGAATGATTTCATCTAGATCCCTTCAAATTCTGAAGGTTAAAGATGATAATAAATTATTATTACGCGGAATAGAAAAAATGGATCAGATAAACCATCTTATATTGATGTATTTTTATATTTAGGAATAGTATATGTGCATCACATATCCCACATCGATCTAGAAATCAGCTGTCCATTTCGCTAAAGAACCGAAATTTCCAGGATTTTTTTAATAAATGGGAATTTTACGAATCCAAAAAAATTGACGATGCTTGATTTTGAGGACTAGAGTGCCTGGAATGAATTTTTTGAACTTTTCTTCAGTTACGTTCAATAAACGTGTGAGCTGGTTTTTTTAACATTAAAACTGTTGCTCGAAATAGAAATGTGAGGGAACCGTTGAACTCTAAACACAGGTATTCTCTTAAGGATATTTTTACCTCGATGGTAGTTGGTCGAGGGTGAAAGATAAATTTTGAGTTTTTCATGGAAATAATAAAATAAAATAAAGCACACATTTTAATTTATTTGTTGTAACCAATACATGTTGAAGTTGGTAGTGGGGACCACCAAACCCTAACCTCCCATGAGAGGTTATGGTGGTGGGGACCACCTGAGGCTGACCTCCCATGAGAGGTTATGGTGGTGGGGACCACCCGAGGCCTAAACCTCTGGAACACCCCTCTTTATGGGGGAGAAACTTCTCAACACCCTCATTAATGTGGATGAGCCTCTTGAGCTTCCTCGATATTAAATTATTCCAACACACCGCATTAAATTGTTCCATCTTAGTTAATTATTTTAGACAATTTGAAATTGTTCCAACAATTAAAATTGGTGAAAACATTTTATTTTTGGTGGGATTTTCATTTGAGAACATTCGCTGGAAAAGGAGAGAGAGATCTTAGTGGGAGAAAGATCTCCAACGAAGAATGCATTTTTCCACATAGAACGATCATCCAACAAAGAAAGCCGACCTTGACTATGAGCTTCTTCCTCGGGACTTCTTCTAACATGGGACGTCTTCATCTACAACAAACTGTCGCACGAGCCTAGAATTGGAGGTTTTTGGTGGATGTGATGAAAGTTGATAACTTCACCTTCTTCCTTCCTCGTTGACGTCAATGAACGATCAAGTAGGGGTTTAACATTATAAGTGATTTTATATTCTCATGTTTTTCTCTTCTAAAACAATGAAGGCAGATCATCTCCCTGTTTTTTAATGATCAATGAATGTTTTTATTTTGCGGTTTGGGAATGAATCGTTATGGGGGGGTTTTACGTTATTCATTCTTGTTGAGTCATTTGCTACCGCCCTAACGCGGAGAGTGCGGGCCAAAAAAAACATGGCCCAATCACCCTCTTCCATTTTTCTTCTTTTGTGGATTTGACCGTGATGAAGGCTATGGAACCGCCGCCTGCAGCCGTTGTGCCCCATGCTCCCACATGGCCTCTACCACTCCACGCCATCCGTAGCCGAGCCAACCTGCGCCCGAGCCGCTGCCGCTTTGTGCCGCCTTCCGCCGCGTCGTAGCTGCTTGGTACCACCTTCTGCCGAGCCACCTCCACCATTCACTATCCTTCGTCATTGTCCTCCGGCCACCACCACCATCCACCGAATGCCCCCTTATCAGCAAAGCGCTACTGCTGTCCGACGAGCGCCATCGCCATCCACCGCGCACCGCTCCCGTCCGCCGAACACCTCCGTCATCCACCGCATGCTGTCGCCTTCTGTAGGCCACCGTCGTGGCCGGTCCGCACTACTCATAGCTAGTCCAGGCCCTCACGGCTAGTCTGCGCCCCCAGAGGCTGGTCCGTGCCCCTCGCGACCAATCTGCCGCCCTCGCGGTCGGTCCACGCCCTCGTAGTACCCACGACCGGTCTGCGCTCACGTTGTACCCACAACTGGTACGTGCCCTCACAGTACCCCTCTATCGAGCCGCCCTCATGGTACCCCTCCACCGAGCAGCCCTCGTGACACCCTCACGACCCTTGTGGGTCGGGCCAGACCCAACAGGTTAGGCTGCACTGCGGGCCAGGACGGAACCAATGGGTCGGGTCGGGTCGGTCCGACTGGGTCAGACTGGACCTGGGACCACTACGACCAATTTTAATTCTTCGGGCCTTAACTTTGGCACTAGATGTCCATTTGATGAACTGTTAGTGGCATTGGAAATTTTTGAGTGAGTCAGTCCCTTTGAGTGAAACCCCACTGTGTTTTGGGTTGAGATGCGGAATGGTCAGGTTGGATCGAGCATGAATCCAACCTGGACCCCAGGACTAAAAGGCTAATAACTAACAGACCGAGCATCCGATTTATGCATTGTCTATTATGTTGAGACCCCTATGATGAGTTAAACCTTTGAGATACTTATTATAAGGACTTTGTGGTAGTTGGAGTATCGACTAGTAGATTGTGGATCAGATTCTCCCAGAGATGAGCAAGAATAGTTTGGGTACCTAGTGGTTGGCTGAGACTTGACCACTACTGACCATTTCAACTCAGAGTCACTCGACAGGGCCAGTGGGGAGTGCCTTGGTGACGCGGCAGACCCCTAGTGGGGAGCACCTTGGTGTCGCGGTAAACCCACGGTACTCGACAAGAAGAGTACCTTAGCTGGACTTGTGGGGGAGCGCCTATGTGTGATGTGGAAGACCCATGGTGTGGTGCGCCTCTGTGTGATGCAGAAGACCCACAATACTCGACAGGAGGAGTACCTCATAAGTCCAAGGTTAGTGGGAAGCGCCTCTTTGTGACATGGAAGTCCCACTGTACTCGATAGAGGGGGAGTTTTCCAGCAGCCGAGGTGTTCGACATTGTGACTCAGAATGTTACTTATTACTACCCCTAGAATAAATCATTTTGTGAGCTGATTCAGAACCTCTATGTTTTCCTCATGATCGAGATGGATTACATAATAACATATGTATATGTATGGGCATATAACTTTGTAATGTTATCCGTTGATTTCATAATTTTCGTTTTATCCTTGTTGGATTATGTGAGACCTAGCGGGTCTTGGGGTCCCTACTGAGTATCGTTCTAATCCCCCATGCACAGGCTATGCCCGCACCTTATTGTGTTGGATGCTGACGATAGACAATGCTGACTGAGGCTAGGAGTAATAGGACTGGACGGTGCCCAGAGGTGGACTATACGACATGTCGGTATGTTGAGGAGACGAGTGGACGTGGAGTGATGAGGGGCCAATCTATACCAACCCTTCATGAAGGAACCCCAGAGGATGATCCAATAGCTATCTTTTCCCTTTCTTCAGTTTTGGTATTTCAGTTGTATTTTTACTTTACAATTGAGCTTGTATTCTGACCCCTTTTACTTACTACACTCACTCTGTTTACAGTTCGGTTTACTTGTGTTCCTATCCTTCTGTGTTCTTAGTTATGTGTGCTTTCATGTTACAAAGTCAATTCCTTCCTAGTTTTAGGGAATATTCCTTTAGTTCTAGTCGCCAGCCACTGGCCTATGGAAGGCGGGCTTGGGGTAGTCACGCCACGAGCCCTAGAGGGATGGGTTGTGACAATTGGTATCAAAGGAGTTAGTTTTACCGCAGAACAAGGAATCTGATCTTTTCTGGGAAGAAATAGTGTTAAGGGTAATGAATTCAGTTTCTAGTTTAGGGATTCCAGTGTTGGTATGGTGGCTGGCGTATCGATACACCAGGACCCAGAATCCTAATTTCTGACTCAGTGCACATAAAAACTGATTGCGTGTGTGTTTTGAAAAGTCTTCTTTGTGAACTATTGATTCAACTCACTAGGATTAACTTTTGACTTTGTAAATTCACCAGTTATAACCTTTTGACCATGGTACACCTGTTTCTTTTCAGGATTCCTCCACACAGACATCTAGTTAGGCTTTTGAGAGATGTACGCATAAATATCCCACCGAGTGACGAGGCCTCGGTGTAGGGGCCCCTTTCTAGTTTAGGCACCAGTGAAGTCACCAGTGATACCATTCCCCATTGGGCCACTGATACCACCGGCCCCAGTAGTAGATGATGTACGCCACTTGAGAATGTTGCATGAGTTCCAACGCTAGAGGCCACCCAGGTTCCGGTGAGAGACGGACCCACAGGCGGTTGAGGATTGGCTGGAGGTTGTGGTGAGAGTTTTCCGACTGGTACAGACACCAGCCGACATAATGGTGATTCTTGTTGTCAACCTTCTATAGGAAGCAACAGGAAGATGGTGGAGCTTGATACTCCAAGTTCATGATGAGATGACGCTTCTCTGGGCATACATCGAGAGCCTGTTTTGGGTAGTGTTACTCATGATCGGGGCAGGGTCACATGGCACATGACCGTCCGACACATCATTTGGATGATCAGTAGATGGTCAAGGTACCACCCTGGAAGAGATAGTGGTTTGACCAAGGAGGTCTGTAGGCTGGTGGCAGATGTGGTAGAGGAGCAGGCCGTGTAGTAGGTGATGGGCGACAATTCGAGATATTACTGCCTCCACCTCCAGGAGGTCCACCCCGACCGTAGGGAGCTGGTGGATAGGGGAGAGCTCAGCTCCAGGAAGATGGGGCCTACGATCATAGTGCTCTGGAGATGATACGAGGTATGAATTATGTCTACTACACCATAGCTGTAGTACATATAGACACAGGTCCCAGTCATTCATTCATTACCACTGCCCTAGTTCGGAGCATGGACATTCCGAGGGAGCCGTTGGCTCGATGATTATGGCTAGAGACTCCTACGAGAGAAAATTCGAGGATTACGCACTAGTGTCGGCAGTGCGAGATTACTATATAAGGTGAGAGCTTTGGTTGGGATCTCCTCATAGCAACATCGAGGCCTTACGACTTCATCTTGGGGATGGACTGGTTATCTACAGTCTGTGCTCATAATGATGGTAATAGGCACACAATGCGGTGTTTCTGCAGGGATGGGACCAGGTTTACCTTCACTTCTGAGAAGGGAGCCATTGAGGTGTAGGAAGGAATTACCCAGAGGAGGGTGCAGCCGCTTACACATCAGTTTACTAGCCTTACCCGAAAATCTATTGATGTGGAGAGTATGAGCTATCATGTAGTGGTGGACTGGTACATAGATGTTTTCCCTGATAATATTCCAGGTCTACCTCCTTGTAGAGAGGTGAAATTATACATTGATTTGTACCCTGGGATGACACCGATATCTACACCAGCGTATCAGATGGCTCCCGTGGAGCTTTGTGAGATGTGGGTACATCTAGAGGACTTGGAGGGGAAGGGATTCATCGTCCTAGTGTTTATCCTTGGGAAGACCCAATTCTATTCTCCATGACGGAATATGGGAGCTTGAGGATCTATGTTCACTATCGGCACCTGAACATGGTGACTGTGAATAACATGTACCCTCTTCCAAGGATTGATGATCTCTTTGATCAGCTGAAGGGAGCACGATGGTTCTCGAAGATAGACCATAGATCAAGCTATCACCAGCTCAGAATTCGAGGTGAGGATGTGCAAAAGGGGACATTCATATGTCGGTATGGCCATTACGAGTTCTTGGTTATGCCATTCGGCATGACCAATGCTCCAGTAGTGTTCATGGGAATCATGAACACGATCTTTTAGCCATACCTTGATCGCTTTGTAGTGGTCCTCATCAATGGCATTCAGATCTACATGACTACTTAGGAGGATAATGTATATGATTTGCAAGTAGTACTAGACACACTCTGAGGGCAACAAATTTATGGTAAGCTCTCTAACTGCCAGTTCTGGATCCGAGAGGTTCACTTTCTAGGACATGTCATATTGGAGGCTGGAGTTGCAGTGGATCCAACAAACATTGAGGTGGTACTTTCTTGGGAGCCACCCAGGAGTGTGATGTAGGTACGGAGTTTCTTGGAATTGGATGGATATAACCATAGGTTTGTTCAATACTTCACCAGAGTTTCAGTACCACTATCATCCTTGATGAAGAAGGGTCTAGCCTTCGTGTGGTCGGAGAGATGCCAGCAGAGTTTTCAGAAGCAGAGGTAGAAGCCGACTTGAGACCCCATCTTGAGGCTATTGGAGGAGGACGTAGGGTACATTGTCTACTGTGACATATCAAGGACCCGACTCGGATGTGTCCTGATGCAGGAGTGAGTAGTGATCACATATGGTTCTCGATAGCTAAGACAACATGAGAAGAACTATGCTACCCATGACCTGGAGTTAGCAATAGTTGTCTTTTCCTTTAAGATGTGGCGACACTATCGGATAGGTGAGTGTTTTACGGTGTACTCTGATCACAAGAGTCTAAGATATACTTTGTCTCAGAAGGACCTAAACTAGAGACATTGACGTTTTATTGAATTCCTCCAAAAATATTACTTCAAGATAGTCTATACTCCTTCAAAGGGGAATGTTGTTTCAGATGCACTCAGTATGAGATCATTTATATAGCTTCTAGGAGAGGCGACGGTGCTTCTAGATGCTTTGTAGATATCCTTCGTGGAACGTGATGGATAAGGTTTACTTTAGTCTCTTACAGTGTCTCCCCCACTTCTTCAGCAATTCAGGGAGGCGCAACGTGGGGACATTGACTGCGAGGCACAACGTGCTCAGATATCCACATGACAGGCACCTGAGGTATTTTCTAAAGGTGGGGAGCACATTATCCTCTTCAAAGGACGTACCATGGTAGTAGTGTCACTCCAAGAGGAAGTGGATGTGGGATGGGATATCCATGGACCTCATGATAGGACATCCACATACATCTAGGGGTCATGACTTGATTTGGGTGATCGTCGACCGAGTCAACATGTCGGCTCACTTTCCTACCAATCAGAGAGAATGGTTCAGTAGAGAGATTGGGATGCCTATATGTGCAAGATATTGTGCAGAAACATGGAGTACCATCACCGATTATCTCTGATGGGGATGGACGTTTTACTTCCCGGCTATGGAAGGGGTTGCAGGAGGCTTTCGGGACGCAGCTTCGTTTTTGCACCGCCTTCCATCCTCATACAGATGGACAGACTGAGCAGACCATTCAGACCCTTGAGGACATGCTGTGTGCTTGTCTCCTCGACTTCGGTCACAAATGGGAGGGTCACTTGCCTTTGGAGGAGTTTTCATAAAACAACATCTATCACTCCACGTTTGGGATAAAACCTTTCGAGTCGTTGTACGGGAGACTTACAGATCACCCTTGTGCTGGACTGACCCAGGTGAGTCAGCACTAGTGGGACCAGAGATGGTACAAGATACCACAGAGAAGGTAAATATCAACTAAGAGTAGATGAAGACTGCACAGAATAGGTAGAAGTCATATGCCGACAAGAAACATAGATCTCTGGAGTTTGAGGATGACGACCACGTCTTTCTACGGGTCTCACCCTGGTGAGGTATACTGAGATCTGACCGAGGCGGAAAGTTATCTCTAAGTTTCATCAGTCCTTTTCAGGTCCCCATCAGAGTTGGCGAGGAGTCTTACCTCTTATCTAATCCACCTCAGTTTCACCGAGTGCAAAACATCTTCTCTGTATCCTAGATGAGGAGATACATGCAAGACCCTTCTCACATCATCAACCATGGGGATCTGTACGTCGACAATGGGGTGACTTTTATGGAGGTTCCAGTAGATATTGGTGATCTACAGGTGCAGGTCCTTCATGGACGGTTGATACCTCTGGTGCGTGTTCGCCGGAAGCACGAGAACCTCCAGGAGAGCACATGGGGGCGAGAGGCTCAGATGCGTGCTTAGTACCCCCACTTTTTTAACTAGTATGAGTTGTGGCTTATGAGGACGTAGAGCCCTGATGTGGGGAGAACGTAATGTCCCAGAGTTTCCAATTTTTTAATAAATGGGAATTTTACAAGTCCGAAAAAATTGACGGCATGTGATACAGAGGCCTAAAGTTCCCGGAATGAATTTTTGAACTTTTTTTCGTGTACGTTCAGTAAACTTGGGAGCGGGTTTTTCTAACTTTTAATCTAGTGCTTGGAATTGAAATAGGAGGGCACCATTGAACTTTCTCCTCCGATATTCGCATAAGGAGACTTTCAACTCAACGAAAGTTGGTCGAGGGTGAAAGATAATTTTTGGGTTTTTTTGTGGAAATATGTAAATAAAATAAAGCACACATTTTATTTTATTTGTTGTAACCACTCCATGTGTAAGTTGTAACTGGGGACCACACACCTGAACCTCCCATGAAAGGTTCTAGTGGTGGGGACCGCCGAATCCTAAACTCCCATGAGAGGTTATGGTGGTGGGGACCACTTGAGGCCTAAACCTCTTGAAAAACCCTCTTAATGATGGAGAAACTTCTCAACTCCATCAATAATATGGAGGAGCCTATTGAGCTTCCTCCACATTCAATTATGCCAATGCACCACATTAAATTGTGATAGCTTAGTTAATTATTTTAGCTAATTTGAAATTGTGCCAAAAATTAAAATTGGGGAAACACATTTTTTTGTGGGAGTTTTCCTTTTGAGAACATTATTTGTAAAAGGGAAGAGAGGACTTTGTGGGAGAAATATCTCCAATGAAGAATAAATTCTACCGAGAAGAATGCTCCACCAAAGAAGAATGCCGAACTCGACTTCAAGCTTCTTCCTTGGAACTTCTTCCAATGTGGGACTTCTTCATCTACAATGATGTGACACATGAGACCGGAATTGGAGGTGTGTGGGGAATGAGACAAATGTTGACACCTTCACCTTCTTCCTTTCTCGTTGATGGCAAAAAACGATCAAGTAGAGGTTCAACTTTATTAGTGATTTTATACTCCCTTTTTCTTTTCGTCTAAAACAATGAATGCGGATGAACTCTCTATTTTAGATTGATATGAGAATGTTTTTATTCTGTGGTTTGGGAATGAATCGTTGCGGGAGGGTCTTATGTTCTTCATTCTTGTTGAGTCATTTGATACCACCCTAATGTGGAGGGTGCATTACAAACAAACATATCCCGATCCCCCACCACCGTTCTTCTTTTTTTTGTGGTGTTGAACGTGATGAAGGAAACGGCGCCACCGCCCACGGCCTCTGCGCCCTGCCCCACCACATAGCCTCTACCACTCTGCGCCATCCGTAGCTGAGCTAAGCCATGGCCGAGATACCGCCACTTCGCGCTACCTTCCTCCAAGTCAAAAACGTCGTTCTTCGACCGACGCCACTATCGCCTGACCGCCTCCAACATATTCCACCCATCGCCGCAGTCTGCCAAGCACCGCCACCATCTGTCGCGCGACATCGACGTACCACACACACCCCTACCATCTGTCGAGCGCCGCCGCCATCTACAGCATACCACCACCGTTCTCCGAGCACTCTCACGACCAGGATGCACCCCTCATAGCCAGTCTCTACCCCTCGTGGATGGTCTTCTCCCATCACCGATGGCCCTTTCCCTTCACGGCTAGTTCGTGCCCCTCATGGCCGGTCCGGGCCCTGGAGGCCGTTCCACGCCCCTTGCGGCCGGTCCTCCACCCTCGCAGCCAGTTCGCGCCCTCACAGTACTAGTCGCTGGTATGCTCCCTCGCGGTACCCCTCAGTCGAGCTTCCCTTGTGGCACCCTCACACCCCTCGTAGGATAGGCCACACCGAACGGGCCGGGACACACTGCGGGCTAGGCCGGGTCGTCGGACCAGACCCGGGCCCACTATGACCCTTTTACTTTCTTCTGGAATATCTTTTTCACCAGACGTCTGTTTGAAGAACCTTCCATGGTGCTAGAAATCATGGAGAGAGTCATTCCCTTGAAGTGATGCCCCACTATGTTTTGGGTTGAGATGGATAACTGTCAGGTTGGATCGAGCATGAATCCAATCGGGCCCCCAGGACTAAAAGGATAATAACTCATAGACCGGGCGTTAGATTGACCAACCTTCTGTTACGTTGAGAGCCATATGACGAGGCAGACCTTTGAGATACTTCTTTTTTGGAATTCATGGATGTTGGAGTATCGATGAGTAGGTTTTGGAGAGGATTATCCTAGAGACTAGAGAGCATTGTTCGGGAACCTAGTGGCTGGCTGAGACTTAACGAGTGCAAACTGTTTCGACTCTGAGTGACTTGACAATCCTAGTGGAGAGCACCTCGTGGACGCGGTAGACCCATGGTGGGGAGCACCTTGGTGTTGTGTTAGACCCATGGTAGTCGACAAGAGGTGTACCTTAGCAGGACTTGAGGCGGAGCGCCTCGGTGTGACGCGACAGACCCATGGTGGGGAGCGCCTCTATGTGATGCGGCAGACCCACGGTACCCGACACGAGGAGTACCTTAGAAGCCCAAAGATAGTGGTAAGTGCCTCTATGTGATGCGGTAGGACCACTGTACTCGATAGAGGAGGATTTCCCCATTAGTCATGGTGTTCGACATTGTGACTCAAAATGTTACTTGTTACTACCCGTAGAATAAGTCACGGTGTGAGCTGAGTCAAAACCTCTGTGTTTTCCTCAATAATGATATGGATTACATGATAACATAGGTATATTTATGGGCATATACCTAAGTAAGGTTATTAATTGATTTCATACTTTTTGTTTTATCCCTTTTGGATTTGGTGAGACCTAGAGGGTCTCGAGGTCCCTACTGAGTATCGTTATACTCACCCTTGCACGAGCTATGCCTGCACCTTGTTGTGTTGGATTCATATGACGGACAGTGCATACTAATTATAAGAGTACCATGACTGGATGGTGCCTGGAGGTAGACCATAAAATGTGTTAGTATGCAGACGAGACGGGTGGACGTGGAGTGCTGAGGAAGCGATCTGTAACTACCATTCAGGTAGGAACCCCGGAGGAAGATCCAGTAACTATCTTTTCTCTTTATTCATTTGGTTGTATTTTAGTTGTATTTGTACTTTTCAGTTGGTCTTTTATTCTACCCCCTTCTACTTACTGAACTCACTCAATTTAAAGTTATGTAAACTTGTTTTCCTATCTTACTCTGTTCTTAGTTACGTGTTCTTGCAGGTTATAAAGGCAATTCCTTCCCAGTTTTAGAGAATACGCCTTCGGTGCTAGTTGCCAACTCCTGGCCTTTGGAAGGTGGGCTTGGGGTAGTCAAAACACATGCCTCGGGGGGGACAGGTCATGAAAATTTCATAATATGTAATCACATTTCCTTCGATTACTAGGTATGTGTAACATAGTCTTCTCTCTTATTCTGCTAGCACTCACCAAATTTTGTCACACCTATACTATTGTGTGTCCCCACACAATAACACTCCCACTATTGTGCACATTATGTGAATGATTAGTCTGTCACCCCTGCCACCCATTGCTGACCATGTAGACATGTCTCCCACTTAGATGACAAAGTATAAAATATGTAGTTGGGATGGATGCTCAGATTCCCAATGGATTATTTTTTTATAAATTCCAACCATAAAAGAATATAAATTAAATATTTTTGTAAAATACCAATTTTCTAATATATTTTTTCAATTAGTATTCATGAAAAATAAAAATACGTGTTCTGGAATTCACAATTAAAAAAATCATCCTATTATTTAATTTTTCATGGATATTGTAATTCCATTTATTCTAAAATATATTCCAGAAAATATTCTCCCCCAAGGTATTCACAATAATATCCTCTCGACCAATCATCATACAAAATATATTTTTTTGAATCATCACAATCCTCCAAAATCATGAATCACGTTATTAATAATGTGTTAGTTATTCAAAACCACTAACACATATGTTTGAGCATAATAACAATTAAAATATCATCATATTTTTTATTTCAACTCTGTCTTAAAATTTTTATATTGAAGGCATCAAGCCATTGGCCCCACATTCCTTTTGTATAGACTGTGGTGGTACCTAAATCACCTTATAGACATAAATTTATGTGTTATAAACTATGAAATATAATTATATAACATCATTTTCACATTATTAATGACTACATCAAATACTATAATTTATGATACGTTGATATAAAATACAACATTCATTGTTCAGTAATTGAACTGTTCTCTTCAAACAACAAGGTGTATGAATTATTAATTTACTATATCTTTTGGATCTAATTATTCATGTATGATACCTTAAGGCATTATACGTACAATAAATCATATAAATTTTTTCATAATGTAGAATGCCCTTCCCCAATTTCCTCCTTCAATGAATCATTAGAAACTGGTGAATCTGTAATGTAAATAAATAATATCCTAGAATAGTAATATGTGAAACAATCTATAAAACATTTATATGTTTTCTTCAGTCATGATATTATGATTATATATTTTCAATTATAGGTCAAATATCATGGTGGCATGAGTTATCATTTTTGAAATAAATTAAAATTCTATTTTAGTACATTATATTGATTACCAAAAGTATCATGTAATAAATTTTATTTTTTATTTTATGACTATTTTATAAAATATCATTATCACACCCATTGGATTTAAAATATACCATCACATAGATATTGTATAGTAAGGAATCAACATTCTTCTTTTGGAAACCCAGATATGGGTCTTATTGATATACTTAACCAAATTTAGGTAGGTAGTATTTACAATTACATTCTCAGGTAGTTCTTTAATTCATTGAGTATACTGTTAAATACTAAAATTAAAACTATAAATTCATTAATACATTCCTCTTTGTTACACACAGTCTTGTGGAGGTAATCAAACCTTGATTTTAACTATATAAAATGGAACCCAAACATTCAATTAAACTCCCGGATAATTGAAAGAACCCTAATAGAGGCATGAAATGTAATTTATTATATTAATATAGCCTAACCTATGAAATGAATGGTTGTTATGAATTGATGTTATCTTGAGATATTTTTTTAACTTTTTTATTAAATATTATTTATTTTTATTTTAGATCATTTTTTATAATATATATTTTATATAATTAATTAACGATGTCTTGATAATAAAATTTACACATAATGCATCTATTTTATTTTATCTTAACATTATTATTATTTCATTAACATTATATGGTAACGTATAATCATCAAATAAAAATAATATAGCTTAAATAAATTAATAACCATTCACATGACAAAATAAAAAAACATGTGGTTTGATCATGAACTTTTTTACTACTTGGTTTATGGAAGTATTGATAAATTAATCCTTTACCATTAGGGAATAATTCCTTGATATGATATAGGCTTGAGTAAAAACATTCCAATATTAACCTGTGTATCTATTTTGGTAGGATTAACCTAGGATTGGTCTTAAAAAATCTCATATTTCATGTGATTTCCTTTTATTTTATATTCCATTTCACTAACAGGTTAGGTGAATCACAGTTTTTGGGTTACAAAAATCAACCATGGACATATAGGCTCGTACAAAATATAGTGGTAGGGAAGGTACAATTATCAATATATCGAATATAATAACAATTGTATAACAAAAAACAATGAAATAAATAATTTTATTAAATAGAAAGAGATTACCTACATTGGCTTGTCTGGATCATGATCAAAAAACTACACAATTAAACTATAAATCATTAATTTCAATTCATTATTTTCAACAGATAAGTCTCTTCAATTAATAAATTAGTTATTTTATAAATTTAGTAATAAATTTTTGTTAATTATCCATACATACAATCCCTGAGATATCCAAACACTATAATTATAAATAATGTAAATAAATTAATATATTTTAAAACTAATTATGTCCATAATGTGTACTTGAGGTTTCACAACTTGTACCCATATGCTTATATATAAAACCATTTCCAAATTTTATGTGTTACATGATGTATTCCATCACATGACATGATGTATACCCAAAAATGATTGTGGTCCTTATCATATGGTGTGTCCTTAAATGAAATGAGATACAAAAAATTGTGTCGTGATACACATTTTGGGTTCTGTGTGTTAGTTTGTGTGGTCTACACATAATGTTTGACCACATGACTTGCCAATATATACATGGTGTGTATGTATGGTGACACCTATGAAGCATATGATATGTAAAGAACCAAAAATTTTGTTATATTTTTTGTATAACATGATAAATAATTAATAACGAATTTAATATTTCATGTGACCCACTGAAATTATGCTCCATGTAATCGGTGTGAAAAACCCCATCACACACCATGTACAACCAGATACACACCATGAAATTTTTATTTTTATTAAATTATTTTTCTTTTCTATGTGTTTGTCTCACATGAGTTGCATCATCATCATCTTCCTTGTTTGAGTTGGCCAATATTAATCGATGTGTATATCGAGATAAAAGAAACGTGATTCATTACTGGCTACTTGTATTATATAGTTAGGGACTCAGTGTATGTTTCGTATGGGTAATTACATGTTCTATAGAGTGTAAAACTTACTATAGTTAGTGTAAATAAAATAATTCTTTGTCACTCGAATAGTAGTCAATAGGTGGTGTTTCTTAATTATATGATACACACTTTAAACTAAAGATATCAATGCTTTACCCAGGTAAAACAATGTGAGGTTACACTATGTGTATGACAACTACATGTCATGTATTCCCTATCATGAAACATGCCAACTGGATGTTAATACAGAACATGTAATGATTTTACATACTAAACACACACATGATGTGCCATTATTTATTTTTCTCATCCTCGTGTAGTTGATTGTGGGTATAGAACATGTATTTTTTAGTTATATGTCTTATAGACAGGTTTGTTAGCCAAAATGCTCATCATTTCTAGAAGGAATCGGTGAGTGTTATTTATCAATTTTTAGAATACTCATTATCATATGAAATTGACTTTTCAAATTATCATGAATGTCATATTAATTAAAATGAAAAATGTAAATATAAAACTAATAATCAAATAAGTAATTTATTAAAAAATATTTAAATATTAACCAATATGTGGCTGATTTGATAGCACAAAAAGTTCTGAGGAATAGAATATGTGATTAGTCATATAAACTGAAATAGTATTTGTCATTTCAGAAAATAAATCCTCATAAACTGAAAAAATCACCAAATTCTCAAAGAGAGGACCTTTTAAAGTAGAATTTATTATTTATATAAAAGAAGAACTACCTTAACATGGACATTCATTTATTATTGTCGATCATGTGGATTTAAATTATCTTCATACTATTTTTATGAAAAATAATCCAAAGTATTATTCCTTTGGAGTTATCCACACATGTTTTATGAAACATGGATCTTCACTAGAGAATATTTAGGTTCTGGTGTTAAGGTATTTATCAACATACATCATTCACTACTCATATCAACAATAATACTTCTGTCATGATGTATTATTTGTTATTCTATTGGTATTGAGGGGGAGGAGGATGCTAATATCTATTTCTTGGGAATGATCATGAGAAATTCTCTCTAGGTTTTCAGGAAATTATCTTGAGAGAATGTAATTTTACATTACACCTCTCATATACCCATAGATATTATATATGTTTGGTTATATAAATAATGTTAGATAACTAATAATGGTTTATATTCCCTTATCTAATTGTTAATTATAAATAAAACCCATTTTAAATAATAAAATAATACTATTATTATATTCCATGACGCGCATTGACTCACATATATTTAAATATTATTTTTTTAATAAATAAATGAATATTTATTTATTTATTATTAAAGAAAAACAAATCACCTCTACTTAACCCATAACTTGACAATCCAGACCTCCTTGAAATTTATTGCACATTTAATAATAAATATTTATTCGAAATATAAACCATTATATAATTATTTAAATAAATAAATAAATAAATATTTTATTCAATAAATCATTTATTAATATTTATTAATATTCAACAATTATACATTTTCAACGAGAATAAATAGTGACTCAATTTATGCGACCAATGTAAAATGAATAATAATAATTACATAGTAATGAGAATAATATTTATTTATTTATTAAATTCAAATACAATTTAATTCAAATTATAGATACATTTATGGTGTTCCCCTCTCAGCCACTTTCTCAGTCCCATTAGGTGATATTTCATAAAGACAGTATTTCTCATCTAGAAACAAATCAAGGAAACCTCATAGAAAGATGTTAGTGTCAAAATGAAAATAGTATTATTTGAATACTTATTGTGTAACATAATCCATTTATCCTTACATATAATCAAGAATCTTACAAACTTGTGACCTCAATCTATATGGTCAATATATCATTCATTAAATACCCAAAATACATTAATAAATAAAAGAAAATGTACATGGTATTAATTAGAAAATTCAATTTCAATCAAAGTGATTTAGATATCATCTTTTGTTCTTGGTAGTGACAAATATATTCTTGAATTATTCAATTAATGAAAATCTCTTTCGATACACCTAACAAACCCTACATCCTAATGAGTATCTATCATTATGGTTTTCATAAATATATAAAAGTACATAATTCATGATATATATTAACAATAATCACAAATCTATGTAGTAAGAAAAAATATATAGAAAATAATATCTATTAACAAAAAAAACATGTCGAATTTTTATTGGAAGGCACGTTCTCATAATAAAAATTCTTTGAGAATTCCAAGTTATAAATTTATGAGAAAGGAGTAAATTTATTATGATTCTCTATCAAATGATAGGGAAATATCATCAATTTATCAATCGAAATATTTCATCCCTCCATACAACATATTTTAATGAATATTGTCATATCTCTTATTGGATTTCATTATATCAACATACATATACAACCTGAATATGTGGAAAATAATATAATTACATTATAATATTAATATTAATTTTCATGGCACTCATCATGAGAAATGATATTCATTAAAATTGAAATGTCCTAATATATATATATATATATATATATTAATAAACAGTTCAATGTTAGTTTGTTATAGGGAACCAACTAAAATATTATATACAAAAAAGAGTTAAGGATGTTACTGTAAAACCTCAAATATAGGGTCTCCATACCCAAATGTATAAATGAGATTCTAGATAATGAAAATGTTAAGGAGTAACCAAAAGATCATTTGATGAAGACTCAGATGACCTAATTGAACCTAAATATAGATGATTATTATCTTATATTAATCATATATTTTATTCCAAACCATGTCTAATATGATCCATTCTGTTTTTTATATAGAGGAATGAGGTGATGGGGTCACCATTTAGTTCACCAAGATATACATCGAATGGAACCCTACTTAAAAAATTCATTAAATTTTGGGAACTTAAGGGATGATAAGTAATCATTATGAAACAAGGATATGATAGAGGTGTAAGGAAAAGATCTATTTTATACCTTTTGGGATCTATTTCTTGATCAATAAAAGACATGTTTGAATAGAACAAATTAAATATCTGGACATTGATGAATGGTACAAATATTGGCCCCACGCATTCATATGTGAGAATTTAGTGAGTCTCTATACATCACACATACTATTTTTGAGACACTAACACTAGGTAACTTTAATTAGATAATATAACCTTCATTGAAATGGTAACTTAAGAGGAAATCCATAATGATGTGTCAATGGAGAAAGTTACACAAGATAAAATATCATCCACTCATTAAACGAGAGCCCTTACCCTAGTTAGCTGATTTTATTTATTATTTTTTGGGATAAAAACATAATTATTTTATAATTATAGTGCCTTATTCATCAAGGATAGAAGATGGGAAGAAATTGAGTTAGGAAGTTACACCTCACATAATTATTGAAAATGTAATCATGAATACTAAAAATAGGACCCTAACACTAATAGTTGAATCCTCCAATATTTTTATGGAAGTCGTAGTAACTCAAGATGATATTAAATGTGTTACATAGGTTTTTGTAGTTGTGCAATCTATTGTAACTCATATATGCGTATTGGATAAACATAACACCAATAGAATCCAAGTGATATATATTTTAAATACATATATAAAAGACAATTAAAACATATTGTGAGGATTAAAATAATTTTCAAATAATATACCATGTATGTATTATAAAGAATACATATATTTATGAAGGTTCAAGTGATATTATGGGGAAGACCACACCATATATTTTGAAATATCTCCATGAATTTTATGGATTTAGTAAATAGTTATAAAAACACAACAACTCCGACAAATATTTCATTTTTTTCTGTTTTTGTAACATTTTATGTATGTTTCATTGTTTAAAAAACTCTTTTAATAGTTAATTCCCTTATAATGATCATTAAATGTGAATACAAAACCCTTATTCCCTTATGATATATTTTTTAAAATGATAATTTAGGACCTCAGTTAGACATAAAATTTTACCAAAGGGAATTGGATATGGATGGTGAAGAAGGACCATGTTATGTATATGTGTGGGTCATTTAATGTTATGATTTAATGGTAGTGATGGTGGTTATATTCCATGAAAAAAATAATTAGATGGATAGAGAGATTTGGTTCGTGATAAAATGCAGTCCCACTAGACCATTCATCATGCCAATAATAATGGGGGTAATGGTATATTATGGTATTTAGGGTAAACATTGATACTACACACCTCTATCCTTTTTCTCCTCATACTAAAATATATATCTGTGAATCCTGTAGTAGATGTGTTGGAATGGGTGATGGATCCCTAAGTATATGAATATTCCATAGTGGTATTCTTATCATCAGAGGAGTCTTAAACCACTAGAAATATGAAAAATCTTATTTTCATTAATCAAATTCATGTCATCATATATTATAGTCTTTCCAGTGGTTTCTTTCTCAAACATAGGGCCCCTTTTACTTCTATACGCTACGAGATACCTGGTGTGGTAAGACCTATTCTAGTTGTTCTATGAGACCACCGTTAGATTATTTTGCAATCAAAATCTTAATATATAACACATAGTCATCATCTTAGAGTTCTATGATTTTGAATATAGTGATATTTTGGCCAATATATATAAAAATATAGATGAAAAACAGATGTAAGAAAAGAATCAACCAAATATATCAAGAGATGAGGCTATGGTTCCACCACTAGATCTTAAGGTCTAGAACGTCAAGGGATATATGAAAACATTGTGATAATGGATAAACATAGATAATTGGACCATGAAGAGTTAGCATTTTAAATCCATATCATGAAAAAAATGGATGATGTTGAGGATAAAAATAGAGAACATGAAAATAATACTAAAGAGTTTGAAAAGGAATGTGAGGATATTGTTATTAGAGATCCCAAGATATTTTATGCGGAGATAGATGCTACAATGTTGGATGATATTAATCAGGATATTTATGACTCCGAGCAGTCATGAATTTTAATTCCATTGTGGCTAGAACCAATTATGTAATTTTCCATTTAAACATCTTGTTATCATCTCACTTTTAACCAGTTGGTAAGATAATCAAAATTTAATGATTGTTCTTCTCTTTCCCATTTATGGAATGAAAAAACATTCTCCCCTCAAGCTATTATTCATTTTTCCTAAGTGATTTTATGGTTTCACTATCAATTTAGGATAATATTTGAAAACATACAATGATAAATATCATGATTATTATATCCAAATGATCCTTAAATGGAGTTGGGTTTTCAAAATCAGAATATCAAAATTCCCAAGTCATATGATGAGGAGGGGGTCAATCAATAATCTATTAGGATAATTTTTTAGGATAGATATTGGTATGTTGGATACATAGAATATGTATAGAAGAACCATAACCGAAGTATATCCTATTAGATACAATCTTTCAAAGCCATGTTTCGTAACGAAATTCTACTCGCGGTTGATATAGAGAGTTTAAATACATAATTAATTTACCATCACTATATGTCAAGGTTATTCTATTTTGATATGAAGGTGTTTTGATTCAATAAAAGTGAAATCATTAAAGTATTTTACTGAAGGAATCAATACTAAATAAGGTTTAATTGACCTAATGTTTTGTCATTATGTGATTTTTATTGATCTTCGGAACCAATATCTAACAAAAAATAGTTATATAAGACAATTCCCTTGACCCATATACCTATTGAGCATGAAGTTAATTTTTTACAGATAAAAGGTTGTATCTACATTTTTTATGCCTCTCCATTTTAAAACTTTCTTTTAGCTAAGCAGTGATACATAAAGGCTTAGTGGGTAGGAAATTAGTTTCTTCTCTAGTATCTATTTGTGTATTTTTACCTTTAAAATATTTTTACCTGTTTTATATCCTAAAAATGAAAATTGTTTTTCCTAGGATATGAGAAGGGTATGTCTAGTGATTAGAGATTTAAATTTTTCCAAGGACAGCATGAATAGGTATTCATCACAGTGAGTACCATGTCATGTTCTTATAATATTTTATTGTGACCTAATTTAGACAAATAAAGAATTTTTTGGTCAAATAGCTTTGACAAATGTTTTCTAGTTTTTATGGTCCAAATTGTTTTACTAAATGTGGTGAATGTTTGAGGTCATAAATTGTTGACAAATAATGATGGTTAAGGTTTCATGTGTTTCACAAAGGTAAAATTGTCCAAAAAAGATTTAAATAGCCTAAAAAGAAAATACTCATTTAGTTTAAAGTCATAATTCTTAGAAAAATGTAATGTTTTTAGTGATCCATGATCATTTTAACAACATTTAAAAGGGATGGGAATAATTTGAATTACAACATAAATTATTTAAATCAGGAAATAACATAACTGAACATGTATTCTTTGGTTTATTTCTTAGAAAATTTAAATTCTAGGAAACTATAAAAAAATTTTGAGGGTCCATGGGGTTAGTTAATCTTCTATTTAGAATGAAAGAATGGATCAAGTTGTTAAAAGGTGTGCATGACCCATGGATCTGATGTTGTTATTAACCAGAGGGGTCCCATTTTGAATTTTAGATACTTGTTAATAATATCAATGAATGGTTTTTGTTGATTCAAATATTGTTGTAATGATATATGATATACGAGATTAGAATATTTATAAGGCAATTAAATATTTTTTTTTCTGGAATGACAATGATTGGATCACTATTGAATGTTAATGGTGAGTGTATTTCTATAATAATTTGTTTTTAGATTTGGTTTAGCTTTCCAAAACATCACTATATATATTGTGATAATAATAATTGACTGAAACATATCCCTTGTAAGAAAATATGTGTTATATAAGTATAAATTAAAATATAGATAGAATCGATGTGAAATATGGGTCATGAGTTCTAGGATTGTTAAGGGAAAATGTGTTTGAAGTGGAATTCAAGGATGTCTCTAATATATGAAGTATTGATGCAACCATGTATCCTAAAATAATAGGAATCAAGACACATGAATTTCTTAAAATGATTATGCATTGATCTCATTCATTTTTAGGGGAATGAAATTAGATATTGATCTATCCTCAGTGGGACTACTTGAGGAAACATGACATGAACTAGTAGAGTTAATACACTAGGATTTAGGTTGATAGTATTCATGGATGAAACTTAAAAAAGAATCATGGGTGTATCTATGCATCATACGAGAATAAGAAACAAGAAACACATAGTTTTTAGATGGTATCTTCACATTTATATCATATGTATAAGAGATAATGTAAAGAAATGGATTTTATCCCTATGAGATAATGGTAGATACATGATGTGAATGAGATCTCAAAACCAAGACATAGTTAAATAGTCCCATTGTTATGTATGTCCATTGGATGTTTTTAAATTAATGAGTGAGGGTGAATACATTAAGGTAAAAGATGATGGTATTTGTTCCTAGAGACAATACTAGTATTTCATGCATTGCTATGAATCCTTTTAGAATATGAATCTATCCACACATAGTTCTACAAAAATAAGAATATTTTAAAATATATTTGGATGAATTATGACAATAATTCTTTCTAGGACTCTTATGTAGATCAGATATCATGAAAATATAATAGGTCGTATATAAAGAAACACTTGAAGAAGTTTAAAGGCAATTCATGGTGAACCATATATAATACAGTTTAATGTCATGTGACAATTAATCCATTTTTTTAACACCTCATACTCTCCGCGTATTTTTTCACATATTTTATGGAATTATTAGGAGATTATCTACTGAGATAGCATATGATTTCGATTCCCTATATTTTGGCAAAAATTTCACAAAGATTATTAGAAATATTAAATATCACACATACACAGAAATTTCATCTAAATATGGATTAACATCCCAATGATTTCCCAGATCATAAATCCGAGAGAACTGTTACGTTCAGATCATTGACTTCACCATTTGTGGGGCCGAACATGGAACATCATGGGTCATCTGTTAAAGTTAGTTTTTGGACATATCTTAATAAAATATTTAATAAAAATATTTTCTTTAGATACAGAGAGTCATTTTTATTAGATTTTCATATAAATCTAGGGTCAAACCTATACCCATGGAATTCCACTAAGATAAGAAAAAGGTTGTTCTATTGATGAAAACAATGGATCTGTGATTGGAACAATGATCAACAATCAGAGACACACCTCAAATTCAAAGGATATTTCCAATGACGATGATATGAGAATAGATCTCTATTAATGAGTAGTCAAAATCTAGGTAGGGTATTTGATCACTTTGTGATTTCTTTCCCCTTATTAAAATCAATGATGAACTATGACCTACCAATGAATAGGTTGATCTACAGTTTGATCATTCTTGTGTGATGTCTTGTATTGGTAATTGATAATCGGAGTTTTCTTACCCAATTCATTTATCACTCCAAGGAGAAAGAATCAAGGCTAACATGAATAATAGATGAGGTTCATTCCTCAAATGTACTTGGTGCATTTCTATTCCATCATTCTTAGAATTCTTCATAATTTTACCCTCCTAGTCACAGATCAAAATTCTGGGAGACTCTGGACATGTTCGGAGTCCCGAGTCTGAAGTAATAGACTGTAGAGTCCGCAGTTGGGTAGATGAAGACCCGATGAGGCTGGATTTGACATTGTGTAATTTTATGGGCATAAAAGGAGCATAGATGGTCCACTATTGGGACCATAGGAGAACTGGTGGAGGCATGTAGTTGTGGGTGTGTGTAGGTGTGGTGGAAGACAATGAGATGGATAGTAGGGATGGAGGGTAGTGGGGCGGCTGAAGTTGATGAAGATATTATGTGGGATGTAAGGGAACACATGGACCATGGGGAGGCATTTGTTTGGGGAAGAACGTGTTGACCCAATCGACACAAATTTAGGGCTGACCGCATGAACCAGGTTGGACGTAGCCAATGCGGGTCCGGTCTGGTGCAAAATACAACCCATAGTGAAGACCTGACAAGGTGAGTCATGCCGCTCTAGGAGGCCAAGCAGGCCACGGTTTAAAAGGATCCACGAGTCAGGATAGAGAGAAACATACTGGACGAAGATGGGATGGGTTTACCGGATTGGGTTGGGTTGGGTCAGGTTGGGTCTTCTGGACTGAATCAGGTTATCTAACGGGTCAGGCTGGGTCCGGTGGGTTATATTGGACTTGGAACGGACCCTGGATAGACATTTTTTAACGAAAATAACCATAACATACAATACATGAGTCCTTTTGACGATTTGTTAGAAACGTTGGGACCCTTGAGATGAGATGATACTTTGAGGTACGATAATATGATTTTTGTTAAAGATTGAATATTAATTATTTTCATGAGGTGTAGGTTCTTTAAAAATGATAGTTCCACGAGCGGAATACTATGGTCGGCAGTGACCTTGAGACTACATGACTTTGAGACTATCAAGCTTTCTAAGACTATGTGACTTCCTGAAACTATGTAACATACAAATACATCATGATTAATCTAGAATAAATGTCTTAATGATACTACATGTATTACTAAGACCACATGTCATATAGGGAATGAGTGTCTCTTCGTGACTATGTATCCTTTTGATATTGGGTGTTTTGTGGAATATGAATGGTAATCATGTTTTTAAAACCATATACTTATACCAATGTTAGAGGACCAAACATTTCTTTTGTGGTATAATTAATATTTTACATTGTGGTATACTTCATGTACATATTTATGGTATACATGATGTATTTCTTTGTGGGATACTTCTTTTATTTCTTTATGGTATATGTTTTGTATTTATTTGTGGTATACTTCTTGTATTTTTTTGGTATACTTCGTCTATTTGGTCATGATGCTCTTTCTTGGTGTTCCTTAGTAGTGTTCCTTCAATTTTTTCTTTCATGGTGCTCCTTTGTGGTGTTCCTTCATGGAGTTCCATCATGTTGTTCCTTCACAGTTTCCCTTAGTGGATTTTCTTTGTTGTGTATTTTAGTGGACTTCCATCATCGTGTTCCGTTGCTGGGTTCATTAGTGGTGTTCCTTCATGGAATCCTTTAGTGGTGTTCCTTCATGGTGTTCCATAGTGGTGTTCACTAGTAGTCTTCCTTCATGGGTTTCTATCATGGTGTTCCTTCTTGGTGTTCCTTAGTGGTGTTCCCTCATGAAGTTCCTTCCTAGTGTCGCTTCTTGGTGTTCCTTAGTGGCGTTTTTTCATGGTGTTCCTTAGTCGTGTTCCTTAAAGGTGTTCCTATGTGGCGTTCCTTAGTGGGTTTCCATAGTGGTGTTCCTTTGTGGTGTTCCACTATAGTGACCTTTAGTGGTATTCCTTTATGGTACTTCTTTGTAGAATTCCTTTCTAATTTAATATGTAGTATATTTCCTTTTTTGGTTTTGGGGTGTCCAACTGAGTATTTTTTTACTCACCCATGCATGGGAATTGCCTGCACATGTCGTGTCCTATGTAGATGATTGATGACTTGACAGATTCCTATGTAGAGAAGAACAAGATGGTTCTTTGAGAGACTAGACAATCGAGGTACGCTCCTATGACATCAGAAAGATGTCCATTACCTTTCCATTCAGGTAAGGATTTTTAGAGATGAGTTAATTCACTTTTACAAACTCTTTCTTTTTTGGGTGGACTTGTATTCTTGCCCGGTTTACCTTACAGTTTTATACTGTAGTACTCTGTTGTTGATATATTAGTGGTATTCATTATTTTTTACTTATTTTTATTTAAATTTCATTATTTGGGTCCTGGAGATTTTTGTGTTTATAGGTAATTAAGAAAATTCCTCCCATTGGTGAGATATGACAACTCAGTGCTAGTTGAATGCCCTTGGCATAATTGAGTCGGGCATAGGGTAGTCATAGAACGAGCCCCTATGGTATGGTTAGTGATAGAGTGGTATCAGAATGGGTAAGTTATACCTAAGGACTGGGAGTCTATGAGTTTTGTTTTGGGAAACAATGTTTTGTGTTTCAACTTCGTCTTTCAGGACAAGGATTCAAATGTTTGTGTGGTGGTCGATATATCCATACACCATGGCTCTGTACACCTACTTTTCGACTCGGTACATGAAAACCCTTTTTGTAGGGAAAACAATGGTACATGAATCATATATTATTGGATGTGTTCCCATGTACATCATGAGTCAGCACACCAGGTATACTCTATTGATCATGGTACATATAATTCTATTTCAAGATGGCTCCACTTAGATAGATAACTAAGATTCCACCACATGATCATGAGGATTATCCACCAAGTGATGAAATTTTGGTACAAGGATTTGTATGAGATATGAATCCTCCATGTAGTGTAACATCAATTCCACCACTTGTATAGCCAGACATGGTACCCACTGTACCAGTTGATGTGGATCACATTCTGAAAGCATTTCATGAGTTTCAATGATAGTGACCACTATAGTTCTAAGGTGATCCTAAGACACAAGAGGATGAGGACAATATTGAGCCAGTGATCTAGGTATTCATTATAATGAATAATCCAATAGATCATATGGTGGTTATAATATTGAGTGTTCTAGATGGCTTAACTGGGATATTTTTGGGTTTGGATACCTGTTATTGTGTTGAGGTGACTTTTCTGTGGACATTGTTTGAGAACCTTTTCAATGTGGAGTCTTCACCATATAAGCTGAGGTGTATACATTCATAGGATCTTATATAGCTCTAGTAGACTGACATTTATGTATATAAGTATTCATCAATGTATTCCATCCTATTAAAGTGCCCAATGAATGTGATACACGACCAGTGCTTCAGGGCACGAACCTTCAAGGGAGTTCTACATTGAAACATCTGAGCCAACTTTATCGATCTATGAATTCCTACATATGATGGATTTCTAGAGAGAACCATTGTGGTTGAGAGTTTTTTCAAAGGAGCAGATAAATCTGTAGGGTGGTAGACGTCAAAGAGGAGCTTATTGAATAGTAGGATTTGGTTGACATTTCGATATGTAACCAACAACAACCCCAGGTGGTCCGTAATAGGCTCTGGAAGTAGGAGAAAAAGTGAGGTACTACTACATGTAGTCGAGGCTTATTACCCAGAGGCTCTAGGAATTATTGGAGATACAATGTGTGACTATTATAACTTAGCTTCCCTATTGGTAGTGATTTGGGATAATCATTCTTCTCTAGCCTTGATCCTTTTTTGAGACACATAGATTTTGGTTGAACCATTGAATCGACCCTCACTCTTAGAGACTCCAACTATAGGAGACCCAAATGATCACATACTAATGTCGAAAACACATCCTAGCTCTTAGAATTGAGAGTTTCTGTTGGGATCCCTTCATAGGTGCCTCGAGGACTTAGGTTGTCATTATTGGTATGGAATGGTTATCAACAATTCGTACTCCTATTTAGTTTACGGTGAAGAATGTGGTGTTTCCATAGTGCTGGAAAGAGATTTTCCTTGTTGGTGGAAAGGAAGCCTTAGAATGGACTCACAAATAGGAGGGTGCAGTTGATTACTCATCAATTATCTAGACTATCCATCTATGGAGATGGATTTATGACTCTTGAGGTTCCTATAGTGTGGAATTGTTTAAGTGGAACTAGCAAAGGTTGAGATAGAAGAACTGGGTAGTGTTCCTCCAAGATTATTACTTGGAGATTGTTTTCACTCTTAGGATGGGGAAAGTGGAGGAAGATCCACTTATTAAGAGATTTAGTTCTCAACTACTGAATGAGGAATCCGATTAGTTGTCCTGGTTATAGATATCCTTTATGGATGGTGATGGAGAAGCTTACTCTAGTCAATGGTTTTAACCCCGCCACTATTACAATGATTGATGGAGGAATATATCGATGATACTGACTTTATGACTTTATTTGATCATATTTATATAAGGTATTCCCCTGATATATTTTTTTAAAAGAGGGGAATTATGTCATTCTTTTTTGAGGATGCACACATATACTCGTTGGGTTATGGGAGGAAGTATAGAGGGAGTTCCGTACATCCCCTTTGGCGTTTCATCTTGTGGTGGAGAAGATTTACAAAGACCCGTGACGTCTGTTCTAGTGGCTGGGGATAAATAAGGAAGTGGAAGAGTTTATTTCTAGATGCCTCAATTATCATCATGTGAAGTATGATCACCAGGAACCAATGTATTTTACTCAGCCCCTCAAGGGGCCATAATGAATGTTGGATGGGATCTCGAGGGACTTCACGATGTGGTTACCTCATACACATAGAGAGAAAGATACCATCTGGGTGATCATTGACATACTCACTATGTCGGCACACTTCCAAGAAATTTTGGAGCAATGTTCTATAGAGAGGATGGGAAACCACTACATGTAAGAGATAGTTTGACTCTATGGAGTGCAATTTATGATAGTCTCAGATAATGGTGATCGCTTTACATCTCGATTATGGAAGGGATTTTAGGAGGAGTTTGGGAATTAAATGATCTTGAGCGTAGCATCTCACATATAGATGGATGACTAGACTGAGAAAACCATACTAGTTTTGGAGGACATGCTATGTGCTTGCATCCTGGATTTTGGGTATAGTTGGGAGAATCACCAATCCCTGGTGGAGTTTGAGTACAACAATGTATACCATTCCACCACTAGTATGGAACCATCCGAGGCCTTGTACAACTGGCCTTGTAGGTCTCCACTTTTCAAGATATACCCATGGGAGTCAGCACTCTTTGGAGCAGAGTTTGTGTAGGTGAATAAAAAGAAGGTGGAGGTCATCCATGGGAAGATGACGACAACAAAGAACCACCCGATGTCGTATGATGATAGTTATGGAGGCCTTTGGAGTCCAAGGAGTGATTCCATGTGTTCCATCAGTTCTCTTCTCGACACAGGATACTAAGAATAGGATGGGGTGGCCAGATATCTCTAAAGTTCATCAGATCTTTCTTGAATCGATGTAGAGTTGGAGAGTTGGAATGCATATTGTCTCTAGCTCCATAGTTAGAGTTGGTGTACAACATCTTCAATGTGTCACAACTGAGGAGATATGTACATGATCCATCACACATCAATGACTGGACTGAGATAGACATGTACAACGGGGAGAATTTTACAAGGTACCCTGTTGAGATTGAGGATCCACATGAGAGGATACTTAGTGGGTGGTTGATTCCCCTTTTATGCATTCAGGGGAATTATTAGAATCTCCCTGAGAGAACATGGGAATGGGAAGCTCAGATTATGGCTATGTACCATCATTTTTTTGTATCCTTCATTTTGGCTTTCAGGGACATAAATCCCTATGGTGGGGAGAAAGTGAAATCTCGGAATTTTGATGTATGATTTTAATTTATTATATAGAATTATTACGAGACTATGTATTGATACATAATGTGATTATTAGGCACGTAGTTCCCAGAAAAATTTCATGAAGAATATTAAAAATATTAAATAGCACATGGACACATTTTTCTAGAAAAAGTGGAATAACATTTAAATAAATACCCGAATGAGAAATCAGAGGATGTCTTTGAATTCAAAGCAACGATATTTCCCTATGTGGGTCTAACATTGACTAGCGTGGGTTGACAATGAAATATAGTATTTGGATATATTGGTAATAAAATATTTAACAAAAATATTTTACTTCGACATAACTAATCATTTTAATTGAATAGTGTTTTTTAGGAAACTAGGGTAATCTCCATAACCCTATAATTACTTGGATATAAAGAGAATGTTGTTCTCTTAATGACTATGATATATTGAATATCAGAACATGTATCAAAGATTAGGAACTTACCTCAAATTCTAAGGATATCAACAACGATGATGACACTATGATTGATCTTCATCAACGAGTGGTCCAAATCAGAGTAGGTCATTTAATCTATTTTTGATTGCATCCCCATTCTTAGAATCAATTACGCATGCTAACCAACCAACAAACATGATGATCTGCAATTCGATCGTTCGTGAGGTATGGTTAGTATTAGGAATTGTTAATGGGAGTTTCATTACCTTCTTCAGTCATGCCTATAATGAGAATGAATCATGTATGACAAAACAATTGTCAGGATTCATTCCCCAGATGATCTTGGTGCCTCTCTCTTCCAGTATTCTTGGCGTTCTTCACCATTCTAATCTTGTGGTGATGAATTTACTTTCCAAAAGGCTGTGAATACGATCAAAACCCCTAATCAGATTAAAATCAACCAAATAGTCCGTAGTAGAATAGGTCAGCACCTAACGAGGCAAGATCAGTGACCACATAATTCTTTTAGAATTGAAGGATCCCGGATGGTCCATGATAGGGACCACCAGATTGTTGGATCTAGGGGTGGAACATTGTGGCAGCCACATGCAGATGTGATGTGAGATGGTGTGGTGGTAGGTTGCAAAGGATGGCTATGGGGTAGAAGGAAGTGATTAATAGAGTGTATGTGACACACTGCAACGAGGAGATAAGTGAGGAGGCACGTAGATGGGGTAGACCCTATGGACCAGGTGGGACACAGCCAGGGTGGGACAGACTAGGCTAAGCTGGGTGAGGTCAGGCCAGATCAGGCTAGGTCGAGTCAGGCAAACCAAGTCATGTTGGTTCGGTAGGAATGGGTCTGGTTGGGTCGGATGTTTCAGGTCGGACCTGGACTGGACCCCACTTAGACCATAAAAACAATAATTACATTCATTCCATGTTTCCATTGTATGATATTTTTTTTCATTAGGTCCCTTGTGATGAGAAAATCCTTTTAAGATACTCTAAATGTGGTTTTTTGTATGTCTGTATACAAGTTACTGGCTGTAGAAGTAGATTCTCCTAGAACGAGCACACTACGAGCGAAATCCTGTGGATGGTTTTGACCTCGAGACTACGTGACATGAGAATACATGAATTTCTGATAATATGTATCCTCTTGAGACTATGTGACTTACTGATACTATGTATCTTATTGAGACTACATGTCTTACCATGACTTTCTGTCTTACCGGGACTATGCATCTTGTCAGGACTGAGTGTCTCATTAGGATTGAATGTACTATGGATACAATGTGTTTCATGTAGTATTTGTGATAATCCAGTTTTTTATAATATAGAATTATAACTGTTTGAGATGACTGTACTATTTATTTTTGGTATACATCTTGTATTTAATTTTTTATACTTCATGTGTTTCTTTGTGGTATACATCCTGTATTTATTTATTGTATAACTCGTGTATTTCTATTTGGTATACTTCATGTATTTAATTTTGGTATACTTCATGTATTTTTTTGGTGGTATACATTGTGTATTTATTCATGGTGTTACTTCGTGGTGTTCTTTAGGGTTGCCTCTTAGTGGTGTTCCTTCTTGGTTCCCCTTAGTTGTGTTCCTTCGTGGAATTCCTTAGTGGTGTTACTTCATGGTGACCCTTTGTGGTGTTTATTCTTGGTGTTCATTAATGGTTTTCCCTTATCGTGATCCTTTGTGGTGTTACTTCATGGTTTCCTTAAGAGGTGTTCCTTCCCGGGGTTCCATTGTGGTGTTCCTTCAGGGTGTTCTGTAGTGGTGTTCCTTCATGGTGTTCCTTTATGGTGTTCCTTAGTGTTTTTCCGTCGCAGTGTTCCTTCACAGTGTTCCTTAGTGGTTTTCATTAATGGTGCCCATTAGTGGTGTCACATGATGGTTTTTCTTATAAGTGTTACTTATTAGCGTTTCTTCATGTTTTTCCTTAGTGGAATCCCTTCATGGTGTTCCTTAGTGGTGTTCCTTCGTGGAGTTCCTTCAATGTGTTATTTAGTGGTGTTCCATAGTTGTGTTCCTTAGTGGTGTTCCTATGTGGTGTCCTTTAGGGGTAATCCTTTTAGGACATCCTTAAGGATATTCCTTTGTAATTTAAATTTTATTTTGTTTCATTTGGGGGTTTTGGGGAGTTCTACTAACTATTGTTTTACTCACCCATACATGGGCTTCGCCCGCACGTATCATGTATTATTTAGACGATAAACGCTTTGATAGAGACATAGGAGGACCAGAACCGAGTGCTTATTAGAGAGACTAGACAGTCGTGGTGTGCTCACACGGCTTTAGAAAACCATAAAATACCTTTCCATTTAGCTATTATTTTCTATTGTTGAGTTTCACGAACTTGTTCATTCACTATTGCAGATTCTTTATTTTTCGGTGGGATTGTATTCTGGCTCTATTTACCTTCTAGTTTTATAACACCGTACTCTGTTATAGGAATATTAGTAGTATAAATTATTGTTTACATAGAGTTTTTACATTTTATCATATTGGGCTTGGAGATAGGTTCAAGTGTGTAAGTACTTAGGAAAATGCCTCAAAATTATGGGATATTCCTACTCAGTCTAGTTGCAAGAATCTTTCCTATTGGAGGAGGGCTTACATAGTCTTGACATAGGCCCCTCTGGTATGGTTCATAACAATGTTATACATTTGAAGGAATCCAATGAGGATGTTTTATAAAGGGTATATATATAGATTTGGATTGTTCATAGGTGATTACGAGAGAAAATTTAGGTGTTTTGTTCTAGTGTGAAATCATTAAAGAAAAACATAATATAAAATGATGACCTTTTAGACACCAAGAAAAAATGGATGTCTGATGGAAATGAGACTGTCATTTGTTTGTGATATAAGTTATCTGGACATCACAATATATCATGAAATAACGTTAATTAAGACAGATGTTGTTCTCAAAATAACGATGGAAAACATTATTTATAATGTAGGCCTATAAATTGGTAAATATAAACTAGGAACTATCACATGGGTTATGTTCTCATAAAAGGAATCATGTTATTAAAATATACTGATATAATATGTTTAAGAGTTTATGTGCACCAGACTATATATTATGTATTTTAACATCATTTGATAATAACACATGTTTCGAACAGTTTATGGGTATATTTTGAGGACATGATACAATATGTTTAATGTAATGTTGGATAAAATTATATGTAAACCAATGAAAATTATTTCATAATAAACCACGTTATAATGATAGGAACCCAAAAGATTTCTGTCCATTTTTATTAGGGAGTAAGCTCCATTGGATTAGTAATTACGTATGATATATATCCCTTTCCATTTTACCTCTTATTTTAGGGACATATAACATGATATAATTAATATTATTAATGATAACACCAAATCTCATTAGATAGTTTATTGATGTCACACATTATTATTGAAAGCTTAAATCCATATTTTTGATGGACTTATAGGTTTTTTATTGTATGTGACATATTTTCATTGAGTTATTATAACTCAGCAAGGGAAAATTTATTCTTCCAATTTTAATACATTTGGTCATATATGGAATAGTAATGTGGTATAAATTGAATATCAATAGGTACAATAGCCTCTATTGTGTATTCTAGTGAGTGCATGGTTTCCTATTTAATACTACATATTCTATAGAAATAACCACACAAAGCATTCAATAGTATTTATTTCCAATAAATATTTACTTTTTCCACAATATTCTAATGAAAATTGGATAGAGTTTTATAAATGAACTATATTTTTTCATTTTCCACTACATGATAGGAATATGAGTGTTTAGAATAAATATAAAATTATTAATATAGATTTGCTGGTTTGGTATCAAAATTTCTTGTTCCATTAAGAATATATATTATATGAGTGACATCGAAAATGGAAATGATATTTTTATTCAATAAGTTGATGGTATCCTCTGTTCTAGCATCTTTATAAAGAAAAACTTCTATATATTTTGATAAAAAAATTAATGGAAGTAAGAATAAACCCTAACTGGTTCATTGTGGTTCCTGGGTATGGGGTGATGAAATATATACCCCCATATGGTAAATGTATAAGATTATTTGAATGTGTGAAACAAATCTTGGGGATGATGAAATCTATTTTCATGAATCTGACATTTATGAAACATCGTTCTAAAATCCATTTAACATAACATTATCATTGGATAGATGTATCCAAGTATTCCAATTTTGTAGAGGAGATTTTTCCCCATAAATAACCATTAGAAGAACCAATACAAACATCTTTTATAATGAATTGGGTCTTTCATCATTCAATGAACATGAGTAGTATTCCATCATAGACTCAAATATAGTGGACCTTATACAAATTAAGTTTGTTGTAAAGGATAAAATTGTATACATGATGATAGATTCATTCCATTCCAGATTCATCTAACAGAAGAAGTAAATTTTTAAGGTTATATTATATAGAATATATCCAACATGTTATCTGAGAAGTTGACTTGGTTTAGCAATTACTTTGATCATGGGTAGTGTCAATTTCATCGACTTCCTCTATATATTTTCCAATGAAGGGAGAGAAAAACCAATAACGAGTGATACTAATGACTATTGTGTCTTGAAATTGGTATGATAAGGATGTATCCCCATTATAAAACACACCCACTTGATCATTATATTAAAAAAATATTGTGGGATAGTGTTATATATATTCAAAATCTATCCATTAACACTCCATAAAAATCTCTTTGTACTTTATATTCTTGATTGGAACCTTTTTTTACATGGCTGAGGGGAACCCCTAACATAGTATAAATTACCAATAATAATTGGAATAAAGGATCTATATTACATACCTGAAGGCCTATATGAACAAGGAACGTTTCTACATAAGCACCTCCAACTATCCCATCATCCACCAACCTGATTCTATGTTGTCTCATCAGCAACCTTATATCTCTTCCATATATCAATGAGTTAATTTTACCCCAATATATATTCAATACATATAGTGACTTGTCACACAGTTGATCATCCTACATATTTATTTTCTCTTAAACACTATATTTCCATCACATCCATTGGAAAAAGAACCTCTAGACTACTTTTAGTGCCTAGAATGATGTCATAGAGTCCCTATGAATTGAAGGCTAGTAGTGAGATGAAGTCCCTATGGATTGAAGTATTAATATATTATATATAATCCCATTTATTTTAATATTACCAATACCACAATAATTTGTTACAATAGTTTATACAGTTCCTGTGCTACTACATTTATATAGTATTAATAATGTATCTTAGAAATTCACGCCTAACTAGATTTGTGCATGGGTTTTATGCACGATCGTGGATAGACATTACCACTCTAGTACGATCCTTAACAATTGAGGTATTTCCCATCATATATAGTAAAATAAGAGAATCATATAGTCCTTAATGATATTATAGTCACAATTTGTTTTCATTATTATCAACTCTGAATAACCCTTAATGAATAATCAGTCGAATAGTGTTTTCAAGGATGTTTATAAGAATGTGTTAAGAGATCTTATTACACATTTTTATTGGTACATCATTCTAAAAATAATGGTTAATAGATAATTTAATGTTTTTACAAGACACAAATGATCCCCAAAATTTGCTAATTGATCTTTGGGTCTTCCATCCTTCTTCCTATAGGGCTCTTAGAAGCACCGTCATAGATCATTTCCCACAATTTCAAGGATTCATGTATGTAAAAGGATTCTTAATCAATATATTCCATGTCTAACTATTACTCCTCTAGGGAAATATGTTCTTGTAGTGAATATTGTAGCCCCTATACTTTGATTACCTACAAGGGCACAAATTGAATGTCAAAATATAGTTGGATGACTACCCAGAAATCTAGTTTCCTAGTCTGCATTTGATAAATAAGTATATTATTGAGTGGATCATCATGGGAGACCAAGTAAAAAAAATAATGTAACAAATAATTTTTATTCCTCTTTACCGTAATGACTAATGTAATTTTGCGATTTTTTGGTATCATAATTCCATGTCTCGACTTCAATCATAATCCCACTAAGATTATAATGTATATTATCCGTGCCCATATAATTATTATGAGTGAGAAGGGAACCACATGATCAATATAGGGTTTTAAAAAGGGTTAAATGGTTTTAATTATATATGAGACAATAATATAGTATTGTGTAGGATGTTTTTTCAGATCATCATCGGAATTTTAGCAGTATTCATATCCTTAGTAAGCGATTTATTTATTATCATTATTTAGTGAAAAAAATTACTGGTGAAGCTATATATTGGAAAGATACCCCTGGGTTATTATTAAATCATTAATTTATATAGATGTAGTAATATAAAATCATTCTTTGTTCATCTATTGGTTAAACTCAATTCTACAATGGCTAACCAATAAGCCAAATAATTTCATAAATGTCAATGCAAGGAATATGTTAACAGGTTAATTTTCAAGATATATTGACATCGCTAATGGAAAACCCCCATTTGATTGGAGTGTAAAAAACAACAGCATTTGGATTTGAACAACATATCATGTACATATAATTACATTGTTCTCTCTAGGATGTAATTGAAAATGTGGAAAATGGAAATTTTTTATATGAAATAATAATTCTTAAATAATATAGAATTATTTAATTGCAATATAATCCGTATAGTTTATATAGTGGAGTTGAATCTTCCTCCTTAGGGACCATTCATATATTGTACAATTCATTACCATCTGGGAAAAGCAAATAAAGTGGCTGGTTCTTTGAGTCGAAAAAGGAACGCTTCATTAGAAATGTTGCGTTTGGAACATGATCCTTAGGTTAAGTATTTGATGAACTTTGGCATTGAAGTTGTTGGTGTAGGAAGTTCTTCTGTTTTGTTGTAGGTATCAGTGAGATCATCTCTATCAGATAGAATCAAGCAAGCACAGAAGTAAGACAATGAGTTGCAGAAAAAGGTATAGCTAGTTCAGAAAGGTAAGTTGCCTGAATTCAACATTGATAATGATTGTCTTTTGAGATTTGGGAAGAGATTGTGTGTGCCTTTTGATTCACAGTTGAAGAGAGTGTTGTTATGTGAAGCTCATAGTTCTCCGTTTTCAGTTCATCCTGGCAGTACTAAGATGTACATAGATCTGTGGGAGTATTACTGGTGGGATGGAATGAAAAGAGATATTGCTGATTTTACTGTGAAGTGTTTGACATGTCAACAGGTTAAAACAGAGTGGCAGTTAACAAAAGGGATGCTTCAGCCTTTACCAGTGCCAGAGTGGAAATGGGAGAATATATCCATGGACATTGTTGTGGGATTGTCGAAGACATCTCGAGGTAATAATGCAATCTGGGTTATTGTTGATCGCTTGACTAAATCTGCTCATTTCCTTGCTATAGGAGATACTTTTTCCCTATATCAACTTTCCCGTTTGTATCTTAAAGAGATAGTCAGTTTACATGGAGTTCCTCTCTCCATTGTATCTGATCGTGATCCCAGGTTCACTTCAAACTTTTGGAAAGGCCTTCAGAAGTCGTTGGGTAATGAATTAAATTTTAGTACAGCTTTTCATCCTCAATAAGATGGGCAGTCTGAACGAACAATTCAGACCTTGGAGGATATGCTACGAGCTTGTTCAATGGATTATCAGGGAAGTTGGGACCAACATCTTTCTTTTGTTGAATTTTCATATAATAACAGTTTCCATTCCAGTATACAGATGGCACCATTTGAGGCATTATATGGGAAGTGGTGTCGAACTCCAGCATTTTGGGATGAAGTGGGTGAAAGGAAGCTGATGGGACCAGAATTGGTAGAAGAGATGGTAGAAAAAGTTCAGCTGATACAGAAACAAATGAGAACAGCTCAGAGCAGGTAGAAGAGTTATGCAGACAATAGGAGGAAGGATCTCTCTTTTGAGGTAGGTGATCATGTTTTTCTCAAGGTTTCTCCATGGAAAAGTTTGATGTGATTTGGTAAGAAAGGAAAGCTGAGTCCATGGTTCATTGGACCATATCATATTCTAGAGAGAGTTGGATCAGTTGCTTACCGAGTGTCTTTACCTCCGAGTTAATCTTAGGTACACAATGTTTTTCATGTTTCGATGCTGAGAAAGTACATGCCAGATCCATCTCATGTTTTGAGTCCAGAGGTAATTCAGCTGGAAGAGAACCTATTTTATGAGGAAAAACCGGTCCAGATTCTTGACGACAGAGAGCAAGTGTTACGGAATAAGGTGATTAATTAGGTAAAGGTTTTGTGGAAAAACCACATGATGGAAGAGGGAACATGGGAATCTGAAAATGCAATGAGGGATAAGTACCCCCATTTATTCGATAAGTAAATAAATTGTGGGGACGGAATTTTCTAAAGGGGGGAAGGATGTAACATCCCAAGTAATTAATGAATAATATATATTTTATCTATGTCTATTAATGATTAAGATAGTGTTTTAGAAGCTTAAAATGAAAATAAATACAATCTTATGCATGGAATACACTAATATTCTTAAAAGATTGTTTTACTGCCTTTTGATGGAAAACCCTTTTTAAATCTATCTTTTGACAATTTTATAAGCTATGTTTGTCAAAATAAACTTATTATTTATGATTGGGACATCAAAATTTACTTTGTGTGAATTTTTGGTATTTTTCCGATAAAGTTCATTTTTTAATGAATAGTGAAAAATGTTGTATTTTAATTCAAAAACTCTTTTTAATATAATTTATTTATATGATTAGAATATCTTTTGAATTGGTTTTTAAGTAAAATTAGAATATATTTTTACCATTTTATCCAATGGTGGTCACTGTAATCAATTTCACTTTGAAATTGGACTAAAACTAGTGTCAATCTTTTGATACGTATTGTTTCATAAAAACACGCTATTTGTCATGACAGCGGGAATTAGTTATTAAATTAATAAATGAAACTTACATTTTTTTAATTTTTTAAAATAGACATCATTTTTTGAATTCGGAATATCTAATATAGCTTAGGGTGAAGTTTTAGTATCTTTCTGAAAAACTTCAATTTTTGATGAATAGTGAAACCACTAAGTGGTAGTTAAAGAAACTGATTTTTCGTTTAAATGAAACTTTGCCACTTCTGTGATTTTATTTTTAAAAATCCGACATACATGGTTTTCATTAAGAAGTAAAATGTGGTTCAATGAGATTAAAATATTTTTTTGGTGAATAGTAACTTTTAAGTTCTTAATCGCGAATAGTGGTAATTAGTGTAGTTTAAGGTAAAAATAATGTTTTAATAATATGAGATGAGCTTGACACATGTCCTACCCTTATTGTATGTGTCATGGCCGACCAAGACAATCCATGGGTCAACATGGGGACCCCATGGAGCCACTTTGGTTGGGAAATGACATAAATATCTTTTTATTTAATGATAAAGTAAAAATGACACAAACATGATATGTTTTACTAAAAAAATATTAAGTGGGGTTATACAAGTCATATTTTTTATTATAAATATTAATTGGAACGATAAAATGATTTCCTACATCATAGTATTTTTTTTATAATTTTTCGACATTAAATAAATTAAATTATTTATGACATCATGATGATGTTGCGATTACCTCATTAATAAAAAATTCAAATAAAATGGAAAGATAATGTAAATTCTATGACCTACACATGTCCAAAACCTATTGGATGGGTGTATTTATAACCCTTATCACCTTAAACTAGAATTAAATCAATGTGGGACCTCTTAAATCCGAATATCATTTTAATATAAAGTGACTTTTCTTTACTTTCCAAGAGTGCCCCTCCTCTCCTCTTATAAGAGGCCCCCACCTCTACCTCCTTACCCACACTCCAAAATCCTTTGGCTCGGCCAAACCCTTACCATTTTGTATCTCCAAATCCCTCTTTTAATCCTTGAAGCCTCACTTTGGGCAGAAGTCTTCCCAAGGAATCCTTTGAGCTCAAACCAAAGGGAGTTACTCGATTTTAATGTAATGTCTTCACTTGAGTCCTTTTGTTTTATTTTGCTTCTCCAACCCCCTAAACTCTTTTTATTCATTTCTTTTATAAAAAATACAGTATCTTCAATGTACTAGGATGTGTTTATAAGAATTATTCTAGATAAACTTACACACACCAACATCTAATGGTAAAAGGACATACTGTTTCCGTGGATGGTGAATTTTTGCCTCCCGAAATGATGATTGTTCAACATTCTTTTAACACCTTCAAAGGTGGCCATTAAGATGACACTATATTTATATAAGATATATATTATGTTTATGTTTTCCTTAAGCTTTTGTATTTTTTTTTGTCATACCTTTATGGTTTCCATTATGGGTAAACGCGATATCTTCATTTATGGAAGTGCGGACTACCCCCCCTCAAAGTGATTTGATTAGTTAAGTACCATATGTGGGACGTATAGAGGACGTAACTATGATATTATATATGATATTATACTGGAATTATAATATACCTTTATATCATTATGATTCCATTCTATAAAATACGAAATAGAAATGAAAGTAGTGTTCATGCGTACGTACGGCTTACCGTCTTCATGAACGGTGCATTTCATTTCTTACCTCTAAATGAATATGCAATATTATAAATGCATGAATGTAATGGATATGTATGACATATATGATATCTACATCATGAATACCATTCTGGATATAATGGGTACATGAACAACTTGTAATTATAAAGGGCTTATTTTTGACTCAAGTACCAATGATCGTTAAATCGACTGTTATTAACTTAAATAATTACATCGGGTAATGACATGGAAATAAGTGATATAAAAGGAATAATGAACTTTAAAAGGTTCTTAAACAAGTTTAAATTAACTCAAGTTTATTTTTCAGGAGATTAAAGAACGACCGAGTCAAGTCGGACCCGAGGTATGGGACTTCGTCTCAATCTCCTTTCATTGAGGCATATTTTGTTTTATACACAACGTTCTTTTATACGGTGTATAAACCCCTTTTACTTTTAAGTTTATTCAAAAGGAATCTTTTTTATACGAAGCGATTACTAAATGACAAAAGGGAATGTTTTTGTCGTACGTATGCGGCGACAACGACTTCTCCGCCGCCGTGACCATTATTTGAGTTTCGGCTTCCTCTACAAGCAATACCTTTTTTAAAAAAGAAAAAATAAATACCATGTTTTACTTTTCTTTTATTTTGGTATTAAAGATTGTTTTAATAATGTTTTTATATCAATGTGTTGTATTGATATCTTGTGATTGAAAGGTGGAAATGTAATGTTTCCGTTATGCATGTTTTATGTGATACGATTATGTTGAGGTTCTTGGGCATTATTATGAAGATGGGTGGTTCAGTGATAGACTAAGGGCGGGTGAGCCCGATATAGCTCTCCAATGCATTGGGTAATGCAAAGGAGTGAAACGTTAAGGTTTCTCCGAAGAGATTTAGGGAATATACTGTGATGGGTATTCCAAACGTAACCAAGAGGGTTACTCCCTACGTAAGAATGTTATGAATGCCTCAAGTTACCTTTATGTCTTATGATTTCTATGATTTATTCATGATTTGATGAGGTACGTTAAAGTTCTTATGTTTTATGGGTAATGTATGATTTCATTCTTATGTATATATGTACCCATGCTTCCATTCCATATTTTTATATCCCTTATTGAGCTTTTTATGCTCATCCCATGTTTTTATGAAATGTTTTTCACAGGTCAAGGGAAAGGTACATGATAAGATGATAGTGTCAAGGAAGTGTCAAGAAAGAATCCATGTTTTATTTTAAATTTGTTTCCATTGATGGGAAAGAAGAATACTATCTTTATGTAACCACTTTTTTTATATGTGGAACGTAATGCAAGTTTTATGATATATTTCTCTAAAACTCTATACCAGAAAATATCCTCAATGTGTAATCTTGTAATAACTCAAGATTAAGTAAGGTTTAAGGCTGGGGCCTTATAATTTTAATAAAATATTTTATTATTATTCAGTTATGTCTACATTGTGTGTTTTGATGATGTTCAATTCATAAATTCCAAATGCTTTCTGTGTGTGGAATATGGTTAAATAGGTCATTGTTACATCCCATACATGACAATAATGATGAAATAATTAACATTTTTATACATAATTTATACTTTGAAAACCATTAAATACATATTGTTATGTGAAATTAATTATGTTACAATCATTGATAAAGTAGGTTGTACATAGGAATGCGTTACATTTTCATTTTTTAACGACCAAGATAGAAAGAAGTTAAGTGTTATTTCACATTTAAACAATGATAATAAAATAATAAATATCATATTAATTTTTCAAATATAATTATATATTACATCAATGTTATTTGGTAATAAAAAATGAATCATATCGCTTCACGAGTTGATAGTCTGTCGTACACATGAACAATGTTATCATTATTGAATGGATTGTAAGGTAAGAAATTATGTGATTTATTAATTTTACAGAGTGATTAATATTTCCTAAATAAAATATATAAACATTATATCCGTCATAATAAACATCCATGAGAGTAAATTATGGAAAATGAATTAAATTTATTAGCGAGGTGGTAGTCCTCTATATACATGAACAATGGTTTCATTTTCCATTTGATGGAAGAGGGGATTGATTTAGGTTATTTTGTTAAGGTTATAAAATCACAGAATATTTTATATATTGATTTTATTATAACCTCTTTATGTTTGAACCAAAATCCTTTTATAGATATATTTATAATAAAAATGTGTTATAGAACATATGGAGGGAAGTTAAGGAACTATTTTTATAGGTATTGGAATTTTGTATTTTTGGAAGGGAGGGTATTGGGGCTGGCCTATTATAATGGAGGGGGAGTGGCGTTTTTGTAAGTAATCAAAACTAATTAAAAATTCGAAGTCACTCTTGAGAAAAGTGAATCCAAAATTAAAAAATAAAAAATTGGAAGAGATATATGGATAATAAAAACCTCCATAAAAAAATTGGAACTGGTATTGAATATTCTAAACCCGTTACCTCAAATGTTACTCATTTTTACCAATTTCATTTCTTAATCACAATATGTTGGTTTTTATTATTTTCTCTGTCCATTATGAACAGAAATTTAGTTGAACTTATTATATATAATAAAATATTTTTATAAAAAATATGGAATATATTTTATAATAATAAATTCGTATATTGGGAATAATTGAATTTTTAATAAAACCCGCGAGCATGATAAAAATCATTTTTTTGATAAATGCATTTTTTTAATGTAAATATAGTTTTACATTTACTCTATGAGTATTATTATTCATCATCTTAATTTTAAGAAATAAATAAATATATATTATATATAAATTTAATTTAAATTATTTCTTATTAGGTTATATTTTAATTAATTATATTTTACAAGCATTATTCACTATAAAAAGTATTTAAAAAATCATTTTTAAGCATAAAAATAAACAGATAACTAAATCCAGTATAAAGATTATTTAAATGTAATTAATTGGATAATATCTAACTAAATAATAATTATTTTATTCAAAATAAATTCTAATAATAAAGGGAAATTTAATTTACATAATTTTTTGAAAATTAAATAAGGTTGTTACTAAATTTTTTATTTTTTACTTTTAATTGAAAAAATAATTTCCAATAAATTCCAAAATTTCTCCCAAAGTTATTTTTTATACTATATTTTAAAAATAATCTCTCTTTTTTTAATACATTTTTATTTTTTTATAAATAAATTATAAATTTTTCTCATCAAAAGAAATAAAAATCAATTTTGATGAAAACATACTTTTGATGAAAAAATGAAAATACAAAAAAATTGAGTGGGTATTTACAAATAATTTATAAAATAATTTATATTGAGTTGTATCTTTATATTTATTTTCTAAATTACATAATCCTATCCATACCTTCTGTTTTAACAATTGGTTAATAATGGTTTTAATAATAATATTTTAATAATAAAATGCGGTTAGTTAAAATTAGAAATGTGTCAAACACAAGATACCAAAGGAATCAAATTCATTTGAAGATAAATATATTATAAATTATTGGGGTGATGCAATTTATGTGGAAAATTTCATGAGTAATATATCTCTATAAAGATGAGTTCATAGGTAGTATTTCTCTAGTGAGGATATAAGGGTTATTAGAGGGAATATCGCCTAATGAGAAGTGATGTTTAGTCTCATGGGAAATGTGTCATGGTGAGGATGGAAAGAAGTGGTCACATGAGGAGTCTAGCCATGTAAAGATGTGTTTTGGATGATTGGGTTCAAAAGGAATATGTATCTTTAGAAACAATGATTTCAGAAGTTGGGTTTGAACCTTAGAGATGATTCCTATGTATCCCAATTAAAAGGAATAAAATCTAAGATTTTTTAAAGTACACTGATTAAGGCCATATAGGGGCACCATAAGAAGATTCTTAATATTATTTAATACGAATGTTGTCTTGGAATTTATTTTATTGTAGCAAATAATTTTTCACTGTTAAATATCTTGTGGAAAAGATGTTTCTGTATAGTTTAACATTATGTTACTTGGAAATTTGTGTCATGAAAGGGGATAAATAGAAAATTGAATGGGGGTTACATATCTATAGACCTTGATACATACTTATCATAGAGTATGGTCTATTGAAATATTAGGGCTTGTTGGTAATATATGACATTGATAAATAGTTTATGAGGGATATGTCCATTTGAGGATGAGTTGGGGATCCCTCCCAAGGATTTCATTACGTCCCATATGAATGAATTATATGGGAGAAATCATAAATTAGTGCAATATAGATTAGGGATTACACCTACTAAGTGTAACCCTAATTTTTCATGGGAAATGTGATATAATAATTAGGGGATACTCATTGATTTTGTTTACATAGATGTGGTAATCATGTAAAAATTTATGTTTTAATTAAAAAAACCATCAATAAAAGATTTTATGGGGATTACATGTCAGAAGGGATCCTAGGTACATATGAATTATTGATTGAAATCATGAGTAAATATGGATATTTTAATCTTAGTGATATAACTCTAGTAACCTCATAAATGGGGCATTTTTTCATGGTAATAAATTATTTTGATTATATCTAGGTTTTTACCTATTTGGGATGTCAATTCAAAATTTACCTTTTATCATTGCAATACACAATCAGAGTGGAATATAGTATATTGATAGCCTTGATAACATGTATCTAATTTATTTAGAGGATTCCTTGATACCTGATCCCTATGGTAGATAACCAGAGTAAGGTAATGATCCATCCTTGTATTCCAAAACATAGTATTAAATGGATCTTCACCCTAGTAGAGGGATAAGAGAACTCGCTCAACATATCCCTTGAATAGGTAAAAGAGGATTGGCCTTTTTTCTCAAATATGTTATTAGGGGTGAATTGGATCGACTTCAACCAACATTGTTATATATGAGAAATTTCCTATCATATGTATAATTTAGTAATGGGAAAATGTTCTCTCTTCATTATACTTTGGGAAGATGGTGAAATGGACATGATTAACTCATATATAGGGATTAAAGAAATGTGTTTTGATTTATTGTAGTGGAGGAATTAAGAGAATTTGTCACTTTAAATGTATAACTTGGGTAAGTTATGGTCTTAATAGATAGGAGTCTCCAAGGACTCCTTTCGATGAATTGTTATATAGTACAGTGCCTAATAAGTTTCATTCAACCTAGTTTCATGTTAATGGGGTGGATTGGTTTTCCACATACGTTTTAATGTACTAAATTGTCTGATGAAATAGAAATCAATATTTTTCCATAATTCCATTAAGTTTATATCATAAAAGGCTACCTAAATGGGGATTTGGAGACATGGGAGAAGGGATCCATGTGAGACTCTTTACCTTCTCCAAAAGTTGTAAATGATGATTACTTTGGTCAAATTTGTAACCTAATATAAGGACATATATGCATGGGTTGGGATAAAAATGATTGGAATATTATCCTACTTTAAGATAGAGGATCTGGGTTTGGTAGGTAAGGTGGACATGTAGAGATGGTTAGGATAGACTTGATGCGTGATTAGGGGTTTGGAAGAAATACTATCTTTCTCCCAACAACCCATGGATTTCTCGATCTTTGTCCTTTTCTTTTAAAAAATATTTTCCACAATATCATATCCCAAAATTAGTATATCATCATTTTATACTACTAGGATAATGAATTCACTCCCACTAAACCACTTGTAGACACATGGAACACATTCTTTCATTATAAAGGAACATTATCTTATGGATTCATCCAAATGAATTTTCCAGACCATTATAATTTATTTAACCTAAAAATTGATCTTTGAAATTGGCATTCAATAATTGCATAATTTGGATTCAAAAACCCTTTCCAATATTCCATTTAGATATTTTCCACAAGGTCCCAATTAAGGAATCCAGTTCTATCATCTATTTTATAAATTTTTTTATTATGTTATGCTTATATAGTAATGGGAATTATGATACATTTAAGAATAGAAACTGTCAAAAAGGATTCACCATAGTTAATTCCTTGACATTACTTAACCAATTTTGAAACCAATAATTCTATATGGTTATATTCTTTACCATTCATATCTAGTTTCTTTTTGAAAAACCATTTTTACCAAAATGGATTTACATCCACTAGAGGAATAACCAAAACCAAAACATTGTTATGGTGCATTGAATCTATATTATAATTCATGGATTCTATCAAAATTGAAATTATTGTGCTTCTTACTACTTCTTTATAGGATATAGATTGATTATAATCAAATAATATTGAGTAACCTTTCTTAGAAACTATAAGATCACATCTCAATGATTCTCTAACCACTATTGTGTTCTTACGCAACACAAGAGTCATTTGAAAATTTATTATATAGGAATTTTTGGAAATTATTCTCACTCAAAATATTCTGTATCTTAATCCTTGACTTCAATGAAGTTAATATTTCTTCTATTGTCTCTTTTGGGGATGTTCTCTATTTTATGAAACATAGCTTTCTATTCCAAAATTAAAACTTTTTTCTAAGTGGTTACATAAATAATATCACATTTTTTGTAGGATATAATATTCCGATACATATTGGGTAATACCATAACTCTAGTACCCAAATAAGGTGTTTAATATCTTACATTAGCACAAGATTCAAGATAATTCATCTCACAATATTTAATTGTTTAATATTATTGAGAGAGTATGTTTGTACATTATTCTCATGTTACATTCAAAATCCTGAAATACATCTTATGATATAGAGATATCATTATTATTTCTTCTTGAATATCCATTAAAATCAAAAAAAATTTACTTATAGGTTCCCTATATATAAGAAATAAAATACATTTGTGAGATTAGATGGTCAGTAATTGATAGAATACATTTGAAGTTCCAATGTATAACCAAAGGCCTTCATAATATAAAAAATATAAACAATAATATAAATATAAATATAAATATTAAAATAAAGGAGAAGTATATCCATGGATAACATGAAAATAAAAATAATCACATGGATATAAATAATTAGTTATAAAATGATACATTTCACAATAGCAGACACTATAGTCTTACCTTCATTGAATCATTCCACAATTAAATGAATAAATACGTCAAGAATACATCAAGTATCTAATCTAGTTTCCCTCATGACACCTACAAATGAATTGATGGGATATATAACATTAGGACACACCCATATGTTTGTAAGTCCTATGTATTTATCATATGAATGAACTGAATGATTAATAAAATGACTAATCAACAACCATAGTAATAACCGTCCACAATTTAAAACCAGCATATAGAATGTCAATATTTTTTCTCCATTAATAGATAAAATAACATGAATATAATGTATCTAGAGAATTAAGGTGGGTAGTAAAATTATATTATAACCCTATTATATCGTAATAATATTTAAAGGAAGATGATATAAATGGAAACCCCCATTATAAAACTATTAGGGTGTTTCATTGAAAAAAATATGAAATAAATTTTTTTATTGAAAACATAATAAAAATAAATTTTCCTATAATAATGGGAAAATGATTTTAATTAAAAAACATGGAAAATTAAACTGAAATATTGGTATGTAATAATTTATACTATGGAAATAAAATGTGATCATGTTTTAAAGGTTCAAAAGAAATACTATATTCCCACTTTTGGAAAAAGTCCAAAAGGACTTGTTGGAAAATTTTAAAAAGAATAATTTTAAAAAATTGAAAAGAATGTAAAATTTATATAAAATTGAAATTAATAAATAATTTTATTATATAAAATAAAATAATATCTATAAATTAAATAATATGGATATGGAAGAGGAATATTCTCGACCAAAAGGGTAAATATGCTAAATTTTCCTTATAAAAATTATTTTGATGAATTTGAGTTCCAATAAGAGGTAAATATGAATATGTACTTTAAAAAATATAAATTAAAGGAGGAAAAGAAAATAGTTGAAATTTAAAATAAAAATTACATATAATTTAACTGTAATGTAAATTCAAACATAAGCAATCCTAATAAATAATGATTTTGGGACCTAAACCCTTACATTGGATTCCCACATGGTCAGAAACATTCCAAAATCCTATAAAATGAAATAATATTTATTATTCATATATATATTATCAATATTTATATCAATATTTATGGATATAATTTATTCATAACTACTTTTTTCTCATTTAATATTAATTCATTGTTAAAACCAATTATTTAGGAATCATTATTTCTTCTTCTTATGCACGTTTTAATGAAGCGATTAAGGCATGTTCACCATGGTCATTGTTTAATAACCTATTTTTTTTAATAATATTAAAATATATTATTTATATATAAAATTAAGTTATATAACTATCATTGTAATTCATGTATGAAAAATTAATTGCATCACTTTAGGGAGGTGGTGGTTTGCATATACAGATATCTGATGATTCCATTTTCTAATAGATGTGTGGGAAATAAATTTGAAACCATTTTATATTAAAATAATAATTATTATGTTTAAAATATATTATATATTAATTAAATAAATCTATATAAGTATCTTTACGATTTGTAGTTGAAAAGTGAAATACATCGCTCTATAGAGGCGGTAGTCCACATATATGAATGGACAATATTTTAATTTTTTTATTAGATGTAAAAGAGATATAAAATAGTTGTACCATTAACATAATAAAATTTATGAAAATAAAAGATATTTATTTCATTCTTTTAATATGTTAATAGAATATTACGACGAGGTTTAAGAAGAATAAAACATAAAATGGCTTGGTAAGAACATATACCCCTTCCATGGATATTCTCATTTGAAAAAAAACAATCAAGGTTTATTAGATGTGTATTTTCAAATTATAGTGACCTAAAATATAAGAAAAAGGGATTTATAAAGGTATTTTGGAATATATATTTTTAGATATGTGGCTTGAAGTGCATGGATATTTTAGGATATATGGTTTCCTTTAATAAGTGACTTGACTGACACTCTAGTAAATATATAGATAATTTAAATATAATTATTTTATTTCTCATTAAAAGTGGTTAAAATTTATTACAATTTAGATTATAAAATAATTTTAGGTCAAAATTCACCCAAATAATCAAATTTTTAATAGAAATAGACATATTTTAAGCATTTCCTCATAGTTTAGCACCACCAAACTATTTTACCCTTAACCATAGTGATATTCATTTACCTTGATAAATATTTATTAAGACCAAATATTATGTTTGAATTCATAAATAATATTTATTATTCCAATTACAAATATTTAATCCATTTTATAATATTCAAATTTTAATGTTGGGAAAATCAATTATAACACAAGTATGCAACAAGCAATGATTTTTTTGAACCTTATATTTTTAGATATAAAAATGTTTTCACAACAAAATCATATCGAGAATTGATTATTTTGAAATGGATTCGTTTAATAAAAAAATATAGGGTATCTATGTGACTTTAAATACGAAATTTAAATAAATGTAACCATTTATTTTCTTAATTAATGTTAATGATAAAAATAGTTCTTTTATTATAATAAAATTTCCCAGATATGTAGAAATGTCAAACATAAATTTCTAACTATAACATGATATTTTTAATTTATTTATTTTACTTTATAAATATATATATATGGTTTATGTAAATGTTTCTTTAAATTTTAGAGTCTTAGTTATGACATAATTATGACATAAAATTGATATTATATTTAATCTTTTATTTTTAACCATTCCCCCAAAAATAAATTATTATGAAAAAATACAAAAAATTAACCATTAGGTAAATATAACCTTATGAACTAAAAATTATATAATTTTAATCTAATTTAAACTTTAAAATTGTTAAATTTAACTTTGGAATATAACATTGAACTCATTATGTTATATTGATAAAATAATAGAATATGCATTGAGAAATATTCTAGGGTTGTAGTCCTTACTAGATATTGTGGGATCTTGGGTATTACAATTTGTTCCTTAGATTGAAAGTTATTATATAGATATATCCTTAGAAAATTATCAATAACCCAAAATGTGTAAATGAAAAAAATTTAATTCCACCCATATATTATATTATATATAATTCTATTTTCCTTATTAGTTAATTCTCAATTTATTATGCTTCCAAATGTCCCCAATTAATATCGATAAAAGGAAAAAGGAAGAATATCATGATTCCTCACTGATCACATTATGTGCAAAAAGGGGATATTACTTCATTCACTAACACCATCCATATATTCTTTACAAAGATTATTGGGTTGATATAGAATCCAAAATTACCTTATATAATCAATGAACACTTAGTTAATAAATCCTCCATTATAGTCTGAATAATGATTCGTTGTCTTAAGGAAAAGATGATTGTGTACTTCATTCTTGTAATATAGAAATTTATCAAATTGTTCATACATTTACCTAATTAAATATTTATTTCCATATATACTTATGTAATTGGTAATGGTAATGAATTGAGAGTATCCACCCATAGATTCATTTGTAAATGGATGAATACGATGACCAACAATGCTCGAATGGAATATATACAATGGATTAGACGACCCGACTTATATGGATAACTTTATAAATGTGTTTATTATATCCACACAATTAGTATCCCACTCTAAAATATTAATCATATGGCGTAGACATAAAATTTAATCATGTTACCTTCATTATCATTTGCGAGTAATAGGGTTTTATCGCATATACCACTGGAATCGAGATATGAAAATAAATTACAGCCAACATGTCACACTAGATGGCTTCACAACCCACTATTGGGTGTTTTATGTGCATACCATGCATTACATCCCCATTTAAACCCACCCATTCCACCGTAGGCTATCCATGCTGACCTCCCTCCCATGTGGTCAACCTAATCCCTCATTTGTGGTTGAGGTGGGTCCTTGGTTGGCCATGAGATGGTTAATTTTATGATAAAATTATACAAAAAAATATTTATAAAAATTTTATGTAAATAATATCAATTATAATATATAATTTTATTAAAAATACTTTTCACATAAAATATAAACATATATTTAATTGATTTGAGAATAAAAACCCATAATGCAGTAAAATAATTTTTTCATGGAATTCATAATTATACTTTTTCTAAAAAATATTAATGAAAATATTCTAAACCAATATTTTACTAATAGTATATCATAAACCAATTATCCTAAAATATCACATTTTTCATGGTATTCATAATCCTTCAATATATTCAATCATGGAGTAAAAATTGTGACAGTTTTTTTACACTATTCAAAAATGTATTTGTGATTGATACAATTTCAACAATCGTCACACTTGTTATTTCCATTATTTCTTCACCTTCATATCTTGATTTCATAAGGCTAGAACACTCAAATTCATTTATTATTAAACATAGAAGTACCTCAATCAACTAATGGACCAATTTGAATTCATTATCAAGCATGAAATAAAATATTCAAGAATCATCATATCTTTATTGAAGTATTCCTTATATATTTATGTTATGTTTCATTAAAATAAAATTCAACATTCATTCCTAAATTATTCACTTATTCTCTTCAATATCTCCCATTGAAATTATTGTCGATAATTCTTCACTTTTATGACAAGATTCTTCTCCCCGTTGTTGAAAATAAATAAAATGGTACAACACAAGGTTTCTCATTTCATAATTCCATTTCTCATGACATCAAAATATCTTATATACATTTTGGGCGTTAGTAATATACAATTACAAGAATAGGATGAAATCATATACCTTTCTTTCCTAATAAAAATACCTTTCTTATATGAGTATAAACTAAATGGGAAAACCCATTTAAGAAAAGAAGACTGTTTATCCAATGTGATTTATGCTATCAATAAAATATGTTGCATGTGATACCAAACTCAAAAAGGAACTTGTTCATGTTTTGGGGTTTATAAAATGTACTATCATTGGAAATGTTGTAACTTGAAAATATCTCAATAATAAAATAAAAATTCATATGTAAAAAGATATTAATACCCTTTATTTTTTCTATATCAATCCCCCTTGATAATAATTATAAACTCATTCAATGTAGTGACGAGGAACGGATTGTAATACCACTTATTTTTATTTTAAAAATCTTTTCAGAATATCTCCATTCCCCGAAAAATGAGTATTTAACAGCCCTGATTGATCTATACTCCCCATAAAGGAATTAATCCACCTCCTTGAATACCCTAATCATTATTAAAAAAGAACATATATACCTAGATACAAGGGAATAAGAAGGGACCTATTTTTTCCATAGAAATTGAACTCATCCTAAGATTTTAATGTCAACCTTGCCTTTGTATTATATCTTTTGATCTTAGATGATGAAGTACTTTTATAACTATTTTCATCCCTCAATACATTAATGTTTATATTATTCTCAAGAAATGTATACTCATGTTGAGTGGGGTTGTATTTATAAAATTTAAAGGTAATTATTTTCCTTTTCTATCTATAATTCTCATCATACTATTTTCTTGGGATGATAAGATTGATATAAAATTCTTCATCTCATGCCCACATTTTCTTAAATTATCACACATATTCGTTTTAATATCCATATTTTCAGAAGTAGAGGACATCTTATTATATTCAAATTATTCATTTGAAATCACATACTTAGCATTATCTTCTTCATCCATTAGATCTTTTTGTATTTATTCAGTGTGTTAATGTTGATCGAGATAAACTATCAAACATTAATTAATTTTATGTTTCTCCATCTTGGGTTTCTCACATTTCTTATCAGACGAAAATAAGTACCTCTCGTTTGTATAATGAGTTTTCTTTCATTTTATAATATTGGTAACCTCTCTAGGTAGTTAGGTTATTCAAACCCCAAATATTGGTATTTTTAATCATGTACTTGCACACACTTTTTCAATGTATTCATATATGATTTTTATTTTTATCATGGATTTGTTTCTGAACACTACTTTATTTCATTGTAAAAATATTATATTCCATTCACCAAGACCCCCCTTTGGATCATGACTATTTTCATGTAATGAAATATTTTAACATAAAGAGTACGAAATTTGTACATATTTTTAGCAACACCAGTAAAATCCTAGAAACTATGATATTATATTTTATTGATAAACAATTCCATAACATAATATTTTTAAATATTAATAAAATGTGTATTATTTATTCTAGGGGAAGTGGTTATCATTAAATATTCCTCTCATCATTTGATGTGTATGATTTCTTCCTCATAACATATTAGTACAAAAATATTATCCTACAATATTAGTGAAACTTATCAATTTTGATGCTTTTTTGGAGGTAATAATACTTTTCGATAGGAACTGTTCGTCTCACTGACACGGGAATATTATTATATAACTTAAATGAAATTACTGTATTCTTCATTAACATCATTCATATCATTTTTAAATTCATGAAAAATTGTTTTTATATAACCCAATTTTGTATCTCGTACAGCCGGATTATCCTTAATAACTATTATTATATTTTCTTATTCATATTCTACAAACATGAGCTTCATGATCTCATCAATATAAGATTCCTCTTTCTGGATCAATAAATACTTTTAAAAAATTTTGTTATTATTATCCATATTCTATGTTTTTTATTTCCAAATATTTTTTATAACCTCAAGATATGATTTGAAATCATATTTATACTACTGTTCCAGATATGTCCATTATTCTCTTTCATCACCCCTACTTGATGGATCAATGATTACGTCAAATTTGGAATGGAAATTAACCTCATCGTCTAAAGAGATAATCTAATATAAAACATAATTTTATGTTTTCTCATTAAATTCCTCTTCCTTTTGATGAAATTCTTATTTTTCTTTTTTATAATTTTATATTTCTGACTTTTTTTATCTTCCTCATCCAGTTCAGATTCGGTTTTCCCTTCTTTGGATTGTTAGGGGAAGATTGTCCAAATCCATTATAGTACAAGAACTTATGTGATTTTATGTGTTTTCCTTTATATATACTCTTTATAAATCATCTTTTTATATAATAAATTATTTCACTAATTTGATCTGCTCCATCATCATCTAAATCACTTAATTCTACAACATCTTCTTCCCTTACTTTTAATTTCCTCATGGATTCAAATTCTACTTCATCCCTCTACATTATTTTTAAGGATAGAGTCTTGAACCTATAATAATTGATGAGTACATTATGTAAATAATCAACTATAAAGTACTCTATTTCCTCTAGATATGATATGTTTGGATAATACCAATTTAGAAAATCCCATATCTTATTTTGGATTGTGATTTAGTCATGAAGCTTCTCTCCAAATACTTGAATGTTACTAACAACCTTATTCTCACAGGTCAAATAGATTTCAATATTGTATTTATTTATATTTTTGATTTCTTAAAACTGGTTCCTCTAATGTTTCGATATGGATTCCTTAACTTATACATTACCAACATGGAGACTTCTCAATTTTTTACATTTTCTCTTTATAGACTGGTGAACCATGACCCTTATTTAGACCTTATCTAATAGAGACATGAGGATATGTTTGTGATATTTTCTATATGACTACAAATTTTTATTATTAAATTGTGTTATCGAATCATTATCAGCAGTGGGTGAAAACCCCACTATTATAACATCACTCACTTAGAGGCCATGTTAAAGAGGATTGGGTGGAATCCTATGACAATAACTATTATATGATTTCACATAAAATGTAGGAAGACCTCCTCTATTGAATGAGATAATATTATATTCATCCAATAATTTTTCATGGATAATTAGAGGGAACCTAGATTTTATAATACATGTAGACCCCCATCAAGATTGACCACTGGGGCGGGGGGAGAAAATTAAATGTTTGATTTTTGGATATTTTTCAAATTCATCCTTCTATACATTTAAATGTTCTTTATCCAATCATTAATGTCTCAAAACCACACCTCATATACATAAATAATAAGATATAACAAAATATATATATTTAAGTGGTTCAGTAACAAGAACTACTCTGTTCTATATAGGTTAGGCATCACAATAAATATTGTATAACATTATGTTACAATAAGTTTAAATGGAATTGGATGAAATTGGTTTTACACGAAATTAGTTGATCCTTTAGTTGATCCTTGGTTTACACTATTAAAAACAACTCATTAGACATATTTTATTAGACCCCTAACCAACTTTTATTCTCCATGACTGGTTATACAACCTAGACTCATTCCACTTTAGAAACTAGTTAGATTCCCCAATTACAAGCACATTATTATTCCGAATCATATTGATCAAGTAGTATAATTCCATCTTCCTCCAACATATTTATCTTACTCCATGATCATACTATATAAGATATTCTTATGTACCAATTAATGATATTAAAATGTTTCTATGAATAAGATTGATAATTTTGAAACTCCTTTACACCCGATCATGAATGATCTGGTTCCTCATAGATTATTAAATACTGAAACATGGAAATATTATCCAAAAAGTATCTTCTGGATTGAATATCTTCTCTCTTTTTAATATACTGGGGTATCAATATTCTAATTAATGTACTTGGGAAGATATGTTCACCATTTTATGATGAAGTTATTGAACTCAATTAATCATTCTTCTGATAATATTTTATAAAAGGTAATATTTAAAATTCCATAATAAATTTTCTTCTAATTGTCAAATCAATTTTCATTAAAATTCATGTGAAACATAATACCTCAAGATTTTCAATCACACAAATATTACTTATTGAAATTTAAATCTTGTTAATTAAAAAACACACACTATTTTATCTATTTCATTCACACATACATATAACAGTTCATGTACATCCCATAGAATTTTTTCATCTTCCTTCATATAAAAGTATCTTAGGATGCATCTATTTCAACATGAAATGTAGTTGGATTCATAATATTCACTTATTTGTTCTTTTCGTAATAGTATAAATAGATCACATTTTTGAATTATTTAGGTATTTTAATTTTCTATTGGTTGACACTCGAAACATAATGAATTTACAAGAATAGATCATTTTAATATATTCTATCCCCTTATCAAATGGAACATGATAGTAAATCTTCACCTGATTTGGAATGATCATTGGATCACTTTTTTCATAAATAAAAAGTGGCCCACATATTCTTTCTTCTACACAAGAACAACTCATTTAAAATTTTTCTACTTAATTTTTTTTTCATCTGACTATGGAACTTGGAGGTGCTCTGTTTCCTAAGAGGATAATAGGATCCTCTCAAAAATATTTAAATTATAGAAACTAACCCCTTCATTGTCTATGTATTTATATATGGGGATAAATCAAAATTGTTTTTGCTTTTTATGGAGATTCAAACTATTTTCAAGGCTCTAATTATCAAATCATATCAAAAATTTTATTAATGATAAAACTATAACCATAGACATAATATTATATATTGGATACACAACCTGATATTCTAAAATAATTTATGATGTTGATGAGGTTTGTGGGTGGATATTCCTATGGAAATTATTCTTCATGTAATTTTTGGGAGATATGTAAAGGATTCATGCAATTATTTCCTGTTTATGAAATGATTAAGTCGAAGTATTGTCTAAAAAATCATCTTAGATAGTAAAATATTATTTAAATTATTACATTCCTGCAAAATTTAGATTGTAAGCACGGTGTCATGGAGACTGATCATGCCTCATTTCCTCAACTTGATCACTAAATATGATAAGATGTATGTTGTTGAATGATTTCATCTAGATCCCATCAAATTCTGAAGGTTAAAGATGATAATAAATTATTATCACACGGAATATGTAAAATGGACCAGATTTACCATCTTATATTGATATATTTTTATATTTAGGAATAGTATATGTGCATCACATATCCCACATCGATCTCGAAATCAGCTGGCCATTTCGGTAAAGAACCGGAATTTCCAGGTAATTTTTATAATAAATTGGAATTTTACGAATCCACAAAAATTGACGACGCTTGATTTTGAGGACTGGAGTGCCTGGAATGAATTTTTTGAACTTTTCTTCAGGTACGTTCAGTAAACGTGTGAGATGGTTTTTTTTAACATTAAAACTGGTGCTCGAAATAGAAATGTGAGGGAACCGTTGAACTCTAAACAACGGTATTCACTTAAGGATATTTTCACCTCGATGGTAGTTGGTCGAGGGTGAAAGATAAATTTTGAGTTTTTCCTGGAAATAATAAAATAAAATAAAGCACACATTTTATTTTATTTGTTGTAACCAATACATGTTGAAGTTGGTAGTGGGGACCACCAAACCCTAACCTCCCATGAGAGGTTATGGTGGTGGGGACCACCTGAGCCTGACCTCCCATGAGAGGTTATGGTGGTGGGGACCACCTGAGGCCTAAACCTCGGGAAAACCCCTCTTTATGAGGGAGAAACTTCTCAACCCCCTCATTAATGTGGATGAGCCTCTTGAGATTCCTCCATATTAAATTATTCCAACACACCGCATTAAATTGTTCCAGCTTAGTTAATTATTTTAGACAATTTGAAATTGTTCCAACAATTAAAATTGGGGGAAAACATTTTATTTTTGGTGGGATTTTCATTTGATAACAATCGCTGGCAAAGGAGAGAGACCTCTTAGTGGGAGAAAGCTCTCCAACGAAGAATGCATTTTTCCACATAGAACGATCATCCAACAAAGAAAGCCGACCTTGACTATGAGCTTCTTCCTCGGGACTTCTTCTAACATGGGACGTCTTCATCTACAACGAACTGTCGCACGAGCCTAGAATTGGAGGTTTTTGGTGGACGTGATGAACGTTGATAACTTCACCTTCTTCCTTCCTCGTCGACGTCAAAGAACGATCAAGTAGGGGTTTAACATTATAAGTGATTTTATATTCCCATGTTCCTCTCTTCTAAAACAACGAAGGCAGATCATCTCCCTATTTTTTAATGATCAATGATTGTTTTTCTTTTGCGGTTTGGGAATGAATCGTTATGGGGGGGGGGGGGTTTACGTTATTCATTCTTGTTGAGTCATTTGCTACCGCCCTAACGCGGAGAGTGTGGGCCCAAAAAAACATGGCCCAATCACCCTCTGCCATTTTTCTTCTTTTGTGGTTTTGACCGTGATGAAGGCTATGGCGCCACCGCCTACAGCTGCTGTGCCCCATGCTCCCACATGGCCTCTGCCACTCCACGCCATCCGTAGCCAAGCCAACCTATGCCCGAGCCGTTGACGCTTTGTGCCGCCTTCCGCCGCACCGCCGCCGCTTGGTACCTCCTTCTGCCGAGCCACCGCCACCATTCACTAACCGTCGTCGCTGTCCTCCGACCACCACCGCCTTCCCCCGAATGCCCCCTATCAGCAAAGCTCTACTACTGTCCGTCAAGCGCCATCGCCGTCCACCGCGTACCGCTCCCGTCCGCCGAACACCTCTGTCATCCACCGCATGTTGTCGCCATCTGCCGACCACCCTCGTGGCCAGTCCGCACTTCTCACGGATAGTCCAGGCCCTCACGGCTAGTCTGCGCCCCATGTGGCTGCTCCGTGCCCCTCGCGACCAATCCGCCGCCCTCGCGGTCGGTCCACGCCCTCGTAGTACCCACGGCCGGTCTGCGCTCATGTTGTACCCACAGATGGTACGTGCCCTCACAGTATCCCTCAGTCGAGCCTCCCTCATGGTACCCCTCCACCGAGCAGCCCTCGTGACACCCTCACGACCCTCGTGTGTCGGTCCAGACCCAACAGGTCAGGCTGCACTGCGGGCTAGGACGGAACCAATGGGTCGGGCCGGGTCGGTCCAACTGGGTCAGACTGGACCGGGGCCCACTACGACCCTTTTACATTATTCGGGCCTTAACTTTGGCACTATATGTCCATTTTATGAACCATTAGTGGCGTTTTAACTTTTGGAGTGAGTCGGTCCCTTTGAGTGATACCCCACTGTGTTTTGGGTTGAGATGCGGAATGGTCATGTTGGATCGAGCATGAATCCAACCTGGACCCCGGGACTAAAAGGCTAATAACTAACAGACCGAGCATCCGATTGATGCGTTGTCTATTATGTTGAGACCCCTATGATGAGGTAAACCTTTGAGATACTTCTTATAAGGACATTGTGGTAGTTGGAGTATCGACTAGTAGATTGTGGATCAGATTCTCCCAGAGATGAGAAACAATAGTTTGGGTACCTAGTGGCTGGCTGAGACTTGAACACTACTGACCATTTCAACTCAGAGTGACTCGACAGGGCCAGTGGGGAGTGCCTTGGTGACGCGGAAGACCCCTAGGGGGGATCACCTTGGTGTCGCGGTAAACCCACGGTACTCGACAAGAAGAGTACCTTAGCTGGCCTTGTGGGGGAGCGCCTATGTGTGATGTGGTAGACCCATGGTGGGGTGCGCCTCTGTGTGATGCAGAAGACCCACAATACTCTACAGGAGGAGTACCTTAGAAGTCCAAGGTTGGTGGGAAGCGCCTCTTTTTGACATGGAAGTCCCACTGTACTCGATAGAGGGGGAGTTTTCCAGCAGCCGAGGTGTTCGACATTGTGACTCAGAATGTTACTTATTACTACCCCTAGAATAAATCATTTTGTGAGCTGATTCAGAACCTCTATGATTTCCTCATGATCGAGATGGATTACATAATAACATATGTAGATGTCCGGGCATATAACATTTTAATGTTATCCATTGATTTCATAATTTTTGTTTTATCCTTGTTGGATTATGTGAGACATAGAGGGTCTTGGGGTCCCTACCGAGTATCGTTCTAATCCCCCATGCATAGGCTATGCCTGAACCTTATTGTGTTGTATGCTGAAGATAGACAATGCTGACTGAGGCTAGGAGTACTAGGACTGGACGGTGCCCAGAGGTGGACCATACGACATGTCGGTATGTAGAGGAGACGAGTGGACATGGAGTGTTGAGGGGCCAATATATACCAACCCTTCATGAAGGAACCCCAGAGGATGATCCAATAGCTATCTTTTACCTTTCTTCAGTTGTGGTATTTCAGTTTTATTTGTACTTTACAATTGGGCTTGTATTCTGACCCCTTTTACTTACTACGCTCCCTCTGTTTACAGTTCGGTTTACTTGTGTTCCTATCCTTCTGTGTTCTTAGTTACGTGTGTTTCATGTTACAAAGTCAATTCCTTCCTAGTTTTAGGGAATATGCCTTTAGTTCTAGTCACCAGCCCCTGTCCTATGGAAGGCGGGCTTGGGGTAGTCACGCCACGAGCCCTAGGGGGATTGGTTGTGACAATTGGTATGAAAGGAGTCAGTTTTACCGCAGAACTAGGAATCTGATCTTTTCTGGGAAGAAATAGTGTTAAGGGTAATGAATTCGGTTTCTAGTTTAGGAATTCCAGTGTTGGTATGGTGGCTGGCGTATCGATACACCAGGACCCAGAATTCTAATTTCTGACTTAGTGCACAGAAACACTGATTGCGTGTGAGTTTTGAAAAGTCTTCTTTGTGAACTATTGATTCAGCTCACTTGGATTAACTTTTGACTTTGTTAGCTCACCAGTTATAACCTTCTGACCGTGGTACACCTGTTTCTTTTCAGGATTCCTCCACACAGACATCTAGTTAGGCTTTTGAGAGTTGTACGCATAAATATCCCACCGAGTGACGAGGCCTCGGTGTAGGGGCCCCTTTCTAGTTTAGGCACTAGTGGAGTCACTAGCGGTACCATTCCCCATTGGGACACCGATACCACTGGCCCTAGTAGAAGATGATGTACGCCACTTGAGAATGTTTCATGAGTTCCAACGCTAGAGGCCACCCAGGTTCTGGTGAGAGACGGACCCACAGGCGGTTGAGGATTGGCTGGAGGTTGCAGTGAGAGTTTTCCGACTGGTACAGACACCAGCCGATATAATGGTGATTCTTGTTGTCAGCCGTCAATAGGAAGCAACATGAAGATGGTGGAGCTTGATACTCCAAGTTCATGATGAGATGATGCTTCTCTGGGCATACATCGAGAGCCTGTTTTGGGTAGTGTTACTCATGATCGGGGTAGGGTCACATGGCACATGACTGTCTGACCCATCGTATGGATGATCAGTAGATGGTCAAGGTACCACCTAGGAAGAGATATTGGTTGACCAAGGAGGTCTGTAGGCTGGTGGCGGATATGGTAGAGGAGCAGGCCGTGCAGTAGGCGATGGGCGACAATTCGAGATATTACTACCTCCACCTCCAGGAAGTCCACCCAAACCGTAGGGAGCTGGTGGATAGGGGAGAGCTCAGCTCCAGGAAGATGGGGCCTACGATCATAGTGCTCTGGAGATGATATAAGGAATGAACTATGTCTACTACTCCATAGCTGCAGTACATATAGACACAGGTCCCAGTCATTCACTCATTACCACTGCCCTAGTTCGGAGCATGGAGATTCTGAGGGAGCTGTTGGCTCGATGCTTAAGTCTAGAGACTCCTACGAGAGAAAATTCGATGATTACGCACTAGTGTCGGCAGTGCGAGATTACTCTATGAGGCGAGAGCTTTGGTTGGGATCTCCTCATAGCAACGTCGAGGCCTTACAACTTCATCATGGGGATGGACTGGTTATCTACAGTTCGTGCTCATATTGATGGTATTAGGCACACAATGCGGTGTTTCTGCAGGGATGGGACCAGGTTTACCTTCACTTCTGAGAAGGGAGCCATTGAGGTGTAGGATGGACTTACCTAGCGGAGGGTGCAGTCGCTTACACATCTGTTTACTAGCCTTACCCGCAGATCTGTTGATGTGGAGAGTATGAGCTATCCTGTAGTGGTGGACTGGTACATAAATGTTTTCCCTGATGATATTCCGGGTCTACCTCCTTGCAGAGAGGTGAAATTATACATTGATTTTTACCTCGGGATGAGACCGATATCTACACCAGTGTATCAGATGGCTTCCGTGGAGCTTTGTGAGCTGTGGGTACATCTAGAGAACTTGGAGGGGAAGGGATTCATCATCCTAGTGTTTATCCTTGGGAAGCCCCAATTCTATTCTCCATGACAGAATATGGGAACTTGAGGATCTATGTTCACTATCAGCACCTGAACTTGGTGACCGTGAATAACATGTACCCTCTTCCAAGGATTGATGAGCTCTTTGATCAGCTGAAGGGAGCACGATGGTTCTCGAAGATAGACCACAGATCAAGCTATCACCAGCTCAAAATTCGAGGTGAGGATGTGCAAAAGGGGACATTCATATGTCGGTATGGCCATTACGAGTTCTTGGTTATGCCATTCGACATGACCAATGCTCCAGCAGTGTTCATGGGAATCATGAACATGATCTTTTAGCCATACCTTGATCGCTTTGTAGTGGTCCTCATCGACGGCATTCTGATCTACATGATTACTACGGAGGATAATGTATATGATTTGAAAGTTGTACTAGACACACTCTAAGGGCACTAAATTTATGGTAAGCTCTCTAACTGCCAGTTCTGGATCCGAGAGGTTCACTTTCGAGGACATGTCATATTGGAGGCTGGAGTTGCAGTGGATCCAACAAAGCTTGAGGTGGTACATTCTTGGGAGCCACCCAGGAGTGTGATGGAGGTATGGCATTTCCTGGAATTGGATGGATATTACCATAGGTTTGTTCCATACTTCTCCAGAGTTTCATTACCACTGTCATCCTTGATGAAGAAGGGTCTAGCCTTCGTGTGGTCGGAGAGATGCCAGCAGAGTTTTCAGAAGCAGAGGTAGAAGCCGACTAGAGACCCCATCTTGAGGCTACTGGAGGAGGACGTAGTGTACATAGTCTACTGTGACATATCAGGGACCCGACTCGGATGTGTCCTGATGCAGGAGTGAGTAGTGATCACATATGGTTCTCGGTAGCTAAGACAACATGAGCAGAACTATGCTACCCATGACCTGGAGTTAGCAAAAGTTGTCTTTGCCTTTAAGATGTGGCGACACTATCGGATAGGTGAGTGCTTTATGGTGTACTCTAATCACAAGAGTCTAAGATATAATTTGTCTCAGAAGGACCTAAACTAGAGACATTGACGTTTTATTGAATTCCTCCAGAAATATTACTTCAAGATAGTCTATACTCCTTCGAAGGGGAACGTTGTTTCAGATGCACTCAGTATGAGATCATGTATATAGCTGCTAGGAGAGGCGACGGTGCATATAGATGCTTTGTAGATATCCTTCGTGGAATGCGATGGATAAGGTTTCCTTTAGTCTCTTACAGTGTCTCCCCCACTTCTTCAGAAATTCAGGGAGGCGCAACATGGGGACGTTGACTGCGAGGCACAACGTGCTCAGATATCCACAGGATAGGCACATGAGGTATTTTCTAAAGGTGGGGAGCACATTATCCTCTTCAATGTATGTACCATGGTAGTAGTGTCATTTTAAGAGGAAGTGGATGTGGGATGGGATATCCATGGACCTCGTGATAGGACATCCACATACATCTAGGGGTCATGACTTGATTTGGGTGATCGTCGACCGAGTCAACATGTTGGATCACTTTCCTACCAATCAGAGAGAAGGGTTCAGTAGAGAGATTGAGATGCCTATATGTGCAAGATATTGTGCGGAAACATGGAGTACCATCGCCGATTATCTCTGATGGGGATGGACGTTTTACTTCCCGGCTATGGAAGGGGTTGCAGGAGGCTTTCGGGACGCAGCTTCATTTTTGCACCGCCTTCCATCCTCAGATAGATGGACAGACTGAGCGAACCATTCAGACCCTCTAGGACATGCTGCGTGCTTGTGTCCTCAACTTTGGTCACAAATGGGAGGGTCACTTGCCTTTGGAGGAGTTTTCATAAAACAACATCTATCACTCCACGTTTGGGATAAAACCTTTCGAGTCGTTGTACGAGAGACCATACAGATCACCCTTGTGCTGGACTGACCCAGGTGAGTCAACACTAGTGGGACCAGAGATGGTACAAGATACCACAGAGAAGGTAAATATAAACTAGGAGCAGATGAATACTGCACAGAATAGGTAGAAGTCATATGCCGATAGGAAACATAGATCTCTGGAGTTCGAGGATGACGACCACGTCTTTCTACGGGTCTCACCATAGTGAGGTATACGGAGATCTGACCGAGGCGGAAATTTATCTCTATGTTTCATCGGTCCTTTTCAGGTCCCCATCAGAGTTGGCGAGGTGTCTTACCGGTTATATCATCCACATCAGTTTCACCGAGTGCAAAAGATCTTCTCTGTATCCTAGATGAGGTGATACATGCAAGACCCTTCTCACATCATCATCCATGGGGATATGTACGTCGAAAATGGGGTGACATTTATGGAGGTTCCAGTAGATATTGGTGATCTACAGGTGTAGGTCCTTCATGGACGGTTGATACCTATGGTGCGTGTTTGCTGGAAGCACGAGAACCTCCAGGAGAGCACATGGGGGCGAGAGGCTCAGATGCGTGCTTAGTACCCCCACTTGTTTAACTAGTTTGAGTTGTGGCTTATGAGGACGTAGATCCCTGAGATGGGGAGAAAGTAAAGTCCCAGAATTTCCATTTTTTTAATAAATGAGAATTTTACAAGTCTGAAAAAATTTATGGCATGTGATACTGAGGCCTGAAGTTCCCGGAATGAATTTTTGAACTTTTTTTCGTGTACGTTCAGTAAACTTGGGAGCGGGTTTTTCTAACTTTTAAACTAGTGCTTGGAATTCAAATATGAGGGCACCATTGAACTTGCACCTCCGATATTCGCATAAGGAGACTTTCAACTCAACGAAAGTTGGTCGAGGGTGAAAGATAATTTTTGGGTTTTTTCGTGGAAATATGTAAATAAAATAAAGCACACATTTTATTTTATTTGTTGTAACCACTCCATGTGTAAGTTGTAACTGGGGACCACACACCTGAACCTCCCATGAAAGGTTCTAGTGGTGGGGACCACCGAATCCTAACCTCCCATGAGATGTTATGGTGGTGGGGACCACCTGAGGCCTAAACCTCTGGAAAACCCCTCTTAATGATGGAGAAACTTCTCAACTCCATCAATAATATGGAGGAGCCTCTTGAGCTTCCTCCACATTCAATTATGCCAATGCACCACATTAAATTGTGATAGCTTAGTTAATTATTTTAGCTAATTTGAAATTGTGCCAACAATTAAAATTGGGGAATCACATTTTTTGTGGGGGTTTTCCTTTTGAGAACATTCTTTGGAAAAGGGAAGAGAGCACTAGGTGGGAGAAATATCTCCAATGAAGAATGAATTCTACCAAGAAGAATGCTCCGCCAAAGAAGAATGCCGAACTCGACTTCGAGCTTCTTCCTCGGAACTTCTTCCAATGTGGGACTTCTTCGTCTACAATGAAGTGACACATGAGAGCGAAATTGGAGGTGTGTGGGGAATGAGACAAACGTTGACACCTTCACTTTCTTCCTTCCTCGTTGACGGAAAAGAACGATCAAGTAGAGGTTCAACTTTATTACTGATTTTATACTCCCTTGTTCTTTTCGTCTAAAACAACGAATGCGGATGAACTCTCTGTTTTAGATTGATCTGAGAATGTTTTTATTCTGTGGTTTGGGAATGAATCGTTGTGGGAGGGTCTTATGTTCTTAATTCTTGTTGAGTCATTTGATACCACCCTAATGTGGAGGGTGCATTACAAACAAACATAGCCCGATCCCCCTCCACCGTTCTGCTTTTTTGTGTGGTGTTGAACGTGATGAAGGAAACGACGCCACCGCCCACAGCCTCTGCGCCCTGCCCCGCCACATAACCTCTACCGCTCTGCGCCATCCGTAGTTGAGCTGAGCCATGCTCGAGCTACCGCCACTTCGCGCTACCTTACGCCATGCCAGAACCGTCTTTCTTCGACCGACGCCACTGTCACCCGACCGCATCCGACATATTCCACCCATCGCCGCAGTCTGCCAAGCACCGCCACCGTCTGTCGCGCGGCACCGACGTACCACACACGCCCCTACCATCTACCGAGCGTCGCCGCCATCTGCAGCATACCGCCACCGTTCTTCGAGCACTCTCACGACCAGGATGCACCCCTCATAGCCAGTCATTGCCACTCGTGGATGGTCTTCTCCATCACTGCTAGTCCTTGCCCTTCACAGCTAGTCCGCGCCCCTCATGGCCGGTCCGGGCCCTCGAGGCAGTTCCACGCCCCTCGCGGCCGGTCCTCCACTCTCGCGGCCAGTTCGCACCCTCACAGTACTAGTCGCCGGTATTCTCCCTCGCGGTACCCCTCGGTCGAGCTTCCCTTGTGGAACCCTCACACCCCTTGTAGGATAGGCCACACCGAACGTGCCGGGACACACTGCGGGCTAGGCCGGGTCGTCGGACCGGACCCAGGCCCACTATAACCCTTTTACTATCTTCTGACATATCTTTTTCACCGGACGTCTTTTTGAAGAATCGTCTGTGGTTCTAGAAATCATGGAGTGAGTCATTCCATTGGAGTGATGCCCCACTGTGTTTTGGATTGAGATGGATAACTGTCAGGTTGGATCGAGCATGAATCCAATCGGGCCCCCAGGACTAAAAGGCTGATAACTCACAGACCAGGCATCTGATTGACCTACCTTCTGTTACGTTGAGACCCATATGACGAGGCAGACCTTTGAGATAATTCTTTTTTGGAATTCATGGATGTTGGAGTATCGATGAGAAGGTTTTGGAGAGGATTATCCTAGAGACTAGAGAGCATTGTTTGGGAACCTAGTGGCTGGCTGAGACATGACGAGTGAAAATTGTTTCGACTCTGAGTGACTTGACAATCCTAGTGGAGAGCACCTCGAGGACGCGGTAGACCCATGGTGGGGAGCACCTTGGTGTTGTATTAGACCCATGGTAGTCGACAAGAGGTGTACCTTAGCAGGACTTGAGGGGGAGCGCCTCGGTGTGACGCGACAGACCCATGGTGGGGAGCGCCTCTGTGTGATGCGGCAGACCCACGGTACTCGACATGAGGAGTACGTTAGCAGCCCAAAGTTAGTGGTAAGTGCCTCTATGTGATGCGGTAGGACCACTGTACTCGATAGAGGACGATTTCCCCATTATTCATGGTGTTCGACATTGTGACTCAAAATGTTACTTGTTACTACCCCTAGAAGAAGTCACAGTGTGAGCTGAGTCAAAACCTCTGTGCTTTCCTCATGAATGATATGGATTACATGATAACATAGGTATATGTATGGGCATATACCTATGTCAGTTTATTAATTTATTTCATACTTTGAGTTTTATCCCTTTTGGATTTTGTGAGACCTAGAGGGTCTCGAGGTCCCTACTGAGTATCGTTATACTCACCCTTGCACGAGCTATGCATGCACCTTGTTATGTTGGATTCAGATGACAGACAGTGCATACTAATGCTAAGAGTACCATGACTGGATGGTGCCTGGAGGTAGACCAAAAAATGCATTATTATGCAGAGGAGACGGGTGGACGTGGAGTGCTGAGGAAGCGATCTGTAACTACCATTTAGGTAGAAACACCGGAGGATGATCCGGTAACTGTCTTTTCTATTTATTCATTTGGTTGTATTTTAGTTGTATTTGTACTTTTCAGTTGGTCTTGTATTCTATCCCCTTCTACTTACTGAACTCACTCAATTTACAGTTATGTAAACTTGTTTTCCTATCTTACTATGTTATTAGTTACGTGTTCTTGCAGGTTATAGAGGCAATTCCTTCCCAGTTTTAGGGAATACACCTTCGGTGCTAGTCGCCAAATCCTGGCCTTTGGAAGGAGGGCTTGGGGTAGTCACAACACAAGCCTCGATGGGGACAGGTCATGAAAATTTCATAATATGTAAACACATTTCCTTCGATTACTAGGAATGTGTAACATTGTATTCTCTCTTATTCTTCTAACACTCACAAAATTTTGGCACACCTATACTATTGTGTGTCCCCACACAATAACACTCCCACTATTGTGCACATTATGTGAATGATTAGTCTGTCACCCCTGCCACCCATTGCTGACCATGCAGACATGTCTCCCACTTAGATGACCAAGTATCAAATATGTAGATGGGATGGATGCTCAAATTCCCAATGGATTATTTTTTTATAAATTCCAACCATAAAAAAATATAAATTAAATATTTTTGTAAAATACCAATTTTCTAAAATATTTTTTCAATTAGTATTCATGAAAAATAAAAATACGTGTTTTGGAATTCATAATTAAAAAAATCATCCTATTATTTAATTTTTCATGGATATTGTAATTCCATTTATTCTAAAATATATTCAAGAAAATATTCTCCCCCAAGGTATTCACGATAATATCCTCTCCACCAATCATTATACAAAATATTTTTTTTGAATCATCACAATCCTCCAAAATCATGAATCATGTTATTAATAATGTGTTAGTTATTCAAAACCATTAACACATATGTTTGTGCATAATAACAATTAAAATATCATCATATTTTTTATTTCAACTGTGTCTTAAAATTTTAATATTGAAGGCATCAAGCCATTGGCCCCACATTCCTTTTGTATAGACTGTGGTGTTACCTAAATCACCTTATAGACATAAATTTATGTGTTATAAACTATGAAATATAATTATATAGCATCATTTTCACAGTATTAATGTCTGCATCAAAAACTATAATTTATGATACGTTGATATAAAATACAACATTCATTGTTCAGTAATTCAACAGTTCTCTTCAAACAACAAGGTGTATGAATTCTTAATTTACTATATCTTTTGGATCTAATTATTCATGTATGATACCTTAAGTCATTATGCGTACAATAAATCATATACATTTTTTCATAATGTAGAATGCCCTTCCCCAATTTCCTCCACTAATGAATCATTAGAAGCTGGTGAATCTGTAATGTAAATAAATAATCTCCTAGAACAGTAATATGTGAAACAATCTATAAAACATTTATATGTTTTCTTCAGTCATGATATTATGATTATATATTTTCTATTATAGGTCAAATATCATGGTGGGGTGAGTTATCATTTTTGAAATAAATTAAAAGGCTATTTTAGTACATTATATTGATTACCAAAAGTATCATGTAATAAATTTTATTTTTTATTTTATGACTATTTTATAAAATATCATTATCCCGCCCATTGGATTTAAAATATACCATCACATAGATATTGTACAGTAAGGAATCAACATTCTTCTTTTGGAAACCCAGATATGGGTCTTATGGATATACTTAACAGAATTTAGGTAGGTAGTATTTACAATTACATTCGCAGGTAATTCCTTAATTCATTGAGTATATTATTAAATACTAAAATCAAAACTATAAATTCATTAATACATTCCTCTTTGTTACACCCAGTCTTGTGGAGGTAATCAAACCTTGATTTTAACTATATAAAATGGAACCCAAACATTCAATTAAACTCCCGGATAATTGAAAGAACCCTAATAGAGGTATGAAACGTAATTTATTATATTAATATAGCCTAACATATGAAATGAATGGTTGTTATGAATTGATTTTATCTTGAGAGATTTTTTTAAATTTTTTATTAAATATTATTTATTTTTATTTTAGATCATTTTTTATAATATATATTTTATATAATTAATTAACCAGGTCTTGATAATAAAATTTACACATAATGCATCTATTTTATTTTATCTTAACAATATTATTATTTCATTAACATTATATGGTAACGTATAATCATCAAATAAAAATAATATAGCTTAAATAAATTAACAACCATTCACATGACCAAATAAAAAAACATGTGGTGTGATCATTAAATTTTTTACTACTTGGTTTATGGAAGTATTGATAAATAAATCCTTTACCATTAGGGAATAATTCCTTAATATTATATAGGCTTGAGTAAAAACATTCCAATATTACCCTTTGTATCTATTTTTGTAGGATTAACCTAGGATTGGTCTTAAAAATCTCATATTTCATGTGATTTCCTTTTATTTTCTATTCCTTTTCACTAACAAGTTAGGTGAATCACAGTTTTTGGGTTACAAAAATCAACCATGGACATATAGGCTTGTACAAAATATAGTGGTAGGGAAGGTACAATTATCAATATATCGAATATAATAAAAATTGTATAACAAAAAACAATGAAATAAATAATTATATTAAATAGAAAGAGATTACCTACATTGGCTTGTCTGGATCATGATCAACAAACTACACAATTAAACTATAAATCATTCATTTCAATTCATTATTTTCCATAGATAAGTCTCTTCAATTAATAAATTAGTTATTTTATAAATTTAGTAATAAATTTTTGTTAATTATCCATACATTCAATCCCTGAGATATCCAAACACTATAATTATAAATAATGTAAATAAATTAATATATTTTAAAACTAATTATGTCCATAATGTGTACTAAAGGTTTCACAACTTGTACCCATATGCTTATATATAAAACCATTTCCAAATTTTATGTGTTACATGATCTATTCCATCACATGACATGATGTATACCCAAAAATTATTGTGGTCCTTATCATATGGTGTGTCCTTAAATGAAATGAGATACAAAAAATTGTGTCGTGATACACATTGTGGGTTCTGTGGGTTAGCTTGTGTGGTCTACACATAATGTTTTACCACATGACTTTCCAATATATACATGGCGTGTATCTATGGTGACACCTATGAAGCATATGATATGTAAAGAACCAAAAATTTATTATCTTTTTAGTATAACATGATAAATAATTAATAACGAATTTAATATTTCATGTGACCCACTGAAATTATGCTCCATGTAATCGGTGTGAAAAACCCCATCACACACCATGTACAACCAGATACACACCATGAAAATTTTATTTTTCTTTTCTATGTGTTTGTCTCACATGAGTTGCATCATCATCATCTTCCTTGTTTGAGTTGGCCAGTATTAATCGATGTGTATATCCAGATAAAAGAAACGTGATTCATTACTGGCTACTTCTATTATATATTTAGGGACTCAGTGTATATTTCGTATGGGTAATTACATGTTCTATAGAGTGTAAAACTTACTACAGTCAGTGTAAATAAAATAATTCTTTATCCCTCGACTAGTAGTCAATAGGTGTTGTTTCTTAATTATATGTTACACACTTTAAACTAAAGACATCAATGCTTTACCCAGGGAAAACAATGTGAGGTTACACTATGTGTATGACAACTACATGTCATGTATTCCCTATCATGAAACATGCCAACTGGATGTTAATACAGAACATGTAATGATTTTACATACTAAACACACACATGATGTGCCATTATTTATTTTTCTCATCCTCGTGTAGTTGATTGTGGGTATAGAACATGTATTTATTTAGTTATATGTCTTGTAGACAGGTTTGTTAGCCAAAATGATCATCATTTCTAGAAGGAATCAGTGAGTGTTAATTATCAATTTTTAGAATACTCATTATCATATGAAATTGACTTTTCAAATTATCTTGAATGTCATATTAATTAAAATGAAAAATTTAAATATAAAACTAATAATCAAATAAGTAATTTATTAAAAAAATATTTAAATATTAACCAATATGTGGCTTATTTGATAGCACAAAAAGTTCCGAGGAATAGAATATGTGATTAGGCATATAAACTGAAATAGTATTTTTCATTTCAGAAAATAAATCCTCATAACATGTAAAAATCACCAAATTCTCAAAGAGAGGACCTTTTAAAGAAGAATTTATTATTTACATAAAATAAGAACTACCTTGACATGGACATTCATTTATTATTGTCGATCATGTGGATTTAAATTATCTTCATACTATTTCTATGAAAAACAATCCAAAGTATTATTCCTTTGGAGTTATCCACACATGTTTTATGAAACATGGATCTTCACTAGAGAATATTTAGGTTCTGGTGTTAAGGTATTTATCAACTTACATCGTTCACTACTCATCTCAACAATAATACATCTGTCATGATGTATTATTTATTATTCTATTGGTATTGAGGGGGAGGAGGATGCTAATATCTATTTCTTGGGAGAGATCATGAGAAATTCTCTCTAGGTTTTCAGGAAATTATCTTGAGAGAATGTCATTTTACATTACACCTCTCATATACCCATAGATATTATATATGTTTGGTTATATAAATAATGTTAGATAACTAATAATGGTTTAGATTCCCTTATCTAATTGTTAATTATAAATAAAACCCATTTTAAATAATAAAATAATACTATTATTATATTCCATGATGCGCACTGACTCACATATATTTAAATATTATTTTTTTAATAAATAAATGAATATTTATTTATTTATTATTAAAGAAAAACAAATCACCTCTACTTAACCCATAACTTGACAATCCAAAACTCCTTGAAATTAATTGCACATTTAATAATAAATATTTATTCTAAATAAAAACCATTATATAATTATTTAAATAAATAAATAAATAAATATTTTATTCAATAAATCATTTATTAATATTTATTAATATTCAAAAATTATACATTTTCAACGAGAATAAATAGTGACAGAATTTATGCGATCAATGTAAAATGAATAATAATAATTAATTAGTAATGATAATAATATTTATTTATTTATTAAATTCAAATACAATTTAATTCTAATTATAGATACATTTATGGTGTGCCCCTCTCAGCCACTTTCTCAGTCCCATTAGGTGATATTTCATAAGGACAGTGATTCTCATCTAGAAACAAATCAAGGAAACCTCATAGAATGATGTTAGTGTCAAAATGAAAATAGTATTATTTGAATACTTATTGTGTATCATAATCTATTTATCCTTACATATAATCAAGAAGCTTACAAACTTGTGACCTCAATCTATATGGTCAATATAACTTTCATTAAATACCCAAAATACATTCATAAATAAAAGAAAATGTACATGGTGTTAATTAGAAAATTCAATTTCAATCAAAGTGATTTAGATATCATCTTTTGTTCTTGGTTGTGACAAATATATTCTTGAATTATTCAATTAATGAAAATCTCTTTCAATACACCTAACAAACCCTACATCCTAATGAGTATCTATCATTATGGTTTTCATAAATATATAAAAGTACATAATTCATGATATATATTAATAATAATCACAAATCTATGTAGTAAGAAAAAATATATAGAAAATAATATCTATTGACAAAAAAACATGCCGAATTTTTATTGGAAGGCACGTTCTCAGAATCAAAATTCTTTGAGACTACCAAGTGATAAATTTATGACAAAGGACTAAATTTATTATTATTCTCTATCAAATGATAGGTAAATATCATCAATTTATCATCAGAAATATTTCATCCCTCCATTCAACATATTTTAATGAATATTATCATATCTCTTATTGGATTTCATTATATCAACATACATATACAACCTGAATATGTGGAAATCAATATAATTACATTATAATATTAATATTAATTTTCATGGAACTCATCATGAGAAATGATATTCATTAAAATTGAAATGTCCTAATATATATATATATATATATATATATTAATAAACAGTTCAATGTTAGTTTGTTATAGGGAACCAACTAAAATATTATATACAAAAAAGAGTTAAGGATCTTACTGTAAAACCACAAATATAGGGTCTCTATACCCAAATGTATAAATGAGATTCTAGATAATGAAAATGTTAAGGAGTAACAAAAAGATCATTTGATGAAGACTCAGACAACCTAATTGAACCTAAATATAGATGATTATTATCTTATATTAAACATATATTTTATTCCAAACCATGTCTAATATGATCCATTCTGTTTTTCATATAGAGGAATGAGGTGATGGGGTCACCATTTAGTTCACCAAGATATACATCGAATGGAACCCTACTTAAAAATTCATTAAATTTTGGGGACTTAAGGGATGATAAGTAATCATTATGAAACAAGGTTATGATAGAGGTGTAAGGAAAAGATATATTTTATACCTTTTCGGATCTATTTCTTGATCAACAAAAGACATGTTTGAATAGAACAAAATAAATATCCGGACATTGATGAATGGTACAAATATTGGCCCCACGCATTCATATGTCAGAATGTAGTGAGTCTCTATACATCACACATACTATTTTTGAGACACTAACACCAGGTAACATTAATTAGATAATATAACCTTCATAGAAATGGTAAATTAAGAGGAAATCCATAATGATGTGTCAATGGAGAAAGTTACACAAGATAAAATATCATCCACTCATTAAACTAGAGCCCTTACCCAAATTAGCTGATTTTATTTATTATTTTTTGGGATAGAAACATAATTATTTTATAATTATAATGCCTTATTCATCAAGGATTGAAGATGGGAAGAAATTGTGTTAGGAAGTTACACCTCACATAATTATTGAAAATGTAATCATGAATACTAAAAATAGGACCCAAACACTAATTGTTGAATCCTCCAATATTTTTATGGAAGTCGTAGTAACTCAAGATGATATTAAATGTGTTACATAGGTTGTTGTAGTTGTGCGATCTATTGTAACTCATATATGCGTATTGGATAAACATAACACCAATAGAATCCAAGTGATATATATTTTAAATACATATATAAAAGACAATTAAAACATATTGTGAGGATTACAATAATTTTCAAATAATTTACCATGTAAGTATTATAAAGAATTAATATATTTATGAAGGTTCAAGTGATATGATGGGGAAGACCACACCATATATTTTGAAATATCTCCATGAATTTTATGGATTTAGTAAATAGTTATAAAAACACAATAACTCCTACAAATATTTCATTTTATTTTGTTTTTGTAACATTTTATGTATGTTTCATTGTTTAAAAAACTCTTTAAATAGTTAATTCCCTTATAAGGATCATTAAATGTGAATACAAAACCCTTATTCACTTATGATATATTTTTTAAAATGATAATTTAGGACCTCAGTTAGACATAAAATATTACCAAAGGGAATTGGATATGGATGGCGAAGAAGGACCATATTATGTATATGTGTGGGTCATTTAATGATATGATTTAATGGTAGTGAAGGTGGTTATATTCCATGAAAAAAATAATTATATGGATAGAGAGATTTGGTCTGTGATAAAATGCAGTCCCACTAGACCATTCATCATGCCAATAATAATGGGGGAAATGGTATATTATGGTATTTAGGGTAAACATTGATACTACACACCTCTATCCTTTTTCTCCTCATACTAAAATATATATCTATGAATCCTGTTATAGATGTGTTGGAATGGGTGATGGATCCCTAAGTATATGAATATTCCATAGTGGTATTCTCATCATTAGAGGAGTCTTAAACCACTAGAAATATGAAAAATAGTATTTTCATTAATCAAATTCATGTCATCATATATTATAGTCTATCCAGTGGTTTCTTTCTCAAACATAGGGCCCCTTTTACTTCTATACGCTACGAGATACCTGGTGTGGTAAGACCTATTATAGTTTTTCTATGAGACCACCGTTAGATAATTTTTCCATCAAAATCATAATATATGACACATAGTCATTATCCTAGAGTACTAAGTTTTTGAATATAGTGATATTTTGGCCACTATATATAAAATTATAGATTAAAAACAGATGTAAGAAAAGAATCAACCAAATATATCAAGAGATGAGGATATGGTTCCACCACTAGATCTAAAGGTCTGGAACGTCAAGGGATATATTAAAACATTGTGATAATGGATAAACATAGATAATTGGACCATGTAGAGTTAGCATTTGAAATCCATATCATGAAAAAATGGATGATGTTGAGGATAAAAATAGAGAACATGAAAATAATACTAAAGAGTTTGAAAAGGAATGTGAGGATATTGTTATTAGAGATCCCAAGATATTTTATGAGGAGATAGATGCTACAATGTTGGATGATCTTAATCAGGATATTTATGACTCTGATCAGTCATGAATTTTAATTCCATTGTGGCTAGAACCAATTATGTAATTTTCCATTTAAATATCTTGTTATCATCTCACTTTTAACCAGTTGGTAAGATAATCAAAATTTAATGATTGTTCTTCTCTTTCCCATTTATGGAATGAAAAAACATTCTCCCCTCAAGCTATTATTTATTTTTCCTAAGTGATTTTATGGTTTCACTAACAATTCAGGATAATATTTGAAAACATACAATGATAAATATCATGATTATTATATCCAAATGATCCTTAAATGGAGTTGGGTTTTCAAAATTAGAATATCAAAATTCCCAAGTCATATGATAAGGAGGGGGTCAATCAATAATCTATTAGGACAATTTCTTAGGATAGATATTGGTATGTTGGATACATAGAATATGTATAGCAGAACCATAACCGAAGTATATTCTATTAGATAAAATCTTTCAAAGTCATTTTTCGTAACAAAATTTTACTCACAGTTGATATAGAGAGTTTAAATACATAATGAATTTACCATCACTATATTTCAAGGTTATTCTATTTTTATATGAAGGTGTTTTGATTCAATAAAGGTGAAATCATTAAAGTATTTTTACTGAAGGAATCAATACTAAATAAGGATTAATTGACCTAATGTTTTGTCTTTATGTGATTTTTATTGATCTTCGGAACCAATATCTAACAAAAAATAGTTATATAAGACAATTTACATGACCCATATACCTATTGAGCATGAAGTTACTTTTTTACTGATAAAAGGTTGTATCTAATTTTTTTATGCCTCTCCATTTTAAAACTTTCTGTTAGCTAAGCAGTGATACATAAAGGCTTAGTGGGTAGGAAATCAGTTTCTTCTCTAGTATCTATTTGTGAATTTTTACCTTTAAAATATTTTTACCTGTTTTATATCCTAAAAATGAAATTTTTTTTCCTAGGATATGAGAAGGGTATGTCTAGTGATTAGAGATTTAAATTTTTCCAAGGACAGCATGAATAGGTATTCATCACAGTGAGTACCATGTCACTTTCTTATAATATTTTATTGTGACCTAATTTAGACAAATACATATTTTTTTTGTCAAATAGCTTTGACAAATGTTTTCTAGTTTTTATGGTCCAAATTGTTTTACTAAATGTGGTGAATGTTTGAGGTCATAAACTGTTGAGAAATAATGATGGTTAAGGTTTCATGTGTGTCACAAAGGTAAAATTGTCCAAAAAATATTTAAATAGCCTAAAAAGCAAATATGCATTTAGTTTAAAGTCATAATTCTTAGAAAAATGTAATGTTTTTAGTGATCCATGATCATTTTAACAACATTTAAAAGGGATGGGAATAATTTAAATTACAACATAAATTATTTAAATCATGAAATAACATAACTGAACATGTATTCTTCGGTTGATTTCTTAGAAAATTTAAATTCTAGGTTACTATAAAATTTTTTTGAGGGTCCATGGGGTTAGTTAATCTTCTATTTAGAATGAAAGAATGGATATAGTTGTTAAAAGGTGTGCATGACCCATGGATATGATGTTGTTATTAACCAGAGGGGTCCCATTTTGAATTTTAGATACTTGTTAATAATATCTATGAATGGTTTTTGTTGATTCAAATATTGTTGTTATGAGATATGATATATGAGAATAGAATATTTATAAGGAAATTAAATATATTTTTTTCTGGACTGACAATGATTAGATCACTGTTGAATGTTAAAGGTGAGTGTATTTCTATAATAATTTGTTTCTAGATTTGGGTTAGCTTTCCGAAACATCACTATATATATTGTGATAATAAGAATTGAGTGAAACATATCCCTTGGAAGAAAATAAGTGTTATATAAGTATAAATTAAAATATAGATATAATCGATGTGAAATATGGGTCATGAGTTCTAGTATTGTTAAGGGAAAATGGGATTGAAGTGGAATTCATAGATGTCTCTAATATAGGAAGTATTTATGCAAATATGTATCCTAAAATAATAGGAATCAAGACACATGAATTTCTTAAAATGATTATGCATTGATCTCATTCGTTTGTAGGGGAATGAAATTAGATATTGATCTCTCCTCAGTGGGACTACTTGAGGAAACATGACATGAACTAGTAGAGTGAATACACTAGGATTTAGGTTGATAGTATTCATGGATGAAACTTAAAAAAGAATCAAGGGTGTATCTATGCATCATACGAGAATAAGAAACAAGAAACACATAGTTTTTAGATGGTATCTTCACATTTATATCATATGTATAAGAGATAATGTAAAGAAATGGATGGTTATCCCTATGAGATAATGGTAGATACATGATGTGAATGTGATCTCAAAACCAAGACATAGTTAAATAGTCCCATTGTTATGTATGTCCATTGGATGTTTTTAAATTAATGAGTGAGGGTGAATGCATTAAGGTAAAAGATGATGGTATTTGTTCCTAGAGACAATACTAGTATTTCATGCATTGCTATGAATCCTTTTAGAATATGAATCTATCCACACATAGTTCTACAAAAATAATAATTTTTTAAAATATATTTGGATGAATTATGATAATAATCATTTCTAGGACTCTTATATAGATCAGATATCATGAAAATATAATAGGTCGTATATAAAGAAACACTTGAAGAAGTTTAAAGGTAATTCATGGTGAACCATATATAATACAGTTTAATGTCATGTGACAATTAATCCATTTTTTTAACACCTCATAATCTCCACGTATTTTTTCGTATATTTTATGGAATTATTAGGAGATTATCTACTGAGATAGCATATGATTTCGATTCGCTAAATTTTGGAAACAATTGCACAAAGATTATTAGAAATATTAAATAGCACACATACACAGAAATTTCATCTAAATATGTATTAACATCCCAATGATTTCCCAGATCATAAATCCGATAGAACTATTACGTTCAGATCATTGACTTCACCATTTGCGGGGCCGAACATGGAACATCATGGGTCATCTGTTAAAGTTAGTTTTTGGACATATCTTAAAAAAATATTTAATAAAAATATTTTCTTTAGATACAGAGAGTCATTTTTATTAGATTTTCATATAAATCTAGGGTCATATCTATACCCATGGAATTCCACTAAGATATGAAAAAGGTTGTTCTATTGATGAAAACAATGGATCTGTGATTGGAACAATGATCAACAATTAGAGACACACATCAAATTCAAAGGATATTTCCAATGATGATGATATGAGAATAGATCTCTATTAATGTGTAGTCAAAATCTAGGTAGGGTATTTGATCACTTTGTGATTTCTTTCCCCTTATTAAAATCAATGATGAACTATGACCTACCAATGAATAGGTTGATCTACAGTTTGATCATTCTTGTGTGATGTCTTGTATTGGTAATTGATAATCGGAGTTTTGTTACCCAATTCATTTATCACTCCAAGGAGAACTAATCGAGGATAACATGAACAATATATGAGGTTCATTCCTCAAATGTACTTGGTGCATTTCTATTCCATCGTTCTTAGCATTCTTCATAATTTTACCCTCCTAGACATGGATCAAAATTCTGGGAGACTCTGAACATGTTCGGAGTCCCGAGTCCGAAGTAATAGACTGTAGAGTCCGCAGTTGGGTAGATCAAGACCCGATGAGGCTGGATTTGACATTGTGTAATTTTATGGGCATAAAAGGAGAATTTATGGTCCACTATTGGGACCATAGGAGCACTGACGGAGGCATGTGGTGGTGGGTGTGTGCAGGTGTGGTAGAAGACAATGAGATGGATAGTAGGGATGGAGGGTAGTGGGGTGGCTGAAGTTGAAGAAGATATTATGTGGGATGTAAGGGAACACATGGACCATGGGGAGGCATTTGGTTGGGGAAGAACGTGTTGAGCCAATCGACACAAATTTAGGGCTGACCGCACGAACTAGGTTGGACGTAGCCAATGCGGGTCCGGTCTGGTGCAAAAGACGACCCATAGTGCAGACCTGACAAGGTGAGTCATGCCGCTCTAGGAGGCCAAGCAGGCCACGGTTTAGAAGGATTCACGAGTCATGCTAGAGAGAAACAGACTGGACCAAGATGGGATGGGTTTGCCGGATTGGGTCGGGTTGGGTCAGGTCGGGTCTTATGGACTGAATTAGGTTATCTAACGGGTCAGGCTGGGTCCGGTGGGTTATATTGGACTTGGAACGGACCCTGGATAGACATTTTTTAACGAAAATAACCATAACATTCAATACATGAGTCCTTTTGACGATTTGTTAGAAACGATGGGACCCTTGAGATGAGATGATACTTTTGAGGTACAATAAGATGATTTTTGTTAATGAGTGAATATTAATTATTTTCATGAGGTGTAGGTTCTTTAAAAATGATAGTTCCATGAGCGGAATACTATGGTCAGCAGTGACCTCGAGACTTCATGACTTTGAGACTATCTAGCTTTCTAAGATTATGTGACTTCCTGAAACTATGTAACTTACAAATACTTCATGATTAATCTAGAATACATGTCTTAATGATACTACAAGTATTACTAAGACCACATGTCATATAGGGATTGAGTGTCTCTTCGTGACTATGTATCCTTTTGATATTGGGTGTTTTGTGGATTATGTATGGTAATCATGTTTTTAATACTATATACTTATACCTATGTTAGAGGACCAAACATTTCTTTTGTTGTATAATTAATATTTTACATTGTGGTATACTTCATGTACATATTTATGGTATGCATGATGTATTTCTTTGTGGTATACATATTTTATTTCTTTATGGTATATGTTTAGTATTTATTTGTGGTATACTTCTTGTATTTTTTTGGTATACTTTGTCTATTTGGTCATGACGCTCTTTCATGGTGTTCCTTAGTAGTGTTCCTTCAATTTTTTCTTTCATGGTGCTCCTTTGTGGTGTTTCTTCAAGGAGTTCCATCATGTTGTTCCTTCACAGTGTCCCTTAGTGTATTTTCTTTCTTGTTTTTTTAGTGGACTTCCATCATCGTGTTCCGTTGCTGGGTTTATTAGTGGTGTTCCTTCATGGAATCCTTTAGTGGTGTTCCTTCATGGTGTTCCTTAGTGGTGTTCATTAGTGGTCTTCCTTCATGGGTTTCTATCATGGTGTTCCTTCTTGGTGTTCCTTAGTGGTGTTCCTTCATGAAGTTCCTTCCTAGTGTTGCTTCTTGGTGTTCCTTAGTGGTGTTTTTTTCATGGTGTTCCTTAGTCGTGTTCCTTCATGGTGTTCCTATGTGGCGTTCCTTAGTGGGTTTCCATAGTGGTGTTCCTTTGTGGTGTTCCACTATAGTGACCTTTAGTGGTATTCCTTTATGGTACTTATTTGTGGCATTCCTTTCTAATTTAATATGTAGTATATTTCCTTTTTTGGTTTTGGGGTGTCCAACTGAGTATTTTTTTACTCACCCATGCATGGGCATTGCCTGCACATGTCGTGTCCTATGTAGATGATTGATGATTTGACAGATTCCTATGTAGAGCAGAACAAACTGGTTCTTTGAGAGACTAGACAATCGAGGTACGCTCCTATGACATCAGAAAGATGTCCATTACCTTTCCATTCAGGTATGGATTTCTAGAGATGAGTTAATTCACTTTGACAAACTCTTTATTTTTTGGGTGGCCCTGTATTCTTGCCCAGTTTACCTTATAGTTTGATACTGTAGTACTCTTTTGTTGATATATTAGTGGTATTCATTATTTTTTACTTATTTTTATTTAAATTTCATTATTTGGGTCCTGGAGATTTTTTTGTTTATAGGTAATTAAGAAAATACCTCCCATTTGTGAGATTTGACAACTCAGTGCTAGTTGACTGCCCTTGGCATAGTTGAGTCGGGCATAGGGTAGTCATAGAACGAGCCCCTATGGTATGGTTAGTGATAGAGTGGTATCAGAATGGGTATGTTATACCTAAGGACTGTGAGTCTATGAGTTTTGTTTTGGGAAACAATGTTTTTTATTTCAACTTCGTCTTTCAGGACAAGGATTCAAATGTTTGTGTGGTGGTCGATATATCCATACACCATGACTCTGTACACCTACTTTTCGACTCAGTACATGGAAACCCTTTTTGTAGGGAAAACAATGGTACATGAATCATATATTATTGGATGTGTTCTCATGTACATCATGAGTCAGCACACCAGGTATACTCTATTGATCACGGTACATATAATTCTATTTCAAGATGGCTCCACATAGATAGAAAACTATGATTCCACCACATGATCATGAGGATTATCCACCAGGTGATGAAATTTTGGTACAAGGATTTGTATGAGATATGAATCCTCCATGTAGTGTAACATCAATTCCACCACTTGTAGAGCCACACATGGTACCCACTGTACCAGTTGATGCAGATCACATTCTGAGAGCGTTTCATGAGTTTCAATGATAGTGACCCTATAGTTCTAAGGTGATCCTGAGACACAAGAGGATGAGGACAATATTGAGCCAGTGATCTAGGTATTCCTTATAGTGAATAATCCAATAGATCATATGGTGGTTATAATATTGAGTGTTCTAGATGGCTTAACTGGGCTATTTTTGGGTTTGGATACCTGTTATTGTGTTGAGGTGACTTTTCTGTGGACATTGTTTGAGAACCTTTTCAATGTGGAGTCTTCACCATATAAGCTGAGGTGTATACATTCATAGGATCTTCTATAGCTCTAGTATACTAACATTTATGTATATAAGTATTCATCAATGTATTCCATCCTATTAAAGTGCCCAATGAATGTGACACACGACCAGTGCTTCGGGGCACAAACCTTCAAGGGAGTTATACATTGAAACATCTGAGCCAACTTTATCGATCTATGAATTCCTACATATGATGGAGTTCTAGAGAGAACCATTGTGGTTGAGTGTTTTTTCAAAGGATCATATAAATCCGTAGGGTGGTAGACGTCAAAGAGGAGCTTATTGAATAGTAGTATTTGGTCGACATTTCGATATGTAACCAACAACAACCCCAGGTGGTCCGTAATAGGCTCTAGAAGTAGGAGAAAAGGTGAGCTACTACTACATGTAGTCGAGGCTTATTACCCAGAGGCTCTAGGAATTATTGGAGATACAATGTGTGACTATTATAACTTAGCTTCCCTATTGGTAGTGATTTGGGATAATCATTCTTCTCTAGCCTTGATCCTTTTTTGAGACACATAGATTTTGGTTAAACAATTGAATCGACCCTCACTCTTAGAGAATCCAACTATAGGAGACCCAAATGATCACATACTAATGTCGAAAACACATCCTAGCTCTTAGAATTGAGAGTTTCTGTTGGGATCCCTTCGTAGGGGCCTCGAGGACTTAGGTTGTCATTATTGGTATGGAATGGTTATCAACAATTCGTACTCCTATTTAGTTTACGGTGAAGAATGTGGTGTTTCCATAGTGGTGGAAAGAGGTTTTCCTTGTTGGTGGAAAGGAAGCCTTAGAATGGACTCACAAATAGGAGGGTGCAGTTGATTACTCATCAATTATCTAGACTATCCATCTATAGAGATGGATTTATGACTCTTGAGGTTCCTATAGTGTGGAATTGTTTAAGTGGACCTAGCAAAGGTTGAGATAGAAGAACTGGGTAGTGTTCCTCCAAGATTATTACTTAGAGATCGTTTTCACTCTTAGGATGGGGAAAGTGGAGGAAGATCCTATTATTAAGAGATTGAGTTCGCAACTACTAAATGAGGAATCAGAGTAGTTGTCCTAGTTATAGATATTCTTTATGGATGGTGATGGAGAAGCTTACTCTAGTCAATGGTTTTAACCCTACCACGATTACAATGATTGATGGAGGAATATATCGATGATACTGACTTTATGACTTTATTTGATCATATTTATATAAGGTATTCCCATGATATTTTTTTTGAAAGAGGGGAATTATGTCATTCTTTTTTGAGGATGCACAGATATACTCGTTGGGTTATGGGAGGAGGTATAGAGGGAGTTTCGTACATCCCCTTTGGCGGTTCATCTTGTGGTGGAGAAGATTTACCAAGACCCCTGACGTCTGTTCTAGTGGTTGGGGATAAATAAGGAAGTGGAAGAGTTTATTTCTAGATTCCTCAATTATCATCAAGTGAAGGATGATCACCAGGAACCAATGTATTTTACTCAGCCCCTCAAGGTGCCATAATGAATGTTGGATGGGATATCGAGGGACTTCACGATGGGGTTACCACATACACATAGCGAGAAAGATACCATCTGGGTGATCATTGACATACTCACTATGTCGGCACACTTCCAAGAAATTTTGGAGCAATGTTCTATAGAGAGGATGTGAAACCACTACATGTAAGAGATAGTTTGACTCTATGGAGTGCAATTTATGATAGTCTCAGATAATGATGATCGCTTTACATCTCGATTATGGAAGGGATTTTAGGAGGAGTTTCGGAATTAGATGATCTGGAGCGTAGCATCTCACCTATAGAGGGATGACTAGACTGAGAAAACCATACTAGTTCTGGAGGACATGCTATGTGCTTGCATCCTAGATTTTGGGTATAGTTGGGAGAATCACCAATCCCTGGTGGAGTTTGAGTACAACAATAGGTACCATTCCACTACTAGTATGGCACCATCTGAGGCCTTGTACAGCTGGCCTTGTAGGTCTCCACTTTTCAAGATATACCCATGGGAGTCAGCACTCTTTGGCCCAGAGTTGGTGTAGGTGAATAAAAAGAAGGTGGAGGTCATCCATGGGAAGATGACGACAACAAAGAACCACCCTATGTCGTATGATGATAGTTATGGAGGCCTTTGGAGTCCAAGGAGTGATACCATGTGTTCCATCAGTTCTCTTCTCAACATGGGATACTAAGAATTGGATGGGGTGGCCAGATATCTCTAAAGTTCATCAGCTCTTTCTTGAATCTGTGTAGAGTTGGAGAGTTGGCATGCCTATTGTCTCTAGATCCATAGTTAGATTTTGTGTACAAAATCTTCAATGTGTCACAACTGAGGAGATATGTACATGATCCATCACACATCAATGACTGGTGTGAGATAGACATGTACAACGGGGAGAATTTTACAAGGTAACCTGTTGAGATTGAGGATCCACATGAGAGGATACTTAGTGGGTGGTTGATTCCCCTTTTATGAATTCAGGGGCATTATGAGAATCTCCCTGAGAGAACACGGGAATGGGAGGCTCAGATTATGGCTATGTACAATCATTTTTTTGTATCCTTCATTTTGGCTTTCAGGGACATAAATCCCTATGGTGGGGAGAAAGTAAAATCTCGGAATTTTGATGTATGATTTTAATTTATTATATAGAATTATTATGAGACTATGTATTGATACATAATGTTATTATTAGGCACGTAGTTCCCAGAAAAATTTCATGAAGAATATTAAAAATATTAAATAGCACATGGACACATTTTTCTAGAAAAAGTGGAATAACATTTAAATAAATACCCGAATCAAAAATCAGAGGATATCTTTGAATTCAGAGAAATGATATTTCCCTATGTGGGTCTAACATTGACTAGCGTGGGTTGACAATGAAATATAGTATTTGGATATATTGGTAATAAAATATTTAACAAAAATATTTTATTTCGACCTAACTAATCATTTTAATTCATTAGAGTTTTTTAGGAATCTCGGGTAATCTCTATAACCCTATAATTACGTGGATATAAAGAGAAAGTTGTTCTCTTAATGACTATGATATATTGAATATCAGAACATGTATCAAAGATTAGGAACTTACCTCAGATTCTAAGGATATCAACAACGATGATGAAACTATGATTGATCTTCATCAACGAGTGGTCCAAATCAGAGTAGGTCATTTAATCTATTTTTGATTGCATCCCCGTTCATAGAATCAATTACGCATGCTAACCAACCAACAAACATGATGATCTGCAATTTGATCGTTCGTGAGGTATGGTTAGTATTAGGAATTGTTAATGGGAGTTTCATTACCTTCTTCAGTCATACCTATAATGAGAATGAATCATGTACGACAAAACAATTGTCAGGGTTCATTCCCCAGATGATCTTGGTGCCTCTCTCTTCCAGTATTCTTGGCGTTCTTCACCATTCTAATCTTGTGGTGATGAATTGACTTTCCAAAAGGCTGTGAAAATGATCAAAACCCCTAATCAGAGTAAAATCAACCAAATAGTCCGTAGTAGTATAGGTCAGGACCTGACGAGGCAAGATCAGTGACCACATAAGGTCCATGATTGGGACCACCAGATTTTTGGATCTAGGGGTGGCACATTTTGGCAGCCACATGTAGATGTGATGTGAGATGGTGTGGTGGTAGGTTGCAAAGGCTGACTATGGGGTAGAAGGAAGTGATTAATAGAGTGCATGTGACACACTGCAACGTGGAGATAAGTGAGGAGGCACGTAGATGGGGTAGACCCTATGGACCAGGTGGGACACAGCCAGGGTGGGACAGAGGCTAGGCTGGGTGAGGTCAGGACAGATCCGGCTAGGTCGAGTCAGGCAGACTGAGTCATGTTGGTTCGGTATGAATGGGTCTGGTTGGGTCGGATGTTTCAGGTCGGACCTGGACTGGACCCCACTTAGACCATAAAAAACAATAATTACATTCATTCCATGTGTCCATTGTATGATATATTTTTTTCATTAGGTCCCTTGTGATGAGAACATCCTTTTAAGATACTCTAAATGTGGTTTTTTGTATGTTTGTATACAAGTTACTGGTTGTAGAAGTAGATTCTCCTAGAACGAGCACACTACGAGCGAAATCCTATGGATGGTTTTGACCTCGAGACTACGTGACATGAGAATACATGAATTTCTGATAATATGTATCCTCTTGAGACTATGTGACTTACTGATACTATGTGTCTTATTGAGACTACATGTCTTACCATGACTTTCTGTCTTACCGAGACTATGCATCTTATCCGGACTGAGTGTCTCATTAGGATTTCATGTACTATGGATACTAGGTGTTTCAATTAGTATTTGTGATAATCCAGTTTTTTATAATATAGAATGATAACTGTTTGAGATGACTGTACAATTTATTTTTGGTATACATCTTGTATTTAATTTTTTATACTTCATTTGTTTCTTTGTGGTATACATCCTGTATTTATTTATTGTATAACTCATGTATTTCTATTTGGTATACTTCATGTATTTAATTTTGGTATACTTCATGTATTTTTTTGGTGGTATACATTGTGTATTTATTCATGGTGTTACTTCGTGGTGTTCCTTAGGGTTGTCTCTTAGTGCTGTTCCTTCGTGGTTCCCCTTAGTGGTGTTCCTTCGTGGAATTCCTTAGTGGTGTTACTTCATGGTGACCCTTAGTGGTGTTCATTCTGGGTGTTCATTAGTGGATTTCCCTTATCGTGATCCTATGTGGTGTTCCTTCATGGTTTCCTTAAGAGTTGTTCCTTCCCAGGGTTCCATTGTGGTGTTCCTTCGGGGTGTTCTGTAGTGGTGTTCCTTCATGGTGTTCCTTTATGGTGTTCCTTAGTGTTTTTCCTTTGCATTTTTCCTTCACAGTGTTCCTTAGTGGTTTTCATTAATGGTGTCCATTAGTGGTGTCACATGATGGTTTTTATTATAAGTGTTACTTATTAGTGTTTCTTCATGTTTTTCCTTAGTGGAATCACTTCATGGTGTTCCTTAGTGGTGTTCCTTCGTGGAGTTCCTTCAATGTGTTATTTAGTGGTGTTCCATAGTTGTGTTCCTTGGTGGTGTTCCTATGTGGTGTCCTTTAGTGGCCATCCTTTGAGGACATCCTTAAGGGTATTCCTTTGTAATTTAAATTTTATTTTGTTTCCTTTGGGGGTTTTGGGGAGTTCTACTAACTATTGTTTTACTCACCCATACATGGGCTTCGCCTGCACGTATCATGTATTATTTAGACGATTGGAACTTTAATAGAGACATAGGAGGACCAAGACTGAGTTCTTATTAGAGAGACCAGACAGTCGCCGTGTGCTCACACGGCTTTAGAAAACCATAAAATACCTTTCCATTTAGCTATTATTTTCTATGGTTGAGTTTCATGAACTTGTTCATTCACTATGGCAGATTCTTTCTTTTACGATGGGATTGTATTCTGGCTCTATTTACCTTCTAGTTTTATAACACCGTACTATGTTATAGGAATATTAGTAGTATATTTTTTTGTTTACATAGAGTTTTTACATTTTATCATATTGGGCTTCGAGATATGTTCATGTGTGTAAGTACTTAGGAAAATGCCTCAAAATTAAGGGATATTCCTACTCAGTCTAGTTGCAAGAATCTTTCCTATTGGAGGTGAACATAGGTAGTCTTGACATATGCCCCTCTGGTATGGTTCATAACAATGTTATACATTTGAAGGAATCCAATGAGGATGTTTTATAAAGGGTATATATATAGATTTGTATTGTTCATAGGTGATTACGAGAGAAAATTTAGGTGTTTTGTTCTAGTGTGAAGTCATTAAAGAAAAAGATAATGTAAAATGATGACCTTTTAGACACCAAGAAAAAATGGATGTTTGATGGAAATGAGACTGTCATTTGTTTGTGATATAAGTGATCTGGACATCACAATATATCTTGAAATAACATTAATTAAGACAGATGTTGTTCTCAAAATAACGATGGAAAACATTATTTATAATGTAGGCCTATAAATGGGGAAATATAAACTAGGAACCATCACATGGGTTATGATCTCATAAAAGGAATCATGTTATTAAAATTGACTAATATAATATGTTTAAGAGTTTATGTGCACCGGACTATATATTTTGTATTTTAACATCATTTGATAATAACACATGTTTCGAACAGTTTATGGGTATATTTTGAGGACATGATACAAGATGTTGAAAGTAATGTTGGATAAAATTATATGTAAAACAATGAAAATTAATTCATAATAAACCATGTTATAATGATAGGAACCCAAAAGATTTCTATCCATTTTTATTAGGGAGTAAGCTCCATTGGATTAGTAATTACATATGATATATATCCCTTTCCATTTTACCTCTTATTTTAGGGACATATAACATGATATAATTAATATTATTAATGATAACACCAAATCTCATTAGATAGTTTATTGATGTCACACATTATTATTGAAAGCTTAAATCCCTATTTTTGATGGACTTATAGGTTTTTTATTGTATGTGACATATTTTCATTGAGTTATTATAACTCAGAAAGGGAAAATTTATTCTTCCAATTTTAATACAGTTGGTCATATATGGAATAGTAATGTGGGAAAAATTGAATATCAATAGGTTCAATAGCCTCTATTGTGTGTTCTAGTGAGTGCGTGGTTTCCTATTTAATACTAAATATTCTACAGAAATAATCACACAAAGCATTCAATAGTATTTATTTCCAATAAATATTTACTTTCTCCACAATATTCTAATGAAAATTGGATAGAGTTATATAAATGAACTATATTTTTTCATTTTCCACTACATGATAGGAATATGAGTTTTTTGAATAAATATAAAATTATTAATATAGATTTGCTGGTTTGGTAGAAAAATTTCTTGTTCCATTAAGAATATATATTATATGAGTGACATCGAAAATGGAAATGATATTTTTATTCAATAAGTTGATGGTATCCTCTGTTCTAGCATCTTTATAAAGAAAAACTTCTATATATTTTGATAAAAAAATTAGTGGAAGTAAGAATAAACCCAAACTAGTTCATTGTGGTTCTTGGGTATGGGGTGATGAAATATATACCCCCATATGGTAAATGTATAAGATTATTTGAATGTGTGAAACAAATCTTGGGGATGGTGAATTCTATTTTCAGGAATCTGACATTTATGAAACATCGTTCTAAAATCCATTTAACCTAACATTATCAATGGATAGATGTATCCAAGTATTCCAATTTTGAAGAGGAGATTTGTCCCCATAAATAACCATTAGAAGAACCAATAAAAACATCTTTTATAATGAATTGGGTCTTTCATCATTCAATGAACATGAGTAGTATTCCATCATAGACTCAAATACAGTGGACATTATACAAATTAAGTTTGTTGTAAAGGATAAAATTGTATACATGATGATAGATCTATTCCATTCCAGATTCATCCAACAGAAGCAATAAATTTTTAAGGTTATATTATATAGAATATATCCAACATGTTATCTGAGAAGTTGACTTGGTTTAGCAATTACATTGATCATGGGTAGTGTCAATTTCATCGACTTCCTCTATATATTTTCCAATGAATGGAGAGAAAAACCTATAACAAGTGATACTAATGACTATTGTGTCTTGAAATTGGTATGATAAGGATGTATCCCCATTAGAAAACACATCCACTTGATCATTATATTAAAAAAATATTGTGGGATAGTGTTATATATAATCAAAATCTATCCATTAACACTCCATCAAAATATCTTTGTACATTATATTCTTTATTGGAAACTTTTTTACATGGCTAAGGGGAACCCCTAACATAGTATAAATTACCAATAATAATTGGAATAAAGGATCTATTTTACATACCTGAAGGCCTATATGAACACTGAAATTTTCTACATAAGCACCTCCAACTATCCCATCATCCACCAACCTGATTCTATGTTGTCTCATCAGCAACCTTCTATCACTTCCATATATCAATGAGTTAATTTTACCCCAATATATATTCAATACATCTAGTGACCTGTCACACAGTTGATCATCCAACATCTTTATTTTCTCTTAAACACTATATTTCCATCACATCCATTGGAAAAAGAACCTCTAGACTACTTTGAGTGCCTAGAATGATGTCATAGAGGCCCTATGAATTGAAGGCTAGTAGTGAGATGAAGTCCCTATGGATTGAAGTCTTAATACATTATCTATAATCCCATTTATTTTAATATTACCAATACCACAATAATTTGTTACAATATTTTATACAGTTCCTGTGCCACTATATTTATATAGTATTAATAATGTATCTTAGAAATTCACCTCTACCTAGATTTGTGCATGGGTTTTATGCACGATCGTGGATAGACATTACCACTCTAGTACGATCCTTAACAATTGAGGTATTTCCCATCATATATTGTAAAATAAGAGAATCATATAGTCATTCATGATATTATAGTCACAATTTATTTTCATTATTATCAACTCTGAATAAACCTTAATGAATAATCAGTCGAATAGTGTTTTCAAGGATGTTTATAAGAATGTGTTAAGAGATCTTATTACACATTTTTATTGGTACATCATTCTAAAAATAATGGTTAATAGATAATTTAATGTTTTTAAAAGACACAAATGATCCCCAAAATTTCCTAATTGATCTTTGGGTCTTCCATCCTTCTTCCTATAGGGCCCTTAGAAGCACCGTCAAAGATCATTTCCCATAATTTCAATGATTCATGTATGTAAAAGGATTCTTAATCAATATATTCCATGTCTAACTATTACTCCTCTAGGGAAATATGTTCTTCTAGTGAATATTGTAGCCCCTATACTTTGATTACCTATAAGGGAACAAATTGAATGTCAAACTATAGTTGTATGAATACCCATAATTCTAGTTTCCTAGTCTGCATTTGATAAATAAGTATATTATTGAGTGGATCATCATGGGAGACCAAGTAAAAAAAATAATGTAACAAATAATTTTTATTCCTCTTTACCGTAATGAATAATGTAATTTTGCGATTTTTTTTGTATCATAATTCCATGTCTCGACTTCAATCATAATCCCACTAAGATAATAATGTATATTATTCGTCCCCATATAATTATTATGACTGAGAAGGGAACCACATGATCAATATAGGGTTTTAAAAAGGGTTAAATGGTTTTAATTATATTTGAGACAATAATATAGTATTGTGTAGGATGTTTTTTCAGATCATCATATGAATTTTAGCAGTATTCATATCCTTAGTAAGATATTTCTTTATTATCATTATTAAGTGAAACAAATTACTGGTGAATCTATATATTGGAAAGATACCCCTGGGTTATTGTTAAATCATTAATTTATATAGAAGGAGGAATATAAAATCATTCTTTGGTCATCTATTGGTTAAACTCAATTCTACAATGGCTAACCAATAATCCATCTAATTTCATAAATGTCAATGTAAGGAATATATTAACAGGTTAATTTTCAAGATATATTGACATCGCTAATGGAAAACCCCCTTTTGATTGGAGTGTAAAAAACAACACCATTAGGATTTGAACAACATATCATGTACATATAATTACATTGTTCTTTCTAGGATGTAATTGAAAATGTGGAAAATGGAAATTTTTTATATGAAATAATAATTCTTAAATAATATTGAATTATTTAATTGCAATATAATCCTTATAGTTTACATAGTGGAGTTGAATCTTCCTCCTTAGGGACCATTCAGATATGGTTATCACCAAAATACCAATATATTAGTATAGGATTTTAAAAATATATATTTAATCGATCAACATATCAATGATCTATATCGGGAACTACTTCATTGGTAGTAATGTTTTAAATATCTGAAGTTGATATTGATCTCAGGTTTCTCAATCCACATCTATACATTGATAATAATGGACAACAACTTTGGATAATAAACCTTTTAATTGATATTATATTTTAAAAAATTATTTAATATATATTCCATCTTTGTGACACGGGTTTGATGTATCCTTTATAATACCTTTTTTTATCGATAGTGGTTATCTTATATAAAACGTTGATATGTAGCTACTTGTGTGTGTATAAAATGATTTACATGTAATTCATTGGGAACATGTTCTGGTGTTTTTAAGGAATGAAATTATTTTTATTATTCTTATCTAGATTCATGGTGTACCTATTTATCATGGGTTTTAGATCTTCCTTTACATCCAATTTAAGTTGTTAGAGTTCATTGATGGTAGCTGGGGGACATTCCTTAAATACTAGTGGGGAATCTATAATATCATCATCATATTAAGATGATTAACTATTCATGTTAATGTAATATAGCATCAAACCATTATATTTGGGATTGGATATTACGGTATACTCAATTCCATTTAAATCACAACCTTTTAAGAAATTTAATGATTCTTCAGGATCCACTAAAATTATGAGAATTGAATGAAATGTGGGAAAACCAATCTTCTTATTTTAATGACAATGTATAGAAACTAAAATAGCCTTGGTTGTGTCAAATTAATAGCAATTAAACCATCATTTATGTGAAGTTTCTAGGAATAACAAATATATATATATAGTGACAGGGCGTCTCATCCTCTTTTTATGAGAGACTTTGAATGGGAAAATATTACTGACCATCCTTGGAGATGAAATTAATTTTAGGGAATATTCCATTATTAATAAAAACCTATAAACTCACTAAACATGGGGATGTTTCTTCAAGGTTAATGATGGGAAATTATGAATATTAACTAAATTAACACATTATATTTAATGGACCAGTTTCTAAGACATTAGAGGAATTAATATCTATGGAATTAATTTCTAAGGATTTCTTATCTTCCCTTTTATAGAAACAAATTTCAATGTACTATGATTAATATTACTCAAAATGTTAGATGTTACTATAGGGAAACACATGTATCCCATTAATAAGATATTTGAGACATTAATGATATAAAATGGTGCTACTATGTGAGTAGGAATCCGTGAACTTCCTAATAGGATATTTAAATTCATGTCCTAGTAGACCAAAATGATAACATAGTATAAAAATAGGTCACTAAACTATGTTTTTAACATAATCCTATCAAGGGGTCTTAGTTCACTTTTATCATCTATTTATATTTTCAAATTGGAAGGAGACATGTTAGATTCACTATATCCCATAAAATGAATGGTTTAGACTAGTTTGAGGTTTACTATAGAACCATTACTGACTAAGGATATGTGAATATTTAAATTAGATTGTTTTTAAGATAAAAACAACAATTTTATGTTCCCCTGTATGGTAGTTTACTAGTATCCTTTTGGGAATGTAATATGTATGTAAATTGTGGTTGAACATGTCTCTATATGATATGTTTTGGTTATAATGATTTCATTCCAAAACACATCACATGTTTAAAGTGCCTCAATAATGTATTCCCCAAATTTTTTGAGTGATAATTACAGTGAACATTAATTTTCATAAATCAATATTACATCTTCTTAGAAGAACATTCAATTAATTTCATAAATAAATTCTCTAGGATAGTAAATATTTTCTGTATTTAGAGAATAAGTATAAAATATTATCATTTAATATAATAAATTCATCATCTCTCATAAATTACTTCCACATATAATACCATATATACATACCCCACAAAAAACATTATTCATAACATGGGTAAAGGAAACATAATAAAGGGTGAGCTACAATGCTCAGTAAGGTTAAACAAGGTAGATATTAATTGATGATCACATGAAAGCATAAGATAAAAATAGGGGTATGATATGATGAACATAAAAAAAATTATAAAAACTCTATCATCGAGTTTAATCGTGAGTCATAATATATATAATTATCCAATCCAATGTCAATAATCATAAGAGTGAGAAAGGTTCAAAATAAATAGTCATCTATAAGTTCCTGACATAAAAACATGGAACCATCATAGGCATTGAAACCATTGAAAATATAAAGGTTAATCATAAATACCAATAAATACTAGTATATTAGGAATAAAAACTTTTTTACCTTATCATAATGGACCATGAATCATCATATACTTCCCATATTAGATAAGGCACATCGCCTAGGTTCCCATATTTATCTTATGAGATATAAAACATTACCTAACATATTGGAGTAAAATATAATATTGGGATAACCTATCGCATAATTAAAACCATATATATTTTTTCCGTAAGTCTATAAAATATTCATCATATCCATAAAATTTAACCCATTCAAATAAAATGGGTTTCAAAAACATTTCGAAAATTCCTCAGACCACAAACCATGAAAAATAACTGGTTTCCATAAATATATCATCATCGTAATCATAAAACATATAGAGAAATAATAATGATTCTATTATTGAAAAATATATCCCTTAAAACATAATTAATATCAATGGATGTTATTGTTGATATATATTCCTTTCAAATATTCATTGGAATAATTATTAAGAAAAATATCATTTTTAATTTAAAATAAGTTATTTAAATTCCAATTTTATTTAAAATAGTTTGGAAAATTAATACTCTTAAAATATATTTTGAAACATGTAAATTAATATTTAAATCATTATGATTTCATCATGGTGGGAAATTCCATTCATTCTGATCATATTATAACACAAATTGAGTCCATGTTTTCAATAAAAAGTCAACAAGTACCTCGTTCAGAAAGGAAAAAAAAGATTAATTTGAATCATTTTTATATAAATTAAAGCCTATGTAAAAGGGGTTTAAATATTAATGGAATAATACTAAAACATTTTTAATACAATTTAGATAAAATAAGGATATGTAAGAAATATTATTTTCAATCGAAGAGAGAAACAAAGTCCGTTTTATTTAAAGACATTATTTTGATCATTACAGTTATTAATGAGAGGAAAACGAAAGGAAAATAATTAATCTCAAAAAAATTGGGGAGAATAAAATAATAGGTACTTATTAGATAATAATTATACTATATCATCAATTTAAATTCCTGTATGAACACTCCCGATTTATATGGGATTGAAACATAAATCGCTTACCTTAAATCTAATTTTTTTATCTATGTAAAAGAATAAAATATAATAAATATATATTAATTATATAATGTACTATAGAACTATAATCATATATATCTGACCAAATATGTTTTACCTATTATATAAAATCATTTGTTTATTAAAAATTTATTACTAAAATAATTTTTTAAGTGATAATTGTTTTTTTCAAGAATGTATCATTTCAACAGTCTTCTTACTTATACATGGAACATGGTTCCATAATATGTATAATTTTAATAATGATAGAAACATAATATATATATATATATATATATAGGTTCATCCATAAATGGTATAGATAGAAAAACTAATTATACAATTCCTGGGGAAGGTAGGCCATATGTACAAATGAACGATGTTTTCATTGTTCAACAGATGGAATGAAGGTATGGTAAATAATAAGAATTAACTATTAATAAATCATATTATAACATAAATATCTCAAATATTCAATAAATATGTAGTTATTAGAATTAATTAAAAACATAATTAATAAGAATAATATCCACTCTCTTTGGAGGTGGTAGTCCACACGTATGCACTAATGACATTATCATTTTCCAATGGATGGGAAGAAGGTAGATAATGGTTATTACATCACCATAACAAGGGTAGAGTATATTAAAGATACTGAATTAATTAATTTTTTATATATAATATGTTAAGAGGTGGTATAATAATAGATGAAGTTGAAAACACTCGATTAAGAGTTATAGTTATTGCTTGGGAAAACGTCTTTAGCTTGCAGCTTAAGCCTTGATAGAATGGTCTTACAGAAAGATAAAAATATATAAGATGAGGTGAATGAATCATGGATGATATTATAGTAGGTATTTGAAAATATATATGGCTTAGAGTGGTGATAATAAAAGATATATGTAGTTCCCTTTATAATAGAGGGAAACGATAATGTCAAAATTGAAAATAACATTATAAACTAATTATTTCGTTCATAGGAAAAAGGATTTAAAATGGAAAAATGATTAGATGAAAAGTAGGATATAGTAAAAATTACTTTATGTAATGAAATGTTGATATGTTTTGTCATTATTTGAGACCTTATGTCTTATTTAATCCCTTAGTTATCAAATTTTAATAAAAAACGTGGTAAAATATTTTTAATATTAAGTGGGTATAATTTTACATATAATTTAATAATTGACTCATAAATTACCAAGGGATCAAATTTTTAACCCATTATTTTCCATATTTCCCTCATTATATTTTTTCATTATCTTTAAATTATTTAATAAATTATTTCTATCATAAAATAACATTATATTCATTTTAAGAATTATTCACATAATTTGACTCTGAAAACAAAACGTAAGACATAGAATTAAAATATAAACATTAAAAAATTATATAATATGTTTTTATTAATTTATAAAAATCATAGAACATAATTATTCACCCAAATTTTATTAATTTTAATATTTATAAAATCATTTATTTCATTTTTCTATGATTTTAATTAATAATATGTCAGCGTTGCATAAGTGTTTGTGGTAAATATTCATTAACTAAAAATTAATAATAAATTAACATGTTAAAAAATATATTTTAGATAAATAATTAAAACTATAATGACCCCTTATGAAACATATAATTTTTTAGTTATATTTATATGAAGAGGTTGAAAATTATTATTTATTATTTTTATAAATAAAAATAATTGTAATAATGAATGAAATAACTATCCAAGTGGGATAATATTAGAGTTTTGGATGGAAATGGATAGAATCCCCTCATCCAATAGGATTATTTCATGTGTTATAAAATTTTAAAGCCTTATCCTAATGTTTTAAAACAATTTTACATGCTTTAACCGTACTATAGTGAAAAAAATTTACTATGCTTAATATTCATAATGATGAAAATTAGTGGAGTCAGAACTATAAAATTTGATCATCTTAATTGATAATATTTAACAGATATTAAAAAATCCAATTTTTATAAGTGTTAAAAATAATTTTAAAATAATATTTTATAATGTGACTAAAATAGTTTTTTCGAAAAATACATTTTAATCATAAAATGTGATATGTATTTTTATCTCAAGCCTAGAAAAACAATTATATGATATTGAAATCATTTTATTGAATATATAACATATAAATTTAATTGAAATCAATATAATTATTATAATTTAATTTTTTAGGATAAAAACAAATTTTATGAATAAAAATATTATTTAAGAAAAAAATTTCATTTACATTCAAATGATTATCATTTTCATTTTAATTAATTTATTACTAAAAAAAGTAATTTTATAAATGTTTAATCCATACATTTTTAATAATTTATTTGGTCGCATTGCAACAAAAAATACTAGTAGCAAGGTGATATATGTATATTTCATTATAGTTCATTTAAACTGGGGGTTGTGTGTATCACAAGCTGGAAAAGAAATTAAATTTATTTGAAGGGAAATATGTCAAAATATGTCAAGGAGTTACATTGTACCTCCAATAAAATTAATATCACCCTTGAAATTATAACACAATGATATAAATAATTGAGGATATCTTTATTTCATTACATCCTTAGTTTCCCATGTAGCTTCATTTAATTTCTCCTTTATCCACAAAGAATTGACTAGGTGAGTGGTCATATTTATTAACACATTATCCCAAAGATAAATAATCTCTAGAGATTATTCTTAATAAGATTGTTCTTTCTCAAGATGTATTATTACTATATTCAATACATTTTAAGTATCAAGTGTGTACTTCCCCAGAAGAGATGCATGGAATACATCATGAACTTTGGAGAGATTTGGAAGATGTTCCAATTGATAAGATACCATCCCAATACGATCAAGAATTTAAATGGGGCCAATATATCTATAGATCATTTTTTTATTTTATTAAAAATATCATAATCTTATTCCAAAAAAGATATTCATATAAATACTATTTTAACAATATCACACATAATATCCCACTGATGATTGTCAGTATAGGTTTTATATCAACTGTGAGATGCGCTTAGGTTCTACTGAACGGATTTGACACTATATATCATTTCCTATGCTAGATTGAGCCCCAATTGATTTAATTATTCTAATTCATCAAAACACATATGCGTTCATCACTTCCTAATATATAGGGATTCAGAGTTAGTCATCTTAATTGTGAGATCCCAGACATCAAAGAGGTATGTACCTGTTTAAATTTTGATTTTGATCGCTTTTTTTTATAATGAAATGTTATTTAGGATTGTGAGGGACCTTGTGGGTGTTCAAGGGCTACGGTAAATGGAAGGATGGGAAATCGGGCTATCCCGTGGAAGGAAGATGTTCAGAAGATAGTTATTTAAACTGTATGAGATTCTTAAAAAAATAATGCAACCATGGATAGGGGAATATCACATAGTTGGTGAAATGTTTTTAAGCCATGTTGGGGTCCCTAGGTAATAGTGTGGCCCATGTTCTGTTGGAATATGGATTTTGAATATTTTTTTATGGTTTGGTAAACCATGTGGGTAAACCGTGCACCCCAATAAATGTGGAAGAAATCAAAATTTTACCACCTATGGGTTTTTATGTTCCACCTTATTTTCATATACATTTACCCTTGAAACCATAGTGATGAAACTACTCCCCCAGGTCATCCCAATGTCATTTCACCTTTATTTTATTATTGATTAGAGAGTTGTTGGTTATAGATTAAATCACCGAGTATGTCTAAACATCTCCATTATTATGTTTTCCTGATTGGGGCTTGTAGTCTCTGCCTTGTTTTTCAAAATCTCTCAAACCCTATTTCATTGGAGTAATTTAGGTTAAATATTAAATAGGTGTTTTAATGTGGATATAATTATACAATTTATGGTGTTTTCATGATCATATTGTAGTTAAGTGGTCCTCAGGTTATATCCCATAGTTTTAAGTTTGGATTTGTGCATGTGTATTGTGTTCTTGTCTCCCCTTGTTATAATTTCTATGAAATTAGTGATAATTTATAAAATGGTTATATAAATGAAGATTAGAACCACTCATGATCCCCGTGTATAACCACTCATGATCTCAATGGGATGTTTTGAGGATGAATTGACCGATTTAAGGCCACCCATGGGATGTGCTGATAATTCCAAACCTAGAATTTTGTAATGTTAACTGTAGAGTAGACTTGTGATAACATAGATCCCTTTATAAACATGTTAATATGGTTCGTTGAGCTAATATTGATATAATTATAGATTTTCCTAGGATTTATGATGGCTTAAGGGGATTTTTGTCACGATATGAAAATGGGTTTATTTGGTTAAGAGATTTTTGTGTCAAACTAGTTATGAATTATGCTAGAGATGACTAAGAGAGTTAGTACATCAAAAATATTGATAAAATTAAATTTTTAATGGATTGTGAAATGAGTGTTATGTAAAATGAGATCCTTATAGAATATTTATGAGTATGTTAAATGGATTTTAATTTGTGATTATTGAATATTACAAATGGGGTGGGGAATAAGAATGATAATTTGGGATTTGTGGGTTGTGCAATGAAAAATGAAAATGTGTTAATGGGAATTTGGACCTAATGGGATAAATTAATTAAATTGTAAATGGGTTTAAATATAATGGAATTATATATATTCACATGTGGTTTTGGATTTTTATTGACATGTATATTGATTTTTAATGGCTGGTGGAATGGTATATGTAGTTAATGGAGATACATATAAAAAATGTTCAAATAGTGTAGTAGTGTGGGGGTATTAACTTAGGTTCAACATCGAATGGTGGAGTATAACCAAGGCTCAAATACTCCCCCCCATAATGCATGGGGTATAAAGAGAACTGAGCCCTATTCCCCTAATGGTTTCATTCCTCCTTCACCGAGGCTTCAAGGGGAGGATAATATATTTCTGGTTATGTGTTTATCCCTAGATAGATAGGGAATTGACTTAGCCCCTTATATAATTATTGATAGCCATAAACCCTTGTGTTATTTATGTAAATGCCTAAACTAATGGATTTAATATAAAAATTAATAAATTGAGGAAGATGTTATAAATGTTGGAAATGGTAATAATGTTATAAATGGTTGATGTATAGATTGTCACTAATACCACCTGATCTTTTTTATCTACTTTTAATTTATTTTTTAATTTATTTAACTATCACTTTATACTGAATGGTTTTTTGACCCCATTGTTATTGGACTACTGAGTTGTACTCACTCCCTACTCAGATCCCATTGGGTTCTCAAGAAAACTTCCTAGATGAAGGCTAGGAAAATGGAAAAATCCAAACACTAGGATGTTGAGTTGGGCTTGGGATGTACTTGGATGGGGTTCCAAACTTGGATTTGGAATAGTTTAGGGGATTTCACAATTTTTCGTTGTTTTGGGGTTTTGTTCACTTGGCATTGTAATCATGACAGTCAATATTTATTGATGGTTCTATTTTGAACCTAGTTTGGAGATATTTTATTATTAATGTTCTTTGGATATATTATATTGTTTCCACTTTTTTATTTTTATATATTATTTATTACCTTGGTAAATGGGGTATTGTCTCCCCATGGTTCTTATGAGAACATCACCTCTAGTCAGTAACCTCTGGATTTTGGGGAGGTGCGCATGAGGTCATGTACCTGATATGATGGACTATTTACTGACTGCCTGGTCCAGGAAATTACAATTTGGTATTAGAGTGGTTATTTTCTATGGTCTTATTATATTGGATGGTCGTGAGGAGAAAACGATGCATCAGACCTGGATAATGAGCTCATGCTTGGATGTTTCTATCGCATGAATGAGGGAAAACACAAGTTTCCCAGGATGGGAATTGTTGTTCTTATTTTGTGTTATTATATTTGATAATATTTCACTATTAAGTGATGCAGTTGTTGTGTGATGTGACTATTTTAGGATATTTTTTTCATGACCATAATGGGACAAGATTTCACATTCATGCATCATTTTAGGAACCTATATATATAAGTTACTTATATCATGATAGGCACACATGAGATGAGTATATGGGAGATAATGATTAGAGTGCATTTGAATTTATTAAAAATTGAAGAAAATGGTGTCTAATGAACTGATGAAAATGGGTAAAAAGGGAAATAAAATTTTTATAATGGTTAAGTAATCATGATTAAATAAGGTTTTATATGGTTCAACGTGATATTTTTATCATGCTTTGAAATGAAAAGTGTGTCGATGAGGAAATATTTTCATGGGAATTATGGAAATTGTTTTAAAATGGCGTACAATTTAATATTTGAAACCATTTTTGATGGATTACACATGTTATCCATGTCCCTCGGTAGGGATGTTTAAGGGTTGTTTTCTGGATGTGATCATAATCATTGGGATGGTGTATGTAATGACATTTTTATGTCTATAGGGGTGCCTTATTTTATATGATCTATCGAAGCATTATGTTTTGTGTCTAAAAAATTTAGATTGAAATTGGAGGGAAATTCCATAATGAAGAAGTTTGATGATAGGGAGACAAGAGGATGTTACTAAAACTACTCTCCCGTCAGTGGGGAAAGAAGTCCTGGTGATTCATGGAAATAGAGAAGAGCATTTCTTTGAGTACACCACTCGGTTCATAAAGAAGATGGAATAATACATAGGGTGGGTTGTTCCATATTTGTTTGAGCATACAAGGGAGTTTCAATTGTAGCATTCTACAACCTTTACCGGAGAGGGTGTTCTATTAGTATCCAAGTTCTAGATTGGTCCGATCCAAATGATTCTTGATTATCTAGAGACTCCATATGAAAAATATGTCTTGTTAGCGGCCTATAAGTTTCAAGGTTAGTAAAAGTGTTGGACGAACATCAAGGATTGGATTGAGTAGTCTGATGGAATGATATGGAAGTATTTTTAGGAATCTTTTCATGAACCCTTATATCCATAAATACGGAGGTAAGATAAGGCTTTGGTGTTTATATGTTTCATCTAAGAGACTATGTCAATGATGTATTATTATAGCTGTTTCTCTCATTTTCACCGAATTTTTCTAGGGTTAGTAGGGGATAAAGAAGCTATGGATAAAACATTTATGTGATGTTCTTATCCCTGAAATCATTTCCCATGGGAATATCTTCTTCCGGAAGATTTCTATATATTTAGAAGATCATTCCCTTTTTACAAAAGGGTACCAGAATAGAGATTCGGGTAGTGGACTTGTGGTGCCAGTTGGGTGAATGAGTGGTGAAGCTTTTTAGGGTAGGAATCATCATGTAGGGAGTTTCCATTCGTGTTGAAGTGAATAGAGTACTCAGAAGTGAGGGTCAACCTCTCAAGGTGGAGTTCATTTTTCCTTCTATTAGTGTGGTAGGCCGAGGCACATGACAAGTAAGTTTCCCCAACCACCTGTTGAGTTCTTGTCATGTGGATGAATGAGGAATGTACAAAGTTTCTACAGGAACTATCGACTACAGGGCACATATGGGGGACACAGTATGTTTCTGAGTGCAGGAAGAATCTCAGTTACCTCGTATCAAGCTTGTAGTTTGAGCTCTATGGGCTGTACTAGTAGGTGTAGTGGATGTGGAACTCTGGGGTGAGATCTTCCATACCATAAGGGTATTGTAGTGGAATGTACAAAATTTATAACCCAAAGTAGAGGGCCAGGTCATCTTCCCATAGTTCAGTCTACACATGGAGGTGGTGAGGTTGGACCATTTACTGTCCGATGTAGAATTATGGTTGCTTCTATTATAACTCGTTCTTAATTTGAAATAGGCTCCACAAATTATTTTATTTGAGAACATTCTGTAGTTCTGTTGGGATTAACCATGGAATGTGCATGTGGGATTATGTCAATTGATACTCTATTCGGGGTGAGGGATGAAAATATTAGAAAAAGTAAAAGGTTTTCTTTGGAGGTTGGTGGGTACCATTTTTTGGGGGCATGTTTTTCCTCGAGATTTAATGATTTTAAATAATTTTGGTTATGGAATAGATGGTATGTACCAGTCCTATATCAAATGTTACAATATATGGTTAACATTCACATCTCCTAAGGTAGACACTTATGTCCATCGAGGTGAGTGGGATGTTTGAGTAGGATGTTCATGATCCGTTTTCCACAGTTTGTGAGAAATCATAACCCATGTGGCCTATCTGGTACATAACTAATGAGGAATGGAGACACTAGTCTTCCCTCCAACAATGAACCAATTTCAGGATGACCTTGTTGGGGAATTCATTGGGAACCAGCTGGGATAAATGTTGAGTTTATGCTTGAGTTTCCACTAGGGGATAACAAGTTCCCATCATCCATTTTGAATGGTGTCAGAAGAATGTAAGGAAGATGACGATCATCTAGAAGAGTTGGAGTGTAAGTGGTTCATCCATTGTATTATATCATCATGGGGATAATCCTTGCTATTTTTCAATTAGGATAACTTATCATTGAGGTTATGTGTAGAATATAGAAAGTTGAACCTGATGAAGGTTAATAATGGTATCATCTTCCCTGAATCCATGAAATTTTGGACCAGCTGAGGGGTGATATGGTGTTCACCATGAATGATTTGAGATCAGGATATCACTAGTTAAGGGAGATACCTTCTGACATATGAACAACTGTTTTCAAAATATTGTATGGATTGTCTGAGTTTGTGGTGATGTCATTCGGGTTGACCAACACACCAGATATATTCATGGATTTAATAAACTGAATATTTCAGCCATATCTGTTTAATTTCATGGTTGTCTTAATTTTTGTCACATTGGTTTAATCTAGAACTCATTAATATCATGCTAAAAATCTTGAAATCATCCAAAGTACCCTAATATAGAATATGATTTATGAAAAGCTATCAAAATGTAATTTCTATTTTGAAAAAGAGCATTTATATAGTCATGTTATTTTAGAGGTATGTGTGTTGATGGATCAAAATAAAGTACATGATGTGGTTTCTTGGGAGGAGCTGGAGAATGTTTACTATGATCAATGTTTTTGGTGATTGGACCATTATTAAAAAAGTTTTTTTAGAAGATATTTCAAATATTTAAACTCTACAGTTTGGCCTAACCAAGAAGGGAGTTACATGTGAGTGGTCTTAGGAATGTGAGAATACTTTTCATATTTTGAAGAAGAAATTGACGACCACACTGATCCTAATCTTACCTGAGCTAGGTAATTGGAAAACCTTGTTTTGTGACGCGTCTGGAGTTGGAAATGGGGAAGTGTGGATGTAAGATGATTGGGTTGTGGAATTTGGGTCAGGATTGTTGAGTCATCATGAAATTAATTACCCCAAAAATGATCTTAGGAAGACCGCTGCTGTTTATGACTTAAAATGTTGGAGGCATTACCTTTTGAAGATTGGTTCACAATGTTAATGAATCATAAAATTATTAAATACATATTTTATCAACCTTATTTCAATCATTATTATAATAAAATTCGTTTAATACAGTAACTATATTAAATTCAAGTTGGTTTTCAATCCCGCAAAGGAGAATAGTTTTTCCGATACTCTGAGATGAAAGACACAGAATCAGGTTATTCAAGAATCCAACATAGAGTTTAGAATGATGGGATTGTTTGTTGAAATATGCCTATAGGTGTAGGATGGGCACAGGAAGATGAACCCTGGACTACATTTGTGGAGTCCAAGATTTTGATCCTGATCCAGTGCTGTCATCTTGAGGATCCAAAGTGTTTGGAAATGAAGGAAATTCATAAAAGTAGGGATCCACCTTATAGTAAGGAAATTGGTGGCAATGGGATTATTATTTTTTGTGCCCATTGGGTTGTTCTAGTGAGTATATGGGAAGAGTTGATGTGTTAGTTCCTTGCGTTGAAGTGGGAAATACTTATTTGTTTTTCAAAGATATATCATGATCTCTATAGGTGGTATTGGTTGCCAAAAATAGAGAAATAGGTTGTGGGTTCATTGGAAAGATGCATTAATTTTCAGTAGGTGATGGTCGAGTATTAAAACCTAGGTGGCTTTCTATATCTATTGTATATTTGGGAGTGTAAGTTGGATGACATAAAAATGAACTTCTTAGTGGGTCATCCAAGGACAACTCGAAAGAATGATGCATTTTAGTTAGTTTTGGAATGGTTGACTATGGTGGAATATTTCTCTCCAATTCATAAGGCATTCACTATTGATTAGGTGGGTAAGTTATATGTTTGAGACCAACTACATTTTCAGGTTGTACTTATAAACATAATTTAGAATTGTGATCCTTTTTTCCCATTGTGCTAATAGAAGGGATTATGGAAGAAACATGCTACCCAGGTGTTTTTGAGTATATATTTTCTATTTTATAGGAAACATAATGAGATCATAAAATTTAGCTATTGGAGGAAATTTTGAGAGTTTATGACCGATATTTTAGTGGTTAATGGGATAAAAACATGTCACTTGTTGATTTTTCCTACAATAATAGTTTCTATGATAAAATTTAGATGGAAACATTTGAGGAAATATATGGGACCCCATGTAGATATTCATTGTGTTAGTTAAAAGATCGGGATTCTGAGCAGTTGGGACCGAGTATCATGTAGGGGATGAACAAATATATTTGATTGGTTCAGAAATACATTGAAACTACTCAGTGTCCGCATAATTAATGTAAATATTGGTGTTGTAGACCACATGAGTTTATGTTGGGTGATAGTATGTAATTACAGGTGTCTCCGGGGTTGGGTAACAATTTGTTTCATAAATAAGTTAGGTTATAGCCCATGTATGTGGGACTATTTGATGTTGTGTTGAGGATCAGAATAGTGTTTTACCAATTGGATCACCCCCAAAAATATAGTGTAATATATGATGTTTTTCTTTTTTCAAAACTTTGACAGTATCACCTTGATCCATATCTTGTGGTTAATGTTGAGGATGTGGATCATTAGGTCGATGCCTCCTTTGAATAGAATCTAGTTCATATTATTGATTATAGTGAGAAGGGTTTTCTATTGTTATTTATACCCATAGTTCCTGTTCTGTGGCTGCATGGAAATGATTAGAAAGAAATGTGGGAAAGGGATTCAGATGTACAGGCCCAGTGGGATAATCTTTATTCTTCATAAACTCAATGATTCTTGGGAGCACGACTCGATGAAGAGACATTATAATTTTGGGAAGTTTTAAGATCCATGTAATAATGGACATATTTTCTTGTTTAAATTTTTGTTTTTTATCTCTTGTTTTTTATTAATGAAAATTTTCCTGGGAGAATGAGTGGGCCTGAGGGTGTTATAGTGGTTTAGGAGACCATAGGAAGGGAAACTGGGAAAACCTTTGCATGGTGACTAGTTAAGTAAACTATGTGGCCTTGCTTGGAAAACTGTTCAATCATGAAAAATGGAATATCACATAGTCGATGCATGGTTTCTAAACCATGAGGGTCTCCCCAAGTAACTGTTCAACCCAAATTACATTGTAAAGTGTCTTGCACATGGTTTGTGCATGGTTTGGAAAAGTGTGATGGTTAACTGGGAAACCCTTTAATTGTGGAAAATTTAAAATTTTCAAAAGTAATGATTTATAAGATCCTCCTAATTTTCTTCCCCATCCCCCATGGAAACAATATAGATGATCCTTCTCCACAAAATCTTCCTAAGGGTGGTTCTCCCTCATTTAAAGGTTGTTTTAATCACTCTTGGTTGCAGATCAAAGCTCATGGGAAGTCTAATATTATACATTATTCTCTTTTAGATTCTAGATTTTTGATTCTTCCATATTATTCTGAATACATAAAAACCACTTTCTCATATGGATTTTAGATTTATGCGTCATTGGGTGTTTAAATATGGATATAAGGCTATTATTTAGAGTGTTTTCATCATTGTATCCATGTTAGGTGGTCTAAAATTTATATCCCACAGTATTATGTGTGGATTTTTGAATGTGTGTTGTTTTCTGATGTCCCCCTCGTTATGAGTTTGGTTTCATTAGTGATTTTTTTTAAAATGGGTGTCTAAATTATGATTATAACTCCTCAAGATCCCCATGGGATAAATTTAGGATGATTTTACCAATATACAGTAGCCCATGGGGTGCACTGATATTCTTGATCCTAGAATTTGTTAATGTTCATTAAAAAGTTGCCTTGTGGAAACATATATCCCTTGAGGAAAATGTTAATATGGTTGATTTAGTTGGTAATGGAATAATGATATATGTACCTAGTATTGATGATGTATTAAGGGGTCATCAAGGCATGGTATGAAAATGGGTTAATTAGGTGCTTTGATATTATGTCAAATAGTTTATGAATTTTGATAGAAATGCTTAAGAGAGTTAGTGAATATGAAACAATAACTATGTTAAATTCCAAATTTCTAGTGAAATGAGTGGTATGATAAATGGGATTCATTCTAAAGATATATGTGTATGTTAAAATGATAATAATAGGGGATTATTGAGTATGTACAATGGGTTGGGGCATAAGAATTAGAATTTGGACTATGTGGGCTATGCAATGTGAATGGAAAATGTGTTCAAGGGAATTTTTTCTATATTGGAAAATGTAAAGTAAATGGTAAATCAATTAATGAGTTAGGTAATGATATTGATTCCCATGTTATTGTATTGGATTCTGATTGATATGTGTATTTATTGTGAATAGTTTGTGGTATGGTATATGTGGTTAATGGATATATATATATATATATATATATCATGTGAAAATGGATTAGTAGTGTTGGGTATTGACTGAGGTTCTATACCCATGGGATGAGTAAGATCGGGGCTCCAAAACTCCCCCCCCCACAATTCAAGGGTTATGTAAGGGGATGCAGATTTATCCCCCTAACAGTTGCATTCCACCCAAACAGAGGATTCAAGGAGATGATATTGTATTTGTTGTGATGTTTTTATCCATTGTGAGATATGAACCTAAATGACCCCTTATGTTATTGCTGACTTCTATAAAAACATGTGAAATTATTTTACATTCCTAACATATGGGATACAAGATGAAAATGCATCATGTGAGTCAAATAATATAAATGGTGGAAATGGTATCAATGTCAGAAATGGTAAATGTAATTATTGTATGTCATGACCCATCCCTGGGGCCTATGTCGTGACTACCCCAAACCCACTTTCCATTGGCCACGGGCTGGTTACAAGCACTAAAAGTTGTATTCCATAAAATGGTATGGCGTTGTCTTTATAAACTGTAAACTCACACAAACCAATGAAACACCTAGATACAATCACAAAGTAAACTATATAGTAAACAGAGTTTGTGCAGAATGTAAAGGGGCCAGAATACAAGCCCAACTAGAAAGTACAAGAAAAACTAGAAATTACTAGTAAAACTGAGAATAGATCCTATGAACACCCACCAAGGATCCTACCTAAAGTGTAGGTACAGCTCTTGAACGATCATCTATGTGGATAACCTCGTCAAAGGTCCACCTATGAGCAGTCTCCAGTCCAGGTACCCTCGTCCTCAGTCAGTGTTGTCTGTCTTCTGCATCAGACACAACAAGGTGCTGGCAAAGCCTGTGCAGGGGTGAGTATAAAAATACTTAGTAGGGACCCCAAGACCCCCAATGGTCTTTCAAATCCACAAAGTATAAAAAAAAACTAGAAAAACAGTCAACCCTACATAGGTATATGCTCATACATATACCTATGTTATCAGAATATACCCACCTCACACCTAAGGGAAGAATAACACACATGTAATACCATGAAGGTAGGATTTCCAGACTGGTATCACCCTGAAGATAAAGTAATAAATAGGTATACCATGAATATATAAGACTCACCTCAATCCATGTATACAAATCTAAGAAATAGGATTATGATGCTAACCCACATAGGATCACTATGAAAGCTGTTAGCCAGCCACTTGATTCTCTAGGGATAATACCAAGTAACATCTGTAGTCACAACATCAAACACAACAGCTTCTAGATAACTCCTCCTCTAATGAGTACACAGGTCCTACCACGTCACATAGAGGCACCTCCCACTAACCTCGGATTGCTGAGGTACTCCACCTATCGATTACCATGGGTCTACTGCGTCACACAGAGGCGCTCCCCACCGTGGGTATGCCACGTCACACAGAGGCGCTCCCCCTCGTGTCCTACTAAGGTACTTCTCCTATCGAGTATCATAGGTCTGCTACGTCACATAGAGGCGCTCCCCACCATGGGACTGGAATGTCAAACAGAGGCGCTCCCCACTGGGCATGTCAATTCACTCTGAGTCGATACAGTCAGCATTCATCAAGTCTCAGCTAGTCGCAGCGTTCTATACATAGCATGCTTAGGAGAACAACTCTCTATTCCATCTTTCATACCTCAACCACCCCAAAGTCATGTGAAGAATTATCCCAAAGGGCCGCCACGTCATAAGGAACCCAATGCAATAGACGACGCATCAATCAGACGCTTGGTCTATATGTTATTAGAATTTCCGCTCCGAGGGACCAACTGGATTTAATGTCCGATCCAACCCATCCATACTGAATACTTATACAAAACTCAAGTGGAGTATAACAAAAATAACCGTCTCGATCAATGGATTCCATTTCTGCATACGGTTTATCAAACGGACTCCCAGTTCTCAAGATATGGCCACAAATGCGTATCTGGGTCTAGATGGGCCATGGTTTGGTCCGACCCGGCACGACCTAGCCTGGGCACACCTGAACTGTTTCTGGTCGACCCGGACCGATTCGGGTTTGGGCACGTTGGCCCAGGCAGCAGTGGGCCCAACCTGCGAAGGGGCGGCCCGACACGGATTGCTGGGCGTGGCACGACCTACGCTGGGTGCAGCCTGGTGGCGCAACCCAGTTGTGTGATTCGCCTGAGCTAGAACTGAAGGGGGTGCACACCCCCTTCCATTCGAACTACATAGGGGAAGTGCCTTTAGGTGCTACTAGGTCACTGGGGGACCCAAGCGGGTCTCGCCGAACTGTAATAGCCAGCCCGTGCTCTGGCCGGTCCTCCTCCCAGTGGCGTGGTCAAACGCCGCTGCTCCTCTACGGACTGTCAGGTGCTGGTCACCCTTCTGCCTCCATCATTGCCTCCTACTCTGGCGGCATAGACTTGCGCCACCCTTCATTCCTCATAGCTATCCAGGTGCTGGCCGCAACCTTTTTCTACGATCCATGGTTGCTTCCTTACAAGCCCGAAAAATAAATTGATCACATATCGGCGACATTTGGGTCGAGGGATCCACGTTCATATGTCGCGATCAAAAAAATATTATGTTTCAAGCATCATAAAATATTTGGCATTGAAGAACCAATGAAAAATGTGCAGAGTATCCAAAGGAAATAGGCATGGTATATGTGCGGGAAAATGGCCATATTAATTTGGCCATCGTAATTATGAAACCAGAATATGAATAATCGTTAAATAAAATCAATCATATATAAATCCCCTACCTTGACGTTCATTGGAGATGTCTTGAGGAATAATACAATGTCGTTGAAGGGGATGCCGACATTAGTCGCTCCCACAAGACGCTTCCGATCTGGCCTCAGCGTTGGTTCCTCGTTTTTCATTTGGGGTTGTTCTTCATTGGAGAAAGTTCTTCCAGGTTCTCTACGGCTATCCCAATTCTCCTTTGCAAACAATTTACAACAAAGAAATGAGGAACCAATATTAATTAAGTTAGGTTATGTAATGTTGGCACATCAATCTGGGGGAATTGTAAGGGTTACTTCACATTAATGTAGAGGGGTTATTTTATTTACATAATTTTTGTAACCAGGCATTTAATTCCAAGCTATAAATTCCCTACCATCCTCATTTGGTCCTCACCCCCACAATTTAAATAGGAGGTTTCAATTTCAATGATTAAATAAAACATGTTTATTATATTTTCTCCCACGAAATTTTTGAAAACTAATTTCCACCCTCGTCCTACTACGGTGTAGATGCACGTCTCCTTAAGAGAATATCGACACTGAGAGTTCAATGGTGTCCATGTATTTCAATTACGACCACTGGTTCAAATTTTAAAAAACACCACTCTCACGTTTACTGACGTACCCCAAAAAAACATTCATAAAATTATTAACGGTCACCCTCGAACCGCACCGGTCGAGGTTAGGCTCTACCTAAGAGAAACATGCCCTAGTAAACCCAACCCTACTTTCTGATTTCTAATCCGAGTTACTATTTAATGGTTATGGATAATAAAATAAAATAATTGTCAAATAATTATTTTATCTATGGACAAAAACTAACATTCATGGATGGCCCACGCCACCCAGTGTTAGTATCGGCCTAAAGAAATCATACCCTAATGAGTTCAGCGGTTGTCTCAAATTTTTAATCTTAGTCCCCGTTAGTGAGTTATAATAATTCAAAAAATAAAATAAATTTATTTAATTATTTTATTTACAATTAGGCCATTTTCGGGTTTCTTTCACAGGAGGCCCGTGCCGACTAAAATTAAGTCACGCTGATGGTAAACATGCCATCTTGAAAGAAATGGTGGCCTCATATTTTTTATATGAGAAACCATTTAAGATTTATTCCACTTTTTAGGAAAATTTCTTACATGCGCAAATTAAACCTTAACAAAACATTGACAAATCATTACAGGCACTCTGGGCCTAGGAATTGCGCGCCGTCAGATTTTACAGTCTCGAAATAATTCCATATAATGAAAAAAAATTATATACAAATTCTGGGACACCAAATTCTCTCCACATTAGGAAATTATGTCCCCAAAAGCCACAACAAAGGAAAAACAACCAAAAGTGGGTTTTTCACATGAATCTGAGCCTCCTACTCCCATGTGCTCTCATGGAGGTTCTCATGCTGCCAGTGTACGCACACTAGATGTATAGAACACCCACAAAGGACCCACTCTTGTCGATTATCAATCCCCATTGGAACCTCTGTAAACGTCAACCCATCATCGAAGTACAACTCACCATGGTCGATGATGTGGGATGGGTCATGCATGTATCTCCTCAGCTGGGACACATGGAAGACGTCGTGCACCTTTCCAACTATAGTGGAAGAGCTAAGAGGTATGCTACCTCGCCTATCTTTGAAAGTATCTGAAAAGGATTGATAAACATAAGTGATAACTTTCCACCTAAGCCAAATCTCTGTAGTCCCTATTGAGGAGAGAATCATAAGAATACATGGTCCCCCTCCTGGCACTCCATGTGTATCTTTATCTTGTAGGCATAAGACTTCTTCAAACACTGTGCAGTCTTCCATTCTTAACAAATGAGATATCACGATCTAAACTCGGCCACTGCTTCCTTCATCTCGGGCCATTAGTACTGACGTTGAAGGTATTGGTACATCTTCACCACTCCAGGATTTACCTCCAGAGGGGACCTACAGAATAGCCTCAACACCTCCCCCTATAGGGCTACTGGTACCATGGTACGTCCTATAAGGAGGATGACATTCTCTCCACCTTCATAAAATCCATCAGGTGCCTTCTCTAAGGATATCTGAGCACATCAAGCCTCACAGTCTATGTATCCAAGCTACGCCTCCCTGACTCGCTGACGGAGTGGGTGTGTGACTATCATAGACTGGAGGTATGCTGCTCCATCTCTATCCATGGAGCATATCTTCAACGCAGATAGCTTCTCTATCACTTCACCCTGCAACTGCATACCAGACCTCCTGCTGAGTGTATCTGCAACCACGTTCCCCTTCCGAGGTGTATAGAATATCTCAAACTCATAGTCCGGGAGGAACTCTAGCTGTCACTTCTATATCAGGTTCAGGTCCATATGAGTTAATACATAACTATGAATCTTGTTATCAAAGTGGACTATAAAACATTCACCCATCAAGTACCGTCGCCATATCATTAGCGCAAAGACCACTGTTGCAAACTCCAGGTCATGGGCAACATAGTTTTATTTTTCAGTCTCTATCTCAACTCCTAAACACTCTACTGACACTTCTCCTTCCACAGGAAAGGCTCCCCCTTTTTCATCAAAGCTGACAAGGGTGACACTACCCTGGAGAATATGGGTAAAAATCTCTGCTAGTTCCTATCCAAATATGACGTCCCTCTCCCTTCGGTGATGTAACCCTAGAAATATATTTTAAATATATGTACTCATGCTCTTCCACTATTATTTGGAACTGAAAACTCAAAACATCTGCTTCCTTGATGGTATGTTTGGCTAACTCAAGAGTGATCGGCTTTACCCTCCTATGCATGAGTTTATCCTATGCAATGTGGGTTTCCTTTTTCACAGACTAAGTAAAATCCCATTCCAACATTTTGGTAAACTACAAACCTTTTTACTAATACAGTCAATCTGAGTATGAACTAAGGATGTCCAGTACATAACAAAACAAACGTCGTATGGCCTCGACGCTGCCACCAATAGGTTCCAACCGAAACTCTCACCTCAAGGGTTAGATCACACTGTTGGCGTATTTTTGATTATCGAGTCTCCTCCCAAAGGTATCTATAGACGCGAGGGTCAAGTAAATTTCTTAACCAAAAATTCTAGGTATTGGACATGATTCTTGGTACAAAGGAATGTTTGGTACCTATGTCTATTAGTACGGCAGCTAGTAGTAGACATAGACTGGTCATCAAATAATTCCTAGAGCCCTTGGGTCACACTCTTTCACCATTTTCATCTACTCACTTCCCCTGTCCTCTAGCTCCATGAGTCTAGTGGGGACAATGGGGGGGGGGGGTTGAAACATGTGGAAATGTACAAAACCTCATGGTACTCTCCTCGCTCTTCTTCCACGTATGCAACCCGACAGATTCATATGTCCCTAACACTTCCTCTACCCGAAAAATTTTTACACACCCAAGTCTCTGAGACTAGCACCAGTTTCTAGGTTTCCCACTGCCAACATTCATTGGTTGTATCTGCTCAGGTAATGGATATTCAAACACAAAATTTCTCCCTAGATTCCTAATATAAGTAGAAATTAATAGAGGAATAGTCATGGCACGAATGTTCCTAATGAAACCATGCTTGGAAGTCCGAGCCCTAAAGCATTGATCATATCATATTTATCGAGTACCCGGAATGGTCGGTATGACTCGATGAATACTCATCTACAGACATGTCATCCTGCTGAAGCTGTAGAATCTATAGAGAACTCTCTACCACAACCTCAATCCAGTCCTCAAACACTTGTGAGCCAACACGCCTTAGAACATGAGGCGTATCTGATGCTGAAACTCGTATAAGCCACTAAGCCAAAATTTTTCCTATACTGGAACCACAAGTTGTAACTACTGACCAACAATTATGGATATAGCATAAAAAATACCCCATGGTACTATCTCGGGAAACATTCCACGTACTGAAGCCTCATCACTATGCAGACCATCCTTAATGGTCACTAACTGGAAATGAATAGATGATATGTTCATGATATGCTCTACCGGTTTCTCAACTAGGTTGAAAAATCTTGCTACTACCTCTTTCCTACCCTCAGCTGCCTGGGAATCTGACTCGCCTCAGAACCTCAGAGGCCTCTATCAGTGGAACTCATTCAACGTGCTCAAGAGGAGTGCATGCTATACTATTGGGGCTAGTGGAATTGTATCCAATGGGTAGTGGTGTTGCTGGTTCACCACCAGATTGTACAACCGCCGTAAGGGGGCCCTACACCAAAGACTCGTTGCTCAGTGGGCTGTCATCTTGTACTCTCTCGAGAATTCCAGCTGGATGTCAACATGGTGGATTCCTGATAAGGAATAGGTGTTCCATGGTCATTAATTTATTCCGGGTGAGCTGACTCCAATGAAATCCGAAGAATTTTTTTTCAAAACACACGCAATCAATGTTTTTGTGCGCTGAGTCGGGAATCAGAATTCATGGTCCTGGTTTATGGATACATCAGCCACCGCACCAACACTGGACTCCCCAAACTGAAAAACACAGTCATACCACTTAACACTATTGCTTCATTGAAAATATCAGAGTCATAGTTCTTCTATAGAAACGAACTCCTATGAGACAACTTTGTCATGACCCGTCCCCCAGGGCCCATGCCGTGACTACCCCAAGCCCTCCTTCCATAGGCCATGGGCTTGCAAAATGCACCAAAAGGTTAATTATATAAAACTAGAAGGAATTTACTTTATATACTGTAAACCCACACAAACCAAGCACTCCACCAGATACATGCACAAATTAAACTAAATAGTAAACATTGTGTGTACAGAAAGTAAAGGGGACAAACTAAAAGCCAAACTGGAAAGATCAAGAAAAACTGGAATGTTCATGTAAAACTGAGTACAACTCCTATGAACACCCGCCAAGTATTCTACCTGAAGGGTAGTTACAACTATCGAACGATCGACTTTTCTTATCACCTCGTCAAAGGACACCCTATGAGCAGTCTCCAGTCCTAGTAACGTCATCCTCAGTCAGGGTTGTCCATCATCTGCACCAGACACAATAAGGTGAAGGTGTAGGCTAGGCATGGGTGAGTATAAAAATACTCAGTAGGGACCCTGAGACCCCTGAAGGTCTCTCTAATCCACAAAGGATAAACCAAAAAACATAGAAACAACAATAAACCCTACTTATTTATATTCCCATTCATATACATATGTTATCCGAATATACCCACTCACACAGGTGGGAAGAATACCACATAGGTAATACCACGAAGGTAGGAGTACCACACAGGTATCACCAAAAAGATAAAGTACCACACATGTACACCATGATGATATAAGACACATCTCAAACAATTTATACATTTCTGAGAAACAGGATTATGATCCTAACACACACAGGATCGCTATGAATGTTGTTAGTCAGCCACCTCATTCTGTATGGATAATAATAAGCAACATCCCCATTCACAACGTCGAACACCTTAGTTACTGGAGAAATCCTCCTCTAATGAGTATAGTGGGCCTTCCGGGTCAAACAGAGGTGCTTCCCACTAACCTAGGACTACAGAGATACTCCTCATGTCGAGTATCGTGTGTCTGCTGCGTCACCCAGAGGTTCCCCCCACCGTGGGTCTGCCACGTCACCTAGAGGCACTCGCCCTCATGGCCTATTGAGGCACTCCTCCTGTCGAGTACCACGGTTCAACCGCATCAAATAGAGGCGCTCCCCACTGTGGGTCTTTCATGTCACAGAGAGGTGCTCCCCACTCGGCCTGTTGAGTCACTCCGAGTTGAAACAGTCAGCAGTCATCAATTCTCAGCCAGTCGTAGCGTTCTGTAGGTAGTGCACTTCGGAGAAAAACTCCCCAAGACATCCATAATACATCAAACTCCCTGAATTACAATTGAGAATTATCCCAAAGGTCCATCACGTCATAAGGAACCCAATGCAATAGATATCGTGTCAATCAGATGCTCGGCCTGTAAGTTATTAGCTTTTCCACTCAGAGGGCCCGGTTGGATTCGGGGTCCGATACAAACTGGCCTTGCTCCAACCTTATACAAAACGAAAGTGGTGTATATCAAAAAATACCTTCCTGGTCCAAGGATTCTGGTTCCATAGACAGTTCATCAAACAGACGCCTGATTCTCAAGATATGGCCACAAAGGCATATCTCGGTCAAGATGGGCCCGGTTCCTGGCCATCCCAGTCGGACCGACCCAACCCGATTGGGGTCCGGTCATGTTGGCCCAGCCCGCTGGGCCATGTTCTGGCCCGACCCGAGAAGGGGGCGGCCTGGCCCAGCCCCCTTTGGGTGTGACCCTTTAGCGCCATCTGCCTGAGATGGCACCCAAGGTGGAGTGGACCCCTTTCCATTCAAAACTGCAAAGGGGCAGCACATTCGGGCAATGCCTGGTCACCACGGGACCAGATCGGTTCCCGCCGAAATGCAACGACCAGCCTTTGCTCTGTCCAGTGCTCCTCCCAGCGGCGTGGTAGCGCGCTACTGCTCCTCTGTGGCCGGCCGGGTGTCGTCCATGCTCCGTCCTCCTACGTAACCTCCTGCTCAGGGGGATTGGACACGCATCGCCACTCTGCCACATGGCTGGACCGATTAGGGCCGACACCCTACCTTGCCGCGGCTGACGGGCCGCGACATCCTCATCATCCGGTGGTGCAGATGCGTGCCGCCCATCCTTCCTTGCTATCGGCTGGGTTCTGGCCACCGCCTTCTTTCTCAATCCATTACGGCTTCGTTCCATGCCTAAAAAATAAATTCATTGCATATTTGTGATCTTTTGGTTGAGGGATCCACATCCTTATGTCACTCTCAACAAAACATTGTGATTACAACATCATTAAATATTTGTCGTTGAAGAACTCTAGAAAAACGTGCGGAGAATCCAAAGGAAAGAGGAACGTTTTATGTGCGGGATGATGGACATGTTAGTTTGGCCATCTATGTTGTGAAACCATAATATGAAGAATCAATAAATAAATTCAAATATGTACAAATACCCTACCATGACGTTCATTGGAGATTTCGTGAGGATGAAGATGAAGTCATTGAAGGGGACATCAGTGTTCGTCACTCCCTCAAGACGCTTCTGATCCAGGCTCGGTGTCGGTTCCTCGTTCTTCATTGGGTGGGGGGTGTGGTTCTTCATTAGAGAAAGTTCTTCCCGGTTCTCCAAGGCTCTCCCACTTTTCCTTTGCCAAAAATTTCCAACAAGGAAATTAGGATGCAATATTAATTAAGTTTTGTTAACTAATGTTGGAACATCAATTTGGGGGAATTCTAAGTGTTATTTCACATTAATGTAGCAGGGATTGGGTGGTAACATAATTTGTGTAACCAGGAATTTAATGCCCAACCATGAATTCCCAAAATTCATCATGTGGTACCCACCCCCACAAATCAAAAAAGAGGTTTCAATTTCAAATATAAAAAATGGCATGTTTATTTTATTTTCTCCCATGAATCATCTGAAAACTAATTTCAACCCACGAACTACTACGGTCAAGGTGAGGGTCTCCTTAGACGAATATTGGAACTAAAAGTACAATGGTATCCTCAGATTTCAATTCCAAGCACCGATTAAAAAGTTACAAAATGCCGCTCACGCATTTACTGAACTTACCTAAAAAAATGTTTGAAAAATTATTAACAGTCAGCCTCAACCCGTTCTAGTCGAGGTTAGGCTCTGCCTAAATTAAACATGCCCCAACGAACCCAACGGTACTCTTGTATTTCCAATCGGAGTTACCATTTAAATGTTATCTATTCTAAAATAAAATTATTGACACTTAATTATTTTATATATGGCCATAAACTAACATTCATTGGTGGCCTGCGCTGGCCAATGTTAGTATCATCCTAATGAAAGCATACCCTCATGATTTTAGCGATGGTCTCCGATTTTTCATCTGAATTACCATTTTTGAGTTATAAAAATTAGAAACATAAAATTACATTATTTAATTATTTTATTTACTTCTATTTCATTTTCAGGTGTTCTCACAGGAGGACCTCACCGACAAAACTTAAGTGGAACCATAGGTTAACCCACCATCTAGAGCGCAATGGTGCCCTCAGATTTCTGATATGAGAAACCATTTATTAGTTATTCCACTTTTTAGTAAAAATGTTTAGGGTCGCTAATTAAACCTTAACAATACTTCGGCGAATCATTATAGGAAATCTTGGCCTCAGAATCGCCCGCCGTCAAATTTTACTATCTCAAAATAATTCCATATAATAAATGAAATTATACGGAAATTCTGGGACATTACATTGTAACTAGAACCACCTGATCTATTATTTCTTTGCACTTCATTTATTTAGTATTTTCATGCAATATATTTTTATAGTAGATATTTGATAGACATCACTAGTGGTGGCCTACTAGGTTTTAATCATATCCAATTTGGGGACCATTTGATACCCGAGAATATTTCATTATTGTAGTTATGGACATGGGAAAAGGCCCTATTCTAGGATGTTGAGTGGGGCTCAGGATTTACTAGGGAGTGGTTCCAGACATGGATTAGGGACCACTTTGCAATTTTTCTAATTTTATTTATTTTTTGTTTTGGTTCACATGACACTATAAGCATGAAATACCCTATTTCTTATTGGTTATGGTTTATACCCAGTTGGGGGATGTTTGATTTTGAATATTCTTTGGTTTTTATATATTGTTTTTTATTTTTTGTATTATTATCTGATGTGGATTACCATAGTAAAGGTATAGTATCCCCATGTGGATTAGGAGGGCATCACTTCTATTTTTAAACCTTTGGAATATAATGATGCATGATTGATGTCATGTGACGACCTAACTCAGAGAACTATTTTGTGGCTTCTGGATCAGGGACGTTTCTTTAATGATTGATTGAAATATATTTTTTTTTGTAAAAAACTCGATTAGAAGAAGGAATTTATTTAAAACAAATTTTAATTATAGGAAATAAAATCTCAAAATATCATTCATTTTTTTAATATTTATCTTATACCGAACATATATTTGAGGATGATAAAATTTTTTGAAGTATAACATTAAATACAAAGATTGCTGGATAATTCACAAGAACTGGGAGGTAAGCCTTAAATCCATATTAGATATAATAGAATCTTTTATTCCATGAAACCTTACTTCATAATTAATATATATTCTAGAGATCTAATCCAGAATGAAATTTTCTCTAATATTGATGAAGTATTCTAATATTTTATGGAATCCTAATACAACCCAAATAACAATATGTCCATTTGATGTATTAGGGTGTCCAATAATGAAACTTAAGGTAATACTTTACAATTTCCATGTTGGTTTGGGTAATGGTTGTAACATACCCCAAGACTTGTATATCTCATAGTTAACTTACTATCATACCAAGCAATGAGATACAAACTCTATTATATCCCTTTTCTTATTTAACCATATGAAATGTTCTTTCAGATCCCCATATATATTTTACGTCACAGAGGTTTTGAAAATGATAAACTATGATATTCATCTATAGTTCCTTCACTAATTATATTATTTATGAAAAAAATAATCTTTCCTGAAACCTTATCATTCCACCAATATCTAGGTTAATCTCACAAACATTTCATAATTTCTTCTTTAGTTTCTCATCATCTCGATGTCCCACTTTAATCACCACATGGATATATGGTTAAACATAAATCTGATTAAGATATTATCATTCCAATTTCATACTAATTTTAGGCTATATATTCTTCAAATCCCAAAGTATTTTGTCTCTTCTAATCCTAATCGTATAAAAGCGTGCATGATTTTTTTTGAATCAGAGTATCTTCCACCTTGTTTTGTTTCCTAGGATGGTAATGTGTTATACATTCAAATACATTAATAAATTCCAAACATATTTACTATTGCGTAAACATCTATTTCTGTGTGAAAATATAAATAAATATCTTATGGTTCATATATATTTATCACCTTTCACCACAAAGATATTTCCTCCATATCTTCAAAGAAATAATTATAGCTTCCCACTTGATATTAATTGGAAGGTAATTTTTCTCATGTAATTTCTATTGGGGTGTCGAAAATTTTATCACTATATCAATCTTCATAATGAAATATACAAGTACTGTAATTTATTCCTCACTATAGATCTCAATCCATACTCCACTATGAGGTTCTGTGAGTACAAGTGCACTGACTAGCCTTTTTTAAATTATATGAAATTCTCTTCACATTCATCTTCCCACAAGAACATAATTCCTTTATTAGTCAACTTAGTTAGCGAATTACATAGTTATGGAAATCTTTAAAAATGAATCATTAATATCCAAAACACCTTGAAAATAATGTATATTTTTTATAATGTTTGGACATGGAGATTAATCAATAACTTATATTTTTTGAATATCAACCAATATAAACTTACATGAGATTAAATGATCGACAAATGAAATTGTTTAATGAAAAAATTCACAATTAATAATTTTTTTCATAAAATTTGTCTTATATCTAGGTAGTCATCACAATTATCAAGTGATATTCATTCTCTTACTTTATCTTTGAATATATAAGAATATAATATTTAAATAATACATCAAACTCGTTAGGGAAATATATAATGATTGTATAGATTTATTTGGCATTGCTATATAGAGAATTAGTAAGACTAAATGGAATCACAATAAATTCATAGTTCCCAAACCAATTACAAATGTGTTTATTGTGTATATAATCTTTCTTAACCCTTAGTTAGAGATATTAAAAATGAACTTCAATCTTAGAAAAGTATTGAGTCTGTCATAATTAATCATAAAAATATTCCATATGATGTAGATGAAAATTTTTCTTGATAAATATATAGCACATCTCACATTAATAATTAAAAGGACAAATTGGGAATTCATTTATTTTAAAAAAAATGAGAAGGAAAACCCAATGGTGACAAACAATGGAATATGAAATCCTTATGAATATCCTCCATGAGTTGCTTCTTTAGTTCCTAAAAATTTATTTGGGCTATTATATATGGATTCTTTTATATTGGTATAAAACCAAGTATTTTTTTCAATTTAAAATTAAACACCACCATTCAGAGGATGACTTGGAAACTATTCTGGGAAGTCATAAACAAAATCCTAAACATTAGGAATATTTTCAATGTTGTGTTTTTCGTTAAACATATGATACAGATACCATTCATGTATTTGAATTATGTCACTAAAGATAAAAGTAATTTCCATTAAAATTTTAAATTCATTCATGCATTGATAAATGATCGAATTTTTATTTGGAATGTGTCATGTGACATCCCTTCCTCAGTAATCTGTATGAGAACCATATAAATAAATTAAATACATACCTAGAATAAAATAAATTTCTACTAAAGGGGTAATCATTGAATTTTATGAAGCATATTCTCAAAAACATCAATCGGTGTGTAACTATATACTTGAGATGTTTCCATCACACCATTAAGAGTTTTCACCTCTAACTCAACATCAAATCATTGAGGTGATAATTTGGTAGCCTTTGAAAATTTCATTGATATAAAAGCGTGTTTTGATCTTGAATCAAATAATAAATTTCTTTTTATAGAGTAGATGATATGTGTATATTTCCCATGTCACTATCGTAACCCACATTTCCTGTCAGGATCATATTAGATTTCCCTTTATCATTGTGATTAAGAGGTTCTTGATCATAATCATCATAAAATATAACCATATTTGTGAACTGTTTTTTTAATTCACATACCCCTTTCATTAGAGGAATTGGATCATGGGTGGTGCCTTAGTTGGCATCTTTTTTCATCATTTTAACTAACTAGACTACTCTCTATTTTAATAAGATTTGTGACTAGCCATTACACATATAAATCTCCTCCACAATACATTAAAGAAATTACAATGATATATCTTCCCACATTTCTAGAATGTATATGGCTGAACATTCTTCATATCATGTGATTAATTACAGTAATCATGAAACTTGATATTACATTAATTATCAAAACCCTGAAAATGATTGGTATCTACAATTTCTATCTTCCCCTTGAGTTCACACATAATGATTTCTTCATAGCCACTAAAGTCTTTTATTGTTAATGGTTTATAGAGACATCGTTTTTAACCATCAATGAACCAATAAATATTTATTTCAGGGATAATAAATAATCTATAATAATACCTTCCATGTCTTATAAAATTTTCCACAAAAAAACCAATGGATTCATGATCCTTTTTCTTAAGCTCAAGTTATTCCATCTCTATCTTTGTATATAGAATAAAAGGGAATTACATACAATAAAATAACATGTAAACCTAAACCCATTCAATAGAGTAAATTTATTAATCGTGTTTCAAATTATTAATAAGTTTACACCTTTTAATTACTCCACAATACAAATTACAAATGACTAGAAAAAACATTATATTTTGAGCATTGGAGAAAAAAGACCCTCTCAGTTGTGCTGATACATATCATAGACACTAGTAGACCAGAAGAACCAATAAAAGAAGGGGGATGTTTCCTTAAGAAATAAATAATAGTACATAGTTCCCTCAATTTATTTTTTGGAAGCTCAACATGATTCATGGTATAATAAATTTTCATGAGAATTATAATAAGATTACACATTTCAGATCCCATTGAGTTTGGTTACTCATGAGGAAAATTAATTTCAGTTTACATCATAACTTTACTTAGTGATATATATTCTTGTTCTATCCATTGAAAAAAAATAAATCAAATTATTATCATCAAATTATTTTATTTGGGGTGAGAAATCAAATAGTCATAAAATATCATTCATAGGATGTGTAACACATAGTGTTTTTATGAATATATTTTTCTCAAAGGAATTAAATTTCATTGATGGATTGAATTTCAAATCACACCAAGTTAATATTTCATTATATAAACCACCATGTTAATCATTAACTATATGAAAATATTTCTTATCTTGCATTACATTCAAAACAGATTTTTAACAACACCATGATATATTATTAATTTAGTTATGTATACAAGATAGTTATAACATAGATGTTACAGTAATTGAAATGTATAGTAATAAATAGTTTATAAATATTAATTATAATGGTGTTTATATTAGTAAACCAATTTTATAATAAAATACACAACTTCTGGTAAAGTATTATTATGTTTCAAAAATACTATTTTGTCAAAAAATAAATTAATTTCCTTTTGGGAAAAATAATAAAATAAAATTTTGAAAATTTTATAAATAAAATTTTTTATATAAAATTTATTTTTCAATTAATAATGTCAAAGTTATATTATGGTGATTTTCTGGGGGTTCTTTTAAAATTTCTCATGTTTTTATGAATAGTGAAAAATACTAAATTTTAATAGAAAACTTCCTTTTCATATAATTTTTTTACAATGTTTAATTATATTTTAAATTTTTTTATGTACAATTAGTTCAATTATAAGTAAATAAATTCAATTTAGGTCATTGGAATCAATTTCACATAGATATTTGATATAATATATTTGTAAACATCTGACCACTTTCACTTTAAAAACCCTCTTTCTCGTTATTCATGGGATATTAATTTTGAATTAAGTCTTTTCACTTATATTTGCGTAATTTTTAAAAATTTATTCCATATTCTAATAATAATAATTAATAATTTCTTATAATTACAAATTATTTTTCTATAAAAAATAATATTGAATACATAAAAAATTAATTAATGTGATTAATGTAAAAAATGGGATTACCAGATAGTTAAAATAAATAGATGAGTGTCACATTTACATAATAACTTGTCGAAAAAATATTTTTTGGACATATTTTGACATTGTCTTATATAAGGTTTAAATTTGGTCCATGTTTTACACTTTTTACATATGCAAAACCGGAGAGCACCAAATTATTTTCAAAAATACCATCTGCGCCCTCTCTTGTACTTATAAAAGGCCATCATCACATCTCTTTTTTCACACATTAACAACTCTATAGTTCATCCAATACCTTATATAATAACATCCCATATTCTATATTTAAATCCAAGAAGCCTTAGTTTTGGAAAAAATATATCATATATTATTTTAGCACAATATTATGGAGGATACCTAAATAAGAGGTAGCATTCGTCATAAAGATCATTTGTTTTATTTATTACTCCACCCCAATAAATTATATTTATATAATAATTATATATTAAAAAATTATTTTATATATAATAATATTATATTATTCTATGTTCATTATAACAACATTTCTCTTTATTTCATTTTTAAACATGATTTATTACATAAAATTACACTTAATATAACTTAGAAGATCGAGTGGTATAGTGTATTTTGGAAGTTATGTACATTTAATAACAAATTAAAACATGGTAGGGAAACATCTTTATTGAAAACCTCTTTTTCCTAACCAAAATGTTCCGTTGTAATTAACACCACCTGAGATAACCTAATGACATAAACTAGAAAGGGGTTAGTTATAAAGCCCAAAAGGGGAATAAACATGGAATAACATGTAGATAATCATACATGTTAGAAAAGTCATATCAATGAGGAATAAAGGAACATGAATAATAAGTCATGATATAGGATGATAATTAGAACATAGAAAATTTAACAGCAACTTAAAAAACTACATCATAAATAAACTAAGGCTAAAACCTCCAAGATCCCATGTTGGCAAAGTTCTCATAAAGGGATCCAATAAACCCATTGTCCTGACATGAATTATCATGGTACTGACCATGTCCCAATGCAATAGAGTGCTGTCAGGTCACACCCTTCACAATAATTTTATTCTCTAGAATAAGTGTTCTACATAAATCATATGACATTGTTTCATTCAACATCATAATTTATTCCACGATCAAAGAATGAGACATACATATATGTAAGTACCCATTTAAAAATTATATGTTCAATAAGGTGAATACCCTTGATAGATAAATGGTAACGATATTCACTACATGAAGATTTTTGCATGGGAAATTGTGGTGCAATTTTGGTAGCATAACGGCATCATATAGAAATAGGTAAATCAATTTAATAAGAGGGAAATTGGTATCTCACCATTTAGAAATTAAATGGGAATTAAAAGGTATGTTTAATAATAAATCCCAACAAAGTAAAAAATGAATTTGGAATATATAACATAAAAGGAATTATTGATAAAAGAGGACGGTGAAGGATTCTTTACAAAACTTCAGCATAGTAACTGGTGTACATAAGGGTTCATAAAAGGATGAAATGGTAGTGAAACCCCTCCCATCAATTAAACATAACGTGTTATATAATGGGGATAGGTAATAATGTATCCCATTTTATGAAAATTTAAATAAAAATTTCATATCATAATTGAAGTGCATGATAAAAAGAAGATAGATATAATCCCTTAAGAAATTTCATCATAGTAACGAATTAGATAAAGTTCAAAATGAGAGAGTATAAATAATATCTCATTAAAAAAATAAATTTGAAAGAAATATTTTCATAGTAAATGTATCATAGAATATCTAATTTAGTATTTAAAGAATAATTTGAGATAATATTCTTGAATTGAAAGAATGAGAGGATGGTGTGGAGCCCTAATGCAATTTCAACATAGTAACAGTTTAGATAATTTTCATAATTATAGTAGAAAAATAATATATCATTAAAATAAAATAAATTTTATAGTAATATAATAATATTAAATTTATCACTATCTAAACAATTCAAATTTTAAAGAGTAATTTCGTGGAAGATTCTTGAATTGAATAAAGGAAAGGAAGGTAAGGTTTCCTTAAATAAATATGTGATTCTAAAGGATTATGAGATGCTTTTTATGAGAATGTGGAGCCTTGGGAGAAATATATGGAGTAGAGGGAAAATTTTTACCATTCTCTATAAAGTTTTAGTTAATTGAAATTGGAGTTTGGGTGCGTATATATTGGAAAGGGTGTGTATTTCTTTATTATTTAGGTTTTGGACACTAGATAAAAAAATATTCAAAATAAAAAACCATCCTACGGTTTTTAACCATGGGTTTTGGAAACGTGGAGTGGAATAAATTATTTTATAAGTTAATAATGTATATTACTTTCTTAAGTGGAGGTGAGTCAATATTTCCAAGAAATTATTTTAAAATCATAAAATCATGTTAATTCCTTGGAGGAATAACTAAGGCTTTATAAAATAAATCAAATGAACTTAAAATAACATTATTTTAAAGGAAAAACGTATATTTGTACTATTATACCTTTGATAGTATGTATTATATCACTAAAGGGCTTTATGATGTCATAGAACAGACCACATATATATATGGTATATAACATTTATGTAAATATTTGACTTTCTTAGAAAATTATGAAAAATTAACAATTAGATAATTTTGACATCCTGATTCAAAGAATGAGATACATTTTATCTGAATATTTTTCTAGATATTTTAATTTACACATTTAATATAATCACCGACATTTATTGGAAATGATGGGTTTTTTTCCATAATATTTGATGAATCCTAAAAAAAATTATATTTAACTTCATAAAAAATTATATGATCATTTTTGATAAAAAATTAATTTTGTAAAAATATTTTACTCAAATATTATTTATTTCAGAAATCCATTAATTCATCAAAATATATTTGTTAATTTAATTTTAATATTATACAAAAATATTATTTCTTCTTTAAAAGTAATTTATAAGGTAACAATAATTAGATGAAAATATATTCCATATTATAAAAAAAATTATGTACATATTCCAAACATTGGGGTCTTGATTCATATCACTTTATTACACTATAATATTAACTATCAGTACGGTGTGCGATGGTTGGGTTTTCATGGGGTTGGTTAGTGAACATGGTTTGGGCCGTGATAACGAGGATCATGAACATTTTCAGTAAACTTTTTCTATTATGATTATGTTTCTAGATATATGGCTAGTCTTAATGTAGGGAAAATCCAAATGATTCAATATCCTTCAGAAGCTATAATATATGGGGTTCATTGGGAATGATTCAACTGGTTGAGGAAATCACTTCATTGTCGTTGTCAATTTGATTTAAAGATGTATATGTATACTAATCATGTGATCACTATTTGACAGCCATATTATCAATGGTAATGATTCATAATGGTCATTTGAATTCAATTTGATATTATAGAACAAAATAAATGAATATGTTTTCTACAACCATATTACATAATAAAACAATAAATCATAAGGGAATATTATTTATAACTATTTAGGTAATTATAATATTCCCCCCTTAAGAAATTTGCACTTCGAAATTTAATTTTACATACTAGGTAGAAAAATATTGATGGTACATAAACATAATTACTTAAATGATGTCTTCAATCATTCCTATTAGTATTTCCATCAAGGATAATGGGTTTATGCAACATGATGACCAGTCAAGATAATTTTAAAATTATCAACTTCCTTTATCCAAAAACACCTTATGTGTCTCGGATTATAGCAATTTAAGCATTGATAGGTCATTAAAAGGGTATTTATTATATATAATTTTGAAATATTTCCTTGAACTTTTTTTATAAAACAGTCTTACTCATTTATAATTAAATATTTCAAAAAAGGGTTTTGGTAAATTAGTTTATGTATTCCCCCAAATATTGAAATCTATAATTTGATGAATATAGGATTGTTAGTGGTCTCCCTCTTTTGAAGCCTCTAGAAAATGTTTTAGAGCTTCATGTGGTAAAAATGAATATAAGAATTTAAAAATACCTTCATGGTACATCCCATGATATTCTTCATAAGAAATCTAAGAGAGAAAGTTTATCCAATAGATGATAATTGTTTCTATAAATAATCAGTTGATGGTAGAGGTATTGGATGCCTCATAATGTTTTTTCATGTAACTTGGATATTGAATTTTTTTTGATGTCATCTGAGAATGAGTTCAGGTAATTCTTTCAAAATAATTCTTTGGGAAGAGGGAGAAGAGTTTTTTGAGATACTCCTACTTCCATATTTTAACTATTAATTGAAAAACAATTAGTGGGATATAATTCATATTTAATAATACTAATAAAAATAAACATTTACCATAGATGGATAAACATTAAAAAGAAAATTATATCATAACTTGTGATTCTAATGTCTCAATATAGATTATCCATAGCCTATTTCTTAGCATAAAATCTTATGGGAATTATTTTGTCCCTTAATAAAGGTTTATAATGAAATTATGAATTTTCCAATTCGTATCCCCAAGAGTGTAAATATAGGTGTGCATTTTTTCCTGTTTTCGTGTACCAAGTTACACTGAGTCATGTCCGGAACAACATGTTAGAGTAGTTACTCCAAGGTGCATATGTTCTAGAACTAGGTCTACTTATAGTATAAATATAGAGATGTATTTTAATGATATACCAAATAATATATAATTAAAAATATTTGGGGATTGTTTCTTATACTTAGTCTTATCTTTATGTCAGTAGCTGGAGTTCTCTAATCGTAACGCTTTTTCAAGAGTTTTGAAATCATAAGTACAAATGCAAGAATTGGGTGATCTATAAAGTCGAGTAAGAGAATTAATATGAAATAACATGAGGATAATAATACATATTGGACAAGGCATATCAAAAATGTGTAAAAGAAGATGAATAACAAGCCATGATATAGATTGATATTCATAACATTGAAAATGTGGCAACAACATAAAATACTTCATTATAAATAGATTAATAATAATTCCTACAAGACCCCATGGTGGATAAAATTACCAAAAAGGAATCAGATAAATAACCAATATCAACATGGAATATCATTATACGAACCATTACTCATTGAATTGGAGCACTGGCAGGGATCACCCTTCATAATAATTTAATTCTAATGTTTAAATGTGCAACATAGATCATATAATATGGTTTCATTCAAAATCATAATTTATTAAGTTATATGAGGATTTTAAATACATACATTTATGTCCAAAATAAATAAGTATGTTTTCATTATGTAAATTACCCTTGATAGAGAAATGGGCATGTTATTCACTACACGATGATTTGGGCATGGAAACTCATGGCGCAATTTCGGCACCATAATGGAATAATAAATAATTCATAAAATGGGTATATTAGAGGGAAAGGTGTCTATAATAATTTATACATGAAATATACAATGACTGGGATATTTAAGAACATATCCCATCATTTGAAAATTGAATTTAGAAGACTTATCATTAAAGGAATGCTTGATAAAAAAGGAGGGTGGAAGATTCTTAAAAAAATATACATAGTAACTGGTGAACATAAGGTTCCAAAAAAGGGAAAATGTGAGTGAAAGGGATACCATAATTTATAAATAAAATTTAATGTAATGGGGATAGGTAATAATTAATCCCTTTTTAAGAAAAATAAAATCCAAATGTCATATCATAAATAAAGTTCTTTCTAAAAATATGAAAGGGAGAATCCCTTATGAAGATTTTCCATAGTATCAACATAAATAAATGTCCAAATAAGAGAGAATAAATAATATCCCATTAAAATAAAATAAATTATAAAATAACAGAATCATTTTTAATTTATCACATTATTACCAATTGAAATTTTAAAGGCTATTTTAATGGAAAAATCATGAATTGAATGTAGGAGAAGCAGGTGAGGATCCCTTAAAAAAATTTCAACATAGTAATGGCTTTGATAAAGTAAAAACCAGTGAAGATTAAAAATATCTCCTTAAAATAAAATAAAATTTAATTTAATAGAATCATATTAAATGTATCCATATATGACCAATTTAAATTTTAAATGATAATTTGAAGGAATATTCTTGAATTGAATGAAGGGGATGAGGGTGAGGATCCCTTACTAGAATGTATGATTCCAAAGGATTAGGAGAGGATTCATGGGATCTTGGGGGGTGCCTTAGGAGGACTTAAGGGAGTATATGTAAGAGTGTGGTCATTATATATGGAGTTTATGTGATAAGAAATGGTAGATTGGTAGGGGTTATATAGGAAGGGAGTGGGATTTCATTATTATTTTGGGTTTGGACACTAGATAATTTTTTTTAAAAAAAATAACATGTTTTTTCACATGGTTTCTAGAATAGAGTATCAGAATAAATTTTTTTATAAGGTAAATTTATGATGATAACAAAATATTTCCCTTTCTTATGTCGAGGTGAATCAGAATTTCAAAGAAATGATTTTAAAATCATAAAAAGATTATAAGTCTTGTAGGATTCACCAAGGCTTCATAAAATAAATAAGATGGACTTAAAATCACATTATTTTATAAGGAAAACACATATTTTTTCTTGATTATAGATTTTATATTATTCATGACCTCACTATTGGGCGATTAGTATTTCATAAAACAAACTGGATATTTATACGGTATTTAATTTTTACGCAAAAAATTTATTGTCTATGAAAATTATGAAGAATTTCCCATTGTATAATTTCGACTTCTAAATTCCGAAAATGATATATATTGAATCTTAATAATTTTATAAATATTTTAATTTTCAATATTAAAATAAAAAATTTCATTTATTGAAAATAATGAGTTTTTTTCAATATCATTTTTCAAAACAAAATGAAAATTAAATTTGACATCATAAAATATTTAATGATGATTTATATTAAAAAAATTAATGTAATAATAATATTCTCTTAAAATATTATTTATTTCAAAAAACCATTAATTCTTCATAATATAATTATTAAATGAATTTGACTATTTAACAAATATATTCATAGTTTATTGAAAATCATTTACAATGTAAAAATATTACGAAGAAAATATATTAAATATTTTATACAAAAATGAAGTACATAATTCTAATACTTGGGTCTTGATACATATCTATTTATTAAAAAATTATACTCTCAAAGAGTAAGGTGCATGATGGTGGGGAATTCCTGGTGCCATTTAGTGAACATTTTTGCCTCTGATCACAATGAGTTGGAACTTCTCATGTAAGTAGTTTTACTCATGTTTATGATATGAGATCATAGATTGGTCTTGGTCTAGGGAAAATCCTAGATATGCTATCTCCCACAGAGGATATGATATATGGGATTTATTGGAAAAAATTCAACTAGTTTGGGATATCACTTCTTTTGTTGATGTCAATTATATTTAGAGCAATATACTTATACTAATCATGTGATCATTGTTTAGCGGCTATATTATCAATGGTAAAGATTCTTAAAAGTATTTTGAATCAAATTGGATATAATAATACAATAAAAGTTCAAGTGTCTTATATAACCATATTACATAATAAAACATTAAATAATAAGGGAATTTTATTTATAAAATTTGGGGTCATTACATTGATGACCTAAAACCATATCCACTAATATCAAATGGTTTACGAAATCATAATTCATGTGTATGGAAGACTACCACCTCACGAATTGATGTAATTTTTTTTATTAACACCATTAAATGATGGAAATAAGGATCAATTTATTTTTTTATATATGATATATATGATATATATGATTTTATTATGATTATATAATTTTTATATCACAAATATATTCAGGATTTACATTTTTTGGAATACAATAACGTTGTTCGTGTGTATATATGACTACCACCTTGCAAAGTGATCTGATTCATTACTAGTATACAAGGACTGTATTAAGGATTAGTTTAATAAATTTAATTATATATATGACATAAAAATTATTTTTCAATTAAAATATACATCACTTTTTTCTATCTTTCAATCCGAACTAAAAATATAAACATCCTTCATGCGTATGTATGGCCTAACATCTCCATGAACATTGTATTTAATTTCTTATAAAAAAATTTATGGTTTATATAAATACGTATATAATGAATATATATGATAATTATATAATTTTTATCATTATAGAGATAATGGAACAATTATCAAATTATGAGGACTGAAAATTTAATAAATCAATACTTATACGATTAACAAATGGTTATTACCTAAAATATAACCTTAACATTTAATTGTTAACAAATTGGTAATAAATGGTCATAATAAAATAAATTATTTCAGGATATATTTGAATATTTTTATTTAATATATGCATAATAATCTCATATTTTTTATACTGGATGTCAAATTGAGTACGTCGGAAGTTCATACTTTAGGTAAGTTATTTTTTTCTAAATTTTCCTTCTTTTAGACGATGTTATGTTCTGCCCTTATATACATTCAAAAGGTGTATATAAAAATCATTTTAAATTTAATATAATGAGTTTAGTAATACACATGAAATATTTTAGATTCATTTTATGCTATCCCTTAATGGGTATTTTGATCAAATATCACGATCGTGGTTAGTGTTTTATGTTACATTCTCATCATTTTTTGATATTGTTTTTGATTTAGTATCCAATGTTGATATATCATGATCCAACATTCAATAATTATCATTATTTTTATTTTAATAAGGTTATTTAGGATATATTCATGTAATGGTTCCATTTTTTACACACTTTGGTAATTAATATTAGTATGAAGGTGTTTTTATGTAAATCCAATTTATTTCTCTATTTGGTCGGATGTATATTTTCATGCAAAAAAATGATTTCTATATATATTTTTAAAAAATTTATATTAATTTATTTTGTGTTTTAAGTCATTTTTACCCATGTTTTAATTTTTTTAAATATTATAATTGTAATCTTCTTGTAATTTTAAAAACAAATTACATTTTTTTATTGAAAATGTGAATGGAATCTTCGTTTCAATGCATACCACATGAACATTATTTTTAAACATCATGGAAATTTAGTATATATAAGTTTCATTTATAATTAATAATTTTTATTTTTAAAAAAATTTCAATGTATTAAAAATCAGTTTTCAAAATAGAATGGACATTTTACACAAGAAATGTCTTAAATGATAGGTCAAATCCATTCTTCATATAAGATTTCATCTATTGATGTTATCTATGAATTAGTGGATATATAATCCAAGGATACCATTATTATCACTTCTTTTAATCATATGTATTTATGATGAAATGTTATTTATGTAACCAATTTCTCTTCCATAAGGTTTACTATGAAAAAAATATCATGAAACCCACTTCTTTTCACATGTTAGTACATGATGAAATGATTCTGAGTTCTATAGATTTTCCACAAGTTATGAAATGATTAAATTATTATGTTATGAATTTAATTAAATTGGTTTTGTTCTGATTTATTTTTATGATCTTTTTACACACATAAATATAGTCTCCATTATGTGATTGGTGGGACCTATTTCTCCCACAAATGAATTGGGAAATGATTTATATCACATAATGAAGACAAGACTAGAATGCCAAGTGAAATTAAATATGAATGATCAAAGTGGAACATGGAGGGAACCCAATTAAATAAGACAAGGTTGAAAAATGGAGTGATACTAGCTTAGTGAAGAACCCTGTCCGCTATGATGGCCTTGGAAATAATCATTTGATAATTTCGAAATGATTTTCTATACTTTTTTGTATGTCACAAATTTCTTGTCTTATTCCAATATTTTCTCTCATTGATCGTGTTCTTTTTTTCCTTTATGATTCATCTCTCATGAAATTCCATTATTTATTAGATGAATCAATATTTGTTATTTTTTATATTTACATTTTGGTTTTCAAATGTTATGATCTTATTCTCATACCCTTTTGTTAATGTTATGCTTACATATCTCTTCTGTTTACCCATATTGTATATCTAATCTCACCCTTTCATAGGTTTCCATTTCTCAGGTTATGAATATTTGTATTTTCTATGTTATTTTTAATTTGGGTTTTATATGTAAATAACATATTGGGAGATGATTTAGCTCACTTATGGACCAATGTTAATGTTTCTATTTTCCCAAAGGAACTAAACTATTACATCCCTTAGACCTATATTTATGTAATGTAATTAATATTCATAAAAATGATGTAATATCTATGTATGTTAATCCTGAGATGATATATGATGTCTAAATCATGACACATTCCTTAAAATATATGGATCCTTTGGTTTAATCTGTGTTTTCTATGGTCATTAACAATACTTTAGGATTTTTTCCTATGTATAGACTTATCCCCATGGGTTTTAACCAATTCTATAATACCAATATCTAATGATTGACTAAAACTATCCTTGAATACCAACTATAATAACACATACACTTTATAGATAAGTATTTCATATTTTATATGAATATTAAATATATGTCACAAATATCATCTTGATGATGGTAAAGGATTGTTGTCTTTGGATACATGATACACAATTTTTTTTATTTCACGAAACATATTCACCATCACCCATAAAGGTCTTCCACTTAGTAATCATCAATGACATAATGTACATAAAACCATCATAAGAAATTGAGGTAAGAAAACATAAAAAGGGTGAGCTAATATATTCATTAAGGGTAAACAATGGAGATAAATGTCGATGATCATATAAGAGAATATGGTAATCATAAGGGTATGAGATAATGAATATAACATACAAAGTTACTAACAAATCAATAATTGACCATTAATATTATTCATGACATAATAGACCATTATTTTAAAGTTCAGGAATAATAAGAGTGGAAAACCATCATAAATCAATAATGAATTATAATATCATGTTTTTAAAGTGTGACACCATATCATATATCAAAATTATTATATATATATAGGTTAATTATTGAGAAAATTAAATCACTATATATCTAGCATGAAAACATCTTTCCCATATCATAATATACAAGGGATAATCTCATGTTTTCAATGGTGGATCAATTACACTGAATTTATTCCCACCGTGGATCAAGCACATCTGCTTGTTTTCCATATTGGATCATGCACAATTACTTATTTACCATAAATTTATCACGAGAAATAAATCATGTACCAATGAAATGGTGAGATATATAACATTAGGAACATACATCCCATAATATATATATATATATATGATACATAATTAGAAAACATTAATAATATCAACGTATCATCATATAATAACCCATGTAAAGAAAACATGTTTTATAAACATTTCATAAATTCTTCATAACATAACCCAAATAAAATAAATGGATTCCATTAAAATATCATCACCGTAATCCTCAATCATCTAATGAATGTTAATAATGGTATCATAGGATAAAATACCCAGAAAAATCTAATCAAAATAAAATTTTGTCATCATAGATTAGAATTCCAATAAATGAATCATTAGAATATTTCATTAGGAAAATAACCTCTTAAATTTATAGTCACATTTTAAAATAAAAAATATTTATAAAATATTTTGGGAAAAACATCATTGAAAATTATCTTAGAAATTTTTTATATAATATTAAAATCCTTGAGGAGTAATGATGGATGAAAATTTTGTTCATGCCGAGTAGATTAAAACAAAAAATCATTACACATTTTCAGGAAAATGTAAAGAAACTCATTCAATGAATGACACGAATATTCCTTTTATTTTTTTTTATAAAAGTTAAAAAATTGGTAAAATGACATTAAATAATCATAGGATAATATTAAATCATTTTTAAAACATTTTATTGAAATCATGGACATAGAAGAAAATGAATTTTCAATCAAATAGTGGAATAAATTCCATTTTCCTTAAAAATATTATTTCAATATTTTTTGTTGTTAAATAGAGGAAAATAAAATAATGAAATTTAATATCTATAAATTAATATAAGGGAATAAAATTAATGATGTCTATCAGATATGTATAATATAATTTCCTCAATTTTAATTCTAATATAAAAATTCTCAATTAATAGTGGATTGAAACATAAATCCCCTCCCTCAAGAATCTTATTTCTTCATATGAATTTGAAAATAATATATAATAAATATAGATTTATTGTACTCCTATAAAAACCATAGTAATATCAATCATATCATATATTATTTAATTATGACATCTTTTCACCATTTCATTTTTAATTAGTTATTAAAAAACTGTTGTGAGTGATAACTACTTCATTTAATTTGGTGATGAATTTTTTATATCAACAAGTTATAATTTTACTTATAAGGATGAATATGACTCATAAATGAACCGGGATGGAATTTTATACCACTATTCATCATACTTGTCTGACTTCATGAAAATTATAATTTTCAAACAATCTAGTTAAAATTTTTTATAATAAAATACTATTAATGTCATTTGATGCACTACTCACATAATTTTACATTAAAAATAACATGATAAAATTAGAATTAAAATATAAACCTTTCACACATCTCTAATATGTTTTATTAAACTATAAAAATCATATAACAAATTTTCACACCAATGCTTTATTAAATTCAATATAGTTCTAATCATTTATATTATTTTTCAATTAATTGTATAAATCCTATGTTGGCATTTCATAATAGTTTAAGGTAATTATTTATTAAAAAAATAAAAAAATTACTAAAAAAATTAATTTATCTTTCATATAAAATTTTATTATAGTACTTATCCTATTTTTATCCTTTTATAAAACATTTAGTGATATTAAAGTTAAAAGACTGACATTTTGTATTTATTATTTTCTTAGATTAATATATTGTTCATAATTAAAGAGAAATAACACCAAGTATCCATTTATTTCAGACTAATATTTAAATAACTAAACTGAACACTTCTAATTGAATAAAGGAATATTTTGGAGTTATTTATGAAGCCTTATACCAATGTTTTAACCATATATAACCTGTTTTACCCTTTTTGAGCTCATAAAAATATTTTTGTTGTTAGTAATCATAATGACCAAAGTTATAAGAGACCTATCAAATTTTTTACCCTCATGATTCGTTATATGGAATTAAATTTTATGATTAAATTTTTATAAGTGGAAATTTTTTATTTTTAGAATAAGTGCCCAATACAAGAAGAAAATCCTTTTTTGAAAAATATAAATTTTATGAACAAAACATGATATATATTCTTCTCTAACGCGGGAAACCAAAATTAAAAAGAAAAATGACCACTAAAAAATTGACATTATATAGCATCATTTTGAACTTCCACTAAAAAACATTGCATATTTTAGGTGATTTAAACAACCACAAAATAACTCTTTTAAAAATGATGGAACAAGAAAATCTGTAGCACTTGAACAACCAATGGAAAAGGAGAAACCGATATATCATAATAGAATTTATCCATCCCACCTCCAACATCCATAAAAGTGGCCCCATTTCCAGTACATAATAATCAATCCCTTATCTAATAATATAAAAATAGACATGATCAAGAACCGAAGACAATCAATGGGATAAATAAGGTTGTAACCATAACATTTGAAATCATTATTTATAAACTACCATAAGGTTAGTTTCACATCATCTATGAATCCAATGTGAATCCTAATCACCATTCGATGAAATTTTCTTGACACCTTCTCCCTCTCTATCTCCACTTCCTACTACTGGAACCTCCACAAAAATTGAATAGTGTTGTTTATTAAAATTTAATCATAAATTCATTAAAGTATGTGTACTAAATGATATTCAATTTATGAGATTTACATCCTAAGTTCCATCCATCGATGCAATATCACAGAGGACTAATCCAGTTTACTTATTATATAATCCAACCAATTCATTATACAGAGTAATTTCCTTGGCATATTGCATCTTTATATAATCCCCATATTCCTGAATTGTGCTTTTCAAAGAAAAAACTACCATAATGGCATTCCTATAATTTAATCATATAAAATTATCTTTAGAACTTATATTTTAGAATATTAATTAAAAAAAGGAAATTATATATGATAATAGATGCACCATACAGAGAAAAAATATACATATCTATGAAAAATAATCACTTTACACATTACATAAGTGGATGATAAACTAATGGATGAATGCACATAAAATCATTTTTTCCATCAATCAAAAAAAAATTCATGCTCCATAATTACTTCATCTACATCATCCACCATTACAAGAATAATATTTTAAATATCATGGTGGAAAAATAAATTCAGTTCTGCCTTCTAATGGGATTCAATGTGAATGGTAAAATATTCAACTTCATCCTCCATAACAATCAAGTCTCTTTATTTTAAATGAAAACAACACTCCACACTTCATCCATGAAATCATACACATAATATACCATTATCTATTTCAATGATAAGATATAGAAATATGGTAATTAACAATCACCTACATCCATCAATTGAGAGATTTTCACATTTGTAAATTACAAAGAATCTCTTTTAACACCCATGATAATATCGACCCACATTCATTTGAATAAAATGACTTAAAAATTTCTTGGTAGTTTAATTTGATAATATTAGTCAACTTTCTATAATATCACACCTTAGAAAACATAAATATACCAGTATTATATTCTTTCAAACCCTCTTCCTAATCAAAAAAATGAAATTTATATCCATTCACATTACTAGTGTTAAACTTTCTAGCTCATTTTAGAGGACCTAAAGCCAAAAAAATTAATTATTCTGAAAAATCTTCCAGAGTATTAGAATTCATTATCTATAGAAATTAATATACATTAATATATTTATAAAATATATGTGGTAACCTATAATCTCCATTGATTTCATTATTTATGAACTCACACACCCTATAAACCATACTACATGCTCTTTATTAATAGTTTTTCTTATGCATTTATCATTTAGTGTTCATATGCCCATTCGTCACTTTTTTATCATGTTCATCAATAAATTGATATGAAATTTCACTATTCAGTACCACACATCTATGTTCATTTAAAGATTCAATTTTTGTTAGTGTATCATTAGAGGTCTTCCAAACTCATCAGAAAATAACAGGATAGATTTTTGATTTCCCATATAGTTCAGATTTAGTCGATGCAACATCCAAACATCGAAATCAATTGAATTTTTTCTCAATATAATCCAATTGTCTAGAAAAAACATAAGAAACACATCTTCCATATATCCTTTAGAAATAGAGCCCTCAGGTTCATATTTATTTTTCTCATATGATTTCTAATGTCCATGATCTCTCTGAAAAAAACACAATTGTGTATTTAATTATGTCCGAGTAATTTCATATAAGATGAAAAACATATAAATATAGTTCCTTTAATTTGGATATATCCATTGATAATTTACAGGGAATCCTAATTTAGATTCTTTATTGAAATATACAGTTAAATGCATCATGATAGTAAAAAATGGAGGAATATCATCTACATTTCCCAAATTGTCAATACAAATATGTACTAAATGTTTTCATGCTCAAATGGTCATAGAGTTTTTTCACATAGTTATTTATAGAATTTGAAAAATTGGATTACAATAGTAGTGCCCATTTTATGTATTAATTTACAAAATTCCAATTTTACTAACAACTGTAACAAAATATTTGAATCCTGGATTTCAATCAATGTAATGTATGATGATTTAAGTCAACACACCATGAGATGTTACGTGAATACCTATTAGATAACTTAACATGTTTTAAAATTTTAAGGAATGTATCTTTATCCCAATTTTTCATTTAAAAAATTGTCAGATCACACTTTCCATTCTCATCATAACAAATACCAAAATTTAGGTTCAATGTTGGCATGCCCAAAAGTGAATTGAGATTGCCCTTCAATTTTTCAGGCTTATTATGAAATGTAAAGATAAAATTTTCCAAACAATTGTTCTCAATATTAATGACAACATGGTTATGTCACAAAAAATTACATTCCCAATATGAATGTTTGAAAATATACATTTCTTATTCCACTATTTCATTCTGATATCACTTGATGATGGAATTCTAACTCCTTTCCCACTATCATTTAAATGATAGACATTCCCAAATTTTGTTTCAAAATTTCCATGTTATAGTAATATTTTATAATATTTCAATAACATTGTATGTGTTATAAAATCATTAAAATAATTTAATTTGTTCTTTTCTAACTAAAATATATGATAGGCATCGAATAATCATTGATGACATAATAAGAACCATTTTCACTAAGAGGTTGTCCATTGAGCTCAAAATAAATGTTTCAAATAGGACAAGGAAAACCCATGTATGTATTATAATGAGATAAATACATATGTATAGGGATGTCACTAATGATCCATATTAGATCAGGATACATTTTGATCATTATTCTAGATGATTCATAATATATATCAATACTATTCCGCCATAAATTCTATAATTAATCAATTTTAGGGTACATGTATACATCAATATCATTTCTAGGAATTTTATTTTCATGTATAATCATAAAGATGATAAATGTTTTTTGTTTCATATACTTCCCTGAAGGCATATTGTAAGGGATCAAAACAACATGCCAAATTCTATAACTGGTGCTCAAATTCAATTTTTTTTGAATCCATCAACATTTAATCCCGATCACACATTTGTAGGGTAAAATGAGAAATATTGATGTAATAAATCAAATTTATAACATTATTTTCTATCTATTTTATGCCTCATTAATCCATCATTGTTATTATCTATAGAATACAACTTCAAGTGCTCAGAGGATTTCAATAACATGAATAATATTTCCAATCAGGGATTGAATGGAATGTATTGAAAAAAAAATTTGGAGGTGTGTTCCTTTTCTTCTAATTCTTCATAGTGGTATATTGATTCAGACATTCAAAATCACCCATTGACTTCCGTCTAGAAGATTATTTTTTCTCAATCATTTATTTTTGATTCCACTCCCTAATAAAGCATACAATCATTGGGACATAGATGTATTTTTGTATAATTCAGACCAATATTGTTATTTTTTCCCATATCATAAAATGAATCATGGAAAATAGATTCATGAAATGAGTCATACAAAAAATATAGTATCATGGACATAATGATATCTATATTTCCTCATAGGCATTCGATATGGTATAAATTCAGTAAAAAAGAACAATTTCGGTTTTTCAAACATACATCATACTGCTCTTGATTTCCATCAGAAACTAAACCATGAAACACATTCTTCTGATTAGTGTTGTCCTCTCAAACATTATCCACTAACAAATCAATATGAGGATATATTGATATTTTATAATCTTGATATGATTTTCCTATATTCAAGAAACACAACTTGTCCAGTTTCTATTTATATCACCCCCAACGGGTTCTCCTGATGCTGATTTATTCATTTCAAATGTAGAATTCAATGTTTAAAGGGTTTTTCATTTAATTATCCCACATAGATAAAGTTCAATGATCATTCTATTGATTTACATTAGTGATAAAATGTTTTTTGATGTTTAATTCTCCCGGCCAAACAGAAGCAAATATATTGAGAATAGAATTGATTCATTATCAGTTGTTCATTAACATCATCTCTCTTTAACCATATTCTAAATTTTCATATAGGAAATAGACATCTTATTCTCCCATCAGAAGATCGAATAGAAATTATAAAATCTAAAAACTCCTCCAAACCCTTTTCACATTGAGGTGTGTTCCTTAGAAACGAGTTCTATCTTTTATCCATACATATCACAATGTTATTATACATTATTAAAATAAATTAAAATATATATGTTTTACTAAATAAAATAATAGAGAATGTAAGTGAAAAAACACATCCACAGTTGTTATAAGAAGAGTCATATAGTTACTAAAAAAGTAAATGTAAAAAAGGAAACCAATTATGGACAGTATTATGTAAACTAGAATCAAGATAAAAATCATACAATCATTAAGAAACACACATATACCAAATAATAAAAATCATCCCCTAATGGGGTCAAAAGTCTCCTTGGAAGTAACTATTTCACAGGAGGCTCAATTGGTTCTTAGAAATTTATAAAAATAATTTTCTTAAGTTGTAAATAGAGCATTCATAAAGGTATGTAGAAGAAAATATATTTTCACTAAATTTGAAACTTGATTTTCAAATGTTCTTTGAAATTCATTTATCAAACCACACATTGAAAACCTATTTATAAATCTATATTTTTCCACAATGTCACATTTGATGAAAATGTATCCCTACTTAAAGGTGGGCAAATACTATCAGGAAACAATTTTTTAGGACCAAACATTTACCTTTTTAAACTATTTCAAGCCCCTATGAGACTTATAGTCTCAAAACCATTTAATGAAAGGATAAAATCCAAATTTCTATCAATTCCTAAAACATAATTCTAAAACAAAAAAACACACATTTTAAAGATAAATATGAAGTCGAAAATCCCTAACAATATTAATTACCATTTGAAAATCCACCAATAATTATAACAACCACGTGGTATGTGATAATTAAAAAACAATGAAAATCCCTTTTTGTGGTAAGGCATTACATGAATGGAAATATTGAACCATGACATAGATAATATATATATTATTTATTTTAAATATTAATTTTATAAATACAATATATAATTTATTCCATGTTTCTATAATTCGAATTTATATTGGTAAAGATATAGATAACAATGAATTAATAATGAAAGAGAAGAGCAAGAGTTTCAACATAATTTAAGAAATAACTCATAACTAAATAATATTGAATTTCACACACATATGATAATAAAATGATTCCACTATTCAAAATAATGACATATACCGTTAGCCCAATCCCCTTTCAAACACTTTTGACATAAAAAATATAAAACAATTTTTATTTCTAAAGATATAAAAGGAAAAGAATATTTAGTTTTATAAAAAAACATTATAAAAAATTTCCATTCTCATGTAATATTAATCACAAAAGAACAATAATTATTTCAAATTTCCAATTTCTATCCATAAATTTCATTCTCCATTGTCCATGATGTATAAAAAAGTATTTAAATGAAAATGTAGTAAATATTATATATGAATTTCAATAAAGACTATAATTTAGATTAACTATCTGATTTAAAAAAACACAAATAGGTAAAAATAATATATTAATAAAATACTAACAAAATTACTGAGAAGATAAGTCTAAATTCAAAAAACGCTTTAAATAAATAATTTAGGATCAAAGTAGCAGTCTCCTAAAAAATGAATGCAAATAATCAGATTGAAAGTGTAAATCTTTGGTACACTTAATAGAATCCAAAGGTAAACTCTCATGAAATCCCTTATAAGCCTTAAATGTAAAAAATATAGTCAAACATGAATAAATCATTCATTTTATTTTCAATTTAAAATATAACAATTATTAGAAGAAGTCTAAAAATTATCTAAATACAATAATGTGAGATATTCCAAAAAAAAGTAAATGAATGAACACATGTAAGGGAAGACAATAAAAATGTTTATTTTGCAACTTGTTATAAAAATACCCCAAATAGAAGGATCCATTCATTTCAAAATACGCAAATTATTATTAGAACACCACTCTATATGAGGCATCCATAAAACCTATAATCTTAAAAACAACTAATTAGTTAAAAAATGAAATAAATTAAATATATATAACTGAAAATTTATTTTACAGCCCATAAAATCTATAAAGAGCCAAATATGATGAGTTTTGACTATGAAACAGCTTATATAAGATTTTTATTATATTAAGACACATAAATAATTATATGAAACATAACCGTGAAGACTACCCTTGTACATAGGCACCCCAAATCCAAATCATTAGATCTTCCTAAGAGATCATAGGAGAATGAACAATTGATAGATGAGGAAAGTTAATAAGGGAGATGAAAAAATACCAATTAAGGAGGGATTACCTTTAGGGAGAAAAATAAAATGGCATAGGGAAAAACATATCTCCAACATGTGCTCTAGCGAATGTGATGGATTAGGGGAGGGAGAGTGCATAGGTGAGGGTGACAGATCAGGTGTGGGAAGGGGGGGGGGAACAATTCATAGGATGTAATGCTAACACAGATGTGGTCTTGGGGGGCTTTAGATATACATGAGCGCCAGTGGGCGGGCACTGTGGTTCTAATTCTTGACACAGGTGGGGGGGGGTGCTCATGGGTGTCAATGTCAGGTGAGATGTGAATTTTTTAATAAAAATATAATATTTAACATTGGTGTTTAAAATAATTCCATAAAATAGTTTAATTTTTAGCAATGGTTTACTAAACCACCATTAAACAACTATTTTTTTATAGTGATTTTCTATAATTTAGGTATTCCTATTTATACTCATTAGTCTAACTACTAGGTGATAGATATATACAAAATTATGGTTCATTTAGACTCAGGGTTTTGTATAACTCAAGCTATCAATGAAATTAAATTTATTCAAACATAATTATATCATAAAATCCTTGGGTGTGAAATAATGGGAATCAATAATTGAAATCCATGTGGGGTTGAAATAGTGAAATTTTAGACTGTAATACTTCTGAGAAAAGGGAATGTGCCTTTGAACATATACATAGTCCATCACTTTAATTAAGTAGTGTTTTTAATATATGAATTAGTTTGAACTTGATTCACAACATCATAGTGTAGATAAGAAAATAGTTATCTTTCTAGTGATTCTATCTGTATAATTAGATTAGGGAAATCCCAAGTGTATTTATGATTAGACTAGAGTTATTTTTGATCTTATTAGAGTTAGTTTCTTCAGATAATCACTACATCTATGACATTGGTGGGGATAATTCCAGAACATCGATATCCATTTTGACCACATATTCTCCATCTTTTATGACCTACACCATGAATAATAGTGGGTAATTAATGTTCCTAATGGTCCACTTCATCAATAAATAGGTATGTTATGTGAATTAAAAGGAAATATCTATATTGTGGATATTCATCTGATGAAATGTATCTTGGAAAATGAAGTTCCCATCATCACAATGATGATGGGATATAAATCAAATAAGGTCTATACCAAACTGGTTTCTTGTATAATCTAATCATATGATGTCATACTCTATTGATCATGAATACATCACTATTTTAGGACATTGATCATGAAGACAGAAGTACAAGTATTTCAGATTGAGTTTGGGTGAATATTGTCATATACAGACACACCTTGATGTCGGAATGTAACTCATTATCTAATATTCAAGTCATCATATTATTTAGTTTTTTTGAACCCTATGATTGGGACCTCTTTACACACGCCTTTTTCAGAAGGTGATACCATGAAGTCATAAGTCATATTTTCCTGGGTTATTCCCAACATTTTGTGTCTGGTGTTAATCATCCTATGATGTAGGTATTTGAAAAAAATTTCATAAATATAATTTACCAATATTCAATGATATGAGATATAATTGAGGTGATCATTCAATACTAATTAATCAGGTATTTTAATATCTGGAAGTGAAAACATGTTCATCTCAATATTCGTAATATAAAATCATTTGGATCTTCTCTTTTATGAAGGATTTATCTTTTTTATTTTCATTTTAAATATTTTAATAATTTCATTCCTCATTTATATCCTTCGTGATTATTTGGGGGAAAATTAAGTTCTCTTTTTGTTTAATATGTGGAACCACATAGTAATTACTAAGCTTTGGGTACAGGTTTTAACTAAAACTATCTTGATTGTGATAGTGAAGTCATTTTATTTTCTTGATTTCTTCAATGGTGGCATGGATATCGACCAGGAAATGGACATGAAGCACTAGATAGAATATTATAATCATAGTGATACTATAATGAATTATCTAAACTCATAGTGCTACTTCATATATGTGTGTACATTTTTAGTTCATTTTGAGATATTCTATAACAATATATATAGATGCCTATTATATGAAATTTTCATGTTTATGGAATTGGTGAATAAATTCAAACATGTTCTGAAATATGAACCCCTCTAATTTTCATTCTTGTATATAGTTTGAGAGTATGGGGGAGATTGTTTCTTCATCTTTGAGCTTAATTGATAGGGAAAAATCAACATAAGATATTCTAAATTGTAAATAAATTGTGTAGAATGTTTTTATAAAATAAAAATGTGCGGACCACTATAGTTCTATAAAATAACTTAGTTTTTATGCCTCATAATTATATAGTGTTCCTTTAATGGGACCACATTGAGGAATAAAATTCATTATATATTTTTATGGATACCATATTCATTGAATATTGGGAATGTGGAATTTTTGAAACTGGATAAAGGAGATGACAAATAAACCCACTCAGAATATGGTGTTCTATTTGAATATACTTGTGAACATGGTCCCTATATGGAATCCATATGATAATTAAAGGACTAAGTGGATTCAAGGAGTAATGATGGAAGTATATCCAAGGATGATGCTTGAGTGGAGGAATACATTGGTCAGGTTTTTATGCATATTGTTGGTATCTTCCTTGAGATTACATGCATTAAATGATGGATCATTTTTTGCCAATAGAAGGAATAATTTATATTCCACCACTATTAATGTCAAGATAACACAATTCATTAGAATTGGTTTTATTATATGGATTGGATATACCATTTACATTCAATATGTATCTTCTTATTGAATAGTATTCACTAAAATAGGAACAATGACAACACCCTTATATTTCGACTCAACTTGAATTTTCCTTTTTAGGAATTCATTGTTTTTTGGACTCAATCTCTCTAATCATGCTTCATATCGTTCAATATTTTCTTGAAAAGATAGAGGGTCAACTTATTTAAGTAGTGGGTATTCTTTGGATATATATTTAATTTTTTCCTTTAAAATAGGAAGAATCTATCCATTTGGGAGGTAGTTGGGTATTTCAAGGAGTTCCAATGTATTGAGTCTGCCTTTGATATTGGGTACACACAACCTATTTATGCACTTTGGTGTGAACTATGTTTTGAAGATACATATCCTAATAATATTATTCTACAACATTTTTATGATATATATCATTGTGATATTATCATCAATGAAATTCAGTGAAACAAAATTATACTAAAGAATAAAACCCTCATCAGTATCGAAGTAATAGGGAGCCTCCTGAATTACTCAGTATACATAAAGAAACAAATCAAAATCATCTTACATATTTTTGTGTGTGGATTTATTTGGTTTAAAACTCATATGATTCTCTGAATTTTCCTTAAATTATACCATTGAAAAACTTTTGTAGTGATAATGATGATGGATTCCTCTATAGCTTCCCCCAAACACAAACCTCATGAAAACTACAGGTCATGAAAAATATTTGGGGAAAACCATAGGGGAGATTATTATTAATAGGTACTAATTTAAAAATTATAACTATATTAAATAATGTTGAAGAAAAAATTACCTCAATGTTACTGTATGGGGTGAAAACATCCTAGACACTATTGTTACAACACCACATTATGTGTTTGATGGTTGTGTGGTGATGGTGGAGGCAAAAATTCTATCATCCCTACAGGTTAGGGGTTATCCTATATAGTGAAATGGGTTTTAATTTCCACTAATTTATCCTCTAAAGGTCACAATTTTGTATGAGCTACGTGTAGTTTGGGTTCTAGTCAACATAGATGAGAAGTATCATCCACTAAAAGTGTATTATATTTTGAGGGGTTATCTATACACAAAGTAGACACGTAGTTAAATTTTATTGAAGTTTGATAAAGAGCCTATCAATTTATAATTCTCCTTTAGTGTATATACATGGAGACATAGGTATGGTATTATTTTTCAAGATGGACTAGCTATAACATGTATATCCAAGGAATATGATTTACCCTGATAAAATGACATTGTAGTTGCCTTTTTTAACGAAGGTCATTGTATATCCAACAGTGTTAATTAAAGAAATCTATATTTACCCCAACCTTTAATGTGTACATTAGTTGAGGTTTAGATTATTCAATGGAAGATAATATTCAACCAATAGAATCATGATCAGTAGATACATTCTCATTTCTTTCTAGTTTTGGTCTTCTAAACAACAAAAATGGTGGTCTGGAAAACATGGAGACTTGATTCATCAATCACCTTGCGGTAATCAATATAGGGACCATAATTTTCATACATTAATTTTACATAACATTAATTGAAAATAACATAAAATCAATACACATCTAGGATACAATGGTTTAGTTACTTTGGAAAACTAGGACCATACATACATTTACAATAGTAAGCAGGTATTTAATTCCTTATTCTATATCTTTTTATTGGATCTTGAATTCTCTCCAGAACAAGTAGTCGCCTGATGAAATAGATAAAAAGATTATATCTAAAATAATTGTATGAGTATAGATAACAACATGACATAATGTACCATGGAGTGAGTATAATCATAATACTATTATCAGAATCATGAAAAGAAGCATTAGATAAAAGCATGGAATATGGAAATGCATAAAAATTATACATCATATCATAGTGGTCATATACCACACATATTTTTCAAAAACTCTATCGTCATGTTCACAAATAATTCACTTATCCCATGAGTTATTCATATTACCCAATGCATTGGAGTTCTATATAATTCCAGGTGCACCCATAACATCATAACATTTTCATTGTGCAATATAATTTTGGGCACACCCGCCATAGCATAACATTGACATTATCATGAATGCCACATAGAACACACACACACACACACACACACATATATATATTGAAAAATAAATCAAACAATGAAAGGAATGGGTTTTTATTCCAGAATTGTACATTCATAAACTTTGGGATCCCAAATGAATAAGGGGATACCATACTTTATATAAGGACCATCAACCATGAGTGAGAAGTAAAAGGTGTGTTTTTGAAAGAAGAGGTATTCAGGAAAAAAATAAGTTTGATATAAAATCCATCGGAAAACATTAATATCCCCTAAAAGGTAACATAATTATGAGAATATTATTTTTATGGAGTAAACATACATAAAATTGATTGAAAGATGGAAAACCCTATGAATGAATGTTGGGTATGAGAATTCCCCTAACATTGTATCTGAATGAGATCTTCAAACTAAATTCATGTATAATCACATTAGATTCATTAATTAATAGCTATAAAACCTTTGATACATGTTTATGATTAATTATGGTTTCATTATGTTCTTTTATTGGCCTTTGGATTATTTATAGAGTTTAAATTAACTTTTCAGGAGTGTTCTGTTTCTTAGTTTTCATGAATGATTCTCTTTTACACATGATTGAAAGTTCAAATAGAACATTGATAAACATTCAGAATTTTTATTACATTTTAATAATGATCTTTAAAGATTTAAAATATTCTTATAATGATTTTTTATGTTGAATCATGAGTTAAAATTCAATAATGATCGTTTTGGGATTATTTGGGTGGGTTTTGAATTACAATGAATATGCTTTGTTTTATGATTTAGTGTTAAGTATAAAACCTATTTACAGAACATAAAAGAGGTTAAAAAATAAATATTGAAATATTTGTTTAACCATTTAATGGTTTTATTGACATTCTTGAAGGAGTTGATGTAAAATGGAAGTGCATCACCCACGATGTTTGTAAATTAACCCATAGCAGATGACAATATCTTTTTTTAAACATTGAGAGAGAGGAAGGGAGGAGTAAAATTAATAATATTACATTAACATGATATAATACATTAATATCAATCATACTAGAGTTATCATGAAATTTTTATTGGAGAATTTGAGGATAATAAAATAAGTGAAATGAAATATGAAAAAAAAATTGAATGAAAAGAGAAAGAAATTACATCTTGAATATATCTTCTTTAAGAGCCTCTTTAGTGGAGTGGTTTTGGTCATTTTATGAGACCAAGGGATTATAGACAAGGTAATATTACCTTGTGAATAAATTTGAGCATAAGTTGATGTCGGAACAAGGATTTAGAGGTTTTGAAGGTTGGTATTTATAGTGGAAAGATAGGCGTTTTCACAAAATTAAATTCACTGGATTATTAATTTTCATCAAGATAATAAATAGTGATTATTCCATGACTAAATATAGAAAATAAGGCATTTTATTTCCATCCAATGCCCATTTACATCATCCAGGATTTGAGCATGGTGTAGAAATTCATTTATTTTTCATATATTGTTAATTATTAAATTTCCATATTCACCAAAAATTCATGTATTTTAGAAAAATCATAAAAATCCATCCTAATTTTTTTGATATGTATAATTAAAAAAATAAATCCATTTTATGATAAAAAATTTCTAAATCTGAGTATTTTAATTTTTAATTAAAATCATAATTTAATTGAAAAATAAAAATTTTAAAATTAAAACTATTTTCCCAACACATGGAAAAAATAATTAAGGTCTCATAAAATTGGTATATAATCATAAGACATAAAAATACTTGTACTTGAATACATTTTATTACAATAATTGTTTTTTAGACTATTAAATTATTCATTAAATATTCATGACATACAATAATACTAACACTGTATCATAATTATATCATATTGTCACTTATATGATGTATAAATTTTATTTATACAGTCATTGGTAAGGTATCTAATCATTTGGAAAGTTTAGTATTCATAAGGGTTATATTACTATTCATAATTGCAATATTAATATTCTTAAGGGTATGTTACTATTCAATTTTTTTCCCTATTTGACTCTAAGCATCTAACTTATTGCAACCATTTATGTCATATTTTTGAAATTTGAATCAATGAAGAGGAAGAATTATTTTTAAATGACACATAGAATTTTGTAGTTCATTTATGAATGATGTGGGATTTTTTTTTCTAATGAGATTTTTTTGTGATTATAATATTTGAAATTACTACAAGATGGGAGAAATTACATTGATAAAAGTTTGGGTCATTACATTTTCCCCCCTTTTGAAATGTTTCCCTAGAAATTTTGTTTTACAAAAACAGGTGAGGGTGCTTCTCCTTCATAGCATCCATTATATCCCATGTTGAGTCTTTATACTTAGGGTTACTCCGCAACAATTTGACAAGGTGATTAGTCTACTTTGATATAACCTTATCTTTTTGGAGATAAATCATTATTGGCTGCTCCTCTTAAGAGATATAATCTTCCAACTCTACCACCTATGAGTTCAATACATGCGAGGGTACTGGTTTGTACTTCCTCAAGAGTGATAAGTGAAAAAATCATGAACTTGAGCCATATTGTGTGTAATTTGAAGCCGATTGGCCATTGATCGTATACGGTCAATGATCTCAAAGGGGCCAATGTACAATGGTCTTAACTTATCTTTCATTTCAAACCACAACGCTCTCTTTGATAGTGATATTCGATGGAAGGATTTATCTCGATTGTCTTACTCTAAATCCCTACCACATTTGTCAATATATCTATTTTTAGGTCTCTTGGTATATTTGTTATGTTTTTAGGTCACAAAAACCTTATCTATCATCTCTTGCACAAGATTAGTTCTAAATAGCTTTCTTTCTCCATCTACATCCAAATAGGTTGGAGTTCAACATTTCTTCCCATCCATGGATTTATATAGAGCCATCTAAATACTCAAGTGGAAGATATTTTTATATGAGAAGTCAACCAATGTGAGATATTGATCCCATCCACCTTTGAATTATAATGATCAGGTTCTTATCAAATCTTCAAGAATATGAATTGTCCTTTCAGATTAGTCATCAGTTTGGGGGAGATAGGCCATGCATTAATTTCATTCTGTAATCAATTAATATGGGATACTCCTACCGAATTTTGATGTGAACCTTGAATCACAATTCGAGTCAATAGAGTGTTGGAACATTGGAGTATCACCACTTAGATCACATAAATCATTGCAAGTTGTTAAAGCAACAGATCTTCATGAAAGGTGATTAAGTGAAGAGTCGTGGTGAGTCAGTCCACAACAACCCATATCACATTATTTCCATTGGAAGTATATTGGAGACCCATGAAAAACAAAAAGTTACATTCTTTCATTCCCACATATATATAGGGAATGGTCTCATAATCCGTTTATACGATTTTATTTATGGTTTAACTTTCTGACTTGTCAAGCACCTTGAGATATATTCTGAAATATCCTTCTTTATTATATCCCACATGAAGCGTTCTCGAAGAACGTGGTACATCTTGGTGAAACCATAATGGATAATGGATGTTAAGCTATGTGAATTGTCCAATAGCTCCATCTTTATCCTAGGTGATGAATGAACACAATGCCTTGATCCAAACCAACTCACACCATGATCATCGATATAGATCTTTTGTATCTTCACTTATTTACTATGTTCACAGTCTATTTCAACCCCAGATCATCCCTTTGCGCCTCCGTTATCTTTTCATGGATAGATGGTTGGGGAATAATTTAGGAGTAGGACCCCGAGACACCCTGAGAGGGGAGGGGTGAATCAGGGTGGCAACTTTTTCTTCTTTTAGTTGTGGATCTTGTTCCCACGTTGGTATAAACTACTTAAACCTGTATGATGGATATGAACAGCAATTAAACATTCACGTGAAGAGAGATGACGCAGCTATTTTTACTTGGTTCACCACTAAGAGCTACATCCAAGGAGCATACGCCGACAGGTTGTCGGTCATACCTAAATCCACTATGCTTCACTAGCTGTGGATTACAAATGTTCGGGTACAGACACTTTGTCCCAGGCTCACTGCCTTTACAATTGTTCAGGGATAGCTCACTGCGTCCCACGGGTCACTCCCGTTGACTCCCCCTGGCCCACTGCCGTTGGTGAAGTCCCACTCAGTTTATAGACGTGAAGGTCTCTTCAATAGGTGTTCATTGAAGTTCTTCATCTCCTGTTCTGCATGAGACTTTGCTTGCATCATGGTTCAGAGTTGATGCTCTTTATAGTTCGATATTTCTTCTTTAGTGCAAAGAATGAATGAACTAGATCCCCTTGTCTTCGTTTTCCTAAATCACAATCACTTATGTGATTTCTCAATAAATGATGTTCAGCTTACTCGGCATTCGTCAGAATCAATTCTCCATGTATGCATGAGATCATGCATGTATCATTTAGATTTTTGAACCAATTTCACTTTTCACAGAAAGTATCAGGAAATCTTCAGCTCTTGTGCAGCTCCAGAAAGGAGGGTGTGCTTCAACAGTGTCTAGGTATCCTTTTCAAGCCCGGCACACAAGTCTCCCGGTGGCGCGCAAGTCTCAGGAGCGCAAGTGTAAACTGGCGTGAAAGTGTCACTGAAGCACCTGCGCGACACTGCCTTCTTGAACTTAATACTTGCGTGACACAATTTATTTCTCCCCCAAATCTTCTAGGGCGCGCAACCCTCACTCGGCATGCAACCCCTACTTGCGCGGCTCAACCACCCGCGCGACGAGAGCTCGAACAATCTCAAAGTCTTGAGCTCCGTTAGAAATGAGGAGGGGTGGTCCAGTATTTATAGGCAAACTGGACCCCCTGCGCGGCGGTGCTCAAGTCATCCATCGGCGCGCAAGTCTCGGCCCCTGCTAGGCACTTACGCAATCAACATCCAAACTTGCGCAAACATATTTCCTTTCCCAATTTTGGATCTCCTGATCTCGAAAAACCATAGGCGCGCAAGTTATAATGCATTCAAGGTGTCGGCGCGCAAGTCTCTTCCCGGCACATAATTCACCTATGCGACCTCATCAAAACTTGCGCGACCCTTATCCCTTTGACATATTTTGATGCTCTGATCTTCAAAAACATATGGCGCGCAAGTTTCCTATCCTCCAAGTGTATGGAGCGCAAGTCCCTTTTCCAAAATCACTCTTTCTTCATTTGATGATTTTGAGGCCCTGAAATTTGGCAAACCCTGGAAAACGGCGCCACCTTGTATCTGCTCTTTTTGTACCACCTCCAGATCATCCATTCCTCTGTCGATGTTCTTGAATAAAACATAGATCATTGACCACAACTCTTGAACACGACATGTCACCATGGAATCTCCTTTGTCACCAAATTTGTATGTCATTTGTTTGCTTTGTCGACAAGCATGATCACCTCAACAACACTTCTTCTTGGTGATCTGTATCCTTCAACAACTCTTTTGCTTTTATCACAAACTCCGCTATTATGATATGTATTCTTTGAATGAACAGCTTTAGTACCATCATCTTCTATGGCAATGTGATGTGCATGGCCATTTCATAAGTCAACTCATTGTCACATTGCCTCCTTCATCAACTGTCATTATCAACTTCATGCAAACCATGTGATTCAATCCGTCAAGAAGTCTCTAGCATGGTTCTCACGCAATCATGAGTAATTGCATGGTCTTCATCAAAACCCATTGTTCTCTTGCAATAATGAGGAATTGCATGGTCTTCATCCAAAAACACCATCCTGCTTTAATCATCCTTGGATGGATTACTCCTCACATTCTTCATTGTTGTAAACAATGTATAACCTTTTACACATGTTCTTTGAACTTACGATCAGCACAACAGTCGTTTGAATCACTACTCCTATACTTCATCGGAGTACTTCATGATCTCCTTCAGTGTGAGCTTCCATTCCTCCATTTTATTGGAGTACTTCTTGATCTCTTTCATTTTGATATTCCATTGACAACTATTGACAACAAATACAACCTTATACAAAAAGTGGTTCCAACATTATGAAAGGTAAAATGTATTCATTTCAGTTATGATTTCCAAATCCATCCTTTACATATCAATGAAGATATGGTATTTCTCAGTCCAAAACATGGATATACTAGCAGGTTCTTTTCAAATAAGAGCATTAGATACCTTATTCACCTTTATAGGATGATAGTGAATAGTTAAATAATAGTCTTGGATTAGATCTAACAATTTTCTTTGAAAGATGTTGAGATTATTTTGTATCAATATAAACATTAGTCTATTGTGATTGGTATATATGTCACACTTATCACCATCGACGTAATACCACTATATTTTCAATAAAACAAATCATAGATTCTTTATCTAGATTAGGCATTAGGTAGTTATAATTATAGATCATATAATTTCGTGAGGCATATTCTATGACATTATCATTTTCTTGAGTACACAACCGAATCCTTCTTTCAAAGAATTAATATATTTCACAAATTTGTTTACACTTTTCGATAATTTGATGACATGTTTAGTGATCAACCATCTATTTAGTTCCTTGAATCTTTCCTAACATTATTCCGTCCAAACAAATTTACACCAATCCATGATAACATAGCTAGTGGGCCTAAAAATCGTGTGAAATGTCTAACTAAATGTTGGTAGTACCCATATAATTAAAAAACTACGGATTTTAGTGATACTAGAGGGTCCGTTCCATTCCTTAATAGCCTTTTTTTGAATGGTCTATAGAAATTCCAACACTAGTGATCACATGTACAAAGGACATAACTTAGTTCATCAAAAATCCACACATGATGAACTTGGACTATAACATATCCTTTCTCAATGTCTCCAACATATGTCTTATATGTTCTTGATGATCCCCCTTTCCCTTAGAGTATATTAGAATATCATCTATAAAAACTAGCACAAATTTGTCAAGGTAATGTCTGATGAATCTATTCATAAAATCCATAAAGATTATAAGGGAATTAGTAATTTTGAAGAGAATAACTATAATCTCATAGTTAAAATACATTTTAAGTAATGCAATATTCTAAAAATTATCCTTCTTCACATTAAATGGTGATATCTAGAATAAAACTTTTCCTTGGATATGTACTGAGCTTCTCATATGTGATCAAACAAGTCCTCAATCCATGGGTGAGGTTACTGGTTATTGATGGGGATCTTGTTCAGTTCATAATTATTGATACACAACCACGTTGATCTGTCCTTATTATTCACAAAGAGAAATGGTGCACCTTAAGGTAATGCTCTAGGTAGCATGAACCCTTTGTCCAAATTCTCTTGTAGTGAGTTTGTTTCCTCCTTCAACTCGAAAGGATCCATCCTATCAGGACACATTGAGATATGAGTAGATCATGGTATGAGTTATATGGAGAAATATACCTCAATATCTGGGTGATTTCTAGGGAACTTTTTGTGAAATACAACACCGTCTTCCCTCACGATGGGAATTTCCAATAGGATGACACTTTCCTTTGACTCAACCATTTTAGCGAGGTATGAATCTTCATAAGGAACAAAAACCCACCCCATTGAACGATTTTAGAAATAGGATTAATGATATTCCTATCATTTTTATAAGAGCATGGGATGGTTTACAATATGAAAATATACTTCCTATACCCATCATTTGTTATGTTCTCTGTATAATGAGAGCCAGTCCATTCCCATTATAGAGTTTAATTCCAGGAAGGGAAGTAGCGTGAGATTCACTAGAAGAATATTCCCCAATATTTCAACATGAGAAAAGTCCAACAATTGGGTTTCATTGATTTCCGCACATACTGTTTTTATAGATATCATTACTACAATGTTTCAGGGTATCAATTCTTTTAATTAGGTAAACATGCATGATAAAACGGAATGTATAACACCAGAATCAAATAAGACATTTTTAATTATTGCATGAATAGGATGTGTACCTATAATGAATTCATTTTATTTCTAAACATTTTCATTATTCAGGAAATAAGACCTCCCTTTCTCCTTTGGTTTCGGTGTCTGATGACGCTAATTACCCTTAAGGGATCAAGGTTTAGTGCACTGGGTTTGCATAGTGCCTTTAGTACCTACATTTGTAGCATTGAACCATAGGTTCCTCTCTCCATTCCTCTACTAAATTCCCCTAACTTCTCATGTATTTTTGACACTATTGATCTTGGTGGAATTCTCTCCCACACCAGAATCCTTTCACTATCCCAATGATGCAATTTCCATGATGATTCTTCCAACTTTTTTAACACGTGGGGGTTGAGTTTTCCATCCACCTTTCTAACTATATCTTCAGGCATGAAACTCCATATTTCATATCTTATCCCCATAGACGTGGGAACATTCTCCAAATACGATATCCACATTGAGATCACATTGAACCACTTCTTCATAACTCCAAATGTCTTGAATTTCAAGATCCTTTCGAAGGTGTGGTTTTAATCCACTAAAGAATCTATCAATTTATCTATCTTTATTGATAACAAATAATAAATAATACCTTGAAATCCATGTGTAATTGTTGTCATATGCCATGAATGATTATCCATCCTTTTTCTTTTCCTCTCAAAATTCACTCTCCATCATTTTACGTAGTGTTCGTGTAAAATAATCCTTATAAAAAATGGTCTTAAAGTCTTCCCTCTCCATCTCATAAATTTCATTTATACATGGCATTCTTAATTAAATACCACCATTGGTCAACCTCTACATTAAGATGACAAATGGAAGTATTCCAGTTTTCCCTCTCATAATAGTGATGTTCGAAATAGATATTCTCCATCATGTTGACCCACTATTCTCTAACGAGTGGATTAGATGATACACTAAACATTGGTGGTCATTACTGCATATAATAATCAATAGTTAGCTTCTGTCTATTAGGTGAAGTAGGATGTTCCACATTATTCAAGTAATTATGCATAACTAGAGACAAATGTGTAAGCATCACCATGATGTTTTGAACTCCATATCTGAAAGCATTGGGGATGTTCTTCAGGAAATTATTTCATTATCCCTTACATGGGTTGTTTTCTTGGTTTCTCCTCATTCCCAAAATATTCTAAAATAGAAAAGGTTTGGAGAAATCATAAGTCCAAAAGTCATGAATAAATAAGTTATTAATTTTTTCAATTAACTCTAAAATCATATATTATAGGATAACAATTCTATGAAAAGCTTCTTATGTGCTTACATATACTTAGTCTCATACTAGGTTTTTTACTAAGGTTCTCTAATCCAAATTCCCAATGTAAGAAAAAAATTCCTCTAATACCAACTATAGTGAAACTAATTGTCTTAGATTACTTTTACTTCAATTTAATGATAAAAACATAAAAAAAAATACACATCTAGGACTCATAGGTTTAGTGTCTGGGGGAAACTAGGACCATACATATCATTTATAGCACAAATCATTTAAATAATTATTACTTATCTAGATAATTATTATCTCTTTACTTATCCTTTGTAAAAGTAGTCACCTGAGGATAAATATCAAAAGGGGTGAGATAAAATCCTAGAAATAGGATAGATAATAATAGGAAACAATATAACATGGGGTGAGAAAAATAATAACACCATAATCATAATCATTAGAAGAAGAATTAGATTAAAGCAAAGAATGTGGAAATACATAATAATGAAACATCATGTCTTAGTGGTTATCTACCAAAAATAGTTGTGAAAAAAGAAAGAATAAAATTCATTCACACATAACATTAATCATTATATTTATCACATTACCAAAATTTATTAGAATACTATATAATTCTGGGCTCACCATTCACATCATAACATTTTCAGTACTCTATATAAATCTAGGCGCACCCGTCACATCATAACATTTATATAATAATTCACACCACATAGAACATATATAAATATTTAACATAAAACAACCCATGTAAATGAATGACTTTCACCTCATAAAGTATACATTTATAAAATTTGGGTTCCCAAATGAATGAGGGGGTAACATACTTGATACAAAGACCGTTAACCTTGAGTGATATGTAAAAGGAGTGTTTTTGAATGAAGGGTCCTATAGGAAAACATTATGTTGGACATAAACTCTAGTAAAAAATGTATATCCCATAAAAGGTAATATAATGATGATGAAATTGTTTTTAAGGAATAGCAATAACGAAGATGAAGTGAAACGGTGAATCCATAGAGAAAGAATGTTGGGTATGAGAATTCCCCTTACCTTTTATCCAAACACTATAGTCATATATAATGTAACGCCTCAATCCAAGTTACACAGAGTTAGTGCATTATTACATAAAATTGGGATTCTCTCAAGAGATCATGTCTCAAAAGACTGATTAATTTAGTATCCCTAGAAGTGATAGATACATATATAAATTTTAGATTACATCATGAAATAAATAAAAACAACATTGTTCCCACTTTTATCACACTCATATCTATTGGCCTATCCCTGCATGTTAAAAATAATATACATCTTCACCTCCTGGAAAAATTATCATATCAAAGGGGTGAGCTCAAAAGCTTAGTAGAGATAACAATACAGCGGTAACTATCATAAATAATCATAAACATTTAAGGCAATGTATAAGACTAAAACATAAGCTATTTAAACATAAACATAAGCATAATATGGTAAAGATAAGTAGAATAATTCAATTTACTTATTCACATGGATATTCTACTAGTCAAATAATCAGATGCAATATCAATAGCCAATTTCAAAATGATATAATGCATAATGTTGGACTTCATAACCACATTTTCAAGTCATTGGGATAAGACTACTAATACGATTTTGTCAAGGCCTTGTGCCAAGACACTTGTTTTTTTCATGAGACATACCGATGCATCGAAGAGCTATAGCAAGCTCTACCCATCACTAACTAAGTCCAATGCATTTCTCATATGAAAAGGGTAGAACATTACATAAACATCCATATTAAAACAAGCATACAAAATGTTAATAATTTCACCATAAAAAATGAATGGAATAAAAATAGCACATAAATAGTCAAACATAAATCACTTAATACAATATGGAAGATTTTATTATAATAAATCCACCAAAATCATGAATTATGAAGGATATTGACATAGATGAAAATAATAATCAAAACTATTGAAGAGAAATATTCCCTATTTCTTGAAAACGTTTAAAAGTATCAATATTTATCAAGAATCTGTTTAAAAGGGATTATATAATCAAATTGTCCCACAACACATTGAATCTTTTAAACATAATTTTAATTTTAAAACATTTATTTCCCTATAAATAAATCCTAAATCCATTTTTCAAACATGGACATTAATGAGAATGATTTATAAAAATAAATCATTAAAACATTAAAAAGGATATTTTAGTTAGAGTTACAAACCAAATGAGGGACGCTTGAATACAAATAATTGAGGTAATAAAAACCTTATAATATCATGAGAATAAAGGGATTTATGATATACTATGTAAAGGTACAATATATACACTATATAAAAGTGAATTGGTATATAATAATAAACAAGTCTCAATGGAATGTAAATTGAGAATAAATCACTTATAAAGACCGTATAATTAGGTTAATGATAAATCAATAAAATAATTATGTTTCACAAATATAAATAAAATTGATATGATTTTATATTTAGTGTATATAAATCAGAGTAAATTCACACATATTCTTGTAAAAACAACACCCATGACTTGGATGTTTAACTCAATGAATAGAAATTGAGTTAAGATTATTCTTATCAAGTTCATATCAATGAAATGGGAATTTATCAATAAATTTATTTTATGTATCAAAATTATATCCACCCAAATGGGAGTGGAAATTACTAAATAAGAAAATAAATTTTCATTTCACACATAATCATGGAGTAAAATTACGAATAGTGATTGCGTAAAACCGAATGAATGGAAATTGAAATATGAAATTCACTTTCTGAATTTGAACATACAAAACATACACCACTTGAAAGAATGATCATAAAATTATTATGTAAATATCCATAAATTAAATTATATCAAACAAATAATACAATCATGGGCAGTACATACACAACACAAAATGTAACAGAGGCAAATATAACATGAATCTCAAGGGAATAAAAGTGGGATGAAAACCCCTTACTGGGAACTTTTCATTTTTTTAGGGTAATTTAACATCATGGATGATATTTATATAATTATTATTACATTACAAGAGAACAAAATACATTAATATGATATCATATATGATCTTCTAATACTGATTTGTCAATAATATTTTAGTTGTATAATTGTTTTGGGTGTTAACTGATTCATTTACCTTTATATGGTTTTTTATATAAGTAGTGTTTTTTATGGATAGGATGTATTTGATTAATATAAAGATTTATATTTTGTGATTATAAATTATTTCTTATCAAAAAATTAAATTATCCTTTAATGGTTATGATGGGAATGAATCTCATCACGTTAGTGGAGGCGGTAATCCGTACGTACACACAAGTGAAAATAACATTGAATTGAATGTGAAATAATATATAATTTGTTGTTATATCATATATAATTAATCACTAAGATTTTATAATTACTATTTAAAACAATTGTAAAACATTATTATACCCATACAAATAATTAATTGTTGAATAACAACTACACCACGACGTGGAGATGGTAAGCTGTACGTACACACATATGTTGACTTTGTCATTCATAGGATGGGGAGAATAATGAATATGGTTGTGAAATATTTATAAAAATATCATAGTATGTATAAGGCACTGTAGTTGATATTTTTTTATAGAAACAACATATAAAGATGAAGTTGAAGAAGAATATAACATTGAAAGAGGTGATGAAATTATTATCTCTTCGCCGGGTGCTTCCTTTTGATTTGATCAAAAGGGCTCCGTAGGATTCCTTTATAATAAATTTGAGGCCTTTAGAATGACTTTAGGGTAGTTGGGAGGATATTTGGGAAGGTTTTGGCCAATCAAAATGGATTTGGGGGTGTGAAATTAAGAGAAGGGGAAGTTCTTTTTTATAAGAGAGGTGAGGGTTACATTAAGAAAATCTAGAAATATTATTTTATTATATATTCCTTTTCGGTTTCTAATGGCTCAAAAAGTATTTATTTCCAATATAAGGTAGTTATGGGTCGAAAAACCCTCATCCAATAGGTTTGATATAGGTTGATGTCACCATATTAATCTTATATTTTATACTTAACTCTTAGTCAAAAAGATTGAGATTTACCATGTCTCCTTGTATTCTTATATTATATGGTTAAAAAAATATAATAAACTGACAAGAGAACCCCAATTGGTTATTTAATAACATATCAATCATTATATAAGTTTTTTAGAGGAACCTTATTTTTTTAAGACTACTATATAATTTAATGAAATAGTATTTGTTTTAAAAACTCAATTATATCAATTTTGACACTATTTAGTATTTTATTTTTGTTAAAGTAATATTAACTTTAATAATTAGAAAAAAATTTCATTTAATCAACCATAATATGTCATATTAACCTATAAAATTATTTTAATTAATCAAAACTCTCAATTTCAATTTATTTTAATATTTATACTATAAATTATTTTTATCATTCATTTGTTAGGTAATTACCACGTCATCATTGTTTAATCAATAAATTTAATTATTTAATGTTTAAAAATTAGAAATATATAATCATGATGTAGGAAATATTTTTATCTTTCTAATTAATATTTATAGTCGAATTAATCTTATGTATAACCCTATATTAAAAATAGTTTAGTTATTAAACATTGAATTTTACCATTTTAGATTTTTTTTAAATAAAATAATAATTATTTTCCTAATTTAATCCAAGGGGATAAAAAGGATCATATTTTATTCCTAAGGATGATTTTGGTCAAAAAAAACTTATCTAATAGAATCAGGACACGTGTTAGGGTTATTATAATATAATTTTTTCCATTAATTACCCAATTTATTTTTAACCTTGGTAAATAAAATTCAAATGTTACTATTGACCAAAAATTATTTTCATCTTATTGATCTAAATTTTAATTACAAATGTCAACCTTATATCACATATTTTCAATTTCAAATCAAAAAAGTGGTAAAATTTCGTTTTATGCATATTTGCTTACGTTCCTAGAAGGTGGGTAAAAGACGTTAAAAAGTTAAATACAATTTTATAAATATAATTTTTTTATAAAATTACATCAATTAATTACATTGAAATTATATAGGTATTGTGTATATATTTTTACATAAAAAAATTTAATAAAATAAATAATAAATAATAGAAAAATTTGGTTTTAAACAGTAACGCGATGTTTTTCACTATTCATAAAAAATTGAATGTTTTCCAAAAAATAAAAATAATTCACCCTAAGTTAATATTGATATTCCAAATTCCAAAATGAAGTTTATTTTACCAAATTCAAAACATAAAGGTTGCATTAATTAATTCAAAATTAAATCCCTTTGCCAAAACCATAAAGTAGGTTTTTAAAAAGTAAAAACTATCAAAAGATTGACATGTATTTATATCCAATTTAAATGTGAAATTACATATAATGACCTAAATTGTATTAAATGATTTAAATATAATATAACTATAATTCAAATCCAATCATGTTTATAATTGGTCACAATAAATTATTTTGATTAAAAATGTTTTTTTCAATTAAAATTTAGTATTTTTCACTATTCTCCAAAATCTGAAATTTATCAGAAAAACACCAAATATTTATTGAAAATAAATTATTATGTTTTTATTATAATGAAGAATTTTATTTTGTAAAATTTAATATAAAAAAGTTTCAAATATTGGATTTAAAAAGGGTTCTCCATTAAATGGCAGTAAAATTGACGTTTTTGAAATATACTTCCTTTATCTGAAAAATTGAATTTGTTATGATATAATTTCTAAGAAAAAAATAATATGGATGTTAAAATTATATGGAGTATATAAAATTTAAAATGTAGTTAATATTATTCATAACTGATTTTCGAACGGATAGTTTGGTAAGTTGTAGAGCGCTCGAACTCGGTGTTGTGTGTAGCACAATCTATTGAATTTCTTTAATTAAAATAAATTAATATGAAATCTCAGAATGTTAAATTATTCCACCATTTTGGAAATTGATTACTACAATTTTAAAATTGGTCTTTGGTAAATCATTGGAAGTATCACATTTAAAAAAGATCCAATAAAACAATAACATTAAAAGAAAGAAAGGGAAGTACAAAGGTCCCCCGAGATAACCCATACGAGGAATCCACGTAGAAAAACATGGATATATAAGATAAAATATGTATAATATTCTGATTGAGAGTGCTAGAAAACATGATCAGGAGAAAGATAACAACTTGAAAATCACAAACTTTTTATGTGTTAAACGGTCATTAGTTTCCCCTTATGAAATGTAAAAAGACGACATTTTTTGTTTTATGTTCTATTTCAAAAAGTTGGGAAACATATTTATGAGATTAACTAAGAACATAAAAAGATACACATAATTTTCATGTATAGTTTCATCCTTTAATAAATTTATACAAATAACTCGAATTTTCTCTAAAATATGCACAATAAATATGAATTGGTAATACATAAAGTGCTATAACCAACTTATAGAGAATTAAAAAATACTCAAAATAAGAACAATATATTTACCTTGTCTTTAGACATTAACCAAAACCAAACTGGTTATCACAAGATCAGATGATCCACAAAATGGATAATATTTTATTGAAATAAATACTACTATTAATCTATAAAATAAAACAAACTATACTAAATGTTCATCAAACACCATTAATTTTTTTTATTAAAATTTTTCAAAATAATCCAAACATTGTTTGAAACCCAAAATTCTGAAGGAATTGATCACATAGTCTTCCCCGATAAAACATAACATTTATCTCCAATTAACACCCACTACTCTCAATGTAACATCCCAAGTAAGTAATGAATAATAGATATTTTTATCTATGTCTATTAATGAATTAGATAGTGTTTTAGAGGCTTAAAATGAAAATAAATACAATCTTATGCATGGAATACACTAATATTTTTAAAAGATTGTTTTACTGCCTTTTGATGGAAAATCATTTTTAAATATATCTTTTGACAATTTTATAAACTATGTTTTTCAAAATAAAATTATTATTTATGATTGGGACATCAAAATCTACTTTGTGTGAATTTTTGGTATTTTTTTACAATGTTCATTTTTTAATGAATAGTGAAAAATACTGCATTTTACATCAAAACTGCTTCTTAATGTAATTTATTTATATGATTAGATTATCTTTTGAATTGGTCTTAATGTGTAATCTTAATATATTTTTACCATTTAATCCAATGGTGGTCATTGGAATCAATTTCACTTTGAAATTGGACTTAAACTGGTGTCAATCTTTTGATACTTATTGTTGTATAAAAACACGCTATTTGCTCTGACAGCGGGAATTAATTATTAAATTAAGTAATGTGACTTATATGTTTTGATTTTTGTAAAATAGACTTCATTTTTGAATTCGGAATATCAAATATATCTTAGGGTGAATTTTTGGTAATTTTCTGAAAAACATCAATTTTTGATGAATAGTGAAACCACTAAGTGGTACTTATAAAAACTAATATTCCGTTTAAATGAAATTTTTCCATCATTGTGTTTTGAATTTCAAAAATCCGACTTACATGGTTGTCATTAAGAAGTAAAATGTGGTTCAATGAGATTATAATAATTTTTTTGTGAATAGTAACTTATTAAGTTTTTAATCGCGATTAGTGGTAATTAGTGTAGTTTAAGGTAAAAATAATGCTTTAATAAAATGAGATGAGCTTGACACATGTCCTACCCTCATTGGTTGTGTCATGGAAGACCAAGACAAGCCATGGGTCAACTTGGGGACCCCATGGATCTACTTTGGTTGGGAAATGACATAAATAACTTTTTATTTAATGTAAAAGTAAAAATGACACAAACATAATATGTTTTACGAAAACAATTTTTACATGAGGTTATAAAGATCATATTTTTGATTATAAATAGTCATTGGAAAGCTAAAAAGCTTTCCTACATCATAGTATTTTTTTTATAATTTTTAGACTTTAAATAAATTAAATTATTTTTGACATAATGATGATGCAACGATGACCTCATTATTTAACGATTTAAATAAAATGGAATGATAATGTAATATCTAAGACCTAAACATGTCCAAAAACTATTGGTTGAGTGGATTTAGAACCCTTATCACCTTATCCTCGAATTATATCAATGTGGGTCCTTTTGAATCCGAAACTCTTTTTAAAATAAAGTAACTTATCTTTACATTCCAAGAGTGCCCCTCCTCTCCTCTTATAAAAGGCCCCCCACCTCTACCTCCTTACCCACACTCCCAAAGCCTTTGGCTCGGCCAAAACCTGCCCATTTTGTCTCTCCACACCCTTCTACTCATCCTAGAGGATTCCCATTGGGAAGAATCGTTTCAAAAGAAGCCTTTAAGCTCAAATCAGAAGGAGTTACACTTTTAAAGGTTATTCAATCTCTCATGTTCATTTGTTTTATTTTGATTCTCCAACCCCCTAAACTCTTTTTATTTACTTCTTTTGTAACAACAACAGTATATTTAATATACTAGGATGTTTTTATAAGATTTATTTGAGCTACAATCTCACACAACTACATCAAATGGTAAAGGAACATACGGTTTCCGTGGATGGCGAAATCCTGCCTCCCGAAACGATGATGGTTTAATACTCATTTAACACCTTCAAAGGTGGCCATTATGATGTCACTATTTTTATATATGATATAAAATATGTTTATTATTTCCTTAAGCTTCTGTATTTTTCATTTATGGCATACCATTATTGTTTCCATTATGGGTAAACATGATATCTTCATTTTAGGAAGTGCGGACTATCGCTCCCTGAAAGTGATTTGATTCGTTAATACCGTATGTGGGATGTGTAAAGGATAAATTTAATGATATTATAAATGTAATTATACTGGAATTATAACATACTCTTATATAATTATGGCTCCATTCCAGAAAATACGAAATAGAAATGGAAGTAGCGTTCATGCGTACGTATGGCTTACCGTCTCCATGAACGGTGCATTTCATTTCTTACCTCTAAATGTGATGTAATATTATAAATACATGTATATGATGAATATATATGATATATATGTTATCCAAATCATTAATATCATTCTGGATATAACGAAACATTGACCAAATTAACAACATGTAAGTGTAAGAAGTCTATTTTTGACTTTAGAACCAAATACCGACAAAATGAACATTATTAACTTAAATGATTACATGATGTTCATAACATGGTATAAAAGGAATAATGAACTTGAAAAAGGTTCTTAAGAAAGTATAGATTAACTCAAGTTTATTATTCAGGATATTAAAGAACGACCGAGTCAAGTCGGACCCGAGGTATGGGACTTCGTCTCAATCTCCTTTCGTTGAGGCATATTTTATTCTATACACAACTTTTTTTATACGGTGTATAAACTCCTTTGACTTTTATATTTATTCAAAAGGAATATTTTTTATACGAAGCGTTTACTAAATGACAAGAGGGAATTTTTTTTGTCGTACGTATTCAGTGACAACGACTTCTCCGCCGTCATGACCGTTATTTGAGTTTCGGCTTCCTGTACAAGCCATACCTTCTTTTTAAAAGAAAAATAAATACCATGTTTTACTTTTCTTTTATTTTGGTATCGAAAATGGTTTTCATAATTTTTTTATATCAATGTTTTGTATTGATATCTTGTGATTGAAAGGTGGGAATGTTATGTTTCCTTTATACATGTTTTATGTGATATGATTATGTTGAGGTTATTGTGCATTATTATGAAAACGGGTGGTTCCGTGATAAACTAATTGCGGGTGAGCCTGATATAGCTCTCCAATGCATTGGGTAACGTAAAGGAGTGTAACGTTAAGGTTTCTCCGAAGAGATTTAGGGAATATACTGTGATGGGTATTCCAAACGTAACCAATAGGGTTACTCCCTACGTAATAATGTTATGAATGCCTCAAGTTACCTTTATGTCTTATATGATTTATTCATGATTTGATGAGGTATGTTAAAGTGCATATGTTTTATGGGTAAAGTATGATTTCATTCTTATGTATATATGTACCCATGTTTCCATTCCATATTTTTATATCCCTTACTGAGATTTTTATGCTCATCCCAAGTTTTTTTGAAAAGTTTTTCACAGGTCAAGGGAAATGTACATGATATGATGATAGTGTCAAGGAAGTGTCAAGAAATAATCCATGTTTTTTAAATGTGTTTCCATTTTTGGGAATGATGAATACTATATTTATGTAACCACTTTGTTTATATGTGGAATGTAATGCATGTTTTATGATCTAATTCTCTAAAACTCTAAACCCGAAAAGATCCTCAACGTGTAATCTTGTAATAACTCCAGATTAAGTATGGTTTAAGGCTGGGGCCTTATAGTTTGTATCAAAGGTCGGTTTAGATAACTTTAGGATTTAGAATTTTATTAAATGATTATCCAAAAATATTTTTTTTGAAATGATATAGAATTTGAAGATTACCATGTTGCTTCATCTACGACATGTTTGTTCAGAATGTTTTTCCGTAGAGGAAATAGGGAAGCAGTGCTACGAAGACATACAGAAGGAAATAACCTTCCGAATCAGCATCCTGAGATGGTCAGAATTGGAACTGAATAGTTTGTTGCAGTAATGGTGCAGTTGACTCAAGTGATAAATGGCGGTGGTATCCATACACGAGATCAGCCAGATCAACCGCAGAGGAACATGTCAGTGGTGGAACATTTCATGAGGCAACATCCCCCATCATTCAGAGGATCATCTTACCCTGTGCTAGCTGAAGGGTGGATTAAAGCACTGGAGAAGATTTTTGATGTCATGGGGTGTTCAGACATTCAAAAGGTTAGTCTTTCTATTTACTATTTGGAGGGTGAGGCAGATCAGTGGTGGTCTATGGTTAAAAATATCAGGGATGCTGATGAGATTGATGCTCTTGACTGGGATGAATTCAAAGGTATGATTCTTGAGAATTATTTTCCTAAGTCTGTTTGACTAAGGATGTAAAATAAATTCTTGGAATTGAGGCAAGAGGAAGACTGAGTGGCTACCTATGAAGAAAGGTTCACTCGATTGGCAAGGTATGCTCCAAATTTTATCCGAGACCTTGATAGTAAAATCAATCATTTTTACTCAGGATTAAAGCCAAAATATCGAAGGGAATTAGCTTCTCGTGAGTTTAAAAGTTATGAAAATCTTGTTCGATGTGCTGAGAATGTGGAAATGGAGTTTGTCGATGATCAAGTGTTCTATAACAACCAACAAAAGAAGAGACCGAGGTGGCAGGAGAAAGGTAAGAATTATTCAAAAAAGTCTGATTGTAAGAAAACTAAGTTTCCAGTTTGTGATAAATGTGGCAAAAGGCAAGCTGGGGAATGTCTTCTGAATTTTGGAAAGTGCTACCGATGTGGTAATATGGGACATAAGGCTCATGATTGCACTGAAAAGGATCAAGGTGAAGGTAAGACCAAATTTGATTTGCAGTTAGTGAAATGTTTTAAGTGCAATGAGATGGGTCACTATGCAAATGAGTGTCCGACAAAGAGCTTGAGTGATGGGAAGCAGTTAGACTACAAGCAGAAAGGGGTGGTGAAATCTTTTTTAACTACTTCAGCAGATGGCGGGCCTTCAAATGAAGTTGTATCAGCTCCAGGGAGCTAAGTTTTTTTTTCAAAGATTGACTTGAGATTGGGGTACCATCAGCTGAAGGTAAAGGAGGTAGATATTTCGAAGACCGCGTTCCGTACGAGATATGGCCATTATGAATTTGTAGTAATGCCTTTTGGGCTAACCAATGCACCTGCTGTATTAATGGACTTAATGAATAGAATTTTCCATGAGTTCTTGGATAAGTTTGTGGTGGTTTTCATTGATGATATTTTGGTGTTTTCTAAAAGTAAAGAGGAGCATGAAAGGCATTTAAGGGTGATCTTGAAAACCATAAAAGAAAAGAAATTGTATGGGAAATTCAGAAAGTGTGAGTTTTGGTTGCAACAAATATCTTTCCTTGGACACATTGTTTCTAAAGATGGGATAACTGTTTATCCTGCAAAAACAAAAGTTGTGGAAGACTGGCCAAGACCCACAAATGTAATGGAGATTCGTAGCTTCCTTGGTTTGGAAGGATATTACCGAAGGTTTGTTAGAAATTTTTCACGGTTATCTAGTCCAATGACTAAGCTAACTCGGAAGGGTGTTAAGTTTATCTGGACAAAAGAATGTGATGATTGTTTTCAGGAATTGAAAAGAAGATTGGTGAATGCTCCATTTTTGGCACTACCTTCCAGGAATGGTGAGTTTTCTATATAAAGTGATGCTTCATTGAAAGGACTTGGTTGCGTCCTAATGCAGAATGATCAGGTAAGTGCTTATGCTTCACGACAGTTTAAAACTCATGAGGTAAATTACCCTACACATGATTTGGAATTAGCTGCTGTTGTTTTTGCTTTAAAAATTTGGAGGCATCATTTTTATGGAGTAAAGTGTGAAATATATTCTGATCACAAAAGTTTAAAGTATATATTCACTCAGAAAGAATTGAACATGAGAAAAAGGAGATGGCTAGAATTAATCAAGGATTATGATTGTACAATTCATTACCATAGAGGAAAAGCAAATAAAGTGGCTAATGCTTTGAGTTGAAAAAGTAATGCTTCATTAGAAATGTTGTATTTGGAATGTGATCCTTTGGTTAAGGATTTGATGAACTTTGGAATAAAAGTTGTTGGTGCAGGAAGTTATTCTGTTTTTTTTCAGGTATCAGTGAGATCATCTCTATTAGATAGAATCTAGCAAGCACAGAAGCAAGACAGTGAGTTACAGAAAAAGGTAGAGCTGGTTCAGAAAGGTAAGTTGCCTGAATTCAACATTGATAATGATTGCGTTTTGAGATTTGGGAAGAGATTGTGTGTGCCTTGTGATTCATAGTTGAAGAGAGAGTTGTTATGTGAAGCTCATAGTTCTCCGTTTTCAGTTCATCCTGGAAGTAGTAAGATGTACAGAGATCTGCGGGAGTATTACTGGTGGGATGGAATGAAAAGAGATATTGCTGATTTTACTGTGAAGTGTTTGAATTGTCAATAGTTTAAAGCAGAGCGGCAGTTACCGAAAGGGATGCTTCAGCCTTTACCAGTTCCAGAGTGGAAATGGGAAAATATATCCATGGACGTTTTTGTGGGATTACCGAAGACATCTCGAGGTAATAATGCAATCTGGGTTATTGTTGATCGCTTGACTAAATCTGCTAATTTCCTTGCTATACGAGATACTGTTTCCCTAGATCAACTTTCCCGTTTGTATCTTAAAGAGATTGTCATGTTACATGGAGTTCCCCTCTCCATTGTATCTGATCGTGATCCCGGGTTCACTTCTAACTTTTGGAAAGGCCTTCAGAAGTTGTTGGGTACTGAATTAAATTTTAGTACAACATTTCATCCTCAATCAGATGGGCAGTCAAAAGGAACAATTCAGACATTGGAGGATATGCTACGAGCTTGTTCTATGGATTATCAGGGAAGTTGGGACCAACATCTTTCTTTGGTTGAATTTTCATATAATAACAGTTTTCATTCCAGTATACAGATGGAACAATTTCAGGCATTATATGGGAAGCGGTGTCGAACTCCAGCTTTCTGGGATGAAGTGGGTGAAAGGAAGTTGATGGGACCAGAATTGGTAGAAGTGATGGCATAAAAAGTTCAGCTGATTCAGAAGCACATGAGAATAGCTCAGAGCCGGAAGAAGAGTTATGCGTATAACCGGAGGAAGGATCTATCTTTCGCGGTGGGTGATCATGTTTTTCTCAAAGTCTCACCATGGAAAGGTGTGATGCGATTTGGTAAGAAAGGAAAGATGAGTCCAAGGTTTATTGGACCATATGAAATTCTGGAGAGAGTTGGATCAGTTGCATATCGGGTGGCTTTACCTCCATGTTTATCTCAGGTACACAATGTTTTTCACGTTTTGATGTTGAGAAAGTATATTCTAGATCCATCTCATGTTTTGAGTCCAGAGGTAGTTCAGCTGGAAGAGAACCTATCTTATGAGGAACAACCGGTCCAGATTCGTGACCACAGGGAGCAAGTGTTACAGAATAAGGTGATTAAGCAGGTAATGGTTTTGTGGAAAAACCACATAATGGAAGAGGCAACATGGGAATCTGAAAATGCATTGAGGGATAAGTACCCCCCATTTATTTGATAATTAAATAAATTGCGGGGATGCAATTTTCTAAAGGGAGGAAGGATGTAACATTCAAAGTAAGTAATGAATAATAGATATTTTTATCTATGTCTATTAATGAATTAGATAGTGTTTTAGAGGCTTAAAATAAAAATAAATACAATCTTATGCATGGAATACACTAATATTTTTAAAAGATTGTTTTACTACCTTTTGATGGAAAATAATTTTTAAATCTATCTTTTGACAATTTTATAAGCTATGTTTGTCAAAATAAAATTATTATTTATGATTGGGACATCAAAATCTACTTTGTGTGAATTTTTGGTATTTTTCCGACAATGTTCATTTTTTAATGAATAGTGAAAAATACTGCATTTTACATCAAAACTGCTTCTTAATCTAATTTATTTATATGATCAGATTATCTTTTTAATTGCTATTAATGTGTAATATTAATATATTTTTACCATTTAATCCAATGGTGGTCATTGGAATCAATTTCACTTTGAAATTGGACTTAAACTGGTGTCAATCTTTTGATACTTATTGTTTTATAAAAACACGCTATTTGCTCTGACAGTGGGAATTAATTATTAAATTAATTAATGTGACTTATATGTTTTGAATTTTGTAAAATAGACTTCATTTTTTAATTCGGAATATCAAATATATATTAGGGTCAATTTTGTTAATTTTCAGAAAAACATCAATTTTTGATGAATAGTGAAACCACTAAGTGGTACTTATAAAAACTGATTTTCCGTATAAATGAAAATTTTCCATCGTTGTGTTTTGAATTTCAAAAATCCGACATATATGGTTGTCATTAAGATGTAAAATGTTGTTCAATGAGATTATAATAATTTTTTGGTGAATAGTAACTTATTAAATTTTTAATCGTGATTAGTGGTAATTAGTGTAGTTTAAGGTAAAAATAATGCTTTAAAAAATGAGATGAGCTTGACACATGTCCTACCCTCATTGGTTGTATCATGACCGACCAAGACAAGACATGGGTCAACTTGGGGACCCCATGGATCCACTTTGGTTGGGAAATGACATAAATAACTTTTTATTTAATGTAAAAGTAAAAATGACACAAACATAATATGTTTTACGAAAACAATTTTTACATGGGGTTATAAAAGTCAGATTTTTGATTATAAATAGTCATTGGAAATAAAAAAAGATTTCCTACATCATAGTAGTTTTTTTATAATTTTTATACTTTAAATAAATTAAATTATTTATGACATCACGATGATGTAGCGATGACCTCATTATTTAACGATTTAAATAAAATGGAAAGATAATGTAATATCTAAGACCTACACATGTCCAAAACCTATTGGATGAGTTTATTTAGAACCCTTATCACCTTATCCTAGAATTATATCAATGTGGGACCTTTTTAATCCGAAACTCTTTTTAAAATAAAGCAACTTATCTTTACATTTCAAGAGTGCCCCTCCTCTCCTCTTATAAAAGGCCCCCACCTCTACCTCCTTACCCACACTCCCAAAGCCTTTGTCTCGGCCAACCCCTGCCCATTTTGTCTCTCCCCATCCCTCTCCTCATCATATAGGATTCTCTTTGGGCATAATACTTTCAGAGGAAGCCTTTAGGCTCAAATCAAAAGGAGTTACACTTTTAAAGGTAATTCATTCTCTCATGTTCATTTGTTTTATTTTGCTTCTCCAACCCCCTAAACTCTTTTTATTTACTTATTTTGTAACAAAACCAGTATCTTCAATATAATAGGATGTTTTTATAAGATTTATTCGTGCTAAACTCTCACAGAACTACAACAAATGGTTAAGGAACATACTGTTTCCGTGGATGGTGAAATCCTGCCTCCCGAAACGATGATTGTTCAATACTCATTTAACACCTTCAAAGGTGGCCATTATGATGTAACTATTTTTATATATGATATATAATATGTTTATTCTTTCCTTAAGCTTCTGTATTTTTCATTTATGGTATACCATTATTGTTTCCATTATGGGTAAACACGATATCTTCATTTTAGGAAGTGCGGACTACCGCCCCCTGAAAGTGATTTGATTCGTTAATACCATATGTGGGATGTGTAAAGGATAAAGTTAATGATATTTTAAATGTTATTATACATGAATTATAATATACTCTTATATCATTATGACTCCATTCCAGAAAATACGAAATAGAAATGGAAGTAGCATTCATCCGTACGTACGGCTTACCGTCTCCATGAACGGTGCATTTCATTTCTTACCTCTAAATGTGATGTAATATTATAGATAAATGTATATGATGAATATATATGATATATATGTTATCCAAATCATTAATATCATTCTGTATATAACGAACCATTGACCAAATTAACAACATGTAAGTGTAAGAAGTCAATTTTTGACTTAAAAACCAAATACCGACAAAATGAACATTATTAACTTAAATGATTACATGATGTTCATAACATGGTATAAAAGGAATAATGAACTTGAAAAAGGTTCTTAAGCAAGTAGAGATTAACTCAAGTTTATTATTCAGGATATTAAAGAATGACCGAGTCAAGTCGGACCCGAGGTATGGGACTTCGCCTCAATCTCCTTTTGTTGAGGCATATTTTATTCTATACACAACTTTCTTTTATACGGTGTATAAACCCCTTTGAATTTTACGTTTATTCAAAAGGAATCCTTTTTATACGAAGCATTTACTAAACGACAAAATGGAATGTTTTTGTCGTACGTATGCGGCGACAACGACTTCTGCGCCGTCGTGACCGTTATTTGAGATTCGGATTCCTCTACAAGCCATACCTTCTTTTTAAAAGAAAAATAAATACCATGTTTTACTTTTCTTTTATATTGGTATCGAAAATGGTTTTCATAATGTTTTTATATCAATGTTTTGTATTGATATCTTGTGATTGAAAGGTGGTAATGTTATGTTTCCTTTATGCATGTTTTATGTGATATGATTATGTTGAAGTTCTTGGGCATTATTATGAAAACCGGTGGTTCCGTGATAAAATAAGGGCGGGTGAGCCCGATATAGCTCTCCAATGCATTGGGTAATGTGAAGGAGTGTAACGTTAAGGTTTCTCCGAAGAGATTTAGGCAATATACTGTGATTGGTATTCCAAATGTAACCAAGAGGGTTACTCCCTACGTAAGAATGTTATGAATGCCTGAAGTTACCTTTATGTCTTATATGATTTATTCATGATTTGATGAGGTATGTTAAAGTGCATATGTTTTATAGGTAAAGTATGATTTCATTCTTATGTATATATGTACCCATGTTTCCTTTCCATATTTTTATATCCCTTACTGAGCTTTTTATGCTCATCCCAAGTTTTTTTTTGAAATGTTTTTCACAGGTCAAGGGAAAGGTACATGATATGATGATAGTGTCAAGGAAGTGTCAAAAAATAATCCATGTTTTTTTAAATGTGTTTCTATTGTTGGGAATGAAGAATACTATCTTTATGTAACCACTTTGTCTATATGTGGAATGTAATGCAAGTTTTATGATCTAATTCTCTAAAACTCTAAACCTGAAAAGATCCTCAACGTGTAATATTGTAATAACTCAAGATTAAGTAAGGTTTAAGGTTGGGGCCTTATACTTAATGTCACAAAAATTCATGTAATTAACATAATCACAGTTTCTCTATAACCAGTTAATAATTTCTATAAATAACCTAAATAGCGAATGACTTCTAAAATAACATTTATCACTTAATCCCCATATCATTTTCCTATACTAGGGATAAATCTTAAGTTCACAAAATTAAAATATTCTTTATCTGTAAAACCATTTAACTAAAATTAATTAGTCATAATAACTATGTACTTCATTTAGTCCAGTGGTAGGTGATAAATACCAGTCACACTTTGGTTATGGGTTCGATTCACATGGCTTTGTCCGATGTGACGGGTTATCACACGGTCTGCGTGTTGTCCTTTTTAAAAAACAATATAATTTTATAACATTCAAAATAATGAGATAAATTCCTCAAAAATAATCATAACATATTTTAACCACAAATGTTATCTCATACCTTTCATTTTCTTCCCAAAAAGTAATAACCTGTAATTGACTCAAATTCGAGGATCAAATAAACCCAAATGTTTCTTTATAACTATTTCCACAAAAGAATAGATAGTTCTACCTCAAATAACATTTTCACATAAAAAACTATAGGCTTACATATATAAGAGAAAAAGTATTAAAATGTAATCCCATAAACAAAGAGCATTAGTACTTTTAAACATTTCAACATCCATTTATTTCAATATAGGTTCATCCTTGACTTAGAGGTTATCCTATAGAATATGACATTGACTCGGGTAATTCCAAAGTCCCGTACATTTATGGAAAATGACTGTAAATGAAATTTTGCGATCATTTTTATTTTTTTCTATAGTACACATCATTTTTCCTCGAAAAATCATTACTATATGTGCTTATTTTCGACACATTAATCATTTATTTGTACCATTGAGACAATTTCCTAGGTGCCTCCATCCACATTTCCTGCATGATGAAAAATGATCTTTCTTTTCTCCATGGTATCCAATGTTGGAGAACTTTTCATTCTCCACCTTTTACTTCTTTGTTGTGTTCGGTAGTTGGTATAGTATATGATGTTGATCATATTTTTAGAAACTTAATTCGACTTGAACATGATATATTTTGTGCCTATCAACATTCCATTTTGATACTAATTTCCACCACCATTCCCACCTTGTAAATCATGTTCAAAGTTACCATGACTTCCATGGAATCTAGAAATTCACTAAAACCTGAAAGTAGAGTGTGAGTAACAATAGTCATAAAATCATTTAAAGAATATCATGACCGCTTAGTTTCAATCTAAAACACCTTAGAAATAACCAAGGTTATTTATTGTCATCTTATATTAAAATCCTTAAAATCAGTTTTTAAAGAAAATGTGAATTATCATAAGCATATCCCTCAAGAGTTTTATAACCAAGAGTGCAGTAAGACCTGTCATCTTGCACCAGGATACCCTGGGTCAAGCCCGAAACTCATTGTCAAAGATTTCACTCCTAGGTACATCTGTTCCAGAGCTACCTATACCTGCTCGTATCTATGCGGGGATGTATTTCCTGGAATACCCACATAATATTTACAATAAAAAAATATTTGGATGATATTCTATACTAATCTAAAAATCCTATCTTAGGGTAACGTTCTCTAATTTGAGTTATTTTCCAAGGTTTGAACTAAACTTCTTCTAAAACCAATTGTAATTCCCAGACCAAAGTTACTCAGAGTCGGTTCATTATTACATACCATTGGCATGATCTCAAGAGATCATGTCTCGAATGACCGGTTAGTTTAGTAGCATGTAAGTTCTAGATACATACACAAATTTTACATTACAACAAGAAATAGGTGAAAAAAACATTGTGCCCCCTTTGAACACACTCATATTCGTTGGCATATCCTTGCTGGTTAAACATAATATACATCTTCACATCCTAGAAAAAAATTATAAGAAAGGGGTGATCTCATATGATCAGTAGGGATCACAATATAGCAGGAACTATCATAAATAATCATAAAAATGTAAGGAAATTATAAGACAAAAAGAACAACATTTTAAACAAAAAATTCAGCATAATATGGTAAAGATAAATTGAATAATTACATTTACTTTTTCACATGGATATTATACAAGTCAAATAATCACATGTAATATCAATGGACAATTTCATAAGGATTGAATGCATAATTTCGGACATCATAACAACATAGTTAAGGTCTCGTGCTAAGACTACAAATAAGATTTTGTCCAGGCCTTATGCCAATACACTAGTTTGTCTCATGAGACCTACCGATGAAATGAGGAGCTATAGAGTGCTCCACCAGTCAGATTCAAAGTCCTATCCATTCCTCATATGAAAATAATAGAACACCACAAAAACATTAATATTAAAACTAGCATACAAAATGTTAATATCTTAACCATAAACAATGAATTGTATAAAAATAGCACATCCATAGTCAATCATAACTCAGTCAATAAAATATGGAAGATTTTATTATAATAAATCAACCTCAATCAAGAATAAAGAAGGATATTTACATAGATGAAAATAATCTGTAAAACTATTTGAGCGAAATATCCCTTTTAACTTGAAAATTTTAAAATTATCACTATTTATCAAGAAGATTTTAAATGAAATTTTTGAATCAAACTGTCCCATACCACATTGAATCTTTTAAAGGGAATTTTAATTTAAAAACAATAATGGTCATATAAATAAATCGTTAATACCATTTTCCAAACATGGACATTAATGAAAAATATTTAGAAAAATAAATCATTAAAACATTTAAAATGATATTTTAGTAAGTGTTACTAACCAAATGAGAGACTCCTGTATAAAAATTATTGAGGTAATGAAAACATTATAAATTCATGAGAATAAATGGATTCATTATATACTATGTCAGAGTACAGTATATACCCCATATAAAAGTGAATTGGCCCATAAAAACAATGAAGCCTCAATGGATTGTAAATTGAGATTAAATCCCTTATAAAGACCGTATATTTATGTAAAGATAAATCAATGAAATAATTATGTTTGAAAAAAATAAATAAACTAAATATGATGGTATATTTACTATTAATTAATTAGAGTACATTCACAAATATTCTTGTTAAAAAAACACTGATGACATGGATGTTTAATTCAATGAATAATAATTTAGGGAAGATTATTCATATTAAGTTCATATCGATGACTTGATAATTTATAAATTGTTTGATTGTTTGTATAAAAAGTATATCCACAAAAATGGGATTGGAAATTACTATATAATAAAATAAATAATCATTTCACACATAATCTAGGTGTAAAATAATCAATGAAGATTGTGTAAAACCGAATGAATGGAAATTGAAATATGAAATTCCCTTACCGATTTGGAACATACAATACATAAAACCCATTGAATAATGATCATAAAATAATGATTTAAATTCCCATAAATTAAATTATATTACACAAAGAACACAATCATTGGAAGTACATACACCACACAAAAGTTAAAAGTGGAAAATATAGCATGAATCTCACGAGAATAAAATTGAGATGAAAGCCCCTTACCATGAAATTTTCCATAGTTGAGGGTGTTATAACATCCTGTATAATATTTAAATCATTTTTATTAAGTTATAATTGAACCAAATTTATAAAAATGATATCATATATGTTCTTCTAATAATGCTTTTTTAATAATAATTTAGTAGTATCATTGTTTCGAGTGTTAACTGATTCATTTTCTTTTATATGTTTCGTTATGCAAGTCATGTTTATTATAGATAGGATTTATTTGATTAATGTACAGAATTATATTTAGTTCTTAAAAAAATTTAATCATAAAATGAAAATTGTCCTTGAATCATTACGATGAGGAATGAATCTCATCGCGTTCGTGGAGACGGTAATCTGTACGTATGTACGAGCAACAATATCATACAATTGAAGGTGAAATCATATATAAACGGATCTTATGTCATATATAAAGAATAATTAATATGTTATATTTTTTATTTACATCAATTATACATTGTTATTATACCCATCCAAAGAGTGATGTATTGAATAACAACTAATCCACGACGTGGAGACGGTAATCCGTACATATGCATGTATGGTGACTTTGTCATTCATAGGATGGATATATTAATGAATATGTTTGTACCATATTTATGATAACATTGCATTATGTATAAGGTACTGGATTTTTTATTTTTGTATGGAAACAACAAAGAAAGGGGAAGTGGAAGAAGAAGATAACTTTGAAAGAGTTGATGAAATTATTGCCTTTTCTTCGGGTACTTCATTTTGAATTGATAAAAATGGATCCATAGGTTGGATTTATGATCAATGTGAGGACTCTAGGATTAATGGAGGGTAGGTTGGAGGTTATTTGCTAAGGGTTTGACTGAGAAAAATGGCTTTGGAAGTGTGAAATTAAGAGAAGGGGAAGTTCCCCTTTATAAGAGAGGTGAGGGTCACTTTAGGATAAGCTTGAACTATTATTTTTTTATAAAACAATTTCGGTTTATAATAGATCAAAATGGATTTATTTATAAGATAAGGTCTGTAATGGGTCGAAAAACACTCAACCAATAGGTTTTAGACAGGTTTAGGTCACCATATTAACCTTATCTTTTAGATTTAACTCTTAGTTAAATAGTTTGACATTTACCATGCCTCATTGTATTATTGTACTATATAGTTAATAAACATACTATAAAGGTAAAAGAGAACCCAAAGTGGTTAATTAATCACATAAATATCATTATATATGTCCTTTGGATGAACCATAGTTTTTTAGGACTATTATATAATTTAATAAATAATGATTGTTTTAAAAACTCAATTATGTCAATTTGGACACTATTTAGTATTTGTTTTTTTAAGCCATATTAAAATTATAACTTCGAGAGAAATTCATTAAATCAGACCTAACATGTCATATTAACCTATAAAACTATTTTTATGCATCAAAATCCTCAATTTCAATTTATTTAAATATTTATAATATCAAGTACTTTAATCATTCATTAATTAGGTAATTACTGCATCATCATTGTCTCATAAGTAAATTGAATTATATAATATAAAAAAATTCTAAATAAAATATCATGATTTATGAAATATTTTTATCTTTCAAATTAGTATTTATAGTCCAATTTAACTTAGGTATAACCATATATTAAAAATGGTTTAGTTATTAAAATTTGAAATTTAAACTTTTAACTATTCATTAAATAAAATAATAATAAATGTCCTAATCTAATAAAAGTAGGTCAAAATTATCATATTTTATTCCTACGTTTTATTCGGTCGAAGTAAATTTATCCAATAGAATTAGGACATGTGTTAGGGTAATTATAATAACATTTTTACCATTAATTACCCTATTTACTTTTGACATTGGTAAATAAAATTGAAAACTAACTATTCATGAAAAATTATTTTCATCTATTTGAACAAAAAATTTAATTATTGAATTAAACAGTGTCTCTCGTATTTTTGAAATTCAAATCATTGAACTGGTAAAATTATGTTTTATGCAAATTTGCTAATGTGCCTAGAAGTTGGGTAAAAGACTTTATAAAGTTCAATAAAATTTTATAAATTTTATTTTATTATAAAATGACTCCAATGAAATAAATTGAATGGATATAGGTATTATGTGTCTATTTTTAATTAAAATAAATTTAAATAAGATAATTAATTATTTAAATAAAAAGACAGTTTTAAACAATAACACATTGTTTTTCACTATTCATAAAAAATTAAATGCTTTCAGAAAAATACCAAAAATTCACCCTAATCTAATTTTGATATTCTGAATTCCAAAATGAAGACTATTTTACCCAATTCGATAAATAGAAGTTTCACTAATTAATTAATAATTAATTCATGTTGTCAAAACTATAAATCAGGTTTCTAATAAAGTAAAACCTATCAAAAGATTAACATGTATTTATGTCTAATTTAAATTTGAAATTACGTATATTGACCTACATTGTATTAAATGATAAAAATATAATCTAATTATAATTCAAAACCCTTGAAATTTATAATTTAACACTATATATAATTTTGATATAAAAAGTTTTATTCAATTAAAATTTAGTTTTTTTCACAATTTTCCAAAATATGAATGTTATCAAAAAAACACCAAAAAAATTCTATTACATATTTTTATGTCTCTATTCTTAATAAGAAGTTTATTTTATCAAATTTAGTACATAAATGTTTCAAATATTGGATTTAAAAAGGGTTCTCCATTAAAAGGTGGTAAAAATGCATTTTTTGGAAAATACTTCCTTTTTCTAAAAAATATAATTTGTTTTTATATAATGTCTAAGAAACAAATATTATGGATTCTAAAATTATATCGAGTATATAAAATTAAAAATTCAGTTAATACTATTTTTAACCACATTTTGAATTGTTATTTTGGTAAGTCGTTCTGTGCTCGAACTCGGTGTTGTGTGTTGCGCAAGCTATTGAAAAACTTTAAAGAAAATAAATTACTATGAAATCATGTTTTGTTACATTAATATCTAGTATAAGCACAATATATTAATTAATTATCAACTCCTAAACCTTTTATACATTATTATTATTCACTATGGTTTAATTATTTTTTTAGAGGCCTTTGGATGAGTTATAGATTTTAGATTCTTTGTTTGGGAGTGATCTTTTTCTTTGTATTCATGAACAATTCACTTGTAAACATTAATTAATGTTCATGTAAAAATTTTATAAACATACATAATTGTTATTACATGATTTTAATTAACTTCCATGATATTAAATGGACATATAGTGAATTTTTTAATGAAGATTAATAATTTTTGAAAATTTAACGATGATCATATTGGGTTAATTTTGGCTCTTTTTGGATTACAATAAACATGTTTTTTTTCATTTAGAATTGTGTATAAAACATATTTACATAATTTAAAATGGGTTACAACATAAATAAAAAAATAATTTTTCAACCATTTAATATTTTTCTTGACATCCTTGAAGGAGGTAATGTAAGATTTAATTGCATCGCCCATGATTTAGGAAAATTAACACATCATGGGAGGCTGTTTCAATTTTATAAAAAGAGAGAGAGAGGGACGGGAATAAAGAATACTACTCCATTGAAATAGTTTAATACAATTATATCAATCATAATAGATTTATTAGGAGATTTGGATAATAGATGTTTTGGATAAGAGTAGAAAAGAAATGAAATTTGAATGGGAATTGGAAGAGAAGAGAGTGAAAATACCAATTAAATATATATTTTTTGAGAGCCACTTTAAGGGAGAGCTTTTGGTCTTTTTATGGGACCAAGGGATGCTACACATGGGGGGAGGATCTTGGGAAGATATTGGAGAAGAATTTCTATTTTAAATAGGGATTGAGAGGTTTGAGGAAATGAGGTTGTGTTGGGTGGTACTTATTGTAGAGGGAAGGGGGTTTTCTCAATATTTAATTCTTTAGTTTATCAATTTACCACAAGACAAGAAATAATGATGATTACCTGACTAAATACAATAAATAGGTCATGTGAGTTCAAAAAAATGTCCATTTACATTATCCATGAATTAATCATTATGCATAAATTCCTTTATTTAGCATATTTTCTAAATTATTGAATTTCACTAATCCCCAAAGATTCATATATTTTTGAAGAATCTTAAAAATTCTCCCAAATAATTTTATTATTGTTTAGAATTAAAAAATGAACTCAATTTTTTGAAAAAATTTTATTAAAATATGAGTAATTTAATTTTTTATTGATCTGATAATTTACATCAAAAGTAAAAAATTTAAAATTCAAACTGTTTTTATAACTTTGAAAAATTAATTAAAGTCTCTTAGAATTACAATATAATCATATAACATCAAAATATTAGTTTTGGAATACATTTTATAAGAATATTTTTTTAAATTATTAAATTATTGATTAAATATTCATCTCTTACAAATATACTAACAATATTATATAATTATATCATATTTTCACTTATAGGATGGATAAATTTCATTTATACTATCATTGTTAAAGATCATATTCACACGGTCGATTTAGTATTCATAAAGGTTAAATTACTATTCATAAGGGTAAATTACTATAATTACGGGTATGTTACAATTAATAAAAATTATGTTTCTCCTATCAGACTCAAAACAGCTTACTAATCACAACTGTGTCAGTCCGATTTTCAAAATTCAAATCAGAGAAGTGGAAAAATTACATTTACAGGAAACATAGAATATACTAGTTTACTAAAGAATGACATTGAATTGTGTTTCCTAATGTGATTTTATGTTATTGTACTATATTAAAATAATAAAATAAAGGAGAAATTTCATTGATAAATATTTGGGCCACTACAATCAGTGTATCTCGCAAAGGGAATGTTCTCAGATTTGAGATGACCGAGAGCTACAAAAAATGTCGATGTAGATAAGGTATGAATTATATGATCAGTTTCTTGTTAATTTTATACTATGAAGTGGAAATGGGAAAAAATTAACAATATATTATCTTTATCCAATTACTTTCAAATGAAAGTGTACTTTTCTTTATCTTCTATAGGACATTAGTTATGTTGTTTCGACTATAAATATTTCTTTCCTATTATTTATATATGGTTATAGATTTGCAGATAAACATTATCATCTACCTCCAGGGGTGAATTATGTTGGGGAGGCATTGATAATGATCATTTCCTTGAGATTCCAACAAATTTAATAATAGATTCATTTATTTGTCATGAAGTTCTTGTGTAACACCATAATAGTTTAAAATAACTATTTATTTGATTGAATACATGATATACGACACCCAACCAAAATGATGAAAAAATGTTTTTAAGTTATTGTTATAACCTAGAAATTTAATTAGATGGAATGAATAGTATTAACCAAATTATAAAATATATAATTTTCCCACCAATTTATAATGAATTGATTTATTCTTTGTGAAAAATAAGATTATTTTTAGTGAAGACATTTTATTCTAAAAAAATATTCTTTCTTCAAAAATGGTTTTATTTATTTTTATGAATTTATATTGGAATAAATTTAAAGAAATTTTAGAAATTTTATTTTATAAAAAAAAAAATAATTTTTCAAATAATCATATTAACATTTTCATAGGCTGAATTTTTGGCATTTTAATGAAAAGATTCATTTTACAGTGAATAGTGCAAATAATATTTTTTACGAAACTATCATTTTCATTATACTAAAATATAATTTTATTATTTTAATTTTATTTAAAAGTTAATAATGTATTTTTTAGTCATATATAATCTAGTTAATTAAATTTTATTCATATTTATTCAATATTTTGGTATAATTACATTTCTTGTGCTGAAAAAAGAATTTTTCAAGAAAATTGTTTTGCGTTCTATTTTATGAGATTAATTTTAAATTAAATTATTCCAATTATATGAGTTTAATCTTAAAAACTGGAATCATTATTTGGAATAACTGGATCAACATTTTGTAAAAAGGACTCTTTTATTTTCATTCAAAATGAATAGTAACTATAATAATTTTATTAGCACGGTATGGATAAATGTAGTAATATTGTTTAAAAATAAAATGATACAGAATATAAAATCAATGAAACAGATGAAATAATATTACTTTACTTTTAAATTTCATCCATACTAATCCTATATTCATTTATATGGAATTTTATGGCCATTTAGATTATAATATGACCTTTATAGAATTCTATTACACTAAAAGTGAAACATGTCAAACTCTTGTTTTTAATTACTATAATATTTTTAATTTTGGGTTATCCAAATAATTTTCTAGAATATAAATATTATATTTAAATATAATATATCTATCTACATCTATTTAATGATAATTTGTAGTGAATAAATAATTAACATATATTCTTCGATAATGCTGATGCATTAATTATTGAATGAATAGAATAATCAAATAAATATTCTTAAAAATATTAAATGTAACAAAGATAATATATTTAAGATGTTTCAAGAATTATATAGTTTAAAATGAAATGTTTAGTGTGTAATATTTGTTTTTAAATTTTTCTTATTTTTATGGTATTTTATAATCAATGTAATGAAAAATATAAATATTGACAACAATAATATTTTATAGGATTAATATTTTATAATAACATTTAAAAATAATTTTAAAATTAAATAAGTAAAAATGGGATAAGATATTGTAGAAAATTTCATCTTCTATTCTTTTAAAATCCATCTGGAATCATTTTTCTCTATAATAATAGTCTTAACATATTTTAATATTTTGAGAAATCCAAAATGTTCCCCACGCCTAAATTATATAAGGGAACCTCATCCATGGCTTCTTCACATCACTTAGATACTTGTATTTTGACAAAGTCCTACAAATTACTCTTACCAACTTACTTATCCATGTTCTCAGGGTACTGGTCTCCCCAAAATACAAACCACAAGTCCATTATGAAATGATCAAAAGAATATCTCCCAATAACATGGTTATTATCTTTACTGATTATTTCAAGATTATTTCTTCTTATACTTCTTATTAGAGTTTTATTTCAGCAAAAATTTACTATATATAGTATAATATATATATATATATATGATTATTATAAATCTATATTCTACTTATTATCCATCCTATGAAAAATTAATGCACCATGCGTACATATGTACAATATACCATCTCCACATAGAAGTTAAATTCATTTTCCATCACTATATTACTCATATGGTTATAATGATGAAAATAATGGATATATTTGATACTTGTTAAATGTTTTTTATTCTTGAATATTAATATATCATCCACATAGTTACACTTTCAAAAATTTAGAAATGATATCGTCACTAGTCCGTACATACGACATACCATCTTCATGATGATATAAAATTAGTTTTATTTGTACACCATTCAAAAAAATTTATAATCTTATATATAATTAATAAATATGATATCAATGAAATTAATTTATTTATGATTATGATGAAAATATATCCTCTTAACATGGACCATAGTGTAAAAAATAGAACAACCATTGTAAAATTAAGTAGTTCAGGCTCAAAACAAGGGAAATAAGATTAAATAAGAGGATTATATTTGATATTATAAAAATGAATATTATTATTCTATATGTTAATATAAATTTTAAAAAAATTTATAGAAGGGAAAATATTTTTAAACTAAATTTAAATTGAGGACGGAGTTTCTCATATCACATTTATGAATATGAGAAATATTCCATCTTCACAACTTATTTATTTTTTATTCTGTGTATACTACCATTTCAAAATATTATATCATGATTATATTTTTTCATGGTATTTAATGTTTCATTTTATGTGAATTATTTCATGGGGATTATGATTCAATAGATTTGAAAGTGTAATGTTTGTCTCGTTTAACTTTTACTTTCATGAGACATATTATATATTAATTTTTTTTTATTTTATGTGCTATATATACTGCCTCTTCAATATATTATTTCTTTAATATATTTTTCATCATGATATTTAATGGTTAATTTTATGTTATTTATTTAATGGGGATTATAATTCAAAATATACTAAAGTGGTAAGGGTTTTTCATCTCACTTTTACTTTCATGATACATATTCCATATTCACCACAAATTTATTTTGTGTGATGTATATACTACCCATTTGATATTCAACATCATGAACCTATTTTCTTCATGTTATTTTTAGTTTCATTTTATGTCATTTATTTCATAGGTCTTATAATTCAAACATCACTAATGTAGTAAGGGTTTATTTCAAAATCTCATCTTCATCTGAGTTTGATTATGTTTATGTCTCTATTGGGGAACACTTCTCACCCATGTTTGTGTTTTCTAAAAATGTTTTCGAATTTATTTTCTAAAAATTGGTTATAATTCTTTAAATAATATCAAATTATTTTACAATGTAATTTTAGCCCTTGTTTTACTATTTAAAAATTCTTTTAAAAACAATCTCTCAATCATTCACGAAACAAGGCATTTTATAATTTTTTTTAAAAAGCTTGAACTGATTTTTTTACTTATAGGGCATGATATATATTTACCGTCTTAATAACACATCATTTATTTGAATCCAACTTTATAAATATAAAATTTTCTTTTTATGGAAATGTATTTATTTATATGATGAATATTTTTTATATTTAAAAAACTATTTTCAACGTAAAAAATGGTATTTTTCCTCAAGAAATACTCTGGAAATATATTTATTTTATTTTTATCAATTTCAACATCCATTATCTCATATTATGTTGATAATTCACTCTAATTATTCCATTAATCATATTTCATTGGATTTTTTATGATCAATTGAATGTGTATTTACTATTATTATACCATTTACAATATTATGGAGGATGGATTGTGATTATTTTTAATGTTTGAAAAATATTTTTAACATATCATATGTTGGTTTCAATAAAATGGTTTAGGTTGATTATGATTCAGACATTTCAAATGGGGAATGAATTGGACATATTAGGCTACTATAGAGGCTCTCTATGTCTACCAAATGCATCTGTAGGTCCCACGAGAAAAATTATATTGAGTTTCGGAAAAGTCCTTGCCCATTTATATGGATGTCTTGGTACAAGGACTTGATGGTATTAGATTTCATAGGAAAAAATACTCGATGAAATGTTTTAGATTCCCTTAATTATTCATTCCATCATTATTAAATTCTTTATTGAAGTATATATAATCATTCAATTATTTAGATTCTTTTTGGATAAAATTCATGCCCAAGTGATAATAAATATGGAATTATTTGATCATCATTTATTCCTTCCATTTTATACTCATGTTAATGTTTAAATTGAATGGTTTTTAGTTATTTACCCTTCTATATTGATTATTACTTATTTATTCATGGATTCTATTGTATGCTTACCCATTGTGAGCTTCTTAGTTGACCCCTTTGTTTTGTTATATTTTCCCTAAGATACAAGGTAGTGTTTTGTGATGGATGTTAATATATACACTATGGGGAATAATGGAATTCGAAAATAAAATTCAATGTCTATTTTATGATTTAAAATCTAATGTGAATTCAAAGTATGTATCTAGTTTACCAATATTACTAAGAAATTCAATCCTTTGGGATGTGATACCTTGTATCTAGTTCCAATTTAAAAATGTAACCAATAAATTCAGGTTAATGTAGTTGGGGTTGTTATATCTTGGCATAACCAAATATTTCATTCCATGTTTCTTTTAATATGAGGGAAAATTTTGAATAATGGTGGGTCCATAGGGGATTTATATTAAAGATTTATATCACTATGAGGATGGAATTTCTACAAGTACCATAGTTATAGCCTATATGCTTATTGGTATTTGGTTCATTGTTTTGTATGGGGACCTCAAATTTGATGATATGTTTTTATATAGGGAAGAACTCTATAATGAGGAAATTGGGTAGGAATTCCATACTCAACTATTTTTGTATTATCTTTATGGGGGTGTAAATCCATTTTTACTAATTACTATTTGAAAAACATTGGGGGATTTGTGTTTATAAATTTCATATCTTACATCATGTGTAGGAATAACATTTTAGTTCACTTATCTTATCATTGGGAGGACCTATCATAAATTTACCCTTGGGGGGGGGTTATAAAGTTATCCATTTGACTATCACAAGGAGGAAATACAAGGTTTCTGGTTCATTTTCACCAGCATGAAGATAAGATCTATTTAATATTTCTACATGAACAGGATGGTAAGAAACTCTATTCTAACCGAGTACTTCTCAATTAATACAGAGATGAACTATTTTCATACTTATATTTTCATTTCAAGGAGGAACTTGGAAACTAGAATCATGGGAAAGACCACTATGACTGTTGGATGATGATATGAAATTAATATGGCCTCTATAGATGGTATCTATATAGATATTAAGAGGGCCTACAAAATAAGATCTTTTGGGGAGGACCTCTAAAGATATCTTATCATGTCTAACCATGAGGAGTATCTATGTTGTTGGTGAATTTTGGATGACCATCATCTGGAAGACATTCATGACTAGCATTTCCACTATTGGAGGGAGGATATTTAGGATGAGTTTTATAGTAAGGAACTATATATTTTTCATCCAAACATATCTATATATGGCTTAAAAACATCCACTAGTTTCTACCTAGAAATAATATGAGGACACTTCCTGATGGGTTTTGAAATCACCCCTTTGTCACCTTCATGAAATTCCAATAGATTTTAGAAGCATTAATATCCTCTTTAACCTGGGTTTTCTCATGGAATATGATAATATATCACCCTCATAAGGTCTTTATAAATGCTGGAAAAGTATGGACAACTAGAGTAACAATTTTTATATCATATTCCCAAATGGAATCATAACGAATCATGTTTGAGAAGATATTATAGTTAACCTGGTTAATAGGAAAACTCTTAGGTGGATCCAAAGTGACTAAAAGGATGAAATAAATTTTTTGTATTTTTATAAGGATAGGGTTAAGGGTATTTGATTCCACAAAAAAGATAATAATGTAGAAATATGATATTGAAACATGGACAACTTTTATTACACTGGCTTATCATTAATGAGTGAACCTATGGGGAAAGAGATCCTATAAGATTTTATGATAAAACACTAAGCTCAAGATGTAACTATTTAGGTCATACTACCACACTATAAAATTCATAACTAAATTTATTGGAACTAGGTAGATGAAAATATTCTATAGATTATAGTGTAACAACTATGATTATAGATGAGGTGGAGATCCTTTGTTTAATCATTTAGTGAAAAATGTCCACATAGGTTTTCCCAAAATAATTCATATTTTTCTTGAGGAGTTTAAAATTTAATGGTTCATGGTATTATAATTTCCTTTGGATTTAATTGATAACCTAAATGGGTAGTCCAAAAAAATTCATATACTGTATAATAATAAGAAAAAGATCATAGACAGAAGATATTTTTTCAGATGTAATGGATTACACTTGGGCCTGAAATTTTTTCCATGTACTCACTCATTGTCATGATTTATGCTTATTTCTATCCTTTTTTCCAACAATAAAACATTATAAGGGTATGCTAAATATTATTAAAACTATATGTTGATATTGAGAGGATGAGAGGTTGGATAATACTATATGGTGTCTCATCTCTTAGTCCAAGAATCTCTTATAGATTTAAGAAATATTTTTTATGTCCATATTATTATAATACTTATTACTATTGATCAAAAAGTGATTGATTGATAACAAGGATTTACATAAAATTTTATTTGTATAATACATTATCCTATATACATGTATGAGAGGTTATCAAATTACCGAATCACTGGTTGGGTTCACTAATTTTTATATCCACTCAGTTGGGATATTTTGAATTTATCTGCATTTTGGGTGGTGGTAGGTGTCATGGAGTTAATATTGTTCCTTTATGAAGGCATACCTATGTATCTATATGAATGGAATCATGATACACATATTTTAGTTCCACTTTACTGGACACATTATAACTTTTATGGATTTGTGAAAAAATCAAATCCGATGACATTAAATTTCATACATCCCTAACCAATGAAGTTCAATTTTTTGGGTTGTACACCAAGGACTAATTATTATTATATTAGGTTCATGGAACCTGGAACCTGATGTATTATAGTTTATTATAATATTCTTATAAAATGTAATGATATTTTTAATTTAATACTAAATGGACTAATATGTGAAACAGACATAACAATGTTTGGTGTGAGAATTATGCATGATCGAACCAACTTTATTCATCAAATAAGTGTATAACTAGAAATATGATGGTACTGTTGGGTAAAAAACCTAGAATTATTACCATTTACCTTTATAGATTATTTTTTGAGATAAGATAGTATAACAAAATAGTCAGTTGGGTGCTTAGTGGACATGATGAGAGTCCACAACAATGATGTTATACAATTTGAGGAGGTTGAGTTAGAGAATATTCTATGAGTCCTATGGAATAATGAGTCTTAATTAAAAAAGGAATATATGGTTGACTATATCGAAAGGACTTAACAATATAAGAGGAAAATCTGATCTTTTTTATAGGGTTCCTAATTCTAATTATCAAACGAATACATGAATCAGAAGGAAACACCATGATGTTCATATCCCATGGATGTATCTCAACAGGATACGGAGGAGGCCTAGATGATTGTGACTCAATAAAGGATTATTTATGGATAAATAATATTAATAACATATTTATAGTAATTATTTTATACGAATTACAGGACCTTATAAAATTTAGATCCTAGAAGGCTTTCATTCTTGCTGAGTATTTAGAATCAGGAACCACTTTGATTTGGGGACATGGGAAAATGGTCGCTCAGTTTAGTAATATTTGAAAAATAGCACCCAATTTATTGGAATGAGTGAAAGGGAAACCTAATAGAACAAATGATATTGGATCCAATAGTTAAAAATTGGGAACTCCATTGATATATCCTATAAGGGTGTCATTTACACATGGATAATGGAATATGCTATTTGTTTCACAATGGTATATCCCTTGAGAACTATGAATGAGACTTTTATGAATTGACAAGGAACATGACTATTATGGTTGATCTGGGTTGGAGTCATTAATTTCATAGAATGAACACTCGATAATAGACCCTCTCATTAGAATAATGTGTGAATATAGAGTGTGGTCTCTTGAAATGATCAAAATCATTAATGGATTCATAGACCATAATTTTCCATTTTCATTTATTTGGAGTAAAAAATCACATAATGGGGAATATTAGAAGGGATATGTGTATGCTTTCTGTATTTAGACATTGCTAGATATTTACTCCACTAAATGGGAGTCCACTGAGGGTATTTATAAAAGAAAGGATAACTAGGCCCCATATAACAATTTTTTACTACCATGGGTTCCATATTAGATTAAGTAGGATTCATAGTGAAAGCATGGGGATGAATTATAATATGGAACAATGCAACATGATATTAAGTAATCTTTAAAAACACTAGACATGGCATATGGTAGGGTAATAATGGGACTATACATGAGGTATGAATCATCTTGAAAAGGTGAAGACTTGTGTTCTAGTGAATGTTGTTTGAGAAATTAACACATTATTATTCATTATTCATATAAAATTATTTCTATCCCCTATACTATATTTCATTATTTATTCAAATTTAATCTTAAAAAATTAATTTAAATACTTGTTTTTAGTATTTTGATTTTAATATATTGGTATTTATATATTTATATAATAATCAGTATACCATAATGATCACTTTACAATTACAATATAAATGTTTTCATTCTAATGGTTATATTTACAATAACTACATTACTCATTATAATGGTTATATTGACTACTACAACCATATCTATTCCCATAATGTCCGAAAAAATTCATTCAACTAATTTTTTATAAAGGTTTTCTATATCTATTTTTTAAAAATACATACATAATTTTAATATTTTACTTCTTTATAACATTTATTCTCTTGCGAGTGTATTTTATATGTGTTCGTGACCCATTATATTTCCAAATTCTAGTTACATTATTTTCATGTGTTTGTTTTCTCACTATTCTTGTGTTAATATTTTGAATATAATTTTTTTACATCATTCGTAATATTTTATGATAATGAAAAGAAATTATTTGTTTGTTAAATCATGAATGTGATTTATATTTTTTATGCCTTATACTTGATTTTATTGATTAAAAAGAACCAATAACACATATATGATGTGTGTAAGAAAATTTTACATTAAAAATAACAAGGTATATACATTATTTGTTCATTTAAAATTTCAATATTGAAATTTTAAATTTATATTATAAATTTTGAATACATATGAGTAATTTTACTTCATTATATCTGAATTTTCATATTCTTTCAAATCTTACCTATAGGTTTTATACAGTAAATTGACAAGGTTAGAGGTTTTATTTAGTATAAATGTATAACTATGATTCCATATATTTACATATTCCCATCCTAATAGAGACCATGATCCAGTTATTCTATCATTGGGTTCAGTATAAATGATTTATATGATATATAATTACCCAAGGGAAAAACATGGAACATGTTAGACAATTGAGATAGGTTTTGTGAAAGTGTAATTCAGTTTTCTGCATGTCCTATGTGATCAGGACTCTGGAAAGGGGCAATGTTCCAAGATATTATTTTTTCCTTCAATTAAAAAAATATAACCCTCTTATAAAGAGGTATTCAAAAGAAAAACTTATATATAACATGAAACACTTTGTCTCATTGGTGATTATTAGTAATGATCCTTGACAAACACTATACTTATTTAATTTGGTTATGAATATATTTGAAAAATTTACTCATTTACTATATAAGTTCATGCCAAAACATCTTATTTTCACCAAATTCATCCAAGAATGTAATATCAATACTTATAATCTGACAAAAATAATTTTATGGTGTCACCTATATAAGGAATTGGAAATAATTATTATATGAGAATTCATCTTGTTGGAGATTTTTATTCTAACTTCCTTTTGATTCAAATTAATCAAATCTCAGTATGTAATTCTATTTTTTTAATGGTGACATTAAATTAACCATATATTAATGGATGATAGGATATAATAATTAATCTTAAATTCAAATTATTATAATCAGTCAATAAATTCAAGGAGAAACTTGAATCTCATTCAAATGCAGTTAAATGTATTACCCCTTATAGACTCACTAATTCATTGATAATTGTCATGGATAATTAATTGAGTAATAAATCTTCTCTAATGGTGATGAATTAATAGGATTTAAATATTTACCCACTATCACTAATATGGTTTTATTTTCATTAGAATAATTTGAATGATTTATAGAAGAAATCAATGTCGATGTTCCAATACTATGATTCTTGTATTGGTGATGGATGATTCATCAAATTTGAATTCATCACTTTTTTAACATAATTTAATTCCATGCATGTCGAGGTACTATAATTCCATGGATATAGGGGTGTGTTTAATAATTTCATTCATTCTTTTTTTTCATTAGATGTTATCCCAAAGAGATAAAAACATGGTAATTAAAGGGAATGTGGAGGGAGATGACCTATGTACGTCATGAAATATGTCATTGCATAACTCTAGTATCAATAGAATATGTAATAAATTTCAAAACCAAATAAATCAATCTTTATTGAGTTTTAATAGACAAATAATTTTTTTAGTTTATTTCATCTTAATTTATATATTAAAATCACTATTTTATGCCAGAATTTTTATCTCTTTCATTGGTTATTTGGTTTTATCTGATACATCCTAGGAGGGAATCTTGGAATCAAATAATCTCATAGAGAATTGGAATTTGGAGGACTCTTTGATTCTCTACTCAAACTGTCTCCAACCCCAAAGATATGTTAATATAATAATGGATACATTTCTAGGTATCCATAATTTACTACCATATTTTTTATGGTTTGGTGAGGGTATTCATGAAGAAAATTTTAATAATGATATAGGTGAGGATTTAGAAAAATTAGTTTGTCTTTCCAAAATTTATGATTTACAAAAAAAACCATTATATATTCTTATTGTTTTATACATTTTCAATCCTCATTATAGATATTCTAGCATGTTCCACTCTTTTAAGATCATTAGAAACCGTAGTCACGTTCCATATATTCTAATGTATTGAGAAATAATAGTCCTTGATTAACTCTAACCATATTTGTTGTTTAATTTCAAATATTTTTATGTTATAATATAATTTTTTTGTAGAAACCCTACCTACAATTACCTATATATGGTATTTACTTTTTTAAATCGTTATATGATACAAAGGAAGTTGTCACCAAGGATTAATCGTTCTAGTATTCATGGATATTTAAATAAAAAAATGACTTCCCTATTATATAGGAAAGAATAAAGATAGAATGTAAAAATATCTTTCATCATATAAAATAAATCAATTATAAATCATTCATATTCTAAGGAAATAAAAAAAATGAGTAATTTTAGTTTCTTAGTATGTGAAATGTATAATAGAAGCTATCATGAGTAAACATGGAACAAATAATATGAGAGGGTAGGTAATAAATAAAATTTTAATATAATTTATAAAATTAGGCATATGATATATCCATGGAAAAATATAGAAATCACATAGAAAATGATAAATTATTTCATAGTGACGGAATTCATGATGTCATAGATCATAATATTATCATTATGGACTATCAACCAAAAAATACAATATATTATAATGGCCCCACAAGAATGAAATCATAATTACCATCCATTCCACTAAACTAATCATCTTACATACTTTACATTCCTTCTAATATAATACATTTTCAGTTAATGGGAAAATATAATCAATGAAATACCCATTTGGAATATTATTATGAGACCCATCGACGCATTAAGAGGCTATCAATAATTGATAATAACCCGTGACTTCCATATCTCCAATGAATTTCATATATTGAATAAAAATATAATATATGAAAATATTTATTATCAACCAATAAATGTATTTATTGAATCACAAATACATGACATTAATATATCGTGAGTAAATGAAATAAAGTTCTTTCCAGAAATCCGTCAGTTCAAACCACTGTTAAAAATGTGTTCATGGTATGATCAACAATGAGATGAGTAATCATATAAAACATATCTTCAAGTAATTTAAATTATTTCTTTGAAAAAATGTTGTATAAATGATATATTAGAAGAGGTTGATGGAATAACATCAATACATTAAAAATGATGTTTTGATGTAAATGAAGGTTATTTGATAATTATAAAAGATACTTTTCAGAATAATTTAATTTTGAAAAGATACAATGTTCCTAAAATATAATGTGGAGTGGAAGATAAAATACATTAAAGTAAGAAGAAATATTTTTTCAATATTTTAATAAAATAAATCTACTTTATTTTTTAATATGTTAATATTTTAGAAATATTATTAGAGAATAACCATTATGGTGGTGGAAAAATCCATTCACGCCATATATGTTTAAAATAACATCACCTTCATAGATTTGTAAAATGTATAAAAGGAATTAATCAAAAATTATTAAAAATATAATTTTTTTAAATTATTATGGAAAATAAATTGTAGTATAAAAAATACCACACCCAGTAATTTTAAATTATATAAGAACATCTATGATATAATTTGGATAATATGTATACTGAAGGTAAATATTTGTATCCAAAAGAAGAGAAATAAGGATAGATTTTTTTGAAATAATTCTTTTATTATTTTTTATTAATAAAGAGAGAAAATTTTGGAATAAAAATATAAAACCATAGTAATTAAATAAGTAAAATAATATATATATATATATATATATATTTAAGATAATGTGAATATAATTCACCCAATATAAATTGAAATAAGAAAAATCTTAATAAGAGTGACATTGAAAAATTAAACATTATGACATTAATTACCATTGAGTATTTTTTAAATAAAATACATGAATATATGCAACAAATACCATTTATAAAAATGTAATAATGATATAATATTTAAATTTATAATTATATACTTCATATAGAATAAATTAGTTTAATAATATAAAATTTTCTTCAATGGAGTGAACATGAGATGAAAATCCATTACATTGGATTCCTTCTTTTTGGATGAATTATATCCTTAAAAATAATCAATTTAAATTTATTTAATACTTTCATAACAAATTTTATATATATATTAATTTTTTATGGTCCTTTTATAGTCATTTGAAATCAATTTATTATATAGTTCTTTCTTATTACATTCAATTAAGGTTATTCGATCTATTTTTCCAAAACTTGTCCAGTTTGTTAACCATAGTAAAAGTTATTATTAAATGGATACATTATATGTAGTATTTTTAAAATTTCATGAAAATAATTTTAATAATTTTATATTATTTTAGGGCTATCCATGTAAGGTGTTAATAGAAGTAAAGGAATACAACATTCATGGATGTGGTAGACTACACGTATGCCTGATGAAAATTTCATTTTCCTAGTTGTTGGAAAGGGAAAAACCAATATGATGATTTTTATTTCTATAATAATATTTATACCATAAATATCATATATATTCATTTAATATATCCTTATTATCAACCATTTATAGAGTAAATGAATAATAAATAACATCACTTCCTGGAGGTGGTATTCGACGCATATTCACAAGTGATGTTATGATTTTCCAACAGATAGCACAATAAGAAGGTCGATAATATTTCATCATTATATAATTAAAATTATTTCATTAAAATCATGTAAATATATAATTAATAATTAAAACTATCCATGTTGTTTTGTGATGAAAAATGATAAACATTTCTTCATGGAGATGGTAGTTCATATGTACCCATTAGCGATTCTTTCATATCACAATAGATAGAAAATGAGATGAAAATTGATTATACCAAAAAATTATAAAATTTAAGTATATTAGGGATAACTCAGTTATAATATAAAAATAGTTGTGATAGTTTCAAAGGAGTTAATATATGAATTAAATTTTAAATAACATGTTTTAGAGTTATATTTGTTTTTTTGGAAAACATTATATCTTCATGTTAAAGAATTATTAAGTTCATATTTTGGAAACAACGTGACCTAAAATTTGTGGGGGAGTAAGTTATAAAAGGATTTTGGTATATATTTTTAGACATATATTGTACTCAATGTTGGAGAATATGTGAGAAGAGGATATTCCATTTTGTAGGTGAGGTTGGTATGTACATGTAGCATTATTATATAACATAACTCTTACTCAAGTTAATTGGAAATAAATCTTAATATATTAAAATATAATTTTTATGGTATAAATAAAACTATAAAATGATATTGATGCTCATTTATGTGTTATCTTGAAGTCTTATCCCATCATTTTAACCCTTTTAATCCATTTTACCCTCGACTACGTTGATAGACTTTTACTAAGGTTACTATTCAATATGACCAAAAATTATATTGATCTCTCTAAAAAATCAGAATATCATGATTCTAATTATTTAATCCATTTTCTATAATTCAATTTAATATTGTGGTAAAATTAATTTTAACATATGTTATCAAGGCACAACCAATTTCATTTTTATGAAAAAATGCCCCTTAAAAAGAAAGAAATAATATTACAAAAAAATAAGGTATACTATTTATTTTAATGGAATTAATTGGATTAACATTATAAAAGTAGAATTATTCAGAATTAAAACCAAAATAAAAATTAATGTTACACTGAGTTTATTTAATTAAAAATGGATTCAAATAAAGTTTTTAATTGAATAAAAGAGTAGTTAAATTTTTTAAATTTGAATAATTTATTTATAAGGTCAATATTATATTTTCAAATAAACTATATTAATTATTAATACATATTTATCTTTTAGTAAGTTTTTTAATCTCTCATGGAATTCTTCTATATTTATAAGGACATAAAAGTGACAATATTTGTAAAATTGGTATTTTTCACTATTCAACAAAAAATTAATGTTTTTTGGAAAATAACTAAAAATCACTGTAGGATAATGTTGATATGCTAAATAAAAACATGATGTTTATTTTATCAAATAAAAATTCAAATATTCATAAATTATTATTTTAAATTAAAATAAAATATATAAAGAATACCCCCTCTTATATATAAATAATCTCTAAAACCTCAAGTGCTCCTAATATTATTTCCTATCAATTTATAAACAATTCAATGTAAATATATTATTTCACACGTATAAATATTACGTACTATTGTAATAATTTTTTTAAATGGGGAAATATTTAATTTGAGAGGAAACAATTATAATGAACTTCACTTTTCAAACATTAACATCAAATAACATTGGTAGGATAATTAAAACATCATTAAAATAGATGTACAAAGATCGTAATTGATATAGTGCCTTTGAAAAAAATGAAACATAAACACTGGTACATAATTGAGGAATGACATCTACCACAAGGTTCTTCTTGACTAAAACACTTCTTAGACACATCAAACATAATACATATATTCACAGCCTAGGGAAAGGATACATAAAAATGGGTGAGATCACATGTGTAGTAAATGTAAACAATGGAGATATGTAAGCATAAACCTGAGCATAGGGGTATTAAAATTTGATCATGAAAATAAAAGATCATACCCTTCATATTAAAGGACATAAACTGGAATCATGGTACAATGATTAGAAATTCCTAAGACATCATTCATAAGGAAATAAAAAACATAAGACAGGAAAGAATATCATAGGATTAAAACATGGTTTTTGTGGAAGACACATAAACATATATAATGATTCCCATAGTAGTCATGTTATAAATAACATGACCATATTAGTGGCAAAAGATCATTACTGAATTGGGTTCACACACCATTCCATCCCTTTATTACAGAACTGAGTTAATTTTCCATTAAAGCTTTGTAATACAGAGTCAAGATCATTTCTCACTACAGTCCTATAATACATAACCATGTTCATTTCAAGTCCCATCCCTATAATACTAAACACAATCCATTTATCATTCTATCCATGTCTAACTAATGTTATATAAATCTTTACCCAATGCACTAGAGGTAGATATATGTCCCAATATATCATTGTGAAATCAGGTCATACAAGTGTAGAAAAATAAAAAAACAATCATATCATAGCCCATGAAATTAAATGAGCATCGTAAACATGTAATTATATAATATCCTCTGAAAAAATATATAGGTTTCAAATTCATTTAATCAAAATCATAACCCGTGAATGAGAAATTGATTTAATAAACCAATAACAAATGAAAGAGAGACTAGTTTCAGATAGACCATGCGAATAAGAATAACCCAATCATAGAAATAATACAAATGAAACCATTAGATTATTTCCAAGAAGGAAATTAGTAACATCAATAGATTTAAACATAGATTAAGAATAATTTTAAATTATCATTAAAAATCATTTCTTGAAGAAAGTATCCTTTATTATTTTTAAAAGTCCTTTTAATACATAAAAGCATTTGAAACAAAATTTCATAGAAAATAAATTGAAAAAATACAATAAAGACATGAAATCATTATGAAAAACTTTTCATGTGAAAATATATAAAATAGTGTTCAAAATATTTTAATAATATTTTTCATCAAAAACCCTTTCAAAAATTTTAAATAATTCTTGAAACTATATGGAAAACCTGTTTTCTTGGAAACATATGAAAGAATATTGAAAATTGTTTGAAATCCATTTCATTAAAAAAATTTAAATCTTATAATTATGGCTTGAGAATAATTTGAAATCAATTTTCCATGAAAATTAATTCTAAAAATGTTTTCTAAAAAATTTACCTTTTAAAAATGCAAAGGAAGCCTCAGATAAATAATGGTGGGTAAATCTGTACATGTCGTACGAGGTAAAAAGAACATTACTTTTTCATAGTAAAATATTATAAAGATAAATTGTTTATAAGGAGATAATAATATTCCTTTTAAGATTTTTTAAAAGATAAAAGGGGTAAAAATTGTTTTAATGATTAAAGAGGAATTGTACAGTATTCATGGAGCCTTTTTTTAAATGGACTCTCGAAAGAAGAGAGGGTCAATCAGGATTTCATCACAAATTATTTATTAACTTATATATCTATGATTAGAAAAATGGTACCAAAACATTAATATATATTGAGTAAAAATATTAAAATAAAAGTCATGAATGTTCATGGGATATGGGTTATAATATTTTAATCAAAGGAAGCACAAACATAAACAATATTGAAAACTGATGAGATTGCTTCAATGAAATCTTATCACTTGGTAATGTGGGATAATAATCACCATTTAAGAAAAGAAAATAATATGAAGCACATAATATAAAGAAAATAATTATATTTATTACATAACATTTAATACTGAATTATATACACCTCAAAAAATAATTTTGGTGCGGAACAAAACATGAGTCTCAAAGAAGGAAAATTGAGACAAAACAATTTTATCAATTTCGTAAATTTTAAACATAAACCCCATGAAATAAATATCATATAATGGATATGATAATATATATAAATATAATTATAATAATCATCAAATACATCCTTAGGATGGATACACACTACGAAAAAGGAATTAGTGGGGAATTAAGCATGTGTCACATAGAAACAAAAGTGAGAGGAAATCCCCTTGCCTTGTATCTTTACTATCATCTCTATCATTAAAGACACATTTATAATAAACATATATTTATTATAAATAGTTTAAAGAACCATATTATTGTATATAATACCACTTATGTTGTTATCATCACCCTACATTACCCAATTGTTAACAATCCTATATTAAGGTTTCACTTCTGGTAATATTCAATTAGTTTTTCTCATGTGTCAGAATTCGTTATATATTAGGTAATTATACATATATCATGATTATTTATAATAAAATGGTATAAATATCATGTATTTTAATTATATTTATATTATAATAATGTATATTATATATAATTACAAAATGGTATACACCATTCATGGAGATGGGAAGCCATGCGTATGTATAAATATTGTTTTCGCTATTATTTTCAATACGAAATAAATTAAGAGAATTAATATATATATAAATATATATATAATTAAATTAAATGAACCTTATAAATTTATATTTATCATAAAATATCACTAAACCCATACTTAATTCATAAGATGTTGTGTATGAATGAATCACACTGATTTGAGGGGGTGATAGTGCACACATCCTCAAACAGAAATTATCATACTTACACTAAATGGAAGGTAAAAATATATGTGTTGTGAAAGGAATATAAATGATTTAAAAAGTATTAATAGAATATATAAAATATATAAACGTATTTTCCATCATAATGTTCACTATGAGAGGCGGTAATGGAAAAATGAAGAATCATTGTTGGTGATATGTTATTTCTACGTACATGTAAACAATATGTTCATTACCCATAAGTGGAGGTGTATGTATTTTATGTTTGAACGATTAGAATAAAAATAGAATAGTATATTTTTTATAGTGATTTTTTATGAAATCATTCTTTAATTTGAATAGAGGGGTGTAGAAGGAGAATAAAAAATGGAGCTTGAGAGATGGTGTTACCTCATTATCGTGAAACTATTTTTAGTTTCTTCCAAAATAATTCCTTGGAAGAAATTATTCCAAAAGGGGGGATTTATGGATTAATTGGGGGGTTTTTTGGAATTTTATTGGGTAGATATTGTCTTACCCTAATTGTTTTTCTAGGTATGAATAAGAGGTAGAGGTGGTGGACTTTTAAAGGGAATGAGGTGTGCCACTCTTGAAAATATTTGAATAGAGAATTCCAACAAAGTTTTTAATGTGGAATATGGATGAAATAATTATAAAAAGTACATAAAAGAGAGTATAGGGTCTAAATATGGTCATAAAATGATTTTGTACCAGATTATAGGTATATTTGGGCCTTAACGTTATGGTTTAGTTGCTTATTAAGCCTAATTTAACCTTAATCATTTTAATTAATTTTAATCATTTTCACTAATATTTTTGGACAAAAACTACATTGGCCATATTATACATTATAAAATAGGATTACTATAAATATGGATTTTGTTTTTCAAAATTATAATCACATTGGTGGAATAAATTCATTTATAATTAATCTCGTAGTGGGGTGGACAAAGCAGGTTTTTAATATAAAACAATTCAAAAGTTTGCTACGTTTTTTATGTCCAATTTCAAGGTGAAATTGTTCACAATGACCTAGATTTAATAATTTTATATAATTGGTATCAAATTAATCTTTTAATCCAATTGAAAATTTAATTTTCCCTTAAAAAAAATTAGACGAAAACGCAATCTTGAACTAAAATTCCATATTTTTAATTATTCATTAAAAATAAAACCTTATTGTTTAATACGCAAAACTACCCATAACTATTTTTATGTTTTCATTTAAAATATTTTGTCTATTTTAACATATTATGTCTATAAATGCACCATATTTGGCATTTAAAATTGGGTTTCTATTGAAATGTGGTAAGACTACATTTATAAAAATATATGTTTGTAAGCATAAAAATGGGTTTGATCATGTCATTTGTATATCAAATATATTGAATGAATATAAAAAATATTTTAATGCATATATAAAATATATATTACATTAAATCACTCACTAATTTTATTTAATTTAATTTATTAGCATAAAATAGATTTGTGACAATAAAAATAAGTGTATTTATTTTTATATTCAGTAAGTTTTCATATTCATTTACAATTAATTGGTGACCTATAAATTCATTTTATATTTGTAATATATTTTTTTTTATAAATTAGATAATACTATTCATAACCTCTAATTTAACGTCTGGGATATATTTTTTTATGTTAATAATCATATTTTATTAATATGTTACTCTTCAGTAATCCTTGGTCTTTTGTGTCATGCAAGGCATTAAGGAAAGTGATTGTTTTATAAAACACAAGCTGATCAAGATGTTCTATGCAGATGAAGCTATAGTTTATGTTGTGTGTAGTGAAGTATTTACATGGTGTTGCATATAATGTATGAAAAACAAAATTATTCAATATAAAATAATATATACAGAATGTTTTATAAAATAAAAATTTCTAAAAAGGTTAAATTAATTTGAGGAAATACAATTCAAAAAATCTTGGGGTGTAACATTCTACCCCACCCCCCCATAAAATAAATTTCATCCAATAAATAAGTTTCGGTAATCAAAGGTTTAATACTTGAAAGATTCATTCATCATTACCCAAATCAGAAAAATGGATAGTAAAAAATCCCTTAAAATGGGAAAGCTAGAATGATAACAGTTACCCAATGTAACATATGACGATGTTTCCACATAGGAGAACATAGTTTCAGAGTAATGATTGGTCATGGAGGGAAAGGTTAAATATTTATAAGGAGTGATTTAGGTTATAATTCACAAACATGTGAATGATCCAAGAAAATATGAGGGCCTCAAATTCATAAATCTCTGATGATTTAAAGTGCTACCAGTTCACCAAAAATAATGTATTAAGACAACACATATTATTTTGATCATTATCAAAACATTGACTAATTCTTTTATTGACCAATAATAAACACTACTATAGTTAATTTATATATTTATATAAAGAAAATTTAATTCTATTTTGTGTAATTATCTATTTATAATTCATCTATTACATCGTGTAATGGACATTCATAAATTTACATTGATGCCTGAAGTGCGAAAATACATGTTTTGCAGATGTTATAACCAATAAAAGAATTAAAAGTATAACTATTTTCCAATATATATTATTCAAAATTAATATGGTAAATAAAATAATATGTAAGCATAAAAATTAACTATAATGGTTCATTATTAATAATTATTCAACTAAAAAATTAAACATTAACTTAAACATCACGTAGTCTAGTAGAGGGCATGAAACCCTTATCGTCCTTCAGTCATGGGTTCAAGACTCGTCGTCCTTCTGGGCTTGATTTTTTTTTCACCCAACATATATGATTTACTTTTCTAAAACCACACTAATATAATTTCAAATATAAATAATATGGAAATACTTTAAATAAGGAAAATAACTAAATAACATTTTATCAATGGGTTTTACTACAAATGCTGTAAAAAAATACTACCTACAAAGTTTTTCTTAATCTTATAATGAATTGTTAAACTTATAAACCTTATAAAATATGAAAAACTTACTCCATATAAAATCACGAAGTCTGCTTAACATTGATTCCTCCATATATCACAAAGTAGAACTTGGTTGTCACATTCGAAACATTTGAATACCCTTATCATATATTCTCATGAAACATGGTAATAACATGAATTATTATAAGTCATTATTAAAAGAAAGAATGGTTCAATATTCAAAGAATACTGGATTTATGTGATAAATATAAAAACATTGTAAACATCATCCATGATAGGATAAACTATTTGTCAACAAGTCCTTATTTATTTCCAAGGTAATCAGTAATATCCACTTAACATATACATATCACACATATGTTTTTCCCAAAAACAATATCCTACATAAGGAACATATTATGGGTTATCTTTCGCTTAATCAGATGTTTTCCATGGACATCACCTAGAAATTATATCACATTTCTATTCAATTAGAATGGTTCAATGTGTTCTTATAAATCCATATTATAAACATATCAATACTTATATATTTCACCTTTTATATAACATACATATGAAATCCAAATAATAAAAGATCTTATTAGTCCACTTTCTCCTTATTCTATCCACAAGGCTACCACATCCAATTGCACAATACCACATTCCATTCACATATCATCTATAGTATCTTCATCAACATCATTTTCACTATTACTCATACCAACATACAGATCATATTAATGAGGTTTCCTCTTGGGAAACTGAGATTCATAATGAAAATTCATTCCACACATACACCTATCATTCATTGAAGACATAGGGAGGCATATATTATCTTCAATTTCATTAACTAGACTCTCAATTTTTTCCATAAAGTTACATGCTTTCTGTTCATATTTTCCACAGTTAAGAAAACTTTTTATTCCTCTATGACTTTCACTTAGGTGAGTCTTCCCACATTATTGACATTAAGGAAACATAATATTCGTTCCTTAATGTTATACACTAAAAAAAATCTCTGCATACTCCTTTGTCTTCCTAGGTGAGTCAGAGACTAGGTTAAGGTACACATTATTAATCATGTTCTAGGAAGGAAAATTAGGCATGATCAAAACATCATTGAGTATTATTAATATCCCACTTAAATTATCATAAAAAACTAGTCCCTCCCATTCAACGTTAATCCTGCTACTCCCAATTCCCTCTATTTACAAAAAAAAGAATAGTGTTAGAATTAAGTATCATATAAATAAAATAAAAAGTCATAAAAATAATTACTTATAGGATATATAAATTATGAAACCTTTCATAGACCAAGATACCCTAGGTTCATCCTAGGTAATTAATAGGAAAGTTATATTTCAATTCACAATTAGTTTTGTAAAGAGTTTTTGAATTCCAAAAGCATATATCATGGAAGTGTCAAAAATTGTGTGCAGCAAGGCCCATTGTCATATACCGGATCTCACCAATTCAGTCCCAAAAAATAATGTCATAGTTTTTTACCCATGGTATATCTATGCTAGATTTGTATCCATGTGTAGTATACAGAAAATGATATATTTTTAGGATGCCACTAACTACATATTTTACCAAAATTCCATGAAATATTCATATGCTTTTCCTTATCCTTATAATTATCCATAGAGATGTGCTTAGGATTCTCACTAAGGTTTTCTCATCATAGCATCCAATGTATAAATAAACATTAAATCTGATACCAACAATACCAGCCCTCCATCTTCAAACATTAACATCAAATTACATTATCAACATACTTGAAACATTATACAAATAGATGACTAAAGACCGTAATTGGTCTAGTGCCTTTAGAAACATATAAACATGAACACAAATACATAATTGAGCTACATAATCTCATACTAGGTTCTTCATGACTAGCATATTTATTAGACACATCAAACATAATACATATCTTCATAACCTAGTAAAAATAAATGAAAAATGGGTGAGCTCAGATGCTCAGTAAGGGTAAATAATGGATACATGTAGGCCTAAACATGAGAATAGTTGTATGTGAATGTGATTATGAAAATTGAATATCAAACCTTGATTTTCAATGATCATACACGGTAATCATGTCGTAATGATTTGATGTTAATAAGACCTGAATCATACAAAAATAAATAACATAATCCATGAAATAAAAACATGGGATTAAATCATGGAATTGGGGTAGACACATAACAATATATATGGATTTCCATATTATTCAAGGCATCTCTTCCAAATATATCTTAGTGGACATAGTCTATTAATGAACTGAGTTAACAGCTAGTTCCAACCCTGTATTATTGAAATAGGTTAATTTCCTTTTATAGCCCTGTAATACTGAACCATGTTCATTTCTAAATCCAATCCTATAGTATTTAACCGAATTTAGTTCATGTTATAGACCAGAGATATAGAACCAAGATCATTTATCATTCTATTCATATCTATCTCATGAGATATAAATCATTACCCAATGAATTGGAGTGAGATATAAGTCCCACCCATTTTTTAGTGAAATAAACGTACATGTTAAATAAAAAAACAACTTAACCTGTGAAATGAAATGGTAATAATAAATATGTCAACATATCATAACCTATGGAAAATGATATAGATTTGACAATCATTTCACCAAAATCATAACCCATAATTGATTAATTATTTTCATAAATATATAACTTATTAAAGAGAAACTATTTTCATAAATACCATGAAATTAATAAGAACCCATTGATAGAAAGAATACAGATGGAACATTTCGATCATTTCCTAGAAGGGAATGAGTAATATCAATAAATGTCATATTATATAGAAAATAATTTTGAAATATCTATAAAAAACATTTATTGAGTAAAATATCCTTTATTCCATGAGAAAACCTTTTTAATTCATAAAACCCTTTGAAAATCATTTTTTTAAAATTACTTGAATGCATATAAAGAATACTTGAAATCATTTAGAAAAAAATTTTCCATGAGAAATTAAAATAACCTTCAAAATATTTTAAAATGATTTTTTCTTTTAAAACGCACTGAAAAATTATAAATGATTCTTAAATTTTTTTTAAATCGATTTTAATTGAAAATGTATGATTGAATCATAAAAATGATTTGAAAACCATTTCATTGTAAATACATTGAAAACATATAAATAAATCTAGAAAACAATTTGAAAATAATCATCCTTGAAAATTATTTTTAATAACATTTTCTTGAAAATTAACCTTTTATAAATGTAAAGGGAGATTCAATGATATGTCAGTGGGTAGAAATGTACATGCCATGCGAAGTAAAAAAATTCCTTTTTTCAAGGTAAAATGGATTGAAAAATGACTTTTCAGAATGTGAAAATAAGATTACATTAATGTGATTTTTAAAACACAGAAAGAGTAAAAAATTATTTTAATGACTAATGGAGAATGGTACAATATTCTTTAAACCATTTTTAGAAAACATATACTCCCGAACAAAGGGTGTGTCAAATCAAACATTCTAAAAAACACTTTATTAATAGTATTATGTACCAATAGGAAGAAATATGGAACCAATACATTAATATATCATGAATAACCATAGAATGAGAATGTACATGAATGTAATAACACCCCACAATTGTGAAGTAAGAACCGCATATTCGATAACCTGTATCACACACATCATTAAGAATATAAGTGAATATAAAATATTGATAATTTATAAAATATTTACTATATAATATAATTTACTTATAAATTATAGACAAAAATGCACATGATAGAGGGTTATCATGTGACACATGCAACAAAAAGTTTATTCAATTGATCGTGTTACACGCAAAGGTGGGTTTTACCCCCTTTTAATGGCGTACATATTTTAAAACAAGAATTTAATAATATAGAAAATTTTATTCTGAATAATAAACATTATTTTGGAATTTATAATTTTCATATAATCGTAATGTGTAGTTTTGCGATTTTTCTGATAAACCTTATTTTTTGATTAATTTTAAAAATTATTACAATGTTGATAGTTTTTTGAAAATAATGATTAGTGTTGAATTATTTTTAAATTTTGGTTTCAAATGTTACAATAGAACAATTATTAATATTTTAATAAAATTAAGGTCATTTGAGTCCTTTTTATATTTAAATTAGATATAAAAACTTATTGAACATTTGAATGTTTCTCTTAAAAACTCGATTTCTCACCACTTGTGCGAGATTAGCGTTAATATTAATTTTGCCATGATTGTGATATGAATAATGAAAAATTTAAATACATGATTGTAATCAGTACAATAGTTTTGTTTTAATAAGGTAAACTTTAATTTTGAACGAAAATATTAGGGAAAGTTATTAAAAATAATTACCTCAATTAAAGTAAACTTAAGCATTATTTGGGACTAAGCTTTAATCCTAAAGACCAAAATGACCTGTAAACTTGTGAAAAATAAATTTTTGACCAATAATTCAACCATATCCCCTCCTATTTAGAATTGTATGAATTATTTGGACTTTATTAAATTGATGTTCCCTATATAAATGGTTTTGTAAGGAAAAAGACAAAAGAGAAACTTTACTTATACATAAAATATATAAAACTTTGAGATATTTAAAAAACAAAATATTTTATGTTGTAAATATCTTTTTAAAATATAAATAGTTTATTTATATCATAATAATTTATCAATAATTTTTAGATATAGTGATTATTTAGTTTATAAATAACTAAAATAAATAAGACTATATATAGTAAAAGTGAAGTGAATTTATTGAAATGTTATATATATTTTTTTTATCTTAATATATCATTTTATAATTATGTAAACCTAATATATATTATTTCAAATATTATATTGATATTTTAAAATTAAAATTAAATAAATAATTTCAAAATTGACATTGTTGTTATTTTACAATAAATGATATCTTATTAAAAGATTAAAAATTAATAATAATATTATATTATAACATTTTTTTTAAGTGTAAATAAATATTAAATATTTCTTATTAATATACCAATTGATCGTTTATTATTAACATATTGACATGTACACTGTAAAATCATTATTTACACAATCCATGTTAAAGCAGCGTTACATCACATCACATGTGACTGATTTAAAATAAATTTCCAACAAAACATAAGATTTTGATTTTATTAATAACTTTTCTTATTAATTATTCATTATATCAATATTTTCTAATAATTATCAATTGCGTTTAGTCTTAATGGTTTAATTAATTAGTTTAGAAAACTAGATGCTTTAATAAACAAAATGATAAAATTGGGGAATCTTATATGTTATGGAACCAAAATATTTATATGAACATTTTTTTTGGGTTTTCATTAACCATTATAACATTTAATCCTTTATTATTCCATTTTTCGGAACATTATATAGGTTACAACTCCCATTAATGAATCCTATTTAGTATTTACAAGAGTACCACCCCCCCTTCAATGTAAAAGAAAACAACTCTACCCCTTATTCACACTCATAAAGAAACATTGTCTCATCCAAAATATAAAAAAATAGTCTACCACCAACTATAACCTATAGCTATAAGCCTCCATCTGGTTATGAAGAATCCCATGGAAGCCATTTTGTATAAACGTAAAGAAGTTGCCCGATAAAGAGGTGACATTTTTCCTGAAACATTTTATTTTTATTTCCATTATACAAGTCCTCATATAATAATATTCCATTATTCAATAAAAAATAAAATATCATAAATATACTAGTATGTTTATATTTAAAGGTTTTTAACGGAACATATACACACTTCTCTCTAATGGGTAACTTATATACAATTTCTCTGTACTGCGAACTACTGCCTTGTGAAATGATGATTGTTCATTTTCTCTTACCAACTATCATGGTGGCTATTATGATTCAAAATATATTTATATTTGTTATATATTATATTTATATTATATTTATTCTTATTTTATTTCTGTTTATAATAAACCTTTATGATTTCCATCTTCTTTAAATACGCTAATTTCATTTGATAAAGTGTGTACTACCGCCCCCACAAAGGCGATATGACTCGTTCATACCATATATTGAACATATAAAAGATGGTTTATAAATCATTTTAAAAAATATAAAATTTAAATTTTACTGGAATTATAATATAAATACATATAGTTTTTTGATTCTTTTAGTACGGTAATGAAATGAATATAGCATTTATCCGTACGTTCAACTTACTGTCTCCTTGAACGGTATACTTCATTTATAATATCCAAATAAAATGTAATTTTCTAATTTCATATATACTAATTATATATGATAATTAATCCATGTTTTAAATTCCATATATGATGAAAACGTGATCAAATTAACGGTAACTACAAATAACAAGTGAAAACCTACTCGAGCAAACTAGAAAATTAACACTAGAAATAGTGAGATTAATGAAAGAGTGTTCACAAATGGGTAATAAAATATTATAAATAATTAATATGTGATATTAAAAACATTAGGATGGTTCATGTATAACATTTTCATTTATTTTGAACAAAGAAACATGGGGATAAATACCACAAAAAATATTGGTTATGGTATGGTAATTTTGTCTCAATTTTCATTCTGTTGGGACTTATTGGTTATTATGTTCCAATTAACATTTATGTGGTGTATATACTACATTTTTATTGTTTTATCATGAATCCTCCTATTCTCGTGATATTTTATGTTTCATTAAAGGTTAAAACTCTTTTTATAAATTATGAATTAAATGTTTCAATGTGGTACGAGACACTTTGGAATGTTTAACGATTATTTATTCCCAAGAATGTATTATTGTCAACAACCCATGTAGTTACATATCTTCCATTAAGGTATTACATCTAAATTAATATTATTTATTAAATATGGATATTTTATAAGGAATATTGTTTATTCAATATATGGGGGATTCCATGGATATGGAAAATATAGGTTGGGGACCGTTTAAGGTTATCCCTATAGGATGGGGACCAGATAATGAAATCCCTCAATGCATCAATATTATCAGGGGATAAATTAGTTGGAAAAATAAGAAATGTTTAAACTGTATCACAATGGTAAAGGTATCATGTTCATTTGTAAACATGAGGTATGATAACTATGAATTTCATTTATCTAGATTTTTTTATTATTATTTATCTATACTATTTTCCATCGATATATCAATAAATGTGTTACATTTTTAGTTCATTGATGAAATTGGATTATTTTTCTAATTATTAACATTGAAAGTTGATATTTTTTTATCCAATTATTTAAATGGAATGTGTAATTTGTTATTTACCTTTACATGTTAATTTATTGCTATCGATTCATTATTGGTTCCACATTATATACCCTTATAGAGAATTTGAGCACACCCTTATTATGTTTCCTTTCCCCAGGATGTGAAGAAATTCTCTTTGAATAATCATTCATGGAAATAGATTATTTTATTAGTATGTATCTTGATTTTATTTCAAATTTACCAATGTATTATGGTTATCATGTAAGTAATCATTTATTCCATGACTACAAAACTGATCGGTCCTATAGGATTTTATTCCTTGTAATCATGCCAATGTAATAATGTAATGAACTGACTACAAGATTTTTAGGTTAGGGGGTTACGTATTTTATTGAGATATGGGTTATAAAATTTCATAAAAGTAATAATAAAAATAAACTATCATGAAAAGTTACATGATTTTTTCAATAAACTCTTGTCACTTGGTAACAAAGGATCATACTGACCATGTAATAATATGAAATTAAATAAAGCATATAGTATCCAGAAAATAATGATATTCATGATATAAATTTTAAAATCGTAGTGTATACACCAAAAAAATAATTTAGGTGCATAACAAAACATGAGTCTCAACGAAGGAAAATTGAGACATAACTGTTTTATCGACCTTGTAACTTTTGAATCATAAACCCTATGAATTACATATCATAGAATGGACATTTAAATACCCTTAAATAAAATTATAACAACCACTGAATACATACATGGTAATTATACACACCAAAAAGGAATGGGTGGTGAATAAATCATATATCTCATAGAAATAAAATGTAAGATGAAAGCCCCATATCTTGTATCTTAACTCTCGTAATGAAGATTTAATCCACCAGTATACTAAATATAAATTTATTATGAATATTTTAAATAACCATATTCTTATATATAATACCACATATGTTTGGATCAAAGATTTATATTACCTTCTTCTTAACAATCCTATATTAAGGTTTCACATCTGGTAATATTCTATTTGTTCTTCGCATGTGTCTTAATATGTTATATCTTTAGTCCTTATACATATATGAGGATTTCATAATGTAAAACATCATATAAATATAATTTATATTCAGTAAATGTTTAGTATAATAATCTATAGTGTATATAAATATGAAATGGAACACACCTTTCATGGATCTGATAATCAGTGTGTGTGCATGAGTGTTTTTTCTGTTTTAATTATCATATTGAAAGAAAGAAAGAAAATAACCTATATGTATATACATAAAAAATATCATTATAATATCATTATAATGTTATATATATCAGATAATTTCACTAAACCCATCATTAATACATTCCATGTAGTGTGTAAGTGAATCACATCACTTGGTGGGGTCAATTGTCCACACTTCCTCAAACAAAATTATTTTATTTACACAAAATGTAATGTTAAAATATATGTGTTGTAAATGGAATACAGAAGTAGAAATACATAATAAATATAATACCTCATGCACACATATAGGATTCAATGGAGAAGTAAGGGTTTTGGTAAGTGTACTGGGATGATCTTTGTCGAACCTATGTGGTTTGAGAGGTGTGTGGAAGATGGAGATGTGGTGGCCTTTTATTTTGAAGGAGGAGTGACACTCTTGTAAATATTTGAAGAGATAATTTCACCCATGTTTTGCAAGTTTCCATTGGATCCAATAATGATAAAAATTCGTTCTAAGGGATTATAGGGTCTATATTATGATATAAAATGGCTTTTGGACACGTTTATACATCGATGTGGGAATTATGATTATAGTTTACTCCCTTATTATGCTTAATTTAACCGTAACAGGTGTAATTAATTTTAATCACATTCACTAATAATTTTGTTCAAAAACAAATTTATTCTTATTAGAAATAATATTTTATACAACTCATAAATATGAAATACATTTTCCCTAAATTCTAATCACATAAGTGGCAAAAATTAATTTAAAATTAATTCGGCAGTCCAGTTGACTATGCGTGTTTTTAGTATATAAAGATTAAAACGTTTTCTCTATGTTTGCATCCGACATCAATGTAAAATTGATATCAGCGAACTAAATTTTATTATTTGATAAAAATACTATATAATTATATTTTAAAACCAATTTAACATTTATTTTATCCTTATAAATAAATTATATGAAAAAGTAGTTTTGAACTAAAATTTTATATTGTTAACTATTCATTAAAAATTAATCCTAATAAAGAAAAAAAAAATTTCCTTAACTAATTTTTATGATTCTCATTAAAATATGAAGTTTATTTTTACATATTATGTATCTAAATGTGGGAATATTAGGATTTATAATCAATTCCCCACTAAAATGCGGTAAAACTACATTTATAAAAATACATGTTTTTAGGCATAAAATTAGGCTTACTCTTTTCTTAAGTCTATAAAATATATCTATTTAACATAAAAAAATATTTTATTGAATATATAAAAAATATATTACAATAATATGACTCACTAATTATAATTAAATTAATTTACTAGGGTCAAACAGATTGTTCACCATAAAAATAATAATATTTACTTTTATATTCGAATTGTTTTCTTATTCATTTATAATTTGTTGGAAACCTTTGAAATCTTGTTATATTATTTAAACCATATATTTTCATAAATTAGTTAATAATATTAATAAAAGATAATTAAACATGTAGGTTATATCTTATTATATTATATAATCATATTTTATTAATATATTATTGTTCAGTAATCCTCGGTCCTCTACGTTACGTAAGCCATTAAGGAAAGTCATTATTGCATTAAATGAAAAATTAAATTGATGTTACATGTAGATAATGATAATTTTTATGTTAATTGTAATTTATGATTATGTTTGTGATTCATAAAATCTATTCCAAACATATTGCATTTATATAAATTTTTTTATCTTTAGTGTTTCATAATATAAAATGTATAAAAAAGGATAAATTCATTTGAAAAAAAATATTTCAAAAAATCTCATGGTGTTACAAAAAAACCTTATATGTTAAAACCATTTCAATGAAAATATGAAATTTGATAAATGGATAAATTTAATCATAACATATTGATAATTTATTTTAGAATATTCAAATTTCATCAATTAAAAATAAAATAAAAATAAAATTTAATTGTCATAATTTATTATTATCCATGTATTTACTATGTATTTATTATAATATCTTGTGACTTGTTTTAATTTTTTTTGTGTGTGTAATATATGCTATCAAAAATATTATTATTTATATGATAATTAGGTATTTAAATATATGGTTGTTACATTTAACAAATGTCATCAATATATATATATTTATATATTACTTCTCTCTGTGGGGGAAAGTTGTCAAAATATTCATTGAACAAATTACTTTCTCTAACACCATCTCTTTCTTCATGTTATGTTTTAGATGTATATTACTTTTTTATGTGGAATGAGCTATCAAATTATCATTTTTCATGAGTATTCAACCCACGATATTATTTGAAACTTTATATATATATATATGAGAAACACTTCTCAATTTGATGCTTTAGTGAGTATAAGTTTTATGAAAATCCATTTTTTAATTTCGTTGAGGAACTCATAAAAAAATATAGTCAACCATATTAATTTGATTATACATCAAATGAAGAACGTGTATTTAAAAACAAAAAACTATACAAAACAATGGAGATAACCATGACTATGGTTTCCATACTATGAATGTTTTTTATTAAAAATTACATGTATTATACTTATGATATTATTTAATTTTAACTGTGCATTATTATGACTATTCAACTATCCATGACCTCTAAATCAGTTCAATTCCATAGTGATGGTATGGGAACAACGATTTTTTTTGATCTATTACAAATGTTTTATCTCCTATAAAAAAATCTGAAAAATTATCAACCTATATCCACAATCCGTTAAATTTAAAACTATTTCATATTTAGTCCTTAAGACATAATATCCAAACAAACACAAAAAACTATAATCATTAAATAATAATCCATTCTATCTATTAACAATAACTCCTTCATGTTTTTCTGAATAACATAGGATTTAATATTCTACATTATAGGGTTGTGGGAATTATTTTAGGTATTCATGATCTCGTATACTATATTAAATCCAAATTATAATATAATAATTCATCTATCACCCTATATAAATTGGAGGTATTGTGTTTTAGGATACAAGAGTTAATGGAGATTATTAGGCATACATTGAAACTAGATCTATATTTAATATCCTATTAACCATTTATTTTGATATGAATCCCCTTATTTTATTTCTATAACTGATCCTATTCAAAATGGATTGAATTGTAGCCTAATTTTACAATAAAAAACCCCCACTCCTGAGTAGATACCCCCTAAACAAGATAGTAATTATATAATTCAATTTAGAAAGATCTCTCAATTCTGATCACTAATTATTAAATTCTAAATACTATGTTATGTTTTTTTATAATTATTAAAATTCCATTGTTTTCTCATTCATTGAAAATAAAACCATAGTGTTTGTATCCTTTTATACATGAAAAATGTTAAATAATAAAACCATATAGGTATAGGGGATATTCTAAACCTCCTTATGAATTGGGAGGTGTTTCAACACAATGTGATAACAATTTGTTTTGAAATTCTTGTGTAGATAATGATTTTATAAATATATTTTCCACTTAATGTTTTTTAAATTTCCTATACATCGATAATTTCATGTTTTAAATTATCTTTGATAAAATGGTAATTTTTTAAAATGTGTTTTGTGTAATGACGTTGTACTAGATTCCTTAAAATCTAAATAATAATCTCTTTGCCATAAAATATACCTATATGAATTTTTACTTCCTCATTAAGATCCCATAGTTTTTGTCGAGTTTCAAAAATTGTGAAAAATAATTTATTATAAAACTATTCTCTACCTCAATGTCGTAAAGTAATGTTTTTTCTTATTTTATATAATTAATGTTGTAATTTCCATTCTAAATAAATAATTCACCATAAAAAAATTATTTTCATTAAAAAACAATTCCCACAAAAATTTCTCATTGGATTGTGTTTGTATTTTTGTGTTGATTAATATTTAAATATGGATTCAATCATGTATATTGAGAATATGGGTGATGGATTGAGTATCCACCCATAAAATAAAAAAGTGTTCCTTCCCTTATAGTATGGGTAGATTACCATTATGTGCGGGATAACCTCGAATAATTGGATGTATATATTAATGATAGAAGCCAATAAATCATGTGATTGGAACCCAATATATTTATTATGTGTTTATAGAGTTGGTCCTCATGTGAATTAATTTCACTATATTATGATGTAATGTCAAAAATCGTTTCAAAATAACAACAATGATATCTATAGTGAATTTTTATAAGAGTTGTTATAATCATTGTAAGAAAGGATAGATGATTGGGGATTGAAGATATAAGGAATTAAACAACATCCATCATAGTGTGATGCTTTATATAACTAATCTATATCATGATCAATCACACTACTATAATATGTTGGGGTTACAAAAATAAAAAGTGTATTGTGTGAGACTAAAAACATAAGAGTTGTGTTTTCTTTTCAGTAAAATCATTGGAAATAATTATAAATTTTTTGGGAATTTGGATATATTCCCAATAGTATTTTTTAATTATTTATTAGTGATTTAGAATGAAAGAAGATAGAATGATGGTTCCCTTTCTGAAAAAGAATGAAATTTGGAAATTATTTTTATGGAATGAATTCATGTAGTTAGGGTCAATTTGTATACGAATTCCCCACATAATCAAAGTCACATAGCTAACACTCTACATAGAGTTATTCATGATATGCATGTAAAATTTTGTATTAATATATATCCTATGATTTAGATTCCACCTTGTATATAATTCATGTCACGAACGAACCACGGTACCTTAGTAACCTGGTAACTGAGCCAACCCTGACATAACCTGAAGGGCGTTCCTGATCCCCACAGGTCAGCAACTAGCACCTAGAATCACATAACAAGAAAGTGGGAACAATTTTTCCACCAACCAAGCAGAAGAAAAGAAACAATACAATATGCATAACAAAAGAATCCCCACTAGGGGTAATGTACCAGAATAAAAAGAGGCATAAAAAGCCTAAAGTACAACAAACCAATTACTAAAACGGGAAAACAACCCCAGGGTCCCAAGGACATAACTCACCATGACAAAAACTCAACAGCTTGATCCACCACCAAGAAATCCCTTCCCTGTGCTCGAACATGGAAGAAGAAAGTCTAGAAACACCTGAAGGAAAAATTATGGTGTGAGCCTAAGCCGAGTAAGATACCACCAAATATTCCATATCAGATACCAAATATATAATATCCAATGAAAAACATTCAATTTTAATGTTAACAGGTTTTTCAATTCGAAAGCATATTTAAACAAAACATACTATACATTTTCAGAATATTGGACAAATACATTAAGCAAAGTCTTTACAATGATGGAATATTTCTAAAACAATGGATTATGTAAAAAATTTATATAAAATAGTTTATATAAATTCATCCAGCATATAAAGAAGTTAAAAATCATTGGCATTCATTTGTATGTCAATTAAAAATAAAAAAGCGAGCAACATGGTCATCTCCCAAATGGTACGATAGTATTAACCAGTTATAGGATTGTGAACTCTCTATGTGAACTCAGAAAAATGTGTATACACACATCCCTATGACACTTGCCAAAGGATAATCGTCAGCAATTGATCGGGGATGAGACCCACCGCAAGTATGTTTTAGAATGTTTTCATAGTGTAGAGTGTATCCAAATAACTCTCTAACTACCTAAGGCTTTCATGTGCTCTTAAATGATGGGAAAACTATTTTAAGAATGCTTAAAAATATGATCAATACCATTATTCCATTTCAAATCTTCCAATTTGTTTTCATTTAAAACCAAAAATGGTTTTCCTAAAAACATTCCTTTTTTTCACACGATAAAACCAATTGGTTTCAATCAAATCATTTTAATCCACATTCACCAGTTTAAAATCCAATAAAAACTAATTCCATCATCACATAATTTATTTCCACAATTAAATTGATCAATTTAATTGTAATCATTTTAATCAAATCCACAATTTAAATTAAATAATTTTTATCGACCAATTTCCAAAAACACACCCAATTCAATGGAATTGGGGTTTTCCAAATTTCCATGCCAAAACCATTTAAAATATCCCAATTAACTGGAATATTATTTTTATAAATTTAATTCCATGAAAATTTGAGCAACTAAATTTAAATCAACAATTGAAATAAATCAAGAAAATTCAATGATAATCAATTTGGTAAGTCGAGACGGAACCACCTACCTCAAGGTCATCGATGTTAGCCGTAATGATTAACCTCCTTATGTGGTTCAATACCCCTCTGCGTGACTGAATTATCATAAGTGTCAACACACCAATGTTCAACGTCTTGTCAAGGGTTCCTAGAACCAAAAATAGTTATTTTATTTCAAAAAGAAGGGAAATTTCACATGCGATGAGAGTTTCTCTATCCTGAATAATTTTCAAGTTATGGATTAAAATATTAAATGCGTTAAATTTTTTATCTCCCTTGAATAATTTTTAAATTACCATTTTATAATTATATTAATTTTCCTTGGACAACTAAGGTAATTATTCATGGATAATTTAGATAATCTGGTCATGTGATAATTACCTTGCAATTATCTTTTAATAAAAATGAATAAGTATATTCTAATATGTATTCCATACAAATCATAGTTTTGTAATTATCTTGTGATAATTTTCTGTAATTATTACATGATAATTATTTTCAATTATTCTTTCTTGTTTATATAAAACATGTCATTTGTCTTTGATAAAAAAAATCAATTATCGTTTTAATAATGTTACTAATTAACCTTTGAAAAAAATAGGTATTTATAATTTGACAATTTTAATTTAATTACACCTTGATAATCCCATGTGATTATCATTTCACAGAACAAAAATTATATTTTGATAATTTTATGCAATTATGTTTTGATAATTAAATGAATTTGTCATTCACTATTTCTAAAAAATTATTCTATGATAATGTTGATAATCAAGGCGTGTAATTATTACATTAAAATTTTCATTTTATAAAATTGTATTATCATAAATAATATTTCATGAAGGAATCGTCAAAAAAATATTTAAATCAACTCTTGATAATTTAATGTTGGCATTTTTTTTCATGATGTTTTTCTTTTGAATTGACAAAAAAATTGAATAAACCAAATAATTAAATAAAAGAAATAAAATTTAAACAGCAACTGGTATATTAACACAGGTGTGAAACCCCAATCCCCCCTACAATGTTCACTACCAATGAAGATGATCGTTTGGTTGAAGGATCGCAAAACACGCAAAAAGGGGTTTTAGGGTTGTCTGAACTCATGCGGATCAACCCACTAGGAGACACCAGTTGTTTAGCCATTTTATAACCTAAAATCTGTTTTCATTCCGATCAAATTCCAATCACCCAATTAATCCCCCATTTCAATCAAAAAATTATGGTGGAGTAAATTATTTTACCCATTTAATAGGTTTCTAAAATTTAAACGGTCTAAAAAAATTGAAATCTGTGATTTCCAAAGGCCCTGTGCATTACAAATCGAGGTGTCCATGTTTTTTTCAATTTTGGGAGAGAAGATGAACATTAACACATTTATTGGAATTAATTTATTAATCAAATGAATTAGTTATTTAATATAAAAATTAAATGACACTAAAACCCCGTTGCGAAGGAAAGTGATACCCCGTCTAGGGTAAACACACCGTTTCAGACCCAACAGTTTTCTCAGATTTCTCACACGATAATCTGATTGAGAGATATTAATTATTTTTTAATTATGACTCAGAATACATAATTATTATTATAAAAAATTGGAATTCTTGCGAGCGAGGCATCCAAACACCCGATGCGAACAAATGTTATACCTTGTATTGGGTGAACCTCACATTCTGGACCCATTGATGGTGTCAGATTTTCCATACGACTAACCGTTTGAGAGATATTTAATTTTTAATAAATAATATATTAAATATTATTTAAAAACTTTATCTCAATAGTGATACATCAAAATGTCCGGTTCCATTGAATGTTATACCCTTCATAGGTTTAAAACTATATTTTGGACATAATCGTGGCCTCAAATTTTTAACATGATAGACCATTTTAATGTTATTCAATTACCTTTAATAAATTGATCATGCATAAAATAATAAATTTAATATTTTTATTCTGTCCTCTTCGAGACTTTTCGGACCTCAAAAACTCATGATTTCATAGTGTTTAACATAGAAAATATTTAAATGAATAATCCAGAGCATTTATTGGGCGATTTACCATTATGCGATGTGTTTTAACAAAAACACAACTTTTTAATAAGAAGCCATTTTTTCAAAATTAACATAAAAAAATAACATAAAAAGGGGTTTAGGAATACCTTAAACAGTAACGCGATGTTACAACCTCCCCACCATAGGATCTTTCTGTACCCAGAAAGTCTATGAATAATCCTCCATGTCAAAAAGATGAGGAAAATTCTCTCTAATCAGTGACTTCCTTTCCCATGTCTCATGAGAATCATAACCATGCTGGCATAGTACACGGACTAAAGGTATCACCCTCCCATGAAGTACTTTGGTCTCAGAATTAAAAAACCTGATTGGTCATTCAGTCACAAATAAATCTGGTTCAATCTCAAGATCATTCCTGCTCAAAACATGAGATGGATAAGAATTATACTTTCACAGCTACAACACATGTAACATGTTATGTATCGACGTCAGTTGTGGTGGTATAGCTAGATGGTAAGAAACTTTCCCAACATGACCACACAATCTCGAAAGGTCCCAAAAAATGAGGAGCAAGCTTCCCTTGCCTCTCATGCCGTTGATGACCAAATCAGGGTGAAACGTTCAAGAACAATAGGTCACCAACTAAGAACTCTAACGGTCTAAGATGATGATCAGTATAAGACTTGTACCGACTCTGTGTTGTCAACATTCTCTGATGAATCAATAGGATCTTAGTTGTCGCCTCTTGGACCACACTCCATCCTACCAAGGAACATTCCCCAATTTCTGCCCAACATAAATGAGATTTACAAGGATGGCCAAACAATGCCTCAAAAGGAGACATTAGGATCGCAGACTATTAACTATTGTTATAATAAAATGTAACTCACCTCAGATCATCATCCCAAGACCCACCGATGTCAAGAACACATGTGCGGAGCATATCCTCAATGATTTGAATAGCTCTCTATGTATGGCCATCTGAATGTGGATGGTAGGTCATGCTCAAATGGACCTGAGATCTCAGTGCTTCTTAAAGGACTCTCCAAAAGCAAGAAGTAAACTGAGGATCCCTATCAAGGACTATAGAAGATGAAACTCCATGAAAATGAACAATTTATTTCACATAGATATTTCTCAACTCTTCAACTTTGGTTGTATCTTGAATATGTAAAAAGTGAGCTGACTTGGTCAGCCTGTCGATCACAAACTATATTGTGTTCTTCTTCCTCTCGGTTTTAGGTATCCAACTACAAAGCCCATAGTTATTTCATCCCAATTCCACTAAACTTAAATACGAAACTAAGAAAAAACAGACATCAAACACCAATCTACTGAAGATTCTTTCACAGCCTGTGATGGAAGATTCATGCTTAATGCTTCCGCAACTACATTCCATTTCCCCGGGGTATAGGCAATGTCAAATTCAAAAGATTTCAGGTACTCTGCCCAACGCCATCAGTGGAGATTCAAATATTTTTGATAGAAGATATAACTCAATCTCTTGTGGTCTAAATACACAGTAAACCATTCTCTATAAAGGAAATGTCTCCAACACTTAAGTGCGTGCATTAAAGATGCAATTTCAAGTTCATGCGTAGGATAGTTCTTCTCAAGAGGCTTAAGGGAATGATTTACATAGGCAACAACATGATTACCTTTCATAGGGAAACATCCCAAACCTGAACCCAATGCATCACAGAAGACCACATAACCTATCCCAGTCCTAGGAAGAGTTAACACTGGCACAGTAGTCAAAAGACAATTTATCTCAACAATATAACTCTAAAATTTATCATTCTAGTAAAACATCACTCCCTTTCGAGTCAGAGAAATCATTGGAGAAGCTAATTTTAAGAAATCTTTAACAAATCAATGATAATATCCTACTAAGACCAAGAAGATCTAAATCTTGAAAATATTTCGTGGTTGTTCTCAGGTCATAAAATCCTTAATCTTCATAGGATCATCTGATATTTCTTGTTCTGACATGACATGTCCAAAGAATTTCACTTCCCGAATCCATAAATCGCACTTTGATTTCATGGAATAAAGTCGGTGATTCCTTAGAAGAATCGGAACTATTCTCAGATGATCCACATGATCCTCCTGATTCATGTAGTTGACAAGAATGTCATCCACAAAGACTACCACACATGTTTCTAGATACTCACGGAAAACCCAGTTCATCAAAGCCATGAAAACTGTAGGAGCATTTTTTAGGATGAAGGGAATAACAAGGTACTCATAATTGCAATACCTACTCCGAAAAGCGGTATTATGAATGTCAGATTCCTTTATCCTCAAGTGATGGTAACTAGAAAAAAGATAAATATTTGAAAACCACTTCTCCCCTTTCAATTGATCTAAAAATTCATCAATTCATGTTAACAGATATTTGTTCTTTATCGTAACTCAATTGAGATTTCGATAATCAACACATAAGCGAAGAGAACCATCAGCCTTCTTGGCGAAGAGAACTGGTGCTGCCCAAGGTGACACACTTGGGCCAATAAATCCTTTCTCAGGAAGATCATCTAATTTAAACTTCAGTTCTTTAGTTCAGCTGGATACATTTAGTAAGAGTGAATAGAAACCTACTGAGTACCAGACATTAAGATAATAGAAAAATCAACCTTTCTTACTGGTGGAAAAACAGAAAATTCAGAAGGAAACCCATCGGGAAACTCAGCAATGACTGAAGGATGATCACCACACATTGAATCTCTCTCTAGATCAAAAGAAAACACTGATATAACTTTCCCCAACTCTGGATAAGAGGGTTAATCTCTACTTTACCTTGGGTTCCATTCTCCTTGAAAAACAAGAGGCACACCACTGGGTGTAGTAAGGTGTACTCGTGGAAGATAACAATCGATCTGGGATTTATTGGCAATGAGCCAATCCATCCAAAAAATAACGTCAAAAGATTTCTTGTCGAGAACTAAAAAAATCCAAGAATGATCAACATCTGATAGAGAGAAAAATCAAGAAGGACTACTGAGACCCTTCTCTCTCATTTTACTAAGGGGTGTAGTAATATTCAGCGCAAAAGAAAAAATATCCAATGGTATATTAAGAATATTAACAATATGGGTTGAAATAAATGAGTGAGATGAACCAGTATCAAAAAGAGTAGTCACTAAAGATGATGCTATATTACTGGTACCTCTCACAGTTGTAGGACATGTATCAACTACCTCTGGCGACTCTTCTACTACGTGAAGAAGCTTCGTTCTAGATGCCTATGGATGGAACCCTTTTGTATGTGAATCATTTGATTTCCCCATAGTTTTTGGAGGTGCTGATTATCATGTTCCACTACATGGAGTAGAGAAGTGATGTCAGAATCACTTTAAATTCCCTAAACGTCTGCAGGAGCTACTGTTCTTGGGTGCCTCAGTGCAAACCCTCTTATAATTTCCTGGATTTCCACACTAATAGCAATTCAAAGAATCCCCTCCTATTTCTATAGGAGTTCTAGAATGACTATGTTGTTAAGAATTACCATAAAAAACGTCACACATCTGTTTTCATTTAAAGGAACGAACGCTGCCACTATGCGGAAAAGGAACTCCCTTCAACCCTGGTCTTCCTGCCAAGTCCATCCCAACCTTCATCGCCTTATCCAGAACATCAGCATATGTGGGTATCTTCAGTAAGAAAACCTGAGAATGGATATCTGATCCAAGTCCCAACCCTAATCATCAAGCCTTCATCTTATCATTAGATACAATCTCAGGAGAAAACTATACCAACTCAGAAAAGCGATTTGAGTACTCTGTCACGGTTTTGTTGGCCTTCTCAAGCTTGAAAAACTCCACAGACTTGGCCAACACCATTGATTCAAGATAGAACTGTTTAGTGAAAAGAACCCTAATGTCTTTCCACTCCAAACCCTCATGTATCCCAGATGTCCCCAACGTGTCCCAACTTCTCCTACTTGGTCCCTCCAGCATGAAGGTGGCACACATCACCTTGATTACTTCAGGTGTCTCCAAGAACCCAAACAGATGTTCATCCTTACTCAACCATTCCTCATCATGTTAAGGGTCAGTGGAGCCATTGAAAACTTGTGACTTCTGGAATAGGAACTCTTGAGAGAAATTTCGTAGAATTTCACTATGAGGATCTATATCTGGAGCCTGATTAGGAACTATAGGTGGTTCCTTTTATAGAGCTTGGATAGTGCGAACAATCACCTCAACCAGACTCAGATCCACAATAGGACTCTCTTGCTGAGATTCAGTAGCAACCTATTTTTGGATCTGATTCCCACGTCTTCTCGGAGGCATGATGCTACACAACATCAAAAAAATAAAAAGATATTAGATTGACACTAAAACAAAGTAACAAGGAAATCTATTATTAATAGAAGTGTTAAAAAATATTTGGATTCCACTCTATCCAAATCAAAATAGGGAAAAATACTAGAACTAATCCACAAGTCGTATTTCCCTAACCAACCATGGTGACTTAAGGTTCATTGCGGTGTGAGCTGGCCAGAAACTCAATAAAAAATATGTCCTAAGTCTCAAAAAGAATACACAAATGCATACTATCATCAAGGAAAGATACATAACCTCCCTTTGATAGCACTTTGTCATGAACCAACCCAGGTACCCTAGTAACCTGGTAACCGAGCTGGCCCTGACATAACCCGAAGGGTGTTCCCGATCCCCACTGGTCGGTGACTAGCACTTGGCATCACATAACAAGAATGTTGGAACGATTTTGACACCAACAAAGCCAATGAAAAGAAACAAGAACGTATTCATAAGCAATGAAACTCCACCAGGAGTAATGTTCCAAAATACAAAGAGGCATAAAAATCCCAAAGTACAACAACCCCATTACTAAAATGGGAAAAACAACCCCAACGTCCCAAGGAAATAACTCACCATGACCAAAACTCAACATCTGGATCCACCTCCATGCGATCCCTTCCCTTTGCTCTAACCTAGAAGATTAATGTATACATACAGTTGAAGGTAAAAGTATGGTATGAGCCTAAGCCTAGTAGGATAAAACCGATGATTCCAAAACAGATAAAAATATAGACCATCCAATGAAAAACTTTCAATTTTAATGTGAACAGGTTGGAAATTCAAAATCATATTTAAAAAAAAATGCTTTAAAATTTTAAAATATTGGACAAACACATTATGCAAAGGCTTTACTGTATAGTCCAGGTTCCAGATGCCACCTAGAGGCACCCCGTACCCAGTTGGTCACATGGCCTCAAGCGCATTTCCTCGAATGCCAGAGGCTGCCAAATAGTAGTGAGGGCCATGGGTGAGATATTGGGGAAACGATGACCTCATTGGGAGAGTAACACAACAAAAGATAAAAAAATATACAGTAGCAGAAGTAGTAATATCCAAGAACAGTAAACAACGGAAGATTGAAATGATAAACAGTTGGAGAACATATATATAAAGTGATGCAGGGAACATATATATCTAGGAAAACAACCAAACAAGTCACAATGATAAAACACTACAGCGATAAACCAAAGGGAAACAGAAATAAGATAAACTTCTCAGCATCACAAGCCATAGCTTGGTCCAATGCTCTCCAGCTCCACAACATATCATGTACCTGAAGTAGAAGGGCTCTTTCCCTTGTCTATACCTGCAACAATATAATCTTTTCGGCCCAAAAGCATGGCCCAAAAAGGGTGTGAGACAAATCCTAGAAGGAAACCAAAAAAAGATCTCTTCCTAACAGTCATTGAGTATATAGTAGGTAAAAGAAAAAAAAACAGAAAACTGGAAGGTACTCAACACTAAACAATCAAAAATTACAATTATCATGAAAAATATAATCAATGAAAGTAACACAAATATGTATCCCTCTGGGAAGTTCTCACAACCTATCCTCTATGGTCTTACCTATCAGATACAAAAAACCCTCTGCGAAGTACACACAATCTCACCCCTCTGGTTCCTCAAAAGTATATACTCTCTGAGAAAGAACTCGTCTTCAATTCCCCCTATATTCTCAAATCGATACTAAAGGCGCTCTAGGGAAGCACTAAATGTCAATTCCCATTGTGGCTCGCGTAGAGGAACTACAGAAACTCTGGGGAAGCACTCAACGTCAATTCCCTCTATGGTTTCACATCATAAATTATAAAAGACACTATGGAGAAGCACATATGTCAATTCTCCCTGTGGTCTACTACACTAGGTTCTCATGGCCCTCTGTAAATCAACAATTATATCATTATGCATCGTCCAAAGTAAACCTCAAAGACTACTTGGCTAGCATTCTACAATATATCATCATATCAGAAAGAGAACACACCATCCTACAATACTAGGCATGGAAACTGGCAATAGCCTAACAGGAAAATCTAGACCAAAAAGTCATTAAAAATATATGCATGTGGAAATGCATCCAAAGCCTAAAAATTATCCCAAAACACAATCAAAATCCTCGACTATAGCATACAAGTAATGTTGGAAATCAGTAGGGATAAAACGGTAAACACACAATACCCCATTCTAGGGTATTAGTGGAATTTTTACAAAATACTCAAAGAATTTCTACAGAAAGGAAAAAATAACCTACCTTGATTCTAGGATATTGATATACAGGAACTACAATGCTTCAATCACCTTATAAAATCGAAGATCTACAAAAATGTCTAAAACCTTCAACCCACGATAACATGAAAATGAGGTGGAATTGGAAAACGAATATCTAGGTGAAGGAATAGCATACTACTGTAATTCCAATGCGATTGACAGTAGTTGATTTGGAGGACAGACAGAGGCTCGAAGGATCGGAGAATATTCTCGGTCGTATGGTCTATCCCGGTCAAACGAGATCAAGTAGAAGACACCTCTGGCGATTAGACGCGACCCCGGTGCATTTAATGAAAAAAATAAAAAAGTACACGTTGTGTACTTTTGGAGTACACCGCGTGTAATTTCCTTTTCCATACTCCACTTTAGGTGGCCTACACATCACCCATACATGGCTGTGTGTGTGACCATGACACAACCATCACACAACCTCCAGCGGTATCGCAGTACATGTCGTGTACTTATAAATTAAACAACCTACACTTTGAAAATTTCCAAATTTTTTTCTTTTCCTAAAAAATGACTAGAAAAGGAAATAAATACCTGAACTGAAGATCCAGGTTCTTATAAACTTCCCCCATTTAGGAAATTCATCCCTGAATTTCCCTACCAAAGCGTAGAAGAAGAAACCCTGAATAAAACCGGCCTCTTCAATCATACATCGGCCTCCCTCTCCCAAGTCTTGTCTTGTACTCGCTCGTGCTACCATAGCACCTGTACTAGAGGACTAGACCGGCCATGAAGAAAATGTGTACGGTGATAAACAATCTAGATTAGATGCTCGTCGAACGATGCATCAACATCAAGCTCAACTTCCTTGGGTTGAAGGACATGAGACGAGACTGAAAAGTAACATCAGAGCTGAGAAACTTGAAAAACGTCATGCATAGCCTGGTACCTCTGAGGTAATATCAACCGATAGGCAATTGGCCCAACTCTCTAAAACACCTAAAACGGAAAAATGTAACTCAGTGAATGCTTACCCTGCCACATAATCATCTTTTGTTCGAACCTCATTGTTACACGTAGAAAAACTTGATCCCCGACCTCGAACTCTAGAGGTCGTCTCCACTGATCAGCATAAGAATTCTGATGGGACTGTGTAGTAGCCATCCTCATCTGAATCAACTCTATCTGCTCTGTGGTCTCTTGGACAAGATGAGGTCCTAGAAAAGCCACCTCTATGGCCCCCAGCCAACAGAATAGTGATCAGTATGGCCTACCGTAAAAAGCTTTATATGGTGCCATATGAATAGTTTATTTGAAAAATATTATTTTAGGTGAACACCACAAGAGGTATATGCTTCTCCCAAGGAACTCCATAGTCCATAATTCTAGATTGCAACATATCCTCATGCAGCTAAATAATATGTTCAGACTGGCCATCTTTCTGGGGATGGTATTCTATACTCAAAAGTACCTGGGTACACAATGTCTTCCGAAGACACTACTAGACCCGAGAAGTAAAACATGCATCCCTATCTGAAATAATGGAGTTTGTAACTCCATATAGATATACAATCACTGAGATGTACAACTGTCCCAGCTCATCAACACTGATGGTCTCCATGATCAGCATGAAGTGAGAAACCTTTGTAAGCTTGTTGATGACAACCCAAATAGCAACATTCCCTCGAGGCGACCTTGGAAAATAGGTCACGATGTCCATCAAGACATAATTACACTTCCACTCTAGAATTGGTAATAACTAAAAAGACATGCTGGTCGTTGATGCTCCACTTTCACCTACTGAAAAGTGGAACACCTCATGAAAAAACCAGCAACATCCCTATTCATACCTGGCCACCAATACTGGTAGTTTAGATTATGATACATCTTGTTGACGCTAGGATGAACTTCCCAAACTGAGGAATGAAAATCCAGCATCATCTCCTTGCATATATCTACTGGTACCCATACACGTCCCTAGAATCGTAGGATCTCATCCTTGCCTATGGTCTACCCAGGAATAGTGTCCTCTCCTTACACATTTTCCCATAGGACTGGGCCTTCAGAATCTGATAGCTTCCTCATTCGAACCTGATCATGAAGGATAGAGGTATGTTCTACAAAAGAAAGGAAATTATGCCCCGGTCTATTGTGAACATCCAGATGCATCTCAGAGAACAGAGCCATAAGCTGCCACTCACCACTAGCCTCCTGAACTGCCTATATCGGTGTCCTGCTTCTCAATGTATCGTCCCCTGCATTTCCCTTTCCCGACATATAGGCAAGCTCAATGTCAAAAGACTGAATATACTCAACCCACCTGTGCTTTCTCAGATTCTGATCACACTGAGTGAAGATGTACTTGAGACTTTTGTGGTCAGTGAAAACCAAAAAATGCTCTACCAAATGAAAATGTCTCCAACAACGTAAGACATAAACAATAGCTTCCAACTCCAGATCGTGTGTTGGGTAGTTCCTCTCATGTGGCCTCAACTGCCGAGACCCGTACACAACAACTCCATCTCCCTGCATAAGCACAGATCCTAGCCCGATACCTGAAGCATCCCATTAGATAGTGTAGCTCTTCCCTGGGTTTGGATAGACTAGTATAGATGCTAAATTTAACCACCCTTTCAGCTCCTAAAAGGCTGACTCACAAGAGTCTGACCATAAGAACATCTCACCCTTCTTGGTCAAACCTATCAGCAGTGCTGCTAAGCCAGAAAAGTCCTGTATGAAGCGTCTGTAGTATCCAGCCAGCCCGAGAAAACTCCCCACCTCAAAGACGTTCTTCGGCTACTCCCAAGAAAATACTTCTCTCACTTTCTCTGGGTCCACTGATACTCCTGTCTCTGAGATAACGTGTCCCAAAAATTGAATCTGATCCATCCAGAAGTGGCATTTTGAATGCTTAAAATATAAATTATGCTCTCTCATTGTACTCAGAACGATCTCAAGATGCATGGCATGGTCATGTCTAGTGTGAGAGTACACCAAGATGTCATCCATGAAAACCAAAATGAAAGAATCCAAGTGTGTATGGAACACTCAGTTCATCAGTGCCCTAAAAACAGCTGGCGTGTTCGTGAGACCGAACAACATAACCATATACTCGTATAGACCATACCTGCTTCTGAAAGCTGTAAGAGGTATATCGGATAGCCTAATGCACAACTGATGGTAACCGGACCTCAATTCAATCTTTTAGAACACCCAGGCTCCTCAATGATGATCAAAGAGGTCATAAATTCTAGGCACGGGATATCAGTTCATGACTGCCAACTGGTTAAACATCTGATAATCCACACAAATCCTAAAGGTGATGTCTTCTTTCTTCGCAAACAGGACAAACGAACCCCAAGGAGAAGTATTGTGATACACCACTAGAGGAAAGTCTAACTGTGATGTCCCTTGGTCATCCAGATACAGACTAGCAATCTGAGCTGTAACTCCTCCTAGCCCATGATGCTCGGGTCCTGCTCGACTCGCCTGGACATCCCACTCGCCTAGATAAAGAAAAGATCCGCCCAATTGTGCTATGAAACTCACCCTATGGTAATAATAGTCTACGACTACCTGGAAGTTAATGAGCCAGTCCATTCTAAGAATGGAATCATATCCTGTCATCTCTAAGACATAGAGATCCCATAGAAGGTGATACCCAGCCACCTCTAGAGGACACACCTTGCACTGATATACATTTTCCATCGTAGTCCCCAACGGTGTGTCTACAGTCTAAAGTATCGGTAGAGGAAAATATGTAGAGCCCAAGGCTCTGCACAACAGTAACAGAGATAAAGCTATGGGAATCCCCTGTATCAAAAAGAGTAGAAGATAAAACTGAGGCTACTAAGATCGTACCTCGAACTATAGAGGTTACGAGATCCTGATCCTATTGGGTCAGCTCCACTGCAAAAGCATGACCTGTACCACGACCCTGTGACCCTGCTTGACCACTCTGAGCTAGTCCACCCTACTGTCACTGAAAGACCGGTGACTAACCACCAAGGCCTCAAACTAAATCATGGCCCGAACACCTAGAATAACTCAAGTTCCTAGATTGGTTAGAAACTAGTGGCACTACTCTTGAATGAGGAATCATGGATGAAACCCTGTCACCAGATGCTGGTGAGAAAACTTGATAGAAGCGCTGAAGGTGACCCATCTTGCTGCAAAATCGGCACTCCCCTGGGTCTCTCTGGCCCTATGGACACATATGCACAGCGCTTCCATACTGGTATCATACCTCCTGGATAACTAAAGATGTGTCTCACTACCTATGATCAGAACGCATAGACTGCCTAGGGTGCTTCCTGATGTCAGCTAGTGAAGCACTAACTCTAGAAGTATAACTGTCTTGGCTCTCAAATCCAGAGTCTCTCAGATTGTGCTCCACAATCAGTGTCTGGTTAACGATAGAAGCGATGAAAGTCATCCTGAAGATATTCACCTGTGAGCGGATCTCCCGTCTATGACCGTCCACAAAATTCCATGCTATGAAAAACCCATCCCCGCCCTATAGGGGTGTGAAACGCTAAATCTTGGTGAAAAAATAGGAATAATCCATGAAATAATGTGGACCTTTCTCTCGTCTCATGAACTCTCGGGCCCATTCGACCCTTAAGGTCTCCCGATTTAAGTAGTCGTAATAGGCGCACTAAAACTCCTCCCACACCATATCCTACTGATGACCCGCCTATGAGATCACGTCCCACCACCTCTTGGTGGAGTCTCGTAGTATGTAGGTAGCGATCTTGACTTGACATTCTAGAGGCGTCTCCAGGTTCTCTAAGATCGTCATCATGGATTCAATCCAAGAATTTGCAACCTGAGGTCTACCATCTCCTGAGAAGGTGGGAGGATGCTGCTTCTAGAAAACCCACGTCAAGTCTGCCATAGTCGAGGCAGGAGTCAGTGCACCCTGGAAGGTCTACATCATACTAAATTTTTTTTCCCTAAATAGAACATCGACACCTGTAATGGGTATCACTGCTGGTTCCAAGGCTGGCACAATAGGAGGATCTGCAAGAATTCCCTGATCAGCCATATCCAGCATCTGATCACCACCTAGAAACATGCATGCAACCGGAGGATGTCTATGTTCCATGACTCTATAAGGTCAAACACACACCTTAGATCAACATTATCAAGTACTGAAAACTAGGATCGTAATAAGGTAACAGGGGAAATAAATCATTCAAAATTTACAAAACATGACTACTGTGCGTGTATGAAGACTACACAACATGTTCCCTTAACGCATTTACATGGGAATATACTTTTTCCGAATCTGGTCATGTAACACCCCAGACACACGACATGTACCTGAATCCTCTTACCCTGCCCAAGTCCTTCTACACGGTTAAGCCACATGAATCTCTTAAGAAAAAACTACATGGCGTGTTCAAGGTAGACACAGTGTGTAATCAACAAGCTTCACCTAGACGGTGTTGTTAGTGAAATGTCCTGTGTACCCAGGTCGCACTACACGACATGTTACAGAAGGACACAACGTGTACTAAGAAGTACCAACAGACCAAGTGGTTATCTATATGGCCAGCTTCATGGATGACACTACACGGCGTGTTGAAGGAGGAAACAACATATATGAGAAAGGGTGACATCGACCCATGTTGTTCGTGACACAGTCGGGTACCCGGGTCAGACTACATGGTTGTTCAAGGTCAAAACAACGTGTATAAGAAGAGACTCCATCGAATATGTTTTTAGTTACATGGGTATACACACAGTCACTACAACACGACGTGTACATACCGTACATATCGTGTTCTTGGAATATTTTTCATAACCCTGTGTCCCTGCCCACACAGTCAGTGACATGGTTAAAAACTACACGGCATGTATTCATAAAGTATACGCCATGTATTCTGGGTTTTTCTGGGCAGTATCCTCCGAAACTGCCCCAGTTCCTAGAAAATGTAGAAAACCAACATTAAGGTTCCACATTCCGATCGGCGTGGGCCCAAACTTCCCATGAGTCAAATATTTTCATCTTATACAAGTTATAAAAAGGAAAAGAAGCAATGATCCACCTAATTCATATCCTTGAGGGCCCATAACACCTCAAGAACCAATGTTTGGCATCCATCTACACAAATCACTATACAAACAAATTCCCTATCCACCAGAAGGGATTCTATCAAGTCATCTATCACAATAGCATGCATAATATACACAATGTCTATCACAACAACATGCGATCGCTAATTCATCCTAGATGGCATGGCAAGAATTCACGGCATGTGATATCTAAAAAATGCCTATATGATGCATGAGATTGAATACCCTAATATAATCGGGTTGTGACAGAAATATGACTATGATAAAAACAACGGTAACAACACAAATCATGTGAATCACCCAACGGTGAAATCAAATCAACTATAAAATTGAAAACCAGTAAAATTAAAATAAACGAGTTAGTATGGACTTTCCCTGTACACAGTTTAGCTACTCGTGGGCACAACTTATTAACAAGTTCCTATTCTGTCCTTTCCCCGACTATGGGATCCTATCATTAAATCAAGAGAAAAGAAACCCTTTGATACAACTTTGTAACGTCCCGGTTCCGGAAGCCACTCAGAGGCTCCCCGTACCCGGTTGGTCACATGGACTCATGTGCATTTCCCCGAACGTCAAAGGCTACCAACTAGAAGCAAGGGCCTTGGGTGTTATAGTGGGGAAACTATGCCCTCATTGGAAGAGTAACACTGCAGAAGATAAACAAATATACAATATCAGAAGTAGTAATATCCAACAACAGTAAACAACATAAGACTAAAATTATAAACCACTGGAGCACATATTTATAAAGTGGTACATGGTACATATATGTCTAGGAAAACAGCCAAACAAGTCACAATTCTAGAATACAGAAACACTAAACCAAAGTGAAGAAGAAAGCAGATAAACACCTCATCATCACAGGCCATAGCTTGGTCCCATGCTCTCCAACTCCATAACAAATCAAGTACCTGATGTAGATGGGCGCTTTCCCTTGTCTATAACTGCAATAATATAATCTTTTGGGCCCAAAAGCATGGCCCAAACAGAGTATGAGATGAATCCCAGTAGGCAACCACCACATGATTTGTGCCTAACAGTCAGTGAGTATATGTCTGGTAAAAGTACAGAAAACATCAAACAAGAAGGTAGTCAACAGTAAACAATCCATACTAACAATTATCAAGAAACATTTAATCAAAGAAAGTGACACAAATAGGGAACCCTCTAGGAAGTACTCACATCCTATCCTCTATGGTCCAACCTATCAGAAATAAGAAACCCTCTTGGAAGAACACACAGTCTCAACCATCTGGTTTAGCTGAAGTATTGACTCTTTGAAGAAGCACTCCCCGTCATTATCCCCTATAGTCTGGTATCTGCACTAAAGGCGCTCTGGGGAAGCACTCAACATCAATTCCCCCTGTGGCCCGCATCGAGGAACAACTGACACTTAGGGGAAGCATTCAACATCAATTCCCCCTTTGGTCTAGCATCGTAAATTATAAAAGACACTCTTGAAAATCCCTTATGTCAATTCCTCCTATGGTCTACTACACTAGGTTTTCAATGCCCTATGTAAATAAAAAAGTATAGAATCGCGTATCGGCCAATGTAAACCTCATAGATTAATTTGATAACATTCTATAGCGTATTAGCATATGAGAAAAAGAACACTCCATCCTACAATACTAGGCATGGAAACTGGCAATATCCTAACAGGAAAAACAAGACTAAATAGTCATAAACAATATAAGTATGGGATAAAACATCCAAAGCCTAAGAATTATCCCAAAACAAAATTAAAATCCTCTACTATAGCATACAAGAAAAATGGGAAATCAATAGGGTTAAAACAGAAAACACACAATACCCCGTTCAAGGATATTGGTGGAATTTTCACAAAATATTGAAAGACATTCTACAGAAAGGCACAAACCACCTACCTCGATGCTAGGATATCAATATACTTGAATTACTGGCAATGAAACCCCTTAGAACGTCGAAGATCTACAAAAATATCTAAAATGTTCAACCCACAATAACATGATAAAGAAAAGTAATTGGAAAATGAAGCTCTAGGAGATGGAAGAGCATACCGCTGTGATTCCGACATGATTGACGGTGGTCGATTTAGAGAACAGACGGAGGCTCAGGGTCTCGGAGAAGATTTTTGGCCATACAGTGTCTCTCGGTCGAATGAGACATAGAAGAAGAAACCAAAGGCGATTAGGCGTGACCCCAATGCATTTAATTAAAAAAACTACACAGCATGTACATTGGGAGTACACAGAGTGTACTTCCCTTTTCCGTACTCCACTTTAGGTGGCCTCCACATCACCCATACATGGCCGTGTCTGTGGCCAAGACATGGCCAACACACGGCCTCCTACGGAATCGTAGTACACGGCATGTACTTATAAAGTACACAACGTGTACTTTGAAAATATATAGATTTTCCTCTTTTCATCAAAAATGACCAGAAAAGTAAAAACATACCTGAAAAGAAGATCTGGGTTCTTACATTTACAATGATGGAATATTTCTAAAACAATGGCTTATGTAAGAAATTTATATAAAACGGTTTATATAAATTCAGAAAGCATGTAAAGTAGTTCAAAATCATTAGCACACATTTGTATCTCAAATATAAATAAACAAGCGAGAAACAAGGTCATCTTCCAAAAGGTACGATAGTGTTAACCAGTTATAGGATTCTGCACTCTCTATGTGAACTCAGCGAAATGTGTATACACGCATCCCTATGACACTGGCCAAAGGAGACTCATCACCAACCCATCTGGGATGTTACCCACCACATGTATGTTTTAGAATGTTGTCGTAGCGCAGAGTGTATCCAAATAACTCACTAACTACCTAAGGCTTTCATTTTCTCTTACAAGATGGGAGAACTATTTTATGAATGCTTAAAAATACGATCAATCCCATTCTTCCATTTCATATTTTTTTTATTTCTTTCCATTTTAAACTAAAATAGATTTTATTCAAAAACATTCCTTTTTTCAAAAGATAAAACCAATGGGTTTCAATCAAATCATTTTAAGCGATTTTCACAAGTTTGAAATCCAATCAAAACTAATTTCATCATCACATAATTTATTTTCACAATTAAATTCAACAATTTAATTGAAATCATTTCCAACAAATCAGCAATTTAAATTATACAATTTTAATTGGCCAATATACCTAAATACACCCAATTTAATGGAATTGGGGTTTTCCAAATTTCAATGATAAAACCATATCAAATATCTCGATTAACTGGAATCGAGTTTTTATCAATATAATTGAAAGAAAATTTGATCATTTGAATTTAAATAAACAATTCAAATAAATCAAGAAAATACCATGATAATCAATTTGGTATGTCGAGACGAAACCACCTACCTCAAGGTATTCGATGTGAGCGGCAATGATTAACCACCTAATGTGGTTCAATACCCCTCCGTGTGACTGAATTATTGTAAGCATTGACACACAAATGTTCATAGTTTTTTCAAGGGTTCCTAGAACCAAAACAAGTTATTTTATTTCAAAAAGACGTGAAATTTCACACGCGATGATAGTTTCTCTCTCCTAAATAATTTTTGAATTATGTATTAAAATATTAAATGCGATGATATTTTTATCTCCCTTGAATAATTTTCAAATTACCATTTTATAATTATAATAATTATCCTTTGACAATTAAAATAATTATCCTTTGATAATTTAGATAATATGGTCATGTGATAATTACCTTACCATTATATTTTAACAAAAAGGAATAAATATATTCTAATAAGTATTCCTTGTAAATCATCTTTTTGTAATTATCTTGTGATAATTTTCTGTAATTATCACTTGAAAATTATTTACAATTATTCTTTCATTTTAATATAAAACATGTCACTGCACTTTGATTAACCAAATGAATTATCATTTTAATAATGTTATTAATTAACCTTTGATAAAAACATACATTTATCATTAGATAGTTTTTATTTAATTACACCTTGTTAATCACATGTGATTATCATTTCATAAAACAAAAATTATATTTTGATAATTTTATGCAATTATGTTTTGGTAATTATATTAATTTATCATTCACTAATTCTACAAAATTATTCATTGATAACATTTATAATCAAGCCTTGTAATTATTAAATTAAAATTTTCCATTTTTAAAATTGTATTATCATAAATAATAAATCAAGAAGGAATCATCAAAAAAAATTTGAAATTAACTCTTGATAATTCAATGTTCCTATTTTTTTCATGATATTTTTCTTATGAATTGGAAAAAAAATTGGCTAAAGGAAATAATTAAATAAAAGAAATAAAATTTAAACAAAAACCTATATATTCACATAGGCTCAAAACACCAATCCCCCACGCAGTGTTCACTACCAACGAAGATGGTCATTTTATTGAAGGTTCTCGAAACACGCAAATGGGGTTTTAGGGATTTCTGAACTCGTGCGGATCGACCCACCACATGACACGAGTTGTTCGGACATTTTATGACCCCAAAATCGGTTTATATTCTAGAAAAATTCCAGTCACCCAATTAATCCACCATTTCAATCAAAATAGTATGGCGGAGTTAAATATTTTACCCATTTAAAAGGTTTTTAATTTTTAAACAGTCAAAAAAGGTTGAAATCTAAGATTTCCAAAGGCCACGTGCGTTACAAATGGAGGTGTCCGTGTTTCTTCGATTTTGGGAGATAATATGAACATTAAGCTGTTGTTTTGGAACTAATTTAATAATTAAATGAATTAATTATTTAATGTAAAAAGTAAATGTCACCAAAAGCCCATTACGAATGAAAGTGATACACCATCTAGGGTAAACACCCTATTCCGGACCCAACAATAGTCTTAGATTTCTTAAAATATGAGAAGATTAAGAGATACAAATGATTTTTTTAATTAAAGCCCATAATAATTAATTAATTAACATAAAAATTTGTATTCTTGCGAGGGAGGCTTCAAAAAACCCAATGCAAATAATTGTTATACCTTGTCTAGGGTAAACCCCTCATTCCGGACCCATCAGTGGTCTCAGATTTTCCATACGACTCACTGTTTGAGAGATATTTAATTTTTAATAAATCATATATTAAATATTATTTAAAAACACTATCTGACGAGTGAGACATCTACATATCTTGTGTCATTAAATATTATACCCTTCATAGGGTAAACACTATATTTAGGACATAACCGTGGCCTAAATTTCTCATTCATTAGACCATTTTGAAGTTAATAAATTATTTCGAATAAATTGGTAATGCTTAAAATAATAAATTTAATATTTTTATTCCGCCCTCTTTGAGACATTGCAGACCTCAAAACCTAATACTTACATAGTGTATAACTTAGAAATAATTTAATTGAATAATCCAGAGCATTAATTGGGAGATTTACCATTCTGCGACGTGTTTTAACAAAAACGCAACTTCTTACGGATAACCATGTTTTCCAAATTAACATAAAAAACATTTAACATAAAAAGGGGTTTAGGAATACCTGAAATAGTCACATGATGTTACAACCTCCCCACCATAGGATCTTTTCCCCCCCAGAAATCCTATGAAGAATCCCCCACATCAAAAATATGAGGACACTTCCCTCACATCAGTGCCTTCCTTTCCCACATCTCATGTGTATCAGAACCATGCTCCCATAGTAAATGGACCAGACTTATCATCCTCCCACGAACTACCCTGGTCTAAGAATCAAAAACCCTTACTGGTTGTTCAGTCAAAGATAAATATGGTTCAATATCATGTTCATTTTAGCTCAAAACATGAGATGGATCAGAGAGATACTTTCATAGATGTGATACATGGAACATGTTATGTATCGACGTCTGCTGTAGTGGTAGTTCTAGACGGTAAGAAACATTCCCAAGATGACCAACAATCTCAAAAGGTCCCACAAAACGTGGAGTAAGCTTCCCTTGCCTCCCAAGCCGTCGATGACCTAATCAGGGTGAAACTTTCAAGAACACTTTCTCACCAACTGATAACTCTAATGGTCTACGACAATGATCAACATAAGACTTGTAATAACTCTGTGCTGTCAACATTCTTTGATGAATCAACTTGATCATAGTTGTCGTCTCTTGGACCAAACTATATCCTACCAAGGAACATTCACCAATCTCTGACCAACATAAAGGAGATTTCCATCAATGGCCATACAATGCCTCAAAAGAATCCATTTTGATCGTAGACTGGTAACTGTTGTTATAAGAAAAATTATCTATCCCCATATGATCTTCCCAAGACCCACCAAAGTCAAGAACACATGCACGGAGAATATCCTCAAGGATCTAAATAGCTCTATCTGTCTGGCCATCTGACTGTGGATGGTAGGCCATGTTCAAACGGACCTGAGATCCCAGTGACTCTTGAAGGCCTCGCAAATGCAAGAAGAAAACTGAGGATCCCTATCAGTGACTATACCAGACGGAACTCTATGAAAACGAAAAATTTCTTTCAAATAGATATTTCCCAACTCCTCAACTTTGGTGGTATCTAGAATTGGTATAAAGTGAGCCGACTTGGTCAGCTTGTCGATCACAACCCATATCACGTTCTTCTCCCTCTTGGTTTTATGTAACCTAACTAGAATGTCCATAGATATTTCATCCCACTTCCACAAAATTCCAATATGTAACTGAGCAGAAAGATCCATCAAAATCCACTCTTTTGAAGATTCATTCATATCCTGTGATGGAAGTTTCCTACTTTACGCATCTACAACTACATTCCCTTTCACTAGGGTGTAGGAAATGTCAAATTCAAAAGATTATAGGTACTCCACCCCGACGTATATGGAGGAGATTAAAATATTTCTAAGAGAAGATATAACTCAAGCTCTTGTGGTCTGAATACACAGTAAGCCTTTCTATGTAAAGGTAATATATCCAACACTTATGTGCATGAATTATAGCTGGATGTTCAAGGTCATGGGTATGCTAGTTCTTCTCATGAGGCTTAAGCTGATGATATCCATAGGAAACAACATGATTACCTTGCAGAAGGACACATCCCAAACCTGAACCTGATGCATCGCATAAGCCCACAAAACCTATCCCAACCCCAGGAAGTGTTAACACCGGTGTAGTAGTTAAAAGATGATTTATATCAATAAAGGAACTCTGAAATTTATCATTCCAGGAAAACATCACTCCCTTTCAATTCAGAGAAGTCATTGGAGAAGCTAATTTTTAGAAGTCTTTAACAAATCAACAATAATATCCTGTTAAGCCCAAGAAGCTCTCAAACTCAAAAACATTTCATGGTTGTTCCCAATTCATAACATCCTTCACCTTCTCAGTATCAACTATTATTCCTTGTTCTGATATGACTTGTTGCAAGAATTTGACTTCCTAAATCCAGAAATTGCACTTTGAAATCTTGTAATAAAGTCCGTGATTACTTAGAAGACTCAGAACTGTTCTCAGATGATGCACAAGATCCTCCTCAGACTTTGATTAGACAAGAATGTCATCCACAAAGACTACCACAAATGTATCTGGATACTCATGGAAAACCCTGTTCATAAAATCCATAAAACTGCAGGAGCATTTGTTAGGCTGAAGGGCATAACAAGGTAGTCATAATGGACATACCGACTCCGAAAAGCGGTCTCCTGAATGTAATATTATTTTATCCTAAACTAATTGTAACCAGATCAAAGATGAATGTTTGAAAACCAATTCTCCCCTTTCAATTGATAAAAAAATCATCATTTCATGGTAAAGAATATTTTTTATTTATCGTAACTCGATTGAGCTTTCGATAATCAACACATAAGTGAAGAGAACCATCACCCTTCTTGGCGAGGAGAAGTGGTGATGCCCAAGGTGGCACACTCGGGTGTATAAATCCTTTCCCAATAAGATTGTCTAACTGAGAGTTCGGTTATTTTTGTTCATCTGGACCCATTCGAAATGAGGGAATAGAAACCGGCTGAGTACCATGGATTATGTTAATAGAAAAATCAACCTCCCTTACTGGTGGAAAACCATAGAAGATAGAAGGAAACATGTCGGGATACTCAGCGACGACTGAAGGAAGATCACTACACATTGAATATATCTCGAGATCAAAAGTAAACACTGATATAACTTTCCCCAACACTAGATAAGAGGGTCCATCTTTTCTTGACCTTGGGTCCCATTCTCCTGAAAAAATATGAGGCACACCACTAGGTGTAGTAAGGTAGACCCGTCGATGATAACAATTGATCTGGGATTTATTGGCAATGAGCCAATCCATCCAAAAAAACGAAATCAAAAGATTTCATGTTAAGAACCAAAAAACTCCATGAATGATAAACATCTGATAGAGAGAAGACACAAGCAGGACTATGGAGACCCTTCTCTCTCATTGTACCAAGGAGTGTAGTAATGTCCATCACACAAGATAAAAGCTTTATAGGTAGATTAAGTAGATTAACAATATGGGTTGAAATAAATGAATGAGATGCACCAGTTTGAAAAAGAGCAGTCACTAAATATGATTCTATAGTAATGGTACCTCTCAATATTGCAGGACATGTATCAGCTACCTCTGGCGACTCTTCTACTACGTAACGAAGCTTTGTTCCAGATGACTATGGCTGGAACCCTTTTATATATGAAACATTTGATTTCCCCATAGTTTTCGGAGGTGCTGTTGATCCTATTCCACTACATGTAGTAGAGAAGTGATGGAATAATCTCTTTAAATTCTCTAAACGTCTGCAAGAGCTACAGTTCTTGGGTTCCTCATTGCAAACCCTCTTAGAATTTTCTGGATTTCCACACTGATAGCATGTCAAAGAATCCCCTCCTGTAGCTACAGGAGGTCTAGAATGACTCTATTGTCAATAATCACCAAGAGAAACATCATGCTTCCATTTTACATTAAAGGAACCAACTATTCCATTAAGAGGAAAAGGAACTCCCTTCAACACTAACTTTCCGGCCAGGTCCATCTCAACCATCATCACCCTATCCAGCACATCATAATAAGTGGGTAGCTTTAGTAAGAAATCCTCAGAATGAATATCTCATCGAATACCCAACTCGAAACTTCAAGTTTCGTCTTCTCATTAGATATAATCTCAGGAGCAAACTATACAAACTCAGAAAAATTATTTGAGAACTCAGTCACGGTTTTTTTTGGCATTCTAAAGCTTGAAAAACACCACAGCCTTGGCCTACATCGTTGATTCTGGATAGAACTAGTTAGTGAAAAGGACCCTAATGTCTTTCCAATCCAAACCCTCATGTTTCCCAGCTATCACCATGGTGTCCCACCATCTCCTACTTAGTCCCTCCAGTAAGAAGGTGGAACACATCACCTTGATCAAATCAGGTGTCTCCATGAACCCAAACAGACGTTCAATCTTACTCAACCATTCCTCAGCATGTTGACGGTTAGTAGAGCCTTTGAAAACTGGTGGCTTCTGGTGTAGGAACTATTTAAAATGATTTCAGAGAATATAACTATGAGGATATATAGCAATATCCTGAACAAGAACTAGAAGTGGTGCATGTCCTAGAGCTTGGACAATGAGAACAATCCCCTCAACCAGACTTGGATCCACAATAGGACTCGTTTGCTGAGATTCAACAGCAACCTATTTTTGGATCTGATTCCCACATCTTCTCAGAGGCATGATTCTACACAACATCAAAAAAATAAAAAGACATTAGATTAACACTCAAACCAAGTAACAAGGAAAACTATTCTTAATAGAAGGGATAAACAAGATTTGGATTCCACCCTATCCCAATCAAAATAGGGAAAAATACTAGAACTAATCCACAAGTCATATTTTCATAACCAACCCTAGTGACTTAAGGCTCATTGTGGTGAGAGATGGCCATGCACTAAATCAAAAATACCATTTATGTCTCGACAAGAATACTCAAATGCATACTACCATCAAGGAAAGATGCCTAACCTCCCTTTGATACCACTTTGTCACAAACAAACCCAGGTACCCGGGTAACTTGGTAACCAAGACAACCCTAACATAACCCGAAGTGCGTTCCCGATCCCCACGGGTCGGCAACTAGAACCTGGCATCACATAACAAGAAATTTGGATCGATTTTGCCACAAAAAATGTAGATGAAAATAAAGACAGTATGCATAACAAAAGAAACTCCACCAGGGGTAATGTACCAGAATAACCAGTGGCATAAAAAACCTAAAGTACTACAACCCAAGTACTAAAATGTTAAACAACCCCAAGGTCCCAAGGACATAACTCACCAAGACCAAAACACAACAGCTGGATCCCCCTCCAAGTGATCCCTTCCCTTTTCTCAAACCTGGAAGAAGTAAGTCTACAAATTGATGATGGAAAAGTAGGGTGTGAGCCTAAGCCTAGTAGGATACCACCAAGGATTCCATAATAGATACCAAATATATATTATACAAACAAAAACATTAAATTTTAAAGTAAACAGGTTTGGCAATTCAAAAGCACATTTAAGGAAAACATGCTATACATTTTCAAAATATTGGGCAAATACATTAAGCAAAGGATTTACAATGATGGAATATTTCTAAAACAATGGCTTTTGTAAAACATTTATATAAAATAGTTTACATAAATTCAAAAGGCATGTAATGAAGTTCAAAAGCATTGGCATTCATTTGTATCTCAAATATAAATAAACAAGCGAGCAACATGGTCATATGCCAAATGGTACGATGGTATTAACAAGTTATAAGATTCTCCTCTCTCTATGTGAACTCAGAAAAATGTGTATACACACATCCCAATGACACTATCCAAAGGAGACTCGTCACCAACCCGTCGGGGATGTGACCCGCTGTAAGTATGTTTTAGAACGTTGTCGTAGCGTAGAGTGTATCCAAATAAATCACTAACTATCTATGTATTTCATGCGCTCTTACATGATGGGAGATCTATTTTATGAATACGTAAAAATACGATCAATCTCATTCTTTCATTTCAAATGATCCAATTTCCTTCCATTTAGAACCCAGAGGTGTTTTATTCAAAAACATGCTTTTTTTACAAGATAAAACTAATGGGTTACTATCAAATCATTTTAAGAAATTTTATCCAGTTTAAAATATAATAAAAACTAATTACATCATCACATAATTTATTTCTACAATTAAATTATTCAATTTTATTTAAATCATAACCATCAAATCCAAAATTTAAATTAAACAATTTTAATCGTCTGATTTCCATAAACACACCCAATTCAACAAAATTGGAGTTTTTAAAATATCCATGCCAAAACCATTTTAAATTTCTCGATTCACTGGAATCGAGTTTTTATCTATTTAATTGAAAGAAAATTTTTCCAATTGAATTTAAATCAACAATCGAAATAAATCAAGAAAATACAATGATAAACAATTAGGTAAGTTGAGACGGAACCACCTACTTCATGGTCGTCGATGTCAGCAGCACTGATTAACCAACTCATGTGGTTCCATAACCCTCTACGTGACTGAATTATCGTAAGCATCGACACTCCAATGTTAGACGTTTTGTCAAGGGTGCCTAGAACCCAAACTGGTTATTTTATTTCAAAAAGAAGTGAAATTTCACATGTGATGATAGTTTCTATCTTCTGAATAATTTTCAAATTATGGATTAAAATATTTCATGTGACAATATTTTTATCTCCCTGGAATAATTTTTAAATTACCATCTTATAATTATAATAATTATCCATTGAAAATTAACATATTTATACTTTGATAATTTAGATAATCTTGTCATGTGATAATTACCTTACTATTATATTTTAACAAAAATGAATACCTATACTCTAATAAGTATTCCTCACAAATCATCATTCTTTAATTATCTTGTGATAATTTACTATAATTATTGCATGATAATTATTTAGAATTATTCTTTATTTTTTATATAAAACATGTCATTTCCCTTTGATAAACCAAATCAAGTATCATTTTAATAATGTTAATAATTAACCTTGGATAAAAACACGAATTTATCATTAGACAATTTTTTAATTACACTGTGATAATACCATGTGATTATCATTTCACAAAGGAAAAATTATGTTTTTATAATTATATGAATTTATAATTCTTTAATTCTACAAAATTATTCTTTGATAATGTGGATAATCAAGCCATGTAATTATTACATTAAAATTTTCCTTTTATAAAATTGTATTATCATAAATAATAATTCATTATGGAATCATCAAAAAAATATTGAAATCAAATCTTGATAATTTAAGGTTGTCCTTTTTTTCATGATGTTTTTCTATTGAATTGAAAAAAAAATAACTAATGGAATTAATAAAATAAAAGAAATAAAATTTAAACACGAACCAATATATTCACACACGCAAAAAACCCCAATCCCCTTTATAGTGTTCACTGCCAACGAAGATGATCGTTTTGTTAAATGTTCACAAGACATGCAAAAAGAGGTTTTAGGGTTGTATAAACTCGAGCTGATCAACCGACCAGGAGATACGAGTTGTTCGTCCATTTTATGACCCCAAAATCATTTTATATTCTAATCAAATTCCAATCACCCAATTAATCAACCTTTTCAATCAAAAAATTATGACAGAGTTAAAGATTTTTCCAATTTAATAGGTTTATAATTTTTAAATGGTCAAAAAGGTTGAAATCCATGATTTCAAAAGGCCCCGTGCGTTACAAATGGAGGTGTCCATGTTTTTTTCGATTTTGGGTGAGAAGATGAACAATAACCCGTTTTTTTGGAATTATTTTAATAATTAAATGAATAATTTATTTAATGTAAATATTAAATGACACAAAAATCCTGTTTCGAATGAATGTGATACCCCGTCTAGGGTAAACACCCCGTTCTGGACCCAACGGTGGTCTCATATTTCTCAAACGATGAGCGGTTTGAGAGATATTAATGATTTTTTTAATTAAAACCAGGAAAAATAATTAATTAATATAAATTGGTATTCTTGGGATTGAGGCATCCAAACAGCTGAAGCGAACAAATGTTATACATTTTTTAGGGCGGAACTCTCTTTCCAGACCCATCGGTTGTCTCAGATTTTTCATACAACGCACAATTTGGGAGATATTTAATTTTAAATAAATAATATATTAAAAAATATTTAAAAAATTTATCTCAGGAGTGAGAAATTTAAATGTCAGGTGCTATTGAATGTTATACCCTTCATAGAGTAAATAATATATTTCAAATATAATCGTGGCCTCAAATATTTCACACGATAGACCATTTTGAATTTATTCCATTATTTTGAATACATTTCTCATACTTAAATTAATAAATTTATTATTTTTATTTCGTCATTTTTGAGACTTTTTAGACCTCAAAAACTCATAATTACATAGTGTTTAACTTAGAAAAAATTTAATTCAAAATCCGGAGCTTTAATTGTGCGATTTACCATTCTACGATGTGTTTTAAAAAAAACGCTACTTTTTACTGATAAACCATTTTTTCCAAATTAACATAAAAAAATTGACATGAAAAGGGGTTTAAAAATACCTAAAACTATAAAATGATGATACAATTCATATATAAAACAGAATTAATATATGGTAAGTAATTATAGTTGGTCATAGTGGTCATGTCCAGAGGGGATGGATGGTATATTTAGTTTCCAATGAAATTTGTTCATTTAAATGTGAAATATAAATCCACTAATTTGATAAAATCACAAAGTTAACAAAATTTGTATAAATATATAATATTATAATTTGAAATGATTCTCAACAGATCTATCATATCTTAGTGAAAATTATTTGGAATATATTCTATCTTTTGAAACTAATATACTCTTATTAAATATATTTTATAAAACAAAAATTCACGTCAACTATTAGATTATATTTTTGTTTAATCTAATAAAACAAGATACTAATTTAATTTGATTATAAAGAACAAAATTGATAATGGAAAAAAGTTAATAAGTGGTTTAGTGTGAGGACAAAAATAATCCCCTCTTGGTAATCACTGGTTTCTATGTAGTATGATAATAAAAAACATAATCCAAAATCCGGATCTTGTTTTTTAAACAAACAAATCCTCTGACATAGTTATTCATGGGAGAAAATAGGAATAGGTCACAAAAGACCACTTCCAAAGTTTTTCATGGGAATATAAATCAACAAATTCAAGATATTATCTAGGAATATCCAGCGAAAAACAATTAACTATGTTTTAAAAAATGAACAATGATATAAAAAACCCAACTTGAATATAATTCATAAATAGAATGATCAAGATTGTAAATATGAGAATATAAACTCATGATCAATCTGTAAAGAATAGGTTTTCTAAGATTCCTTGAATTTTTTTAAGGATCTTGGATATGTTTACCAGTAGTACTATGAGAATACAATTATGTGGATATTTCTGAATGTTTGTTATTTTCATATATGATCCTCTATTATTATGAATAGAAGATTATATTTTCTAATTCTTTTTTAAATGATCATATTTTATTCTTAAAATGAGCTACATATAAAAGTATCCTTTGGATGATAATCATTGCAGTATTTACTACACTAATGCATAAATTAATGCAAAAAAGTATCTATTGTAAATTTTAGACACTCCACTCTTATGATAGTAATGAAAAAAAAATATTCTTGTAAAAAAAATATTTCTTGAGTTCATAATCAGTTGGCATAGACATTTTTCACAAAACAATTTCATTTTTTGGTTCAATCCTTCTTGTGTTATGTTCATTTTCTCATGTGGTAGGTTCATTTGATATTTCCCTAGGTTAATGAATTCAAGTGTTATCTTGTTTCCACATATTATCACTATAATAGTATAAGAGGTTTATATATTAAATAATTATAATATTACACACCTTGGAACAATAACATGATTTCTTCATGCGGTAGGTAATTTCATTAGTGCTCCCACTTCACTAATTAACATAAGCACAACATTTCTTAACATTGTAAGTTCTTTTTAACTCATAGAATGAATAACTTTTAATGTGGTAATTTTCACAGATTAGGTTGGTTGTACATGTGGTTAGGTGATCATCAATGTATTTTAGGTTCATTATATAGATATAATATTACCATATAGTACAAGGTTGTTTGTTTACACATGCATTATGGGGATGTATAACATGTGGTTGGGTATACAGTATCACATGACCCTCACAATAAATTAGAATGCTTCATATGGAAGGAATATTAAACATGTTGTAATTTTTCATTTTATGTTCTATAATTAACCCTATTTTAAGTTTGGTAGGAAAGAATTTAATAACATAAAACATTAAATACATTGATTAATTCATAGACATGATTTAGGATCACTAAAATAAAGAAGTTCTGAGGAATGAAAAAAATATCCCCCTTTTTGATAATCAAATATAATAGAATTTTAATAGGAATGAATTTAATCTATTAAAACTATATTTTCAGAGGATTGAATTAACAATCTAGTATGTTCCTATAATTCATTCTATTTTAATATTTCACTACTCCCCATCTTGTGATTATCAATAATTGAATGAGGAAAAAGAAAAAAGTGGTGAATGAAAAATATGAATTGAAGGAGTATCATTTAATTAATATCCCAAAATAAATTACAAATGGATAAATTATTTGTGAAAAACTCCGTATTCGAGACCATAATATGAATCCAAATATGAGATATATCTAAAATATGTAAGAAGGATATAATCCTTTACGTTGGATGTTGAGGAGGGAGCAGATGTGTTATGAGGAGAACATGAGGATGTCTACTCACCAATGAGTACCCATATAGAAACACGTAAAATATTCTAAAATTTATGTCCATGAGATAGGATGAATTTATTAGTGGTAGAAGAGGTATTAGTTAAGGAAAAATAAATGTATTTACGGGATAGAACAAATAATTGAGAACTATAGAGATAAGGTTATTCCATCCTTGTAATTTCACTAACGTATCAAAGAATTTTCTTCAAATCCTAAAGAAAATAATCTCTATTATCCATGAAGGAATCAAAAACTGAATTCATAGACATGATATTTTCAACTTGATACATGAATGGTCTAATCAAGGGTGAAATATTTTGATCCAAGGTAAGGGTTAAAAAATATTCTCTAAATAATAGTTCATGAATATTGACCTAAGATATTAGTCAATATCCATATTAATTGTTTCCCAGTATTTACCAGAATTCATGGAATCCTCTATAACCACTGTTAATGTATTGGAAGCATGTGTTTGAGAACCATCAAACATAGATTGTCAAATCACTATGAACTCATAAAATATAATATTTAACTCTTCCTTTATGAGTTGTTTGACATTTTATTCAACAAATACTGACTGAATATGACGGTATAACGAAGGTGTAGGAAATATTGAACTCATAAACCTCTGGTCTTGGGGAATCATAATATTTGACTGGTTTTCATGGAGATAACCAAACTATTCTATAATATTGATATACACATTTGTTTCAAATTTATATCAAAAATAAATACTAGTCTGAAGATGGGAAATAACAAGAATTACTATTCTTCTAACATCCATATCTCTGGAAGATTCCGTAGAATTTGTAAATATAACAAAGGATTCCAGAAACACACCCATAAGATTATATTTCAATTAATTAACATCATACAAGGTGAAATATATTTTATATTGGATAGAGGAAGATGAATTGTAATCCTATTTATAATAATTATACTACTGTATATTTTCCATGGATATAACTCCACCATGATGATCTAAAAATCAAGAATCAATAACCACTTCTTCCTCATAAACAAGATGAAAAATTCCCCAATTTCTTCACCAGGGGAAACTAATTTCATACCTTTTTAACCATATTTGGTTGGAGTAGGACCATATATATCATGGAAATTCCAACAAACTAAAGTTGTCATAGGTGATATATCAAGCCTCTCATGTGTATATATTTTAGAAAAAATATATCCTTATATAACATTATGAGTGGAAGGTATAGAAGTTCCACCATGTCCAGGTGAATTACCCCAATCAGCATTTTAATCTGAATAGTGGAAACCCAAAATAATAGCTTTAGGGGTCTTCTCCCCCTTAGCAGGTGTATCTAGAATAGGTGATCTGAGAGTAATACCAATCCCTATTGATATACCTGTAGAGACATCAAAAAATTTAGAGTACTCATAATCATCCATTGTAGGCCTATAGCTAGAGATATATACTTATGTTCCATCCATATCATCATACAGAATCCCATCATCATACAATGGTATGTATAAGGGATATTTAGGAGGTCCAGAAGCTGTGATTGGTTACGATTTCCTATTATTCTCATTAGAATCTATTTCTTCTTCATCCAAAACATCCATTTTGTATCCTTTGACAAATTCATTCTATTAAACAACCACATCATCATATGAATACTCAATTATATCATTTGGTTCCTGAACAACATCAATAAGATCCCTAGCTCTAACATGATATCTCACTATATAAAATCATTCATAAATATTTCTGGTATGAAACCCATTCTATTTTCAATGGGTTTTAATTTATCCACATCATTTAAAAATCATCTATGTAATTCCTAGACCATATGATGAGTAAATTCTACACCCAAAAAAACTAATACTTTGTTCACTAACAATGATTTAATATGCATCACTTATGGTAAGAAACTGAATTTTAGAGTAGTATTATACAATTCAAACATATTAAAATTTATATATAATCATAGGTGATTATAAACCACATTATTCAAAAAAAAGAAAAAGACATTCATATTCCAAAAGATACTAAAGTCCCCATTTCTTAGAAAAATAAGATGCTAGATAAACATAACTAGAAGCCTATATTCACCACTCAACTCAACAAAAAATGGGTCTTATTGGATTTATATTCCCAATGAGATCATATAAAGAACTTTGAAACTGAATGTGTGCATGATTAACTTGATATGAGATCTAGCAATATCCAAACTCAACATTTTAAGGCACACCCAAATTCCTTCCCCATCATCTAAAAGAAAAAACGTTAATTTCAATATTAATCCTTGATTTAACTTTATCTATTATCTCTCTAGGGGAAACCAAATGCTTTATTTAAAACCAAATAATAATATTCTGATAGAAATGATTAATATCTTATTTATACAATGCATCCCACCACAGTTCTAGAAACACATCCCAAACATGGGATTTTATCAATTTTAACAACTTTTCATCAATTTTATATTCTATAGAGATATGAGGATGAAAAAGTTGTTAATTCTTTAGCTTCACTATCATGATAATGTAATTTTTTTCAACTTCTTAAAAGAAGGTTTTTGAACATGGAATATGGTTTCATAAACTCACTTCATCCTTTATAATTTCTCTTCAGTTTAATTTCATGAAAAATTCAAGTTCATTGTAGATGTTTGAAACATGAAGCTTATTGTCAAAAATAGAGAGAGAGAGGTAGAGAGAGAGATAGGTATAAATATGGTTCTCGATTGAGGGTAAGTATTTTAAAGATGAGAATATATTTTCTGGATACTATATGTTTCAAATTGGATTCTAATTAAAATTCAACTTTATTCATTTAGGGTAAATAATTATAATATACGTTACTGAAATCCAAAATAAATATTTTCATGAAATATTTGATGTATGTAAATAGAAATGGTAGGAATGATAACACTGGAAAATGATAAAAAAATCATGGAAAGCATGATGAGATCAACCTCATGGTAGGTATGAAAATCGTATGAATAAAAATTCACATTATGTCTCTATTGACAGTGTGAGAAAATATTCACGATAAGAAAAGTAATAATGTGATTAAATAATCATGGTATATATGGTCACTGAATGAGTATGTTTTCATGTTATGTATAGTAACTACATGAATAAAAATTCATAGCATATATACTGATCATAAAAACCATATTCGATACATAATTCCAAAACAAATTATGAAAATGGTTAAATAGTTTAATAACTAAATATAATCTAAAATAATTAGACATAATTTATCTCACCCAATTTGTGTCTCATATAGTGGAATATATCAATATTCAAGGGTTTAGGAAATATACCAGAAATTTGATGTTCACTACAAATTAATTAAATTGTTATAAAACTTTTTAGAAAATGATATCTCAAAAGGTGATGTATTATATAAATTTTCATTGTTCTAGAAAGTAATTTAATATTTTTAGAAATATTTATCATAATAGTTTTATCAAAATATATTAAGACATGTCAGAATTGATATCTATAGTCTGTTAATGTTTTATTCATACATGTAGACTATAAACAATAACAACCTACAACTATTTTCTTAGCTTCTATAGTAGATGCTGAAATATAGTCCTTTTTCATACCACCCCATAAAACAGGAGACTTTATGGAAAATTGACATGTTTTAGAATCACTTCCATTATCATACTTATAACAACCAAAATAAGTATTTTAATAAATTATCAAATCAAATTCATTTACTTTGGATTAAAATAATCTTATGTTGGTTTAATTTTTGTGGTATTAACAAATTAATTTTACAAGAATAAAATGTTCCTCCTTTGGGTTTTCTAGAAAATGATAACACATAATCAAAGTAAAAATAATATTATTATGACAAGTAGTTATGTATAGTAAACATCCAATCCTACCTATATAAGTGGATTCATCAAATGGTGTCCCAATTTCATCAGGATCTAGCTAATAGTTTGTACTCATGGGTGTTTTAGAACCATTATGAAATTGATTCCAAAATATATTATATTATATTTATAGTAGTTTTTTTGTGGTTTAAAATTACTCTAAATTTATTTTCAGATATATGAAAAAACAAGAATGATTTTATATTCAACCATAAAACTAATTTAAAATTTGTTTTTCATCATTTTTGAAAACTCATTACACAACAGATTTCTTAAAATTCCAAAAATAATATCATCAAAATAAATTTTTACAAATAAAATAAATTGGAAATTATTTTAATAAATATATTATGGTCATATATTCCTATTGTATAAACCTTTCAACTAAAAAATGAGTTAATATAGTCATACCAAGATCAATGATATTGTTTTAAAACATATAAATATTTTTTAAAATTAAGAACATGATTAGGAAAGAGAGAGTTTTCATATATAGTGGGTTGTAACACTAAAACATCATCAATTTTATAACCAATTATGAACACACACATTACATCCATATTATATAGCATGAGATTCAAATTATGTTTCTTAAGGAAGAAACATTATGAAGTATTTTTGTATAACTATTGGGGAAACATATTCCTTATAGTCAATAACATATTTTTAATGATAGTCTGAGGCATCCAATATTTCTTTATTTCTAATTATAGTACCCAACTCATCAACATTGTTAATAAACACCTATTTAATTCCAATAGTTTGGTTGAACATGGTTATTTTAACTAATTAAACTACACAATTTGTTTCAAACTAAGTTGATTCTTTTTTAATAGACATTGTGGATAATTGACAATTAATTTCAGCATTGATGTTTTTAGGTTCAAGAGGTGTACTGAAATCACAGGGATCAATGATTTTTCATAGAGAATATCTTGTCAAACATCATTTATATAAGCATCCTATAATAATATCAAATGTATGATATCAAAGAGACTAAATAGCTCTTGAAATAGAAATGTTTGAAGAAACAATTTATCAAAAGGTTCGGGGTTTGGAAGATCAAAATAATTGGAAGATGATTATATAGTTTTCACAGAATCATCACGATGTTTAACATTGATATCTAAATTAGAAAATTCATCTTAAAGATTTTATAAAAGGGACTTATGATTATGTGGATAGGTCTTATAAAACATGACGTGATAAAATTCTTCTACCATAATTTTCGATTTATTAACTACATTGTATGGTTTTCCTGATGTATAATATGTAATGGTAATTACTTCAACAATTTTGGATGAAAAAATGTAAAAATTATTATTATTATTGATTATAATGACTTCACAACAAAAAAATATTATTTAATTAACATTGGTTTTCTACCATTACATAATTATTAAGGGATATTATTTAAAATTGTTCTAATTTAAATTCCATTAATTATACAGTACACAGTGTTTAAATCATTACCAAAAAATAAATAGGTAAATAATACTCATTGAGGATGGTCGATTAAATTTTTTAAGGGGTTATATTTCTTCTTTCTAAGAAACCATTCTATTTTCAGATCCTAGGAGCATAAAATATGTGACTATGCCCATGTTGTGATCATAATGATTCGAACTATTGTTTTTATGATTCACAACAATAATAACTTCTTACATATTTTATTCTGTGTCCCCTAGGATTTTTTAAAGACCATATGTATTTATAAAAATAGTATAGATAATTTTTATTATGAGAATGGAAATGAAACTAACATATCTTGAATAATCATCCACTATAACATTGTAAAAAAGATTCCTTATAAAATATAAAATATTGAAATTTTAAAAAAAAATCTACGTGAATCAAATCTAGAGGTTGATAAGTTGAAACATATTTATTTGGTATGATATATATTTTGTTTATTTCTACATTTATATTTATTCCATAATTTGTGCGTTGTGAATTATAATTTTTTAGAGCTTTATGTAAGCCTTTCTTATTCATATTTATAATAGAGTGTATATATTAATGGATTATTATACTTTTATTAATCCAATATTCTTTTTTAATGTCACACAAACAAGAAACATTCTGAGAAAAAAATAATTCAAATCTGTAATAAAAAATTTTCTTTTCGTATAGTGAGAAAAACTAATACATGTGTGGAATTAAATACTCTGAAAGAATTATTTTCAAATATAACACGGAAACTATCATCCAACTATTATGAAATGATATGAATATTATAATTTAACCCATATACAATGATATATTAAAAATTAACACATATTATAGTTTCCAATTTGGCTAACTACTATAAATTTTCATTTACCATTGTGACCATATATGACACGTCCACTATGAACTACAACTAGATTCTAGAAATTTGAATTCACGAATAAAATTTATGGAACATACACTATCTAGATACCATAATTTAGTTATCTAATTATTCTGGTAGGGTTTCTAGATAATATTTTTTGAACAAAAAGTGATTTTCATACCATTGTTTTCTAGGGCCCAAAGATATTTGTAATAAATGATTTTGGATTCAAATATTGATTTACTAGTTTCTTAAATATATACCATAATCATTAAGACAAGGAAAATTTATTAGAAATTTCATAAAAAGAGCTTTTAATATAACTTGAAGAACTAGATCATGGGACACATTTGTTCTTACATATTTTTCTTTATCCAAGTCATTAACGTATTAATGTAGTATACATATGAATCATATATTTACCAAGAATCCAAGAAATGGATTTTGTTATATTTTAATATCTCACTAAATCTTTATTTATTTGTTCATTTGATAATTGGTGGTCATTATTTTTCTTATGTAGTTGATCATTTTGTATAATTTTCAATAGTAGGATTAGTTTTAATAAAGGAAAACATATCATGATGCTTCATTAACAATTTTACATTTATTATAAAATTCATTTAATGTACCATTAATCATGTTATAATATTAAAATAATTCATCAATGGACATATTATCATCATTTTTATCAATCATATTTGGAATATATGTTTGAATATGAAAATCATGAAATACATAGAACACCTCAGATGTGTTCATCCGGAAACATGTATTATATTTGTCATTTATATTTCTTATACTCATTTTTGAATCAAATGTCCAATCCTCAGAGAAAATTCATGTTTATTTCATTACATTTTTATATATTCTTCCCATATTCTAATTATTATAACATTTTAGCATGCATAATCTTCTTTGATGTTTACTTTTCTTTTTAACTCAAAGAATATTACTTTTCTATTAGAAACATCTTTTTTTCTATTCATTTAACCAATTAATTTTTTATAAAACATACCTATAATATTGGTTTTAATGATTTAATTGTTCTTCTAATAAAATTTCTTATATCATATAGTAAAATAAATAATTTCATCGTCACTTTGTAAAGATGGTTCATCATTACATTAACATTCAAATTTGATGTCATATTTTATCATTAAATTAGAAGTCCTAATGGACATTGTGTTCTTTTTTAGTTCATATACAACCTCTTTGTTCACTCTATGTTCATATTACTATATAATAAGATTTTTTCAAGAGTTCATTTTATGGTAGTGTGATATGTCATAGGATGAAGTGGTAAACTAATGTGTTCTGCAATATTGGTCTAGTAATCATATGAGAAGTCTCATGACTTGATCTTTATAATCAATTGGTCTTACCAGTTAATGTATCTTGTTAAAAATTCATTGAACCATAGAAACATGTTAGAAACAGATTCATCACGATTTATTGGAAAGTATCAAATTTAATAATATATGTGTTCAGTTAAATTTATTTAACATTTGATGTTCATTCATGAGATATGGAAAGAGTCTCCCAAATACCAATTGCAATTGAACTGGTATATGTTCTCTTTAACTAATATTCTCCAAGATAAGGGAATAAATCATTCATTGTTTTACAATTATAATCATATGCTTCCGTAGTGGAATCACTCCACGTAGCTCTAGAATGTTGAGGTTTTCCACAGTGATATTTAATAAATGTTCAGAAATCAAATTCCATAATATATAAATAAATTATCATTTTTATATTTTGTTCAGCATAATTTTTCCATTAATGTAAGAAGTATAATTAGTGACCATTCATTCATATCCATGATTATCCATGTAGAAAAAAATTTAAAAAGAACAAAAAGTTTGTTAAATAAATAGAAACTATATCACATAAAGAATATATTTTTGACATATCTCTAATACCAAATGATGTCCTTAATGGACAACTCAAGAGAGGGGGTGGGGGTGAATTGTGTTCCCAAATAAATATTTTTATTTAGAAAAAATTAATGACATAATTCCCTAACTTTATAAAATATTTAATTTAAAAAAATAATATTCATATATATTGTGATATTTTGAGAAGACTCTCAAAAAATAAATCATAGATCAGTTGGAATTATTAGTAAATTATACAAAATTAGGAAAGTAATATAATCATATCCAAAAAAGTACTTAAACCAATAATTTATGTTATTTATTAGGTAAATTAGTCAATTAAAAATAGAAACTAATTAAATTACATTATTAAGATAAGAATAGAAAATGAATTGTGGAATTTAAGAAGGGGTTTGGTATAAATTGGAGACTTAATCCCCTCCACATGGAAATATACTTCTTCTAAAACATTAATTATTTTATAAAAAGATCCATAACATGGATTGAGTTTTATAAAATACTATTTTATTATAGTCCATGATAAAATACTATTATACAGTTCATTAAGGGAGAAAACCAGAACAATTCACAGAAGGCATGTTCCATAATTTTTTATTGGAAAATAAATGAAAAAATATGAATGTTTATTGAGCACTCACCATTTTAATACATGAGACTATGTTATTACAAACAAACAGAGTAATAAAAAACACATCTTTAGTGTAAATAATAAACAAAAAGATTAAGATATTAAAGATTATAGATTAAATTTACTCAATCCATAAAACACTGATTCCCTTGGTGTCCTTTGAATAATTATTTTGAAGGATATTAGAAAAGTTTCTTGAATCTTTAGAAATATATAATGTTGCGGAGATTCCAGAGGGAGTCTTATTTTTAAAAGACGAATATTTTTTATTACCTATAGGATATATTTTGACATAATTTTAAATTTATCATATTTTATTCTTAAAAATATCATCATAAAAATGTAGCCGTTGGATAAAAATAAATTGGGTCTTAAGTGAAATCACTGAACAATTAATTCTCTAAAAACCTGTCATTGGTTCTTTACAAATCTCCAATGTTAAGTGAGGTTTGGAATATTATATTCAATCAAAACATGGTTAGTTGAAATAATGGTCTATTGAGACAATCATTTGGGACACAATGTGTCATGGTTGGATCAATCTTATTTATGGTTAGTTCATTTTCTCATATGGTAGGTTCAATTTCTCATGTGGTATGTTCCTGACTTCTTTCATTATCATGTTTCATAATTCATTAACTACAATAATATAAGTATATTTTATATTACATGAATAAAATATTACATACCTTAGCATGGTGACATTATTTCCTTATGCGATTGGTTTTTTTCCATTATTCAGTCACTTCACTGATATTCATGGTAGCTTCATTCCTTCTCATGGTTTATTATTTTGTGCCCATGGTATGAACATCACATTATGTAAATACTGTTTCATGGTTTGTTTTTTTACAAGTGTAATAGTGATCTTTAATTCATATTAGGTTCAATAGTATGAAATAAGTTTATTTTATGGTACATGGTATGTAGTTTTTACATGTATTCACCTGACATATAACACGAGGTAGGTTCCATACGGTCACATAGAACTCACATTTAGTTTAAATTAATAACATGGTAAGCATATTACACATGTGTTATGTTGTCATGGATATATCTTGACATAGAAATGTTTTCATTTTTGGCCCAAAAAATTATTAATAGAGAACATGCAATTCATTAATAACATCATAAACATGATTTGGGATCATTAATATCTGGATGTGTTGGACAAAGACAACTAGAATCATATGTGATTCTATTCATCCATGTAAACAATTACTCATGTATAAATTTCAACATATCCAAATCAATTGACCTAATTTCATGATTCATGGATGAATTTAAATTTGTATTCAACCTAGATAAGGTAATTTCACATAAGTATTTATTGAAAAATACCAATGTTTCAAGAATTATTCTTGTGAGATAAAATCCATTATGATGATACTAATTCTATTCTCACCTATTCAAAGAAATATTAAGATTATATTATCGATGACCAATGATGGGGAAAAAATTCAAAAGTTGATCTTCATGACGGAAAATATGAAGATCAAGGATTATAAAGTGGTGTTATTTTTTAAGCACTAATATAGTCTGGAATGTGATTATTTTAAAATTTTAATATCATAAATGAATTAATAATCATCATAAAATGATATGTTTTTGATTCAAGACTATTTATTCCTCCCTAAACCTGAATCATTTCTCAAATAAACATAAAATTCTAAATTGGTAAATTAGATTTGATGATGGTGTGTTGATCCAAATATTTAAAAAATACATGAATTTTACTATGTAGTGTTTTTATTTTACTTATGAATGTATGTAGATTTGATTTATTAAGTTATTTTAAATTTATAATATATTTCGTGATATGTATGAATAAAATGGTCATCTTGGAAACTAAGATGATGAATAAGAAAAGTGAATCTGATTAAAACAATGAAGAACCACATTACAAAATGAGTGTAATTTGAAATAAATGTGTAGTAATGTGATAGTTCCTGAAGATTATTTTTCATGATAACCCTTTGGATTTCATAAAAAATATTCTACCAAGATTTTTAATTTGAGCATACATACTAATATGATATCCAATTAATTCTATTAAATGAATGTAAGGGAAAAGCTGTCAGTATTAAAATGGACGTTTTAATTGTGTATATTGTTTTTAGTAAGAAATGAAAATCTGAGAGCTACTATGAATAGATTATGATATATGAATAAACCTCACGCTATCTCTCAAGATAATATCTTCTGTCAAATCTTGTGTGGAAGCTAAACATATTGTGGGTTTTGAATAAAGAAATGAGGAATAGATTCCTCTAAGAACCATTATTATCGAAGGTCAAGAATAAAAAACAAATTAAAGGAAACATGTTGTTTATGATTTCATCATTTAGTTTTAAATTAGTTTAACAATTTGGATGATCTATTGGTGTTTGAAAAAACAATGTGTTATTAATTTATGAGGTCATTAAAGATTACTTTCATACATTGAATGAGTAGTAGAGTATTAATGAACGAATTTTGGAATTCTAAGAAGCTAATATAGTTTTAAATAAAATCTATTTCATTATTTCAAAACAATACTATAAATAATCAAAGGTTTACATCATATAAATGTTTTTAACTAAACACTTGAATATATTTAGTGGGAATCCATAGTACCTACATGACTCAAGGAATGTAAGGAGTCCACCTTATGTCTCTTTGAATAGAATGTGTAGTTACAGATATAATTACTATATTATACATAAATTTATATATCTAGTGAGACTCTGAGTGTGTAGGTATAGGAAACACCTAACCCATTATAGTTACCTTGATTCTTGTGGGGAATCATTAAATTGTTTAAATAATAATTCTATTTTATGAGCAGTATGTATCAAACATCATAAAATTATTGTGTGTTATTTATGTTTTTTAGTAGTGTGCATGTGGTTGATAATGTTTTGGTAAAATATTTCAAAGATTCAATTTCCAATACTGAAAATAGAAGTTGAGTTCAGAAGGGTGTAAATGAATCCATGAATTATTTGGTATTGGAAATAATAATTCAACACCAAATTCATCCCATAGGTATCTTCAGTAGTCCATGGGGTACATCAGTTTTTATAAGATATATGGTTACCTCTAATTGTATAATCTTTGACAACCAGAAAAATTAATTTTGGATTAATGACATTAATATTTTATGAATTTTTTAATATTGTGTTTTAGTAGATGGACATGTCTAAATTAAATCCTATTAATGATGTTTCATAATTACCTTCAATCATTATGACAGAAATAGGGGAAAATAAGTCAATTTTTTATAAATTAATGGGATAAACCATTATCTTATAGTACACAGAATGGAATGTAAACTTGTAATAATTCTATTGATAATGATCCTATTGATGACTCTAGTTCAATCTATGAAGATAAATAAGAGATCCAAATAGTGTAATTATTCTACAATAATGTAAAAACATATTAAAAAAGGACTTGATGATTTTTTTTCATATATAATTTGTTTTATAGATGATGTATTTGATGAAAAATCTAATCTAGTGGAGGAATTTTAATCCATTGATAATTAATTAAAAAAGAAAGATAAAAAATATAATATGTAACGCCCTGGTTCCGAAAGTCACCCAGAGGCGCCCCGTAACCGGTTGGTCACATGGCCACATGCACATTTCCCCAAACTCCAGAGGGTGCCGACTAGTAGCGTGGGCCTTGGGGGTTATAGTGGGGAAACTATGCCCTCATTGGAAGAGTACACAGAAGAAGTAACAACACATACAACATCAGAAGCAGTAAATGTCCAAGAAAAATAACAGTGGAAGACGGATAAATAAAAAACTGGGGTAGAAATATAAGTAAATGATGCATGATATATATATGTCTAGGAAAACAACCAAACATGTCACAATGGTGAATACAGTACTATACCAAAGTATGAAAGAAAAACAAATGAGAAACTGCTTAGCATCACAAGCCTCAGCTTGGTGCCTGCTCACAAGCTTCAGTTCAATCAAGAACCTGAAGTAGAATTGATCTTACCCTGATCAATATCTATAACAATATAATCTTTTTGGGCCCAAAATCATGACCCAAACAGGGTGTGAGACAATGTCCCTGTAGGCAACCACCCAAGGATCTGTTCCAAAGAGTATGTGAATATATGGAAGGTAAAGTACAGTAAGCAGTAAATAGTAAGAAACAAACAGTAAGCAGTAAAGAGGATAATACATAGTAGTAAAAATCCATAGTTTCTAGTATATAATCTATGAACAAGGAAATAAACACTCAAGGAAGAAGAAAAAACAGGCAACCCTCTGGGTAGTTCTCACAACCTAACCTCTATGGTTCAACCAACAAGTACTAGCAACCCTCTGGGAGGCACACACAATCTCACAGCTCTGGTTCAGCTAGAGAAAGAATAGACTCTCTATTGAAGCACTCACCGTCAATCCCCCATATAGTCTTGTATCATACTAAAGGCTCTTTGGGGAAGCACTCAACATCTCATTCCCCATGTGGCCTGCATCGAAGAACTACAGACACTTTGAGGAAGAACGCAACGTCAACTCCTCCTGTGGTCTCGCATCGAAAATTAAAGACACTATGGGGAAGCCCTTACGTCCATTCTTCCTATGGTATGTTGCACTAGGGTCTCCCAGACCTATATAAAGCCAGCAAGTATCACTCTGCACAATGGACAATGTATCCTCAAGAACTACTTGGCTATCATTCTACAACATCTCAGCATGGAAGAACAGTCACACCATCCTACAAACTAGGCATGGAACTGACAATGGCCTAACAGGAAAAACTAGACCAAACGGACAAAAACAGGGAAAACATGCATTGGAAAAACATTCAAAGCACAGTTAATTTACTCTATTCACTATCAATGTCCTCTACACATGCATATAATCAAATCTGGAAAAAAAGTGCAAAATAAGAAACACACAATATCCGGTTCAAGGTTATTGGTGGAATTTGCACAAAATACTCAAATACATTCTACAGAAAGGCATAAACCACCTACCTCGACGTTAGGAGAACTCTATACATGATCCATGGGGAATGAATCTCCTTAAAACATCATAGATCTATTAGAGTGCATAAAACGTTCAACCAAAGATAACTTGAGAAAGAAGATGAATTGGAAGATGAATATCTAGGAGAATGAAGATCATACCGCTGCGGTTCCAATGTAATCGATGATGGTTGATTTGGAGAACGAATGGAGTATCGGGAGTTCGGAGAAGATCTGTGGTTGTACGGAACACTCTCGATCGAAGAAGGTGGGAAATAAGACAGTTCTATGGTTAAGAAGTGACCCTAGTCCTTTTAATGAAAAAAAAGAATGTACCTAGCGTGTACTTTTGGAGTACACAATGTATACTATGTGTTTCCGTACTTCGCTTTAGGCAGCCTCTATGTCACCCCTACATGGCTGTGGGTCTGGCCCTAACACAACCATCACACGACCTCGAGGGGAAACAAAGTACACGGTGTGTACATATAAAGTACATGGCGTGTACTTCAAAAATTTCCAGAATCTCCTCTTTTCTCAAAACTCCAGAAAAAGGAAAAACATACATGAAAATATGGTTCAGGTTCATACATAATACAATCTCACAACTATTAAAATCCATTATAAAACAAAACCTATCTTTTCAAGGAATATATATCCCTTATTTATAAGAAATTTAATATATTATTTTTGATAAGGAAATGATTAATGTGGTTGTCATGGAGATATTCTATCAATTAGAGAAGTTACATATAAATCCCATGAATGAAAAATAATCTCTTATAGATGTGAAATACAAGGTAGTGAATGAGTCATAAAGTTCCTCTAAAAATTAATGAATTAATTCAATAGAAGATGGGAAAAAGTGGTAGAAAATACTATGCTAAACAATTATTGAAATGATATTTTCCAGTTTAAATTGGAAAGAACTAAATTTTAAATGAAGGAATATGAAAAGTTTTATGTCTAGGAATCCATAATTTCTATGAAGATAAGTTCTACCACTCATATTAGTGGGAATTTCCTGACTCAATAATGACATTGTATAGTATTAATGAGTTCTTGATATGTAATGTGGTAGCTTCAACCACAATTCAATGTAATTGGAACACCCATAGACCAAAAGTACATGCGTGCACGAATTTTTATATCAAACAATTCTAGAAAAATAGTAAATATTATACAAATGTTGGTTAGAAACAATTATGATAATCTTTGTCACATAAATGACATATTTTTAAAGGTATTTTTCATTTAGTTTATAGCTTTTCTTTGTTTTGGGGGTTTTCCATGCATTTTTGTAGAAAATGGTGGGTTTTCAAAATTTGGGCCAACCCGAGAGCCTATTTCTAGTTTTGAAAGGAATTTTTTTTCTTTAATAACTCCTTGGGTTTTCAACCATTTTCACCCATTAAACTTCCAAAATTACCTTCATTTAACTATTAAAACCACCAATGAAATTTTTACTCATTAAAAATTCATTACCATCATGGACATGGGTGATCAAATTAGCTATTGGGCCAACCCGAAAGCCCATTTCCAGTTTTAAAATGTTTTTTTAATTATTTCATAAAATATTCATTTATGATCCTTTTTCAGTGATTCCACATCTCACCTTCTACCACTATACTTATCCCCACCCCCAAATTTTATTCCCCCCATTTTGAGATCGTATCTGTCAAGAATTGGGGCTTAACTTCTCTTGTTGCTAAAATCGTCCAGATTTCTCAAGTAAGTGACTATCCTTCTAAGTTCCCTCCTTTTCCTTAAGCTTTCTCCCTTTTTATTGAATAAAAAAATGTCTCGAAGCTAGGGATTCGTACCAAGGGTTTAATTTTGAGTTTCTTGGTCCAATCATATGGTTTGAGGTTTGATATCACTCCCTTGGGGTGTTGTGGTGGTGCGGTTGAAGTTCAGTACTAGGATTTTCGGTTCCTGATTCTTTTGGTAGGTGATTCCATATGTAGGTATTGTAGAACGCATTGGATTGCTGTATTTAAGTTTCCATAATCTTCCTCCTTCATTATTTTGATTTCAAAAATTTATTTGGGTAGCATTTTCAAAGAGGTTTATTTTTAAGTGCCAATTTTGTGTGAAAATGGGTGTTTTACATGTGCAACCCATGTTGTGCATCTTGACGTTGTTTTATAATTCATGGATTTCATTTATAAAAATTTTTTGATACTGAAATTTATGGATTTTTATAATATTGCTCTCCATTGGGTTTTAAATGTGAGATTTTAGATGAATATAATGTGCAAAATTTGATTACATTTCTTGAAATTGTTTTATGGAAATTATAAGTGGTTTATTGAGTTATTTAAAAGGTGAAAAGAATGAATAACTGTTGTTTTGAATCTGTGTTACCAGAACTGATATTTATATGTGAAAATTGATTTTGGTAGCATGTGGTAACTATTTGGGCACAAGATGGGAATCATGGGTAACTAGGTGGGCTAACGTGTACTAGTACGCTAGTGAACGGAGGGGTTTTGACCATGGTTAACTTAGCTAGTCTGACATGGATAACACTAACAAAACTATAATGGAGATGATTGGAGACCAATAGGTTATGGGTATGCTCCCTACTAGTGTCTCATGCATGAGAATGAATTTTATTATGATTACTTTCACCGAGGTACGAGGTACATGGGGCTCACAACTAACTAGTACCGAGGGGTGTTCTTATGGTTGGTGCTCATGGCCTTTTTGGCATTTATCTTTTTCTTATGGTATTTTGGGATGTGAAAACCATTATCTTGAATGTTTTACGAAAATTCACTCATTCTTTAAATGTATCCCCATTGAATGTTATTTTCATTTAAAAGTTGAACATTTAGAAATAAATGCTACCATTTTCTGTTTATAACTCCCACATGATTTTTATTTTATAATGCCTAAAACATGGAATCCTTGGGTTATATCATACTGGTCTTAGTCTCACACCCTATTTACACCATTGGGTGTATATAGACCTGTCACGACCCGACCCTACCCGGGATCGAGCCACAACTACCCCAAGCCCGCCTTCATAGGCCAAGGGCTGGCGACCAGCACCGAAGGTACAACAACTTGGGGAGGCCTTTGCCTAAGCACCTGTACACACAAACACATCACTCTCAATGAAAAATTGCTGAGTAAAAGAAAAGACAAGCAGAGTAAAAGAGAAACGGCTATATAAAAACCACAAATGTGTAGTAAAAAATCCTGCTCAACCCAACAAGTGGAAAGAAGGTAGACACATCCAGACATAAGGAGAAGGAAACAGTGATAAGATGAACTTCCCGTCAAGTATTCAGTACTTATATTAGGAGAGTAGACTCGTCCAACCACGAGAAGCTAGACACGTAAAGCACGTGGCATACCATGCGAGTCTTTGCCTCTCCTGGAAGGAGAGTAACAAAACCCAATAAGTTGGTTCTGGAACAAGGTATATACATATCCTTATACTCAGCAAGAAGCCCGATCAGCGTTGTAAGGGGATATCCATCCCGTAGCTTAGCCCAAGAAAAAGAGTAGCCAACAGTCCCAGAAGTAAACTCCATTGATGCCCAGCATCCCGCACGTCTTCCCCGAACCTCAATCCAAGGGGATCAATCACCGCACTTCAACACTATCAGGTTTGGGCGGCACTGAATCGTCCTCACAGTTTTAGTTCGCGTCACAAGAACGCGTCTCGGCGGGGAAAGCGCCCCTCGTACTTGAAAATTCTAGGGAAAGTCTAACCACACCTCCTCACTACCCTATAGTCGAGAGGACTTCTAAAAGTTAAAGCTGTCACAACACTGACCCGTATAACCAAGTGTCCCGCTCTGGTAATCACGTAGGAAAGCCACATGCTAACCTAGTAGAAAGGACTGAGCTTGGAATGCCAAAAGGTGTCCCACTTCCCAGCCGTACTGGAGGGTAATTCATAACCAGATATTGGGTGACCCACTGCCCAGCCCTGCTGGAGGGTGAACACAAATACATCATCAGGTGACCCACATCCCATCCCTACTAGAGGTTAGACCTTAATACATCATCAGGAGACCCACTGCACAACCCTGTTGAATAGTAGACCTGGAATAAGTCGACAGGCAACCCACTGCCCAGCCTTGCTGGTGGGTAGACCTGGAACTAGACGACGGGCGACCCACTTCCCAACCCTGCTGGAGGGTAGTCCCTAAGAGGTCATCAGGTGACCCACTACCCAGTCTATACTGAAGGGTAGACCCTAAGTGCGTCGGGTGACCCACTTCCCAGTCTCTGCTGGAGGGTAGACCCTAATAACATCGGGTAACCCACTACCCAGTCTGTGCTGGAGGGTAAAACATTGGCCAACTAAACACGGAGTGGGTATCACACAACCACCCAACTCCAGAACAACTCACCCAAAAGAGGTTCAGCGCCTGTTCCATTATTGGGTGTCACTAGCACCGCTACCAGATGATCCATTGAGAACGAAACCATGGGGAGACCACTCAACCCTGCTGGTCAAACAAATAAGCACCGATCCAGGGGAAAAAACTCCAACCTGCTGGTCAACAAGTGAGCATAGAGCCAGGGAATAAAGTCTACTCTACTGGTCAAACAAATGAGCACAGAGGGACCATGTACGTCGTGAGAGGTCAAATTACGCAAAGTAGAGCTCGACACACACCGGGGGCCCACACGACGTGTGGCCCCAAGTTAACCCCCATCCAAGCGCACGAACGTCTCAGGTACAAACCACACGTACCTCCATGTGCTCTCGTATACTCCTAGAGTATACCTCACTTTCAGCCCAAGGGATATCGTGCACCCGGCACCCAACGTCAACGCGAAGGTGTGACGTAACATCTCCCACTTGCCGCCTCAACGACTGGGGCATGTCCAACCAAACCTATTCAAGCATTACTTCACTCACATAGAAGTGCACGTGATCACACGCCAAGGGTCTAATATAAACACAGTAGATGAACCACCCCCGGGGCACCTTCACATTTCCACATTTTATAAGATCACGAATGAGGCTCTTCTCTCCTGAACATATAACACCATTGTAATCCTCATGGAAAAACATGCGAGATAGACTACATACTCGCCTCAGACGGATATCCGACGGAAAAGTCGCCAACACCACCTCACGCCCGAACGACGTCCTGTGATCCTGAGCCTCGGCCCCGAAAACAGTCGGGCGAATTGCACCAATGCAATCCCCTTAGGAAAACACGCCAAAAGCACTGCTCACATGAGTGCAATGGATATCCGGAGAAAAGGTGCATTCCGATGCACCGCACACGAGCGGTGCTTCTTAGGACCCGCAACCCTGTCCCGAAACACAACGAATGTATCACACCGTTGCGATCCTCTCGAAAAATCACACACGTTAGACTATTCACTTTTCCAAAACGGTCGCTCGGTGATAAAGATGTAAAATCACCATCGACGCCCAAACGACCCTCATGGGCCCGCACCATCGTGCAGAATTGCAGTGGGAAGACTGAGCCAACGCGATGCCCTCAGAAAAACACCCAAAAACGACTGCTCGCACGCCCCGAACGGACATCCGATTAAAAAGTCATGAAATGATGCACGTAGCTCAAAAGACTAGCCGTGGGGCCCACACCTCAACTTCGGCCTCAGCTCCCGAAACCACCTTATAAAGCTTTGCCTCGGTGCTATGGTTGCAACGCCACAGACGACGCTCAAAACGAACGCCGGATGTGTCCGCGCCCCTCAAAACAAGAATCTCGAGAAAATGCTCGTCCACTTAAAGACATGTCGCGCCTCCGCGACCCTTCGTTTCAGGAATTAAAAATTCCCAAAACCATCTCAAAAGGTTCTCCTTCACGATACGGCCCCACAGCCGCAGACGACATACAAATCGGACATCTGTAATGAAAATTACGAGCGTTCGAAGAGGGGGGGAAATATCCCATTTGGCCGGACCGGCCGGTCCGGCCGACTTGGCCCGGCCCGCGGCTCAGCCACGGGGCCCGGCGCCGGTCGGCGGACCGCCTGCAGACCGGCCACGAGGTTTGGTTGCCTCTCCGCGTGAAGACCCACATGGTGTGGGTCCTTGCTTCCCCCGCGGGGTCGAGGCGCTCGACCCCGGACTCCCGAGTCAACCGGCCGGCACAACCGGCCGGTCCTTCCGCTCTGCGCCGTGCGAAGCTACCGCGGCCAGAGCTCACCGCTGCGCCGAAGAGCGCCGCCGCCGCTGGGTCTCACCGGAAAAAGGGAAACCCGCCGGAAAATTTGAAAACCCACAAACTTCGAGGAGCCGTTGCGGCCTCCTTCGAACTCCGATTTCAATTACGTAATGGGTGATAGAAAGCTCATAATTTATACTACGCATACATGGGTTTTCTTTGAAAATACAACATCAATTCCACGTATGTATATGGGTTCAAAGGATGTGTGGGAATTAAAAATGAAATACGCACGATCCGACCTCGTGGGCGTTGCCCGGAGCTTCGCCGCCGAACCACTGCCTTGTCGGAGCTATCTCGCCGGAGCCGCCTCGCCGAAGTGGAGGAGGAGGGGATGGAGGAACTCCTTGCTCCCAGGATGAAGAACAGAGAGGGTGAGGGGGTTTAAGTGTTTAAATAGAAAACACTAAAACTCCCCGCCCGCAGGCCCTGTACCCAAACCCTCAGCAGGGTCAAGGTTAAGCCTCCCATATGGTAAACGCCACCTCCCGACCACAACAGCGGTCTTGGAATTTTAATATGAGGACCCATTCAAAAGTTATTAAACATAGCGCCTGAGGCTGCCAAATTACGAAAACTCCCCTGGGGCCATTTTTCACAGACGACCCACTCCTTTGAAACTTACACCCCTCCTAGGGTAAACGGCACGCTCTAAACTCAACGGTGCACACAGTTTTCCAATACGAGCCACCATTTAATAGATACTCGAGTTTAACAATTAAACGAATTAATTAATTAATTTAATTAACCGTCTAATGTTCTGAAAGTAGGCGAGGGGTCCAGACGTCCTGCGCCGACAAGTTTTATGTCGTTCATAGGGTAAACAACCCATTTCTCTCCCATACGTACACTCGGATCTCTGATCCGGATTTCCGTTTGGGAGTTATCCCATTTATTTTGCGTTTCTAATGTGAACGCTCAGAAAATTTAATTCCTCCCACCCTGGGGCTTGGAATTGCACGCCTTCTGAAGGCGCTCATCTGGAATATCATCAAGAATATTCGAAATTCTTTCACAGCAAAAACCAGCTTCTTAAATCATTCCCTCATGCAAGATTTTCATCCATGAAAAGCAAAACTAGGGAACAAATGAGGGTACTAAGCCCACAACTGGCTTTCCCTTACCGTAAAGAACTCTTGAACAGTCCCGCGTCACCACACACAGACCAAAGGGCTGATCCATCCACGCGAGGTCTACACTCACCGATGTCGTGCATAGGAGCACGCACACCTCTTCTCAAGTGAGTCATGTGGGAGACTCCATGAACCCAAACCAGCCTTTGTGGTTAGGGTAAGGTGGTAGGGAACCTCATCATCCCTCCACACAATCTCAAATTGCCCGAAGGCTCTTGGGGGTATCTCACCTCCCCGACCAAGCCTTTACATTGCATGCCGCGACTGGAATCACTGCCCGCACCTGGAACAAGGCCTGGTGATTCCCTCCTTCAGAATATCCATATGGCGAAACTCCCAAGGAAATCTGATCTATCAAGCTTCCACAATCGATGTCTCGCAACCAAGACTCTCTTACATGCTCAAAGAGAAATGGAGTCGACACCACCAACTAAATAAAAAGGTCCCACGCCTTTTAACTTACCAACACAGGGTTACACCCAATGCCCTACGTCACCCTGGTAACACCTCAAACAAGGAGTAGGGAGGAAAGAATTTCACAGGCAGAGTCTAACAATTCTACTGCAAAAAGTAGAAGAGCTGTAGAGTGTATCTCTTATCACCTCATCCTCTATAGGATCGTATACTTCCAAAGCTCGCGGTTGTCCGCGGTCACAACTGTCATCTCCCGGAGCCTGACGTGGACCGCCTAGTGGTGATGGGAAGACCTCATAAGGTCGTCCTCAACTTCCAGCTCCTCCCACTCCTCTGCTATCACCACCTCTTTGGTTACTACTCCGATCACGGCGCTGCGTCTGCCGTGGTGGTTCACCTGCTGCTTGCCTGAAGCTCTCAGCAACTCGGGTCGGGCAATCTCGTGCCAAGTGGTCTTGCCCATCACAAGCATAGCACCACCGCTCCATGAGCTATCCTAGTTCCCTTTGGCACCACTGTGGTTTATGACCATGTCCAGGAGCCCAATCACAGAAGGGAACCCTCAGCTGAGGCCCTGCACTTTTCTACCATAGTGGTATATGAACACGTCTCCAAAACCGGCAATGGAAAGGCCACCTGCGTCGAGGTCCTGTCCTCTGGCGCTTTCTAGCTATGATAGACGTCCTGGCTCTGTCACGCCCACTACCACTACCAATCGCAAAGCATGACAGGAAGCTCTCTTTCACCAACACCTGCTCTGGCACCCCGACATATGTGGAAATTCACAAGGATACTATGACAACACGAATCTCTCCGCGGAGACCCTGCACAAACTTCCACGCTTGAATGTTGTCATTATGGACCAAGTCCAGGTAAAAGTGTGCACGAACTTCAAAACTATCCGCGTACTGAGCCACAGTCATCCCTCCATGCTGAAACTGAAGGATCTCTTGAATCCGAATGGAGTGAAAGCATGAGGGAAAAAACTCCTCACGGACCAACAACTGAAAGCTGCCCCCGAAAGCGATGACTCGTTGAGAAACTGAGTCCCCAGACCGCAATAACGCCAAGCTAATCAATGAAAAAGGATGGCTTCCAAAGTCACTCTCTGATATTCCGTCGTCTGCACAAGCCTGAAAAGGCTAACCACTTCGTCGAGCCAAGCCTCTAATGCGTGGGGGTCTGGCTCACCACTGAACCTCAGCAGTCTCTGCCGCAGGAGCCCATGAAGTGCGCTCAACCTGGGCTCAAGCCCCGTCTGCTGCTCAATAGGTGGGGTGTTGCTACCGGCCCACCCGGAGAAAGGGGCTGGCATGAGGGGTTCAAGACTGTGGCCTCGTAGCTCACAGGGTCGTCATCACGAACCAAAGCTGGTGTCCTTGCTGTCTGTCTTCGTAGAGACATCCTGAATATTATCAAGGAGTGTCGCGATCAAATGAGCATATATGTATATACTAATAACAACAAAATGGGGAGCTGACTCAAGAAGGACAATCAAAGACTCAATATTATGTCACGCACAAACAAATTTCCCCTGCAACAAGTGTCGCAGCATGCCAAGTCGAAAAGCGGGTTATCAAGGTCTTGGTGAATGGATACATCGACCGTCGCACCATCACTGGACTCCCTGGCCAGAGAGCCTCTCTCGAGACACGTTAACACTGTTGCCCTAAATCCCAACCAATTCCACTTTTAGGGCCATCCGAACAGTGTCCCAAGGAATGAACCACCTCTGATACCACTTTGTCACGACCCGATCCCACCCGGGATCGAGCCGCAACTACCCCAAGCCCGCCTCCATAGGCCAGGGGCTGGCGACCAACACTGAAGGCACAACAACTCAGGGAGGCCTTTTCCTAAACACCTTTACACCCACACGCAGCACTATCCATGCAAAAGTGTGGAGTAAAAGAAAAGACAAGCAGAGTAAAAGAGAAACTGCTATAAAAAACCACAAATGTGCTGTAAATAGTCCAGCTCAACCCAACAAGAGGAAAGAATGTATACTCATCCAGACACAAAGAGCTGAAAACGGTGATAAGATGAACTTCTTGTCGAGTCTTCACTACCTATAGAAGGAGAGTAGAGTCGTCCAACCATGAGAAGATAGACAAGGAAAGCACATGGCATACCCCGCACGTCTTCACCTCTCATGGATGGAGAGTAACTAAACACAAGAAGTGGGTTCGAGAACAAGGTATATTCATATCCTTATGCTCAAAAAAAAGCCCGAACAACGTCGTAAGGGAATCTCCATCCCATAGCTCAGCCCAAGAAAACGCGTATCCAACAGTCCCAGAAGTAAACTCCATCGATGCCCAACATCCCACACGTCTTCCCCGAACTACAATCCAAGGGGCTCAATCACCGCACTTCGACACTATCTGCTGTGGGTGGCACTAACTCGACCGCATGGTTTTAGACCACGTCACAAGAACGTGTCTCGGTGGGGAAAGCGCCCCTCATACTTGAGAATTCTAGTGAAAGTCAAACCACACCTCGTCACTGCCCTGCAGTTGAGAGGTCTTCCCAAAGTCAAAGTCGTCACAACACTGACCCGTATAACCAAGGGTCCCGCTCTGGTAATCACGGAGGAAATCCATAGGCTAGCCTAGTAGAAAGGTCTGAGTGGGGAATGCCAACAGGTGTCCCACTGCCCAGCCCTGCTGGAGGGTAATTCATACCCAGATATCGGGTGACCCACTACCCAGCCCTGCTGGAGGGTACACCCTAATACATCATCAGGCGACCCACTGCCCAGCCCCGCTGAAGGGTAGACCATAATACATCATCAAGAGACCCACTTCCCAACCCCGCTGGAGGGTAGACCTGGAATAAGTCGAAAGATGACCCACTGCCTAGCCTTGCTGGAGTGTAGACCTGGAACTAGACGACGGGTGACCCACTGCCCATCCCTGCTGGAGGGTAGACCCTAAGAGGTTGTCAGGTGACCCACTGCCCTGTCTATACTGGTGGGTAGACCATAAGTGCATCGGGTGACCCACTTCCCAGTCTCGGCTGGAGGGTAGACCCTAATAGCGTCGGGTGACCCACTTCCCAGTCTCTGATGGATGGTAAACCCTAGAAGTCGATGAGTAACCCACTACCCTGCCCCGATAGAGGGTAAAACTCGGAACTGCTCTGGCCATCTCTACTGGAGGGTATAACACTCACCAAATGAACACGGAGTGGGTATCTCGCAACCACCCAACTCCAAAACAACTCACCCAAAAGAGGTTCAGTGCTTGTTCCATCACTAGGTGTCACTAGGACCACTACAAGCCGGTCCATCGAGAACGAAACTAGGGGGAGACCACTCAACCTTGCTGGTCAAACAAACGAACATCGAGCCAGGGGAAAAAACTCCACCCTGTTGGTCAAAAAACGAGCACATATCCAGGGGAAAAACTCCACCCTGCTGGTCAAACAAACCAGCATCGAGGGACCCTCTACATCGCGAGAGGTCAAAGTACACAAAGCAGAGCTCGACACGCACCTGGAGCCCACACGACGTGTGTCCCCATGTTAACCCCCAACCAAGCGCATGAACGTCTTAGGTACAAACCAGACATACCCCCAAGTTCTCCCGTATACTCCCACAGTATACCTCACTTACAGCCCAAGGGCTATCGTGCACTCGGCACCCAACGTCAATGCAAAGGCGTGATGCAACATCTCCAAATTTCCGCCTCAACGACTGGGGCACGACCCACCACACCTATTCAAGTATTACTTCACTCACACGGAAGTTCACACTATCACACGCCAAGGGTCCACTACAAACATAGTAGAAGAACCACCCCCCGGGGCACCTTCACATTTCCACATTTAATAAGATCACGAATGAGGCTCCTCTCTCCTGAATAGATTACACCATTGTAATCCTCATGGAAAAAATCCGAGATAGACTAATTACTCGCCTCCAACGGATATCCGATGTAAAAGTCTCTATCACCGCTTCACACCCAAACGGCGTCCCGTGATCCCGAGCCTCGACCCCGAAAATAGTTAGGCACATGACACCAATGCGATCCCCTCGGGAAAACACATCAAAAGCACTAATCACATGAGCGCAACGGATTTCCGTAGAAAAAGGTGCATTTCGGCACACTACACCCGAGCGGTGCTTTGTGGGACCCGCAACCCAGTCCCGAAACACAACGAACAGATCACACTGTTGCGATCCTCTCGAAAAAGCACAAAAGATGGACTATTCACTTGTCCAAAACGTTCGCCCGATGATAATGATGGAAAATTCTCGTTGATGCCCAAATGTCCCTCATGGGCCCACACCATAGTGCGGAATTACAGCAGGCAGACTGCGCCAATGCGATGCCCTCAGAAAAACACCCAAAAAAGACTGCTCGCACTTCCCGAACAGACATCCGATTAAAAATTCATGAAACGCTACACGCAGCTCAAAAGACGGGCCGTGGGGCCCGCTCCTCAACTTTGGCCTCAAGGCCCGAAACCACCCTAGAAATATCCTCCTTGGTTTCATAGTTCCAACGCTACTAACGGTGCTCAAAACGGACGTCGGATGTGTCCGCGCCGCTTAAAACAAGAATCTCGGAAAAAATGCTCGTCTACTTAAAGACATGTCGCTCCTCCATGGCTCCTTGATTCGGGAATTAAAAATTCATAAAACCATTTCAAAAATTCTGCCTCAATGATACGACCCCACAGCCGCAGACGGCATACAAATCGGACACCCGTAATGAGAATTACGAGTGTCTGAAGAGGTGGGGAAAGATCCCCTTGGGCTGGACCGGCCAGACTGCCCGACCTAGCCCGGCCTGCGGCTCAGCCGCGCGGCCCGATGCGGGTTCGCTGACCACTTGCGGACCGGCCACGAGGGCCGGTCGCCTTGCTGCGTGAAGACCCTCCTGGCGCGGGTCTTTGCTTCCCCCACGAGGTCGCGGCCTGCGCCCCCAGTCTCCCGGGTCAATCGGCTGGAACAGCCGGCCTGTACTTCCGCTCCATGCTGCGCGAAGCTGCCACTGCCAGAGCTCGCCACCATGCCGAAGAGCACTGCTGCCATGTAGTGAAGCCGCTGCCGAATCCCCTGTCGCAGCCGCCGGAACTCGCCGGAAAAAGGGAAACCCGCCGTAAAATTTGAAAACCCGCAAACTTCAACGAGCCGCTACGACCTCCTCGAACTCCTATTTCAATTCTGTAAAGGGTGATATAAAGCTCATAAATTATACTACGCATCCATGGGTTTTTTTTTCAAAAATCCAACAGAAATTCGATGTGTGTTTATGGGTTCAATGGATGGGTGGGAATTAAAAACGAAATTAGCACGATCCTACCTCGTGGGCGTTGCCCGGAGCTTCACCGCCGAACCGCCGCCTTGCCAGAGCTTCCTTGCCAGATTTGTCTCACCAGAGTGGAGGAGGAGGGGATGGAGGAGCTCCTTGCCCTAGGGAAGAAGAATAAAGAGGGTGAGGGGGTTTAAGTGTTTAAATAGAAATCACTAAAACTCCCCGCTCGCAGGCCCCGTACCCGAACCCTCAGCAGGGTGGAGGTTAAGCCTCCCCAAGGGTAAATGCCATCTCCCGAGCACAATGGTAGTCTTGGAATTTTAATCTGAGGCCCCGTTCAAAAGTTATTAAACGTAGCGCTGGTGGCCGCTAAATTACAAAAACGCCCCTGGGGCCATTTTTCACAGACGGCTCGCGCCCGCGAAACTTACACCCCTCCCAGGGTAAACGGCATGCTCCAAACTCAACGGTACCCTCGGTTTTCCAATCTGAGATACCGTTTAAGAGATATTCTATTTTAACTATTAAATGAATTAATTAATTAATTTAAGTATCCATCTAATGTTCTGAAAGCGGGCGAGGGGTCCAAACGTCCTGAGGCAACAAGTTTTATGTCATTCCTAGGGTAAACACCCCATTTTGATCCCATCCGTACGCTCGGATCTCTGATCCGTATCACTGTTTCAGAGTTATCCCATTTATTTTGCGTTTCTAGTGTGAGCGCACTGAAAATTTAATTCCGGCCACCCCGTGGCTAAGAATCACATGCTGTCTGAAGGCGATGCTCTGGAATATCATCAAGAATATTCCAAAGTCTTTCACAGCAAAAACCGGGTTCTTACAAGACTTGATCATGTTTGAAACAGGCAAAGGCAAGGCCTTGGGTGATGGTGGTTTGGGTTTCTAGTTTCTCTCAATGGTGTGGTTTTGTGGAGATGACTTGTGGGAGATGACCCCTTGTCGTGTGGAGTCTCTTGGGATATTTTTTCTACAAATTTTTTACACCTTTGGATCTCTTGTGTATTGTTTAAACCCATATACATAGTTCTGAATTTTATTAAGTCTTGTTGGGCATAATTTCTCATATTTGGATTATTGTTTGTTTTTGGATATTTTATGAATCCAAACTCAGGTAAATCGTTCCCAAATTAATTTTTAAGATACCGGGCACTTATGATAGCCCGTGGGGATAGAAAACGCCCTTCGGGCCTTGCCACGAGCCAGGTTTGGTGCCAGTTTGATGGAGGAAAAATTTGGTTAATGACAAAATGGAATCAGAGGGGGTTAATGTTTTTGAGTTATATTATTATTTTGGGATGAGTCAGGAGAGACAGGAGATAGAACTATCAGGGCTCAGAGTTTTGGTCATGAGTAGGGTGCATGGCCCATACCCCTCGTGACGGACCGCGAGTCACCATTGGATGTCTGAATTGTTTGTTTATCTTCACTTCCACGTGAGACGTGTGGGCTGAAGACTGCACGTGGACATTGAGGGTGGTGAACTAGTTGTTTATTTTTCGGTTGTAACGTGTTTGGATTATTTATATCTGATGTTATTCCTGAAATTTTCCGAACTGTTGTACTGATTTTTTTTCTTTCTAACTGTTGCCTTTTGTAGCAACATGCCTCCCTAGAAAGCTCCCACACACCCACAGGAGGAAGCTGAAGAGAGTTCTCCTACACCACTCCATAAAAGGATGATAGAAGTCATGGTTCGAGTTTTCCAGGCTCTGAGAAAAGGAGGGGTTCTGGATCCTACTCCAGCCAGAGAAGATGTGTTTGGGCCCAAGAAGGATAAGGCCCAGGAGTTCATGAAAAATAAACCTCCTTGTTTTCAAGGTAGCTCGGAACCTCAAGAGGCAGAGGAATGGCTCGAGAAGATAGAGTGTATGTTTGAGTTCCAGGAAACACCTGAGGAGGTCTGGGTGAAATGTGCCTCTTTTCAACTAGAGGGTCCCAGTCGTAGGTGGTGGGAATCAGTGCTTCAATCTTGGAAGCATGAAAATATGAGTTGGAGAGATTTTACGGCCATGTTCAATGAGAAGTATTGTCCAGAGGTTCTATACTATGCCAGATATCGAGAATTCATGGTTCTTTCTTAGGGAGATCGTTCAGTAATGGATTATGAAAATCGTTTTTCTGAATTAGTGTGGTACACGCCTGAGATTGTTTCAAGAGAATACTTGAAAGCTCAGAAATTCTAGAAGGGACTGCGACTCATAATTTACTCACATGTATTCCTATTAAAGTTGGGAACTTATGCTGAGGTGGTCGATCATGCTGGCACGGTAAAGATTGATCAAAAGGGGAAGTCTGGTGTCATTGGAGGGGTATCTAGTATGGGCACCAGTAGCTCTGCTGAAAAGAAGAGGAAGTGGGAAGAGCATGGAGTGAGGGGAGGTGGCAGTTCATGCCACTCTTCTAGGCAGTTTTAATCAGTGGCTTCAGATGCAAGGACTGTCGTGTGACACTAGTGTGGGAAGACATGGCACATCCATCCATCATGACCTCATCCTCCGAAGACCTATTTTTATTGCGGAGGAAGGGGACACGTGCAACGCTTTTGCAGGATAGCGCGTCCACTTCAAAGTGGGTCAGTATCTGTTCCTCCCAGGGGAGTGCCAGCATAGTCCGAGCCATCGAGGATAGGGGGATCTCAGTCCGGTGGTCGTGGCGGCAGGGCTGGATCATCTTTTGGGCAGATCCAATTTGGGGAAGAGCCATAGGCGGGTGTCCGTTCTCAGGTAGGGACCAGACATTTTCATTCCGTGGATCAGGCACCAAAGGGATCTGATGCAGGAACATTAACTATTCGAGATACCATTCTGATTGAATCTTCTATAGTTGAAGTTTTATTTGATACTGGTGATTTAGTTTCTTTTATATCTTCCCATCTTGTGAGCTTGTTGAGCCTTCAAAATGAGCATTTATCCATTGAATTGGAGTTAGTGACATAGCTAGGTAAGAAAAAGGAGCAGGGTCTTAGGTGCCCATCATGCAAACTCTCTGTGTCAGGAGTCGAGATGGAGTGGGATTTCTTGGTCCTTGATACGGACCTGTTTGATGTGATCCACATCATGGACTGGATGGTGTGATTCCAAGTGCATATTGACTACTATCAGTGTCGATTTAGCTTTATAGAACCAGATGGGAGTCCTCAGTTATTTCATGGAGAATGGGATCCTCGGTCGAGTCATGCGGGACCTCCACTCCCTAAGTTGGGGAATCTTTCTTATCAGTTGTTGTTGCTCTCACTGGAGGATAGTGGTGGTGTCTCTCAGGGCGGGTTACCTCATGTAGTGAATGGGTTCCCATAATTCTTCCCAGATTATTTCTCAGGCTTACCCCTAGAGTGGGATGTGGAGTTATCGATTGAGTTGGCATCGGGAACACAACCTTTATCTCTTCCCTCATATCGCATGGCCACCACCAGATTGAGGGAATTAAAGATACAACTAGACGATTTAAAATCTAAAGGATTCATTATCCCGAGCATCCCTCCTTGGGCTGCCCCAGTCTTATTCATGAAGAAGGTCGATGGAACCCTCCGGTTGTGCATCGATTATCAGAAATTGAATAATGTGACCATATAGAATAAATAAACTTTGCCTCGGGTAGAATATTTGTTTGACCAACTGAAGGGGGAAAAGTGGTTCTCCAAAATCGACGTGCGTTCGGGATACCACCAACTCAGGGTAAGAGAAGCAGATATTCCAAATATGGCTTTCCAAAGCAGGTATGGTCACTTAGAGTATCTATTCATGCCTTTCGGATTGACGAATGCCCCGGTAGTTTTCTTGGCGCTCATGAATAGGGTGTTCCAACAATATCTCAACCCATTTGTAGTGGTATTTGTGGACAACATCCTGGTTTATTTTGGATCTGAGGAGGAGCATGAGCACCACCTACGAGTTGTTTTGAGCACCTTGTGGGACCATCACATGTATGAAAAACTCATGAAGTGCACATTTTAGATCAGGGAAGTGAAGTTTCTGGGGCATGTTTTCTCAGAACATGGTGTTTAAGTGGATCCTGAGAAGATTAGGGCAGTTATGCCATGGGAACAACCGAGAAATGTGTTTGAAATCAGGAGTAATCTGGGACTGGCAGGTTATTACATGTACTTTTTCTGAGACATCTCGCGGCTCGCCTCCCCCATGATCGCACTCACCTGGAAAGGGGTGAAGTTTGAATGGAAACCACAATGTCAGGAATCCTTTGAAGAGTTGAAGTGGCGGTTGACCACCGCACCTATGCTGATTTTACCAGTGTCTGGGAAGGGCTATGTGGTTTATTGTGATGCTTCACGTATGCGTCTTTGGTGTGTGCTTATGCAGGACGATCACATGGTCATGTATGGCTCTCACCAACTTCGACCACACTAAAAGAACTACCCGACCCATGACTTGGAGTTGGCAGTGGTGATGAATGCTTTGAATACATGGTGTCAATACCTCTTTGGGGAGAAGTTTGTGGTCTACTCTGATCACAAAATCATGGCTTATATCTTCTTGAAGAAGGACCTCAACTTGAGGTAGCGTCGCTAGATTGAGTACTTGCAAGGGTTTGACATTGACATTGTCCATACCCCCGGAAAGGGTAATGTAGTGGCTGACGCCATGAGCAGAAGGGTTCTAGTATAGGCTTTGAGGAGTCCAGTGATGAGTGGACATTGATGGGGCTACTTTCTCAGATACATGTGGCCACCAGGGAACACAGTGGAGGGGCATTCTTGGCAAGCGTCTAGTTGAATCCTTCTCTGTTGGAGTCGAATCAGCGGGAACAACCCAGTGATGAGTTTTGTTAGTAGTTGAAGTAGTTTCTTCATGGTGGGGAGACATCCTCTTATTGGTCATCATATCCTGAGGGCATCTTGTGCTTAATGGGCCGTTCTGTAGTACTGTTATCTCTCCAGAAGGTGGTGATGCAGGATAGCCACAAGTCTTAGTGGGCTATCCATCCAGGTTCCACTAAGATGTATTATGATGTCTATCGGCAGTTTTGGTGGCCTGGTATGAGACATGACATAGCAGATGTTGTTTCACGTTGCTACACATGCCAGCAGGTGAAAGCAGAGTGCCAAAGGCCTTCCAGTTTGCTCCAAACACTAGCCATTCCTACCTGGAAGTGGGACGAGGTCACCATGGACATCATTGTTGTCTTACCCCGTACACCTCGGGGTAATAATTCCATTTGTGTGGTGATTGATCGTCTAACCAAATCAGCCCACTTAATTTCGATAAAATATACTACTAAAGTGGATGAGGTGGGCCATTTGTATCTCCAGGATGTGGTGAGAATCCATGGTGTACCATCAGCAGTTGTCTTAGATAGAGACCCCCGATTCAATTCTCAATTTTGGGAAGGCCTTCAAAAGGCCTTGGGGTCTCAGATTAAGATGAGCACGACATACCACCCTCCGACGGATGGTCATAAAGAGCGGGCGAATCATATTTTTGAGGACATTCTTCATTCATGTGTCCTGGACATTGGAGGTTCTTGGAATAGTCATTTGGGATTGGTTTAGTTTTCTTATAATAACAGTTACCAATCCTCTATTCGAATGTCCCCTTTTAAGGCGCTCTATGGTCGGCCATGTCGGTCCCCCGTATGTTGGGATGAGGTAGGAGAGACTTCACTGTTGGGGACAAGCCTTGTGTATGAGACTTCTGAGAAGGTCAGGTTGATCAGGAAGCTCTTATTGACAGATCAGTGTCTTCATATATCATATGCTGACCAGAGGCGTTGAGACCTAGAGTTTTCTGTGGGTGACAGGGTATTATTGAAAGTGGCCCCTCGTCTGGGCTATCATCGATTGGGGAAGCAAGGTAAGCTGATGCCACAGTATGTAGGTCCCTTTGAGATCACCGATCATAATGGAAAACTAGCATACAGGTTGTCCTTACCTTCTCAGTTGACGTCCATCCATGATGTCTTCCACGTCTCTCAGTTGATGAAATACAACCTGGATCCGTCCCATGTGTTGTCTTGGGAAGAACTGGAGATGAGCCTGACTTGTCTATTGTTGAGATGACGGTGAAAATAGTGGACTCCAATGATAAGATACTTCTAGGAAATACTATTCCATTAGTCCAGGTTCTATAGCATCATGGGAATGATACACAAGAGACATGCGAGTGAAAGTCACGGGTCGAGGAAGGGTACCCGTTCAGGTTTTTCAATCAAGCTTCATGTTGACTTTCCGGGGGTGCAAAGTCATTCATGGTGGTTATAATTGTCAGATACATGAAATAGTTTTAAAGGTATTTTTCATTTAATTTACATAATTTCTTTTTTTGGGGTTTTCCATGTATTTTTTAAGGAAATTGTGGGTTTTCACAATTTGGGCCAAACCGAGAGCACATTTCCAGTTTTGAAAGTAAATTTTGTTTATTTAATAACTCCTTCATTATTCAACCATTTTCACCCATTAAACATTAAAAATGACCCTCATTTAACTATTGAAACCACCAAAGAAATTTGGGCCCTTAAAAATTCATTAGCATCTTGGACTTGGGTGATCAAATTTGGTATTGCGCCAACCCGAAATCCCATTTCCAGTTTTAAAATGTTTTATTAATTCTATCATTAAATATTCATTTTTTATCCTTTTTCAGTGATTCCACCTCTCACCTTCTTCCACTATATCTATCTGCACCCCCCAGATTCATTTAACCCAATTTGGAGATCGTATCAGTCGAGAATTGGGGCCGAACTTCTATGGTTTCTAAAATCATCCAGATTTCTCAAGAAAGTGACTATTCTTCTAAGTTCCTTCCATTACCTCAAGCTTTCTACCTTATTTCATGAATCGAAAAATGTCCAGAAGATAGGGATTCGTACCTAGGGTTTCATTTTGAGTTTCTTGGTCCAATCCTCTGGTTTTAGGTTTGATCTCACTCCCTTGTGGTGCGGTGGTGGTGCGGTTGATGTTCTGTACTAGGATTTGTGGTTCTTGAATCTTTTGGTAGGTGATTCCATATGTAGGTATTGTATAATGAGTTATATTTTTGTATTTATGTTTCTATTATGTTCTTCCTTCATTATTTTGATTGCAAAAATTGATTTGGGTAACATTTTCAAAGTAGTTTATTTTTAAGTGCTAATTTTGTGTGAAAATGGGAGTTTTACATGTGCAACCCATGTTGTGCCTCTTGGTGTTGTTTTATATTTCATGGATTAGATTTATAAAAATGTTTTGATGCTGAAATTTCCGATTTGGTATAATATTGGCTTCCATTGGGTTTTCAATGTGGGATTTTAGATAAATTTAATGTGCAAAATTTGATTACTTTTCTTGAAATTCTTTTATGGATATTATAAGTGGTTTATTGAGTTATTTAAAATTTTCAATGAATGTGTAGTTACTGTTTTTAATTTTTGTGACTAGAACTGAAATTTATATGTGAAAATTTATTTTGGTTGCATGTGGTAACTATTTGATCAAAAGACGGGAAACCCGGGTAACTAGGTGGGCTAACGTGTACTAGTAAGCTAGTGAACCGAGGGGTTTTGACCATGGTTCACATAGAAAGTCTGACCTGGATAACACTAACAAAACTATAATGGAGATTATTGGAGACCACTAGGTTATTGGTATGCTCCCTACTAGTGGCTCGTGCAGGAGAACAAATTTTATTATGGTTACTTTCACCGAGGTACGATTTACTTGGGGCTGACAACTAACTAGTACCTAGGGGTGTTCTTATGCTTGGTGCTCGTGGAATTTTTTGCATTTATCTTTCCCTTATGGTGTTTTGGGATGTGAAAACCAGAAGATTGAATGTTTAACTAAAATTAACTCATTATTTAATGTTATCCCCATTGAATGTAATTTTTATTTCAAAGTTGCACATTTAGAAATAAATGCTACCATTTCCTGTTTATAATTCTCGCAAGTTTTTTATTTTAAAATGACTATAACGTGGAATCCTTGGGTGTTATACTATTGGGCTTAGTCTCACAACCTACTTACAACTTTGGGTGTATGTATACTTGATCATTTTTGACACAGGCAATGGCAAGGCCTTGGGCTATGGCGGTTCGGGTTTCTAGTTTCTCTCAATGGTGTTGTGTTGTGGAGACGGCTCATGTGTGATGACCCCTTGTTGTGTAGAGTCTCTTGGGATGTTGTTTCTACTACTTTTATACACCTTTGGACATCTTTTTTATTTTTTAAACCCACATACACAGTTCTGAATTTTATTTAGTCTTGTTTGGCATAATTTCTCAGATTTAGATTATTGATTGTTTTTGGTTATTTTATGAATCCAAACTCAGGTAAATCATTCCCAATTGAATTTTTATGATACCCAGGTACTTTTTCAAGCCCGTGGGAATAGGGAACAACCTTCGGGCCTTTCCACGAGCTAGGTTTGGTGCCGGTTTGATGGAGACCAAATTCGGTTCGTGACAATCCTACACAATCCTAAAGGGTATTTGGGATCATGTATATGAATATATTTCCCCAAAATTGAACTAAAAAGAGTAGTGAAATAACACAAAAAAATAATTCAAATTAAACTAGATAGATTAATTTCAAATAGATGTGAAAACATTTTAATTGCTGCTATTGTTTTTGCTATATGTTTGGGGACATGTCCATATACTATTTTAATAACTTGTTAATGAATTTAAATAATATAAAGTCCTTAAATAAGGGTATAAAAGTTCAAAATATATGTAAGAATACTACACAGAAAATTAAATCACATAACTAGAGGGATATTTCCTTAAAGTACATATTAGAGTGTATTTATAGTTTCTATGAATATTAAAACATAAATAGAAACTATTTTGGTCTATAATATTTTGATCCAACCAGTGATAACTCCTAAAATCAAAGGAAGAAGTTTCCACATTAGCTGAAGAAAATAATAAAGTATCAAAAATATTCCTTTATGAGTAATCAATTATAAAAATCACCTAAGAGTGATACTCACAACAAGACAGTGAGGTTGGATAACAAAGATATCAGGACTATCTGAATAAGGTTCTTATATTGTGTTATGAGAGGACACACCATATACTTTTTCAAGAAAACAATGGATTTTTTCTTGAAAGAAAAATATGGAAACTTACAAGAAGATAATCACTAAGATATATAAAAATAATGTCATGGTTCTTGAAATTAATAATAAATATCATGGGAGGATTCAAATGTAGGGTCAGTGAATAAAGAATGTAATCATGTTGGGAAGCTCCAACCTGATCAGAAACACTTCCCACAAGTTTATCATAGTCATACATGGTCAAAAAAAGATAAAAAGTAACAAAGGGAAATATTTAATGGACTATAGTTCCAAATTAGTTGATAAAATGAGGAAGTACACACCCTGTGAGGAAATAATTTGATGTATCCAATGATATATTGATCATATTTCTAGAACAACTGGAATAATAAATGAAATTAGAGCACTTATAAATGAATGGAATAACAATGATAGATTAATAAAAATAAGTATATTCGTACGATGTTGAATGGTAACATTGAGAAGAGGACCATACAAGTCAAAGGGGAAAAATATTTAAACTAAATATAGTTGGAGTAATGAAAATGAAAATACACTTTATGTTTCATAGAAAAATGAAACTATGTTGATAAAGAATACTTATCCCCAATACTATAATTGAGAATGTGATGACATCCACCTTATTCCTAGAAAAACTATGATTCTAATTCAATGATGGGGATTAAAGGAGAGGTTTGAAGGGGGAATGCGATTCTTATACAACCATAGATGATGACCATCATGGTGCACTAAATATTAATTAATGTTTATTTTCAAATTAGCATCTTCCACAAATTGGTTCAAAATTATAATATCTTATTTCTAGAAGAATGTAACTAAGGTAATGATGTTTGTATTTCACTCCCTGATGGTGAGAAAAAAACAATATGAAATAATTTTGAATGTTATTATATTCTTATATTCATGAATTTGGATATCCACATGATATGATTGTTTATATGGAAAGATTTTCAATATCACGTTATTTTTATTTTTTATACATGTTGTACATATCATGGGGGATTTTTTATGAATAAAAGGGTGGTATTTTAAATTTTCACATGAATATTGATATACGCCTATTGGTATCTGTTTAGTTTTTCAGTGTTTTTATAATGTGATTTCTACTGCACCTAGGAATTTATATTTTGTGATGGAACTATATTGATAACTGTAAAAAACGACAATGTTGTTTAGATTATAAAATATAGTTTTCTATATTGTGTTAACCCAAGTATAATTATAGTGATTGACAAATGGATCATTTATAATGAATTTGTGTTATCTAACTACCCTAAATTGATTGTAAGATCAATATAGAGAATATGATTATGGAAATTAGATGAGGTAGTGAGGTAAAAGTTTTCTATTATATGTCCTCATTTGGAACCTGTAGTATTTCAATTTAAATTTACTAGGGAGAGAAAAAACATTTAATCCTTTGTATTTACTATCATTAAAATGGTTTTAAAAAATAAACTAGTAATGGTGATAATTGAAATGATTTTAAAGTGTTTTTATGTTCAAAATATTCATAAAAACCAAAATAAAGATATTGAACAGCCTATTGGAATGTGTTTTTGATTGTTTTCAATAAATTATGTCAATATGAATGATGTTTAGAACATGGAGAATATGTATGATGGATTGAGTAACCAACCATAAAGAAGAAGAGTTTCTTCCCATACACTTTTGGTAATGTTCTTGGAAGAGTGGAATTCCGTTGAATAACATGAAATAAATATTCATGTGAGTGGCCGAAAAAATATGTGATTTAATGGTAGCTAATATATTATATATTTGAAAGAGAAACTACCCATTTTAAGGAATTAAATTTTACATGGAAGAAATGTCTAAAATAATTTTGAATAAAAAGAATTATTGGTATAGAGAAATATTTTAAGAGATATTATAATAATTTTTAAAATCACTAGATGTATATAGTCATAGGACCAAAGAAATTTATGTGAGGCCATCGTAGTGTTATAGTAAATATGAATTCTAAAAACCATGATAAAAAAATTTAATAAAGTATATAGTGACTGAAATAAAATGATATGTAAGAGAGATAGAAGAAATCAACAGAACAATATTATTTTATTCAAATTACATAGGCATTTTTATGAAGTTAATACGATGAATGATAAAATTTCAAAGGTTTTTTTGAAATATTTAGGATTTATTGGGAATTTCGTGAAATGTACTGAAGGTTCCTTGGTTTAGAAAGAAGTAAATTTGGAAACTCTACCTATGTATTGAATTTATATAGATAATGTTATCAATTTGGTGAATCCACCACATAATATAATTATCATAGGTAAGGCTCAATGTTAGGTAACCCATACCATGTATGGAAACCAGTATAAGAAAATGTGTCCCTTATTGTTTATTCAGCTACCTATACAAATCATGTACGTGACTATGAAAAAATTTGGGAATTTTGTAGTGGATATGATTATATACATCAATAGTTATGAATCTATATGTATATAATTCAATGTAGATAAATTAAGAGATTTAACTAAAATTTTTTTGGTTTATTGAAAATATTCTAGTAAATTAAAACTCACATATGGGAATTCTTCATATATACTAGGTGTAAAAAAATAATGTTTCCATAAGAATTATTCTGAGTGGAAAATAATTTTAATGATGAAATTGTTGTTCTTAATTGTTTAAAACTACATTATGATAATATTTTACATGATCCATCCTTGTGAAATCATAAGAAAAACGATCAGTTTGTGAAAATAGAATAAGATCATTGATTACTAAGTTGTACTGCATTTTCAAGAATAATTTTTAAAATAATTCGATGATGATCTATTTTTATAATCATCATGGAACTGAATACCATGATCATATGAGATTATTTTGATTAAAGATGAATAATTTCTACTCAATGATGATTCTTTTCTAAATAAACATCATTTTTTGAATTTGAAAATTGATTTTGATGTTGTTTTTCTACTCCATTGTTGAAACAAACTGTTATATGTGATTATGAAATTCTTCTAGTTTTGTTTTGAAGGGATGAATATTTTAGTCACTATGTTAGTGTAAAATTATAATGTATCATGATAGAAAATTAAATAAAATTATCAGAAAAATATTTGAAAAGATAAAACTAAAATGGAATCTGAGTAAGGCAACCTGGAACCACATCTTAATAGGAAGATATTTAAATATATTGGTGATGTAATGTGATGTTTCTTAAAATGGTTGTTTCATGAAAACCCATTGAATTTAAAATATAAATGTTATCCTAGTTTAGAATTTGATGATAATTATAATAATAGTATCTATTTAGTTCTCTTATATTAGGTAAAGGGGAAAAATTATCACTAGTACTATGTATGTTGTTGTATCAGGTATATATTGTTGTCAAGAGAACTGAAATGAAGGGAGATGGTGTCAGTACAATGTGATATATATAAGAGATATATATATATATATATATATCTTGAAGAAAATTAATCTTATTACTGACTAAAGATAAAATATTATGGGCCTAAAAGTAAAAAATTGGAATATATTCCATCAATATCCATTGTTATAGAATCCCGAGAAGGGGAAAATAGAGAAAATATGACATGCTATGAATGATTTCATCCTTTGGTGTTGAATCTCCTGAATAATGATAAAAAAATTCTATGTTTTAATAAATCATAATGTTATTGAGTAAGGAATCCATTATAGCCATGTTTCAAGTGTGGGACAAGTTGCATATTATCCATGACGATCATATAGCAATGATTGAAGATGATATAGTGTTAAATAATATCTATATCAATGGTGATTAAATCATATAATAACCCAAATATCTACTCTAAATAAATATATAAAATAAAAAATTCAATATATATAGGGAGAATCCCTAGTATATATATGACTCAATGCATGGAGGGTGATGACAATGGGACTCTAAAAACACGCTCAGAAGTAGTATAATGAATTATGATGTGAAAAAATCCTCTATAAGTCTAGTAAGACTCTAGAAATCCGGTGTTAGAATAACATCACCAAATATATCCCCTTTATTATAGTGGAAAATCAATTATTTTTGTTAATAACCAATCATTGAAATGATTAAGTAATTATATGGAAGCTTTCAGAAATAGTTTGTACAAATTTTCATCTCAAAATGAATTTTTCTGGTAAATAGTTTCTTAGTAGAATAGAATATAGATTCATTTTCAATAATTGGAAACATGGTTTGAATTATAAAGGGGGATAAAATTGTCAAATAATATTTTTTAATTGAAATAAATAACACAACCCCTGAATCACCCCTCTTAGTCGGCTACACCATTCTAAGGGGTACATCAACAACCAATCGACATCTGGATATGCCAATATTTTTTTGTTTCTTTCTACTTCAAACACCGTGACATAAAGAAGGATTCCTTAAACCCAATTAAATATTTTTTTAATATAGTGACATGTCTTTAAATTCAATGTAATTTGAATCTTGTAAGGGAAACAAATTATATAATGGATTTTAAAACATTTTGTTACCAATTAATTATTTTTTCAAAATATTCTTTAATATAAAGTCTATTTTTCTACTATTAATTTTCATAAATCCCTAGTTTACAACATACCCTCACCAGTGATGAAATTAGTTAACAATAATTCTTATCACACAATTTTGGAAACACATTTTCATATTTTTCATGATAAATAAGGTTATACTCCCCATCTTGAACTAATTATAGAGAAATAAAATTAGTATCCTCGCATGTCATTAAAACTATAAACTCTAATCACATCAATAATTCATACTCTCATAGATTCAATATTTATTTCAATAAAAATGATATTGTTAATATAGATGAGTTATATGAACTTCTCTTCCATTAATTATATCACATAGATGTATTCATGAACAATGACTTCTCTTTAATTCTAAATTCTCCAAGGATGAATCGAAATGAACAAAACAATGTATCTAAGTATACATTGTTCCATATAAATCCTTATTTAAACCACACACCCTTCCTCTATCTTCACCGATTTGAATTCCCACTTGTTTCTTGATAAAGAACCCTCTTCAAGTACACTATTAAAAAAACTGAACTTTAAACCCATTTGGTTAATTTTAAATTATCACTAAATATAAATAATTAATAATAAAGAAATCTAAATAAGTTTTCCACCAATGAAAGCATCTATTCAAAAAAAAATTATTTACGAATAACCTTTATATTAAAATATATATTTGTTTAAAATATTTTTCCCATACTTTTCAGATTTATTTTTGAAACCATAATTTGTTTTCCTAATGTTGTGATTATCCATCCACTTTAAAAGATCTTATGACTGGTTTTTTCTATTTGGATAAATTATTATTTCTATACCATAACCCATGTTTCATCCATTGTTTCTTCTTCAATTTACATCTTCTATACCTTATATAATAGAGTACAGTTATTGACAATCCTATTTAGTAATTTTTTATTAGAACATAATTATCTCTAAATATATATGAATAATAGATCTTATCTCTCATTTCATATATAAATTCAATTGATGAATGTTTTTTATAATATATGTTTTCGTCTAAATACAACACAATGTCTTCAAAATGTGTTATAGTGTATGGTTATCCATAATGTTTACCAAAATTACCATATACTTCTATAATATACTCTTTATTTGGACATCAAGACATGTCTTAAAATTTTTATAATTGAAATTTACATCATTACTTTCCTCTATATTATTTATCTTCTTATTGAAAACGATGTAGGATATTCTCTTGGTTTATTATCTATGAAAAAATATGGAATAATCCATATATCTATATTTTTTTTGAGTACCTTCTTAATTTTTAGTTAACAAAATACACTCAAGAACTTAAACGGATTTTGTACAAGGTTTCTTTTGTTTCAAACATCATATTATGTCATCTTCTAACTAGGACATAAAAAATATTATTTTTTTAATAGTAATTACTTCTATTACATATTTCCAATAATTCTAATGGATAACACTATTAATGAGTGGGAAATATTACATGTTGTTAAGTTTCTAGTTTCACATTTTATTGACTACTTTTATCTTGAAAATATTTTTATATCACTTAATTGTTTATTTAATACTTCTATAAATAATTTTCAACCTCAATTGATGTTTCCTTAATTGAAATACATGATCATAATATTTTATTCAAACTATTTATTTCATTTTTATCTCGTTTTTGATATATTTTGATGAATATCATGACTTATTTTTTGGTTTTATTGAATTTAACAGAACCAATACTAGTTTATTTTTCAATAAAAAAGATAAAATTACTATCTTCTTATGTTTCCATATGCTTCATTGGACAACTAACACTGGTGTGAACAAAATGAAGAATGTGTGAATCAAAATTATTTTTTATCTATTGGCATTTTAACCATTTTCCATCTTATGAAATCACCATAATTATTTTCCGAATCACATTTAAATTTTGAATATAAATAAAAAAAATTATGATTTAATACATTTTAAATACTTTATTTTGATAAATGTATCCAATCCGTCAATTCCACATGTAATAATCCCATTATACTATGTTCAAGATTATTTTTTCCTTAGTGTCAACCAAATAAATTATTTCATTAATCCTCCATCCTCTCATCAGGGAGTTTCCATATATGAATTTTTTTATATATCCATTTTTATTGAACTATATTTCAATTATTGAATTAGAATTTTTTCTTTATCTTAAGAGGTTATGTTGAATACCATTAAAACATTGTAAACTAATGTTTTTTATTTCATCTATTTAAAGAGTAATTTTATCATTTCCTTTGTTATTAAATAATTTTCTAGTTTTAAAATCACACAATTCCATCCACATATCATTGAACATTTTTCATAAACTTTACATTTCTATTCATGTATAATGGACACCCATTATGAAGAACCCACATGATGTTATTATTTGTCCAATTATAAATTATCTTGATCAATAAATCATTACATTTAATATAATTTAACATATATGTTTGGACATGTTGTGTTGAAACAAAATTGGGTCACAAAAATTTCTTATAAGTGCATGTAGTGATACAATCCTCACCATTATATTCATTAAAAAATATCATTTTTTTCCTAATATAATTTTTTTCATTAATGTTATTTAAAATATCAATGTGGTTTTAACCAATTTATATTCATACGTTCTTTCCCCACAATAATTACCATTATAACTGAATTTAGAGAAATAAAATAAATATCCATAAAATTGTTTTCTTATTTGAAATTTTGGATATATTATCACTCTCTTTTGTGAATTTATCATTTTTTCCATTAAAATAAAATTTTGCGTAATCTTTGTATGTAACCCAAGGAGAAAAATATTAGAACCTCATGAGGGATTATATTTTGTAAACTTTGATCCAAATGTTATCTTCATATTCATATGTTTTTTTTGAAAAAATACCAATGAATGGGATTTATCTCAAACATTATTATTTGTTTATCCATTGATATAAATTTAAAATTAATAGATAGTTTTACTTTAAGAATAATATTTTAACCATATTAATGGATTATTGACCATTCAAGAATATCTAGAAACTCCTAATTTCCTCTTTTTCTATTTAATGAATTTTATCCTGCAAATATTTTCCAACCAAATTTTATCCCTTGAAAACATCATCTATATGTTCAATTTTAAACATTTTCATCAATATCAGAACCTCTTCCTCAAGTGATTGAATTTTATGTACTCATTCATCAATACAAAAATTATGTTTATTAACTATATTATCTAGATTCTCAATTTCATCTTGTAAAAAATAACTTATTCAAGATTCTTATATAAAACCAATTTCTATTCTAGAACCTTTTATTACAAGTTCATTTAATATTAAGGATATTTTAAATATTCTATGGAATACTTCATTAGTTTAAATTTTTTCTATTCTAGATCCTTTTATTATTCATATATTTATACCATTAGAATACATAATGTAAAATTATCCTTAGGGAGTTCTTCACAATATCATCATCCAATATCTCATCACTAATTACATGAATGGATGTCATAACCTCAAAGATAGAATTGAAGAAACCATCAATATTTTCATTTGGTAACATCATTATATATTCAGTTTTGTTATTTAACACTTACATCATAACTTCTTGGAAATTGTTTCCACATTTAAAGATATTTTGAAACATTACCCATATATATTTAATTGATTTTAAGATCATTACCTTAATATAGATTTTATTTGAATGATCCAAGAAAAGAATTTTATTCAATTGAATCAATAGTAAGAATATTCTTATCCATATAGTTCATGAAAATCATGGTGGGTATACTTATATGAATTACTTGTATCATAGTGAATAAGATATAAAGATTAAGATATTCTAGATTTTATTGCAATAATTTTACAAATAACATAAAAATTTATTCATTAATAACCCACTTCCCTTGGTATGACCCACACAGATACCCTAACTATTCACCAACTGTGTGATGAATAATGATTTGTTATTGTATATGTATCACTAACCATTCATAATGGGAAAAAAATTACTGTAAACAGTGCGTAGCCCATGTGGGTCATTTCAACTCCTTTTCTAGATATTCATGGTTTTCTACTGGGGGGAAGAATGGTTTCAGACAAATCGTGCAACCTATGCAGACCCTCAAAACCTTTATATTTACATGATTATCCCTCCTAAAACACATTGAGAGATTATGGAAACCCATAAAACCCTTAAAGAAGTGAAATAAAACATATTTCTGTGTTTTAGATCTCAAAATTATGTTTCGATGCTCGGTTTGTTAAATAGTTCATCCACTAAATGTGAAAATTCAAATTCCAAAAGAATATCACATTGTATCCAAAAGTGGTAATTACATTTGTAATTATATGCTTCATACATGTAGACTAGAATCCCCATTTCATGTCATAATACATCTTCATAGTTCCTAGACGATTAAACCAAGAATAAATATTAAAACCAAACATAACTGAGTTAGTTTGAGATGCTGGTACGAAAAAATGTTTCCCAAAACTAAGAATACCATTTTGAGAGAGAGAAAACATGAAATAAAGTCTGCAAAATATATGGATTATTGAATTGATTTGAATTAATCATCCATGTACTAAATATATATGAATATACTTAATTAGAGATGAATATATTTTATCATGGGTCATAATCATGTGTGAAACATACTTCTAATAATCCATATGCCACTGAGAAAAAATTCTCTTAAGGTTCTACTCTTCATTTAATTCTTGAATAGATTCTGATGCCACTTTTCTACTAAGAGAATTAGAAATGACATTACATTTCCCCAAGGTGTAGGTGATATCAAAACCAAATGTCTAATGGTATTTTATGCACAAACTCTATCTAAGATTCATTTTATTTTGAGAAAATATATAACTCAAACTATTATTGTTATAAATTATTCTGAATGTTTCCCTAAAAAACAATGAAACCATCACTTAAGAACACACATATCTATACGAATATCTAAATAATTATTGGGGTAATTCTTAACATGTTGTCCAAGCTATTGAGAGCTGTAATCCACCATATGATCATCCTACATCAGCATAATACCCAAAAATATCCCGAACCATCACAACTATCAAAATACACATTGCTCGGCTTGGGTAATATGAAAACTGGGACTAATGTCAGAATTTGTTCTATATCGTCGAAAGAAGACTAAATATTTTCCATCATATTTGAATTTCTTCCTTTTCTTAGTAAGAGCATCCAATGGTGATTCCAACTTTTTGAAATACTTAACAAACTATTTGTAGAATCAAGAAAGACAAAGGAATCTATAAATCTCGAAGACATTATGTGAAACTTCCCAGGAAAGAACATCCTTTACCTTCATAGGATCAACTAACAATCCATCATAACAAATCAAGTTTGATGATAATATCACTTCTTGAATCTATACTTTTCATTTAGAAAACATTCCATACATATAGTGATTCCTTTGGATTTCTAAAAACCCAAAATAGATGGTTCTTCTTCTCTCACTTGGTGCTCAAGTGATACATAATTTCATATATGAACAATACCAAAAATGTGTCAAGATATTGATGGAATATATAATTAATCAAAACTAAAATAACTGTAGGAGTTTTATACATACAATACAACATAACTAGATATATATAATGTCATTAACTTCTCGTGAAAGTCATATTTATTATATCACGCTCATGAACTATAAGTTAATGATAACCTGACTGATGATTAATCTATAAAAACCACTTTTCTAATTGTAAATAATTAAAGAAATCATCTTTATGAGTCAAAGGATACTTGTTCTAAACTATTACCCATTTCAACTTCTAATAGTCTACAAAAAATTAGAGTTAACCATATCCATTTTTGAAAAATATAATCAGGGGATTCCAAATGGGAAACACCATGGAAAACAATAACCCCTTTTACTAGTTTTTCCAATGGAATCTTGATCTCGTTCAGCTCTGTTGGTTACATACGATAAGTAGTTATCGATATCGGTCACATCCTGAGAACCTGGTGAATCATAAAATCTATCTCACTATATAAAGATATTTTAGGTAAATATTATGGGAACAAATAAAAATAATACAAAAAATGGAGGGATGATAAAAAAGAATAAAAATCATCATGGTCAAAAACTAAAACAAAAAAAACTCCTTATCTTTGGGAGGGAAATTTTTTCATGGATTGTCCATGGAACCCACTCTCCCTAAAAAAAACCATTACTTCCATAAATATAATTAAAAGAGACATTAAAAAAATAAAAAAAAAACCTTATTACTTCGAGCTATAAGACAATCCAACATGATGATGAATGAAATCACATCCATATTGAGAATAAGAAAATAACATAATATTTCTGCATCAGCAATCGATAGCACAAAAAAAGAAAAATAAACCCTTTATATTTCATATATTCAAGAGGTTCCAATAACTAAGTAAAAATAGATATGAGTTCACTTGGATGTTCATGTAGTTAAAAAATGGTTATAAATGAGTGAGATGAACTAGTATCAACTAATTAAATTACTACTGAGGATGGAATAAGTATGGAACCTCTCACTATTTCTAGACCCACATCTACCAACACTAGATACTCATATACTAGGATACACTCATTGAACCATAAGGAATATGGCGGAATTATTTTAGTATTTGAAGTATCTGACTGTGTTGTAGTAGCCTTTAGAACTAACGATCCCTGACTATACTGTGGTGTAGACATAACCTGTAGAAAAACGCAGATGACCATAACATCCACAGATGTTACACATATTTGTAGGATAAGGAAAATAAAATTGTGTGTGCTGGAACTTTTTTCCCTAATAATAATTTAGAGGCACAATACTATATTCAATCAAAGGTTATGAAAAATTATTATTCCAAGAACCACCTCCACTACTCCTGCGATTACCCTAACACTTTCTCTTTTTTACTTGGTACACCAATAAATCAATAAGTTGGTGTATGATAAGAGGTGGAATAAAAATTCTTTCTTCCTAAATTCATATCTCCCATCAAAGCTGTATCTAATTTCTCTACATGAGTTAAAAATACAACATAAATATCTATGATCCAATATCGAGGTTTAAACCCTAGAAGTACCTCTAGGCATTAAACAAGACACTATTTACAACCTTTGGTGAAATTCCTACCAACTCATCAAACCACTGGTTGTATATCAACACATAACATACTCTGAATGAAAAATAGAGGAAATTGAGAAACAATTTCATCATTAGTGACTCTGGAAGAAAACTACTAGATTAATATTGTCTTTTAACCCTTCTTGGACATGACAATATGCCTATACCCCAGTCGCATAGAATCCCACTAATTTTTCCTAGGAACCTCAATTTTAGATGTTATACACTTCAGATTGATACTCTCATGTGTATCTATAAATTCAATGCTCTGATCAATCCGGCAAATCCAGCCCTCCTCCAGCTAAGGTACATTCATACATTTATTCAGAGGTTGTTTCTCCTAAAATAATTTTTGTGACATATCACATTCACCAATGTATCCTTAATGTACGTCATAAACTACATCAAGATATTGTGGGACATTATATTCAATAATATTGATTGCTTAAATGATAGATTTGATAAAGATTTATTCTATCAGAGGATTCTGTTAAGGAGAATCAGATGGACCCTCCAAAAGATTTCATAGAACACATATTGAATTTATACTGATGAAAACAAAATAAATTTAATGATCAGAATATGGAAAAAATATCAATTCAAATAATATGTCCCATAATAAGAAACTAAGATTAAAAAATATAACTCAAGACATGAGACACACATCCATTCATTCCATGGTTACATGAATGTCATCATGGAAGGAGATGAAAAAACATCACTACGATATACCTCTCAAGTCTCAATAATCATATCTCTTGTCTACCAAACATTCGAAGACATTAAATCTTGATTACATTCCCCCCCTCTCATACCAAACAATGATGAATCAAAATTAATATCTTAAACAATTGGTACCCATCCTGATATGTTTGATACCAATATGAAATTCTAGATCCCCATGGGCTATCGACTATGACCCAAGAATTAATAAAAAACTAGATGGATTAATTTAGTCCAACTTGATGTAATGAAATGGAACACATATATATAATAGATACCAAAACAGAATTGATAAATATATTCCATAACTGAAAACAATTAGTGGAAACCGACAACTCGAGAGAATAAAAAATATCCATTTATAAGTCCAAGGAAAATTTACTTCCAAAACTGGAAATCAATTAATAGATGTGATATAGTGGGGATATTCCCACCATCTTACATCTATGTACTCAACTCAGCTAACAAAAAACAAGTCGCCTCAATAAAATGTCTTTTCATTCCCTATAATGAATGTCATAACCATGTCTATGAATTTATGAAGTGGTATACCTGGTGTGAGATAATATGATCAGTAGGGTCTCACCCAGAAGTTCAATATAAATTAATTGAACAATAATACAAGAATTATCATCATTAAATAAAAAAAATCAAGACAATAGATTTACGGTATTTATATTAGAATCCTAGAAAGAAAAAATAATTTATAATTTTTTCACATTTCATAATGAAATTGGAAAATCAATTTCAAATAATTTCACATGAATATATCATAGTTCATATATTAATTCAATACAAAATAAACAATGCACCATTTACCATATATTGTTTAGGATTTAAAAAAATAATTGTACAAACAAGAAGAAAAAGCCTAAATTGGCCAAGAAGCTAGATAGGTAACATCCCTCCATGGATCACACTAGGTCAAGATAGCTATGAAAGTTATACATAAAATATAAACATGTGTATGCATCAAGCCACTAGACATATTCATAGAGTCTAGAGATCAAATTAACACTCCCAAAAGTGAACCTTCCAATAGGTCTAACAATCCATTGAAAAATATTTCTCGAGAGCACAGGAATTCCCCATGTGAAAAATCCCAATCTATAGATGTGAAATATTACTATACCTACCACCTATATACCCATGTATTCTCAAGTAACTAGTTTTCGAAATAATTTACTCAAACTATTTCATCATTTCATGATTTGAAAACCATTTCACAAAAAGTTTCAACAAAACATTGAGAATACCTCTTTCATTTAATAAATGTAAGGGAAAACCATATTAAAAAAAACCATTTTCACACAAGCAAATAAAATCAGTAATATCACTAAATTTAATTTAATAAAATATTTTATCAAAATTGGAGCAATTATGTTCACCAAATCATGCTAGAGACAGAACCACCTACCTCAAATCACAGGGTCACACATGCCCGTAACGGAACCCAACACAAAAGAACAAAACAATGTAATAATAGGTTTTATAACCAATAAAAAAATATAATATTTAGGAAAATTAAAAAACTAGATTATTGAAGATTAGGAATAAACACATACCTCAGGAACACACACTGGTTGTGCCCCAACCAATAAGGGAAATTACCCTCAAAACAAGATCACACTATCGATCTAGAAGGAAATAAGAAGAATAATGACCATAGGGCAATAAATATGGTAATGCAATGCCCTTATACTATGATGTGAATGAAAATGAGGAATCATAAAGGCTCACTCACTAGAAGAGAAAAAATCAACCATAATAGTGATCAATACTGAATGAATAAATATTGATATTAAAATACTACCAAAATCCCCAGAGAATTCATTTATTTGAGATACAAAAGAGATTCAGATGGTTGAAATAACATATCACTTGCATTACATAATAAAATCCATGTTCAGAATTTTAACATGGCGTGTAGTTAATTAACATGTCTTGTAATCCATGGATATCACTTATGTATAAAAAATCATTACCTTTTTATAAAAAACAGAAATTTTATTTTTACACAGCATGTACTAACTTCATGTGGTGTACCTTTTTCACAAAATATTCCATCAAAATCTTACATATGTGTACTCCTATTACATAACATGTATTTTTAAAATAGTTTACAAAAGAGTTATATTCTTACACAAAAACCAAAAATACCTCAGGCATTCTTCAAACTCGAGGATAACCCCTCAAAATATATAAAACATTTATCCCCAGCCACCATTAATTCAAACAATGATACATCCAAAACCATTATGACATTTTATCCAACATAGTATCTCCATCCAATGTAGTACAATGATGCACCCAAAAAAATAGGAAAATAATTAACATAAATTGAATTACCTGAGAGTGGGTAATATGATGTTAAAACAACCATTTTTGGTTTCATATTTGGATGGATATTATCTTCTTAGATAATTCCTACATCATCTTTTGTGTTTCCTCTACGGAAAACCATTCTGAAAAAAATTGTTTAAATGAAAAAACATAATAATTAATAAATGATATATCTTAACAATCCAGAATATTAATTTCTTAATGGTATATTATTACATTATACTAACATAAAAAATCATCTAATATTTATATTTAAAACTAAGTGCGAGGACTCAGTATTTAAAAAATAAAAAAAATTATCTTTAGTTTAGAATTTTATCTTAATTCCAGAAGTTATTTTATGTATACTGTTTTTAATAATTAATTCCTCACTCATACATAAAAAAATATTACATATATAGTTGTAAAATTCTTTTTAGTTTCTATTTTCCATAGAATTTTTTAAAATAAAAAAATTATACTCATGATGAACTATCATTACATGTTTCATGTGGACATCATCCATTTTCCTACTCATCCATAAAACACTATGTAAATTTTTTTAAAACATTGGATGAGAAGAAAACATAGTAAGGGACATATAATATGATATGATAAACCTATTAGTACATGAATACCTCAGAAATTTTTGTTTTCAATATAAAATTGAATATAAAAAATAAAAATTTTCTTTCTTAAGAAAAAAAATTATATACCCAAATATTTTCATGAAACATTTATTAAGAAATCATAATGATAAAATAAATGTCATAACGTTTTCTTGAAAAGTATAGAAACATTATGAATTTTTTTTTTCAAAAATTTATACATTTATCCCTTTAGAAGTATCATATAAATTCCTTTAACCATAATATTATTACCTTACTTTGTTAAATAATAATATCATAATAGAACACATTGTACTCATATATAAATCTTATAAGTAACATGGGATATAAGTTATATATCATTATAAAAAAAATAATATAAATTAAATAACAAACCCATTAAATACTAATACTCTATTAAGAGATTCCTAAATGGTAAACATCACATCATTACCCAATGCATTGGAAAGATAATTCCGGATTAACCATCGTTGGATTATAATGGAACCACCTATCATTGGTTTATAATGAAACCACCATCTTTGGTTTTTAACGTAACCAACCATATATGGACTATTATGGAACCAACCATCGCTGGATTACAATAATATCAATTCTCATCATGATTAATTCTCAAGAACTATAAAATAATAATAACAAAATAAATCTTGTATAAAAAATTATTTGTATCCAAAAGAAAACAATTTTTCTAGATATATATATATATAGATATATATATATCCATTCAATATAAAACATTTATGAAGATACCAAAAAAATATGGAAATTATGGTTTTTCATTGACTAGTACATGAAATCATGTAATGTAGTACAATATAAAACAATGTTTATGATGGTAGAAAAACCATTGATATGGTATATGTTAAAATAGAACATTCATTTTGTTTTTTCTTCAAAACATTCCATATAAAATATGAAAAAAGATAATTTTATAAACGTTTTTTGAAAGAAAAAATCGATATAAAATTTCTGTTATAATTTATTTATGTCCATATGAATAATTTCAAAATAAATTTTATGAACATGAACATGGAATAATTGGAATAAAAAAATATTTAAACATTTTAAATGGGGGTTTTTAAAATAAACAATCCCTTACCCGAGTCCAACTCATCCCATGAATTCATTATTTTAGAGAATAATAAAAATTTGTTAATTATTTAATTTATTGATAACATTTTTCAAATTTATTATTCCTATTATTTTATTTATTATCATGTTATATATAATTAATTAATTAATTAAATCGTGTTATATGAATTGATGACATATTGCTAAAAAGTATAACATGACTTTTGTAAGTTGACTATTGAGAAAGTGGTAATTATAACATCACATTAAGAATAATTATCATTATATAATTATTGTTTTCATTTATTAATTTTATTTTTAAAATCTAACTTGAAACGGGGTTGTAATAAATGAATTATGCTATAATCGGGGAGAATATTTTCCATGTGTACACATGAGTAACAATTCCATTTTCTAATGTTAAGGATTGTAAGAGGGAAAGTAATATTTTATCATAAAAAAATTAAATAATAAATAAATTACTGATTCATTAAATAAACATATATATATATATATATATATATTCATAAATACATGGTTTTGAAAAACAAATTTGATTTCTTTGTGGAGGTAGTAGTCTACAAGCACGAATGAACAACAATATAATTATTCAATGACTAGGAAGGTAATAAAATAAGTGAAATATTATATTTATATGAGGATTAATATCATATTTATATATATACCTTAAATAAATTATTAAAACAACCTATGAGATTCAGTGATAGGAAAGGAATTGCCTTGATTTGTGTAGCGGTAGTCTTCCATATAAAAGAATAATTGTTTTATTCCCCATTTTATGGAAGATTATATTGATATAGGATACAAAATTAACATAATAAAATATATGTATATTTAAGACACAATATTTATTATTTCAATATTCTTCAATAAGAATTTATTTATATAGAAATATAAATAAAATTAACATGTTAAGCTATGAATATTACATATTCTTGGGAAAACGTTTTTTAACTTTAAAACTCAATCCTTCCTAGATTAGTTTTATGAAAAAAATGTTCTTATAGAACATGGATAGGGATATAATTAAGCGATATGGGTGGGTATTATCTGATATATGTTTCTCAATTTTGTGTGGAAGATAGGATTAGTAGTTCCCATTTATAAGTGTGGGGATGTGTGCTCTTCGAATATCTTAAAATATCAAATTGATATAAATTAGTTTAAAATGGTAAATGGACTAAAATGGTTATATTTTTAGGATAATTAAAATGTGTATAAATACTCTCATATAGAAAAAGTTGGAATATTTAGGTTGATGTTATCACCCATATCCATTTATTTTTACCCCTCATTAACCCTTTTGAAAATTAATCTGATATCAAAATATTTTACACTTTAGGGTTCAATAAAGTAACTAAAAATGGAATGTGACCCATAAATGGACCATAGTTTATCATTTAGACCATATCACTTTAACTTATCAACCTATATGATATTTAATAATTTTAAATAATTTAATGACATATTTTTAAGTATAATATATCACTAATGTCATTAATGGAAAAATTCATATTTTTTTTATTTGAAAACAAAATAATAATCATTGAATTCAAATATAATATATTAAAACCCCTAATATGTTATATTTATGTGTAATTCTTTTGGAAAACAATATCTCAACCATAAAATATTATTTTTTGTTTTTTAAACCATTTACTTGATTTTTCAACAAGATACACAAACACTATGTTGTTTTTTCATAAGAGTTTAAGGAAATCATTCATAAAAAAATTAAATAAAGTTTAACATTAAAAAATTTATTCCAATTTAAAATAATTATTTATAAACAAAAATAAGTTGTTATTAACCATATCACAAAATATTTTATATATTAAAATTAAGAGAGTGACATTTTCAGTTTATATTAACATATAATAATATGTAAGTCACATTCAAATAAAAATAGAAATAAATTATCTTAAATATTATTATTGGAAGAGTATGGCCAAGAAACACTCATCAAATAGTTTAAAATAAAGACTTTGTGTTATTTTTAGTCCTTACCATATTATTTGTAACCTTTAATTATCCAATTTACCATAAACCGTGTGACAGATATTTACTATGGTTGTTATTCATAATAACAAAAAATAAAACAGACCAATTTAATAAAATAGTACATATTGATTATAAATATGGAAATGATTTTTCAAAATTAAATTTCTAGAAGTGGATAAAATAAATTTAGTATTAAAACACCCAATGAAATTAAAATATTATTTAGAAAAATGTGATATTAATCCCAATAATGTACTTATACAAATATAAAATAAAATTGTGATTAATATGTAATTAGTTATTTTATCTTAAATTAATGAATAATTATGTCACATTAATATAAAATTGTAATTATAAATTACATAATTTAAGGAAATAGGTGGATGTTTTACAAAAATTGATGATTTTACTATTTATAAAAGAATCAATCTTTTTATAAAAATAATATCATTTCACTCTAAGAGAATTTTTATTTAATTATTTTAAAAAATAAATTCTCTTTATTTATTATAAATTCGAAATTTTTGAAATCATTCTTTAAAATAAATTATTATAATTGAATTGAAATTGATATTATTTAAATAATGTTTTCATCATTAATAATATAAATATATTTCGCTCATTGATTCATCAGAAATATATATAAACAGTTTCACACTACATTAATATTGAATGTAGAACTAATTATCACTCTCAGATTATATCACTAAATAAATAATATCCATTTGATTATGAGGATAAATACTATTCTTCGTCTTCATATTCTCTATTCTTCTAAGACTATTTTTTTCACCATTATATATTTTTAGGAAGCTCAAATTTTTATTCTCCAAAAATTAAAATATCAGGAAAACACAAAATTTATGTAATCAATTTAATTCTAATAATAAATATTCTCTATTAAGATTGTAATATTATCTCATTAGAATTAGAAAACATTATATCCTTTATTTCTACATTTTGTTCACTTAAAAACATGCACCATGATACCCTGGATATTTTTAAATTTTAATAAAAATATTACTATATCCAAATTCCACCCCTAAAAATCAAGTTTATTTGAAAATTATAAAAATTTGATTGAGTAACATTACCAGTTTAGATCATAATAGAAGAATAATTCTCTAAAAATTAATATTTAAATTTATTAAATAATCAGTCAACTATTTCTCATAGGTTTATTTGAAACTCATATTTTCACCAATTGGAACATGACAAAATTATCAAAGTAACATAACACAAATTTACAATATATAGTACTTAGACACTAGAAAAAAACATCTTGAGTCCCTAAATTAATTTATTAATAAGATTATTTAAACTCAATAACATATTAGAATTGTCATATTAACGTATCTGGTCTAACATATAGAGTTTCGTCCAAAACAGTTTTGAATTTCTTCCAAACTATTATATTTTCAAGTAAAACAACTAGGATCATTATATAGATATCATAAATAACTACAATCTAGAAAATATAACATGAAATAACATGGAACACATTTTATATATGATTTTTCACTCCTTTAAGATTAGATTCAACATCACCAGGTTTTGTTTCATCAGAAAACACAATGTCATAAAAATATCATTTTCCCAAAGTTCACTCACATTAAAAATTCAATTGAATGGGATAAGTCATGAAAAATATGAACTGTGTAAATAAATGATACATTTAATTTAATTATGTTCATTGACTGTGTATGGGGACCAATAAATAACATGAATTAACAACTATTGGAACCCGAAAGTATGCATCATACTCTTTGTCATTGAAAATTTTAGATGTATGAAGATTATACAGTGATATTGATATAGATTTAATGGAATCCATGATGTATGGGTTTGGTTTCTAACAAGATACAATTGGTAACCTTATATTCTTCAAAGAATTTTATTCTTATTGTTAAAAGCTTTTAATGTTTCATTTTCCAAAAAGATTGGTCAACCACCAACCTGCCAGACCAACTCAACTACATGACCATTACGAAATGGGGGTCGACCACGCCAATTGGGAGTTAATCTGATCCATCAAGCACACCAGAAGGGGGATAATAGTTCTTGAATGAGGTGATCAGGCCAGGGAATAGGGCCCATGGTGCATGGGCCCGAAGGTGCGAATAGTCCAATAAAAAATATTAAAGGCCCAAGCCTGGGTGGAGGTGCCACATGTGGTATGGGTGCCAAACCCATTTCTAGATTGAACCGATTGAAATCGTGGATTGGATTTTGTAATAGGGGTGAGGTGTACCATAATTTCAATGTGGGATGATATGTTTTCACATAATCAAATCTTGACCATCTGATCTAGCCTTCCCAAAATCTACACCACATAATCGCTCCGTTCATTGATCTCAGCTGCCTATTTCAAACTCATGAATTACATGTTCAAAATAAATCATCATGTTCCTCGAAAATTCAAACTCCATCGATATCGTGTAGCGCAAGACCTCCATATTAAACATCCTACTCACGTACCACTCTTCTATGGCCTCTAGTATGATTTGGAAAGATTCTGGTTACATGATTGCTTGATGATCACTTTATCCACCACCACCATACCTTGTAGATAGTCATTTGATCTCGACACATCCATCACTAGCCACCACGAGGTCCAATGAAGAATGCTAGTGGAATTCCATAAGATATACCACTCGTACTGGAATGCATCGCATAACCATCCTATGATCATGAAATTTAATTGTATATAATTTATTGAGTCATCACGTTAAATTAATGACTGTGACCCCTTTATCCTCAATGATTTTTTGTCATAAATAAATCATATTTTTTAGATCACTCAACATTGAGATAATGAGGATTACATAAAGCCACTCATGGCCTTGTGGTGCCAATCTTGAAAAAGTCTCCACTAATTTTCTGGTGCACGCAGTTTCTTCCCCATGAAAAGAGGAATCTCACTAGGACTCCTATAGATTAAAAAAACCTTTCCTCATTCATGAAACAAATACAGAAGAAGACGTGAGAGAAATGAGATGAGCATAAAAACAGAAATAATGAGATGGAAATAAGTGATTTTACATTCATCCCTTGATAACCCTAATTATGTAATTGTGAGAACGTGGAACATCTCCTTCTAAAGAAAATGAGGCCACATGATTGATGAAGGATCATGTGACCCCAATTTTATTTAAGGAATTTTCACGATCATTGGATATTTGTGAGGACCATGACCTCACTAAGTAGGATGTACGACCTTAATTATAGTTCTACATTCAATCTTGTGATTCCAACACACCCTTTTTCTTACTGTACTCAATGAAAAACCTCAATAAGACTGGATCTCCATAGTCAAAGAGGTCATTTCAAGACCACATATAGGTCATTCAATTGTAGATGGGTTATTGAGGTTTTTGATGTCCTTACCATAGGGGAATTCCTTGATCATATTCCTTCGATTAGGTGATTATCATGATGGTGTATATGTGTATACAACAATGAAAATGTTAGATGTAATACATGCAGTGTCGTGCATCTTTATCCATACAAACCCATAATTATTAGGTGCATATCTTGTGACGTCGTGAACCCTCAGTCTCTGGATCATCCAATATAGCTTTTGGAGTAAGAGACTCATTTCGTAACACCTTACGGATCCCTTGGTAAGTGAAGGAGAAGCAATACTAGTCATGTAGCATACCCTATTCATCCTCATGGTGTAGGATGTAGTAAATTAACACCATGACTTATTGTGGGTCGATAGTCCGCAAAACATGAACCCTTGTGATTTATAAGGCATCATTAGACATCCCCATTGCACATCTACAGAGTCTTTTGTATAATATCTTTGAGATCACACAATATCATGGTGATCTTATGACCACGAAGTTCATATGCGATGATTGGGAAACCACAACCTTCCATAAAGAGTTATGAAGAAACACCCAGTGTATTGTGGTGAAATCAATGCAGAACTCACATTACTGAATTTTAGGATTATCACCCTTTTTCCTCAAAATTAAATGTCTACCATTACCCTTGCGTTCGGATCATTTGATACACATAACCACGCATGACAAAAACAGCCCTAACAATACCTCTTAGGGTCATGCGAATCACATGAGTGGTGGAGCTTCATGCGGCTCCCTCGTATAGACATACTGTAGTTTGAATATATCTTTGACTAATAGGATAAATCCTGGGAAAATCATTCCATTTTCATTCACTCCTCATCCAAATTAAAAAAATTTCTTTATAGAAATATTGATTGATCCCATTGGATGTGAATTATTTTCACCTAAATAGACATAGTATCCTAAATAATCACTCAAGTCCTCACCATGTAAATTGTTTAAGGGAACATTATTGCAAGATTCCTCATGGGAATCACAATGTCATTGGTAGGATTTGGACATGTCGTCTTTGTTTTGAGGTAGACTCTGTATTTGTCAGAATGACCTCATGAAATCCTTTTAACATTTCACCATCATCCTTAAAAACCTAAGGATAGACCATGTTGATCTGAAAATAGCCCCATTACATGTCAGAACTGTCACAAGACAATCTCTAGACAAGGTAGGAATATAACTTGAATAATCATTGACATGTATGCCTAATCATGTGATTTGCCAGTGACATTTCTGCATTTTCATGTAACCGTCCAAAGATGAGTCATTATGATCATAAGAAATCTCATGGTAATGTCTCCTTTAATCCTGGACATGAACCCATAAATGACTACTTGTGTTATGAGAAGAACCTTAGACATGTCAAATTCTCTCATGTGAAGGTATGTAGGAAACTTCAGCTGATTTTTGGAATGTTACATGATATGTTCACCTTATCCATGGTAATGATGTTATACGTTTCAAACATGGTCTTGTTAAGAATAATGAACATGCCAGGAAGGAACTCTCAGACACGTCTACCATAAAAGATTGAATATACCAATATATTGGGTAGAAAATCAAGAAATGTCAATTAAACATGAAATGTTGAGATTATCCCTTATGAAATTCCCTAATTTCTTCAATAGGCCAATTTTGACTCATTCTATGTGGACTCGACCAAGAACCTTCAGCCACAAACCCTATTTACAAAGGAAGTGCGCATAATGAGCTAGGGTTACTCACTCATGAAACCCAACATATTTCATGATCTCTTACAAAACATTTATGGTAACTACATCTATTTAATATTCTAGTGGAAAAATAATGAGCGTTTTAAAGGGAATCCTCATTTCATAAGCCTTGATCACCATTATATAATAAGTACCCAATCTAAATGGAATCCACTATCTATAATCCCCAATCAATAGGGTACCCATCCTCGAGTGAGTGCCTATCATTACTAAACCCACTAGGATACCGATAATATCTATACATGTGCTCGTCCTTATTATCCCATCAGTTGGTCATGAGAAAATTAAACTATGAGAACTCTAATTCCTTCCATAACAGGGATATGTATGACACCTTTATAAGATCGACCTCCAATCGAAATCCACTTTATTGTATGTAAATTAATTTCCCAAAGTATACCAAAATTAGTGGAATTAAATCCACCTATTAGTTTTATATTATTCCTAAAACATTAGCAGATCAAATGTGGGATCCTACAAGGGAATAATTCTTTGTATAAGCCCCAATTCTTCCCTCAAGTACCTCAATCACAGTAGCGGTTTTGGGATCCATTGAAATAAAATTTCTGTATTTTATATAATAAAATAGGATTCATATGACTCTTTTATAAGTCGCAATCTCCATAGCACATTATATATTAAATGTGTAATTATACCCTTTAATGTAAAACATTAAGGTGAAATCCCTATACAGATAAACCCCCCTGAAATGTGTACAATAACCTAGTATCTCTTATTTCTCATACTGATAATGGATCATGTGGCCTTAGATACCATTGATGGTTGTATCAAAAGCATATTGAGAATTCCCCTAGTATGGGTCATTCGTTGTGATTTAAATATACTTACATCTCATATCTGTACAAAGGGCCACATTCTTGATGGAACATTCCAAGGTAGTCTCATATTCATAAGTCCTTCTTAGGGAATCTATTATGGGTTCCCTCAAGATAAATATTCCCCACACAAGAATGAAGAAGAAAAAGATTCCTATATTAAATAGGATACATAGGATACCTCATTGAATTTTGAGCTTGATATTCATGTCCTTGCTATATAATGTTAAACTATATGAATGGGTCCAGTCATACGACCTTAATCTATGAAAACATAACTACGTGGGTTTTGATTCGTATTTAAAAAGATAGGTAGGGCAAAATCACATAGGTTCATTAGAATCTCTAATTCACCAACTACCACCTTGGTTGACAATAAATTCTAGATTTATGAATCATATCCATCACAGAAAACATTGTAAATAAATAAGTGAGAGATAGAGAACCTATGATAGACACACCATTGTCCCTCTTGAAAAATGTTCATAATCAAGTCTTATTTAGATGAGTAACTAGTCCCATATTAGGGTATATAAATTATTTGATGAATGTTTTAGAAATCAATTTGACAATCTCAAAGTGTGTAACAATTCCTCTAAAAAGGGTGTGGTAAGCCCAACCACCATTCTATCAACCGCTGTGATTTCATAAGTGACATTGTGTGGGAAAACCCAAAATAATAACAGTATTTGAAAGTAGTTATATAACCAGTTATATATGTGAGAACCATTTATAGTTTATAGGTAATACTAAAGAGATGGAAAACCCTATGTGAGCGATTGAACAATGCCTATAACCTGGCACCAAAAAACCGTCAGGTGAAATCTCTTACATGTATTAAATCCTAAAGAAAAAACCGGTGAAGCTGATGTGAAATCCATTTAATGTGTCATCCCATTCACGTTTAAAATGATTGAATTCCTAATGACCATAAGTCTAGTTTATTTTATTCTCATTTCACAACAAAATGGTGAACCCGACATATTTTTTACCACACTAATCATTGTGTAAAAACAAGAGACACCTCTTTATCCTTTAATTTTGAATTTATTGAAAAACATATACTCTTATATATGATTATTCAGTAAATGGATTTACTATTTTATAGTTTATTACATCCATAATCCATTCCCTAAAAATGAAATCATTGAATGTTCCAATAGATTCTTGTATCTCTAGACAAGGCTCATTGGTGCTGAGGCCTCGACGTATGTTGTCACCAACAGAGCACATTCACTATAGATTGGTGAAAAAATGGGACTATGAATACCACACCAATATATCCATACTGAATATGTAATTGGATCATAACATCCTATGGTGGTTGAGTTCCCATCAAATGTCTTTCCCATGATAGGACATTATAAAAGAAGTGACCCTTTTTTCCACTTCTAGCCACATCGGGAGCCTATCCCAAGAGCAAAGAAGTGCAAAAATTCCCCAACTTCGGGAGGTAGAGGAATAAAGCTCCCAGGTCACCCCAATAACTCAAGAACTACCTATTACAGATCTTAACTACTCAGATCATCTTTACTGACAATTGACCTTGATTTTACAAGGAGCTGTAGATGAAGTTATTCCTACACAAAGTATTCATGTTTTGAAATCGAGAAGGATAACCTACCATTAGTATCCAAAAGATGTAGTAATAGACCAAGAGTATATCACTCTAATTTATAATCTATATGAGCCCCAACATTGTATCATAAAAGTGCCCCAAAATCAATCCCATATAATCACTTTCTATGAGCCTTTTACTCCATAATAGCTTCCTCGATGATTCTAGAATACAGGAGAACACCCTAAATAGTAATGTTGTGGTAACGCACATAATATTTTACCATGTTATTGTCATAACCATGGGAAATGACCCCCCAAATGGTATCATGGTCATCGACCCGTGAAATTGTATATCGGGAACTGACGCACCAATTATATACTCCACAAAGGACGAGCACCAGCCTGATTGTGTCTCTATTAATATAATGTCAATAGGTTCTAAAGAATCATCATTAGGTCTAAATAACCAAAACATTGAAGAGTACAATCATAACATCCTACTGTCATCTACGACCGAAAAGGACAACCCATCTTCTTCCACTGATAGAACAATAGAAAGGTTCTATGGTTTCAAATATGAATATATAGAAGGTGTTACATAACATGATGGTATTTAAAAGTGTTTTAAAAATTGAGAATATGGATTTTGGTAGTAGTGGATTCATTATCTGGGGTCCGTGATATAACTACCATCATTATCCACTCACCTTGACACCTACTGAGGAAAGGGTGCTTTGATGGATCCTTCCATACACCCCATTGATTATAAAAAAGTAACTTTGACATAAAAATATATCGCTCAACTAAAACAAGAGAATAAGGATACATATGAAATAATTGTGGGTAAACTCCTAAAATATCTACATCAGGATGTTTTACCCATGTATGATTATGAAATTCTACCATGCAATGAAGTACAAATGCCCATAAAACTGGGGGGGGGGGGATTTTCATATTTTCCATCCCCTCATTGTGTAAAATCTAAACACTGTTCCACATTACCCCTACCAATTGGGATGAGGGAATATCAATATTTCCCACCTCTACATTTGGTATATTCATGAAGTCACCTCACCTTATGTGTTTCTACAAAACCATTAGGAGAGTTAGGATATTTTAATCAATGAGAAGCGTCTGAATCATCCAAGTCACTCGATGCTTTAGCACCAAACTCCAGACCAATAATTATTGGGAATCTGCAACCTAGACATTAGACTCAGCCACAGACCCATACCAAGGGTGGAACATATAATATCTATGATATATATCTTGTACAGCCATATCTTGAATATATGTCTAAGAATGTAAATTCCTTCATGTCCAAACATGTTCCTTGGTATTTTAGTTATTCCATGGATAATTTTTTGATTAATATAATGATGATGAGAAAGTTGAGTGATCCATGGATTATAGGACATGAAAATCATTTCCCACACCATTAATATCTTGGGCACACATCATAAGGTTTATTTTCCTTAAATAACAAGAATCTAGTGCATATGAACATGTAAGTATTGGATCCACCGACAACTAAATCCTCACTCCAATCATCTAATCACTCTGAATAGGGTACCCTAATTGTTCTGTAGAGCATGATCCACCTACCTCTATGGGAAAAAATACCAAATTTCAATACAATATTGGTCAAAACCTATTCCATCACAAAAAAACGCGTCTTTGTATATTTTTACTACACTATGAAAACCAATTGTATAAAACTCCATACAATGAGAAAACTGGATTGGGTAGGGTTGATAGACCATGATTACCATTGATACTACCATTGATGACTTGAGCACACAGTAGAAAGTTACTTTTTATAAAAATGTTGGTTCAAGTAACATGTATCTATAGGCTTGATAGAGTTAAAGGATCTTGAAACTCATACAATAATAGTAGTATTTAACAATGCACTATTTGTTGACCTTATATTATGATAGTTTAATCACTAGAATCCTTGCCAAAAGACACTAAATTGTAAGGCAACTATCCTTGCCTAAAGATGTTAATCTATATGGATATTTTTCTTACCACATAAAGATAAACTGTGGGCATATTATCTTTACTACATGATTTTAAACGACATGGATATCACCCTTACCAGAAGAAATTAAACTAAATGGCTATCATACTTACCTCATGATGTTAAAATCCATGGATATCATCATTACGATAAGATTTTAATCAGCAGAGCTATCTTCCGTAACACATGATGTTAAACTTCCTGGAAATTTTCCTTACCATAAGACACTAAATTGTACTGCTAATGTCTTTACCAAAATACATTAAACTACATGTATGATGTTCTTACTGAAATTCATTAAACGAAATGACTGATATCCTCACTATAAGACATTAATCATGATGGCCATCATCCTCAATTTAAGATGTTAAAATTCACGGATGATTTCCTTACTACTGGACATTAAAATTGTACAACATATGTCCTTACCGTAAGATGTTAACTGCATGGATCATGTAAATTTTCACATGACCTTAATCACCATGGGTTTTCTAGAACAATTTATGGATTTATTCTCATTATAATGAGAAATGTTGGAACACCTTTATTTTATAGCTTGGACCAACTGCCTAAATTCACATCCTTAACATATGACGACAAAAATCATGAAATCCCTCATGATGAGATGTTAAAATACTATGCGGAATCTCAATCAATGGGAGACATCATCTGCATCAAATATAATATTCAGAATACTACATGGAGGAAACACACCCTTCATTTCATTTGGAGACACATATTATGAAGATGAATTCTAAAAGAAGGGAAGCATGAATAAAATGGCAGATGATGATATATAGGTTGTAGCCCCATATGGGTTCGGAAATTCCCCTATGAATCCATGTATTATGAAGAACATTTACTATGTGATCCCAATAAATCAGGTCGAGTTGGGAGATCTAGTCCCATAGGTCCAATTCCATCCTATCTCCATCAAAAATGGAATTTTTTTTTCTCTGACATCTCTCTTTGATGACTCATATAGAGAGGGATGATGATTTAAGTTCTAATAGCCTCCCTCACCTTGATAGGGATGGAGAAACCCCCATATTTCGAAATTCAACTGAAAAATCCTCCACATAATCATAATTGGAGGAAGATGAGTGTTATCGAAGGAACTCCCCTCCTTAATTTGACGACGGCATCCACGACCATATATGCGCTCAGACAGATAAATATGGGAATGAAAGATTACCCACAACCTACTCTTCGTAGTTTTACAATTACCCTTAAAAAGAATGATATGTACAATTCATTTCTAAATAGGCCTAAATAGGTTTTTGCTATCAACTATATGAAAATTCTCAAATTTAATTCGGTGTGGATATGCACCATCTTGCCCTACTTGATGAGAATCATGGATTTAAACAATAATCAATGAGGTTTCATCCCTCTCATGCCACCAATTTAGATACAAAATTTTACAGGTTAATCAAATACAATGTTTTCCCAGAAGTGAAATACCCTAGATGGAATGAAAACACAATCATAGTCATGAAATATAATAATGATATTACGATCTTCATTGACTTTAGAGACCTTAAGATGCATTTCTCGAAGGATGATTTCCCAGTTCCAATCACAGATCTCAGGAAAATTAATTTGAAGATGATTGTCAAAAATGACTTCAAAAATCTCAAGTATTACCTACAACATCCACAGGTATTGGTACCCCTGGTAGAGGGGAGGCCACTCATCTTGTATGTGGACACCATAGATCACTCACTAGGTGACCACATTTCATAAAAATTGATGTAGGAAGTAAAAAATAGTATCTATTACCATATCTGGATTATTCTATGTTCGGAGAGAAGATATTCCGGTGTTGAAATCAACTTACATTCACTTATCTTTGCTGTGAAAAGGACATCACTTATGTGATGGACCACAAGGTAGACATGGTATCTCATATCGATTTTCTCATGTAAATACTTGGAAATCCTATGTGTAATGGTCTCTTGGGTCGATGGGATTTCATTCAATAGAAATATGAGATTCGTCTCATGTCATTGATGTTTGTCAGTGAACAATCCCTTAGTAATTTCTACCCAGCAAACCCTTCCCCACAAAATGCACCAAAATTAACCATGCTTATAAATTAGCTGTAATTATATTCTCCTGAAACTCATCAGATATAGGAGACTTACTTTTAGGGTTCATCACTAAGTCCTGTAGTCACAAGGAAGGGAAAGCCGAAACTCAATTGAGTTAGTCAAGGGATTGTATTTGTCTCTCCTGAAAAATAGTTTTTCCTTACTCATTTTCTAGATCAGAAGACTGCAAAAATAATGTGGATGACTACCAAGACCTCATTTTTGGTTTGTAAGTATCCCTACAACTCTACGTAATCTACCTGAATAACAAAGGGGAAATAAAATTGGTGATAAATATGTTCAATGGTAAATATTACATTAATAAGGAATAACTGACCTCCTTCACTAGCTTCATTAGGGAACTGATGGAGGAGTTCCCTCTAGAACCCATATTTCACTTTTTTTGGAAGCATGATGTTAAACTATAGAACCACATCCTTAAAACTTGACCTTATACATCATGGTATACTAGGAACTCACCTTAAAATGTAAAACTATACTAATCGACAAATCTATCCTCCATCAAATTAGGTAATCAATCATCCTTACCACAATATGTCAAATTGAATGGCCATTATCCTTTTCATAAGGAATTAAAATATTTGGATCATTTCCTAACAAAAAGGGTTTAAGTTTCTATGTAACCTTCATCCTAACCATATGTAAACTATATAGATTTCATCATAGCCTCATGATGTGAAACTACATAGTTCCCTAAGAACTATGTATGTATTGAATCCTTCTATCATAGGATATGTAGTTCACTCTAAGCTCTATTCGGGTACCCACATATCATATTACCTTCCACTTATATCATGGGATCTAGTGTACATACTAAAAGACATTGAACTACAAGGAAAATTCCCTTACCGCAATATTGAAATTTCATAGATCCAAAAAATTCCTTTTCTATCATGATTGGTTATTTACGACATTACCACATGACATAGAACCACACGAATCCATTGTGTCAGTCGTCATTCACATCGAGTCACCCACATCCATACCACATGATGTTAAAATGAATGGGTTTCCTAGAACTTTTTATTTCTTGATTCTATTTTCCAATAAGATAAGTAGGGATGCATAGATATTATATATTGATCTACAAACCACAAGAAACAAGATTCCCATATCATGAACATAAAGTCTTTATACTGTGATTGGAACCCTTTTCATTCCATATTTATCACATGAAGCATAGCTCAGGAGGAATTAGGTGTCTTGGTAAGGGATTTCATGAATAAACAAGGAAAAATCTATTTCTAATGTCCTATTTTGGTCCTAAATAAAATTTTGTAAAAGGAATACATGGATTCATCTCAACTATATGTTAAACAACACAATTTAAGTCCTCTAAATTATGTGAAACTACACACTCGTATAGACCTCAAATGAGAGGGCCACAACAGTTGGTGTTGCTCTTATAACAATCCTTTTCCCACTAAATCCCTATTCACATTAGGGATCCCACATCCTTATGACATGACATTAAACAAAAATGTTCTAAAATAAATACATGTGTATTGATTCTCATTTTCACGAGATACGTAGCGACACCATAACATCCATCCTTAGGCCAAACCACAACATAACCATTATTATATGTCTGTCCATCTTTATTATTAATGCATGGTGTTATAATTCATGTTTCCTTATGAACTGTGTTAGGTTTTATTCCTATCATCACATGATATATGGTGACACTTATGTCCTCAAACCCAAGCCCAACATAAAAAATTAACCGAAATAATTCCCACCTAAATGTATGGTTCGGACTAGAATACAGTATTTCCAACTAAATAAATAGAGTTTCACTAATTTAATCTCTCCCAAGATGCATAGAGATGCCAACATTACCAAAACAAGGCTCATTCACTTGTAATTCAATATAAATATTCCCACATCAATTATGAGTCAGAATTTCACATCAGACTTCATGAAAAACTACGTGTGGTTTGATTTCCATCACCACGTGATACATAGTGGCAACCATAATTCTTTCAAGGGTCTCATCCGCAATACCACCATTTAATGTCAATTGATCAACATCCTAACTGCATGATGTTAAACTACAAGACCCTTCAGAACAATGTGTGGTTTGATTATTATTCCCATGAGATACATAGTGACACCTATGCTTCCATCCTTGGGACCAACCTCAATGTTTTTTCCATTCATGTCATTTTCAATTTACTTAATGAATGATGCTAAATATAATGAGAATACGTCATTACCACATGACAATAAAATTCACAAAAATTATTTCCTTATCGTTTGATGTTAAACTATGAAGAAACCTTCTTTCTATCATGACATTGAAACATCATGGAAAATTTCATTATCTCATGATGTTAAGTTTCATGGAAAACATCTTCACTAGATGATGATAAAATATGTACACCACCACCCATATTTTATTAATTATTGATGGACCACAAGAGACATAACTAGGTCAAGAAGACTATGGGGTTCTTTTTATATCTCTTAAAAGCACCTCAATCCATTTATCACAACCCCTGTCTTGAGTACCTTAGTTTTCCACATGCATTTCTTAACTCTTAGTAATTAAATAGATCTCTCGGTTCAACCATGATATTATCTCATAATGGATTGAGAACCAACAACCCATGAAATCTCATACCAATATAAAGGGCTTTCTAATTCCTAAAATCCTTGTATCACAGTAGCTGATCTCATAACCTGAGGGTGTTCTAGGTCTTCCACAACATGAATATCTTATATCATTACTCATGGAAAGATACCCTCATTCCATGATTAACAACATTTTAATATAATACATAGAAGGATATTGTGGTGATATTGACTATCACTATCCGATTTAGGCTCTTCTATAGAATCTCCCTTGTTAGGACCATTTTAGTCATTTCCCTACACTACATGCACTTTTGTCAAAGGTGTATGACCTTAAGCCCCAGAATATGATGGTCCTAATCACAAGACCCCAAAATAGAGGCATATACTCCTTGAATGAATAGAGATTCAATCCCTATGTTCCCTTGTGACACTGAGACAGAAGCTAACATCTGAACGTGTTATGGGACATTCCTGGTATATATCATCAACCGTATATAAACATACTCATGTTTTTGGGGTTTGATTGACATCACCCACATTCCAACTATCCCTAGAGGCCTAGTGTCCATATTTTTTCTCCCATAATTTCTATTAATCTTATAAATCATCCATGACTATTGAAAAAGAGGAGAGATCAAATTTTCTTGGCCTTTATATTGATACATAGGGTATTAAACCCATCAACTAAAGACATTTTTTCCTTGCACGAAAGGAATTCCAATCATTTGGAGCCCTAGAAACACCATGTTAGAACCTAGAACCTGAGTGTGTTTTAGGTCATTCCTGGTATGTCAGTACTATATTCCATTGTTGTTAATATTTGGTCAAATCTTAAAGACCCTAAATTATAGTACAATAATGGTCCAAGATAAATAACCTAAATAAAAACATACCAATGGTACCAGATCAGTGTACCTAAATAAGACCTCCACAATGTTCCAAGCTCAAAGCCCAAAAATTATTGAATAGTAAACATCCAATCTCGAAGAACCTAAATTAAAAAAAATGGATCGATCTCAAAGACCCTAAATAACAACACATTATTGTCCCAATATCAATGACCCTAAACTATCACACAATGATTTTCCATATTGCAGGACCATGAAATAGTGAGATACAAGATACTATCTAAGATGAAAAATCAATAAGGGAATCCTTGGAAAAATTTCAATCTATGTTCAATGAACGTTTACTTTCTGTGATCTGGTCGATATTGAGAATTTTTTAAATGCATGAGGCATATAATGTTGTTAGGTTTAAAACCTGTAAAAAGGGGACCTGGGAAAAATCCATTTTTTTCCTTCTATGTCATTCTCAATATGAAACATTGAAAAAATATGCAAAAAATAAAAAAAATATAAAAAGAATGTGGAGACCATTAAATGTCCTTATAATAAATGAATCCATGCTCACTATTTCCCTTGACATAGTCATAAGATAAGGGATTCATGAATGATTCTATGTCCAAATTGTCTTTGTAAATCCCAAGATCTCATTACTACTGGATAATGTGAACCAATGAATAATATCATGTCCATGGGAAGTTATAAATATTTCATAGAGTGTATCCTATTGAATTTAAAACAATAAAATCTGGGAAACTGGATCTATTTGATATTACACACAAATGATGGTAATCATGAATGATCCATTCAAAATCACCACTAGAACAAGGATCTATAACCAGGGTCTAATTAGAACATTGTGATATTACCCACCTATGAATGAGCTAGATCTATGTAAGAACATTCACAATAGAGATCTTTATCAATGAACTTATGTATCATATTTGTGTGTTTGACCTGAAAAATAGTATATTTCAAAACCACGTAAGACTTGATTCCCATCCCCATGGGATAATTTGTGACATCCAAGTAAATTACATCAGATCAAACTACATGTTACATCTCAATAAATAACTCATCATTGATGGAAATCGTATACGTTCAAATTTCAGTGTAACTATATCCCAAGCCATATATACTTCCTCTATCAAATTTAGCTCAGTATTTGTGGCCAAAAATTTCATCTTCATGAAATTAGGATTTCCTCAGTCAACACTAGGGAATAAAAATATTAGGAGGTTCAAATATCATTTCCCATCATTTATTCAGTTATGTGGTAAAGAGTTTTAGTTTTACATTAGAATTAGATTTTTTTCATTATGAACAAATCTAGTTCTAGTGGGGGAATTTTTCTGGAACCCGTATTTGTATTTCTCACACATTTAATTTGATGATTTCCATATTTTCAGAATTATATTATGATAAAGATATTTTTAGCATGTAATATTTGAAAAATCAGTTGGATTGAGATAATATAAATTTTGAACCATTAAATTCAACTATGAATTATATACTTAGTAGATGACGTTTTTTTCCTTTCCAAAAAATTATGCCCACAGACTAACTAGCCAAACCAAGTTGAAAATTGGCCCATGTGGTAACTTGGGTCAACCATTCCCAATTGGAGTCAGCCTGAGCCAGCCAATGGACCAGAATTGGTAGAATAGACCCGATCAGATGCGAGTGGGCTAATGTATACGTCTTGAGATGTGTGAGCCGATAGGCACACCTAGTACAAGATAAATGATAAATAGGTAGAATACCAAGGAAGCTTCTTCATGCAGTATGTGTGCCAACCCCAATACTAGATCAGACCAATAGAAATCATAGAAGGAATTATATAACGGAGGGGAGACATAGAAATATTTCTAAGATGGATGACATTTCCTCATGGAAAGAAAATCATAACCATTTGATCATGCCTCCAAATGATCTGTAAAGACATGTAAAATTCAAGGAAATTTTTTTTCTTAATTTTCTTTGGAATTTTTTAAAAGAAGGCAGTTTCTGAAGACACCTGATTCTGCAGCCCAGGGTGCCCGGAATCATTTTCTGAAGCTTGGCTTGGGTACATTCAGTAAACGAATGTGCGGGTTTTCCGAACATTTAAATCGGTGCTCAAAATCGAATTCCGAGGGAACCGATGGAATCACAGCGCCAGTAATTCCTTGGAAACACCTTTTCCAGAGTTGTGTTTGCCCGGGAGTGGTTTATAAATTTTTTGGTTAAGTAAAGGAATAAAATAAAAATGGTGCGACCAATTTTTATTTTATTTAATGTTGTTTAACCTAAGCTAGTGATTGGAGTGGGACACACTATATCCTACTCCACTAGGTAGGATATTTGTGGCGTGTGTCCCACACGATTCCCATCTTTTTCAACCTCCCACCTTTAATTATGTAACGCACCCGCACCCACTTTTTTGAAAATGAAAGTCAACCCTTGCTTTTATCTATTATGAAATGCCTATTTTAATAGGACGATTGAAAAGTTTCAATTAATTAAATTAATTTATGGATTCTTTTTGGAATTTCAAAATTCATGGAATGGGAAATAAAATAAGATAAACACTTTTTTTTTGTCATCTTGTTGAGAGAGGCTTCGGAGAAATTGCTCAAGGCTTGAAGATCTTCTTCTTCGTCAAAGAACGCGAAGAACGCACCACCGCCGACAAAGAATGCCGACCTCTAACGACGGAAGGCGGTGAGAGACGCCTTCCTCGGAGGTCGACGATGTGACCCCATGTACCACGACGCCAACGACCCTCTCCTTCCGCGATGCCTTCTTCCGCGATGACAAAATCTGCGACGAACCATCGCTCAACGAATTCGACGAGGTAGGGGTTTTATTGTTTTGTTCGTGAATATTCGAACGTTGTTTGTTAAAATTGGACCGCTTAATATAGATTAATAGGAGGGGGCTAGACCGCACAACCACGGCCGACCCTACTCCCTTATCCTTGTGTTGTTGCGGTTCGAAGGAAATTGACGTGGTGCAATGACACCACGTGGGATCATGCGGCAAGGATGCGCTGCGTCGTCTCGCCGCGCCGGACGGACCATGGCCGCGGCCTTAGGACATGGTGGAGCAGGGAGTGGTGGCTGGTTTCCAGCCACCGACATCAGATTAGGGGACAGGACCAGCCGATCCTGTGGCGGCAGGAGCCGGCCGGCCGGAGCGGGCCGACCGGTCAAAGGAGAAGTCGGGGGTTCGTAACCTCCGGCTGGCCAGACAGCAGCGCCCCCCCACATGGGGGTCGTAGTTACGTAACAGAGGGGCAACGCCCCCCCCCCCCCCAAACCGCTTGACCGTTTCGGCCGAGTGACCGGGCCACGTCGGGCCCCGCCCAAGCGGGCCGGGCCGGTCCAGGCCCAAACCCCCATTTTCTGACCTCTTTCGGTCGGTTACCCATAACATGGGATACAGACCTCTGATCGACGCACCGTTAGCTGCGATGCGATCCTTGGATCGAGACGGTCGATTTGGTATGTTAAAATCAAGGTTTAGGAGAACTTTGAGTTCGGCCGGGTTGGCTCGTACACGAAACCAACCGGGCCCTCGGAGCAGAAACGCTTATAACATGAGATACGAACGTCCGATTGACGTGCCATAGACTTTCATGGATTCCTCTTAGTGATACAGACCTTTTTGATTACTCCGCTTGTGGTTTGGATGCTGTTGGAGTATAGTCGGGTTGGTTTGACTTAAAAACCAACTGGGCCCCTAGGACAAAAAACCAATAACTCTCAGACCGGGCGTCCGATTGACGCGCCGTCTGTCACATTGAGTTACTGTTGACGATACGAAAATTTTGAATACATCAACTTTGGAATTCATGTCAATTGATGTATCATCCCCTCGGCTCATGGAGTGGACCCTCCCGAACGAGCTTTCTGTGTGTAGGAACCCTAGAGCTGGCTGCGACTACGACAATGATGATGACTGTACAGAAATACTCTGTGGATTCGAAGGTGACGACTATAGCACTCAGCGATCCTACGTGGGTTAGTGCTACCGATCCTGTGTGGGTCGGCGCTCAACGGTCCTGTGTGGGCCAGCGCATACCGATCATGTTTGGGTCAGATCCTGTGTGGGTCATTGCGGGGGTTAGCACCTATCGATCCTTTGTGGGTCATTGTGAGGGTTAGTACCTATCGACCCTTTGTGGGTCATTGCGGGGGTTAGTACCTATCGATCCATTGTGGGTCATTGTGGGGGTTAGTACCTATCGATCCTGTGTAGATCTGACAGATTAGATGAATCAGTGGCTATATCTGATCATCTTTATCGTCTTACGAAGAAGTATACCTATGTGAGATGAGTCTTGACTTTCAATCATTATCTTCAATAAGATTGAATTCATATCCTCTGTGGATTACTATATGATTTCCTTTGTGGATTTGAGTTGTGTTTTCCTATGTGGACTGGGTCGTACTTGGGCTCAGATGCTGGAGCCGAACTGGAATTGATGACTTATGTATATGTATGGGCATATACCTAAGTAGCGTTGGATGTAACTTCGTGATTGTATCATTCCTTTGTGGATTATCCTTTGTGGATTCGGGGAGACCTTCGGGGGTCTCGGGGTCCCTACTGAGTAGAGTATACTCACCACTGCATGGGCTATGAACGCACTACGTTGTGTTGGATGTAGACGACGGACAACACTAATCGTGGTTGATGCTAGTGAAGCATTCGGTACCTGGAGGTGGACCATAGGGTGGGACGTACACGGAGCGGACGGCTGGGCCCGAGTAGCTGTGGAGGCTATCTGTACCCACCCTTTAGGTGGGGCTACCAGTGGATGGATCGACGTTGCTTCTTTACTTTCGGTTGCTGTACTTTCTTTTCTATTGTACTTTACCTTCAGTTTGGGTTTGTATTATGGCCCCCTTACTTTTCCACACTTACTATTGTACTCAGATTTACTTACTATTTACTTCTGCTTTCTTGCTCTGTGGTGTTTGTTTACCTTACAAAGGCAATGCCTTCCAATTTTATCGGGAATCACACCTTGGTTTTAGTCGCCATCCCCTGGCCTATGGAATGTGGGCTTGGGGTAGTCACGACACGGGCCCCGAGGACGGGTCATGACAAATTGGTATCAGAGCAGTTTGGTTCTACTGAAGAACTCTGGACTCTGATCTTTCTTCCATATGAAGAAATTGTGTTAAGGTTATTGAGTGTGGTTAATCAGTCCAGGGTGTCCAGTGTTGGTGCGGAGGTCGACGTATCCGTATACCAGGACCCGGACTTCTGATTTCCGACTCAATGCACGAAAACATTTATTGCATTTGTGTTTTAAAATTTTTCTCTGTGATTACTTGCGTCAGCTCACCAGGGATACTATTTGACCATGGTGCACCTGTCTCCTATCAGGATGGCCCCACGATGGCATCTAGATAGGGTTCCAAGCGTTGTGTGTGACGACAGCCCACCGAGCGATGAGGCCTCAGTGGAGGTCCCTTTGATAGCAGAGGCACCGATGGTACCTCTACCCACCGAGCCACCGATTCTACCAACCCCACCCGCTGATGGTGCATGTTGCCTTAGTGCACTGCATGAGTTTTAGCATCAGCGACCGCCCAGGTTCCATAGGGAGACAGACCCTCAGGAAACCGAGGATTGGCTGGAGGTAGTTGTACGCGTTTTCCATTTGGTAGGGACACCAGCAGACCCCATGGTGATCCTTGCAGCGAGTCTCCTGCACGCGACGACAGACAGATGGTGGAGCTTGATGCTCCAGGTGCACGACGAGGCATCACTCCTCTGGACAGACATTGAGAGCCTCTTCCGCTCCAAGTTCTTCCCCGCCACCCTCCGTGCAGTGCGCATCTAGGAGCTTCTGCAGCTACGGTAGGGCAGCATGACGGTCACCCAGTACTCAGCGAGATTTACTGATCTCTCGTGTTATTCGACAAACATGGTACAAGACCCATTCTTCCAGGCCCGGACCTTCGAGCAAGGATTGAGTCATGAGATCAGGGCATAGCTGATCTTCCTCATCATTCTGACACAGGAAGGGGTACTGGAGAGAGCCCTTCTCATCAAGAGCTTCCTTGCCGAGCCTACATCAGTGGCGAGAACTGCCGTAGGGCGGAATGTAGCAGAGTCTTCTGAAGCACGTAGTTGACGGATGACACATGGTTCCAGGCAGACCAGACCCTCAGGCAGACGAAATCAGGACACTGGCTCAAAGGTGCGGGGAACTCAGCGCAGAGCCGGTCTTTCGAGAGGTAGACAGTGCTACGCATGTGGCGGGCAGGGCCACATGGCTCGTGACAACCCGACCCGCCGTGCAGAGGAGTAACAGACAGTTGAGGGACCACCCAAGAAGAGGCAGAGGGTCGACCGTGGAGGTCCGCCGGGAGTAGGAGGACGAGGCAGAAGAGCTGGACGAGCAACATGTGGTGGGCGACGCTTCGAGGCTCTACCACCACCACCACCAGGAGGTCCACCCCGACCACATGGAGCTGGCAGGCAGAGACAGGCACAACTCCAGGAAGTGGAGGCCTACGACCATGGTGCTCCAGAGATGATTTGAGGTACAATATGTGTTTATTCCACACTTAATGTAGTTATTATAGACACCGGAGCGAGTCATTCTTTCATAGCATCTTCCCTTGTTTGGAGCTCGAAGATTCCGACAGAGCCGTTGACTCGATCCTTACGGCTAGAGACTCCTACGGGAGCAGACTTGACGATTAAACACTAGTACCGACAGTGTGAGCTTACTCTAGGAGACGAGAGATTTGGCTGGGATCTTCTTGTAGCGGCTTCGAGGCCTTACGGCGTCATCTTGGGCATGTATTGGTTATCTACAGTCCATGATCAGATTGATTGTATTAGGCACAATGTGTGATGTGTACGCACCGACGGGAGCAGGTCCACCTTCACCGGCGAGAAGGGATTCTTTCCAGCACAGGATGGAATCACGTAGAGGAGTGGACAACCTTTCACTCATCAGTTGGCTAGCCTCATCCTAGGAGCAGTTGACATGCAGAGTCCTGGTTTTCCTGCAGTGGTGGATCAGTATGCGAATGTTTTCCCCGATGATGTCCCAAGGCTACCTCCTCACAGAGTGGTAGACTTATATATTTACCTATACCCCGAGACAACCCTGATATCCACTCCAGCATATCAGATGGCCCCTGATGAGCTTCAAGAGCTACGAGTATAGTTTGGGGATTTGCAGGGAAATGGATTCATCCGACCCAGTGTTTCACCCTGGGCTTACTCGATTTTGTTCGCAAAGAAGGCGGACGGGAGCTTGCGACTTTGTGTCAACTATCGTCGCTTGAACCAGGTGACAGTGAGGAAAATGTATCCTCTACCGAGGACTAACGACCTCTTCGATCAGCTCAAGGGAGCATGGTGGTTCTCAAAGATAGACCTTAGATCAGGCTACCATCCGCTCAGAGTTTGGGATGAGGACGTGCAGAAGACGACTTTCAGATATCGGTATGGCCACTATGAGTTCTTGGGTATACCGTTCGGCATGACCGATGCTCCTAAAGTGTTCATGGGCCTCATGAATAGGATTTTTCAGCCAGACCTAAATCGATTTGTCATGGTCTTCATTGACGACATTTTGATATACTCGACCACTGAGGAGGAGCACGCCTACCACATGCGGGTTGTACAAGACACACTCTGAGAGCACCAGCTTTATGGAAAGCTCTTGAAGTGTCAGTTCTGGATACGTGAGGTCCACTTTGTGGGACATGTCATCTCTGAGGCGGGAGTTGCGGTGGATCCTGCGAAGATCGAATTAGTGCTAGCTTGGGAGCCACCGAGGAGCGTGACAGAGTTGCGGAGTTTCTTGGGGATAGCCGGGTACTACCGGAGATTCGTACCAGACTTTTGCAGAGTTGCGACACCACTCATAGCTTTGACGAAGAAGGGGAAACCCTGTGTGTGGTTAGACATATTTCAGTAGAGCTTCCAGAAGCTGAGACAGAGATTGACCAGCACGACTATCTTGAGGATACGAGAGGAGGGAGTAGGGTACGTAGTCTACTTCGATGCATCAGGGACCGAACTCGGATGTTTCATGATGCAGGAGCGGGCTGTGATTGCCTATGAATCACGTTAGTTGAGGCAGAATGAGTAGAACTATGCTACCCATGACCTGGAGTTAGTAGCAGTGGACTTCTCTTTGAAGATGTGGAGACACTATCTGATGGGAGAGCACTTTACAGTCTATTCTGACCATCATAGTCTCAGTTATATCTTCTCACAGAAGGACCTGAACCTGAGACAGTGGCGATGGATCGAGTTCCTCCAGGACTATGACTTTGAGATAGTCTATAATCCTGTAAAGGGAAACATAGTAGCCGATGCTCTCAGCAGGAGGACGGGCATTCAATTACTTGGGGGGGCGATAGAGAAGCTAGCTGCTTTGCAGATATCTTTCATGGATAGAGATGGAGAAGCCTTTCTACAGTCACTCACAGTCACTCTTCCACTACTACAGCGGGTCAGAGAGGCACATCGTGGGGACGATGACTGTGAGATGCGACATGCACAGATATCCTTAGGACAGGCACCTGATGGATTCTCTGTGGGTGGAGAGTACGTCATCCTTTTTAGAGGACGTACCACGGTACCAGCTGCTTTACAGGAGGATGTTCTGAGAGAGTTCCACACTTCCTCTTTGGAGGTACATCCTGGAGTGGCAAAGATGTACCAGGACCTCAGACGACAACACTGGTGGCCAGGTATGAAGAAGGTTGTGGCTGAGTACGATTCTCGATGCCTCATCTGCCAGCAGGTGATGGCAGAGCACCAGGTACCAGCAGGCTTGGTACAACCCTTGGATGTCCCAGTGTGGAAGTGGGACATGATATCTATGGACTTCGTGATTGGACTTCCACGCACTTCCATAGGTCATGACTCCATATGGATTATTGTCGACCGACTCACCATGTCCGCACAATTCTTACCCATCAGAGAGTAGGGCTCTGTGGAGAGCTTGGGACGCCTCTACGTTTAGGAGATTGTACGGCTTCATGGTGTGCCATCATCCATCGTTTCCGATTGAGATGCACGCTTTACTTCCCAGATTTGGAAGGGGTTGCAGGAGGCATTCGGGACACAACTACGTCTGAGCACCGCCTTTCACCCACAGACAGATGGTCAGATGGAGAGCACCATTCAGAATCTCTAGGACATGCTCTGTGCATGTGTCCTCGACATTGGTCGCAGCTGGGAGGATCACCTCCCTTGGTGGAGTTATCGTAAAACAACAGCTATCACTCCAACATCAGGACGACACCATACGAGGCGTTGTACGACCGACCTTGCATATCACCTCTGTGCTAGACAGATCCCGGGGAGTCCGCACTTCTGGGACCAGAGATGGTCCAGGCCACGACAGAGAAGGTCCAGGTTATCCAGGAGCAGATGAGGACAGCTCAGAGCCGGCAGAAGACTTATGCTGACAGGAGGCATAGGCCACTAGTGTTCGAGGATGGCGACCACGTCTTCTTGCGAGTCTCACCTCGACTTGGATTACGGAGATTTGGCTGAGGTGGAAAGTTATCTCCATGCTTTATCGAACAATCCCAGGTCCTTAGCATGATAGGCGAGGTGGCTTATCGCCTGGCTCTACCACCTCAGTTTCACCGGGTGCACGATGTCTTCCACGTATCTCAGCTAAGGAGATACATGCATGACCTGAAACATATCATTGACCATGGGGAGATGGACATTGATGATGGGGTGACTTTTGCGGAGATCCCGGTGGAGATCGAGGATCGACAGGAGCAGGTCTTACGTGGACGGTCGATTCCTATAGTGCGCATCAGATGGCATCACGGGAACCCCCCAGGAGAGCACTTGGGAGCGGGAGGCTCAGATGCGTGCACAGTACCAACATTTGTTCTCCTCGTTTATGATGTATCTTTACAGGGATGTAAAGACTTGAGGTGGGAGTAATGTAAAGTCCCATAAATTTCAAGGAAACTTTTTTCTTAATTTTCTTGGGAATTTTTTAAAAAACGCAGTTTCTGACGGCACCTGATTCCGAGGCCCGGTGTGGCTGAAGTCATTTGCTGAAGTTTGGCTTGGGTACGTTCAGTAAACGAACGAGTGGGTTTTCCTAACTTTTAAACCGGTGCTCAGAATCGAATTCCGAGGGCACCGATGGAATCACATCACCGGTAATTTCTTAGAAACACTTTTTTGGAGTTATGTTTGCTCGGGTGTGGTTTTTAAATTTTTGGGTTAAGTAAAGGAATAAAATAAAAATGGTGCGACCGATTTTTATTTCATTTAAAGTTGTTTAAGCTAAGCTAGTGATTGGAGTGGGACCCACTATATCCTACTCCACTAGGTAGGATATTTATGGGGTGGGCCCCACATGAGCCCCACCTTTTTCAACCTCCCTTCTTTAATTCAGTAATGCACCCGCAACCCCCGTTTTTTTAAATGAAAGTCAACCCCTGCTTTTATCTATTATGAAATGCGTCTTTTAATAGGGAGATTTAAACGTTTCAATTAATTCAATTAATTGATGGATTCGTTTTTGAATGTCAAAACGCTTGACATGGGAAATAAAACAAGACAAACACTTATTTTATTTTGGTTGTGAGCTTGTTGAGAGAGGCTTGGGAGAATTTTCTCAAGGATTGAAGTTCATCTTCTTCATCGAAGAACGCGAAGAACACACCACCGCCGACGAAGAACGCCGACCTCCGACGACGGATGACGGTGAGAGAATCCTTCCTCGGAGATCGATGACGCGATGCCATGTACCGTGGTGCCAACGACCCTCTCCTTCCGCGACGCCTTCTTCCGCGATGATAAAATCTGCGATAAACCTCCGCTCAACGAATTCAATGAGGTAGGGTTTTATTGTTTTGTTCGTGAATATTGGAACTTTCTTAGTTAAAATTGGACCGCTTGATATCGATTAAAGGGAGGGGGCCAGATCAAACAAATGAGGCCGACCCTCCTCCCTTATCCTTGTGTTGTTGCGGTTCGAAGGAAAGTGACGCAGTGCAACGACACGGCGTGGGATCATGTGGCAAGGATGCGCGGTGCCGTTGCGCCGCACCAGAGAATCATGAAAACACCGCGGCCAGTGCTGGGCAGCGACGGAGGGCCGCGGCGCTGCCGCGGCGCGCCGGACGGACCAAGGTTGTGGCATTAGGCCGCGGCGGAGTAGGGAGCGACGACCAGTTTCCGGCCGCCGGTGTCGGAGTAGGGTGACGGGACCAGCCAGTCCCGTGGCGGCAGCAGCCAGCGTGCCAGAGCGGGCCAGCCGGTTAGAGGAGAAGTCGGGGGTTCGTAACCCCCGGCTGACCAGACAGTAGCGGCCCCCCACATGGGGGTCGCGGTTACCCAACAGGGGGGCAGCGCCCACCCCCCCAAACAGCTCGGCCATTTTGGTTGAGCCACCTGGCCAGGCCGGGCCACGCCCAAGCGGGCCGGACCCGGACTTGGGTCCGGTCGACCCGGTTCGGGCGGACCCAGGTGGTCTCGGACCGGGTCGGTCTGGGCCCGAAACCCCCATTTTTAGACCTGTTTCTGTCTGTTGCCCATATCTTGGGCTACGGAACTCCGATCGACGCTCCGTCAGATGCGATGCGATCCTTGGATCGAGACGGTCTATTTGGTATATTACAGTCAAGGTTTCAGAAAACTTTGGGTTCGACCGGGTTGGTTCGTACACGAAACCAATCAGGCCCTCAGAGCGGAAACACTTATAACTTGAGCTCCGGACATCCGATTGACGTGCCGTCGACTTTGTTGGAATTCTATTAGTGAGACAGACCTTTTGGATTACTCCACTCGAGGTTTGGACGCAGTTGGATTACGGTTGGGTTGGTTTGACTTAAAAACCAACTGGGCCCCTGGGACGAAAAAGCCAATAACTCTCAGACCGGGCGTCCGATTAACGCGCCATCAGTCACGTTGAGTTCCTATTGATGAAACAGAACGTTAGGATACATCAAATCAGGAATTCGTGTCATTTTATGTATCAGACCCTCAGCTAGTGGAGCGGACCCTCCCGATCAATCTTTCTGTGTGCGGGAACCCTAGAGTTGGTTGTGACTGCGACGATGTTGACGACTGTACAGAAATCCAACGTGGATTCAATGACGACGACTACAGTACTCCGCAATCCTACATGGGTCAGTGCTACCGATTTGGTGTGGGTCAGATCCTATGTGGGTCAGCGCTCAGCGGTCCTATGTGGGCCAGCGCATACCGATCCTGTGTGGGTCAGATCCTGTGTGGGTCATTGCGGGGGTTAGTACCTATCGATCTATTGTGGGCATTGTGGGGGATAGTACCTATCGATACTTTGTGGGTCATTACGATGGTTAGTGCCTATTTATCTTTTGTGGGTCATTGCGGGGGTTAGTACCTATCGATCCTATGTGGTTCTAACGGCTTAGATGAATCAGTGGCTATATCTGATCATCTTTATCGTCTTACGAAAAAGTATACCTATGTGAGATAAGTCTTGAATTTAAATCATTATCTTCGATAATATTGAATTGATATCCTGTGTGGATTACTATATGCTTTCTTTTGTGAATTTGAGTTGTGTTTTCCTTTGTGGACTGGGTTGTACTTGGGCTCGGATGCTGGAGCCAAACTGGAATTGATGAATTAGGTATATGTATGGGCATATAACTAAGTAGTGTTGAATTTTACTTTGTGATTGTATCTTTCATTTGTGGATTATCCTTTGTGGATTCTGGGAGACCATCGGGGGTCTCGAGGTCCCTCCCGAGTAGAGTATACTCACCCCTGCATGGGCTATGCCCACACAACATTGTGTTGGATGCAGACGACAGAAAACGCTGATCGTGGTTGAGGCTAGTGGAGCAGTCGGTACCTGGAGGTGGACAACTGGGCGGGACGTACACGGAGCGGACGGTTGGACCCGAGGAGCTAATGTGGCTATCTGTACCCACCCTTCAGGTGGGACTACTAGTGGACACCTCGATGTTGCTGCTTTACTTTCAGTTACTGTAATTTCTTTTCAGTTGTACATTTCTTTCTGTTTGGGTTTGTATTCCGGCCCACTTACTTTTCTGCACTTACTGTTGTACCCATTTTTACATAGTGATTATTTCTGCGTGCTTTCTCTGTGGTGTTTGTTTACCTTAAAAAGTCAATGCCTTTCCTTTTATCGGGAATTACACCTTGGTGCTAGTCGCCAGCCCCTGGCCTATGGAAGGTGAGCTTGGGGTAGTCACAACACGGGCCCCGAGGACGGGTCATGACAAGATCTACACCATTAGATCACTTTTTAAGCTGATCTCCCCTTCCCATTTCTAAGACAGGCATTGCATGTTCAAAACTAATCACCATGCGTATGAAAAATTCGAAATCAGCCAATCCCATACCATGTAAGACTTCTATCATTAACATCACACTTTTCTAGTTCTCTATTATAGACATTGGATTGATAATGAATTATTTCACTCATGTGATAGCTTGATGATCACCATGGGAACCAGATTGATCCTTTACAGATAGCTAAGTGTCCTAGATAAAGAAAACACTAGATTCAATTAAATCCACTTAGGTTTTCTATTTGAAATTTGGGAGATCCTAAAATAGTCCTCAAAACCACGGCATGTTCATCCTAAGAACATGTGTTCAAATTTGAGATAATTGATCACATTATTTTGAGAAATTTATGACTACAAACCATTCTTCCTCCTCAAAGATTTTTCATCGTAATAAAAACTTATTTTTAGATCAGGATACATTTAGGTAATGAGGATTATGAAATGTTGCTCGAATCCATGTGAGGTTTATCTGGAAAAAACATCAACATGCCTTACTGGAGAACATCACACCATCCCCATACAAGGTGGTATCAAAATAAACCTCCCATGGAATAAAAAAACATTTCAACCATTAAGAAAGAAATACACATGAAGACGTGAGATAATGAAGAGGGAGATTCAAAATGGAATGAATGATGAGTAACAGAGTGTACCAGTGATCAAACTCAGAAAACACCCTCATATTAGAGAGAGAACCAAACACATTGTCCCTTGAAGTCTGGTGACCACATGATGGGAGTATAATCATATAATTCCTAGTTAATTTGAGGTTTTCACGTGATCTTGTGATACCCATGAGGTTCCCATGTTCACAATGCAAGAAATCCATCCATTCTTAGTGTCCCACCTTTGATCTTCTGATGCCAGGACCCCCTTTATCTCGAATTAGGTACAACCCCGAATAATACTAACTCACTGTAGTAGAAGAGTTCATCGCCTAAGCACATGTAGATCATGCAATTGTATATGGGTTATTGAGTATTAGAAAACACTATAACATATTCAATCATTGATCAGCAAATTCCCACGATAATGTCAATGGGAAAAAATAATGGATACTCAGTCCAATAACCATGCTACACGATGAATATTTTCCCATACAACCCAAACATCAGTGGGCACACATACTATGACGTTTTGAACCCTCAGATTAAATATTCTCAAATATATATTAATGATTAAGGACTTTAGTTCTTAATACCCCAAGTGTCATTTTTTATATAAAGGTGCAGAAATCTTAGTCATTTGATATACCCAACACATCCTCATGGTGTTGGGTGCAGGACATGAACCCCATGAATGATTGTGGGTTGTGAGTTATCAAAAAAGAACCCTTAACTGTTTATGCATCACCAACAATGATCCCCAATGAGTATCCACAATGTTTCCCACATGATCCCATAGAGATCATGTTTTATCATGCCGATATTATGACTATGTAGTGCATTGTAGAATATTGGGAAAGCACATCATTTCCTTATGGGGCTAAGAAGCCACACCCAGTGTATCACAATGGAATACCTACATGGTCTCATGGTGCATGATTTTGGATGTTCACCCCTACTCCTCACCATTTAGTGTCTTCCAATACACATTAATTTGATTATTTGATACAAAACACTAATTCATGACCATATGACCCCATTAGGGAAATTCCAATCACAGGAATGGTGGAGGTTTTTGTGGCTCCCTCATAGAGACAAACCCCGGTTTGAATATGCCCTTGACCAACCGATATAACTCATGGGAAAACCATTCCATAGTAGATCACCCCTCCTCCAAGGAAAAAACGGTCTACATATACTTAGGGAATGATTTATTTGGATGATTAGTTTGGATGTTGATTTACGACACATAAATTGAAACATGTTCCTAAAAACATCAAAAAGACCCTTTTACATGAATATTTTAAGGGAACATGATCACAACATTTCTCACGGGGCTCATGATGTCATTGAGAAACATTGGACATGTCTGATTTGTCATTAGAAAAACTCTAGAAAAGTTAGGATGATCTCATGATAGCATGTTGACATATCTCTATCATTATACAACAACCCAATGTCAAGCCATGTTGATCGGGAGACAACCCCTTGTATTGTCTATATTGTCACAAGATACGATCATGGAATGGTTGGATAACATCTTCAAACATAATTGGATTTTTGACATGATCTAGAATTTTAAATTGACAAGTCAGAATAATCATGGGATAGTCCAATTATGAGTCAATTCAATCATGCGATAGCATAATATCACATGTATTTAGATCATGAGAAAGACCACAAACATGACCTCTTTTGTAATGTGAAGTACCTTGGGCATTTCTACTTCACTCCTCTAACGGAATCCAAGAAAATTTAGTTGATCTTGATGGAGGTCTAAGATTCATCATCTTTACCAATGTGAAAGAACTCAGACATGCCAACCTAGATCATGTTATGCAACATGAGCATGTTTGGAATACATCTTTGGACGTTTCTTCCATAACATATCGAATCCCCAATATATTGGGATGAAAATAAAGAAATTTCCAAAAAAAAAATAAGAAATACCAGGTAGATCTAATGTTACATTCCATTTTAGTTTGGAATGGCTATCTAGACTCATTCTATGTGGACCCCAACGAAAATATTTTGGCAGTAAACCCCTTTTATAAGGGAAGTTTCCTTTATGAGCAAGGATTATGAACTCATGAATGACTACCTATGTCAAGATCCAAAAAAATATGGATAATAACTATCATCAATACTTTAGGTCATAAATAGTGATTGTGTTAGTAGGAAGTCTCTAGGTGAAAGACTTCATCAACATAATATAACATGTCCGCAATCAAAAGGAAAACCATAGCGTGTAATCCCCAATCAATAGGTTATCTATCCCAGAGTGGGTACATAACTTTCCTAAATACTAAAGGATAAAAAATAATATATCCATGTATAATAAGCCACCTTAGTCCATCATTGGTGTAAGGGATAAGTTAATTATGATAACTCTAATCTCTAACACAACGGGGATACATAGGACTCCTTTATTAGTCTCGACATGCAATGAGAATTCAATTTTGTGTAAGTAACTTTGTGTTCTAATGGATTACTGATAGAGGGGACTAAATCCAATCATTGGTCTAATATAACACCACATACATCAGCAGAAGAGAATTGGGGTCATACAAGGGCACCATTTTAAGTATAATACTTGATGATTCCCTTAAGCACCTCATACCCATCAGTGTGTCTGTGATAAATTAAACTACGATGAACATGATTATTATAATAAAACAAGATACAGTGGACTCCTTTTTATGGACCGAGATCTACACCACATCCTCCATGAGATGGGTAATCATACCCCTAAAAGGGAAACATTAATGTTTATTCCACATAACGATGTATTCCAATGCAATGTGTATAATATTCCACTGTCTATTTTTTCTCACAGAGATCAGGAATCACTTGGACATAGAGACTAATAACGGTCGAATCAAAAGCATGTTAAGAATTCCCCTAGTATGGGGACATCATTGGAATGTTTGTCTGATTACATTTCTTCTCTATTAAAAAAGCCAGATTAACTAATAAGTAATCTGGGGTAGTCTCATATGCATAAGTCTCACATAAGTTATCTATTTTCATATCTTTTAAGACACATATTATTTTCATTAGAACTACATATACTATGATTCATGAATTAAATAGGATATGATGGATGCCTCATTAAGGTCCTAGACCGATAATCATGTCCTCACAGTATGATGTTAAACTAAATAGATGGGTCTAATCATACAACTGTATACAATGCCAAATGAACTATGTGGGGTTTTATTCTTGTTTCATAAGATACATAGGATGCCTCATAGAGGTTCAATACCAGCTCAATGAGACCAACTGCATCCATGGATGGAAAAAATGTCTAGAGTGCTCGAACATGTTCATAATGCAAAACATTATAAATAAATAAAGAAGAGCTTGGGAAACAGTGATTGGAATGTTATTTTTTCTATAGATACATGTTTGTACTCAGGTCATTAACATAGGGATATACATTCCTATATTGGGGTCATTAAAGGATGTCATGAACATATTATTGGTATATAAGAGTGTCTTGCAGTCAGAAATGATTCTTCTCCAAAATGATGTGAGGATCCCAACCAACCATCCTCTTGAACATGTTATTTCCTAGGATTCATTCGGTGTGAAACCCCAAAGGACCTCCTACCTTTGGAAAGAAGGTCTATACAAAGTTATGGATGTGGGAACCATTGGGAGTTCCTAGGGATGAATAAACAAATGGAAAACCTGATGTGAGATATTGAGCAAGGTCTTATACTATCCTCCATAAAAAACATAGGTAAAAATCCCTTCCATATCTTAAATCATGATAAACAAATCACCAATATTGTGTAATAATTGAATGATCATAAATAGAATATGATCAACCCCATGATTAATTTGATCTTCCTCAGGATCAAATAAATTGACCACATGAAGAATTCTACATTTTCACACTCTTTTGGATAAACCAAATAAATAACTATTTGGTCAGATGAAAAAATATAAATATATTACCTGACTAACTCTGGAGAGACCAAATGACTATTTTTGAAGATACCACCCGAGTAACACTAATGTGACTACATGATCCATTTTGATACTATCGCATGGTGAATTATCCATTTTTGAATAGTTTTGGATCGAATATATTATTAAACTCACTAACCATTAGAATATCATCCAAATGTGTACCTAATCAACTACATGACTAACTGATCGACCAAGTGACCAAACATGAGTAATATTCCAGAACAGTTCAACTAAGAAAAAAATGATTCAAAATCATTATTACCCATTGAAAAAACCATATCCAAATGACTCAATAACCACAATTTTTTTAAATTTCCTTCGTGATTAAAAAAACTATAATGAAAATCTAATTATTAACAACACTAATAGTAATTTAATATATTATCTTGGATTTTTTGTAAACATCTATAAACTCTTGATGGAAAAATTAAAATTTCATCACACATCATAAAGCTATATGATAATAATTAAATCAAATCATATGTCATAAAATAAATTTATTTCAATTAGAAAACAAGTTGAGTTTTTTTTTGATAATTCTATGCATCAGTGATGACACAAATTTTCTAAATTACATATATAGACTCACCATCAGTGCAATAAATCTCACTAACAAATAATACCACATTCAATATTAACCACTAATGAATATTTTAATTTGGTTAACACTATAAAAATTATAAACAATTATATTTCTCATTTTTACATGGAGTTTTGAGACTATTTTCCCCCCTTTTCAGAAAAATATAATCACCATGTGTGTGTTCAGATCCAAATTTCTAAAAGTGAGAGGAGAGTGTTGAATGTGAAGTATATGATTCAATTTTTAGAACCTCTCTATTAACAATTATTTTTTGAATATATTGAAAATAAAATTATTTTTAAAAATTTATTAGATATGTATATAAACATTTATCACACATTAATAAATGAAATGATTCAAGATGTCAATATTTTTGGATCTTGAGAGTTTTATAAGGTTCAATAATAGAATTATTACACTCTTATATTGAAACAAAATCCACAATGGATTCTCAGTTTCGACTATAATGTATGATAATTGTAAAACCATAAATAAAACCTATGTATATGAATAAGAGGAAGTCACATATCTTCATCATCTATTATAAGATTCATTGAGATCTTCTTCTTAATGTACTGGACCTGACATCCCTCACCAATGAATAAATCTCCACCCAATGTGTATTTTCTAAATTTAGATTCACCTAAACAATATACATTAATGTATCCATTAATATTAAAATATATAATACAATTTTAACCACTCAATAAATCATTTTTACCTTTATATACCGTAGTATCCACATTTAAATAATCATATGTGACTCCCTTGGGAAACTTTTATAACATTTAGAAAGTGTAAAAAAAATGCATCTAGATTTAATGCTATCAAATAAAATGGATGTAAAATGGGTCTTCTAAATCCCCATTGATAAACGTTGATTATATTCCCATATTTAGAATTGTTTTTTTCTAAATGTATATTTTTTTGAAAAAAATCCTTATTATTACATTACTCATTTTATTTCAAAACTGTTTTTTATATTTCCTATATAATAAAAATGTTAAATTTTTATTGTGTTCATTCTGCTATCCTATAAAATAATCCTATTTTCCTTGAATAGAAATCCAAAATTATTCAATTTTTTTTGAATGGAAAAAAATAAAAAATATACTCTTGGTCACTAGAAATATATTTTCATCCTCAAACACAGTTGAAGGTGGATTACTGATAGAAAAATCCCATGAATACAATTTTCTCTAAAATTCAACTTAGGTGAAACCCATTTAGATAAGACAAATCATGTCTTGAGTAACACACTCTTGGAGACTATTTAATTCAATATAATTACTTTCTCAATATTTAAACAATGCTTCCATAATTATGAAAAATAAAACCATATGGTTGTATAATTAATAAATCATCCTTAAGGATACCATTAAAAATAACGATTTCATAATCATTTGTTACACTTTTTAGTTCTTTTGAGTAGTAATTTTAAAAGGATCATAATTTTTCTATGAATTTTGATGATAGAAATTGTATTCAGAGTCCATTAATTCTATTTATGTATATCCATTTCATATTATATAATATTTATTTATTCTAACTACCCATTTCTATTTCTTTTTTTACCAAAACATTCATTTGGTACCAATGAAATTATTATAATTTGGTCTTAGGACAAGCTCACAAGTTTTATTTTCCTCAATATAATCCAATTCATCATCCATTTTTTGTAACCAGTCAAAATATAGTAAATATTAATCTAATATTCATAGTACAACTTGTGATATGAGTTCTATGTGATTTCGCACTATTATCTTTCTTTTTATCTGAACCAGAGCTCATAATTATCTAAAAAGTTAATCAGCATCAAAATGTATCTAATGCTTTTTAAATTACATCATATCACTATTTATTACCTCATATTTATCATATTTATATTCTATATCAATATAAAATAAAATGTTTTGATCTACACATCCTTATTCACAAATTAGTTTAAAATCTCAATGCTTTTCTCATCAGAAATCTCAAAATTTTCTTGACGTGACTAGTCAAATTTTTTCCTTTCAGCAATGTTGGCATATAAATAGTCTATTATATTGTCTAAATGTTTATTTTAGTACCTAAACTATATTTCAATATAGATGTTCCATATAAAGATACCATCATGAAATATTTACTTAATCTTTCCAATATTTTTAACTTTGATATTTCTAATACATGGACTCACAAACCCATTAATGTACTTGAATGTTTGTCTATTTTTGTACCAACTCAAAAAATAATTTAAATATGTATTAGTTATCAAAAGATACCTAATATTTATGTTTAAAACAACACATAAAACCTATGACCAAAAATACGTTGAAATATTATTTTTAGATTGAATTGTATTTCTCATCTCTATAATTCTCCTATTATTTTTCTCTAAGACTCATTTTTATTGATGTGTACTGTTTAAATTATGTTTTATTATTTTTTTATGATTATAAATTTCTAATGGATCACCTATAATATTCTTCCCCAAATCATATTGAAACTTCTTAACGTGAAATAAAAATTATTTTAAATCCCATCTTATGATGACTTAGAACATATAAACTAAATCTAATATATTCATGAGGAACATCATATTATTCATTTAGGTGAAACTGTATTTGGATGTTATGAAATATAAATAACTTCTTTATCAATTCTATCTCATATGGCCTGATAATTAAATGTATATAAGTTCAAGTGTCATAGTGGAATGAATTTATAGATTCTTATCAATTTTATGAGTCATATTTTATTATTTTATATTGAAAATAATATATATTATTCTCACAATGGATTGGGGAGATTTATAACAACACAATCCATAAAAATATTACTAAAACTCATCCTCTCGAGATGGACAATAATTTTAGGGAAGATTTTTTTGTATTTTTTTACCCATTTAGAATTAATTTGTTGGATCACTAATAAAATTTAGATATTCATTGGTTCATATTCCAGGAGAAATGATTCTTCCATCCTGTAACCATTTATGGATACATAAATCTTTATTCGTGGTAAAATCATGGCCATTACCATAGATATTACTAAAACTCAAGAGATTATGATTACACCCATCCATATTAAAACATTTCTTGATTAAATATTTTGAGGATTAATATTAACTGAGCCAATAGCGATTATTTTTAATGAGAAGTAATTACCAAATGTAATTGGTCTAAATTTATGATTTTCATTACTGTTCAAAATTTATTTATCACTAGTATTGTGGGAATATCACCCACTCACAAGAATGCATGATTTTATTTTTCTATATAACATCAATGATTTATCATCATTAAAATATTATCTATTTTTACTATTTTTTAATTTTTATTTCTTTCTCCTCTTAAGTAATATTTACATGTAATTGTTTCATAATTGTTTCTACAAAATGTCCCTATTAATAATATATATCACAATCATTTTTTAGGCATTCAATCATTTTTTGAGTTTGTATTCCTAAAACATTTTCCTTTATAGCCCTCCTTCATTGTAAATATGATTTTATATCCTATAGTGAGTTCCTATGACTTAATGTATCATCCCATAAGATTACATGTTTTACCAGTAGGTGCTGTATTTTTTCTTGAAAACTTTACAACATAAGTAGTAACCATGAAACATGGATTTTATTAGTTCATAAAATGTAATATTTTAGAACATTCTATAATATAATTTTTATTGTACACCTTTAGTCCAATTTTTTTTTATTGAATGATAAATAGCTTTTAGATTCCCACTTTTAATCAACAAAAATGAGAGACTATTTCTCTTTATTTTTCATAGACCATGATTGGCTAGAATTTGAGTTAGATTATATATTGTTTGTATATGAAGATTTAAAACATAATCTTCAAGTATAGATTTATAATTATCTCTTATAAAAGACCTCATAGATTATTTTGATTATTCAAAATTTAATTTAAATGAAAATTTCAATCCCCATAAAACTTTTCAAAATCATTTTAATCGTTAAGAGGCTAATATGACGTATTATATTTTTATCTTTTATTTTATAGAATTTTTATGAATATATTTTATTATATTTAGGTCTTTAGTGTATTGATCCTTAGTCTTTTAATATCATAAGAAGCGTTAATTTTTTAACTATAAATCTCAATATTCTCTTCACTTAGCTTCATTTTTTAATTATCCAAATTTATTCTTTTCATTATAGAACATGGAATTCTACTCAAGAATGATATCATGTAGTTCCATCAAGATATGTTACTAATGATTTGGTTTTATATATTTTTCTTCACATCTTGGAAGTTTAAAAATATTCTATGACATAGGAAAATTTATCAACATAATTTAATTCAGATTTAGAACTACATGAATTTCCAAGACCCAATTCATTACTCAAAACATGTATTTTATTCCCTAAGAATATTTTTGCGTATTTTATCCATGTTTGGGTGATTCAGTTAAACTTTTATTCCAATTATTTTTGGATGGGTTTTCATCTTATTAATATATTGAATATGGTCACTTATTCTTTAGAAAATTACTGGAAAGGTGACCAATACCATTAAATTTATAGGGTCACAGAGGAAATTTTAATTTAACCAGGTTCTTCCTTATGTTGAATATTTGTAAAATATGTTAAATAATTATTTGATAACATTATTTGATATCTATATATTCCTAGTAACTGGAATTACCATTTTCAATAGTTTCATTAATTTTAAAATATCACATTTCCCAAAAATCCATTTCATCTTTTATATATTTTTTATTGAATTAAAATTATTTAATTTCAAAGGAAATGAAAATATAATTCCATTCATACAAGTTAATATCTTATATATCTTAAATATATGAGATATTAGTATCCAACCAATCCAAAATAGTCCATATAGTTTCTTAACAATTATATCATATTCATGTTTTTAACAAAACCTCATTGTATTACTAACGACATCATCTACCCGAGTGAAATAATCATCATCATTATTTTCCTCTACTATATTGAGGTCTTCAAAAAATTTCACTGGATTTTTAGTTTATATTCCTTGATTTTCACATTTCATTCATTGATTATTTCTCTATTATACCTTATATATTGATCTAATTCATGTCCCTTAACATTTATATACAATTTTTTTAAAAAAAGTATATGAGAATAACATTTTGGGATTTCGAATCATTCTCCATATTTATTTTGTCTTCTAAATTTCATGTACCGTTTCATTTAATTGGAAGAAACCGAAAGAAAAAAAATCTATAACCTCTAATCATAGTGATAAAAATATAGAATCATTAAATTCATATAACAATGATAAATTGTTCCATTAAAAATTTTCCTTCCAATATTGTTAACTGAATTGTGATTTTCCATTCTAAATAGTTGAATGCTTTAAATAGATAAACCCAAACACATATACTTTTTAAAGTGTCTAGTATTATTTCACACTTTTTTAAAGGGGGGATAAATCAGTAGAACAATTTTCTAAAAAATTATTCTTAATTAAATCTACCCCATAATCTACTAATTATCCTATTCACTTAGGTATAGAGCCTCAAAATCAGTCATGTATACAAAAAATAATGAGATAATAAACACAAGGATTTTTACTAGGTATTGGCCCATTATGGGATACCAACTCCTTTAATTGTTTGGTTTCTCCCATAACAAAGAAACTAAAAAATAATCATCACAAATTACGATCATACTATAGTGGAATAGTGTTGTAACATAACTATCCAAAGTCACACCGTACATTGTAATTTCACACAGATTTTATATAGAACATGTAATATATAAGAGAAATAGCTTGTTGAAAATAAGGTTTTTAAAGTAATAATAGAAGTATATTTACTTCATTGAGAAAAAAAAAAAATTATAATTGGTTACATCATGAAGATTATATTTAAAACTAAATCTCAGTAATTGAGATATCACTGAATAATTGAGCACCATCATTCGAGGTTGATGACCCTAGAGATTCAGATATAGATTCTCCCTTTTCTCACATTATTTTTTTATCCTTCTTTAATGTTAAAAAAACACTAATTTCTTTCATAAACATCATAATATTGGGGAAAAAAATTACTCTAGTTAATTTATTACTAGTAAAATATATTCTATGTTGGATTTCTTAAATAATTTCAACAAAATCATTCATCATAGTCTCATTTATTTTATCATTTTATTTTTTCTCAAAATCATACACGATGATATCTAGAATACTCTTCATTTTAATAACTACATCGTAAAATTCCACTTCCTGAATTCTTATTTCAAGATAGATGAAAAAATAGATCTTGTATATTTTCCATCTTATGTAAGAAATTAAACTAATATATCACTATAAATGTCCTTTTAATTTATTATAAAAAATATATCATATATCCCACTATTTTATATGAATATTACATTATTCTGAATTGAAGGATGAGAAACATTTTCTGTGAAAAATAATCAAGTAAAAATAAACTTTTACTTCCACCCATTGAAAAATTTATATTAAATCACTAAATTAACTAGTTAATGTTATTATTTTAACTAAATACCATATTAGGATAATAAAAAATAAAATTATTGACCTAAAATATAATGTTACTTCAAAAATAACTTCATCTTAGAGCCACACCCGAAACATTTTAATTTAATAAAACAAATCATCAAATTGATTGAGGAAATTTAAACCATCTCATAAATATCAAAAAATAACATGGATCAAATTTAATATGTAATTTTTTAATCCTTAATTAGCTTCAACACCATAAGATTTTGTATCTTTTAGAAACATATAATCATGATAATACAATTTTATCACATAATTTCCAACTGAAATCGTCATAATTATGCGATAAACCATTAGAAAAATTGACCATGTGAATCTAGCACATGTTTTAATTTACCTTGTTCAAATAATCAACATTGTAACTGAGTGTTTATGGGATGATCCTATCGACCAAATGTTATAATGGATGGACTATGTGTTTAATATAATCAATAAAGACACTACTTGATCAACCGAAATAACTAAGTGGAGAATTTTTCTTTTTATCAGTGTGTCATATCGACCATATGAGTATCTGATTAGACATATGATAAACTCTATAGTGAACACATGAAAATATTTTGAGAGTCCACATGGCTAAATATGATGTTACAATATGAAAAATATGATGTGATTGCATGGGGGACATAAGAGAAACAAGATGAAACATTCACCATTTTTACAAATTTAGGATCAAACATTTGATGGATCTAACTAAAGTAGATTGATTGCATAGCTACCTAATTGATATCCAAACAAATTGAAAAAATACATTTCCAAAATTTTGTAAAATTATAGAGTATTTAATGTATTAAAAAAACTAATTTTGGATTATTATGATAAACCAATTAAACTATCTCAAGATAAAAAATATCCTTTATGAATATTTTATAATGCTGATAAGTGAAGAAAACCAATAATATCATCATAAAAAAATTCAATGTAAATTCAATATTGTATCCAATTTTAATATAAACATCAAGGAATAATCTATCCATCTCATGATTATTCATTCATATAAATTAATCTTTAACATCTATTCACTATTTTTTAACATCTTATTTATTTACCGTCATAAATTTGTTTCAGTTAAAATTTTTATCATCATCATATTTACTAATAAAAAACTACTTTCTAATCATATAGTGTGACACCCTGTCCCAGAACCACCTTTTGAGATGAAGTTCCACATATACTAATGCATGTATTCCCATGTGATAGGGGTTTCCAAATAGTGGTTAGGGATAATACATATAACATGGAGACTATTCCTGCAAATTTTAGTGAAATAAATATTGAAAAGTAAACCAAGAATAATACACATCCATAAATATCATATTTTATTAAATAAACAAAATTATATATAAAAAGGATGTTTTCATAAAAAAATGACATGGTTGTTGCCTAAGTGGAACCTATAAAAAAATAAAGAAAATGTAGAATATTAATGGTTTCATTTCCAACCTCAATCTCCATCTTAATCTCTAAAACATATTGAGATATTCTTTCCTGATCCACTATACTTAATATACTGTTTCTTGAATATCAAACATAAATTTTGAATAGGATCCAGGATTCCTATACATGGTGTGAAAATATAACATATCACGACCTCAACAAGATCCCTTAATATATGATATTATATGAAACACCCAATTATTTTTTTGAAATATATTTTTTGAATAAATTTAAACTCTTCGTTTTTATTCATTTCATGCCTCCATGAATATAGATTGTTCTTTATGAAAGAATCATGTTATAATTAATTTATATGATACATCAATTTGTTCATGAACTGTATAAAAAACATATTAGATTATAGTACATGAAACACCATGTTTGGATTGTGTTACAAATAATGTCATGTATCTTTTATTACTAGAATGACACACAAGATATTGTTTTACCAAACTACAATGTACTATTAATATAATTATTATAATATTATTTTATATTTAACCTATCACTTTTAATTGTGGAGATGAATGGAATTATTTATATTATGAATATATAGTCCAAAAATTTACCTATTAATGATTATTTTTTTAACTAGTTAACTAAAAATGAAATAAGATACCTTTGAAAAAATAGGAAATCTTTAGCTGGAAAACTATATTTATGAAATTAAACACGTTTTACCACAAAAAAATAGTAATCCAATTTTTATAAATTATTTAAATTATATAAATATATGTGTCTATATTATATAATTAAAATATTTAACATTCACCTTAGGTGTTTTCTATATAATAGATAAAAATAAAATAATTTCTATGTACAATGATAAATATTTTTCAAAAAAGTAATTTTACTTCATTTTAATAGCGCACTTAGATTAAATATAATTTTTGAAAATTTCAGAAATTATATTGTGAAAAAAAAATTTATTTTTTAATATTATAATTTACATTGGTTAACATTTTTTTATTTTTCTGAGAAGTCATATATTGTAATGAATAGTGAAAAACAAGAAATTTCAATTGAAAACTACATTTTAATACAATTTATTTATATAGTAAAATTATATTTTAAATTTTTATTAAATTATATTTTTATATATTATAAATATATTAATGTAACTTAGGTCATTAGAATCAATTTCACCATTTAATTGGATGCATAAATAACTCATTCTTTTGGCCTTTTTACTTAAAGAACATGATGTTTAGTCCCCTCTATGGGATTAATTTTAAATTAGAATATTATAATTTTGTGGTTAAAATTTTGAAAAATTGATTCCATATTTGGTATCATAATAATTTATGTTTTCTAGTATTGTCAAGTAATTTTTTGCAAAAATAATTAGTGAATGTAATTAAAATTAATTATTTTGATTAAGGGTAAACCGAGTTTACCTAGTGGTAATATTTTATCTAAAGGGAATAATTAACCACGAAACATGTCCAAAAATCCATTTTTTTAAATACATAGACCATATAATCCGTTTAATCTAAAATTTATCATTATTTGGGGCATATAATGTAAGAGATACCTTTAAATAATGTTAAACGTCTTCTATTTACAGGAATTCCTCTCCCCCTAAACCATAAAGGGGAACTCACCCCCTTACTTATTAACACCAATAAATAAATTTTCATGGAAAAAACTATCTTAAATAATCTCCTAACTACCCTAATATAATTATATAACCCTCAATCTGTTTCAAAAGAAATCCCTATTAGTCCTCTGGTGCAAAACAAATGAAATTAATCAAAAAAGATGTATCATCCATCAACAAGAACTGTTGATTAATTTTTTTATCCAACACATATATTATTCGTATTACATTATTATATAATAAAATAATTATCCAAAATATACTAATTTTTTATGTGGTTCACCTAAACCTAAAAACACTTCAATTAAATGGGATACATAATCATCGTTCGTGTGTTTAGAAGACTACTACCGCACAAACCAATATCATTCATTCTTTCATTGCTGAATTTGAAAGATGGGAATAGTGATAAAATTAACATTTTATATTATACATGTGATATTTATTATTTATTTATACATCTGTATTTATTATATTAATCATAACTCCTTGCTTTAATTTTTTGGTAATACAATAACATCATTTGTGGACGTGTGGACTACCACCCCCACAATGTGATGTGATTCATTCACAGCTTACATGAAATTTAATAATTATTTCTTTAGTATATTTATATGATATTTAAGAAAAATAATTATATTATTATACGTCATTTAATTTATTTATTTAATACAATAAAAAATGGAAACAACATTCATGTGTACATCGAACCTATCACCTCCAGGAACAATGTATTCCATTTCAAATTTATCTGTATTATATATTATAATATAGAATTAGAACTGAACATATATGATATTTATATATTTTATTAAAATATTTAAATAATTAAACTATAATCTATGTAAGAGGATCAAGAATAACAAGTCCAAACATATATGAAATAAATTATTTTTACACAAAATGTATCTTTAACAAGAAATTATTAATAAAATTTTAATGTATTGTCATAAAAATATAATATATGTTATGATATATATGAATATCATTTTTTGGTATGTGTTTAACAATAAAATATTTTTTATATAGGGGGTTTTAATGTGTATGAAGAATATCAAGACTTAATGTAGGGGTTCCCTTGTCTCACTTTTATTTCAGTGAGTTATATGCTATATTCAGCAGCTATTCTTATTTTTTGTTGTGTATAATTTCCTATGAAATGTTATATAAAGATAATAAAAATTTAAATTTATTTTATTCTTTCACAGATCTCTTGATTCAAATGTTACTCCAGTTGTAAGTGTATTTTTAGTCTCACTATATTTTTGTGATAATTATACCATCTTCACAACTCATTTCTTTTGTGTGGTGTATATAATGGACATGAATGTAATATATAATTATTATGATTAATTTAATAGTTATTTTAATATCAATTTTATAATATTATCTTTCTTTATGTTTTAATGGTTTAATATTTATAAATCCTATTAGTTAATTTTGGTTCAATTTTTCTTCTTTGATGAACATGCTCTGTTTTGAACCTATATAATATTAAGAGTTGTATATTATGACATTTGACAAGTTATATCATGAATATAATTTTTTTAAAGATATATTAAGAATCATGTAATGTTATTATTTAGGGGAAAATGATTTAGAGATACTAAATTGGAAGTAGTTTTTTAAACAATCTCATTGCTTATCATGGTTATTTATGATTATGATTTCATTGAAGAAACATTGTTTCCAAATCTAAATAAATCTCATGATTTTTCTTATAAATTTTATTTTCATTATATTTTCTTGTATTGGATCCATATATGAAATCTTTTTTAATTAATATAATTTATAATGTGTTTCAAACAACTATGGTTGTGTCTCTCTCTTCGGTTGGAAATTTGTTTTATTCAAAAAAAATTAAAAAGTATTTCCAAATGGTGTTTAACATGATATCATTTGAAAACATCTTAATTTAAATGTTTTAAAAATATTATTTCCAAATAAATGGATTTGGAAAATCATTCATATTTTAAAAAGTTATTTTCAAGGAAATATTATTTTCTATAATAAACAACCCACATGATCTTTCAAAACTCTTTTCCATTTATGATTTCTTCCTATGATATTGTTTATGGTTTAATTGGGATTAGACCAATGTTATAAAATATTATTCATACATTTAATGGTTTATGTTCAAGTTGATAAGTTGTTTATGAATCTTTTTTTTCTTCCACATGTTATTCCACACTAAAATGATTTCGAAACCAGCTTCCTTTCATGGGTTATTATATGATGAAATTATTATGAAATATATATCTCTTTCACATATTATTATATGGTGAAATATTTATGATAATCATTTCATTTTAGGGGTTATATTATGATGTTTATGAGACCATATCTTTCTATGGGTCATGATATATTGAATGTTTTCTTATCCTATAGAACACATATATGTGATTTCATTATGAGAATGATGTGACATTTATCTCCCACCAATGAATTTGTTAAATATTTAAATATCATGACATAGAAAGGGATAAAATGAGAAGTGAACATGGTTCCATACTGTAGGGATAGAACATGATGTGAACTTTGTTCGGTAATACATGGATGGAATGTGATGCGAACTCGGTTCAGTAATACAGGGATGGAAAAAGAAATGAAATTAGTTTAGTAATACATGGAAGGAGTTTCAAAGTGAAGTCAGTTTAGTAGTACATGGAAAGAACAGGATGTGAACTCACTTCTATAATATAATTATGGAATGAAATGTGATTGCGGTTCAGTATTACATGGTTATAATAGGAAGTGATGTAGTTTCAGTTATAGATGGATGAAACGAGAAGTGAACTCGATTTTTTAATAATGATTTGGAATGGTAAGTGAACCTAGTTGAGTAATCTAGTTATTGAATATGGAGTGATCCCTGCTTAGTAATGTACATTCCCCAATAATATTGTCTTTGGAGTGAACCTAGACTACTACTATTGTCTGGGGAGTAAACCCAATCCAATAGATGTCATTTACAATATGTTGTGACTACTATGGAAATAATTTTATATGATTATATGTCTTCCACAATTCCATGCCGTGATACAATGTTATTATTTTTTTGGTATTTATCTTCATTCCCTTATGATTCATGTGCTAATTATTGCCAATATTTATTCCGTGACTCATGTATATGATCTTTGATTTGTATGGTATTACCATCAAATGTGATCCTTATGTTCTCATTCCCTTATTTTCATGTTATGCTTATATATCTTACCTGTTTACCCAAACAATGCATATGTTATCACCCTTATGTTTCATTTCTCTAGTTTATGAATAAAAGCTTTATATAGGATTAATAAAGGGGAATATCTTTATAGTATACTTTTTAGATATTTACCAAAATAAAAGATATTTTGTTCCAGGATTCTGAAGACAATAAATTATTATGGTCTTGAAGCATGTGTTTTTTTAATGTGTGGAAAATTCATTGATAATGATTTAATATCAATACATGATAATATTGGGTATCTATAGTAGTTAAAAAATGCATGTTTTAGTAAAACATTGGAAAAAAGGATGAGAATAATTTAGTGAGGTACCTAATTATATAATTAAGGATATTTTTAGGGATGTCTCTATGGATAAGAATAAGGTGTTATAGATATAAAAGTTTGTGTCATGATTGATGAATCCTATGAGTAATTTTTCATGATTATGTGGGTTTTTGGTATGATATTTTTTTCCTTACACTTTACATTCTTGTGTATTCAATAAATTTAACAAGAAGGAATTCGGTTAATATTGAATGTTACAAACATGGAAATTATGGGTATTATTCCAATTAATGTCCAATGTGTAAATATCAAGAAGAGAATTATTTAGGTTGTAATATTATTGGTTATACAACTTAAGATAAAGAGAACAAAAAGGTCTTGTGAAAGGTATGTGATGTTGTAATAGTATTTTTTTACATTAAATTTAAGATGAATGATTAGATTGGTGTTCGTGAACCTTAATTCATGGTTTATATTTCATATTGTAGTGATGTGGTGTTAAGGTATACGATGATGAATCCTAGTCAATTGTTACATAAAGAAGTGGGATGATTTTTGTGAATATTCATTGGAATTCAAGTGTTTTATTATATGAATCTTGAATTAGTTTTTTTATTAAAGACTTGTATAAAATATATTGATTGGTGCTGATATCCTAGAAAAATATATTGAATAGTGCTGATTGTCTAGAAAATTTATTTAACTGAAAGGTGAAATTTTTATTAAGGGAAGGTAATATTTAATGTGTTCATGATGTTGGGAAAATTTTTTTTAGCTTGGATAAAGAGAGAATTGACATTGAAAAATTAAATTCAAGAGTACTGATTACCAATGAACTGGTTTTTGATATTTTTTACAATGTGTTCTATATTATCATGGGAGATGTTTACAATTTTAATTGGATTCGATGAATATATCAAAAAATTATTGTAATAATAAGTCATAATTTTTTTAAATAAGTGTTTATGGTTATTTAGGTTATTACCATGTTTTAAGAGAATAAATTATAAAGGTATTCATAGGTTTGAATTGTGACAACTAAGAGATGATTTATAAGATATTATGGGTGAATGTTATGATTTTTTTTTAGAAATTTAGTTTCCTTATTCAAAATTTGTTTTATTTTCAGCTCTTATAGGGGTTGCAAATAATTAATGGAGTATATTATTTTAATCATTAAATGAGGGTTTAGTGTTTAAATTATCATATTTCTATATGAGTGTTTATTTATATTGGATTACCTATGATGATCATTTTCGTTATGATTTTAATAAATGACAGATTAAATGACCTATCCTTCTATTTATATATCTCTTGATCTTCTAATTATTCAAGAATGAAAAATTCACCTTCATTTTAGGGAATAAAAGTTGATGTTGAAATTGATCAAGGAATAACCCAAGTAAGAGATTGTGTATATGAAATTGAATGAAGTCATGTATGTGAAATTTCTCCTGAAAAATCTTTAATTTTAGGGAAAGGATATTGAAATGAAATTTTTTTCATATTATTAGTATTTTTTGATGATATCAATGACCTTACTATTTCCCCTTTTGATTTTTGTTGTTGTGATTATATACTGTAACACCCCAAGATTTCATAGTGTGTTATTTCTTCAAAATAATTAAATAACTTGCACTACACGAAACACCGAGTTCAATCACACCATGACATACAAAAATAAGCCATTCAAAAGCGGTTATGAATAGTATTATCTAAATTTTAAACTTTATATAATCCTTATAATTTTAGAATCCATATTATGAGTTTCTTTGATATAATGAAAGAACAAATTCATTTTCAGTATTGCACTTTTATCAACTTTTAATAGTGAACCCTTTTTAAATACAATATTTTAAACATATTGACTAAATGGGGACATCAAAAAAATTTAAAATGAAACATCCCAAGCTTCCATGGTACGCTTTCCTTTGAATAATACAGTAGCGTGTGTTATACGCAACTTCGAGTTTTAACACACACCACAACCGATTAAACTAGCCGTTGTGAATAGTAATACCTAATTTTTGAAATCATATATATTTTATATTTCAAAATGGACTTCATTTTTGGATTCAGAATATCGAAATTAGCCTAGGGTGAAATTTTGGTACATTTCGGATAACTTTCATATTTTGATGAATAGTGAAAATTTCTAAATTTTAATTAAAAACAACTTTTTTAATCAAAATAATTAATAGTGATAAATTATGAATTTTAGTGGATTTAAAGTATATTTAGAATATATTTTTACCATTTAATATAATGTTGGTCATTGGACATAATTTTACAATTAAACCGAACATAAACAAGTGTCAATCTTTTGATAGTTATTATCTCTTAAAAACACGCTTTTTGTTTTGACAGCGGGAATTAATTTTAAATTAATTTCTGCCACTTCTGTGTTTTGAATTTAGGAAAATGGATTCCATATTTGGAATCAGGATGTTCAAATTGTGTAAATAGGTAACTTTTATTTTTAGACATTTTGAAAAGTTACTGTGGTAAATATTTTATTTACCATGGTTAAAGGGTAAATCCGGTAAATAAGGGTTAAAAAAATAATATTATAATAATACTAAATTACCCTAAAACGTGTCTTAACCCTATTGGTTGATACATGGTCTACCATGGGAATCTTTGGGTCTATTTTGGGACCCCATGGATCCACTTGTAAGTGATAATGACACATTATATTAATAAAGTTAAAATAAAAATAAAAATGGCATAAGCTTACATCTTTTAGAAGAACAATTTTTACATAGGGTTATACATGTTGGATTTTCGATTAAAATATTCATTAGAAAGATAAAAAGATTTCCTACATAATGATATTTTATTTATAATTTTTAGACATTAAATAATTTATTTTATTTATGACACAATGATGATGCAGTAATTACTAAAATAGTGAAAAATTAAAATAATTGATCTTATAAATACCCAAATAATTATAATATGAAACTTTTAATGAATTAAACTAATTTTCTATGATAATATGATATATTAGGATTGATTTAATTGACTTTTTTCGAAGTAATCAATCTGTTAGGAGTTTCACAAAAATCAACTATTGAATAGTGTCAAAATTGACATAAAAGAGTTCTTAAAACAAATATTATATTATTAATTGATATTAAATTCCTAAAAATCTAAGGTTCGGCCAAGAGACTTATATTATGATAGGTTCCTCATTAATGGACCACTTGGGGGTAGCTTGGATGTATATAGTAAGTTTATTAACCATATTATATAAAAATACAAAGAGACATTGTAAAAGTGAAACTAATTAACTTAGAGTTAATACTTAAAGATAAGGTTAATATAAGTACCCAAACCTGTCTAAATTCTATTGGTTGAGTGGTTTTCGACCTATCCCCACCTTAACCTTTGAATAGTCAACTTTGGAGCCATTAGAAACCGAATATGAATTTATTATAAATTAATATTTCTAGCTTTTCCAAAGGTGCCCCTCACCCCTCTTATAAAAGGGCACTCCTCCTTCTCATTTCTTCACACCTCTAAAGCCTTTTGGTTCGGCCAAACTCTGCCCAAATACTCTCCCAACATCCCTCACTACAACCTAGGGGCCTTAGTTTGATCAGAAAGCCAACCTAAGGAGCCCTTTTGATCAAATCAAAAGGAAGAACCCGAAGAAGAGGTAATGTTTTCACCACCCCTTTTCCAAGTTCATTTCTTCTTCCACTTCTTCTTCCTTTGTTGTTACCATTCTAAAATAATGACTCCAGTATCATTTATATACTGTGATGTTATTATAAATATGGTACAACCATATTCAGTATTCTATCCACCCTTTGAATAACATGTCACCATACGTGCGTACGTACGGCTTACCGTCTCCACGTCGTGGTGTAATTGTTATTCAATATATTATTATTTGGATGGGTATAATAATGATGTGTAACTCATGTAAATAATAAATATAACATATTAATGATTCTTTATATATGATATACCAACCATTTATATATTATTTTAATATCAAAAGAATGATATTGTCGCTCGTGCGTACGTACGGACTACCGTCTCCACGAACGCGATGAGATTCATTCTCCATCGTAACCATTAAAGTATAATTATCATTTTATGATTTAAAAATGATGTTTAAGGACTTGATATCATTCTGGATATGAATAATATACAACCTATCCTTTACAAACATGTCTTACGTAACAAAACATATGAAAGAAAACAAGTAAGTTAACACCCGAAACGACGATAATTCTAAGATATTATTAACAAATCAATGTTAAAAGATCATATATGATATCATATTAATATATATGATTCTTGTATAATTTAATAACAATTATTTCACCATTATACAGGAGGTTAACCTACCCCAACAAAGGAAAAGTACAAGGTAAGGGTTATTTCACAATCTCTTCATTATCCGAGGTTGTTTATACGTAATAATCTACTGGGATATCTTTATCATCCACATCCATGTTTCTTCGGAATGTATTTCAAAACATATTTATTATTTACAAGAATATGTGTTAAATTCATTTATACCCTTGTTTGACTTTTTGTAAGTGGTTTATAACGGAATCTTTCCGTCGTTTTCAAAATAAGGTCCTTTTTAACCTTTTCGACAGAATTAAGATAAGAATGTTTTTTTTACTTATACGGCGGGTGCGGTTATTTTCCGCCGTTATAAAATCGTCAAAGATTTCCTTACAAGCTTAAAAGAATATTTTCAAGAAAATGTTTTATTTTATATGGCTCTTAAATTATTTCAAAAATAGAAAGAGATATTTCTCTAAAAAGTGTTTTGAATTCATCTATGTCAACATCCTTTAATGGATTTTACGCTTATTTGAAGTTGATTTATTATAATACAAAACTTCTATATTGTATTGAAGGTTTTGTGATATGTTTGACTGTGGATGTGCTATTTTATACCGTTCATAGTTTACGGTGAAACTATTGACATTTCGTATGCTAGTTTTAATCCGAATGTTTATGTTATATTTCAAACTTTTCTTCAGATGAATGTGCTAAACAAGTATGTTCCGGGTTGGGGACCGGTAAAAGTAAGCCCTCCAGGTTGGGGACTGGTAAAAGTAAGCCCTCCAGGTTGGGGACTGGTTAAAGTAAGCCCTCTAGGTTAGGGACTGGTAAAAGTATGCCCTCCGGGTTGGTGTCCGGTTATTAGAGGCACTCCGGGTTGGTGTCCGGTTATTAGAGGCACTCCGGGTTGGTGTCCGGTTATTAGAGGCACTCCGGGTTGGGTTCCGGTTAGAAGTAACCCCTAGGTCTTGGGATGAGGCCTAGACAATGAAATTAACGTTTGGCATTATGCATTCCAACATTATGAAAGTGGTTATTGATATTGCATGTGATCATTCGATTAGTAGAATATCCATGTGAACAAGTAAATGGCATTATTTCATTTTACTTTTGCCATACTATGTTGAAGTTCAATTTTTAAAAGGCTTTTGTTTTAGTAATTCATTGCCTTAAATGTTTATGCTTATTTTGAATGTTCCGCTATATTTTTATCCTTACTGGGAATTTGAGCTCACCCCTTTTTATGTTTTATTTTTCCCAGGTAGTGAAGAAGTAAATTATGATTGACTTGCAGGGATATTATGGGTTTATAGTGTGGACGTTGGAAACATTATGTTGTTGTAGTAGTTTTTCATTTTATGATGTAATCTAAAACTTATGAATATATCTAGTGTTTCCAAGGCTACTAAACTAATCGGTCTTTCGGGATTTGATCTTTCTTGTGATCATGCCAATGTTACGTAATTAATGCACCGACTCTGGGCAGCTGGGGTCGGGGCATTACAGTTGGTATCAGAGGAAGTTCAGTACAAACCTTGGAAGCTAGATTTAGATAAACTCTGATTAGAGCACGTAGACCTAAGATGAACTTTGAGGATTAGTATAGAAGAACTTCCTAGAATTTTGGTATTGTAGAGATTTTGTGAGTTTTCCGAGCAATACATCCCTGTCTGGATACGAGCAGGTAGAGGCGGCTCTGGCACAGATGTACCTAGGGGTAAAACCCGAAAACACCGCTTTGATCTAGACTCGAACGGGAACTGGTGCACGACAACGGGCCTTGCTGCACTCTTGGTTACGACACTCCCGGGGGATATGCTTAGGATAACTCTCATTTTCTTTACAAATCATTTTGAAGGGATTATGAGTATATACTTCCTCAAAGAAAACATTCTTATGATTATGGATTATATCCATAAATAGTTCAATTTATGTCAAGTGTTTTATAAGTATGGGATTATGTATTTTGATTCATAAACTGATCTAGTTTATGCCATTGTTTAGAAATGGCGCCCAGTAGAAGGAATGAGAACTCCAGAAATACACATGATTCAAAGAGAAGGAAGGATCATATCTTTCATGGTCTTAAGCTAGAATTTATAAGAGAAATAGTCACCCATGTATTATCATCATATGAAGAAATAATATCATGTGTTGATAAGATAAGTAAAGAGTTTACTGAGTCCTATGCCTTTGAAGGGAAGCAAGAGAAGAAAAGGCTGGAAGAGAGAAAGATGGATAAAGGGAAGAGGGAAAAGAATAATTTTCCCATATGTGGTAACTGTGGAAAGAAACACCCTGGAACTTGACTGAAAGGAATGAGAGTTTGTTATAAGTGTGGAGGAAAAGGGCACATAGTACGTGACTGCAAGGGTGAGAAAATGGTCTCAAATGTACAATGCTTCATTTGCAAGGAGTTTGGACACTATGCGAACCTATGTCCCAGTCATCAGACTATGCCGCAAATGATGCTATTGGATAATAATCAAGTTATGATACTACCACAGATGAGGAGGAATGATTAGAGTTCTTATGTTGATTATGTCAATTGAGTGTTGTATCAACAATGTACTTGTTATAATAATTATGGAGTATATAAGGATTGTACTGCAGTACTATTTCATTAAGGACTTGAGATTATGTGGAACAAAGAAAAGTGACTCAATAGCAGGATAAATTTTTGGAAAATATATGGTTGAGAGAATGATAAACCATAATATAGTTCTGATACCGAAGTAGTGATTTTGGAATAATACATGATTGTTTTGGATAAATTATATTGGATATTCTTGACTACCTTCGAACTGATTAATGATTTGTATATTCCATCATTTTTGGGGTTTAAAACATTTTTGGATTAATGAAGTATATCCAGCTTTCTATATGGAATAAGGGAGCATGAATGTAATCAATAAGGAATATGGTAATTCAGGATGTTTCAGTGTATTAAAAGAATACATGATGAAGGTATTCATATGATATTACGGGGTAAAAATGTTCTACATTATGTTTACCTTACTTATAAATGTTGGACTGTGAGTCTGGATATAAGTATTTTGGATAGTTCTAGTTTGTATTATTTTGGATTACCATAAAAGGAAAACCCGGAGGTTGGGCGGTAACCCGTCGCATCCGGCAAGGCTGCGAGACTTGAACCCGCAACTGAAGGGCGACAAGGGTGTATCACCTACCACTGGCCCACGAGATGTCCTAGATTAAATAATTTAGTTTTTATTAAAAGATCTGGTATATGAATTATAAATTCATTTATTTTGGAACCCTGTATAAATTTTTTTTTACGTTCTATTACCTCTTAGAGTGAAAGATGAGTTTGTGGTAGAAATTTATTATTAGATAAAACTCTAATTATAAAGTAAGTATATCTCCTTATAATCTTAGACAAACTCATAAATAAATTCCTCAACATTAATAAAAGGAACTTAGAACAAAAATGTTGTCCTAGATGGTACCTTAAATCATCACTAATTTATGGCTTTAGGATTGTTGGCCTTTTCATAGCCATGTTCTCTACCACTCTCCATCAGATAATTGATGGTTAGATTTCTCCTCCATATCCATATTTTCCTACATGGAACCCTAGTATGTGTTATTTTCGGTAATCTTCATACTTTCCACTCTTTATTTTAAATAGAGGCCTCATTAATTCATTTTCCGATGTGGGTTTTCCCACAAATATATTTTCTATTTTCAACCTTTTATTTTTGAAGAACAATTTCAAATTGCGAGGACGCAATTTATTGAAGGAGGGGAGAATGTAACACCCCAAGATTTCATAGTGTGTTATTTCTTCAAAATAATTAAATAACTTGCACTACACGCAACACCGAGTTCAATCACACCATGACATACAAAAATAAGCCATTCAAAAGCGGTTATGAATAGTATTATCTAAATTTTAAACTTTATATAATCCTTATAATTTTAGAATCCATATTATGAGTTTCTTTGATATAATGCAAGAACAAATTCATTTTCAGTATTGCACTTTTATCAACTTTTAATAGTGAACCCTTTTTAAATACAATATTTTAAACATATTGACTAAATGGGGACATCAAAAAAATTTAAAATGAAACATCCCAAGCTTCCACGGTACGCTTTCCTTTGAATAATACAGTAGCGTGTGTTATACGCAACTTCGAGTTTTAACACACACCACAACCGATTAAACTAGCCGTTGTGAATAGTAATACCTAATTTTTGAAATCATATATATTTTATATTTCAAAATGGACTTCATTTTTGGATTCAGAATATCGAAATTAGCCTAGGGTGAAATTTTGGTACATTTCGGATAACTTTCATATTTTGATGAATAGTGAAAATTTCTAAATTTTAATTAAAAACAACTTTTTTAATCAAAATAATTAATAGTGATAAATTATGAATTTTAGTGGTTTTAAAGTATATTTAGAATATATTTTTACCATTTAATATAATTTTGGTCATTGGACATAATTTTACAATTAAACCGAACATAAACAAGTGTCAATCTTTTGATAGTTATTATCTCTTAAAAACACGCTTTTTGTTTTGACAGCGGGAATTAATTTTAAATTAATTTCTGCCACTTCTGTGTTTTGAATTTAGGAAAATGGATTCCATATTTGGAATCAGGATGTTCAAATTGTGTAAATAGGTAACTTTTATTTTTAGACATTTTGAAAAGTTACTGTGGTAAATATTTTATTTACCATGGTTAAAGGGTAAATCCGGTAAATAAGGGTTAAAAAAATAATATTATAATAATATTAAATTACCCTAAAACGTGTCTTAACCCTATTGGTTGATACATGGTCGACCATGGGCATCTTTGGGTCTATTTTGGGACCCCATGGATCCACTTGTAAGTGATAATGACACATTATATTAATAAAGTTAAAATAAAAATAAAAATGGCATAAGCTTACATCTTTTAGAAGAACAATTTTTACATAGGGTTATACATGTTGGATTTTCGATTATAAATATTAATTAGAAAGATAAAAAGATTTCCTACATAATGATATTTTATTTATAATTTTTAGACATTAAATAATTTATTTTATTTATGACACAATGATGATGCAGTAATTACTAAAATAGTGAAAAATTAAAATAATTGATCATATAAATACCCAAATAATTATAATATGAAACTTTTAATGAATTAAACTAATTTTCTATGATAATATGATATATTAGGATTGATTTAATTGACTTTGTTCGAAGTAATCAATCTGTTAGGAGTTTCACAAAAATCAACTATTGAATAGTGTCAAAATTGACATAAAAGAGTTCTTAAAACAAATATTATATTATTAATTGATATTAAATTCCTAAAAATCTAAGGTTCGGCCAAGAGACTTATATTATGATAGGTTCCTCATTAATGGACCACTTGGGGGTAGCTTGGATGTATATAGTAAGTTTATTAACCATATTATATAAAAATACAAAGAGACATTGTAAAAGTGAAACTAATTAACTTAGAGTTAATACTTAAAGATAAGGTTAATATAAGTACCCAAACCTGTCTAAATTCTATTGGTTGAGTGGTTTTCGACCTATCCCCACCTTAACCTTTGAATAGTCAACTTTGGAGCCATTAGAAACCGAATATGAATTTATTATAAATTAATATTTCTAGCTTTTCCAAAGGTGCCCCTCACCCCTCTTATAAAAGGGCACTCCTCCTTCTCATTTCTTCACACCTCTAAAGCCTTTTGGTTCGGCCAAACTCTGCCCAAATACTCTCCCAACATCCCTCACTACAACCTAGGGGCCTTAGTTTGATCATAAAGCCAACCTAAGGAGCCCTTTTGATCAAATCAAAACGAAGAACCCGAAGAAGAGGTAATGTTTTCACCACCCCTTTTCCAAGTTCATTTCTTCTTCCACTTCTTCTTCCTTTGTTGTTACCATTCTAAAATAATGACTCCAGTATCATTTATATACTGTGATGTTATTATAAATATGGTACAACCATATTCAGTATTCTATCCACCCTTTGAATAACATGTCACCATACGTGCGTACGTACGGCTTACCGTCTCCACGTCGTGGTGTAATTGTTATTCAATATATTATTATTTGGATGGGTATAATAATGATGTGTAACTCATGTAAATAATAAATATAACATATTAATGATTCTTTATATATGATATACCATCCATTTATATATTATTTTAATATCAAAAGAATGATATTGTCGCTCGTGCGTACGTACGGACTACCGTCTCCACGAACGCGATGAGATTCATTCTCCATCGTAACCATTAAAGTATAATTATCATTTTATGATTTAAAAATGATGTTTAAGGACTTGATACCATTCTGGATATGAATAATATACAACCTATCCTTTACAAACATGTCTTACGTAACAAAACATATGAAAGAAAACAAGTAAGTTAACACCCGAAACGACGATAATTCTAAGATATTATTAACAAATCAATGTTAAAAGATCATATATGATATCATATTAATATATATGATTCTTGTATAATTTAATAACAATTATTTCACCATTATACAGGAGGTTAACCTACCCCAACAAAGGAAAAGTACAAGGTAAGGGTTATTTCACAATCTCTTCATTATCCGAGGTTGTTTATACGTAATAATCTACTGGGATTTCTTTATCATCCACATCCATGTTTCTTCGGAATGTATTTCAAAACATATTTATTATTTACAAGAATATGGGTTAAATTCATTTATACCCTTGTTTGACTTTTTGTAAGTGGTTTATAACGGAATCTTTCCGTCGTTTTCAAAATAAGGTCCTTTTTAACCTTTTCGACAGAATTAAGATAAGAATGTTTTTTTTACTTATACGGCGGGTGCGGTTATTTTCCGCCGTTATAAAATCGTCAAAGCTTTCCTTACAAGCTTAAAAGAATATTTTCAAGAAAATGTTTTATTTTATATGGCTCTTAAATTATTTCAAAAATAGAAAGAGATATTTCTCTAAAAAGTGTTTTGAATTCATCTATGTCAACATCCTTTAATGGATTTTACGCTTATTTGAAGTTGATTTATTATAATACAAAACTTCTATATTGTATTGAAGGATTTGTGATATGTTTGACTGTGGATGTGCTATTTTATACCGTTCATAGTTTACGGTGAAACTATTGACATTTCGTATGCTAGTTTTAATCCGAATGTTTATGTTATATTTCAAACTTTTCTTCAGATGAATGTGCTAAACAAGTATGTTCCGGGTTGGGGACCGGTAAAAGTAAGCCCTCCAGGTTGGGGACTGGTAAAAGTAAGCCCTCCAGGTTGGGGACTGGTTAAAGTAAGCCCTCCAGGTTAGGGACTGGTAAAAGTATGCCCTCCGGGTTGGTGTCCGGTTATTAGAGGCACTCCGGGTTGGTGTCCGGTTATTAGAGGCACTCCGGGTTGGTGTCCGGTTATTAGAGGCACTCCGGGTTGGGTTCCGGTTAGAAGTAACCCCTAGGTCTTGGGATGAGGCCTAGACAATGAAATTAACGTTTGGCATTATGCATTCCAACATTATGAAAGTGGTTATTGATATTGCATGTGATCATTCGATTAGTAGAATATCCATGTGAACAAGTAAATGGCATTATTTCATTTTACTTTTGCCATACTATGTTGAAGTTCAATTTTTAAAAGGCTTTTGTTTTAGTAATTCATTGCCTTAAATGTTTATGCTTATTTTGAATGTTCCGCTATATTTTTATCCTTACTGGGCATTTGAGCTCACCCCTTTTTATGTTTTATTTTTCCCAGGTAGTGAAGAAGTAAATTATGATTGACTTGCAGGGATATTATGGGTTTATAGTGTGGACGTTGGAAACATTATGTTGTTGTAGTAGTTTTTCATTTTATGATGTAATGTAAAACTTATGAATATATCTAGTGTTTCCAAGGCTACTAAACTAATCGGCCTTTCGGGATTTGATCTTTCTTGTGATCATGCCAATGTTACGTAATTAATGCACCGACTCTGGGCAGCTGGGGTCGGGGCATTACATATACATTCTGTAGATCACCAACTTTCTTATGTTAAATTATATTAATCAGTATCTACAATCGTTTTCCATGTCAAAATCTTCACTAATGTTCTCATATGTGGAAACCATGTTATTATTATATTCGGGTAAACATTATGGTTCAAACATTCCTTTGTAAAGGAATTTATATTATTCATTTGTATGATGTGTGTTCCTAAGAAATTAACATTTAAGTATAAGAAATTTGATAACCATAATCAATTTTCAGTGTTAAATTTATTTTAAATGTTGTAGAATATATCCCCATGATATTTTGTGAAATATATTTTTTATATTAATTTACCATTTTCAATATTTTTTATTTCACACTATAATAAATATTGCTTGTGTAATATGAAAGCCCAAGGTTATTCTTAATTTTTTATGAAACACCAATTAGATATTGAGCTACTAATAAAAAATGGATTATATTTCAGTAGATACAACAATATGTTTTGATTTTCAACCCAAAATTCCAATATTCCTTGAAAATGTGTGTGACACACAAGAACTTGTTTTACCAAACTATAATGTATTACTAATATTATTATTAATGAATTTTTATAGTTATCACCTAGATATTGGAATGGTGGTTATGAATAATATTATTTAAATTATGAAAATATGTTTTACACAATAATATAAGGACTATTATTTGGTTAGAAGTTAACAAGAAATAAAAATAAAACCCTTTTTAATATAGAGGAAATAATTTACTAGGAAAAAATATTTATGAATTGAAACATGTTTTATCACAATAATATAGTTAAACCTAATTTTGTAGATTAAATTAATGATATATATATATATATTATAAACTATTTAAAAATTAAATTAAGTAATTTCTAGGTAAGAGATATGAGTAAAACCAATTTTACAAATAATGAAATATATTTTTCAAAAATTTAATTTTAATTCCTATTAATGGAAAAATTATTTAAAATACCATTTTTAAAAATTTAAAAGAATTTATTTTAAAAAATATAGAATATTTTTGAATTTGTAATATCAAAATTTACTTTGGGTAATTTTTTCAATTGTTATGGGAAATATAATTTTTTTGATGAATAGTGAAAAAACACGAAATTTTAATTGAAAACTACATTTTCAGATAATATAGTTAAATATATATATTATATTTTAAATTGGTTATAAAGTTTATTTAGATTAATTATAACTATATTAGTACAATAAATTTATTTAAAATAAATTTCAAATTTATTTTGGGTACAAAAACATTTCAATTATTTATACTTTTTTAATCTAGACCCCCATTATTTTGTCATTTTTGTTGCATTAATTTTAAATTAAAATCTAAAAATTTTATGAATGTATTTTTTTAAAATGGATCCTCTATTGTGAATCATAATAATTTATTATTTATAGTAAGGTAAAATTTTTTTTTTATTATAAATATTAGTGAATGTAACTAATCTTAAATATAGTGATTGAGAAAAAAAAAACGATTTTATTTATTGGTTTAACATAAATTTAAGGGAAAAAATAAACTAAAAATATGTATAAATAGAACTTTATGGACATATTTCATCCATTTAATCCATTTTCTATAAAATTATACATTAGTTTTGGTTCATTATGTAAAAAGGACCTCCCAATAGTGTTTACTATTTTATATTTATAATAATAATACTTATCCTGCACCATAAAAGGGAACTCACCCCTCACTTATTCAAAACAATAAAGACATTTGGATTCGAAAAAAACCCAGCTAAATGATCTAAAAACATACCTCATATGATACTTGAAGACGCACCTTAGTCATAAAGAAAACCAAGTTATTCCTTTGGCTCAAACAAAAAATAATTACCCCAAGATGTAGTAACATCCTTTAAAAAGAAATTTTGTTTTATATAATTTTTAACACCAAACCTATTATGATTAAATTATTATTAAATAAAATAATTATCCTAAATATACTTATAAGTTTTTGTGTAAAATATTATATGTAAAAAACTCACACTTCAATCAAATGGGATACACAATCATTGTTTGTGTGTACGGTGAACTACTGCCTCGAAAAATGACGTCATTTGATCGTCCATTAGAACCTCTAAAGGTCGGGTATAATGATGGAATTAAGGTATTTATTATAAATATATATGATATTTACTATTTCATTATGTTAATTTAATTATTATATAACACATATAATCACTCATTCCTTTTTTAGGAATATGTTAACTTTGTTTTTTGACATTTAGACTATTGCCTCCTCAAAGCGATGTGATTCACTCACACATTACATGCGATATATTAAAGATTATTTTGGTAAATTTATATGATATATATTATAAATAATTATAATTTTAAAAAAAATACATGTATACATATCTGTAATTAACATTTATTATTTTAATATTTCCATAATATGGAAATAATGTTCATGCATACGTATGTCCTAACGTCTCCATGAATGGTGAATTTAATTTTATATTTATATATTTTATAGATTATTATGAACCCAAATATAATGAATATATATTATATTTATATCATGTTTAAAAATAATTAAATAATTAAATCATAATCTATGTAAGATGATCGAGAATAAAAAGTCAAACCATATAAAAAAGGATGGTTATTAACTAAAATGAAACTTTAAAAAGAAATTTTTGTTAAATAAGAAATATAATGTCATAAAAAATACATTGTATGATATATATTAATATTATTATTGTTTATATTTATAATAAACAAAAAATTCATTACTTAGGAGGTTTTAACATGTATGAAAAAATTCCATACTTAAGGTATGTGTTTTCTCATCTCACATTTATTTTTGGGCGATATATTCTATATTCAAAAATTATTATTAATTTTTTGGGTATATAATTCCATACGACCCGCTATATCATGAATTTATTTTATTTTATAATACTAAAATTTTCAATTTATTTTATTATTTCACGGATCTCATGAATTAATATTACTCAAATTGTAAGGGGATTTCAAATCTCACATTTATTTATGTAGGACTTATTCATTATTCAACACTCATTTATTTAATATGGTGTATATAATACCCATTAATGTGTTATATAATTATTATCATGAAATATATTGATATTTTTATATACATTTTATGATCTCAATTTCATGTGGTTTTACGGTTCTAATGTTACCAATTCATAATGGTAATTTTGTCTCAATTCCCCTTATTTAATAAACATTCTTTGTTATAAACATATATTAATTTATGAGGTGCATATAAATCAATTTTAAATTTTATAAAATGAATATATTTACGTTAATTTTATTTTAAGCCTCATATAATATTATTATTTCATGGGGATAATGATTTCATGTAACCAATGTGTCAATGGTTTATATAAACTGTCTCATCATTTATATGGATTGTTAATGATTATGTTTCATTGATGAAAAATTATGATCCATAAATCAATAATTATCATGATTTTTATTCTCTAGTTATTCATGATAGATTCATGTATTGGTTCCATTTTTTAACTATTTTGTACTTCAGATAATTTGGAATATTATTTTGAAAATCTAATCATATTTTTCTCTTTGATTGGAAATATTTTTTATTTGGAAAACTTCCTTTCAAAAATGTTTTGAAAAATATTTCTATAACTATAATTTGAGGTAATTTTTTAGGAAAAGTATTTAAAAAATTTATTATGGTTCTATTCTATTCCATTTTATTGTTTTCATTGTTATTTTCATGGAATATTATTTCAATGATATTAATGGGTCCTTTAAATGTTTTCAAATATATTTTCAATGAAAATGTATTTCAAATTTTTTTAGGATCAACAGGTTTTTAAAATAATTAAAAATATTAATATAAATGTTTTTAAGAGGATAGTTTTTAAAAAAATGATATTGAAAGTGTTTCATTTTAAAAGGTTTTTTTTAAGAATTATTATTTTCGTTACAAAATGTTCTAGGTGTTATTTTAAAATAATTATCCATATAAGATGCTATCATTATATATAGTCTATGATTTAATGGGTATATGACCCATGGTTTCCATTATTATTCATTATGAAAATTGTTCATATTTGAGATGGTAATTTATTTATGATGTGTGTGTATCTTCTTTGGGTTATAACATGATAATACATTTGTGAAACCTACTTCCTTTTCTGGGATATTATATTAAGAAATGATAATGAAACCTATTTATTTTCCATTGATTATGACATGAAAAAGTGATGATGATACCCATTTCATTTCCTAGGTTGTATTATGATGTTTATGGAACCCATATATTTCTATGGGTGATGATATTATAAATGTTTTATTATCAAGTGTCACACATGTGTTTGATTTATTTTTTAGAAAGGTGGGACCTATATATACCATAATGCATTAGGATTAGATTTAAATATATTGAGATAAAAAATGATGGAATGAGGATTAGACTTTATTAATTAATAAATGTATTTAATGAGAAGTGATCTTGATTAACTAATACATAGATGTAATGGAAAGTGATATCGGTTTATTAATACATGGATGGAATGAGAAGTGGACTTAGTTCACTAATACATGATAGGATCTGGATGAGATATTAGTTCAGTAAAATAGTACTGGAATGGGAAGTTATTTTGGATTAGAAATATAGGGGTGAATCTGGATGTGAACTAGGTTGAGTAAACAAGAATGTGATGGTAAGTAAACTCAGTTTAGTAATATATGGCTGGAATGAGAAGTGAAATCGATTTAGTAATACAGGTCGAGAAAGGGAAGTGAATCTGGTTTATTATTACAGGGTGGGATTGGGGGCTGAACCCAGTTCAATAAAGTAATTTAACCACTAAGATGTCCTTGGGAGTGGATCATGACTAATAAGATTATTTTAGTGGAATCATATTCCACCATGTTTTCCTTTGTAGTAAGACTAGAATACTATAGAAATAATTTTATATGTTTTTTTCTTCCATAATTCCATGTCTTATTCCTATATTATGATTTAATGGAATTTTATCTTGATTCCTTTATTATTCATGTATTATTAACTTCAATATTTATACCTTGGATAATGTATATGATATTTGATATGTAGGATATGATCTTAAAATGTGATTCTCAGGTTCAAATTCCCTAATATTCATATTAACTGTACATATCTTACTTGTTTAACTTTACTATGCATCTGAGCTCACACTTTTTTTATTTCTCCTTTATATAGTTTTTGAAAAAATGTTTTAAGTAGGATTAAAACATGGGAATATCCTTATCAGAGTATTTTTAGATCGTTCACTAAGATAGAAGATATTGTGTTACATGTTTTAAAATACACTAAATTGTTATGGTCCTTGACCATGTATTTCTCTAATGTGATGAATATTCATCTAAAATGATGTAATATCCACGTATAATAACCCCGGGTCTCTATATTATATATGTTTGTATTCATTAGGATATGAAATTCATAAATAAACATGATCACTGAGTCATCAAATGCTAAACAATCTTCCGTTGCACTTCATATGATACATGTGCTCAATAGGACACAACATGATTAGCATGCCCATATAATTCCTCAGAATAACTGCTTTCGCTAAATATTGGAATCTAGTTATCTCTTTACAACAGGATGTTGTAAATGATTCCCAGACATCACATAATGACTATGAATAGGGTTGTCCCAAAACCACTACACAATACCCAAAGAAACAAGGGATGATTATACATCCAAATCTTGATCCACTGCTCAGTTAATTGAGGTAGTTTCCATTGGCCATATAACACATCATACAATGACCCATCCCCCAACGAATTCCTCAACCAAAGCCTACTATTTAATGGTCCACACTATCATACCACCCCATCCAAGCACACTCATGAAATGTAAAAAAATCTTACCAACCCATCCTTATGGACTATAATGAGGTTACATGAAAACAAACGTAACCCCACAAACTCGATGGGGGTCACATGTATAACATACCATATCGACAAACTATTGGTAGGCCAGAGGAACACCGAACTACTCCAAGAGACTCTAAGGAAGTTGAAATAAAACCATACAATTCCCATAGTCTTTGTGGAGGCTACTAGAATATCTATACATCCTTTTAGACATTAGTGAGGTAAAAATAACATCAATCCAAGGCTTTTAATAAAAGGGCCAACAAGTATATACAACACAATTAGGGCACACCTATCTCCACCGAACTCCATGGAAGATCCTAGGGAGTTATTATCTCCTATTGTAGCCATAAATAATGAAACATTTAAAAAAGCCATTATAACACCCCATGAATTTATAATATCATTATCTTTTTAAAAAATAATTTCTCTCATATCTAGGGTTACACAACAATAATGATATTTTAATGTACTCAATTGTAATATTAAAATTTTATTGTTAGATAATTTATAAAATATCCTTTAATATGGTTAGTAAAAATATGATTTAATACATTATGAAATATATATAAAGTTCTAAATCAATATAATAGTTGTGAGAAATAATTGTTAAATAATCACTCAGTATTTTGATGTTGTCTTTTTAATGGAAATATGTTTTCAATGTTTTTTATCAATTTTATAAGAAAATTCTATTATTAATTTATATAAATTTTAAAAAATATATTTGATAAAATTTAAATAATTATTTAATAATATCATATCATTATTTAATAAGTGGTAAATTTTTGTGTTTTTCCAAAAATGTTGATTTCCTAGTGAATAGTGAAAATAACAATTTATGCAAAATTGTTAATTTATTTCAATAAATTTATTAAATTAGAAGTTCCATTATGATTTTAATTAAACATAATTATTTTTTAGTATTATTTAATCTAATAAATTAAATTTAAATATTTATTATAATGTATTTTGGTATAATTTTATTTATAGGCTAAAAATACCTTTTTAAACACTTCATTATTGTGCATAATGTTTACCCATATTAATTAAATAATATATCCCCTAATAAATAATAATTTAATTGAAATATATATTATATATCTATATTTATCAATTTAAATTAAAATAATGAATATCACTAGTCCTATATTTAATGTACAATTATCTTTTCCTTAAAAAGGATTCTTTGGAAAATCGATTTTGTCGAACTTGCGGGTTTTATTTTAAATTAAATTCTACATATTATATGAATTTAATATAGTTATTTTCTTCCATATTTTTTATCATCAAAATTTATATTATATTATATGGTAAAATTAATTATTCTTCATTATGAATAATTAAAAAGTAAAAAAACTATTTACCGTGGTTAAAAAGTTAAAATTGAAAAAGTGATTAAACTTAGAGGTAAATGTGATTTCATGTCTAAAACATGATATCTCTATTTTTATGGGTTTATAATAATAATTTATCCTCTAATAATATATATTTTAATTTTGGAGACACTTGTGTTCAGTTTGACTTCCCATTATTGATTAATTTTGGGAATTTACAAAAATTTCACTCCTTGTCCCTAATAAAAGTCCACCCTCTCATATCCATTATATATTTAAAAAACATTTTACTTGGCCAATACATTACCATATACCATTCTTATTTCCCTCCCTATATCCTAAATTCATTTTTTAATTATTAACCCACCATGAATTTATTTATTTGCAAACATAAATAGGTGGCCAGAAGAAGAGGTATCGTTCATAAAAGATCATTTTGTTATGTTTCATCTTCCTCCAACAAAAGATATTATTTAAAAATTATGAAATTAGAAATTCATTATTTCTAATATAGTGTAATTTTATTTTCATAAAATTATAAACCAAATTTATATCACCCTTAATCAAATTGTAAATGAAACCATCATTAATGTGCACGATAGACTACCAAATTGTAAATAAATGTAAATCATTTTCCATCATCACCTATAACGAGTGTTAATGATGTTGGATATATTTTTTATATATAATTTTAATGACATGATAATAAATTTATAAAATTAATATATAATATAAATTTTTACTCTTACATCCTTTGAAAAATGATAATGTTATTCGTGTGTATGGTCGACTACCACCTCACAAAGTGTTGTGATTATTTTCTGTTTACCACATAATATGGAAGGTATATATAATTGTAATTGATTAAATAAAATGATATTTATTATTTAATTATAATACATGAATGATAAAGTAATATTTACCTTCACCCATCTTGGTCATTGGAAAATTAAAATGTTAATCATGCATACATACGACCAACCATCGATATGATTGTTTTGTAATTCTATTTTTTTTCCAAATTGTATGATTATTCTTAAATGAGAAATTTTTAAAAAAATTATAATTATTTCATTAATATTTGTATTATAATAATAATTATTATTATTTATTTGATTGAATAATTTCCTCATTTACAATATTCAACACCCAATTGTGGTTTTGAATGTATTAAATGACCATCCTCAAAACACCAAACATGGACATTTCTAAAAAAGTAATTAAAAATGTCATTGAAACGAGGTAAATTTTTTATGTATAAGGGTTTAAACATAGAAAATTTTATTAATAATGAAATAATATTATATATTTATATTATATATAATATACAGGACTTACATGAAAATTATGGGGTCATGGTAAGTGATTTCTCATCGAACTATTACATTCATGAGACATATACCATATTATCAAATTATTTATTTTTTGGGGTATATATTATGAAGAATTGACATGTTATGTCATAAATATATTTAACCAATTTTTATTTAATGATTCATTTGAATTTATTTATATCATGGGGGTTATCATTCAATTGTTACCAATGTGGTAATTGATTATTTTTCAATAAAATTTTAATCGAGATTGTTTATTATGGAATTTACATTAAGCGAAATTAATGGATAATTATATAATAAAACAATTTAATTTTATTTGACACTGATTATTCATTAATGATTCAATTAATAGTTCTATTTTTTTCCATTTTATACTTAAAAGTATTGATAAAATATTTTGAGGAAAATATTACATTATTTCTCCCTTCAGTCAAAAATCTTTTTCCTTCCAAATCTATGTTTTCTAAAAATTACTTCAAGAATTTTTTTAATTCACCCCTATTATTATATGAACTAATTTTAATGATGTTTGGATTTTACCAAATTTTTTAAATGGAATATTCTAGTCATTTTTCATTACAAGGAAATTTTTTTGAATCTTCTTATACAAATGTGAAAGAAATCATTGGTTTAGAATTCAAAAGAGGAAAACACCTTTCCCACCATTGTGAAAACCCTTGAAATTAATCTTTAATTTTGGAATAACATTAGTTAATTTTCAAAGAAAATTTTTTTGTAATATTTTTGAAATATTGAAAAAGTGTTTTTCAAGATCAAAAGGGAATTTCCTCATGAATTTTTTTAAGTATCTTTTTATGATTATTTCTATAGATAAATGAAAAAACAATTAATATAATGGAATTATTATAAATTATGTATATATATATATATGTCTCTTATATGTATACCTAAATCACTCTTCATACTTATGGTGTGGTAATTGGTTCTTTATGATCATTTGTTGAATTCATTCCTTACGAATTTTTTTCTGATTCTAATATGTTGCAAGATTATAAAACCCATTTTATTTTTATGGTTAATTATTATGATTTTTATTTATGATGGAATTCCTTGTGTGGAACACACATGAATGTAAATTATATTAATGTGATGTGTGTGACCATTATTATATATCCCACAAATTCATTATGTAATTATTTAGACTCATGATACATCGTGTTTGGGATTAGGGAGTGAACCTTTTCAATTATGGGACTCGGTCCACCATCTGATGTTGTTTGGGTTCCAAGCCAAGAATTATATTTTTGGAATGTTTTTTATTTCGGCAAATTTTATATCATTTAATTAGGATATGATACCATGTTATTTATTTTATACTCTCATGTGATTACTCATGATTCCTATATTTTATGATATCATTTTATAATTTTAACTCACAAGTTATACTAACTTATCATGATTATTCCACTAAAGGTCTTTTTAGCTCACCAATTTTTTAATGTATTCCCAAGGTTATCCTAGGTTGTTGTAGGATACCAAATGGATTTAGGAGCTCATTATAGATAATTTAACAAAAATTTCATGTTTTAGTTTTATTTTTATCATTTTTAAACCTAGTCTCCCAAAGAAACTATTCCTCATAATATATAAAATGTACATATTAGGTAATTATGACTAAAATTAATGTAATAATATGTGTTAAAGCATTGAGTCACTATTGTTGGAATCAAACAAAGGTAAAATTATTTTTGTTCATTAGGACTAGAATAATATATTCAGAACCTAATAGATATGTATAAGTTCAATATTATATATAGAAAAATATCCTAGAATTTTCGTGAAGAATAGAGTGAGTGGGTTCCACTAAATTAAATCTTATTCTATTTTCTAAATATTGATGTGACTATACTATAGGTGTAATTATGGGTAATAATACATAAAAGGTTACAATGGGATTTACTCAATCATCCCTTGTTGTAAGAAAATGTTCCTTTCAGGACACCTAGTTTAACTCCCCTGTGGGATATGTTTTTGAAATTCACAATATCTTTATGAACCATTATGATGGACTTGAAAAAGTTGTAAGTTTAATTAAACATAACATGAATAATTTCCTTGGATAACCTATATTGAAACATAGATACTCATAATTTATGATAAACATATCATTTAGAAGCTATTTCAGACTGGTTTATAGTTTTCCCTAAGGTTTGATAACGTATTCTCATATTTTTCAGATAATGGTTTGAAATAAGAGGAACCCTACCAAGAACCAATTTTATGTGAAATATGATGATTTTAATAATGAGATAGATAATCTAATGGTATCTGAAGTAAATCATTTTGTGATTTCGAAAAACTTGTTATCATATATTGTGATTTATAGCTAGGATATAGTTGTGATTTCAAACAAATCATTGAAAATAAGGAAAACCTCTCATATGAGTTAAAGTGATTACAATGACAAGGAAATGAATATTTAGCCCTCAATATGTCAACAATGTGGGAAAAAATCCTCCATGAATACCTCAAATAGAGTGTGGATATATTCTATGTGAAAATAAAGGGAATATAGAAAATGAATTATAAAGGAATATTTTATTTTTTATATGAGGATCATGGGTATTATCAAATTAAATTTCATATAATAAGGGATAATAACTAGAAAAATAATGAAACTATGTTATACCAATAATTGAGGCGAAATTATTTACATATGGGGATCTGATAATTACATTGTAGAATTATATTTATTAATAGTGATTTGTTTATAATAATCATAAAACATCGAAGGGTTGTGAATTTTTATTATTAATATATTATTTTTCTAGGTCTTTATGGTGATTAATATTTTTATATAATTATTATGGAAGAGAGAAAGTACATTTTGGTTTAGTTATTTAAGAGTGATATATTTTATTTCGAAATAAATTTTAAATCCACATTAGATGAATATGTGATCAGATCATTTAATATTTGGGTTTTAACATTATTCAGAAAGATTTTGAATAATTTTATGGTTAGGAATCTATCAAAATATCTATTTTGAGCTTGGTCTTTTATTTTTGAGTATTTTGAAATTAATGTTGTATTTTACCATATGATGGTTTATTAATTGTTGTAATTATCATAACTTGTTATATAGTTTTTTAGAAAATACATGATGCATACAAGGTTATTTATATAGATTATCTGATCCATTTAATGGTTATTTTAGTTCTTTATTTCTAAAATATTTATTTTAAATACACATCATTTGGAGAAAAGAAGTGATTGTTGAGGGAATTTATTGAAGGATGAAATTTATCATTTCAATTAAGTATAATTAATTATGTCCATAGTCACGATAGTAATGTAATTTCTCATCCATAGTAAAAGGATATTTTTTTTCTATTACCATAATTTACAAAGTATCTATTATCATTTTTAAACCTCAATATTTAATGGTATTGTGGTTGTTAACCAAGTCTTGATCATTAAATTTAATATGATCATTGATCACCATCACACTCCATACTTTAAAAAAAATTACTTCTTTTTATATTTCACCTCCCATTCACGTTCATATACATGGAAACCAATTTATATTTTGACCTTGGTATTTCAATTTCGGTCTTATCCAGAAAAATTTTCATTATTTTTTTTACAATTTGATATTTCAGGAAATCTAAAATATGATATCATCACATTTATTATAAACTTCAATTTCAAATTTTATGGTGTCAATTTATTTAATGGGGTTAGAACATTAAACCTTATGAATATAGAATATATTTATCTTAATATAAATTTTATTTCCTTGATATCTGGAATTATATTATATAATAACTTTTAACAAACAGAATTGTAATAATAAAATATTATTACTATTAATATTATTACCAAGCAATTAAATTATAAGGTATGAATAATATTAAATATAAATATATATATATATATATTTCCAACACAATATAATTGTTTTGATAAATTCTTTTTAAATATTCAATCAACTTTTTAGTAAAGTCATAATATTCATCAAAAATTGTTTTCTTCAAAAACAATTTATTACATTTTTGTGATCAAATATTACAGTTAATTTATATAAATTTAAGAAAATTTATTTTCATAAATGATTTTTTTTAAAAAAATTGTTCCAACAATTATAAAGGGTATAATTTTGGGATATTTTAAAAAATATTGATTATTGAGCCGAAAATGAAAAATATAGATTTAAATAACACTATCAATTATTTACAATAAATTGAATTATTTAAAATAATTATTACTATTTTAATATTATTTAAATTAAAATATGTTTTAGTTTTATTAAATGCAATTAATTACATTAAAATCATATTTATGCTATATTTTGGTATAAGATTATTTTTATGTTTAAAAATTATGTTTTTCTAAATTTTTTATTAATGTGAATAATTATTCTCTATTATAATTACTCAAAATAACCCCTAAAAAGGATTTATTTATTTTAAATTTGGATATTCTATATCTATAGTTAAGATTTTGAATTCATGTGTTTAATATTATTAGCCATTCAATTAATATATAATAATATATTTTCTGGAAAAATACATTTTTTTGGAAAAATTTTATTTTTCATCCTAGTGAGTTTTATTTTAAATTAAATATTTTAACATATATGAATTGAATTGTCTAAAATTTAATTCAATATTTTAATAAATATATTTTCAATATAATAATAAGGTGAACAATTTTTTTTCATAATGAATATTTAATATAGAAAAAACATGCAGTTGTGGTATGAAACTTAAAATTTTAAAAGTGAAAAACACTAGAGTTAATAGAGGTAACATGCTTATAAAAATGTTTTTTTATTCGTTCATAGGTGTATCAAACTTATATCTCATCCACATAATTACTTTTCATTTCTACTGGAACTTGGATCGAGTGATACTTCTTATTATTGAATAGTTTTTTTGTATTTATAAAATGCTACATCTCCTCCATTATAAAAGGACACCCCTCACCTCTCCATTCAAAAATTACCTTAAATTTTGGATCATTCAATATAGACCAAAATCCATTCCTCAAATTCCTTACCATGACATCTAATCTTTATTTTTATTATAAAACCTTATTGGGATGGATATTTGTTCAATCCTAAAAGATGGTATGAAGAAAATGTATAATTTTTAACAGAGCATTTCATTTTATTTATTATACCACCTCTATTAAATGTTATTTAACCCTAGAGATATAATAAAATAATTATATACCATATAATAATAAATTGTTATGTTAATATAATAACCTATATCCACCTCCTCATCCATCAATTAGGAAAAAAAATCATATTTTGTGTGTACGATATACAATTGGCTCACGAACTGATGCAATTAATTTTACATCATCGTTTCACTCAGATGTTCTTGATTATGGGTATAATTATTGTAAATGTTATTCATGAATTTTTTATAATAATTTTATAATAATATATAATATAATTTCTAACCTTACTAACCATTGAAAATTTATAATAACGTTTTTTTTGAATTGTTAATTATCGTCCTACGAAGAAATGTGATTCATTTCTCATTACCTCATAGTATGTATGGTATATATAACTAATATTTAGGAAATAATATTATATTTATGATATAATAATAATTATTTAGTGGTAAAATAAAACTTCCCTGATTTATATCTTTGTTTTTTATTAATAGAAATGATCCTCATGAGTACATACGACCTACCATTATCCAGATTATAACGTAGTTCATTTTTCATAATAGTATGTCATTATTGGATGTATAATTATAATTGATTTTTAAAAAATATAATTATTCAATATTATTTATCAATATATATTGAAACATTGAAGCCCTTCTCCACATTCAACACATCTTTGTTATTTTGAGTATATGGATATACGTCCTCAATACTCCTGACATGGAAATAAATGAATAAGTAATGAATTATTCAATTAATATATACTAATTAAATGGATTATGTATATGGTATTAAACCAAGAATAGTTTCCTAATAAAATAAATAATATACACATGTTAATTATAAATTATATAAAGTAAATATATAACAATTCTGGACTCAAGGTGATGGATTTCTTATCTCACTATTACTTTTTTAAATATATTCACTATTCACCATTTAATTATTTTTTAGATCGTATGTACTACCATATTTATAGGTGAATAAATTAATATATTTATCCTCATTTTATTCAATATTTATTTTGAAACTATTTATGTCATGGGGGGTAGTGATTCAGATGTTACCTAAGAGGCAACAGTTTTGGTTTAAATTTCATTTTAATTAGGGTTATTTTTTATTGAATTTATATTGAAGGAAAATATTTGGTCATTATAAGAAAACCCCATTTAATTTTAAAATTCTGTATTTCTTCATTAAATTTTAAAAGAAAAGAACCATTTTACTCTTTTTGGTACACAAAAAGGTTGAAAAAATGTTTTTTTAAAAAATATAAATTTATTTCTCTCTTCTATCCAAAATCTATTTTATTATAAATCTATGTTTTCTAAAAATGTTTTTAATATTATTATATGAATTTTTTAAATTCATTTTAACCCATGATTTTTTACGTCATTTTTTAAAATTAATAATCCCATTTTTTTGGAAAAAATGTAATTTTTTACTTTTCATACAAAAATGTGAAAGTAATATTTCTTTTAACAAACTCACCATGAATGTATGTTTACTATTTTCAATACCACTAATTTATTTAAATATTTCATTACAATTAAACTTGGATATTTTAAAATAATAATTTTCCCTAATATTCTATAAATTTTATAAAATTAATTTCCAAATTGAAAAGGTTAATTTCCTCTAGATAGTTTTTTTATGATATTTTTATTGTATTTAAATTCATAAATAAAAAGAATTAATGTTAAAAAATGTTTTTAATTATGTATATATTTTTTGTTCTTATATACCTATCTCACTCTCCATTCCTGTTTTGGGGTAACATAATCCTTATGCTCATTTCTCAAATTATGTCTTTTGAAATCACTTTTGAAAATGATATAAGGAATTATTATTATGGAAATTTTCTATCTGGGGGTAAATATTATGCTAATAAATTTTGAATGATTTCTTTATATGTAAAAAATATTTATGTACATGATATGAATGTGATAATAGGGTCTGAAATTATATAGGTTTCCATTAGATTAGGTAATTTTTTAGTTTCATGAGACATCATGTATAAGATTAGGTAGTGAACCTAATACATTTAGGGTATATTTCCCAATGTGATGTTGTATTAATGCTTAGACATTGATTTTTTGTCATTTCTTTGTTCTTTTGCATTTCTCTGGATGTTATGATCCTAATATTCCATATTCTTTATGTCATTCTTTTATAAGATTACTCATGTCCCTTCTATTTTAAGATATAATTTTTCACTTTTCACTCACATGTTATACATAAATAATATGATTATTACCTTATTGGGTTTTTATGACACCCATTTCAATTGTGTTTCCCTAGATTATACTATGTAATTATCAGAGCACGAATGGATTTAAGAGATCATTAGGGATATTTAAATAAGGTTGTGATTGTTTAGTTTCAATTTGACGTATTCCAAAGAAACAAGGCATCACAATATTTGAGATGTAAATATTGGATATTTATTTCTAAAAAACATGTAAAAATATGATTAAAATTATTGGGACACTATTTCAATCAGGGAAACGACTTTTTCCTCCAAAATCTCCATAATATCTTTTAATCGATACAAGTTCTTACCCATCACCCTATGAAGAAACCACTCCCCTGGGGTTCACTGAAAAATAGACATCAATGTTTAGTCCAACCACACTAAATTCCCTCAACACTCTTAGTCTCACAACCCATGTTCCTTGCCAATAAATCACTATCCCTTTGATAAAGGCCTTACCAAGAGGTGTATAAAACATAACCAAAAACCCATTCTCATAATAATTCCTAGTGCCAAAAATTTTCAATAATGCTCACCTGGGTATCTCCAAGCATAACCGAACTGATATCCCTTATCCCAAATCCTGAATCAATCCCTTATCACACATCTAATATGGGATGGCTCCCCTCACTCCAAACATACATCGAGTCTCAACAAAAACCTTTGGAGGTAGATCTATAACACCCATGAATCTTACTTCTATCTCATCCATTTATACGTAGCCCTAATCCTCTGATTATTTCCTACTAGACTTAGGAACATAACATAGGATATTATACATAACCAATCAAACACCAAGACCTATCTAAGGAATCATTTCAACCTAATAAAAACTATAACCTCTTATATATATAGTAACTAGGTTATTTAGATTCATAAATTGGATAAAAAGTAAACTATTTAAACCATACGATGACTAAAAACCATATATTATATCAACTATGGGATCTAACATTCCCCTAATCCTATCCTTGATCCCATGGAGTTTTTAACGCATGAAAACCATACATAATAAACACATGAAATTATATATTAGAGACACTAACCATGAAAAAAGACATAACCCCTTATAATGAACCACTAAGCGATGTATAATCCCACCAAGCTTCATCCAATCTCCCGATCTACTGTTGTAAGACAGACAACATAATATATTTATTATAATAATATGAAATTAATTTAGTATCTAAAAAGAATTGTATTTATTTACACAAATAAACACTTGGAACCATGCAATTTTCAAATCATTTTTCAAATTGTTTGATCCACTATAAACTAACACCCAATCATTAGATCAGAAAAATCCCGTATTGATACAATCATTCTAATGTAAAATTTATTCAAATTTTGGAAAAAAATTAATAAAACTATAATACAACATACCTTCACTGAAACTTTGGCTGATGATGTGAAGATAGTTTCTCATGATTTCATCCATAAAATATAAGAAAAATTCCAATAAAAAATAATTTTTTTAACATGTTTGAGTGGAATCAAAATTGATAAAGTAATCAAAATCAACCATGATATTAGCGGCTATGAAGGTACACAAGAATTTTGAAACAATGGAAGAAATAAAATTAAAATTCCATTATAATAAAAAAATATTCTTCCCCAGTTAATGGGGATATATGAATATGAATGGTTGGGGGAGGGTGACCAATAAATAGAATATACAGTGTCCCCTATCCACCAAAATTGAGAAACCCCCTGACATGAAAAATACCACACTGCAGTTAGTGAACAAATCAACCCAAAAAATATTCTTGACGTAGAACATAATTCAAGGTTGGAAAAGACAATCTCCAAATAGATTTTCATGAATTGAAATATATTTACTGACTTGACTAGTCTCCCATATAATTTATACAATCTAATAAATTCTACATCTCGAGTAACCACACATAGAATCCCAAACCAATTCAATGATTGAATAGGTTTTTCACCCATAAAACACTCAGTATGAGCTATCTCACATTAATATAAACTACATTAAATGTTTTAACCCAATGGTTCAGGATTCGAATAGATATCATAACCGAAAACATATCTCTTGGGCCACATCACTCTTATTCGACATTGGACCAAGAACCTAAGGCCCCCAAAAATTCAAAACACATGTCAAAAAAATTATTACTGGTTATTAAAACATTAATATTCCATATTAGAGTCCTTATTCTCAAATTAAACCCCTCACTAAAAGATATATTTAAATCCTCACATGTTTTTCATACCCCTATTGGAATAGGTTGTTATAAACTCACTTTTGGAATGATTCTCATCCCCAATACACCATGTTAGTCATCAGAACCAATCTGTTGACATAACATGGATGGAAATTCAATGAGAAATCACTGAATTCTATCTCCATAATCCAAAAATGCTTCGAATAAGAAACTAAAAATCCCCAATATTTGATACAATGTCTTTTCTCTAAATGCTTGAGTCAATCCTCATTAAACCTTATGAACTTCCAACATGATGATCCGAGTGTAATTACCGTTGAATTTATAGAATAATACCTTTTCATACTTATTAATATTTATGAATTAGATATTAATTATCTATTAAATATGACACTTTTTAAGATAGCATACTCAAAACGAAACAATGGGTTTCTTTGAAATCTTATATTGCACACAACATTGAGTTATACCGAAAAATAATATAATAATGTTATTATTTTAAATCTTATTTAACGACTAGACATTATATTTTATGGAATGAAAAAAACTAACTACAAAATGACTACACATGTTTGTAAATGTTTTTACTTTTATCCAATAAATTTTATAGGCTTAAAATAAGAATAAATCCGATTTTAATCCTAAAATACTCAAATATTTTTTAAAATTTTGATTTACTGCTTTTTGATAGACACCCATTTATAAATATAGTTTTGGTCAATTTTATATGTTTCATTGTAAAAAATAATCTTCTTATTTAGAATTGGTAAATAAATATTTAATTTGGTTAAAATTTTGGTATTTTTCTGATAAAGTTAATTTTTGTGGATGAGTAGTGAAAAATAATACATTTTAATTAAATAATGAATTTTAATCTAATTTATTTATATGGTTAGATTATATATTTAATTGGTTTTAAATTTTCATTAGATTATTTTTTACCATTTAATACAATTTTTTTCATTTTAAATAATTTTTCTTTTTAATTATACATTAACACTTGTCAATTTTTTGATAGTTATTGTTTATTAAAAACATGCATTTTGGTTTTGACAACAAAAATTAATTGTAAATTAATTTTTTCACCATCTATGTTTTGAATTTGGAAAAATTGATTACATATTATGAATCATGATTTATAAATTGTGTAAATAGGAATCTTTTATTTTTAGACATTTTGAATAGTAACTTCAGTAAATATTTTATTCACCATGGTTAAAGGGTAAAACTGGTAAATAAGGGTAAATAATTATATTATAATATTATTAAATTACCATTACACATGTTCTAACATTTTTAGATGATAAATTTTGGACCATATTAAACCTTTTTTTTTATTTTGGGACCCCATGGATCCACATGTTTGACATTTTATAAAAATTAATTTTTAGTTAAGGATAAAATAACATAAACAAATATATTTTAGTAAAATATTTTTTATATGGGGTTAAATAAGTAATAGTTTTGACTATAAATAAAAATTATAGAGATAAAATGACTTACTACATCATGGTATTTTTTTTAAATTTTTATACATCAAATAAATAAATTCATTTATGACATAATGATGAAGTAGTGATTACCTTTTTAATGAATGTTTTAAATAAATGAGATTATAAATATTAAAATAAATTTATTTTGAAACTTTATAGGACACAAAATAATTTTAGGGATAATAATGACTTGTTAAATTTGAATTAATGAAGGTTTACCTAATAATAAAATTGTTATATATTTTTTTAAATGTCTTGATATGAATAGTTTATAAAATGAAAAATATGATTTTTTAAAACTATTAATAAATTATTAAATGTTAAAATTATCATAAAAATATAATATTCATCCAAATTACTTGTATGATGTTAAAATTTTTATTATTTATCCATTTTGGGTTGGGTTGAATTTTATTGTAAATATATTAACCATATAGTATGAATATACAAAAGGACATGGGGAAAGTTAAACTAGTTAACTAAGGGTTAAGGATGAAAGAATGAGGTTAATTTTATTAAATAAATATTTAAAAAACTCATTTTATAAAATTATTGAGACACATAATAACCTTATATACTAATTAAATTATTTTGGGACCTTTTTAAATATAAATTCTGTTTATAATAAAATTATATTTTCAAACATTCCTAAAGAGCCCATCCTCCCACTTATAAAATGACCCCACCTATAACCCACTGCTCGCACCTCTCAAGCTCTTGGGATCATCCAAATAGTACCTAAATAAGCACCCAAAATCTATCTCTTCCTCATAGATTCCTTCCCAAAGGAAGAAGGAAATTCAAGAAATCCCTTTGACAAAAATCAAAAGACGTTCCCCGATTTAAAAGTAACGTCTTCTATCAAGTTCTTTTCTTTTATTTTACTTCACCACTCCCCATGATATTATTACTATTTTTATACAAATACAAATAGGTATAATAAATATTCTAGGTTTTTTTATGAGAATTATTTTAACTACACTACCATACACCTCTATCTAATGGATACGAACATAATGTTTCTATGGACGGCGATCTACTGCCTAATGAAATGATGATTATTCAGTTAACTCCTACCGCATCTTAGGATGCCCATTATGATTGAACTATATTTATATATGATAGCTATAATATCTATATTTTTAGGTAATTTTTATTCATAACATACCTTAATGATTTTCATGTTGTATAAATACGATAATTTCATTTGAGGAAGTGCGGGAAACCACCCACTCAAAGTGATATGACTCGTTAATACTATACATGGAACATATAAAAGATATATTTAATGAAATTATATAACATATATACAATATATTTTATAATTTAATTATAATATTACTATGTATTATTTAGTTTTCATTCCTTTAAATATGAAAATTAAATGAAAGTAGCATTCATGCGTACGTACGACATACCGTCTCCATTAATGGTATATTTAATTTCATATTTCCAAATTCTATGGACTATTATAAAAACACATATACTGGTAATATATGTTATATATGATATCTAAAGCATGAATATCATTCTATAGATAATGGAATTTCTACCACTTGGACAATTTGTAATTTTGACAAGTTAATTTTCGACTCAAGAACCCAATATTGACAAAACAATAGATATTAACTTAAATAATTATGAAATATTTATAATGTTGTAATAAGTGATATAAAAGAAATAATAAATTTGAAAATGGTTATGAAGAATTTATAAATTAACTTATGTTTATTATTCATGAAATTAATGAACTAATGAGTCAAGACTGACTCAAGGTATGGGAACTTAATAAACAAATTTACATTCTTTGGGTTAATCTTCTAATTTTTGATTAGGTTGTTCTATGAATATCTAAGAATTACCACTGATTTTTTTTGAAATTAATATAGATTTAGTTTCAATATATTTATATTTGTCACACATAAATATTTCAGTGATTTATCCTTAATCTAATGATAAAATCAAGGTGAGGGACTTCGTCTTAATCTCCTTTCTTTGAGGCATATTTTTATTCATACACAACATTCAATTATAAGGTATAAAAACCCCATTGAATTTTAATTTCATTAAAACAGAATGTTTTTCTATGTATATTTTTACCAACTATCAAAGTTAATGTTTCTTTTTAACATACATGGTGAAAACGATGTTTCTGCCGTTGCAATCATTTTTTGATATTTGGATTTTTAACAAGCCATAATGTTTTTAAAAGAGTAATAAATAACATATAATCTTTTTATGTATTTTTGTATTGAAAATGGATCTGATAATTTAATTATTATGTCAATATGTTGAAATGAAATATTGTTATTGTGGTGTGGAAATTTTATCTTTCATTTAAGAATGTGTAATGTGTTATGATTATGTTATGGTTCTTGGGAATGATTTATTTATACGGGTGGTTCCATGATAATACTAGGGTAGTTTGGACTGAGATAGATATCCAATGAATTGGGTAAGGTGACAATGGTAAACATTAATGTCACTACTAATAGATTTAGGGAATATACTATGAATTTTATTCCAAACATAACCCCCATTGTAGTTGTGAAAGATAAAATGTAAGTATGTTATAGATGCCAGAAGTTACCTTTATGATTTATTATTCATATGTCCTATTCATAAATCATATGATTTCATGAGGTATACAAATGAGCTTATGTTTTGTATTTACTGATGTACAAATGTTTTCATTATTTATTTTATAACCCTTACTGAGCTTTTTATTCTCATCCCATATTTTGGAAATGTTTTTTCAGAGGGTATAAGGTTGGGTAAGTGAAATGAAGAATTCATGAAGATTTATATCAAGAAATGAATTAGTGTTTTATTTTAAAAGTATTTATTGTATGTAAAAAATGGATACTGAGTATGAGTGACTAGTTTTTAATATTTGATATGTAATGTAATAGTTTTGGTTTAATTGTAAAGACCTGGAAATTCTGTGGGATTTTTTTCTTTCTTAAATACATGGGAATTTTACGAGTCCGCAAAAATTGTCGATGAATAATTCATAGGACTGGTGTGCTTGGAATCAATTTATGAAGTTTTATTCAGATAAGTTCAGTAAACGTATGAGCAGGTTTTTATAAATTTTGAACCGGTGCTCTTAATTGAAATCCAAGAACACCATTGAACTCACAGAACCGTTATTCTCTTAAGAATACTATCACCTCGAAGGCAGTGGGTCGATATTAAAAGATGGTTTTTGGGTTTTTAGAGAATGAATTAAAAAAATAAAGTGTGTGGATTTTTTTATTTTTTGGTTAAAAACGCCTCATTAAAGTTGGAGGTCGGACCACCAAATCCTAAACTCCCATGAGAGGTTATGGTGGGTGGGCCCACCTAAACCTAACCTCCCTTGAGAGGTTACGACGTGTGGACCACACGGGACTAAACCCCCTATTAATGGTGGGAGAGGAAAACACTCAACTCCCCTCATTAATGAGGGAGAATCACTCCACACCTCCTCCATTATGGGTGCCAACTCCCTTAATATAATGGTGCCAAATCATCCACATTAATTAAGGGGGATCCATGTTAATTAATTCACCATTTTTAATTTTTTTCCAACAAATTAAATAATAGATTAACACATTATATTATTACCATTGTTTTCATTGTTCATTTTGGTGGAAGCTTTGAGAGGAGGATTATTGGAAAAAATATCCCAATGAGTTACACATTAATGTACGAAGAAAACCGGTGAAGAGCAACTTCGACTCCTTCCTTGAATCCTGCCGATGTGGAGAATCGTCCACAACTGACATGCGAGATCGGGATTGAAAGTGTGTGGTGGAAGCGATGAACGACGATCTCCTCCATCTTCTTCCCCTCCACTCTTTCGACGAACAACGATCAAGGTAGATAGTTTTTTTTAATAATATTACCTTTATTTTTCTCTTCCCCACCGACCACACCGCTCTCCGAGCTGAGCCACTGTACCGAGCCCCCTTGTGCCCCACCGGCCTGCCCGGCCCCATCCCGGCCACCTGCCGGCCAGCCCGGCCGCCCGCCGCCGCCCTAGTGCCCGGCCCCGCTGATCACTTGCCCACCTCACGCCCTACCTAGCTGCCTGCCGGCCTAGCCGTTCCCTGCCCGGAAGCCTGCCAGCTCACCTGGCACCCTGCCCGACCGCCTGCCACATTTCCGCACCCTACCCGACCGCCCGTAGGGCCGCCTGGCGCACTTCCCTGCCGCCGGTCGGCCTTGCTGAACCCCGGACGACCGCCCTCCATCCTTTTGGGACGCCTCACGAGCGCTCGACCAAAACGTGCTGGTCTGCATTCCCCACACACCCCACACACCCCACGCCCCCCGTGCCGCCTGAGCCACGCACCTCATAGTGCTGGTTGAACTGGTCTCGGCCATCCAGACCGAGACGCCAAGTCGCACCCCTCGGGCTTCTGGCTAACACGGCCCCAAGCCTAGGCTGAACCGCCCACGCGTCCTGTTGGGTGGGGCCTAGTGGATCAGGCCAAACCTAATAGGTTGGCCCGTCCAATGGGCCAGGCCAGACCCAATAGTTCTGACTGGGTCGACCCAGACTGGTTCAATCCGACCGGGTGGGACCAGACCCGATCCCCTTACCAACCCCTTCACATTCTTTGGCTATATCTATGGCACCAGACGTCTATTTGATGAACCTTCAATGGTTCTGGTAATATTGGAGCGTGAAAGTCCCTTGAGTATACCCCACTCGTGTTTGGGGTATTGTTGAGATACGGTCAGGTTGGATCGTGTACAAATCCAATTGGGCCCTCGAGACTAAAAGGCTAATAACTCACAGAGGGGGCGTCTGATTGACGCACCGTCTAACATGTTGAGACCCCTATGATGTGGCAGACCTTTATGATACATCTTCGTGGGACTCCGTGATAGTTGGAGTGTCTACCAGTAGCTCATGTAGCGGATCCTTTTGATGACGAGCAAGCAGAGTACAGAGACCTAGTAGCTGGCAGAGACCTGACGACTGCTGACCGCTTCAAATCAGAATGACTCAACTATCCGAGTGGGGAGTTCCTTGGTGTCGTGAAAGAACCATAGTGGGGATCTCCTTGGTGCCATGGTAGACCCACTGTACTCGACAGGAGGTGTACCTTGTCAGGCAACGAGGGGGAGCACCTTGGTGACGCGGAAGACCCATGGTGGGGAGCACCTTGGTGATGCAGGAGACACACGGTACTTGACAGGAAGAGTACCTCAGCAGTCCAAGGTTAGTGGAAAGAACCTTGGTGTCATGGAAGGCCCCTCGTACTTAATTGAGTAGGAGTTCTCCAGCAGCCATGGTTTCGATTATGTGAATAAAATACTGGTTGACATGAGTCAATAACTTTTGTATTTACCTCATGATTGAGATATATTACTTGATAACATAGGTATATGCATGGGAATATACCTTAGTGGGGTCATCTATTCATAACATACTTTTTGGTTTATCCTTGTTGGATTTTTTGAGATCTTGAGGGTGTCGGGGTCTATACTGAGTATCATTATACTCAACCCGGCACGGGCTATGCCCACACCTCGTTGTGTTGGTTGCAGAAGACAGACAACACAGACTGAGGCGGAGAGTACCAAGACTAGATGGTACCTAGAGGAGGACCATATGACTTGTCCATCCATAGAGTAGACTGACGGGCTTAGAGTGCTGAGGAGGCAATCTGTAACTACCCTTCAGGTAGGATCCATGGTGGATGATCCATGATCTGTTTTTCACCTTTTAGATTTTTTGTCGTTTTCAATTGTAATTGTAATTTATAGTTGGGAATGTATTTACGACCCCCTTTACTTTTCAACAATCTCTTGTTATATAGTTTTAATAAGTGTTTTGTATTCAGTTGTGTGCTCTGTTGTGTGTGTTTACAGTTATAAAGTCAATGCCTTCCCAGTTTTGGGATTTACGCCTTTGGTTCAAGTCGCCAGCCCCTGGCCTTTGGAAGGTGGGCATGGGGTTATCACGAAACGGGTCCTGGGGGACGGGTCGTGTCAAATTGGTATCAGAGGATTTGGTTCTACCACAGAATATAAGACTCTAATATTTTTTTCTATGAAGCAATAGTGTTAAGAGTAGTGAGTGTGGTTTTTAGATCAGGGAATCCAGTGTTGGTACGGAAGCAGACGTATCCATACACTAGAAACCGGAATTCGGATTTCCAACTTAGTTCATGAAAACACTGATTTCATGTGTGTTTACAAAAGTTTTCTTTATGTCAGCTCAACCAGGTCAGCTCACCAGGTATAATCTTTGATCGTGTCGCAATTGTTTCTTTCAGGATTCTTCCTCATAGACGATGATCTAGAGCCCCGAGAGTCATACGTGCATATAGCCCACCGAGCAACGAGGCCTCAGTACAGGGCCCTCTTTCAGCGGAGTCACCAGGGATACCACTACCCGTTGGGCCCCTGATGCCACCAGCCCCAGCAGTAGACGATGTATGACGCTTGAGCGCATTCCACGAGTTCTAGCGCCAGAGTCCACCAAGGTTTAGGGGAGATACAGACCCACATGCGGCTGAGGATTGTCTGGAGGCTGTGGTGAGAGTTTTCTGACTGGTAGGGAAACCAGGAGACCTCATGGTGATACTCGGTGCCAACGTTCTACAGGAAGAAGTGGGTAGATGGTGGAGCTTGATGCTCTAAGTTCACAATGAGTTGATACTTCTCTGGGCAGACTTCGAGAGACTTCTTTGGGCAGAGTTTGTCCCATTGACTCTTCGCACAATGCTCATTAAAGAGCTACTTCATCTACAGTAGAGAATCATGAATGTGGTATAATACTATGTGAGGTTCACCGACCTATCTCTCTAATCTAATGATATTTTATGACACCCATTTTTCAGGTCTTGGAACTTCGAGAAAATGATCAGGTGAGAGATCAGGGCTTCGATGATCTCCCCCAGCATCCCGACATAGGCAGGAGTGTTAGAGAGAGCCCTCATAGTGTATAGTTTCCTTGCTGAGAAGTCACCAGTAGCGAGACCCACCACTAGCCGACACGTAGCATAGTCTTCTATAGCTGGCAGTAGACAGATGTCGTAGTGTTCCTAGAGGACCAGACCCACGTGTGGACGACCACAAGACTCGAGATCAGTTGTGAGAGGAACCCGAAGTAGAGACATACATGAATGGAGCGGGCAGTGTTTCACATGCGGCAGGAAGGGTCACATGGCTCATGATTTTCCAGCCCGCCGTTCGGATGATCAGCAGACGGTCGAAGGACCGTACAGGCAGAGACAAAGATTCGATCAAGGAAGTCCTCATGGAGAAGGAGAACACGGTAGAGGAGATGGTGGTGTTGATGGAAGTGGACGACGTTTGGAGGTGTTACCACCACCACCACCAGGAGGTCCACCCCAATAGCAGGGAGCGGTTGGAAATGGTAGAGCTAAGCTCCATGAAGCTGAGGCATACGATCGTGGTGCTCGAGAGATGTTACGAGATACAATCTGTGTCAATTCCACCATATCAACAGTTCTTATGGACACAGGTGCCAGTCACTCTTTCATTGAAACTGCCCTCTTTTCGAGATCAATGATTTTGATAGAGTCGTTGGCTTGATCCTTACGGCTAGAGATTCTTACGTGAGTAGACTCGATGATTACACACTGGTGTCGGCAGTGTGAGCTTCCTCCAGGAGGCGAGAGCATTGGATGGAGTTTTCTAGTAGCCGTTTCGAGGCCTTGCGAAGTCATCCTGGTAATAGACTTGTTATATAAAGTCCATGCTCACATCGAATGTATTAGGCACAAAGTGCGGTGTTCCCATATGGATGGGACTGGGTTTACCTTCACCGGTGAGAAGGGAGCCTTTTCAGCACATGATAACTTACTCAGAGGGGTGTGCAGCTGATCAATCATCATTTGGTCTGCCTTACCATCAGATTAGTTGATGTGGAAAGTTCGAACAATCTTGTAGTGGTGGACCATTTCGTGGATGTTTTCCCTGATGATGTTCCATGACTACCTCCTCACAGAGTAGTGGACTTCAGTATTGACCTGTACCCCAGGACGTCACTGATATCAACACCAGCATATCGAATGGCTACTGCAGATCTTTGCGAGATGCAGGTAGATCTAGAGGATTTGTAGGAGAAGGGATTCATCTGAACCGATGTTTCTTCCTTGGAAGCACCGATTCTGTTCATCAAGAAAGCTGATGAGATCTTGAGGCTTTGTGTTGACTACTGTTATCTAAACTAGGTGACCATGAAAAACAAGTACCCACTCCCAAGGATTGATGAACTTTTTGATCAGCTGAAGGGATCACAGTGGTTCTCAGAGATAGACCTCAGATCCGACTGTCCCCAGCTCAGAGTTCGAGATGTGGATGTGTATAAGACAACCTTCAAATTTCCGTATGACCACTAAGAGTTCTGTGTTATGCCTTTCAGCATAACCAATGCTCCAGAAATGTTCATGGGACTTGTGAAAAAGATTTTATAGACTTACCTCGATCGCTTTGTCAAATTTTTCATCGATGGAATACTGATATACTTGATTACTGAGGAGAATGATGCCTACAATTTGTAGGTAGTACTGGAAACTCTCTGAGAGCACCTGCTTTATTTTAAGCTCTCGAAGTGCCAGTTCTGGATTCGATAGGTTCACTTCATTGGACACATCATCTCAGAGGATAGAGTTGCAGTAGAACTAGTGATGATTGAGGAGGTACTTTCTTGGGATCCACCCGGAAGTGTGATTGAGGTATGAAGATTCCTGGGTTAGGGTGGTTACTACTGGAGGTTCATTCCAGACTTCTATAGAGTTGCAGCACCACTATCAGCCTTGACGATGATGGGGCAACCATTTGTGTGGACGGAGAGATTCCAGCAGAGCTTTGAAGAGCTGAGGTAGAGGATGACACGTGCCACCATCTAAAGGCTTCTAGATGAAGTCATCAGGTATGTAGTCTACTGCAATGCATCCGGGACCAGAATCAGGTGTGTCCTAATGTAGGAGTGACCAGTGATCACGTATAGTTTTCGACAGCTGAGAAAACACGAGCAGAACTACACTACCCATGAACTGGAGTTAGAATTTGTGGTCTTCTCCTTGAAGATGTGGCGACACTTTCTGATGGGTGATCATTTTACCGTGTACTATGATCACAATAGTCTTAGGTATAACTTCTCTCAGAAGAACCTGAACTTGAGATATCAATGATGGCTTGAGTTCCTCTAGGACTATGAATTTGAGATAGTCTATACTCTTGTAAAGAGGAATGTTGTAGAAGATGCACTCAGTAGGAGATCTGGTAGGCAACTTATAGGCGAGGTGACAGAGCAGCTGGCTGCCTTACAGTTATCCTTTGTGGATAGAGATGAATATTCCTTTCAACAGTATCATTCAGTCACTCCCCCACTTCTTCAGCAATTCAGGGAGGCAGCGTGTTGAGATGCTGACTGTGAGATATGAAATGATCAGATATCTACAGGGAAGGCACATGATGGATTTTTGGAAGGTGGGGAGCATGTCATCCTCTTTAGAAGACGTACTATAGTACCATTGTCACATCAGGAGGAAGTGTTGATGGAGATCCACACATCCCCATTAGCGTTAAATCCAGGAGTGGAAACGATGTACCAGGACCTTCGACAACAACACTGGTGGTCAGGTATGGAGAAGGCAATTGCAGAGTTTTTCTCTCAATGTCTCATTTGACAGCAAGGGAAGGCAAAGTACCTAGTACCAGTAGGCTTGAATCATCCTTTAGAGTACCTAGAGTGGAAGTGGTATGGGATGTCAATGGGATTTGTCATAGGACTTCCATGTACATCCAGGGGTCATGAATCAATTTGGTTGATTGTTGACTGACTAACCAAGTTATCCCACTTCTTACCAATCAGAGATTAGGGTAAAGTAGAGAGCTTGGGATGCCTCTATGTGCAAGAGATTGTGCGACTACATGGAGTACCTTATACTATTGTCTCTGATCATGACGCACAGTTTACATCCCGGGTATGGAAGGGGTTGCTGGAGGATTTCAGGATGCACCTTCGTCTGAGCACCGCCTTCCATCCTCAGATGGATGGTCAGACTGAGTGGACCATTCAGTCCCACAAGGACATACTGTGTGCTTGTGTCCTCGACTTCGGTCACAGATTAGAGGATCACTTACCTTTGGTGGAGTTTTCATTCAACTATAGCTATCACTCCACCATTGGGATGGCACCATTTAAGGCATTTTACGGGCGACCTTACAGATCTCCCTTATGCTGGACTGAACCTGGGGAGTCAGCATTAGTGAGACCAACGATGGTACGAGATACCACGGAGAAGGTGCAGATAATCTAGTAGCTGATGAAGACTGCACAAAGCATACATAATTCTTATGTTGACCTGAGATGGAGGCCTCTGGAGTTTGAGTATGGAGACCACATCTTTCTACCTGTCTCACCTTGATGGGGACTATGGAGGTTCGTCCGAGGTGGCATGTTATCTCCGATATTCGTCTGACCTTTTCATGTACTCAGTAGAGTTGGTGAGGTGGATTCCCTCCTAGCTCTTCCACCTCAGTTGCACCGCGTGCCCAATTTCTTCCACGTATCTCAGCTAAGGAGATACGTGCACGACCCCTCCCACATCATCGACCATGGAGAGATAGACTTCGATGATGGGATTACTTTCACGGTGGTTCTATTGGAGATTGAGGATCGATAGGAGAGGGTCCTATGTGGATGGTCAATACCTCTGGTGTTCATTCGCTGGAAGCACGGGAACCTCTAGTAGAGCACATGGTAGTAGGAGGCTCAGATGCATGCGCATTACCCCCACATGTTCCCTTAGTTTGAGTTTTAGTTTACAGGGATGTAAAAGCATGAGGTGGGGATAATGTAAAGCCATGGAAATTCCATGGGATTTTTTTTTATTCATAAATAAATTGAAATTTTACAAGTCTGTGAAAATTGACGGCGCATGATTCCAAGGCCAGGTGTGACCAGAATCAATTTCTGATGTTTTGTTCGGGTAAATTTACTAAATGTACGGGTGAGTTTTTATATCTTTTGAACCAGTGCATAGAATTGAAATCCGAGGACATCGTTGAACTTGCAGCGCCTGTATTCGCTTAAGAATACTATCACATTGATGACAGTGGGTTGAGATTAAAAGATAGTTTTTGGGGTTTTAGAGAATGAATTAAATGAAAATAAAGTGTGTGGATTTTTTTGGTTGGTTAAAACCTCCTCATGGAAGTCGGAGGTGGGACCACCACACCATAACCTCCCATGGAAGGCTATCATGGTGGGGCCCACCCGAACCTAACCTCCCATTAGAGGTTATGACATGGAGACCACACGGGATTAAACCCCCTATTGATTTTGGGAGAGGAAAACCTCTCAACTCCCCACATTAATGAGGGAGAGTCTCTCAACACCCCCCTCTTTTATTGGTGCCACCCCCTAATTTAATGGTGCCAAATCCTCCACATTAACTAAAGAGGAGCCAAGTTAATTAATAATCCATTTTGAATTTTGTGCCAACAAATTAAATAATATATTAACACAATCTATTATAATTTTTTATGGAATTGTTCATTTTGGTGGCCGCTTTGAGAGGTGGATTTTTGGGAGAAATCTCCCAAAGAAGAACGCCTTCGACTATGAAGAACGCCGATGAAGAGCGACTATGACTTCCCTCCTCAGATCATACCGACGTGGAGTTTCTTCCACAACCGACGTGTGATATCAGGATTGGAAGTGTTCGGTGGACGTGAAGAATGGCTATCTCATCCTTCTTCCTCCCCATGACTCCATTGATGACCAAAGTTCAAGGTAGGGTTTTTTTTGAATAATATTACCATCCTTTTTCTCTTCTTCAGTTGGAAACGAATCATTGAGGAAGTTTTGAAACAGTTGAATTTATTTTTTCTTACTTATTGATGAGCCATATGATACAACCTTAAAGGCAGAGGGTGTGGGCCAAACCAACATGTCCTGACCCCTCCATAGTTCTAGTTTGTGATGAGCTTTTTCATGACGATGAAGCAATGAGGCGACGAAGTCAGCAAAGACGAAGGTCGTGCAACCTGCGGCCTCCATGATCCCTGGTGTCCCCATGGAATTCCGCACTACTACCAGCCAATCCAGCCCCACCAGTGCCCCCTCAAGCCGAGCCGCTCACAGAGGTGAGCCTCTGTCCCGAGCCGGCGCATGCCCCGCCGGCCTGCCCAACCCCCTCCCAACTGCCTTCCAGCCCACCAGGCCGCCCACTGGCCTGCCATCCGCCCTGATCGTCCATCCGCTGGCCCACCTGGTGCCCTTCCCGGCCTCCTGTCTGCCCGGCCCCACCCTGCCTAGTAGCCCGCCCTCCCACGTTGCACCCTGCCCGACCGCATGTCGGCCCAGCCGCGCCCTACCGGGCTACTCGCCAGCCCACCTGGCGCCGTTCCCGGCCGCCTGCCTCTAGGCCGCGCCCTACCCGGCCCCCCACTGGCCTACTTGGCAGCCTTCCAGGCCGCATGCCTGCATGGCCACGCCCTGCCCGGCCACCTGCCGGCCTACCCTGCCGCCTCCTGCGCGCCCGACTGAACCGCATCGGCCCATGCACACCGCACGCCCCACACACCCCATGATTCCCAAGACGCGCCCCTCGTGGAACTAGAAAAACCGGTCTCACCCATCTTGTCTATGACACGGAGCCACGCCCCACATGCTTCGGGCCAAACCGTGCCCCAGCTTGGGCCGAACCACCCATGCGGCCTACTTGGATGGGCCCCGCAGTCCAGCACGAACCTAACAGGCTGGCCAGCCCAATTGGTCGGGCCAGACCCAATAGGTCTGATCAGGTTGACCCAGACTGGGTCGGCCCAGACTGGGTCGGACCGGACCCAGACCCTCTACCGACCCATTTAATTTCTATGGCCATATCATTGGCACCAGACATCCGTTTGACAAACCGTCAGCAACACTGGTAATATTAGAGGATGACGGTCCCTTGAGTTTACCCCACTAGAATTTGGGATATAGTTGAGATATGGTGAGGTTGGATAGTGCAAGAATCCAATTGGGCCCCTAGTACTAAAAGGCTAATAACTCACAGATCGGGCATCTGATTGACACATAGTCTGTTTGCGTTGAGACCCCTGTGACCTAGAGGACCTTTGAGATACTTCTATGTGGGACTTCGTGACAGTTGGAGTATTTACCATTAGCTTGTGGAGCATATCTTTCCGATGATGAGCGAGTAGAGTGTGAAGACCTAGTAGCTGGATGAGACCTGATGACTGCTGACTATTTCGACTCGGAGTGACTCTACTAGCCCAACGGGGAGCGCCTTGGTATCATAGAAGACCCACAGTTGGTAGCACCATGGTATCACGAAAAACACACGATACTCGACAGGAGGAGTACCTCAAGAGTCTACGAGGTGTAGTGCCTTGGTGACATGGAAGACCCATTGTGGGGAGCACCATGGTGACGCAATAGACCCAAGGTACTCGAGCAGAGGAGTACCTTAGCAGTCCAAGGTTAGTTGGAATCACCATGGTGTCGTGGAAGGCCCACTATACTTGATTGAGATGGAGTTCTCCAGAAGCTTTGGATTCGATAATGTGAATAAAACCTGGGTTGAGATGATTCATTAACTTCTGTGTTTACCTCATGATTGAGATGGATTACTTGATAACTTAGGTATACATACGAGCATATACGTATGTGGGGTAATCTGTTGATTTCATACATTGTAGTTTATACATTTTGGATTTTGTGAGACCTTGAGGGTCTCGGGGTCCCTACTGAGTATCATTATACTCACCCCTGCACAGGCTATTCCCACACCTCGTTATGTTGGTTAGAGACAACAGACAATGCTAACTGATGTGGAGAGTACCCGGACTGGACGGTACATGGAGGTCGGTCATATGACCTATCGATACATGGAGGAGACTTACATACGTGGAGTGCTGAGAAGGTTATCTATACCTACCCTTCAGGTAGGATCTATGGTGGATGATCCAGGAGCTTCTTTTCACCTTTTAGGTTTTTTTTCATTTTAAGTTTTACTTGTACATTACATTTGGGCATGTATTTCTGGCCCCCTTTACTTTTCAGCACTCTCTTGTTATACAGTTTTACTATGTGTTTTGTATTCAGCGGTGTGCTCTGTTGTGTGTATTTACAGTTATAATGGAAATGTCATCCCAGTTTAGGGATTTAATCCTTTGGTGCTAGTCTTACACCCATGGCATATAGAAGGCGGGCTTTGGATAGTCACGGAACTGCACCCGGGGGACGGGTCGAGAAATTAATTCTCTAAAACTCTAAACCTAAAATGATACTCAATGTGAATTCTTGACTTAACTGACGATTTTGTAATTTTTAAGGATATGGCCTTATAGATGGTATCAAAGGTTGGTTTAGACAACATTAGGGATTAAGAGTTTTTGTTAGACCCATGGTTAGTCTCTATGTCTACTCCATAAGTGAAATCCTTATTTTGTAACTTTATTAGATCAAGTGATGTCTGTTACAAATGGATGGAGGAGGATCTAAACCAACATCTCTATCTCTTCTTAATGACTTGGTTGAAATAATTATTACAAAGTCATGTCCAGACAATTATGTAACATTTTCTAACATACAACTCTTTTATAAGAAATTGTTTGAGATATTAAACACCTCCTCTCTACCTCGATACCATCAAGGATCATGAGTTGTATTTATTCAATTCCAATTTTATCAATATTCCCATATTTTCAGGAATGGTTAATATTATCAAGGAATTTTAAAATATTTTACCTTATTTCATGATTTACAAGAATATTATGATTTTGAAAAAGGTTTTGAAGAAGGATACCCTTGAGAAACATATTTATATTTTCTATTTAAATTTTAGTCGTTCAGCACATAAAAATGGTATTTTAAATGGACAATTTATAGAAAGTTTCAACTCAAACTCAGTTTGAATGTTTTATAAAAATCATGTTTTATCAGATGCTTTGAAATTATATGTCATACTAGATAATTTTTTGAAACAATTTTTCTGTTAACACCCATATGACCCAAGTTGTACACGTTGTATTAGGATAAAGGAAAAAGATTTTTTTGGAGGATATCTAAATCACTATTGAAATGCATGGAACATCTATCTATGCATATAAGATGATGATGAAACTATGTGGACACCGTGATCAAGGTATGATGTTCATTATTTGGGAGTAGTGTTATTTTATGGAGGTTAAAAATGTCAATATATATATAAGAATTGATGAATTAAGACATTGAGGTGATTATGAGTTGGGATGAAAATGAGTGGTATAAGATTACCGTTGAGGTTAAATCATATTAGGGTTATTTTGGGATGTATAAAAAAGGGACAACAAGCAAGATGGGAGACAACCCATCGCATTCAATAAGGCCATAGGAATCAAACCAACAATCGAAGGGCGATAAGGGCACACTGCCTACCACTAGACTACATGAAGTTGCTGGTTAGAACGAATTATTCTCATCAATTATATGTTTTATGGATCATGAATATGTTTATTTAGAGATCTTCTATTTTATCAAATGGATATCCTTATTATAGGAAAATTATTTGGTAATTTTGTGATAATGGTTATTATGGAAGACATTCTATCTTTTGAGAACAATATATGCCTAAGGAAAATTGAATAATATGGGATTTAATTTGTGGAGTAATGGTTGAAATTTTATTTTGTAAGAATCTATGATTTTATTGTGAACATATAGAAATTAGGTTTATTTATAGATATGATTAAACTATCATAGAAAATATGTGATTTGGTTATTTACATTTTTGTATGAGACTTTAATAATATCCGATGTCATTTGGAGATAAATGTTTAAATTTACTATGGATGAATTTATGAATAAATTCATCTAAATTTAGGGTTTCAATCATAGTTAGTATTAAAATGATGAATTTTAGAGTGAATTTTTTTATTTAATGCTTTTTATTGAGATTTGGTTACTGTATGTCCAATTTTGGTGATTATGAGCAGTATTTAATTTTTTATAATAAATTATCCATTTTGGGATTATCTGATCATGAACTACCCGTTTTGGTTTTGGATAATTTCTAAAGACAAGAGAAAAATATAGTTCAGATTTTTTGGATTATGTTATCCTATAGAAGTTGATTCTAATAGTTCAGGTGTGACCATGTCATTTTTAATACTCTTAATCTGGATAAAAGATGGGTTTGTGGTAGAAATATAGTAAAGGATGAAACTCTAATCGGAAAATAAGTATCATTCCTTATGTTCATATTTTATCTCATAAATTAATATCAGAACATTATAAAAGGGAACCTAAAAAACATAGTTCGTTTACTTTTCCTACTGGGGAATCAAAGACAATTTAACTTATCACAGGTGTGTAATTTCCTGGTGGTTAACATTCACCGGATTGGGTTTTCTATCACTCTCTATTAAAATTTGACACTTAGTTCCTCTTCCATATCTGTGTTTTCCTACATGGAATCCCTATATGAGTTATCTTGGTTGACCTTGGTATGTCTCTTTATTTCTTTTAATGCTATAATTTTATTGACTCATATTGTGATTTAGGACTTTAAATGATGTTTCCATGCACAATTTTAAAATTGAGAGGATACAATTTCCAAAAGGTGTAAGGATGTAACGTCCTAGGTATTTAAAGAAAAATATTTTTTCATATATATTAATATTTTTGAATAAGATATTATTTTAATGTAAAATAGGAAACTATTTTCTATAACATACTCAACACGCAACAATTTGTTTATTTTATATCGTATGTTTCACACAACATTGAGTTATACAGAAAAATAATATAATACTGTTATTACATTAAATGGTAGTTAATGCATAGTTATTTTATTTGTGATAATTAATATAACTGACTAAAATATGATTAAACATGTTTGTTAAATGTTTTTACGTTTATCCCATAAATTTTAGACGTATAAAATAAGAATGAATCGAATTTTAAGCATGAATACTCTAATATTTATTGAAAGGTTGATTTACTGTCTTTTGATGGAGAAACCTTGTTAAAACTAGTTTTTGTCACTTTTATATGTTCCATTTTACAAAATAAACTTCCTCTTTATAAGTGGGAAATAAATATTTACATTTGGTAATTTTTTTATTTTTTGATAATGTTCATTTATTGTTGAATAGTGAAAAATACTATATTTTAATTCAAAACTGCTTTTTAATATAATTTATTTGTCTATTTAGATTCCCTTTTAAATTGGTTTTAAAGACTAATTAGATTATGTTTTTATAGATTAATCCAATTTTGGATGTTAAATGTAATTTCACCTTTTTATTACATATACGCACATCTCAACGTTTTAATAGTTATTATTTCTTAAAAACACGTTTTTTGGTTTTGACAATGGAAAATAATTTTAAATTTATTTATACAACTTATGGGTTTTTAATTTGGAAAAATGGATCCCATATTTGGAATCATGAGGTATGAAATTGTAGAAGAGGTAACTTTTATTTATATACATTATGAATAATAACATGAGTAGATATTTTATTTTCCATGGTTAGTAGGTAAATCTGGTAAATAAGTGTAAAAAATATTATTATAATAATATTAAATTACCCTAACACATGTCATAATCCTATTGAATGATTTATGTCATACCATAGTCATCCCTGGGTACATTTTTGGACCCCATTGAGCCACATATAAGTGAAAATGATATTTTATAGAAATTAATTAAAATTTAAGGAAAATGTAACATAAACATATATCTTTAAGTAAAACAATTTTTATATTCAGTTATATAAGTGAAATATTTATCTATAAATATTCATTAAAAAGATAAAAAAAATTACTACATCACGGTATTTTATTTATAATTTTTATACATCAAATAAATACATTTATTTATCACACAATGATGATGTAGTGATTACCTTTTTAATGAATTTTTAAAAAAAATGATATTATAAATATTAAAACAAAATTATTTTGATACTTTTTATTCCATAAAATAATTTTTGGGATAATAATGACTTCTTATTTTTTAATTAATGATGTTTTTTCGAATTAATAAAAATGTTATATATATTTTTAAAACTCTTGATATGAATAGTTTATAAGTTGACATAAATGTGTTTTTAAAAAAATTAATATTTTATTAAATGATAAAATAATACTAAATATCTAATATTCATAGAAATTACATATATGATGTAAACAATGTCATTAATGAACCATTTTGGGTCTCTTGGCATTTTATTTTAAATATATTAACCATATAGTATTAATATACAAGATGACATGGTAAAAGATAAATTAGTTAACTAAGGGTTAATCCTAAAAGATTGAGGTTAATTTTATAAGGCCCTGGCCTTAAACCTTACTTAATATTGAATTAAATTAATAATTCACATTGAGAATATTTTCAGGTTTAGAGTTTTAGAGAATTAGGAAATAACTGTTACATCTCAAAAGATTACAAAGTAGACTAAGTTTCCATAAAAAAAACTCTTAAAAAGAAACATGTTTATTTCCATGTTTTAGATAGCATGACGTTCCCTTGATCCCATCCTTGACCCTATTCTACATTAAGTCCTGTGAAAAAAATTTCAAAAAAAACATGGGCTGAGCATAAAAAGCTGAGTAAGGGATACACAAAGAATGAAAACTGTTAGTTTTTCAAACATCAAGTAAACCATGTATACATTGTCAAAGTAATACCTTCAGTTTCATGAAGTAGTAAAAACTCTTCACTGAAAAAAATATCATTACATACCTTTTTGTAACCAAAGAATTACCATAAAACCCATATAAAGAACACATAAAATATAAAGGTAATTTGGGACATAAACATACTTAAGTGGAATAACCATACGGTCGACTTTCACACATATCACTTAATGGAATAGCCATACGGCCAACTTCCATACATACTTAATAGAATATCCATACGACCGACTTCCATATCCAATACATTGGAGGTTATAACATAACCAACTGTCCTGGTATTCACGGCACCACCCATCATATGGTTCATCACGTAACCACCCGTGAAATGTCCAAGTACCATTATAAAATCATAAGACATAAAACAAATATAATGGAAAGAAAACATTTCCACACATTGATCAAAATATATCAATTAAATATATTGACATAAAAATTCCATTATAAAAAACATTTGCAATACCCAAATTCATAAAAGATTATATGGTATTTATTTCATTTTAAAAACATCACGGCTTATTGAGGAAGCCAAAGACCAAATAATACTCGCGGCGACGGAAAAGGTCGTTGTCACCACGTATGTTAAAAGAAACATTCCTTTTTGTCATTTTGTAAAACACTTTGTAGAAAAATATTCCTTTTGTATAAAATTAAATGTCAAAGGGATTTATACACCGTATAAAAGAACGTTTTGTATAAAACGAAATATGCCTCAATGAAAGGAGATTGAGACGAAGTCCCTTACCTCGGGTCCGACTTGACTCGATCGTTCATTAACGTCCTGAATAATAAACTTGAGTTAATTTTTATTTTCTTAAGAACCTTTTTCAAGTTCATTATCCCTTTTTTATAACTTATTTCCATGTTATAAACATTATGTAATCATTGAAGTTAATAATGTTTGTGTTTTGATATTTGGTTCTTAAGTCGAAATTGGACTTCTTACAATTACATGTTGTTCGTGTGGTCAATGGTTCATTATAACCAGAATGAAATTCCTGATTTTGATATCATATATATCATATATATATATAGCATATACATGTATTTATAATATCACACAATCATTTAGAGGTAAGAAATGAAATGCACCGTTCATGGAGACGGTAAGCCGTACGTACGCATGAACGCTACATTAATTTCTTTGTCATATTAATGGAATTAAAACTAAACGAGAGGTATGCATATTTTAACTCCAGAATTATATTCATAATTTAGATGTATCATTCATCATATATATCCATTATATACATGTACATATAATAGTACATTACATTTGGGGATAAGAAATGAAATGTACCGTTCAGGGAGACGGTAAGCCATACGTACGCATGAACGCTACTTTCATTTCTATCTCATACTTTAATGGAAAGAAATAATAATTATATAAAGGTATATTATAATTCCAGTATAACATCATATATAATAACTTTAAATCAATCCTTTATACGTCCCACTTATGGCATTAACGAATCAAATCACTTTGAGGGGGCGGTAGTCCGTACTTCCTAAAATGAAATTATCGTGTTTATCCACAATGGAAACCATAAAGGTATACCACAAATGAAAAATAAAGAATCATAAGGAAAACATAAACATGATATATATCATATATAAATATAGTGACATCTTAATGTCCACCATTAATGGTGTTTAAAAGAAGATTGAACAATCATCGTTTCGTGAGGCAGAAATTCGCAAACCACAGAAACAATATGTTCTTTAACCATTAGATGTAGATGTGTGTAAGTGTAGCTCTAAATATTCTTATACCAAAATCCTAGTATATTTAAGATACTGGAGTTGTTACAAAATAAATGTATAAAAAGAGTTTAGGGGGTTGTAGAAGCAAAATAAAACAAAAGAACACAAGTGAAGACACTACCTTAAAATCATGTAACTCCCATTGGTTTGAGCTCAAAGGCTTCCTTGGGAAGACTTCTTCCCAATTTGAGGCTTCAAGGAGTAATAGATGGAAGTGGAGAGACAAAATGGTCATGGGTTGGCCGAGACAAAGTCTTTGGAAGTGTGGGTAAGGAGGTAGAGGTGGGGGCCATTTATAAGAGGAGAGGAGGGGCACTCTTGGAAAGGTATAAAATGTAACTTTATTTTCAAATGGGTTTCGGATTTTAATGGTCCCACATTGATGTGTTTCGAGGATAAGGTGATAAGGGTTCTAAAGACACCCATCCAATAGGTTTTGGACATGTATTGGTTTTAGATTTTACATTATCATTCCATTTTATTTAAATCGTTAAATAATGAGGTCATCACTGCATCATCATGATGTCATAAATAATATAATTTATTTAATGTCTAAAAATTATAAAAAAAATACTATGATGTAGGAAATATTTTTATAATTCCAATAAATATTTATTGTCGAAAAAATCATTTATTTAGACATAATGAAAAATATCTTACTTAGGTGATACGTTCTTTGTTACATTTAACATTCTTTAAAAATAAAAATATAAAAAGTTAGTTTCTCACAAAAGTGATTCCATGGGGCCCCCAAGTTTGGTACAAGGCATCCCATGGTCGGCCAGAAGACAAAATGTAGCCTTAGGACACATTTTGTGGTCATTTTTTATTATTATGATATTATCTTATTATCTTTAACTACCCGATTACTCATTAATCAAGATAATTAAAGATAATTACAGTCGTTACTATTCATAATGTCAAAAAAGAAAAGAGTCTTAATTACATAATTTGGACCTTCTGATTCCAAATATTTAATCCATTTTACCAAATTACAAACACAGAAATTGCAATAATTGATTTAAAAATAATTCCCATTGTCAAAACAAATAGCGGGTTTTTTTGAAACAATATCTATGAAAAGTTTGGCATTAGTTTATTCCCATTTCCAAAGTTAAATTAATCTTAATGACCACCATTGGATTAAATGGTAAAAATATATTCTAATTAAACTTTAAGACTACTTAAAAAGATAATATGACCATATAAGTAAATTAGATGAAAAAGCAGTTTTGATGTAAAATGCAGTATTCTTCACTATCCATTAAAAATGAATATTGTCGGAAAAATACCAAAAATTTACCCAAAGTAAATTTCAATGTCTCAATCATAAAGAATAAGTTTATTTTGATAAATATATCTTCTAAAATTGTCAAAATTTTGATTTAAAATGTTTTTTCATCAAAAGGCAGTAAAACAATATTCGTGTATTCCATGCTTAAGATTGGATTTATTCTCATTTTAAGCCTCTAAAACACTATCTTATTCATTAATAGGCATAGATAAAAATATCTATTATTCATTACTTACTTGGGATGTTACATCCTTCCCCCCTTTTGGGAATTGTGTCCTCTCAATTTTATTCACTTATCAAAACAAGTGGGGGTATTAATCCCTCATATCATTTTCAGATTCCCACGTTGCCTCTTCAACAATATGGTTTTTCCACAAAACCTTTACCTGGTGAATTACCTTATTTCACAACACATGCTCTCTTTAGGCAAGAATCTGGACTGGTTGTTCTTCATAAGATAGGTTCTCTTCCAACTGAACTACCTCTGGAATCAAAACATTAGATGAATCCGGCATATACTTCCTCAACATCAAAACATGAAAAAAATTGTGTATCTGAGATAAAGTCGGAGGTAAAGCCACTCTATATGAAACTGATCCAACTCCCTCCCGAATTTCATATGGTCCAATGAACCTTGGACTCAGCTTTCCTTTCTTACCAAATCGCATCACACTTTTCCATGGAGAAACCTTGAGAAAAACACGATCACCTACCTCGAAAGATAGATCCTTCCTCCGGTTATCCGCATAACTCTTCTGCCTACTCTGAGCTGTTCTCAAGTGTTTCTGAATCATCTGAACTTTTTCTTCCATCTCTTCAACCGATTCTGGTCCCATCAATTCCTTTCAACCACTTCATCCCAGAAAGATGGAGTTCGACACCGCTTCCCATATAACGCCTCAAATGGTGCCATCTGTATACTGGAATGAAAACTGTTATTATATGAAAATTCAACCAAAGAAAGATGTTGGTCCCAACTTCCCTGATAATCCATCGAACACGCTTGTAGCATATCCTCCATGGTTTGAATTTTTTGTTCTGACTTCCCATCTGATTGCGGATGAAAAGCTATACTAAAATTTAATTCAGTACCCAAAGACTTCTAAAGGCCTTTCCATAAGTTAGAAGTTAACCTAGGATCACGGTCGGACACAATGGAGAGAGGAACTCCATGTAACCTGACTATCTCTTTAAGATACAAATGGGAAAGTTGATCTAGTGAAAAAGTATCTCATATAGCAAGGAAATGAGCAGATTTAGTCAAGCGATCAATAATAACCCAGATTGCATTATTACCTCGAGATGTCTTCAGTAATCCCACAAAAAATTCCATGGATACGTTTTCCCATTTCCACTCTGGCACTGGTAGAGGCTGAAGAATACCTTTAGGTAAGTTCCTCTCTACTTTAACCTGCTGACAAGTCAAACACTTCACACTAAAATCAGCAATATCCCTTTTCATTCTATCCCACTAGTAATACTCCCGCAGATCTCTGTACATCTTAGTACTGCCAGGATGAACTGAAAACGGGGAACTATGAGCCTCACATAACAACTCACTCTTAAAATGTGAATCACAAGGCACAAATAATCTCTTACCAAACCTCAAAACACAATAATTATCATTGTTGAATTCAGGCAGCTTACCCTTTTGAACTAGATCTACCTTTTTATGAAACTCACTATCTTCCCTCTGTGCTTTCTTAATTCTGTCTGATAGGGATGATCTCTCTGATACCTGAAACAAAACAGAAGAACTTCCTGCTCCAACAACTTCTATGCCAAAGTTCATCAAATCAAAAACCAAAGGATCTTGTTACAAACGTAGCATGGTTAATGAAGCATTACTTTTTCGACTCAAGGCATCAGCCACTTTATTTGCTTTTCCCAGATGGTAGTGAATTGTACAATCATAATCCTTGATTAATTCTAGCCATCTCCTCTGTCTCATGTTCAATTCATTCTGAGTGAATATATACTTTAAACTTTTGTGATCAGTGTATATTTCACACTTTACTCCATACAAATGATGCCTCCAAATTTTTAAAGCAAAAACAAAAGCAAGTAATTCCAAATCATGTGTAGGTTAATTTATCTCATGAGTTTTCAACTGAAGTGAAGCATAATCAATTACCTGATCATTCTGTATAAGGAAACATCCATGTCCCTTCAACGAAGCATCACTGTATATAACAAACTCACCATTCCTGGAAGGAAGTGCCAAAACTGGAGCATTCACCAATCTTCTTTTCGACTCTTGAAAACAATCATCACATTCTTTTGTCAAGATGAACTTAACACCCTTACGAATTAGCTTAGTCATTGGACTAGATAACCGTGAAAAATTATCAACAAACCATCGGTAGTAACCTGCCAAACCAAGAAAACTATGGATCTCGGTTACATTTGTGGGTCTTGGCCATTCTTCAACAACTTTTGTTTTAGCAGGATCAATAGTTATGCCATCTTTTGAAACAGTGTGACCCAGGAAAGAAATTTGTTGTAACCAAAACTCACACTTGATGAATTTTCCATATAGTTTCTTTTCATTTAAGGTTTTCCAGATAACCCTTAAATGACTTTAATGCTCCTTTTACTTTTAGAAAACACCAAAATATCATCAATGAAAACAACAAAAAACTTATCCAAGAACTCATGGAAAATTATATTCATAAGGTCCATGAATACAGCAGGCGCATTGGTTAACCCAAAAGGCATAACTACAAATTCATAATGGCCATATCTAGTATAGAACACAATCTTCGGAACGTCTGCTTCTTTTACTTTCAACTGATGGTACCCCAACCTCAAGTCAATATTTGAAAAATACTGAGCTCCCTGGAGCTGATCAAACAAATAATCGATATGAGGCAAAGGATACTTGTTCCTAACAGTAATATTATTTAAGGCTCTATAATCAATGCAAAGTCTCATTGAGGCATCTTTCTTTTTAACAAACAAGATAGGAGCACCCCATGGTGATGTGCTAGGTAAAATGAAACCTTTATCTAATAACTCCTGCAATTGCTTCTTTAACTTTAAATGTTCAACTTGAGCCATCAGTGCAGTAATCTTCTCAATTCTGATTCCAACCATCTTTGGTTGCTGATTTGAAAGGTCATTTCCCTCTGTATGCCTTCCCAGAAAAGTTGTTCTGTTTCCTCTAAGAAAAAACATTATTAACACTGAAATACCTTAGGTGAATCAACATGGTAATCATTGAATGCTATATCATTTCAATCACACCATAAATTAATTTATAATTTAACACTTTTCTAACTCCTAAAGTTTTCTAAACCGACCTCTGATACCAACTTTAAGGCCCCGACCTTAAACCTTACTTAATTTTGAACTAAATGAATAATTCACATTGGGGATCTTTTCAGGTTTAGAGTTTTAGTGAATTAAGACATAACTGTTACATCTCAAAATATTACAAAGTAGACTAAGTTTCCATAAAATAAAAACTCTTTAAAAGAAACTGGTCTAGTTCCATGTTTTAGATATCATGACTTTCCCTTGATCCCATCCTTGACCCTATTCCACATTAATTCCTGTGAAAAAAATTTCAAAAAAACTTGGGATGAGCATAAAAAGCTTAGTAAGGAATACACAAAGAATAAAAACTGTTAGTTTTTCAAACATCAAGTAAACCATGTATACTTTATCAAAGTAATACCTTTAGTTTCATGATGTAGTAAAAACTATTCACTGAAAAAAAAATATCGTTATATACCCTTTTGTAACCAAAGGATTACCATAAAACCCATATAAAGAACACATAACATATAAAGGTAACTAGGGACATAAACATACTTAAGTGGAATAACCATACGGTCGACTTCCACACATATCACTTAATGGAATAGCCATACGACCAACTTCCATACATACGTAATGGAATAGCCATACGGCTGACTTCCATACCCAATGCATTGGAGGTTATAACGTAACCACCCATCCTGGTATTCACGGCACCGCCCGTCATATGGTTCATCACGTAACCACCCGTCAAATTTCCAAGTACCATTATAAAATCATAAGATATAAAACAAATATAATGGAAAGAAAACATTTCCACACATTGATCACAATATATCACTTAAATATATTGACATAACAATTGCATTATAAAAAACATTTTCAAAAACAAAATTCATATAAGAGTATATGGTATTTATTTCATTTTAAAAACATCATGGCTTGTTGAGGAAGCCAATGACCAAATTATACTCGCGGCAGCGGAAAAGGTCATTGTCACCGCGTACATTAAAAGAAACATTCCTTTTTGGAATTTTGTAAAACGCTTCCTAGAAAAAGATTTATTTTGTATAAAAGTAAGAGTCAAAGGGGTTTATACAACGTATAAAATAACGTTTTATAAAAAACAAAATATGACTCAATGAAAGGAGATTGAGACGAAGTCCCTTACCTCGGGTCCGACTTTACTCGATCATTCTTTAACGTCTTGAATAATAAACTTGAGTTAATTTATATTTTCATAAGAACCATTCTCAAGTTCATTATTCCTTTAATATTAGTTATTTACATGTTATAAACATTATGTAATCATTTAAGTTAATAATGTTTGTTTTGTCGATATTTGGTTCTTAAGTCGAAAGTGGACTTCTTACAATTACATGTTGTTCGTGCGGTCAAAGGTTCTTTATATCCAGAATGACATTCCTGATTTGGATATCAGATTTATCCTATATATAGATAGCATATAAATGTATTTATAATATCAAATAATCATTTAGAGGTAAGAAATGAAATGCATCGTTCATGGAGACGGTAAGACGTACGTACGCATGAATGCTACTTTCATTTCTTTGTCATATTAATGGAATTAAAACTAAATGAGAGGTATGTATATTTTAACTCCATAATTATATTCATCATTTATATGTATCATTAATAATATATATATATATATATATTATATTATGTACTTATAATAGTACATTACATTTGGGGATAAGAAATGAAATGCACCGTTCATGGAGACGGTAAGCCGTACGTACGCATGAACGCTACTTTCATTTATATATCATACATTAATGGAAAGAAATAATAATTATATAAAGGTATATTATAATTCTAGTATAACATAATATATAATAACTTTAAATGCATCTTTTATACGTCCCACATATGGCATTGATGAATCAAATCACTTTGAGGGGGCGGTAGTCCGCACTTCCTAAAATGAAATTATCATGTTTATCCACAATGGAAACAATAAAGGTACACCACAAATGAAAAATAATGAATCATAAGGAAAACATAAACCTAATATATATCATATATAAATAGAGTTACATCTTAATGGCCACCATTAATGGTGTTTAAAACAATATTGAACAATCCTCGTTTCGTGAGGCAGAAATTCGCCAACCACGGAAACAATATGTTCTTTAACCATTAGATGTAGATGTGTGTAAGTGTACCTATAAATATTCTTATAACAACATACTAGTATATTTAATATACTGGATTTGTTACAAAATAAATCAATAAAAAAAGTTTATGGGGTTGGAGAAGCAAAATAAAACAAAAGAACACAAGTGAAGACGCTACCTTAAAATCGGGTAACTCCCTTTGGATTGAGCTCAAAGGATTCCTTGGGAAGACTTATACCCAAAGTGAGGCTTCAAGGTGTAATATATGGATGTGGAGAGACAATATGGGTAGGGGTTGGCAGATCCAAAGTCTTTGGAAGTGTGGGTAAGGAGGTAGAGGTTAGGGCCTTTTATAAGAGGAGAGGAGGGGACTCTTGGAAAGGTATAAAATGTAACTTTATTTTCAAATGCGTTTCGGATTTTAATGGTCCCACATTGATGTGTTTCTAGGATAATGTGATAAGGGTTCTAAATCCACCCATACAATAGGTTTTGGACATGTATATGTCTAGGATTTTACATTATCTTTCCATTTTATTTAAATCGTTAAATAATGAGGTCATCACTACATCATCATGATGTCATAAATAATTTAATTAATTTAATGTCTAAAAATTATAAAAAAATACTATGATGTAGGAAATATTTTTATATTTACAATTAATATTTATCATCCAAAATATAATTTATGTAGACAAAATTAAAAATATTTTACTTAGGTGATACATTCTTTATTACATTTAACATTCTTTAAAAATAAAAAGATAAAAAGTCACTTTCTCACAAAAGTGATTTCATGGGGCCCCCAAGTTTGGCACAAGGAATCCCATGGTCGGACATGAGACAAACAGTATCCTTAGGACACATTTTGTGGTCATTTTATATTATTATGATATTATCTTTAACTACCCGATTACTCATTAATGAAGATAAATAAAGATAATTACCGTCGTTTCTATTCATAATGTCAAAAAACAAAAGAGTATTAATTAAGTAATTTGGAACTTCTGATTCCAAATATTTAATCCATTTTACTAAATTCCAAACATAGAAATTGTTATAATTGATTTAAAAATAATTCACATTGTCAAAACAAATAGCGGGTTTTTTGAAACAATATCTATGAAAAGTTTGGCATTAGTTTATGACCAATTCAAAAGTTACATTAATCCTAATGACCACCATTGGATTAAATGGTAAAATTATATTCAAATTAAACTTTAATACCACTTAAAAAGATAATATAACTATATAATTAAATTAGATGAAAAAGCAGTTTTGATGTAAAATGCAGTATTTTTCACTATCCATTAAAAAATGAACATTGTTAGAAAAATACCAAAAATTTACCCGAAGTAAATTTCAATGTCCCAATAATAAAGAATAAGTTTATTTTGACAAATAGATCTTATAAAATTGTCAAAAGTTTTATTTAAAATGTTTTTTCATCAAAAGGCAGTAAAACAATATTAGTGTATTCCATGCTTAAGATTGGATTTGTTCTCATTTTAAACCTCTAAAACACTATCTTATTCATTAATAGGCATAGATAAAAATATATATTATTCATTACTTACTTGGTATGTTAAAAATTTTATTTTCTATACCTATATAATGCCGATTTTATAAGAGTATTGAAATCACTAATCACCTTATATTTTAATTAAATGATTTGGGTACTTTCTGAAATCAAAATTCAGTTTATAATAAAATAATATTTTCAAACATTCCTAATGAGTTCCTCTTGCATATTATAAATGGAAACCACCCATAAACCATTAATAACACCTCTAAAGCCCCTTGGATCATCCAAAAACTTCCCAAATAAGTTCCCAACATCCTTATATTCCTCATATAATTCTTACCCTAGGATTAAGTCAATTAAATGTAGCCCTTTGGCTGAAATCAAAAGAAGTTACCCGATTTAAAGGTAATGTCTTCTCTCAAGTTCTTTTCTTTTATTTTCCTTCTCCAATACCAATAATCTTCTTATTATTTGTATACACTTCCACAAACCCCCATCCGATGGATACGAACAAACTATTTCTGTGGATGAAAAACTACGTCCCCACGAAACGATGATTATTCAATTAAATCATACAGCCTCCCATGGTGGAAATTATGATGTAATAGTAATTATATATGATATTTATTTTATATATATAATTCTTTAATTCTCATTTACAACATTTAATTATGTATTCATGTTTCATAAATATGATAATTTAATTTGAGGTAGTGCGGACTACCACCCCCATAAAGTGATATGACTCATTCATACTATACATGGAACATATAGAAGATGGAATTAATGAACTTCTGTAACATATATAACATATATATTATAATTTAATTATAATATACCTATGTATAATTTAGTTTTCAATCATTTAAATATGAAAAATAAATTAGAGTAGCGTTCAAGTGTACGTACAGCTTACCGTCTCCATGAACGAGTCATTTAGTTTCTTATGTCCAAATTCTATGGAATATTCTAAATACATATATACTATATATGTATGATATATATTATATATAAAGAATTAATATCATTTGTGAGAGAATGTACTTTTTAGCACAAGGGATATTTGTAATTATGAGATGTTCATTTTCGACTCATGTACCCAATATTGACAAAATAGCCGATATTAACTTAAATAATTATATAATTTTTATTATGTGGTAATAAGTTATTTTAAAAGAATAATAAAAATGAAAACCTTTCTAATGAAAGTATAAATTAATATAAATTTATTATTAGAAAATTAAAGAATGAGCTAGTCAAGTCGGACACTAGGTAATGGAAAATCTTAACCCAATTTCCATTCTTTGGGTTAATCATCCAATTCATTATTATGTCATGATATTAATATGTGTGAATGACCTCTGATTATTTTGAACCTGGTATCATCTTATTTTGGGTGTATTTACATTTTTCACACATAATTATTTAATTTTTTATCCTTAATCTAATGATAATATCAAGGTAAGAGACTTTGTCTCAATCCCATTTCATTGAGGCTTATTTTGATTTATAAAAAAATCTATTATATATGGTATATAAAACACATTTAATTTTTGTTTAATTCAAAGGGTATCTTTTTATACATATAAGTTTACTAAAATACCAAGAGATTGTTTCTTTTTAACATTCATAGTGACAACGACCTTTCCTCCGCTGTGAGAATTATTTGATATTTGTCTATCTTAACATGCTGTAATGTTTTTAAATGAATAATAAATACCATATACTCATTTTATGTATTTTTTTTATTGAAAAATGTTTTGATAATGGATTTATTATGTTAATATAATGAAATTGTATATTTTTATTTCAATGTGGAATGTTTTTCTTTCCTTTATGGCTGGGTTATGTTTTATGATTATGTTATAGTTCATAGGCATTATTTAAGTATACGGGTGGTTTTGTGATAAACCTAAGGTGGGTGAGCCTGAGATAGGTCTCCAATGCATTGGGTAATATGACAGAGGTAAATTTTAATGTTTCTCCTAATATATTTATGGAATATACTATGATGGTTATTCCAAATTTAACACCCTATGTAGATGTTAATGCTACAATGTTAGTATGTTATGGTTTCCACAAGTTACCTATATGATTTATGATTTCTATGTACTATTCATAAATCTTATGATTTCATGAGGCATGATAAAGAGCTTATTATATGTATGTAATGATGGACTAATGTTTTCTTTCTTTATTTTTTAACCCTTACTGAGATTTTTATGTTCATCCCATGTTTTTGAAATGTTTTTCACAGGGTATAAGGAAGGGTAAGAGAAGGGAAGAATTAAAGAATATTTATATCATGAAAACAATTCATGTTTTCTTTTAAGTGTTTTTATTTTATGAATAAAATTTTATACTGACGGAGTAGTGAGGTGGTCTTCATGGTTCTTTGGGTCATGAGAGCGAGCGGCCAGTTCAGGGTATCGACAACGGTGGCTTGTTTCTGCATCGAAGTCCAAGCATTGTTGTTGTAGAGACCTATGGTGACGAGGTGTGGAGGATGAAGATTTATATGATATATTGATGCGAAGACAAAGATGAGGTCTGGCTGATGATGTGTTGATGGTGGTGAACTCATGGATTGATCCGACTTAGTAAAACTTGATAAACTACGACATTCTCTGGTGGACTGGTGTGGAATTTGGACTAAGACAATGATAGTGTAATTGGATAAGATCATTGTGAAGGATAGGGAATATGATAACAAGGATCTTTGTGAGACAATGGTGTAGTTGAAATTGACGGTCATGAGGATTACGGTGGGTCTCTCCGTCATGGTGAAGGTGTGCGGCTCGAGGTAGGCGCTTGACTCAAGATTCCTTGGAATCGAGATGATGATGATGTTTTTGAAAGTTGTAATTTTAATTCAATTAAATTGTGTTTGGAATTTATGGTGTCCTAAATATCCTTACAGAATATTTTTATAAAAATGAAAAAAATGAATGGAGTTAGTAGAATTTTCTACATTTTAATATTTTTGTTGTAATGTAACTATTATGGCCAAATTCTCTAAAACCCAGAACTTGGAAAGACCATCAATGTGAATTATTAACATAACTCGAGTTTATGTAATGTTTATGGTTGTGGCCTTATATTTGGTATTAATGGTCGATTTAGAAAACATTAGGGATTTTGAGTTTTTTTTAGAACCATGGTAAGTCTCTATGTATACCTCTTAAGTTAAATCCTCATTTTGAAACTATTTTAGATCAAGTAATGTTTGTTACAATTGGAAAGAGGTGGATCTCAAAAAACATTACCTTCTCTTCCTGATAAAATTCTTTCAATAATTATTTCAAATTCATGTCCAGAAGATTATAAAATATTTTCTAACATAAAAATCATTTTCATGTAATTGTTTGAGATATCAAACACCTCCGCTATACCTCGATACAATAATGGATCATTGGTTGTATTTAATCAAAATCTATTTTCTATATATTCTCACATTTTTAGGAAAGGTAAATATTATCCAGCCATTTTTATATATTTTAACTTATGACAAGTTTTTGAAGAATAATATTATTTTGAAAAATGTGATGAATAAGGATACCATTGTGCAACAAATTTATATTTTCTTTTAAATTATAGTCTTCGGGCACATAATTATGGTATTTTAAAAAGAACAATGATTTATTGTTTCAACTCAAAATATGTTAGAATGTTATATAAAAATATATTTTTATCAGATGTTTTGAAATTATATTTCATACATGATTATTTTCCAAAACTATTTTTTTGTGAACACCAATATTACCCATGTTGTACGATGTGAATTGTATAATGGAAACAAATGATTTTGAATGATTTATAAATCATTTCTGCAATATATGGATCATCTATCTACATGGATAAGATGGCGATGAAACCTGGTGGACACCATGATAAAGGTATGATGTTTATTCTTTCGGAATAGTGATATTTTATGGAGATAAAAATTTCAATATATATAAGACTTCATGAATTAAGATACTGAGGTCATTTTGAGTTGGGATGAAAATGGGAGGTATAAGATAACCATTGAGTTTAAATATGGTTAGGATTATTTTGAGATTAAAAAAATGGAAATCATGAAATATGAGATAAAACCTTCCACATCTAGAAATGTCACATGAATCGAACACATAAATGAAGGGATACAAGGGCGCAATACCTACCTCTTTCCTAAGTAAAGATGCTTGTTAGTACCTCTTATTCTTTTATGTGAAATGTTTTTATGGATAAAGAATAAGTTGATTTTGGGAAGTTATGTTTTATCAAATGGATATCCATAGTATAGTAAAATGATTTATTGATTAACTGATAAAGGTTATTTTGAGAGAAATTATCTCTTCTGGATACACTATAAGCCTACGTAAAATAGAATACTATGGGATTTCATTTGTGGATTAATGGTTGAAATTTGTTTTGGAAGAATCTCTATTTTTATTGTGGACATATGTCGATTTGAGTTATTTATGGAAATGATTAACCTATACTAGATAATATTTGATTAGGTTAATTACTTCTCAATATGAGAATTTAAGAGTAGCCGATGTTATTTGGATTTAAATGTTAAAATTCTATCTGGAATACTTTGTAATTAAATTATTTTGAGTTTTGGTTATCAATTTTAGTTTGAATTAATTTTAATTATTTTAAATACATTTGTTTATTTAATGGTCTTTATTGAGCATTAGGTATTGTCTGTTTAATTTTGGAGATTAAGAGTAATATTTCTTTTTTATAAAAGATTATCATTTTTGGGATTATCTAATCTTGTACTAATGATTTTGGTTTTGCTTGATGTCTAAAGACAATAGAAATATATAGTTCATCTTTTTTGGATTATATGATTCTATAAAAGTTTATTCTAGCTCTTCATGTGTGAATTATTCATTTTTAATACTCATCATTTGGAGAAAATATGAGTTTGTGGTAGAAATTTATTAAATGATGAAACCCTACTAAAAAAGTAAGTATGTTTCCTTTTGTTCTTATTCGATATCATAAAATAATTTCATAAATTTATTAAAGGGAACCTAAAACAAAAAAATGTAGCTCGTTTACTTTTCCTACTTGGTAATCAAATACTGTTTAACCTATCACATGTTTGTAATTTTTTTATGGTTAGCATTCTCTAGATCGTGTTTTCTATCACTCTCCATCAAAATTTGACACTGAGTTTATCTTCCATATCCCTATTTTCCTACATGAAATCTATGTATGTGTTATCTAAGGTGAACTTTGTAGTTATATTTATTTCATTTAACGTGTTAGTTTTCTTTTCTCATTCTCCAATGTGGGACTTTTATTTATGTTTCCCATCCCAATTTTAAAATTGTGAGGATGTAATTTTCAAAAGGGGGATGGATGTAATGACCCAGGTAATTGTAGAATAATAATATTTCAAATATATTAATATTTATGAAAAATAATTAATTTTATTTTAAAGAGGAAACATTTTTCAATAACACACTCAACAGCCAACTACTGGTTTCTTTGAAATCTTCAGTTTGACACAACATTGAGTTATACCGAAAATTAATATAATAATGTTATTGTTTTAAATGAAATTTAACATATAGCCATTTTATTAGAGGGAATGATATGATGTATAAAATTTTTTATTACACATTATTGTTAAATGTTTTTACTTTTATCCAATTAATTTTAGTGGTTTAAAATAAAGAATGAATCCAATTTTATACATGAAATACTCACATATTCATTAAATAGTTGATTTAACACTTTTTGATGGTGAACCATTTTTAAATCTATTTTGTCACTTTTATATGTTATATATGAGGAAATGAACTTTAACTTTAGAATAGGGACATCAATATTTACATTGGGTAAAATTTTTAATTTTTTTTGATAATGTTCATTTTGTTGATGAATAGTTAAAATACTGCATTTTAATTTAAAACTGCCTTTTAATCTAATTTATTTATATGGTTAGATTATAGTTTTAATTGTTTTTAAATTGTAATTAGATTATTTTTTTACCATTTAATCCAATTATGGTCATTTAAAGTAATTTCAATTTTTAATTAGACATAAACACGTGTCAATCTTTTGATGGTTATTATTTCTTAAAAACAAACTTTTTGGTTTTGAAAATGATAATTAATTTTAAATTAATTTATGAAACTTTTGTATTTTGAAGATAGAGAAATTAATTCAATATTTGGAATTAGGAAGTCAAAATTCTGTAAATAGGTTACTTTTAATTTTAGATATTATGAATAGTAACATTAGTAAATATTTTATTTATCATGGTTAAATGGTAAATATTTTAAATACGGGTAAAAAATAATATTATAATAATATTAAATTACCCTAAAACATGTAATAACCCTAATGGATGATACATTTCAGACCATAGTAATCCTACTGTCAATTTTGGGATCCCATTGAGCAACTTTTTTTTTATGAAAATGACATTTTATAAAAATTAATTTAATGTTAATTAAAATGTAACAAAAACAAATATCTTTTAGTAAAAAAATATTTATAAGGGGTTATGTAAGCGATAGTTTTTAATATAAATATTAATTATAAAGGTAAAAATATTTCCTTCATCCTGGAATTTTATATACTATTTTTTGGACATCAAATAAATAAATTTATTTTTGACAGAATGATGATGTAGTGATTACCTTTTTAATGACTATTTTAAATAAATGAGATTATAAATACTAAAATAAATTTATTTTTAAATGTTCTATGTCATCATCAACATTTAGGGATAGAAATTATTTTTGTCTTTGATTTATTTAAGGCTTTTTGAAATAATCAAATTTTTATATATATTTTTAAAAGACATGATATACATAGTTTATAAATTGATGTAAATGAGTTTTTAAAGTAATTAATATTTTTTTTAATGGTAAATCAATCATAAAAATCTAATATAATAGAAAGGGACATATATGATGTTACAAATTTCATTAATGATCCCTTTTTAGTGTCTTGGGATTTTATAATAAATATAATAACTGTATTTTATGAATATGCAAGAGGACATGGTAAAAGTTAAATTAGTTAACTAAGGGTTAAAACTAAATGAATGAGGTTAATTTTATTCTCTAAAAATGTATAAAATCCATTGGATGATAGGATTGAAAACAATAATCACATTATATTCTAATTAAATGAGATAGGGACCTTTTAAAATTGAAATTCAGATTATAATAAAATAATAGTATTAAAACATTTCTAATGAGCCCCTCCTCCCTCTTATAAAAGGATGCAACCTCAAACCCATTAATCACACCTATCAAGACCCTTTTCTCATGAATCCTATGCATAAATAACCTCCCAACATCACTCTATTCTTAATATAAGCCTTACCTTATGCACAAGGCAATTTATGAGATCTCTTTGGCTCAAATCAAAAGATGTTAACTGATTTAAAGATAACATTTTCTCTCAAATTCTTTTCTTATATTTCCTTCTATACTCCATAGAATATTCTTATTAATTGTATACATATAAAAATTATAATAAATATAATAGGTTGTTTTTATGAGAAATATTATAACTACACTTTCTACACATGTCCATCTAATGGATACAAAAATATTATTTTTGTGGACGGAGAACTACTGCCTCACATAACGATGATTGTTTATTTATCTCCTACAACCTCTAATGGTGGTATTTATGATGGAAATATAATTATATATGATATTTATGATACTTATTTTATCTCTAGGCTTATGTAATTATCAATTATAACATACCTTTATTCTTTTCATGTTCTATAAATATGATTATTTATTTTGAGGAAGTGAGGACTACCACCCCCTTAATGTGATATGACTCATTTATACTATACATAGAACATATAAAAGTTGGAATTAATAAACTTATGTAACATATATAAAATATATATTATAATGGATTTATAGTCAACCTATTTATCAATTTGTTTTTAGTTCATTAAATATGAAAAATAAATGAAATTTGTGTTCATCTGTACGTACGACTTAACTTCTCTATAAACAGTGCATTTCATTTCATATGTCCAAATGATATGGAGTATTATAAATACATATATACCCGATATTTATGATATATATTATCTCTAATTCATTAATATAATTCTTTAGATAATGTACTTTTTACCACATGGAAAATTTATAATTATAACAAGTTCATTTTCCACTCAAGTACTCAATATCGACAAGACAACCGATATTAACATTAATAATTGTGTAATTTTTATAAAATGGTAAAATGATATATAAAAGTAAAAATAAAATTGAAAATGTTTCTGAATAAACTATAAATTAGCTTATGTTTATTATTCAGGAAATTAAAGAATGAACGAGTCAATTTAGACATGAGGTAAGGGATCTTCTTAACCCAATTTACATTATTTAGGATAATCTTCTATTTCTAGATTATTTCTTGTTATGAATATGTAGGAATGACCTCATATTATTTTTAACATAATATCCACTTATTTTGGGTGAATTTATATTTTTCACAAATAATTATTTCACTGATTTATCTTAAAAGAAAACAAGATTTAGTTCATTAATCATGAGGGACCCTAGGAATCACACTATGTCCAAAAAAAATCACATTTTAAGTTCCAGATTACCCAAATATGACTCAAAAATTGATCACTCAAAAATAAGTATAATCCTGAAGCTAATGTATAATATCCAATGATCTCCAAATTTGATCTTGAAATATATTATTAACCACAAAACTACAAATCATTTTAACTTACCACACATCGACAACACAGTGGACCCTCGACCGCATGCTAACTAGTCTGGTCGCATCCATGACCCACTAAGAAAAGGAGTAAAATTAAATATTCCCTACATGGTACTCCCGAAAATTTATTTTCATTAGGATTAATCATATGAATAAAAATTCTAATTCTCCAAGGCCATCACTCAATCCATTGTTGCATAGAATTACTGGACTTGGCCATCCCAATCACGCTTGAGTGATAAAATAAATTACTAGTGTTTCCTATCCCTAGATTTACAGTAATTAAATACTAAAAAAACAATTGTGAACTCCCTAACATATGGATTCCCTTACATCACTCATTATGAGGAAACCAAAATGGCTCTTGTTGATACTTGTGTGTCACTCCTCCAAAGCCATGCTTATCTGCTGTCAAACCTTGACACCATACATCCCTCAATGTTCTGGGTAATTCATTATATGTAGTCAAATATATCATAGTGATCTAAATATAATTTTCATGTCACCTCCAAATTTAATGGAATATCTCTGAAAACATTGAACATCTAGTCATTTTGTCAGCAAGCGCTTCACCATTGTAACACTTCTGTAACATTGAAATGGTTCATCCAAAACCCTTGAAATTCTTTATAGACACTCACATATCAGTTAAGTGATCATACAACTATCTAGTATAATGTTAAATGATTTAATAACTTCCATAATAGAAGAATACATTTCAAAAAATGCCTCACTAACACTCACTCTCTTCTTCTAGTGGTAGAGTGATATACCAAAAAATCACTAAATATATTATATCCCACTGTATACCATAGTCCCAATACCAAAGGATGTATGATTTTGTGAGACCGAATAACACACCAAGACTCAAAAATCCATTATTCACATCCCATATAAACCAAGATCATAGTTCTAACCTACTGACCATAATACTCTATATATCAGTGTCACCTAATATTCTATGGCATCTGTCACACAATGGTTAACAACCAGATCACTCACCAAATAGATGTTATTCCCAAACCACAAGCAGCCAAATGATTTTTTACAGTTGTAATTGAAATAAAACCTATAAAAAATATTTCTTGGAAATACATATGTATTTAACTAATACCTATTTATGATACTAGAATCTTTCAAGGATCCTTAGATCCTAGAACTCAAGATATTTACAATGCATTTCCTGAACTAACCAATTTGATTAAGTATAATTCCCCTAAGAAGTCATATATTAAAATAAAATATAATTTATTGTTGATAAATTTATTAAATAAACCATATTTTCCTGGAAATATTGGAACATACTTAGATCAACTCTCATTCAACACCCTTATATTTTGTGGATTAATTTATTTGAATTAATTTATTATTTTTTATAATTGTCATTTCACGTAACACAGAATATATCTATTGTTTTACAAATGTACTAATTTTTTCTTTTATTATATGCATCACCACATCAATATTATGCTATTCGAAACACTGATATTATCTCATGGTATACACAAAACAATATTTGAATTTTATTATATACAATAATGATTCCCTTTGATAGCTGTCCAAACAAGAAATACCAAGTTTTAACAAACTACAATATAGTATAAATATTGTTGTTAATATATTAGTATCGTTACCACCTAGTCATCAGAATGAAAATTTAAAAAAATATTAACTTAATTTTTAAAATATGATCGAAACATTTATATAAAATGAACCCTTAGGTTTTAAATAATCAAAAATAAAGTTATGAATTAATTAGTAATGAAGAAATTCATTTTCTGCATAAAATATTTTTCGATATACATACTCAATTTTATATCAATAAATTAATCAAACCAATTTTTATTATATATATAAATAAAATTTATATATAATATTCTTACTGAAAATTTACAAAAATATTGCAATTTACTTTATCGGTATAAGATAATAATAATTCCAATTTTGTGAACAAAATGATGAATTTTTCTAAACAGTAATGTTAGTACGTTTAAATGGAAAAACATTATTGAATATATATTTTTAAACTTTTATATTTTTAATTTGAGAAAATAAAATTTATTTTTGGTAGTGGAATACAAAAATTTACTTTGGGTAAAATTTTGGAATTTATTTAGAAGATTCATTTTTTTATGAATGCTAAAAAAGAAATTAATTCAATTCAACCTTTTAATATTATTTATTTATATTATCAAATTATATTTCAATTTGGATTTAATGTTTAATTTTATTAATTATAATCAAATTAATCTCATTTAGTTAATTGGAGCTAATTCCACATTTACATTTAATTTCAAAACATTCCATAATTTTAAACAATGTTTTTTAAAAAAATTGTATCACAACCCATCTACAGGAATAAATTATATATAATTTATGCTGAATTAGGTGATTAGAATTTGGAAAAATAGAGTAAATATTTGGAATAATAATAATTTGTAATATCAAATAAATTCAACTTTATTTTTTAACCCCAAATAGTAGTGAATGTGATTAAAATTAATTAATCCGATTTTGTGAAAAACTATCTTAACAAAGAACTAAACTAAAAACATAATGCCCAAAGATACATAAACAAATTTCCCAAATACATTTGAATGTCCATATTTAAGCAATACGATCCATTTTATTAGAATTGGAACATTATGAGATCCAATTAATATAGGGGAAAGTTTCCTGGAATTCCATTTCGAAAATGATCAAGAATTACATCCAAGGAATCCCTTTGGTGAATGCCAAAAGGGGTTATCAAAATAAGAGGTAACATCCATACTCAAGATCTTCTGATTTAATTTCATTATCCACCACTAATATATTATTATTAAATTATTATCTAATAACTATATATTCCTCAATATATTGAAATTTTGTTTCTATATGGGATATAGCTAAGCCTGCATATTTTTCCATCTAATGGGCAATGAACATACCATTATTTTGTTAGGAGATCTATCACATCACGAAATGATTTTGTTAATTTTTCCTTTTTCATATCGCATTGTTTTGACTTTTGATGTACACTCTGTTTTTATATGATATATATGATTTGTATTATGTATTTATGATTATGGAATATTATACTAAACAAACCTTAATGATTTCAAATTTATGTAAATATGATAACTTTTTATGTGGACGTGGGACAACCGCCTCCTCAAAGCAATGTGATTAATTCACACTCTACATGGAGTGTATAAAGGATTGTTATAGAGAAATTAAATTAAATATATGATAGAATAGTTATTAGTTAATTATATATATATATACATATATTTCATTTACTATTATTCATTCAATATTATAAAAAACAGAAACTTCCTTCATGTGTATGACCACCATACCATATCCATGAGCATTATAATTCATTTTCTATTTATATATTTCATAGATTACTATAAATACATATATAATGAATATAAATTATATTTATATTATTTTTTACATTATTTAAATAATTATATAAGTATTTGGACGAAAAATATTACAAATTAAATCACATGGAAAAATCAAAGCAGATATTACCTGAAACACAACCTTAACAAGGGAGCGTCAATAAGAGGGTGATATAAAGCCATATATGGTATTATATAAAACAATAAGGTTATTTGGTGTATGTATAATAAACTTATATATATTATACATGATTGTTAATGAGTATGACGATATTCAATTACATAGTTAAGGGTTTTTTCTAAAATCGCTTTTTATATCCAAGAGATACATGACATTTTCACCACTCGTTTAAATTATGTGTTGTATAAAGTCCAATGAATTTATTAGCTGATAAATATATTTAAATTTATGGGTATTTATATATAAATTTTATTATATTTATTTAATGGTTTTTATGGTTCAAATGTTAGCAAATTTGTAGAGTAATTTTGTCTCAATTTTCATTATATGAGACGCATGCCTTGTTATGCACCTCTATTTTTCAATGTGGTGTATATTATTCAACATGAAATGTTTTATCATGAATATTAGTCATTTAATGAAATTTTATTATTTATGTAATTTTATTCATTCATCGTGAATATGATTCAATGTTACCAATGTGGTAATAGTTTTCGGTTACAATATCATTTTTGAAAATTTCTTATGATTATGCTTCAATTGATGTAATAATATGATACATATATTAAGAACACATATAAAATATATTCTTCTTTAGATATACATGATATATTAATTTATTAGTTTCATTTTCCCCACTAGGTTAAATAATATAATTATGAAAATATTCTTTATGAAAATCTGGCATTATTTTCCTTTCAGTCGAAGATATATATTCTATCAAATTGTTGTTTGTGATTTTTTTTTCAAAAAAGTATTTTTATCACCAAATTATGTTAAAATAATATTTTTACCCATTAATTACCCTTTTAAAAAATATTTAAAATTGAATGTTCTTTTCCTTTTTTGGTTAAGGATCTTTTCTAATCTGTTAAGGTGAAAGTGAAATGTTCGACATGAATGAGCAGACCTTCCATCCTGACCATCATTTCCTTTCTGATTACTTTGTTTGTTTTCAAGGTTTTTTCAAAGAATTTTTTTCCTATTTTCCTATCAATTTTTTTAACTGAATGTGGTTTTCAAAAAAATGGTGTTAAAAAAAATTTGATATTTTTTAATAGATTTTCAATTCATCTATTATATGTTTTCGAAAAGTTAATTTTAAAAAATGGATTTCATTTACTTAATGCATTAATTTCATGTTTTCAAATACATTTTATATAAAATGTATTCTAAAAATTAGTTTATGGATTATTTTTAAAATTTTCAAATTATTTTCAATGATTTTTTTCAGATTTATTTCTAGATTCAATTTGGAGTCTTAATGGTGCATTCAACGAAAATGGTTTTCAAAATATTTTTAGAATTATTTATATTTTTTCAATGATATTTTAAATGAAATTGATTAAAAAATAATTTATTTTTTAAATATAGTTTTTCAAAGTACTTTTTCCCCAAGATAATTTTTAAACAAAATTAGAACATTTTTATATGAAAAGTGTTTTGAGATGGTTCTATAAAAATGATTTTCAACACATGGCTATTTTATTTAAAAAATGTTTAATTTGATATTTCAAAGAACATCTCTATCTAAGATGATAATATTTTTTATATTTTATTATTTAGTGGGGATATGATATAAGAATACGATTCATATTATTTATTGAATGATTTAGGAAATGATGTTTATTACACACATTTCTATTCCACGTTTTATATACATATGAATCCCACTTATTTTCATAGGTTATGATTTGATTAAATTATAATGATAACTATCTCTTTTCTAATGGTTATGATATGATAAAATGTTTATGATACCCATTTCATTTCATGGGTTATGATATGAAGTTTGGGAAACCCATCTCATTTTATGGGTCATAATATGATGCATGTTTTATGATATTATGGACCATGTATGTATGCTTTTTTTATGTGATGGGTGGGACCTACATATTCCTAAAATAAATTGTTTATAGATTAATACCTCATGAGATAATAATGAGAATAAATTTTATGGGATTTATCCACTATGGAAGATATGGTAACCCAATATAGAATGGGATTATGGGGAAACCCGATACACTATGGGGATATGTGGAAACTGTATCCACTATGGGTTGAAAGGGAAACCTAGTCCACTTCGGGAATATACGGAAACATGATCCATGGTTGGAAGATAGGGAAACCCAAACCCTTATAAGGAAAGGATTGCGACTCGAAATGGTGGTGGGTCCCACCAAGTATGAGTAGTCCCCATGAAGTACCATTTTCTGTTTCCGAAATGGGCATTGACTTATACAAATTGATGTTACATGCTTATGTGTTTTTAAAAAATTCTATGTCTTATGACGTTTCTAAGATCACATGTTTGTTATTATAGATTATCATTTGATTTTATTTCTGATTAACTAGAAATATTTTCTCCATATCTCATTATTATGATATTTTTATGTATGGTATGATCATAAAATGTTATTCTCAGGTTGTCATTACATTACTTTTATGATATGATTTTTTATTCCTTTTATTTACCCACACTGAGAATTTAAGATCACCCATTTCTTATTTTTCCTTTCCCTATGTTATGAATAAAGTATTTAAGTTAGGGTACTAAATAGGGATATTTTTAATTAATATGTTTAGGATACTTCACCAAACTATATGAATGCACTCGAAGATTCTAAATAAATATAATATTACGGTTCTCAGGAATATATTTTTTAATGTGATTAATATTGATATAAAATCATGTAATATCCTTGTATTTTATGTAAGGGATGTTATAATAGTAATAAATAGAAATGTTTAGCTATCCTTTAGAATATTTGAATAGAAAACATTAGTGATACACCTAAGGATATTTTTATAGATATATCTTGGGAGGTATCAAAGGATGAGTCTAGGGATGAGTTAATATTTAGGAAAATTTCATTGAATTTTGGTAAAGGATATTGTGAGTATTTTACTTGAAATAGACACATGTAAGAATGTTTTAATTGGTTTTTAATTTAGAAAAAATGATTATAGGTGAAACAACCCTAAAAAAAATTTATTGAGATTGACTCAACCAGGATGTAGTTCACGATAATGGGCCTTGCTGGACACATTGATTAACACTCCCTGGGGATATGTTTTGTGAATTTAAAAACTATTTATGAACTATCATAAAGGATTTAAATATAATATTAATATTATTGACCTAAGATAAGGATAATATTTTATAAGAAAATGTAGGGGCATGGTTAAATCATTTTATAAGTAATTCCTTCTATGAATAGGTTATTTTATTTTCTGATAAGTGTTTCTCACATTATTATTTCTTGAGTTTTTAGATAGCACAAACTTGGAGGATGGTTGTTAACATTGAATATTTTGTATTAGAAAATTATGGGAATTATAAAAACTTATTTTCTATGTGGAGATCCCCTGATGAGAATCAGGAAGGACACACATGAATTGGTTATACGTCTGAAGATAAAGAGACCACTGGCATTATATGAATGGTATGGGATATAAATAATATTATTGTCTTCATTAAGATTAAGAAGAATGATTGGATTGAGGTTATGAATCCTAAATACATGATTCATATTTCATATTATAGTAAATAGGTATTATTGGATAAGATGATAAATCTTGATTAGTTGTTTATGAATAAAATCAGATAATTGTAGTGTATATGTATTAAAATTCAATGATTATGTGAAATGAATCATGAAATATATAAGTATTTTCAGTATAAGTTTTCATTAACAATCTAAAATAATATTTTGAATGGTGATGTAGTCTAAGAATAGTGATTTAATGGAATGGTGATATTTATAATTATGGAAAGGTAGCCCTTAATGTATCCCTCATATTGAGAACAATGTGTATAGTTTTAATATGGAGACGATTGATATGGATAAAGTAAATTGTATTATACTGATTACACAACAACTGATTATTTATTTATTAAAAAAGTGGTCAATGTCATCATGGATGAAATTTAAAATTTCTTTTATTCCAGGAATATATCATGTAACCATCTTTATAAGGAGGAATGCATGTTTTCCATAATGATTTTAGGCAATTCAGGTTATTACTTTGTTTCATAAGAATATTAAATAAGGGTATTAAGATTTTTTCAATGTTACAAACACAGGAGGCATTTTTATTTATAGGGGATATGTGTTAATCTGATTTAATGACCTACCTTCCAACATTTCGGAATTTTATCTTTTGGAAGGGTTATAAGGTTAACCATTTATTGAAATTTTAAGGAAAATGTCAGATGATATTTTTGACATTTAAGTATTTTCTAACAAAATTATGGTTTTTGAATATTCTATAACTTATTCTAAACAATGTTTTAATAAAAAATGATAGATACTTATCATTCTATTTGTGGTTCCCTTTCTCAGTTAGTTCTTCAAAAATGAAAAATTTATAGTCATTCCTTGGAGTATGTCATGAAGTGGGAATTGATCAAGGAATAAACAATCAATTAAATTGATCATATATAATGGAATAAAATCATGTAATTTTATATTATTATAAACTTTATAAATTATTTGAAAAAATTTCCTTAATTCCAATTTTTTTCCTATTACCGCGATCATTGTTGATTCCAATGTCCCCTTTGATAATTATAGAATTATATCTGTGTGATTGTTAATTTTATCATAACAATATTATCTCTCATTCTTTATCATAACTCGATAGTTATATTTATCATATATGTCTATGTTTAAATTTAAAACATATGTTTTCCTATGTGGGAAACTATTTATTAGTTACTTTGGGTGATATTTATGGTCCCAACATTCTCTTTATAAATTAGTTTTTAATATTTATGTTTATGATGTGGGTTTCACTGAAAGGAAATTTCATGTATTGAACCATTGATAACATAGAAAAAATTTGGGGGAGAAATTCTTTTTATGCGGGTATAATGTAATGACTTTATATTTTAGGAAATAATATTTTTTGAATTAATTTAATCTTTTTTATATTATTTATTTTACACCACAATTAATATAGAATTTTTATATAAAAACACTAAATCTGTCCTACATCATACACAGAACCAACTGAATATTTCACTATAATAATCACTTAAATTAGATTTAGGTAGAAAAAACACTATGTTTTACATGCATTACACTCAATAATGAGTCCCTTCGATGGCATGTGCAACACATAAGACTGAGTTTTACAGAACAACAATTTCCAATAAATATTAGTATTAATGTATTACTGTAGTTACCACCTATCAATTGGAATGGAAATTAAAAATTATATTAATATAAATGTGATTTTTTAAATTTTATATAAAATTAATAATTTAGTTGTCAATTAATTAGAAATTAAAGTAAGAAATATTTGAATATGATGAAATTCCTTTAATAAGAGAACTATTTTTCTATGTACAAACATAATTTTATAAGAATAAATAAAATAATAAAATATTATTAATTATTTAAATAAAACCTATATCTTATATATTCAATCAATATTTTCTACACTAATCCAATATAGTTGATAGGTATAAGGTAATAATAAGTCTAATTGAATGAATAAAAAGATGTTTTTTTATAAAAGGAAATTTTATCGACATTAAATGGTGAACATGTTTTAAATATGATTTTGAAACATTTAAGATTTTTATTTAAAAAAAACATCATTTGTAAAATTTAAATAAAAAAATTTACTTTTTTTGAATTTTTTGTTCTTTTTTGAGTTGTTTCATTTTTCGATGAATAGTGATAAATACTGAATTTTAGTTTAAAACTAATTCTCAAATAATTTATTTAAATTAATTAATTATATTTTAGTGTAATTTTAATGTTTAATTAGATAAATTTTAAATAAGTTAATCTAATCTAGGGAATTGGAATCTATTTCACCTTGGAATTGGATATCAAAACATTCCCAACATTTATACATTTTTTCTCAAAAAACCCACTCTCACAACCCATATATGGTACTAAAATTTTAATTAATGTAATCAATTTATTTTATAATAATTTTTTTGATTATATTGAAAAAATTTAATCCAATAATTTATAATGTTTAAGAATTTCAACTTAGATATTATAGAAAAATATTCGTAAATTTGATTAAAATAAATTATAGTGATTAAGTGAATAATCAGCCTAGAAGAGGACTAAATCCTAAATTGAGGGGAACAAATTACATATAAACATATCCAAAATCCATTATATGCTCATATTTTGTCCCTTTACCTTATTTTATAGGATTTGGTCAATTATTTTACTACTTTATATAGGAAAAATGTTATTGGAATTCCCTTTTCGAAAAATTACATGAATGACCCTCATCCTCCACTATAAGAAGGCACTCATCATTCTCACTTATTCACTACTCTCAATAAAATTAGATAAGAAATAAAATTCTCTTTGTCCTAGTACAATCCATTGATATATCCTATAATCCCCACTTCAAGAATAAATCCCCCTATGGATGCCCTTTGGTGAAAACCAAAAGTCGTTACTCCATGAAGTGGTAACTTCCTTCCTCAAATTTTTTTATTTTCTATCTCTACACCCTAAAATAATTTTATTTAATGACTATATAATATCCTCATTATACCAAATATACTAATATCTTTTTATTATAAATATTAAACCTATAAATACAGACACTTCTATCTAATGGGTAATGTACTAACCATTCTAATTTACGATGAACTATATCCTCAACAAATGATATGGATCATTGTTTTACTTTTACAACTCTTATGTTTGGGAATTAACACAGAAACTCTATTTATATATAATATATTTTATTTTTATGATTATCATTTTATTTTAAGAGCCCATTTTCTGAATCAGACAAAAATCCATGTGAATGCGACCGTTTTCATTAACTGGATATATCATTTTTAAAACTGAGATTGGAACATATTTCCAAGAGTTAGAACAAATTAACATGTCGATTTTATACTTGGGTAATGGAAAAATTGGTTTTATAGGTTTCTCATAAATATTTAGGAGAATAGAGGTCTGGAAAATCAATGTTTAGAGGATCTGAATAGGGGACACTATTTTTCAGAAACCCTACAACCCCTCACTAGAAAAAAATACGTCTATAAAAAAGGATTATAAATTAACACCATGGGATATATATGGTTTTCCAAACCAATTTTTTTTTCTTAAATGGGTTGGGACACAAAATATGTACCCTTATACTTTTAATTGTATCATTTGTGCATGGTTAAGCTAACCGTGTGGACAAATCATGCAGGGTGTCTTCATAAGTAGGGCATACCACATGGTTGGCATACAATTTTGGAAAACATGTGTGTCCAAACCATGTGAATCAGGTTTTGGGGTAAAATTACAAAAATTACATTAATGGAAAATTATTTTCTTTCTTCATATTTTATATTCTCCTCCTCCCACATGAGATCACCTCCATGCATAGATGAATTATCCTCCAAGACTAACCTTTTCATTGAGGATTCCTTATTTCCTATCATCTGATTCAATCACCATATGTCAATATGGGGCTTCATTGGTAAAATATCATGTAATTTTGAATCAATATTTGTTTAATATCTTATTGGTTTCCCTATTTTAGTTCGAGATCATTTTCATTATATTTAAGGGAAATGTCTATTTCGTAAATTTCATTAAATTAAGATGGAATCTGAGATTTAGATTGGACATGTGGTATGTACTTAGTATGAGGTAGGTTTTATATAACATATTTCATAATTTATTATCAATTTATAATTTTTTCCAATATTCCACACACATGCTCTTATAGTATGTTTCTTTTATAATCGGTTCCTTCATATCAAAGGGATCATCTAACCTAGAAACAATCTCTATGATTGTTTTTTCATAATTTAGAGGATATGAATTTTATATGGACACCACATGGGTGTGTCATCATGAATGAACCTTCATTATTAAATTAATAAATTCCCAAAACCCATTTTTAAATGTACATATTGGATTTATAGTGTGGTTTCCCATTAGAGAAATCGGTCCAATTGGTAGTGGAACCACTTAAGTTCAATGTTTAATTAGGTATAATTTAATTTCCATGTAAGTTAGATATATAAAATGATTTCATTTGATTAATTGAATAATAAATCAGGCAATTGGATTCATAATTTTATATGAATATTTATGAATAAATCCCAATTTTCTTTTAAAACCCCTCAGACGAGGTGCACTGTTTTCAAAATTGTAATGGGGTGATTATGTTTTTAGTCATGTATGGATGGTTTCTTGGGTCCTTTTCAATGTTTAATGTTAATTTTTGTTATGGGGTGTTATTTCAAATGACTTATTTTTTAGTTATAAATGATGTTTCCCTCAATTATTATGAATGATAAATGAGAAAAATAACCTCCTATGTTTTTATCCCAACATTTAAATCTGATTACCGATGTAGGTAATTACCCAACATACCTTTGATTGTTCTAGGTTCCACTTGAACCATGTTGAAGGAATTTACAAGTTTATTAAATTGAATTTAATGTACTAATGTGATTTATATTCATGATTGTTTGGTTTATCTTTAATGAAATTAAAATTTTAAAATGAAATGGATGTCTGGAAAATGGTTTATTAGGGTGGTAATGTCAAGCTTAATGATTGTCATTAGTGAATGATCAAATGAACTGTATGATATTAATGGAATCGAACATATATTTTCTAATTCATGAGAGGTATTACCTTATTATATTATATTATTAATTTGATGACATCTATAGATGATCTTGATGAATATATGGCATGAGAGGAAATTCCTCACGACTTTTCGCTAAAAAAAGATACTACCTTTATTATATACATATGGGATTTATAAAAGAGATGTATTGGAGTTATTTTCCCCTTCCAGTTATAATTATATTGAACCTTTATGTAGGTTGGGGAATGTTGATAAGGGTTCTGTTGTGAATGGCAGTATCACACCCCCATATGTTGGGTGTTGAGCATTGCATATCCCACCAGTGATATGATGTAGGTGGTGGGCATTATGTTCCATGTTTCATGATTAAATTTTTTCTATTATGGTTTAATAAATATATCATGTGTTGAATCATGAATCCTCTCACTCTATAGGGATTTAGGTCATATACTTTATTGCATAATATAATAGGCTTGTTTAGACTGGTTATGGATGTTTGAATTGCACCCTGGTCTAGCAAACAATAGTATTCCAGGTATATGACCGTTTTGTGTGGGAATACACTTGGTTCATATATTTGGATTAAATAGATAACAATAGTATATACATATATACTATTACTATATATGTATGGTATTAAATAAGACTTTTATTTTGTCCGTGAGGTGAATCAGTTATCACCTCGATGTGTACCTTAAGAACCTAGGTAGGATTTTGTTTATTTGTTCATTATGATTATTTATTCATATTACTTTCTCTCATTTTTTTAACATTTCATGGATTGGATTTATGATTTATAATCTGAGAGAGGGAACCTACTAGTATTATTCTCTCACACTCTTCTCAGACTGCCATTACAATAGAGTAATTGAATAGACCATATTCTTGAAGGAACTTACTTGATTCCTTGAAATTTTTAGCTACAACCTAGGATTTTGGAGAATAGGTCTGAGATAGAGCATAGGATGATCGTGAAGATCTCTACAAGGGCCGTTAATTAATTTATTGTTTTATTCATGTCCAGTATTGTATCAATTTCCGCTGTATGTCTTTCATTTTAGTTTCTGTATCATAATCAGGACATCCATGCATCTGTTGGGTATTTGTGTTGGATATATTTGATATTCTGATATATTATTCGTAGACTCATTTATATTATTTATCTTCTATGATACCATTATTCTACACTATACTTGAAGATTTAAAATCCCCACAATCTCCTCTGAACACCCTCATTGCTAGTCAGTAGCCTCTATTATATGGGGAGGTATTCTTGAGGCCATTTTACTCACTGATCCAACAACCATATTAGTGATCAGACTGGTTGAGATGTTACAACAATGTGCGAGGGAATAATTTTTTTCTATTGTCTTAATATTTTGGTTAGGTATACATGATACTAAGAATGCGTCTGTACATTGTAAATAACTGTGTCTTGAACTAATCACCCCACACAGAGGGAAATGACATAGTCTTTGGGGTTGTGAATGATGGTTATTCTATTTCTTATAAAAATTGAAATGATTTCACCTTGATTAAATGATAAATTATCCTATGAATAGTGATTTGGGAATTTGTGTTATTTATTCCGTTGGTCTTGTGAGACAATGATAAATAATTACTTGCATCATAATAGAAAAAGAAAAAATAAACATTTCATTCATTTTCCATTCAATGTAGTTGCATTTATACGTTTCCTACTATTTTTTGGTTGCGTTCCTTGAATAATATTACATGAACTATTTTTCCATATCCATCCTTCTTGTATAATATTCTTAGTTAGTTATATACCATGATTACTATTTTTATTGTATGTTTTTATTATGTATCATTCTTCTTTTTTTATAGCATGTCTCTCTATGTTATTTCTTTTGATATAATTATAGTACAATTTTGATTTACATAAATGGTTCGACGGGTTGAATTTTATTGTTTGTAATTAAATGGGAGCCTATTTTCAATTACCAGGTGTATGTGTGACTTATAATTAGGAAATGGTAACTGATATAACCGAAATATATTTGATCATTAAAAACATATATATAATTTTGATTAAATTGTAAAAAGGATTATAATGTTAAGAGTTAATGTGTATTGTATGCGACTAATGAGAGTCAATTTTCAGTTTATGGTTGGTATTACCCCTTTATGATTTTTGGAATGGAAACTCATGTTATTGATCCAATGTATATGATCATTGTAGATGGTTTGAAATTGGATTTGTTGTGATTTAATGGGATTTAGGACCTATCTTTAACATGGAAGGTCACTTTATAGATTCTTGTGGTGGAAACCCATGTAATTAATTAATTTCTTATATGAGCATCATATATAGAGAAACGATTATGAATGAATAATAAGATTAATTTTATTATTTAATGAATATTTTGTATACCTAAATGTACAAATGTCCCTATATTTGTCAATTAGTGCTTGATTTATATGATATGACACAATTTGGGTGTTTTAATTTCTAAAATTATGCAACTTCTATTGGTTTTCATCTTAAAGAACCCATGATGGATTAATTGGACCATCATATGTTGCCTTATATATTATAACATAAAAATAATTTATGTGATAAGGATCTTAATTTATGATGGGATGTTAATAAATATTTAATGTTTAAAATGGAAGTTTCATAATTCATTCATGTATTCCTTATTATTTTTTTTCAAATCAATTTATTGTTTAATTTAGATTGTGAATCAATATAAATACTATAAAAAGGAACCCTAGGTGGTATCGTTTATTTTTACCATCTTGTAATGGAATTTTTAGTATCCCCTTATTTAGAATGGGAATGGATTCTTTAGATTTTTCCATCAGATTTATTTTTTTAAAATTTGATTAAATTATAGTCTCTTGGTCAAGTGACTTTTTTTTGAATGACCATGTGATAGGTTTGATTTTTTTTTCATTCATAAGGGTATAGTTGTGCAAGGTATATCCATTTATCATTAAATTACTATATAATTTCATTAGTTTCATTGATTTTTGGTGTCATTCAGGAGCCATTACCCCTAGTAAGACTCTTAGTTTCTAAATAACACCCTTCTTAAGATGGATGATCATGGTATCAATGACCCTTGATAGGGGAATGCGTATTGGTTAATGTTCGGTTTCAACTTGATAGTCATGCCTTATTCATTCTTAGCCACTTCATAGTTCAAATAAACATTTTTTATTCCTCAGTAATGGACGACATGATAATTCTTCAAATAGGTTAACGGACATATGGGGAAATATGTCATTGGGTTTAATCACTTGTATGGAAATACATAAACATATTTTCATATGGTGAAGAGAATATGGACAGTACTAAGGATGGTTTGGTTTCTTGTGAAGCCTCAGGGTAGTTTGTGATAACATTCACGGTGACCATTGAGTATTAAACAGTGTAATGAATTGGTTGAATTTTGGTGAAATCATTGAGATTTATACATTTGAATACATTATCATGTCATATTTGTGGTAGAGTGACGTATGAATTAAAATAAATCACCCTCCTTCTAATGTTCAGAGGATCTAAATGGAGACTTCGGTATTTTGACACACTCGTCGGGTTGGTTTTCATGTCACATGCTTTGACATATTGGATCGTTCTTAGAGTAGAGGCACACATACATTTAAGGTATTTTTGATCTATAATTATTTTTATTAGGTAGTCTCTCTCTTTTTAAAATTGACTGGACACTCATAAATGTGGGTAACATCATGTGAAATTAAGTAAATTTTTCTTTCCAAGTAGAACGAGTACAACCAATGCGTACCGTTGGGAAATAGTTAGTTTTCCAAATATTAATTTCATGATTTCATGTTTTGAAACATGTCTTTGCTTTATTAGATTCATGGTGTTATTATGGATGGTAGTGTAATCAACCCCAAATAAATGTTGTTGTCAAGTAGGACATTAGTGGTTAATTTGGAAAGATCATGTGCATTACTTGGATGGCGAAGTCTACAGATTAGTTTGCGATGATGTATTAGCTTGTGATGCCAGGATTCTTTCAAAAGATGAATACAAATAATATTTTTATAATTATTATATTGTTTTTCCTAGTTTCCACTTTTTTTACCCTTCCTAAACTGACAATTGTGTCCCCTATATTTCCTTCAACCTTGATGAACTTGGAGAACATCGTTCATATGCCGCATGAATGTTTTAAATACGTTGGGATTGAGATATGATCAATATCAGGTTGAAAACTGGAAACATGGTTTTTATCAATGTTAGGTTAGTCTTGAGGGAAACTAAGATTCCAATGTTTGAATTCCATGGATGGAATCATGGGAAAAAGCTATTTCCATTGACTTGGCCACTAGACTTATTATGTTCGGGGCACAGTTAATGTTTTGATATGGGCGTCTCACCTCATTAGAAACATCTTTATAATCATAGGGTGGGTAAAACCTTGGTTAGTTCCTTAGACTATGGTTTGTTGAATGGGAGCTAACCCAATACTCTTTGTTGGGTTTGATGTTTCTTTTAAAGGGTAACAGTTTCAGTGGGATAGATCTAGATTATTCCATTATTTTTTATTAGGCAAGATGAATTAATTGTTCATTTTTTGTTTTGATGAAGTAACATTAACAAATTTCAGATGTAGAATTTATTGAACAATCTCGTTATAAATTCTAGATTCTCTAGATAAATTTATCACTGTTTTTGGGTTTTACATTAGACATCAAATCTGAGCATCTTGATAATGGTCAGTTAGGGTGGCATGAGTAGTTATTTTCCTTGTTCAATGAATACGGTTATTGAAGAACCATTTTAAATATTTTCATCTTGTTGATATGAGTGCGGTATATATTAGCTTGGGATTTTCAAGAAAATAAATATTGACCACTCTATTTGAGGATAGTGGGAATCAACTATTTTATCATTTCAATATCATGTAAGGATGGTCATTAAAATGGTTGACATGAGATTCATTGGAAATTACAATGGTTGATGTACCATGGTTAAATATTGGATCCTTATGATGTTCAATCCTAAGGCATATATCACCTTTCGATATATGTTTAATGAGAAAATGGAGTGATTGTTTCTCTAGAAAAATAATCATAACTCGGTGTCATCTTGGTGTTTTTGTTTTAAAATGATCGTTGGATAGAGTGTTGATGGCTTATGTGTCGTATACATAAATGAATGCTTGGACATGCATTGGGAATTTGGAAATGAACCTATATATGTAGGATGAATCCTCAAGAACCTCAGAGGTCATGTGATATTTATATTGTTCCTGAAAGATTCACATGGATCAGAAGTACTAAGGTGGGGAGATTATAATGACCTGTGCATTGAACCAGATTAAAATACAAGGTAATTTAATTTTTTGGGTTTAAGGGACATGATTTTTTCAAAAAAGATAATCAATAAATATTTCATTGAGTTGGGACTTGTAGTTTTTAGGTTTGGGTAAATCCACAAGATGTTTCTTGGGTGTCATCTCAGGTTTCAGGAGTATCGGGTTCTGGAAAATAAATGTTTGGAGGGTCTATATATGGTGCATTGTTTTTTTTGAAATCATGAGTAACCTCAATAGGAAACCATGTTCCTACAAAAAATAAGCATTAACTAACCACACAACATGCACATGGTTTTCCAATCCATGTGCTTGCCCCGCATGGTATGTGCCACTTAGGAAATACCCTCACAGAATTCAGGAAATAGATTTTTCATGATTAGGATAACTGTGTGGGATAAACTATGTGAGGTGTTATCTTAAGCTGGGGTGCCGCACAGTTTGGTCATGTAGAGTGGCAAAACCATGTGACCTAGGTTTTGTTGGGAAATAACTAAAATTCCCTCAATGAAACCTTATATTTATTCTTATATTTTTTTCTTCCCATCTTCTCATATTAGCTCTCCTCTTGGTAGATTTGGCTTCTCCCCTAAGACTAACCTAGTCTTTGATGTTTCTCCTTCATTTGTCATCTGATTTGATCAATATTGGTATCTATGGTTCTGAATCTTTAATCTCTTGATTACATTTGAATCATTCATCATTTAAAATTTTCTCAGTTATTCTATTTTGGTGTAGACTCATTTTATCCATTTTCAGGGAATATATTTGATTATTAGATTTCATCTAAACCAGATCGAATTAGACCTTCAGATTAGATGATTGATATATCATGCATACAAGTTAGGTTATATAATTCTTATTCAGAAATATAATATCAAATTAAAAATGTTTCCATTGTGCCAGACATCATTATTTTCTATACATTACATTTATAACTGGTTCCTTAATGTCAAATAGATCATCACACCCATATACACTCCCTAATATTGTTTTTAGTAGTTTAGAGGATGTGAACATTGTATATTCACACCATATTGGTGTACCAAAATTAATGATACTTAGTAATTGAATTAATAAATGCTCATAATTTCTTCTAATCATTTGTCTTATATTGATAGTGGTTTTCCCCTTATAGATACAGGTCTAAATGCTAATATATCATCTTATGTTCCATATTGAATAGTGTATAATTGTTTTTTACATGTAATGTATTTTTCTAAAATGAATTTTTGATTAATTGAATTATAAGTCTTGAAATGAGATGCATAATTTTATATGAATTTTATGAACAATGTCATGGTTTTATAATAAAACCCCTCTTATGATGAGAGAAATATTAAAACATACAAAGGGGTGATTATTTTTTATGTCATTATAGTCCTGCTGTTTTGGTCTTTTTCCGTGGTTTTTATCAATGTTAGTTATCTAATGTTATTGCACATGGCCTCCTTTGTACCTTATAAATGAAGTTTACCTAATTTATTAAGAATTTTAAATGAAAAAAGGAACCTTCAAAGTGCATGTCATAGTTTTTAAAATGGATTACCCATGTTGGTAATTTCCTAAATGACCTTTATAGTTTTCTATGTTCCCCTTGAACATTGATGAAGGAATTCCCATGTTAGTTAAATTTAATGGAATGTATTAATGTGATTGCATATACATGATGGGTTGTTTAATATTAAATGAAATAATGTTTTTTAAATTTAATGTCTCACTTGAAAATATTTTATAATGGTGGTAAGTCCACACCCAATTCGTGTTCATTGTATATTATCATATGAATTATAAGGATATAATGGAAATAAACTTGTTATTTTTAATTCATATTAATTGTTTATTATGGATTTATATTAAAAATTTAAATATTTCTATATATTATCTTGAATAATGTAATGGATTAGAGGTATTTCGATATTTCTATTTATTATAAAAAAGGTTATGCATTGCTTTTATACATATGTGATTGATAAAAGTGGAGGGTGGGATGTTTTTTTCCCATTAATGTTATAGTTATATTATGCCTGTACCTAGGCTATGGACTGATGGTGTGGGTTTTTTTAGAAGATTAAGGTATCACATTCCTTTATAAAGGGTATTGATCATGGCGTCTCACACCATTGATATTATATGGGAGATAGTCTTTATGCATCATGTTTCATGATTAGAGTGTTTCCCTGGTCTCACTTGCCTTCCATAATGTTTTAGCATGATATATATCACTCTATAAGAACATAGGGAATGTAACCTATTTCATGAGATTATTGGCCTGTTTAGACTGGTTATAGGTTCATATTCTATGCCCTGGTCCATCCAGCAACTTGTATTCTAGGTATATGACCATTAGGCATCGTTATGTACATGGTTCTTAAAGGTGTATGTCATATATAACTATATTATATACAAATATGTTATTAATATATTATTATGTTAACTGATCAAACATTCATTCTAGTTGGGAGATAATATAGGTATCACCACTTGGTTACCCTTAAAACATGTGTGGGTTGATGTTTATTTATTCAGTCCAATTATTTATTCATATTACCAACATACTACATATTTAATTATCATAGACTAGATTTGAGTAATAGGCTCCATGGGTGGTAACCTATTTATATTCCCCCCCCCCCCCCGCATAAAGCATGGTCCTCCATTGCACTGGGGTACCTGAGTAGACCTTATTCTTTACGGGACCAAGGATGATTTCTCATGTTTTTTAGCTAGTACATGGGTGAAAAAAGAACATGAGAGAGTGGGAGCTCATGATTATCATGGATCTCTCCCTTGGGGCCTTTATTTTATTTCCTTTCTTATTCGTGTACTATACCATATCTCCTCCTGCGATATGCATTTTGTTTTAGTTTTTATATCATTATGAGGGAATCCATGCAACTATTTTATATTGGTGTTTTCCATCATTGGTATTAAATGATACTATCTGTATACTATATTCTATTATTTAGTTTTTGTGATACTGTAGTACTACACTGATCATGAGGATATAGTCTCCCCACTATCACCTCATTTCACCCTTGCTTATAGTCGATAGACTACCGCGTATGGGGAGGCAGGCATAGTCTATATGACCGAATGGTCTGGATTCTATTTTAGTGGACATCATGGAATGGATGTCACAATTCTTCGGTAATTATTTATTAAAACACATCTTTATGATTTACTTTTTTTATAAACTAGTAATCACCCATGCATTCGCATGGAAATACATTCGGTGCTTATTTTCAAAAATACAAAACTATATTTCAAAGTTAATAAATAATATATATATTGAATATATTGAAAACAAAAAATAGTGGTACTTAATATTGGAATACAATTTGACAAAATATATATAATTGAAAACATATAAAGAAAATAACATAGGACAATATGTAGGAGAATATTGAAAACATAATAGAGAATATAAGAAAATATATAAGGAAGATTATAACACTGGAAATATTTTGGGATCTCAACCTTGGTTTAGGAAAGCAATAGAGCTAATGTATAAAAAAGGGGAATATGCTATGAACCAATTTTAATGCACAACATGGATAAAATAAAAAATTCCATTCTACTTGTATATTCATGGCTAGGGAGGATAAAATACAAGTAAAATGGCAGTGGAAGTGAGAAGTGAGCACTTTAATAGGGAAATTTAATGATGATATTTCAATATTAGAATGAATGTGTACAGGCTGGATTTTGAATATATCAACATATCAAGGAGACACACAATTTCAATAACAATAATATGTTACATAAGCTTTCAGTGGAAACTTTTAGACTATGTTTAGTATGATGGAAGGAAAGGTAACACGAAGGGGAATGAGAAAATTAATGGAAAGCACATATGAATGTCTATATAGTTTGTAGGAATTCTACTCTATACAACCCTAAGGGAAAGGTCAGTTTTGACGTGGTGAATATTGATACGAATACAACTCTAATAATGGCTAAAGAAATTGGAGGTATAACATAAAAAATGGAAGCAAAAGAGGATGATGAAGCAGGAGCACTGGCCATATCATTTGCGGAAGACGCAGGAAAATTTGCAACAAGAAAAGCATGGAGAATCCAAAATCATCTTAAAGGTGGGTAAATGTGAATCATCCATTGCAACATCCAAGAGAAATATGTTCTTATTGAAGACCAGAAGGAAGGAATAAGTAGAGAAAGAATACGGAAGATTACGCATTACTGTACTAATATAGTGAAAAAATAGTTTTTCCATCTTATAATTATACTATAATTAAACATGTTTATAGGATAAACGAGGAAAATTAATCATTTTCCACAATTGTAACAGACTAAATAATTCAGTATGAATAATCATAGGAATTATGTAAATATTCCCAAAACATGAGACTTTCTGGAGATGGTCACTTTTTTAATACATAATGAAATATCTTGTATTAAACAAAATATAGCACTTGTTTTACCTAGAATTTAATTTTTGAATAATTGGTAATAATCCAACATCTCACCAATATATCTTGTTTGCAATTTGATTGGAAGAACTTGAAAAGACAATAGTATTTAGATGAAAAATAATATACCTGGTTTAAAATATAATATTAGTATGCATAAAAGTTAAGGAAGATTTCATATTCATCATATGAAAAAACTCCTTGAGATTTCAAAAATCAACATCCATAGTCATCATTACACATATAAAGCACAAGATCTAGGTATTCAAGTTGATAAGTTACATGGAAGAAATCATGTTTGTGAAAATACACTATTTGTGATGCATTTTCAAATATGTCTAGAACATTAAAAATATCTTCAAATTGATGGTGATGATTCTGGATACTGCTTTCGTAAATCTCCATGGAAAATAATAGTGTTTAGGGTTTACATAGAGGAAGATTCTACCATAATCCCATACTCATCATTTTTCAAAAATATACACCTATGTAGCCATCATTTTTATGTATTCAGTATGCATATACTGAATATGAAATATGCACATAGTTAAAATTTAAAATTCATTAAATATGCTACTAAATGTAGAATAACCATGTTCTATATTCAGTTCACTTTTCCATAATATGTAATATACAAATTTCTCATCTTACAAAATCCAAACTAAAATATCAATACGGTCTTTCTAGTTATAAAATACTATATTGAACCAATATTAACTTATAAGCACTACATGAGAAGCCCCCTACACAAAAATGAAGGATAATATACCTTGTTTACAATTTGATATTATTACACAGATGATGAATATTTGATATTCAATATTAGAAATACAATATTATTAGGCATGTGCTGAATATGAATTACATGTATACTGAATAAGTAAAATGAATTAAATAATTCCACATGAAAGTTTTTAACAAATTCATATGAATTTCTATCAATCCAAAAAATATAGAACAAACCATAAACTAAAAATACCAAAAATGATACAGAATATCTAACCGTGCCTGGATGGGATTGAAGGGTTCATTCAAGAGAAATATGAGAAGCCCTACTGCCCATTAGTCAGATGAATTAGTAGTACTACCAAACTTAAACATATAAATAGTCAACCACCAAATGTTTCCGACATAAATATTGTTCAACACAACATCATAAGGTCACTCATTAAATAACTTTGGAGAAAAAGAACTAAAAAAAATTAAAATTAGCATCAATGAGATTTGGTTCTTTTACAATGATCTCTTAATATATAAAAGATTCCCTAAAAAATAGCAGAAATTTGATAATAAAAAATATATTAATACCTTTTTTGTAGAACGGGCATCCATTAAAACATTTCATATGAGCTGGGTGTTAACCTGTATGCAATATACATTTATTAAAATCTTATGTTCAAATCAATTCTTCTTCTGAATCAAACAGTTACTTTAAAAAATTACTCTTACATGCTAAAGGGATTACAAATGAATCAAAACCAATAAATAAAGTTGTTTATATTTATTAATCCCTAATGTCAACAAAAAACACATATTTGGTATGTTCCTAGGCAGACATTAAAAAAGGATTGCGTGTTTATGTTTTGAACAAAATATATTTCCTTGTCTTAATAATTCATGTTGATCCTTAAAACTAATACCTTGTATATTGTATCAAACCCAGCATTGGTCTCAACGAACTGGTTCTTGAGATCTCCATACAAAGTAACAGGAACACCAACAACCTGCATTACAAAACCAAACAGTGGACAGACTGTGATACAAGAAAAAAAGCAACGCATTAAAATATAATTATTTGATAGACTGAGAAGGATTTACACACATAAATCACCATTTGAGTTAAAGTAATGTAATAAGAGGAAATATGGTAGAATATCATCAGCTAGAATTGAAATTTTAGAAGGAACGTGCACCCGATTCACTCAGCATGTTGTACAACTGTCATGAAAATGAGAAATTCCAGCCTTTACAGACAACTAAAAAGAGAACATATTTTTCGATATAGTGGTATAAAGTATACTTTACTGCATCTGTAAAATCCTCAAATATTTCATTACCTGTTTATGTGAAAAACACAACTCCAATGAATCTGTAAAGAATTGATAATTTTTTGTAAATGATGAAATATATGGTTTATTTGGATGAAAGAATATATGAAAAGGAAAAAAGGAAAAAAATTATGATTTTTAATCAGAGTAGATTTGGTAGAATGCATTTACAAATTATGAAATTAAAAAATAGACTAAAAATAATAGAGATCATAGTGATGTTCACTAAAAAATTCATGAAAACCAATAAATACAACTAATAGTAAATAAAAAACCATTAAAATTAATGACAAATGATTTACTGCTATAAAGAAGTGATCCAATGCTCTAAGATATTTCAATTCATTCATTGTATAAGTAAATGTAACTAAAAAGATTTGGATGTCAACTGAATGATGAAAAAAATTCATGAAATTAATGCTTTTGTACCTGATTATTTAGTTTTGACAAGTTATAGTGGTGGAATAAGAGGTATTAATCCTAGAGCTGAGCACTTAACCATTCATCCAATATGTTTACATGTAGATACTATAATTCTTAATTTTAATAACACAATATGTTTGACTAATATGGAAACACGTCAATAAGCAATCAATAAATATATATATAAGTTTTTCTCTATCTATGTATGATTAATATAGAAAAAAATTTCAAATCAGGAAAATAGAAAATCATAAAAGGGTGAACGGTATTTGTGTTTTGTAAAATTTAAAAAAAATTCAGACAAATCTGCTTAACCATGGTACTTTGACTTCTTAACTATGAATGTACTGCCCTTAGAGAATTTCTTAACTGAGTATTGGATGAAAGAAAACTATAAATGCTCTACTTCATCATGCTGATAGTGAAATCACCATTTAAAATAGTTTATATGAGAGGCTACAATTTAACATCATTTGAATGTAAACATACATTATTCAGTTGAGAACAAATTAAAAAAAAATTCCGGGGCTTACCATATCACTTCTAAAAAAAGATAAATATACCAATAGAATGTGTTTTCCTTTAGTGAAAACCTTTAAGCTTCAGTGGTCGCGTTATCAACCAGTGATAACCCTTTCTATCAATGTAGCAACAAATATTAAGAACTACAAAAAATCAGAAATAGTACATCAAATTTAAAATAATCAACGAGCTAATGAAAAATGTAATGAAAGATACATATATCATATGTCCATTTCTTAACTGAGTATGGGATGAAAGCAAACTAGAAACTCTCTACTTCTTTTTACTGATAGTCAAAGCACCATTTATAATAGATTACATGAGAGGCTACAATTTAACATCATTTGAATGTAAACAAGAATCATTCAGTTGAAAACAAATTAACACAAATTTAGGGTCTTACCATATCACTTCGAAAACTAGATAAATATACCAATAGGGTGTGTTTTCTTTTAGTGAAATCCTTTAAGATTCAGTGGTAGTGTCATAAACCAGTGCTAACTCTTTCTATCAATGCAACAACAAACATTAAGAACCTCAACAACACCCGAAATAGTACAACAAATTTAAAAGAATCAACGAGATAAAAAAATGTAATGAAAGATAGACATATCATATGTTCATTTTCTATTAATGTTTTTTATGCAAGAAAGTGTTGTAGAGATTTGAATACTTTACCATGTCCTGGAACCACAGAAGTCTTTCATCATTACCATGGTGGTGTAAGGAAGTTACTGAATCATGCCACATAACAGAACTCTGTCAAGGCAAAAACATATGTGAGACCATTTATTCTAAAAGAAACTAATAAATAAAAAAACATAATAAATTGATAACCATTTAAAAAGAGGATATTGGTCCAATGAAATTTCAAAAATGGGTGAAAATATACCACAATAAATAATGACAACCCTTCAAATATACAAATGATTAAACAAAACAACCATGATAGTAATAAATTTACAAAGATAAGAAATTTCATTAAAATAATTCAAAACTTGGAAAAATGGTCTTACCAAAGATGTTCAGAAAGTGAAATATAAGCCAGCATAAAATGATCACCTTTCACATCTAAAAAAATGGTTAATGAAAATAACCAAGATAGTATAAATTTTCATGGATAATAAATTTCATTATAATGATTAAAACATAAAAAATTGGGCTTACCAAATCATTTCAGCAAGTTTCATTCAACCCATCATAAAATAACCACCTTTCAAATCTGAAAAATGATTAATGAAAATAACCAGGATTTTTAGAAATTTACAAGGATAAGCAATTTTATTAAAATGCTTAAAAACTAGAAAAACTTGTCTTACCAAACATGTACATCACGTTCAATTTACACCATTATAAAATGAGCATATTTAAAATATAAAAATGATTAATGAAAATAACCATGATAGTTAGAAAATTTCAAAGATAAGGAAATTCACTAAAATTATTAAAAACATGGAAAACTGGGCTTACCAAACATGTTCAGCAAGCTCAATTTATTCTCTCATCAGATTACCAGCATTCAAATCACAAAAATAATTAATGAAAATAACCAGGATTGTTAGAATATAAAGACATGCATGATGAGAAAAACATTAGAAAATTAACATTTATGCATTGGAAAAAAAAATCAAAACAACTGATTCATTCCCATTTAAGTCATATTGAAGTACTATCTAGTCAAACTCAAGAAGCACATGACTATAAATGTATAATAAACCCCTTTAGTTCTGAACAATATTATATTTTTCAGTCCTAACCCATAAATAAAATACACATGAAGAATGAGTTGGTATAAAAACACCAAGATCCATCCTCCTTGATCAATAAGTGATGTGTACCTTATGTTTTTCCTTCTATATTCATTTAAATTGAAGATATTCATTCCATAAACCCCTACAAATTCATTAGGAATTATGTTATTTTTGCGGATACTCCACGCTCTCTTGTGAAAATGCATGCTCTAATGAAAGATTTTGAGTTAGTTAATGATATCAAATCTTCCAATAAGGTGAATGGGACCAAATAAATTATGTATTTGCATAATTTCATTTTGACCAAACTTGTTCATCCATATGATATTGATCTGAAATCCAAGATCATTCAAAAATATTCCAAATATGTCAGCTAGTACTGGGGGATGATTTTACTATAGTGTATTGTCACTTTGTACCACAGAATATAACAACAGAGAGAAAAAAGAAAAAAGAGAAAAAAAACACATCCTATATGTATATTTCAGACTAATTACCAGCTGAGAGTAAGAATGATCAATATTATGGTGGATCCGAAGAGAAAATAGAGACAACAGTTGGAAAAACTAATGCAAACGCAAACAGTAGGACAACAATCAGAAGCACGATCAGTTTCTGTGATTCATTTCTTAAATAAAATTTTTCAAAATGAATTTAGATCATCCCAAGCATTGGATTCTTAAACATAGGGGATCATGTTGGATTAATGTTGAATTAAAAGAAATATATGGCTACTGCACATGTCGTAGGAGGGCATGGAGGAGGATTACCTAGAACTCGAGATTGGGAGGGGTATGGATTGGTTATATAGAGGGCAGTAGTACTCAGAGGATGATTACCTGGTCGATGATGAAGTGAAAATCGGAGGCACAGAGGAAAATTAGATCGACGTAGAGTAGGTAAACAGGACGAAGGAGGAGCGGATGAAGGTAGATGCAGAGCAGGAATAGGAGAGGGATGCGTCGATGCAGAAACTCTAGCTGGTGTAGTGGGAGAACATGAGCGAGAGAAGAGGGATACAAAGACGCGCTCGATTTCATGCCGGAGGAAATAATTTTGGGGAGACGTGAGCATGGAATCGTGGAGAAGAGATTTGTTGAGGGGAGATGGAGATCAAATTTTTGGTTGGTGGAAGATGAGAGGCTTATGGGAACCCATGAGCAGGGAGAGGGGTGTCGGGGATGGGAATATGGGATGGGGATGAAATCCCAAGCGGCGGTGGATGTACCGACCCGAAATTTTGAATAAATCTTTCTTCCAAATTTTATGTGTTATTTTATTTTATTTTTATACTCAACAAAAATGTTTCATTGATAACATGAGTATAATTAAAATGAGACCGTTGGGTATTAACTGTTATATGACCATTGGTCAATATGACCCCTGTAAACTAAACATTTTTATTTTTGTCTCTATATACAAGTAATCTTGGTTAGTTATTATAGAAAGAAGATTCGATGGCCTCACCCAATAGTCTTGGACCGATCGAAGCCCATCTAACAGAACTTGGGAATGAGGTAGCACCACTGGGCTTTGCTCTGGACCAAACCCAAGCTGAACTTAATCATGTGAAGCTAGAACGGGATCACGAGAAGTTCAAACTGATAGAAATTACTACTCGTGCGATGTTGGCCGAGACTTGCTCAGATTCTCCCACCTTAGCACACCTTACACTTAGGTCCCATGCTGGTGTGATAAGGGATATGAAAGGAGACCGTAACTGCCTTGTGTAATCCTATGTTTTAAAAAAAAATTGGGATTTCTTCTAATGATGAAGTTTATGAATTTTCAAATGAATGGATAAATATAGTTTGAATATTTTTGATGAATTTTAGAAAAATTATATTTTAAAAATGTTTTTGTAAACCTTAAATAATTAAAAATGTTTAATGATTTTCAAAAAATGGTTTTCTACAATTATGTTCAGTACGAAATTTAGAGTCTAATAAGATCAACTTAATTTTTGATGAATAGTAAATTATGAATAGTGATTTTATGAGTAGGATTAGTAATGTGTCCAAATGAATTATTAATCTCACTTAAAGAAATTATTAATATAATCTAGGCACCTTGATTAAGTAATGTGATTCAATATAATGGTTGAATAACGGTTTCATAAATTATTATTCAAGTATTAGTTTTTTCTAGTGAATAGTGTTTTCTAATTAAAAATTAAATTAAAAATATTTAAAAAATTATTTTTATAAAATGGATATCATTTTTTAACTCAGAGCACCGATATTATGTTATGGTAATTTTTGGGGTTTTTTCCGAAAAAATGAATTTTCACTGAATAGTGTATTTATTTAAAAAAATAAATTAAAAATATTTATAAAAATATTTTTTTATAAAATGGAGTTCATTTTTGAAATCAGAGCATTGATATTTGGTTAAGGTTAAATTTTGGGATCTTTCTGAGAAAGTTGAATTTTCAGTGAATAGTAAAAATACAGTTTTAGGGTTTCGGTATGATTAATGACATCATAACTGTGTCATGATGATATCAAGAGATATTTTAAGGAATTTTCGACCAAAGGTGATGAATTATTGTATGTGGGGCTCATGTGGCCTAGCTTCATGGTAAATATATTGGGAGAGCACATGGTTTTGAGAAAACCACTTTTGAGATGTCACTTGGCCATTAATGCCTTGTCCCCTCACTTTCCCTATAAATACCAAGCCATCATCTCATCCATTTCGACTCCTCACCCTCCCCCAACGAATTTCTGGTCTCATTACCTCCCATGGAGTCCTTTCAAGGTTCCCTCAATCCCTGAAGGTCCCAACCTTTGAGTTTTAAGAGTTATGTTATAAGGTAAGGGATCCGAACTCTCTCTTTCTTTTCATGAAATCTCTTTTATGTAATTTATTTTATGCTCCATGTTCTTATGTTAAATGATGTTCTTTTATACTCCTATTAATGCCCTTTTTATGTCCATATAATTAGAGATGCCCTCTTACTGTCATTAATTAGTTTTATGAAGTTTTAAGTGGCGCCGTTAGGCTACTGAAATTTTTGTAACGGATTCTTTCTCGATTCTCATTTTTCAAGATCTATTTTTCATGTAAAGTATTTCAAGTTCCTTTTATTATGTTGGGGTATGATCTCTAAATTTATCATACTGATAATTTATGTTCATAAGATGAGAGACCCCATTTGATCTCTTCAATTCAGTATTTTGATGTTTTAAGTGGCGCCGTTAGGATGCCGAATTTTTAAGTGGTTCTTTCAGCTTTCTCCTTTTTCAAAGTTCTAATTCCATGTCAAGTCTTGAAGGTTCCTTTTTATTATGTTGGGGTATGATCTTTATATCTATATTAATGATCATTTATTTTCATATGATGAGAGATCCAATTTGATCTCATCAATTCATTTTTGTTGAAATTTAAGTGGCGTCCTTAGGCTGCCAATTTTCTAAGGGGTTCTTTCACCCTTCTTGTTTTCAAGACCTACTTTCATGTCAAGTATTTCAAGTTACATTTTATTATTTTGGGGTATGATCTCTATATCTATCATACTAATCATTTATGTTTATATTATGAGAGATCCAATTTGATCTCGTCAATTCATTTTTGTTGAAGTTTAAGTGGCGCCGTTAGGCTGCCGAATTTCTAAGGGGTTATTTCACCCTTCTCGTTTTCAAGATCTACTTTTATGTCAAGTCTTTCAAGTTCCTTTTTATTATTTTGGGGTATTATATCTATATCTATTATACTGATCATTTATTTTCATATGATGAGATACTCTATTTGATCTATTCAATCCATTTTTGGATGTTTTAAGTGACGCCGTTAGGCTGCCAAATTCTCATAAGAGAAATCTTATTTTTGTCTTCCTTTCAAGTTCTTTGTTTCACAAGGTATATCATTCAAATTTCATTACCATGTTCTTAAATAATATACATTCTGTTCCACTACTGTTTTATGTATCATTTTTTAGTGGGTGACCCGTGTCCTCTCTCTTTTCAATGTTTTTTAAAACCATGTATCGTAGATGTTATGCTGCATAGTTTTCGTCTCAAAATTCCTCCCTCTTTATCTCAAAATTATTTCATGTTATTAAGTGAAAACTCAAAGCTCCAATTTATACAGGGGTATTCACATATATATCAAAATATTCTATTTTAAATTCTGGTATTTACATACATGAAACCCGCTTTCCCTTTTTTTGGGGTTTAAAGTGTCATAAAGATCATGTCTTTAAAGATGTTTTTAAAACGTTATGATTACATTATGAAACCCATTTATTTTATGCTATATGGGTTGATTATGAAATGATTTATGGTTATATATGTGGCTCGCATGATAATAAAGAAATTTCAAGGGTGCTCCCAAATAGCGCTCCAATGCATTGGGTAAAGACTCAATCTCTAGAGATGACCTTTTAGATTGATACCTTGTTAAATAACCTTGGTAATTTTTAATGACACCTTGGGGATGGACGTTGGTGAAATGAAATGTTTGTAAATATTAAATGTTGTAGCCACATCATCAAGTTATGAAAATGTTTATTTTTATTATGATATGCCTCGTGATTTCTTTCTCATGCCTTAAAGTTCTTTTCATGACCTTATTGAAGTATCTCAAGTTCACATGTAAAATGTTTCTCTTGTTTCCCTTACTGCGCCTTCTTCTCACCCTTTCATTTGATGTATGTCTCCAGGTTTGAGATGTAGTAATGAACTTAGGATGAACATGAGGAGAATCCTTTCAAGTGTTTAACAAGAATGTTTTATGTTTTCATGTTTTATGTTCCTAGTTTCCAAGACACTAAACCTTAAAGATCCTTAGTTTTGTAAAATGTACTGAATGTTTATGTGATCAATAGGCGGGATTCTATAGTTGGTATCAAAGGATGGATTAGTTATTTGTGGAATTTAGGATATGAAAACTCTAGGAATAACCCTATAGAAAAGTTTAAATATAGGAAATTATCCTGGTATTTTGGTGATTATTGAGTAAGGGTTTTCCAAGAAAATACATCCCTTTCTGGATACGAGTAGGTAGAGGTGGCTCTGGCACAGATGAACATAGGGGTAAAACCCAAAAACACCACTTTGTGCTAGACTCAAACGAGAACTGGTACACGACAACGGGCCTTGCTGCACTCTTGGTTACGACACTCTCGGGGGATATCCATTGGTAAAGTCATAATCTTAGTATGAACCATTGTTAAAGGAACAAAGATAAAATAAAATAAAGATTCACACAAGAATATATGATCATGGATAACATAGATGGGAAACTAGGGGATCACAAGTTTGGGTATACTTTTCTTCTACAAGATATCCTTATATGCTTTAAGTTTCTTTAAATGATTATTGGCTAAGTATTTAATCCCCTAATTATAGTTTCTTTTCTTAGTTAATGGAGGGAAATGGAAGAACATGTCCCAACAACCAATGTGATAAGAAATGCAACGATTGCCGTATTAATATGACAAAGATGATTAGGGGATTAAAAGATGATTATTATTTTGGAAGATGTTCAATATTTTGGGGACCCTATATGATCGAGGTAAATAGATTACTATGGTATTTTCATTGAGGATTAAGGTTGAATTATATTTTGAATAATTGATGAATTTAAGGTGGACTTATAGTAATTTAGGTTACTTATGGGAATGATTAACCTATCTTTGCTTAAAATATGTTTAGTTTAGCTACTTTTGTTATAATATGTTAGGAGTGGTTGATGTTGTTTGGAGATGAACAATAAAGTTTGTTTTGGAAGACTATGTTATCAAATCCCTCTTGTATTTGGGTTTCAATCTTAGGTTGGTTTATTTTTAGGAATTTTAAGGACCGTTATTTATGGAATGGTATATGATGAACTTTGGGTAGTACCATAGAACTTTGAAAATTTAATAGTAGTTTCCATTCCTATGAGATTATTTCTTTTTGAAGAGTTGTTTTACCTTACACTTTCTGTATTTGGGATAATGTTTAAAGATAGAAGAAATAGATAGTTAATCTTTTGTGAATTATGTGATTCTCTAGAAGATTATTCTTTTGTTTTGATGAGACCAAGTAGTTTTGAATGCTCATCGTTTGGAGAAAAGATTAGTTTTGGGTAGAAACTAATTAAAGGATGAAAATCTATATAAAGGTAGGTATATTTTCTATGGAGTAAATTAATTCCTCAAAATTAAGAAAAGGAATGTAAAACAAAAACATTTCTGGTTTACCTTTCCTACTAGGTAATCAAAGACCATTTACACACATCATAAGTTTGAGATTTTCTTATGGTTAACTTTCTCCTAATCATGTTTTCTATCACTCTCCCTCAGAACTTGGCCCTTTATTTTCTTCTCCATGTCCATGTTTTCCTACATGGAATCCTAGTGTGGGCTAACTCGGGTGACCTTTGTACTTCCCTTTCTTTCTTTTAAAGTAATAGTTTTACTGACTTCTTTTCCGATGTGGGACGTTAAAATAAATTTCAAAACCCAATTTTAAAAATTTCCGGGACGCAATTTCTTAGGGGGGGAAGATTGTAACGACCCGAAATTTTGAATAAATCTTGCTTCCTAATTTTATGTGTTATTTTATTTTATTTTTATACTCAAAAAAATTGTTTCATTGATAACATGAGTATAATTAAAATGAGACCGTTGGGTATTGACTGTTATATGACCATTGGTCAATATGACCCCTGGAAACTAATCTTTTTTATTTTTGTCTCTAAATACAAGTAATCTTGGTTAATTATTATAGAAAGATGATTTGATGGCCTCACCCAATAGACTTGGACCAATCGAAGCCCATCTAACAGAACTTGGGAAGGAGGTAGCACCACTGGGCTTTGCTCTGGACCAAACCCAAGCTGAACTTAAATGTGTGATGCTAGAACGGGATCGCGAGAAGTTCAAACTGATAGAAATTACTACTCGTATGATGTTGGCCGAGCCTTCCTCAGATTCTCTCACCTTAGCACACCTTACACTTAGGTCCTATGCTGGTGTGATAAGGGGATATGTAAGGAGACCGTAACTGCCTTGTGTAATCCTTTGTTTTAAATAAAAATTGGGATTTATTCTTATGATGACGTTTATGAATTTTCAAATGACTGGATAAATATAGTATGCATATTTTGGATGAATTTTAGAAAAATTATATTTTAAAAATGTTTTTGTAAACCTTAAATAATTAAAAAATGTGTAATGATTTTCAAAAAATGGTCTTCTACAATTATGTTCAGTACGAAATTTAGAGTCTAATAAGATCAACCTAATTTTTGATGAATAGTAAATTATGAATAGTGATTTTATGATTAGGATTAGTAATGTGTCCAAATGGATTAGTAATCTCACTTAAAGAAAGTATTAATATAATCTAGGCACCTTGATTAAGTAATTGTATTCAATTAAATGGTTAAATAACGGTTTCATAAATTATTATTCAAGTATTTGTTTTTTCGAGTGAATAGTGATTTTTAATTAAAAATTAAATTAAAAATATTTAAAAAATTATTTTTATAAAATGGATATCATTTTTGAACTTAGAGCACCGATATTATGTTATGGTAATTTTTGGGGTTTTTTCTGAAAAAATTGAATTTTTAGTGAATAGTGTATTTATTTAAAAAAATAAATTAAAAATATTTAGAAAATTATTTTTATAAAATAGAGTTCATTTTTGAAATAAGATCATTGATATTTTTTTAAGGTGAAATTTTGGTATCTTTCTGAGAAAGTTGAATTTTCAGTGAATAGTAAAAATATAGTTTTAGGGTTTCGGTATGATTAATGACATCATAACTGTGTCAAGATGATATCATGAGATATTTTAAGGGATGGTAGAACAAAGGTGATTAATTATTTTATGTGGGTCCCATGTGGCGTAACTTCATGGGAAATATCTTGGGAGAGCACATGGTTTTGAGAAAACCACTTTTGAGGTGTCCCTTGGGCATTAATGCTTTGTCCCCTCACTTTCCGTGTAAATACCAAGCCATCCTCTCATCCATTTCGACTCCCCACCATCCCCCAATGATTTTCTGGTCTCATTACCTCCCATGGAGTCCTCCCAAGGTTCCCTCAAGCCCTCAAGGTCCCAACCATTGAGTTTTAAGAGTTATGTTTTAAGGTAAGGGATCTGAACTCTCTCTTTCTTTTCATGAAATATCTTTTATGTAATTTCTTTTATGATCCATGTTCTTATGATAAAAGATTTTCTTTTATACTCCTATTAATTCCCTTTTCATGTTCATATAATGAGAGATCCCCTCTTACTCTCATTATTTCGTTTTATGAAGTTTTAAGTGGTGCCGTTAGGCTGCCGAAATTTTTGTAATGGATTCTTTCTCCCTTGTCAATTTTCTAGATCTATTTTTCATGTAAAGTATTTCAAGTTCATTTTATTATGTTGGGGTATGATATCTAAATTTATCATACTTATCATTTATGTTCATATTATGAGAGACCCCATTTGATCTCTTCAATTCAGTATTTTGATGTTTTAAGTGGCGCTGTTAGGTTGCCGAATTTTTAAGTGGTTCTTTCACCTTTCTCCTTTTTCAAAGTTCTAATTCAATGTCATGTCTTGGAAGTTCCTTTTTATTATGTTGGGGAATGATCTCTAAAACTATATTACTGATCATTTATGTTCATATGATGAGATAACCAATTTGATCTCATCAATTCATTTTTGTTGATGTTTAAGTGGCGTTGTTAGGCTGCCGAATTTCTAAGGGGTTCTTCCACACTTCTTGTTTTCAAGATCTACTTTCATGTCAAGTATTTCAAGTTCCTTTTTATTATTTTGGGGTATTATATCTATGTCTATCATACTGATTATTTATGTTCATATTATGAGAAACCCAATTTGATCTCGTCAATTCATTTTTGTTGAAGTTTAAGTGGCGCGGTTAGGCTGCCAAATTTCTAAGGGGTTCTTTCACCCTTCTCGTTTTCAAGATCTACATTCATGTCAATTCTTTCAAGTTCATTTTTATTATTTTAGAGTATGATCTCTATATCTATTATACTGATAATTTATGTTCATATGATGAGAGACTCTATTTGATCTCGTCAATCCATTTTTGGACGTTTTAAGTGACGTCGTTAGGCTGCCAAATTCTCAGAAGAGAAATCTTATTTTTGTATTCCTTTAAAGTTCTTTGTTTCATATGTTATATCAATAAAATTTCATTACCATGTTCTTAAATACTATATATTATGTTCCCCTTCTGTTTTATGTACTATTTTTTATTGGGTGACCCATGTCCCCTGTCTTTTCAATGTTTTCTGAAACCATGTATCGTAGACGTTATGCTGCACAGTTTTCGTCTCAAAATGCCTCCCTCTTTATCTCAAAATTATTTTATGTTATTAAGTGAATACTCAATTCTCTTATTTATATAGGGGTATTCACATATATATAAAAATGTTCTATTTTAAATTCTGTGATTTACATACATGAAAACTGCTTTCCCTTTTTCGTGGGTTTAATGTGACATAAAGATCATGTCTTTAAAGCAGTTTTTAAAATGTTATGATTACGAAATGTAACCCATTTATTTTATGCTATATAGGTTGTTTATGAAATTATTGATTATGATATATGTGTCTCACATGATAATAAAGTCATGTCAAGGGTGTGCCAAGATAGCGCTCCAATTAATTGGGTAAAGACTAAATCTCTAGAGATGACCTTTTAGACGGATACCTTGGTGAATAACCTTGGTAATTTTTAATGACACCTTGGGGATGGAAATTGGTGAAATGAAATGATTTTCAATATTAAATGTTGAAGCCACATCTTCATGCTATGACAAACTTTATTTTTATTATGATATGCCTCATGATTTCTTTCTCATGCCTTAAAGTTCTTTTCATGACCTTATTGAAGTATCTCAAGTTCACGTGTAAAATGTTTCTCTTGTTTCCCTTACTGGGCCTTCTGCTCACCATTTCTTTTGATGTATGTTTCCAGGTTTGAGATGCAGTAATGAACTTAGGGTGAACATGAGGAGAAGCGTTTCAAGTGTTTAACAAGATTGTTTTATGTTTTCATGTTTTATGTTCCTAGTTTCCAAGACACTAAACCTTAAAGATCATCAATTTTGTAAAATGTAATGAAAGATTATATGATAAAAAGGCGGGATGCTATAGTGGAATATTGGGATGGATTTTTTACATATGGAGAGCTGGATACATATTTTAGGGTGACGTAGTCTCATGTAGAGGTGACACATAGGTATAAAAAAACAAAGTTTAGAAGATATATAGATATTATAACTTTATTTGTGGATGTGTGTACTACTGCTACCTTAAAGAGACGAGATTAGTTCAAACTCTACATTAAATGTATTAATAAAGGGTTTAGTGAAATTTTATAATATATATTATATAGTAATTATAATTTAACTATATTATATATATACACATGTTTGTCATTTAATTACATTCATTTAATGTTGTACTAAAATAGAAACCGCATTCATGCATACATTCAACCTACCATCTCCATTAATTATGAATTATATTTTCTATTTATATATTGAATATATTATTATATATATATGTTAAATGAGTAAAAATGAGGTTTATATCATGATTTATTTTCTAAAAATATTGATATAAGTACGAGGAACAAAAATATTACAAATTAAGACACTTGTGAAAAACGATGAAGATTTTACCAGAAATTTAACCGTAACATGTATGTGTTAATAAGTGGATAGTATAAATCCATATATCATAATAGAAATATGAAAACAGTTGTTGGGAATATTTATAATTAAATTATATTTATTATATAGGCGTTTAGAATGATTACAATGAGATTTAGGACATATAGTAATTGTTTTTCTCATCACACTTTTTATATCATTGAGATACATGCCATGTTTAGCACTTGTTTTTTTTTCTGGGGTTTATATAATACACAAGAATTTATTATATGATAATTATAATTAAATTTATGTGCATTTTAATATCCATTTTATGGTCTTTCTTTTATATAATTTATGGTTCAAAAGGATCCAAATCTATAAAGTAATTTGGTCTCAATTTTAATTCATTCATACATGTGCCATGTTATACACCAATATTTTTCTATGGGGTATATATAAATCCATTTTACGTGTTATATTATGAATATAATTCATTAAAATAAATTTTAATCTTCATGTAATTATATTATTTTATGGGAATTATTATTCAATTATACAAAAGTGGTAATTGTTTATTTCTACCATCACATCATTTATCCAGATTATTTATGATTCACATTCCATTAATGAAATATTATGATACATCTCATAATAACATTCAGGAAATTTAATAAACTATTTATATATATTATATCATTATTTATTAGTACAATTTCTCCACCCTTTGGTATATAGGATAATTAAGACAATGTTTCTCTAATAATTTGATATTATTTGTCATTTCAGACAGAAATCTATGTTCTTTCAAAATGGAATTTAAAAAAAATGTGTTCAAAATTGTTACACAGTTATACAATGATATTTAATGATAATTTACCCATTTATCATATTTTTAAAATATAATTCTCAAATTAATGTTCTTTTTGATTTCCCATCAAGTCCCTTTTCTAATAATTTATAATGGAAAGGTAATGTTAGACATGTGTGGACATACCAACCATCATGACCATAATTTACTATTATATACAATTTTAAATTTACAATTTCATATTTAATGAAAAAACATTCTTAATATTATGATTTTTTTAATTTTAATATGTTATCAAATAAAAATGTTTTAAAAACTTTTTTGTGTTTAAAATGTGATTTAAATTATTTTCAATGATTCCTTTTATAATATTTCAAAATGTTATGATTTCAAGACTTCAAAATATTTTTTAAAAGTTATTTTCTAGAAAAAGAGTTCATAAAATTATTTCAAGCCTTATATTTATCTTTTCAAAATATTTTCAATGAAAAATGTTTTAGAAATGTATTCAATATTTCATTATGTGTTTTTAAGGTGTTTTCAAAAACAATGTTTTTAAAAATGATTTCATAATTTATAATTTTTGGAAAGTGTTCAAAATGAAATTTTTCGCAAAATGTATTATATTATAAATAGTTTTTTTCATAGAATATTGTATCCTCAAGAAATGTTTTATATTAAATTTTTAATAATTATTATTAGGAAAATTATTTTCATATGGTTTTTTTAATATGATTTTCAATGAAAGGATATTTTCCTTATGAAATACATCATGAGATTTTTTAAAATCATTCTTCATATAATATGACATAATTATTTATTGATAATTATTTAATATAGATATGATCTAAGAATACAATGAATTTTATTTCATGAATGGTTTATTGAATGATTTTTATGACACCTATTTCTCTTACATGGGTTAAATGATTTTGGAAAATGATTTTTTCCTGAGTTATACATGTATGAAATGATTATGGTATCTATCTATTTTACGTAAGTAATCGTATGATGTAATGATTATGATACACATTTACTTTCATAGGATATGATAAAATGTTTATAAAACCCAAATATTTTTATTTGTAATGATATAATTCATGTTTTATTATCTTATGGAACATGTATCAATGAATTTATTAGGTGATGGGGGATTATATCTCCCTCTAATGCATGGGGTAAATTATAATATATCATAAGATAATTATGGTAATGAATTCGATGATATTGATCATATATAAAAGATTGGGAAATCTAATCCACTATAGGAAGATGGGGTAGCCCGATCCACTAAGGGAGGATGTGGGAACCCAACCCACTATGGGAAGATCGGGAGACATGATCCACTATGCGAAGATTGGGAAACCCAATCAACATTGGGAATATTGGGAATGTTGATCCTATATTGGGAGATATGGAAAATAATCCATTACTATGAAAGGAATGCTTCTAGGGATGTCGTTGTGTACGGCTGATTAGGTGTAGTCCCTATGTTGTTTTCTATTATGGGGTTACAATGAATCTTGCCTTTTAGGGAATTGTGTAACATGTTTAATTGTCTACCAGAAATTCCATGTCTTAAGCCTAGGATATTCTATCATTTTACATGTTATTAACTATATTATGTATTCATGTCTTAGGAAATTCCAATATTTATTCCTTTTCTCATGATAGTGATCCATTTATGCAGGGTATGATGTTAAAATGGTTTGCCTATGTTATCATGACAATTTTTTCATGTTAATCCTATGTATTTCCATTATTTAACCAAACCGAGCTTTGTAGATAACCATTTTTTAAGATTCCTTTCCCCGTGTTATGAAAAATTGTTTTCATTATCATTACTAAAAGAGATGATCTTAAATTATTGTCCTAAATATCTTTCACCTAACATGAAGAATGTGTTCCATGTTTCCAAAGAATCTAAAATATTAGGGTCCTCATGAATATAATTTTATAACGTTCTGAATATTATTCTAAAAATTATGAAATATCCATTTATGTTGAGCCTCTATCACTATATACCATACCTACCATGACATCATCAATTCTTGTATTGGGTATTAAATGCCCGCACAAATCCATTTTTTGTCTCCATACATCCATTTATAGAGATACAATAATTCCATCAATAATAAAATTCTTTTATAAGACCAACATGGCCTTACATAAAATTGAAATAAACCATATCAAGGATGTGCTGTATTCCAAAAAATATATTTTTTTGAACACCCTATAACAATTTATAAGAACATTAAATAACTAATCCTCTTATTTGAAAATAACCGTACGAAATAGAAAATATATCGTGTAAAACATAAATTTATTCTATAAGGCACATAAAAATTCCTATTTCGAATAGGCTAAGAGGTAAAACACAAAAATTAAAACCCCAAAACTCAGCTATTTCACAGAAGATGAAATCAACCAACTATAAAATAGAAAATCCTGAAACAACATTTAAATGTCATGGTAAACTGTGCTTCTTACAAGAGATGATTTTATCAACACTCCATCCTGATATCTATCTCATCCACTAATGAATTCCCTAAAATCATGTCTAGAATCTCCCCAAATCCTAAAACCTAACAAATCTCCAATTACTCATTGTGATATGAACCGAATATAAAAAAATGTAATACTAGTTTGTAATTCCTTTTCCTAGAATCACCTTCTGACACAAGGTTCCACATGGATTCAAACATTCTTCTCCAAATCCTACAGTATTCCTACTTACTACAAGGACATAATATTTAAAACAGTGAGACTATACCCCATGAATCATAATTAAAAATTTAAATAAAATAATCAACCATCATATATACCCACAAACACCATATTAAGAAAAATGCACGAAACCCTTTTTCAAAATGATGAAGTTATAGAAATAAAACACTAGTATTCCAATTAGACAATCCCTTATAATAGATATACTAAAATAAGAGTAATATAATATTATTTTCCAACATTGATCCATATCCCAAAATATGGAATCCATTGATTTACTCTAACATGTTTAACAACACACCCAATTCACTAAAATTAAATTAATACCTAAGGCCTATATACAAAATGAGATGTCCATGTAATGTTGTAATATAACTTAATACAGAATAAAGAATAACCCATTATATTTGAAGTTACATGAATGTGTATGAATTGTATAAATAAATATGTATATAAGGTTTATTTTTGAGTAGTTATTCACTAAATAAGATTCCACGACACTCGATAAGACACACATGCCAATTTTTCCACCATGTGATAACTAGGAATCCTGAGGCATTACTATACATGCTTCAGTTCCACACCATAATACATTTTTTCCTCTAATAGTTCTACCCTTACTGATTCCCATTCTATACCTGTAGTCCATGTTTATAAAGACATCCAACCATCAACCCAATACCCCAAAAGAGTGGGAGTAGTCTCATGTTCACCTCCTAACCCACTGTGTAGTCACTCATGGTCAATTCCCTCAGTCCTGTCACATATGAAACCATGAAACATCAACAAGGGTGGTCCACAAGCAATGATTACTATGGAAATGATCAACCTAGCATAATTACCCATTATCTCACACAATATGTATGTCACAGAGGAACACTGACCCATCACCATAGTGTAGTGGGGGACAATAAACACAATGAGCCATTATCAAAGACACTTGGGTGGTCACATGCACACAAAACAATTCTCTTAGAAACTGGGGAGGTCACTATCACAATGACCCATACCTAAAGATTTGGAAGATGTGAGAATCATGTCTTCCCAAGCCTCTAAAATGAATGGTCTATTAAGCCCATGCCACTTTGGTAGTGATGATATGATTTTACATAGCTCACTGATTTTTCATAGGATTATAGTCACTCAAGACCCACCTTCGCATCATAAACATATCTATCCTAGACCATAATGAGACCCACTAGGTCCCCAAGACTCACTATATTATTTTCTCATTGGAAAAACCTGATTCCTATCACCCGAGAGTGACACCATTACCAGAAAAAAAATCTCAAACTATATATAAAGGTTTGGTTTGACTTGACCAAATTCCCTTGAAACACATATTATTCCAAATTATTTATAGTTTAATGAAAACTATAACTAACTATGTCCTCAATTGTTAGGGTCATAAACCAAACCAAAACATATTTTAATCCCATTTCTATGTGCTTAAAAATTTACATAACCCTATAAAGGGTCCCTTAATGTATCTATTAAGTTAGATCCATCATATGATCACCTATGAAAACCCTTATTCATGATGAATCATGTTTTAAAGGTGTCATCACAATCCAATAAAAAATCAAGGCATTTTCCATCCTTTGGAGGGAGTTCATCATTACTTGTGAGACATATGTATACATTTCCCATCACTGATCCTCCCCAAGCCTCTTATCAAAGTTGACATTCCCTAATTACCTATACTGTGTTGTTTTTTTCTACCTCAAGAAACATGTCCGTACCCAAATCCTAAGATTACTTAATCAATGAACATAACCATCAGTGGTGTAGTAAAAGGGTTATTCAGTTTTATCTGTGTGCAAAAAAGAACATACTAAAGTCATAGGGGGATAAAGAACCTCATATTTCCACTACCCATGGAACCTATGGTCCCAAAAAATCATGCAAAATAATTTTACGTTATATAACCATAGACACCCATGTATTTAAAATATTTTAAAATATCATATTGGGGCCACCAACATAGAATATAAAATTATCCTCCCCTGAGCGAGGATCCACTAAGCCACATCCAATATAATTAGGACCTTTCCACACTCTAGATCACTTATTTCATAGTAAGAAACCAAAAGTACTAATTATTAATTATTAATTTAATTATTTAGTTAAAATTCAAACAGACATAATTCATCTACTACTCACCGGGAAATAGTTTTCCCCTAAAACATCAAGCATCCTATGCAGTCTATTTTTTAAACACACCCATGGAAAATCCATAATGTTACCCCCAATTATATACCCATTTCAATTTAAAATTTATGATAATTTGATAAAAAAACCATATAATGATGCAACATTACCATAATAGTGTGAGAAGACATGCATATAGTGTCTAAAGAAAACCTATATTCAGGATGTTAAAAAAAATCCATTAAAATTTGTTTATTCAACCATGATTAATTGTAGTCAGAATAAAAAACCATAAAAATATGTCCAAGAGGTCAGAGGGTTTGATGGAAACCATTAATTTTCACAAAATGAAGGAAATATACTTAATAATCCATTGTGATTAACCCAAAATCACCCATAGTAAAAGGAGATATATGTAGAGGCATGGGAGGGAAAGAAGATGCAATAAATATAGTCTACTGAGTCTCATCACTAACAAAATTGCGAAACACCTAATCCAAAAAGGCTGAACTTCCCTTTTTATAAACATAAACCCAAAAATATCAATGATTGAAACCTATTTCATGGCCTAAATGGTGTCCACCATTTAAAATCATCATGGAATGAAACATATTTCACATATAGAAAGGTATCCTTTTCCATGATTTTCTTCTATAATCACTCCATTAATCATAAAAAAACACCCATTCATGTTTCTAATAAGTAGTTCAGTGTATTGAATACTCATCTATTGGGATACCATCCCCAACCATAGTACACTCATGATATTTACACCATGATTAAGGAATGAATGGTTGTATTATCAGAAAATCCATCTCTCAGGCCAATCGACCCTTATTGAGTTCTCCCTCATCAAAAAAATTCCGCCAATGAGAAACAACCAATTTACAAAAAAAAGATTTAGGTACATTCAAATATTTGTTCTCCCAATCCAAATCCCATTTCCCAGATCTAAATCCTCATTATAAAATTAAATTCCATTTGGAATTTACAACCCTTTATGTCATATGCCATTACACACAATATCTTTAGAAGATCCTAGGATTTATTCTCTCTCATTTAATATTACTATATATCTTATATTTGAAACATTATTATTTATTTTCTATATATTCAAATGATTTTTATTCTACTTAAAATAATTGTGTTGTGTTCTCGACTATCCCAATCCTTTGAGTTTGAGTGCTATAATCCTTTTATTTTATTTTATTTGAGACATAAATCCAATGTATCCTTATAATCATACATATTAATGTTTAAATATCTTTATCACATACATCTTCATCTATTTAAATGTATGAGAATTATTTCAGAGATATGATTTTATTTTCTTAATATTTTAAATCAAAACAATTATATTCTTCATAAATATCTTCTCTATTTGAACATCTAGGAATTTTTTATTTTTCTACAATCACTATGAATTAATTAAATTCTATCGGATTATTTTCCACTTACTGAAGCACATTCATTCTTTATTCACTATTGTGTCTCTAAGAGGCACTATTTATCCACATCATCATATTTTCTTTGAGTAAGTTTAATGTTTTGAATAAATAATTTTCATACAAACACCCAAAAACTAATTATATATTGATTCATCCTTTAAAAAAAACTTATGGTCTTGTTTTCTAACTAAAACATAAATAATAACAATTATTTTTATAAAAAAACATGTAAAATACTTATTTTCACTAAATCTATGATATAAAACCCATAATTATTAATGAAATATCCATAACAATTCATCTTTAATCAAATTAATTTTATTATATAGTTTGTATAAATAAAAATTTATTCAAAATTATAGGTTTATCTAAAAACATTCTGACAAAAAAAATAATACACAATTCTATTTTACATGTAAATTTTTTTTGGAAATCCTTATTTCTTTTTCAGTTATTCTAAAATACCATTTGATATGTTCAAGCACTTATGTTTTTGTTTTAATGGACATAATGAAACACATCCTTCTATTTTCATTCAATAAAATGTAAATTACATTTCTCCATTTCTTTAGAGATGTTTCATAAGTTTTCACATATTGATTGGAACTAAATAAAAAATGTGTTTTGTGAATTTCTTCCTTTTCAACTTATGGATTTAAAAACATATTATATCTTATTAAAGAATCATATGTCATTTTCTTTCCATGTTTTGGAATATTAATATTAATAATAACTGAATTTTTTGAGATATTTTCATATATTGTTGTTGAATTTTTACAAGTAATAAATGAACACTATCTTTTATTCAACCAATAGTGAACATATGTTTTATTCACTATCCACATGATTAAAATTCCCATTCGACATTTATCATTACATCAATCAGTTTCTTTATTTCCATTTTATTTTTTATTGATTTTTACTATTAAGAAATGATGTATTGAGTTGTAACATTTACTCACACACATTATTATCTTTAAATTTCATCAATGCAGAGTTACTTTGTATATTTCAATCATCTCCAAGACACCGTGGTTTATCTCTTCCCTTAACCTTTAGTGTTTTATAATTTATAATTCAGATAATTTCATCAACATTACACTTAAAATTCATCGATGAGAGCATATTAATAATCATTTAGGATTAACAAAAACAATAAAAAATCCATTTTATTATATACTTTGTCACTTTATGACTTATAACAACCATGATAGTCTTCTCCCTCTTCTTTTTTTACTTCCATGACATGCTGAGATGAGTTGAGTTAATATTTGTATTCTTGTAAATCATTTAAATATTTGCAGTGGTACAATCCAATAATTTATCTTCTTCATCCAGTTGGGATTATTTTATTTTATTAAATATTGACCTAGATATCTGACAAGTATTCCTTAATCGGCACGATACCTAGTTGAAACCATATACATCATCACCAATGGAGAAAAAAATTCCTTGGGAATTACAAATGGAATTTGAATGATTTTCTATTTACAACCCATTAATAAAAAAACTAATCTATGCATATCATTATAGAAATTGTAATTTATATTACAATAATACTGATAATATAAATAAAAAAACATAATGAATGTTATTTAATTCTTAAAAAATAAAATATTACTAAAATAAAATGTAAAATATATTTATATGAAACATAAACACCTTCATATTCCACTATCTCTATTACCACTAAACTATTACAATGGTGTAATCTATATAAAATGAAAAATTTATTTTGAAACATAAAATATATAATAATCAATAATAATATACACACACACTATGGTGTGTCTGTATGGTGTGAGAGAATTTATATTTGGATTTCATAAAATTCTATTTTAATATTTCTATAAAATGATATATATTAATAGATTGAAATGAAAAATAAAAAAAATATGATTTCTCTCTTTTATGAAAATATAATGTAATAAGTAAATGGTAATTTCAGCATTTTATTTCAAAAATAAAAAGTTATACAGGATGATTAAAAATTTAGTTGTTCATAAGTGAAAGTTAAATAAAAAAAATTTAAAATAAAATAAATACCAAATTATTATTGGATAGTACCTATGTGACAATGTATGGAATTATATGGTACTCATAGTAATCATATCCATTACCACAAAAAATCCATAATTAAATATAATATAATATTCCACTATGTTTAGGTGTCTAGATTGAGTATAATTATAAAATAGTGGAAAGACTATATTAGGACTAGATAATTGCTTGTTAGGACTAGTCTACCATAGTTAGAGTCTCATAATGACTTGGATAACATAAGCCTACAAGAGTTGGCTCAAAACCAAAATTGGTATCCTCCCTCAAAACCTCCAAAATCACCCATGGGTTTTAATAATAATGTTCTACATATAATTATTGACTCCACAAGTTATTTTTTTAATGCAAAAATTGAACAATCAGTAAATATTAATCATTCAATGATAGTAAAAATATCTCTATAAACACATTTAATAAAAATTAAAATCGGTATATATGGAAATTAACAAGATTCAATTTTTAGATTAACATTCATGAGGCCAAATATATATATATATATATATATTATAAAAATATTAATAAAACAGTTTCATAAATAATTATAAATCATATTAAATAAATATAAGAAACTAATTCTAATTATTTCACATTAAATACAAACTACACACTTTTTTAAAAACATACAAGGAAACACATTATCAAAAAATATGATAATTTTAATAAATGTGAACCTGGAAAAAAGATTATATCCATGTAAAATATCAGTGATTTGGCCATTATTAAATCATACCCAAATAAAAGCACCAACATAATAACCATTTAAAATAAAATGACAAACAATATAGTAACCCATGATTAAAACAAATGGATATTTCATTATTTTATATGAATGTTCAGAACATTACAAAAATAAATTCACAAGAATGGTAATATTTTATTTTATTAAAAAATAAAGAAAAAAATCCTCTAACTTTGGGAAAGATCTTAAATTTTTTCAAAAATTATGTTCCCATTTTCTACTTCTATATAAAAACCATATACATAATCTAGTGAAATGAAACATATGAAAGGGTGAGTTTAGGTGCTCTGAAATGTTAAAAAAGGTAGATATGTAAGAATAACATGAACATAAGGGCCTAAGAAGATTATAATTATAATAAATGATCATACCATACATATCAAATACTATAAACATTAATTATGGAATGAATATTGGTAGTATATAAGACATGAATTATAAGGGAATTAAGAGAATAATCTATGAAATCATAACATATTAATTAGAAATTGAATTTTTGATAGAAACTTATACATATAAAAATTATTTCCATTTTATTAAATGATTAATTAAATGGCCTTCTTAGAGGAATGAGTTCACTACCCCAACCATCTGGGTAGTCATGGATCACTTACATGGCCATATTTTTTGTCATAATTCACTCTCAAAACTATCATTGTGGACATAGTACTTTACTAAACCGAGATCACTCATCATTCTATCCATTTCCATCTCATTACGAATAATTATTTACCCCACACATTGGAGGGATATATAGGTCCCACCCATCTCATCATTTCATCATAGCATAGCCCATGAAAAGAAGTAGGGATGATAATAATATAACCCATGAATGTGAAATAATTCTCAAAAACATAAAACCAATGAATGAGAAACTAGTTTCCTAAACATATAACCCATGAATGTGAACTCATTTCATAAATACACAAACCATGAAATATCATTAGGTTTCATAAAAATAATTCCATCAAATCATTAAGCAATCAGAGAATGAATCAAAATGGAACCCTTAGATCAAATCCCCATTAATTTATGAGTAACAACATATTCCATTCTAGAAGGTACAAAATTATTGTTGAATTTTATAAATAAATTTATTTTGTAAAATATCATTTCTTCGTTGAAATTTAAATCTTTAAGAAAAGATGTTTTTAGACAATTTTAATTGAAAAAGACCTCTAAAATCATAATTTAATATTGAAATAATTTTTAAATAATTTTTATTTAAAATCATATAATGGAATAAAGAAAACACTTTGAAAACATGTTTCCTTAAAAAATGATAATAGATGCCATAAATCATTTTGAAAAAAACATCTTCTTTTAAAATTATAAAATATTCATAAGAAAGATTCAATAATATTTTCACTTAACACATATTATACAATCTTGGATACATCATGAATAACATTTTACCTTAAAAATACATTGTAATTTTATAAATAAGTTTTCATTTTTTAAAAACACATATCATTTGAAAATAATTTGAAATGTTATATTGAATGAATGAAATAATTTTTGACAATTTGTTTCTTTGAAAATTATTTATGAAATTATAAATAAACATTGAAAACATTTTTAAGCCCTTTTTATTTGAAGATAACTTGAAAAAATATAATGAAAACCTGAAAACATTGTGAAAAACATTTGATCGTAAATAGATTAGAAAACATATAAGGTGGGTTTGAAAACTGTAAAATAATTTGAAAAACATTTTTCACTAAAAATGATCATAATAGAAATTATTTTAAAAAGAAAATTTTGAAAACATTTTTAGATAAATAGGTTTTTAATGAACATAAATTTATTACAAGAGAGATTGATAAAGTCATATTTTCTTAAAAACACATTCACATTGATTTTAGTTAAAAACGTTTGTAATAATGTTACCATTATATGATGATATATTGAATAACTGGATGATATTAAAACTCATGATATCTATTGAGATATGGGTCACAATATTTCATCAATTTAAGAATAATCATATATAATCTTGGTAGACGATTAGATTATAGTAACAAACTATAACAACTTTTGTAACTGTGAATAATAATCCCCATGAAACAATAAAAATACATGATTCATAAATATCATGAAAATATGAAGATTCATGGTATACAATTTCAATGGTAATTTTATAAAAATAACATAAAATAAATGTTCATAACATGTAATGTGCACAGAGAATGAATGTTGAGACGAAATTACTTTACCGAAATGGTATATTTTTAACCATAAAACACATAAAATAGTGATCATTAAATTTATTTTTAAATACCCATAAATTTATTGATAAGAATCATAAAATATATTTTTTGGAATTATAAGCACAATACAAAATAAAAAAGTTACGAATAACAATTAAATATCATAGAATTGAAAAGTGAGATGAGATAACCCTTTTCTTTAGTCTTGACTCTCATTATACACAATAAAATATTCTATATAATAAATATAATAATATAATAAATCTACCATGGAACAATTTTTATTTATATCTACCATATATGATTGTATTTTGACCTTAAATCACCTTTTCATTAATAATTCCATGTTTAGTTTATGTTTTAGGTAATATTTTCATAGTTTTTCATATATGTTTTGACTTGTTCTTTTTGATACTATTACTTAGTTCATAATTTAATTAATTATAGTTTGTAAATAATGGTGAAAATATATTATATTTCTAGTATATATTTCATCATTATAATCTATAAATGAGGGAAATGAAAAATTAATTACACCATTTAGGGAGATGGTATACCATATTCTGCATGAACTCTATTTCTATATTCAAGTCAAAAAATTTCATAAAAAAAGTAAATGATATATATATATATATGTTATCATTAAATTATATTTACTATTTCATATAAATCATATAATTTCACTAATCCATTCTTTTAAATATCCTATGTAATGTGTCAATGATTCAAATCGCTTTGACGAGGCAGTAGTCCACACGCCCACAAATGATGTTATCATATTTCCAAAAAAATGAAATTCATGATGGTATGCGTTATATTGTAATAAAATAAGAATATGTAAATCAATAATTACATATATATATAATAAAAAAATTCCATTATTATTACCATCATTGAAAGGTGATTGTGGAAGAATGAATGACATCAGTTTGCGAGGCGGTAGTCTGTGACAAACACAAATGAAGATTACATTTCCCATTTTATGGACATGTGCATTAGAGTATGTTAAACCGTTAACAAAAAAATATCTCAATATATTTTTGAGACATTGGTTTCTAAATAATCTTTGATTATTAATATTATAGGGTTTGTAGAATGAAAATTAAACAAAAGAGCTTGTGGAAGGATGCTACCTCTTCTTTGGGAAACTCCTTTCAGTTTGCACCGAAAGGGATTCCTTGGTTGGATTTCATCCTAAATTGTACCCACTAGTATATAGGTACAAATACATAGATGATAATTTTTCTGGATATTCCTGATCTAAATGGAGTTATAGGTGTGAATAAGTAAGGGGGTGAGTTCTAGTTTTATGGTGTACATAGAGTGGAATTATTATAAATATATAAATGGAAAACACTATTGAGAGGTATACCTTACATAATGTACCTACAATAATTGTTAAATTTTGAGAAAAGTGATCATATTATTTAATTTTTTCTATCCAATTTATTTTGGACAAGTGCCTAGGGTATTTTACAGCTTATGTGAATGTTTAATCACTACGTAAACTCGTTTACCTTAACCACTGTAATTAATTTTAATTATATTCAATAATGTTCATGGTAAAAAACTATTTTGACTTTATTATAAATTATAAATTTCAATTATTCGCAATATTTAATCCATATTTCCATATTATAAAGACATATTTTTATGAAATTAATTTAAAAATATTCCCATAGACATTTCACGAAAGTAGTGCTTTTTAAGAAAAAGTGATTAAAAAATTAAAATGTTATTATATCCAATTTCAATGTGAAATGGGCTAAAATTACCAAAATTGGGTTAATTCATGTTAATTTTATATAATTACACTTTAAAAACATGTTAAAATATATTTTATGAATATAAATAAATTATATGAAAAATCATTTTTCTATTAAAATTCAATGTTTTGTTTGTCGTCCAAATATGAAATTTCTCCAAAAAAAATATCAAAATTTCTCCCATTGTAATTTTTTATATCCCTATGTAAACAATGAATTTTAATTTTTATAATATATATTATAAAATTTTCAATAATATATTCAATATGGGTACACTATTAAATGGTATTAAAAATATAATTTAGAAATATACATATTTTTATTTATAAATTAATATTTATCAATATCTTATTCTAATAAAAGCTATTGGATGAGTGTCAAAAAATTTGTTTCAATATATAATTTATAAATTTAATTTAATAAATTCTTCAATAGTGGGTTGTTTAATTTATTGATATAAAATTTTGTTTTTATATAGATTTATAAGAAAACAAATTTTATTATTTTTAAATAGTTATAAAGTTCATTTAAAACTAATTAATAAAAAAATGATTATTTTAAATACATGTTTAGATCATATATTCAAAATATAGTTAATATTATTCCTAAATACCATTCCAATAGAGAAGTTGTAACTTTAATAATATTTTGAAAATAATATTGACAATATATTTTAATTTGGTAAAACTCATCCTTATATGGAAAACAAGCAATCAAAGGATCTCATTATTGTGTGTATCACAATACAAACATAGAGTTTCATATTACTAAAGCTAAATTAATTATTGTGAGTATTGAAATATTAATTTTTTTTTGTGAAATGATTTCAAAACAAAGTTCATTCATATAAAAAAAGATATATTCAGTGTTTCATGAAATGTAAAATATCAAAAAGAATAATTTAATTTGAAAAAAATTCAAAAAATCTCAGTGTGTTACATTCATCACCATTAAATTAATTTATCCCTAGAAGTTAATCTTGTTTATAATAGGAATAATTGTTAAATGATACATTCAATGAAACTAGTTTCATAAAAATGAATACTAAAACATCATTTCAAATGTGAAATTCAGATCCGTAATAGTCACCCAAAGTCACTCAAAAGTAGGTTTCCATGTAGTAGAACATAGTAGGAATGTTAAAAAGTTTCATGGTAGAGAAATATAACTATCAAGTTATAATGTAGAGTTATAAATTACATGGTTATGTTAAATTTTATCATCAGAAATCCATTACCCAGAATCTTGAAAAAGGTCATTGATGTCATAAAAAATGATGATAACTAGACAACTTATTATTTCATGACCCATTTCCTAATGTTGAATAATTTTCAAGAGAAGATATACATACTTTATTTTAGCCTATCGTCACCCCTTATTTTCCATATTTAATTTCCTCTTCATCTATTATTTCCATAAATGAATGTGATTTTATCCTGCCTGAAGTATTAGAAGATTACAATATCTAAAAATAGAATGACTGATGATTCGAAATGTCTTTAGTTACTAAAATAATGTTATCACATGTTATCCAACATGATTAAATATTTATATGGATAGAAAACACATTAATCCAAAATTAATTATCCAATGTTTCACATAAACCATTTCATACATGGATACCATTATAACCCTTCCAAAATATGAAATTACAAAACAAGAGAAATAAGTTCAGTGAATCATCTTAACATTGATCCCCCATATATCATAAAGAATGTATATTTTTTCCTAATAACAGACATGCAAATAAATTCATCATTTATTTTCTTAAATTATAGAAATTTCCTAAGTCACAAAATATCCATTAATTCATTTTTTATTATTCAATTGTTTGTTGGATATATTCCATAAATATAAAAATATTTTGAATTCCATCCCGAATAGCGTAAACCAGTTTTTTAAAAAATATTTAATATGTTCTAATGTAAACATTACCATCCAATATACATATACATATCCAACATATCATTATTCAAACATCACCATAACAGCATTGGGAACAAATAAAATGATATCATTCCATTAATCTTGTTTTTACAAGGAAGATCTGCTTATCATTAGGTAACTTTTCTAGTACATTGCAACCATTCAACATATTATTATAATTCCATTGTGAAATTAAAATACAAAAAATCCTTATATATTGCACAATTAAATATTCTTGAATCCAATTACAAGAATACTACAATTATTCTAATTCATTATTAATCCATTGAAAATGATACCTCAACAAATTAATTAATACCCATTTTTTCACATTTCATCCACAGCCTCATCATCACCAGCAACATAAAAATTTCTCATACTACCTTACTGATTTACATCAAGATATTTCCATTTATAAAATAAATTTTAATAATTCAAATTCATTCCAAATTTAATTAATTGAATCATTGGTGATCTATTTGGGAATCCATTATTCTTATTCATTGAAATAACCAATTGTTTTCATTTTTTAATCTACTTTCATTGTATCCTTATTTTACACTATCATAACAACATCACGCTCCTCTAACACAGTCACATGGGTTCTTATTTCCACATTATTGATATTTTAGTAACAGAATATTCCTTCATATGTTCTATGCATTACTCATAGTATCAACAAACACCTTCCTTCCTGTATTTATTGAGTCAAATAGTTGTTTAAGGTACACATTGTTAATCATGTTTAGTGACAACTAATTTGGAATGATCACAACATCCTACAATCCAGTTTTCATCCCATTTAATTTCTCATAAAAATTTTCCATCATATATAATAATAAATATTTTTCTAATTGTTCCCTCCTTTGACTAAAACTAGAAATCATATCATACAGATTACTTATAACAATGAAAACCCACATAATCGTGAAAATATTTATATGGGATGCCTAAATTATGAAACCTACTTTTTAATTTATAACACCTTATGATTATACATAAATAAAACAGTAGATATATCCTTATAAATATACATAAGGATATGACTAAAATTTTCTCATCTTAGTTTCCAATGGATGAGTAAACGTTTTCTTTGATACCAAGTATAGAGACATCAGATTAACAAATATGGAGAATACAACATTTTAGATGAATATTAGTAAAATTAAAGAAATAAAATGGACTTAATTAAAATAAAATTACAAACATATAATATATCTATTGGTAAAATTGTTAAATTCAAAAATAAATTTATTTCCATTGATATTAACTTTAGGAAACAAAAGTTTTTTTAATTAAAAAATATATCTCTTTATATTTTTTGGTCAATACTGGTAAATCTATTACTATCTTTTGAATATGTTTACAAATCATAATAATAAAACCAATTTACTTTACAACAAATAATTTTGTTTCAAATACATATTATTACCAATAACTCATTTTCCATTATAAAAATCCATTGCAATAAATTATTAAATAATAAAAAATTATTTTCTAAAAAATAAATATATATATATATATATAACACATTACAAACATATAATTTGGAAAATAAAATATTAAGATTAATTAAAATGTCCATAATATAATAATATCGATTGATTATATATATATATAACCATATTTTCTATGAAATATTAATTATATATAAATTTATTTATAATTTTTGTCACTATACCCTAAGGTAGGACACCCCACACAATCAACAAAGGTCATCCCATCCAGAGGACTTTCCTTCCATTATCCATATGATCCTAATTCTTCTACCTCCCTATTCCCACCATAATGAACCCACACCACATCAATCACGGAAGTAGCACCTCAGCCCTCATCACAGAACCACCTCGGCCCTCAATGTTGTGCGGCATCAACCCCCGGTGCCTCTATCATATCTCCCATGCCTCCCTCCACAATTATATACATGATCAAGAGTGATTCATGCTAGAGAAAACTTAATCCATACCTCCTTATCTCTTTCTCTTTCCCCTCTCACCCACACACTCCCTTACCATTCAGAGAGAGATGAATCATACAGTCATAAAATAATAGTGTACATAGATTCATTTGGAGGCTACCTATTTGAAACGAGGGAGATCAGAACAGTCTTGGAAGATTAAATTCATATAGTATTGGTATTTATGATCAGGGTTGAAGTTTTTTCTAAATTTTTTTTCTCATGTGGTTTTGTGTGTCGAACATATTGGATTTGGAAGGATATATGGAATCATTTGAATATCTTACATATGGATTTCCCTAGGGCTCTAGATGAGGACTTGTTATTTGACACTTAAAGGATATAGTAATAGGTTTTCTAGTTCCTATATAAGATATTTATGTTATTTGTAATAGATGAAATCATAATACCACTCTATGAGGTTATTCCACATTTCATATAATTTCTATCGTCTACTTATATTCTACACATCTATCATGGCATTCAAATTTTATCTTATAATACAAAATAATTTATCTAGCTGAATCATTAAAGGGGATATAATTTATTTAGTTTAATTAATCTATAATTGATGTGATGGGATGTTGTGATCATTGGACAGTACAAATTTTTATGGTATATAACATTTATTTTTTTGGAAATATGTTAATGAGTTATTCTGTTATGAATCCTATTCGGTAATCCCAGTGGAATGAGTCTGCATAGATTGATTTTACCCATTTTTCAACTGTAATTACTATCATATATTGTTTAAAATATGATGGATGACATGGTTGTAGGCTAGATATTTTATATATGGTATTATGGAAAATAGTTTTCTCTACATGAGATGATGTTCAAGGAGAAAAGAAAGTGTGAATTTTTTTAATCCACTTTTCGAAGGAGCACCATAGATGTTCCAGTCATTTTTGTAGAAAATATGGTTTAGTTTTCTATTACTTGAAGTTTGTCTAGTTTTTTCCATTATATTTTCCTATTGTTCTATATAAAATGATATAATATATTTCTAGATGCTAAAAAATCTAGAGTTGGTTTGGGTGGACAACACTCTACTTGTGATAGTGGATATCTAATGTTGATGAAGCTTAGCCCATGTTATGGATTATACATAGATGGGTGGTCCAATATAATCAATGATATAATGGTGAATTATTCCTTTTTTAGTTCCTGAAATCATCTATCCATTCAGCAGATTTCCCTCCCCCAAAATCTGTTTACCATTCGGCTCCCTTCGGTTCATCGCAACACTGTTTATCAATAGTTTTGTTTCATCCACCACCACATCAGTTCATTGATATCACTCCTTTTTCATATTTTTATCATCATTTTAAAATATTTATTCATGTCACATATTGTTACACCATTATTTAATGTTCATCAAAAGTGGGAGGTAATTATTTTTTTATGATCAATTTGGGAAATTTCCATCATGATTTCTGAATTATGGGCTGTGAATGTTGCCTGAATGCCTCTATTTCACATTTCATCCCGGAAACATAAATATAACTAAACTTCCATAAAAAAATTTGTGAAAACCTTCTCTTTATTATTTAATAATGAGTAAATTTGATCTAGTTAATTGTAATACAGTGGCCACATTGATGAAAACATAACCTTTTTAACACATGAAAATTAAATGTTTCACAATATATTTTATTTTGAAATGGTTTACGGGCCCCATGTTGTTGAATTTTTACATCATCAAAATCAATATTTTACCAGACTCCTTTTTAAGTCTCATTATTGGTACTAATTCTTTATTAGATGAACAAAAATGTTTTAATTATATATATCATAATGAAATATATGATCCAAATAATAACATTAAAAATTCAATTGGAAGATAGTAAATTTTTTACATATGAATGCCCCCTACATCATATTATTAAATAAGGTTGCATTATTTATTTTCTTATAATGTATGTCCATCTTGTATTTTGTGGTAATTAAATTTTTTATTTGGTGTGGGGAATGCCTTAATGTTGTGAATTTTCTAGATTAATGTATGATTCTATTTAGATTTATGAATAAAAAAATTATATTCAATTTATTTCATTTATCAGTTGGTGTACTATTGAATTGGATACTGAGATTTTATATTTCATTAATTATTAACCACATTTTCCATGTGTTCATATATTTAACTAGTTCAAATATAAATAATAGCTGATATATATATAATATCATTTATATCTTAAAAATCACAATAATATTTTAATGTGATTACATAACATTGGTGTTTCATTTTAATAAATCATACTTATTTTAGTATTTAAAATGAATTATCAAATGCATTATTTGAATGTTAGGAAATTTATTAAATTCCAATTAAGATATTTTATTAATTTTTGAGAAACATCACACAAAATCTCACTCAGAAACAATATCATGTATCTACTCAACATGAATTAGTTTCTCTGTTAATTTTCAGTTATGATTTTTTATTCATGTGATCAACAATACACTCATCTTAACTCATTAGTTTCTACTTAGTTGGTAAAGTTTCTAGTGTCATTGATATGAATATTTATGAAGTGAAGATGATAGGATTGATTTATTTTGATAGTGAGTTGTTTAATATGACATACATGGAGGGTAAAACTCATTATCACTCAGAAAAAACATTAGTTTTTAATCAATTCATAGATCATATAGGGTTTTTGATTAGATAATATGGAAGATAAAATGTTAAGTTCAACTTCTTTTTCAAGAGACGTGTTCATGTTGACTTACCTGGAGGGTAATAGGTGGCTATAGAATATAAGTGGATTGAAATTTCTGGTTAATATAGTATTTTTTGGGAACTTGTGATTTTACTTTCCTTTTATTTATGATGTGTACGGAATGGTTTTGAATGGTTTTTAACTAAGTAACATTTCTTGTGATGAATGGTTTCACATTACTCATATCATTGAACCACTGTTATTTGAACCCTTAGGTTCTCTCTGTAAATTTCCTGAATATTCATAACTCCTATAAATGATACATAAAATTTATATTCTCTATTTAGATGTCTGATATATCTAGTGAAAGGTGAAAGTTTCATTGGTGTATCAAGTTATGGTTTAAAATTAAGATTACAAGAAACTACTGGGCTCATTCCCGGTACTCCTTGGAATCTTCTAGAAAACGGTTCCCTCATCCTGTCATTCCAATGTTGGTTCTTTTTGTACCATTACCACTACCATGTATAATTCAAGTTGTAAAGAAAATATTGATGTAGTTAGTCTGGTTTATGGTCAAGAAGATACTATGGAGAATTTCATGTTGCTGAATGTGTTGTTTGTGGTCCCAATTAATAATAGAGATCATGATGGAATATGTATCCTTTTACCTCCCCTATTGGATAAATAAATCTTTTATTCAATAAATGAACTTTTGAGTAATGAAATTATAGAAATAATGATGTCTGAGGCCACCCCTTGCACACCTCCTGAAATTTCACTAGTATCTTCAGAGCTTCAATGAAGTGTTTAGGTGGTGGAATTTTTGATGACATGTCTAATGGTATGATGATATATCACCACATATATTTTTATAATATATGTTTATTTTTATAGTAAAGGATATTTTTTTTTAATTATTTTTAAAAATATAAAATAGAATGTAAATTGTTGTGAAAATTTTATATTATAGGAAGAAATCATCTGAAATATTTGACAGTATATAGACAGACTTATTATTTGTTAAAAATAGTTTGGTTGAATGGAAATCGTATAGGAATCTTCTAATCCTCATTTCTAGGAAGTGTGTTTTAATTTTTTGGACATTTTAAAAAAAAAATTTAAATATCCCTAAGAAAATTTTTATTCTACATGGTATTTTTTAGTGGGTTTAGGTTTTTTGGCCTCTCTTTTTTACACTAACATCATATGTGGAAGATTTTTATTCATGAAATCACCTTTCAAAGGTCAAGAGACTAAATTTATTTAAACAAAAGATAACCCTACACAATTTCATTATACATTTTCTGTTACATTAATTCTAAATGATTAATCATTTTCACTCATTATCCAACTATCTCTTCTCTTAGATGAATCCATTTAGAGAATTTAATCTTCCAAAGCCGATGAAATTAATAGTTTAATCATAAATAATTATCATATAAACATTCTAAATTATATTTTGTTAAATAGTATATGGTGGGAATATATGTGGAAATATAAAATTTAGATTATGTTTCTTGTTAGGGTGTGTAATCAAATTGAGTTGATTCATGTAAATAGATGATACTGCTTTAGCTCGATCTATATTGTCATCAAATATTATATTGAATAATGAATTTTATTATTGAAATCTACTCAAATTTTAAACGGAGTTAGTTGAGGTGACATTATTATGCTTGATTCTCTAAATAATATATATACACATATAAAAAATTTAAAATATATAGTAATAATTATTTAGTGACTTTGAAATTATTTCAAATAATGATTATATAATATCATTAATTTATATCTTCAAATATCAAATCCTCCATTATTTTGAGTAATTTCTCAACAATTCAAATTCAACACAATGAATTTCTCATGTAGCTAATTCATAAGCACAATAATATTGAACCCAAAATCTTGTATATGTACCAAACTCATGTATCTCGATAATATCACTATATACATTTACATCCCTACATATAATTTTTCTGTGTTGATTACTAACGAGATTTGTTCTCTATCAATCTTGTGATCTTTTCCAGTTCAACTCCCATTTATCAGAGGTTTTTATTATATTCCGAAGACTAGATCGTTCAATATATAATATAATTTATGGGATATATAATTATATATGTGTAAGTGAGTCATTATAAGGTGTGAGTATATTTTGATATGTCAAAATTGTGTTAAATATGATCCTTTGATTTTCCAACAACTCTATATTTGATAGTTATCTTGGTTAGTCACTTATTATCATCTCTGATGTTTTATTTTCATTTAACTAGTAATGCCTTGGTTGGTTTTTTTGAATTGCAATTTTCATAATGTTGAATTAGTTTATGGTCACAAAATTTTTTTTACCCCAATTTTTTTATAAATTTTATTTTTTTGTATTGAATCATAACTATTTTCATATTTTTGTGAATATTGACGAAAATTTAAATTTAATTGTTTAATTTTTGTTTTTAAACTAGGAATCTATCATGAATTTTTTTATTTATTAGTATACATAAATTATTATTTTGGGTTACAATTTTATTGTTATCTTTCATCTTTTATAGAATGGAATATATTATCAAAATAATTAAAAAAATATGTAAAGCTATGTATATAGAGACTAGAATATGTTATCCATCATCTTCTATGGAATTGAATTTGTTATTGAACTATGTGACACTGGTATAGAACTGTGTGCCTTTTAATAATTGTGTTCCAAGGGAATGGAAATTCATGCCTCTATTTAAGAATAATGTTCTTCTATGTTAGAACTATTTGATACAATTCATCAAAGTTATGTGCCTCTCGTTTATAAATATGTGCCATTGTAATGATATATGTTATTGGACTATGTACCTATAGTTTAGATGATGGTATATTTTATCATTAAAACCCCTATGGAATTGAATATTTTATCTTTCATCTTCTATGGAATGAAATATTTTATCGAGGTGTGTGTGTAAAATGATGATGGCATTTTTGTACATTTTTTTGAGTTTTTTTGTAATTTAGTTCTAATATAATGGTATATAGACAGTTTTTGGATATGTGTTTGATATCCATGTGAGGATATGGACGGTATAAAGTTATATGAGGTCTAGTATAGTATTCATTATGGTGGTTTTCAGTGATTCTATCATGGTCGTGGTGTCCCATGTTTTGAATGTTTCATGCTACAGATCACTACACAGAGCTTGGTTAGCATTGATTTTTTAATGTCTATACTATTTTTACTATATTTCACATGGTTCATAACTTATTATTCATTATAAAAATTAATTGACATTTTAAATTTTTTTTTCACTTGGTAGGGTAAACTACACTTGTAGGTATTGAAACACCTGAAATAATACTAGCCTTTCTTCCCAACAAGATCTTATAATATAAGTAAAATAAAATTTATTTTTCATTTAATGATTATATCGCATTGGTAAACAGATGTCTGCAGTTGGATAATGTCATTTTAACATTTTTGGGAGAGTGATAGAATGAAAATTCTTTTGTGAATCACTTCAGCCACAACCGATGTGTCATAAAAAATTGCAGATAATATTTTATGGATTTTAAGGATAGTTCCCTTTATGTTTTAATATGTTTGTAATCTATTTATTGGGTTTTACTTTTTAAAATAATTTTGAAAATTTCAAATAGAGGCTCAATTCATGTAGACATTTTTCACTAATTGTGGTGTATATTCATTGGTATTTTAAGTAGATACTAGAGATGGAGGGTGTGGAGTAGAAAAAATATGGGCTTTCTTACTGGTATTGTATAGTGTTGGAGTTAAATCATTAGCATTGATGGGCTGGTGCTATAGATGGCCCACTGGTATGGGTCATTGGGGAACACTGGCCACTAGTGCTTGTGCTGGAACGGTCTCATTATCATCGATGGGATGGTGCTAGTGCGGGCTCACTAGATGGGTTGGTCTCTAGTATGGAACAATTTATATATCCTGAATTTTTTATGAGATGCTTTATGGATGGAGCTGGAACACTATTTTACGTGAGTTGGGGGGTAGATGGATCGAAATTTTTTGTATTAAATTTCATCATAAATAAAATAATTTTTAATTTTTTTTTGATCATCTGTGAAAACCATAATCTATTTAATAATTAAATATTATATATGATAAATTAATAAATATAATATGAAATTTAATAGAAATTAATGTTTTTAATTTTTATGTGTGTAATATTATTACCAATAACTATTTTATCAGTCCCAAAATCATTTTTCTATAGAATATTTACTGATAGTTTACTGATAGGGAAAAATAATTTTTTAAAATTTTTTACCGAAATAAAATATTTTTTAGCAATAGATATTCCCTTGTTCAGAAAAAGGGATATTTTTTATAGTGAAAAAATACATGATTGAGGAAAATAATTGTTTAGTGTCATTGGAAATGGTGACCAAAATATTCTAACATGGTAAAATATCTTAAATGATTCTGAAGAATTTCTTCCAAATTTGTACTCATACTAAAAATAATTCTTCACAAATTGGGGGATGGAAACATAGGAAAGGGTGTGCTCAGATTCTCAATAAGGGTAAACAAGGGAGATATGATTTCATGACATGAGAATAATGTTATCATAATAAGATCATAACATTGAAATATCAGATTTTTTATATCAATGTACATATACCTGAATCATGACATATATATTTTCACATAATAAGACATGATTCATCATTGAATCATTTGAATAATCGTTGAAATAATAACATAGTAATACGAAATATAATTTATGGAAAGTACATAATCATATGAAAATGATTTTAAATGAAGTAAATGATTCCATAACATTCTATATTAGTGTAATTGGTTCACTCTTAAAAATATATTGGTAGTATTGTTTCTGTCCCATGACTATCTTAGTAGTAAATGTTCACTCCTAGACAATCATAGAATAAAAAGGCCTTTACTAAACCAACTTCACTCTCCATTCCAACCATGTCGATCATCATGAGATTTAAATAATTACCAAATTCATTTTATAGAGATATAGGCCCCCAAATTCATATAATTAATCACATTTATATATTTTCCACTATATTATAGAATTTCAGCATATCATAACCCTTGAAATGAAATGGGTACCATAAACATGTAATAATATCACTATCTTTGGAAAAGAGAAAGGTTTCCTAATCATTATATCAAAGAATTACCAATAAAATAATGCGAGTTTCATAATAATATAACCCATGAATTAGAAATTGTTTTCACAAAAATATAACCCATGATAGAGAAATGGGTTTTATAAACACATATTTCATGAGAGAGAAACCAGTTTCATAAACATATAACTCATGTAAGAGAAACGATTTTCATAAATATCATTCTAGAAAAATATAAAACATTTATAGAAATAATATAAATGGAAGCCTTAGATCATATCCTGATTAATACATTAGTAACACCAAGCGATGTCTTCTTAGATGGAACATAAATTAAAAAAATATTCTATAATAATTTCACGAGGAAAATATTATTGATTCATTGAGAAAAATAATTTTTATAATTGAAAATGTTTTAAGAGATTTTTATTAGAAAATAACCATGGAAAATTAAAATGTATTCTTGAAAAAATTATAAGAACTTTTTTAAGAATGAAAATAAAGTATTATTGAAAACTTTTTTATTACCTTTTTCCTTAAAAAAAATATAATTGAATTTTTTTTAAAAACACTCCTTCGAAACAAATAAAATAATTTTAAATCATTATGAATAGATTTTTCCCTAAGATCATAAAAAATAATCATTAAATCATTTTAAAAAACATGGTTTACTAGAAATACTTTGAAAATTTATTAATAAACGCTGAATTTTTTTTAGAACCATTTTCTTTGAAAATAATTTTCTAAATATAAATTAAATAATGAAAAAAATTAAAATATTTTCTTTTGAAAATAAATTCATAACATAAAAATAAATCAAGAAAATTTAATGAAAACCATTCTCATGGAAAATAATTTGAAAATTTATATGAAAATCTTAAAAACAATTTGAAACCAAATTTCATATAAAATAGTATTGAAAAAATATATGGAATATTCGGAAACATTAAAAAAATTGCAATCATTTCAACTTGAAAATAATCATAAAATAAATTTAAAAAAAATTTAAATGTTTTTAGGAAACATGGTTGTGAAGGAAAATAGATATCTGACCGAAGAGATAGTTAAAGTTATATTTCATTGAAAACAATATATTAATGATATTATGTTCCAAAGTGTTGGAAAAGAGTTCTATTACATAAATATATCATTAATTACCAAAGTAGAATAAAATTCAAGATATTTCCTAATAGGTGGGTGATAATATTTCATTAATGGAGTCATAATCATAAACAATCCTGATAAATGAGACTATAGTACACACGAAGGATATTTATGAATCCCATTTGATGGAGTTGTGTGTGTTTTGGTTGAAATAATAAATTAAAAAATTATTTTTGTAATTATGTTACTAAGATTATTATATATTCAATTAATAAGAATTTTTTAGGGGGTGGAGAATTAAAAAAACAATAGAGTTTGTAAAGGATGATACCACTTCTTCAGGTAACTCATTTTGGTTTTCACAAAATGGCTTCCATGGATAGATTTTATCACAATGATAGATCTATAATATTACTATATGGGTGTTCAGAAGTGTTTTTTAGGTTTTATTCGATCCAATGGGCCCATGATATGTGAGGAACTGAGGGGTACTGTTACCATTTTGTAGTGCAGGTGGAGTGACATTATTGTAAATACAAAATAGGTAAAAACTATAGAAATTTATTTAATAAATCATGCAAATAAAATAATATTAAATTTTAAAAAGGGAGTTTATACTTACAACATTTATGAAAAATATATTTCTTACATGTTTTTAGGGCATTTGGCCACTATTTTAAATATTATTCACTATGTAAAAACCTTTTTACCTCAATCAATATAATTAATTTTAATTAATGTCACTAATAGTTTTGTTCAAAAATGTCACTAACCTTATTATATAATTAAAAATATTCTTTTTTTAAAAAATAAATAAATTTTTACTAATTTTAATAATTTAAATGTATGTAAATAATTTAAATTTAATACCATAGTTGTGTTTCGAGGATGGTATTTTTTGTTAAAATGTTTAAAATTTGGAAATATTCTTATATCCAAATTGAATTTTGATTTTGGTTATAATGACCTATATTTGATTTAATTATTTAAAATTTAAGTAATTAAAATTTATAACAAAATTAAAATATATTTTTAAAAAATATAATAGTTAGATGGAAAATCATTTTTCAAGTAAAATTTTGTGTTTCTCCACTATCCACTAAAATATTAAGCTTTTCTAAAAAATACCAAAAAATTATACAAAATTAAATTTTGATATCCCAATTTTAAAAAATAATGTTAATTGTTTTTGAAATTATAAAAGTGTTAAAACATGAATTTAAAATGGTTTGTCCATTAATACGTGGTTAAATTACCGTTTAGAAATATACATCATTTTATTAATAAAATTGCATTTATTATTTACTTTTTTATGTTAAAACTTAGGATGAGTGTCAAAATAATTGAATTTAATATAAAATATAGAAATTTTATTAAAAATATTCATCAGTAGTAGTTTTATTAATTTATTTTTATAAAATTTTATTTGTACATATCTTTCATAGGAAATGAATTTCATTATTTTAAATGAGTTCTGATAATAATTTCTAACTAATTCATAACTGAATGATACATTTTATATACACAGTTAGATAATATTTTCAAAATTTAGTTATCATTATACATTGATTCTTGTATTACAACTCTATGGTAACCATAATAACATTTTAGTAACGATATTAATAATATATTTTAGTTCAGTAAAAATCGGTGATGCATGTTACATAGGATATCAAACGAACATGTCATTATGTGAAACATAACTCAGACATGGTGTTTTGTGTACCAAAAGCTAATATAAGTTTTTCATTTAGTGAATGCTTAAATTGGTGTTTCTATAAATCGCATGAAAAACTTTTTATTTTCATTTAAAAGAAGTTATATTATGTGTTTCATGAAATGAATGTTATCAAAAAGAATAAATTAATTTAAAAAAAGTTCAAAAAATCTAGGGATATTAAAAACACAACCCATTATTTGAAAAAAAAATATAGATAAAAAAAATATTGATAATTTAACAGGAAAATACAATGAAAAATGTATTTAAATAATTCTAAATTGATAAATTCACATTATAAAGATTCAAAAAATTAATCATATAATATATAAATATTACATTATATATTAAATTTAAATTTATTACACACAATTGAATATAATTTTAACCAAATAAAGTGTTAAAATAGAATCATCAACCTTTAATTAATGAAACCATGATTATTTTTACAACCTAAAGTATATTTATGTTAGATGGTTTGCACGCATCCAAATAACACCAAAAGCCCCATAAAATTTGATGATCATTCTTTGACATGTAATACCCCCAACTCTCAAAAATTATACTGATATAAATAAAGGAGGGGAATAATATAACAAATAATATTATATGAATATTAATATATGAAACCTATACATGAATTGTAATCAATGGTTCCAGAAGAAAAAACTTTATATAAGATGAAGTTAGAGAATAATGGTAGAGTTATCCCCTAAAACGCCGACCTCCACAAATGACATTAAAATAAATGGAGATATCTACTTTTTAAAATGAATCAATAATAATAATAATAATAATAGTTAATCAATAATATAAATAAAATATCATGTATTCCTAGAAAAATACATATTTTAAATGAAATATAACAACTAGATTTATATCTCATCAATTTTTAATGATAAATATACTAAGATTAATTTATTTAAAAAATAGTAATAATTATATCCTATAGAAGTTTCAATATTAATTTTAAATATAATATGATACATGGAATCATACTCCCAAAATACGGTGCTGAAAAACACATTCTTTACAAAAAAGATTTGAAATGAGCTAGGGAAAAAAATTAACCATAAATAATTAAAATACCATATCAAATATTTAGTAATATAATATATTGGGACCTTATAGGTTTTGGGTATCAAAGTGTTAGTAAAATAAATCAAATAAAAAACCAAAGTATTTCTCATCAAATATACATTTTTAATTAATATAAAGAACTAATAATTTATTAACTTGTTTTGAAAAAATCCCCAAATATTGTCCACACATGTTACTATTAAAGAAAAATCATGTATAATAATTTTCTTTATAAACCATGGAAATGGAAACATAAGAATGGTTGGACCAATGATCCAAAAAGAGAAAAAACATATCACAAGATATCATAAAGTAGACATGGGATGAATAATATGGAACAAAACAAATGACTTTCAAATAATTACACATAGATGATCACATGATCTTGAATAATATACATGGTTAGTAATATAAATAAACCATCGAATAATAATAACTAAATTCATGGTGATGTAATGAATAATTCTATAAATATTTATTTATACCATCTATACCTTAGCTAAGACATTAGTATCATTTCCATGGAAATAAGCAATACATCTTTCTCTCCATCAAGGTTGCAACCATGAAATCATTCTTTCTTTGGGTAGGCATACTCCAAAAACCCAAACTATTTTACTCATGGTACCAAATGATTAATAAATGGGATACATAATATTAGACACTAGTTATCCCTTATTTATGTAATATGGATTCACTATATTAATGACATTAATATAAATTGACATATAATTATCAATCCTTAGGATTTAATAAAATAATTATTTAGATTAAAACACATACAACAGTAAAACATTTCTAGTTAATAAATAAAAATAATCCATCTTGGGAAATAAGTTGGTTGGTTAAAAAATTCATAATATACTTGAATCGATAATCAATAAATATTTATATTATAATAAAAAAATATATATATTTTTAAAAATTCATTAATAATTAAATGGTATTGATTTATAAGTGATCATCCGTTAAATTATAACCTTATAGCGAACAGATTATATGTTTATGTTACTAATTTTCCAAATTAATGGTTGAAGGAAATCATGGGGAAAATGATAATATAATAGAATGTAAAAAAATTTTTTTCATAGGTGAATGAAATTTGATTCAAAATCATATCTATAATAGGTGATTAACTTCCATGAAAAGTGATGAGATAGACCATTTCATTGATATGAATGTTATTAAATAATCCATCCATATGATGAATTTAGATGTTAATATTTTATGAATTTACTAGACCATATATATGATCAATCAATGGGACATGGCATAGATAAAATACATATTAACAGGATTAAAGAATCCCTTAGAAATTAATAAATTTCCCCGATATTTTGAAAACATTAATTTTATAAAATCAGGATAATAATAATTTCTTTATAAAACCATGAATTCATATAATGATTGATTCATATAAAATACATTTAGTATGAAAATCAATTTTTACAGGGTTGAAAAACATAAAATGATAACATTGATGTGATTTTTAACACTATTATTAAAAGATGAAATTAAATGTCACATTCAAAAGTAATTTTCAATTAGATTATGTGGAAGCATTGAAATAAATTAATTTTGAAACAGGAAACAATAATATTATATATTCTAAAAGATATTAATATTATCAAAATAAATATAGCTAGAAAGGTAAAACAGACTATTTTTATAAAATTGAAATCGTATTTAATATTTTGGCGTGATTATGTCGAATATCCACATTACAAAAAGAGGTTGTAAATATTTACATTATAAAGTGGTAATGAAAAATATTAACCATAAATCAGATATCGAATAAATGTGTATTCCAAAAAATAATGGATGGCATTAGGAGGAATGTAAAATATAATCAAGGATGAAACTATTACATAATGAGTAACATTAAAAATCCACCTAGAAGGATATGATTTCAAATAAAACAAAAAATACAATGAATAATGAGAAGACATCTATAGAAAATAATAAAGGGGAATCATATAAAATATTATAAATAAACATGGTCTATAATAATAGATATGTAATTTGATGATAAAATTTGAGATAAGAAACCCCTATCATGGGTAACCCTTGAAATAAAAGTTGATTCAACAAAGGAAATGGATTTGGATTATTATACCACATGAATTAGATAAAAAATAGTTTAAAATAATTTCCAAGGAATTAAATAAAATTAAAATCATATAAATAGAGAAACAGAGAAAAAATGTGACATTTCTCTAAGTGTATGTATCAAGATAATGAATCACATATTTTTTTCCAAATTCATTCAGCTTATTCACCTAACATCGTGAATAAATAAATTTTTTAAAAAATTCTCATTATTAGGAACCTTATTCATAATTATTTAATTAAATATTAGAAATTTATTTTCATATTCAATTTAGTTAATTTTATTCTTAGGATTTCATGAAAATGGAATAAGGGATACATTATTTCAGTAAATTTATTGATCAAATATGATATTATAATAACATGTAATATACATAATATATCCAATATATAACCATAAAAACAAATAAATTCATATTAAATTATAATAAAATAAATATTTAAATATTCATATTCCCCAATTATAGTGTTTTATAGCTTTGTTCATATACGTTGTCGAATCAATCCCAATCATGATCACGCTATATCTCGGTAGGTGAGAATAGTTCCATAACTATATAATATCTTTATAACATAATAATAATGATAAAATTTAGATGAATTACAATTTTTTCATTCTATTTTATATGGTATGGATAATTAAATTAAATCAAGATAAAACATGAAAAAGTTTACTCAGTGGTGGAGGTAGTCTGCAAAACACCCAATTAATGTTTTTTTAATTAGAAGGAAAGAAATATATAATTGTTCTCAAATTACTCTAATAACAAATCATTGGTATAATTTTATTGAGTTAATTATATATATTTTTTATTTGGATAGGGTTTAATGTGAAAATTAACAAGAAACATATAATTATTAAGTAAGAATCACTTTGTGACTTAGAACTTATTCTCAGAAGAATCCATGAAAATGAATAGATTAGGGTAAATAATTGATTCTAGATGACTTTGAACATAAAATATTTTTCTAAGTGGATAAAAATTGAGTTTCAGTAGGAATAAATTCAATATATTAAGTGTGTAATGAGTGGGTGGATAGGTCCACACCTATAAGTCATGGAAAGATAAATTTAGTGAACACATAATACTTTTTAATAATAAAATGACAATATTCGAGGGTAAATTGTTCGTAAAGTGGGTAATATTTCATTTAAGTGTTATAAATGATCTATAATTCATGAAATTGTTTTTTAAAAAACTTTTTTAAATAAATTTTTAGTCATTTTATCTTAATTTTTAACCTTTACATTTTTTAATCTCGGTAAATATTTTTTACACAAGAATATTTTGTTTTAAAAAATATATAAATTATCACATAATTATAATTTTTTAATTAAACTAATTGTTGTCTCTAATTAATTTAATTTAATTTTTTTTTCAATAGAGAAATATCCTTTAAATTAAATCATTTTATATATAGAAAACTGTTTTATAGAAAAAATATTAATTTCAAAATTTTGTGTTCTTAAACATAATTCATATTCAACACCAATTTAATGGGTGGAAATTCTTTTAAGTGTAGTATTTAAAATAACATTAATGCTATTTTCTAGAAGGCATTTATTTATTTTATTACATAAAACTAACACAATATTAATAAAACATTATTTGGAAATAATAGTTAATCATTACCATGATCATTAACATTAATATTAGTAATCATTTTTTAATTCCCAAAAAATTATCATTTTTGAAATTATATTGTTATATTTATCTAAGACTTAAAATCAAATTGTGATTATTTAGTTTCTACTACTGATGAAAAAATTGTTTTAATATAAGTGAACAAATCAGTTTATAGAGTAAATTATTACTTATGTTTCAGAAATGATATATTTTCCTTTTAAACATATAGAATAGTCATTTTAATGGATTTATTTTACATATAAATTAATATATATTTTTAGAGAATATTTTTCATAATCAATTAATCCATTCTTGTATTATGATATTCCCATAAATTATTTGGTTAAAAATAATAAGTATTTTTTCACTACTTAAAAAAAATATTTCATAAAAATCTAAACAAGAATTTTTAGAGAATATTTGTATTTAAAATTAGAAATATTGTCAATTTTGAAAAAATAAAAATCTACTCTTATTCTTATTGAATACTCTTATTATTATTTCATATCAATTAATAATCAAACTTTGTGTTAAAATATTACTTGTATGAATAATATTAGTTATCCATAATGTATTTATTATCAAAAAATTAAACACATAAAAACCAAATTTACATGGGTTTTATTTCAAAGAAAAAATATGTATTATATGTTAGATAACTAAAATAATTTAATTTTATTTATATTATATGATTAAAAATGAACTTTAGTTTTATTTATGAATATATTCCAAAATTTATTTACATTTAATTTTAGATTGCAATTCTATAGATATATTTTAATAGTAATAAAATGTTTTTTGGGTCGTCGCAGTTTAGTGTTTTGTGTGAAGAAAAATATCTAAATTACTATGTTTCAAAGGAAAATATAATTTAATATCTTGAGGTATTACATTCTCCTCATCTTATATAAATTTCTTCCTCGCAATTATGATTATAACATATGTAAAAAAATAGTCAAGGGTATCTAAAATAATGAAAAAAATTTATATATAACATGAAATGTGGTTTCATCCTTAACATCATAAATACTAAAAGGAATTAAATTTCCATCTAAAAATGTTAAAAAATATTTTTATCTTTCCATTGAGAATCTTGTTTTATTTTTTCTCCAATTTCACACATGAATCACCTTCTTGTTTCTTTGAAATATCCCCCTCGATGATTCTTACCATATTTTTGACATTAATGAAATTGAGACTTCCTTCCTCCAACAACATTCTCTCTTGATCTTCCTTTAAACTCCATTGCCATCTTATTTTGTGTGTTTTGTAATTGAACAATGTTTACATTGTTAATCATAATACATGATACGTAATCTAGAATAACCAAAAAATTTATTACCATAACTCTTTTTCTATGTGGCCTCACATTCTGATAATCTCAACATTTTACATGATATCCATTGTTAACATTATTCCTTCCAGCTACAACCATTTCCAAATATTTTAGGATATAATAAAGAGTGATGAAAAATTAATGACATATGAGCTTTATTTTATGAAAATGTCATGACCTGTCCCATAGGGGCCCATGTCCTGACTACCCCAAACCCGCCTCCAATAGAATTCAGGCTGGGGACTAGCACCGAGTAGGAATATCCAAAAAATGGGAGGCATTTTCCTGTGTTCCTATACTCACGATCTTATCTCTAAGACACAAATGATGTAATTTAAAATAACTATGTATGAAATTCCTGAAATCCACTATATCCCATAACTAGAGTACAACATTTAAAGTAGTGGAATGTAAACAAGTCCAAATCAAACCCACAAAAAAATGTCAAACCACAAATCATGCATGTAAATGAAGAGGTATTAGGACTATCGTCAAAAAATATATCAGACCACACCTTAGGAATTCCAGTAACAAAAGGCAAAACCTTGTACTGGTCTTCATATAACTCCATCAAAGAGTCTATTCTCTGCACAAGACATGAACATGTGGGAAAATTCCATATACCGTTGAGTAAAACAATACTCAGTAGGAAACCTAGAAACCACAATGTAATACCACAAAATGAATAACATAAATAGAAATACCATGAGGGAATATGAAAATAGAATACTACGTATGAAATACCATGATGTAATAATAAAAATGAATTCCACGAAAGGGTACCAAAAATTAATACCACAATGGAATGCCACAATGGAATTCCTAGTAATATCAACATACATATGTATCAAAAAAAATATCAAGAACATCTAGGTATACCCAATATAATATGAAACATAGTCTCAGAAAAACACATAGTCTCCATAAGACACACAATCTTTATAATACTCACAGTCTATAATAAAAACCCTCTTACTATATCTTGAAAATAAAGTCTCTTCGCAGGGTTCCCAAAAACGTTGATGGCCCATCAAATAGATTTCTAGTTAGAATGTTATTGTGTCATGAAAATTTAAAATGGGGGTTCATTGGGCCATTGACTGACAATGGTGGTCGACTGACCGATCTATCCATAACCCAAATTTCACAGCCACGTGGAATCTCAGTCAACCACAGATCATAGATTAACACCATGGTCGACTGTGGCCTAGTCTAACATCCTGGGTCCAAACTGACTCTACCAAGATCCACGGGGTATGACCAGGCATATTGAGTCGACCGGGCCCATTGGGCTTGGCCTGCTCTAGTTGAGCCTGATCCAATTTGTTGACCCTTACAACTATGCCAGATCGTCCCACTCGGTTAACCTGTTCTAGTTTTCGTGTTGACCGGACAGAGGAGGTCACCACGGTGACTTCCGCCAGTCCTAGTAGCCTCCCCTTCTCATCCCATGATTGCTGGATACGCTACCCTTCCATGCGTTGCTAGTCAAAGTTTCCCATCCTTCAACTATTTTTTGTTAATCCTCTGTTACACCAATATATGAAACAATCACACTACTGTGATCCTTGGGCCCTTAGCAACATTGATTCAGCCTCTCGTTTATCTTCCCTCCAATCCGGGGGTCCAATCGTGATTGAAGTGTCCTGGAAAGTGGATCCGTGATAATGTGGATCCAATAGTAAAGAATAAAAAGAACAATGGAGAGAATGTACTAGAATGATGAATAACAAACCTTGTATATTTTTCATTATGGCCTCGATTTGATCTCATTATAAGGATAAACTAAATAGATAAACTAATCACCTGATAATCCCACAACAATAACCCATCCCACAACCATGATCAAACAGTGGAAAAATATATTTTTGTATTTAACAACATTATTCGTTGAAATATATTATGGGGAAAATAAAATATAAATTAAATTACTTAAAATGGATATGAATCAATATTGATGTGGATTGATTTACTTTGTAGATATTTCAAGAATGATCTGTAATCTCATTATCAGTCTTTTCTACTAATAATATTCTCAAATGATTCACACTAGAGCCATTAAGAAATTTATAGGGTTATGTGCCTAACCTTGGGTCCCTTCCTAGCTATTAATTTAAAAGAAACAACATCGATGCATCAACATAAATTTTATATAAAAGAAACCCACATTTTTTTATTAAAACGTTATCAAACTATCTTTCCCACATGAACTCCACCAGCTGATGTAAGGCCTCAACAAAGGAAAACACCACATTACAAACTCATCTATGATATCATATTTCCAATCCGAGTCACTATTTTGTAGTTATTAGGATTTTAAAATAAAAGAATTTTATCTAGAAAAATTATTTAGGGTTACGTCCTTGGTTATTTTTTTAGATGACTCGTGCTGTCAAATTTTAGGTCACATCTGGGGTAAATAAACCATTATGAGTTCAATGGTTCCCTAAAATTTATGATCTGGAAACCCATTTAAATGATATTCTTCTTTATCAAGAAATATGCATACATTTCCTACTAAAAACATAACATATTTCAAGGAATTTTTTCTGGTACACATGTCCTATGAATCACATGCCTTCTCAAAACCTGGTATCAGAATTTTCCAAACTAATTTTAAAAATAAAATATGGAAAATTAGAGTCATTACATTATCCCCGCCTTAGAGATTTAGATCTATAAAAACAGAAAAGATGGTATAATCAAACAAAAGAAGGTACTAAGAATGAATCTGAACCTCCTGCTCCTGTGTTCTATCTTGGAGATTCCAGTACATCCACTAGAAATTCACCAATGGAATCTACTACCCACGAACGATCATGTACTCTTAATTCATGATCTCCACTAGTTAATTATTAATCCTCACCACTTCCTCGATATCCAACTTTCCCCCGCCAGTGATGTGTGATGAGTCATGAACATACCTCCTCAACTGTGACACATGGAAGACATTATTTACCCGATCATGCTCTAGTGTAGAGCCATAGGGTACACCACCACTACAACTCTACGCGGTATCAGAAACAATCGGATGAAACATGGATATAGCTTTCCACCATAGCCATATTATGGTAATTCTAGTCATTGGAAGACCCAATGTAATAAGTCTCCTTCTTCTTCGAACTCCAAATCCCCCGTCACTTATTCTTATAAGTATTCTTTTAGCTATGTGCAATATCCATCCAAAAAAAGATGATATTCACCTACTCTATATTTTCCTACACCAATTTTTGGCCCATGATTCTTAACACTCCGGGTTCTATAAATCAAAGTGGTGACCTGTAGGTTCTCCCTTACAAGGCCTCAAATGAGATCATTCCAATGGTGGAATTATAGATTTTTTTGTATGAAAACTCCCATAGGGGTATGTGATCCTCCCTAATGTGTAAAAAATATATGATCTGAGACCAAATCATGTCCTCTAGAATCTATATGGTCCTCTATATATTTACATCCATTTGTGTGTGAAATGATTTGATCAAGCACAAATGAGTCCCAAATGCCTCACGTAATACCTTCCGCAACAAGGATCTAATGATAACCTCAAGATATAAAACAACTTTTGATGGATATCTATAGATTCAATCTATTTACTTCATGTAGATGCATCCCAAAATTTCTAATAATCTCTTCACCAAAATAGTAAGGATGTGGTATCAAATAGGTTTAACCAAAGGAAATCGTGGTTTGGCCTTGCATCAGGACCCAATCAAGCCTGATTCATGATGAATCACATAACACTATGTACTCAGTATTGTCCTCAGGAAATCTAAATATGGGATCTCTCTTCAATATCTACCTCAATTTCTAAAAAAACTGCCTGAACTACTCCATCCACAAAAGGTGTCCCTTTTCATGTTAAATATGTTAAGGATGCTTCCACACTAGAAAATTTGGATGAAAATATCTAATAGTACCCAGCTAAACCATGGAAACTCTACAGCTCCGTAACACTATTAGGTAGACCCCATGAATACACCACCCCAATATTCTCTTGAATCACTGCAACTCCAGCCTTTGAAATGATTTTTCCATAAAACGACCTCCAATATTTTGATCTAACACTTCAAGATATTCCTATAAATCTAGTGCTCCCAGAGTGTGTCTAAGACCATCCTAATGAGTTTTGCGTGCTCCTACTCAAGCACTGAGTAAACTAGGACTTCATCAACAAAATACCACTGAGAAAAAGGTCTATGTAAGGACACGAAATCTGGTTAATTAGTCATATTAATACTTATGTGGTTATCGTCACACCAAAATTCGTTACCAATTATTCATAATGGTCATAATAATATCTTAATGTGATATTCGATATATCGTTATCCTATACGCATAGTTGGTGATAGCATGATATGAGTTCAATCTTGGAGAACAACCATGCCCCATTAAACAAATCAAATACGTCATAAATCCTTTTTAGTCTATGATTATTCTTCACAGTCACCTGGTTTAGGTTTCAGGAGTCCACACATAACCTCAAGCTCTTATCTGAATTCTTGGGAAACAAAACAGGGGATATACAGGGTGTAACACTGAGTCTCATTATGTCATTCCTCTAAAAGTCCTCCAATTTCAGAACCATCTCTGAAAGCTATACATGATCCATCTAATATGTATGTGTAAATAATAGTGTCATCCTAAGGTATAGATCAATTCACTGTTCAAAATTTCTATGGGGTTGTAATCCTAGAAAATACATAAGAATGTTGTCCTCATACTCTGCCACTACTGTAAGATACTATGTACTCAAATAATCCACTCCACATAGGGTTAGGACAGACATCTAATGAGTGATCCTCTACACCCTCCTTTTTGTGAGTATATCATGGGTTTCTAGTGTTTCCTTTCTACCAAAGAAAGAAAACCTGGTCCCATCACAGCAGACACGCCAGAGTAAGTGCCTAAAAAATTCAATCTGAGGATGAACAGTAGATAAATAGTCTACATTGAGAATGACGTTATAATTCCTCAAGGGTGGTACCATGATATCCCATTTAATAATCTCATATTCAAGAGTAAAGTCACACTCCCATAAACAGTTTCTGATCATTTAATATCTTCTGACAGGACACTAAAAGAGAAATGGCCTAGTCAACCGTTAAACCAAAATCTTTGAGTATTGAACAAATTTCATTGAAATAAAAGAATGACTTGATCCATTGACTAAATAAACTAGATATAAAGAGGAAAATGAATAGATCATATCTTTAATGATCCTTGGAGCATCATTTCATAACCCTCAATTTCCAATAGACGGTCTGGTCCATATCCACTACTCCTTGAGCCTGTTGCCGTCCACCTAGGGCTTGTGGCGGTAATAGATTGACTCTCTGACAACAACATTCCTCCCTGACTGCTCCCCTGCCACATATTCCACTATAAAATCCAACCTAATCTTGACTCTTCATATTCCTTGGTGTGCCATCAACTATCTCTTGATTGGAAATATGATGGGTTTGGCAATAATGTTCTAGATGTCGTCGTCCATGTACGAGTAACACAACATGTCCCTCAGCCATCTTGAGCTTCCCTCGGATCCCATATCTACTAATCATGTGTCCTGGGATCATTTCCAAAGGTGATTGAATTTATTGGTTCCCTACGATTGAATTAGACAACCTACTGACGTGGTCTCAACTACTTGGTGTTAGCTGGTAGCTCCTACTGCTGGTGCCTGCTCCTCTAGAAAGCACTCCACTATTGGGGTTTTCTCAAGTACCCCAGAATAAGTAATAATTATAAGGGATATCATGGATTCCATGATATCTTGGTGTATTACCTTCTTGAAGGTACATGCATTGAATAATGGGTCTCGTACCATATCCATAGAGAAGTGTGAATGGGAGGTAAATATCTCCGAATACACAGCCACAGTCTGACTGCTTTACTACATATGCAGTAGAACTTGTAAGTGAACCGACCATGTCATTGCCAGAATTATCTCCTCTATTAAGAGAACCATGATTTCTACCAAATAGAGATTCATCTAATTATATTTTTTTTAATTAGATCAACTATCACACCACCGAGGAGTCAAAAAGACTTGGAGGAAGGTCATCTATATTGTGGGAAGAAATACTCACTATGAAGAAGATATGGGTTACTACCTCCATCAAAACATCATCTACTTGTGGGTATAACTCACACAGAAACATTGGATTCCACTACATATAAAACTCATGAAACACTCTTAGTCTTTATGAATACTATTTATGTAGTGACGGTAGTAGAATCATCTTGACGGGTGCTGGTATAACTTGTAAACCCCCTAGAGGTGCACTCTCTTGTACATGCCTCTATACTGATGCCTCATAGCTAGGTGGATCATCCTTATGATCATGAAATGGAACTATGTATGGCTATATTCATTCAAGAATCCTATAATAAAACAAGATTCAACATGTTTAACAGAGTATATATAGAGAGCTAACATAATAAAGACATGGAAGACACAACCCATTCATATATGATGCATGTATCATTACATTTAATACATGCACAATTTTCATGTTCTGAATCGAAAATGGTACCCAAATTTGTGGTTTATGAATAATTCGGCCACTGCACCACCACTAGATTCCCTATCCTGAATGATGAATTCAAAACAATTAAGTTTGTTTCCCCAAACCGAACTCATAGGCTCCCAGTCCTAATGCTGTACCCGCATCCTCTGATACCACTATATCATGACCCATCTTTTTGGGGCCCATGCCATGAATACCTTAATCCCAGTACTTTTAGGCTAGTGGATTGTGACTAGAATAGATTTGGTATATCATCCGAATGGAAATCACTTTCTGAAGTAAATATAACCCTTAACACATATCCAAGCCACAAATTATGAAATATAAAATAATTTAGAAAATAATTCATTAAAACCACTATATACCACAAACAGATATAATAGTACGTGTATTTTAAAATAAAAACGACCATAACAAAATCACCAGAAGAAATGATTCTGCATCCCCGAGTCTAGCCTGTAAATTTAGAGGTATTGGTACTATTATTGTAAAAACTAACGGAAGAGACCTCAGCCTTTCCAGTCTCATAAGGAACCATCTGGTCTAAGTATTCTTGGAACTCCATCGAAGAGTCAATCATATTCATAGGAGATGAACCATGTTGTAAAATTCTATGTTTGGGGAGTAAAAATACTAAATTGGACATCCAAAATCACAACGAAATACCACTAAGTAAATACCACAATGGAAATACCATGATGGAATTCCAATAAGTAAAACCAAAAAGAAAATATCATGATGGAATACCATGATGGAAATACAATGATGGAATACCACTAAGGAATACCGTAATGGAATACAAAAAATGAATTCATATTCAGCTCAAAACATATATATGAGTACAATAAATACCTCAAAAACACTTAGATATACTAAATCAAATAAGACAAATATTCTGAACAAGACACATAGTATTTATAAGACACATAGTCTCTATTAGACATAGAGTATCCATATGGCACACAATATCTATAAGACACACAATATCTATAAGACACAATGTATCTAGGTCAATGCCATCCACCGAAATGTTTTCTTGATGCATGTTCAATCTGGTTGAACTAACTCGTCAAGTCATTAGGTTGTATGACCACTCCCACAAAAACCAACATAGGATATCTCAGAATTGTTGTTTCATCGTAAGGGTCCCAACAGCATAGAAAACCCATCACATAGATCATGGTATGAATGTTAAGGCCATTTGAATATATCAGAAGGGGGTTCACGGGGCTCTAGACCGACGGTGACAGTCGACCACACCCCAGATGGTGTGGCTGCGTTGAATTCCATTTGAAAATGGAACAGAGTCGACCACCATGGTCGACTGTGGACCAGTCCGGCCTCTATGGTCCACCCTGACATGCGGGTGTGACCAAACCCATCAGCCCTGACCTGGTCCGCAGGGTCAACCCAACACCTGGGCCTGACCCACTCTAGAAGGTCCTTACCCACCTCCTTAGCTTTTAATACGTTCCCAACCCGACCTGTTTTTTGGGTTGTCATGGCTCGCATAGTTGCCCGCGGAGACCATTGTCAGTCCACATGACCACCCCATCGTGTTGTGTGACGTTGGACACACCGCACCACCTACTACCACTGCCCTTCCTTCTATGGTCCTCCTTTCTCCTTCTGATTTCCCAATATCTAAAACGAATAATCCTCTATGATCCTTTGGTCCTGAGATACACTAATCTGGCATTAGTTTCTTTTTTTCTTCCAATATGGTGGTCTGATCATGTTCAAAGCCTCCCAGTATGTTGAAATACTGCAATGAGTATCCAATAATAAAGAATTCCCAGAACACTAGAGGGAAATCACTAGAACACTTGAAGAATGAACCTTGACATTTATTCGTTTCATCCTTGATTCATTATCATTAGAAGGATAAGAAATGATGATAAAGTAATCCCCAAAAAATCCGACAACATAACCCAACCCACAACAAAAATCGCACCATAGATAAATATTTGTCTGTGTTGACCAATATTCATCATGGAAATATTAAATGGGGAAATGAAATCAGAAATTAAATTTTCTACTTGTTATATAGATCGTTCGCTGTCAAGGATTGATTTCCGTTGGAAATCTGTCAAGAGAGATCTATGATCTAGCTATTTTTCATCACTACTGAGAGAATTCCCTTTGTATTCCCTCCAAAGCCTCCAATAAATTTCCAAGGTTAAGAACCTTTCCCTGGGTCCCTTTCTAGATCTTCATTTACAAAAATAACATTGCAGCATCAATGAAATGTTAAAATAAAATAAACTCACATTTTATTTTATACATTAAAATGTCTAGAAACAATTTTTCACAGCCGACCCACAACGGCCTATTTAAATACTCACCTAGGGAAGACACCAAATAATAAAATCACTCCTTTACTTGGATTTCGAATAGTAGTTACCATTAATTACTTAGTATGATTTAAAAATAAAATAAGTATATCTAATAATTTTATTTAGGGATATGTTCTTGGTGTATTTTTTTTTCATATGACCATTGTAGTCCAATGTTAGGTCGTGCCTATGGTAAATCCGTCATTCAAAGCTCAATAGGGCTCTCATATTTTTTATCATGGAAAAAACTTAAAATATATTAAAAATTTTAAGGAATGTTTCATGTGTGTAATATTAAAAACATATGATTTATCAAAATAAAAATTTGGGAACATCGTGCCTCGAAATCATATACTATCTTAGTTCCTGGTCTGGTAATATTCCCAGATAATTTCAAAAAATAAAATCATGAAAATTCGAATAATTTATTAAAATTACCTAAATAGTATCACACTCTAAATTTATTTCACTTTAAAATTATTACATTCACATTCTATTCAACATTAATAACTCTTAGTTCAATATAGGTTTCTTTTGGTTGGGTTCTATAATATTCCATGTCATAATAAAACCTTTATAAAGGTTTGAAATAATAATGTGATTACACAAATAATATCCCCTATTAGTGTCTATCCTAGTAAGTAGTCTTATTCAAAGTCATCATGACACAATATGACTTTCATGTAAGTTCCCAACTAGCACTTTTCCTAAGGATTTTCCCTAGGTCCATCCCTACCGTATCAAATTACACATTCTAGTGCCCCGATAGTGATGAAGTTTCTAAAATTACTACACAATTTCAACATTTCCAAAATGTTAGTATTTTATCCTATACATGGATTTATTCATTCAACTTATACTAGGGTTTTATTTAATGTCTAATTATCAGTTTCTTTAAAATATTCAATATTACCACAAAAAATGAAAAGGGTTTGCTATACAATTGATATTATAATGAAACATAACATATAAATTCATAGTGATATTTATAAACATTAAATTATAATCAACTGATTACATCCTAATCAATAATATAATTTAAAACCTATTTTAATAATAATAATGACATTACAACCCAATTCTATGAGAATTTTTTTGTGAATAAACAAATTCATTTTACATCGTCGATGAAATGAAATAAGGTGACCCAATTTTGTGAATAAATAAAGAAAATATAACTAAATATACCATGTGACTTACATCATAAGAACCTTTTCGGTTTAGTGTTTTAGAGTGTTAAGAAAATATTTTTTTAAAAAAAATTCCCAATTCTATATCCTTAATGTACATTTTTTTCCATTATATATATAGATATTTATTTCATAATAATTATTCAACATTAAATAAAAAAAATTCCACACATTATACTCTTCTATATATATTATGTATAATAGTTTTATTCATAACTTGGGGAAATGGAATCATAAGAAGGGAAAAATCATGTTCTTAGTGAGGGAAAATGTATAACGGAAGATATCATGGAAGTTAACTTTTAGGAATATTATGGAAGGAAATATATTATAATAAAATAATGACATATAACTGATTACATTATCTTGAATAAAAATCATGGTTTTACCATATAAAAAACATGATAAATAATAACTAATTTCATGGTTAGGGAAAGAATAATGCTGATCATATTGATCATTACCATCAATGCCTTATCTATTTTATTATTATTTTCATGAAGGCTACAACAAATACATTCTTAATTCTATAATGGCATCTACAAAGATATCATATATACATTGGGTAGGAATACACCAAATATCAAAACCTTTTTCCTAAAGATAACAAATGAAGGATCAGGAGTTATATAATTTCTTTCCCCACCAATAAAATATTTATTTTTAACGTATTCTCTATATGAGTAATATGAATATCGTTATAATTTATAACAAACATTCCTTATGATTCAATAAACCATTATTATGAATCACAAATAGACAGAATATAAATACTATTCCAAACAATAAATGAATAAATGAAATCCTGAAAATGAAGTTGGTTAGTTTAAAAATATTAAATAAACATTCCTATGTATTTAATAAAAATACAGAACTAAATAATAAATATATGTATTTTCAAAAGATCAAAAATCAATAAATGACATAGATTTCTACGCATGAATCCCACAAACTAACACCATATAGAGCAAGGGGTATACAATTATGTCCATAATTTCCCCTTTTAGTCAATGTATGATCTCCATGATATGATACATTACTCAAAGCATGGTAATATATTGTGATGAGATAGGAAAGACATCAAAATCCAAATAATTCATATAATATAAGAATATTTTGGAAGACCGTGATATTGATAGAAAAAATATTTGATATAAAATAACCATACATAATCTATCAACATAAATAATGTAGAATATTTCATTTGATGTATTTTCTTGATCTTAAAAAATATATGTTATCATGAAATTACATATATGTAAAATATTTTTTATGGGTTTTATAAAAATAACATTGGAAATAAGAAATATCCTGGATCTTTTGGAAAAATATATTATATTAAAATGGGAGTGTAATTTTTTGAGAAACCGTAATTTAATATAATTCATGTTTTATTAATATAAAAAATACGGTGGGATGATTTTTTCAAAAATAAAATCATAAAAAAAAATTTGAAAAAAAATTTAACACAATTTCAATGAGACAGTCATGGGTCACATTCAAAATTTATTTTCAAAATGAGAAGTGACAACATTAAAAATATTTAATTTAAAAAATAATAAACAACAATATATCCTTTAAAAGAGGTAAAATTTATTAAATTAAATACGATATGGTTGATAAAAGACATTATTTTTAAATAAATGATAAAAATTATTTAGTATTTTGAAATATATTTTATGAATGAACAAATTGTAAAAATATTTTTTAAAAAATTACTTCAATAAGTAGTAATATAAAATTAAAATGTAAAATGATATAGTGAATAAACATTGTTTTAAAACATTAATGGGAACATTGTGGGATTTTTAAATTTTGTTGCGGTGGAGTGTAGCCATTTGGAAAATTAGAATTTATTATTTCTATTATCATACATTATTTTAAGATGTTATTTAATAAAAAATAATGATATTAATGAAAATATGTTACTTACATAGATAACAACGTAAGATTCCATATAGAAGTATAATTTTAAGAACAATGTGGTCATAAAAGTTCATCATCACATAGTAAATATATGACACAATGAGAAATATTTTTAGTTAAAAAATGGTTATGGGTTAAGTATCAATAAATCAAACCCCATTAAAGGATATAATTTAAAATAAAACAATAAATAACATGAATAATGAGAGGATCAATATACAAAATATTAATGGGTATTTGTTAAATCATTAAAAATAAAACATTCCGTATAATTAGAAATATTTCTTAATGGGTGAAAATTTACTATTAAAAACTCTTATGACATTTGTTACACATTAATCAAAATCATAATTATGAAAAAGACACAATTTAGATTTGAATATTACATGAATTACAATAAAATATTTTAAAACACATGGATTTGATTTAAATTCAAATAAATATATATATATATATAAATAGAGTACAAAATACATCATGTCTAATATAATAAGACATTGAACAATATTCCCCCCACATTCCCCCTTATTCATTCAATGCAGGCACATATTTTTTTGAAAAATAATATATTTATTATTATTTTTCATCTATGTAACACAATTAAACTATATTTCATTTTACATATAACTTTTATATTCGAACTATTTTAGTGGTATAGTTTTTTATATGTTTTTTGTGAAAATTGAATCAATGTCAGCTTATTCCGGTAATTTTTGTAATTTAAAAAATATTTCACTAATATATTAAATAATATATAAAAATTTATAGAATAATAAAACTCATTATTTTCATTTTAAATTATGATAAAATAATTTTTTATTTTTCCATAGTCATGCATGATACTGTTTTTTATCAATGTTCATATAGGTGGATAACAAACCACAAACATGAGCACTCTATAACTAAAGGTGTGAGTACGGTTAAGAAATTATATTTTATCATTATAATAGACTAATAATGATATAATAATTATTTTTAAATTTATTTAATTATATTTTATGTGGATTGGATGCATAAATAAAACCATGAAAAAAATAAAATGCTACTTTATGGAAGTAGAAGTCGATACAATGCATGGTTAACATCCTTTTGTATTTTTATGTATATTTAAAGGAATAAATCAATTTTTAATATTATGTTTTTTTAAAATAATTATAATAATGATAGAGATTTCAATATATTAAAAATATTAGGAGATGGTTGGATGTTTTTGAAAAAGAATATGAAGCCAACGATTATGTGATACTCACTATGGGACCTTGAACATTCTCTTGGATGCCACCTTCAAAATAAAGTGATTTAGATGTTTAATTTGGAACAAAGGCTTATAAAACTGATAAATGATTAACGGAGGAGAAAAATTATATAGTTTTTGGAATAAAATAAAATGAATGAGTGTTTCATGAAGTGGTAGTTGTTTCTCCTTTTATAAGTGATGTAAATATCACTTTTTATGACCACCCATTATTTCTCAATAATGCAACAGAACTATTAAAGGTACAATGGTCTTAAATGAGAGAAATAATGGAGTGTGGGGTGATATGGCACTACTAAATCCAATATCAATTATTTTCACACATGTTTAAAACGTTTTTTAAATCCTTTGTTCTTATATTTATATTTTTACATTTCTTGAATGTGGTAGTTGGTTTTTATTGAAGTAACTATTAATTTAATTGAATTATAAAATAAAAAATAGGGTATTAAGAATCAAAATTTAATATCTATTTAATATAATTATGTTTATAATTAAAATAAAACTATCTTTTAAATTAAATGTTTATATATATAGAGAATTTGTTTTGTAGAAAAAATGTTTTCTTCCCCATTAAGTGCTCTTAATTTTATTTATGATTAACTCTAATTGAATGAGTTAAAATCGATTAATATATAGGTTAACATATTATATTATAATCATTTTTGTTAACTAATTAATTTATTTTATTAGAGAAAATACATTGTATTACTTATATAATTATTCTAATATAAAATTTGTGCCATTTTCAGGGAAATAACATTAAAATTTGTAATCATAATTTTATGACAAAAATTGATATAAAAAAAACAAATATCATCAATTCAATATAAAATATGAATAAGTTTTTTGGATATAATTTCTTGATGTAATGATATCTAATTTTTTAACATAGGTGAATAAATCCTTTTTAAAGAAAAATATTACTTATGATTTGAAAATAAATTAAACAGGATATTTAAATACAACATATTTATTTCATGTTATAAATTTTAATTATATATATATATATTAGAAAAAGGTTTCCAAAACATGGAATTCATTTTCCCATTATGACAGTGTCATAAAAGTGACTGTAATGAGAGTACAACTATTTTTCACATTTCACCTAAAAATAAATTATTTAATAAAAATTTAAAAAATTAATATTAAGATAATAATATTATTATAAATTTCAAAATGACTTAATTTTTTTTAATTTTGAAATATAACATTTCTTAATTTGAGTTTTTAGAAAAGTTAAATATATGATGAAAACCATTTTTATAGATTAATTACTTTTCAAAATGATAACTACTATTGTTATTATTTCCTATAAATTTGTTATCAAATTAGTCATAAAAAATTATTCATATAAAGAATAGTTTCTATCCCTATTATTTATAGAATCATGAAATAAATCAAACAATGTTTCATTTTTAATGTGTTACTTTTTAAAGCATAAACAAGGATTATTAGTTATTTAGCTACACAAATTGAATTTTATCATTCCCTTATTATTAATAATGACGTTTATTTTTATTTATATATTTATTTAATAATACATTTCCTGAAAAAAAAAATATATGTATTTTAATGATTATACAATATTCAATGTTTCATTATTGTTAGGTGTTTTGTATGAAGTAAGCCAACAATCACATTAGGTTTTACAAGAAAATCTAATTTAAAATAATTATGTGTTACATATAACATTTCAAATAAAAATAAATTTCAATAAAAACCAAACATTAAATAACATAATGAAATTTAATAAATTACAATATCATAAATAAGTATCATATAACTACGCTGAAATGTTCTATATACCAATTACGAAGGGTTTTATAAAGGTGGGGCATGAAAAAAAATGAAGCTTTAGTTCGACATAGAGAAATTATCGACCACCTTAGACTATAGTTTAGACTATAGATAATGTATACAAACTCCATTTAACCATAATATTATAAACCATTCAAAAATAATAATTTATTTTTCAAAAATAAATATTTGTTATATTATATTATATAGTATTATACAAATATGACACAAAAAAATTACTCTATTTTCTACTAATGAATATTAATATTTAATATATAATTAAACCCATTTAAATTGTAAATAATATTTTGGGACGAAAAATAGAAAATTGATAAAAGTAGTTTTGGAAATTTTGGATAATCAAAATCTGATATAATTACCACTCCCATGTACCACACTAGGGTAAATAAACACAGTATTATAAAATTAATCAACAATTTGGAAGTGTAAAATAAAGAATCATTAGAGGAATTGTAGTAAATTATGTATTAAAGAATGAAGTTGTATTTATATAAGGTAATGTGACTATTTTAATAGTATCCCGACCATCATAAATAATAACATAGTCATTGAGAATAGTGACCTGACTATTGGAATATAAATTTGACCCAAAAAATGATAAAATATGATATAAAAAATATAAATCATGGATAATAAAAATATTTTAAAATATTTTAAATCCTTTAAATAACTACAATGATTTAAAAGTCAACAAAATTATTATAATAATTTGATAAATAATATTTTATTTAATTTCATAAAAATCATATTTTTATATGAAAAATTACAGTGACATATATTATAATTTTTTCAATAAAATTCAATATAATTTTGAAATAATAATTTAATAATTTCATATGGGTAAATTTTTAGTAATTTTTTTAAAATAATTTAGTTATTACATGAAATTGAATGACATAGTTTGTATTGTAATCGATGTGTTTCAAATTATGTGATTCATGAAGTAATAATTACTTAAAAATAATATAAAATTACGATTAACCCAAAATATAACTAATAAGAGAAATTTTTCTTTTAAAAACAATAAAATTCTTTATAAAACCAAAAAATTTATTTCCAGAATCATAAGTATAATGTATTCTACTAAGAGACAAATTTTCAATTTTCCAACACTAATTTTTAATAAACTTCTAAATTCAATTTATAGTGGTTATTAATTGCGTAAAATAATTTTATTTTATTTATGTATGATTCATAATGTAATAAATATCACTATTACATGGATTACCTTTGAAATTTTGGTTAATTCATTATTTTATACTTGAAATGTCCCTCTCCTCATGTATAAATAACCACTCAACCATACTATGGATATCCACCAACCTTCCACATAACAATTCCAAATAGTGGCCCAATTTACTACTATTATAACAGTTTGAGTCTTAAGGACATTCTAGATTCATTAAAACTCCACGCATTTAGCAATCTTAGATTTTTTGAAATGTGCAATCATGTAGAAGGGGTTATGTTTTGATCTATCTTATTTTTTTTCAAATTTTCCACTTATCTTCCTTGTTTTCTGAAATGCTTTCAAACCAAGAGCATAAAAAATTAATAAACTTGTATGTTAAAATTAAATTAATTATTTTAACCTACTATAATTATTTTATAAATTAAATATATATATTACATTCTATGTTTTCTATGTTGTTTGATAATATCATGTCAACAGTTGGATAACCGCCTATGAGGGAATTACGAACCCTCTAATTTTCACAAACATTATGGATGATTATAATCAACTATCAATAATTTATAAATATAAAAATACATTTATTTATATTATTTTTTATAATGTTAATAATATATAAGAATCGATAATGTTACATCATTAAATCGATGCAAGATGGGATATTTTCACAAAAATAATGACATCAATGTATATCACCAATAACAATGGAAATTGAGAAATATAATCCAATACTTATAATTTTCCAAGAATTAATAAATTTACTAAAATTATTATGGTTCTATGTTTTAATAAACGTGATTTTTTTATACAAGAGGTGAAAAATAGATGAAATTAATAGGGAACTATGGTAAGGGAATTCTCTAACCTAACTCTTTTATTTAGGGTTATCTCCCATCACAACTAATTTTTAGTATGAATGTTACTATAGTTTATTTTGTATTCCACTTAAAATCATTCCCTTTTATATCTAGAGAAATAATGGTTTCCAGCCCATAAAAACAATTTCTAAGAAACATACAATGATTTTTTTAAAGAGTCTCTAATTTCCAAAAAATCACATTGACTATTATTGAGTTGTTTCATCTCAACTCACGAACTATTATGTTTTATTCAATATTTTATTTCCCTTTTTCCTTTGGGAACCCCAATAGTTATCCATGAATTTTTATTTTTACTAACTATTAGGAATCCCATTCTGTTTTATAGTGTTATTTCCTAACTATGATATTTATATTTTCTATGTCCATATAGAATGCAAGATTATTATAATTTTACTGTGTCACATGTGTGCATGGAATTATATAGCCACATATTACATTGAGAAATTTGACATATGTCATGATATTATGTGTATTATACATGAACATAAATATCGATATGCTCAAAATTATGATGTTACAATTTATTCACATATGTTTTGCAGGAACATGATGTTAGATTTATTTACAACTATGATTCATATTTGAGAAATATATTATTATTTAAATTATAATAATAAACCATATTTGATGCCTTTTTGAAATTATTCCTTCATTCCTATGAAAATGATCACATGTTTATTATACGATGATTATTATTAGGGTCCCCAATGTAATATTGATTCTTCTCTCTTAGTCCTTGTATTTTATTCCTCCTCTTACTAGGATTTTAGGTCACCCCTCTCTTTGATATATATTCTTAATTCATTACATTCACTATGTAGAAAATGGGTTCTTTAGTAGGGATATGAATAATAAATTTAAAACTATTTATATTTAATTTAGTAAAAGTAGTGTATTTACCTAATTTTCCTACTGTACATATTATATTGCTCCTAAAATGTCCTAATATTATGTCATATATCATAAAAATTATGTAATAGTCATGTAATAAAAATATGGGTCACTATATTTAGTATTAGATCATGGTTTAGTTAATTTGGGAATTAGGATTAAAAAACACTAGTGAAAACCCTATGGATATGTCTATATATATAAAAACATTGAATTTTTTTCTAAAGTATAATAGTGTACGATTACATTTTATTTAATTTCTATTATATATATTACATGTGTATGTGTATTTATAAAAAACACAACTTTGGGTAATAAACCTAAAAGGGATCATTATTTGTTAACTTGACTTGAACCCAATGCATGAAAAAGCAGCCAAATTGTACACCTAGTTTGAAACTCTCATGGGATATTCGTTAGTTTATCATAGACTCTACACAAACTATTATCAATGATATAAAAATATATTGTTCTTCACTTAAATGTTAATATATAATTTTTTATGGTTATTGTTGATAAATATGAGACGATTTCCATAATAGACCTATAAATTCAACATTATATGAATTTAGAATTGTTTTTTCTGTAATAATAAAATATTTCTTCATTTATTATTATATTATGTTTTTCTATAACCATGTATAATAGTCCATGAACAATAACATGAAAGATTTATAATATATTCATTCACCTAAGATAGAAAACTGGCTATTTATTCCTTCATGTTGAGATGGCCACTAAAATTTGGTGTGCCATTAGATCTTATTTTGATATATTAGTGGGTTAACTAAATGGAAATATATTTTCAATGATTCTTAATTCTTATGTTTAAATTTAGTCTTTTTATTTATCATTTCTATATATAACCCACGAGAATAAAAAGAGAATAGTAGTTTAAAAATATCAAATTATCCAAATTACAATTGTTTTTTTCAAAACTGGAAATATTTTCATTAAATAAACTTCCATAATTCATATTTAATTCATCTTTTTTCCTTACCCATCCTTAATCCCTATTAAAATCATTTAAAATCATGGGATGAGCAAAAAAATATCAGCAAGGGACATAAAAAATGTCATAAATCTTTAGTCCGTGAATACTTCTAAAAACATGAAATCAATTTCAAGATGTTATAATTATCACCCATAATGAAACATATACTTACTTTTTGAAAACATGATATTTCAATAAAGCATATAAAATATAAGTAAACCATTTGTGTTTGTTGATGAATCATTCTCTGATCATAAATGCATTGGATTTTAACCCTCATGGACACCTTATGATTTATAACCATCCTAGACACCTTACAGTGTAACCCCCATGGATACCTTATTCTATTACCATTAAAGTTACACATGGAATAACCATTACCATAACTAACAACATAAACATATATAATGCATTGTAGTGATATCAAAAACCCTCTTGTCATTATAAAAAATTTCCCAAAACAAAAATATAATCATGAAAAATGAATACATGCATCATAACACATTGCTTTTTAGTTTTATAAAAGTAGAAATAAAAATTGAGTATTTATTTAGAAATGTTATCTATCTATGGTTTGAGTTCCTTCAAACGTGTTTAAACATCCTCTTGAGTTCTTCTCCTTGAGAACCTCTTTATATCCCCTGGTTCTGAACTTTTGGTGATACCATCAAGGCTTCTGCATGGGTGATATGGATGAGAAAGTAATGTGTAAGAAATTATGCAAGAAAAAGTCTTTGTAGGTGTGATTAGAAGAGGTGGTGATGGGTGGAATTTATAGTGGAGTAGGAGAAGTTTTTTGATTATTTTATTAATTAGATTAATAATTTGGTTAAATACCCTCAATATCATTTATTACATGACGAAATATAGTAAATAAGGAAGTATATTTAGATATTATTGTTCCTACATCAGCAATAAATCATTTATGACTCGATAATTCGTGTATTTTTAAAATACAGTAAATTTGTGTATTTCACTATTGACCATGAAATACATCTATTTCATAATAATCGAAACAAATCACCATAATAGTTTTTTGGTTTTTAGAATTAAAAAATGGTCTCCATTTTCATATAAATGTTTTCTATGTATGGGATGTTTTATTTTATTTAAATTCATCATTTATTCATAAAATATTGATTTATGTAATATAATCAATTTTTTACACTTTTAAAAATTACATAAGGTCACATAAAATTTTAATATAATTATAATAAATGAATGTATTAATTTATGAATCTATTTTATGAAGATAGTTATTCTTTTAAAACAATATATTAATTGTAATATTTTAAATAAAAATTCATTATTCATAAAAACACATACACTGAATTTATTATTGGTGTCTTCCCAGCCGTAGTGTTACTTTCAGCAGATCAAATTGATAAGCCAACTCTCACAACTAGTATATTGAAATTATAGGGGTGTTCCATAGGGATATTTTAGTGCATTTTGTTTCTTGAGTTTTAAATAATAAAATGAATTTTAATTAAATTTAGAATTGATATTTGATGTTCATAAGAGTTGTTCACAATGGTTTGGTGATTAATTCATCATATTCTCTAACAGTTTAATTGAAAATAAGAAATAAGAAAAAAACTATTTTTAATAATTAAGGTAATAAATGTGTTAGGTATATGGTTGTTTATGAATATCTTCCAAATTCAATTTTCATATTGTATTGTGTTGTTCATTGAAACACACATATCTGGGATTTATATGTATTAAAACCTCCTTGGTATGGTGATTTTCATTTAATTTAATAGAGATGAATTATTTGTATAAAAATTGATTTTTATAAACAAGATAAAGATTTCCCCATTTTTAAATAAGAAGTGAACCCATAGACCATGTGTTTAGGTGTAATAATTTCCCTAGAGTTCCCATGAAAACTCTATACTTTGTCTGATACAGAGTACCTAGTTATATATAGAAAGAGATTGCGGTGGAAATTTTGATAGGAAGAATAAAACGACACAAAAACTACATGAAAATTAATTATAACGATTCCACATTGCATATATCCCCAAAACAGAATAGAAATTTGATACTTATCAAATAAATGATAAAAAACTCTTAATACAAGAAATGTTCATTATAGCAGATAAAATAAAGAAAGAATCAGTTAAACCCAATGTTAAATACTCTAAAAAGTTCATAGAATGGGTTTCAAGATCCCCATATTCTAGGATGTCCCACATCTAGATGATGAACCTCCACAAAAATAGTCCCCTTACTTTAATTGACCACCCCCCATTATCCAGTGGTGGTTTAGGGACCAAATATAGTGCTAAATGATGGGTATGAGGGGTAGATAGGATGTAGGTGGTGGTTTTTTGACTTTTGCACATTTGTGTCATACAATTAGTTACGTGAATATCCAATTGTGCTTAATATTATTCATTGGTGAATTTAAGATTATGGTTTCCTCGGTTGGTCCAGACAATTTTTCAACTGGGTAAAGACCATGCGGAAAGCCTCTATCACCAAACTATCATGCCCCACACATTTTCCTCGAAGATATAAACATTTTTGGGTAACCATGAGAAGACTATGTAGGGTGTTTTATCTAGGCGATCCAAGAACCTGATGGTCTTCAGGGACGGTGTTCTTGGATTGGGAGACTCAGTAGTAGCATTCACTCGAGAAAAAGGGTCCAAATGCCTTAGATTTCTATCTGAATAACCCGGTTGGTGTTGAAAATTCTTCACCCTTCCTATGAAAATTAAATAACATTTATCAAGACACGTTTATGCTGTAATATCATGAAATATTTTCCAAACAACTAATTTCGATATTCTAAAATTATTTGAAATGTTGTATGCACATTAGTGCATAAAAATCCTGCACAATAGATCAATTGTTCATCCTTAAAAATGTTCCTAAACAATCAACTCAGATATGAATCCAAATAATAAATAATAAATTTCATAGGTTATATCAACTAAATGAATATGGATTCTGGATGAATTATTAATGATACATTTACATTCATTCTTCATGACTCATGATTCATCGAAATTATCCAACAAAGGAAGCCTAATTCAAACCCTCCAAATATTCATTCCAAAATCATTGTTGTTTTAATCAAAAAATCTCCTTCTTCAATAAATGAATATTCCAACCAACATTTACATATCATTATAATCATAGGGTTGTTAATCATAGATATCTTCATCCCCAAATGACAACATATCACTTTTATAGGTCACAAAAACTCATAGACTGACATCTTTTGAAAAAAAATTAAAGGTCATCAAAAAATTTGGATAATTCATTTAATATCTCAAATTCTTTTCATTGGTATGATATATTAGCATTAAAATAGGTCCCAATTTGTATTTTATAATCAATATAAATTTATTGATAAAGTAAATAGTTAATTAAATTAATACCACTTAATAACCACTAGTGCGACATCAATAATTTCCATACATTAATTTCCTTCATATATAAATAAATTTACTTTTTAAGGGTTTCATTAATTAAAAATACTCTATATGAATATTCATAAATAAACAAAATTATTTTTTAATGAATATATAAAGGTTTCTTATCTATTTGTATAGCGATTATTCTAATAAAAACTAGCTTATGAATAAAGACATACGAGGAATTTCAAAAATATTTCCCCAAAATTTATTTTTCTCTAGAAAATGTACATGTGTGGGATATATAAAAACACTTTAAAAATAAACAAATGAAAACATGTCATCATATGTAATTTTAAGGCAATGAACAAATGGGGTTCCATATCTGGGTTCCCTCCCCCACACATAAAATCAATCATAGTTCCCTGTGAACGTGGTAAGGAATTGAAGGGTGGGTTGGGAAATTACAGGAAATCAGTGGGAGAAACTATATAATGGAAGAGAATGTGAATCAAAACAAAATAACCCCCTATAAAGTTATCTAAAAAATTACATTAGTCGATGTGAGATATCATTACTAGTGAAAAGTTGCTTCATGCTATAATGATAGAACCACTTACTTTGTTAATAAATAAATCAGATAGACTGAAGAAATAATATTATAGTAATTCCATGTAGAGTGAATAAGAATAATATAATCATTCCATTATTGACAGGGAATGTAACATCCATAAAACTGAGCATGATCATAAATAGTTTCACTAGAGATCATTTTTTAAATGAAGAATAAAATTTAAGAGAAACAGTTCCTTCTCGTGGAGGGATCATAACTATTTGGATCGTGGAACTTTGTGGGGGACGTTTCAACACATATGAAATATGTTATTGCTAGATCAGAGGTGATACCTTATTTGGTTGGTTTATCTAATGGGTGCAGTGGCTGAGGGTATCTCCAGGAGGGATCTAGATGAAATAGGGCGTTACTATACATTTAATTGGAAAGAGGATGTCTGTGACGGGGACGGTAATGATCATGTTCAGGGAGGTCATTCATGTTGATTCCAACCACCTATCACTGAGTGGCCCCAATATTCTAATTGAACATAGAATAAAAATCCCTTTTCCACTTCTACAAAAGATAGGGGTATCTATATAGGGTTACCTCCATGGGTGGGTATACAGGAATGGAAGATTATATTGGTTCTGGAATATAGGTTGCATTTGTTTGGGGTATGTACTCCTCATCCTTGGGAGAAGATTGGTGAGAGAAATCGAGTGGGGATGATGTGATTTGGGGGTTAGTCAGTCCTTTCATTTTCTGACATCTAAAACAATAATGGATTCTATAATATTCTATTACCTTATTGTGATAGAACATTTTTAGATAAAATGGAATGACCAATTTAATTTAATAAAATTCAACTTCATCAAAAATCTATGACAAGACATTCAGTGAGGAGAGTGATGAATGGACCACAAAAAATGTTACCCTTTTGCTTTGAGAAAATTCACTGAAGGAATTGGGTGAAGATGATGGTAAGGTTCTTAGGAGTGCTCGTAATCATAGAGTGCAAGATGACCAAACACCTAAGGAGAACATTGCCATCACTATTATATTGAGGTTTGAAACATATAGAGATGATATGATATAATATGGAATGGATGGGGTTCATGAGGAATGATTTATTATATGTCTACAGGACATATATATGTCTAGGATAGATAGAGGTAGACAAAAATTCTCTATTAGTCACAGGATCCAATTTTCGAGCCACCACAACATGATCAAATCTATGAACACAAATTTGATCATATATTTATTTTTTTTAATAAAATTCTTATGGTTAGAAATTAAAATAATGATCCATTTTGAGGAATTTTACATCACCAGTATCCTCTCTCAATAAGCCATTTTCATCATCAGTATATTTTTCACCTCACTAGAAGGTGGCAGTGAATTACAAAAAAAGATACCTGAAGGTGGGATGGTGTATGAAAAGTTTCGTTATGAGGTGAGCCTATGAAATTAACTACTTCAGATCATCCAAAATACCCACAACATACACATGTTTTGGTTTGAATAAATGATTGGTATTGAATATAAGAGTGATCAACACTTAGTAGCATTGATTATCCTTATTTTAGGATGGATTTTATGTGTGTACTAAGTGGGTTGGTAGAGCTCGACAAATGATATCTTTTTGATAAAGACATGAGGATATGGTTGGGTGGTAGATTAGTTAGTGGAGTACCGAAAAATAAATCTCATACATGAAAATAAATCTAGATAGATAATTAAATTTTAATTATGGGAAACCTGAAGAACCTATGGAAAATAAAAAATACTGAAAAATTGGCATACGAAATTGTGGGGGGGGGGGGGTTGGTGTTCTGAAAAAGTCATGGTTATGAATGTCTGTGGTGGATGATTATAGAAAAATTGGGGTAAATAAGGGTGAATTGAATAAAAAATTGAAATTAAATGAAAATTGAAAATGGGTGACGTAAAATCATGTAAAAGATAACTCTAGAGAGGAAAGCGAGGGGATGAAGGGAGAAAGACAGAAAAGAGAAAGAAGATGAGAGAATAGAACTTACCTTAGCTGATGCTCTGGTTGAAGGAATAAGGAGTTAAGGGATTGAGGCTGAAAGAGAGGGATAATGAGATTTTGCACAAGGATGGGTGGGGTATCAAATTATTTGTGATGTAATTGTGGGGTGGGTTCATTTTATGTTTTAATTTTTTCTAGGTATTTTAAAAAGTCTCCTGATTAATTAAACTATGTGATAACCTTGTTGGAGTTATTTGATTTGGGTGTTCTATTTTCATGGGTACCTGGTGAATCCATAAGGATCAACTTACCCTAAAACACCCATGCGAGAAGTCACTGGAACAAAGTATTCATTGCACACAGTTAGTGTCAATTGATTCATTCACTGTTCGGTTGGTTCTATCATGAAAATTATTTTGATTTCTCCCTCATTCGAATGAAATGGAGCCTTGTAAAACCAAATCATGTGTCCCTACTATTTTTTTTAAATGGAGATTTTAGATTTCCATATGATATTTATGATAAGAATAATAAAAATTCAATAATATATCTATCACTGTGCATTTATCATATGAATAAGACACACAAATTAAGAAAAAACTCTAAATGATGCAATAATCACCCTAAAACAGACCTGTATTTTTATAATGTTTTTGAAATTCTAAAGATCCTTCTGGTCAGTAATACAGTTAAGGTCTCGAGATCCAAATATATAGGCCTCTTGTAACTCAAATTTAATAGTGGAGATAGTGTCGACCATTTCCTCTATTTGGAAATAATGTTTTAGATTTTTCTTATTCACCTTAAATTATTTTCCACATTTCGAACAACATTCACTTCACCATGGTGCAATACTTGGAAAATATTTAGTGGTCTTGACCACTAGTACTTTATCATTCGAGGAAATAATATTAGACATTATTTAAACAAAAATACGTTTTTACCAGGATGGAATGATTTCAAGGAAATCATGTAGTCATGAACTACATTTGTTTTATCTTTTTAAATATTGGTATTTTCATATCCCCCTTGTCAGATTTTATCATGCTCAGATGATTGAAATAAGTGTTTCTCAAAATCATCCATCATATCATTATTTACAGGTTTAATACCCCCGTATGATTTATTCGGAAGCTCCATAGGTTTGTAAAATGGTTTTCTATAGACCAAGAGATGGGGACATTCCAAACAGTGTCTTAAATATAGTCCGATATTACCATAAATCATCATCAAAATTCATGAACCAATAATTTCTCAAACATCACATAGTCTTTTCCAAGATTTCATTATGTTCCTGATTGGAGACCTTATCATGGCAGCTGGATTGAATATAGTATGTTCTCTCCAGCTAATGCCTCAACCCATACTTCATTATAAATTTCCACATTAATGAGTTATCAAATTGTTCCCCTCTATCAATAATAAATACCAAGAGAACATAGATCCTCATGAAGAAATTATTCTTAAAAAATTAACAATTAAAAATAATTTATTGTGTTGTTGATGTACATTCCACCCACTTAGATACATAATCCACACATACAATAATGTATGTATTCCCATATGATGGGGAAATAGCCCCATTATGTCAATAACCCATACGCCAAAGAACTCAACCTCAAGGATGGGGTGTTGAGGAATTTCAAATATATTCCCAATGTTACTAGTCTGCTGCCTTTTAACCCAATGTGCCACAAAGTGTTGGGTATCATTATGCATCATGGTCCATAAAATCCATATTTCATAATCATAGTTATTGGGCGCTGTAGCCCATGATTCTCCATAGTCGGAGAGGAGTGAAATAACTCTATAATTATATTGACTTCATAAATATGTACACATCGTTTAATCCATCCATCTCTACATGATCAAAAAATCAATTGGTCTTCCCAAAAATAACTTTTTAATTATGAATGAAAAATTTCCATTGACAGAAAGTCAAATCAGGATGGAGGACTCCCATAACCAAATAATTAGTGTTGTTAGAAATCCATGATCATGGTGTGGCTACTATTGAAAAAATGTGTTCATCAAAAATTTCATACCTGATTTCCCCATCATATTCATTTTCCCAAATGTGGTAATTACAAGAGGGATACATGATCACCCACTATGTTTTGACTCCCATTCATGTCATGAATCTCCAAATCATAATCTTGGAGAAGTAGCACCCAATGAATGAGTTGTGTCTTTGCATCACTATAGTTCAACAAGTATTTGAGTGATTCATGGTCAGAATAAATAATGAATTTCGATAACACTAGATATGAGGGGAATATTTTGAATTAAAAAACTACATCCAAAATGTATTCATAGTGGTAGTTTAGATGATTAGGGATTTGATTAAATCTCAGTTTGCATAGAATATATGCCTATAGTAATTATACATTTGCTGCCAAAAAACTGTTCCCACAACATAGTCACATGAATCAAACATAATTTCTAATTATTCATCCTAGTTTAGAGAAATCATAATGGGTACATCGAACAATATCTGATTCAATATTTTAATGTGAGATATTCATGTTTCATAAAATTCAATGATGAAAATCATTATAAGGATATTTTTTAGTGGTTGTGAAGTCTTGGAAAATTTATGCCAATGACATTTATAAAATCCTGCATGTCCAAGAAAGATCTATATTGATCACGCAAGAGTTGCAATGGGAATGTCTGATATCACTTAAATCATTATAGGATATACATCAATTAACTTCTCAGAGATCTGGTGGACTATGACCATATCTTTCTCCACCATAAAATTTCACTTTTCCTAATTTAATAGGGTATTTTTGTGCTTACACCACTCCAAGACTAATTTCACGCTCTTCAGACAGGTGTTGAATGATATTACATACACTGAGAAATCATCCATGAGAAATTCTAGAATCTACTCCACCATGTCATGGATGATAGAAAACATATATTTTTACAAGGTTACTGGCACATTACACATTCTAAAAGACATATGATGAAACAAAAATGATCCAAATGGGAATTTGGATGTTTATTTCATTTGATCTTCAAGGGAAATATAAATCTAGTTATAAATCGAGTAACCATCTAAAATTAAATAGAAAATTTTACCTACCATGTGATCCAACATTTGTTATATGAAAGGAAGTGGAAAAATAGACCTTACTTGTAGAATCATTGAGATTTTGATAATCAACACAAACATGCCATCCTGTAACCGTCCTTGTTGGGATCAGCTCATTATTTTAATTGTAAATCATGTTGATGCCACCACTTTTGATAACCACATTTATAGGACTCACCCATGGGTTTGTTATAAATAGGGAATATAATACCTATATACAAAATATTTATTAATTATTTTTCCTATAGTTTTTCATTGGAGGGTGTACCATTTTGTATGGTTATTGAAAGGGAATGGATGCTTCCAAAAGTAATATTTTATTTGTAAAAATGGTTAGACTGATTCTATTAAGGTTAGTAATTTTCTAGATAATAGCTTCTTTCCTACATCTTTTAACTTTTAAAATTTTATTCTTTTGATGTTTTTGAGTGGAACATTGAGAATCACTGGTAGCATATTCTGGTTTCCAAAGAAATCATAATTTATTGTTGATGGGATGAGTTTCAATTAATGTTGTGGGGCCTTATAATCTGATTGTAAAATTAGTTCTACCTCATCCCTATATAAGATATCTGGAACTACTACTAGCTGAGAAAAATGTCCACCTTTTCCTTTAACAAACTTTTGTGTCTTTGGTTTGTGTTCAAGCTGTATTTTTACTTAATCACATTCACCAAATATAGTGCAACATCCCTTTATCACCCTCTAGGATGTCAATGTAATCCTTAACTATAGTAAAAGAACAATTATCCTCAATATATTCGAATAGAGCTTGCCTGATAGATTTTAGAATATTGTATGATTCTCATTCATCCACTATATGGAAACAATTCACCTTGGTGAACGTTTATCAAAACATTTTCAATTGCCAAAAGGGGTCTTCCTAAAAGCAATGGGGCCGGTGCATCTTCCTCGATATGGAGTATGATAAAATTATTTGTAAGAATGAACATACCTAGTTTGACTATCACATCCTCAAGTAGCCCATATGGATACTTAATGTAGAGACCAGCTAGTTACAATACAGCATGACTTAGTTGAAGATCATTCAGACTGAGATTCTTTATAACACCAAATAGAATTAGATTGACACTAGCACCAAAGCCACCTATGAATTTTTCAAAATGATAAGATCTAATTATTAATGGGATATGGAAACATCAAGGATCATGATTCTTTGGAGGAATAGTGTATTGAACCACTAATGTACATTCCTTATTGAGTGGAATGGTGCCCAAAGCTTCCATCATCCTTTTTTGAGAGTATTTCCTTCATGAACATTGTTTTGGGGTTATTTCTGTTAAAACCACTATGAAGGGGATGTTAATATGGGTTTTTTATTACCTCCATTAGTTTGCTAAATTAATGGTCTAGGTTCCTCTACATAATGCATTATAGTAATGGTATGGTGGGTTCCTAGGGTTTGACCACCTCTTTTCATTACCATGTGTTTAATCCTTCCCTTTTTAAAAATCTTGTGATGTGTAGGGGACCAACAGTTCAGCATATTTCTCCCCATATTGAGTAGATTTATATCGATTTATAACTTTATCATTCCTTTTCTTGTTAGATACATGTTGTGGTAACTCCTTCTCACTTCTAAAGTTCACTGCATTAGCTTCCTCCCATGGGTTATTTTCAATGATACCTGATAATGTGTTGGTTTTCTTAAAGAATGTTGTTTGAATATATTTTTAACTTGATTATCGAGTCTTGGAATGGATTCCTCATGATTTTGAAATCATTCCTCAAGTAATGTAATGAACATAGAAATCATTTATTATACCTTTGATCATTCCTTTTGATGAGGTTGTGGTTTGTATGACTTGATAATGTTGTGACTATACTAAAGGTTGCGTTAGATGACAATTTTAATACCCATATTTCTGATTGGCCCTCTATGGATACTAATTTACATTTTTTTTATATTGGATAGGGATTTTGATAATGCTTCTCTCTAAAACAGGGAATCCTCTAGAGTCTGGGAAATGAATTTTTCTATTCTTATCCCCAAACAATGTTCACATTATATTTTCATGTTGAGTTTTGGTATTGAGGGTACACATTTTTCCCTTGGATATGAGAATAATAATTTATTATAAATTATTAGGAGCCAACACATAACCCTGTGAATTCACACATGACCTAGTTTTCCACAAATTCCATCCATGCTTGGTGATTAAACTCTTAAAATTGTGGGTTTGTTTTTAGAATTATTTCATCAATTATCATTGACACAAAATCATGTTATGGATCAAGCATCATTAAGGTATCAATATTATGCATTACTCTCTTCTGATTTCCCTAATAAATGTGACATTGAAAACTATTGGTTGACATGTCTTCTACCATATGAAAAAGATCCCCATGAGATTTTCTCATTATCATTCAACTAGTATCATTATCCCCCACTTATTTAGTTGTCGTGGGGACTCCCCCGTAATTTTTTTTTCATGAATCCAAAAGAGAATTACATGTTGATTAAATTTCGTCAAAATCATATTGAATTGCTCCATAGATTCATAAAATAACTCAAATTCATGGTGCTGAAATTTTTGATTTTCATGCCAAAATATCACTATTTTAGAGGGATGAAAATACTTGGAAAAAAGGAATGACCTAAAAACTACAATGTGGGGATGGAGAGGTTTGGTGACCCTTTTATATATTTCTTTTATAAAATCCTTAATTTTAAGGGGAATATGTATTTATGAATGGAATCCACATACACTCTATGTCAAAAAAATGTGTTGCATATTTCTAGGAAATTTGATTGATGAGAATTTGGGTCTTCAGTTGGTAATCCCCCAAACTGGACCATATTTTGAATAATCTACATTATAGATAGATTAATATCGAAATGATATAATTTCAACAGTGGTTTGAAAAGACCCATATCCACTCCATGAATATATGGAAACACATAATCCATAAGGGTACATCATGGAGGAATTTTTCTGGAAGAGTTTGAAAAATGTGTAAAATTGGCTTGCTGATTTTGAGGGATATATTGTAATGATTCTATTAGAATATACTACTCAAGTGGTTGATGGAAAAATACTAGGATAAATTTATATGATATCCTCTAGTGGTTCCATGACAAATATTCCATAAAATGGTCCAGAGGGTGTTGATTTAGATTACCATTAGTGATGAGCGGCTGGTTCTGATTCCCATAATGTAAAACGGGTTTTCCAATACCCTTGATGTATATGGGTTTTCATATTTCTAATTATCCGTGGAAGAATTCATTTTGGGTTATCCAATAACTTTTTGACATTTCCTTGATAATGATCAATCAATTTCTTGGTCAAAATGATGTGTTTCAGCTGATTCAATGTTATTGGAAAATAAAAAACGTGTTAAAGGGAATTTTTTTTAGAATTTTTAATTTTTAATTTAACTTAATTGATTGAAACTCTTATTAAAAAATTCCATTTAACTAACCTCGCCCTGAATATGGGGCCATAATTTTCTGTGATCATGGAAGAGGTTTTATTTGGTGGCCCAAATTGATAAAACCAATCTCAAAACTAGTATGGTGTAAGTTTGGGGTCAATCCTTAGGGAGATATTAAAGTGTAATTTTTATTGATTATTAATTAATTAGATGAATTTTTAATAAATTTATAATTTATATTTAATATTTGTTAATTTTTACATTATTATTGAGTGATTAATTATTCATATCCTCTAATGGTTTACATTAAAATAAAAAAGAACCAAAAATATTTTTAACAAATTAATGGAATAAATTTGTTGGGACTATGGGTGTTTGTGAAGATCCTTGAAAATTTATTTCACTATTATGTTGTTTTGTTAAATACAAATCTCATCTTTATGTTTTATATTTATCAAAATCCCCTTGGAATGGTGATTTCCAATTATGATAATATAGAACAATTTATTGGTCTAAAAATTAATTTTTATAAACATTATGATAATATTATTTTTAGAGACGACATGTGAACCCAATGATCATAGTTCTACTTGTAGTAATTTTCCTAGAGATCTCTAGAAAACACTATTTATAGCCTAATACAATGATTCCTATGATATATAGACAGAGATTGCAGGAGAAATTATGAGAACATGAATGAAACAACAAAAACCTAGTGAGAAAATTAATTATAATGAATATACATTCTCTACAAGAGAAACAAAATAAAAATATATAATCATCTAAAAAATGATGAAAAACAATATCTGAAGACCTAAAATAATTATTATAATAGACTAGGAAAGGTAAAAGACCAAGAAATAGATAGGGAAATCATTTAAAAATTTCTTACAATGGGTCTCAAGCTCACACCATGCCAATATGTCCATCCCCTAGTAGATGATATGCAACCGAAATAGCCATGTTACATTACTTTTTTGTACGCCATTGCCTAATAGTGGTTATGAGACTAAATATTTGGTAAAATATTGGGTAGGATAGGTAGATAGAAATTAGGTAGTGTCCTATTGACTTCTGCATGGTTAAGGTACACGGTTAGATAAACCATTGGCCGACTATACATAAGGTTATTCCTTGAGTAATTGAATCACACCACTTCCACGGTTGGTTTAAATGGTTTTAAAATCTTATGGTAATCCTCTATCTCTAGACCATAAAACCCAACATAGTTTCTTAGAATATCCATATGGCGTGTCTTACCCTAAAACAACATTACAAGGTGTTCTGTCTTGCTGTCCATGCTTTGTATGGTGTTCGAAGTTGGGGTTCTTGGATTGGGTGGCTAAAAAGTAGTTTCACCATGGAATCAAGGTATAAGTTCCTATAATATCAATTAAGAGCACCTAGTTGAATCTCAAAAACATTATATCCCTTCATTTTACAATTAAATACCATTAATCAAGACATGTTTATGATATAATATCATTAAAATTTATACTATCCAAGAATTTCAATATTCTTAAATGAACAGAAATTCCTTATTCACATCCTAGCATCAATCATTTCCAAAATATTTATATTCTTTTTTCAAGATATAAATATATGGTTTTATCTCTCAAAAGATAAATAGAATTTATTTTCTAGTACCACTTATTTTATTATTAATTTATAATTAATTTAACTATGTAATTCCAAAATGAAAACAAGTTACTTATATGGAACTAGTTGTTAAATTATCCAACCTTCTTTAAATTGAATCATCACAATTTTTATTCATTTATTAAACATGTTTGGAGAAATTTCCCCCACAATATATTTGTATTACCATTTTTCTTCTTTAACCATGAGGATTATCCAAAAAACCTTTTCCTTGCTAATTAGATTATTCAGCAATACATTCCCTCTATAGTCAAGAGTCTAAATAGGTTTATCTTCATAAGAATGGATCTCTTCCAGTTGAAATAATTATAAAATTGAAAATGAAAATGAATATGGAACATACCTTCTTAACTTCGAAACATGAAAAAAATTATGTGTCTGGGAAAAACTCAGAGGCAATGCCACTCTGTAGGCAACGGATAAATCTTTCTCTAGGATTAGTAGGGCCTAACAATATATATACTCTACTTTGATTTATTTTCCAAGACCTTCATACTTTTACATGTAGATATATTTCTAAATACATGATCACCAACATCAAAATATAGAACCTTCCTCCCGTTTTCAGTATAACTTTTCAGCCTTCTATGAGCTGTCCTAAATTCTGTTCCCATCATCTTCCTTTACCTGACATCATACCACAATTATGTAGTTCGATACTCCATTTCCTAAAATGTATCAAAAGGGTCTATCTGTAAAATGTAATGTTAACTATTATTATTTGAAAATAAACTAAATAAATATGATGATCCCATGTTTCCTAGTATTCATTTGAACAATCTCAATTCATGTTCTCAAATTTATGAATTGTCTTCTTAATATGTCCATTAGATTGAGGATGGGAATTATTCCTAATATTTAATTTAGTTCTCAATGAAATATGATGTCATTTCCAAAATTTGACATATGAGCATGTTCAAATTCAATGGAGAGAAGAACGCCATTTGACCATAAAAATATCTTTGAGGTACAACTGACGAAAGGGATATAATGAAAAGAGTAGATTGAATATGACAGAAATATGTGGATTTAGTTTGTAGATAAAGAATAAGAAAAATCACATTATTACCTTGGAAAGTATTTGGAAGTCCCACCATGGAATCTATGGATATATTTATCCATTTCAATATTGATATATTAAACAGATGAAGAATACCCATTGGTATTTTTCCTTTTTATTTAACTGGTTGAAAAGTAAAACATTTGATTGTAAAATTATAAATGTGACTTTTTAATCCATCCAACTAGTAAGAATCTCAATGTTCCCTATATATCATAGTGCATCCAAGATAAACTAAAAACTGAGAACTATGTTATTCACTTAATAAATATTTCTTCAACTGTGAATCAAAAGGCACACATAATCTCTTCCCAAATGTCAAAATACAATCATTATCAAGTTTAAATTCTTAAAGCATTCCATTTTAACAAATTATAAAATTTTCATTATGTCATGGTCTTCCTTGTGCTCTTTATTAATTATGTCTAACAAAGTCAATTTCATTAAAACCTAAAATGAAAAAAAGTAATATCTGGTACCAAAAAATTTTAAGCCAAAATTAATCAAATAATTAACCAAGGGGTCATGTAACAAACATAACGGGGTTAACATGATGTTATTAAAACAAGGAATCATCAACTTTTTTTTATTATAGGCTAATAGTTCATCATTCAATCATAATTCAATATCCATTCCTTTCATATTCTTTGGCTCATGTTCAATTCCTTATGAGTGAATGTATACATCAATAATTTATGTTTAGTTTTCATATGTCATATTTTTTTCATATATATCAGGTCTCCAAATTTTTAATCTAAAATATAAAGCTTCTATTTTCAATTCATTTGTTGGATAATTTAACTCATACTGATTCAATTTTCATGATTCAAAAGTAATTATTTAATCACTCTTCATTAGAATAAAACCATGTCCATTTAATGAAGAATCACTCTAGATGATGAAATCACCATTTCAAGAAGGACATACCGAAATAAGAGAAATCACCAATATTATTTACAATTCATGATAATGAACATCACACTTTTCTATCAAATTAAATTTATACAATTTTCTTGAAACATAGTTTTCATTCAAGATAACTATGAAATGTTTTTAACAATCGTTATGTAATAGCTTTCTAATCCAAAAAAATATGAATATCAATAACATATTAGGTATTGGGAATTCACCAATTAGTATTTTTTTAGCGGGATCAATTGTTATTCCATCATTATTATTAGTTTTTCATGGAAAATGAATTTTTTGTCAACCAAAATTCAGACATTTTAAATTTCACGTACAACATATTTTCATTATGGTTTTTCTGAATAATACAAAAATGATCATCAAAAATAACAAAACATTTATCCTAATATTCCAGAAAGATTCTGTTTATAATGTAGAAAAATATAGATAACTATTTTGTTCAAAACAAAGGGAATAATGAAAAAATCATAATTCCCATATCTTGAGTGGAAAAGTTTTTGCAGATTTGTATCCTCCTTCACCATCGGCTGATGCTACCCTAATATCTCGAAAATCTTGAAAAAACACATATCTCCCAAAAGATGATAAAAAAAGTCATCAATATGAGGCAACATATATGTATTTTTTATAATAAATTTATTTAATGTTGTATAATCAATGAAAAGCTTCATGGAAGAATCAATATTTTTAACAAACCAAATTGGGGAACCTAATGGTGATGTTATAGTGGAATGAATCCTTTATGAAGAAACTCATCCATCATTTTTTTTCATTTATACATGTTCCTCTTGTTTCATTCCATAAGGGGGTTTTGAAAATTGGTTAGTATTAAGAACTATGTCAATTTTATGTTCAAATTCCCTTTATGTTTTAACATTGGGAAACTCATCAAGAAAAAAAAAATCCATGTATTCGTTTACCCCTAGAACATAATTAGTCTAAACACATCCCTTTTTTACAATTTGTGCAAGATAACATTCCCTGGAATATATTAACATTTTTTCAACATCCTGAAATATTATCAATGGTATGAGTTCATTATTTTATAAAAATAAAAACTCTTTCTAAAAAACAACTTGTTTATCTATAAAATCAATCAAATAATGGTAAAGAGAAATCTAATCCACATACCAAAAAACATTTATCTCTACTAAGGGATAAAGAATATGGTTTTTAGTTAATGTATTTCCAGAGAAAAAAAAGAGCAATATTATACAATCATTTTCACTTAATATTTTCCCCTAGTTCTTTAATTATAATGTCTAGTTTTATTTATTGAGGTGAAATTTCTAATTTATTAAAAAATTAATGATAACTAAAGGAAGGTTAATAACATGTTTCAAGCAAGACAATAGAGAAAATATAAGGAAGTAAAAAATGTACTTGATACCAATTCATTTTAATGTTTTACACATGCTCAATTAGTTACAATGGACTTCACTACACCTTTATTCTTATAGGACGGTTTCTTCACATAATTCAAATCCTTATTTTGGTAGGTAGGTTCTTAATGACCCACCTAGCCACATTAAAAAAATTTTACAATTTTCTTGTTAGAATTAAATATATAATCACTGAGATATTTTTAATTACAATACTGAGCCATATGCCCAATCATACCACAACGATAAAACCTCCCATATTTGTATGGAATTTTCCAAGATCAATTTTCTACAATATACACAAACTGGATACTGGATTATTTTAACTTTATAATTATTGATTTATTGATACCTATTTTTTTCCATCTAGACCTTTTCTTCTTATTGTTTTAAATATATATGTGATATCCTACAAAAAACATTTCAACAATCTCAAAAAACTGAAAAAGTTTATCATAATGTTTAATTTCAAGGGAAGTTAATTCCCATTGATATCTTGGATTCAATATTGAGTAAAAATGATTGATTTTACTAGAACAATCTTGAATAATATTTAAATAATATCCTACAAAACAAGTTATATTTTTTATACATGAACACTGAATCTTCCACATGCTTTTATTTCAACTAAATGAATTTATTTTCCAACATAATTCAAATATAGAAATATCATTCAATGGAAATATTATTAAATCCATCCCATTCCAATGCATATATCTTCTCAATTTCACTGATATTCTTCACCATTAGCCACCACTAGTAGGCTTCACCTTCTAAATGGTAAATTGAATTACAATATTATTTATTATATAAATATGCCATGATGCAAAATATATTTTCAAAGGATTTAATCAACCATTATGTATCCACTAGGTTACAATATCCATTGAATACAGGAGGGAATTTCATAATATAATGTTCCACTATTATCATCTTCCTTTGTGGTAGCTCAGGATATTTTATTTAATGAATTCCACCACCATTTATTGGTGACATCAACTTTTACATTACTATAAAAACATCTTGGTTCCAATCCCCACCATTATGTCTTGTGGATTCAGAAATATATCATCATCTTAGTGCCATTGTACTATAGCTTCCCAATTTAATCTGCTGAAAACCATTCTGAAAAGGTAGATCTTTGATAAACGAACCCGGTAATAATTATAATAGATATCATTTCAAGATAAAAATATTGTAAAAATCATTTATCATATTCTATAAACATATTACCATCATATAATTTTATTTAAAATGGCCAATAATACCAACTATAAGGAACCGGGTTGAAAAATTACATATTATTTTTAACTAAAATAGAATTAATTTTCTTTCATTCCATTTGATATTATTAGATTGAATTTTTTTAGAGTTAGGTCATAATTAAGACATGAAAACCCAGAAGCATAAAAAGAGAATACTGCCAAAAATAGTAATCATTAATTCTAACTAATTTCTTTTAATAAAACACGAATTATTTTCAAGAATATCATCTAAAAATTGAACATTTCTTCTTATTTTCCCTTACCCATCTTGAAATCTTGTGAAATAAATTTTAAATTATTGTATGAGCACAAAAAACACATTAAGGGATATAAAAAAGGAAACAAACCATTAGTCCATTAATACTTATAGAAAAATGAAATAATTATAACAGACATATACTTCTCACCCATAAAGAAACATGTACTTATGTTGTGAGAATATAATATTTACATGAACCATTGAACATATATATATATATATACAGTGAAATTTGGGAATCATTTTCTTACCAAAAATTTATAATATTGTAACCCACATAGATACCATAGGATTTTTAACCCTCCCAACAACCCTAGAATGTAACCCTCATGTATACTCTATAGTGTAACAATTTTAGTTACTATTGGAATATCTGTTATGGTCAACATCCAATATAATCATAACCAAGCATTGGATGGCTATCACAGACCCAACGATCTATAAAAACATTTCCCACAAACCAAAACATAATCATAAAACCCGAATATTCTCATAATAAAAATATATTTTTTGAATTTTGTAAAAATATAAATATTAATGGGTATTTTTATAGTAAAGACCCTTAACCCAGGGTTGAATTACATTAAATGTGTTCAATCTTCCTCTTGAATTATTATCACTGAGAACCTCTTTAATCTCCTTGAAATTTTCTTTTTGGAGAGACCATCTAGTCCTGGATGTAGCGAAGATTATTGGGAATGTAATTGGGATGAAATTAGAAAAGCTACATATATTTGGTGGTGTGAAGAGAAGAGGTGGTGAGTGGTGGTATATATGGAGTAGGAATTATAAATTTATTTTTTTTAATAACTATGATTTTTTTGATTCAATTACTAAATATAGTAAATACGGAGGGATTGTTCGAGATTTTGGTGCTTATATCATCCATACATCATCCATTACTCAATAAATCATGTATTTTCAAAATACTGTAAATTATCGTATTTCAATATTCATGAAAAATTAATCTATTTTAGAAAAATAGAAATGATTAACCATTTCCTTTTTTGAATGTGTATAATTAATATATTTACCACATGTTCGAAAAATAATTTTTAAGATATTATAAATTTAATTTTTAATTATTATCATCATTTAAACAAAAAATACCAATTTTATTATGAAAAATGGTTTTATAAAACATTGAAAAATTAATTATTATCTCATAAAATTTTCATATATTTACAATACTACAAAAAATTAATTTATGAATCTATTTTTCAAAGATAAATTTTCTTTTAAATAATTTATAAATTATAAAATTTTAAATAAACATTCATCGTTCATAAAATAAAAACAATTATTTTACAATTTTATAAACATTTATTTATTATATCCATGATATAAATATCTAATATTTTCACTTATAATATATATAACTATTATTTATAGGTAAAATTTGTTTCATTTTATATTTAAAATAAATATAACTATTTTATTCAAGGATGAAAACAAATTAATTAATAATTACCTAGTTGTTACACCTTATAAAAATTACTCAATGGGGTGGGTGTTGATACCTAGTGATGTAGCTTATATTTGAAAAAATTATAGGTTATATGAATGCATCAACCTTGAAGAAATTAATTTTATGATGGAATATAATTATTTATTTCCCAAAGTGTTTCCCAGCATTCCACAAGATTATGAGGTAATGTTCTCAATATGTCTCATAACTAGAGCCGCTCCTATCTCCAAATAACCTATTTTATAAACACAATATAAATAGAGAATTTGAAGATTATGTTGTAATAGAATTTATAAAAAGTTTTTATATGTTTTTTTGAATCACCTTATAGGGTACCCATGCACCTTTTTAAGATAAAGGATTGATCTATATGACTGGATGTCCATTATTAGTAGCATGATAAGATCTTAATAAATATGAAGCATTCCCATCAAAGGATTTATGATTTTTTGATCATATTGGAGGATATTTGAACATTTAAATGTGGTTTATTCATTCTAGGATTCATCACCAAAAGGTTAAGAATGAAGAAATTCAGATTATACCAATACATACATGGTATGGACACTCAAATTTTATATTCATTACCTTAAGAATAACTAATTGTACTATATTCTTAATGGATTAGATATATAGTGTACTTAGATACTACTTGAAAAAAATCTTTTGTTGTATTTATTGATTATATTATCATTTGCAAAAAGATCGATGAGGAACATAAAGAGTATATAATGATTGTGTTAAAGAAATTAGTATAGGATAGTTATAATTATATGTGCATAAATTATGACTTATAATTTTTAAAAATGCCAAATTTTTTGTTCATGAAATCATTTGTGAATGAATATATGAGGTCCTTAAAATAAAAATAAAATTGAAGAATAGTCTAGACCCTCAAGTGTCATAAAAATAATCATTTTTGATGGATTAGTTGGGATCTATGATTATTGAAAATGTTATTATGATTGATTAGCTCCCACACTAATATAACATAGAATAGGAAAAGTATGTCTAGATTTAATAGTATAAGGAAATATTTGAGGATCTTAAGATGATTTTAATCCTTGTACCTGTACTCACAATATGATCAAATTGGGAAGGGTTCGTGATATAAAGTATTGAATTAAATAAAATAATGTTTTTTTCTACTTATAATATATAGTAATGGGATTGGATATGCATGGAAAAAATTTAATATCAATGAAGATAACTACATGATAACTGATCTAGAGTTACCAATATTGATATTCAGTTTTAATATCTGGCAGTACTACTTATATTGTGTGATTTGATGCATGGATATAGATAACAAGAATCTAAAGTATATATTCATATAGATATATCTCAATATAAATCAATTAATATTGTTATATTTATTTATGGACTATGAATTATCTATTCAATTTGATTCCGGAAATGAAAATAAGCTAGTTTATGCTTCTTTTAGGAGAAAATGTACAACAATATTGATTATGTTGATAGGGAATGGATCTATCTTCATGAATTTGAAATGGATGGATCTAGAAATTATAAATCCAAGTATTCCATACTATGTTTCCAAATTATTTTTTAACCATTTATCTATGTCAATATTGAGTATAAATTTTTTTTATTATTTATAGCCTCAAAAGACGGTTGATGAATTAATGTAACAGAATATTCATGAATTTCACATTGATAAAGATGGTTTCTTCCAGTTTTGAAAAAATATTGATTTTCATTCATCAATAGAGATAAATAAATAGTTTTTGGCTATTGAACGTAATTTATTACCATGATATTTTGTGAAATATTTCTTTCTATTTAATTCGAACTTATCGATATTTTTCGTTTCATATGATACTGAATATAGCTTGAGATATATGAAAGCACCAAGTTATTCTTAATTATTATGGAAAAATATGTCAATATTATTATACATTAAACCCTTATATTAGCTTTAGTTGTATTCAACACTATGTTGGTTTTGTGTTACAATAAATTCCATAATCCTTCAATAGTTTTTGTTATAGACAAGACGTAGTTTTAACAAACTACAATGTATTATTTATAATATGATTAAAATATTAAAATAAATATAATCTATCAATTGTAATGGTGGTTATGAATAATATTAATTAAATTATGGTAATATGGTTTACACATGTATATATGATGAATTATCTGTTGAAAAAGTTACATGAAATTAAAAAATAATCCATTTTAAAAAATAGGAAATCTTTTGCTAGGAAAATATATCTATGAAATCAAAATAAAATTACCTCAACAAATTAATTGAAACACTTTTTAGAAAAGATTTTAATGAAATATTTATATTTTATATTCATCCATGTAATTAATGATCCTATTATGCGTTTCTATAGAAGAAGTGAGAATCAAAAAAATTTATGCATAAAAATATATATTTTTCTAATTGGTAACTTTATAGCCTTTTAATAGAGTTCAAAGTTTAAATATAAAATTTGAAAATTTTATAAATTATATTTGATAAAATAAAATTCATTTTTGAAATTTTAATTTCACAAATTTCATTATTTTCATTTAGTTTTTCAATTTTTTAATAAGTTTTATTTTTGGATAAATAATGAAAATTACTGAATTTTAACTCCAAACTGCATTTTTATCTATTTTATATATTTAGTTAAATTATATTTTTAAGTTTAATTATAGTATATTTAGATAAATTATATATATATTAATAAAATTTATATCATTTGAATCAATTTCACAGTGAAATGTTATTAAAAAATCATTTCAATATTTTGTTTATTTTTACATTCAAATTCTGTTGTATCATCCCATGTGAGAGATTTATTTTTAATTAAAATGCAAGTTTTTTTTCTAATATTAGGATTAATGGATTAAATATTTATAATGAGTTTTATTTATAATATATATTATGATAAACATAGTTTTCAAACTAAAATACTATTGAATTTAATTAATATTAATTACAATGATTATGGTTGAAATTAGTTTACTTAGTGGTAAAACATTATCTAAAGGAAAATTATAACCTATAAAAATGTAAAAAAGACATTTTGTGTCTATATTTCATTCTTATTATACCTTATATTGGACCTGAACAGTTATTGGAGGCATATTATGTAATAGAGACTTGTCAATAAGTTTTACTTTTTTATATTTATAAGAATTCCAATCCTCCACTATAAAAGGGCTCTAACACCCGTCAATTATTCACACCACTAATTATATTTTGGAATATAAAAATAATAATCTCAACAAATACCAACATTCATAAAATAATCCTCACATTTGGAATAAATAAAAAAACAATAGTCTATTTTGTGTCAAGAAAAATGAATTACCCAAAGAAGAGGTAACATCCATCAATAAACAATTTTTTTTAATTTCTATACAACTAATTTATTACTTATAAATGATTATGTAATAAAATAATTATAGTTATAATCGTTATATGTTTTTATGATATGGTTTTTTGCTACACCAATACCCACTTCCATGAAATGGAATACATAATCCTCTTTCTTGTATACGATGAACTACTGCCTCGCGAACCGATGCCATTTGTTCTTCCATTACAAAATTTAATTGTTAGGAATAATGATGTAATTACTATTTTTTTATTATATATATTATTTTTATGAGGTATATATGGTTATTTAATTATTATAAAACACAAAAAACCATCCTTCCAATTTGTGGGAATATGATAACTTCGTTTGTAGATGTGTGGAATACAGCCTCATGAAGGGGATTTGATTTCTTCACACATTAACTTGAATATTTTAACTATGGGTAGAGTTATAATATGTGATATATATGAAAATTTTAATTCAATAGGAATTATTATTTATATATATTCATATATTTTATTTACATATATTCATTCATATAATAGGAAAACAGAAACATTTTTTAAGCATACAAATGGCCTACCGTCTCCATGAACTATGTTTTCCACATCATATTTATATATTTTATAGATTATTGTAAATAAAAATATACTGAATATATATGATATTTATTTCATGGTTATAATTTGGAGGTTGTTAAATCATGAAACATATAAGAGGACAAAAATATAACAAATCAAAACACAAGAAAAAATGAAGCTTTGATTACCGGAAACAGAATTTTAATAAAGAATTATCGATAAAAATTTAACATAAAGTCATAATAAAATATTATTTGGTATAATATATATATATATATGTTTATTTGATATATTTATAATAAAATAATATTTTTTACACACGAGGATTGAATGTTTACAAAGAAAGACAAGATTTATGGTAAGGGTTTTCCTATTTTACTTTTATTTCTATAAGATATATTTTATATTCACCCTAATAATTTTTGGGGGAGTATATAATTCCAATTAAACGATTCTATGATTATTATACATATTTTTATTAGTATTCACAAATCCATTTTATGATCTGTCTTTTATATGATTTTCCGTTCAAAATTTTACAAAATTAGTAAAGTAATTTTATCTCAATTTCCCTTCTTTAAAACACATGTCATGTTCAGCCCATTTATTCTTGTATGAGGTGTATATACTAATAATTTACAAGTTAAATTATGAATATTTTTCTTTTCATAAAATTTTGTGCTTTATGAAAATTTATTCACTTATGGGAATTATGACTCAATGTTACCAAAGTGGTAAGAGTTTATTTCTACAATATCACCATTTGTAGGGATTTTTTATGATCATTTATCCATTGATCATAAATTTGAATAATATATCTAGTTATATCATGAAATTTGATCTCATATATTTATTCATGATATATTCATGTTATTTAGTCAATTTTCCACTTTTTGGTACTATTGATAATTAATAGTTTTTTATGAAAATATATCTTCATGTCTCTCTTCCCTAAGAAATTTATATTCTCTCAAAACCATGTTTTCTAAAAATATCTTAACATTTTTATAGTATAATAACCATATCATTTTATGGGTTATTATAAGATCTTTATGAAACCATTTTTTATTTTCCATTATATGATGAATGTTTTAGTATATTTTGGAACATGGTTGTTTGATTTCATAAACTAATGGTTGGGACCAAAATCTCCCAAAAATGTGTAGTGTAATGATTTATATATCATTAGATATACATGGATGGAATGTGGTGGGAACCCAATTCAATATTACATGGATTGAATGATCAGTGAACTAAATTCTGTAATATACAGCTGGAACGAGGACAAAAATCAGTTCCATAATATAGGAATGAAATGAGGAGTGAACTCGGTTCAGTATGATAGGTACAGAATGAGGATTATACATGGATTTGTATAATATGGCTTGAATGAGAATTTAACTCAGTTCAGTAACTCACGGTGAGAAATGAGGAGTGAACTCGTTTAAGTAATAATGATTCTGAAAAATTAGTAAAATCGGTCCAGTAAAGGAAATTTTCCACTAATATGATATTGGAAGTGAACCATGAATATTAAGATGATTTTCCGAGTGGACCCAATCCAATAATATTTACTTATTATTATTCCATGACATCTATGAAAATTATTTTATATTTTTGTGTGTCTACCATAATTATTTTCATTATTCATATGTTATGCTCTCATAGATCATGCTCTTGATTCCCTTCTAATTCATGTCTTATAATCTACAATATTTAATTCTATAATTCATATTTATGTTATTTTATTTTAAGGTTATGATCGTATAATGTTATAATCATGTTTTTATACCACTGTTATCATTTTAATTAGGACATATCAATTTTTTTTACCGTTACCAAGTATATGATATCACACATTATTATGTCTCCTTTTGCTAGGTTATGAAGAAAATATTTAAGTATGAGTACTAATGGGGAATTTAATTATAGGATTCCTTGGAAGTGTTTTCCAATGTTATGAGATATTATGTACGAAATTTCAAAGGTCATTAAAAAATTACAGTCCCCATGTATTTATTTTTTCTAATGTTTTGAATATTAATAAAAAATGATGTAATGTCCCTCTATGTTAATCCAGTGTCTCTATAGTTGTTATCAAATGGACGGTTAATTATCCTCTTTAAACTAATATGATAAACCTTTAGTGAAATTCTTAGGGATATCTATAGGGGTATATTATGGGATATATCTATGTATAATACTTTGTATTCATAGATTTAAATGTATTTTTCATGATTTTTCACCATATAAGTAATTTTTATTGGTTACCTGGTTTTTTTATTGACAGCCTTTTCTCATACCAGGATTCATGATAATATTAAATAGTGAGAACAAGAAGGAAATGTGTTAACATTTAATTTTTGATATGTGGAATTTATTTTAATTTTTAATATGAATTACCCACGTGGGAATCTCAGAAAGGGAATGAGAAAGGTCATAAGAGTATTCATTATACTACTAAGATAAAGGGATATCAGATGACATGTGAAATGTATGAGATATTCTAGTAGTTCTGTTTAGATTAATCCTAATAACATGATTAAATTAAGGATGTGGATCATTTATAAAGGGGTATTATTTCTTATTATAGGAAAGTGGTATTATTGAAAAATTTGATGAAGCATAATTAATGGTTTATGAATATTAAGGGTTTATTAAAGTGAATATGTATTTGAATTCATGATTCATGTTATGTGAATCAATAAATATATGTTTTTCATTAATGATTTTAAAATTTATATTGAATGGGATAGATGTAATAGATAATGAATTTACTTTAAATTTTATATTTTTATTAAGGGAATGTCACTAATTTATATTATTTTGTAAATTAAATAATGTAGGTTTTCAATAATTGTTTATATAAATTGACATTACTACTACATTTCAATAGAATTCATGATAAAGTTATTAATATGTTTGGAATTTGAAATGAAATAGCTATATTATGAGATATGGTGATAAATTTTAAGATGATTTTGAGAAATTTTGTAAACTCATTTATAAAATTTGGATTTTTCATATTTTGCAAGGTTTAGAAGGTTAAAAATTTATGGAATGGTTTAAAATAAATATCAGATTAGGTTTTAGTGATTAATGTATTATCTCTCCATATGAGTATTTCTGCATATTGGATATCCTATAGAAACCATTTTATTTGTGATGTTAACAATAGATAAATGGAATGAGTTATAATTGAATTTATAGATATCGTGATCTGTTACATCATTAGGAATGAAAAATTCACCATCATTCCCTAGCGTAAGTGAAGAAATAGGAAAAGCTAAAGGAACATCAAAAGGGTGAGATTCTGTATATAGAAAAGAATGAATCCTAGTATATGTATATTTTGTGTGGAAAATTTGTCAAATAATTTAAATGGAAATTGTAAAATATTTATTCTTATACAATCACATCTATTGAACTGATTTTCTTATAAATCATTGTAGACTTATGGATTTTAGGCCCTTAATATTACATTGGTCATTAAATTGATTATGATCAGATATCTTTATCACTCTTTATAATTAATATCTATTTTATTCCATTTCCAAACACCACTTCTCACTAATGTTATCATATAGGTAATCCTTATTATTATTTAATTTAGATAACCATTATAGGGAAAAATTTCACAAAGGATGTTGCAGTATTCATTTTTATGGCATGAGCTATGTATGAAATGTACATCAATGTAAAAACCCATTGATAACCGAGATGAATTTTTATTGAATAATTTATTTTAATGGGGGGTATTATATAACACCATGTGAATTTGTGACATATCTTTTTTTAATTAATTTAAAATTTTTTTATTTTGAGTTTTGCAGAATACTGTATATAGTTTGTGTTATATGAAACCACCATGTTATTATTTATTTTTATGAAAAAACATGTAGAAAATGTTGTACATTCAACATATAAATTAGAATTTTTACATGAAAAACTTTTTTGGGAATTTTTTACACATAATATCACATTCATTCTATATCCAGTGTTACATGAATAACCCTGGATTACCAAAATTCAATTTACTATAAAAATGATCATTATAATATAATTATAGTTGTCACATAGTCATTATAATTGAGTTTAGAAATATGATTACTAAAATTATGAAAGTATGGTCTACAAATGTTAATAATTATAATTATTTGATTCCCAATTGACTATAAATGAAAATAAAACACTTTAGAAAATATAGAAAATCATTTACTTGGAACTATATTTATAAAATAAATAATTTTTATCTCAATAAATTAATTAAAAAACAATTGAAAAATGATTTTAATGATATATATATTATTTTAAATAATGTAATAAATATTCATCTTATGTGTATTCTAGACAAATGAAATATATAAATCCAATGTTTTTTTTCATAAAGATGATTTTTTATAAATAAGTTTTACCTCCATTTAATGGAAGGCATAATTTAAATATAAATTTTTATACATTTATAAATAATATTTTTCAAAATAAAAATCATTTTTAATGTGTAAAATAAATATTATATTATGGTTAAATTTTTATATTTTTCATGGAAGTTTGATTTTAATATATTGTGAAAAATATTGCATTTTAAATCAAACTTCATTTTCATTTAATTTATTTTTACAGTTATTTTTTTCAAATAGGTATTAAATTTATTTTTGATAAATTATAAATATATTACTAATATTTAGGTCATTGGAATATGATTCACTTGGATGTGAGATAAAAAAATTAAATCTTTTGAAAATGTTTACTTTGAAATCTTGGGGTCTCATCCCATCTTCAAAATTAATTTTAAATTAATTTATGACACTTAAATATTTAGAATTTGGAAATTGGATTAAATTATATGAATAATCATAATATATAAATTATATTATGTCAAACTTATTTTTTTCTAAAAGTATTAGTGAAAGTAATTTAAATTATTTATAGCAATTATGTTAAAAATGAGTTTACTTTTTGGAAAATCAGAATGTTAAGTAGACAAACAATCTAGAAACATATCAATAAGAAATTTCATTAGATATTTCTTTCCATATAATCAATTATATAGATAATGGGCCATTATTGGAGGCACATGATGTAATAGACACCTCTCAATAGTTTTTATATTTCTATATTTACAAGAATGAAAGTCCTCCCCAGCTATAAAAGGTTGTCACCCACATAATTATTCACACTAGTAAATAAACTTTTATCATCAAACACCCAAGAAAATAATCTCCCAAATTCCCTCCTACATTCCATTAAGAACCAATTTTTTTATAATGAAAACCATGTTTTTATTTTCATGCAAATAAATGGAATTACTAAAAGAAAAGGTAACATCCTTCATCAAGTACTTTTTTTCTTTATATCTACACCCCATAAATAATTCATATTAAACTATTATGTAATATAATAATTATCCTAAATGCACAGTTTTATTTATGTTATGATTTTTACCTAAAACTGCACACACTTCCATCAAATTGGATACACAATCATTGTTTGTCTCTTCAGTGGATTGCCGACTTCCAAATCGATGATGACCTTTTGTCAAATACCACCTTTCATGGTTGGGAATATTGATGGATGTAATGTTTTTTATTATATATATTATATTTTAATGATACATTTTTTCTTCTAAAATTACTATATCACACAGAACATCATTTTTTAAATTTTGTAGGAATACTATAACTTTGTTTGTTTATATGTGGACTACCGCCTCCTAAAAGCGATGTGATTTTTTTTTAAAATCTAAATGGAATGTATTAATGGTTAGATAATTAAACTAAAATAATGTATAATAAAATATAATTATACTATAATTAAAATATATATACATATATTTCATTTAATTTCTGTCATTCAATATGATGAGAAAACTGAAACAACATTCATGTGTATATACAACCTACCATCTCCATGAATGACTTATTCAATTTCATATTTATATATTTTATGGATTATTATAGATTCATATATAATGAATATATATGTTATTTATATATTTATAATCTCTGTGGAGGTGCTGAAATTAGGATATAGTTAAGGGGACAAAAAATATAACAAATAAAAACACATGTAAAAAACAATGTAGTTGTTACCCCAAACATAATGTTAACTTGGAATTAAAAATAAATAGATTATGTAAAGTAATAATAAAATAATTTGTTTTATTATATATAATAATATGTTTCTAAATTTTGATTTATAATAAAATTATGTTTATTATATAGGATGTTTGAACATGTATTTGTAAATTCAATACTAACGTTAAGAGATTCTTGTCACACATTTATTTTTACGAGATATATGATATATTCAAAAAATATTTCATTTAGTGTATATACTATAAACTATTGTATTCAATGATTATAATATATTTATTATTTATTGTTATTATATTAGTCGGATTAAGATTCAATGTTTCCAATGAATTAATATTTTATTTATAAAATCTCATCATTTATCATGATTATTTACGATTATGATTCCATTGATTGAATATTTTAATCCAAATCTCATATAATACCATGAATTTTATTCTCCTAAGGTTATTATTTTTAGATTCATGAAATAGTTACATTTATTTAAGCTTTGGTACTTAATGTAATTAAGAATGCATTTTAAAGAAAAACTATAATTGTCCCTCTCTTAGGTCGGATGTCTCTATTATTTCTAAACTATGTTTTCAATGAAAATTAAAAAATTTATATTATTATCTTGTTTCAATTAAAATATAATTTCATCTTTTTTCCTTTTTCAATTTTTTTTAAAAATATTATCTTTTCTAATTGAGGAACTTCAATAAACTTGATATGATTCAAAAGGATTGTTCAGTATGTATAGATTTATCGACTATCAGTTTGAGTCAATAAGGTCTCCTTACGAATTTTCTATTATTTCATGTTTGTGGGAGATTTTTGATCCAGTAAGGTTTCCTTGTTCCTTTTCTATTCATTCATGTTTTGAAAATCAAAAACAAACTATTTTAAGGATAATTTAATTTTCCATAAGATTCTTCTTGATAAAGAAAATTTTCCTTCCATAACCAAATTTATGTTGACCGTGTTTTCATTATTCATATATTTAGCCTTTATAAATTTAACTCTTTTTATTCCTATGATTAAAATTCAGTTTCACATCGAAATCCACGATATTCTATAAATACTTAGATAAAGAGTATTCTGGTTTCAGGATACGAATTCTGGTTCTAAATTCTCTAAAATTCAGAATTCGAATTCTCTAAAATTCAGGTTCCGAATTTTTTAAAAATCAGAATCCGAATTCTCTGAAATTCAGAATCCAAATTCATTGAAATTAAGGCTCTAAATTCACTAAAATTTAGAATCCAAATTCTGTAAAATTCTAGATCCGAATTCTTTGAAATTTGAACTCCGAATTCTCTGAAATTCAAAATCTGAATTCACTGAAATTCATACTCTCAATTATATAAAATTAAGGTTCCAAATTCTTTAGAATTAAGGTTCCAAATTCCTTATTATTGAGAATATGAATTCCCTATATTTCAGATAACGAATTCTTAGGAATTAAAATTACGAATTCCTTATAATTCAGACTCCGAATCCAATAGAATTCTGATTCCGAATTCCTTGAAAAAAAGAATCTGTATATCCTTGTAATATAGACTCCAAAGGTTAAATTATTTAGACTCTAAATTATATTTTTACTTAAATTCAAAAAAATTGAATTTGGTTGGGAAACCATATTTTACTTATTCTTGTTTGAGTAATAAAAATTTTTCTTTCATTTTGTTACTAACTAACCATTGTTTGAGTAACACGTGTACAGGTCCCTCCAAAAATCAAGGAAAAATATGACCGTTGGAGGAGGGATCCTACAATTTAATATTTTCCAATTAATAGGATCTCAATTTAACTATCTCAAAATAACTGGTACATGTTGATAAATCGTGAAATTACATGCTATGGAAGTGATTTATCGGGAGAGAGACTTTCATCCATTGTGTGTACTGAACATCTTGTTCAGATTTGACTCATGCGACATGGAATGTTACTGAGTACATTCGAGGGATTCTAGTGATAGGAAGATAGATGTGCCGAATACCTTCACGTTTGATGGCTTTTGGTGATAAGAAAACAGAATCTGATATTTATATCGAGGGCTTAACCTGGTGGGGGTAAAACAAACATTAATTAAAGTAAAAATCAAGGGTCATTTATCCATGGTTGTTGGATACCCTCCTATTTGGGTTAAAAGATTTACTACTTGTTACATGTATTTTTCAATTTTGTTTACCACTTCATTTTGATTAATAAGGAAAGTATAACTATTTATACATTCTGGTACTTGTATTCTTTGATTAGTAAGATTCTATATGCTTTATGGTAGAATCATTGTTCTTGTAAAATTTTGTTAACTTTTCTTTTTTGGAACCATATTTCTAGAATCATGCAAGTCTGTAGAACATAGAGGTCTTGTAAATATACCTTGGTTAACATTGTTAAATATTTCCATCTTTAAAAGTTCCTAAGGAAATTTTTAAAGTATAAAAATCACCCCCTCTTGTATATTTAAAATCAACCTTCATCTTTTCAATCCTATAATTAGAATCAGAGAGGGTATGTGAAAAAATTTTATTCACTTATAAGTTTTATTGCTCATTTTTTTTTGTTCTATATTTTCCATTCTTATGATATTTATTTATCCTTGTTTACAAACTATTATTACAAAAAAGTTTGTGTGGAATGATATTTTTATTGAGATGGAAGGAATGCCTGTTGGTTCAATTAACAATCATAATCCTACTAGGACACCTATTTTTTGATGGGAATGATTATGAATATTAGGGTGATAGTATAAAGACTTTCGTTTTTAACATTTGAGTGGTCAACTTTGTTATGCTAATCGTAGATTACAAGATTCCTGATAAGGAAGTCATAACTTTTACCAATCATGAAATTTATGAATGTCAATATAACTATAAGGTATGAAATACATTATTGCGTTCCATGACCAGGAATATATATAGACAGATTTCATTTTTAAATGCCACAAATTGTATATAGAATAAGCTTTATGTTACTCATTTTGGAACATCCAATGTTATTGAAACTAGAAGAGCTATGCTTAGAGCCGAGTATCTTGGTTTTTTGCATTCCTTATAGTGAACCTATATCTATGGTTCATCACATATTTATGACTATTGTAAATAGCTTAAAATCCATGGGGTGAAAAAGGATTGGATGATGATTAACTTGTAAATAAGATTATAGACATCAGGCATAATGAGTGGGAATCTAAGAGGAAAGCTATTGATGTGAATATGAATGGCTCACAGATTACTCTTGATGAACTTTTTGGAAATCTTCTTCAACATAAAACTAGAATGAAAAGGGATGGTGACAATGGTAAGAATATGAATGGGAATATGAGTGTTTATTTTACAACTACTTCTAATAAATTGAAATCAACGACTCCTAAGAGAGTTAGATGATCTAAATCAAATAAGGTCATTGTTTTATCTGAGTCAAGTGAAAGTGAACATTCTAAGAATGAACTAGCTAATATTTATTAAATGATGGAAAACATAGTTGGGAAGAAATATATTCAATATTAATATAAGTAGAAGGAATGTAAGTATAAGACAGACTCTGAAGTCACTTGTTATGAATGCAACACAGTAGGGAATTAAGAACAGATTTTCCTATGCATAAGAGAAAAGATAGAAAGGAAAAGAATTATGGGAGAAATAGAAAGAAGCACTAAAAAGCTAAATATTGATATGTTTTGAATGATACTGAAGCCTGCAGTATCTGCGGTGGATAATCTTCTGATGTATCCTCATATTATGAATCTTTTGGTCAGAAGAATATTTTATTACATTTCAAGATACCTATTTAAAATCAATATTTAATGGATAAGGTAGACAATGATGAATCAATAACCATGGTATCCTTAAATTCTTGTTAAAGTGATAGTGAATATTATGAATCCTATGATGTATAATCTTCTTCTAATGAAGATAATACTTTAACTACCTATAAAGATGTTTTTAGGTTTGCTATGATCCTTGAGAATGAAAATTATAATGTCAAGAAAAATAATGTTTAAGAAATTTCTAGGATTTACATTCATACTAAGAAAGTATCAGATCCTTCAAAAGATCTTGATAAGAAAATCATTGATTTTGGAAATCTTTAAAAAAATCATGAGGAAGTTAATTTTGAGAAGGATAATCTTTCTAAGTATCTAGAAAAATTAATTTCTAATAAATTTTTTTTCGATCCTAACTCTAGAGATAAATCTAATTCCTTTGAAGATAAGAATATAATTTTTAGACAAAATTCAGAAATATTTTCCTTTAGGAAGGTTTATTCTAATGTTACCTTAGGTAAGGAAAATTCTGGTAAGATGTATTCTAAAATTAATCCTCTAAGGAATAATTCTGGTTTTGGTTATACTAGTTCAAAACCAATTTTCAGTAACAATTAATTTGTTCGTCATTGTCTTCCAGTCTGTACTAAGTTTCAGTGTGGTGGGATTTGAGAAATAAATCATTCTTTAAACCAAAATTAGTCTTTAGGTTTTCATAAAGATTATATTCTAATGAAAATGTGGATTCCTATTATTTTTCTTTCTTAGGTTTCTTGATCCAAGAAATATTTGGTTCTAAAAGTATAACACTCTTATTTTCAGGAATATAAATATAGTACCATCAAGAATACATGGTACATGGATAGTTGATTATCCCGGCACATGAGTGGTAACAAAAAATTGTTTGAAAAGATTATCAAGATGAAAGGAGGAAAAGTAACTTTCAGAGACAATGCTAAAGGAGAAATTATTTGTATAGGTAACAATGTTCTTCTTGAATGAACATTGATTTAAAATGTTTTATTTTTAAGGGTCTTATGAACAACCTTATTAGCATATGTCATCTTCGTGATGATGGTTACCTTGTGAATTTTCAGAATGAAAAGTGCTTAGTATGCAATTCCAAGGAAGTGTTCATTCTTTTTGCCAATAGGAAAGATAATTTTTACTCACTAAACATAGAAGATTGTAGGATCCAAGACCTACCTAGCCTTAGTGAAATGGAAGATCATTCATGGTTTTGGCATAGATGGTTAGGACACTGTAACCTTAGGAGCCTATGAATACTCTCTAAAAAATACTAGTTAAGGATCTACCGAAGCTTATATTTGATTATTCAAAAGTTTGTGATCCTTGTCCATATGGAAGGAAACATAAATCATGTTTTAAATCAATTAGTGAAGTCTCAACCTCTGATGCATTATAGTTGGTTCACATGGATCTTTTTAGTCCAACACAAACTGGAAGGATAAATTTCCAACATTATATATTTTTATTAGTTGATGATCATACTATATTTATGTGGGTCTATTTTCTAGAAAATAAATCTGATGATTTTTCTTATTTCAAATGTTTTAGAGCCCCTTTTAAAACTGAGGAAAACTACCCTTTGATAACTATTCATAGTGATCATTGAGGAGAATTTAAAAATTCTGGTTTTGAATCTTTTTGTAGTAGAAAAATAATTACTCATACTTCTCAGAACCAAGAAATCCTAAAAAAATGGTGTTGTTAAAAGAAAAAGTAGAATTATTCAAGAGATAACGAGAATCACGTTGAGGGAATATTTTTTAGCCAAACATTTTTGGGCTGAAGCTAGAAGTACTGCATGTTATACTATAGATTGTTTTTTTATTCGACATTTTCTTAATAAAACTCTTTATGAGTTATGGAATGGTAGAAGACAAATACTTTACTACATCAAGATTTTTTGTTGTAAGGTATTCATTTTGAATACTAAAGATAATCTACAAAAATTCTCACCAAAATATATTGAATGAATTTTCCTAGGCTACACCATAAATTCTAAGGCTTATTTATTTTTCAATAGAAATAGATGTACTGTTTAACAAACAGTACATGTCAAATTTGATGAAATTGATCATTTTTTTTGTAAATATACTCAACCTACATCCTCAGATGTGTTTCCAAAAACTAATTATCACCCATTGATAGAAGATCCTTCTCATAAGGAAAATGTTTAAGAATGTATTTCTGAAACATTTACCCCAGAAGATTTCCTACCCTAGGTTGATGAATAGGTTTTTCAAAACCCAAATCAGTTGTTTCCAAAGAATCATCCTAGTGATAATATCACTGGTGATGTAAATCAACCATATAGGACTAGAATATCCTTAATAAATGAAGTAGAACATCTATCATTCCGTTCCCAATTAGAACAAAAAATAACTAATGATGCTTTAGGTGTTGATGATTGGATAAAAGCTATACATGTTGAGCTAAATGAATTCGAAAAGAATATTGTCTTAACCTTGGTTGAAAGACCTAAGGAATCTTCTATTATTAGAATAAAATGGTTCTTCATAAATAAGTGTGATGAAAATGGAATCATATTTAGAGAAAAATCTATATTAGTTTCTAAAGGCTACAATCATGAAGAAGTAATTGACTATGAAGAAACCTATGCTCAAACAAGCACCAAGAGCACACTATGATAGACTTACATGATTTTTTTCTTCAAAATAATTATGTTATGGGAAATGCTAATCCAAAAATTTTAATAAATAAATATAATAAAAATGTTTTGATTATAAAAATTTATGTTGATGGCATTATATTTGGTTCAACACAACAATCTTTAACTGATTCCTTTGTGGATCTAACGAAATCAATGATCGGAATGAGTATGATGGTTGAGTTATCATTTTTCCTCGGTTTTAAAATTTCTCAAAAACTCGATGATATCTATATATCCCAGTATAAGTATATTAATGATCTTCTTAAAAACTATGGAGATGAAAACACTAATAATATATGTGCTCCCATTGGCACCTCAAATTCACTTGATCTTGTTGTAACTATGAAACTAGTAGATCAAATATCTTTTAGAGGTATGATAGGAAGTGAACTTTATATGATTGCTAGTTGTCCGGACATAATGTTTTCAGTATTCTTATGTGAAATATATCAATTCAATCCTATGGAATCACATTTAAGGGTAGTGAAAAGGATTTTTTTTACAGAATGGGAACCATGGATCTAGGAATCTTTTATACTTTTAGAAATGATTTTTGTTAAATGTTTTTCAGATACTGACTTTGGTGGATGTAGAATGGTTAGGAAAAGTACATCTGGAACTTTTCATTTCATAAGAGATTCATTAGTTTCTTGGTCTTGCGAAAAGTATCACTGAGTATAACATTATACTGCTAATGTAGAATATATAGCAGTTGGATGTTGTTGCGCTCAGTTATTATGGATGAAACACACACTCAAAAAAAATGATATGAGTGTTTACCGAAACATAAATTTTGTATGACAATACTAGTTCCATTCCCTTAAGTAAAAACCTAAAAATCACTCTTGTAAAAAACACATAGATATTAGGTATCACATTATTAGGGATCACACACAAAAAGAAGATATTAATCATAAATTTATCAGAACACAAGATCAACTAGCTGATATTTTCACAAAATCGTTACCCTCTGATAGATATGTATACATTAAATAGAAGATAAGAATGATAACATTAAGGTAATATTCTTTATTATCTTCTTGTTGAAACCTATCTCGTTACATTAAGAAACTTTTTTTCATATGGGGAGTACATTTCCTTGTTAGATAAACTAAAATTTTTTGTAGTCTAAAAACATTTTTTAATCAGATTTTCTAATTTTTTTAGTCTGAAATTTTTCGTAGTTACAATTTTCGTAATAGAGATTTTTAGAATTTAAATTTTCGTAATGATGATTTTCGTACTTAATATTTTCATAATGAAAATATTCATACTTAAAATATTCATAATCATGATTTTCATACATAAAATATTCATAATGATGGTTTTTGTACTTAATCATTTCATAATGACAGTTTCAAACATAAAATTTTTTTAATGAATATTTTCAAACATAAACTTTTCATAATAGATATTTTAATAAATAAAATTTTTGTAATATATATTTTCGTAGTAAATGTTTTCATAATAATTTTTTTTTGAAAATAATGTTCTTCAAGAAAAATTATCCTCATTACAAATAATATTCTTAAAAATTGAGGAGGTTTGTTTCCTTTCCTATGTTTTCGTAATCATATTTTACCAGTTGGTATTTCCTTTTTAAAATTTTCATATTCACTTTTTCCATAAATCTGAATGTTTTTATTATAAAACCTCAAAATATCAGATTCTACAAAAATTCCCTTCTGGATATCATCTCTACCATCCTAACTTTTGAAGTTGTTATTTAGTCATTAGTTCAATCTAGGAAGCTGAATCATCGCCTCAATGCCTATATAATGGTCCCCCTGATGGTCATCCCACATCGTTCACCAAGACTTTGTGTCCTGCAGCTCTGCCCTTCCTACATAAGCCCATTTCGAACTACTCATATCTTCCTTACATCTGAATTTCTACCGAACTCTCTTCCCAGAATAAAATGACTACTATAAATCCAATCTCTAAATGGCAGATTTAAAGTGAAAGGCTGGTTCATCTGAATTTCTTTTCTATGTATGATTATATTATATCTAAAAATATCAAGATAAATGGGTGGGAAAGTGTCTGCATATCAAAACCAAAGGCACAAGATTCGGTGTATCCGAACATGTTGGTTGGGTTCTATGAGTTAGTAATATTTTTCCAGGATAAAGGCAGAAGCAGGTTTTCTTTTAAGTTCTATGTGATGACATATTCTCCTTCATATAGCAAGGCAACCAGTTTGATTGGAATCTCATATGAAGGGGATGATGAGTTCTGCACTAAAAAATTACATGATGTATCAGAAACCATTAATAAGGAGAGAGATTTATCCTGCCTTGGTCTTTGAGAGGTGAAGACTACGAAGAAGGTTAATTTATCTAGAACCATTCGGATTCATAAATTGTAGTTTCAAGGGTTTTTCATTCCGAGAAAAGGAGATAAGGATACGTTGAATAAATGTGATATGTATATTTTGAATTTCTTGTGGAATTTAAGAAAGAAAAATTTAGTCATGTAAATTCTAGTCATGATTGGGAATATAAAAAATGGGAATTTGAAATCACTAATTATAATGTATCTATCCCTTGATTTAAATATTATTGTTTAGTGGTTAGAATCCATCAAAATTCCCTGCAGATCTATGTGAAGAAATTTCAAATTAATGTAGCAAATTTATGAAACATTGAGAAGGATTAAAGTTTGATTTTATAAAGAATCTGATGAATTCTATGAGTTTCAATAAGAGGAGGTAGAAGCCATATCGATGAAACTGAAAGATTCGGAAACTTCCAAAAAGATTGGAAGGAATATAAAGTTAAAGGAAGTTGAAGACAAAGGAAAAAACCTAGTGGCCACGGAAACTAAATCCGAACCACCGAAGCTAAAAAATCAGAAGACTTATCATGATGTGGCAGTGGCCAAGTGGAGAGAAGACAAGAAAATTTAGAAAGAAGGGGAGCCTATGTTTGGCTTAGACAGTTCTTAGGAAACTTCATTGAAGGAAAAGGTAGTTGAAGAGCTCGAGAATCAACAGAAAGAAAAGAAGCAAAGGAAGAAGTTTTTTGAAGATGAGATATTGAGATCCCTTCTGAAGGCTTTTGAGAATGACTCTGAGAATATTCAGGTACCTGAGTCATTTCAACAAGAACCACTTTTAGAGACTCCTAGAAAGAAGTTTGTAATTCACGAAAAACATCTAGAAGAAGTAGTTGAAGAAGAATAATTACAAGAAGTGAAAGAAGAACGAAGTGGTGACAATGACGATGTGTTAAAGCAGGTAGAGGAATATCATGAGAAGGAAATCCCTTATAAGAAATTATCATTCCAATCTACAAAAGCTGAATAGTCAAAGTTGCTACTCCTGGAAAGGATTAAGATAAGGGTGAAGATGATGTAAATAATCTATATGAGGAATAAATCATCAACAAATATTTCATTCACCATTAGGATGTTATAGAAGGCGGTGAGAAGGAATAAATTTATGGAGACAAATTGCTTTAGAAATATGATAGTGAGCCTGAATATCCTGATCAAGAAGAAGTCAATCTGAAGGTTGACAAGGGAAAACCGGTGGTAGTAAATACATCTAGAATGGCTGGGGTAAATAAGAATGTATTTGGTGGTTCTTCAAAGAGGAAGGATATTGAATTAGAAAAAGAACCCTCACCAACCACGATCTCAGATTCAGAATCGTCCTCTCTTGGACATGTCTTTGTAGTTTAGTATTTGAAAAATCTTGTTGGGATTATTCTTACTTTTCCTAGTATAGACTCGATATTTCAGGTGCTTCATCATTTATTAAATAAAAAATAGGATTCAGTATCCATGGTGATGGATAAGTGTGTCAAACTCAAGGTAGATTAGAAGACTTTTATTATTGGGTATGAAGATCATAAAATATCATGTAGAAAGATGACAGACTGGTCAAGGAAGATAGTAGAAGAGATGATAGTCATTGATGAATTCCAAGAAAGTGTCAAGGATGCTTTTGGAACTGAAGACGTAAAGATCAAGTATCTCCAAAAGAGTTTTAATGAGAATCTAAATCTGGAACAGACTTCTCAGAAGTAAGAAATGAAAGATCTAAATGTTAATTTGAATTCAATTTCTTAGAGATGGAAAAGAGAAAGGGATCTCAGAATTGAGATTGATGATAAACATTCCAGGAAAGTATAAGTTCTCAAGGCCCAGGAAGAATCTCATAAGGCCCAAGAAGAGAAAATCAATGTCTTAGAGAAGAAAACAGAAGATCAGGAAAAACTTCTCAAACTTGCAGGGTAGGATCACAAGGAATTCAAGAAGCTCAAAAACACTGTAAAGATGTTGTTCCAGAAAGTGGAGGAAGGTTAATTTCATTCTAAATCCGATCATTTGTTGTATTTTTTTCTGTACAAATTCGTTCAATCCTAATGAAATTCTGGTTGCACTTCATATTTTTTGGTTTTTTAGTACCATTATTTCATGTACCAAACTTTATTTTCCATTCCCTATATTTCATTTGGAAAATCAAAAAGGGGGAGAAAGGAAGGTCAAAAAATATTACTAAGTAAAGAGTAAATTTCTCTATGTAAGGGGGAGTTCATCTAACGGGGAGTTTTCATCCTAAATATTTTCGTATGAAAGAAGATGAAAACCTCATTCTGGAAATTCAAAATACCATCCTTAGTGTTTCCAAAGCCTAGGGGGGGTTAGTCTTATTAAATTTGATCCATAACTGAAGGGAGATAAGTTTTATTTACAATAACATAAAATTTTTATTCCCTTGTATTCTATTTCGTATGGATGTTTTTTCTTTCCAAAAATGGGGAGATTGTTTTGTCAATAGTATTTCCATATGACTTTTCTATTCATTCTTGTTTGCGTGAGTATAATGAGTCAGTATGTTTTCCATAGGACCATTCTATTCCTTTATGTTTTTAAAATCATAAACACTCTGTCTTAAGGAAAATTTCATTTTCCATGTGTCTCTTCTTAATAAATAAAATTTACCTTACCCAAGGAAATTTATCCTTACCTTGTTTTCATTATTCCTATTTTTAGCCTCTCTAAATCTAAATCTTTTTTTATTCCTATGTGTAAAATTCAGTTCCACATATAAAACCTCATAATTCTATAAATACTTAGATATAGAGTAATATAGTTTCAGGATCTAAATCTAGGTTCTAAATTCTCGGAAATTTAGAAAAAAAATTATTTGAAATTGAATTTCTGAATTCTCTGAAATTAAGAATCAGAATTCCATGAAATTCAGAATCCATATTCATTAAAATCCAGAATCTGAATTCTCTGAAATTCAAAATCTGAATTCTCTGAAATTTAGGTTCTGAATTATCTGAAATTCTAACTGTGAATTCTCTGAAATTCAGAATTCTAATTCTTTGAAATTCATATTTTGAATTCCATAGAATCTAGGTTCCAAATTCCTTATAATTACATTTCCAAATTCCATAGAATTCTGACCCCAAATTCCATATAATTCGAGTTCCTAATTCCTTAGAATTCAGCTTCCTAATTCATCAGAATTCAGATTCTTTATTTCATAGAATTCAGAATATGAAACCTATATAATTTTGATTCAAAAGTCCTTGAAAAATAGAATATGTAAATCCTTGTATTATAGACTCCAAATATTAACTTGTTTAAACTCCAAATTCTATTTTTCCATAGACACTAAAAAATTTAATTTGGTTGAGCAACCATATTTTACTTATTCTTGTTTTAGTTATAAAATGATGTCGTTAATTCTGTTACAAACTAATTATTGTTTGAGTGACACCTTTACAGGTCCGTTCGAAATTCAATGAAAAATATGACCATTGGAGGCGGGAGCAGACTATTGAAGATGTTCCTATAAATAGGAGCTCATTTGAACGAGGTCAAAACAACTATTACATGTTGATCAATTTGGATATTACATACTGGTGATTTGATTTCTAGAGAGAGAGACTTTCATGATTTGTGCGTTCTAAGCATCTTGTTTAGAATTGCTTCCTACGACTTCGAATATTGTTGAGTACCTTATAGGGTTTCCAGGTATAAGAATATAGAGGTGCCGACTACCTTGATGTTTGAGGGATTTTGGGGATAAGAAGACAGAATATGGTATTCGTATCGAGGTCATAACCTAATGTGGGTAAGATATACTTTCTTGAATGTTTAAATCAAGGGGCATTTATCCAGGATTATTAGATACCCCTCTCCTTGGGTCAAAAGATTTACTACTTGGACATTTATTGTTTCATGTTTTTTCCACTGAATTTTGATTGATAAGGAATGTATAACTATCTTATACATTCTCGTACGTGTATACCCTGGTTAGTAATATTCTATATTCATTAAGGTAGAATCATTGTTCTTATAATATTTTGTAAAGTTTCTTTTCTAGAACCATATTTCTAGCATCAAGCATGTCTATTGAACTTCAAGTTCTTGTTAATTTACCTTGTTTATATTTGTTAAACATTACCATTTTTAAAAGTTCCAAAGGAAATTTATAAAGTATACAATTCATCCCCCTCTTGTATATTGAGCATCTACATTTATCTTTTCGATTCAAAATTACATGGTCATCATTTCCAGGAATCTTCCTTTCGATGTTTACATGAACAATTTTTCAAGAATAATATTTTCTTAATATTATGTAAATTGGTTGTTTTATCTTTTTCTCAATGAAAAAGTGTTTCAATAAAATTTTATTTTTAATAAGTGTTTCAAATTATTTTCGAAAATGCCTACATAATTTATCAATGAAATTTTAAATGAAAAATTTGCCCATTTTTTTAATTTTAATTTATGTTAATAAGGACAAAATGATACATTCTTTAAGATTTTTTTTTTAAAATTTTAATGTTTTTTTCATAAGTTACCAAAATGGTTTTAATGATTTTTTTTAAATATTTTTATATCTTCGAAATTATTTATAATTAAAGGATATTTAGATTAATAAATGTCCCAAATAATCATTCAAAATACTTATCCATCTGGGAATATATCCTTCAATATAGTTAATGATTTACAAGGGATATGATCCAATGAAACCATCCTATTTTTTTATCTGAATGGTTTATGGTTAAAATATCAGGTTGTTTATGAAACCCATTTAAAATCAATTGGTAATACCATTATAAAATGTTCATCAAAACCCATTTCTAATCCATAGGTTATTCTATGATGAAATGTTCATTAAACCTTCCTATTTTCAACATGTTATTATATGAAGGTTTTTTATGATACTCATAACACATCATGAGTTATGATTTTATTTTTATATAACCCATATCTTTTTAGGTTTCTTGATATGAATAATTTTTTATTATCACGTCAAAAATGTATTTATAGATCAATTATCTGATGGGTGGGACCTATTTATCCCTTCAATTCATTTGGTAAATATTTATATCTCAGGAGAAAGGCACAACTAGAATAGGGAGTGAAATATGTTCAATTCAAAAGTGCTTGAATGAGTACTGAGTTCAGTTAAAAATGACAATACTAGAATGATGAAAAAACATGGTTCAATAATTGAGGGATCGAATGAGGAGTGAACATAGACTAGTATGATTGAGAAGGAATGAGTGTTGAACATGATTAAGTATGATAGTTTGGGAATGAAGAGTGAAATCAGTTTAGTAATTAATGTCTATTAATAGGAGTGTACTCAGTATAGTAATATATGTTTTGAATGAGGAGTGAACATAGTCCAGTAATATAGGGCTAGAACGTGTAGTAACCCCAGTTCAGTAAAATAATTTTTCTACTAAGATGTTCTTGGGAGTGAACATTGAATTAAATGATGGTTTATTTAATAATCACTTTCCAATCAAATGTTGTTGGAATTAATCGTTCACTATTATGGAAATCATTTTATATGACTATGTGTTTAACAAAATTTCATGTCTAATTCCTATGTTATACTCTCTTGGATCATGTATTTGATTCCCTTATGATTCATTTATTTTTAACTTCCAATCCTTATGTTGTGATTCGTGTTTATGTTTTTTGATAAGTAGGGTATTATCGTCAAATGTTAGGATCTTGTACTCATTCTCCCATGCTGATGATTATGCATACTTATGTCTTTTTTTACCCTTACTAATAACCTATTCTCTTCCCTTCTAATGTTTCATTTCCATAGGTTGTAAAGAATTTTTTTAGTATTAGTACTAATGTGGAATTCATTTATGGGAAAATGTTTAAATCATTCAAAAATTTAAACGATATTGTGTTCAATGTTTCCAAATAAATTAAACTGTTACATTCCCCAAGAATGAATTTTTTAATGTTCAAAATATTCATCCAAAATGATGCACTTTCAATGTTTGTTAATCCAATGTCAATGTAGATAGTTTCAAAGAGAAGGATTAGATAACCTAAATAAATAAGGATGTGAAAAAATTAGTGATATAACTTGGGATATTTAAAACGATATTATTATGGATGTCTCAAAGGATAATTATTAGGCCTCACAGTTTTAAAAATATGAGTCGTGATTAATTCACAAAATAATTTATTTTTCATCATTATAGGGTTATATTATTTGATATCTCTTTTCCACAATACATTTCCTGATCATATTCAATAGCTATAACAAGAATGAAATGGTTTAACATTAATGGTTTTAGAATTGGAATGTTTGTGAATTATAAAAATAAATATCCTTACAGGAAATATCATAATGAGAATTTGGATGGGAATACATATATTGGTTATAATTATAATGATAAAGAGACAAAAAATATCATGTGAAAGATATGGGATAATCTTATAGTATTATTTATATAATACATAAGAAGATTAATTCAATTGAGGATGATGAATCTTATGAAATGATTCAAATTACATTTTTTTGAAATATGGTATTATTGCATAATATTGTAATGTCAAATATATTATTTAAGATAAATTTTGAATTATTAAAGTGACTATGTATAGAAATTCTAGAATTATGTTATATGTATCATGAAGTATATGTTTTCCATTATAGATTTGAAAAAATTATATTGAATGTTTGAGATGAAATAGAAAAGGGGTTTAATGTAAATGAGATATTTTGATTAAGGTAATTTAACCCATAATGTTTCTCTGATGTTAAGAAAATTGTGATTATTTTGGATAAATAGATGATTCATTTTGATAATATAAACTGGATAGTACTGATTACCTTGGAACTAATTATTTATTTGTTGAAAATGTGGTCTATGTTATCATGGATTATGTTTATAACCTTGTTTAAATTTAATGAATATATCTAACAATCATTTTTATAAGTAATAATTCATGTTTTATGTAAGGATTTATGGTAATTCAAGATATTTCCATATTTCAAGAGAATACATGATACCCGTACTCAAATGTTTGTAATGTTACAATAAATTGATAATTTATGATATATGGGGATCAATGGTAAGATGATTTTGAAAAATATAATGATATTATTTATATAGGATTTTATTTTCATCTTTTAGATGGTTTACTGGTTTAACAATATATAGAATGATTTAGGTGAATTTTTGGATGAGGTTTTAGAGATTAATGTATTATTTATGTATATAGGGATTTGTTCATATTGGATAACTTGTGCTAATAAATTTTTTGTTATGTTAATTTAAGACAAATGGAAGGAATTATAATTCTATTTATGTATTTCGGCAACGATTAGTTCATTATGAATGAAAAATTTACATTCATTCCCATGAGTAAGTGGTGATGTGGGAATTTATCTTATCATAACCAATGGGTGAGATTATTCATATTGAATGGAATGAAACCATGCAAGAAAATCTTCTGGTTAAATAGTAATTAACACTAGTAAAATTATATTGAAAAATATTTATCCAAAGAACTTCATTTCTAATGAAATGATGGTATTTTAAATCACAAATTATGTACGGTTTTGAGGACATTATGTTTTTATTATAACCTCAAGCACATTTTATCAGCGATCATTATCAATATATATAATTTTTTTTTCTTTTATTCCATGTCCAAACATAAATTCCCCACCATTTTATCCCATGTAAAAACATAGGTATGAATTACTTTGTACAACCATTATAGTCCTACATTATTTTTAATGGATGTTTTAAAATCATTTTTAGAATGTGGTTTATTAGGAAATGAACTTCCAAATATTAAAAATTTTATAATCTATATGATTGTAGAGGGAGAAATTAACTTCAAATGTGTAAAACATAACACACTGATATTTTTCAAAGTAAAATTTTCAGATAATTTAAACTGTTCGATATTTTTCATTCCCCAAAAAACATAATATTTATTGTGTTATGTGAATAAATCTTGGGATTCATACTTTTTATGAAAATAGATCTTAATATTTCTCAAAATGAAACATGAAGATTATATTTTTCTACACAAAATAATATTTCTGGATTGTGTAACACACAATACCATATTTCTTCAATAGAATTTCTTACACATAAGACCAAGTTTTAACATTCTATAATTTAATATTTATGTTATTATTATAATATTATTATAGTTTACACATAGCCATTAGAATTGTTATAATGAATAAGATTAATTATATTATGAAAATATGGTTTAAACATGTACATATTAACATTTATTTGCTGACCAATTAAATATAAATGGAAGTAAAACCATTTTAACAACATAGGAATTATCTTACAAGGAACATATAATTGTTAAATCAAAAGAAATTACATATCTAAATAAATTAAAACAACATTGACTAATGATATAAATTAAATATATTTTTTATTTTTTCTACTAAAATATTTCAATCTTATGTTTTTTGTGAAAATGAGATAACAAAATAGTCGTAAGGATATATATTTTTCTAAAATGCAATTTCACCACCTTTTAATGGTGACACTAATTTAAATAAATGTTTTTAAAATCATATAAATTATATTTTTTAAGATATATATTTTTACTCAAATAGGATTGTCAAAGTGATCATAGTGTTTATTTATAGTATTCTTATGAGATGTTTTATTTTTGGATGAATAGTGAATAATAATGAATTTTAATTCAAACATATATTTTCCATTAATTTATTTTAATTGTAAAAAAATAAAAAAAATTATAAATATTGTATATTTTATGTTATATATATATATCAATGAAATATAGTTTATTTTATCCACTTTCAAATTGAAATGAGATATAAAAATAATTCAAAATTTTGAACATTTTCAATTTAAAAACTCATATTCTCATCCCATTTTCATGATTAATTTTACATTAACTTATGATACTTTTATGATTATAAATATAAAAAAGTATTAAATATTTGGAATCAACCATATTTCCAATTTCTACTAATGTAAACTATAAAACCTTCATATGATAATATATATTTCTCTTTAGATAATTTTATTATTTTGATAGGTTGTGTTGCACGCAACAATTAGTTTAAACGAACCATGAGCCACTATTGAAATAAAATAACCATTCCATTAAATTTGTAGGGATAAATATTAATAAATATTAAGTGAAAAAATATAATGGTCTAACTTAATATGAATTTATTTGTATATTCCAGGAAAATGATGAACTATTTTAATAATGCCAATTTACTCTTGAAATTTTTTAGTTTTCTTCAAAAATAGTTGTTTCTTATTTTTATGAATATTTAATATTAATATGATATATTATTTTTCTATAATTATTTTAATTTTTAAATTCATTATATTAAAATTATCTGAAAATAAATTATTAAAAATTTTATGAAAACATTTATGGAATAGTGAAGGTACTAATTTTTATTAAAAGCAGAATTTTATTTTGAAGACATTAAAAGTTAAGATTATGTTTTGATTTGTTTTAAACATAAAAAATCAAATTTATATTTAATAAATTCAGTTATGATTTCTCAATTTTATTTCATACAATAATTTATTAAAAAACTATTTATGATTTAATAGGGAATTGTTTTTCAAAAAACATTTTTTCCTGGTTTTTTTATTTTAAATTATATTATAAAACTTCTATATATTTTATTTAGAAAAATTCATACCATGTATAGATTTATAATCATCATATTTGGTGAATATTATCCTTTTATTATTTTATAACATGAATGGTAACATTGGTAAATTTTGTTACCGAAGTAAACGATAAATTAGTTAATTCTGGTTAAAAAATAAAATGATAAGGACTATAAGATGACCATAAAACATTCCCAAACATTATAAAATTAATTTAATTATACCAAAAACACATAAGTATTGAAATATTGTTTCTAATGGATAATTTAACATGAAAATATCATATTTAATATTTAAATAAACAATTCCCAGAATGTAACTTTATTTGTGTTAAATATCCATTATGTGTACACATGGGGAAAAGGTAGATTATCAACCAATATAAGTGTAAATTTTCAAATAATTAATAATATTCTTATTATATAAAATTATTTTTTCCTTTTTGGGCATCTCCGATTAGATTATAATATTAATAATGTTTTATTTAATAAAAATTCAAAGATCTCACATTCATGTTTTAAGTATTATATTATTTTTAATATATAGTTTCCCAAAATATATATTATAAAATAAATATTATTCTTAAATATAGAGGATTTATGTTTATCAGGGTGTTTAATATTTAATTTTTATGGAAATTTTTATTATTATGTAGTTACATGATGTTGATGAGGAAAGTATTCTATTAATGGAAATCTAAAATAATTGTTAAAAAAATAATTAAATAAATATAATTATACATAATTAATTACATAAATAAATTAAATATATGAACTTGACCTAGTATATATATAATAAATTATTTTTTTCTATGTTTCGATGTTATCTTGATATTTTTAAAATACCATGTATTGAATATCATCAAAATTAACATTAATGATATTTCATCAACATAATATATAATTAAATTATTTCAAAAAAAAAATAAATAAAAATAGAAACATATTATAATATATTCTAAAATTCTATTTATTTTAAATTTATGGTCTGATTTACTTCACATAACTAAAAATTACATCCTTTTAATATTTGAAAGTTATCACATTATTTAAAATTAAAATAGTTAAATTAAACGTTATTCACAATGAATAAATTTAAAATAAAAACTAAACATGTCTAAAATATATTTTATGATGAGATTAAAATTTTAAATCTTTTTATATTCCATTCTATATCTCTATTTAGGTATTTGGATTGATATAGTATTTATTTTAAATTGATATTTTCTGAAATACCAAAAGTACCCCTCCCCTCAATTATTAAGGGGAAACTCCTCCTTCATTTATTCATGTCAATATGATTCATAAAGAACCAAAAACCATTATAATTTACATAAATTATTTTTTAGTCACATTATATAGGTGTTGGTATTTTCCAAAAACCTAAAATTTTGCCCATAATAGGAGAACTAAAGGCGGTTCACTGAAGAATAGTTTATCGTTTTTACTAACACTTTCATGTTTATTTCTTCGTATATATCATATTAATGTGTTTTTTATTATAATATTATAAATAAAATTTAATATATAACCTGATATGTTATTAGGATTTTGGAACAACCATATTACACCTTTTATCCACTATATAAAAAACAATATCACTATGCCTGCGTACGTACGACTTACAATCTCAATGTCATGATGTAATATGTTTTTAACCACCCCTTTATTTAGATGGTTATAATTATGGAATATATATATATATATGATATTTATTTATAAAGAAAATTTAATGTACCATTAATTTTCTTACCATTTCACCATTAAGGGAATAATATCATCTTTCGTGCATACATGTGACCTATCATCTCTGTGACATGATGCTATTCATTTTACATTTTCACCATTCAATATTTTTTATATAAATTTATAATATTAAAAAATATGATATATCTTAATTTAATATCATTTTGGATATGATGGAAATATATCCTTTACACTAGAACTGAGACTTATACGAGAAAATAAGAATAGAAAAATTATGCAGTATACACCCAAAAGATGGGTAATAAATATATGTGACCCATTCCTAATACAATACTTGTTTCTTTTCTGTACTCTATATACATCCCATGAGTTTATTTTATTATTATTATCATAAATTATATGGTATTTAAATATATATATTTATATTTCTTTCATTCAGGGGTGGAACGATTCGTCTAATTATAGAGTGGTAGGGTTAATTTGACGGTCTAATTACTATTTGAGATTTTTTTACGTATTTATATTCTAAGGAATATTGTTATTCCATGTATATGTTCCCTAAAAATATTTTTAAAATATTTTACTATTTTTTAAATTAATTTTTAGAAATTTCACTTTTGACTAAATTGTTTGAAAGAAATAATTTTTCCAACTACGATAATAGGTTCTTTTTGAGTATTTCAAAAAACAGAATGAAGAAGAGTGTTTTTCAACTTATACTGCATGAATGGATTTTTCTCATTCATGAATCCTTAATTATTGAAGCTTCCCATAAAATTTTACAAGGTTATTTTCAATGAAAATTGTTTCCTTTAAATATCATGGAATTTTATGTTTTTTATTTTCCCATAGAGAAAGAATATTTTCGACAATAATTATTTCAAGTGATATATCAAAATAATTTTACTTCTATGATAACATTATTTGATGTTACTTATGACTTACATGGGATTTTTTTCATGTGTACTATCATTATTACTTTTTTTGATTTTTATGTATAAGATGTATATGATATTTATGAAATCCATTACATTTCGTTGGGTGTTTATATAATGAAATATTTATGAATCCCATTTATTTTAATTTTTTATGATATGATTAATTAATAATTTTATTATGGAACAAATATGTATGGTTATCATTATTTGATAAGTGAGACCTATATTTTCTTACCATTAATTGGTTAATGATTCACATATTAATAAATAGCAAATACTTGAAAATAAAGTAGCACCAATTTAGTAATATAGAATTTTAATAGTTGTAAACTAAAATCAGTAATATAGGATGGAATTGGGATTGAAATTGGTTCATTAAGGAAATTTTTCTTTCATGATAGTCAAGGAAGTAAGACATAACTTATATGTAAATGATTTTTAATTCATATGTGTTTGCCTAAATTTCATGTCTTATGTAACACTACCAATGATTGCGTTATTTTATTTCTTATAATTCATGTCTTTTTATCTTCTATGATTTTTTACATGACTAAATATAAAGATCCCTGATAAAGAAGATATAATTTTAAAAAGATATGTTCATTTTCTTATGAAATTATTTTTATGATATCTATCTTGGATACCCATAATGATTATATAATCTCCCCATATTTTATGTTTTGTTTCCCTAGGATATGAAGAAATGTATTATGAATGATGTTTCAAAAAGGTTTCTAGTTATGAAGTAATAAGAAATATATTATGTAGATGTTTTTTAAATTAATTTTTTTGTGTTCAAATGTTTATAAATACGTGAAACCTATATGGTTCTGGAATGGTTTTTTTATGTAATGTAATGAATATTATTTTATTTTTTAATATATATGTTTGAAATAATCATTCATTATAGTTGGTATCAGAGTAAGTTTTTGTTAACCTTTGGAAACTAGGATAAGAAAACCATAGTAAAAACCCTAAAGATAAGCCTATGTATATGATACAATTCTAAAGGATTTGTGATGATATTAAAAAACCTAGTAAAAAAAATAATGTTAAATAAATTGAAATTATAAAAGAGATTTTACATGATTGTTATTAGTGTTTATCACACAAGGATTTTTTGGTTTAATAAATGGATACAACCAAAAGGAACCACATTAATACTAAATGTGAAGGGAAATGTTATGACTGTCCTCTAGAGAAACAAAATGTTATGTGAGATGAAACGAAAAATATTTAAGATATTATCATGTATCATTATCAAGATATTAATTTAATTGGACTTCTTCATGATAAAATTAAGCAACAATATTCTATGGAGCCTTTCATGAGGCATTGCGAACCTTTTTTTGGGGGTCTTTTGATCCAGTAGAGTGTGATAAATTTTTCAATACAACCAAAATGATATTTTTGGTTCTATTTTAATTACAACAAGAGAAATTAATTTTTCCATTCTATAGTTTTGAAGGTGAAATAGATCAATGGTTAAATATCATCAGAAGATGCAGTGATATGAAATTGAATATATAAAATGGGATGAGTTCAAGAAAACAAATTTCAATAAGAACATTCCTTATATTTTTAATAAGATGATGTTTATGATTTTTCATGAGCATAAACAAATGTATGATGAATTCATTGGCATCTTTGAATATAATTTTACTAGACTTGCAAAGTATGATTCTTGAATTATCATTCATCCTAAAAGTAAGGTTGAATAATTATTCTGTGGTTTAAAACTACATTTTAAAAGGGTGTTATCTATTATGGACATCAGTAGATATGAAGATAAAACTCGACTTGATCTCAAGGATGACATCGATTTTGAAGTTACCCATCACTATTAGGGGTTTGATTGGAAGAGAAAAATTGAATTAAGGTGAAAATATAAAAACCATAGTGAAATGAAAATGAGATTTTATTATTCTTTATATGTGGAAATAATCATATACTAAGCTATCATAAGAAGACTAATATATTTTTTTAATTATCATAAAGAAGTTAATTGGGGAATTGACTTCCAATGTGATGTGGAAAAGATATCAAATGATGCAAATAGAGAAAACGATAGAAATGATGAACCTAAAAAACATAAGTTATTAATGATCAAGAAAAAAGGAAACTATGAAAACCTATGATAAAATATGACGGATATTGAGGATGCTTAATGACAAAAATATTTTAATATGAAAGAAAAAAATAAAATTTATAGGTGACAACTGTTGTTGATGTGGAGTATGACAACAAAGTGGTGAAAGGTAAATATATAATCCACTAAAGAATATATTATTTTATTCCATTTTAGATCCACTCACTATTTTATTTCTAAATAATATATTAAGTGTATCACAATATTATCTCATGGATTATGTGTTGAGTTATCGGTTATCAAACATAATGGTATGATGGCCACGTTAGACATTTATAATTCTTTTTGAGTTGAAGATTGTGTGAATTTTCCTCCTGAAAATCATGTTATTTGTACTTTCCATTAATTTAATGTTATAAATGGGATGAATGGTCTTTCTCAATATATACCTCAATAATAATTTAATGGAAGGGAGTTACATTTCATTTTTCGAATGAATATATGATTATTTTTTAGTTTAAGGATGAATATTAAATTTTAAGGGATATTACTTCCATCCTGTGGGTCTTAATTCTAGTAAATGACGAATATAAATATGAGATTGTTGGGTAGAATCACACCATTTAGTTTAAATCTATTATAAAATATTTTTTAGATATATTCTCAAAAGACCTACAATGTATTCCATCAAATTTTCAGTTTGAGTATTTAATACAACTCGTACTGGGTTCTATTCATATTTCAAGTACACCTTATACAATGGCCCCAATTGAGTTGTAGGAATTGAATAAGAGACTCCAAGTGAATATTGAGAAAGTATTCATATACCCCTATACATCATCTTGGGGAGAATTAAATTTGGTTTTAATATGATAAATTGATCAATGATACCCTACATTCATTATTGATAATATAACATGATGAAAATCAAGATAAAATATCCACTCCCTTGTAAAGATGAATTATTTATCAACTATGTAGAGCTCAATATGTTTCTACGATTCATCATTGTTCCAGACATCATCTATTGAGGTTAAATTAGAAGGATATTCCCAAGATTAAATTATGTACATGGTAAGGAAACTACAAATTTATAGTGATTTCTTGTGGTCTTATTAATTCCCCCATTATCATCACGGATTTAATGAATATTTTCTTTAGAGTATATATTGATTAGTTTGTGGTAGTACATAGAGTTGATATTATTGTATATTCAAAGAGTAAGTAATCACATGAAAATCACTTTAGTATGGTACTAACTACCTTCTGAAATAATAATATATATGAAATAATTACCAACTGTGATTTTTTTCATAAAGTTAAATTTTTGTGTCACATTATCAAAATAGAAGGTATATATTTGGATCCAATGGATATGAAAATTAATTAATTCTAGCTTATACCAATAATAATAACAACGATAAATAGATTTTTTGGTTTGAATGGATATTATCGATACTTTGGGAAATAATTTTCACTATTTTTTATTACACTCACCATGTTGACTCTGAAAAGATATATAATTATATAAACCATGGAATGTGTATATAATTTTGAGGATCTAAATAAAAGGTTAGTCAGTGTGTCTCTACTCACACTACCGTGAATTTGAAAATGTTTTGTGTTTTAATTTTATGCATCAATGAAGGGGATGGGATGTGTTCTCCTGAAAAATGATATAGTAATAGATTATATCTCAGGAAAATTGTAAATATATGAGAATCATTACCCAAATAATATGTTGGGATTCGCTACAAAAATTTAATCCTTAATGATATGGATGAATTATCATTATTGAGAAAGGTGTGGTATATATACAGATCATAAAATTTTATAGTATATTTTTATAAAATAGGAGAAGAATACCAGAAAAAAAGACGTTAAAGTTGATAAATGATTATGAATACTCAATAAATTACCACCATGGTAAAGTAAACAAGGTGGATGATGACTTGATTGGAAAATAAAATTCATTTACATCTATGATGATGATAAAATATATCCAATATTAATGAATTTTTATAGGATGGGTATAGAAATATGAATGAAAGGGGAAAAATATTATCTGGATGAAATGAATGTTCATCCACCTCTATAAGTGATGATTATGGAGGAATGGAAGGAAGATGTAGAGCTATAAAAGAATGTAGAAAATTTTACTGAGTTCAACATTGAATTTTATTGAATAATTTGAATATAAAATAGTGTTTTTTCCCTCTGATAAAAGAAATAAATAAGGAGATATTTTATGAGGAATATAGTTCATCGTTATCTATTCATCCTAGAATTAAAAAGTCATATAGGTTCTTGAAGGAGTATTTCTAGTATGATGTCATGAATAATGATATTAATGAATAATTTTATTAGTTCTTGTATTACCAGAAAGATAATTTTGGGATAAAAAATTTTATGGTCTTGTTAAACTAATTTACCATACCAGAATAGAAATGTTAAAACTTCACCACTAATTTTGTCATTAGTCTTCCCAAATCCTCTAAAAACATAATTCACTATGTGTTATAGCTCATCTCCTTATGTTGTCATTACTAATCATATCTCTAGATATGTTTTCTCTCCTGATTAGTATTGTTGACCATATATTAATGAAGTGGTTTGATTTCTTGGAGTAACATATTCTGTTTTATCTGATCGATACCTGAGTTCCACTTGATGTAATGGGGATTTCATCAGCAGTCTCTGGATATGGAGTTATGTTTTAGAAATTTTTATCATCTTAGACAGATGTTTTGTCTGATAGTATATTTTAAACTCTATAATCCATGTTTAGTTCCTTCTAAAATGATTCCAAAGGGGGTTTGGATCAACACCTACATTTGGTAAAATTTTCTTACAAAAGTACGTTTCACTTCAGTATTCAGATGGATCATTATGAAGACCTTTATTGTAATATGTGTAGAACTCCAACAATATGGAATGTTGTTGGGGAAATAAATATATTGAAAGATAATCTAGGTGAAAAAATAACATAGAATTTTAGATATATTAAACCGCACATAAGAGAATCTTAGAGTCGAGAAATTGGTAAGCTAGAAATCAGTGAAATGTCCTTGAGTTTGGAGTGGATTAAAAGAAATTTCTATAAATATATCCCTATAAGAGAGTGATTATATTTCTAATAAAGGGAATGAAAAACCCTAGTTATATCAATCATATTTTAAATCATTATTCTTTTAGGATTGTAGGTTATCGATTTTACCTTCCCCCCAACCTCTCTCAAGTTAATGACGTGTTCCATGTATCTCTCCAAAGAAAGTACATACTAGATCGTTCACATGCACTAAAATCATAAGTCCTACTATATGATTGTGTTATTTGTTCTAAAGAACAACTGAATGTTATTATGTTTCCTAGGGAAGACATTATACGAAACAAGAACAATCTCTTGGTTAATGTATTATGGAGAAACCTCTAATTTGAAGAAGGTATGTGGGAACATGAGGATGCGATGAGGCATATTAATACCCAAATATTTTTATCGAATTGGTTAATTTTAATGTAGGATTTATTTGATGTGGGGTAGATTCTAACAAGACGATATTTTAAAAATCATTTCTTGTTATATAATTTTATTTTATTGATAGCATGCATTGCACACAACATAGAGTTTAAAAACACATCATGAAACTATTCAAATATAATATCCTAACTAATAAATTGTGGGGATAAAAATGAATAACTAATATTTGAAATTTATATAGCATTCCAACTTAATATGAATGTGTTGGAATTTTCATGGAAAATCATTATACAATTTTTAGTAAGGTTACATTAATCTTAAAAAAAATTCATAGAGAATGAGATTTTACTTCTTTTATGAATATTAATATTTAAATTTATTAAAAATGAATATGAAAAAAATTATTTAATTTATGAATTCATCTTGTAAGATTTATCTTATAATTATTTTTTTATAATTTTTTGAAAACATATAAGGATTAGTAACAATTATGATTTTTATAGAAAATATTATTTTTACTTTAAAGTATTTACAATTTAAAATTATGATTTGTACTTATTTTAATTTTTTTTAATTATTTCTTTTTATTTTAAAATAATATAATTCTGGTTTTTGAAAATTATTTTACAAAAAATTGTTTTATATAAATAAATTAAGATTCAAAATGGGAATTTTATTGAAAACTATTATTCATGGCATTTTTATTTTAATGTTAATTTTGAATAATTATATGGTTTTTTAAAAATGTCTAATAAATTTTGAATCAGATATTTGAACTTTAGAAAATAGGTTTCCTTTACTGTTTTCATTAAATTTAATATTTTCCATGGTATATATGTTTACCGCAGTATATGGTAAATTTAGTATTTTAGGTTAAACATTAAGATGATAAATACTACAAAATGACCCTAACAAGTGAAATTTTTTATTATATGAATTTAACTGTGCAGTTAAATATAAGGATAAAAATTAAGTTGATTAATGAACCCTATTAAATGATAATTACTTATATAATATTTAAATCAAAGAGTGTAATGAAATGTAACTTTCTCTGTCTTCAATATCACTTATGTGTCCAGAAGGGTTAAAAGGTATGTCATCAATGAATATAGATTTCAAAATTTAAATTAATAAACATATTTTCGTTATATTAATTCATTTTTTACTATTTGGTATACATAGATGATATTATGATATTTATAATATTATATTTAAGATAAATTCAAAGTATTAAAATTTATATTTAGAAAAAGATATCATTTGTTATATAAGGTTAACATATATGTATATATATATTAGACTACAAATATTATTTTCAAATATTCATAAGTTATATTCATCATAGTATTATATTTTAAATTTTTAGTATGAAAATAAGTATATTAGATAATTACACAATACTGATGTGACAATTATTTTATTAATGGAAATGTAAAAGGAATGCTGCTAAAAATAATAAAATAAATAAAATTTAAGAAAAACAATGAGATATAAAAAATTTTCAGATGTTGTTGGCCGCTTAGGGATATAATGTTAAATTAAATTCAATTTTAACTTTTTAAAATTTATATTTTTAAAATTCCAAGTAATGAATATTTTCAAAATTGATACTAATGATATTTTATAAAAATAAAATATCATTAAATTACGTAAAAATATAAATCATATTTAAAAATAAAAAATAAATATAATATGGTGTATAATGTTACAAATGGTTAATATAGGATCTACTTTACATAAAATATTTAAAAATTAAAACCCTTTAAATTTGAATATGGTTTTACCATTGATAAAATTAAAATATGTTAACTAAGGGATATTAAAAGGACATGGTTTAAAATAACACCAAAACATGTCTAAAATATATAATATTAGTATATTATAAAATTATCAAATAATATATTAGAATCCATTTTTTTAGGTATTTGGATTGATATTTAATTTATTATAAATTAATACTTTTAATAATTCCAAAAGTGCCTTTCACCTCAATTATAACAGTGCAGTTCCTCCATTACTTCTTAACATAAATTTGAGCCTTAGAGATCAGCCATAAGGTGAAAATTTCTCTTATAAAAATTAATATCCAAATTAAATAAGTTCTTTTGATCTAAATAGACCAACCTTAGTGTCCTTAAGAGGAGATCTAAAGGAATTTCACCGAAGAAGAGTTTATCATCATTATCGAGTATTTATATTCTATTTCTTTTTATACTTATTGTACATATGTTTTTCCATTATTATGTAATAATTAAGGAATAAAATTATTTTTATAATTCATTATGATTAATGAATAACAATTTTCTAATATTTAACCATTGAATGATTAATAACTTTTCTGTGTGTGCGTACGTAACACTTACCATCTTAATGATATGGTGTAGTTTTTTTTATAAAACATTTATTTAGATATGTATAATGATGAAAATAATATATATACATATAAATGTGATATTTATTCTATAAAAAATTAATATACCATCTTCTTACCTACAATTTCACCATTATGGGAATAATAATATCAACCGCCCATACGTATGACCTACCGTTTTCACGATGCGATGCGATTCATTTTCAATCCTCATCATTAGTTGGTGATTATATAAATGTATATAATGATAAAATATGATATCAACTATTTTAATATTATATTATATATGAAATAACTATATCTGATGGACTAGAATAGACACTTATGTGATAACACATGAATAGTAAATTGATGGAGTTAACAGTCGAATGAAGGTTAATAATGAAATATTTTTAAAAAACGAGAGATAAGATGATATAAAAAACATGAACACTGTTCTTGAATAAATTAATAATATTCTTGAAACTATAAAAAAATAGTTTTTAATACATACAAAGGATATGATACATAAGGTAGTGGATTTTTTTCACACTTTCATTTATGTGAGATACATGCCACAAACACTACATATTTTTTGTAGTATATATAATCCCCATTAATGTGTATTATGATTATTATCCTTAATATTATGGTATATTAAAATAAATTTAATTTTAATTATTTCATGGGGAATATGATTTCAGTGGTTATAATGTGGAATGTTTTATTTTCAGAATCTCAATATTATTCAAGAATGTTTATATGTAACTATTTTTTGGTGAATATTTCTCTTCAATTTACATGTTTCAAAAAATATTTTCCAATTATGTTACTACTTTGAATATTTTATTTTTAATCCAATGAGAATATTTTGCAAATGGTTATAAATTAATATATTTTTTTCATGAACATGGTTCATTGTGAAATTTCATTTTAAAGTAAAAAATGTATTTTTTTAACTTTTACATCATACACATAATTTTCATCATTCTTGATTCCTTAATTACGTGAATCTTACATTACATGAATACAAGGCTATTTGAATATAAAATATTTTCTTTTAAAATTACATAGCATTTTAATAATACAATTTTCTAAAAATTAAAAGTTAATTTCCTCGAGAATTATTTCTAGTTATCTGTGAACATTATTTTCTATCCAGGATAACATTATTTGATGTTACCTATTCTTTGTTGGGGAAATTTTTTAAAAAAAATACCCTCGTTTTTTGGGTGGTTTATGTAAGTACTGGATTGATATTTATAAAACCCATTTCTTTTCTATGGGATATTCTTTGATGAAATGTTTATGAATCCCATTTCTTTTCTTGGATTTTGTTATGTTAAAGAATTATTTTTTAATGGAACTCATATTTATGGTTATAATTATGTGATATGTGGGATCTATATCTCCCTATAATTGATTAGGTAAATATTTATATCCCATCTGATATATATGACTAGAATGGGAAGTCAACATTATTCTGTAATAAATGACTCTAATAAGAGTAATCTTGATTTACTAATTCAGGTTTGGGATGAACAGTGAAATTACTTCAATAAAAGAATTTTCATCAATTATAATCTAAAAATTAATCCTTGATTAATATAAAAATGATTTTCTATGATTTTTTGTGTTCCAAATTTCATTTCTTATTTTATAATCACTAGACTTAACTTCATTGAAATTTATAATTCATCTCTTATGAACTTCAATGATATATTCCTTAACTCAATTTCATGATCCATTATAGGTTGGAATAAATATTAAGTGGTTTTTTATGTTCTTATGCCCTTATGTGTATGTTATCTTCCATTATTACCCATACAGATAATTTTTTGTCATCCATTATTTTATCTATTTTCAAAGGATGTAATGAAATTTTTTAAAAATATTGGTAGAAAAGGTTTCTATTAATGAAGGAATTAGAAAGAGACATGTTATATGTTTTATAAATTTTTTCATTATGTCTCAAAGATTCCCAAGACACTTAAATTATTAGGTTCATGCATGGTCTTTTTAGGTTTTGTAATAATTACAGTCTATTTCTATGAAATATCTATTTATTAAATTTATGGGTTATTATATAAATATTATATTTGACCAAAAAGATTAGTGAATGTAATTAAAAATAATTAGTGTGATTATATTAAAAATGAGTTTACTAATTAGTGAACCTTTAAATTATGGGGCCAAATAACCTATTATAAGGTGAAAAAACCATTTTAGGGATATATTTTGACCCCATCCTCTATTTTCTCACACATGTATCATTATTGGAGGCATTTTATGTAAGAGTGGCCTATCAATAGTGTTTACATTTTATATTTACATGAACAGCACTACTCCTCCACTATAAAAGTGAACTTAGATCCTTAATTTCTCAAACATCTAAATACCTTTTAAATATCTAAATTCAGATAAAATATTCTAACAACAGCCCTCTTATCATCCCATATGCCAAAAATTGAGATGAAAAAAACCATGTCTTTCTTTTTGTGCAGTCCAAAAGGAATTTCCTTAAGATGGTTTACCATCCTCCAACAAGTACTTTTGATTTAATTATTTTTAAACACCATAAATTATTTATATTTCATTATCATATAATAACCTATGTTTTCTCAAAAGAGTATCATTTTATTTTGTTAAGGTGTAAACCATTACCAACAAACACTTAAATGAAATTGGAAACACAATCATCGTTCCAATGTACAATAGACTACCACCTCGCAAATTGTTATCTTTCATTATTCCATTACCACCGTTCATGGTCAAGAATAATTATTTAATAAATAGTTTTATATGATATATAAAAAATTTTAATTAATTATTCCTCAAGAATTTTTATATTGCACATAAATTCATTCTTCCAATTTTTTGGGAATACAAAAACTTCATCTCTGGACGTGTGGACAACCGCATCCTCAAAGCGTTGTGATTCATTCACATATTACATAGAATATATTAAGAGTCGGTTTAGTAAAATAAAATTATATATATGACATAATAATACTTTAATTATAATATATATATGTCATTTAAAAAAATTCAGTCCATACAACAAGAAAATGGAAACAATGTCCAAGCGTATGTACAACCTACCGTCTTTATGAATTGTTTATTCCATTTTAAATTTAAATATTTGTTTTATTATTATTAATAAAAATATAATGAATATATATTATGTTTATATAATTTTATCTCATTTTAAATTTTTAAAATCATAATTTAATTAAGAGGAAAAAATATAACAAATCAAAACATCTATGAAAAATGAAACATATATTACCTGAAACATAACATTAACATGGAATTATTAATAAAAATGTAAAATTAATTCATAATTAAATATGAAGGGGTATTATATATGAGAATATGGTTTTATGGTTTATTTTTTATAAAATATTATTTAGTATACAAGAGTTTTATGATGTACAAGGAAAGTAAAGACTTAAAGTATAATTTTTCTCCCCTCACATATTTTTTATGAGATATATGCTACATTAACAATATTTTAATTTGTGAGTTTTATATATTTCAGGTGAATATATTATATAATTATTATTCTTAAAATTATGGTTATTTAAATATCTATTTTTTTTGAAAATAAATTTAAAACATATAAATAAATAATGAAAATTTTATGATAACCATTCTCATGGAAAATAATTTGAAAAATTATTTGAAAATCATGAAAAAATTTTGAAACCCAATTTATTGAATAATAGGATTGAAAAAATATAAGGAATATTTGGAAACTATAAAAAAATTGAAATCATATCTCCATGAAAATGATCAAAAAATAACATTAAAAACATTTTAAAGCATTTTTAGAAAACATGGTTGTGAAAAAAACAGATTTCTGACCAAAGAGATAGATAAAGATATATTTCAATGAATACAATATATTAATGATATTATGTACCAATGAGTAAGAAAATTTTTATATCACATCAATAAATCATTAATTACTAATGTAGAAGAAAATTCTTGACATTTCTTAATAGGTGGGTGATAATATTTCATTAATGGAATCATAATCATAAAAAATCCAGATAAATGAGACTGTAGTACACATGAAGAATATTTGTGAATCCCATTGGATGGTTTTGTGTGTGGTTTGGTTGAAATAAAAAAATATAAAAATATTTATATAATTTTGTTACTGAGATTATTATATATTCATTTAATAAAAATATTTTAGCGGGTGTAGAATGAAAAAACAACAAAGTTTATAAAGGATGATTCAACTTCTTCAGGTAACTCATTTTGGTTTTCACCAAATGGATTCCTTGGATAGATTTCATCTCAATGACAGGATTATAATATTACGCGATGGGTGTTTATAGGAGTTTTTTATGTTTTATTCGATCCAAAGTGCCCAAGATATGTGAGTAACTAAGGGGTAGTGTTCCCATTTTGTAGTTCAGGTGGAGTGACATTCTTGTAAATATAAAATATGTAAATACTACTGAAATGCCTATTAAATCATGTTACTCAAATAATATTAAATTTTAAAAAAGGAGGATATATTTAACACATTTACACAAAATGGATTTTTACATATTTATAGGTAATTTGGCCCCTATTTTGATGTTTAACCACTATCAATACTGGAAAATGGACCTATCCCCACGGTTTTGGAGGAAATAGTGGGGATATGTCTTGGCTAAAGACACGGTTTTTGAAAACCGTGGGTATAAGGGTTCTTATCCCCATTGTTTTCCCCAAAACTGTAGGGATAGGTCTCGGCTAAAATACGTATACCCACGGTTATGAAAAACCATTGGTATAGGTTTCCCGTGTGTGTAGGGGAAATTTTTTTCCCGTGGGAAGGAATTTCTTTTGGCGGGAGCCTTATACCCACAATTCTTCACTCTATACACACAGTATATAGAACTATATTTAACAATATATATATATATATATATACACACATGGGTGATGTTAGGGAAGTGGTAAAATGTGGTGTTTGCAGCGAGGAGGTTGCGGGATCGAAACCCACCATCCACATTCATTTAGGATTTATACACATGGTTTTAAAAAAGTAGGTAAAGACTTTGATAGAATGGTAATTGTGTATGATGTTGTGACACGTTGGTAGAATAGTATACCCACGGTTTTGGAAAACCATGGATATAGGTTGGGGACCTATATTGACACCACCAATGACCACAGTTCCCAAAATCAGGGGTATAGGCTTTACCCACGGTATTGGTGGCTATACCCACGGTATCGAACCGTGGGTTAGGCTGTTTTTCCAGTATTGTTTGTAAACACTTTTCACCTTAATCAATATATTTAATTTTAATTAATGTGACTAATATTTTTGCACAAAAATTTAGTTAACTTATATGAAAAGAAAATTTTTGTTATTTTAAAAAATAAATGATTTTTACAAATCATAATAACTGAAATGGATGTAAATAATTTAAATTCAATCCCACGGATGTGTTTCGAGGATGTGTTTTTATGTTAAAATGTTTAAAAGATTGAAATATTTTTATATCCAATTTGTATTTTGAAATTGGTTCTAATGACCTAGGTTTGATTTAATTATTTAAATTTTATGTAATTAAAATTTATAATAAGAATACAATATAATTTTAAAAAATATATTAGTTAGACCGAAAATTAATTTTCCATTAAAATTTTGTGTTTCTCCACTATCCACCAAAATATGTAACTTTTCTATAAAATACCAAAAAATTATAATAAATTAAATTTTGATATCCCAATTTTAAAAAATAATGTGAATTTTTTTTTAAATTATAAAAGTGCTAAAACATGAATTTAAAATGGTTTCTCCATTAAATGGAGGTAAAATTAAACTTTAGAAATATACATCTCTCTATTCAAAAAATTTTATTTATTATTTTCATTTTCATATTAAAACATTGGATAATTTTCAAAATAATTGAATTGAATATAAAATATAGAAATTTTATTAAATATATTCATTAATAGTAGTTTGATTAATTTATTTTGTATAAAATTTTATTTATACATATATTTCTTAATAAATTAATTTCATTATTTTCATTGAGTTCTTACATTAATTTCTGACTAATTGATAACTAAAGGATATATTTTATATAACCAGTTAGGTAATATTTTCAAATTTTAGTTAACATTATTCATTGATTCGAGGGTTACAACTCTATGGTAACTCTAATAAAATTTTAATAACAATATTATTAGTATATTTTTGTTCTGTAAAACTCAGCTTTTCATGTTACACAGGCTATCAAATTAACACATCATTGTGTGAAACATAACCAAGACATAGTGTTTTGTGTAACACAAGCTAATATAATTTTTTCATTTATTGAATTCTTAAATTTTTTATTCCAATAATCACATGAAAAACTTGTTATTTTCATATAAAACAAGTTATATTAAGTGTTTCAGGAAATAAAAGTTATAAAAAATATTAAATTAATTTAAAAAAATATTCAAAAAATCTTGGGATATTATAAACACAACACATTATTTGAAAACAAATATATATAAAAATAAATATTAATAATTTAACTATAATATACGATGAAAAATCTATTTATATACTTCTAAATTGATAAATTTGCCTAATAAAGATTCAAAAAATCAATCATTTAATATATAAATATTACTTTATATATTATAATTATATTTATTACGTACAATTGAATATAGTTTTAACCAAATAAAGTTGTAAAATAAAATCATCAAACTATTATTAATGAAACCATTATAATTTTTAAAACCTGAAGTATATTTAGGTTAAATGGTATGTACGCATAACAATAATACCAAAAGCCCCCTAAAATTTTATGATCATTATTTAACATATAAAAACCCCATCTCTCAAAAACTCAAGTGATAGAAATAAATGATAGGAATAAGATAAAGAAAAATAGAATATTAATATTAATATATAAAAGCTACACTTGAATTGTAATTAATGGTTCTATAGGAATAAACATAGATAAGGTGAAGTTAGAGAATAATGGTAGGGTCATCCCTTTTAATATCGACCTCCATAGATGACATTAGATGATGTGGACATATATACTATGTAAAATAAATTATAATAATAATAATATTTTTTCAGTAATATAAATAAAATCACATCTATTCATAGACAAATACATATTTTAAATGAAATATAACAACAAGATTTATATCTCATCAATTTTTAATCATAACTATACTAGGATTAATTTATGTTAGAAATATTAATAATGATATCCTATAGAAGTTTGAATATTAATTATTTATATAATGTGATACTTGGAATCATCCTCCTAAAAAATGGTGCTAAAAAAATTGTTTATATAAAATATTTGAAATAAACTAGATCGAGAAAATTTTAACAATAAATAATTAAAATACCATATGAAATATTTAGTGACATAAATTATTGGGACCTTATATGTTATGGGTATCAGAGTTTTAGGACAAGAAATCAAAAAAAACCCCATTTATTTCTCATCATATATACATTTAAACATAATATAAGAAACTAATTAATTCACAATATGTTTTGAATAAATCCCCAAATATTCTCCATACATGATAATATTATAAAAATATCATGTATAATAATTTTATTTATAATCCATGGAAATGGAAAAATAAGAAGGGTGAGACCCAGAATCCAAAAAAGATAAAACACATATCAATGATATCAGGGAATAAACATGGCATGAATAACATGGAATAAAACAAATGAATTTCAAATAATTACACATAGGTGATCACATGATCTTGAAAAAAATACATGGTTAATAATATAAAAAAACCAATGAATATTACTAACCTAATTCATGTTGATGTAATGAATAATTATATAAATATTGATTTATACTATCTATACCTTAGCTAAGACATTATTCTCTTTTCCATGGAAACAACAAATGCATCATTCTCTTCATCAAGGTTGCAACCAATAAATCATTCTTTCTTTGTGTAGGAATACTCCAAATACCCAAACTATTTTTCTCATGGAACCAAATGATTCATCGATGGGATACATAATATCGAACACTACCTATCACTTATTTATGTATAAGGATTCACTATATGAATGACATTAATATAAATAATCATATAATTAAAAATCATTTGGATTAAATAAAATAATTATTGAGATTTAAACAAATACAACTGTAAAACATTTATAGTCAATAAATTAAAATAATACATCTTGGGAAGGAAGGTGGATGGATGAAAAATTATTAATATACTTGAATCGGTAATCAATAAATATTTATATTGGAATAAAAAATATATACATTTTTAAAAATTCTTTAATAATTAAATGTTATTGATTTATATGTAATAACTAGTTAAATTACACCATTATGGAGTATATATTATAGGTTTATGTAAATAATTTACCAAATTATTGGTTGAAGGAAATCAGGGTGAACACCTTAATATAATAATATTTAAAAATAGATTTTTTATTGAGGAATTAAATTTTATTCAAAATCATTCCTATAATAGATTATTAATTTCCAAGAAAAGGGATGAGATACAAAATTTCATTGATATTAAAATTATTACATAATCCATCCATATAATGAATGTATGTTGAATCCTTTTATGAATTTACTAGACCATATATATGATCTATAAATGTGAAATTACATAGATAAAAACACATTTTAAGAGGATTAAAAAATCTCTTAGAAAATAATAAATTTCCTCGATCTTTTGAAAACAATAATTTTATTAAATCTGAATAGTAATAATTTCTTTATGAAACCATGAATTAATATAATGATTGATTCATATAAAATACATATAGTATGAAAATCAATTTTACAGGGTTGAAAAACATAAAATGATATTATTGAAGTGGTTTTTAACATTATTATTAAAACATGAAATTAGTTGTCACATTAAAAAGTAATTTTCAATTAGATTATGTGTAAAAATTGAAAATAATTACTTTTGAAATAGGAAAGAATAATATTATAACTTTTAAAAGATATTAATATCATCAAAATAAATATAGGTATAATAGTAAAACATACTATTTTTATAAAATTGTAATCTTATTCAATATTTTTGCATGACACTGTCGAATTTCCACATCAAAGAAAGAGGTATGAAATATTTCCATTAATAGTGGTAATGAAATACATTAACCATAAATTATATGTCACATAAATTTGGCTTCCAAATATAATGGATGACATTAGGAGGAATGGAAAATATTGTAAAGGGGGAAACTATTACATATTGAGTTACATTAAAAACCCACCTTGAAGGATAATATTTCAAATAAAACAATAATTACAATGAATAATGAGAAGATAAATATAGAAAATAATAAAGGTGAAACATAAGAAATATTAAAAATAAACATGGTGTATGATAATATATAAGTAATTCTGTGAGAATATTTGAGATTAGAAACCCTTATCATGGGTAACACTTGAAATAAATTTTGAGCCAACAAATCAAATGGATTTTGATATTTATATCCCATAAATTAGATAAAAATAGTGTAAAATAATTTCCAAGGAATGAAATAAAATTGAAATCATATAATATGAAAAATGGTGCAAAAATACAACATTTATCTATGGGTATGAATCTAGACAAGGAATCACATAGTTTTTTCCCAACTCATTAAAAATATTCACCTACCTTCATGAATAACTAATATTTTAAAAAAAATCATTATTAGGAACATTATTCATCATTATTTAATTAAATATTATTAATTTATTTTCATATTCAATTTAGTTATTTTTTCCCTAGGTATTCATGAAAATGGAATTAAGGATAGATTATTTCAGCAATTTTTTTGATCAAAGATAATATTATAATAACAAGTAATATACATAATATAACCATTATATAAACATAAAAACATAAAATTATTATTATATTATAATAAAATATATATTTAAATTCTCATATTCCCCAATGATAGCGTTTTATAGATTTGTTTGTGTACGTGGTTAAATCAATCCCATACATGATCAATCTATATCTTGGTGGGTGAGAATGGTTCAAAAATGTATAATATCATTATAACATAATAATAACGATAAAATTTAAAAGTTTTTAATTTTTTTCATTCTATTTTATGTGGTTTGGATAATGAAATTAAATCAAAATGAATCATGAAAAATTTATTCCATTGTGGAGGTAGTCTGCAAAACACGCAATTAATTTATTTTTAATTAGAAGAAAAGTAATATATAATTCTTCTTAAATTACTCTAATAACACATATTTGGTCTAATTATATTGAGTTAATTATATATCTATTATTTTCATAGGGTTTTATAGAAAAAATTACCAAAAAATTTAATTATGAAGTAAGAATCTCTTTGAGACTTATAACTTGTACTTAGAAGAATCCCTGAAAATGAATGGATTAGGTAAAATAATTAATTCTATAGGATTTTGAGCAGAAAATATTTTTCAATGAGGATAAAAATAGAATTTCAGTACGAATAAATTAAATTTATTAAGTGTGTAATGAGTGGGTGGATGGGTCCACACATATAAGCTATTAAAAGAGAAATTTAGTGAACACCTAAATAGTTTTTACACAAGAATAATTTGTTTTAATAAATATATAAAATATTTATGATTTATGATTTTTAAATTAAACTAATTATTGCTTCTATTTAATTTATTTCAATTTTTAATCATTGGAAAAATATCTTTTAAATTAAATCATTTTATATATAGAAAAATGATTTGTAGAAAAAATATTTTTTTCAAAATTTAGTGATCTTAAAAATAATTCATATTCAACCCCAATTTAATGATTGGAAATTATATTACGTATAGTATTTAAAATATAATTAATTTTACTTTAGGTAAGATATTAATTTATTTTATTAAATAAAAATAACACAACAGTAATAAAAAAATATTTGGAAATAATAGTTAATCATTACCATGATCATTAAAATTAATATTATTAATCATAATTTAATTCCCAAAAAAATATACTTTTCAAAATAATAATATTATATTTATCTAAGACTTAAAATCAATTTTGGTTGAATTAATTTCTACAAGTGACAAAAAATAGTGTTTTAATATAAGTGAACTGATTAGTTTTTAAAGTAAATTATTACTTATGTTTCAAGAATAATATATTTTTCTTTTTTATATATAGAATAGTCATTTTAAATGATTTATTTTTCATATAAATTAATATATATATTTTTTAAGAATATTTTTCAAAATCAATTAATCCATTCTTGTATTTTGATATTTCCATAATTTTTTTGGTTTAAAAATAATAAGTATTTTTTCATTACTCTAAAAAAACACTTCATAAAAATCTAAACAAGAATATTTTAGATAATATTTTTATTTTAAATTATAAATATTTTCCATTTAGAAAAATAAAAATTATACTATTATTCTTATTGAATACTCTTATTATTATATTATATCAATTAATAATCAAAATTTGTGTTAATATAATATTAGTGTTAATAATATCAGTTATACATAATGTATTTATTATCAAAAAATTAACAACATAAAATCCAAATTTACAATGGTTTCATTTTGACAAAAAAAATGTCTTATACGTTAGATAACTAAAATAATTTAATTCTATCTATATTCTACTATTAATAATGAACATTATTTTAATTTATAAATATATTCCAAAAATTATTTACCTCTAATTTTAGCTTACAATATTGTTGATATAATTGAATAGTTATATAATGTATTTTGGATCGTTGTGGTTGAGTGTTTTCTTTGAAGAAAGATATCTAAATTATTATGTTTCAAAGGAAAATATAATTTAAAATCTCAAGGTGTAACATTCTCCTCCCATTATAAAAATTTCTTCCTCAAAATTAAAATTATAACATATGAAAACAAATAGTCAAGGGTATCTAAAATAATGACGTAAATAAATATATATCAACAAATATGGGGTCTACCTAAATATCATAAGTATTAAAAGGAAACAAATTTCCATTTTATCATGTTATAAAATGTTTATTTTATTCTATTGAGAGTCTTGTTTAATTTTTTCTCCAATTTCACACATGAAGAACCTTCTAATTTCTTCGAAATATCCCCTAGATGATTCTTACCATATTTTTGACAAGAAGGAAATTGAGACTTCCTTCCTCCATATACGTTCTCTCTAGATCTTCTTTTAAACTCCATCACCATCTTATTTGGTGTGTTTTGTAATTGAAAAATGTTTACATTGTTAATCATAATACATGCTACGTAATCCAAAATAACCAAAATATTTCTTATCATAACTCTTTTTCTATGTGGTCTCTCATTGGGATAATGTCAATATTTTACAGGATATCCACTGTAAACTTGATTCCTTCTGGCTACAACCATTTCCAAATCTATTAGGATATAAAAACGAGTGATGAAAATCTAATGACATATGAGCTTTATTGTATGAAAATGTCATGACCTGTCCCAGAGGGTCCCGTGTCATGACTACACCAAACCCGCCACCAATAGGATTGGGGCTGGTTACTATCACCAGGAAGGAATATACAAAAAATGGGAGGAAATTTACTATTTTCTTATACTCACGCACATATATCCAAGAAAAAAATTATTAAATTTAAAATAACTATGTAAAAAATGCATGAAAACCACTATATCTTATAATTAAAGTACAACATTGAAAGTAGTGGAATGTAAACACGACCTAAACAAACCCCGAAAAAAGTGTGAAACTATAATTCCAGCCTATAAAGGAATAGGTACTCGGACTATCATCAAAAAATATACCACAACACACCTTAGGAATTCTAGTAACAAATGAAATAGCCTAGTCCTTGTCTTCATAGAACTCCATCAAAGAGTTGATTCTCTGCACACGACATGACTCATGCGGGAAAATTCCATACTGGGGTGAGTAAAACAAAACTCAGAAGGAAACATATAAAACACAATGGAAGACCAAAAAAGAAATAACTTAAATGCAAATACCATGAAGGAATATGAAAATAGAATACTACAAAGGAAATAACCTTAAGTAATACAAAAAATGAATACCAAAAAAGAGTACAAAAAAGGAATACCACAATGGAATGTTACAAAGGAATTAATAGTCATCTCAATATAGATATATGTGTAAAAATATAAATCATGAACATTTATGTATACACAATCCTATACGACACATAGTCTCAAAAAAACAGATAGTCTCCATAAGACACACAATATTCATAATACACATAGTCTCGATAAGACACACATTCTCTATGAGACACATTTTATCCATAAGACATAGAGTCTCCATAAGACACACAATATCATGTACCAAACCAGCCATAGACATGTTTGTTTGAAGCATGTTCATTCTGGGAGAACACACTCTTAAATCCATTATGTTTTATTGACACTCTAATAAAAACCCACTTTCTATATTCCGAATATACAATATCTTCGCAAGGGTCCCAAAGATGCAGATGGCCCATCAAAAAGATTTATGTTTTGAATGTTATTGCCTCATGATAATTTCAGAAGGGGGTTCACTGGGCCACTTACCAATCATGGTGGTTGACTGACTGATCTAACCATGTCCCAAATTTCATAGCCACGTGGAATCTCAGTCAACCATGGATCACAGTTGAACACCATAGTTGAATGTGGCCTAGTCCGACATTTTGGGTCCAACCCGACTCTACCAAGATCCACGGGGTCTGACCGGACCTATTGAGTCGACCATTCCCACTGGGATTGACCTACTATCACTAAGCCCACCCTAATTTTTTAGCCCTTACAACTATGTCGGCTCAGCCCGCTCAGCTAACTTGGTCCACTTTTCGGGTCGACCCGATGTTGGAGGTCACCGTGGGGACAACCGCGGGTCCCTGTAGCATCCCCTCCTCATCCCACGACTGCTGGACAGGCCTCCCCACCATGCGTTGCTGGTCACCATTTCCATTCCTTCAATTGTTTTCCATTAATCCTCTAGTACTTCGATATATGAAAAAAAATCCACTATGATCCTTGGGTCCTAATCTACATTGATTCGGCCTCTATTTCATCTTCCCTCTAATATAGGGTTCCAATCGTGATTGAAGTGTCCCGAAAAGTGGATTTGTGATAATGTGGATCAAAAACTAAAGAATGACAATAAAAATGGAGAAAATGTACTAGAATGATGAATAAAAAACCTAGTATATTTTTCTCGATGGCCTCAATTGGTTCACATTAGAAGGATAAACAAAATAGTTAAAATAATCGCCTCATAATCCCACTACAATATCCCATCCCACAACCATGATAGAACTACGGAACAAATTATTTTTGTATTGACCCACATTCTTCAGGGAAATATATTATGGGGAAAAGAAATTATTAATCAAATTACCAACCATGTATAATAATCACTGTTGTTGAGGATTGATTTCCATTGGCGATCTTTCAAGAACGATCGGTAATCTCATTGTCTGTTGTTTCTACTGACCTAATTCTCTAATGATTTAATTAGAGATACTAAGGAATTTATTGGGTTATGTGCCTAACCATGGGTCCCTTCCTAGCTAATAATTTAAAATAAAAATCATCGATGCATCAACATAAATTTAATATAAAATAATCCCACATATTTTTTTTATTAAAACATTGTAAAACTATCTTTTCCACCCAAACTCCAGTAGCTGATGTAAGGCTTTACAAAAAGAAAAAAAACCACATTACAAACTAATCTATGATATCAGATTTCCAATCTGAGTTACTATTTGTGATTTATTAGGATTTTACAATAAAATAATTATATTTTATAATTTTATTTAGGGTTACGTCCTTGGTTATTTTTTAGATGACTCGTACTGAGAACATTTAGGTCACATTTTGGGTAAGGATGCCATTATGATCTCAATGGTTCCCTAAAATTTATGATCTGGGAACCCATTTAAATGATATTATTCTTTTTCAAGAAATATGCATACATTTCATATTGAAAACATAACATATTTCAAGGAATTGTTTCTGGCACATCAGGCCTCAGAATCGTTTTCCTTCTCAAAACCTGGTATTATAATTTTCTCAAAGAATTTTATAAATAAAATAGGGAAAATTTGAGTCATTACATTCTCCCCACCATAGAGATTTAAATCTCTAAAAACACAAAACATGGTATACTCAAACAATAGAAGGTACTGAGCATGAATATGAACCTCCTGCTCCCATGTTGTATCATGGAGATCCCAGTACATCCACCAGAAATTCACAAATGGAATCTAATACCCAAGAAGGATTATGTCATTTTAATTCTGGATCTCCACTAGTTAATTCATAAATGTCACCCCTTCCTTGATATCAAACATTCACCAATTAATGACGTGTGATCAGTCATGCACATACCTCTTCAACTGCGACACATGGAAGATGTTTTGTACATGATCATACTCTAGTGTAGAGACATAGGGTACACCACCACTCCAAATCTACATGGTATAAGAAATAGTCTGATGAAACATGGAGATATCTTTCCCCCATAGCCAAATGTCAGAAATTCTAGTCAAGGTGAGAACAAAAGGAACACGTCGCCTCCTTCCTCGAACTCCAATGCCCTCTGCCACTTATTATTGTAAGACTTCTTTTAGGAATGTGTAGTATCCAATCACAAAAAGATTATATTCACCGTCTTTGTAGTTTCCTACACAAATTATGTGCCCATGTGTGCTAACTCCCCTTGGTCCATCCATTAAAGTGGGGACCAACAGGTTTTCCATTACAAGGCCTCGGATGGGATCATACCAATGGTGGAATTATAGCTTTTTTTATGAAAACACCCCTAGGGTTATGTGATCCTCCGTAATGTGGAAAAAATATTTGATCCAAGCCCATATCATGTCCTCCATAATCTATATGGTCATCTAAATCTATCCATCATTTTTTGGGTGAAATGCTTTGCTCAAGCACAAATGAGTCCCAAACGCCTCATGAAATACCTTCAACAACTAGGATGTAATGATAACATCAAGATCTGAGAAAATTTTCAATGGAACTCTATAGTTTCAATATATCTCCCGCATGTAGAGGAATCCCAAGCTCTCTACTAATCTCTTCACCAAATTAGTAAGGATGTTGGAAGACTTGTTGAGTTGATCAACGATCAGCCATATGGTATTGTGTCCCCTAGATGGATGTCATAAAACTAATACAAATTCCATCTATATCCAATCCCATATCTGTTATGGAACCTCACGGGGTTGAGTCAAACCTGTTGGAACTGGGTGCCCGACCATCACCTACTGATAATTGATGCATTGAGAAACAAACTCTGAAACTCCCTTCTTCATCCCTGGAAACAAAATATAACATTTAAGAACCATGTACATATTTTCCACACCTAAATGTAAAACCAAAGGAGTTGTATAGAACTACATCAAACCACCTCTCACAATTCCTCTAGTACTAGTGTGTGACTAATGAAATGCGCAACATTCTCTCCACCTATTTAATATCTATCAGGGTTATAACCTGTGGAATTTGAAGAAAAAAAAACCATCATAGTCAGTATCCATAAGAAGTGCCTCCCTCACTCACTATAAGAGTGGAGGACTAACAACCATCGACTGGGGTTATGATTCTCCTTACTCATCCATAAAGGATATCTACAAAGAGTTCAAATTCTCTGATGCCTCATTCATAAATTTTGAAATAGATCTCTTAATAATGGAATCTTCCACAACATCCCCCTTCACATGATTATAGAAAATATCAAAATTACTGTCCTCAAGGAACTATATACATCACCTCAATTTCATGTTCTTATCTTTCTAAGAGAAGGTATACTTGAGACTGCTGTGTTCAGAGTAGATGATAGATCACTTTTCCATCAGGTAGTGTCGTTGTATCAACAAAGAAAATATGAAAACTACTAACTAAATATCATGGGTTGTGTATATATGATCCTATGGTGTCAACTAGGTTTAACCATATGAAATCACGGATTTTTGCCTACATCAGGACACAATAAAGACTGATTCTTGATGCATCACATAACACTATGTACTCGGTACCATCCTCAGGAAATCTCAAGATGGGATCACTCTTAAATATCTACCTCAACTACTAAAAACACCTTCAGAACTTCTCTGTCCACAAAAAAATGTGTCCCTTTTCATATAAAATAAGTCAAGGATGCTTCCACAATGGAAAATTTTGGTGAAAACCTCTATTCGTACCCAACTAAACCATGGAAACTCCGCACCTCAGCAACACTATCAGGTGGCCCCTATGAATACTCAACCTCAATTTTCTCTAGAATCACTATAAATTTAGCCTCTGAAATGATTTTTTCCCTAAACGACCCTCAATATGTTGATCCGACACAGCAAGAGATTCTAGTAAATCTTGTGCTCCCAGAGTTTGTCCAAGACCATCCTGATGTGTATCACGTGCTCCTACTCAAAAACTGAGTAAACTAGGACTTCATCAATGAATACCACTAAGAAAAAGGTCTATGTAAGGACACAGTATCTAGGTAAGGAGTCCCATTAACACTTATTTAGTTATCATCATGCCAAACATCATTATCAATTACTCATAATGGCGATAATAACAACTTAAAGACATATTCAGTATATCCTTATCTCGTAATCATTGCAGGTGATTTCCAAATCTGAGTTCAATCTTCAAGAACAAATGTGCCCCATTAAAAAAATAAAATAGTCCATAAATCCTTCTTAGTATGTGATTATTCTTCACAGTCACCTAGTTTATGTTTCAGGAGTCCACATAAATCCTCAAACTCTTATCTGCATTCTTGGGAATGAAAACATGGTCTATAAAAGGTGTACCACTAAGTCTCATTATGCCATTCCTATAAAAGACTTCCAATTTCACTATCATCTCCCAAACCTATATAGGATCCATCTGATATGCATGTATAAATACCAGTGTCATCCTAAAGTGTAGATCAATTCACTATTCAACCTTTCTATGGGGATTTAACCCTAGAAAATCTTATAGAAAAATGTCCTCATAATCTGCCACCACTGTAGGAAACACTGTACTCAAATCATCCACTACACATAGGGTTAGGATGGACATTATTTAGTAATCATTTATATCATCCTTCTTGTGAGTAAATCATGTGATCCCAGTGTTTCCTTTCCACCAAAAAAAAGCTGGTCCCTTCACTGCAGATAAACTACAATAAGTGCCTAAAAAAATCAATCTGAGCCTGAACTATAGATAATTAGTCTATACTGAGAATGAGATTATAATTCCTCAAGGCTACTACCAAGATATCCCAACTACAACTCTCACATACAAGAGTAATGTCACACTATAAGAAAAAAAATTTGATCATTTAATCTCTTCTGGTATGACACTAAAGAGAAAGGGCATAGTCAACAGTTAAACCAAAATATCTGAGTATTACACAATGTTCATGGAAATAAAAGAATGACTAGATCATTTGACTAAATAAACTAGATCTAAGGAGGAAAATAAATAGATCATATCTCTAATGATCCCTGGAGCCTCATGTCATAACCCTCCACTTTTTATATATGTTCTGGTCCCTATCCAAAACTCATTGAGCATGTTGCGAACAACATGGGGCTGGTGGTGGTAATAGATTGAACCTCTGACAACCACTTGGCTCCCTGACCGCTCCCCTACCAAATATGCCACTAGAAAAACCAACCTAATCATTCCTCTACATATTCCAGGGTTGCCCATCATCAATCGCATGATTAGAAATATGATGGGTTGGGAAATATTGTTCTATATTTTGTTGACCACGTTCAAGTAACACAACATATCCCTCAGCCATCCTGAGCTTCCCTGGGATCCCCGAACTACTAATCATGTGTCCTGGGAACATTTCCATAGGTACTTGAATTTATTGGTTCCCAATGACAGAATTCTACTACCTCTTTATTTGGAATCAACTACATGGTTTCAACAGGTATCTCCCACTAACGGTGCCTACTCCTCTAGAAAGCACCCCATTATTGGGGCTTTCACTAGAACCATAGTATACGTAATAATTCTAAGGGATGCCATGAATTGCATGATCTCTGGGTGTAAGACCTATTTGAAGGTACATTATTTGAATAATAGGTATCATACCATATCTGTAAAGAAGTGTGAATGTTTGGTAAATCTCTCTGAATACTCCACCACAGTCTGACTGCATTACTTCATATATAGAAGCACCTATAAGCACACCGACCATGTCAGGTCCAGAATTAACAACTCTATTAAAAGAAACTTGATATCTACCATAGATAGATTCATATAATTAATTTCGGTTTTAATTATATCCACTATCTCCCCACATAGTCATGAAAAAGACTTTTAGCAAGGACTTCTCTCATGAGGGAAAGAATCCCTAAAATGAAGAATACATGGGTTACTACCTCCATAAAAACCTCATATACATAGGGGTATGAATCACACTAAAACCTAGGATGCCACTACATCTATAACTCATGAAATATGCTTAGATTATGTGAATACTCATCTGGAAATGATGGTAGTAGCATCTTCTTAACGGGTGGTGGTATAGCTGGTAAACCTCCTAGAGGTGCACTCTCTGGTACATGCCCCTATACTAATGCATCATTGTTACGAAGGATATCCTTATGATCATGAAATGGAATTCTGTATGGCTGTATTCAGTCAAGAATCCTATAATGAAACAACATTTAACATGTTCATTAGAATATATCTAGAGAGATGACATAATAAGGACATGGAAGACACAACCCATTCAAATATGATGCATGTGTCATTACATTTCAAGCATGCACAATTTTCATATTTTTAATCAAAAAAAGGTACCAGAATTCATGGTGTATGAATAATTCATCTTCCACACCATCACTGGATTCCCTTCCCTGAAAGATGAATTCAAAACGATTAAGACTGTTTCCCCGAACCGACCTCACAGGCTCCCATTCCTAAAGATGAATCGGTATCCTCTAATACCACTCTGTCATGAACCATCCCTGAGGGTCCCATGCCATGAATACCCTAATCCCAGTACTAATAGGCTAATTGATGGTTACTATAATAGATTTGGTTTATCTTCCAAATGGTAATCGCTTTCCTAAGTACCTAATACCATTAACTCATATCCATGCCAAAAATTCTGTAATATAATAGCATTATGTAAACAATTCATGAAAACCACTATATACCACAACCAGATACAATAGTTATGGTACTATAAAATAACATGGAAAATAACAAGATCACCAAAAGAAATGATTTTGCATCCATGAGTCTATCCTGTAATGTTAGACATATTAGTATTGTTGTTAGAAAAATTGATGGAAGACACCTCATCCTTTCCAGTATACAAGGCACCGTCTGGTCCTGGACATCCTAGAACTCCATATAAGAGTTGATCATATTCATAGGAGTTGAAACATGTTGGAAATGTCTATGCCAGGGGAGTAAAATAATACTCAATAGGACACACAAAACCACCAAGGAATACCACTAAGTAAATACCACAATGTAAATACCAAGAAGGAATACCAACATGTAATACCAAAAATATAATACAAGGCTATAATACCATGATGGAAAACCACAAAGAATACCATAAAGGAATACCAGAAATGAATTCATATTCAGCTCAACAATGTTATATGTCTACAATAAATATGTCAAGATCACATAGATATACTGAATCATATAAGACAAATTGTCTCTACAAGACACATATTATTCAAAAGATACATAGTCTCCATCAGACATAGAGTATCCATAAGGGACATAGTCTCTATAAGACACACTGTCTCTATAAGATACAATTTCTCTAGGTCAATGCCATTGACCGAAATGATTGCTTGATGTGTGTTCAATTTGGTTGAACTCACTAGTCAAGACATTAGGTTGTATGACCACTTCCACAAAAACCCACTTAGGATATCTCATAATGGTTGTTTCATCGTAAGGGTCCCAACACCATAGAAAACCCATCAAACATATACTAGTATGATTTTTAAGGCCATTTGAAAATTTCAGAAGGGGGTTCACAGGGCTTTAGATCAATAATGAATGTCGACTACACCCCAGCTGGTGTGGCCGCCTTGATGTTCATTTGACAATGGATCATGGTCGACCATCATGGTCGATTGTGGACCTGTCCAGCCACCAAGGTCCACCACGAACTACGGGGTCTGACCCAACCCATCATGTATGACCTGGTCCCTAGGGGCAACCCTACCCCCTAGGCCTGACCCGCTCTAGTATGTCCTAACACACCTCTTCGATTAGGAATACATTCCCAACCGGGACTACTTTCCTGGTTGTAATGGCTCTTGTAGTTTCCCATGGAGACCGTCACAGGTCTACTGATCTTCCCATCGTATTGTGTGGCATGGAACACACTGCACCTCCTAATACAACTGTCCATCCTTCTACAGTACTACGTTCTCCCTCTTGTATTCCAATATCTAAAATGAATATTCCTCTATGATCTTTTTGTCCAAAGCTACACTAATCTAGAATTAGTTTCTTTTTTCTTAAAATATGGGTGTTTGATCATATTCAGAGCGTCCCAATATGTTAAACTGCTGCAATGAGGGTCGAATTACAAATAATTCCAAGAATATTAGAGAGAAATCACAAGGACACTTGAAGAATGAAGCTTGGAATTTATTCGTGTAATCCTAGATTCATTCTCATTACAAGGACTATAAATGAGGATAAAGTATTCCCCCAATAATCCCACAACATAACCCAACCCACAACAATAATCGCACCACTGAGAAATCTGTTTATGTGTTTACCAATGTTCATCTTGGAAATATTAAATGGTAAAATGAAATTAGAAATTAAATTTCCAAACTGTTATATAGTTCATTCGCGGTCAAGAATTGATTTCCATTGGTGATCTGTCAAGAGCGATCTCCGATATAGCTGTTTGTCATCACTGTTGACAAAATTCTATATGTATTCTCTCCATAGCCTCCAATTAATTCCCAAGGTTAGGCACCTTACACTAGGTCCCTACCTAAATATTCATTTAAAGAAACAACATCACAACATCATTGTAGTCTTAAAATAAAATAAACTCACATTTTATTTTATCCATTAAAATGTCTAGAAACAATTTTTCACAACAGAACTACATCATCCTATTTTAATACTCACATAAGGAAAACACAAAAAAAAAATCAATAGTTGACTTGGATTTCGAATATGAGTTACCATTAATGAGTTAGTAAGATTTAAAAATAAAATAATTTTATCTAATTATTTTATTTATGGACACGTCCTTGGTGACTTTTTTTCAGATGACCCTTGTAGACCAATGTCTGGTCGTGCCTAGGGTAATGCCGACATTATGAGCTCAATGGGGCCCTCATATTTTTGATCTGGGTAAACATGTAAAATATATTAAACATTTTAAGGAAAGTTTCTTATGTGTACTATTAAAAATATATGATTTATAAAAAAAAATTAGGAATGCCGTGTTTATAAAAAAAAATTAGGAACACCGTGTTTTAAAATCTGACATTGTCTTAGTTCCTGGCCTTGTAAAATTCCCAAATAATTTCAAAAAATAAAATCATGAAAATTCGAGTCATTTATTAAAATTTCATAAATATTTTCACTCTCTAAATTTATTTCACATAAAAATTATTACATTCACATTCTATTCAACATAAATAACACTTAGTTCAATATAGGGTTATTTAGGTTGGGTTATCCAATATTATATGTCATAATAAAACCTTTTATAAAGGTTTTAAATGATATTGTGATTAGAAAAATAATATCCCCTATTAGTGTCTGGCCTAGTTAGTAGTATTATTCAAAGTCATCATGCCCCAATGTGAAGTTAATGTATGTTCCCAACTAGAAATTTTTTTATGGATTTTCCCTTGATTCATCCCTACCGTAACAAATTACACTTTCAAGTACCCCGATAATGATGATGTTTCTTAAATAACCACACAATTTACACATTTCCAAATTTTTATAATTTTATCGTATATATAGATTTATTCATTAGAATTATACTAGTGTTTTATTTAATGTTTAATTATCGGTTTCTTTAAAATATTCAATATTACCACAAAATTTGAAAAGGGTTTTCTATATAATTGAAATTATAATGAAACATAACTTATAAATTCATAGTGATATTTATAAAACTTAAATTATAATCAACTGATTACATCCTAATCTATTAAGTAATTTAAACCCTCTTTTAATACCAATAATGACGTTACAAACACATTCTCTCATAAGAAGGTGTGAATAAACAAATTCATTATACATCGTCAATGAAATGAATCATGGTGACAAAATTTAATGAAAAAATAACTAAAATAGAAATAAAAATACCGAGTGATTACATCATAATAACCTTTTAGGTTTAGTGTTCTAGTGTGTTAGAAAAAAAAATTTAAAACAATTCCCATTTCTGTATCCTTAAATATACATTTCATCCATTATATATATAGATATTTATTTCATATTAATTATTCAACATATACCAAAAAAATTATCCAAAAATTATACTCTTCTATATATATTATGTATAATAGTTTTATTCATAACCAGCGAAAATGGAAGCATAAGAAGGGTTAAATCATGTTCTTAGTGAAATAAATGTATAAGAGAAGATATCAAGGCAGCTAACTGTTCGGAATATTATGGAAGTAAATATATGATAATAAAATAATGACATATAACTGATTAGATTAGCTTGAAAAAAAATCATGGTTTAACAATATAAAAAACTTGATAAAAAATAACTAATTTAATGGTTATGGAAATAATAATGCTGATCATATTTACCATTACCATGAATGCATTATCTATTTTATTATTATTTTCATGAAGCCTACAACCAATAAATTCTTAATTCTCTAGTGGTATCTACAATGATATCATACATACATTGGGTAGGAATACACCAAATATCCAAACCTGTTTCCTAAAGATAACAAATGAAGGATCAGAGTAATATGAATATCATTATAATTTAAAATAAACATTGCTTATGATTCAATAAACCACTATTTTGAATCACAAACATACAGAATGTAAATAATTTTCCAAAAAATAAATGAATAAATGACATCTTGAAAATTAATTTGGTTAGTTAAACAATATTAAATAAACATTAATATGTATTTAAAAAAATACATAACTAAATAAAAAATATATATATTTCCAAAATATCCACATTCAATAAATAAGATTGATTTTAATGCATGTTTCCATACAACTAACACCATATGGAGCAATGGGTATACAGTTATGTCCATAATTTCCCCAGTCAGTGAATGTATGATATCCAAGTTATCATGCTTTAATCAAAGGAAGGGAATATATTGTGATGAGAGAGGAAAGACATCGAAATCCAAATAATTCATATAATATAAGAATATTTTCGAAAACCATGATATAGATGGATAATATATTTGATATAAAATAACCTTACATAATAATTCCACATAAATAATGTAGATTGTTTCACTTGATTTATTTCTTTGATCATAAATAATATATGTCAGCTTTAAATGACTTATATGGAAAATATTTTTTATGAGTTTTAGAAAAATAAAATTGAAAATTAGAAATATGCAGGATCATTTGAAAAAATATATTATATAAATCTGGGAGTGTAAAAACTTTTTTGAGAAACCATAAATTAATAGAATAAATGTTCTATTAATATGAAAAATACAGTGGGATGATGTGTTCGAAAAAAAATCATAATTAATTTTTTTGAAAAAAAATTAACACAATTTAAAAGAGACAGTCATGGGTCACTTTGAAAATTGATTTTTAAAAGGTGAAGTAACAAAAGAAAAAACATTTAATTTAAAAAATAATAAATAATAAAATATCCTTTAAAAGAGATAAATGAAATTAAATTAAATATGTGATAGATGATAAGACACATTATTTTTAAATAATTGAAAAAAATAATTTAATATTTTGAAATATATTTTATGAAATACCATATTGTAAAAATATGTATTAAAACATTCCCTCAACAAGTGGTAATATAAAATTAGAAGGTGAAATGATACAGTGAATAAATGGTGTTTTAAAATATAAATGGGAACATTGGGTGATTTTAAAATATGGATGAGGTGGAATGTAGCCATTCAGAAAAATGGAATTTATTATTTCGATTATGATACATAATTTAAAGATGTTATTTAATAAAGAATAATTATATTAATGAAAATATGTTACATAGATAACAATGTATGTGTCTATATTGAAGTTGAATTTTAAGGATAAAATGGTCATAAAAGATTATCATCAAATAGTAATTATATGACACAATGTGAAATAATTTTAGTTAAAAAAATGTTATGGGTTATGTATCAATAAATAAAACCCCATTGAAGGATATAATTTAAAAGTATACTATAAATACCATGAATAATGAGAGTATGAATATAAAAAATATTAATGGGTTTTTGTCACATCATTAAAAAGAAAACATGTTGTATAATTAGAAATATTTCATAATGGGTTAAAATTTAATATTCGAAACCCCTATGACATGGGTTACACATGAATCAAAATCATAATTATGCAAAAATACACAATTTGGATTTGAATAATCCATGAATTACAACAAAATATTTTAAAACACATGCATTTGATTTAAATTCAAATAAAATTAGATAGAAGTAAAAATAGTGTACAAAGTAAGTCATGTCTCAAATAATAAGACAGAGACCAATATTCCCCCCACATTGATCCTTATTGATTCTATGCATGCACCTAACTATTTGAATAATAATATAATTATTATTAGTTTTCTTCATAGTAACCCAATTAATATATATTTAATTTTACATAGAACATTTATATTCAAACTATAATAGTGGTATTGTTTTTTCATATGTTTTTTTGTGAAAATATTATCCATGTTACCTTATTTCAGTAATTGTTTAAATTTACAAAATAATTCATTAATATATTAAATAATAAATATGAATTTATGGAATAATAAAAAATCATTATTTCCATATTAACTTATCATAACATAATTTTTTATTTTTCCATAGTCATGCCTGATTCTGTTATTTATCAATATTTATGTAGGTGAATAAACAATCCACAGACATGAGCACTATATAACTAGAGGGGTGAGTATGGTTAAGGAATTATATTATATCATTATAATAGACTAATAATGATATAATAATTATTTTTAAATTCATTTAATTATTTTTTAAGTCGATTGGAAGCGTAAATAAAACCATGAAGAAAAAGAAAAAATGATACTTTATGGTAGTAGAAATCCTCACAATGCACAGTTAACATCCTTTGGTTTTATAAATAGATTGAAAGGAACAAATCAATTTTTAATATAATGTATTCTTAAAAAATTTAAAATAATGATGCAGATTTAGTTATATTAATATTATTAGGATGTGGGTGGAAGTGATGAAAAAGAATATAAAGCCAAAGATTATGTGATACTCACTATGGGACCTTGAACATTCTCTTGGATGTCACCTTAGAAATAAAGTGATTAAATATTTAATTGGGAACATAGGATTATAAAATTGATAAATTAATCTCGAAGGAGAAAACTTATAGAGTTTTAGGAATAAATTAAAAGGAATGAGTGTTTCATGAAGTGGTAGATGTTTCCCCATTTATATGTGAAATAAATATCACTTTTCTTCACACCCATTATTTCTAAATAATGAAATGAAACTATTAAAGGTACAATGGTCCTAAATGAGAGAAATAATGGAGTGTGGGGTGATATGGCACTTCTAAATCCAATATCAATTATTTTGACACATGTTTAAAATGTTTTTTAAATCATTAGTTCATATAATTATAATTTTACATTTATTAAATGTGGTAATTGGTTTTTATTAAAGTAACAATTAATTGATTAGAATAATAAAAAATTAATATATATTTAATAAAATTATGTTTATAATTAACATAAAACTAACATCTTAATTAAATCATTATATATATAAAGAGAATTTACTTTTGTAGAAATTTTTTTCCCTTCTCCATTAAGTGATCTAAAATTTATTTATGATTCACTCTAATTGAATGAGCTAAAATATATTAACATATAGGTTAAAATATTATATTATCATCATTTTTGATAACTAAATAATTTATTTTATTAGAAAAAATACATTTTATTACTTATATAATTATTCGAATATAAAATTTGTGCCATTATCATGGTAATAACATTTAAATTTATAATCATATATTTATGGAAAAAATTGATATTAAACTTAATAAATAATATTATCATTTCAATATAAAATATAAATATATCTTTTGGATATAATTTCATGAATTAATGAAATTTAATTTATAAACATAGGAGAATAAATCATTTTTAATGTAAAATATTACACATGATTTGAAAATAAATTACACATGATCTTTAAATAAATCATATTTATTTAAAATTATAAATTTTAATTATATATATATATATATATATATTTTTGAAAAAGGTTTCCAAAACATGTAATTATTTTTCCAATTATGATAGTGTCATAAAAGTGAAAGTAATGAGAGTACAAGTATTTTTCACATTTCACATAAAAACAAATTATTTAATAGAAATTAAAAAAATAAATCTTACGATAATAATATTATTATAAATTTTAAAATGAAGTTTTTTTTTAATTTTGAAATATAACATTTCATAATTTAAATTTTTATAAAATTGAAATATATGATGAAAACCATTTTTATAGTTTAATTACTTTTCAAAATGCTAACTACTATTGTTACTATTTCCTATCAATTATTATTCAAAATATTTGTAAAAAAATTATTCATATCAAGAATAGTTTCTATCCATATTATTTTTAGTATCATAAAATAAATCAAAAAATGTTTAATTTTTAATGAGTTAATTTTTAAAGCATAAATTAGGCTCATTAGTTATTTAGCTACACTAATTTAATTTTATCTAGCCCTTAGTATTAATAATGACCTTTATTTTTATTTATATATTTATTTAATAATTTATTTAACTATACATTTCCAGAAAATGATATATATGTATTTTAATGATTATAAAATATATCATGTTTCATTGTTGTTTGGTTTTTTGTATGAAGTAATCCAACAAAAAAATTAGGTTTTCAATGAAAATATAATTTAAAATAATTATGTGTTACATATAGCATTTCAAATAAAATTAAATTTCATTAAAAACCCAAAATTAAATAACATAATCAAATTTAATAAATTGCAATATCATAAATAAGTATCATATAACTATAGTAAAATGTACTATAAACCTATTACGAAGGGTTTTGTGAAGAAGAGGCATGGAACAATGAAGCTTTAGTTCGACATAGAGAATTTGTCGACCACCTTGGACTATACATTAGACCATAGATAATGTATACAAAGTCCATTCCACCATATAATATGACCCATTCAATAAAAATAATTTATTTTTCCTGAATAAATATTTGTTATATTATATTATATAATATTATACCAAGATGAGACAAAGAAATAACACTATTTTCTACCAATGATGATCAATATTTAATATATAAATTAATCCATTTAAATTATGAACAATATTGTGGGATGAAAAATATAAAATTGAAAAAAGTAGAATTGGAAAATTTGGATAATCCAAATCTGAAATAATTACCACTCCCTTGTATAACACTATGATATATAAACACTATATTTTAAACTTAATCAATAATTTATAAGTTTAAAATATATAATCTTTGGAGTAATTGTATTAAATTATGTATTAATGAATGAAGTGGTATTTATATAAGGTAATTTTATTAATTTAATCGTAACCCCACCATTATGAATAATAACAGTCATTGAGAATAATGACCTGACTATTGGAATATAAATTTGACCCAAAATTGATAAAATATAATAGAAAAAATATAAATCATGGATAATGCAAATATATGTAAATATTTTAATTCTATTTAACAAATACAATGATTTAAAAGTCACATAATTATTATAATATTTTGATAAATATTATTTTATTGAATTTCATAAAAATAATATTTTTATATTAAAAATTACAATGACTTATAATATAATTTTTTAAATAAAAGTGAATATATATTTGAAATAATAATGTAATAATTTCATATGGGTTAATTTTTTGTAATTTTTTAAAATAATTCAATTATTATGTGAATTTTAATAACATAGTTTTTTTCTAATCGATGTGTTTCAAATTATGTTATTCATGAAGTAATAATTATGTAAAAATAATATAAAATTAGGAATAACCAAAAAAAATAAGATAAATGTGTCCTTAAAAAACAATAAAATTATTTATAAAACCTACAATGTTATTTCCAAAATCATAAGTATAATGTATTCTTTAAAAAAACAGTTTTTCAATTTTCCAACACTCATTTTTAATAAACTTATCAATTCAGTTTATAGTTGGTTTTAATGGCCAGAAATAATTTTATTTTATTTACGTATTATGAATAATGTTATAAATTTCACTTTTACATTGTTTAACATTGAAATAATGTTTAATTCATTATTTTATCCTTGAAATGTCCCTCTCCTCATGTATGAATCACCACTCACCCATACTTTGGATATCCACCCACCTTCCACATAACAATGCCAAATATTGGCCAAATTTCCTACTATTATTCCATTTTGAGTCCTTAAGGACATTATTGATTCACTAAAACTCCAAGCATTATGCGATCTTAGATTTATTGAAATGTGGAATCACATAGGAAGGGGTATGTTTTAATCAACAATTAATTTTCAAATTTCCACTAATCTTCCTTGTTTTTTGGAATCCTTTCAAACCAAGAGATTATAAAATTTATTAGCTAGTATGTTTAAATTATATTAATTATTTTATCCTACTATAATTATTGTATATATTAAAAATATATATATTACATTCTATTTTTTCTATGTCTTTTGAGAATATAATGTCAACAGTTGGATAACCGCCCATCAAGGAATTACAAACCCTCTTATATTCACAGTCATTATGGATGATTATAATGAATTATCAATAATGAAGAAATGTAAAAATACATTTATTTAATTTTTTTATAATGTTAATAATATATAAGAATCAATAATGCAACATCATTAAATCGATGCAATTTGGGATATTTTCAAGAAAAATATGACATCAATGTATTTGACCTATAACAATCGAACTTGAGAAATGTAATCCAATACTTATAATTTTCCAAGAATTATAAAATTTACTCAATTGACTATGGTTAAATGTTTTAATAAACTTGATTTGGTTATGTAAGAGGTGTAAAATAGATGAAATTAATAGGGAACTATAGTAAAGGAATTTCCAAACATAACTCTTTTATTTAGGGCTATCTACTATCACAACTTATTTTCAGTATAAATGTTACTATGGTTTATGTCATATTCCCCTTAAAATCATTCCCTTTTTTATCTATATAAATAAAGGTTTCCATCCCATAAAAACTATTTCTAAGAAACATACAATTATTTTTTAAATAGTTTTTAATTTCCAAAACATCACATTGACTGATATTGAGTTATTTCATCTCATCTCAATAATGATGATGTTTTATTCAAAATTTTATTTTCCTTTTTCATTTGGGAACCCCAATAGTTATTCATGAATTTATATTTCAAAAAATCATTAGGAATCCCATTCCGTTCTATTATGTTATTTCATGACTATGATATTTATATTTTCTGTTTCTATATGGAATGCATGATTGTTATAATTTTATGTTGTCACATGTGTGCTTGGAATTATATAGCCACATATTACATTGGTCAATTTTACATATATCATGATATTATGTGTATTATAAAAGAGAATGATTATTTATATGTTTAAATTTATGATGTTAAAATTTATGCACATATGTTTCTCATAAAAATGATGTTATATTTATTTATAACTATTTGTCTTATTTGAGAAATATATTATGATTTCCATTATTAGAATAAACCATATTCTATGATTCTTACAAATTATTCCTTCATTCTTATGACAATGATCACATGTTTATTATATGGTGATTATTATTAGGGTCTCCCATGTAATATTGATTGTTCTCTCTTAGTCCTTGTATTTTATTCCTCCCCTTACTAGGATTTTAGGACACCCCTCTCTTTTATTTACATAATTATGTTTTTAAATTTACTATGTAGAAAATGATTTTTTAGCAGGGATATGAGTAATAAATTTAAAACCGTCTATATTTAATTGTGTAAAAGTGGTTTATTTACCAAAATTTCCTATTGTAAATATTATATTAATCCTAAAATGTCTTACTATTATGTTATAAATCATAAAAATTATGTAATAGTCATGTAATAAAAAATTTGGTCCCTATAATTAGAATCAGATCATGGTTTATTTAATTTGGATATTATGATTCACTGACAATAGTGAAAACCCTATGGATATGTCTATGTATATAAAAAAATTCAATGTTTTGATAACGTATAATACATTATGGTTTTCATTGATTTAATATTCTTTATAGATTTTATATGTGGATATGTATTTAGAACTTATGTACCATTGGGTAATAAACCTAAAAGGGATCATTGTTTATTAACTTGACATGAACCCAATGCATGAATATGTGGCCTTACTATACTCCTCTTTTGAAACTCCTGGGGGGATATTCATCAATTTATCATAGACTCTACATAAAATATTATCAATGATATAATAAATTAAAATTTTTACATTATTTTTATAAAAAATAATTGTATATGATCATTGTGGAATAATCTTATATGAATGCCATAATAGATATATAAATCCAACATAATATTAATTTAGAATTGTTTTTTCAATGATAATTAAATATGTATTCATTGATTATTAGCTTAAATAACCATATATCATAGTCCATTAATAATAACATGAACGATTTAGAACATATTCATTCACCTAAGATAGAGAAACTACTTATTGATTCCTTCATGTGGAGATGACCTCTGAAATTTGGTGTGCCTTTAGATCTTATTTTGTTATACTAGTGGGTTAACTAAAAGGAAAATATATTTTCTACGATTCTTAATTATTGTGTACAATTTTACTATTTTTATTTATCATTTATATAGATAACCCACAAGAATAAAAATAGGATAATAGTTTAAAAATATCAATTTATCCAAAATACAAACGTTTTTTACAAAACATGAATTATTTCATTAAAAAAACATCCATAATTCAGATTTTCATCATCTTTTTTCTGACTCATCCTTAATCCCTTTTAAAATAATTTAAAATAATGGTATGAGCATAAAAATCTCTAAAAAGGGACAAAAAAAGGTAATAAATCTTCAGTCCCCGGATACTTCTAAAAACATGAAATAAATTTCAAGATGTTATAATAATCACCCATAACTAAACATATACTTACATTGTGAAAACATGATATTTTAATAAAACATATAAAATATAAGTAAAGAATTTGGGTTTGTTGAGGAATAATTTTCTTATCCTAAATACATAGGATTATAACCCTCATGAACACCTTATGATTTATAACCCTCTTGGAAACCTTACAGTGTAATCCCCATGGCTACCTTACTCTATAACCATTATAGTAACAATTTGAATAACCATTACAGTAACTAAAAACATAAACATATAAAATTCATTGAAGGGATATCAAAAACCCACATGTCGGTATAAAAAATTTCCCAGAACCAAAATAGAATCATGAAACATGAATACTTGCATTATAGCATATTCCTTTTTAATTTTATAAGTGTAGAAATATAAATGAGTATTTTTATAGAAATGTTCCCTATCTATGGTTCAAGTTCCTTCAAAATTGTTTAAACAACCACTTGAATTCTTCCCCTTGCGATCCTGTTTAAGTCCACTAGTTCTAACATTATGGTAATACTTTCAGGGATTGTACATGTTTAATATGGTTTGGAAGGTAGTGTGTAAGAAATTAATCAAGAAAAATTCATTTTAGTTATGATTAGAAGAGGTGGTGAGGGTGGTATTTATACTGTATTAGGGGGGGTGTTTTGGACTATTTTATTCCTTAGATTAATAATTTGGTTAACAACTCTCAATATTTTTGATTACATGACTAAATACAATAAATAAAAAGTATATTTAGATATAATTGTTCTTACATCAGAAATACATCAGTTATGACTCAATAATTCATATATTTCCAAAATATTGTAAATTGTTGTATTTCACTATTGACCATGAAATTCATCTATTTCATAAAAATCGGAAAAAATCACCATAATTGTTTTTTGATGTGTAGAATTAGAAAATGGTCTCTATATTAATATAAAAGTTTTCTAAATATGGTATGTTTTATTTTAATTAAATTCCTCGTTTTTTCATACAATATTTATTTTATTAATATAATCAATTTTAACACTTTAGAAGATTAGAAAAGGTCACAGAAAATTTTAAAATAATTATAATAAAAGAATGTATTAATTTATGAATCTATTTTATGAAGATAAACATTCTTTTAAAACCTTATATTAGTTATAACATTTTAAATATCAATTATTAATTCACCAATATACCAACAATGAATTTATTATTGGTGTCATCCCAGCCGAAGTGTTACTTTTAGCAGATCAAATTGATAATCCAAATCTCACAACTAATATAATGTAATTACGGGGATGTTGCATAGGGATATACTAGAGCATTTTTCTTCTTGAGTTGTAAATAATTAAATGAATTTTAATTAAATTTAGAATCGATATTTGATTTTTGTGAGATTTGTTCACAATGGTTTGGTGATTAATTCATCATATTCTCTAACAGTTTACTTTAAAATATGAAAAAAGAGAAAAAATATATTTTTATTAATTAATGTAATAAATGTGTCCGGTATGTGGTTGTTTATGAATAACTTCAAAATTAAATTTCCTTATTGTATAGTTTTTTTCATATAAACACACATATCTGGGATTTATATATACGAAAACCACTATGGTATGGTGATTTACAATTAAGTTAATGGAGATGAATTATCGGTATAAATTTTTATTTTAAAAAAAAGATGACAATATCGCCTTTGTAGATAACAAGTGATCCCAAAGATCTTGGGTTTAGGATTCATAAATTCCCTAGAGTTCCAAAGAAAACTATGTTCTTTGTCTGATACGGAGTATCTAGTGAGATTTTGAAAGATATTGGGGGGGAAATTTTTATAAGAATAATGAAACAACACAAAAACAACATGAAATTTAATTATTACAAATCCACATTTTATAAAACACCAAAATAGAATATAAATTAGAAACTTATAGATTAAATGTTAAAAACCAAACTCTTAATACATGAAATCTTAATTATAGCTGATAAGGAAAGGAATAAAGCAAAGAAACCAAATGTGAAATCCTCTAAAAATTTACTAGAATGGGTTTCAAGATCCCCCCATTCCAGGATGTCCCACCTCGGGATGATGAAGCTCCTCCAAAATAGTCCCCTTACATTAATTGACGATCCCCCATTATCCAACGGTGGTTGAGGGTCCAAATATAGTGTTAAATGATGGGTATGAGGGGTAGATAGGATGTAGGTGGCTGTTTTTTTGACTTCTACACATTTGAGGCATACAATTAGTTATGTGAAGAACCAATCGTTCATAAGGTTCTTCATTGATTAATTAAAGAGTATGGTTTCCCCGGTTGGTCCACACAATTTTTCAACCCGGTAGAGACAATGGGGTAAGCCTCTATCTCCAAACTAACATGCACCACACATTTTTCTTGAAGATCTGCACATTTTGGGTAACCATGAGAAGACTATGTAGGGTGTTCTATCTTTGTTATCCATGCTCCTCACGGTCTTCGGGGTTGGGGTTCTTGGTTTTGGAGACTCAGTTGTAGCATTCACTCGAAAAAATAGGTCGAAATGCCTTTGATTTCTATTTGAATCACCAAGTTGGTTCTGAAACATCTTCTCCCTTCCAATGACCATTAAATAACATCTATCAAGACATTTTTTTGCACTAATATCATGAAATTTTATCCAAACCACAAATTTCAATATTAATGAATTATTTGAAATGTCGTATGCACATTATTGCATCAAACACCCACACACTGGATCAATTGTTCATCCTTAAAAATGTTCCAAAAAAATCAAATAAAAGGTGAATCCAAATAAAATGGTATAAATTTACTAGTGTAGCTCAACTAAATGAATATTAATTTTGGATGAATTATTAATAATAATTTTATATGAATTCTTCATAACTTATGAGTCATCGAAATTATCTAATAAAGCCTAATTCAAAACCTCCAAATATTCCATCCTAAATCATTGTTGTTTTAATAAAAAAATATTCCTTTTAAATTAAATGAATCTTTCAACCAACATTTCAATATCATTATAATCATATATTTGTTATTCAAAGATATCTTCATCACCAAATGACAGAATATCACTATTATAGGTAAAAAATTCTCATAGACTAACATCTTTTGAAAAAATTTGAAAGGTCATCAAAACATTTGGATATTCCATTGCATATATATTGATTTTTTTTCATTGGTGTAATATAATAGCCTTAAAATTGAGATCAAATTTTCTTGTCTAATCAATATTAATGTAGTGAAAATGTCAATAGTTAATGAAATTAAGACCACTTAATAACAACTAGTGCGGCATCAATAATTTCCATACATTAATATCCTTTATATATAAATAAATTTACTTTTTTAAGGTTTTCCATAATTTAAACTACTATATATGAATATTCATTATTAAAACAAATGTTTTATGAATGAATATTTAATGGTTTATTATCTTGTTTCAATGTGTTTATTCCAATAAAAAACTAGCTTAACAATCAATACATATGAGAAATTTCAAAAAAAACATCCCCAAAATTCATTTTTATCTAAAAATGTACACGTGTGGGATGTATAAAAACACTTTATAAATATCCTAAGGAAAACATGTCATCATTGATAATGATAAGAAAATGACTAAATCGGGTTCCATATCTGGGATCCCTCCCCCATACATAAAATCAATCACAGTCACCGGTGAACGTGGTTAGGAAGAGAAGGGTGGGTGGGGAAATTAAATGAAATTAGAGGGAGACACTATATAAGGGGAAAAAATGTGAATCAAAACAAAATTAATCCCCTATAAATATATCTAAAAAATTCCATTTGTCAATGTGAGATATTAATACTAGTTAAAAAGTTGCTTCATGCTATAAAGATAGATCCACTTTCCATCTTAATAAATAAATGACATAGAGTGAAGAAATAATATCATAGTAATTACATGTAGAATTAATAAGAATAATATAATCATTAAAATTCTTGATAGGGAATGTAACATCCATAAAACTGAGCATGATAAAAAATAGAGTCACAAGAGATCATTTTGAAAATGCAGCAAAAAAATTTAGAGAAACAAGTCCATCTCATGGAGGGATCAAAACTATTTGGATCACAGAACTTGGTGGGGGCTGTTTCAACACATATGAAATATTCTATGGCCAAATCAGAGATGATACCTTCTTTGTGTTGTTTTTCTAATGGGTGTAGTGGCCGAGGGTATACCCAGGAGGGATCTTGATGAAACAGGGCATTACTATACATGTAATTGGATATAGGATCTCTGTGTAGGGGATGATAATGATCAAGTTCAGGGAGTTTGTTCATGTTGATGCTAGCCACCTGTCACTAAGTGGCGTCAGGATTCTAATCGAACATAGAATACAAATCTTGATTCCACTTCAAAAAAATATAGGGTTATCTATATGGGGTTACCTCCATGGGTGGGTATACTTGAAGGGATGATTATGTTGGTTGTGAAATAGATGTTGAATGTGTTAGGGTTAAGTACTCCTCATCCTTGGGAGAAGATTGGTGCAAAACAACGAGTGGGGATGAGGTGTTTTGGGGGATAGTCAGTCCTTCCAATTTCTGACATCTAAACTACAAATGGATTCTATCATATTTTATTACCTGCATGCGACCTAACATTTTTAGATAAAAATTAATGACCAATTTAATTTAATAAATTCAACTTCATCAAAAATCTATGTCAAGGAGTTCAATGAGAAGAGTGATAAATTGATCAAAAAAAATTACCCTTTGGCTTTGAGAAAATTCTTTGAATGAATTGGGTGAAGATGATGGTAAGGTTCATAGGAGTGCTCGTAATCATGGAGTGCAAGATGACCAAACACATAAGGATAACATTGCATTCACTATTAGACTATGCTATGAAATATATACTTATGATATGATGTAATATGCAGTGGATGGGGTACATGAGGAATTATTTCTTGGAAGTATATGGGACATATATATTTCTAGGATAGATAGAAGTAGACAAAAATTCTCTATTAGTCACATGATCCAATTTATGATCTTCCACAACATGCTCAAATCACTAAACACATATTTGATCATATATTGACAAAATTTTATTAAATTTATCTGGTAAGAAATTAAAATAATGATTCATATGGAGGAAATTGACATCACCGGTATCCTCTCTCAAGAATCCTTTATCAACATCCGTTTATTTTTCACCACACTAGAAGGTGGCGGTGAATTCCATAAAAAGGTAGTTGAAGGTGGGATGGAGTATGACAAGTGTCATCGTGAGGTGAGCCTTTGAAATTAGTTGCTTCATCTCATCAGAAATACCAACAACATCCATGTGTTTTGGTTTTAATAAATGATTTTTATTGAATATGTGTGTGATCAACACATAATATCATTGATTATCATTATTTTGGGATGGAGTTTATGTTTTTACTAAGTGGGATAGAAGATTTAGAAGAATGATATCTTTTTGATAAGGCCATGAGGCTATGGTTGGGTTGTAGATTAGGTAGTGAAGTACCCTCAAATAAATTTCACATCTAAAATTTAAACTAGATAGATAATTAAATTTTAATTATGGGAAACCTGAAGAACCCATGGAAAATAAAAAATCCTGAAATCTTTTCATATAAAATTGGGGGGGCAGTTTTGAAAACGGCATGGTTATGCATGTCTGTGGTGGTTGATTATAGAAAAATGGGCGTAAATAAGGGTGAATTGAACAAAAAATTGAAATCAAATAAAAATAGAAAAAGAGGTAGGGGAAATCACGTAAAACGTAACTCTAGAGAGGAAATAGAGGAGAGTAAGGGAGAAGGAAAGAAAAGATAAAGAAGACAAGAGAATAGAACATACCTTGGCTAAATATCTGGTGGAAGGAATAAGGAGTCAATGGATTGAGGTTGAAAGGGAGATATAATGAGTTGTTTCACAAGGATGGGTGAGGTCTCAAATTATTTGTGATGTAATTTGGGGGTGGGTTCATTTTATGTTTTAATTTTTTCTAGTTATTTTAAAAAGTCTCATGATTTATTAAGTTGTGCAATTACCTTGTAGGATCTATTTGAATTGGTTGTTCTATTTTCACGGGTACCTAGTAAATCCATATTTCTCAACTTACCCTAAAAGTCCCATGTGAGAAGCCACTAAAATAGTGTATCCATTACACATTGTTAGTGTCTATGGATTCATTCACTATGCAGATGGTTCTATCATGAACATTATTTTGATGTTTCCCTCATTTGAATGAAATAGAGCCATGTAAAACCAAATCATTAATCCATACCATTATTTTTAAATGGTGATTTTAGATTTGCTTATGATATTTAAGATAAGAATAATAAAAATACAAAAATATATTGATCATTGTTCATTTATCATATGAATAAGACACAAAAAATATGAAAAACACTATGAATGATTCCATAAGCACCCTTAAATAGACATGTTTTTTTGTAGTTTTTGAAATTCTAGAGATCCGTCTGGTCTGTAATAGAGTTAAGGTCTCAAGAACCAAATTTCTAGGACTCCTGTTACCCAAATCATATAGTGGAGAGAGTTCCGACCATTTCCTCTATTTGGAAATAATGTTTTAGATGTTTGTTATTCACCTTAAATTTTTTTTCACCTTTCCAACAACATGCACCGCAACATGGTGGAATACATTGACAACATTTAATGGTCCTGACAACTAGTACTTCATCTTTCATAGAAATAATATTAACCATGAGTTAAACCACAAAACCATAATACAAGGATGGAATGATTTTTAGGAAATCATGTGGTCATGAACTACCTTTTTTTTTATCTTTTTAAATATTGGTATTTTCATATCCCTCTTGAGAGAATAACTGATGCTTAGATGATGGGAATAAGTGTTTCTCATAAGCAGCCATCAAATCATTATTTATGGGTTTAATACCCCGGTATGATTTATTATCAGGCTCTATTGTTTTTTTACATGGTTTTCTATATAACAAAAAATTAGGACATTCCAAATGGTGTCTTAAATATAGTCTGATATCACCAGAAGGAAACATCATGATTCATGAACTGGTCATTTCGCATGGGTCGCATACTCTTTTCCATGATTTCGTTATGCTCATGATTGGAGACCTAAACATGGCCACTTGATTGAATATGGCCTATTTTCCCCAGGTAATGCTTCAAGCCATACATTATTATAAATTTCCACATTAATTAGTTATCAAATTATCCCCCCTATCAATAATAAATACTTAGTGAACATAGATCCTCATGAAGAAATTATTCTTCACAAATAAAAAACTACCAATATTTTATTGTGTTTTTTAAGTAACATCCATCCATTTTGATACATAATCCACACATACAATAATGTAAGTATTCTTTTATGATTGTGGAAATAGCCCCATTAAGTCAATAACCCATAAAACGAAGAACTCAACCTCAAGGATAGGGTGTTGAAGAATTTCAAATATATTCCCAAGGTTATTACTCAGTTGAATTTTAACACAATTTGCCACAAATTGTTGGGTATCTTTATGCATCATGGTCCATAAAATCCATATTTCATAATCATAGTGATTGGGTGGTGTAGCCCCTGATTCTTTATATCCAGAGAGGAGTGAAATAACTCTATAATTATATTGACATCATACATAGGTACACGTCATTGAATCAATCCATCTCTACATGATCAAAAAATATATTGGCCTTCCCAAAAATATATTTCTAATTATGAATGAAAAATTTCCATTGATTGAAAGTAAAATCAGGGTGAAGCACTCCTGTAACCAAATAATTGTTGTTGTTAGCAATCCATGAACATGTTGTGGCTACTATTAAAAAAATGTGTTCATCAAAAATTCCATACATGATTTCCCCATCATATACCTTTTCCCAAATGGGGTAATTCGAAGAGGGATACATGATCATCCACTATGTTTTGACACCCATTCATGTCATGAATCTCCACATCATTCTGTTAGAGAATTATCACCCAACGAATGAGTTGTGGATTTGCATCCCTATAGTTCAACAATTATTTAAGTGATGCATGGTTAGTATAAATAATTAATTTCAATAACACTAGATATGAAGGGAATACTTTGAATGAATAAAGAACCTCTAACAAGTATTCATATTGGTAGTTTAGATGATAAGTGATTTGATTAAATCTCAGCTTGTATATTATATATGCCTACAGATATTATACATTCTCTGCCCAAAAACTATTCCCACAATATAGTCACATGAATCAATCATAATTTAAAATTGTTTATCCCAGTTTAGAGAAATCATGATGTGTACTTCGACCAATATCTGCTTCAAGAGTTGAATGGATGAAATGAATGTTTCATCAAATTCAATGTTAAAAATCATTATAAAGATATTGTTTAGTGGTTGGTATGTCTTGGAAAATTCAAGCACATGCCATCTATAAAATACCACATGTCCAAGAAGGCTCTGTATTGATTATGAAGGAGTTAGAATGGGAAAGTGAGATATCACCTCAATCATTATAGGATCTATATTAATTACCTTCTCAAAGATCTGGTGGACTATGTAAATTCCTTTCTCCCTCATAAAATTACATTATTACCAATTCAGTAGAAAATGTTTGTGCTTGGACCACTCTAAGACTAATTTCAATCTCTCCAGATATGTGTTGAATGAAATTACATAGACTGAGAAATTATCAATGAAAAATTATAGAATCTACTCCACCATGTCATGGAAGATAGCCAATATACATTGTTGCAAGGTGACTAAGCATTACACTTTCCAAAAGACATATGGCGAAACACAAATGATCCAAATGGGAATTTGGAGGATTATTTATTTTGATCTTCAAGGGAAATATAAATCTAGTTATAACTCAATTAAAAATCAAAAAAGAAGTAGAAAATTTTTCATACCAAGTGATTCAACATTTGATCTATGAATGGAAATGGAAAACAGTCCCTCCTTGTAGAATCATTGAGATTTAGATAATCAACGCAAGCATGACATCTCATAACTATCCTTGTTGGGATCGTCTCATTATTTTATTTGTAAATCATGGTGATACCCCTCGTTTTGGAAACCACCTACACTGGACGCAACCATGGGTTGTCATAAATTGGGAATATAATACAAATATACAAAATATTGAATAATTATTTCTTCCTAGATTTTTTCATTGGAGGGTGTACCCATTTCTATGGTTTCTGAGAGGGCATGGATCCTTCCAAAAGTAATAATTTATATGTAAAAATGGTTGTACGGATTCTCTTAAGGATAATAATTGTCTATATAATAGCTTCATTCTTACTTCTTGGATCTTTTAAAATAGTATTCTCTTGATGTTTTGTGAGTGGAACACTGAGAATCCCTGGTAGCATGTTCTTGTTTCTAATGTACCTGTCACGACCCGTCCATGGGACCCGTGTCATGACTACCACAAGCCAGCCTTCCATTGGCCAGGGGCTAGAGACTAGCACCAAAGGCGTAAATTCCGACAACAGGGGAAGGAATTTCCTTTATAAAGTAAACAAACACCACAGAGTAAGAAAGAAGAAGTAAACACTAAGTAAACTGAGTACAATAGTACGTGTTGGAATGTAAATGGGCCAGTATAAAAACCCAAATGAAAGTAAAGTACAACTGAAAAGAGAGTACATAAGCAGAAAATTAAAGCATCAACACCGAGCCGTCCTCTAGAAATCCCACCTGAAGGGTGGATACAGATAGTCTCCTCGGCTCCTCAGCTCCAGTCGTCTGCCCCGTGTACGTCTTGTCTAGTGATCCACCTCTAGGTACCATCTAGCTCCACGAGCTCCCACCTTGATTGGCGCTATCCGTCGTCTGCATCCAACACAACGTAATGCAAGCATAGCTCGTGCAGTGGTGAGTATACGCTACTCAGTAGGGACCCTGAGACCCCCGAAAGTCTCCCATAATCGATGAAGGATAAACCACAAAGGAAAGATACAATCACAAAGTAACAAGAAACTTTACTTAGGTGTATACCCATACATATACCTAAGTTATCAATTCTAGTTTGGCTCCAATCATCTGAGCCCAAGTTCGATCTAGTCCACACAGGATTGTACAATCCAATCCACACAGTATATCACAACCCAATCCACAGAGGATAGAAAAACAATCATATTGAAGATAATGATTTATAGTAAAGACTCAGCTCACACATGTAGTCTTCTTCGTAAGACGATAGAGATGATCAGATGTAGCCACTGATTCATTTATGTTGTCAGACCCACAAAGTATACAAGACCAGCAAAGCTATCGGACCCACAAAGGATAGAAGACCAGCTACTCTGTCGGACCCACGTAGGATACAAGTACAGAGTCAAATACTGTCGGACCCACATAGGAAAAAAGAATAGTAGTTAAGTACTATCGGGCCCACATTGGATACAAGAACAATATTAATCATCGTCGAACCCAAGGAACATTCCAGTAAGGTCGCCGTCGCTGCTGAACCCACGGAGTATCCCAGTACAGTCGTCATCGTCGTCGCAGTCGCAGCCAGCTCTAGGGTTCCCGCACACAGCATACTCGATTCTGGGAGGGTCCGCTCCACGATCCAAGAGGGGTCGATATATCAACTGACACGATTTCTGGGGTTTATGTATCTCAAAGTTCTGTCTCGTTAAAAAAAATCATCGTGACAGACAGCGCGTCAATCAGACGCCCGATCTGAGAGTTTTTGGCTTTTTCGTCTCAGGGGCCCGGTTGGTTTTTAAGTCAAAACCAACCCGACCATACTCCAACTACATCGAAACCTCGATCGTAGTAATCCAAAACAACTGTCTCAACTGATGGTGCGTCGATCGGAGGACTGTATCCCATGTTATGGGCGTTAGAACAGATCTATCTAAAAACAGGGGGTTTAGCCCCGGTCTGACCCGGCCCAATACCCCTTGGGTCGGCCCGAACCAGGTCGACCTGACCCGGGTCCGGCCTGGCCTGGCTGGTGCAGCCCGGCCCCGCTGGTGCGGACCAGCCCGGTGCGGGGATCTGGCCCAGGGCGGGTGGCCCGACCCGACGCAGGCGGTCCGGCCCGGCCTGGCCAGTTCCGCCCGGTCTGGGCACCTGCATGCTGAGCAGATGCGAAAGGGGGGGGGGAGCCGCCGCCCCATTTGAACCGAATGACACACCCACGGGGGATTTGCCCTGCTTTGCTGGCCGGGGGTACAAACCCCCGGTTTTCCCAGATCTGGTCAGCCATTACGGCGGACCGGTTTGGCCGCGCGGGACCCATTGGTCCCTCCCCCCGGTAGCACCGGCGGCCGGCGGTTCTGGCTGCCACCTTCTGCACCGCTGCATCCTATGGCCACAGCCCTTGTCCGACCGGCGCGGCACGACAACGCTGTGCCCCTGCGCCGCAGCCCGCCCCGACCGCGTCCCTCCATGGTTCTCTGGCATGGCCTGATGGTGTCGCACCCCTCTACCATGGCCCAACTTCGTCTGCGGCTTCTTTCGGCTTTAATGGCGCGGCGCGATGGCACCGCGCTCCTTCGCCACATTTTTTCCTTGATCCCACCCAGTGACGTTGCACCGCGCCGCATTCGTTCCAAACCACGATGGTGAACAACAACAAAGGGGAGGAGGATCGTCCGTGTTTGTGCAGTCCGACCTCCTCCCATTAATTTGTTAACAGGTGGTTAAGAAAATTAACCATGAACGTCAAAACAAGTCACTAACATAAAAACAATCCCCTTCCTTGAAGTGGTTATCGAACGATGATCGTCGTAGGATAACAGCATCGTGGGGTGGTTTCGATGACGTTGTTGGCGAGCGTCAAAGTAGAGGATGATGTCTCACACCGGCTATAGAGAAAGGAAACATATGCACGTCGTCCCTCCTTGGTGCTCCGGCATTCTTTTCATTCTTCAACGTGGAAGATGATGTTCATCAAGACTAGAGCCGCCCTCTCCAAATATTTCCACACAACAATACAACAATAATAAAATAAGGCATTGCCTTATTTTATTACTCATGCCATCCTTTAAAAAAATCAAATTGAATTCACCAAATTAATTAACTTGTGTTGTAAAATTAATTAGGCATTTAATTGGCATGCAATTAATGTGGAAGAGTGGATGAGTTACAAAATTAACTGCTAGAGGGGGGTTTAATTGGGTGTTAGGGAAATTGAAAGAGGTGGGGGCTTGTATGGGCTCCACCCCAACATCCTCACAGCTTCCTTTCCCATAACACTTAAACCATCAGTAGAGTAACAAAAATATAATTGTAAAACAACTATAATTTTAATATACACAATTTTAACAACTCCTGCCGAGCAAACACACCTTCAGAAAAGGTGTTCTTAAGCAATTACTGGAACTGCGGTTTCATCGGTGCCTTCGGATTTCAATTCCGAGCACCGGATCAAATGTTAGGAAAACCTGCTCGTTCATTCACTAAATGTACCCGAGCTAAACATCAGAAATTGATTCTGGGCACACTAGGCCTCAGAATCAGGTGTCGTCCGAAACTGTGTACTCGTAAAAAAAATCCCAAACAAATTCAGAAAAATAATCCATTGAAATTTACGGGTCTTTAAATTACTCCTACTTTAGAGCTTTATATCCCCGTAAAGATACATCAAAAACTAGGGGAACAAATGAGGGTACTGAGCATGCATCTAAGCCTCCCGCTCCCTAGTGCTCTCGTGGAGGTTCCCGTGCTGCCACATGATGTGCACTAGAGGAATAGACCGCCCACGTAGGACCCTCTTCTGTCAATCCTCGATCTCCAAAGGGACATCTGCAAAAGTCGCCCTGTCATCATAGTCCAGCTCCCCATGTTTGATGATATGTGTTGGGTCATGCATGTATCTCCTCAGCTGAGATACGTGAAAGACGTCGTGCACCCAGTGCATCTGAGGTGGTAGAGCCAGGCGATAAGCCACCTCGTCTATCCTGCTGAGAACCTGGAATGGTCCGATGAAGTGCAGTGATAACTTACCGCCTCGGCCAAATCTCTGTAATCCACGCCAAGGTGAGACCCGCAAGAAAACGTGGTCGCCATCCTCAAACTCTAGTGATCTCTACCTCCTGTCAGCATAAGACTTATGTCGGCTCTGAGCTATCCTCATCTTCTCCTGGATGACCTCGACCTTCTCTGTCATGCCCTGGACCATCTCTAGTCCCACAAGTGTGGACTCTCCAGGGTCTATCAAGCACAGAGGTGATCTTCATGGTCAGATGTACAATTCCATGCATGGTTCCATCCCAATGGTGGAGTGGTAGATATTGTTGTACTTAAACTCCACAAAGGGTAGTTGATCCTCCCAGCTACGACCAAAGTCGAGGACACGTGCACAGAGCATGTCCTCGAGATTCTGAATGGTCCTCTATGTCTGACCATCCGTCTGAGGGTGAAAGGCGGTGCTCAGATGTAGTTGTGTCCTGAATTTCTCCTACAAAATATTCCCAATCCGGCAAGTAAAGTGATCATCTCGATCGGAGACGATAGATGATGGCACACCATGAGGCCATACTATCTCTTGAACGTAGAGGCGTCATATGCTCTGTACTGAGCCCTGCTCTCTAATGGGTAAAACGTGGGCCAACATGGTGAGTCAGTCGACAATCACCCAAATGGAGTCATGAACTCTAGAAGTACGTGGAATTCCAGTCATGAAATCCATAGATATCCCATCCCATTTACACTCTGGGACCTCCAAGGGCTGTACCAGGCCTGCTGGTACCTGGTGCTCTGCCTTCACCTGCTGGAAGGTGAGGTATCGAGAAACGAACTCTTCCACAGTCTTCTTCATACTCGGCCACCAGTGCTGTCGTCTGAGATCCTGGTACATATTCACTACTCTTGGATGTACCGAAAAAGGGGAGGTGGGATACTCTCCCATAACCTCCCCTTATAATGAAACTGGTACCATGGTACGTCTTCTAAAAAGTACGACGTTCTCTCCTCCCACATAGAATCCATCAGGTTCCTGTCCTGAGGATATCTGTGCACGCCGCGTCTCACAGTCAACGTCCCCATGTTGTGCCTCTCTGGTCCGCTGTAGTAGTGGAGGAGTTACTGTGAGTGACTGTAGAAAGGCTGCTCCATCTCTATTCACGAAGGATATCTTCAAAGCAGCTAGCTGCTCTGTTGCCTCCCCAAGTAGCCGAATTCTCGTCCTCCTGCTAATATCATCGGCTACTACGTTCCCCTTTCCAGGATAATAGACTATCACAAAGTCATAGTTCGGGTGGAACTCTAGCCATCGTCGTTGTCTCCGGTTCATGTCCTTTTACGAGAAGATCTACCTGAGACTCTGGTGGTCAGAGTAGACTGCAAAGCGCTCGCCCATCAGATAGTGCCGCCACATCTTCAGATTGAAGACCACTGATGCTAACTCTAGGTCCTGGGTAGCATATTTCTTCTCATGCCGCCTCAACTGTCATGATCCATAGGCGATCACTACCCGCTCCTGCATCAGGACACACCTGAGTCTGGTCCCTGATGCATCGCAGTAGACTACGTACCCTACTCCCTCTTTTGGTAGCCTCAAGATGGGTGCACTAGTCAATCACTTCCTCAGCTCCGGGAAGCTCTGTTGACATCTACCTAACCATACGAAGGGTTTCCCCTTCTTCGTAAAAGAAGAACATGCTGATGCCACTCTAGATAAGTCTGGCACAAATCTCCGATAGTACCCAGCCAGACCTAAGAAACTCCGCACCTCCATCACACTCCTGTGTGGCTCCCAAGCTGGCACTGCCTTGATCTTCACAGGATCCACCGAAACACCTGCCTCAGAGATGAGGTGTTCCAAGAAGTGGACCTCACATATCCATAACTAACACTTTGAGAGATTACCATAAAGATGTTGATCTTAGTGTGGGTCCAGTAAAACCAGGAAGTGGTAGGCGTGCTCCTCCTCAGTGGTCGAGTATATCAATATGTCGTCGATGAATACTATGACAAATCAATCTAGGTAAGGCTGAAAGATCCTATTAATGGGACACATGAACACCTCTTGAGCATTGGTTCCACCGAAAGGCATAACCAAGATCTCATAGTTTCCCTACCGACATCTGAAGGTCGTCTTCTACAAATCCTCATCTCGAACTCTGAGTTGATGATAGCCTAACCTGAGGTCTATCTTCGAGAACCACCGTGCTCCATTAAGATGATCGAAGAGGTCTTCAATCCTGGGTAGAAGTTACTTGTTCCTCATGGTCACCTGGTTGAGGCAACGATAATCGACACACTGTCGCAAGCTCTCATCCTCCTTCTTGGCGAACAAAATCGTGGACGCCCATTGGTAAACCCTGGGTCAGATGAATCCCATGCCCTGCAAGTCCTCCAGTTGTACCTGTAGCTCTTGTTGCTCAGCGGGACCCATCAGATATGCCGGTGTAGATATCGTGGCTCTCTCGGGGTACATGTCAATATAGAATTCTACCTCTTTGTGAGGAAGTAGTCCTTGAACATCGCCAGGAAAAACGTTTTCATACGGATACACCACTACAGGAAAACTCAGACTCCGCTTGTCAACTACTCCTGGGATGAGGCTAGCCAACTGATTAGTGATCGGTTATCATCTCCTATGCGTGAGTCCATCCTATGCTGCAAAGGCTCCCTTATCGCCGGTGAAGGTGAACCTGCTCACATCGGTGTGAAAACACCGCACCTTACGCCTAATACAATCGATCTGAGAATGGACTGTAGATAACCGATTCATGCCCAAGATGACGTCGTAAGGCCTCGACACCACAAAAAGAAGATCCCAACCGAATCTCTCGCCTCCTACAATTTTCTCACACTACCGGCACCATTGCGTAATCGTCGAGTCTACTCTCGTAGGAGTCTCTACCCGTCAAGATCGAGTAAACGTCTCCATCGGAATTTGTGAGCTTCGAACAAGAGAAGCGACAATGAAATAATGAATCGCTCATGTGTCTATAAGAACTTCAGAAAGGGTGGAGTAGACTAAGATAATACCTCGAATCATCTCTGGTGCGCCGTGGTCGTAGGACTCCACAGCCTGAAGCTGAGCCTGCCTCTGCCCGCTAGCTCCCTGTGGTCAGGGTGGACCTCCAGGTGGTGGTGGTGGTAGAACCTCAAAGCGTCTCCCACCACCTAATGCTCGGCCAGCTCATCTTCCACGTCCACCTTGTCCCTAAGGAATGCCACGGTTGAACCTCTGCCTCAGCCTGGGTGGTCCCTCAACCATCTGCTGCTCCTCTGCATGGCGGGTCATGCAGTCAAGAGACATTTGGTCATGCCCACTGCATGCATAGAAATGTCTTCTCCTCGTAAGACTAGCTCTGCGTCGAGTGCCCCGCTCCACTGTGCCAGTGTCCTGAGGTCATCCGCATGATGGTCTGGTCCACCTTGACCCCGGTGACATCCGTTGACTGCTAGCTGCAGAAGACTCTATTACGTGCCACCCTACGATAGGTCTCGATAGTGGTGTAGGCTCAACAAGAAATCTCTCTACGAGAAGGGATCATTCTAGTACTCTTGCATATGTCTGAATACTGAGGGAGATCATCGAAACCCAGATCTCATGCCTCAGTCCCTGCTCGAAGGTCCAAGCCCGAAATAATGGGTCTCGTACCATGTCCATGAAATAGCGCAACAGATCGATAAATATCGCCGAGTACTGGGCTACCGTCATGCTTCCCTACAACAGCTGTATTAGCTCTTGAATGTGCACCGCATGGAGGGTCGATGGTACGAACTCTGAGCGATAGAGGCTCTCAAAGTCCAACTAAAGGAGAGATGCCTCATCGTGCACCTGGAGCATCAGGCTCCACCATCTTCCTGCTTCCACGTGTTGGAGACTCGCTGCAAGGATCACCATGAGATCAGCTGGTGTCCCTACTAACCTGAAAACTCGAACAATAGCCTCTAGCCAATCCTTGGCTACCTAAGGGTCCATCTCCACATGGAACCTGGGTGGTCTCTAATGATGAAACTCATGCAGTTCACTAATGCGACATGCACTCTCACCGGCCGGGGCTGGTGGAATCGGTGGCTCGGCGGGTAGAGGCACCGTCGGGGCCTCCGCTCTAATAGGGCCCTACACCGAGCCCTCGTTTCTCGGTGGGCTGTCCTCTAGCACAAAGCTCAGAACCCTAGTTGGTTGTCGTTGTGGGGCTGTCTAGAAAAGATACAGGTTCCCCACGGTCAATACATTATACCTGGTGAGCTGAAACAAAGCAATCAAAAAGAAAACCTTGAAACACACATGCATTCAATGTTTTCGTGCACTGAGTCAGAAATCCGAAGTCAGGGTCCTGGTGTATGGATACGTCGACCACCGCAACAACACTGGAATCCCTAGACTGATAAACACACTCAATACCATTAACATTATTACTTCACATAGAAGGAATATCAGAGTCCTGAGTCTTGCGGTAGAACCGAACTCCTCTGATACCAATTTGTCATGACCCGTCCTCGGGACCCGTGCTGTGACTACCCCAAGCCCGCCTTCCATAGGCCAGGGGCTGGCGACTAGCACCAAAGGATTAAATTCTGATAACAGGGGAAGGAATTTCCTTTATAAAGTAAAAAAACACCACAGAGTGAGCAAGCAGAAGTAAACACTAAGTAAACTGAGTACAATATTAAGTGATGGAAAGTAAATGGGCTAGTATAAAAACCCAACTGAAAGTAAAGTACAACTGAAAATAGAATACAACAGAAGAAAAGTAAAGTAGAAACACCGAGTGGTCCTCTAGAAATCCCACCTGAAGGGTGGTAAACGATATTCTCCTCAGCTCCTCAGCTCTAGCCGTCTGCCCCGTATACGTCTCGTCCAGTGATCCACCTCCAAGTACCGTCCAACTCCACGAGCTCCCACCTCGACTGGCGATGTCTTTCATCTGTTTCCAACTCAACGTAATGTGGGCATATCCCATGCAGGGGTGTGTATATGCTACTTAGTAGGGACCCCGAGACCCTCAAATGTCTCCTAGATTCCACGAAAAATAAACCACAAAGGAAAAATACAATCATGAAGTAACAACTAACTCTATTTAGGTATATGCCCATAAATATACCTAAGTTATCAATTCCATTTCGGCCTCAATCATCCAAGCCCTTGTTCGATCTAGTCCACACAGGATAGTACAATCCAATCCACACTATATTTCACAACCCAATTCATAGAGGATAGCGAAACAATCATATCGAAGATAATGATTGAAAGTCAAGGCTCTTCTCACACAGGTATACTTTTTCGTAAGACTATAGAGATGATCAGATGTAGCCACTGATTCATCTAAGCTATCAGAATCACAAAGGATCCCAGACCATCTAAGCTATCAGACCCACAAAGGATACAAGACCAGTTACTCTGCCGGATACACGTAGGATACCAGTACATAGTCAAATACTCTCGAACCCGCGTAGGATACGAGAACAGTAGTCATGTACTATCGGGCCCATATAGGATACAAGAACAGTAGTCATCACTGTCAAACCCACGGAGGATTCCAATACGGTCATTGTCACTGCTGAACCCACAGAGGATCTTAGTACAATCGTCATCATCGTCGCAGTCACAGCCAGCTCTAGGGTTCCTCCACAAAGCATGCTCGATTCCGAGAGGGTCCCTTCAACGAGACATGAGGGGTTGATACATAAACTGACACTAATTTTGTAGTTTATGTATCCCAATGTTTCTTCTTGTCAAAATGAACTCATCGCGATAGACGACGCGTCAATTGAACGCATAGTCTGAGAGTTATTTGCTTTTTCGTCCCAAGGGCCTGATTGGTTTTTAAGTCAAAACCAACCCGACCATCCTCCAACTGCGTCCAAACCTCAAGAGGAGTAATCCAAAATAACCATCTCACAAATAGGAATCCAACAATGTTAATGGCACATCAATCGGACGTCCGGAGCTCATGTTATAAGCATTTCCGATATGAGGGCCCGGTTGGTTTCGTGTTCGAACCAACCCGGCTATACACAATGTTCTCCGAAACCTTGACAGTAATAAACCAAAATGACAGTATCGATCCAATGATTTCATCGCAACTGACGGTGTGTCGATCAGAGGTTCGTAGCCCATGTTATGGGCGTTTGAACGGATCTGTTCGGAAACAGGGGGTTTGGGCCCGGTCCGACCCAGCCCAATACCCCATGGGTTGCCCAGAACCGGGTCGAACCGACCCGGTTCTGGCCCGGATGGGCGCGTCCCGGCCCGACTGGCATGGTCCGTCCCCGCCAGTGCGACCCCGCCCGGCGTGGGGGTCCTGCCGTGCGCGGGTGGCCCTACCTGGCGCGGGCAGTCCGGCCGGCCGGTTCGGCCCAGTCCGGGTGCCCGCATGCTGAGAGGACGTGGAAGGGGGGGAGCCACCTCCCCCTTCGAAACGAACGGCGGACCTGTGGGGAGTTCTCTCTACTGCGCTGGCTGGGGGTACAAACCCCCGTTTTCCCAGATCCATTGGACCCCCCCCCCCCCGTTACGGTCGGACGGTTGTGTCGCACAGGACCCGTTAGACCCGCCCCCTGTTAGCATCGGCCGCCGCTGGTTCCAGCCGCCACCCTATGCACTGCCGCATACTTAGGTCGTGACCCTTGTCCGACTGGCGCCGCGCGCCGGCGCCATGCCCCTCCACCCCAACCGCGACCCACCATGGTTCTCCGGCGCAGCGCGATGGAGCCACGCCCCTCCGCCGCGGCCCGACTCCAGCCTCAGCTTTTTTTTTGGCTTCAAAGGTGCGGCATGATGGTGCCACTCTCCATCGCCACGTTTTTTCCTCGATCATACGCGATGTCGTTGCACTATGTCACCTTCGTTCTAAACCCTGATGGAGAAAAACAACAAAGGGGAGGAGGATCGACCGTGTTTCTGCGGTCTGAACTCCTCCCGTTAATTTGATAATAATCGGCTAAGAAAATTAAAAATGAATGGAAAAATAACTCACGAACATAAAAACAATCCCCTACCTCAAATTAGTTGTCAAACGATGATCGTCTTGGTAGAATAGTGTCGCGGGGGTGGTTTCGATGACGGTGTGGGTGAGCTTCAATGAAGAGGATGACGTCTCACACCAGCTGGAGAGAAAGGAATGATCAGCGCGCCATCTCTCCTTGGTGCTCCGACGTTCTTCGCGTTGTTCAACATGGAAGACAGTTTTCTTCAAGACTAGAGCCCTCCTCTCAAAAATTCTCCACACAATGATACAACAATAATAAAATAAGGCATTGCCTTATTTTATTACTCATGCTAAACTTTAAAAAAAATTCAAATTGAATTCACCAAATTAATTAACATGTGTTGTCAAATTAATTTGGAGTTTAATTGGTATGCAATTAATGTGGAAGAGTGGATGAGTTACAAAAATAATTGCTAGAGGGGGGTTTAATGTGGTGTTAGGGAAATTGAATGAGGTGGGGGATCGTGTGGGCCCCACCCCATCTTCCTCACAACTTCCTTTTCCATAACACTTAAAATATCAGTAGAGTAATAAAAATATAATTGTAAAACATTAAAACATGAAAAAAATTATGTGACATGGAAAAACTCAGAGGCAATGCCACTAGGTAGGCAGCTGATCCAACTTTCACTAAGATTTAATAGGACCTAACAATATATAGACTCTTCATTCCATTATTTTCCAAAACCATCATACTTTTCCATGATGATACATTTAAAAATACATGATCACCAACCTCAAAATATAGACCCTTCATCCCATTTTCTTCATAACTTTTCATCCTTCTATGATCCATCCTAATATGTTGTTGTATCATCATTACATTCTTAGCCAAATACTCAACAAATTTATTTCTATCTTATTCCTTTACCAGACATCATACCAAAATAATGGAGTTCAATACTTCTTTTCCTAAAATGTATCAAAACTGTCCATCTGTAAAATGGAATGATAACTATTATTATTTGAAAATAATATAAATAAATAGGATGATCCCAAGATTCCTTGTATTCCATTGAAGAAACACAATTTATGTTCTCAAATTTATGAATTGTCTTCTTAATCTTACCATCGGATTGAGGATTGGAAGTATTCCTAATAATTAAATCAGTTATCAATGAAATATGATGTAATTTCCAAAAGATGACATATGATCATGTTCAAATACAATGGAGAGAGGAAAACCATGTGACCACAAAAATACCTATGAGGTTTAACTAACAAAAGGGAACTAATTAATAGAGTCGTTGGAATATAAAGGAAATATGTGGATTTAGTTAGTAGACAAAAAATAAGTCAAATCACATTATTACTTGAAAAAATATTTTGTAGTCCCACTATGAATTCTGTAGATATATTTATCAATTTCATGATTGAAATATTAAAATGATGAAGAATACCCATTAGTAGTTTTCCCTTTTATTTAACATGTTGAAAAGTAAAACATTTGATGGTAAAATTAGAAATGTGTCTTTTTAATCCATCCAACTATTAAGAATCTAAATATTACCTATATATCATAGTGCATCCAAGATAAAATGAAAACTGACAACTATGTGATTAACTTAATAAATATTTCTTCAACTTTGAATCAAAAGGCATGCATAATCTCTTCCCAAATGTCAAAATACAATCATTATCAATGTTAAATTCTAGAAACATTCAGTTTTTATCAATTCTAAAATTTTCATTACCTAATGTTATTCCTTATTCTCTTTATTAATTATGTCTAATAAAGTAAATTTCCCTAAAACATGAAATAAAATATAATAATTTCTGTTAGGAATTTTTTATAGCTAAAATCACTCTAATAATTAACCAAGGGGTCATGTACCAGACATAACATGGTTAGCATGATGTTATCTACCGGTATAATCTACAATGTTTTCAATTCCTTTTCAGTGAATGCATACTTCAATAATTTATGTTCAATTTAAATAACTCATATTATTTCATATATATCAGGTTTCCAAATTTTTAATTTGAAATCAAATGCTTCTATTTTCAATTCATGTGTCAGATAATTTAACTCATGAGGATTAAATTATCTTGATGCACAAGCAATTATTTAATCATTTTACATTAGAACACAACCAAGTCCATTTAATGAATAATCACTCTAGAGGATGTAATCTCCATTTCTAGAAGGATGGACCAAAACAAGATAATTCACCAATCTCATTAAAAATTCTCGATAATGAGCATCACACATTTCTATCAAATTAAATTACTCCACTTTTCATGTTACATAGTTATCATGCAAGATAACTGTGAAATGTTTTTAACAAACCTTATGTAACAACATGTTAATCCATGAAAACTATTAATCTCAATATCATTTTAGGTATTTTGAATTCACCAATAATTTTTGTTTTTGTTCGATCAATTGTTATTCCATCAATATTTATACTATTTCATGGAAAAGGAATTTCTTTCACCTAAAAATAAGACATTCTAAATTTCACTTATAACATATTTTTATTATGGTTTTTTCGAATAATACAAAAATGTTCAACAAAAATAACAAAAAAATTAACATGATATTCATGAATTATTCTATTCATAATGTAGATAAATATTAAAAACTATACTTTTCCAAACAATGGGAATAAGGACAAACGCATAACGCCCATATCTTGACTGGAACATAGTTTTCAGATTTTCATCCTCCTTCACCATTAGATGATGCTACCCTAATCTCACATCAATCTTGAAAAACATAGATCTTTCTAAAGATGATAAAAAAGACATCAATATGTGGAAACATATACGTATTATTAATATTAATCTTATTTAATGCTATATAATAAAAGAAATGATTCATGGAAGCATCTATATTTTTAACAAACCAAACTGGGGAACCTAACGGTGATGTTATAGGGTAATGAATCCTTTAATAAGAAACTCCTCCAACCTATTTTAAATTATATATATTCCTCTTATTTCATTCAATAACTAGGTTTTTAAAAATGGGTTAGCATTAAGAACTAAGTAAAAGTTAAGTTCAAATTCCCATTAAGATTTAACATTGGGAAACTCATTAAGAAAAAAATCCACATATTCATTTACACTAGAACATAATTTGTCTGAACACATCAATTTTTTACAATATGTGCAAGATAACATTCTCTAGAATGTATTAACAGTTCATAAACTTTCTGATATATTATCAATGGTATGAGTTCCTTTTTAAAAAAAATAGAAACACTTTCTAAAAAACAACTTGTTTAGCTATAAAATTAATCTAATAAGGGTAATGATAAATCTAATCCATATCCTGAATAACATTAATCTATTATATAGGATAAAATAATATTGTTTTTAGGTAATTTATTTCCAGATAAAAAATGAGCATTATTAAACTACATTTTCCCTTAATATTTCACCCTAGTTATTTAATGATAATTTATAATTTTATTTATTGAGGTGAAATTCCCAATTTATTAGAAAATTAATGATAATTAAAGGAATGTTAATAGTCTGTATCAAACAAGACAATAGAAAAAATATAAGGAAATAGAAAATGTACATGACACCACTTAATTAGATGGTTTTACATATGCTGAATTAGTTATAATGCATTTCACTATACATTTATTCTTATAGGATGATTTATACCCATAATTTAAATCCTTATTTAGGTAGGTAGGTTCTTAATGACCCACCTCGCCACATATAAAACACTTTACAATTTTATTAATTGAATTAAATATATAATCACTAAGATCTTTTCAATTTAAATACAGATCCATATTCCCAATCATACCACAATTAAAAAATATCCCATATTTTTAAGGAATTCCCCAGGGTCAATTTTCTACACTATACACAAACTGGAAACTAGATTTTTTTAACTTTAATTTTTTTGGATTAATTCATAGCTATTTCATTCCATCTAGACCTTTTCTTCTACTTGTTTTAAATATTCATGTGATAGCCAATAGAATCCATTTCTACAATCTCAAAAAATTGAAAATTTTTATCATAATGTTCAAATTCACAGGAATCAAATTCCCATTGATATATTGGATTCAATATTGATTAAAAATGATTGATTTTACTGGAACAATATTGAATAATATTTAGAGCATAACCTACCAAACATGTTATTTTTTTATACATGACCATTGAATCATCCTCCTGCTTTTGATTCAACTAAATGAATTTATTTACCAACATAATTAAAATATGGAAAATACCATTCAACAAAAATATTTTTAAATTCATCCCATTCCAAGTCATATATCTTCTCAATTTCACTGATATTATTAACCATTGGCCACGACTGGTTGGATTCACCTTCAAAATGGTAAATAGAAAGACAAAAAAAATTATTATATAAATATCCCAAGAAGTAAAAAATATTTCCAATGGATTTAATCAACAATTATGTAGCCACTGGGCTAGAATATCCATTGAATCCATGAGGGAATTTACTAATAATAAGTTACACTATCATCATGTTCCGTTGTGGTAGCTCTGGATATTCTCTTGAATGAATTCCACCACCATTTATATCATACATAAACATTTATATTACTATAAAAAACATCTTGGTTCAAATTATTACCATTATATCTTGTCGATTCAGAAATATATCATATTCTTGGTGCCTTTGTACTTTAGCATCCCAATTTATTCGGTCGAAAACCATTCTGAAAAGACACATCTTTGATAACGGAACCTGGTAATATTTATAATCGAAGTCATTTCAACATAAAAACAATTTAAAAATAATTTATCGTATTCTATAAACATATTCCTACCATATAATTTTATTTAAACTGGGAACTAATACCGATAATGATAACCCAGGTTTAAGAATGACATATTATTTTTAACTAAAATGGAATTCATTTTCATTCCTTCCCAATGATATTATTGTTTTTGTGTTTTGGGATTTAGGACACAATTTATACTTGAAAACCTAGAAGCATAAAAACTGAATACTCCCAAAAACAGTATTCATTTATTTAAAAATAGTTTTTTTTAATAAAACATGATTTATTTTCATGAATATCATCTAAAAATTCAACATTTATTCTTCTTTTCTCTTACACATCCTCAAAGGCAGTGAAATAAATATTAAAATTTGGTATGAGCACAAAAAACTCATTAAGGGATATAAAAAAAGGTAACAAACCTTTAGTCCATTAATAATTATAGGAAAATTGAATAATTAATACATATACTTATCACCAATAAATAAACATATAATTATGTTGTGTGAAAATAATATTTATATGAAGCATTTAATATATATATATATATATATTTATTTATTTAGTGAAATTGGGGAATTATTTTCTTACAAAAAATTCATAATATTGTAACCCTCATAGATACCTTAGGATTTCTAACCCACCCAACTACCTTAGAATGTATCCCCCAAAGTCTACCTTATAGTGCAACCATTTTAGTTACATTTGGAATAACCTTTTTGGTCATCTTCCAATATAATCATAACCAATGCACTGGAGGGTTATCACAGACCCACCATTCTCTAAGAACATCTCCCAAAAACCAAAACCTAATAATAATACCTTTATACTCACATAATAAAAATATATTTTTTAATTTTTGTAAAAATATAAATATAAATTGTTTTTTTAAAGTAAAGAACCTTACCCCAGGGATGAATTCCTTTAAACATGTTCAATCATCCTTTTGAATTATTCTCATTGGGAACCTCCTTAATCCCCTTATAAGTATCTTTTTGTTGAGACCAGCTGGTCCTGGATGTGGAGATGGTTATTGGTAATGTAATTGGGATGAAATTAAAAGAGCTACATGTATTTGGATGTGTGAAGAGAAGAGGTGTTGAGTGGTGGTATATATAGAGTTGGAATTATAATATTATTTTGGTTAATTACTATGAATTTTTTTGATTCCATGACTAAATATAGTAAATATGGAGGGATAGTTGGTGATTTTGGTTCTTATATCATCCATACATCATCCATTACTCAATAATTCTTGTTTTTTCTAAATACTGTAAATTATCGTATTTCAATATTCTTGAAAATTAATCTATTTAAGAAAAATACCAAAAATTAACCATTTCCCTTTTTGAATGTGTATAATTAAAAAATTTACCACACGTTAAAAAAATAATTTTTAAAATATTACAAATTTAATATTTAATTATATTCAGCATTTATACGAAAAATACAGATTTTATTATGATAAATGATTTTATGAATCTTTGAAAAATTAATTATGATCTTGTAAAATTTTCGTATATTTATAATACTCAAAAATTTAAATTTATGAATCGATTTTACAAAGATAAATATTATTTTAAATAATTATATAAATTATAAAACTATAAATAATCATTCATAGCTCACAAAATACCAACAATTATTTTATAATTTTTGAAACATTTATTTACTATTTACATCATATAAATATATAATATTTTCACTTATAAAATACATAATTTTAATTTATATGTAAAATTTATTTCATTTTTTATTAAAAATTAATATAAAACTTTTATTCAAGGATGAAAACAAATTATATAATAAGTACATGGTTGTTACACCTTTTAAAAATCCCTCAATGGGGTGGGTATTGATACCTAGTGATGAAGCTTATATTTTACGAATGGTTAGGTTATAGGAATGCATCAACCTTGAAGAAATTAATTATATGCCAGAATATAATTATTTATTTCCAAAAGTGTTTCCCAGCATTCCCCAAGACTATGAGGTATAGTTCTCAATAGGACTCATAACTGGAGCCTCTCATATCTCCAAATCCCCTATTTTATAAACACAATATAACTAGAGGAGTTTATGATTATGTTGTAGGAGAAGTTATAGAAAGTTTTATATGTTTTTTTCTGAATCACCTTATGGGGTACCCATGAACCTTTTTTAGATAATGTATGGTTCTATACAATTTCACATCAATTATTAGTAGATTAATAATTTTGTAATAAAGATGAAGCATTCCCTTCAAAGGATTTATGATTTTTCGATCATATTGGAGGATACATTTACATCTTAATGTTGTTTATTCATTCTAGACATCATCAACAAAAGGTGAAAAAGAAAGATATTCAGATTATACCCATACATACATGGTATGGACACTCGATGTTTATATTCATTACCTTAAGACTAACATATTTCACTATATTCTTAATGGATTAGATAAATAGAGTAATTAGACACTACTTGAAAAAAAATCATCTATTGTATTTATTAATTATATAATCATTTACTCCAAGATCAATGAGGAACATGAAGTGTATATAATGATTGTGTTAGAGACATTAATATAGGATAAGTCTTATTCAATGTTCATTAAGTATGACTTCTAATTTAAAAATGTCACATTGTTTGTCCATTTAATCATTTGATAATGTATATATGTGGTCCCTAATATGAAATATAAAATTGAAGAATAGTCTAGACCCTCAAGTGTCATAAAAATATTTATTTTTATTGGATTAGTTGGGATCTCTGATCAATGAAAATGTAATTATGATTGATATGTGCCCAAACTAATATAACATATAAACGGGAAATTTATGTCAATATGGAATAACATAAGGAAATATTTAAGGATATTAAGATGATTTTAATCCTTATATTCATACTCACAATACGACCAAATTGTGAACGGTTAGTGATATAAATTGTTTAATTAATAAAAATACTTTGTTTTTTTACTTATAATATATAATAATGTGATAGGATATTCATGAAAAAAATTTAATATCAATGAATAGAACTAAAAAATACATGATCTAGAGTTTCCAATTTTGATATTCACTTTTAATATCTGGTAATACTACCTATATTTTGTGATGTGATTCATGCATATAGATAACAAGAATCTAAAGTATAAATTTATATAGATATATCTCAATATAAATAAATTAATATGGTTAGGGTTAATGATGTACAATGAATTATCTACTTAATTTTATTATGGAAATGAAAATAAGCTATTTTATGCTCTATTTAGGAAAAAACATACTACTCTATCTGTTATGTTGATAGGGAATTGAGATATCTTCTTTAATTTGAAATTGATTGATCTAGAAATCATAAATCCAAGGATTCAATACTATGTTTCAAAATTATTTTTTAACCATTTGTCTATGAGATTATTGAGTATAAAAAATTTATGATTTCTAGAATCAAAGAATGTTGATGAATTAATGTAAAAGAATCTTCATAAATTTCACATTGATAAATATGGTTTCTTCCAATTTTGAAAAAATTTTGATTTTCATTTATCACTTGAGGTAAATAATTTTTTTTATTAATTAACACAGTGTATTACCCTGATATTTTTTGAAATAGTTTTTTCAATTTAGTTTTATCTTATCGATATTTTTCATTTCATACGATACTAAATATAGCTTGTGTTATATGAATGCACCAAGTTATTTTTAATTATTTTAGAAAAAAAATTCAATATTATTCTACATTATACACTTATATTATCTTTAGGTTTATTCAAAACTAGGTGTGTATTGTGTTAAAATCAATTCCACGTTCCTTCAATAGTTTATGTCACATGCAAGACTTAGTTTTAACAAATTACAATGTAGTATTAATAATTTTATTAAAATATTATTATACATCTAAACTATACATTGAAATGGTGGTTATGAATAAGATTAATTAAATAATGGTAATATGGCTTACACAAGTATATATGAATAATTTTTTGTTGAAAAATTAACTAGAAATTAAAAAATAATCCTTTTAAAAAAAATAGAAAATCTTTTGCAAGGAAACTATATTTATGAAATCAAACAATTTTTACCTCAATAAATTAATTGAAACACGTTTTAAGAATTATTTTAAGTAAATATTTATTTATTATATTCATCCACGTAATTAATGATCATATTCAGTGGTTTCAATACATGAAATGAGAATAATAATATTTAATGCATAATTTTTTTTTTCTAATAGGTTATTTTATAGCCTTTTAATAGAGTACAAATTTTAAATATAAAATTTGAAATTTTTATAAATTATATTTGATAAAATAAAATTTATTTTTGAAATTTTAATTTCAAAATTATTGTAGTTTTTTTCTTTTTTTTATAATTTGAATTGTTTGTTAAATAGTGAAAAATACTGAATTTTAATTCAAAACTGCATTTTCATCTAATTTATATATTTTGTAAAATTATATTTTTAAATAGTAATAAATTATATATATATTAATTATATATATATATATATTAATAAAATTTATGTCATTTGAATCAATTTTACATTGAAATGTAATAAAAAAATTCAATCTTTTGATTATTTTTACATTAAAAACTATTTGTAACATCCCGTATGTGAGATTATTTTTTAATTAATATGTAAATATATTTTTTATAATATTTGTGTTAATGGATAAAATATTTTTAATTATTATTATTTATAATATATATTAATATAAACATTGTTTTCAAACTAAAATATTAGTGAATGAAAATAAAATGAATTACAGTGATTATGGTTGAAATTACTTTACATAGTGGTAAAACATTATCTAAAGTATAATGATAACCTATAATTATGTAAAAGAGAGACATTTTAAGGCCATATTTTATTCATATTCACCTTATATTGGACATGAACCATTATTGGATTTGAATTTTGTAATAGAGACTTGACAATAATGTTCACTTTTTTATATTTACTAGAATGACAATCATCCACTATAAAAGGGCTCTGACAACCCTCACTTATTCACACCACTAAATCCATTTGGAATGTAAAAAATTAAAAATAATCTCATGAAATCCCAAAAAACATTAAATAATCATCACATTTGGAATAAATAAAAAAATAGACTTTTTTCTGTAAAGAAAAATGAATTACCCAAAGAAGCGGTAACATCCATTATTAAATACTTTTTTAAAATTCTCCACTCATAATTTCTTATTTATAAATGATTATGTAATAAAATAAGTATAGTTATAACCCTTCTATGTTTTTATGTTATGTTTTTGAGATACACCAATACCCACTTCCATCCAATGGAATACATAATCCTCATTCTTGTATAGGATGGACTACTACCTCGTGAACCGATGTCATTTGTTCTTCCATTACAACATTTCATTTTTAAGAATAATGATGTAATTACTATAGTTATATGATATATATTATTGTTAGGATGTATATATTCTTATATAATTATTATAAATCACTTAACATCATCCTTCCATTATGTGGGAATATGATAACATCGTTTGTGGATGTGTGGAATATAGCCTCATAAAAGTGACTTGATTTCATCACACTTTACATTGAATATATTAACTATTTGTAGAGTAATAATATGTGATATATATGAAAATATTACTTCTACAGTAATTATTATTTATATATATTCTTATATTATATTTTCATAAATTCTTTCAATACAATAGGAAAACATAAACATTTATCAGGCTTACGAATGGCCTACCGTCTCCATGAACGATGTATTCCACATCATATTTATATATTTTATATAATATTATAAAAAAATATAATTAATATATATGATATTAATATCATGGTTATAATTTTTGAGGTTTTTAAATCATGAAATATGTAAGAGGAAAAAATATAACAAATCAAAACACATGCGAAAGACGAAGCAGTTATTCCCCGAAACTGAAATTTAATAATGAAATATAGATAAAAATTTAATATAAAGTCATAATAAAATTTTATTTGGTACAATATATATATATATATATCTTTATTTGGTATATTTATAATAAAATAATATTTTTTAAACATGAGGATTGAATGTTTACAAAGAAAGACTAGACTTATGGTACGAGTTTTCTTATTTGACTTTTATTTTTATAAGATATATATTATATTCACCCTAATAATTTTTGGTGGAGTATATAATTCCAATGAAATAATTATATTATTATTATCATTATTTTTATTAGTATTGACATATCAATTTTATGATCTCTCTTTTAAAGGATTTCTGGTTCGAAAGTTTACCAAATTAGTAATGTAATTTTATCTTAATTTCCCATCTTTAAAACACATGTACTATTAAGAACATTAATTCTTGTATGAGGTGTATAAACTAAAATTTTACATTTTACATAATGAATATTTTTCTTTTCATTAAATTTTAATCTTTTTTTAAATTCATTCTCTTATGGTAATTATGACTCAATGATACCAATGTGTCAAGAGTTTATTTCTACAATCTCATCATTTTTCGGGATTGTTTAGGATTATTTTTCCATTGATCATAAATTTTTATAATATCTCGAGTTATATCATGAAATTTTTTCTCATATATTTAATCATAATATATTCATGTTATTTATTCAATTTTCCACTTTTTGGTACTTAAGGTAATTAATAATTTTTTAAGAAAATCTATCATCATCTCTCCCTTACTTCAGAAATTTGTATTCTCACAAAACCCTATTTTCTAAAAATGTGTTAAAAATTTTATAATATAATACCCATAACATTTTATGGGTTATTATATTATCTTTATGAAACCATTTTTTATTTTCCATGATATGATGAATGTTTTTTTATATTTTCCAACATGTTTGTAGGATTTTATTAACTAACGGTAGGAACCAATATCTCTCACAAATGTGTATTGAAATGATTTATATATCATTAGATATACATGGATGGAATGTTTTCGAAACCCAATTTAGTATTTAATGGATTGAATGATGATTGAAATCAGTTATGTATGATATGGCTGGAACGAGGACAGAACTCAGTTCAATAATATAGGGATGGAATCATGAGTGAACTCGGTTCCGTATCATAGGTATGGATTTAGGATTAGACCTGTTTTTGTATAATATAACTGGAATGTGGATTTAACTTAGTTCAGTAACAAATGGGGAGAAATAATGAGTGAAATCAGTTCAGTAATAAAGGTCTATAAAAAGTAGTGAAATTGGTTCAGTAAAGGAAACTGTCCACTAATATGATCTTGGGAGTGGACCTTGACAATTAAGATGGTTTTACAAGTGGACCCATTCAAATAATATAGAATTATTATTATTACATGACTACTATGGAAATTATTTAATATTTTTATGTGTCTACCATAATTTTTTTGCCTTATTCCAACATTATTCTCTCATGAATAATTCTCTTGATTCCCTTCTGATTCATGTCTTGTAAAATAGCTATTTTTTTCCATGATTCATATTTATGTTATTTTATTTTATGTTCATGATTTTGTTAGGTTATAATCATGTTTTTATATCCCTATTATCATGTTAATTAGGACATATCTCTTTTAATTACCATTACAATGCTTCTGATCTCACAAATTATTATGTCTCCTTTCTCCAGGTTATGAAGAAAAGATTTAAGTATGAGTACTAATGGTGAATTTCATTACAAGATACCTTGGAAGTGTTTCACAAAGTTATGAGATATTATGTTCCAAATTTATAAGGACATTATACAATTACAGTCCCCATGCATTTATTTTTTAAATGTTTTGAATATTCATCTAAAATTATGTAATATACCTTTATGTTAAGCTAGAGTCTCTATAGATTTTATCAAAGGGATGGTTATCTATCCTCTAAAAACTAATATGATAAAACTTTCATGACAAACTTTGTGATGCTTATATGGGTATTATATGGGATATATCTATGAAATATACTATGTTTTTATAGATTTAAATGTATTCGACATGATTTTTCCACCATATAAGTAATTTTTGTTGGTTACATGGTTTTCTTTATTGACAGGTTTTTCTCAAACAAGGATTAATGATAATATTAAATAGTGAGAACAAGAAGGAATTGTGTTAACATTGAATTTTTTAGATGTTGAATGTATTTTAATTATAAATATGAATGACCTAAGTGGAAATCTCAGAAAGGGAATGAGGAAGGTCATAGGATTATTCATTATACTACTAAGATAAAGATATCTCAAATGACATGTGAAATTTATGAGATATTCTAGTAGATTTGTTAATGTTACACATAATAAGATGATTAAATTGAGGATGTGGAACCTTAATAAAGGGTTATTATATCTTATTATAGGAAAGGAGTATTATCAAAAAATTTGATGAATCATAATTAATGGTTTATGAATAATAATGGGTTATTGAATTAAAAATTTATTTGAATTCAAGATTTATGTTATTTTAATCAATAAATATATGTCTTCCATTAATGATTTTAAAATTTATATTGAATGGGATATATGAAATAGAAAAATAATTTACTGTAAATGTGATATTTTTATTAAGGGAATATCAAATATTCATTTTATTTTGTAAATTAAATCATGTATGTTTTCCATAATGTTTTATATTAATTGAGGTAACTAATGAGTTTCAAAAGAATTCATGATACTGTTTTTCATATGTTTGGAATGTGAAAATAAATAGCTATATAATGAGATATGGGGATAAATTTTAAGATGATTTTGAGAAAATTTGTGAACTGGTTTATAAAATTTGGATTTTTCATATTTTGGAAGGGTTAGAAGGTTAAAAATTTGAGGATTAGTTTAAGATAAAAATCAGATGAGGTTTAGTGATTAATTTATTATCTCTCCATATGATTATTTATGCATATTGGATATCCTATTGAATCCATTTTATTTGTGATGTTAAGCAAAGATAAATGGAATGACTTATATTTATATATATGGATATCACGATATGTTAGTTCATTAGGAATGAAAAATTCACCTTCGTTCAGTTGTGTAAGAGAAGAAGCAGGAATCGCTAAAGGAAAACCAATGTGTGAGATTCTGTATATGGAATAGAATGAATCCTAGTATGTATATATTTTTTGTGAAAAATTCCTTAGATAATTTAAAAGGAAATTGAAAAAGATTAATTCTTATACCATAACTTCTATTGATCTGATGGTCTTATAAATCATTGTATATTTATGGATTTGAGGGCCTTAATATTACTTTGATCAATCAATTGATTGTGATAAGATATCACTATCACTCTATATAATTAATTTATATTTTATTCAAAGTCCAAAAATCAGTACTCAACAATTTTCTCATATAGGTAATCCTTGTTGTTATTTAATTTTTATAAACATTATAGTGCCAACTTTTTTAAATGATGTTTTAGTATTAATTTTTATGAAATGGACTTGTATGAAATGTACTTCAATGTACTATTCAATTGATAACCGAGATGAATTTTTTATGAATAATTTATTTTAATGGGGGTATAATTTAACACCATGTGAATTTGTGAAATATCTTTTTTCTAATTAATTTAAACTATATTGTATTTTGAGTTTCATACAAAATTGTATATAGAATTTGTTATATGAAACCACCATGTAATTATTTATTTTAATGAAAAAACACATATATAATGTTGAACACTCCACACATAAATTAGAATTTGTACATCAAAAACATTTTTTTGGAATTTTTTGCACATAATACCACATTCATTCGATATCCTCCTATACATGAAAGACCAGTGATTACCAAACTACAATTTACTATTAAAATTATAATTATAATATAATTATTGTTTTCATATAGTCATTGAAATTGATTTTTTAAATATGATTACATAAATTATGAAAGTATGGTTTACACATGTTTATTATTATAATTATTCAATGGACAATTGACTATAAATGAATATAAAACCCTTTGAAATATCATAATTCTTTTACTTGGAAATATATTTATGAAATCAATAATTTTTATCTCAATAAATTAATTAAAAAACATTTGATAAATAATTTTAATTAAATATATATTATTTTCAATAAATAATTAACATTATTCCTATGTTTATTGTAGACAAATGATATGAGTATATCCACTTTTTTTCATAAAGATAATTTTTTATAAGGAAATTTTACCTCCTTTTAATGGAATGTTTAATTTAAATATAAATTTAAACACATTTATAAAAAATATTTGGTAAAATAAATGGCATTTTTATTGTGTAAAATCAAAATTATATTATGTAGAAATTTTAATATTTTTCATTGATGTTTTATTTTTGATGTATAGTGAAAAATATTGCATTTTAAATCAAAAAAACATTTTCATCTAATTTATTTTTAGAGTTATTTTTTTCAAATTTCTATTAAATTAAATATTGATAAATTATAAATATATTAATAATATTTAGGTCATTGGAATATGTTTCACTTGGATGTAAGATAAAAAAATTTCAAACTTTTGAAATTTTTTACTTTCAAAACATGTTCTCTCATCCCATCTTCTAAATTAGTTTAAAATTAAATTATGACACTTATATTTTTAGAATTTGGAAATTGGTTTAAATTATTGGAATATTAATAATATATATATATTCTATTAATTCAAGCCTATTTTTTTCAAAAATTATTAGTGATAGTAATTAAAATTAATTATAGAAATTAAGTTAAAAAAGAGTTTACTTAAAGGACAATCAAAATGTTACTTGGAAAATAAATTTAGAAACATATCAAAATGAAATTTCATCAGATATTTTTTCCATATACTCTATTATATAGATAATGGACCATTATTGGAGGCACAAGATGTTATAGAGACCTCTCAAAAGTTTGTATATTTTTATATTTACTAGAATGAAACTCCTCCCCCACTACAAAGGGATCCCACCCCCTTAATTATTCACACCAGTAAATAACATTGTATCATCATACACACACAAAAATGAGCTCCCAAATTCCCTCCTGGAATCCATTAAGAAAAAATTGTTTTAGAAAAAAACATGTTAGACTTTTTATGAAAATAAAAGGAATTACCAAAAGAAAAGGTAACATCCTTAAATAAGTACTTTTGTTTTCTTTCTATCTACAACCCATAGATAATTTTTATTAAATAAATATGTAATATAATAATTATCCTAAATACACAGATATGTTTTTTATGTTATGATTTTTACCTAAAACTACACTCACTTCCATCAAATTGGTTACATAATCATTGTTTGTGTGTTCGGTGGACTACCAATATCCGCACTGATGATGACCTTAGTCAAATACCACCTTTCATGGTTGGGAATATTGATGGATGAAAAGTTTTTTATAATATATATTATTTTAATGATATATTTTTTCTTCTAAAATTATTATATCACCGAGACCTTCATTTTATAAATTTTGTAGAAATATGATAACTTCGTTTTTTTATATATGGACTAGCGCCTCCTAAATGCGATGTGATTTATTCATAATTTACATGCAATGTAATCATGATGTGATAATTAAACTTATATAATGTATAATAAAATATAAATATACTATAATTATATTATATATAGATATATTTCATTTAATTTCTATCATTCAATATGTTGAGAAAATAGAAACAACTTTTATGCATATATACGACCTACCATCTCCATGAATGATTTATTTCATTTCATATTTCTATATTTTATGGAATATTATAGATACTTATATGATGAATATATATGATATTTATATATTTATAATCATTTTGTAGGTGATGAAATTAGAATATAAGTAAGTGGACCCAAAATATAACAAATAAAAACACTTGTAAAAAACAATGCAGTTGTTACCCCAAACATTATGTTAACATGGAATTATAAATAAATAGATAATGTAATGTCTTAATAAAATAATATGAGGTATAATATATTATAATATGTTTCTACGGTCGATTTATAATGAAATTATGTTTATTATATAGGAAGTTTGATCATGTTTGTGGAAATTCAATATTAACGTTAATAGATTCTTGTCTCACATTTATTTCTATGAGATAAATGATATATTCAAAACATATGTCATTTATTGTATATAATATACATGAATGTATTAAATGATTAAAATATATGTATATTTTAATGTTATTATATTAGGGGGATTAGGATTCGACTTTTCCAATGTAATAAGAGTTTATTTCTAAAATCTCATTATTTATCATGATTATTTGCGATTATGCTTCCATTAATGGAATATTTTAATCCATGTCTCATGGAATAACATGAATTTTATTCTCCTAAGAATTTTAATTTTATATTCATGAAATGGTTCAATTTTCCACTCTTTGGAACTTAATGTAATTAGGAATGTGTTTAAAAAAACTACCATTGTCCCTCTCTTCGGCCGGATGCCTCTTTTCATTCTAAACAATGTATTCAATGAAAATTAAAAATTATATATTATTATATTCTTACCATTAAAATATTATTCCATCAGTGTTTTCCATTTTTAAAAAAGTTTTTAAAACAACAAATCTTCATGTTGTTTCTTATTGAGGCACTTCAATAAACATGATATGATGGAAAAGGAATGTTTAGAATGTATAGATTTATCCTCTATCATGTTGAGTCAATAAGGTTTCATTATGAATTTTCTATTATTTCATGTTTGGGGGAGATTTTTGAGCCAGTAAGGTTTCTGTGGGACATTTCCATTCCTTCATGTTTTTAAAATCACAAACACCCAATCTTAAGGTAAATTTAATTTTCCATAAGTTTCTTCATTATAATTTTTTTCCTTCCCCAAGGAAATTTATCCTAACCTTGTTTTCATTATTAATATTTTTAGACTCTATAAATATAACTCTTTTTATTCCTATGTTTAAAATTTGGATTCACATATAAAACTACATAATTCTATAAATACATAGATATAGAGTATTCTTGTTTCAAAATCCGAATTCAGTTTCTGAATACTCTGAAATTCTAGTTCCGAATTCTTTGAAATTCAGGCTCTGAATTCTCCTAAATTCAGATTCCAAATTCTATGAAATTCAGGTTCCAAATTCTCTGAAATTAAAACATCAAATTATCTGAAATGCAGATTCTAAATTCTATAAAATTAAGACTCTCAATTTCATAGAATTCAGGTTCCTAATTCATTAAAATTCTGGTTCTTAATTCCTTAGAAATAAGACTACGAATTCCATAGAATTATGGTTTAGAATTACCTTGAATTCATGTTATTAATTCTCTAGAATTAAGATTCTGAATTCCATAGAATTCATATACCTAATTCTATAGAATTCAGACTCCAAAACCAATATAATTATGATTCTGAATTCCTAGAAGAACGAAATCTTTATATCCTTGTAATAATGACTCCGAAGGATCACTAGTTTAGAATCTGAAATATATTTTTCCTTAGACTCAAAAAAATTGAATTTTGGTGAGAAACAATATTTTAATTATTCTTTTTTGAGTTATAAAATGATTTTGTGCGTTCTGTTACAAACTGACCATTGTTTGAGTGACACATGTACAAGTCCCGCCAAAATTCAATGAAAAATTGGACAATTGGAAAAGGGAGCCAACTGCTGAAGATGTGCCTATAAATTGGATCTCATTTGAATTATCTCAAAAAAACTGATACATGTTGTTAAATATAGAAATTACATGCAGCTGAAGTGATTTCAAGTGAGAGAGAGACATTCATTCATTGTACCTACTGAACATCTTGTTCATATTTACTTCATGTGACTCCGAATGTTGCTGAGTACATTCGAGGGATTCCAGGGATAGGAAGAGAGAGGTTCCAAATACCATCATGTTCGAGGGCCTACAGGGATAACAAGACAGACTCTGATTTTCATATCGAGGGATTACACTAGTGTGGTTAAGATAAACATTCCTGAAAGTAAAAATCAAGGGACATTTATCCATGGTTGTTGGATACCCTCCTCTTTGGGTTAAAAGGATTACTACTTATTACTTGTATTGTTTTAGGTTTGTTTTCCACAACATTTTGATTGATAAAAAATGTATAATTATCTTATACTTTTTGGAACGTGTATACTCTAATTATTAAGATTCTATATGATTTAAGGTAGAATCATTGTTCTTGTAAACTTCTGTTATGTTACCTTTTCGTAACTATATTTTTGGAATCAAGAAAGTCCGTACAACTAAGAGGTCTTATTAATTTACCATGTTTAAATTTTTTAAACATTTCCATCTATAAAAGTTTCATAGGAATTTTTTTAAGTATATAATTCACCCCCTATTGTATATTGAAAATCAACATTCATCTTTTCCATCCTACAATTGGTATCATAGTAGGTCTCTAAAATAATTATATTTACCTATAGGTTTTCATTCTCATGTTTTTTTTTGGTCTATAATTTCCATGCATAGGATATTTATTTATCCTTGTTTTCAATTTTTTTTTAAAAACATGTTTGTGTGGAATGATTCTTTCATTGATATTTCATGAATGGATGTTGGATCAATTGACAATATTAATCCTACTAGACCACCTATTTATGATGGGAATAATTATGAATATTGGGGATATTGTATGAAGAATTTTGTTATTAACACTGGACTGGAAATTTTTTTTTGCTAACTGGTGATTACAAGATTCCTGATAAGGAAGTTAGAATATTTACTAATCAGGAAAAGTCAGAATATCAACTTAACTATAAGGTACACAATATGTTGTTGTGTTCCATGAATATGAATATATATTTCCAGATTTCATCTTTTAAAGTCGCAAATTGTATTTGGAATAAGCCTGAATTTACTCATTTTGGAACTTCCAATGTTATTTAAACTAGAAGAGCTATTCTTAAAGCTGAGTACCATGGTTTTTTCTTTCCTTATGAAGAGCCTATAAGTATAGTTCAATAGAGAATTATGACTATTGTCAATAGTTTATAGTCCATTGGTGAAAAAGGTTTTGATGATGATGCACTTGTAGATAATATTATAGACATCATGCCCAATGAGTGGGAATCTAAGAGGACATCTATTGATGAGAATAGGAAAGTCTCACAATTCTCTCTAGATGATCTTTTTGGAAATCTTATTCAACATGAGACATGAATAGAAAGGGATTCTGCCAATGTTTAGAATATGAATGGGAATGGACGAGATGATTTAACAACTACTTTTAATCATATTAAATCCAAGACTCCTAATAGAGTTACAAGATCTAAATCGAAGAAGGTCACTATTTTATCTGAATCATGTTAAAGTGATTTTTTGTGAATGAACTAGACAATCTTGTGAGAAGTAAGGAAAAGATATTTTGTAAGAATGACTTTCAGTATAGATATATGAAGAATGAATGAAAGGATAAGAAAGACTCTGAATTCACTTGTTTTGAATGCAATAGTGCAGAGCATATAAGGCCAGATTGTCCTATGCTTAATAGAAAAGAGAGAAAGGAAATGAATATAGGGAGAAATAGAAAGATGTACTAAAAATATAAATCTATGTATGTTTTGGATGCTAATGACACCTGGAGTGACAGTGGTGGAGACTCTTCTGATGACTCCTCAAATTATGAATCTTCTGGTCAGAAGAATCATGGATTACATGCCAAGATACCTATTTAAAATAATTGTTTAATTTCTAAGGTAAACAATAACGAAGAAATAACCAATGTATTCATAAATTCTAGTTATAGTGCGAGTAAATATTATGAATCCTAATATATATAATCTTCATCTAATGAAGATAATACTTTACCTACCTATGAATAAGTTTCTTGGTTTGCTATACTCCTTGAGTTTGAAAATTCTAAATTCAAGAAAAATATTGATATGGAAAATTCTAGTATTTCTATTCTTACAGAGGAAGTATCACATCATTATAATAACCATGATAAGAAAATCATTTATTTTGTAAGTATTTCAAATAATCGTCACAAAGTAAATTCTTAGAAGGATAAACATTATAATGATCATGAAAAGGCAATTTCTATGAAATTTTTTTTAGAGGAGAACTCTAGTGCTAAAAATAATGATTTTTAAGATAAGAACATATTTTTTTCGACTATAGTCTGAAATATTTTTCTTGAGGAAGTGTTTGTTAAATGTTACCTTCGGTATGGAAAATTTTGAAAATATGTATTCTCAATTTCAACATCTAAAGAATAATTCTGGTTTTGGATATACTAGTTCAAAACCAATATTTAGTAACAACAATTTTTTTCCTCAATGTCCTCCATTCTGCACTATGTGTCAGTGTGGTTGGAATTGAGAAAAAATTGTTCATTAAACAAAACTCAGTCTATAGGTTTTCAAAAAGATTAATTTTCTATGAAAATGTGGATTCCTATAATTTTTCATTCTGAGGTTTCTGGTTCAAAGAAGGAATGGGTTCTGAAAGTCTAACAATCTTATTTTTCAGGAAGGAAAATATAGTACCAACAACAATACATAGTACATGTATAGTGGATGTTCCCGACACATGAGTGGTAATAAAAAATTTATTGAAAAGATTATCAAGATGAAAGGAGGAAAATTAACCTTCGGAGATAATGTAAAAGGTGAAATTATTTTTATAGGTAACATTGTTCTTCTTGAGAAACACTGATTTGTAATGTTTTACTTATTAAACGTCTTATGCACAACCTTATTAGCATAAGTCAATTTTATGGTGAAGGTTAACTTGTGAATTTTCGGAATGAAAAGTGCATAGTACACAATTCCGAGGAAGAGTTTATTTTTTCTACAATAGTCAAGAGAATGTTTACTCACTAAACGTAGAAGACCGTAAGAGCCAAGACCTACATTGAATTATTGCAATGAAATATCATTATTGGTTGTGGTATAGAAGGTTAGGACATTGTAACATTAGGAACCTATGAAAACTCCCTATGAAAAGTCTAGTTAAAGATATACCGAATATTATATTTGTTTCATCAAATGAGTCTGATCCCCGTTAATATGGAAAGAAACATAAATCATGTTTTAATTCAATCGGTGAAGTCTCAATAACTAATAAATTACAATTGGTGCATATGGACCTTTTTGGTCCAACACAAACTGGATGCATTAGAGGGAAATATTATGTATTTGTCTTAGTTGATGATTACACTAGATTTACATGGGTCTATTTTCTATCAAATAAATATAATTATTTTTCTTATTTCAAAATTTATATATCCCAAGTTAAAAATTAGAAAAACCTTCCTTTGATAACTATTCATAGTGATCATAGAGCAGAATTTTAAAATTCTGATATTGAAAAATTTTGTAGTAGAAAACGAATTATCATTACTTCTCATCACCAAGAACTCCTCAAAAAAATTGTTTTTTGATAGAAGAAATAGAATTCTTCAAGAGATAATAAGAACCATGATGATTGAATATTCGTCAGCGAAACATTTTTGGGCTGAAGCTGTATGTACTACATACTATACTATAAATCATGTTCTGATTAGAATTTTTATTAATAAAACTCTTTATGAGTTATGGAAAGGTATAAAACCTAGACTCTCTGACTTCAGAGTTTTTGGTTTGAAGGTATTCATTATGAATACTAAAGATAATCTCCTAAAATTCTCACCAAAATCTAATGAATGAGTTTTAATAGGATACAACATAAATTCTAAGGCTTCTAGAGTTTTCAATTGAAATTCATGTACTGTTGAAGTAACAATACATGTCATATTTGATGAAATTGTTCCTTTTTTTTCAAAAATCCTCAACCTACATCCTCAGATGTGTTTTCAAAAAACGATTATCAACCATTGATAGAATATCCTTCTCATAAGGAAAATTTTCAAGACGGAATTTCAAAAACTTTTACCCCAGAAGATTTCCTACCATAGGTTGATGAACAGTTTTTTCAAAACCCAAATCAGTTATTTCTGAAGAATCATCCCAGTGATAATATTATTGGTGATGTAAGTCAATCTGTAAGGATTAGAAGATACTTAAGAAATGAAGTAGAATATCTATCATTCCTTTTCGAATTAGAAAAAAAATAATTTATGAAGCTTTTGATGTTGATGATTGGATAAAATATATGCATGATGAGATTAATGAATTCGAAAGGAATAAAGTCTGGACCTTGTTTGAATGACCTAAGGAAACTTATGTTGTTGGAATTAAATGGGTCTCTAGAAAACATTATGATGAAAATGGAATCATATTTAGAAAAAAAATATATTGGTTTCTAAAGGCTATAATCAAGAATAAAGAATATATTATGATGAAACCAATGCTCTAGTTTCTAGACTAGAATCTATTCATATTCTACTTGCTATTGAATCATTCATCAATTTAAAACTTTTTCAAATTGATGATAAATGTGATATCCTTAAAGCTTTTGTTCAAGGGAAATTTTTTGTTGAACAACTGCCTGGTTTTGAAGATAAAAAACATCGTGAACATGTTTTCAAACATACCAATGATTTTTATGGACTCAAACAAGCCCCAAGAGCCTAGAATGATAGAATTACAAGATTTTTTTCTTCAAAATAATTATGTTAAGGAAAATGTGGATCCAACCCTTTTTATAAAAAACTATATGAAAAATGTTTTGATTGATCAAATTTATGTTGATATCATTATATTTGGTTCAACTCAACAATCTTTAACTGATTCCATTATGGATCTAATGAAATCTGATTTTGGAATGAGTATGATGGGTCAGTTAACATTTTTCCTTGGTTATCAAATTTATCAAAAACTAGAGGGAATAAATATATCCCATCATAAGTATATTAAATATCTTTATAAAATGTATGTATATGACAACACTAAGAATATATGTACTCCCATTGGTACCTCCAATTCTCTTGATCTAGATGAAGCTGTGAAACCATTTGATCAAACTTATTTTAGAGATATGATAGGAAGTCAACCTTACTAGATAGCTAGTGGTTCATACATAATGTTTTCAGTATTCTTATCTTCAAGATATGAATACAATCCTATGGAATCTCATTTAAATGTAGTGAAAATGATTTTTCTCTACTCAAAGGGAACCATGGATCTAGGACTCTTTTATACTACCTAAAATGATTTTGTTTTAAAATGTTTTTCGGTTGCTGAATTTAGTGGATATAAAATGGATAGGAAAAGTATATCTATAAGTTTTCATTTATTAGAATATTCATTAGTTTATAGGTCTTTCAAAAATAATCACTCAGTAGCACTTTCCACGGCTGAAGCAGAATAGGTAGTAGCTGGATGTTGTTATGCTCAAGTATTGTGGATGCAACACACACTCACAGAATATGATATTATTTTTACTGAAACACAAATTTTATATGATAATAATAGTTTTATTGACTTAAGTAAAAACCATGAAAATCACTCTCAGGAAAAACACATAGATATTAGGCATCACTTTCTTAGGGGTCGCACACAAAAAGGAGATATTATTCATCAATTTATCAGAACAGAAGATCAACATGCTGATATTTTCACAAAATCTATACCCTCCGATAGATTACAAAACATTAAATAGAAGTTATGAATAATAAATATAAGGTAATCTTCCTTTTTAACTTCTTGTTTATCCCTATCTCCTTATAGTAAGAAACTTCTTTTCATAGGGGGAGTACATTTCCTTGTTAGTTAAACTAAATTTTTTTGTAGTCTAAAAATTTTTTGAAATCAGTTTTTCTAAATTTTTTAGCCGAAAATTTTTCAGAGTTAAAATTTTTGTAATATAGAATTTCATACTTGAAATTTTCGTAATGATGACTTTTGTACTTAAATTTTTCATAATGAAATTTTTTTTACTTAAAATATATGTAATGATGATTTTCGTACATAAAATCTTCGTAATGATGATTTTCGTACTTAATAATTTCATAATGAAGATTTTTATTCTTAAAATGATTGTAATGAAGACTTTGATACTTAAACATTTTATAATAGAGATTTTCGTACTTAAAATATTTGTAATAGTGATTTTCATAGTAAATTTTCTTGTAATCAAAATTATTGGAATCTAATGTTCTTCAAGAAAAATTATCATCATTTCGAATAATCTTCCAAGAAATCTGAGAGGTATGTTTCGTTTCCTATGTTTTCATAATCATCTTTTACCAGTTGGTATTTCCATTTTTAATGTTTTTGGATTCACTTTTTCCTTAAATCCGAATGATTTTCTTAAAAACCCTTAAAAGTTCGGATTCTACAAAAATTCCCTTGCAGCAATCATATCTATCTTCAAGACTTATGAAGAATTTCTTTAGTTGATGGATCAATCACGGAAGATGAATTTTCATCTCAATGCATATATAAAAGGCCCCCCGATGGTCGTCCCACATCATTCTCCAAGCCTTTGTGTGATGCAGCTCTACCCTTCCTACATAAGCCCATTCTGAACTACTCAAATCTTCCTTACTTCTGAATTTCTGCCTAAGTCTCATCCCAGAAATAAATTTCGACTATAAAGCCAATCTCTGAATGGAAGATTTATAGATAAATGTTGGTTCATCTGAATTTCTTTTCTAAGTATGGTTAAATTATATCTATGAATATCACAGTGAATGGGTGGGAAAGTCTCTTCATATAGAACCCAAAGGCACACGATCTAGTGTATCTGGACATGTCGGTTTAGTTCAATGATTTTGTAAAATTTTTCAAGGATAATGGTAGAAGCACATTTTCTTTTAATTTCTAATGGAAGAAATATTCCCCTTCATATAGCAAGGCAGCCAGTTTGATTGAAATTTCTTATGAAGGGGATGCTATGTTCTCCAATAACAAATTACCTGATGTATCAGGATCCTTTAATAAGAAGAGAAAATTATCCTGACTTTCTCTTTTAGAGGTGAAGACTCTAAAGATAGTTCATTTATCTACAAACATTCAGATTCTTGAATTATAGGTTCAAGGGTATGTCATTCCATGAAAAAGAGACATGGATACTTTGAAGAAATGTGATATGTATATTTTGGATTTCTTGGGGAATTTAAGAAAGATAAATTTGTTCATGTATATTCAAGTCACAAATGATAATAGAAAAATGGGAATTTTAAATAGAAAATTATAATGCATCTATCCATTCAATCAAATATTATTGTTCCGTGTTTATAATCCTTCAAAATTACTTGAAGATTTATGTCAAGAAATTGCAATGTCATGTTGCAATGTTATGACACCTTGAGAAGGATGATGGTTTGATTTTCTAAATAATCTGATGAATTCTATGATTTTCCATAAAAGGATGTAGAATCCATATCAAAGAAATAGGAAGAAGCTGAAATGTCCAAAAATGGTGGAAGGAAGAGAAATGTGAAGGAATTTTAAGACAATGGAAAAACCCCAGTGGCCAAGGAAACTCAATCCACACCTATGAAGACAAAAAAGCAGAAGACATATCCTGATGTGGTAGTGGAAAAGTGGATAGAAGACATGAAAAATTAGAAAGAAGGGAACACTTTGTTTGGAATGGACCGTACTAAGGAAAAATCTATGAAGGAAAAGGTTGTTGAAGACTTCAGAAGAAACTGAAAGAAAAGAAGCGAAGGAAAAAAATTTTATGAAGATGAGATAGTGAAATCCCTTCAGAAGGCTGCTGAGAAAGACTCCAAGAATATTCATGTAACAGAGTCATTTATTCACGAACCACTTCCACAAACTCCTATAAATATGTTTTTAATTGTCGAAAAACATCAAGAAGAAGAATTTGATGAAGAATGCGTACAATAAGGGAAGAATAAGGAAGTGGTGTCTCTGTAGATGTGTTAAATCAGGTAGAGGGATATCATGAAAAGGAAATTGCTTCTATGAAATAATCATTCCAAACCCCTTAAGCAAAATCATCAAATATTGATACTCATGGGAAGGATGAAGAGAAATGTGAAGATGATGTAAATAAACTATCTAGGGAAGAATACATCAATACGGATTTCATTCACGTAGAGGATGTTAAAGAAGGAGCTGAGAAGGAATAAATTGATGAAGGATAATGTTTTTAGCTATCTGATAGTGAACATGAATCTCTAGATCAAGAAGAATTCATTTTAAATGTTGAATAGGGAAAAAAGGTGGTAGTTGATACACATAGAAAGGCTTGGGTAATGAAGAAAGTAGTTGTTGGTTCTTCGAAGAGGAAGGCTATTGAATTAGAAAAAGAACCCTCACAAACCAATTTTTCAGATTCAGAACTGTCCTCTCTTGGACATGACATTGTAGTTCAGTATTTGAAAAAGCATGTTGGGACTATTCCTATTTTTCCAAGTACAGACTTGATATGCCAGACGCATTAGAATTCAATTAATCCAAAATCAGATTCAGTATCCATGGTTATGGATAAGTGTATCGAACTCGAGGTAGATTTGAAGACTTTTATTATTTGTTATGAAGCACATAAAAGATCATGTAGAAAGTAGGAAAGCTGGTCAAAGAAGATAGTAGAAGAGATAAGTTCCTTGGATGAATTCCAAGAAAGTTTCAAGGATGATTTTGACAAAGAAGATGTGAAGATCAAGGATCTCACTAACAATTTTGATGAAAAGATAAATCTAGAACAGAATTCTCGTAAGCATGAAGTGAATGATCTGAATGGGAATTTGAATTCATTTTCTTAGAGATGGAAAACAGAAAGGGATCTCAGAATTCATATTGAAGAGAAACTTTCCAAGCAAGAATAAGTTCTCAAGGCCCAGGAAAAATCTATTAAGGCTCATAAATAGAAAATCAAAGTCTTATTAAAGAAAACAGAAGATTAGGATCAGCTTATCAAATGTGTAGAAGAGGATCATAATGAACTCAACAAGCTCAAAACCATTATGAAGAAGTTGAATCTGAATGATAAGGAAGGATAAATTAATTCTAAATCTGATATTTTTTTGTATTTTCTTGTTGTACAAATTCTTCCAATCTTAATGAAATTCTTATTGCACGTAATATTTCTTGGTTGTTTAGTACAATTATTTCATGTAAAAAAATTTATTTTCTAGTCCCTATATTTCTTATTGAAAATCAATAAGGTGGAGAATGGAATGTCAAAAAATAATACTTAGTAAAGAATAAATTTCTCTATGTAAGGGCATGTTCATCTAAGGGAAAATTTTCATCCTAAAGATATTCGTATACAGGAAAATGAAATCCTCATTTCAGATATTCAGAATACCATCCTTAGTGATTCCAAAGCCATAGGGGGAGTTATTCATATTCAATTTGATCCATAAGTAAAGGGAGATATGTTTAATTTACAATCCCCTAAAATTTTTATTTCCTTGTATTCTATATCATAAGGATGTTTGTGCTTTCCAATAAGGGGGTGATTGTTGAGTCAATAGGGTTTCCTTATGACTATTCTATTTTTCTTGTTTGGGGGTGATTTTTTAGTTAGTAAGGTTTCCATAGAATATTTCCATTCATTTATGTTTTGAAAACCACAAACACCCAATCTTATGGAAAATTTCAATTTCAAAAGATTCTTCTTGATAAGGAAAATTTTCCTTCCCCAAGGAAATTTACCCTTACCTTGTTTTCATTCTTCATATTTTTAGTATCTCTAAATAAAACTTTTTTTTACCAATTGTAAAATTATTTTTCACATCTAAAACCTCGGAATTCTATAAATACATAGATTTAGAGTATTCTGGTTTCAGGATCTGAATCCAGGTTCGTAATTCTCTGATATTCAGAATCCAAATTATATGAAATTCAGGTTCTGAATTCTCTAAAATTCAGAATATGAATTCCTTGAAATTCTATTATCTGAATTCTATAAAATTCAGACTCTATATTCAAAGAAATTCAGAATACAAATTCTCTGAAATTTAGTTTACGAATTATCTAAAATTCACACTCTGAATTCTCATAAATTTAGAATCCGAATTCTCTGATATTCAGACTCCTAATTTCATAGAATTCAGGTTCCAAATTATATAGAATTTTGGTTCTGAATTCCATAGAATTCAGAATCCAAATTCCTTATAATTCAGGTATCGAATTCCTTAGAATTCAAATTCCTAATTATTCGGAATTATGATTCCATATTTCTTATAATTCACACTCAGAAACCTATTTAATTCTAATACAAAACTCTTTGAAAATCAAAATTTGTATATCCTTGTAATATAGACTCCGAAGCTTAACTCGTTTAGATCCAAAATTCTATTTTTCCTTAGACACTGAAAAATTGAATTTGGTTGATCAACCATATTTTACTTATTCTTGATTGAGTTATAAAATGATTTCATGAATTCTGTTACTAAAACACCATTGTTTGAGTGACACATGTACAGGTCCCTCCAAAATTCATGGAAAGTTTTCACCACTGGTGACAGGAGTCGACGGTAAAATATGTGCCTATAAATAGGAGCTCATTTGAATGAGCTCAAAACAACTGATACATGTTGATCAATCTAGAAATTTCATGCTGCTGAAGTGATTTATAGAGAGAGAGACTTTAATGCTTTGTGTGTTCTGAACATCTTGTTCAAAATTACTTCGTGCGACTCCGAATGTTACTGAGTACATTCTCAGGTTTCCGTGGATCAGATGACAGAGGTTCCGACTACCTTGAATTTCAAGGTCTTGTGGGGATAGGAATATGGAATCCGATATTCTTATCGAGGTCTTACCCTGGTGCGGGTAAGATAGAATTTCATAAATGTTTAAATAAAGGGACCTTTATCAAATATTGTTGGATACCCTTCTCTTTGGGTTAAAATATTTTCTACTTGTTACTTGTATTGTTTCAGGTTGTTTTTTTGCTACATTTTGATTTATAACGAAAGTATAACTATATTATACATTCTTGTACTTGAATATTCTGATTATTAAGGTTCTATAAACATTAATGTATAATCATTGTTCTTGTAATCTTATGTTAGGTTTCCTTTCAGGAACTATATTTCAGGAATCATGCATGTCTATAGAATTATGAGGTCTCGTTAATTTACCTAGTTTTTATTTGTTAAACATTACCATTTTTAAAAGTTCCAATGAAGTTTTTTAAAGTATACTATTCACTCCGTATTGTATATTGATCATCTATATTCAACTTTTTGATCCTATATGTCATGGACATCATTTCCATGAATCTTCCTTGGGATGTTTAGATGATCAAATTTTCACGAATAATATTTTCTTAATATTATGTAAATTTGTTGTTTTATCTTTTTTTTCAATGAAAAAGTGTTTCAAGAATCTTTTAATTACATTCAGTGTTTCAGATGATTTACAAAGATTCCTAAATAATTTCTCAAGGAAATTTTAATAGAAAAATTTGTTCATTTTTATTTATTTTAATGTATTTTTATAAGGATGAAAGGATACATTATTTGAGATATTTTTTAATTTTTTTTAATGTTTTGTTCATAATTTTTCAACATTGTATTAAAGAAATGGTTTTGGAAATATTTTTTATATTAAAAAATATTTATAATGAAAGGATATATTGATTAAGAAGTTTCCTAAATGTCCAATCAAAATCCATATCCATCATGGAATATATCCTTCAGTAATGTATATGATTTTCATGGGATATTATCTAATGAAACCATAATAATTTTTTAACTGAATGTTTTATGTTTAAAATATCATGTTATTTATGATACCCATTTTCCACCAATTGGTAATACCTTTATAAAATGTTCATCAAAACCCATTTCTACACCATAGGATATTCTAAGATTAAATGTTAATTAATCCTTTCCCTTTTTACATGATTTAATATTATGGTTTTTTATGATACTCATAAAACATCATGAGTTATGATTTTATTTTTATATAAACCATTTATTTTTAGGATTTATGATACGATTAATGTTTTACTATCACGTCACATATGTATGTATGGTTCAATTATCTGATGGGTGAGACCTATGTATCCCTCCAATGCATTTCTTAAATATTTATATCTCATGAGAAAGGCACAGCTGGAATGGGGAGAGAAATCAGTTCACGTGCTAGAATGAGGAATGAGTTTAGTTAAATATGACAAGGCTAGAATGAGGAAAAAACATGGTTAAAAAATTAATGGATCGAATGGGGAGTGAAATTAGATTAGTATGTTAGAGAAGGAATAAGTGTTCAACATGATTCAATATGATAGTTTAGGAAAGAAGAGTTAACTCAGTTTAGTAATTAAAGTCTATATATATGAGTGTACTCGGTTTAGTAATATATGTTTTGAATGTGGAGTGAACTTGGATCAGTAATATAGGGATAGAATGGATAGTGAACCCATTTAAGTAACGGAATTTTCCAAATAAGATGTTCCTGGTAGTGAACCATGAATTAAATTATTGATTGCATAACAAACACTTTCCACTCATATTTCATTGGTATTAATACTTCACTACTATGGAAATCATTTTATATGACTATGTGTTTAACAAAATTTCAAGTCTAATTCTTTTTTTATACTCTCATTGATCATGTACATGATTCCCTTATGATTCATTTATTTTTAACATCGAATACTTATATCGTGATTCATGTTTATGTTATTTGATATGTAGGGTATTATCATCAAATTTTATGATCATGTTATCATTCCCCAATGCTCCGGATTATGCATACTTATATCCTTTTTTACCGTTACTAATAAGCTATGTTCATCCCTTCTTATGTTTCATTTCTATAGGTTGTGATGAATGTTTTTTAGTATTATTACTAATTTGGAGTAAATTTATGGGAAAATTTTTATATCTTTCAATTATTTCAATGATATTGTGTTCAATGTTTCCATATAATTCAAACTATTGCAATCCACGAGAATGTATTTTTTTTATGTTCAAAATATTCATCCAAAATGATGCAATTTTGATGTTGGTTAATCCAATGTATCTATTGTTGGTATGAATGGGAAGGTTTAGATAACCTTTATAAATAAGGATGTGAAATTATTAGTGATATACCTTGGGATATTTCAAAGGATATTTTTACGGATGTCTCAAAGGATAATTATTAGGCCTCATATATTTAATAATATGAATCATGATTTATGCATAACGTAAGTAATTTTACATCCTTATTTGGTTTTATTATATAATAATTCTTTGTCAAACTATGTTTCCTGATCATTACTAATAGTTAAAAAAAGAATTAAATGGTTTAAAATTAATGGTTTTAGAATTAGAATGTATGTGAATTATTAAAATAATTATCTTTACTACAAAATCATAATGAGAATCAGGATTGCAGTACATATATTTGTTATAATTCAAATGATAAAGAGAAAAAAATTTCATGTGAATGGTATGAGATGATCTTATGGTATTATTTACATTATAAATAAGAAGAATGATTCAATTGAGGATGAGGACCCTTGTAAAATGATTCAAATTACATTTTCATGGAATATGGTATTAATGCATAATACTGTAAAGGGAAATTTATTATTTAAGAATAAATTTGAATTATTGAACTATATATGTATAGAAATTATAGAATTATGTTATATGAATCATGAAGTATATGTTCTCCATTATAGATTTGAATAAATTATATTTAATCTATCAGATGAAATAGAAAAGGGAATTAATGTAAATGTGATATTTTTATTAAGGTAATTTAACCCATAATGTGTCCCTGATGTCGAGAAAATAGTGTTTAGTTTGGATATGCGTTGATTGATATGGATAATTTAAACTGGATAGTACTGATTACCTTGGAACTAATTATTTATTTTTTTGAAAATGCGGTCTATGTTATCACAAATGATGTTTATAACCAAGTTTCTATTTAAGGAATATATCTAACAATCATTTTTATAAGTTATAATTCATGTTTTAAATATGTTTTTATGGTAATTCAGGTTATTTCTATATTTAAAAAGAACACATGATACCCATACTCAAATGTTGGTAATGTTACAATAAATTGACAATTTATAATATATTGGGATCAATCGTAAGATGATTTTGAAAATATTAATGATATTATTTATATAGGATTGTATTTTCATCTTTGAGATGGGTTATAGGTTTAACAATATATTGAATGATTAATGTGAATCTTCAGATGAGGTTATAGAGATTAAAGTATTATCTCAGTATATAGGTATTTGTGCATATTGGATAAAATGTTCAAATATTTTTTATGTGATGTTAATTAAAGTCATATGTAATGAATTATCAATCTATTTATGAATCATAGAATCTATTAGATCATTAGGAATGAAAAATTTACCCCCATTCCCATGACTAAGTGGTGATGTGGGAATTTATCTTGGCATAACCAATTGGTGACATTATTCATATGGAATTGAATAAAACCATGCCAGAATATCTTCTTGTTAAATATTCATTAACACTAGTAAAATTATATTCAAAAAAATTTATCCTAAAAAAATAATTTCTATTGAAAAGATGGTATTACAAATAAAAACTTATTTTTGGTTTTGAGGTCATTATGTTTATTTGTTCCCTCAGATGCATGTCATCAACGATCATTATCAATATATATAAATATTTTTCTTTTATTTCATTTCCAAACATAAATTTCCCACCATTTTATCCTTTGTGAAAACATAGTTATAAATTACATAGTATAACCATTATAGTCCAACATTATTTTTAATGGATGTTTTAGAATTCATTTTTACAATGTGATTTTTTAGGAATTGAACTTCTCCTTATTAAAAATTTTATAATCCATATGATTTTTGAGTGAGAAATTAACTTCAAATGTGTAAAACGTAACACCCTAATATTTTTTAAAGTAAAATGTTCATTTAATTTCAACTATTCGATATTTTTCATTCCTAAAAAACATAATATTGCTTGTGTTATGTGAATAAACCTTGTTATTCTAACATTTTATGATAACATATCATAATATTTCACAAAATGAAACATGTAGATTTTGTTATTCTACACAAAATAATATTTTTTGATTGTGTTACACACAATAATATATTCCTTCAATAACATTTCTTACACATTATACCACGTTTTAACATTCTACAATTTAATATTTATATTAATATTAAAATATTTTTATAGTTTACACATAGCCGATTGAATTGTTATAATGAATATGATTAATTATATTACGAAAATATGGTTTAAACATGTACATATTAACATTTATTTGGTGTCCAATTAACTATAAATGAAAATAAAACCATTTTGATATAATAGGAATTCTTTTACAAGGAAACTATTATTGCGAAATCCAAAACATTTTACCTCTCTAAATAAAATCAAAATATCATTGACTAAATATATAATTTTAATAATTTTTTTATTGTATAAACTAAACTTTTTCTGTATTATGTTTTTATAAAAATGAGATAAAAATTTAAAACAAATTATGCAAAGGGATATATATTTTCCTAAAAGGATGTTTTACCAACTTTAATGGCGAGACTATATTAAATATAAATTTTGAAAATCGTATAAATTATATTTTTTAAGATATATATTATTTTTCAAATAGGATTCTCAATATGATCATAAGGTTTGTTTATAGTAATCTTCTAAGTAGTTAAATTTTTGGATGAATAGTGAACAATACTAGATTTTAATTCAAATAAATATTTTACATTAATTTAATTATATTTTAATAATATATAAAAAATTATAAATATAGTATATTTATATTATATATATATATTAATAAAATATATGATATTTTACCCAATTTTACATTGAAATGAGATATGAAAAAATTTCATACTTTTGAACATTTTCACTTTAAATACTCATTGTCTCATCCCATTTTCATGATTAATTTTAAATTAATTTATGACACATCTATGATTATAATTATACCAAAGTATTAAATATTTGTAATCAACACTATTTTTAATTTATACTAAGGTAAACTATAAACCCTTGATATATGAATATATATTTCTCTTTTAATTATTTTATTATTTTGATAGCTTGTGTTGCACACAACAATGAGTTTAAACGAACCACGAGCCATTATTAATATAAAATAATCTTTCCATTAAATTGGTAGGAATAAATATTAATATTTATTAAGTGAAAAAATGTAATGGTCTATCTTAATATGAATTTATTTGTATGTTCTAGGAAAACGATGAAACAATTATAATTATGCCAATTAATTCTTGAAAAATTTTAGTTTTCTTCAAAAATGATTGTTTCTTATTTTTATTATTATTTATTTTTATATTTTGCAATGTTTTATCATAACTAGTTTAATTTTTTAATTCATTATTTTAATATTTTCTTAAAATTATTTTTTTAAAATTTTATTAATACATTTATGGAATAGTGAAATTACTGATTTTTATTAAAAGCAGAATTTAAATATAAAGACATTACAAGGTATGATTATGTTTTGGATTAGTTTTAAACATAAAATTTAAAAAAATAATTTAATAAATTTAGTTATGATTTCTCAAAATTATTTGATGCAATAATTTATTATAAGAACTATTTATGATTTAATATGGTGTATTTTTCAAAAAATATCTTTTTTCTGGAATTTTTTTATATTTAATTATGAAACTTCTATGTATTTTATTTTGAAAAATTCATAGTAAATATAGATTTATAAGATTTATATTCTGTTAATATTCCCATTTTATTATTTTCCTACATGAATTGTAACGTTGGTAAATTTTGTTACCATAGTAAACGGTAAATTAGTTAATTTTGGTTATAAAATAAAATGATAAATACTATAAGCTGACTATAACACATTCCCAAACATTATTAAATTAAATTAATTATACAAAAAACACATCAGTATTGAAATGTTGTTTTTAATGGATAACTGAACATGAAAATGTCTTATTTAATATTAAAATAAAAAAGTCACAGAATGTCACTTTCTTGTGTTAAATATCCATTATGCATACACATGGGAAAAAGGTAAATTATCAACCAATGTAAGTGTAAATTTTCAAATAATTAATCATATTATCATGATAAAAATTTATTTTGGACTTTTTGGGCCTCTTAGATTAGATTATAATATTAATAATGTTTTATTAAATATAAATTCAATGAATTAACATTCATGTTTTAAATATTATATGATTTTTAATATATAGTTACCCAAAATATATATTATAAAATAAATATTATTCTTAAATATAGAGGATTTATTTTTATCATGGTATTTTATATTTAATTTTTAGGGAATAAGAAAGTATAATAAGTAGTTACATGAAGATGATGCGGAAAGTATTCTATTAATGGAAATATCAAATAATTGTTAAAAAAATTATTAAATAAATATACTTATACATAAATAATTTGATAAATAAAATTAATATATGACCTTGACCTATTATATATGTAATATAATATTTTTTTCTATGTTTAGATTTTATCTTGATATTTTTAAAAGACCATATATTGAATATCATCAAAAATACTACTAATGATATTTTATGAAAATAATATAATATTAAATTATTTTAAAAAATAATAAAATATATAAAAATAAAAACTCTTTATAATATGTTCTAAAATTTTATAAATTTTTAAAAGTATGGTCTTATTTACTTCATAGAACTAGAAATTACATCCTTTTAATATTGGAATGTTATTACATTATTTAAAATTAACATAGGTAAACTAAATGTTATTCAAAATGAATGAATTTAAAATAAAAAAACCTATCTAAAAAATATTTTATGATGAGATTAAAATTTTAAATCTTCTTATATTTTATTCCATGTCTCTATATAAATATTTGTATTGATATAGAATTTATTTTAATTGAATATTTTCAGAAATTTCCAAAGTACTCTTCCCCTCAATTATAAATGGGAATCTCCATCCTCATTTAGTCACGTCAATTTGATTCATAATGATCTAAAAACCATTATAATTTCCCAAAACATATTTTTTAGACACATTATAGAGGTGTTTTTATTTTTCAAATACCAACAATAGTGGCCCTAATAGGAGAACTAAAGGATGTTCACCGATGAAGAGGTATTCATTTTTACTAACACTTTCATGTTTATTTCTCCGTGTACATACTATTCATGTGTTTTTATTTTCAGAATATTATAAATAAAATTTAAAATATAATATGATTTGTTATTATGATTATGTAACAACGATATTACATATTTTATCCATCATAAAAAAAAATTCACTATGCCTGCATACGTATGACTTACTATCTCTATGTGGGGATGTAATATGTTTTTAATCACCCATTTATTTGGATGGTTATAATTGTGGAATTAATATATATATATATATATGATATATATTTATAGAAAAAATTTAATATACCATTAATTTTCGAACCATTTCACCATTAAGGGAATAATACCATCACTCATGCATACATGTGACCTATCATCTTCGTGCCGTGATGCTATTAATTTTCCATTTTTCCAATTAAATATATGTTATAAAAATTTATAATATTAATAAATATGATATATATTAAATTAGTACCATTTTTTATATGATGGAAATATATCCTATACACTATAACTGTGACTTATACGACAGACCAAGCAACGAAAAATTAAGCAGTATATACCCAAAATATGGGTAATAAATATATGGGACCCATGACTAATACAATACTTGATTTTATTGTGTAGTGTATATACATCCTATGAGTTTATTTTATTATTAATATCCTAAATTTTATGGTATATATATATATATATATATATTTCTATCATTCAGGGGAGATACGATTTGTCTAATTATAGAGTGGGCGGGTAAATTTCACGATCTAATTATTATATAAGATTTTTTTATGTATGTATATTATACGTAATATTTTTATTCCATTTATATGTTCCATTAAAATATATTCAAAATATTATAATATTTTTTAAATTAATTTGTACAAATGATAATTTTCACTAAATGAATTGAGAGAAATAATTTTTGTCAATTTTGAGAATAAGTTCTTTTTGTGTATTCCAAAAAAATTACGAAGATGAGTGTTTTTCAACATATAATGCATGATTAGATTTTTCAATTTCATGAATACTTAATTACTTGAAACTTCTCTTAAAATATGACAAAGATATTTTCAATGAAAATTGTTTCATTGAAATAACATGGAATTTTATGATTTTTATTTTCTAATACAGAAAGTATATTTTCAAAAATAATTATTTCACGTGAAATATCAAAAAAAATTCCTTCTATAATAACATTATTTGATGAAACTTGTGATTTATTAGGGATATTTTTCATGAGTATTATCATTATTCCTTTTGTGGTATTTTATTAATATTATGTAATGATATTTATGTTATCCATTACATTTCTATGGGTTATGCTAGAATGAAATATTTATGAATCCTACTTCTTTTAATGGGTTATGATATCATTAATTACTTATGTTCATATGGAACACATATGTATAGTTTTCATTATTTGATAAGTGAAACATATATCTTCCTACCATAAATTGGGTAATTATTCACATCTTAATAAATAGAAAATACTAGAACATTAAGTGGCACTAATTTAGTAATATAGGATTTTAATAGGTGTAAACTCAAATCAGTAATATAGGATGGAATAAGAATTGTAATTAGTTCTTTAAGTGAATTTTTCTTTTCTGATAGTAAATGAAGTGAGACTTAATTTATATGAAAATGATATTCAATTCATATGTGTATGCCTAAATTTTATGTATTATGTTACACTACCAATGATTTTGTTATTTTATTTCTTATAATTCATGTATTTCGATCATCTATGATTTTTTTCCAGGACTCAATATCAAAATCCTTGATACATAAGATATAATTTTAAATAGATATGTTTATGTTCATATAAAATTATTTTTATGATATCTATCTTGGTTACCCTTAATGATTATATAATCTCCCCATTTTTTATGTTTATTTTCCATAGGAAATGAATAAATGAATAATGTAAGATGTTTTAAAAAGTGTTCTAGTTATGTAGGAATAAGAGTGATATTATGTAGATGTTTTTTAAATTAATTTTTTTGTGTTCACATGTTTATAAATATGTGAAAATTATATGGTTCTAGGATGTTTTTTTATGTAATGTCATGATTAACTATTTATTTTTTTAATATATAAGTCTGGAATAACCGTTCATCATAGTTGTTATCAGAGTAAGGTTTAGATAATCTTTGGAAACTATGATAAGGAAACAATAGTAAAAACCCTAAGGATAAGCCTATGTATAATATAGAATCTTAAAGGTTTGGTAATGATATTATAAAACCAAGTAAAAAACATAATGTTTAATAAATTGAAATTATAAAATAGATTTTCCATTATTATTATTAGTGTTTATCAGGCAATGATTTTTTGGTTTAACTAATGGCTATAACCAAAAGTAACCACATTAATACTAAATGCGAAGGGCAATGTAATGACTATCCTCTAGTGAAACTGAATGTTATGGGAGATGAAATAAAACATATTTAAAATATTCTCACATATCTTTGTCAAGATATGAAATGCATTGGACTTCCTAATGAGAAAATTAAGGAACAATATTCCATGGAGATATTCATGAGGCATTTTCCACCTTCTTTTAGTGGGTCTTCTGATCCAGTAGATTGTTAACAATTGTTCAGTACAAATGAAATGATATTTTTGGTTATCTTTTACATAGAACAGGATAAATTAATTTTTCCAATCTATAGTTTTGAAGGTGAAATAGATCAATGGTGAAATCTTATCATAAGTGGTAGTGAGATGAAATTGAATATATAAAATGGGATAAGTTCCGGGAAACAAATTTCAATAAGAACATTCCTCATATTATTCATAATATTATGTTTATGGTTTTCCATGATCATAAACAATAAGATAAAGAATTCATTGGTATCTATGAATATAATTTTACTAGACTTGAAATGTATGCTTCATGAATAATTATTCATCCTAAAAATAAGGGAGACTTGTTATTTAATGGATTAAAACTACGTATTAATAGGGTGTTATTAATTGGGGACTTCAGTAGATATGAGGATAACAATCTATGTGATCTCAAGGATGGCATAGATTTTGATGCTACCCGTCACTATTTGGGGTTGATTGGAAAAGAAAAATTGAATTCATGTGAAAATATAAAAACCATTGTGAAAAGAAAATGATATTTCATTATTCAAAATATGTGGAAATAAACATGGACTAAGCTATCATAAGAGGAATACTAAATTTTTTTATTATCATAATGAAGTTAATCGTGGAATTGACCACCAATGTGATGTGGAAAATATATAAAATAATGTGAATAGAGAAAATGATACAATGAATTATCCTCCCAAACAGAAATTATTAATGTGAAAAGAAAAATGGAAATGATGAAAACCAATGATGGCATATGAGGGATATTGAGGATTGTCAATGTCAACAATCTCTTAAGATGAATGAAGAAGGAAAATTTTAGGTGATAACTATTGGTGATGTGGAGTATGAAAAAAAATGGTGAAAGGTAAATATATAATCCATTAAAGAATCTACTTTTTTTTAGATCTGCACACTATTTTATTTCTAAATAATTTATTAAGGGTATCACTATATTATCTCATGGATTATATGTTGAGTTACTGGATAACAAACAAAATGGTTTGTTGGTCATGTCATGCATTTATAATTATTATCGAGTTGAAGATTGTGGGAATGTTCTTCCTACAAATCATGTGACTTTTCCTTTAGTTTAATTTGATGTTATACATGGGATAGATGGGATTTCTCAATATAGATCTCAATAATATTGTTATGGAGTGGAGTTATATTTCCTTTTCTAAATTAATATATGATTATTTTTTAGTTCAAGGATTAATATGAAATTCAAATGTATATTACTTCTATCATGTCAGTTTTAATTCAAATAAATGATGATTATAAATCTGAGATTTTTGGGGGGAAACAAACCATTTCTGATAAATATATCATACAAGATTTTGTAGATGTCGTCTCAAATGAATTACATTGTATTCCATCAAATTTTTAATTTGAGTACTGAATAGAACTCCTACTGGGTTATTTTCCTATTTCGAACACACCTTATACAATGGCCCCAATTGAGTTGTAGAAATTGAAGAAGAAACTCCATGTGAATATTGAAAAGGGATTCATATACCATGGTATGTCATCTTAGGGAGTACTTAATTGGGTTTTAATATGATAAATTGATCAATGATACTCTAAATTGATTATTGCTAACATAAAATGATCAATATCAAGAGAAAATATCCCATCCTCGGTAAAGATGACTTATTTGATCAACTATGTAGAGCTCAATACATTCCTACGATTCATCATAGTTCCAGAAATCATTAATTGAGGGTAAATAAGAATGATATTCCCAATATTACTTTCTGTAAAAGGTAAGGAAACATTTAATTTAATGTGATTCTTTTTTTTCTTATTAATTCCCCCATTATCTTCATGGATTTAATGAATTTTTTCTTCAGAGTCTATATTGATCAGTTTTTAGTAGTACGTAGAGTTTATATTCATGTATATTTAAAGAGTAAGTAATAACATGAAGAACACTTTAGGATTGTTCTAATTACATTGGTAAATAATAATATATAATAAATAATTACCAAGGGTGAATCTTTTTGTCATAAATATTCAGTTTTGTCTCACATTATCACAATATTAAGTATATGTTTGGATCTAAAGGATATGAAAATTAATTAATGTCGGCTTAGACCAATAATAATAACAATGACCAAATTTTTCTTGAATTGATTGGATATTATCGATATTTTGTGGAATAATTTTCACTACTATTTATTACACTCACCATGTTGACTCTGAGAAGATATATCATTATATAAACCAAGGCATGTTTAGATAATTTCAAGGATCGAAATAAAAGGTTAGTCAGTGTGCGTCTACTCACACTACCTTAAATTAAAAAATGCTTTGTGATTTAATGTGATTGATCAATTAAGGGGTTGGGATGTGTTCTCATGCTTAATGATATTGTGATAGAATATTCCTCATGAAAATTGAAAATATATGAGAAACATTACCCAATTCATGAGTTGGGATTAAATACTAAATTGTAATCCTTAATTATATGGATGAATTATCTTTATTGGGAAAGGTTTGACATATAAACAGATCATAAAAATTTATAGTATATTTTTATTAAATAGGAGAACAATTTTAGAAAAAGAACATGGTAAGAGTTGATTAATGATTATGAATTCTTAATACATTACCACCACGGTAAAGTGAACAAGGTGTAAGATCACTAGATTATAAATGAAAATTCTTTTCTATCAATAGTGATGATAAAATAAATACAACACTAATGGATTTTTATTGGATGAGTATGTAAATATTAATTCAAGGGGAAAAATATTATCTGGATGAAATGAATATTCATCCACCTCTATAAGTGATAATTATGGAGGCATAGAAGGATGAGGTAGAGCTATAAAAGAAAGTAAAAAATGTTTATGAGTTCAACATCAAATTTTATTGAATAATAAGCATATAAAATAGTGTTTGTATCCCTCCCATAAAGGAATTAAATTAAGAGATATTTGATGATGCATATAGTTCATCATTATCTATTCATCCTAGAATTAAAAAGACATATAGGTTCTTGAATGAGTATTTCTAGTGGGATTTCATGAAGAAAGTAATTAATGAATATGTTTATTGGTTCTTGGATTACCAGTAAGATAATTTTTGGATAAAAAATTATATGGACTTATTAAAAAAATTTACCATACCAAAATAGAAATGATAAAACTTCTCCACAAATTTTGTCATCAGATTTCCCAAAATATCTAAAAAACATAATTCTATTTGTGTTATAGCTCATATCGTTATGATTTTATCACTAATCATATATCCAGATATGTTTTCTCTTTTAATCTGTATTATAGACCATATATTAATGAACTGGTTTGATTTCAGTGAGTAACTTATTCTATTATATCTGATTGATACCTGAGTTTCTCTTGATGTAATGGGGATGTCATCAGAAGTCTCTGAATATAGAGTTATTTTTTTGAAATTATTAGAATCCTTTTATAGAAGGTTAGTCTACGAGAATAATTCAAATTATATAAGACATGTTTAGTTCTTTCTCAATTTATTGTAATGGTGTTTTGTATCAACACGAACATTTGGTAAAATTTTCATACAAAATAATCTTTCAGTTCTATATTTAGATGGATCATTATGAAGACCTCTATGGTAATATGTGTAGAACTCCAAAAAGTCAGAATTTTTTTGGGGAAATAATTATTTTGAAACATGATCTAGGTGAGAAAATGAAATAGAATTTTTGATATATTATACCAAACATAAGAGATTCTTAGAGTTGAGAAAATGTTATTCTGGAAATCGGTGAAAAGTCATTGAGTTTGGAGTGGATTAAAAGAAGTTTCTATAAATATATCCCTATAAAAGGGTGATGATATTTGGAATAAATAGAATGCAAATTCCGAGGTATATCAATCCTTTTTTAATTCTTTATTCTTTTAGGACGGTAGGTTATCAATTGTACCTTCCCCCAAACCTCTCTCAAGTTAATGATGCATTCCATGTATCACTCAAAAGAAATTATATACAAGATCGTTCACATGAACTAAAATCATAATTCTTACTATAAAATCGAGTTATTTGTTATAAATAACAACCGAATGTTATTCTGTTTCATAGAGAAAACATTATACGAAACAAGAACACTCTCTTTGTTAAAGTATTATGGTCAAACCTCAAATTTATAGACGTTATGTGTGAACATGAGGATGTGATGGGGCATATTATTCCCCAATTATTTGTATCCATGTGGTAAATTTTAATGGAGGATTTATTTGACGTGGGGTAGATTCTAACAATCAGATATTTTAAAAATCATTTCTCATTATATAATTGTATTTCATTGATAGCATGCATTTCACACAACATAGAGTTTAAACAAACCACATTAAACTATTCTAAAATAATATTCTAACCAATAAATTGTGGGGATAAAAATTAATAACTAATATAAGAAATTAAAATAGTTTTCTAACATAATATGAATGTATTGAATTTTTCATAGAAAATCATCATACACTTTTTAGTAATGTCACATTATTCTTAAAAAAATTCATCGCAAATGGGATTTTATTTGTTTTATGAATATTAATTTTTATATTCTTTGAAAATGTATATGAAAAAAAAAATTAATTTATGAATTCATATTGTAAAATTTATATTATAGTTATTTTTTTATAATTTTTTGATAACATTTGAGGATTAGTAAAAATATTGATTTTCATTGAAAATATTATTTTTGTTATAAAGTATTTACAATGTAAAATTATGACTTGTGTTTTTTTTTAATTTTATTTATTTATTTTTAATTGAAAATAAGAAAATTTTGGTTTTTAAAAAGTATTTTATAAGAAAATGTTTTATATAAATAAATTATGTTTTAAAATGGTAATTTTTCTGAAAACTATTTTTCATGGAGTTTTTATTTTAAATTTAATTTTGAATCATTTTATGTTTTTTAAAAAATTGATAATAAAATTTGAATTAGATATTTGAACATTAGATAATAGGTTTACTTTATTTTTTTCATTAATTTTAATAGTTTCCATGGAATATTTGTTTTACAGAAATATAAGTTAAACTTGGTATTTTAGGTTAAAAATTTAGATGATAAAAACTACAAAATGACCCTAACACATGAAAAGATCTTATTATATGAATTTAATTGTGAAATTAAACATAAGCATAAAAATTAAGTTGATTAATGGACACTATTCAATGAAAATGTCTTATATAATATTTAATTCAAAGAGAGTTATGAAATTTCACTTTCATGGTCTTAAATATCACTTATGTGTCCAGAAGGGGTAAAACGTTTGTTAGTAGTGAATTTAGATTTCAAATTTCAAATTAATAAACATAGTTTCGAGATATTAATTAATTTTTTACTATTTTTTCTAATACAAAGATATCATGATATTTATAATAGTTTATTTACTAGAAATTCATAGTATTCATATTTGTCTTTTGAAAAAGATATCATTTTTTATATAAGGTCATCATATATATATATATATATATTAGAATATTAATATTTTTTTTCGAATATTTATAATTTATATTCATCATAGTATTATATTTTTAATTTTTAGTAAGGAAATAAGTATATTAGATAATTACACAATATTGATGCAACTATTATTTTATTAATTCAAATATAAAATGAATGTTGCTAAAAATAATAAAATAAAAAAAATTTAAGATAACCAATGAGATAAAAAAATTATTTAGATTCCCTTTTCCTTTTAGGTATATAATGTAAAATTAATGTAAATTTAATTTCATTGTTAACTTTTTTATATTTATATTTTTAAAAGTCCAAGTAATTAATATTTTAAAAATAGATACTAATTATATTTTATAAAAATAATTTTTTGAAATTACATAAAAATAATTTTTTAAAAAAAATTCCAAATAATTTTAATATGTTGTCTAATGATAAAAATGTTTAATATAGGATCAAATTTACCAAAAATATTTATAAACTTAAACCTTTTAATATGGAATACTCTTTTACCTTGGATAATATTAAAATAAGTTAACTAAGGGATATTAAAATGATAAGGTTTAAAATAACACCAAAACTTGTCTAAAATATATAATATTATTATATTAAAAAATTATCAAATAATATATTATAATCAATTTCCTATTTTAGGAATTTGGATTGATATTTAATTTATTATAAATTAATACTTTTTAAAATTCTAAAAGTGCCTCTCACCTCAATTATAACAGTGCAGTTCCTCCGTCACATCTTAACATAAATTTGTGCCATAGATATCAACCATGTGGTTAAATTATCTCTTATAAAAATTCATATCCACATTAAATATGTTATTTTAATCTAAATAGATCAACACTCGTGTCCCAAGAAGGAGATCTAAAGGATTTTCCCTAAGTAATAGGTTATCATCGTTATAGACTATTTATATTCTATTTCTTTTTATACTTATTATTCATATGTAATTCCATTTTGAAGTAATAATTAGGGAATAAAAATATTTTTATAATTCATTATGATTAATTAATAACCATATTCTAATATTTAACCATCCAATGATTAATAACCTTTTTGTGCATGTGTACACATCACTTAACACCATCATAGTGTGGTGTAATATTTTTTTCATGAAAAATTTATTTGGATGTGCATAATGATGAAAATAATATATATACATATATATGTGATATTTATTCATGATAAAATTAATATACCATCCACTTAGATACCATTTCACTATTATGGGAATAATAATATCAACCACACATACGTACGGCATGCCGTTTCCATGATGCGATGCGATTCATTTTCAATCATCACCATTATTTTATGATTATATAAATGTATATAATGAAAAAATATGATATATAATATGTTAATATTATATTATATATGACATAACTATATTCTATGGACAATAATAGATACTTATGTGATAAAACCTAAAAACTAAAATGATGTAGTTAACAGCCGAATGAAGGGTAATAATGAAATATTTTTAAAAAACAGGAGATAAGATGACATAAAAAAATGAACATTGTTATAGTATAAATTAATAAGATTCTTTAAACTATTATACAATAGTTTTTAATTCATACAAAGGATATGATACCTTAGGTAATGGATTTCTTTCTCCCTTTTATTTATGTGGGATGCATGCCACAAACAGTAACTGTTTTTTTGTGGTGTATATACTTCCCATTAATGTGTATTATGATTATTATCATTAATATTATGGTATATTAAAATAAAATTAATTTAAATAATTTCATCGGGAATACAATTTCATTGATTATAATATTGAAAGTTTTATTTTTAGAATCTCAATATTATTCAAGAATTTTTTTATGTAAATATTTTTTTGGGAATATTTCTCTTCAATTTCCATGTTTCAATAAATCTGTTCAAATTATGTTACTATTTTTAAAATTCATTTTTAAACCTATGTGAACTTTAGTAAATGGTTATAAATTAATCATTTTTTGTTTCATGAACATGGTTCATTGTGAATTTTCCTTTTAAAGTACAAAATGTATTTTTTAACCTATACGACATAAACATATTATTCAACATTCTTGATTCCTTAATTACTTGAATATTACCTTACATGAATACAAATTTATTTGAAAATAAAATATTTTCTTTTAAATTTTCATATAATTTTATTAAAAATGTTTTTTAAAATTGAAATGTTAATTTCCTCAGGAATTATTTCAAGTGATATTTCAACATTATTTTCCATCTAAGATAACATTATTTGATGTTACTTATGCTTTATTGTGGATATTTTTTAAAAATACTATCCTAATTTTTTTGTTGTTATATGTATTTAATGGAATTATATTTATAAAACCCATTTAATTTATATGGGTTATGTTTTGATGAAAGGTTTCTGAAACCCATTTGTTTCCTTTAATTTTGTTAAGATAATGAATTATTTTTTAATGGAACTCATATGTGTGGTTATCATTATGAGATAGGTGGGATCTATATCTCCCGATAATTTATTTGATAAATATTTATATCACATGTGATGGATAAGAATAGAATGGTATGTTAACATTATTCAGTAATAAATGACTGTAATAAGAGTAATCTCAGTTTAGTAATTCAGGTTATGAAGGAAGAGTGAAATTAGTTCAATAAGGGAATTTTTCATCAATTATATTCTTGGAAATAATCATTGATTAATATAAAAATGATTTTCTATTGTTTTTTTTGTTCCAAAATTTCATTTCTTATTTTAAAATCACCATAATTATGTTCATTGAAATTTATAAGTCATGTCTTATGAACTTCAAAGATATATTCCTTAACTCAATTTCAAGATCCATGATAGGATGGATTTAAGGTCAAGAAGTTACTTTTATGATTGCATGCCTTTATGTTTAATTTATCTCCCATTATTACCCATTCTGAGCATTTGAGGTCACCCATTATTTTATCAATTTTCTAAGGGTGTAATGAAATTTATTAAAAAATATGGGTTGAAAAGGTTTCCAGTTATGAAGGAATTAACATGAGACATTGTAGATGTTTTATAAATTATTACATTATGTTTCAATGTTTCAAAGACAATTAAATTATTAGGTTCATGCATGGTCTTGTTAGGTTACGTAATGGATACTTTCTATTTTTATGAAATATCTATTTATTAAATTTAGGTGCTATTATATCAAACTTATATTTGACCAAACAGATTAGTGAATGTAATTAAATTTAATTAATGTGATTATGTTAAAAACGAGTTTACTTATTATTGAACCTTTAAATTGTGGGGCCAAATAACCTATTAACATATCCAAAATCCATTTTAGGGATATATTTTGACCTCATCATCCATTTTCTCAAATATGTATCATTATTGGAGGTATTTTATGTATGAGAGTCCTATAAATAGTGTTTAAATTTAATATTTACATGAACACCACTACTCCTCCACTATTAAAGTGAAATAAGACCATTACATGGTAAAACATATAAAGACCTTTTACATATCTAAATTCAAAAAAAAATTAATCTCCCAAATTCCCTCCTCTCATCCCAAAATCAAAACATTAAGATGAAATAAGACCATGTCTTTCTTTTGTGCAATCCAAAAGGAATTTCCTCAACAAGATGTAATATACTCCAACAAGTACTTTTGATTTAATTATTTCTAAACACCATCAATTATTTATATTTAAATATCATATAATAACCTATGACTCCTCAATATAGTATCATGTTATTTTGTTATTATGTCAACCAATTCTATCACACAGATAAATTAAATTGGATACACAATCATCGTTCCTATGTATAATGTAATACAACCTCGCAAATTGTTGTCTTTCTTTCTTCGGTTACCACCTTTCAGGTTCGAGAATAATGATGTAATATTTTTTTTATATGATATATATATTTTTTTTTATTTCTTTATTCTCTGAGAATTGTTATGTTGCACATAAATTCATTCTTCCAATTTTTTTGGAATAGAAAAACTTCGTCTGTGGATGTATGGACAACTGATTCTTCAAATCTTTGTGATTCATCCACATATTACAAGGAATCTATTAAGGATCAGATTAGTAAAATAAAATTACATATATGAAATAATAATTATACATTAATTATAATATATATATATATATATGTCATTTAAAAAAATAATTCAATACAGCAAGAAAATTGAAACAATGTCCAAGCATACGTACGTCCTACCATCTCAAGGAATGGTTTATACCATTTCATATTTAAATATTTTATTGATTATTATAAATACAATTATAATAAATATATATTATCTTTATATAATTTTTATCATTTTAAATGTGATGAAATCTTAATATAATTAAGTGGAAAAAATATAACAACTCAAAACTCCTATGAAAAAATAAGAATATATTACTCGGAACGTAAAATTAACAAGGAATTATTAATAAAAATGTAATATTAATTCATAATGAAATATTAAGGGGTATTATATATGATAATATGGTTTTATGGTACATTTTTTATAAAATATTATTTGGTGTACATGAGTTTTGACGATGTACAAGGAATGTAAAAATTAAAGTATGATTTTTCTCTCCTCACTTATTTTTTTATGTGACATATAATACATTAACCACATTCTAATTTTTGTGGTGTATATTTTTTTAGTGAATATATAATATTATTAATATTCCTAGAATTATGGTTATTTACAGATCAATTTTTTAATCTCTCTTTCATTGGATTTATGGTTCATTATGTTACCAAATCGTTAATGTAATTGTGCTGTAATTATCCTTCTTTGAGAAACATTCCATGTAATGATACTATATAATTCAACGAGGTTTTTATATTTCCCATTTACCCATTATATTATTAATATAGATAGTTTCATAATATTTTAAGCGTTTTATAACTTTATTCACTTAGAAAATTATGATTCAAGATTTACCCAAGTGGTAAGAATTACCAACTACCATCTCATCTCTTATCATGATTGTTTATGATTAGGTTTCCATTGATGAAATATTATGGTACATATCACAAGGAATATCTTGAATTTTCTTCTCCTTTGGTTATTCATGATTATTTCTTGTAATGGTTCTATATTATACTATTTAGTACATACAATAATTAAGAATGCATTTTATGAAATTAATACTCTATCTTACTCTTCTTTAGAAAATATAAGTTCATTTAATTTTTTTTATAAAAATGCTTACAATTATTTCTATTATTCTCTAATGATATATAAAATAAATTATTACCTATTTTTTCTTTTTATCCAAAATGATTTTTATAAAAAGTAATATTCTTATGATTTTTAGGCCCTTTTCAAATCATGTTACAACACAAAAAGAATGTTTAGCATGTATGGATTTATCCGACATCAGGACCATCACATCTATGAATCATCAATTGAGAGTATATAATATAAATATTAATTAAGAATTTTTTTCCCTAAGATTCTGAAAATTCATTGTTTTTATATATGTTTTCTGAGAATTTTTTTTATCAAATAGAATTTATATTCATGATGTTTTTAAAATGATTTTAAATATTTAATTCGGATGTTATCAATGTTATTTTCAAAGATAATGATCATTGAAACATTATATGATTTTAAAAAAGATTTCCATGTAGAATATCTATTTCCCTAATGAAATGTTTAAAATTATTTTTAAATCAATGTTCTTATTTTATCAATGTGGTTTCAAATAAAAGGATTTATCAAATGGTTTTTTCATTAAAAATTAAATTATAATGAAATTTTATTTCCCTTATAAAATTTTCCAAGTGATATTTCAAATAATTATCAATATTAGATGATATTCATCAATATATTTTGAGATTTATTGGAAATATGATCTATGAAAACCATTATTACTCTTTATATAAATAGTTTATGTTTAATGTGTCACGTTTTTTTGGAAACCTCTTTCTCTTCCATGTATTATTCTAAGATAAAACATTTATCAAAACTATTTCTCTAATACAATATATTGTATGATGAAATAATTATGAAACCTATTTATTTTCCATAGGTTATAATATGATTAAATTTTTATGATACACATATCATTTTATGTGTTGTGATATGATTTTCAGCAAACCCATCTATTTTTAATGGTCTTGATATGATAAATGTTTTCTTAAATTGTGTACATGTATTAATCATTTCATTATGTTATGGGTGGGTCCAATATCCGCATTAAATGAATTGGTACATATTTATATAACATGAGATAAACATATCACGATTTGGGAGTGAACACAGTTCAGTATGATGGGTCCAGTATGAGGAGTGAACTCAGTTCAGTATGATATGGATGGAATAAAGATTGAACATAGTTTAGTAATGCATGGATAGAATAAGGAGTTAATTCATTTAAATAATGTAATTCTAGAATAATGGGTGTAATATGTACAGTATGTTAGCTCTATAATTTGTAGTGAACTTGGTTTTGAAATATATGGCTAGAACAAGGAGTGAACTCTATTCAGTAGTACATGTCTATAATAGGGATTGAACACAGTTCAGTGAAGGGAAATGTGGATAATGATGGTTTTGGGAGTGAACTTTGACTACTAATATGGTTTTAGGTGTGATCCTATTCCACTGATATAGAAGAGGAATTAGTCCTTAACAACTACCAAAATATCTTTATAAGTTTACGTGTCTTCTAAAATACCGTGTCTTATTCCTACGTTATGATCTCACGAAAAATTCCACTTATTCCCTTATGATTAATGTCTTATTAAATTATTATATTTAATCCTCGACTCATGTTATTTATTTAATATTCAATGCATGATCTTATACTACTATGATCATTTACTAATAACCATATGCTAATGATTATTCTTATATACCTCATTTTTTCCCTTACTATGAATACGATCTCATCTCTTCTATTTTTTCATTTACCAAGGTGAAGAATACAATTTTTTATATAGGATTACTAATGGGTAAGATCCTTATAGGATAATTTTGGGAACCATCCCCATGTTATGACATATTGTGTTCTATATTTCAAAAGAAAATAAACTATTACTTTCCTTGGGCATGTATTTTTTGTAATATGATGAGTATTCAATTAAAATAAATTAATAAGCATGTATGTTATGATATATTTGATATAAATTGATCATCTGTATCCATCCAATTTGGATGTACAATGATTTATAATGATCATCGAGGGAACATCAGGTGGGAAAACATGAAAATAGAGACCGTTGAGTACACCTCAAAGTGATATAAATTCTAATATGTCAAAGGAAAGTTACTTATGTTAATGGTGATGATGAAACCATTTCCCATACAAATGTAAATGTGATACGATCACCATATATTTTTTCAGTTATTGACCAAATACATCTAATGGTAGTAATGAGATATGGGTTGGGGTGGATTGAGTCACATGGTATCATCACATTATCTATACTTGGGATGATTTGTATCATTAAAAATTGACAATTATATACATAAATTAATTGGTGAGGCTATATAGGAAACTAGTTTTCATCATATCGGATCTTGAAAAAAATTCATTATGGCCTATCACCACTAACTATATTGTCCATCATAATGGACTATTCAGAAACATGAGAAAATGAAGAGAGAATTCTCAATTTATTTAAAAGGAAGGTATGTTAAACATCTACTATTAGATTATTTCTCATTAAATATCTTCTTTCACTTGAGTATTAGTGTGGATCTATATGAATATCTTACTATAAATTTATCCTAAACTCATACATGTTAGGATGGTGTCGATGAACAGATGCTAAATAGACAAGATATTTGATAATATATGATATAAAAGGATTATTCTATCATAGAATATATATAATATTTTTGGAAAAATTATACCTTCAGTGATTACTACCATAGAATGGACCTGGATAAAGAAGATGGATAAAAATTGATCCATTACCAATCACAATGGAAGAGATTCATAAAGTTTGAAAGGAATGAAATGAATAACTGTCAGTACCTCATCCACATTTGAAATCATTGATCATCTATGATCAATGGTCTATTGGCTATAACATCCACCAAACATGGATCATTCTTGGTATTTGATCCACATATCGCTCATTAAAAATAACATATTGAATCCCACAAATAGACTAAATCCAGATATGTTACTACTAGAGAATGAATTATCATATGATGTCAAAATGGTGAAGATCATATAACATTGAAAAAATGTTCTAAAAAATAATAAATCGAAATTTCAATGTACTATAGTGGAATCATAAACATGAAGAGGTGGAATGTTAACTTGATGAAATTATGAAACAAAATAACCCTTATCTATTCTTAATAGAGAATATGAGATGAAAATCATGGAATGAAATTATTATAGGGGGTATCAGTAAAATGACATAGAATTTATAAATGATATCTTTTTATATAAAAAACTTTAATAATACATTGTATATAATTATGTACATACAACCTGTCACGACCTGTCCTCAGGGCCCATTCCGTGACTACCCCAATCCGGCCTTCCATAGGCCAGGGGCTGGCGACTAGCATCAAAGGCATAAATCCTGATATAAGGGAAGGCGTTGCCTTTATATAAGAAAATAAACACAACATAGTACACAATCTGAAGTAAAAACTAAGTAAACCGAGTAAAAAAGTAAGTGTTGTAAGGTAATGGTCTAGTATACAAACCCCACTGAAAGTATAATACAACTGAGAAAAAGGAAGTACAACAGCTGAAAAGTAAAGCAACAACCACTGAGTCATCCTCCGGAACACCCACCTGAAGGGTGGGTACAGATAGTCTCGTCAGCTCCTCGAGTCCAGCTATTCGCTCTGAGTACTTCCTTCCACGTGGTCCTCCTCCAGGTACCGTCCCGCTCCACAAGCCACAACAACGATCAGTGTTGTCCATCGTCTGAATCCAACGCATTGTAGTGTGGGCATAGCCCGTGCAGGGGTGAGTATACTATACTCAGTAGTGACCTCGAGACCCCCAAAGGTCTCCCGAATTCCACGAAGGATAAAATATAGGAAAGATACAAAACATGAAGTATCAACCATCTCCACTTAGGTATATGCCCATACATATACCTAATTCATCAATTCCAGTTCTGCCCTAACTCATGAGCCCATGTTCAACCCAGTGCACACAGGAAAGTACAACCCAGTCCACATAGGAATGTACAACCTAGTCCACACAGGAAAGTAAGTCAATCACATCAATGATAATTATTGAAAGTCAAGACTCACCTAACATAGGTATACATCATTTGTAAAGAAAAATGGATTATCAGATGTAGTTACTGATTCATCTAGCTGGACCCACGTAGGATACTAGACCAGCTAAGCTGTCAGACCCACGTAGGATACTAGTCCAGCTACTCTGTCGGACCCATGTATGATACTACAATAGATGTCAATACTGTCGGACCCACGTAGGATACAAGTACAGTAGTCGTCACCGCAGAACCCCATGAGGATTCCAGCACAGTTTTCATCGTTTTTGAACCCACAGAGGATTCCAGTACAAAATTCTTCACCGTCGAACCCATGGAGGATTCCAGTACGGATGCCTTTGCATTCGCAGCCAGCTCTAGGGTTCCTGCACACATCATTCTCAATTTTAGGAGGGTCTGCACCACGAGGCAAGGGGGTCGATACATCAACTAAAACGAAGTCTGAAGTTGATGTATCCCAATGTTCCGTCTCATTAATAGAAATACAACGCAACAGAAGGCCCGCAAATCGGACGCCCGATCTGAGAGTTATTGGCTTTTTTGTCCTAGGGGCCCGGTTGGTTTTTTAAGTCAAATCCAACCCGACTGTACTCCAACTTCATCCAAACCTCGAGCGGAGTAATACAAAAGAACTGTCTCACTAAGAGGAATCCAACAATGTCGATGGCACGTCAAGCAGACATTCGGAGCTCATGTTATAAGCGTTTCCGCATCGAGGGCCCAGTTGGTTTCGTGTTCGAACCCACCCGGTTGTCCCTAAAGTTCTCTGAAACCTTGGGTGTAACATACCAAATCGACCGTATCGATCCAAGGATCGCTACACAACTAACAGTGCGTCGATTGGAGGACCGTAGGCCATGTTATGGGCATTCGAATAGATCTGTCCAGAAACATGGGGTTTAGGCCCGGTTCGACCTAGCCCAATACCCCCTGGTTCGGCCCGGAGCGGGCAGTCCGGCCCGGTGCGGGCGGTTCGGCCCGGCGCGGGCGGTCCGGCCCGGTGCGGGCAGTCCGGCCCAGTGCGGCTGGTCCGGCCTTGTGCGGGTGCCCGCGCGCTGAGCGAACCTTGAAGGGGGGGGGGGGGGGGGGGCGCTGCCCCTTGCTTTTGAAACGACGGACCCCACGTAGAGGGGCCTACCCTTTTCCAGCCGCCAGTGGTTACAACCCCCGGACTTTTCAGATCCGGCCAACCGTAATTGTCGAACAGTTGAGCAGCATGGGACCTGCTGGTCTCGATTCCTGAAGCGCCGGTGGCCGGTGGGTCCAGGTTCCCTCCTCTGCACCCCCACGACCTTAGGCCACGACCCTTGTCCGACCGGCACGACGTGACGACAAGGCGCCCCTCCGCCACGGCCCACCCCGTCCGCGGCCTGTTTTTTCCTCAATGGCCCGGCGCGACGGCATCGCGGTCCTTCGTCGCGACCCGCACCGGTCATGGTTCCCTTGTTCTCATGCGGTGCGACGACACCACATCTCCTCCGTTACATTACACAACAAAGTTCACAAACAATGGGGAGAAGTGTCGTCCGTGCTTGTGCGGTCCGACCTCCTCCCGTTATACTGATAGCAAGCTTCCAAGAACGAGTAATCACAAGGATAGTTAAAGAATAATTTTAATTGATTATAACTGAAAATAACCCCTACATCATCAACGATGTCAAAATTTGGTGTCACGGTTGACGGCATCAGCGTACATCCAAGATGGATGGTGTCTCACACCGGTTGTGGAGAGGGGAAGAACGGCATGTCGATCACTCCTTGCAGTGACGACGTTCTTCGTCAAGGTATTGAAGTTCTTCACATTCTCAAACGAAGAAGAAGATATATATCTCCTCCAATTCCCCACACAACAAACCAACCCCAAATAAAATAAAAACCTTATTATTTTATTACCCAACCCATGCATTTCCAAAATTCAAAAGTTGAATTAACTTAACTTAATTAATCATGATATTGTAAAAATTAAATGAAGTAAAGTTGGCAACATTAATGTGTGGGAGTGTCACATAATTAAAGTGGGGGTTTTAGAGATGTTAGGGAATTTTAAGGGATGGGGCTCGTGTGGGCCCCACCTCACAAAATCCTATCAAGAGGAATTAGGTTCAAGTGGGTTCCATCCAACTCCCACACATGGGTTTAAACCACATGGAAGTGAAATAAAGTTGTTCAAAACATTATTTCACTTAACACTTAAACCATTTTTTAAAAACTCTTCCCATGAAAACGCAACCCCAGTGAAGGTCTTCTTAAGAAATTACTGGCACTTCGGGTTCATCGGTTCCCTCAGTTTTCAATTATGAGCACTGGTTTAAAAGATAGAAAAACCCGCTCATTCATTCACTGAACGTACCCGAGCTAAACGTCATAAATTGATTTCGGGTACACCGGGCCTCGGAATTAGGTTCTGTCAGAATCTACAGACTCGATAACTTCCAAAGAATATAAGAAAAAACATTCCATGAAATTTCGAGGTCATTACATTACTCCCACCTCAGGGTATTATAGCCCCATAAAGCTTCAACACACACTATGGAAAACAGAGTTGTACTGAGCACACATCTGAGCCTTCCGCTCCAATGGGCACTCCTAGAGGTTCTCGAGCTACCAGTGGAAGCGCACCTGAGGAATCGACTATCCACATAGGTCCCGCTCCTGTCGATCCTCTATCTCCACTGGAACCTCCGCAAATGTAGCCCTGTCTTCGATGTCCAGCTCCCCGTGGTCGATGGTATGCGTCGGTTCGTGCATGTATCTCCTTAGCTGAGATAATTGGAATATGTCGTACCCCCAGTGCAACTGAGGTGGAAGATCCAGATGATAAGACACCTCACCTATCATGATGAGAACCTGAAATGGTCCGATTAAGCATGTAGATAACTTCCCACCTTGGCCAAAACTTGTTAGACCCCATTGAGGTGAGACCCATAAGATGACGTGGTCTCCATCCTCAAACTCCAGTGGTCTTCATCTCATTAAAGCATAGGACTTAGTCAGCTCTTTTCAGTCCTCATCTACTCCTGGATGCTCTTTACCTTCTCTGATTATACATGTACTAACTTCAACACTATCCACAAAGGATATCTGAAAAATGGCTTGCTGCTCTGTCGCCACTCCAATTAGCTGGATGCCCGACCTCTTGCTGAGAGCATTAGCTACTACGTTCCACTTCCCAATAGTATAGACTATCTCAAGTCATAGTCCTGGAAGAACTCAAGCCATTGCCGCTATCTTAGGTTCATGTCCATATGAGAGAGGATACACATGAGACTATAGATTTGATGAGAATGACAAACCATTCACTAGATGAACAACAGGTGAGACTAGTCGTTTGTAAGTACTCATCTGCACCCATCTTCATCTATGATCTACCAGAGCTGCTGAGATTCCTCCTCTACCGAAGAGAGAAATATGGTCTCATCCCCTGGATGAACCATGTTCTCTGCCTAATACAGTCAATCCTGACGTGAACGGTACTATTTCAATCCATGGACGACGTCATAAGTCCTCGACGCTACTACCAAGAGATCCAACCGTTACTCTCACCTCCAATGGTCGAGTCACACTATCCGAAGTAGTGTGTGGTCACTTGGACTCCTCCAGTAGGAATCTCAGAAGTGAAGGTCATGTCAATGGTTTTAATCGTAACCTCTCAGTATCAACTACATAGAAAGGACATGGAAGAAAACATCACAAGAACAAGTGTCCTTTATTATTGCAGCTCAAATTAAAAAAAGACACAAAGAATGAAAAACATAAAAATGCTAGAAGCACCATGAACAAAAGTCTCCATGTCTGGAGCTAGTCCTGCTCCTGTCTATCTAATCTTGGAGCTCTATGGTTACATGCCTCGTCTGCCTGAAGCTGAGCTCTCCCCTATCCACATGTTCCCTACGGTCGGGGTGGTCTTCCTAATGGTGGTGGTGGTAGGGCCTCAAAGTGTCTCTCACCATCTTCTATTCGGCCAGCTCCTCTGCCTTATCCACCTGCTCCCTGCAGACCGCCATGGTCGATCCACTTCCTGGGAGGTCCCTATACCGCATGCTGCTCATCTGTCGGGTGGATCAGGCAGTCTCGAGCCATATGACCCTGCCCGCCGCATGCATAGCACTACTTGATCCTCTTATAGATGTCTCTATTCAATGCACCTCACACAACCAAACCTGTTTCCTTAGATTTCTCATCTGATGGCCTGGGCCACCTGGACCTCTGTGTCAACTATCTACTTTTAGCAGCAGAAGACTCTGCTACAGTTCGTCCTGTGGTGGGTCTCACCACTGGTGTCCGCTCAACGAGAAAACACTCCACTAGATGTACTCTCTCTAGCACCTCTGCCTGCATTGGGATGCTGAGGGAGATCATCGAAGCCCTGATCTCATGCCTCAGTCCCTGCTCGAAGGTTCAGGCCCATAAGAATGGGTCTCATACCATGTCTGTGGAGTAGCATCAGAGATTGGTAAACCTCGCTGAGTACTGGGCTACAGTCATGCTGCCCTGTTGCAGCTGTAGTAGCTCTTGAAAGCGCACCGCACAGAGGTTGGTTGGAACAAACTCTGAGCGGAAGAGGCTCTCAAAGTCCGTCCAAAGAAGTAATGCCTCGTCGTGCACATGGAGCATCATGCTCCACCATCTACTTGCTGTCGTGTGCAGGAGACTCGCCAAAAGGATCACCATTAGGTCATCTGGTGTTCCTACTAACCTGAGGAATCAAACTACTGTCTCCATCCAATTCTTGGTTGCCTGAGGGTCCGTCTCTCTACGGAACCTAGGCTGTCTCTGACGCTGAAACTCGCGTTGTTCACTCATGCAATGTGCACTCTCAGCTACTGGGGCTGGTAGTATCGGTGGCTCGGCGGGTAAAGGTACTGCTGGTGCCTCCGCTGTAAAGGGGCCCGGCACCGAGGCCTCGTCACTTGGTGGGCTGACATCTCGTATGTAACTGGGAACCCTAGTTGGCTATCATCGTGGGGCCATCTTTAAAAGGAATAGGTGCACCATTTTTTGATACAGTATACCTGGTGAGCTTACACAAAGTAATCACTATGAAAATTTTTGAAACACACATGCAATAAATGTTTTCATGCATTGTGTCAGAAATCAGAAGTCAGGGTCCTGGTGTATGGATATGTTGGCCACCGCACCAACAATGGACTCCCTGGAATGATAACCACACTCAATACCCTTATCACTATTGCTTCATAGGATGAAATTATCATTGTCCTATGTTCTGCAGTAGAACCAACTTCGCTGATACAAATTTGTCACAACCCATCCTCGGGGCCTGTGTCATGACTATCCCAAGCCCACCTTCCATATGATAGGGGATGGAGACTAGTACCAAAGGTATAAATCCCGATATAAGGTAAGGAATTTCCTTTATATAAGAAAACAAACACCACAGAGTACGCAAGATGAAGTAAACACTAAGTAAACGGAGTACAAAAGTATGTGCTGGAAGGTAAATGGTCCAGTATACAAACCCAACTGAAAGTACAGTACAACTGAGAAAAATGAAGTACAATAGCTGAAAAGTACAGTAGCAACCACTGAGTCGCCCTCCAGAACTCCCACTAGAAGGGTGGGTACAAATAGTCTCGTCGCTCCTCGAGTACAGTACTCCGCTCTGAGTACGTCCCTCCAAGTGGTCAACCTCCAAGGATTGTCCCACTCCACAAGCCTCAACTACGATCAGCGATGTCCGTCATCTGCAACCAACACAATGTAGTGTGGGCATATCCCATGCAGGGGTGAGTATAAGATACTCAGTAGGGACCCGGAGACCCCCAAAGGTGTCCCAAAATCCACGAAAGATAAACTATAGGAAAGATACAAAACACGAAGTATCAACCGTCTCCATATAGGTATATGCCCATACATATACCTAAGTCATCAATTCCAGTTCTTCTCCAACTCATGAGCCCATGAGCAACCCATTCCACACAGGAATGCATATCCTAATACACATAGGAAAGTACAACCCAGTCCATATAGGAAAGTACAAACGAGTCCACACTAGAAAGTACCACCCAGTCCACACAGGAAAGTAAGTCAATTACATCAGTGATAATGATTGAAAGTCAAGACTCAACACACACAAGTATACATAATTTGTAAATCCAAAGAGATGATCATATGAAGTTACTGATTCATCTAGATGGGACCCACGTTGGATACTAGACCAGCTACATTGTCGGACCCACGTAGGATACTAGTCCAGCTACTCTGTCGGGCCTACGTAGGATACTACAACAGAGGTCAATACTGTCGGACCCACGTAAGATACAAGTATAGTAGTCGTCACTGCCGAACCCACGGGGGATTCCAGTTTTGTTTTCATCATCGTCGATCCCATGGAGGATTCCAGTACAAAGTCTTCACTGTCGAACCCACAGAGGATTCCAGTACGGAAGTCCTTGCAGTCGCAGCCAGTTCTAGGGTTCTCGCACACATCATGCTCGATTTTGGGAGGGTCCACTCCACGAGCAAGGGGGTCGATACATCAAAAGACATGAAGTACAGAGTTGATGTATCCCAAAGTTCCATCTCATCAATAGTAACCCAACGTGACAGATGGAACATCAATCGGACAATCGGTCTGAGAGTTATTGGCTTTTGTTATCCCAGGGGCCCTGTTGGTTTTTTATGTCAAAACCAACATGACCGTACTACAAATATGTCCAAACCTCAAGGGGAGTAATCCAAAAGTAACTTCTCACTAAGATGAATCCATTAATGTTGACGACACATCAATTGGATGTCCGGAGCTCATGTTATAAGCGTTTCCACTCATAGGGCCCGGTTGGTTTAATGTTTGAACCAACCCTGACATACCCAATGTTCTCCGAAACCTTTAGTGTAATATACCGAAATGACCATATCGATACAAGGATCGCTATGCAATGGATGGTGCATCGATGGTAGGTCTGTAGCCCATGTTATGGGCGTTGGAACAGATCTGTCCATAAATAGGGGGTTTGGGCCCTGTCTGACCCGGCCCAATACCCCCCGGGACGGCCCGTTAGGGCGTGGCCGGCCCCAGCCAGCGTGGCCCGGGCCAACCGGCGCGGCGCGACCAGGCAAGGCACAGGCGGGCCGGCCTGGCGCTGGCGGTCCTGCCCGGCGCGGGCGGTCCGGCCCTGTGCGGGCACCCGCGCATGGAGCGAACGCAGAAGGGGGGGGGGGCAACACCCCTTGATTTTGAAATGGCGGCCCCCACGTGCAGGGGCCCCCCTTTTCCAGCCGCCGGGGGTTACAACCCCTGGACTTCTCGGATCCGGCCGGCTGTAAAGGCATGCCAGTTGTGCAGCGCCTGACCTACTAGTCTCACCTCATGAAGCGCCAAGGCCGGTGGATCCGGACGCCCTCCTCTACACCGCCACAACCTTAGGCCACAACCCTTGTCCAACCGGCACCGCTCCACGGCGCCGCACCCCTCCGCCGCGGCCCGGATCATGTCGCGGCCTCTTTTGGCCTCAACGGGGTGGCGCGACGGCGACGCGCTCCTTCGCTGCTGCCCGCACCGGCCGTGGTTCCCTCGTTCCCATGCAGTGCGACGACACTGTGTCGCCTCTATTCCATTCCACAATGATGTAAAACAACAATGGGGAGGAGGGTCGGACCTATTTCTGTGGTCAGACCTCCTCCTGTTGTACTGATAGAAATCGTCCAAGAACGAGTAATCACAACGACAATTAAAGCACAATTTTAATTGATTATAATTGAACTTAACCCCTACATCAATAATGATGTCAAAAGTTGGTGTCGCGGTTTATGGCGTCGAAATACCTCCAAGATGGAGGTCGCCTCACAACGGATGCGGAGAGGAGAAGAACAGCACGTCGATCACTCCTTGCGGTGACGACGTTCTTCGTCGAGGTCTTCACGTTCTTCGCATTCTCCAACGAAGAAGACAAGTTCTATCTCCTCCAATTCCACACACAACCAACCAACCCCAAATAAAATAAGGCTCTTCTTATTTTCTTAACCAACCCATGCATTTCCAAAATTCAAATTTTGAAATAACATAATTTAATTAATCATGAGCTTGTCAAAATTAAATGATGTAAAGTTGGAAACATTAATGTGAGGGAGTGTCACATTATTAAAGTGTGGGTTTTAGTGATGTTAGGGAATTTAAAGGGATGGTGCTCGTGTGGGCCCCACTTCAAAAAATCCTATCATGTGGATTTATGTTCATGTGGGTTCTACCCAACTCTCACACATGGGGTTAAACCACTTGAAGTGAAATAAAGTCATACACAACATTATTTCACTTAACACTTAATCCATTTTTTAAAAACTCTTCCCGAGAAAATGCAACTCCAGTGAAGGTATTCATAAGAAATTACTGGCGCTGCGGTTTCATCAGTGCCCTTAGATTTCAATTCCGAGCACCGATTTAAAAGTTAGAAAAACACACTCATTCGTTCACTGAACGTACCCGAGCTGAACTTCTGAACATGATTCCGGGCACACCGGTTCTCAGAATCAGGTGCAGTCAGAAAATCCGGACTCATAAAAATCCAAAGAAATTTGGAAAAAAATTTCATTGAAATTTCTGGGTCTTTACACAACCCAATAAAAACTATGAAATTATTTTATAGAATAATTATAATAGACAAATATGGATCATCCAAATCTGCAAGAATTATCGCTCCCACGAACAACACTTTGTAAAAGAAATGAAATATTATTAAACAATTTGAAAATTTAAAAATGATAAATATAAGACCTTGGGGAAAATTTTAGTGGATGATGAATGAATTAATGGATAGGTATTTATAGAAGGTAATGTGTTAGGAAATTTACTAGAATGTTAATAATAATAACATGAGCACCGGGGAAAGTAAGGTTAATGAAGGAAAAGTAATTTTACCTCAAAAAATGAAATGCAGTATAAAAAATATCTATCATGAGTAATTTTAAAAAATATTAATATTATAACTCCATGCAATAAACACTATTATAAAATACTCAGAGAAATTAGACTCATATATTAATAAATTTCATTCTAATTTATTTTATAAAAATGTTAATTTATATATTACAAACTAAAATTAATTTGGTCCAAAATAATTTTTACAAAATTTGAGTCATTTTACAAATAATAATTTTGAAATGTTTTAATGGTTAATTTTGGATAATTTTATAAAATAAATAAATTATAAGGGCTGATTAAAAATATAGTCTTTATGTAACTACTGTGTTTTATATTACATCATTCAAGGTGTAAAAATGACATAAAAAATTATAGAAAATAAATATTTACTTAAATTGTGTTTAATAATATAAATTATCAATTTAAAATTTGTAATTTATTTCCAAATTGGATAATACTTTTTCAAAAGACTAAAATATAACTAATTTCTATAGTTTATTCATTTTCTCCTCATTAATTATTATAAAATCACTTTTATTAGTATATAATTGGTTTTAAAATCCTAAAATAATTTTATTTTACTATCATATGATTCATAATTTCAAAAATTTAATTATTACTTGTTTTACCAAAGAAAGAATTATTTTTATCATTATTTTATAGTTAAATAGCCCTCTCCTCAAGTGTAAATAACCCCTCACGCATCCCTAGTTAATAGATATAACATAATTTTTGCAGAGACAATACTCTTCAAAAATTCCTTATCCTAAATTCTATATATTCCATAGGGATGATATTTAATCATTCAAATCCGTGAATTAAATGAGTTGGTGATATATAAAATTAATTAAATATTATATTTAAATTATTTAAATGTTTTTACACTAATAAAATGATTATATTTAACATGTTTTAGTATTTCATTCATCTCTTTTCTCCTCATTTGACAATGAATAGTCTATGGTCAGTTAATCACCCATGAATTCAATTCCAGCTCTCTAATAATCACTACCATTCTGGTTAACATTAATAAATAATTTACATAATATAAATAGATAAATATATGTATTTCTATCATTATGGAGTTAATATTGATAAACTATAAGTAGAAATAAAGCTAGATCATTGAATTAAAATAAGACGAGATATTTAAATGAAAATTTTATATCAAAATGACTCACCATTTACAATGGGAATTGAGAAATACAATCTAATTTTTTTAATTGATCAATAATGAAAAAATGGAAATAATTATATAATGGTCACAATTATTAAAAAAATAATATTTATTATACCTAAAGAGGAAAAGTGAATAAATAAATTAGGATCTAATGTAATGGGATTCTAAAACCAAGCTATTTCTTTTAGTGTTATATCATATTTTAATGTATATTTATTATGAAGGATACTGTAATTTCTTGAAAATTTTATTTAATTGTTATTTCTCTTTTATTTCTAGGTATATTCATTATTCTACCATATCAAATTTGTTCAAATATATATAAAAAAATTTCATAGGATCTTTATTTATATAGCATCGCATTGTCTCCTCTTGAGTTTTTTATTATAAACTCAATAGTAATGATTTATATGCCAATATAAAATTTCAATTATTCATTTCAGAACCTGAAATTTATAAATGAAATTATGGGTTGTGAAAAATTTATGAAACATATTACATTCCATGAGTTTATTTCAAAAATATGATTGTTAAATGTTCTTCTTCAATGTGTCATGCAGTATTATGTGCTATTAATAATGTGATTAGTTGGCCTATAATAATATAACATTTAAATTAATCAGGTAATGTGATATATATATTGAGATTATATATATCTGGCATGAACATGATGTTATATTTGTTCATAATTACAATTCTATTATTTATGAAAATATGTTATGCGTTAAAAAGTCTTTAGATTTTTTAACAACATTGGGTTGTGTTTTAACACAATGTTATGATTTTTCATTAAATTAAATTTGACAGAATCCATTCCTTTTTAAATTATTCCATTATGATTATGGCGATGATCTCAAGATTATGATATGTTAATAATTTTTTTCTAACCTATTAATGGTAGAGTCTTACCTCCTATTACTCATTCATTATTCATCCCTTTATGATGATTTTATCTCACCGATTTATTTTATTTATTTCCATAGGTGATTAGATGTACCATATTGAATATGAGATATTTAGGAGGTGTATGAAAATTTATTTTTCTCAGAAAAATATTTTAATTTATTTATATCCGGTGTATTAATATATTTCCAAATATATTAAATATATTCTTCTTCTAATGTATTAATATTATGTTATTTATATTCTAAATTATGTAAGATCCATGTAAGAAATAGTTTGGTCTCTAGACATATTTTGAAAATCCATAGATACTATGAATTTTCTTAGAAATTGTGCATCGATAATTCATGAGAGAGAATTTATGTTTTTCCATATTTCTCTAATTATATTACAGGATTAAGATTATAGTAAATTATAAGTAAATATAAAAATGTGGGGTGTTAAATTTTTGTTTTAGAATATATTTCAAATATTATTTTCTTGTCTTCATTACCCAAAATATATATTATTTTTATTCCTCATCAAAAAACAATAATATTTGTGACCAAATTCCGAGGAATAAAATAAATACCCTTATAAATAAATTTTTTGATAGTATATAAATTATTAAAATATCACATTTTTTAGATATTACATGATTAACATTATAAATACATCTTTAAATAAATATGATATATCTTTATGTTTCCTATTTAGTCATAATATTGGTATTTCATTAGGGGGAATATTTTTTTCTCCACATGTTCCCAACTGAAAGTACAGTACAACTGAGAAAAATGAAGTACAACAGCTGAAAAGTACAGCACCAACCACTGAGTCGTCCTCCAGAACTCCCACTAGAAGGGTGGGTACAGATAGTCTCGTCAGCTCCTCGAGTACAGTATTCCGCTCTGAGTACGTCCCGCCAAGTGGTCAACCACCAAGGATTGTCCCACTCCACAAGCCTCAACTACGATCAGCGCTGTCCGTCATCTGCAACCAACACAACGTAGTGTGGGAATAGCCCGTGCAAGGGTGAGTATAAGATACTCAGTAGGGACCCAGAGACCCCCAAAGGTCTCCCTAAATCCACGAAAGATAAACTATAGGAAAGATAAAAAACACGAAGTATTAACTGTCTCCACATAGGTATATGCGCATACATATATCTAAGTCATCAATTCCAGTTCTGCTCCAACTCATGAGCCCATGTGCAACCCATTCCACATAGGAATGCATATCCTAATACACATAGGAAAGTAAAACCCATTCAATATAGGAATGTACAACCCAGTCCACATTAGAAAGTACAACCCAGTCCACACAGGAAAGTAAGTCAATTACATCAGTGATAATGATTGAAAGTCAAGACTCAACTCACACAAGTATACATCATTTGTAAATCCAAAGATATGATCAGATGAAGTTACTGATTCATCTAGATGGGACCCACGTTGGATACTAGACTAGCTACATTGTCGGACCCACGTAGGATACTAGTCCAGCTACTCTGTCGGGCCTACGTAGGATACTACAACAGAGGTCAATACTGTCGGACCCACGTAGGATACAAGTATAGTAGTCGTCACCGCCGAACCCACGGGGGATTCCCGTTTTGTTTTCATCGTCTTCGATCCCATGGAGGATTCTAGTACAAAGTCTTCACTGTCGAACCCACAGAGGATTCCAGTACCGATGTCCTTGCAGTCGCAGCCAGTTCTAGGGTTCTCGCACACATCATGATCGATTTTGGGAGGGTCCACTCCACGAGCAAGGGGGTCGATACATCAAATGACATGAAGTATGGAGTTGATGTATCCCAATGTTCCATCTCGTCAATAGTAACCCAACGCGATAGATGGCGCATCAATCAGACACTCGGTCTGAGAGTTATTTGCTTTTGTTGTCCCAGGGGCCCGTTTGGTTTTTTAAGTCAAAACCAACATGACCGTACTATAACTATGTCCAAACCTCAAGGGGAGTAATCCAAAAGTATCTTCTCACTAAGATGAATCCATTAATGTTGACGACACATCAATTGGATGTCCGGAGCTCATGTTATAAGCGTTTCCGCTCATAGGGCCCGGTTGGTTTCATGTTCGAACCAATCCGGACGTACCCAATGTTCTCTGAAACCTTTAGTGTAATATACCGAAATGACCATATCGATACAAGGATCGCTATGCAATGGACGGTGCATCGATCGTAGGTCTGTATCCCGTGTTATGGGCGTTGGAACAGATCTTTCCATAAATAGGGGGTTTGGGCCCTGTCTGACCCGGCCCAATACCCCCCGAGACGGCCCGTTAGGGCGTGGCCCGCCCCAGCCAGCGCGGCCAGGGCCAGCCGGCGTGGCGCGGCCCGGCAGGGCACGTGCGGGCCGGCCAGGAACGGGCGGTCCTGCCCGGTGCGGGCGATCCTGCCCTGTGCGGGCAGCCGCGCACGGAGCTAACGCAGAAGGGTGGGGGGCGCAACCCCCCTTGATTTTGAAATGGCGGCCCCCACGTGCAGGGGCCCCCCTTTGCCAGCCGCCAGGGGTTACAACCCCTGGACTTCTCAGATCTGGCCGACTGTAAAGGCCTGCCAGTTGTGCAGCGCCGGACCTACTAGTCTCACCTCCTGAAGCGCCGGAGGCCGGTGGATCCGAACGCCCTCCTCTACACTGCCACAACCTTAGGCCACAACCCTTGTCCAACCGCCACTGCACCACGGCACTGCACCCCTCCGCCGTGGCCCGGATCTAGCCGCGACCTCTTTTGGCCTCAACGGCGTGGCGCGACGGCGCCGCGCTCATTCGCTGCTGCCCGCACATGCCGTGGTTCCCTCGTTCCCGCGCAGTGCGACGACACCGCGTCGCCTCCATTCCATTCCACAACGAAGTACAACAACAATGGGGAGGAGGGTCGGCCCTGTTTCTGTGGTCAGACCACCTCCTGTTGTACTGATAGAAATCGGCCAAGAACGAGTAATCACAACGACAATTAAAGCACAATTTTAATTGATTATAATTGAACATAACCCATATATCAATAATTATGTCAAAAGTTTGTGTCGCGGTTGATGGCGTCGGCGTACGTCCAAGATGGAGGTCACCTCACAACGGCTGCGGAGAGGAGAAGAACAGCATGTCGATCACTCCTTGCGGTGACGACGTTCTTCGTCGAGGTCTTGACGTTCTTCGCATTCTCCAACGAAGAAGACAAGTTCTATCTCCTCCAATTCCCCACACAACCAACCAACCCCAAATAAAATAAGGCTCTTCTTATTTTATTAACCAACCCATGCATTTCCAAAATTCAAATTTTGAATTAACATAACTTAATTAATCTTGAGCTTGTCAAAATTAAATGATGTAAAGTTGGAAAAATTAATGTGAGGGAGTGTCACATATTTAAAGTGTGGGTTTTAGTGATGTTAGGGAATTTAAATGGATGGGGATCGTGTGGGACCCACCTCAAAAAATCCTATCATGTGGATTTATGTTCATGTGGGTTCCACCCAACTCTCACACATGGGGTTAAACCACTTGTAAGTGGAATAAAGTCGTACACAACATTATTTTACTTAACACTTAATCCATTTTTAACAACTCTTCCCGAGAAAACGCAACACCTGTGAAGGTATTCTTATGAAATTATCGGCGCTGCGGTTTCATTGGTGACCTCAGATTTCAATTCCGAGCACCGATTTAAAAGTCAGAAAAACCCACTCATTCGTTCACTGAACGTACCCGAGCTAAACTTCTAAACTTGATTCCGGGCACACCGGGCCTCGGAATCCGGTGCCGTCAGAAAATGCGGACTCATAAAAATCCAAAGAAATTAGGAAAAAAATTTCGTTGAAATTTCTGGGTCATTACACAACATAATAAAAACTATGAAATTATTTTATTGAATAATTATAATAGACAAATATGGATCATCCAAATCTGCAAGAATTATTTCTCCCACGAACAACACTATGGAAAAGAAATGAAATATTATTAAACAATTTGAAAATTTAAAAATGTTAAATATAAGACCTTGGGGAAAATTTTAGTGGATGATGAATGAATGAATGGATAGGTATTTATAGAAGGTAATGTGTTAGGAAATTTACTAGAATGTTAATAATAATAACATGAGCACCGGGGAATGTAAGGTTAATGAAGGAAAAGTAATTTTACCTCAAAAAATGAAATGCAGTATAAAAAATATCTATCATGAGTAATTTTAAAAAATATTAATATTATAACCCCATACAATAAACACTAGTATAAAATAATCAGAGAAATTAGACTCATATATTAACAAATTTCATTCTAATTTATTTTATTAAAATTTTAATTTATACATTACAAACTAAAATTAATTTTTTCCAAAATAATTTCGACAAAATTTGATTCGTTTTACAAATCAGAATTTTGAAATGTTTTAATGGTTAATTTTGGATAATTTTATAAAATAAATCAATTATAAGGGATGATTAAAAATATAGTCTTTATGTAACTACTGTGTTTTATATTACATTATTCAAGGTGTAAAAATGACATAAAAATTTATAGAAAATCTATATTTACTTAAATTGTGTTTAATAATATAAAATATCATTTTAAAATTTGTAATTTATTTCCAAATTGGATAATACTTTTTCAAATGACTAAAATATAACTAATTTCTATAGTTTATTCATTTTCTCCTCATTAATTTTTATAAAATCACTTTTATTTGTATATAATTGGTTTTAAAATCCTAAAACAATTTTATTTTACTATCATATGATTCATAATTTTAAAAATTTCATTATTACTTGTTTTACCAAAGAAGGAAATCTTTTTATCATTATTTTATAGTTAAAATAGCCTGCTCCTCAAGTGTAAATAACCCCTCACCCATCCCTAGTAAATAGATATACCTTAATTTTTGCAGAGAAAATACTCTTCAAAAATTCCCTATCCTAAATTCTATATATTCCATAGGGATGATATTAAATCAATCAAATCCGTGAATTAAATGAGTTGGTGATATATAAAATTAATTAAATATTATATTAAAATTAAATAAATTTTTTTACACTAATAAAATGGTTATATTTAACATGTTTTAATATTTCATACAACTCTTTTCTCCTCATTTGACAATGAATAGTCTATGGTCAGTTAATCACCCATGAATTCAATTCCAGCTCTCTAATAATCACTACCATTCTGGTTAACATTAATAAATAATTTACAGAATATAAATAGATAAATATATGTATTTCTATCATTATGGTGTTAATATTGATAAACTATAAGTAGAAATAAATGTAGATCATTGAATTAAAATAAGACGAGATATTTAAATGAAAATTTTATATCAAAATGACTCACCATTTACAATGGGAATTGAGAAATACAATCTAATTTTTTTAATTGATCAATAATGAAAAAATGGAAAAAATTATATAATGGTCACAATTATTAAAAAAATAATATTTATTATACCTAAAGAGGAAAAGTGAATAAATAAATTAGGATCTAATTTAATGGGATTCTAAAACCAAACTATTTCTTTTAGTGTTATATCAAATTTTAATGTATATTAATTATGAATGATACTATAATGTCTTGAAAATTTTATTTAATTTTTCTTTCCCTTTTATTTCTAGGTATATTCATTATTCTACCGTATCAAATTTGTTCAAAGATATATAAAAAAATTTCATTGGATCTTTATTTATATAACATCACATTGTCTCCTCTTGAGTTTTTTATTATAAACTCAATAGTAATGATTTTTATGCCAATATAAAATTTCAATTATTCATTTCGGAACCCGAAATTTATAAATGAAATTATGGGTTGTGAAACATTTATGAAACATATTACATTCCCTGAGTTTATTTCAAAACTATGATTGTTAAATGTTCTTCTTCAATGTGTCATGCAGTATTATGTGCTATTAATAATGTGATTAGTTGGCCTATAATAATATAACATTTAAATTAATTAGGTAATGTGATATATATAATGAGGTTATATATATCTGGCATGAACATGATGTTATATTTGTTCATAATTACAATTCTATTATTTATGAAAATATGTTATGCGTTAACAAGGCTTTAGATTTTTTAACAACATTGGGTTGTGTTTGAAAACCATGTTATGATGTTTCATTAAATTAAATTTGACAGAATACATTCCTTTTTAAATTATTCCATTATTATTATGGTGATGATCTCAAGATTATGATATGTTAATAATTTTTTTCTAACCTATTAATGGTAGAGTCTTACCTCTTATTACTCATTCATTATTCATCCCTTTATGATGATTTTATCTCACCGATTTATTTTATTTATTTCCATAGGTGATTAGATGTACCAAATTGAATATGAGATATTTAGGAGGTGTATGAAAATTTATTTTTCTAAGAAAAATATTTTTATTTATTTATATGCGGTGTATTAATATATTTCCAAATATATTAAATATATTCTTCTTCTAATGTATTAATATTATGTTATTTATATTCTAAATTATGTAATATCCATGTAAGAAATAGTTTGGTCTCTAGACATATCGTTAAAATCCATAGATACTAGGAATTGTCTTAGAAATTGTGCATCGATAATTCATGAGAGAGAATTTATTTTTTTCCATATTTCTCTAATTATATTCAAGGAATATGATTATAGTAAATTATAACTAAATATAAAAATGTGGGGTGTTAAATTTTTGTATTATAATATATTTCAAATATTATTTTCTTGTCGGCATTACCCAAAATAGATATTATTTTTATTCCTCATCAAAAAACAATAATATTTGTGACCAAATTCCGAGGAATAAAATAAATACCCTTATAAATAACTTTTTTGATGGTATATAAATTATTAAAATAATCACATTTTTTAGAGATTACATGATTCACATTATAAATACATCTTTAAATAAATATGATATATCTTTATGTTTCCTATTTAGTCATAATATTGGTATTTCATTAGGGGGAATATTTTTTCTCCACATGTTCCCAACCAAAATTATGTGTTTTTTGTTTTTGGAAGAACCATCAATGAATGAGATATATCAATACGATTAGTAATTAGGCTCTTTGATTAATGAATTTTTTTTCTCAAAAACTAATTTTCTTTAATACAATTATTAATTAATATTTTATAATTATAAACCTATCAAAATTCTTTGGTCATTTTTATCTATTTTATTGACATATTTTTCTAAAAGAATTATAAACTCACTTTTATTCGTAATAATTCTATATTTTATTATTGTTTTAATATTTTTATATGGATTAACCACATATTTATTATGTGATAATATATTTTCCCTTGTTACATATTTAAATTATCATGTTCAATTATTAACCAATACAACTTCCCAATTTTTTTAATTTAATTAATAAATTATTTTAGAGTCTTTTGTGTACACACCTTATCTTCTACAACATTATTTATTTTTTGGTTCATATTCGATTTTTTCAATATATTTTGGATATTCCTTCAATAGTCTATTTATTTTATCATTCATTTGTATTTTTATATGAATTATTCATGTGTTCCTTTATTTTCAAATTACATAATAAAAACTCCTTCTAGAAAGCGTTTTTATACATTACTAGATTTCCCTTTCCCAACCATCGCTAACATAACATTATAAAAACATGATTTAATCATAGTTTATACTTCTCAAAAACAAATTTCGTCATTATATGCTTCATTAAAATCTATTTCATTCATTGATACCACATTCCAAAAGGTTTTTATATTTTAGGTACCATCCTTGGAAAAATATTATTTATTGATTTTCTTGGGTAATAATCCTCCCCATAACTGTATTAAAACCTCATTTGAACCAATAATTGTAGTTATTCCTTTTCACATTTAATAATAAATACAATAAAATTCGTCCATAAAATATTCTGTTACTATGATTTAATTTTCATTCAATCAGTAATAAGAATTTATCAACCAATTATCCATATCAATCTCTAAATTGATTAGTGTTATGGTTTAATAAATTGTTGAATTTAATTTCCTTGATTGAGTGAATTATTATCCCTTAATTTTTCATATAATTATTATTGGAAACCAAAAATCAATGAATCCATCTAGTGAAATATGTACTATGTTTATTTCCTCATGTACTGATACTATTGGGTTATAAAAAGGTGGAATTATCCATTGGATATTTGTAAAAATATCTACATCTAATTTCTCATCACAAATTATATTGGATAAATAACAGTAATTATAATGATGAAGGATCTATCATGTTTCTTATTTATGTACATTTTTTAAATTGAGAAATTAATATTAAACACTAGAAAATTAATTTATATTACCTTTCCATATTCTTCCTAGATATTATAAACCTTTTTTATATACCTTTAAGGATGTCACAATCATTATAACCTTGTTGACTGCTATTAAATGTTCTTGAGAGAGGGAATTTTGTTATACTACATTAGTTCTAAGAAGTTTTTTCCTTTTCATTTAAGGATACATCAGTGGGATAATGAACTTAGGTCTCATTTTTTACAATGTTTTAAATATGAATAAATGGTATATTTGATATTATCTAATACGATTCTAAAAAATTTTATAATTTCATCCCGAAAATAACAGTCCCCCACTGATTTTCTAAAAAATAAATGAGGAAATGTAAAACATAAAATAGATTGAGTATGTAATATCTGGCTTTAATGCCACTTATTTCAACACAAGTCAAAAAAACCTAAAGAAAATTGAGTTAGTGAGTTAGGTAATTGACATTATCATGAAAAAATTATCATGATCCACTGTTATGATAAAAAATGTACTAAAAGTTATAAAGAAGAACACTAAAAACTATATATTACAAGGAAATTTGTTGAGATGAGGATGATCCTTGGTATAACATAAATGGTTATGTCTATGGACCTTAATTATATAACATAATGATATATCAATGATATAACTATACAGTACCATGATTATAATATTTTAAGATCATACAATGTTCAATTCCAATAGTCACCCCTTCATTTTATATATACTTAACACATTAAGATAAATTCTTGAATTAATATGGCACCTTTTCCATTTAAAATAAATCATTCAATAAAATTAATAAATGAAATAAAGTTATTTTTTCTCTTATATTATATCATTATGATTGAATCCATGGATTAAATATTTTATGAATCCTCAATAAAAATTATTTTTTAAATTTCTGTTTTGAAATAAATTCTTATTTATTTCTATGATTATCTCATTATTCAATTTAATTTCCTTTATAATATCCCTTAATATCTTCTAATAAGTACACTTTTTCATATGATACTTTTCACACTATCATTGTCTTTGAGAAATATCATCTTTCATTGAGTAAATAAACGTAGTAATGTTTATATCATCCATTATTTTGAAAACATTCCAATATTTTAAATCATAAAAATCCATGATGAATATGGTGTTCCCCGATCTTAAAAGTAATTTTCCATAATAAAATATTTGATATGGAGATATATTGTAATTGAAATTAATATATCCATGAAAATATTGTTGTTTCCTTCATTGAATATTCATATCTAAACTATGTAGTGAAATGGTTTTTAGTAAAAAAACATATGTTGTTTTTACATCTTAGTTATAATTTCCTCTACAAAAACTCTATAGTAAAACATAAACCACATCATTCTTTATTAATACCATTTTACATTTTTTGAAATACTATCTCTTAGACACCTATAATCGTTTTTCACACTATTTTTATCTATAATTCCAAATATCATAGGTTTTCAAAATTCATTTCACCATGACATAGTTTTAGATTCATTACAATTTATACAATCATACAAAAACACAATAATAATTATTTATTCAAGGAGCATAATTCCACATAATTTATTTAAAACCACATCATAATCCATGATATTATTTAGGTGTCTTATGTCTTATTAATATTTTTTAAAAAATAATTATCCAATTATAGTATACAACACAAATTTGGTTTCTTAAATATGATACCATTTTATAAACCCTTATTTTTTACTTATTTTTATATTATTTGAAATCATATATTTAATTATTTAGACTATTTAATATTTCCTAAATTCTAAAACACCTAAATTTTATAGTGGTGATATGAAAACTACCACTTTTTATAGTAAATTACATTGTTGGTTTTCACCCTTAATGAAAAAAAAATCTATTATAACATCATGAATCAAACAAGATCATATTACATCCTCAGGATTCATTTTCTAATTTTCATAATATAATATTATGATACACCCTAAAATTAATTCTCTTATACAGATTAAATATATTGTTATCCTCTAGAATACCCAATGTTAAAAATAACCCCTTTACAGGAGGAATATTTATCAATAAAACTTATACAAATAATTTAATATAATTTCCTAAATAACTAAAATACGGAGTAGTTTTAAATGAGTATGGTACCACCATATCTAACAATACACTAGCCAATGTCTTCATCACTGAAATGATTCCTCATATTTTTGATGACCCTATTCCTGTTAACATTTATTCATTTTCTATATCATATATCATGCTTCAAACAACAATAACAACCCATATACCATGTAAATTTTGGATATGCTTCAATGGACCTTGAATTATGTGTCCACCATTGTTCCAATACATCCTATTTAATCTAATATTATTTCCCCAAAATCATCCACCCTAAAAATCCCATGAATATTATTTCTAAACAACCATAGTTATACTTTATTCTCATTTACACTCTTGAAGATATTGATATAAATCTATAAATAATTGATTGAGATAAGATTTTACATTATCATTTTACTATTTTACCCCAATATGTCTAGATTTTTCATATTGTAAATGTAGTAGTATAATAATACATCACATAGTTGAAAATAATCCTCCACTCTAACCACACCATCATATGGTGCCCTAACATTACATCATGTCCTACCAACATATAATTCATTATAATATTCTACTTGAACCTGCTATTGAATTTTTTTTACTCGATCAAAGTCCTCATCCTAGATCATTCTCAATAAATAGTTTCATGTTAATCATGTATATAGTGGTTAGATTAAAAAAATTCTATCATTAAATTATATTGTTAGACTCAACCCAAGAATAAACATATAAGTACTCCAAAACCTTTTACACATATAGAGTTCTTAAAATTCTTAATTTGACTATAAATAGTGAAACTTAATTCCCCATAATCAAATATACCTATTGTATTTCCATTATCTCTTTATCATTCTATATTTTTATTTTTTTCTATAAATCTATTGATGAATAATGGTCTTAAAATTATACCATGTCATCAATTTTACCTTTTACATGAAATTCCAACAACATCATAATGGTCAATCTTTTATAAATGTTATTAGTATCACTATCATAACATCATTTGTACTAACTTTTTTAGTGGATCAATTAAACCCCAATATCCACTCTTTTATTATACAATGATCATTATTGAAAATATTAATTTATGACTATTTTATATGGAATTATATATTATATCTAGTCATCATGGAATTATCCCAATGAAAAATCATATGGTCTTTCTAGATTATACTGACCGAGTTTATCAGGACCTGCATGTTATTTGAATTTTCTATTTATACATAACGTCATAATTATCTACCTTTCCATACTATTTCACCTGAATCATCCACCAATGTAGAATATCTATAAATTTAATAATATAAATGAATATAAATAAAAATACATAATAGAATAATTATGAGAATCAAAATATATTATACTAACCATATCATATCATATTAAATAATTTTTGATACACAAAACCTAAATATTTAAAAATCCATTTGTGTGTTAAAACCTAATAGTGTTTGTAAATCTTAGAGTATAAATTTTTTCTAATATCACTAGTAGTAGATTAAGAATTTATAATTTATTATAAACTCATTATACATTGATACCTATATTTTGTGATGTAAACATGTTCCAATAAATTATATTATGAAACATAATATAGTTTATCAAGGATAGTTAAATTTATAGGAGAAATTTTCCTTACCCTAGTCCGTCTAGAATCACATATACTCATAAAAATATCATATGACACAATATGTCAATAAATATGAATATATGAATGCACTCTCCCCTCCATAAATGCGAGAAAATTGAAAAAAATTATTTTAATCAACCATAAATTTCATAATCATATATTTTATAACACTCGTTACTAGGAATTACAACGAAACTAATTTCTAGAAACATAACTATAACTTTTATATCATTAAATATCAATACTATATCATGGTTTATAATTCCAAAAAACACTATTGAAATTAAAAAACCAATAATACAATTTTATAATATCCCTAATCAGTATTTTATGTTGGAGACAACAAATAACATATAGCATGAATCCCAATACAATAATGGTTATCATAAAGACATCAAGGCATAATCTGTGTCATGTTGATACTATTACCATGATTTCATAACTATCAAATATTTAATATGATATAATAATTTTCCACATCATCGTGTATGTAACAATAAACATAACGATAAATAACACCCAAAATATGAAAAATATTTAACTAATTCTTTGAAGTCACTATAAGATTTCACATACACCATCCCAATAAATATATTAAATAAGTTATCTTACATGTAATAGTATGACAATAAAAAAGTAGAATATAAATTCGTCATTTTTATTTTTAGCAACATATTCCCCTTCCCTGATATCTCCGATGAATAGCCACTATCACATATCATAAATACATTTCACTTTCATATACTGTAAACATTAAATTATCGACATCCACAACGGTTCTCTTAAGTATGTGAGTTTTTAGATACATTATGATTTTTTCTGTGTACCTCAGGTATATAATAGCTAATTCTTAACTAAAAAAATCACATTATATTATCATGCTCTATCATAGCCACTATAACACGTGATCAAAAATGATTCAACCAATGTCAACGTATTAATAATTTATATTACTCTATAGGTATAGTGAGAATCAAACATTTACATAATATCAAATTGTAACCACAATATTCTATGTAATAACACAATCCTAATTAATCAGATAAAATATTGACCCCAATGGATCATTTCCTCATCAGGCCCTTTGGTTTATAACAAACTTCACAAGTTTTGTCCCTTGGTCCAAAATGGTGTTTCCAAATTCCATCAGTTAAATCTGTTAAACCCAAATAATTAATCCATACCAAATTTACAACATCACTGAAATACCATTAGTTGACCATAAATACATTTTACACATCATTTAGACCCTAGTAGTATATCCTTACCATATTGGTTATATCTTTTAGGCACTACTAGACTATCTAGGACCCAATAGTTGTCATCCCATGACTATAATATTCTATCAATTTCATGAAAAAAATATAAAAATATCCAATAAACAGAACAGTTTTCTTACATCTTGGCCCTGAGGACCCCTCATTACATTGGCCATAATTACCATTCACCTCATGACCCTTACAAATTATAATTAATGATCCCCGTAGTTATTTAGACATTTATTGTAATATATAATTTAAAACATTGAAAATGTAAATGTTCAATTCAATAATATGTATACCAAAAAATTGTAGTGATCATTTGTCATTATATAACTCATATCACATACATAGAAAATTTTGTATGAGGCTAAAAAAGAGCCTTAAATTTGACCCCAACTGACCCCAATACCAAATTATCTTTTAATTCACTATTTTCAATTATATAATATTATTTGGATCCATAATGAAGCAAATTGAATTATATTTGTAATGAATCTGACATGGTGGTCCAGAGATGTCATCCAACCTAGCTCACTATAATTTCTAATACATGTTCCTATTCACAATTTTTGGTGGAAAATGTAAATGGTATTAAACTAGGATCATTGTAAATCATTTCAAATTTGGAATTCCAAAATAAAAACATCGGGTTCCAATTAGGTAGCTCAAAATATGGTCTTATTCATTGGATAATCAGTCTATATAAATAAAAAGAATAATTGTACGACTCAAAAAAACAATAAATTTCAATAAATAATATTAATTAGAGCTAAAAAGACTTTACTAACAAAATAAACCATTTATGAAAATAATTAAACCTAGAATGAAGATAAAACAAAAATATAAGGTCAAATGGTAGTAAACTCAATATGATCCAACATTTCCAATGATCCCAAGAACCACCACGATACCACCCTAAAAATCCCTAACACCACCATGAATCAATGACCATCCACATCCCACTTGATAGCAGTGATAACTATACCAAAAACCCAAAACTATTCTCACCTACATAAGGCTGGGGGCCACATACCCACCAATATAAGTATGTAGGGTTTGACATAGATCATAATTAGATACCTAAAAAGTGTAAGCACTTAGTTTCTTATTTGAGATATGGGTCTTCTCTTTTTTCATTTAAACCTGTGTTGAAGTTATATTTGACCATATATATAGAAACCAAACCCTAAGTCTGAATGGTTTGTTTTGGAAGAAAGTATTCTGTGTTTATAGATCATTTATGTAGGTCACATACACAGAGTGTATTTAAATACATGACATGTATTAAATACACAATATGTATTGGTCATGATAGACTCGTTTCATGGCTTATATGATGTGTATAGTTTAGACACAGTGTAAATTGCGTGGTTCTATTATTTTAAAAAGAGGAAGAGGATGTTATTTTTTATAGAAGGTATCATTTCTCTCACACCTCACCTCCCTCCCCATTTTATGCTCTTGGAAGTCCTGGTGCTATAAATTGATGTGGTTCCTCTATCAAAAATTGTATTTGAAATCCTTTTTTCACACTAGATCCTCTCCAGTACGATCAACATTCATTGAGTTCCTTTCTTTATTTTTATTTCAATCAATAGAGTTATTTTTCTTCAAGATCATATTCACTATCGTTAATGAATTTCCATGTTTCTCTCTTTTCATCGAATCGGTAATATACCAAATTCCAATACACGATGAGTTACCCTCTACATATATAATGTATGTTTACTAGTATTTATCACTGACTATTGTTTTATATTGTTCTACCTCATGATTCTGAACATTGTATTATATGCATGTTTCCTTATAAATACACATATTAAATGTTTAATTTATTATCCTTTACAGAAATTTCATAGTTTCCCTTATTCATGTTTGGATAGGTCCCTATTGACAGTAACCAACACATAAGGTGGGAAAATGGAATTTCCCCTTGGTATTGTAAATTATTATGTGAAAAAACCATCTTCCATATGGTTCTGGACTGATTCATAGTCATAATTACTATATTAAATAGAAGGGAACGTGACTGGAACAACCATGTAATGCGTTTTAATAGAGACAATGGTTATTCCATCATCAATGTGAAATTTTAATAGATATTAAATCCTATTTGGATTATTATTCATGTGATACATGGGAACTATGTTAGTTATTCAAGTGATATGTGGGAATGGTTTCCCTTATGAAAGTGTCACATGTGAATAGAGTCCCTTATACTTGTGATACTAAGGCACATAGTCGCATATATTTCTGATACTCAAGCATGGTGTCACTTATACTCAAGATAAATCAATACGGAGTCCCTTAAAAATGAGATAAAAGGGAATGGAGTCCCTATTACATGTTATAAATTGTAATGGAATCACTTATACCTATGATACTCAAGTATGTAGTCGTTTATACTTGTGATACAACGGAATGAAGAGCTGTATGACTTATAATGTCACGACCCCCTCCCCACAAAGTGTACCCCTTCCTAGGCTAGAAATGTGAGAAGGAAGATAATGACCCCAGAGTCTCGCCTCTAGTAGGCCCCCGGAAGGCGACTAGCACCAAGGGTATAGTAAACACACAAATGGGATGCATTACCCTCTAAGAGAACACATGCGGAAGAGAGAGATAAGATAGAAACCAATAAACTACAACTCAGAACTGAAATATAAAAGAAACCCAAGTACATATATAAAATTTCATTCAAAAGTACTACAAATGAAGGGGGAAAATAAATGTACACAAAAGAAAGTAAAACGGCAGCGAGCACATGCCCGAACAACTCCTCCTCCACCCACAAGCTAGTTGTAACCAGATTGATCTCCAAACTACTCCAAGTGACCTGAAAAATAGTTTATATATACATAGGGTGAGTATAATTGTATACTCAGTTGGATCCTCCCCATGCCTCTCGTGCAAATGTAAAGAAAGCATACTAAATCCCATTGAACAACAAGTGAAACTAACTCATCACCTAAACAGGTATACTAAGTTTTCAACCTCACCATGGATACTCTCATGAAGTAACTCATACAAGAATATAGCTTATAATGAAAAATATCAAGGGTACCCCACTAATACTTCCCCACTGGTTTTCCAATTTTCCCCAACGACATACGTCCTGTAAATCTCTCTACAAAGGCTTTCCCGCAGACACCTGGGCTAAGCTCCACAATCTGCACCTCGTGCACCACAAAGGCTTGACCGTAGACACCTGGGCGAAGCACTACACCCTCCTCCCAAAAAAAAGTAACCAGGTAAGTTCAGGGAGCCACCACAGCCCGCATAACGTGTATCATACATATGGTATTATACCTCAATCCATTATAGCCCATACACCGAGTAGGGATCCTCAATCCATCACAGCCTATACACGTTACACCAATAGTAGTCCATAGGATACTATATCCAGAATATATGTGTGTGAAATAACCACAATCCATTACAGCCCCCTACACACATATATGGGGAAACTAACTGTTGCACATGTTGGCACATGTATCTACCAAGAGAAGAGAGCGGGGCCAAAGGGGGTAGTCAGCCATTCAACCTCCCATCAGAATGTTGGGGAAAACACCCCCCACCCCCCCCAGGGCTCAGAATCCCCGGGGTGTCAGTTTCCCTTACCGAAAGGGTAGAGTAGCGTACATGAACAAAAAAGTACAAAATATATATATAAATCACATCCACACTATGGGCATTACCTAGTCTTAGATACATCTGCAGCTAACATCTCTCAGACTCCAGGCTGCTACTTCTAAGACTAGGTGTCCTATAAGAAAAAAACATTTGAAGAGATTAATTAGATTACTCCATTATCATTTTATCAGTTCCACTGTACATTAATTAATTATTTAAACATTAATTAACCATGAACAATACCACATTAAACTGAATTGACATCACATTCAAAAATCAACTGCTCCTTTTAAGATTCACATCACCTTTATATTCAAGTATCTCCATCCTCGTGGATTTTCACCATTTAATCAAACATTCATTACATAATTACTTTCCCATATTTCCAGGCATTCTAGAAAGGCATCCTATGCAACTAAACACAACGGGGGCACAACACGGTGAGTAGATATTCTACCCATCGAGTCTTTTCCGCCTATAGCAAGAGCATATACCCATTCTCCCTCGAGAGGCTAAACACAGAAAGCACTTGGAATACCCCGTGTGTCTTCGCCTCCTTTGGAAGAAGGGTAAGCAAGACCAGCCACCTTGAGTAGTGGGGAAAAGCAAAGTATATAAACATTCAAATAATCCAAAAGCATCCAGCAACCACATCCATCCCATTCCATCACCCCTGGTGTCCTCCCCCACACCCACATGCATAAGCTGATGCATCTTGCCACCCTAGGTCTCATCCACTGACACAACCACAAGTCCCCATGCCTCCACATATCATAACAGCCATCCGGGCTCACATTACATCTCAAGCAGCCGGAAAACAAACATCACGTCAATGGGCTCTTGGCCCTTTAACAATCAATAGGGTAATTCAGAACCCCATTAATAAATTCTCACACAATCTGTTCTTTAATCCATATTGAATTAGAAGATTGTTTATTTGTAGGTTCCAATTACGGGATACCTAATCAGTAAGCTATCCCAATTAAATAACCATTCTTACCTCCTTAATTTGATTAACCTAAAATTAGAACAACTACAACAATGGCAACAACCAGATTCATTTACATGCCTCTTTATATTTAGAAAATTAATTAACAATTTATATTGTCTTTAAGTTCATTATCAAATTCCATCATGAACAAACAACTAATCAATGAAAACATAGATATCACTCTATCTAGAAGAACAGGAGGGAAACCATTATCACGGTAAAAAGCAACGACATGCGATCAACCAATTCTTTAATCTGGTTCAAGTATTTTGTTAGGTAAATTTCATTGTGATCAAAAGAGATAAATCATGAAAATTCTACGATTGCACATATATAATTAGAGAATCCATGAATCCCCTACCTCGAAGAGTTCTTGACGTCCTTTATCCACACAACGGGTCACAATCCTCCTCTCACGACAACTGCATCCACTAGAGGATGCCACGGTACGACAGTACCAAACAAACCCAAGAAAAATCCATTAGAATCATGGAAATTACATGTAATAATATGGAAGGGAGAAACAAGAGAAGATGATCCCCAAAGGAACGACGATAAAACATTCCTTATTGGGAAGATTGACCGACACAGCTTGGTTGCATCAAAATAGATCAGAACCAATCGTAGGAGTAAATATTGATTGTGAAACTCCTACGTGAAGGATTTAATGGTTCTAGAGTCTCATAGCTGATAACAAGGAGGAAGAAAAAGGTAGAATGATATATCGTCTATTTTTGAATATTTAATGAGGCGACCATTTAAGATGCGGTTAATTATCCATGAAAACGGATCACATTAACCCACATGGTTTGACCAAGTAAATACAAAACGGCCTTAGGAATAATTAATATAAGATTTATGGCATTTGAATCCACCTTAAGAGTCCTTAAAATAAGGCTTTAGATGTATTCTACGTCAATTGAAACGTCAAAGGGGAGAAACTGTATGAAGCTGGAAACACTATTCACATACTCAAAATTCACCAAAGGAATGAAAAGGTCACTATTAGACATCACCGTTATGGAAACACTATTCAAGTCCACCATTAGAAGTTCATCGTTAGAAGGTCACCATTCTAGAAAAACTGTTCAAGTACACCATTAGAAGGTCACTGTTAGAAGGTCACCGTTCTAGAAACATCATTCAAGGCCACCGTTAGAAGGTCACCATTAGAAGGTCACCGTTTTGGAAACACTGTTGAAGTCCACCATTAAAAGGTCACCATTATAAGGTCTCTGTTCTGGAAACACTGTTCAAGTCCACCGTTAGAAGGTCACTGTTGGAAGGTTACCATTCTGGAAACACTGTTCAACTCTACCGTTATAAGGTCACCGTTAGAAGGTTTCTGTACTGGAAACACTGTTCTAGTCTACCGTTATAAGGTCACTGTTAGAAGGTTACCATTGTGGAAACACTGTTCAAGTCTACCGTTAGAAGTCCACTGATAAAACCTCACCAATAGAAACACTGTTCAAGTATACCGATAGAAGTCCACTGATAGAACCTCACTGATAAAAACACTGTTCACTGAACCTCACCGATTGAAACACTTTTCACCTATGGATATTGTTCATAAAACTGGAAACACTATTCAAAGAACTGGAAATTTGGCAAAGTGTTGGGGATAAGTCACCTTGACCTCCTGGAAAACCTCAAACACCACATTTTCAAAAAGTAATGGACCGGAGAGGTCCGGGCCATTCCATTAGATACCTCTCAAAACATTCTCGTCCTCAAGAATTAAAAACCAACCTAGAAGAGAAGAGGGTTCCGAACAACCACCCCATAAGATACCTCTCAGGGGAAAACCACTATGATTTGTTCGAAAGATGGAAGAAAACTATGACATCTGAGAGTATGGGAACAATCAATCCATATCCAAATAATTTAATCATAACATCATATCAATGGTACATAAATAAAACATGAAAGGTCTAACCACAAAAGAAAACATCACTACATGAAAGGAGGTAAACATTAAACAACTCTAGGTACTGAGCATGTATCTGTGACTCACCCTCCCAGGTACTCTCCTCTATGACACCCTACCGCCACAAGACACAAACTAAGGGGATAGAATGCCCACGCAACACCTTCTCCTTGCGGTCTTGGATCTCCACTGGTCACTCCTCGATGGTTGCATCATTATTAATATCGATCTCTCCCCAATTGATAACCTGAGATTCGTCTTGAAGATAATGACGGAGTTGTGATACATGGAAAACATCATGTATCCAAATCATCTGAGGGGGAAGTGCTACTCGATATTCCACAGCTCCAACACGAGCTAACACCTCGAAAGACCCAACAAACCTGGGAGAAAGCTTACATCCACGACCAAACCATCACTACCCCCGATGGGGAGTCACCTTTAGAAACACATGATCCCCAACATTAAACTCTAAGGGTATCCTTCTTTGATCAGCATATGATTTCTGACAATCTTACGCTATCTTCATCCTCTCACGAATCACCTGAACCATCTCTGTTGTATTATGCACTAGTTCTGGTCTGAGAATTGCTGACTCTCTTACCCCAGTCCAGCACAACGGAGAACGGAATAGCCAGCCATACAAGGCTTCAAATGGCGTCATACCGATGGTATAATGAAAACTATTATTGTAAGCAAACTCTACCCTGGGTAAATGCTTCATCCATGAACCTCCAAAATCCAGAATATAAGAGCGCACCATTTCTTCAAGAGTCTGGATGTTTTTCTCGGTTTGACCATCCGTTTGAGGATGAAAAGCAGTGCTAAGGCCGAGTTGAGAGCCAAAAGCATATTGGAGACCTCTCCACACCCTGGAGGTAAAACAAGGATCTCGATCAGAAATGATCATCCTAGGTACTCCATGAAGTCTCACCACCACCTCTAGATACTTCCTCAACAAAACATCCACTATGCTCGACTCCTTGATCACTATGATGTGGGCCGATTTTGTTAAACGATCCACTACCACCCATATAGCATCATGTCCTCCCAGAGCTCGAGGTAAACCTGTAACAATTTCCATTGAGATGTCCTCCCACTTCCACTAAGGAATCTCTAATTGCTGGAGAAGACCACCAGGAAAACGGTGTTCGGCCTTCACCTTCTGGAAGACTAAATATCGAGACACACACTATGCAACCGCACACTTCATCCTAGGCCACCAAAATTGACTCCTCAAGGATCGGTACATCTTTGTCACACCAGGATGTACTTCAAAGGGTGAAATATGGAACTCTCGGAGAACCGTCTCGCGCATCGCCAAGGGATCAAAAATCCTTCCATGATACAACACTCGGTGTTGTTCATCCTCCGACCAACCATCATGGGCCTCGCCACAAACAACTCTGTCTCTCCAAACTTCCACCTCTAGATCACCGAATTGAAACACTTCCACCTTCTGCATCAGGGATGACTGGACAGTCATCTGGAAAAGACAACCTCTACCCCCAACTTCTCCCATATCAAGATGCAGAACTGATAGCTCTTTTATCACTCTCCAGGAATCACCAGATTCATGCACATCATCATTACATGACATTCAGCTCAGTGCATCAGCTACAACATTCCCTTTTCCAGGTGTATATGATATTTCAAAGTCGTATTCCTACAAGAACACCATCCACCAACGCTGCCGCAAGTTCAAGTCACATTGGGAGAGAACATACCTCAAACTCTTATGATCGGTGATAACCACAAAGTGATCACCAATGAGGTAATATCTCTATAACTTCAGAGCAAACAACATGACTGCCAAATCAAGATCATGGGTGGCATAGTTGCGTTCATGGGGACACAACTGCCGAGACCCATAAGAAGCAACTGACCTTTGCTACATTAGAACTCAACCTATCCCCAGATGTGAAGCATCACAGAAAACATCAAACTGGACTCCCTCCGCTGGAAGATAAAAGACTCGAGCACTTACCAAATTCTCTATTAGATACTCGAAAGCTGCCAGGCACTGATCAGTCCATAAGAACGCTTGATCCTTCCTGGTCAAAGCTGTAATAGGAGTTGCAACTCATGAGAAATTGGCTACAAGACTTCTATAATAGCATGCGAGTCTAAGAAAAAATCGCACCTCTGACACGGTCTTGGGGGCTGCCCAAGCCCACTACTTCTATCTTTGACGTATCCATAGCTACTCCCTGTTGGGACACAACATGCCCCAAGAAACGAACTTCTCGAGCCCAAAACTCACACTTCGACAACTTCCCAAACAACTGATGTTGGCGAAGAACTCCCAAAACGGCTCGTAGATGCTCTGCATGCTCCTCATAAAATGTGGAGTACACAAGGATTTCATCTATGAAAACCACAACAAACTAGTCTAGGAATTCACAGAACACAACATTCATCAATCCCATGAAAACAGCTGGAGCATTCATCACGCCGAATGGCATTACAAAAAACTCATAATGCCTATGAGGACAACGGAAAGAAGTCTTCAGGATATCCTCATCCTTTACATGCATCTGATGATATCCTGACCAAAAGTCTATCTTTGAAAACCAACTTGCACCCTTCCGTTGATCGAATAAGTCATCAATATGCGTGAGAGGATAACAGTTCTTTATGGTCACTTTGTTTAATTGATGATAATCGATGCACAACCGCAAACTATCGTCAGCCTTTTTCACAAAAAAACTGGTGCAGCCCACGGTGAGACACTTGGTCGAACAAAACCGCACTGCAACAGACCATCAACCTGTAAACGTAGCTCTCGTAACTCATAAGGGGCCATCCTATACGAATACATAGAGATAGTAGATGCTGCTGGCTATAGATCGATCCCAAAATCGATCTCTCGTCGAGGGTGTAATGCTAAAACCTCTTCTGGAAAGACATCAGGGTACTCCTATACGACCCGAGGAAACACCAACTGCTAATCCTTTGTAGAACTCAGCATCAATTAATCCATCATGGATGATAAGGATAGAACTCGTCTATGACTCATCGAAGGATCTCACTCACCAACAAACACCACTTTCTCTCCATATGCATCAAAGAAAACGACCTTCTTCCTGTAGCAATCCACAATATCCTGCACTGAATACAACCAATCCATGCTGAGGATGACATCATATGGTTCTATTCGTAAACATAGGAAATCTCCCCAAGAGAGGTGTTGCCCCAACACTAGCTCACTACCTCTACATACTTCAAGCAAGTCGGCTCAACCTCCTACTGGCGTAGTCAACTCCAAGGTAATTGGAAGCCTCTCTACCTCAAGTCCCAAAGCATGTACAAGGGTATGTGATATGAAGGAGTGTGTTGCTCCCGAATCAAACAAGGCATACACTAAGGTAGAAAACATGCAAAGGGTACCTCGAACCACATCTGGCTCACCTGGGGCTGGCAATGCTAGAGCATGAAGCTGACCATGACCTCTCTGACCCTAATGACGACCACCACCATGGTCGTGCTCTACTCTCTGAGGACGGGGAGCGTCATGGGGATATCCTATGCCTACTCCATCTACCCTCTGGTGATATAAAGCTGGGGAAACCTGCTGCTGCTGCCTCGGCTGGAACTGCCTCAATGGAGGAACCTGGAGCGGAGTGCCTGATGCATGATGACTGCTCTGAAAAGTCATGCACTCCATCAGCTGATGACCATGACCACCCCAAGAAAAAAAGCGCATGATCCCTTGGCATAGGCCTGAGAGTTTCTGCCTCCGAAGAAACGAGATGGGAAGGGCTGGGACCTACCCCCAGGTGAACAGAAACTCTTCTTCCCTGAAAAATGGGAACCCCGGACAACAGCTCTGCTTTGTGAAAAATCATGATGATTCCCCTCTCATGACAATATGGTCCTGGACAAAGTCCTCTCAACAACCTCTTCCCTCTCCAACACCTCAAGATATGTATTCAACAGAAATGTGGTGACCTGGCGTTGGATCTCTGGATGCAAAACCTCCTCAAAATGCCTCTCCCTGGCCTCCTCATCTGGTAACAGGTATGAAGCATATCGTAGAAAGTTCCTAAAATGGATTCAAAACTCTCGAACACTAGAGCTCCCTTTTAGAAGGCTACGAAGCTCCTGGCGACTAGACACCTTCGCAATCGAAGAAAGAAACTCAACTTTAAACCTATATAGAAACTCCTCCCATGAGATCACCGACCCCTCATGATCCCCAAGGAATAAGAACCACCACTGCCTCGCTACTCCACGCAGCATCGTCACAACCAAGGACACCCACTGTTCCTTCTGAGCACGAATCGAACTACAGCCTATCTCAACCTCCTCCAACCAGTCTTCTGTGACTGCATCTGAAACGGAGCCCTCGTACTTCTGTATACTCTAGCGCTGAAAATCTCAGAGTGTCTTCCTCCAAGTGTCATCGTCGTCAACCCCTACCCGGTGAAAATCCACTGGAACAACCTGTTGGACATCTTCTGCGCAAACCTGACGGGGACATCGACCTGGAGCCATACCTGTAAAATAACAACTGTTTGAGCTCTTTTTCCTGGAATATGGAAGACTCAACATTAATAAATTAATTTTTTTCTTTTATTAATTTTTTTAAGTTAACCTATCCCAAGGTCTACCCATTCAAACACAGGCTCAAAGAAGAATGATGCATGATCCTTTCCTAGGTCTCTACCCTAAAATCAGTATCACTTTGTTTAGTAGCCATCAAAAACTTAAAGGTTCGTACATCAGATCATAGGGGGGGACCTAAACGCCAATGTCTCAATAGGTCTCTAGTGTTTACCTCACTTTCTAAACATGAATGACGTTGTTGCCCTACCAACCCCTACAACCTCATGTGTGCCTAACTCCAAACTCCATCCTATCCCTCAACCAGACCTCTCATACCACTCTGTCACGACCCACTCCCCACAAAGTGTACCCCTTTTTGGGCTGGCAATGTGAGAAGGAAGATAATGACCCCCGAGTCCCGCCTCCAGTAGGCCCCGGGATGGCGACTAGCACCGAGGGTATAGTAAACACACAAATGGGAGGAATTACCCTCTAAGAGAACACAATAGGAAGAGAGAGATATGATATACACCAATGAACTCCAACTCAGAACTAAAATATAAAAGAAACTCAAGTAAATATAATAAATTTCATGAAAAATCACTACAACTGAAAGGGGAAACTAAAATTACCGAAAAAAAAAGTAAAACGGCGGCGACCACAAGCCCGAACAGCTCCTCCTCCAACCACAAGCTAGTAGTAACCAGATCGATCTCCAACCTGCTCCAAGTGACCTGAAAAACAATTTATATATACATAGGGTGAGTATAACTGTATACTCAGTAGGATCCTCACCAAGCCTCTCGTACAAAAGTAAAGAAATCATGCTAAAGCCCAGTGAATAACAAGTGAAACTAACTCGTCACCTAAAGAGGTATACTATGTTCCCAACCTCACCATGGATACTCTCACCAAGTAACGCATACAAGAATATAGAATATAGTGAAAGATATCAAGGGTACCCCGCTACTACTCCCCACTGGTTTTCCCCTTTTCTCCAACGACATACGTCATGTTCATCTCTCTCCAAAGGCTTTCCCCCAGACACCTGGGCTAAGCTCCACAATCTGAACCTTGTGCACCACAAAGGCTTGCCCGCAGACACATGGGGGAAGCACCACTCCATCCTCCCAACCCAGACTAACCAGGTATGTTCCGGGTGCCACCACATCCTGCATAACATATATCATACATAAGGTATTATACCTCAAGTCATTATAGCTCATACACAGAGTAGGGATCCTCAAGCCATCACAACCTATACACGTTACACCGATAGTAGTCCATAGGATACTATATCCAGAATATATGTGTGTGAAATAACCACAAGCCATTACAGACCTCTACACACATATATGGGGAAACTGACTGTTGTGCCTGTTGGACCATGTATCTACCATGAGAAGAGAGAGGGGCCAAAGGGGGTAGTCTTCCATTCGACCTCCCATCAGAATGTTGGAGAAAACACCCCCTAGGGCTCAGAATCCGCAGGGTGTCAGTTTCCCTTACCGACAGGGTGGATTAGCGTACAGAAACACAAAACATACAGAATATATATATAACTCACATCCACACTATGGGAATAACCTAGTCTTAGATACATCTTCAGCTAACGTCTCTCAGACTCCAGGTTGCTACTTCTAAGACTAGGTATCCTATAAGAACACAATCATTTGAAGAGATTTATTAGATTACTCTATTCTCATTTTATCAGTTCCACTATACGCTAGTTTATTTTTTAAACATTAATTAACCATGAACAATTCCACATTAAACTGAATTGGCATCACATTCAAAAATCAACTCCTCCTTTTAATATTCACATCACCTTTAAATTCCAGTATCTCCACCCCCGTGGATTTTCACTATTTAATTAAACATTCATTACAGAATTATTTTGCCATATTCCCACGCATTCTAGAAATGCATCTTATGCTACTAAACACATAGGGGGCTCAACACGGTGAGTAGATATTCGATGAATCCACAAGCATCCAGCAGCCAAATTCATACCATTCCATCACCCCGAGTGTCCTCCCCGACACCCACATGCATAAGTTGATGCATCTTTCCACCATAGGCGTCATCCACTGCCACAACCACAAGTCCCCATGCCTCTACATATCACAACATCCATCCAGGCTCACATTACATCACAAGAAGTAGGAAAACAAACATCACATCATTGGGCTCTTGGCCCTTTAACAATCAAGAGGGTAACTCAAAACCCCTTTAAGAAATTCTCAAACAATCTGTTCTTTAATACATATTGAATTATAAGATTTTTTATTCGTAGGTTCCAATTACGGGACACCTAATCAGTAAGATATCAAAATTAAATAACCATGCTTACTTCCCTAATTTGATTATCCTCAAATTAGAACAACTACAATAATGTCAACAACCAGATTCATTTACATGCATATTTTTCTTTAGCCAATTAATCACAACTAATTCCGACTTTACATTCATTATCAATTTCCATCAAGAATGAACAAATAATCAATGAAAACATATATATCACTCTATCTAGCAGAACATGAGGCAAACCATTATCACGATAAAAAGAAACAACATGCGATCAACCAATTATTTTAATCCGGTTCAAGTATTTTGTTATGTAAATTTCATTGTGATCCAAAGGGATAAATCATGAAAATTATACGATTGCACATATACAATTAGAGAATCCACGAATCCCCTACCTTGAAGAGTTCATGATGTCCTTTATCCACAAAACGGGTCACAATCCTCCTCTCACGACAACTACATCCACCAGAGGATGCCACGGTATGACAGTACCAACCAACCCCAAGAAAAACCCATTAGAATCATGGAATTGACATGGTATAATATGGAAGGGAGAAACAAGAGAAGATTATCCCCAAAGGAATGACGATAATACATACCTTATTGGGAAGATTGACCGACACAGCTCGGTTGCTTCAAAACAGAGAAGAACCAATCCTAGGAGTAAAGATTGATTGTGAAACTCCTACGTGAAGGATTCAAAGGTTATAGCGTCTCATATCAGAGAACAAGGAGGAAGAACAAGGGAGAATGATATCTCGTCCCTTTTTGAAGATTTAATGGGGCAACAGTTTAAGATCCAGTTATTTATCTATTAAAAAGAGATCACATTAACCCACAGGGTTTAACCAAGTAAATACATCCCGACCTTAGGAATAATTAATATAGGATTTATGGCATTTGAATAGGCCTTAAGAGTACTTAAAATAAGGATTCAAATGTATTTTATGTCAATGGAAACATCAAACGGGCGAAACTGTAGGAAGCTGGAAACACTGTTCACATACTCAAAATTTGGAAAAGGAATGAAAAGGTCACCATTAGACATCACTGTTCTGGAAACACTGTTCAAGTCCACCATTTGAAGGTCACCATTCTGGAAACATTGTTCATGTCCACCGTTAGAAGGTCACCATTTTGGAAACACTATTCAAGTCCACCGTTAGAGGGTCACCATTCTGGAAACACTGTTCAAGTCCACCGTTAGAAGGTCACCGTTAGAAGGTTACCATTCTAGAAACACTATTCAAGTCTACCGTTATAAGGTCACCATTATAAGGTTACCGTTCTGGAAACACTGTTCATGTCTACCGTTATAAGGTCACTGTTAGAATGTTAACGTTCTGGAAACACTGTTCAAGTCTACCGTTAGAAGTCCACCGATAGAACCTCAATGATAGAAACACTATTCAAGTCTACCGATAGAAGTCCACTGATATAAACACTGTTCACTGAACCTCACCGATAGAAACACTATTCACCTAACGATACTGTTTATAAAACTAGAAACACTATTCACAGAACTGGAAATTTGGCACTGTGTTGGGGATAAGTCACTTTGACCTCCCAGAAAACCTCCAACACCACATTTTCACAAAGTAATAGACCAGAGAGGTCCGGGACATTACATATAACACTCATCCTAGTAATACCCTAGCACATAATGAACTCTAGTTACTAGACATGGATTCCTCAGTTACACCTTAACTCTTGGATGGCACTATGTATTTATAAATATCCCTAAATGTGTAATTACATATGTAGTGCTTATATATATACATACTAGAATATGATCTCTGGTGTATATGTTCATGGGTATGTCTTTTCAGAGGTTATCCTAATATTCTTCGAAGTAGGTTTTGTCCTTCTAGTGTCCCCGAGGAAGTAAAGATTACCCTTTTATGTTTATTTAATTCTTTACCATTATTAGACTTATACACTACACATAATATATGCATTGTTTGTATATGTATAGAAACCATGGGTGGTGTCTAACTAAGTGTTTCTCATAACCTCTTTGGGCTATAATTTGGTACGTAAATATTATTCTTGGATTCAGATAGGGACATGTGAATTTACCAAGTTACCGATGCATAGTTAGTTTACATTATGGGAGTAGGTATTTCATGACTAATCTATATATCATGATGCTATATTTGATTGTATGTTAGTCATTGTGGTTATTTTGACATTCCTATATGAATGTGATCCATGTAACATGTTTTTTATATTCCATTTTATGTATAGAAATTACCTTACATCATCATATACATGGTACTAGATATTTCTATTGATGGATATTTATTTTTTCATGATGATTTACCTTCTTCTATTGATTGATATTAGGATATAAATATTTGTTTAGTTATTATTCCATTGTGATACTCTTTTTATGAGGTTATAATGTCCCCTTAGAACAACCTTGTACCCTTGATTCTATTTGGATTCTTCCGGTATTCAAGGACGCACACATGAGCAGATGTGACCGACCGACTCTGGGATGTACTTAGCAGCTTACGGGTTGGGATGTTAAAAATTAGTATCACAGGGTTTTTCATTTACCATGTTGTATTATGATGATATGAATGAGACTAGGGTGAATATGAATTTGGTATTGAGACTATTCATGGGAGTAGATATCCCATTTACATATGAAATCGACATTTTAATGGATCATAATTTAAATTTTGGATTCCAATTATTACGGTTGAAATGAATTCATCATTTGGTGAAACACATGATATGTGATGATGATGATGATGAGTATTGTTATTTTTTATGATGATTTAATTTTACACATGTCTTGGTATGGTAAGGAAGTGTTTTCATTTAAATCATCATATGAATATAAATATTCAAATGTCCTGAATTATGTCATGTGGTATAAGAGAATCTCACTGCATGTATTTACTATGATTTATTAGAGTTCCTTTATTATTATAAATATAATAAGAATAGATTTATTGAATAAGAATTAGAAACATAACTATTTATATAAAATAACATCATCACAATTATAGTGTTTTCTTATATAGATGGTTGTTGTTACCTTGAGTATTCTATTTTGGCAACATGAGTCATGGAACATTACTGGAATGGGCCAAAATGTGTTTATGTATGGGATTAAATGGATGCGATATTTAAATTTATGATGTGTATGTGCCTTTATATATTGTAATTGGTTATCAAGATAAATATAGTAATATAAATAAGGATATATAAATAAATAAAATTTTAATTGAATTCATCTTCCAAAATTAAATGATCACTATTAAATGCAGATTCCAATTGCAACTTAAATTGTGTTTTCCCAATAACTGGTAATTGTAACTTAGTATATGATGAATCTAAATTTTTAAGAGAGATTTCGATTCTGAACCAACCTCATTAGTGGTAAGTATAGAATATATCTTTCATTCTTATCATTTTTACATTGACCAAACCTAGTTTTAACCGTAGGAAATGGGAAGGGAGATTATATATAAAAGTGATTTTGAAGTTCAATTCATATAAATGTGGATTATTCTTTAATAACATCATATATTAAATATTTTCTCGGACATTGTATATTTATTCACCCATAATTTCCATGAACTATACATCAGGTGGGTGTTTTTGACATTACTCCGAAGGTGGAGGTCCATAGCTCACAAGTGTTACCTCCAATAGTGACTCATTTTGCACCAACAGTTATACTAAATATAGGTCTGGATGCCTAATTTCCTAAGGGTTTTATTTTCCAAATGTAGACTATTCAATGAGCTCTGTGATATTTCATTTATTTTGATGGCCTAATGTAAGGGTTTCAAAAACATCATCCAGCCATGATTTTGGAGTATGGAATGCACATTCTATATAGCCATGGCTGGAGGCCATGATGACAATATTTGTGAATATTGATAATCCTATTGAAATGAGAGTGAAGATAGATATGTATATTCATTGATATAATGCTATGATATGGTGGGATGTTACAACCCAAGTAGATCTTTATCAATGTACAACCTGAGATCATTTCCAGACAGTCTTATATGAGTATTTATTTAATCAAATGAAAAGATCAAACCAAGCTATAGATTTTATGCATCCATAGTGGGGTACTATTTACATGATGGGATATTCTGATGGCTTTATGGAGCTCCATTTTTTTCACTAACTCTTGATGGTGATGTGTTGGAAACAGTGACCCATTTTTAGGATGGGATTTTATATGCCATTTTATCTTTGGTAAATGTTTTTATGGTTGAACAATATTAAAATATTTGTAATAATGGTATTATAACTAAGAATAACCAAATTCAAGCTTATGGTACGACCAAGGGATGTTCATAACCGAGACTGGGAATGGTTCATTTGGAAGTCAGAAACATTACTTTGAGATTTCTCAAGCGATCACTTGTAGCCAGATGACACAAACATATAGTTCTGTGGGTTTTCACCTATGTGGGAATCCAGGTATAAGGGACCCCAGAATCCAAAAGAACCCATTTAGTGTAGAGATTTTGGATGTTTATGGAATCATTATCATTTTTACAGGACCTTTCAATCATTTCCTAGTTGGATAGGATCCATATCGACTTCTCTTAACGGATCATGATCAGTTCCAGCACACCAGGAATGTAGCTAGGGTAATACATGACATTTATGAAAATGAGGAAGTTATGACTGAGGTAGATAGGTCGTAGATACACAGTTCAAGCCGAGTGAGCCCGCTCAAGTTATCCAGTATATACTATTGATTTGGGGATCAATCATTATTTATTCAGTGCATCTAATATCTAAGGAAAAGGGTTCCAAAACATCTTTAGTTTGGGGTACTATTCAAGTATCCTTTACTATCGTTTCATCCATATTCGATATGGGTTCTTCACATTCCATTATCTCTTTTGCTATTTTCGGGTTCTAGTTTCTTAATGTTGAGTATTTCAATGGCTTGATGACACATTATACACCATTGGGTATTCAATCAAAGAGTGTATTCTAGTGAAAGGAATTTCGCCTTTGTGGTAGGTAGCTATCATTTCATATGTCACATCATGGTCATTAGGATGATGATATTTTAAGTCATTCTAATGTTGGACTGGTTAGTACCCTATTACACTACCATGGAATTCTATCGCTGAATGGAATCATTTACAACCCCATAATGTTTTATTTTCATTAAAAAGGTTGAATAGGATGTCTAGGATGGTAGAGTTGTACCAGATCATCATGGAAGGGATGATTTGAGGTCATTTATTTCTTCCTATATATCGTGGATATGGGAATGAATCTGGATGATAATCCGCCTATATTATATCTGTTTCGGGATATATCCCCAAGATGAGTTTTTTGGTCTTCCTCTCAAGAAATAGGTAGAGTTATCTATCAAGAAAGTTATAGCAGTTTCACCTTTATCCATTCCTCCCTATTGGATCGATACTAGAAAGTCACAAGAGTTGAAGAGGCATCAATATGATTTTAATGCGAAGGGTTTTATACAACCCAATACTTCTCCAAGGGATTAACCAGCCCTTTTAAAAATAAAAATAAATGATACCCTCATATTTTTTTGGATTATCTTTTGTAGAACCATATTATATTTAATAAATTTTGTCTACTACCTCGTATCAAAATAATATTCAATGAGATCTTAGGAGAAATTTTTCTCTCAATGAACGATTTGAGGTCTAGCTATAATCTTCTAAGAGCTACACCTTCATACATACCTTGAATATAAATTTAATAGAATGTATATTCTTTATGAGTATCTCATTATTTCATTCAGTGTTATAACAATACTACATATTTTCATGGATTTAATGAATCTCTCTCTCTATTTGTATCTGGGTTCAGGTATGTTATTATTTTTGGATATCCTAGTGTATTCTCATACTCGACACGACCATTTTAATCCAATCAATTTTTTCTTGAATACACTGATATAAAAAAATCTATATACTAAGGACAATAAATTCCGCATTTTGGTAAATAATGTAAAGTTCATGTGTAATATTATTTTAGAGGTCATAGTTTATGTTGACTAAGAAAAGGTGAGTTTCATAGTTACATATGATCATCATAAGAGTTATTTTGTAAATACATAGTTTCATTGGGATGGATGCCTATTATAGGTTATTTATATAGGTATTTTCATTCCTAGAATCACCTCATATGTATTATACTAATAATGGTGTGAATTTTTATGGTCTGAACAATATTAGATACCCATTATGAGATTAAAGGGATATTGACTTTAGTATTGTTTCTAATTATACTAGATTTTCATAGATGATATATAGTCTTTTTTGATTCATAATCTATTAGTTTATGAGTATCTTTCATGTAGGATGATTGAGTCACGCCATACACATATTATTATTCGAGAACCCAAGAGTGTAATTACATGACATATAATCTCGAGTTGGAAGATTTGGTTCACGCCATGCGTTCTTGGTGGCATTACCTATTGTGAGATCATTTTGTATGTTTTTCATAGACTATAAAATCAATAGGTATATTTTCACGTTGTGTGACATGGTACATAATAGAGAATGTTGGATGAATATATATAATCCATACACTTTTATCATCCCTTTAAGAATGGTAATGAAAATGTTTTAGGTGATTCCTGAGTTGAATGGCATCATATCGTGCAGTTTGAGATTCTTGTGATGTGTGGAAGATAACGTCCTTATTTTTTGAGATGCATTTTGAGGTCTTGGACTATCTTGGATAATATTTAATTTCATATTTTTAAATAAAATCTCCCCTTTTTGAGATAGTTAAGATGAGTATTTCATCAAAAACAAGGGGATTAGTCTTAAGGGAGAGTGTTTCATGTGATGAAATTCCTCATGGTTGGGTCATGGAGAAGGATGATTTATTATACATCTATGTACATGTATGGATTCTTATATGAATTTGATATGAATTTATTTTATATTGTTTTTCATCATCATGGTTGTTAAACCATGGGATTACAGTGATATATAGTGATCTACAACACCAATATTGGTTTCCTTGTAAGAATATGGAGTTATTTGATGTGGTTATTCAGTGTTACACTACTCATCTGGTGAAGGAATAACTACAAAATCTAGTAGGGACCTTATAGCTGTTACCCATTACTTAGTGGAAAGGGGATGATGGCCTGATGGATTTGGTTACTGGCATATCGAGATCCTCTCCCAGTAGTGATGCAATATTTTTGATCGTCGACAAGCTTCAGATGGTCTCTGATTTTTTTTAAAAATCAGGGATAGCTTCTTAGTTGATGAAATTGAGTGACTCTATGCCCTTGAGATTTGAGGTTTACCCATATTCCATTTCACTATCATTCTATATAGGGGTTCTCATTTCACAACATGTTTCATCTAGTGGTTACTGAAATATTTGGGTATGTTGGTACTTTTGGAAAACAACATTCCCCACAAACTGATAATATGTCTGAACATATGGTATAGGTATTAAAGGATTGATCTAAGCATATGTAATTGATTTTGGAGCATCATCGGAAAAATCTATAGTAAGATTTTATGTTCTCCTACAATATCTAATTTCAAGATATTATTTAGATCGGTACCTATGTGGATTTATATGGTTGGATATACCATTAACTATTGAGATGGTTAGAGGCAGGTGAGGTTGAAAGATCCAATGTTTTCTTATGAGGGAAAAATAATTTTTCGGTTCTGTATTGAAATATAAATTAAAAGTAATTTTTTTTATTATATTGGAATTTTACGAGTCTGCAAAAATTTACGGCGCGTGATTCCGAGGCCCGGTGTGCCCTGAATGAATTTCTGAACTTTTTTCATGTACGTTCAGTAAATGTGTGAGCGTGTTTTTCTTACTTTTAACACGGTGCTAGAAATAGTAATAAGAGGACACTGTTGAACTCACATCACTAGTATTCTCTTAAGGAGACCATTAACATAACCACAATAGGTCTAGGGTGAAAGATAGTTTTTCACTTTTTTGTGGAAATAAAAATAAAATAAATAAACTTCTATTTTATTTTTTATGAATCCTCCCATGTTAATGTTATAGGGGTGGGGACAAATGAGCATAAAACCCCCTATTTCGAAATTAATGTCGGGGATCACCTAAACCCTCTTTAATGGGAGTAAACCTTTCAACACCCCATTTAATTGATGGAGCCTACTAAAAAATAATGAAATGTGTCATCATTTTAATTGGGACAACATAATTGATCTTTTTAATTTAAATTATATTGGCACCTCATTCGTTGGAGGGGATTTTTGGTTGGCGATGGAGAAGGGTAGATCTTTTGGAGGACCATTCAATCCATTGAAGAACACCTCCCAATGAAGAGCTTATTCAATGAAGAATATTTCATATTCTCCAACAAAGAATGTTCCACCTCAAATGTGGGACGTCTTCAACAACTACGAATCGGCATCCATCCTCTATTCGTCACCGACATCAAAAATCCTTCGAGGTAGGGGTTTTTTTGTTTCTTTTTCTTGGATTGAGTTGAATTAATCTTCTTGATCTGCCTGCTACTGAACTAATGCAGATGGTGTGGGCCTAACAAACATGGCCTGATCCATCTGCAGTTATTCAAAGTTGTTGTATCCTAGACGGTGGAGAAAGGTGGGGGCTAGCGGTGGCCGACCGCCCTACGGGGCGGCGATGCACATCCACGCCACCAGACGAGCATCTGCACCACCAGACGAGCAATCGTCGGGGCTTTTTCTGGGGTGAAGAAGGGGTAGGCGGCTGAAGTTCAGCCGACTGTAGAGAGGCGGCGCATGAAGCGCCTTCGTCGGAGCAAGGGGCCGCGACCCTCCTGGATGCGGCGGATGGCTGATTACGGAGTCGTGGCCTGTGTTCGGCTATCCACAAAGCGGCGATGCATGATACGCCACCGGGACGTCCCAAGGGTCGACCATTTCGGCTGTCCGTGCTAGACCGGGCAAGAGCCACTCGGGTCCCGTGTGCTTGCTGGAAACTGAATGGACGAGTCGTTCTGTGTTTGAAAGCAGGTGGTGCACGAATCCCCCCCCCCCCCCCCCCGCATGCAGCTAGGCTGGGTAGCCAGACCGGGTCCCGCAATGTGGGCCAGGCCGAACCGCAGGTCAGGTCATGCTGCTGGTAGGAACATACCCATCGAGTGGGGTCAGGTCGGCCCGACCTGGGCAGAACGGACCCTGACCAATTTCGACCCTATACATTCTTTCATCCATAACATTGGCACCAGACATCTGTTTGAATAACGATCTATGACACCGAAAAACATGGAGCAAGATGGTTATTTTGGTATACCCACTTGAGTTTTTGATAATTTTGGGGTATGGTCGGGATGGATCGAGCACGAATCCAATTTGGCCCTCGGGACAAAAAGGATAACAACTTACTAACTGGGAATCCAATTGATGCACTATATGTTGGGGTGAGACCCATATTACTTGGAGGTACTTGGGATACATCTTTGTGGGAATTCATGGTAGTTTTTAGTATCAACGAGTTTCTTTAAGAGCATATTCTATCGGAGACGAGGAAGCTTAGTGCTGGTACCATGTTGCTGGATATGATATTAGAAAGGGATCCTTCGTGGGTCTGAAGGTGTACTAGGATCTCGTGTGGGTCTGACGGTGTACTAGGATCATGTGTGGGTCTGACAGAGTACTAGGATTCCTCTATGTGTCTGATGATGTACTAGGATCCTGTTTTTGTATGACAGAGTACTAGGATCCAGTTTGGGTCTGACGATGTACTTGGATCCTCTGTGGGTCTTACAGAGTACTAGGATCCTTTGTGGGTCTGACGATGTACTAGGATCCTCTGTGTGTTTGAGAGAGTACTAGGATCATGTGTTGGTCTGACGACATATTAGCATCCTGTGTGGGTCAGACGAAGTACTAAGATCCTTTGTTGGTTTGACAATGTACTAGGAACATGTGTGGGTATGAATGTGTACTGAGATCCTATATAGGTCTGACGATGTTCTAGGATCCGGTGTGGGTCTATTATTTGGGATCCTTCATGGGTCTGCCTCTTAACAGAGTAAGATAATTCAGTAGTTACATCAAATCATCTCTAATACTGTACCTATGTTATACCTTCTATGAGTTGAGTATGTACTTGTGTGGTACTTTCTTCATGGTAAAACCTTGGTGGTATTCATCTATGTTGTGTACATGTGTGGTTCTTACCTTTGTGGTATTCCTTGCTTTGTGGAATAGTTGAGCATCTGGATTTAGGTTGGACCCTGTGTTTCCTCATGATTGAGATGGGTATATTTCATAACTTATGTATATGTATGGGAAGATACTTAAGTAGGGTTGTCATTGGATTACATGATTTTTGGATTATCCTTTGAGGATTTTGTGAGACCATGAGGGTCTCATGGTCCCTACTATGTATCGTTATACTCACCCCTGCATGGGATATGCCAACACTTATATCTGTTTGGTGCAGACGACGGACAATGCTGATGGAGGACGAGTGTACTAGGACTGAAGGTAGTTCAGAGGTGGACCTTAGACGTGGAATATCGTAGAGACAACCATTTGAGATCTATATCTACCCTTCAGGTAGGATCACCGGTGGGTGTTCACAGGAGCTGTTCAGTTTACTTGTACATTCTAGTTAGTCTTGTATCATGGACCCTTTTACTTACTATACACACTTCTTTTACTATACATTTTACAAGTGTTTGTATCTTGTTGTGTGCCTGGTTGTGTGACTTTACAGGATATAATGGAAATTCCTTCCTAGTTTTAGTGAATACGCCTTTCGGTCTGTGTCACCAGCCCCTTGCCTATGGAAGGCGAGATTGGGGTAGTCATGACAGGGGCCATGGGGGGTTGGGTCATAAAAAATTTGTATCAGAGGAGTCAGTTCTACCATAGAACATAATACTCTGATAATTATTTAAACAATAATACTATTATGTGTAGTGAGTGTGGTTATCAGTTTAGGGAATCCAGTGTTGGTGCGGTGGTTGACGTTTCCATACACCAGGACCCTGACTTCTGATTTCCAACTCAGTGCATGAAAACACTGATTGCATTTGTGTTTTCAGGAGTTTTATTCATAATCACTTTGAGTCAACTCGCCAAGTATAACTTATTTACCATTGAATACTTGTTTATTTTCAAGATTCCTCCACAAGATAGCCATCTAGGGTTCTGGGTATAGTACGCACTGATAACCCACCAAGCGATGAGGCCTCGGTGCAGGGTCCTCTTCCAGTAGAGAGACCAGTGGCGGCACCTATGGTACCATTACCTGTTGCGCCACCGATGCCACCAGCTCCTGCAGTAGAGTGTGCATGCCTCTAGAGCGCATTGCATGAGTTCTAGTGACAATGGCCACCCATGTTCAGGGGAGAGAAGACCCATATGCAACTGAGGATTTTCTGGAGGCTGTGGAGAGAGTCTTCCAAATGGTAGGGACACAAGCTGATCTCATGATGATCCTTGCCGCCATTCTTCTATGGGCAGCAGACGGAAGATGGTAGATCATGATGCTCTAGGTCCACGATGAGGTGACACTTCTCTGGGAAGACATCAAGTGGTTCTATCAGGTAGAGTTCAACCCAGTGACCCTTCAAGAAGTACGCATTCAAGAGCTACATCATCTGCATCAGGGCAGCATCAATGTGGATCAGTACACAGCGAGGTTCACCAACCTCTCACTTTACTCCACTGATAGAGTGTAGGACCCATTCTTCAGGGACTGGACCTTCGAGCAATGAATTAGGAGGGATATCAAGACTTCAATGATTTCTATTTGCATCCTGACGCTGGTGGGAGTGTTTGAGAAATCCCTCTTAGCAGAGATATTTCTTGGTAAACTATTTCCAGCAGCGAGACCCATTACTGGGAATCACATAGCATATTATTCTACAATAGAAAGCAGATAGAAATTGCAGATGTCCAAGAGGACCAGACCTATGGGTGGACGACTGTAGGATACAGGGTCAGTAGTGCTGGGCACCAGAGATAGAGACAGTCATGCGAGGAATAGGCAGGGTTTCACAAGCGGCGGGTAGGGTCACAAGGCTCGTGACTATCTGACCCGCCATACGGATGATCAAATGACGGTCGAAGGACCACCAAGAAATATATAAAGTTTCGACCGAGGATGTCCGTAGGGAGTAGGTGAACATGGTAGAGGAGCTGACCGTGCAGATGGAGGTGGGAGACGAATCGAGATGTTATCGCCACCACCACCAGGAGGTCCACCCTGACTGCTGTGAGTAGGTGGATAGGGGAGAGCTCTGCTTCTGGCAGCTAAGGCCTAAAATCATGGATCTCCGGAGATGATACGATGTATGATCTGTGTCTACTCCATCTTAGATGTAGTACATATAGAAACAAGGCCCATTCATTATTTTATTTCCACTACCCTCGTTCAGAGCTCGGATATTCCAATAGATCCATTAGCTCGATCCTTATAGCTAGAGACTCCTACAAGAGATGATTAAAAGATTAACCACTGGTTCCGATAGTGTGAGCTCACTCTAATAGGTGAGAGCCTCGACTGGGATCTCCTAGTAGTGGCATCGAGGCCTTACGATGTCATCTTCTCTATGGATTTCTTATTGACGGTCCATGCTCAGATTGAATATATTAGGTGCAATTTGTGGTGTATCCACATGGATGGGACCAGGTTTACCTTCACTAATGAGAAGGGAGCATTTGTATTATAAGATGGACTTACCTGGAGGAGGGTGCAACTGATTAAACTTCATATGGCTAGCCTTAGCCTCAGAGCAGTTGATATGGAGAGTCCATGTTAACCTATAGTACTTGACCAATATGCATATGTCTCCCCTGATGATGTCCAGGTTACCTCCTCTTAGAGAGGTGGACTTTTACATTGATTTCTACCTTGGGATGACACTGATTTCTACAGCAGTGTATCAGATGGCTCCCGTGGAGCTTCAAGAACTGTGGGTATAGCTGGAGGACGTACAGGGGAATGTGCTCATTCGGCCCAATGTTTCTCCTTGGGCAGCCCATATTTTGTTCGCTAAAAAGGTGTATGAGATCTTGAGACATTGTGTTGACTATCAGCGCCTAAACTAGGTGACCGTGAAGAACAATTACCCACTCCCAAGGATTGATGACCTCTTTAATTAGGTGAAGGGAGAATGGTGGTTCTAGATGATAGACCTCAGATCATGAAATCACCAACTCAGAGTGCAAGATGAGGATGTGAAGAAGATGAATTTCAGATGTCGGTACGCCCAATATGAGTTTTTGGTCATGTCATTCTGCGTGGCCGACACTCCAGCAGTGTTCATGGGACTCATGACCAGGATCTTCCAACCATATCTTGATCTCTTTGTGGTGGTATTCATTGATGACATTCTAATCTAGTTGGCTACTGATAAGGAGCATGCCAATCAATTTTTGGTAGTTCTGGACACACTACAAGAGCACTAGCTTTATGTTAAACTCTCGAAGTTCCAGTACTGGATCCCAGAGGTTCACATTTTGGGACACGTCAGCTCGAAGGCTAGAGTTTCAGGGGATCCAGCGAAGATTGAGGCGGTAAATTCTTGGGATGCACTCTTGAGTGTGACGGAGAGACAGATTTTCCTGGGGTTGGTCGGATACTACGGGAGATTGGTGCCTGATTTCTCCAGAGATTCATCACCTTTATCAATATTGAAGAAGAATAGGCAACCCTTTGTGTGGTGGGAGAGATTCCATCAGAGTTTTTAAGAGCTCAGGAATACGCTGACTAGTGCCCCCATCATGAGGCTTCAGGAGGAGGGCGTCCGGTATGTAGTCTACTGTGATGCATCAGGGACCAAACTCGGATGTGTCCTGATGTAGGAGTGATCAGTGATCACGTCTGGTTCTCGAAAGTTGAGACAACCTGAGTAGAACTAGGCTACCAATGACCTGGAGTTTACAGTAGTGGTCTTCGACTTGAAGATGTGGTGACATTACATGATGGTAGAACGTTTTACAGTCTACTCATATCAAAAGGGTCTTATGTATATCGTCTCGTAAAAGGACCTGAACATGAGACAACGACGTTGGCTTGAGTTCCTCCTGGACTATGACTTCGAGATAGTCTCTACTCATGGGAAGGGTAAAGTTGTAGCAGATGCACTCAGTAAGAAATCTGGAATACTACATCTAGGTGGGGAGATAGAACATCATGCCACTTTGCAGATATCCTTTGTGGATAGGGATGGTGTAGTTTTTCTTCAATCTCTTATAGTCACTCCCCAACTTCATCTGTGTGTCAGGGAGGTGCAGCGCGGGGACAAAGACAGAGAGACTCGACGTGCTCAAATATCCACATGAAAGGCACTAGAATGATTTTATGAAGGTGGGGAGTAGGTCATCCATTTCAGAGGATGTACCTTGGTACCAGTGTTTCTTAAGGAGGAAGTGTAGAGGGAGTTCCATACATTCCCTCTTGAGGTACATCCAGGAGTGGTAAAGATGTTCTATGAACTCCGAAGACAACACTGGTTGTCGGGAATGAAGAAAGTAGTAGCAGAGTTTGTCATTAGGTGCCTCACTTGTCAGCAAGTGAAGGAAGAGTATTAGGTACAAGCAGGCCTAGTTCAGCATTTAGAGGTTCCAGAGAGGAATTGGGATCACATATCATTGGACTTTGTGACAGGACATCCACATACATCCATAGGTCATGATTATATTTGGTTGATCATAAACTGACTCACCATATCGGCCCACCTCCGACATATCAGATACAATGGTTCTGTAGAGATCCTGGGACACCTCTCACTATAGGAGATTGTGTGGCTACATGGATTACCCTCGACGATTGTCTTCGATATTGATGAATGTTTTACTTCTCGAAAATGGAAGGGGTTGTAGGAGGCTTTCCGGATGCAACTTTGTTTGAGCAACTCCTTCCATCCTCAGATGGATGGAAAGACTGAGCGGACCACTCAGAACCTAGTGGACATGTTTTTTTCTTCCATCCTCGACTTCAGGCACAGTTGGGACGATCAATTTCCCTTAGTGGAGTTTTCAAAAAACAACAGCTATCACTCCACTATAGGGGTGGCACCTTTTGTGGCATTGTATAGGAGACCTTTCAGATAAAAATTATGCTAGACATACCCAAGGGAGTCAACACTCGTGGGAACAGATATGTTGTGGGCTACCACAGAGAAGGTGCAGATCATACACAAGAGGATGAAGAATACATAGAGTAGGCATAAGTCTTATGCCGACAGGAGACAGAGACCTCCGGAGTTTGAGGATGGAGACCATGTCTTTCTACAGGTCTCACCTTGACGTGGTTTTTTGTTATTTCGCAGGGGTGTAAAGTTATCTCATATTTTCATCGGACCCTTTCTGGTCCTTAGTAGATTTGGCAAGGTATCTTACCACCAAGATATTCCACATCAGTTGCACCGGGTGCACGACGTCTTCGACATATCCTAGATAAGGAGATACATGCATGACCTTACCCACGTCATCGACCACGGAGCGCTGGAAATCGATGATGGGATGAAATTTATGGAGGTGCTAGTAGAGATTGAGGATCGAAAGGAGCGGGTCCTTCGTGGGTATTTGATACCTCTGGTGCGCGTTTGCTGGTAGCACGGGAACCTCTAGGAGTGCACTAGGGAGTGGGAGGCTCAGATACATGCCATGTACCCCCACTTGATTCTTTATTTTGAGTTGTGGATTATGGAGATGTAAAGCTCTGATGCATAGAGAATGTAAAGACCCGGAAATTACATGTAATTTTTTTATTATATGGGAATTTTATGAGTCTACGAAAATTTAGGGCCTGTGATTCCGAGTCCCGATGTTCCCAGAATGAATTTATGAATTTCTTTTGGTACGTTCATTAAACATGGGAGCATGTTTATGTTACTTTTAAACCAATGCTCAGAATTGAAATATGAGGACACCATTGAACTCACAGCGCCTATATTCGATTTAAGTGACATTTACCTTGACCACAGTTGGTTAAGGGTGAAAGATAGTTTTTCACATTTTTGTGGATATAAAAATCAAATAAAAACATCAATTTTACTTTTGTAGAAACCTCCCATGTGAATGTTATGGATGTGGGGACCACCGAGCCTAAATCCCCCATTCTGAAATTAAAGTACTGGACCACCCAAACCCACTTTAATGGGAGTAAAAATTTCATCACTCCATTTAATTTTTGGAGCTAACAAAAAATTAAGGAAATGTGTAAACATTTTAATTATGTCTATATAAGTGGTCTTCTAAATTTAAATTATATTATAACCTCATTATTTTTATAGGATTTTTGGTTAGAAAATGTGAAGGGGAGATCAGGGGGAGGAACATTCTCTCTAATGAAGAACATCTCCCAACAAAGTTCTTCATCAACGAAGAGCGCGTCATCTTCTCCAACGAAGTATATGCCACCTCCAACGTGGGATGTATACAACAATAATGAATTTATGTCCATCCTCCCCTCCTCACCAACATAAACAAACCATAGATAAAGGGGTTTTTTTCTTTTTTGTGGTTTGAGTTGAATTAATCATCTTGATCCGCCCGCTACCGAACTTATGTGGATAGTGTGGGCCAAACGAAAACGTACCAATCCCTCCGCTATTATTCCTGGTTTTTTTATCCGAAATGGTGGAGAAATGTGGCAACTATAAAAGGTAAGATGCATAATGGGGCAGCAGCGCGCATCCGTGGCGCAAGACAAGCGAGGACCACAACTTGTGATGTGGCGATGAAGGGGAAGGCGACCGACATTCGACCGACCGTGGAGAGGGGGTGCATGATGTGCAGCAGTCGGAGGAAGGAGTCGTGACCCTTCTGGACACAATGTATGGTGGATGGTGGAGGATAAATAGGTGTCCGGATGGCCACGGAGATGAGGCACATGACACACCACTGAGAGGACCCATGGGTCGGCCGTTTCTGCCAGGTAAGTTGGACCGAGCATTACCTGCTCAGCCCTCACGTGTTGGCTGGAAACCGATAGCCGAGCCGTTTGATGTTTGAGAGTGGGGGGAGGGAAAATTCCCCCGCTCTTATGGCTAGTCTAGGATTCCAGACAAGGGAGCACAATGATGGCCAGGTCATGCTGCGGGCGAGGCCAGACTAAGTGAGTCGGGTTGGGTTGGTCCAACTGGGTCGGATCATACCCAGACATGTTTCAACCCTATACATTCTTTTGGATTTAAATTTGTCATCAGATGTCCATTAGAAGAACTGTATGTGGAACCAGAAACATTGGAGTGTGAAGGATCTTTTGGAATAACCCACTCATGTTTTAGATGATGTTGGGGTACGATCGGGTTGGATCGAGCTGTAATTCAACCAAGACCTTGGGATTGAAATCCTAATAACCTACAGACCGGGAATTCAATTTACTCACCATATATTGAATTGAAACCCCTAATACATGGGAGTCAATTGGGATAATTCTTAGTGGTACTTATTGGTAGTTGGAGTATAGACCAGTAGCTTGAGGAGCGAACTCTCCAGGAGACAATAAATCATACTGCGGGTACCCTATAGTAAGAGACAACATGAGAAAGGGGTCCTTTATGGGTCTGATGGTGTACTAGGATCCTATGTGGGTATGAAAATGTACTAGGATCCTATGTGGGGCTGACAGACTAATAGGATCTTGTGTGGGTCTGACGGTTTACTAGGATCCTTTGTGGGTCTGACGGAGTACAAGAATCATGTGTGGGTTTGACGATGTACTGGGATCCTCGGTGGGTCTGACAGAGTTCTAGGATCATGTGTGGGTCTGAAGATGTACTATGATCCTATGTGGGTATGATGGAGTACTAGGATCTTTAGTGGGTCTGACATTGTACTAGTATCCTAAGTGGGTCTGATGTAGTACTAGGATCCCGTGTGGGACGGACGATGTACTAGGATCACATGTGAGTTTGAGAGTGTACAGGGATCCTATGTGGGTATGACGATGTATAAGGATCCTGTGTGGGTCTGAAATTTGGGATCCTTCATGGGTATGCCTCTTAACAGATTAAGATGATTCAGTATTTACATCTATTCATCTCTACTATTGTACAAAAGTTATACCAGTTGTGATATTGGTCCATACCTGTGTGGAACATTCATTCGTGGTAAAACCTTAGTGGTATTCATCTATATGGAATACCTGTGTGGTACTTACCTTCGTGGTATTCCTTCCTTTCTGGATCAGTTGAGGTTTGGGATTTTGGCTGGACCCTGTGTTTCCTCATGATTATGATGGGTATATTTGATTACTTTGGTATATGTATAGGAATATACCTAAGTAGGTTTGTCACTAGTTTAAATGCTTTGTGATTTATCCTTTTTGAGTTTTTTGAAACCTTGAATATCTCAGGGTCCCTACTAAGTATCGTTATACTCAACCCTACATGGGCTACACCCGCACCTTATCATGTTTGGTGCAGTAAACAGACATCATTGACTATGGACGAGGGTACCAGGAGTAGAGGTAGCTCGAAGGTGGATCTTAGATGAGGCGTACCACAGATATGACCATTCAAGAGTGGTACCTACCCTATAGGTAAGATCCATAGCATGTGTTTGACGGTTCCGGGCTCAGCGTAAGCGCACGAGTGGATGTTCCCACTTGGCTTTTTTTCATTAACAATGATCAATCCGGGATCAATACAATGATAAATGCCAGTCTCCATTGATCAAATCACTGAAATGGACAAAGAAAACAAAAGTCCCAGAACCAAAAAGTAGGATCATTACAGGTTGATTATAATTAATTTAATCAATTGAAAAGAAATAATTTTTGGGTTTTCTTTGATCGTTTATGTTCTTGATCACGTTTTGATGTGATCCATCGTCGCATCGTAGAATCCAAATGTATACATCCTCTAGCGGTGATCCACACGTGTACCTCATATCTCAGGACGTCGCCAAAGGAGTCTCCGAGTGCTTGCATGGAGAAACCTTTCCTTTCGTGGTCCGTTGTAGATCATCTTGATCCGATGGAAGATGAGCTATTTTGTTCCTGAGAGAGTACATGGAGTAAGAGGTTCATTCGGCCTTGAAAGAATTCACTAGAATTGTTGTGCACAACGATTCTCTTATGTGTCAGAAAAGAGTTGGGGTTGTGAGGATATTTATAATTAGGTTTGAGTTTGTAGAGTTATGACAATAAATAAACGCATTACACATATTATTCATTTAAATGACTCTTATTTAAAACCCCAATTTCAGATAATTAATTCATTGACATGCGCCCACGCTGATTATAATAAATTACTTTTAAAACAACATTATATTCTCAAAATCCCGACTGAAAAAACTACACAGCATGTATTAATAAATACATGGTGTGTACTTTTATTTCATTAAAAACTACACAGATTGTACATTCACTATACATGTCGTTTATATCTTTTTTTCATTTATCAATTTCCTTTCCATAAATAAAACTACATGGTGTGTAATTATTAATACACGGTGTGTACTTGTTTTCCATGAAAAACTACACGGCGTGTAATCTTTATTACACGACGTGATTATCTTGTTTTTCATTTCCTTCTTCCTCCATCATTAAAATGATTTAGGATTCCTCTAATAATTATTAAACCAAGTACAAGAATAATCTTTATTCTACTTGAGATACTTGAATACACTTAGTGTGTGACCCTCTAGGCCTTTTTCTTATAGGCATTAGGCTGGCTTGCCTAAAGTCCAAGATTACTGTCTTGCAACGGTTCAAGGCACCCAAGAGAAAGAAGTTGACGTCACATTGACGTATCACCTCATACGAACACTTATTGTGTAATTTAGTCCCTTTGTCTCAATATCTCATCAAGAAGGTTTCATGCCAGTGTCATAAACCTATATTCTTGATCAGTCGTTATTTGACTACATGAAATAAACTCATCGTTTACACCATGGCCATGGAATTTCAGGCGACAGTTCTATTTCAATCAAAGGTTCGAGATATAAACTTCCATAAATGGAAGGAAAAAATCCTTCATCAACTTATCCATTAAAAACATGTCATTCGTGATGCACCCTACGTACCCTACTTCCCGCCAACTTTCTATGTGATGGTTTTCGTCAGAAAATCTAAGTGCGCGAGTCAGGACATGAGTTAATGATAATATTATAGTCTAAGTACCATTACACATGCTCGCAGATATCAATATTCGATGACACCAAGTCATATGTAATTACTACTAGCGGGTTAGTTCTCATAATCTACCATCTTGGAGATTACCGTGTGTGAACTCCATGAGATAGAGTCTCATATTCTTACGAGTACTCGCACATGATGGTCTGTATACTATGTGTCCTATCATAGTTTTTCATCCAAACGTAGTACATTATTTAAGAATATTGTTATATCATTTCAAGGTTCTCATCATAGAGAGGTTTTTCCATGACCTTATCAATGCAAAAAATATTCCAGGACATTATTATATTATAGTCATGCATAACAATTAACAATATAAAATAAGTGATCATTCATGTAATCAAAGTAATAAACCGCTGGTTCTCAAGACACCAACCCTTACAAACTCCCACTTGGACTAGAGCCAACTGCCTATGACTTTTAGTCCGCTAGACCTCACATGAAGATCATGCTTCTGATGAGTCAAGGATTTATTCAAGGGGTCTGCCGCATTGTATTCCGTGGAAATACTCCTCACTACAACTTCAACTCTCAATGAAAAATCCCCCAAGGGATGATAATTTCAAAGTATGTGCTTTGTTTGCTGTTGTGACATTGGATTTTTTGTAAGTGCCACCGCTGTAGTATTATCACAATAGAGTGTGATAGGATATTTACTGCTCGTTACTACATCCAGCTCTTGGAGGAGGATTTGCATCCATACTGCTTCTTCAGCTTCCACAAAAGCTGCGATATACTCGGACTCCACTATAGAATATGCCACCACACTTTTCATTGATCTCTTCCAGCTCACTCCACCTCCATTCTTTCTGAAGATATATCCAGTCTACGACTTCATGTCATCTTGATCAGTCTGGAAACTAGCATCTACATGTCCTCTGATGACTAGTTCCTCATCTCCTCCATAATATAGGAACATATCCTTAGTACGCCTCAGATATTTAAGGATAGCCTTGACTGTCATCTAATGGAGGTCTCCTGGATCAGGTTGATATTTTCCTACAAAACATAATGCGTAAGCAACATCTATCCATGTACATAGCATATCATACTTGACTGACCCAATCACAGATGCTTAATGGATCCTTTCCATTTTCTTTCATTCTTCATGTCTCTGAGGACACATTTTCTTGGAAAGATGAATTCCATGTGACACTGGAAACAATCTCCTCTCGGACTGTTCCACATTGAATCTCTTCAGTTTCTTGTCAATATATGTACTTTGAATCAGGGCCAGAATTCTCCCTGATCTATCACGATGGATCTCGATCCCAAGAATATATGCTGTGTCACCCAAGTCTGTCATGGAATAGCATTTATGAAACCATGCCTAAACTGACTGAAAGACATGTACTTCATTTCCAATTAGCAATATGTCATCAACATATACTATCAGGAAAATGACCTTCACTTCCACTAAACTATTTTCAGACACAAGGCTCACATTCGTTCTTAACAAATCCAAATTCCGTTACAGCTTCATCAAAACGAATGTTCGATGACCTTGATGCTTTCTTTAATCCATAAATGGATTTATGAAACTTGCATAACTTGTTGTCATCCTTTGGAGTTACAAACCCTTCAGGTTGTGTCATGTAGATATCTTCATGGAGGTTCTTTTTAAGGAAATCTGTTTTGACATTAATTTTCCAAATTTCAATGTGATGGTAAGAGGCAATGTCCAATAGAATTCTGATGGATTTCAGCATCACAACCGGTGAAAGGGATTTATCATAGTCAATTCCTTGACACTGTCTAAAACCTTCTGTAACCAGTCATTCCCTATAGGTACTGACTTCCCCTCCATGTCTAGTTTCTTCTTGAATACACATTTATTACCAATAGGATTTACAACAACTAGAGGATCTACCAAAATCCAGACTTGGTTTTTATACATGGAATCCATTTTAGAATTCATGGCATCTTGCCACTTGGAAACATCTCTGCCTTCAACTGCTTCCTTTTAGGTAACAGGATCATCATTGTCAACCAATAATGATTCACCATCCTCGGTGACAGGAAAACCATATCGTTCTGGTTATCTCACCTCTCTCGTGCTCCTACATAGTTCTAGTATCTCTGGAATAGATTTTTCTTCCACGGGGCTTTGTGGAATCTATTCTTGTACCAACTACTCTGTATCATGAGCCTCGAATTCATTGAAGTATATCTCACTCCCACTATCTCTTTTGGAGATGTGCTCCCTCTCATTGAATATGGCATGTCTTGCCACTGTAAACTTATTTTCTGAGGGGTTGTATAAGTAATATCCTCTTGTTTCCATAGGATATCCTATAAAGATACACTTTGTTCCCTGGGGTGCAAGTTTGTTACCTGAAGAGGCCATAACAAATGCTTTGCTACCCCACACATGTAAATTCGATAAAATGGCTTTGCGTCCACTCCATAAATTGTATGGAATACCATTTATCGATTTATTTGGTACTTGGTTTAGTATGTGTGTTGTTTTTTGTAATTCACATCCCCAAAAGGATAAGGGAAGACTCACATGACTCATCATTGATCTCACCATGTCCAACAGGGTGCGGTTCCTCCTTTTTCTTACATCATTCCACTGTAGCATGTAAGGAGGAGTGAGTTGAGATAAAATCCCAAACTCCCGTAATAAATAAATGATGTCTTGATTAAGATACCATATCCCTATGTCTGAGTGGAGTTTATTAATATTCTTACCATGCTGGTTCCCATGTTCATTCATGTATTCTTCGAACTGATTAAAAGAATCTGAATTATACCTCATTAAGTAGATATATCCATATCTTATAAAATCATCAGTAAAAGTTATGAAGTATGAGAACCCACACCTTGACTCAACTGGAAATGGCCCACACACAATTGTATGAACTAATTCTAGAAGCTCTTTAGCTATTTCATCTTTCCCACTAAATGGGGATTTGGTCATTTTTCCTTGTAGACACGCATGACATACACCAAGTGGTTTTAGTTCGAAAGAATATAAATACACATCTTGATGTAATTTTTTCAAACATTTTTCATTGACATGACCTAGTTGGTGATTCCAAATTTGGGTGTTGTATGAGTCATGTGAATTAACTTTGTTATCGATTTCCATTACTTGGTTTGTGTAGTCTAACACATAAAGGCCATTATATAGATGTTACCTACCAAAAAAAATGATATCTTTGTAAAAGTAGCAACTTTCAATTCCAAACGTGAACATGAATCCATTAGTATCTAATCTGGATTCTAAAATAATGTTTTTAGTAATAGAAGACACATAATAACAACCCTTTAAAACCAAGATCATTCCAGTTGTCAATGTGAGGTGGTAGTCTCTGACAGCTACAACAGCGAGTCTGGATCTGTTGGCTGCTCGTAGATCTACCTCCCCTTGATTAATCTTTCTAAATATACGTGGTTCCTATATTTCGATACATATGTGAGCACCACAAGCATTATCAAATACCCAATTAGTAAAAACAGATAGATTACATTCGATAGCAAACGCACATGAAGCTTCCCCTTGCTTCCTTGGATGGGTGCAGTTTTTCTTCCATTGGCCCTTCTTGCCACATGAAAAACAAACAACATCTTGTTCCCTTGACTCCCCTTTGATCTTCCTTTTCATGGAAGGCCTTGAAGATGAATTGGGATTAAAGCTCTTCACCTTCCCTATCATTTTATTCACCATAAGGACAAAAGGCTTTTCACGCTTCATGTCATTATCTACATTGACAATAAGGAAATAAGATCATATAGAGACTTCTAAATGTTGTTCTTGTTGAAATTAACAACAAAGATCAAGAAGATCTGGGGGAGTGATGCAAGAATGAGATTGGTGCCAGTTCTTTGGGGATTTTAAACCCTAGAACCTCCAAGCGCTCAATGTAGCCAATGAGCTAGACTATATGAGGCCCGGTTGGGGAGCCCTCTCCAAGATTTCTATGGAATAGAGTCTTGGAGATCTCAAACCATTCATGTCTTACTCTCTCCTAGTATAGACAACGGAGGTGCTTGAGAATTCTATAGGCATCCATGTCTTCATGAGACTTTATGATCCCACTAGACATCGATGATAACATCAAACATTGAACGTCAAGAGCTTCGTTCAAATGTTGATCATAGAACATGAAATCTTCATCACACTCCCCTGGGGCAGGAGAATCAGGAAGTGAGGACTCCAGCATGTAAAACATTCATTCATGGAGTTGGATAACCCGAAGGCGCCTAAACCATTCCTGAATGTTACTTCCAGTGAGGATATTGTCTTTGACTAGTATTGATCGTAGAGAAAATGTGGTTGATGAGTTTTTCATCTTTATTCAACAATTTAAAAGAGGAAATTTATTAGTACTTTCCTTGATTTCATTTTATGAGAAATAATAAATTTTATTATGTCTCCCACTATTTTATCAACTCCCAGAGGCCCTCACCATTAAACTCAAAATGTCCAGTTGCTTTGAAATTCTAGTGGCAGGGATCTATATTCCCCTTCGCATAAACCCAACAAGGGTTGGTCAAACTATTTGAAGGTATTTAGGTAGGTAGGTCTTTGCCAAATGTGAGATCACAGTTCATTGATCTGTTGAGTGTACTCCCCAATCCTGAAATCCTGGCTTGGATTTTCTCAAATCATACCTACAATATTACATCAAGTCTAGGAAGGGATACTTTTCTTGATGTAGTATGGTTATGTCAACCCGAAACCTTTCATAAGGGCTTCCATTATAAATGTAAGTGTCCCCACAAGGGTTGGTCAAACACATAGTTTTATTGAGTCTTTCCCTTAATCAAGTAATGGAAGGCTTGGTCTGACTTAATATGGTATTTGACGGATTTTATTCATTATGCGTAATTTTTCATTATCACAGGCTTGTTAATATTTTTTGATTCTTGCTTAAGTTATTAACCATGTTTTGATAATGTTTAGGCATAGTCCTATTTATATTTTATTCCATCTTTGCATGCTTTTTCATTTTATTAATTATGTGATCGTGACAACAGATTCATAATAAATAAACCATGCAATGAGACAAAACTAAAATAAGGTGGCATGATCATGAGCTTTTATTGGTTAGCTTATCTAGAGGTTTTGATAAGCTAACCCTTACCTTGGGAAAAACACCTTGAACTGATGGTTCATGTTTTTCAGATCCCACATGTCCAACTTTGTATCTTTTTGTGTTGGTTTTACCTTAGCTTCGAATTTCGAACCATCTCCTCTGGCTAGGAGGATCCTCCATTAAATGGGTTTTACATTGAAGAAACCATGGGCATGTAGGCCCTACATTTTATTGGAAGAATATTTGCAGTCCAACAAAATTAAATTAAATAAATTTAAATGAAACCATACACACACACACAAAGGGTCTTTGGTCTAGCTCATGATCATCCATAACATGCAATAACATTTTTACATATTTAGAATTCAAATTATTTTAATCGTTCTTTCATTTAAGATAGGTCGCAATCGAATTAAATTAATTATGATCTTATAATTAATCAATTATTTATCTTAAATTCATTTCTGAATATCCTTGAGATTCTTCTCATCCATATTCCTTGTACTGGTCTTTGTACATTTGAGGAAGCCTAATGAAATTCCATTTCTGGAAAGTACACGGCGTGTAGTTTATAATTAAACAGCATGTATTTATTTTCACTCTTTATCCAAAGAACACTCCAGGGGATTTGGCGTGTTTTCTGTACTTTGTAAATTTTGGAGTACATGGTGTCTAGATAAATCATACATGGCGTGTACTTCCTTTTTATACAGTAACCGGCCTGGTGATCCTATGTATGTAGTATGCGGCTTATCCTTGTACATGGTTTCACCTGGGCCGAAATGGACTACACATCATGTTGCTCCATCATACACTCCGTGTATTCCAGTTTCCACACGATGTTCATTTCTGGTCAACACGGCATGATTAATACTTAGGCATAAACAATTCACACGGTGTGGTTTGGCAGACCAATTCCTGTTCGTTGAACCTAAGTACATGGTGTGTAGTTTTAAATACACGCCGTGTAATTCTGTGTTGTATAGATAGAAATAGTGTCTCCTCCAGATGAGTTCCTCGTTATTTATTTTAATCAAAAATTTGAATTAAAGGGTCGTTTCTGTGATATGAATCATGAAATGAATGAGGAAGAATAGATCTCATTTATTCAGATTTATAGAACGATTTATTTCAAATTGAATCAAATATAAATGCATAAATTATCAATGAAAATTAAATAACTATAATCAATGTTGTAACCTCCCTATGATACCATTTTATGGTTTTGAGGGTAGCAGAAGCACGTGGGTGGATGTTCCCACATGGCTTTCTGTCATTAAAAGTGATCAATCCAGGATGAATATGACGATAAATTCCTGTCTCCGCAGATCGGATCACAGAAATGGACAAATAAAACAAAACTCATGGAACCACAAAGTATAATCGTTACAAGTTGATTATAGTAAATTTAATAAATTGAAAAGAATTACCTTTTGGGTGTTCTTTCTTCGTTGATGTTCTTGATCACGTTCCGATGTGATTCATTGTTTCATCGCAGAAGCCAAGTATAGACTTCCTCTAGTGGCGATCCACATGTGTACCTCATATCTCAGGACGTCACCAAAGGAGTCTCCGGGTGATAGCATGGAAAAACCATTTCCTGAATTGTCCACCTTAGATTTTCTTGATCCGATGGAAGAGGTTATCTCTCGGTCTTGAGAGCGTTCTTGGAGTAAGAGGATATTTTGGCCTTGAAATAATTCCCCAGAATTGTTTTGCACAATGATTCTCTTGTGTTTGAAAAAAGAGTTGGGGTTGTGAGGATATTTATAATCAGGTTTGAGGTTGTAGAGTTATGACAATAAATAAACATGTTACGCGTTTTATTCATTTCATTGACTATTATTTAAAACCTACATGTCGAATAATTAATTCTTTGACATGCGCCCATGATGATTTTAATAAATGTCATTTAAAAAAATATTATATCCTCAAAATTCCGACTGGAAAAACTACATGGCGTGTATTAATAAATACAAGGAATGTACTTTTTTTTCATAGAAAACTACACAGTGTGTACATTCAATGTTCACAGCATGTATATCTTGTTTTCATTTATTCATTTCCTTTCCATAAAAAAACTACATGGCGTGTAATTATTAATACACGGAGGGTACTTTTTTTCCATGAAAAACTACATGGCATGTAATCCATAACACATGCCGTGTATATCTTATTTGTCATTTCCTTCTTCCTCCATCATTAAAAATATTTATGATTCCTTGAATAATTATTAAACCACGTTCGGGAATAATATTTATTCTACTTGTGATACTGGAATACACTTAGTGTGTGACCCTCTAGGCCTCTTTCTCATTGTCATTAGGCGGGCTTGCCTAAAGTCCAAGATTACTGTATAGCAATGGGTGAAGGCACCCAAGATAAAGAAGTTGATGTTTCATTGACATATCACATCATATGAATGCTTACTGTGTAATTTAATCCATTTGTATCAATATCTCATCAACCAGGTTTCATGGCAGTGTCATAAACCTATATGATTGATCTATCATACATTGACTACCTGAAATAAACTCGTCATTTACACCATGGCCCTGGAATTTCATGCGACAGTTCTATTTCAATAAAAGGTCTGAGATATCAACTTCCATAAATGGAAGGGACAAATCCTTCCTTGACTTATCCATTAACAACATGCCATTTGTGACACACCCACTGTACCATACTTCCTACCAACTGTCTACGTGACGGTTTTCATCAGCAAATCTAAGTGTGTGAGTCATGACATGAGTTAATGATAATCTTCCAGTCCAAGGACCATTACACACGCTCACAGATAGCAATATCGGATGACACCAAGACATGCTGAATTACTACTAGCGGGTCTGTTCACCTAATCTCCCATCGTGGAGATTACCAAGTGCAAACTCCATGAGAGAGAGTCTTGTTTTCTTACGAGTACTCGCACATAATGGTCTTTATACTACGTTTCCAGTCATAGTATGTCATCCAACCATAGAAATTTATTTAAGAATATTGTTATATCATTTCAAGTTTCTCATCATAGTAGGGATCTGACATGACCTTCTCAATTCAATAAATATTCAAGGACATTATTATATTATAGTCATGCAGAACAATGAAAAATATATAATAAGTGAACATTCATGTAATCAAAGTACAAAAAAATTGGTTCTCTGGACACCAACCCTTATAGTATTCACAAGAACTGTTAAGTTTAGTTGTACTTTCCAATTGGTCTTATATTCTGGCCCCTTTTACATAATGTACATACTTATTTTACTATATAGTTATCCAGTGTTCTTATCTCCCTATGTACTTGGTTTTGTGTGTTTATTGGTTATAAAGGCAATGCCTTCCCAGTTTTAGAGAATACGCCTTTCGGTGGTAGTCCCCAGCCCCTGGCCTATGGAAGATGGCCTTGGGGTAGTCATGGAACATGCCCTGGGGGACGGGTCATGACAATTTCAAATATATGATAACGTTATAATGTGAATACCCCTTGAGGTCATGGAGAAATAAGGGGTTTTTATGGAATGTTAGGAGTCTAGGTAACTAATTTTTGGAAAAATAAGATTCTATACACTGTTAGTAGAATCTTTTAAGGGCAGGTCACATTATTACAATAGAATGTGAAATGATTGATAGTGATGTGCTAAAGGATGTACAGTTTGAAGAATCCATTATTATTGAGGTGCATTCCCATGTGGGAACCATACCGTTTTACCTAGGCATCAGAAATGCATTGTGCATGGTTAGTCTAACTATGTATAGTGAACATGGATGAACCCCCTTATCAAATGAGAGGGTGCATGGTTGGAATACAATTGGTTCATCTGTTCTGCCAAACCGTGAGGCCATGTATTTTGTGTTAAAATAAAAACATTTCTTTGAAAATATGATATAAATTATACTATTTTTCATTTCCTCCTCCATTGGACAACAGAGGAAGTGAGGAGCTATCCTTGAAATAAAATTGTAGGATTTTATCTCATTATTCAATCCAAACACAGAATTGTGCACCATCATTCTCATAGGATCTGGGTTAGTGATTACTAAATTACATCTCTGTTAGTATTAGTTCTTTTTACTATCAGCTATGCTATTTAGGTGAAAGATAATTTTCCCATTTTGGGGGGTTGGCTACATTCCCCCATTTTTTCTGATCTTAATCATATAAGAATTGGATACTAAATTAAAACTATAATACCGACCAAAAATAGGTTTCCTATAATTATGCCATGTTTTTAGAGCTTTATAGAGGTAGTTTTCGTTATGCCTCCTACTAAAATATATGGAACGACCCAAAATAATTTAATCGAATATCTGAATTAAATGAATGTAAACTTATAAATATTCCATCTAGTTATTTGGGACTTTATGGAGGTTTTCCCCTAAATAATGTCCACCCATGTTGGGTGACTTTTTTTCATTTTTATACCACCCATTGGGTGTGTGATTGAAATTGCAAATTAAGCAGGATCCTGTTAAGGAATGTTTGGATTAAACTGGTTAAATAAGAGAAGATTTTACTCATTTTCATGATGATTATTTTGATTGAATATTTAATATGTAACTTGAATTTACTAAATTTTTATATATATAATTTCTAGAAATGAGTGAATAAAATCATGTTATGAAATATTAATTCAATTGATTGATGAATATTTTCAATGGACATTATGGTCATACAACACCATGGGTCAAAATAGCTTTAGATAATTAATTGGTCATGTATACTCCTTGGATTATTATTCTTTGTGATTACTTGTTCCTTTATATACATTTTATAAAGTTTTTTGGGATTGTAGTGAACATGGTCACTTGACATGGTCCTTGTTCCCCAATTCAACCCTATCCGAGTCTCAATCGAGATTATTATTGGAGTTTATGAGGACAAATTTTTCCATTATACCATGGATCAATCCCTGAGGGTAATTAATGTTATAATTATAAGAAAAAAACATGGTTATGCAGACATGACTGATTATATTTCATGGAGATGATAAATGTGACACTTCTAGTTATAAGGCCCTACCATGGTTTTTATGTGATTCTGGTTTTATGGAAAGGACATGGGTGATATGATATTAACAGTATATGGTGATTATGTGGTACTTAAATATGTTTTAGATTACTATTTCCTTGTTATAGGAACTTTACCCATGATTTTAGGGGGCATTATGGGGATATACAATATACCTTTTTTTAAAGTACATATTTTATCGGTAGTTTACTTATATTTGTTCCTTAACTAAGATATTTAATGCACATTGCTATGTATTTAAATAAAATATAGGAATTTTTATATTCCTCTTGGAAGTGACCTACTATTTCTGATTGTCACTTCATATTCATGTGACTATTGGGTTCCCAGAAAGATAATTTGTATATAGGTTAGAACCAAGGACAGCTCCCATTGTTCAATGATTGACTTTATTCCATGCTTAGGATCTTGGGAGAACAAGTCCGGGATGAGGCTCATGATGATCATCATGATATTATCCTTTTTCTATTCTTTATATTTTATTAAATTTATTGTATTAATTCAATGTGTACCTTTTTTTCAATTTTCTATTCACATGAAATAACCATAATTATAAATGAGATACATCTTAATTTATTTATCTTTTACTATTATTTATCTATTGCGAACTATTATACTACATACGAAATTTTATCTTTATGATTTATAGAGTTTTTTATTCTCTCATAAAAATAATTAGTTACCATGAAGACACACCCTAGTCCCTCATAGCTAGTCATCATCCTCTGGCATTGGGGAGATACGATTGAGTCAATGCCACTAACAAGTCTTAGGGAATCATACTGTGGAATTAGGGGCCATAACATTACAATGTGGTATCAAAATATTTTTTATTTTCTTGTATGATTTAGAATTTTAATAAAATAGAAATAAAATTAGGAAAATTAGGAAATTGGTAATAATATATGCATGGGAGTTGCTAACCCATGTACAAGAAGAGTCCAAATTTCCTTAAATGAAAATTTTTCTTATATTGATTTCGACTATTATAGTTAGTTTGAATCCACTATTGGGTGATGCAATTAAATTATCTTCCCATTATTGATATGATTCTGGTTTTATTTTTTTGGAACCCAATGATATCAGGTTATTCCATCTAATGAATCATTTTAGTCACATTATAGGAATCACTTGTCCTGAATTATTGCATTCCATATAGGATGCTTTCAGTATATTCATGATGTTTTGATATGTTCCATGAAAGATATACCTACTATTATGACTGAAATTTGTGTATGGAATTGTAAATAATGGTTGTAAAATAGAGTGACTATATTAATCTAGGTAGTTTTTTGACGATTAGGATACAATATACACCCTAAAAATCCAATTGGAGAACATTGAGTCACAGACCATGAGTAACATGGATGGGGACTTATTATGGTCTGGATATGGTGGATTACATATTTTGGTTCATGAGGAGTATATGCCCATATGGATCATAATTTTGTAAAACATTTCGTACAAACATTTATAGTGAAATTTGAAATGGACATGAAAACAATATGAAATTGTACTTGATGAATAGATAAGTTGTCAAAAATCGACTTTTGGGTGAGATGAAGGTAATATATCTTGTGACTTTGGTAACAATTTTTTTCAAATTCCAAGAATTATGAACATTTTGGTGGTATGAATAGTTTATATGAAGGTTTTTACAAATCCTTAACATTTATATGTGAACAATGTTTATCAATATTCTTTGAGGTGTGTGTGGGTAGTTTTAGATACAACCTACCATAATGAACTCAACTCACACTCCAGGAGACTAGAAATTTCCATTCTGTAGATGTGGTGGGAAATGAGAAACAGGAAAATCCTACTATATTGCCAGCTGCGGGCCCAGCAGTCTGACCGGACGATGGTGAAGAGGATCAATTCCATGAGGCATTTGTCATCATCATACATTCTTTTATGGGATAATTTTTTCCTACCTAGTATATGGATGATCTGAATCATATGTTCCATATGAATAATACCCTAATGATTATGGGGGATAGTGATAAGTAGAACCCTAAGCTGTGTATTTAGACTATCCAGTCAATCATCAAGAATCTGGAGACACCTAGATAGAGGAGAGTGATGATTGGGACTTATATGCTTCAAGGTGAAACAAGTAATGTGTTTGATGTTATGAACCAAGATAAAAGGATATGATATATGGGTTGTTTCGACATTAAAACAATGTTCTATAACTATTTTTTCACTGAGAAGTTTATGGAAGAGTGAGACAATGATCTCTTGTGTCTGTAGTATGGTGCTATGGTGGTTATGGAGTACTCAACATACTTTACAGAGTTGCAGCATTTTTTGATGGTGTACGTTGTAAAGATTCATCAAGGGTGAGATGATTAGATGATGATATTAAATATGATATTAAGGCTCATGTAAAATTTCACATGTTGATTATGACTACAAAAAATTTGAATCAGGTGCTCATTATAGAGAAGAACCTAAATAATGTTAGGTGTGAAGAGTAGATTAGTGTTGTCTCTTAAATTAGTAGTTGAATTTCAAATGGAAAAAAGTAACATATTGAGGATTCAAGTGATTTGAGTACCATCCAGGTAACTAGTGCTTGAACTTTAATTTTTTTATCATCAGTGAGGTAGATGGGGACATATGAGAATGTAGTACGATCAAAACCTAGTTTAGTGTCATGAATTTCGAAAGATGGGCCAGGTTTAACAAATATAGGACCTTCCCTCCAGCAATGAGTGGGAGGGGTTTAGATATTACACCAATTTTGGGATAATCAATAATAAAACCTCATCAGCCAGTGAGCTGGAGTATTCCAGGTTATCCATTCCATGTTGGTGGTGGTTGGGGCAGTGGTATCAAGAGACTAGATTCACCGAGACGACAATGTTGAAATTCTATGCATAGTGAGGTTGTGTCACAAGTCCAAGGTTTAAGAAAAATATATTTTGTTCGAACTACCCCTAAGGATAATAGAATTAGACCATCTATGATGATGGGTAAGATCTTAGTAGCATAAAATATAGTATCTTCTATTTTTGAAATATGTGGATAAGATAATATTATGTCTGAACCTATTTTGGAGAGCATTGGGACTGAGATTTTATTTCAAGAGGTTTTTATGATGATAGAAATAGTATTTGGTATCATAAAAAATTGGGACTAGTATTATCTCCACATCCATCTATCTTCTTTTTTTTGGAACACTCCCAATGGATCATCCTGTTGGGAGTATCCATATTCTGGGAGTGTAACTGGGGTAGTGAATTCATTGGCTACCCAGGTTGTCCGACTCCTAACCGATCAGTTAAGGAGACCACCATTCATCCATCATTTCTCAAGGACATCCTCATACCATCCTAGGAGGCTGGTTCTATGACATATGCACTGACATGTCCATGGAGAGGTTCATCTTCTAGGGATCTCTTTCAGGAATGATATCAGAAAGGGACTACCAGAAGGCCATGCCTAGGCAGTCGGCTCACAACCCCTAGGGTAGGTTTCTCTATTGTAAGTACCTCCCATCAAAATTAAATATTCATATCTCAAGGGATTGATCCAATGATATCTCAATAAAGATGGCTATAAAGTACAAATGAATTCCTCTTACTTTATTATTCCACTATGTTTCAACTCCCAAGGTGGAGACATCGATCCACATCCTCCTTCAAAGTGAACAGGATGGAAAAATGTGGAATTATCTAGGGGAGCTTATGAAAATTTTGAGGACAACTTCCTCTTTTGTGGTGTTCTTCAAGAAATGGAATAGAGGATCCTCCACCAAACTGAGGAGGAAGACAGTTTTAATCTTCTAACTACTATATTTTTGTGTATATGGTAGGGGAACGACCATGCAAGACACCACGAGTCTTGCACCACTCCCCACAGTTTGATTCTCTAGACCATGCTGCATATGGTGGAACTGGTTTCTCCCCCCATCCAACATGAGGCATAACCTTCCCTCAGTCATTACTCTAGAAATTAACACTCACCAGTCCATTCACCCCCTACAATGCCTGGCTCCTAGGTAAGATGTAACCCTCCCTCACACAGGATCAAACTCAACACAGACAGAGCTAGTGGCCAGGAGGGCATGAGGGCGGCGGGAGGGGTTATTCAGGACATGTTTGGTTCAGTTTTCCTTGCTTTCAATGCCTTCATTGGAGATGATGACCCTATGGTGGTAGAGTCCAAGTCCATGCACAACAACATAGTGCTTTTCTCTTTAAGGGCCCTCCTCTTTACTTTTATCTGTGAACTTCATTTATCAGTATTATTTGAGGTGTGTGTTGGGAATTATAGATACAACCTACCATGAATAACTCATGTCATAATCTACGAGGCTGGAAATTTTCATTCTCTAGATGAGGTGGGGAATGAGCTACATGTGTATCCTCCATTAGCGCCAGCTGTGACCCCAATATTCTGATCGGACGAAGGTGATGAGGAGAAATTCGGTGAGGCTTTTGTCATCTTTATAGTTAATTTTTTCGGTGGATTTTTTCCTACCTTGTCCATGGATTATCTGAGTAATATGTTCCATATGTATAATCCACCAATGATTTATGGGATAGCGATAAATAGGCCGTTGAGCTGGGGATTTAGACTATGATGACAATCTTTAAAAATAGCGAGGCACCTACAGAGAGGAGAGTGATTCTTGGGACTTATATGCTTCAAGGAGAAACAAATCATGTGTTGAAAGTCTTAAAACAATCTAAATGGATATGATAAAAGTTTTTTTATTTCAATACGTTGTTTTATTTCTATTTTTACCCTGAGACTTTTATGGAAGTGCGAGACAATTATTTCAAATGTATAGAGTACAGTGCTATGGCAGTTATGGAGTACTCAATGCACTTTACAGAGTTGCATAATTTTTTGATGGTGTAAGTTTTAATGTGCCATAAAGGGTGAGATGATTAGATGAGGATCTTCAATATGATATTAAATATTAGGTCAAAATTATTAGGATGATTACGATTACTGAAAATTTGAATCAAGAGCTAATTATAGTGCATTTCCTAAAGAATTTCAGGGGTGAAGTGTAGATTATTCTAGTCTATCATACTAATAGATGGATTTATAATGGGAAAAATTTCCATTTTGAGGATTCATGTGAGTTGAATACTTTCCAGGTCAATTGTGCTGGAAATTTATTTTTCTATCATCAGTGCGGAAGATGGGGACACATGGGAAAGTATTACGATCGCAAATTAGTTGAGGGTCATGGTTTTGGAATAATGGGATAGGTTAAAGAATATAGGACCTTCCTTACATCTATGAGTGGTAGTAGTTCAGATATTACACGAATTTTAGGAGTATCTTTAACAAAAACTCATCAAGCAGTGAGCAGTTGTAGTATTGGTCGACCAGTCCAAGGTGGTGGTAGTTTTGGTAGGTGTATCAATACACCAGTTTCATTGAGACAACAAAGTGGGATTTCACTAGGTAGTGGGGTAGTGTCATAAGTCCATGTTTTTGGAAAAATATATTTTGTTCAACCTACCTTGAAGGATAATAGCATTAGATCATCTACGGTGAGGGGTTTGATCTTAGTAGCATAAAATATTGTATCATCTCTTTTAGACATAGGTGCATCACATAATTTTATATGTTATACTATTTTGGTGTTCAATTGGGACTGAGATTTATTTTAATTGGTTTTTATGATTATAGAAACTCTATATGGTATCTTAAATTATTAGGAATAGATTTATCTCCTCATTCATTTGTCTTCTCTATGGGAACACTCCCAAGAGATCATCGAGTTGGGAGTCTCCATGTTCATGGAGTGTAACTGGGGCGGTGGATTCATTGCCTTCCCAGGCTGTCCAACTCATGAACTATCAATTAAAGAGGACTCCATTCTTCCATCTTTTCTCAAAGACTTCCCCATACCCTCCAAGGAGGCTTGGTTCCACAACATATGCCTGGGTGTGTAAATGGATAGGTGGATCTCCAAGGGTTCACCTTTAGGTATGTTACCAACAAGTGACTACAGGAAGTCCATTCCTAGGAATTTAGATAGATACCCATTGGGTAGGGTTCTTTGGAGGTAAGTACCTCCGATCCATTTTCATTTTTTTTATCTCAAGGGTCTGATCCAATGCTATCTCAACAAAGAGGTCTATCAAGGACAAATGATTTCCTCTTTCCAAAGGATTCCACTATTGTTAAAATCCCAATGTGGAGACATTGACCTACCTCTTCCTTCATTGTGACTGAGATGGACAATTGTGGAATGATATAGGGGAGTTTATGGTGATTTTGGGTACAATTTCCTCTATTGTGGAGTTCTTCTAGTAATGGTATTGAGAAGCCTCCACCAAACATGAGAAGGAAATCCATTTGATTCTTCTCATAACTGGATTTTGGTGCATATGGTAGGCATACAACCATGCAAGACATGAATATTCTCACTCCTCTCCCCACAGCTTAATTCTCTAGACCATGCTTCTTATCGCAGAGCTGGATTCTCACCACAACCATCATGAGGCGACACCTTCCCGCAGTTGTTACTTTAACAATTTATGCTCACTTATACCAGCACCCCTTATGATGCCCGACTCATGGGTATGATGTAACCCTCCCTTTCACAGGCTCAAACTCAACACACACAGGGCTTGTGGCCTGGAAGGCATGATGGGAGGAGGGGTTATTTAGGACATGTTTGGAGCAGTTTTACTTTCTTTCAACACCTTCATTGGATCTAGCGACCCTTTGTTGGTGGAGGCCAAGGCCATTCATAATGGCATAGGTATTTTCTCTTTATTCCCCCCTTTGGTTATGATGGATACAGATTCAATGATCATTTAGATCTCCCTTAAGTAGGAAATCTCTCCTTTTCAGATTACCAACCTCATCTGAAATTGAAATTCCCTTCATTCCCATGACACTGAGATTCTTCAAACGGGGCGCGATAGTAATCCTATTACTGACATCATGAACTCTAGAGATACCCTATACCCTCCTATTTTGTTGTTCAATTTACATGTATCCCTTTCTCTGGACAGTTTGGACATCACTATCAGGGGTGCTCTTGGTCTTCACATTTTCATACCCCCTTGATTTCCATATATGGCTTTTCTATTGGAGGATGGGCTACTTTGTTCTTGTACTTTCTTACAAATATATAAGGAGAATATATATTCAAATTTATATATAAGGTGTAGATATACATTGAGATAGTTCTAGGAGCTTCACTGATATCCATTCCTCCTTATAGGAAGAATACTATTTGTTTTTTGTAGATCAAGAGGTAGTAATAGGATTTGTTGGAAAAGGGGCTTATACGACATAGTAATTCCCCAGGGGTTTCGATGGTCATTTTTTGAGGAAAAATAGAATGGTAACATTTATTACTGAATGTATTATTGTAAATTAAACCATATGATGGTTATGAATAGATATTCCTTACCATGGATAACTGACCTATTTGATCAGCTTCGAGGAGCTATCATTTTCTAAATAAATGATTTGATGATGGGATATGAGTAGGTGCATATTTGACCTATAGGAAAACCTCATGCATCTATATATAGTAGGTATGGTCTATACATGTATTTTTGTATGTCCTTTAGTGTCATGGATTTATCATCATTTTCAGGGTGTCGATGAAATAGGTTTTCCATCATTATCTAGAGTTGTTTTTGCTGGTTTTTGTGGATGATATCGTGGAATATTATAATAATCACTACAAATATCAAATGATCAATAGTTAATTTTGGATAAAATAAAAGAGAATTAGTTATATGTTATTCTCACAAAATATTACCTCTTGATTTATAATATTCTCATTGAGGGTCATATTATCTCTGGGATGGGAGAATGAGTTGGCCCAGAAAAGTTGACAGATATTTTTTTGGGATCATCCCCTGAATTTATTTGATATATATATTTTACAGGGGATAGATGGATGTTACAGTTTATTTATATAGGACTTCTCATGCCTACCATTTCTTCTCACAGTCCTGGCTAAGAATGGTGTGATGTTTGAATATATATATACTTTCTAGAAAACCATTCATAAGTTGAGTAGGATATTGATTTCAACATAGATCTCGATTCATTGAGAGTAGGGAAGGTGTAAAATTATGTATTGAGACACAAAAGGTACTGGGTTGGGGTTTGTTTTTATTTAGGGGATAGATTCAAGGCGTATGGGTCTTAGTAGATAAAGAAACTCGATATGAATTACCCAGAACATGATCTTGAGATTGATGTAATTGTTCGGGCTTAGAAATGATAGAGACATTACTTATAAGGGATACATTATGTGCTGTACACAGACCATAAATGCAGAAAATATATATTTACATATTATGATATGAATATGAGGTAGAAAATGTTCATTGAAATCCTACAATTACTCAAAATCATGATTTCCTACTCTCTTGGGAAGTAAAATGAAGTGGCTGATGTCCTTAGTATGAGGAATCATATACAAGAAGTCTAAGAGGCTAGTAGAAAGTGTCATTATATGGTTTTTTTCACGATGAAAAACATGTCGGAGTAAGGAAATTAGAGAATGAAATTTATTTGATCCTTAACTAGACAAATAACCTATTAGATAGAGTGAAGATGAGGAAAATTTAGAATTTAGGGAACCTATCCCTATGAGAGAGTGATGAATGTGAGATCCCACCTATTAGTTGGACGATGGGTGTTGATTTGATTTTATGTATCCTTTGTCACATTAGACTTCCACTATACCTATGTAAGGAGACGATTTGAGAGATTCATGCCTCTATTCGGGCAATTAATCCCACCATTACTATGAATTATTGTGAATTATGTCATCAAAACTATGGTTGGGTAAGAAACATTCGGTAAATAGTTTTTTATGAGATGATCCATCTATCAGTATGTGATGGGGGAACATTAGCATCAAATCAAACATTTTTATAAGTTACCAATTTTCATTTGGATGTGAGATGAGGTCATGATGTACTTTTGCATAGTATTATCAGGGTCACCTCAATGTAGCATAGTTGTTTGGTTTTTTTTTTGAAATCTCACAAAGGATGATTATTTCCTTCTAATCTGGGAGACCATCCATGTGGATGAACATGGATGTTGGTATATATATGAGATAGTATGACTTCATGGGGTCCCTTGATCAATTGATTTAGATAGAGTTTCCCAGTTTATGTCTCATTTCTCATAGAGTTTGTAGATTGTGTTGGGTACATGAGTCACTCGGAGAGTTTAATACCACCCTCAAACTGATGGTTTGTGACAGTGTATGAAACAGGTTCACGGGGACATGTTTCAAGAATGCATCATATATTTTAGGGGATATTTGGAGAGTCATGTACCCTTAGTTGAGTTTTTATTCAATAAAATCTATCATGACATTATATAAATGGTAACGTATAATTCACGGTATGGTAGGATAGGATAATCACCCCTTGTGATGGTAAAGGGTAGGTGATATAGTGTTACTAGGACCATATATTATGAAATAGACTTTTAATTAGGTCTAGATGATTCAAAAGTGAATAACTACCACACTGTTTTAACAAAAATATTACACCAATCACCATAGATGAACTATGTTGTTTGAGGTATGGGATTGTGTCTAGTTACAAATCTCACTGATGTTGGTAAATTTATTGATTAAGATACTAGGAATGGTTTAACCTAATTATGTTATCTTATTTGATATTCCACTAAGAGAAATTATGATATCCTGTCAGCTCTAGTTTCCTAATAGGTATTGGACCATGCATGATGACTTCCATGTATCTTAGTTGTACTGATATAACTAGAAATGTGTCACATTCTATAGCCTGAGTATGTGGATTTACTTGTTGATGCATCCTTTTAAGAGAATGTTATTTTTATCATTTCCATGATCTCAAATGTTCTCTGAATCTAGTCAGTTCATATAGTTTGGTTGATATAATATCATAACCATTTACTGGACGATTCTTGGGAGTGGGTGGCTGACCTATGTGCTCAGTTTCCAGAGTTATTCTCAAGTGAATCAAGAATACCCTTGCGAGGGAAATTCAAGGGAAAATGATTTATTGGGGGAATATTGGACGATATCTGGTTTTTTATATGAGAAATTTGTTATTGTTAGTTTAAATTCATTATTAGAACATAATGTGAATACTCTTTTAGTTCATAAAGGTATTAGGGGTGTGTGGGGACTCTTAATTGCCAGGAAGCCCTCTTTTTTTTTTGAAAAAATAGGATATGACACATAATTATTAGATACTGTGTGGGGGAAAGTTGAACAATTACAATAATCCATGAAATGTTGGAGAGTAGGGTGCTCCATGCTACACAGTTTGAAGAAAACATGTGGATGGAGGCACATTTCGATGATGCACACCTAAAGTTTTCATATAGGAGTTATTTAGCGATAGATCATGGAACGAAAAACATCAAATATTGAAAATGAGGGTGACCCCTTAGAAAAACCAAGGGAGCATAGTTGGTGCACAGGTTTTCCCACCATGTGGCCTAGTATTTTGGGTACAATTACAAAATTTTAATTAAAATATATAATAAATAATACCCTTTTTACTTTTTATCCTCTGTTTGATAGTAGTGGATATGGGTAGACCTCCTTAAAGCCAAATTTTTTACTTCTCTCTCATTCCTCTATCCAAACTCAGATTTGAGAGTCGTTGGACTCATTATATACACACTGGTGAGTACTAAAATACTTTTATGTCATTGTTCATTCTTCATGGAACCATCTACACTTTTTAGGTGCAAAGTAAATTTTCATATTTTCATGGTTTTCATCCATTCTTCATTTTTAATACGATTTGTGTTAAATCAAAAGCTGATACTAGATGACCACTCTAGTATAGAGATATGGTAGGTGGTCTATACCTTTCACCAGTAGTCTGGTGCTATAAAACTCTAGTTTAAATTATTCCTCCAACTGGCCTTTTTGGCATAACTATAAAAATTAATTGGATAACTCAAAAAAATAAAGTAGAACTTGTAAGGGATTTTATCTAGTTTCTTGAGATTCGTTGAAGCTTGTTTCCCCAAAAAAGGCCACCCATGGTGAATGCCTTTAATATTTCCTTTGTTATACCTCCCATGGGATTTTTGATTGAGATTACATAGTCAAATGATTAGTGTTAATGAAGGTTTTCATTAAACTAGTTAATTTGGAGATGGTTTTCCTTATATGCATGTTGATGATTTCGAATGAATGGTTTATATAGAACATTAATTTCTGGGATGATTTATTTTGAGATTTTAGAAATGAGTGCGTAAACACATGGCCCAATTTTTTTTTGAATTTATTGATGAATGTTTTCAAAGGAATCCATTAGTGTGATACACTATGGCACATGATAGATGTTGATAAAATCATCAACTTATATGCTCATTAGATTCTGATTATGTGAGATTCTTTGGTCCTTACTACCCATTGGATATAGATTGGTTGGGATCATAGTGGACATGGTTTGCTAATATGCTCCAAGGACACTAATTAAATCCTAAATGATTTTCCATAGAGATCCTCCTAGGACATGATGGGAATTCCATGGTCCACTAAACTATGGATCCAGCCTAGAGAGGTTTTAAATTTCATATTATATGGTGATTCCATGGTAAAGTGGACAGGATTTATTATATGTCATTGTAGTGGTAAATGAGACTCTTATGGTTATACATATCAGAAGTTTTTTGTTATGAGATTATGGTTATATGTTAAGACCACTACTGATATGATATAAAGAGTATACCATGCGACTTTGATAATTATTATTTTTAATTTACTACTACTTTGTTATTGGATCTTTTCCCATGTTTTATAGGAATCTTTCTTGGGTATAAAGCATCACTTGTTTTTTTGTACATATTCTATTTTTACGTTAATTTTTTTATTAAAAAAAATTGATATTTATTTCAAATTTCCTAAATTATATTCTACAACCTCGACTTGTTATAGACCATTGGATGGTGACCTACTGCAATTGTATCTCACACCATGTTTGGTCCATTTTCTGGAACCTAAATATTATATTTGGATGGATGTAGGGACAAGGTCAAGCTCCAACAGTTTGATTCTTGACATTATACATTGCTTATGAGTGGGGGAGTATGAGATTGGGATGAGGCTCGTGATACCTGTTGGGATATTTTACCTTTGGTATTATTTAAATTTATTACATTTATTCTACTGATTCCATTTACTTCAATTTAGGATTTTTTTAGACACATGACTTGATCTTAGTTCTATAGGAGATAATTATGGAATTATTTTTCTATTTCGATAATTAATCTATTATATGACTACTATACTACTAAAAATATTTGACTTATATGATTTCTACTAATTTTTTACTCTCTAAAAAGGGGGCATAATCTCTCTAAAGAGACACCCTATGCCTTAGATTCTCGTTATAAGTCTCTAGAATTTGTGGAGATGTGCTTGAGAACATGTGACCATCCAGGCTCAGGGAAACGTTCAATGGAATCTATGTTAGTGAAGTTACAGAGGTAGCCATATTTGGACCTCATCTCATTCATGAAATGTCATATTAGGTTTATATGATTTGTAAGTGAATAGATATGTCTTATTATAGGCATATGTTCTATGATAATCATCATCATCAATCACTAAATTTTGAGCTCAGGGATGAGGTATTCTTATGTGTATAGACAATATTGAGGTATCGATGGTATAGATGGTAGATGAATCTTTCACCAGAGTTTTTTGGTGATTTTTATGTCATTTAGTGATTCGTTCTGATATCAAATTGATGGATGTTAACACAATCTTATCAAGCTATACAAGACATCTTCATTGTTTCATAGCTTTTCCGGTACTATCCATATCCATATTATATCATTCACCCTGATGAGATTGATATTGAGGGTTATGGGACCTTTTAAAAACATTCTACTGATATCACATACTACACCACTGAGTATCATTGAGAAAGATTAGACTTGTTGGTATGGAAGCTATGTAAAATTGACAGAGTTTTCGAAGAGACATCAGATTGGGATACCGATGTACATGATCAGTTCTCAGCGTCATTCTGAAATGATATTTTACCACCTATATAAGGGAAAATCATGGATGATTTGATTTATGATTGGAAGACTATATAAAATAGCCTTTTGATATTACTTATGGAAACATAATTTTATTTCGTAAACTATTTTTGAGGTTTTATTTAAGCTTAAACCAAGAAACCACACACCAAGGCCAGTTGTTTTTTATTTGGAACTAAGGATGGTGGGTGTCCAGAGCTTAGAAATATGCCAAATATGAAATTCAAAACGGCTTGGTGTGACCCTCTTTATATCCTATAATATTTTTTCCCTGGATATAAAAATTGAAGCATTACGTGGTCTGTAATGATTGAAACATTTGTAAATTTCTGATATTAGTTTTTATAAAATAGGTCATGACCTATTATTTCTGAGAAAGATCCCATTAATCATGAACCACACCTCCTCCCAAATTAAAGCAATACAAAGAAATAAATCTTGGAATAAATGTTGTTCCTCCATCCGGACACCAATTTGAGATCAATTTTCCCTGATGGAAAGACACATGTAATATATATATTCTTTTAGTTCCTTTTTCTTTTTTCGTTGTGTTGACATTGTAATTTTGGTGCAGGATCATATGCCTTATTTTTAGGTTGTTTAGTTTCTCTATTTACTTTCAAACTATACTAGTCCAAATGATAATAAAGTGCGAGTTCTAATATATATTCATGTTGTAGGTGGTCCATTATTTATCCCTCATGATATATTTTTATTTTATTATGTTTCATGATGCTGAAAACAAAATTATCTATGTGTCTGTTAAAAAATACTTATAAATATTGTTTAATTAATTATCCTTGATTAAAATGAATTATTATCCCCCAATTCATGTTGGGATAACTCCCCATTAATCATTTCCACCCCTTGTAGTGTGCCAGTGGAATTTACCCTTAGTTTTATAAATGATTATGTCACAAAAAAAACATCCACAAGTTTTTGGATTGACTCATAAATGTATATATTATAAGGAATTGACTAGAATGTGAGATATGAGGCCACAAAACATTTTCCAATAGATGAAATGTCTACACCCTCATCCAAGTGTAATGTTGGTAGTTTGTAAATCTAATTTGACTCAGTGTGCATGTGGTACATGAGAATAGTGTCCCATATATATGTGATACATGGGAATCAAGACCCCTATGAATGTGATACAAGTGAAGAGAATCCATTATACTTATTATACTTGGGATTGGAGTTTCTTCACCTTGTGATACTCAATAATGGCCTCCCTAATACCAATGATACATGGTAATAGAGTCCCTTATACTTTTGATACATTGTAATGGTGTCCCATATAAGTTTGATACATAGGAATTGTGTCACTTATAATACTGATATATGGGAATGAAATCCCTCATAATTATAATAAAATGGATTGGAGTCAAATATACTTATGTTATAGGGGCATTATATTGCATATAATTGTGATACCAAATAATGTTGTCCCTTATAAATTTGATACATGGGAATCAAAATCCTTTTGACTTATGATACATGGGCATGGTGTCCCCTAATACTTTATGATACTCCAGTGACTAGACATGGATGCTTGTGTTATGCAACTAGTCTTGGATAGAAATACATATATATAAATATTTCTATAGTCATCATTACTTATATAGAGTATATATATATAAACATATGAAATCATTCATATATTTTCATGGTGATATATTTTTTGAGGTTATATCAAACATGGTCGAAGCACGTAGTGTTAGCCTGGTGTCCTTCTAGAACTAATGACAACTCGTTACAATTTATTTTCAAATTTTCATTATTATATAAAAAACTACTCATATTATATTCATAAGATAAATAATTATAGACATCATTGGTTGTGGCCTTTTAAATATATCTCACACCGTATTCTGGTTACCAATTAATACTCTGGAAAAAATCATGGATGTTGGTATGGACCAAAGAGGGAACCTGATTATAAATTCCTAATTGGTTTATAACATGGAATTTTTGAGCATAAGATCGATATAGGACCCATGATATAATATAAAGATAATATTTTGGTTCTTTTATTTATGTTGATATAATTATATGTTTTTTTACCCTATTTCCATGTTCGTCTCTTAATTTTTTATTAAGGACATGAAATTGAATCATAAGTTATATGGTGAAAGATATTTATATTAATGTATTTTAATATTATGTGGATGATTTACATTCCCAAGTTGATTGATATTATGATTCCAATACCTATTTATTTATTACAATATGGTGTTATACTAATTATGAGGTCATAGTACCCCCATTTTACCACCTTGGACGCTCATTGCTATTTAGAAGCATCTAGTATATGGGGTGGAGGGGAAGCTAGAGGCCTTATGTAAAACAATATCAATTAAAATATTAATTGATTTGGGGGTAGAAGGCTTAAAAGTGACTATTTTATTCTCTTCTAATGGAAATCATGAATTCTTATATCAAAATCAGAAGAGTGAAATATGTTTTCAAGGTTTTAAAATAAATAACTGATTAATATTTCTATCCTTAAACAATACCGTTCATAAAAAGAAATTAATGTTTTAAATTTTATTTAAAAATCCCCCAATATAAAAAAACCATTGAAATATCCTTTAAATTAGTTTTAGACATGATGTTCCCAAAACATTTCCATTCGGAAAAACCCAACCTATTTTCCCTTGAATGTCCTTGACATAAACAACACACATCCAAAAAGATACAGATGAAAAAAAATGGAAACATAATCTGGTGTAATACCCTGGTAAAATGTAACAATGGAATGAATAAAGATATAAATGAATTCTAAAAAATAAAATATCAATAAAAATAAAAAATATGTCAATGTTTGTCTCGAAATAAGAAATAATTGACTCACATTATAAATAATAAATAATGAATGAGTCGTCCCAATATATAGATCTATATGTTACATATTTTTATTTAAATATTAATTACATATCATTACATACCATTATTGAACTAAAACATTTTAGTATAATTTGTAACATGGACACATAATTTTTTTTACATAAAATATCTAGAACATCTTCAAGTTTGTTCAGTATAAATATCACCCTTCTTAGGAATATCATATATAAAAATGTATTCATATCCTGAGGTAATGGAAACAAAATAAATAGAAATATCATATAATAAGTAAGGATAAATAAGATAATTATTAATTGATGATTATATGTAATAATATTATGAGAATAATGGTTTCATAACATGATATTAACATATGAAAATCATGCAAAGGAATTAACTGTTCATAATCGTAGAAGATGTCTTAGGGAGATCAAAAGTGAGGAATTATAATAAAATAATATAATAAGAGCCATGAGATCATATCATAAGCATAAGAACATGTAATAAATAGCTTCTAAAAAAGTGTGGAATAATCATAATCATGGAAATTATATGTCAAGGATACCCTCTATAATGTTTATCACATGTTATCGTTTGGATAACCACTAGTGTACCTTCTTTGAGCTTGGGAAAACCTATCATGTACCCTCATATGGTATTTTGATAACCTCTTGTGTATATATTGAGATTATAAAATTAAATAAATACATAATTAATTTTACAACTACATAATAATCACCAAAAAAAATTATCATAATATTATTTGTTCCACAGTATTTTGATTTTTTTTTCATTTCATCATTGAATAAACAGTAGATAATAAAATGGGTTTTAGTAAGATCTCAAAATCATTACAAACAACTATCTTTATAGTGAATAAATATTATATCATTGGATTATATCTCTAGTGAATCATAATTTAAATCATGTATGTTTTCAAAGAGGAAAATACATTTAAAAGACCATGGGTTCATTTATTAATGAAAATACACATTCAATTTGAAATCAATTATTTATAAATTAAATAATTAATAAAAAATTTGAAAAAATAATTTCATTGAAAATAAACTTGGAATAATATATATATATATTCAAATAAAAAAATATCTATTATTTTTAGAAATGTTTTTTTTGATTTATATGTTAAAACGAAGATTACATCCACACATTTAGTAAGAAGTACATTATTTAGAGTACCACAAGAATATTAATATTATTTTTTCTATAGAAATTAAAAATATGTGTAAAATTACATTAATAAGACATTTTATAATCTGAGAATCACTAGTGAATACATTTTAATGGAAAAATATTCATGGAAGAATACTATTGCTAACCTATTATAAAAACAATGTCATTTTTCTATAAAAATATTATTTTTTTGATTATGAGTTCATAGATATGGAAAAATAAATGAAATTATTTTAATTTATAGAAATAAATTTAGTATAATAAAATATATATTGTTTTTATGAATATAATATATTATTTCAGCATCCTTAATTTAAGTGTAAATACTCCTTATAAAAATTAGATTATAACATAAAAACATTTCAACATTGGTATTCACTGAATCCAAACCTCATGAAAGTGGGAATATTATGTGTGTTTATAAATCACTATAATTATCATTAATATAATCAAAATATTCATTCATGGAAATTATATTCTTTACTAAAAGTATGTAAGTGGTGAATATAGAATATGTCTCACAGAAATAAAAGTGAGATGAGAAATCCTAATCACAAGTTTGACTAGATTAATAAGTACTCTAAATTTTTTTTAAGATATTTATATTTATAATATTTATATATATTTTTAATTATTACTTAATAATATATAATGAACTTATAACATTTCAATAACCTTTAATTATCAATTTTCAATTACCATTCTCATATCAGGTGTTATCTGCTTCATTTATCATGTATATTTCACTATAATAGTTTAGGTCCTTCCAATTTTATCATGGTTCCATAAACCCAAATGTGATATTAATTATATTAATATAATTCATATTATTATATAAATATTTATATTCATCCATAAAATGATGATATTAACAAACGAACTACATTGTTCCTGTATATTGTAGTTTGTATGTACCAAAGAACATAATTTTCAGTTTATAATGGATAAAAGAAGATGATTGTTAGTAATGTTTTGTCATTAAATAATCTTAAATAATTCTTCAATACTATATAAATTTATTAAAATTTTCATTATAAGTATCCATGAGGGTTTTTCTGGAAAATCAATCACATTGTTAGGTGGAGGTGGTAGTCCACAGAGAAACACATGTGATACGTTCTTTTCCCATTTTATAGAAAGGAGGAGGATAATGGTGTTCACATTAGTATGAAAAAATTAAACTATTTTTAAGATAATAAATTTAATATTTTTTTGTGGATACCATATATTTATTTTTGTGTTAATATAGGTAAATATTAATTAATTCAGTGAAGACATCTTAAGACTTAATAGGATGGACATAGGGGACGATTAGAAAATATAAGTTGACTCTAAGGAATATATGAAGGTAATATGGATAAAATTTTATGAGATAGGAGGTTCAATCATAGTTAATAATGTAGTAGATGAGGTTCCCATTAATATGTGAGGGAGAGGAGGTTATTTTTTATAAGTAACATGGGGACACATTTTGAATGACAAAAAATATTTAAAAATATTTAATATATTTATCCGGAATACATATTAAAAATGGAATTATATTCAAATAAATACAATCTATGGTCAAAATATAATCAACCAATAAACATTAGATATGGTTTTTTCTCATATTAATCCTTTTTTTTAATTTAACCACTTCATTATCAATTTTCAAACATAACCATGGTCAATTTTTTTCATAATTTAAGGGGTCATAAATTATCTTCTTAGGTGACAATTGAGTATAAAATTGCGTATTATGGATAATTTAGACCATTTCTAAATCCAAAAATTCTCTTTTATGTTTTTTGAATTTTGAAAACCATTTAATAAAACATTACCTTACGTAAAATATCATTAAATTCAATTTGGGGGTTATTCATCTAATTCCACATTACAATCATCAATATATAAATCTGTTTTGAATAAAAAATTTATCGGAAAAAATTATTAATTATCATTATCCTTATAATTCTGGTAATACATTATTTTAACCAGAAAACATTTATATTAGTTTTTAAGGAAAATGTAGATATTTTCATACTATTTACACAAGCACTGAGTTAATGTTGCATAATCATTTTTGGTATGTATAAGTCTAGAAAATAGATTAAATTAATAAAATGAACAAAAATTAATTTTTTATTTCCAAAATAAATATTTATATTCATTATTAATTTTTTTTTATAGATTTCAAAAGAGATTAGATAAATTATAACAATAGGAGTTCCATTTGGGTTTATCCTTTTCAGAAATTAATTTAAATATCATAATCAAAGTTAAGGCCAAATAAATTTTCATAATTTAATATCTATGACTAATTTTTTTATAATTAGTGTTAAAATAGTATATAAGAATTTTTTGAGAGATTTTATATCAATATCCCAAAGTTTTGAAATATTTTTACTTATTTTACACATAGCCTGCTGACAAATCCATACCATGGATACAATTAATAATGAAATATTACAAAATGTACCAATTAAAAAAATTAACCTCATAATTAAAAATATAGGATACATTTTTTATGAATAAATATCAAAAAATTGATGAATTTTTGTAAAATAAAATCGTAAGACAATATGAAAGAAAAAGTTTTTAGATAAAATTAATTTTCATCAGAAAAATAAACTTATACAATAATCAAATATAATTGATGTTATTATATAAATAATTATATTATTTATAATTAAATGATAATTATTTTCCCTTATGCTAAATTTGAATCCATAAATGGGATTTTTAATTATGTTATTTAATTAAAATAATTGAGGGTTTTTCAAGAAATGTGTTTTTTATTATTAAATTAAATGTATAGTATTTTTGAAAACTCCAAAACATACTCCATAAGATTGTATTTAAATGAGTATATAAGAAATTATATTAATTTATAGATTTTTTGTTTCTATAAAAGGTAGATAATAAATCAATATAAAACATTTTTTATGAAAAAAAAATTCATAAATCATAAAATGATTTCATTGGATACTGTGTGATAATTATTTATGCATGAATCAATTAATTTAAATTATATAAAATATATTTACATATTTTTTATTTAGAATTTATTTTAATTCATACCACTTATTTGATATCAAGATCTCAATTAGGCATTTAAATAATAGTATTTTCATGGTATATCTCAATTATATTTGATCGTCGTGTTTCATGTTAATTAATTTATCAAGAATATAATTATTTTAAATGAAATATTCATGGTGTTATAATTAATTTAAACCATATGGAACATATTTTACAGAAACACCATTGGAATTTATTGGATAATAATCGATCACCACAAGTTGAACCAACATCTAGATGGTTTTACCCTCTCCCAACTGATCTCCTAAATCACATTGAACTGGCCTCATAACATATTCACACTCATCAAATGATATAATAATAATAATATAGGATACTAGGTATTTTTAATCTCAAATATCATAACACCACCCCTTTAATTAAAAATTATTGTACTAGTGTTCATCATGAAATAACTAATGGATGTGTGCCACTATTAAGAATACATCAGTCATTAGAATGCAATATTACCTCAGGAAACAAATTTTGGTAATATTTTTAATCCCACATAAAACAGCCAATTTAGAAATCAACCCCCTTTCCACTATCATAAGAATAACTAAAATTCTTTTAACCATTATTAAACACAAGAATCCACAATATATAACTAGATGTGTAATCAAGGTTTAGAAAATATCTAAAGGAATAACATTTTCTCCAAATAAATAACATGTATTCACTTTAAATAATTCTTTACTTAATATTAATGTACCATTTTAAAACCATTTTAATACAATTTATAAATCTAAGGGAATAGTTAAATATCACTATCTTTTAGTTCCGATAAATCCATGGAACTCGCTAAAAAATTTCAAATGGTAGAAACAAAATGTAAAAACATAGAAAACATTTAAACAATATAAAATTGAAATATTTTTAACCATTTTGTCCAAAACATCATGAACTGATCATTTCGTTTATGAACATGAGAATTATCATTTTTGAATTACAATGAATTCATTAAACAATAATTATATTGGAAATATTATTAAACCCATCCATTGTTCAAAATGAAAATCAAAGACGTTATGTGAAACCATTGATAAACTATTTCTAGGTAGATTATTCCATATTTATCTAGATTTAAAATTGTTTATGTACATAATTAATCTATGTAAAATAGAAATAAAATGTAATGGAATTATGAAACCTATCTCAAGTGATAATAGGATGTTTCCATTGTTAAATTCTAATATAATAGTTCATAATATAGGCCGTATAGTACGTAGAAATCAGAATAACTAAATATTATAAAACATTGACATATAGCTCAACCACTGTGGATATTAGTTATAGATTAAAAGTAAGGAACATGGAATAAATGAAGATAAAACAAATAATATAGGATAAATGAAAATATGACTTGATATTTGAGAAAGAAATCATCAAAATCCCATAATAGAAGGCATGCAAAAGGAGTTGAAAGAATGGGAGAATAAGATATGTTTTTGGGATCAAAATATTGATAGAAAAAATAATAAAATACACAATTAAATACAACATGAAATGAATGAACATCTTATCCATGAGTAGATTTCAAGGTTTAATCACATGTACAACCAAATCACATGGTACCATTTTATTCTTCATTATCAAAAACTATATAGATTTTATACTTAAGTTATTCCTTTAGGTATATCATACTAATATTTGTGTGGAATAAAAAAGAACTAATTTTTTTAATTAGATACTTATTTAAAAGAATAATATATCATTTTTAATATAAAAATAAACATTTTATAAGGTGTATTACAATTCAGCACACCATGTAACATTATTCCCCAAAATATTCACCATCAACGTGGAATGTTGTATTTCTATGTATACCTTACCGTGATTAAGAATACTATTACACATACAACTCCCATACATTAAAGTAACATTACAAGACATAGACAACATGATCCCCCATTTAATAACCCAATTATGATTCAATATTTAACATGAACTTATACACAATGTTTACCATGGACATAGTCTTCACCAAGAAAAATAAAATGAGAATATACAAATAAAATAAACTAGGGATAAGGATCATTGTTAGCGACACTCTTGAAGCCATTTATAAATTTTATAAAACCAAAATACCCATGTATCCTAACATAATATAAAATCCAAAATTAAAGTATATACCAAATTAAATTAACACAACCCAAATCATTTTAAAATATGAGTTTTAGAGAGAAAAAATCAGTCAAAAATACAAAAAAAAGAACATATAAGAATATAACACTATAAGAATTGGGGAAAATAAGGTCTATCAAAAGGTCCCTCCTACGTTTATAAGTTAACTAGTGATAGATAAAATTATGGGTATTAACACACTCCAGTTACTTACATAAAATTCATAATAAAATAAATGGAAACACCCATGAATTGTAACAAAACATGATTTAATGTTTTTAATATAGTATATTTACAAATAATGAATATCAACTATAATATAAGGATTAACAAAAAATTCACATTAATGGACACCCCACATGGTCATAAATCTTTTGACTCACCAAAAAGAAACATAACATGAAGTTATCTAAAAAATAGGTATTTGACTACCCAGACAGCTCATACAGGGAGAAAACTGAAAAATCATATTAATTGGAGTGGTGTTAGTAGCCGGAGGTTGAAGATCCACATGACCAGAGACCCCCTACATCATCCGTTGAACTTCACAAAGATTAACAACTAATGAAAACATAGATACTCTTAAAAGTGTTAAATAACTAATATCAACAAACTTCCTAATGGAAATTTGGTCATTTAAACAGATGTATTAACCACTTCCATATACATATAATTGAATATAATAATTTTCTTTAAATTATATTAGGATAAATACCTTTCATAAATAGAAGATACTTTTTCAAATCAACAAAAACCATCTCATTGGATAGGGGAAACAATTTCAAAACAACGTTCAACATATACCTTTTCTGTATGGTAACCATGATGATTGATAACGAACTCTAATGATTTTATCACCATCAAATCCTTAGTTTAATTGAACTGGATGAAAGGGATCATAAAATAAACCCTGGACAACCATTCATATTTTTAAAAGGGAAAGATGGTCTTCCAACATTATGTACGCAATCCCTTGATAAACTATGCAATAGACTTCACCCTCGAGGTAATTGAATTTTTTTAATGTATTAATGTATTCTTCGACATTACTGAACCAATAAATCTACACATGGGAGCCTTTATCACTATAGAAAACTAGAGGATACTGAATTAGTAACCCCCAATCATGATGCACAGTACATTATGAGAATTAACCATCATATATGTTAAGACAATGGGTAGTGTTTGAGACTAGGATGATCACTCATGGTTTATCAGAATAACTACCCAAATAATTCACTCTTTGTAATTTCAATTTTTATAGGGTTGATATTAAAATAACACAAAAAATTAACATTCAATAAAACCTTATCAAATTAAAATAAAAGTGATACATTATTATAAAAAACAAATCTATATTAGAAAACACCCTTAACTGTTTTACTCTTAATGTATTTAGAATTATTTCATGGAAGCTGCTTAAAACAAATAAAAACTAAAAACCCCAAATTAATTCCCCTTACATAATTCCTTTATAATGATGATAGAAATCAATTCCAAATATCATTTCATAATTCTATCATTTGGTTTTTAAAAACAAGTTGTGAAACTAAAATAGGAACCCTATCTAAAAAAATTAAACAATATTCAATAAAATACCAAAAAATGACATAATAACTAATATAAAAGAAAATAATAATAATAAAATATACAAAAAATACCATAGTGGTGACAAAACAATTTCACAATTTTTCAAATAAATATAAATTGGCCACAATGTTTCACAAACTATGGGCCAATCATGCGAGAACCAATGAAAGTCTACCAGAATGGTCTCACACGACCAACACATGGTACGATAAAAAAAATTCCCCGACTATATTCCCCCTTAATTTCATCCAATTTCAACATGAATCTACGAATATCCTACGAAATATATTTCTATTATTTAGATATATGTGTACTATAAAATCATATAAAAATATATGGAAAATAATCAATTATAATAACTAAAATTAGAAAAACTCCAAAAAATGACATTGTAAGCTGAGGCTCGCCAGGAAGGAGAGTTGGCTAGAAACCCCCTCACATAGTTACCTCTCAAGCACTGATGGTATTATATACTATTTTATATAAAATGTAAATATAAATAGAGTTCTATAATATATTTTTTTTAAATATGATTGGTTGGAAACAACGCAGTTCCCATACTGTCTCACCATAAATGCCAAAGTGAATTTATGATTTCCATAAACATGAAAAAAATCGATGGAGTCAGACCACTATAATTATAAATTATTTCACATTTTAAATTCCATAATAAAGACATTGGGTTCTAATCGAAAACCAAAAATGAGTTCTTTGTGAATTTTATAGTTCTTCTAAATAAATAAATTGTTTTAAATTTTTATCCAACAAAGATGAAGTTTCAAAAAATATAAATGCTATGAATTTGAAGGAAATTAATAACTAAATAAACTATTATATTTAAGATTAATGATATATATAATTTTTTAAAAAATAAAAATTAATGGTCAAAAGGGAAAATACATGATATGATCTTACCAATGCAATGATCCCAAGATCCATGCGACTGCCACGATGTTAGTCCATGCCACCACTATGAATCAACTAACCATATTACTATCGAATAGTGGTTAATAGAAAACACAAATGCTCAAAATATGATCATATATATATAATTTCTACAACATCCCCAATAAATTGAGTTTTTAGTGTATGAATATGATCACAATACGATATTGATAATAGACCATTTAAATCATTTTATATGAGAAATATATATATTTAAATTAGATAGAATAATATATGGTATAATTATATGAAAAAGTACCATTAAGATTTTATTTTGAAATAATTTACATTTTTCATATTTCATTCATTTTTCCAATTAGAATTATAGATCCACCTTTTAAAAAATCTCACAAAAATTCTTTAAATAAGATTCAAAAGTGATTTTTCCAAAATATTATCATTTTTAAAAAACCCATATTTTTTTCCCATAAAAAATATTGACACACACACACACACAATCAAACAGATATAAAAGAAACCAAAATGAGAATTAATAAGCTGTAATTCCATAATAAAAAAATGTTAATATATAATGATAATAAAGAAACGTCGAAATATAAAGGATCATCCTCAAGTAAGCAATTCATTAATGGTGGGATCAAACCAATTAATAAGTAATTAAATTGTTAAATATTAAATGATAAAAATAATAGAATAAATAACAAATAATATTGCAACACAATAATGTTTGATGGTAAAATACTAAACATGCATCAATGGAACCTATTGATGATAAGTTTTACTATCAAATTTTTTTTCACCTGAATCACTATAGACCATCCACATCAGAGACAAAACCTAATTAGTGTAATAATTATAAAACTATGGGATAAAATTTAGTTTTTAATATGAACTACAAATATTTCCATCCCTTTATATAAAAAATAGTATCATAGGGTTAAATATGAAATAACTAATAGAGGTGGTCTGCTATTTATAAAACATCATTCACATGACATTAATATAACTAAAGGAAACATATTTCAATAAAAATCTTCTTCTCAATTCTATCACAAAAATAATAAATGATCTCCCATTACATATGAAAAAAATGAATCAATATCCATTTTACCAATATTAAACACCTGAATCGACCATAAATATCATTAGGTCTCATCATGGGGTTGAAAATAACCAAAGAAATAAATTTTTATTCATATGAAAATCAAGTATTTAATTTAAAGAAAGTATTAAAAAATTTAAATATTCATTATTAAAATCAATTTGAATCATTTTATAAATCTAAGGAAAAAAATAAAACGAAATAACAATCACAATTATTACAAGAAAGTCACTAAGATATTTTATAAGTCAAGCACACCAATTTTAAAAATTGACAATATCGAAACAATGAAGCACAATAATCTATTTAACATAATGTTTCCAAATCCTCACACTTCAATCATTAATTTCATCAAAAACATTATTTTCATTTTATCAAAAAAATTGAATGTAGAAAAAAACCAATATAATTCTAGTGTCCGATTAATTATAGAATTTACCCACAATTCCAAATGTGAACAAAAATAGGATATGGGCATCCTTTGATAAAAATTTTCTATATGACATATACCATATTGATATAGATAGAAAATGTGTTCATAAGAGTATTAAAATGTGGAAATATCAAATAAAACTGATTGAGATGTAAAAACCTATATCACATGATGAAACATTATCACATTTAATGAAATCCACTATAATAGGCTATAAGAGGGAACTTATAATCCCTAAATATCAAAATGGAAAATATTTGACACCCTAGTGGTGGATTTCAACCACCATGGTGATTTTGGTTAGATGAAAAATTGGGATCTTTAGGGAAATTAACATAACAAAAGAAGCTAATTAGAAAGATTCCCTTACCTATATTTTTAGAAGAAATGATTAATTAATCATCAAATTGCACATATAATTGTATTTATGTATATGTATTTGGTTTTTTGATATATTAACTTTCATAATATAATTGATATTACATACATTATTTGGATTACTTATGTTGTATTAGAATTTATGATAGGATACAATGATAATTTGGAAAATGATAAAATATAGATGAATATTATGATAAAAAGAAACCATAAATTTTTTGATAAATTTTAAATGGTAAGAGTTGAATAATCTGAACTGCATTTTGATAATATAAAAGAATACGTTTCATGAAAATAGATTGTCAAAAGTGATCCAGGGGTCAAAAATTAAACAATCAAGACCTTTTAGAGGTTCTAAAACATAAAATTTATGTTTTTAATTGTGTAAATATTACATTATAATAAACAAGTACATGGTGTGAACCAGGATAGGTAATGAATAAAATTGGATGAGGTCTTGACACATTTATGATGTAACAAACAATCACGTCATGAATGTTTCTATATATTCATAGAATGTATGTAGGTTATAAATTCCTAATACATGGTGAACCACTTACACGTCTTGAATAACTTGTACATTTTCAAAGCATCAGGTCACTACAAATTTGATGATTTCACAAGATTTAACACTATAGATGTCTAGTTTTTTATTCGTTATGTCTTCATGACAAACCATGTTAACTTTGGTTTACCAAAATAAATAATATTTAATTTGATTAGCCCTAGGAGAGTCTATAAATGGTGGGATGAGCTACTGTTATATGACAGATCTGAAGACCAATGTCATCGGTGAGAATTTGTTCAACGGTAGTGTCTTCCACTGATATTTCTCTAGTTTTTGTTATTTGGGGTTTTTCCTTATATTTTTATCCCTGGTTACTAGGAAAAGGGGGTTAATTAGACCAATTAATAGGGTAATGTATCTTAAAAGGGATTGTTCTGTAGGATTAAATTATTTTTATTCATGTTATAGATTGCTAAAATTAGTTAATTCAATTTGAATACATTTATTTAATTTTAATCATTATATTGGTATTTAAATATAATAGGAAACATTTAAATTTTCCTAATAGTTACAAATAATTGAGGCTTAACCATTTTCACATTCTGGGAAATAATGTTTAAATATTGTATTGTGAAAAACATGATATGGATATTCCATAAACTACCCAACCGAGAAAAATGGGGATTATTGGATTGAGGAGAGGATTCTATGACCAAATGATCCACCACATGTCGACTATGAAGAGAAACATAGATTGAATAATTAATTTTATAATATAAAACTACTCTTGAATCATGTAATAAAATAACCCTAGCACCCCTTCAAATATGAACTTTCAAAATAATCAATTTTATTCTTCTTCATTACGATTTCATAAAATCAACACAACTCATCTATTATTCACCTCAAACTTTAGTTTAATAAAATAAATTATTTTAAAAATATAAATTAACTAATCTCACCAACTCTGTGGGTTCTACCTCTACAAGATACATTTCTTATTATAACAAATTAGTATCATAAATTGAGTTTTTATAATTTGTGTATTTGGATTATACGTAAGGCAAATAATGATGCCCAATTGTTCCGGAACACACCATTTAGTGATTTGATAATGATTTTAATGGAATGGATAAATACTACGGTTCATGGTTGGAAATGTTGTTGTATGTGGTGAATGGAAAAATTAAAAATAATATGAAATTAATAAAATTCACAACACCTAACTAGATTCATGGCTGACGTATAATTTTTTCGAAACATTGCGGTAACTATATGATTAGGTGCTTTTAAAAACAATTGAGGTCACATAGTTAATTAAATTTTCATTAGTAGACTATTCTATTAAATATGAATCCTACATAAAACATAAATTGTTTAAAATTTCCTCCATAAAACTCGTCAAAGTCAATGTTAGAATTTCAGGTTATAAATTTGACCATAAAAGTTGTATTGGGGATATCACTCTATCCTTATTATAGTAGTGAGATCATATTAATTATAATAGATTATACAAAATAATTGATCAATTTAATAATATCCAAAATTCCATGTTTTGTATCCTATATTATGTTTCACAATCTTGATCAAGTATTTATAAAAAAAATAACACAATAAATCACTTGATGTAGAATTAGTCATGTACCAAATCGTGGTTTGAGTGTTCCTCATAAAGAAAATGGTTGAAACCAATTTGATTATTTTTTTTGAAATTACCCCCATAATTAATTAATTTATATTTAAAATAATGTACAATAATATAGAGAAACAAAATTATAAAAATGTCAAACACAACATGATTTTATGGTATGTCTCTTTTTGAATAAATATTATCCCTTCGATAGTTCGCAATGTATGAATCATTGAGTTAATAAAAACTATGATATATTTTTACAAATTTATTAATGAATATTATGACCTAAAAATTAAATTTTATATCTTTTAAAATGAATAAATAAATTTTTAATCTTAAATGGTTTATATATTTATGTAATAAATTCATTGGTAATAGATAAATACATTTGGAACTAAAATAATTGTTTTTATGGAAAACAAATTTCATATATAAAATAGGAATATATATTAGAATGATTAAATATTCAATACTTCTTAATGATTTTAATGAATTTATAATTTCATATACTCAAAAAAATGTTTTAAAAATCATTTAAATGTTTAACTATTCATGGAATAAGAATAAATAATGTTTTTTCTTATAATTATATTATTCAAAAATCCTATTTTCATCATGTTTTTCACAAATATTTAAATTTTATTATCCTAAATTTTTATATTTTTAATAATTAAAAATTTATTCCATATTTATAATCATTTTAATTAAATTATAAAATAGGCTCCAATGTTTTTAATATGTATAGTACCCCTGGTAAAATTTATGATCTCAAAAATAGGTAAATTTGGTTAATGATGGTTAAAACAAATTTTATGTGTTATAATTATTCATATAAATTCTTACTATATGAAGGAAATTAAATCCTTATCACATTAGGCTTCATATAAATTATTTTAATGGTTGCTTTTCTATGAAAATGAATAATATAATATTTGAATAAAAGAAGGATACAAAATTTCACTCTCTGTTTATAATAAATATTATTAGTCCACATAAGGGAAAAAATGTTATGAATGAATATAAATTTAAAACTTGAATATAATTAAATTATCTTCATACTGATAATTTATTTCCAATTTTTAATGATTACGTAAATACCATAAATTATTTGGAAATTTCAACATAGTATTTATTTAATTAATAAGAAAATTAAAAAAATTAATTTAAAAATGTAAAAGTAATATAAATAGTAAAATTTAATGTGTCCCAAGAATTTTTGAGATTTATATAAAATGCAATATATTTTTAAAAGGATTGGATTAGATTTTCCCCTTTTTGATTTAGGTGTTTTAAGTCAAATATAAATGAATTGTGTCAAGACTGACATTAATGATATTTAATAAAAATATAATTATATTAAATTAAATAAAAATTATTAATATATTTAAAGTGGGGGATAATATATGGTCCATAAATTCATCATTTTTAAAATAATTATTAAGTTGTTACCTTATATATAAATTATACTCCATTAACACTAAAAAGTTCAATACTATGGTTGTTGATAATAATGTTAATTAAAGAGTCAAACAAAAATATAAGTTTTCAAAAACCAAATTAACCTCTAAAAATATTATTTGTTGATGGTATTTATTCAGTATTATAACATTGGGTTTAATCCTGTGAAATAGGGAAACATTTTCATTGAGAATATATTTATTAAAATTTATTCATTTAAAATATCAAAAAAGTGCATATCACCTCGATTATAAAAGGACACCTCCTCCTTAACATATTTACACAAATTTGACACTTCCATCACGAAAATAACATATAAAATACCATCCAATATTTCTTAAAAAACTCCCGATATATTTTCATTTCCAAAAAACCATCCCATTATGAAATAGGTTCTAAGGAAAATATAGTTTCTCAATGAAGATATTCTCATCATAGAAGACCTTTTCCAATTTATTTATTCTTCCTACTATATATAATATTTTTAACTATTAATATAATTAAATAAGTATATTGAATATAGTTATATGTCACTATGTTAATTTATTATCCTAAATCAAACCATCTCCCATCAAATAGGATATGAAATCGTCTTTCATATGTTTGATGGACTACCATCTTGGGAATCGATGTAATTCATTTTTCATTTATAATATACAATGAGGGTAATAAATATTGATTGAATGAATATGTGTGATATAGTTTATATAATAATTACTCATTAATTATAAACTATTATTTTCCTCTCTTTCATTTCATCACTCATGAATCTCAAAACAATGATCAAGTGTACATACAACCCACCATCTCCATTAACAGGGGAATTCATTTTTCAATATATATAACATTAATGGATGACTCTGAATATTTATATAATTAATTTCTATGATATATATATGACATGATTAAAATTATGTAGATGATTTAATCATGTTCCATATACATGGACCAATACTACTGTAGCGAAACAAATATAAAAAAATTACAATTACATTGAAAAATACTGATTTTAGTAAAACATTGCTAATAAATAAGGGAAAAATATTTATAATTAAATCATATAAGGTATTATATATATGATTAGGGTTCTATAATAGATTCATAATAACTTTATACTAATTATTTATGTGTTTTGAGAACATATGATAGTAGTTAAACATGAAGTATATGTTTATTTCGGAATCTCATCACCATTGAGTGTTGTCTCTGATTGGGATGTTTTGATTTATTATATGTATTTTTTATAAAATATTCTAATACTATTTTGAATATAATTCAATTATATATCAAATAAATTTTTATCTATGTTTTTCCATTTCATTAAATTATTTTTATGGTATCTTTATGTCATTTTCTGAATGAGGGTGTTTTTTATTATAACAGAATGTGTAAAAAGAATATTTATTTTGACTTATATAACATGAAAATAAATTCAAACCTTTATAAAAAAAATTACATTTCATATCCTTTATATAATTTCATGATTATTTTCAAATAAAATTATTTATTTAAAATTTCATCATTTTATTATTAAAAATTGATTTTCCCTATGAAAATTGTATTTATTTAAGAAATATAATTGTAATCACTTTAATGTATTTTATAGTATTTAAATATAATTCAATTGTTATTGACTCTAATTATACTATAATACATAATTTTTTTATCAGTTATAATCATCATTACTATGGAATTTATTGATATTATATATTCTATTTCTTCTGTGATGGACTTCTATTGATTTTAAGGAATGTTGATCAAGTTTGATTATTTATTCATATATAGAATTAATTTTAATTTTTATGTAATATGTGGGGTCACTATAGTCCCTTGATAAATCATATCATCTCATAAACGAACAATATTGAGTTCTAGTTAGGGCGCTTCCTAATTATATTCAGATGTCTAAACACATGGCCTTAATGATATTTTAGGATGTCTTGGCCAAGGCCTCAATACTATTTCGAATATAAGACATTATACATTCCTTAATTATGAAATAATTTATTATCCCCATATGAATATTACATTTTTTATATAGATGAATGTGTTTTTAGTTTATTTTATTATTTATATAGAAATATTTTGACCAGCATTTATTATTTTCAAATAATTCATGAATTATTGGATGTCATTTTATGCATTCCCCTGCTATGCATCTAAGACCACAATTTTATTTTCTCCCCCGGGTATGATGATAGATATTATGAATACTATCAAGGATTAAGTAAAAAGTTATGCTATTTTTTATATATTTCCAATATAGTATCGGAATACTGATTGAATCTGGTTCATTAAGATTATTAAAAAAATTTGTTATTGGGGATGTCATTACTTGTATCTAGTACCAATGTAATAATGTAACAACTAGATATGTGATAATAGTGTTTTGGAATATACATAAAGATTTCAATACATTATACTAATCATAAAAAACCTTCTATTTTATAGAATATGATATATAATATCATGAACTAAGTCCAAATCGCTCCAAAGAAAGATGATATAATTTGATGTCCGATTAAGTTCCCCTCACAATAAATTCTGAGAAAAACAAGGTTTGTTGAAATTAAATTAACTAATATATAAAAAATGTGACCTTAGAAATATTTAATCAAAAACTAAGTGTTTCATATTAGCCAAATAAAACTACTTTATCATCACAAAATATATAGTACATGGCGAGAAATTACTTAATAGCCAATGTTAGATATTTCTAGGTCCTTTCATAGCCTTACTTGGTACACTATGAGACCCCAAAATTACTAGGTAGTTCTAAGTAGGCCTTATTTTCACCACATATTCTCCAGTTAGGTATTAAAATGAAATTTTAATTTTCAAATATCCATTCCTTATGAAACATTCCATGTAACAATTTTATTAATGATCAAAAATGCATTCAATAGTGTACCAAAAAATAATAGATAAATAAGAAAAAACAATTGTGAAGATAATTTTTACAATGAATATATTACGTGAATTGTGTCAAATAATATGATTCATAAAATTATAAGTTTTCTGATTAATATTCATAGGACACATTCGGTGTAATTATTTTATTTATAAAAATAGTTGATATTATTTGTCTCTGTATGTATTAATGTTTTTTTCAATAAGTTTAAATGCCTTATTTTGATAAAAATGATCATTTGTTATGCATCTTATATACATAAATAGATTTTTTATTTCATTATTTTAATTATAAAAAAGATTTTTTCATCAATTTATTTATATTCTAATTAATGAAAACAAAATATTAAATATGTGGATTAAGTATTTCAAGTTCCATAAGAGTTATCTTTTGCCGTATTATTTGACTTTATCATTTTTATGTTATAATTTTTTACATATATATATATGTATTTTAATATTTCTAGGTCCTTTTGTTCATATGTGACACTCTTTTTTGTTTTTCTGAATATATAATCCCCTCCACACAGAGACACAAATATTTATTTAAAAATAATAATATGTTTCAATGATTCATATATTTTTATTTACTCTTTTATTACACATAATTATTTTTTATAAATATATATATATATATATACTTTATATAATTTTGTATTTATATATAAGTGAACATATTGCTATATATATGTCATATGATCAAAAAATATATCCAAGAACATTAATATATTTTTATTACACATAATAATTATATATAAATATATATATATACTATTATATTCATATTATGGATTATATAATGTTAATTGAATATTTATACAAGTAAAATCATATTTTTGAGACCAAGTTTATTCCTTGTAATAATCTGAAATATTTCTAAATATATTTTGTGTGCTTGGAACTGAGACGACATCTGATTCTAATGCCTAATATATATGGAATTAAATTTACAAAAATATTAAATATAATTTATTTTACACAAGCATGGTAAAATTAATGAAAATATGAAAATTATTTAATTACTGAATGGATTGGAAATCCAAGACCACAATTGTGTTCATAATCCGGTGTTTACCATAGGTGAGACATAAAATGATTCAGCATGAGTAATTGAGACCCCTCGGTCATTGGAGTTGTGTTTATGTAAAATGGTTAGTTAATTTATTTATTTATTGATTAGTTTTCCACTTCCAAAGAAATTTTTTATAAATAATTTTTTGTTTAAATTGGTCAAGGTTGACAAATAATTCTCTAATCCTCTGGTGAGATATCCTCCCCCTGTGAACCTTTGATATCTGATTTATGATGAATGATGACAGGAAATGAAGAATGGCCCAAAGATTCTTGATTTTTAGATTATTTGAAGGTGTAATAGAAGGTAGATGAATAATATTTGAATAGTGGAGTCCAGATATGAAAATATAGGGATTCTAGAAAAATCCCAATTACGCACTATGTAGTATGAGTAAACAAGATGTGTATCCTCCCTTAGGGGATACACTATGGTTTGCGAAAAGATAAGGATTACACTGCTTGTAGTTTTGTCTCACAAGAAGTGTACACCTTCCCCCATTGGACAACCTCTGTGATGGGTCAAACGAGTAGGGACTCTTTGTAAGAGAATATAGACATGGTTTGGCCACATGGGCCACATCTATTGTAGACAAAGATGTTGTGTGTCAAAGTACAAGGACATAACTAGAGGACATGGGCCGAACCATGGAAAGGTGGGACATACCATATATTACCTCATCAAAGAATGTAACCCGACACATATGGGACCCATATAATGACCAGATACACATCCAGAAGTGAAGAGGGACCCCAAACTCTATATGTATCCTCACACTCTATTTACTACTTGATCTCTTTAGAGAAAACATCAAATGTCTATATACCCTTCATTAGAAACCGAATTTTAGCCAGTGAGTATCCTATCCTAAGTGTTTTTCTATGAATAATATGATGGCTGAATCAAAAGAGGATTTTGAGATATGATGTGAAATGATCTGGGTTTTGCATGCATCGAGGTGACACTATATGATGTCAATAATCATAGAAAATCACTAGAGCATCTTGGTGGTAACCCTCTAGTATGGATGGGAAGTGGAGTTCCTTGAGGATTGTACCGGGCATACACTATAGTATAAATTGGTATTGTAATTCCACGAATAAAATTCTAGGATAACCTCCAGTACGAATGGGTAGTGGATTTCCTCAAAATTCATGTATTACTCCCACAAGATAGCTTGGGAGATGTCATTCATAGATGAAAATTCATGTCTTACCCACCAGTAGGGATGTGTGTTGTTATTCCATGATGACTTCTTTAGAATGTAACCCACCATATGGAATGGGATGTGTATTTCCCTTAAAAAAACTAGTCTTAACCTCTAGTAGGACTAGAAAATGGCATTCCATGAGGATATTCCTGAGTGTAATACTCGAGATCAGCTAGGGTGTGGAGTACCTCAGTGAATATATGAGTTGTAACATCCTATCATATCAGGGTATGATATCCTTACATAGAATTTTATAACCACGAATATGAAACAATGTGATGATTCATGGTTTGATGTAACCTTGGACTCACAATGAGGAGGGGAGATTTCCAACCCAGAAGCATCAATGTTATTAAACAGAAAACCATGAAACTGACTCAAGGGCACCCAATGCTGATAGTATTAAGGTTTATTGATTGGTTCCCTTAGACCTATGTGTTATGGGAAGATGTATGTGATGATGTGCATCATTAAAGGACTTGTTTTGGTAATGTTGGTGACTCTTCATCATTGGATGATATGTGAGATGGAGATCCCCTTACTCTTTCATTTAATCATCATTAATGAGTAAGTATACATTACCCTAATTTAGTATTCAATCCATAGGTATAGTTACTCTCATTTTAAGAGAGGTGAAGAAGCATGCAGTATGCCATTTGATTTGCATGTTTAACTTATTCTAGATGGTTGTTTCCATCTCCTTTTATAGGTAGAGAAGGCTTAGTGAGACTTTCATCTTCTCACTATGTTGATATCCTTGTGTTTTAATGAGTTTAAATTCACACTCTTGTTGGGTTGAGCTATCTTCTCTTACTATAATGAGTTTTATCTACATTTTCCCCTTTCAGTTGTAGCTAAAACTACTCCCCATCACCCTCTAGGGGGAATTCTTCTAGGTATGTATATAATCACCATTGAATGGAATTTTCCAAATATGTGTTGTGTCTTTTGCAGAAGAGGGATCACAAGATCTTGAATTTAGAGGAGCTTAGTGATAGAGGGTTCTTGGAAAGAATATATTGGTCGTAGTTTGGGATCATAGAGATGGGAAATCTCAGCTATTTTACTTTTACATTTTTTGCCTGGTTGGGGAAAATTTCTTGTTGGGAATGTTTTTTCCCATTTTATTTTCAGTTTACAAAACCTTACTTCATAATGTTTTGAGGAACGTTTATGTTATTTATTTATAGTAGTATTTCCTCTTTTATTTGATTTCCTTTGTACATTTTCGTTTAGTTGGATATGTCCATGACTATATATACATAGGAAAATTCCTCCTCGAGTTCAGTTGTTCTTTTAGCACTTCTCTCCACCCCATGGAATTTAGAGAAGTTCTGGGGGTAGTTATGGAAGAAGCACCCACTTGGGTGAGGTCCTAAAATATTGGTATCATAGGTGGTTCAATCCTTGAGATGTTGTTCGGATGTTCCCTAAAAATGATTTGGTTGGGTTTTGGGAAACAATGAAAATGTGTATTGAGTGTAGTTATCATGGTAGAGTGTCTAGTGACGGTGTCATGGCTCATGTAGCCATTCACTAGGACCTATAATACCTTCATGTCGACTCGGAATGATGAAATGATTCTTGTAGGGATAAATGGTACATGTATCATATATTATTGCTTATTTGACATTCATTATTGAGTCACCTCACCATTATGGTTGATATATATATATATATATATATTCTCATCTGACCATGATACTTCTTGATTATTTTCATTATGTATGCCTGATGAAATCCATCTAGGAAACTGGATCCAATTCATGAAGGAGACTCTATGAGTGATGAGGCATTAGTTAATTATCTATTTGGTGATCTCATTCCTTTATGTATGAAGTTAGAAGAATCCTTGCATGATTAGATGGTGGATTTGAAAGCAATCCATTTTCATAGATAGGATGGGTGTTGTTGGAGTTCTGTTACTCAGATGAATGATTAGTTGACAGTCACATAGGATGTCTTCTTGTAGATATTTTAGGAGGATTACTACACCTCTTTATTATGATCCATGTAGACATTGGGTCTTTAGGTGCATCAACAAAGGGGGATGATAGTGGAATTGTTTGTGGTTAGGTTCAATGATTTTTTTCATTAATCACATGACATGATTCGTAATGGAAATTTTGGAACACGAATGGTTAAGAAGAGACTCCATAGGGAGATATGATCCTGCGTATTACCATTGTGCATCCACACATATTACATGGTTCTAGAGTAGGAACTATTGATTGTATGTTTTCTATCAGAGGGACTCGAGGTAGTTGGAGCAGCCAGTGGGTGCAATAGAGCTAAGCCATCTACGAAAGCTAGCAAATATCAGAGATCTTTGAACCTGACACACTTCCATGATCGGGCTCGAACACATCTTCATATGAGACCATGATAGTGTAGTGGGACATGGAAATCCAAATAGGTGAGGTTCATTTCTTTCCAAGGACAAGGTCACATGGCCAGGGACATCCTGACCAAGAATCATGAGTAGCCCAGGTAGATAGCTTATGGAAGAGCGAGTTAGAGAAAGCATCATGGTTAGGGATCCCTCAAGTGGGGATAGGGTGGTCCCCAAGGAGGTGGAGCAGTAAAAAGGAGAAGGAGGAGTTTCAGGTGGTGTATGACTATATGAGATTCTTCGATTACCACCACTAACCAGCCCACATTATGCTTAGGGATATAGTGTCTAGGGTTATAGACTACAAAAATTTTGTATGTCTGTGATCCCTGATTGCATGAAATTATACAAGGTATGATATATTTTTATTATTAATTTTCTAATGTACTAGTATACACATGTTCCATCCATTCCTTTATCTCTCAACTCCTAGTGTGAGAGCTAGATCTCCCAGTAGTGATGCTAGAACATTAGCTTCGTCTTGAAGTTCCCACAAGGAATGCTTATTCTATTGCATTCATCTTATGTCAGTCTGAGCATTCACTTTGTAGAGGGAGTTTCACATGGGACCACTTGGTCAAAATGATATAAATATATGATTTTACCTTTGGTATGGATTGGGTTTCCATTCTCTAATCCTAGACTTATTATCACTTTAGACTAGTTAGATACATATGTGCTGATGGGATGTTGTTCTCGTTTTTCTGTAAGAGAGACCTCATAGGAGGAAAAGTGGGAGGTGTGAGTAAGAGGTTACAATCTATCTCCCATCAAATATCATGTGTAACACTTTTTACAAAAATCTATTTTGGAATATGGTTTCCTTTAGTTGTGGAGGATTATATTGTTGTCTTCTCTGAGGATGTTCTGGGACTACCTTCATGGCTGGAGATAGAGTTATGTATAGGATTTCATCCTGGGACTACCCTAAAATCTTCTACAGAATATCATATGGATCCCTCTAATATCTATTTATATGGATTTTGTTAGAGGACCATCATCAGAAGGTTATCATTTGAACTATTGTGTTCCACTGGGTACCTGCAGTTTAATTTTATAAAGAAGACGGATGCGAGCTTACAGATTTCGTGGATTATCATCGCCTAAACCTTTCCACGATAAAGAAAAAATACCTGTTAATGTAGATTTATGACTTCTTTGATTAGATTCAAGGTGATAGATGGTTCACCAAGTCCGAGATCAGGTCCAGGTACCACCATTTGTGGGATTATGAAGATGATATTCTAAAGTTGGAATTCCAATGTCTCTATGGAAACTAAGTGTTCCTATTGATTCCCTTTATTATGACAAATTCCCTTGATGACATTATTGATTTGATGGAATAGGTTTTCCATCCATACATATAATTTTTTATTATTTTACTCATCAATGACATACTTTTATACTATGTAATAGATCAGGAGCATGTAGATCACATGAGGATGGTTCTTGATTTACATCGAGAGAACCAATATTATAGAATGTTCTCAAAGATCTATTTTTGGATTCATGAGGTTCACTTCCTAGGGAAATCAATTTCTGAACGAGTTTAATACAAGAATCTAGAAATTTTTTAACAAGTGATTTCATTAATGGTATTGAAGAATGTTTTAGAGGTGTAGATGTTTCTTGGGATAGAAGGAAAGACCAGGAGATTTTTGGAGGAATTCATTTGAATCGAATTCCCTTTGAACACCATAACATGAGAGGTACATCTGTATACATTATTTTTGAAGTGACAGAAGGCCTTTGAGGATTTGAGGTTGAGATCGAAGAGTGTTCCAGTGTTGATACTACCTGATGAATGCTTTAATTTCATGGTGAATTGTTATCCCTTAGGAGTTGGCCATGGTTGTGTGTTGATTCATTTGTAGGTAGTTTTCGTATATCAGTCGACGTAGTTGATAACCCATGATTAGAACTAAGTTACTCTATAACAACTACTTATATTGATAGTCATCTTCTTGAGTATGTAAGGGAAATACCTTCTTGGTGAGCTCTTTGTGGTCTACATAGACAACAAGAGTCTCAAGTATGTCTTTACTCAGAGAGACCAGGACATGAGAGAGTGATGTTGGTGTGGGTTCTTGTAGGACTATGACTTTTAGAGTCTCTAATCTAGTGAAGGGAAATGTTGTATCAGATTCCACTAGTTGGAAGTCCCAGGCCCTCCTAGTAAGGGAATATTTATAGGAGTTATCTTCATTGAGCTGACGTTAGATGAGCAAGGGGGTACAAATTTTCAACAGTTGATATTGATGACACCTTCTCCCCTCAAGCGATGTGAAAGATTCCTTGCTTGGATAGATAGATTTTGAGGTTATTCTTCATCAAATATTCAAATGAAACACACCTAATGAATATTTTAATGAATAAAATCGTAATATATTGTTCCATGGGTATATAGTGGTTATAGTTGCGATGTGGGTGGAAATGACTTGGGATTTCCACACATCTCCTTTTGATGTACATCATGTTCTGGGGAAGATGTACAAGGATCATTAGTGTAAATCTTGGTTTTCCAACATGAGATGAGTTTTAGCTGAGTTTGACTCTAGGTGCCTCACTAGTCAATAGGTAAAAGGTAGAGCACTATGTTATGGACAATCTATTACTCCCCCCTTGAGACTCGAGAGAGGGAATGGGATGACATATTCATTCACTTTTTTGCATGTCCTCTATGAATATTGAATTTCCATGATTCCATTTAGGTGATATTTTACTGACTTATGAGGATGATACAATTCCTCTCTATCAGGGACAATATCTCGGTGCAGTGTTTGGGGGAGTTGTACATTTTGTAGATCATCCACCGTCATGAGTTTCCCATGAGTACTATCTTCGATGGCGATGTGTAGTATACACATTGATTGTGTAGAGGCTTAAAAGAGACATTCAAGTCCCACTTTTGGATTAGTACAACATTTCACCCCTAAATATATGGGCATATCGGGCACACAGTGTTGGTGTTGAAGGATATGATGAGGGCTTGCACGTTGGACATTAGACAGAGCGGGGAGGATCACCATCCCTTCGTAAACTATTTAGATAGCAACTGATATCACTCTACCATCAATGTGAAACATTTTTAGACCCTATATTAGTTACCCTTTAGCTCATCCATGTACAGGACAGAGATTGTAGGGTCATCTCTTGTTGGCCAAGAGTTGCTATAGGAAATAATGGAGAATGTGGAGGTCATCCGTGAGCAGAGGAGGATGGCCCAGAGGAGAAACAATTCTATGAATACCACCACAATAGGATCTTGGAGTTTTATTTAGGAGAATATGATTTCTATAGATTATCCTCATGATGTGGAATTTAGAGGTTTTTTCCAGGGAGAAATTCTATCTGAGAGGATAATCGGGCTATTCGAGATTGTGTGTAACGTTTGCAGGGTTTCCTACCACCTTGTCATACCCCACTAGGTGGAGTGGGTGCACAGACTCTTCTATTAATAATTGATGAGGATATATGTGCATGACCTTATGCATTTCATTGAATGAGGCTATTCAGACATCAAGGATGGAGCCGCATTTTTAATGCACATGATGAAATCGCAGACTGACATGAGAAGACCTTGCATGGATGGACCATCTTGTTGGTTCACATGTTGTAGAAGCATGAATACATATTGGAGAGTACCTAGGAGATATATATATATATATAAGATCATAAAATCCATGGTTATTTTCCTAGTCATTATTTCATGGAAGAAATTTTTAAAGGAGTTAATGGTGTAGAGACCTGGTTTTTTTCCTTGCAAGATGTCAATTTATTTCAGAATATATTTCAAGAGCAAGGTACTTAGAAAATGTTAGATTCCTAGGATCGATGTTCCTAAAAATAATATTATAAAAATATTGAATATATTATTTATTACTGATGTTTGATAACATTAATAAAATGGTAAAAAACAATAAATGATGTTTGGATAGAAAATCAGAGAATACATATGAGTCTGGAACACCATTTTTATCCTAGGAATGACATAAAATAAGTCAGCGTGGGACGTATGGACACCTCAATAATTGTAATTTCATTCATGTAAATTATTCATATATTTAGTTAACTGATTGATTTTCCTTCTACCAACCATAATGTTTATAAATAATTCATTAGGGTGAGTTGCCCGTTGTTGACTCATAATACCCTTATATGATGGCGAGATATCATCCTCTCCTCTATAGGAAACAAATGAGAAACCTCTTGAACAAGACATATCAAAGCGCAAAATGTTTAGTGGATTCTATTGAATTTATTGACAATAAAATTCAACAATAATTAATATGGATCGCACGCCATGTGGGTCCCCTAACACACTATACACTACTTGAGCTATTTAGTGAAAATTTCAAACATGTGTATCTCCTTCGTTTAAATTTGAATTTAGGCCCACGTGTATCCTATCATGAGTGTTTTCTCACATATAACATGATGGTTCTATTAGAAGTGGATTTAGAGATACAATGTGATATATTCTGGGATTAACACAAAATGTAGTGAAACTCAATAACGACATAAATCATACAGAATCCTGAGAGAATATCAGGCATAAAATTATAGTAGGGATGGGTAGTAGAGTTCCCTTATGATAGTATCAGTATTACCCACCTACAGGAAGGGGAAATCTTATTCCTTGGTGATCTTTTTAAGTTACCCTCTAGTAGGAATGGGTGGTGGAGTTCTTCGACATTTTGTGCTTACCCTCTACTGGGGATAGGCCATGGATTTCCCTAATAACATATTCTACTTTTAACCCTCCTTCTTGGCTAGGTTGTTGATTAACATGACTACTTACTATTCTTACCCTCATCTAGCACCAAGCAATGGAGTTCCCCAATGAAAGTACGGAGCATCACACTCTATCAGGGATGGGATGTGGAGTTCCTTTATGATTATCATATTAAGATCCTCCTATTATACTTGTGTATGATATCCCTACAGATAATTTGTGCCCCTCGACTATTTGATATAGTGATTTTACATGGTATAATGTAACCTTAGATTCACAAGGAAGTGGGATACATTCTACACTAAAACTTAACCCTATGAAATAATCTAAAATAGTACGGTAAAGTATGTATTTCCCAAAAAGGATACTATCATGGAAAAGTGACTGAGTTTCTTAGAATTATGTCTTCATGGAATACACGTGAGTTGTTTAGAATCATTTATCGGCATCTTTTGGGACTGTTGGTGACACTTCTTATTGAGATGTGTTGTAGGATGGAGATCCACTTAATATCTTATTTTGTCTTCCTGATTGAGCATATATATATATATATATATATATTCTAATTTAGTTCCCACTCCTTGGTTATATTTACACTCATTCCAATAGAGGAAGAGATTCATGAGTTATTCCATGTGCCATCCCAGTTTAGTTTCTTGTGGTTGGATGAGTCCTCTCGCGTAATATAGGTAGTGAAGACTAGATGAGATGTTTATACCCTCAAAATAAAATGTTCCTTGTGTTTGGATGAATTCACATTCAATCACTTTTTGGGATGACATGTACTATCATACAATAACATGTTCTATATATGACTTCCCTCTTCAGTTGTTTCTCATAACACTCCCCCATTAAAATTTTATGTGCTTTCAGCTGGGTTTGTATATACTCAACCCTACATGGGGTTCAGACAACCAATGTTTTCTATTTTGTTGAAGGCGTGTGTGATGATCGTGACTTCATAGAAGCTATGGGATACGGTGTGTTTGGAAAATGTATGGGGGTTATAGTATAGGATCCAGGAGATGGTCCCTCTTTTCTATTTAACACTTCTAGTTTTTTATCTTCTAGTGACATATTTTATGTTGGGATTGTATTTTACCCTGAATTTATTTTATTTTATACTACCATACTCCATACTATATAGTGGTACTTTCATGATGGGATTATTTATTGTAGCGTTGAATCTTTTATATCATTACCTCTTCCCTTTTCCGCCTAGTTGTCTTTGTTTTTTAATAAAGGTACTTAGGCAAAGGCCTCCACGAATTTAGTTATTCCTTCTGCGCATGTCACCACCACCAAATATATGAAGGCATGCATTTGTTGGTTTCAGCTCGACCCCTATCTTTGGTAGGGCCATGACACATATATGCATTAATTTTCATATTACATGTAATAAGGATTACATTTACTATTTTTATATTTTAGTAAAGAAATTATATATAATATTTACTATGTAATTTAGTTTATGAAAATAAATATTACACAAAATATAATTGTTACTTTAACAATATTATTATACTTTATATAATATATATTTGGGATAAATATATTCGAAGAAATAATGAACATATAATTATATTATACATAAAATAATCATTGGATATTATTATATGTTACCATGAATCATTTGATTGGTGAAAATAATATTTTTACATTCATTGAACATTTGAGAAGAATTTCTACAAAACATATTATTTGAAAAAAATGATTGATATAGAAGATATTTTTTTGCATAAATTAGTCATCATTTAATGAAAAAATGTTTTTTTCAGTATATAAAATTTTCCTTCAATAGATCACATTTTTTGTTAAATCATTTTTCATGGTGTCCTGAAAAGAAAAATTCACAATTCATCTTATTTTTAATTTCATTTTGAGATCATAAGTTACTATGTAGAGCATTGAAATAATAATAAAGAAATAAATTTTTTAAAACATCAAACTAATAATCATAATATATATATGTATATGTATATCGAGTTTGAAAATTTTAAAAGAAAATATTTTATTCGATTTCATTTCTATAATACCATCATTTAAATTTAAAATCCAATATGAATATTTTATTCTACAAGTAAGATATTAACTTTAAATAAAAAATGAAAAAATCTTAAAATGATTTATGTAATAAAGAGTCTTCAAGGGAGAATTATTCAAAATTTTATATATGAATATTTAATTACCCAATCATTACCAGAAAAATTCTAATGAAATATATAATTTTTTAAACATTTATATCATATCCTAATATTAATTATATTATGAAAAATCAGTTATTTTCTCTTACCCATAAATATTTTGAAATCTAGATTTAATTTTTAGAAAACTATAATTCCATTAACTACGAGGATAAAAATATAATATCTCCCCACATATAGATGAATATAAATTAATGATTTTTTATAATAAAAAAAATAATATATTTATATGTATATAAATATATTTTTAAATTCGATTTTATGTTAAAAAATTGATGATGCAATATTATTTTGTGAATACAAAAAATTTTAGATTTAAATATATAAAAATAAAAATAGTTTCTTTTATTAATATACATTATTCAAAAAAAATTCCCATCAATTTAATTTTATAATATAAAAATTTTATGAATTAATATTTATATAAAATAATTTTTAAATTTATGGAAACAAAACACTCTAACGATTAAATAATAAATGTTTTATTCAAGTTGAATTATATAAAGTAAAAAATTAAATAATAAATATATATTATTTAAAATATTAAAATATTTTAATGAACTAGTCTAAATAAAATTTCAAAACATGAAAAACAGTTTTCCATTAAATAAACTGGAAATTAAAAAGGCACACACCATTGGAGTCAAATTGATGGGGAATGACATTAATATGGTGGAGAATATCTAAAAAATGATATTTTAATTATCTATTAAGTAAAACTCCCAGTGTTTAGTGTGAAATAAAATCCCTTACTGTTATAATAAACTGAAAATAATGATGAAAAAATTAACATGATAGTATAGAAAATCCATGCACCATCGATAATGGTGTTATTATGACCCATGTTGTAACACCCTGAACCTACTTACCCATATTCAGTGCAATATTACATAACATTGTCTTGATCATAAGGGATCAAATATAGAAGGATTGATTAGATTAGTAGCCTTGTATGTTCTAGATACACACATATGTATTACATTACATCATCAATTAAAATAAACATTTATTCCCCTTTGAAAACACTTATATTCCTTATTATATCCCTAGAGGTCTACCATAAAATACATATTCACATCTTCGGATAAATAAAACCCAGAATGGGGTGAGATCAGATGCTCAGTAAGGATAACAATATAGCGGAAAAATTAATAAATAAGCATAAACATTTAATGTAATGTATAAAACTAAAACAAAAGCCTTTTAAACTGAACCATGAGAAAAATTTGTCAAAGATAAATCAAATAATGACACTTAGATATTCACATGGATATTCTTATAGTTTAATAACCACATGCAATATCAATATCTAATTTAATAATGATGGAATACATAATGTCGGAAATCATAAACACATAGTCAATGCCTCGTGCCAAGATTAAAAATAATATTTTCCAAGGCCATATTCCAAGACACGATATTGTCTCTTGGGACCTACTGAGGTATTAAAGAGCTATAGCAGGCTCCAACCATCACTTACTATGTCCAATGCATTCCTCATATGAAAAGGTTGAAACATAACATAAACATTTTTATTAAAACTAGCACTCAATACATTAGAAATTTAACCATTAACCATGAATGGTATAAAAATAAAACATCCATAGTCAAACATATCACAATTCCATCAATACAATATGAACGACTATATCATAATAACTCGACTTCAAACAAGTGTAAAATCCATCAAAGGATGTTGACATAGATCAAATCTAAACTATTTGAGAGAAATATCACTTTCTATTATGACATCATTTAAAAGGAACATAATTAAAAAAGAAAACATTTATTTTGAAAATATTCTTATAATCTTATAATGTAATATTAGAATTTGTTATAATGGCGGAAAATGGCCACACTCGCCATATAAGTTAAAAAGAACACTCTTTCCTTGATTTTATCTAAAAGGACGTAAAGGACCATGATAGGAAGATGACTGAATGGTAACTTTATAAAAATTATATAAAAAGTCAAGAAAGGGTATAAATTACTTTAAATCATATTCTAAGAAATAGTTAAAATGTTTTGAAATATATTTTTAAGAAAGACGGATGTTGATGATAAACAGGTCCGAGTAGATACTCATGTATAAATAACCTCAGATAATGAAGAGATTATAGAATTAACCCATAACCTGTAATTTTCCTTTATTGAGGGAACGTTAACCTATTGTATAATAGTTAAATCACTATTATTAAATTATAAAATAACCACATGCCTAAATATGATATCATATATGATCTGCTAATATTGTTTTTTTAATAATATTTCAGTAGTATCAATGTTTTGGGTGTTAACTGATTCGTTTAAATTTATATGCATGGTTACGTAAGACATTATTGTTATGTATATCATGTATTTTAATCATATATAGAATGATATTACGTTATTAAACATTTTTTTAATGATAAATTGAAAACTATTATTGAATGGTTACGATTGGTTATGTATCGTAATGCGTTCGTGAAGACGGTAATCCGTCCACATGCACGAGTGGTAATATCATTCTATTGATGGTGAAATCATATGTAATTGGATGGTATATCATATATACAGAGTAATTAACATGATATATTTATTATTTACTTCAGTTATACTCTTTATTATATCCATCCGAATAATGAATTGTTTGAGTAACAAACTACACCACGACGTGGAGATGGTAAGTCTGCATACGCATGTATGATGAATTTTCATTCATAGGATAGATAAAATAATGAATATGATTGTACCATATTTATAATAACATCACAGTATGTATATGTTACTGGAGTTATTGAGTTGATATGGAAACATAAATGAAATAGGAAATGGAAGAAGAGAAGAACTTTGAAAGAGGTGGTCAAATTATTACCATTTCATGAGGTGCTTCTTTTTGAGTTGAACAAAAGGGCTCAATATTGTAGATTTATGATCAATGTAAGGCCTCTAGGTTGAATTTACGATTGTTTGGAGGATATTTTTGTAGGTTTTGTCCATGAAATTTTTTTTGGAGATGAGATTTTGGGAGAAGGGGTAGTACTCTTTTATAAGGGAGGTGAGGGCCACTTTAGGGAAAAAATAATAATATTTTATTATACAATCATATTCAGTTTAAAATGGATCAAAAATGATATTTCTAGGATAAGGTGGGGCTAGGTCGATAACCAGTAAACCAATAGGTTTTATATACGTTTAGGTCACCATTTTAAGCTTATATTTTAGAATTAAATCTTAGTTAAATATTTAAACTTTTACCATGTATTCATGTATTATTATACAAAATGGTTAATAAACATACTATAAAAATCCAACAGAAACCCTTGTGTAAAATTATTGATATATCTAGCCTTATCTATGTATTTTTATGAACTTTAGATTTTTAGGAATATTATATCAATTAATAATATTGTATATGTTTTGAAAACTCATTAATGTCAATTTTGACACTATTTAGTATTTTGGTTTTGTGAAAGTCATAGAAACATTATCACTTTGAAAAAAAATATTTAATCAACCCTAAAATGTCATATTAACCTATAAATTTAGTGGAATTCAAAATAAGTCACAATTTAAATTTATTTGAATATAAAAAATATCAATTATTTAAATCATTCATTAATATGGTAATTATTACGTCGTCATTGTCTCTTAAATAAATCTATTTATCTAATGTATACACATTATAAATAAAATACCATTATGTAGCAATTATTTTCTTATTTGTAATAAATATTTATAGTCGAATTTATCTTATTAATAACTCTATAATTCAAATGGTTTAGTTATTAATCATTGAATTTAAGACTTTTAACTCTTCTTGAAATAAAATAATAATGGTGTCCTAATCTAATCCAATTGGACAAAAAGGATTATATTTTAATCATAGGGTTTATTTGGTTCGAAACACTCTTATATAATTGAATTAGGACATTTGATATTGTAATTATAATATCATTTTTAACTTTAATTACCCTATTTACTTTTAATCGCAGTAAATAAAAGTCCAAAGTTACTATTCACCAAAATTATTTTCATCTTATTGAACCAAATTTTACTTTCTAATGTCATCCGTGTGTCTTGGATTTTTTTAAATTCTATTCAAAGAATGAGTGAAATTATGTTTTAGGAAAATTTGTAAATTCTCCTAGAATGTGGGTAAAAGATGGTTATAAGATCAATAAAAATTTATATATCTAATATTATTATAAAATTACTCCAATGAAATAAATTGAACATATATAGGTATTATGTATCTATTTATACCAAATATAAAGTTAAATAAAATAAATAATTATTTAAAAATAAGTCGGTTTTAAAAAATAACGTAGTGTTTTTTTACTATTTATCAAAAATGGAAAGATTTCATAAAAACACAAAAAAATCACACTAAGCTAATTTTGATATTTTGAATCAAAAAATGAAGTCCAAATTGAAAATAAAATTTATTAAATTAAATAAATTTGTTATTACTATTCATAATAGAAATTTTTATTTGTCATGGTGTGTTAAAACTCAATGTTGTGTACAACGCAAGCTATTGCATTATTTAAATGGAAAAATACAGTGGAAGAATCGGGTGTTAAATTCTCCTCCACAAATAATTTATTTCGTGAAATTTATAGAATATTACTGCATAAAAATATTTGGGTGGTTCTACATCATATGTTCCTCGGGTTCTCATGTTTCCTCTTCCATCTTATGGTTTCACCATAGAACTTGTACTAGACGAGTCACCCGATTTCTCAACACTTGTTCTCTGGTATCAAGAATTATGATATGCTCTTCAGCATAATGTAGGTCGGGTTCTGGTTATATTTCTTCATAGTTGAGTACATGAGTTGGGTCAGGCATGTATTTTCTCAACAGTGATATGTGGAACACATCATGAACTTTGGATAGACTTGGCGGCATTCCCAAACGGTATTCTACATCACCAATTCGTTCTAGAATTTAGAATGGTCCGATGTACATGTGAAAAAATTCACACTTCTTACCGAATCTTATATCTCTTTTCCATGGATATACCTACAAGAAAACGTGATCTTTTACATGAAATTAAAATTCCCTCCATCCGTTATCTACATAGGCCTTTTTCATACTTTGAGCTTTATTGATGTGGGTTTGGATAACCTTCCCATTTTCCATTGTTTCCTCAACCATTTCTCGTCCAATGAGTTTTCTTTCACCAACACCATCCCAACATGTTGGGGTGTGACAACTCATTCTATATGACACTTCATATGGTGTCATCTGAATACTTGAATGGATGTTATTGTTATAGGAATGTTCTACTAGCAATAAATACTGATACCACATACCTTGAATGTCAAGTGAGCAAGATCTGAACATATCTTCTACAGTTTGAATAGTCTATTCTGATAGTCCATCGATTTGAGTGTGGTAGGCATTGCTCAAATTATGTTCAGTATCCAAGGCCTTCTGAAGACATTTCCAGAATATTGTTGTAAAATGGGGATACTGATCAAAAAATATTGATAGGGGTACTCCTTGAAGACTTACACTTTCATAAATATATAGTCTTGTAAGAAGTTCAAGTGGTAAATCTTCTCATATAGTATAAAAATGTGCTGACTTGGTAAGATGATCTAAAATGACACATATTTAATAATTCCTTCTATGAGTCTTTGGTAGTCCCATGATAAATTCAATCATAATATCATCCCAAATTTTAAAATCCCATATTCATATACGAAGTAGATCATTCTACCATCAATCTCATATTTAATTTTCTTTTGAATATCCTCATCATCAGTCTAAGAACTTTTTTTCCTCTCTAGTAAAGATGGTTTGGACACCATTTGAAAAAGAATCGATGTTGCATCTTACATTATTATTCCCATATCCATCTTTACTAGATCCATGAACATAGGATCCATTTCTACTCTCGTCTTGTTCAAAACTCCATGATCCTTTCTTCTCAATGAATATTACACCTTATTTTCCTTCCCTGAGTGGTAGTGTATTGTACAATCATAATCCTTCAGTAGTTCAAGCCACCGTCTTTGCCTCTTGTTGAGTTCTATTTGTGAGAAAATATACTTAAAACTCTTATGATCAGTATATATCTCACATTTTTTACCATAGAGATATTTCCTACATATCTTCAAAGCAATGATTACAGCTTCTATCTGAAGATCACGAGTGGGATAGTTTTGTTCATTAATTTTTAGCTATCGTGATGCATATGAAATTACTCTATCATTCCACATAGGGACACAACAAAGTACTTTATTTGAAATCTCACAATAAATATCAACCCATCATTCCCTGATGGTAGATTCAAGATATTTTCATTGACTAATCATCTCTACAGTTCTTAAAAACATTCATTACACTATTTTTTCCAAAAAAATGTATCCCCTTTATGTTTAAGCATGGTTAATGGGTTATCCAATCAGGAAAAATTTTGGACGAAATGTCTATAATAACCTGCTAAACCAATAAAACTACATACCTATATAATACACATCGGTGTTGGGAATTCATGTATTTCATTTTTCATTGAAGGATCGATAGATATTCCATCTTAAAAGACAATATGGCCAGGAAATAGAATATCCTAATGCCAGATTTCACACTTTCTAAACTTCACTTATAATACATTTTTCTTGAAGGTTTTTAGAATAGTGCGCAAGTGATCTTTATGATTGTCATAGATTTTTTAGTATACCAAGATATCATCAATAAATACAATTAAAATGTCATCAATATATTATTTTATAACTCTATTTATTAGATCCATAAAAACAAAGGGTGGATTATTCAGTCCAAAAGGCAGTACTGTAAACACATAATGCCCATACCTGGTACGAAATGTTTCCTTCAGACTGTCTTCCTAATTAACCCACAATTGACGATATCCTGCTCGAAGGTAATTCTTTGAAAAATATTGATCTCCATGAAGTTGGTCGAATAATTCATCAATGTGAAGTAGGGGATACATGTTTTTTCTTGTTATAAAATTATCTCTCTGTAGTCAATGCACAACCTCATAGATCCAAATTTCTTCTTAAAAAAAGAATATAATCTACCCATAGAGAAAGACAAGGTAAAATAAATCCATTATTACTCAATTAATTTATTTGTTTCTTTAGTTACACTAATTCCATAGTGTCCATTCAATAAGAGGTCTTCGATATGGGCCTTGAACCGAGAAATAAATCAATGGAAACTCAATTTCTCATTCTGTGGGATGTCCAGGTATATCCTGTAAAAGCACATAAACCTTTTCTTTTACAATAGGTACATCAACTATTTGAACATTCTTTTCCTCACCCATAGATATTTCATTCTCTTCCTCCCCAATAATTCAATTTAGTAGAGCTACTGTGGGTGGATATAGATAAGAATCAGATGGTGACGTTTTTACTTTAATGATAAGGTAATTTTTATCATGATTGAAAACTGTAACCTCCTCCTTCATATAATAAACATTTGCATCGAAGTATGAAATCCAATCCATTCTAAGGATTATCTCAAATTAAATCATGTTTATGACGATTGTATTAGAAGATAAAGATCATTTATATGCCCTAATGTGAACTAATTCACCAAACATTATTGCAATGATACTTCCCTTAGGTGATTTTACTGACAACTCCCTTGTTATTTTCATTGCAAATTGGGAAGATATGAAACAATGAAATGATCTAGAATTATATTAAGAATTGGATAAACTTGGGGAAACCATTATAATATCGGCCACCATGTCTTTTAGAGCATCAACCTTTGTAGTAGGGATCACATAATCTTAGCCTTGCACCCTTGGCCTTTTCTATGGTATGTTTCCCTGGAGCTTTGGACATTCTATGCATAATTCCCCTTTTCTCTACAACTGATCCATTTAACATTGAAATCCTCTTTAATTCCCTTGAAATCAGGAGCATGGTGGCATTTTTCACCACACTTGTAACAAACTTAAATTCCCTTCAAAAATTTATCAGGGTGTTTCTTCCCACATTTATTGTAGGATGGATATTAATAATTTCACTTATTCCCATTATTCATATTTCTAAATTGTTCAGAAAATTTATTCTTCTCTTGATCTTTTTAATTCCATAAGACTTAGATAATTCATTTTCAATCTTGAAAGAACATGTGATAATATCATTATATAATGAGAAGGATTGTGAGACTAATTCACGATGAAGAAATGATTTTAACCCATCAAAGAATCGACCAGTCTTACTCTTTTGGTTACGTATATAATCTAAAGCATCCCTTGCTAACCTTGTAATGCCAACCACATACATCATGACATTCTCATCCTCCTTTTGTCTAAGACTCATAAATTGTGTCTCTATATCCGCTCGATTGTCACAAAGAAAATTATTTTCCTATGAAATTATATTTAAACTCCCTCCATTCTATCTTTGATACTTCTTCATCATCATTTTTTGTTTTCAATTAATGAACACCATTGACCTGAATCTCCTGTGAGGCAATAAACTGCCATTAAACTTTTTCCCTTTTGCTACTCCCCAATGCATGAAATATTTTCTCTCAGGAACTTATCTGTTGCTCAGCTACAAATGGACTTTTAGTCTCATTGATTGGTTGGGCTTTTTGACTTATGAATCGGTCTAACATTGATCCTCTGTATCGTGGATCAGGGTGCACCATATGGGTAAGGTTACTGTTAATAACCTATGTGAGTTATCCCAGTATGGTGATAAGCTAATCTATACTAGTTGCATAACTAGTTTCACTGTAATTATTTTGAGCGGGAGGTAAATACCTACATAGATTATATGCGTTGACAAAATTCACATTCCTTCCACTATGTTCCATTTATAAACAATGGAATACAATAGTTTATTTTATGAATCAAAATACATAATTCCAAAATTATAAAACACTTTACAAAAATTGAATTATTTCATGGATATAATTGTTAATCATAAAAATATTTTCTTTGAGGTGGTATATAATCATAAATCCTTCAAAATAGTTTTTAAAGAAAATATTAATTATCTTAAACATATCCCCTAGGAGTGTCATAACCATGAGTGTAGCAAGGCCCATTGTCTTGTACTGGGATACCACAGGTCAAGCCTGAAACTCCTTGTCGGAGTTTTCACTCCTTGGTACATTTGTGCTATAGCTGTCTCTACCTGCTCGTATCCATATAGAGATTATTTAGTGGAAAACACAAAAAATCCCAACACTACCAAAATTAAAGGAAGTTCATATATACTTATCCCCGAATTTTATCATAGGGTAATGTTCTCTAATTAATGTTTTTCTAAATATTGCTTTAATGTTTTGCACTAAACATCCTCTGACACCAACTGTAACACCTAGAACCTAGTTACTCGAGTCGGTGAAATATTACATAACATTGGCCTGACCACAAGGGATCAAATTACAAAATACTGATTAGTTTAGTATCCTTTTAATTTTTAGATATATACAAAAGATTTAAATTACATCATGAAATAAAAACAACAACAACATTTGTGTCCCCTTTGAACACACTCATATCACTTAGCCTATACCTACAGGTCAACCGTCAAATACATATTCACATTCTAGGAAAAATAAAACATATAATGGGGTGAGATCAGATACTCAGTAAGGATAAAAATATATCGGAAACATTCATAAATAAGCATAAACATTTAAAGAAATGTATAATACTAAAACACTTGCCTTTTAAATTCAAACAAGAGAATAATTTTGAAAAGATAAATCAAATAATTCCATTTTCATATTCACATGGATATTCTACTAGTCGAATAATCACATGTAATATCAATACTGAATTTCATAATGATGGAATACATAATGTCGAACATCATAACCATATAGTCCAAGCCTCGGGCCAAGACTAAAAATAATTTTTTTTAAAGGCCTTGTGCAAAGTCACTAGTTTGTCTCATGAGACCTACTGATGCATCGAAGAGAAATAGTGGGCTCCACATGTCACTTAATATGTCCAATGCATTCCATATATGAAAATGTTGAAACATAACATAAACATTCATATAAAAAATAGAATATGAAATGTTAATACTTTAACCATAAATCATGAATTGAATAAAAATAACACATACACATTCAAAAATATCACAAAACCATTAATAAAATATATAAGATCGTATCATAATAAATCGACCTCAAACAAGTGTAAAATCCATGAAAGGATGTCGACATAGATGAAATCCGAACTTTTTGAGAGAAATATCTCTTTCTATATTGAAATCATTTAAATGTCACATAGATATATAAGAAGATATTTAATTTAAAAATATTATTATAATCTTATATGGGAAGATTCTAAGATGTTATAATGGAAGTAAATAGCCACACTCACCGTATAAGTTAAAGGAACATTATTTCCTTAATTTGGTCGAAATGGTCATAGAGGACCTTATTTGGAAATCACCGGAATGATTACTTTATAAACATAATATAAAAAGTAAAACAAGGGTATAAATGAAATTATAAAATAGTATATGAAATAGTAAAAATGTTTTGAAATACATTTTTAAAAAACACTATGTTGATGATAAAGATGACCAAGTAGATACTCATGTCTAAACAACATCAGATAATGAAGAGATTGTATTATTAACTTGTACCTAGTACATTTCCATGGTTGAGGGTACATTAGGCACCAATATAATAGTTTAATATCTATTATTAAACTATACAAGAACCATATACTTAAATATGATATCATATATGATCTTCTAATATTTATTTTTTATTAATATTTTATTTGTATAATTGTTTCGAGTGTTAACAAATCCACTGTCCTTTATATACTTGGTTTCATAATCCATGTTTGTTGTAAATAAGATGAAATTGATTCATATCCAGAATTATATTAACTTCAAAAAAAATATTTTTAATAATAAAATGAAAATTATTCTTGAATGGTTAAGATGGGGTATGATTTTTATCTCGTTTGTGGAGACTGTAATCTCTACGTACGCATGAGCGACAATATCATTCTATTGATGGTGAAATAATTTGAAATTGGATGGAATATCATATATATAGAATCATTAATTGTTATATTTATTATTTACATCTGTTATAATCATTATTATTCCCATCCAAATAATGAAGTGTTTGAGTAACAAACTACACCACGACGTGGATAAGGCAAGCCGTACATATGCACGTATGGTGTCATTCCATTCATAGTATTGATATAATAGTGAATATGGTTGTATAATATATATAATAACATCAAAGTATGTATAAGGAACTAGTGTTATTATTTTGTTATGGAAAAGACAATGAAAGTGGATGTGGAAGAAGAAATGAACTTTGAAAGAGGTGGGGAAATTATTACCTCTTATTTGGTTGTTTCCTTTTGTGTTGATCAAAAGTGCTCCATAGAATGGCTTTCTGATTGAATTATGGCATCTTGGTCGAATGGAGGGTAGTTGGGAGGATATTTAAGTAGGGGTTGGATGGTCCAAATTACATTGGTGGTGTGATTTTGAGAAAGGAGATGTACCCTTTTATAAGAGAGGTGAGGGTCACTTTAGGAAAAGTGTAAAATATTTTTTATTATACCGTTATATCTAGTTTATAATGGCTCCAAAATGATTTATTTCGAGGATAAGGTGGGTATAAAGTGAAAACATATCAAAAAATTTGGTTTATATAGGTTTAGGTCACCATATTAACCATATTTTTTAGATGTGACTCTTAGTTAGATAGATTAACATTTACCATGTATTTTGGTGTTATTATAAAAAATGGTTAATAATCATACAATAAAAAGCCAAGATAACCCCATGTAGTTTATTATTGATATATATAACCTTATCTAATCCTGTTGGCCATGAATTAAAATTTTAGTAATATTATATCAATTAATATTATAGTATTATCTTTAAAAACTCATTTACGTCAATTTTAGTAATATTTGGTATTTTTTCTGACAGTCATAAAAATGTTATAATTTCAAAAAAAAAAAAAAATCAACCCTAAAATGTCATATTAACCTATTAAATTTGTGCAATTTATCAAAAGTCTCAATTTACATTTATTTGGATATTTATAATATCAATTATTTTAATCATTCATTAATAATGTAATTGTTGCCTCATAATTGTCTAATAAAAAAATTAAATTATTTAATGTCTATAAATTATAAAAAAATTCTATTATATAAGAAATATTTATATATTTCTAATGAATACTTCTAGTCTAATTTTTTATACGTATAACCATATATTAAAAATGTTTTAGTTATTAAACTCTGAATTTAACACTTTTATCTCTTTTGAAAAAAAATAATAATAAATGTCCAAATCTAATCAAAGTGGACCAAAAGGATCATATTTTATTATTAGGGTTTATTTTGGTCGAAAAACACTTATATAATAGAATTAGGACATGTGTTAGGGTAAATATAATATCATATTTACCTTTAATCACCATATTAACATTTAACAATGGCAAATAAAATTCAGAAGTTACTATTCACCAAAAATTATTTTCATCTTATTAAACAACATTTTACTAACTGATGTCAACCTTGTCTCTCATATTTTTGTAATTAAATTCACAGAAGTGGTAAAATTATGTTCTAAGAAAATTTTCAAATCCTTCTAGATGGTCAGTAAAAGACGATAAAATGTTCATTAAAAAATTATATATCTAATATTATTAAAAAATTACTCCAATGAATTACATTGAACATATATAGGAATTATGTGTCTTTTTTTACCTAATAGAAATATTAATAAAATAAATAATTATTTAAATAAAAAGTCGTTTTTAAATAATAACACATTAGTTATTAATATTCATTAAAAATTAAAAGTTATCAGAAAAAATACAAAAAATCACCATAATCAAATTTTGAAAATTCGAAGCCAAAAAATGAAGCCCATTTGGAAAAATAAAATTTATGAAATTTCAAAAAATGGTTATTACTATTCATGATGACTAGTTTGATTAGTTGTGGTGTGTTTGAACTCCAGGTCGTGTACCCACACATGATTTTTCATTATTCAAAGGGAAACATATCGTGGAAGCTTAAGATGTGAAATATATGTAGTAAGAGAGTGGGTGGTGGGGGATTAGATCCACACATGTTTTATAAGAGAATAAAAAACATGTGAAAAGTTAGAGTTTAATTAATGTAGTTTTATAGTGATAATGAAATCAACATAATCGGAAGGGTGTATAAGTAAATCTTTTTAATTATTTATTGGTTGTTTTTTTAAAACTACCAAAAAATATTTTCCAAATAAATCATTTTGTAGAAGCTTCAAATGACCTCTTTGAAAAATTTATATGAAATTTAATTATAAATTTATATTTGTGGGTTTATTTTTTTTTCATGTATTTGTAAAAATATAATAAATTTTTTATATTTTTTCATGGGCATATTGTGTTAAACATTTCCCCTAATATTAGGGGGTTCACTCAATCCCAACCACTGATCTCCAGTTTTTTATAGTAGCCTTGGGTTTTATAGAAGTTCATTGACCCTCATATATAATTCAGGGCGTGGAAATATTTAACATATATAGTACAACCATTAATTTTATTTAATCTTCCTCTCATAACAGGTGTTTAATGTATTGACTTATTCACTTTATCTAAATTAGGGTTTCATAAAATTTTTCCTTATACGATGTTGTGAATAAAGATAAATTTTCCATAGATAAACTATCATTTGTAGATATATTATCTATGAAGTAAAAAGAGACATTCAATCTCCTTGAAACTATAATTTTTAACCATTTTAGAATCATCATTCTATTACTAATAACATCCAAATCATGTAAATGGTGATTTATGTTTTATTTGTCTTGTTAAAGTTGGACTCCCCAATTCTCATTAAATACTTATTATATTTCTATATTTTTTTTGAAATGATTGATCTATGAATTCGTGTTTCTTTAACTCATTATGTTTTCATCTACTACTATGTTCATTCGACGTCAATAATAATCAAGACATTACATCATTTACACTATGGTTGGGTCTTCCCAAAACCCCCATTCCATTTCAATTTTTTTTATTCAACAGTTTTTTGTTAAAACAATAAACTAATTACTATATAATAACAATGGAAAATTCATTATATAACATTCATATTCACTATGTTGGGAATTAAAGATAATATTTTTCAGGAAAATATTGTTTTTTTATATTGGCTTATATTGTGTATATTGATAGAATAAAATTATTTTCTTTGAATCGTGAATTCTATTATTATCATAGAATATTCCATGGTCATCAGTCATGAAATTAGTCTTAATTAAAACTATTAAATTAAAATGATTTTATGAGAGCATAATGTGGAGAATTTTAGAGAATATTTATTATAATATTTTCCTTGGAAGTGAAGGAATGTAGTGATCCTAGCTCATCTCAATTCCACAATTGACCTTCCCAAAATGTTTATTTGAGGGATAATGCCATTTTCAATAAAAAACAATGGAATAAAGAATTATCAATATTGAATTAATGTATAATATTTATGAATCCAAGCTCCATGGGATGTTATAACTATAACTGACATATGGATTCGTAGGGTTGAGGTGTTAGTCACTAGTTCTATTGTGCAATATTTTGATATGGATCGTTGATTGGACATGAATCTCCATGGGTATGGTAAATCACTGGGGTTTAGTTTATTATAATATAATCAATGAAATATTTAATGTAATGATTCTTCTTAACATCCCTTTGATGAAATTATCCATCTTATTTTTACTGGTGTTATTTTACTTACATTTTTTTTCAATATTGGATTTAAAGGGAATATATTAAATTGAATAAATAATAATTAAAACATAAAAAAATTAAAAGGGGTTCCCTAACTATAATTAAGGCCCCACTATTTTTCTAATCAGTCACACAATATTTTCATGTTGTTAATGATACAATTAATTGAATTTTAAGCCATTTATTATTCCTTTGGGGGATGTTGATGATCATGTATCTCCACACATAGTCAAAAAGTAGTTATATGTTATCATTGATGCATAAGAGGGATGAAATTTTTATTTACATTATGACTTGTTTATGTATAAAATAAAAGGAGTTTGATTAATAAGGATGATTATAATTCATTTATATAATTCATTTTTACTGATTAAATTTAATTAAAATGAAAGGAGATAGTGTAATTTTTTGTCTATTGATAATTGTGGTACATATCTGATAAAGGAATATATAAAATCATAGTTTCATGGGCTATTTCTTCTTTTTTTATATTCGTAAGGGTTTGAAACTGATTAATTTTTCCCCTTCGACCAAAATATCTGTTATTACATACAGAGATGCATAGAAACTTGTATAAGTCCACGTTCTAGTTATTATTGTTCCATTAAATATTTTGTGGCTATGGATCAACCCCTAATTATTATGGGATTATCCCAAATGTTTGGGTGTATTTTTAGGGATTTTATATACTCCTTGCTCATGTATGGAAACAAAAACTGTTAATAAATATTGTATTCTCACAATAGGTTCACTTAATCTCATCATATTTTCTTGGTTCATGTTGCCCCATCCATGAATGTGGGTATCTAGAGTAATATGTTCTTTATTTATGATAATTTAGAACTATTAATGATTATATTTCTTATATGGTGTTAGGACTAAGATGCACTGATGTTTCATTATCTTATACGTATTGGGATCTGACACTCACAATTAATGTATCATTCTATCATGGAATTGGATATGAAACAATTGTGTAATATTGGAGTTTTTCCACCATTTAATTAAATTTTGTTTGTGTGTTGCTCTTATTATCACAAACCATCACCATAAGATCCATATTTTCTCCTATTACAAATTCATGTTTTTCTTATGAATGACTCATCCAATAACATACATTTTGGTGACTAGAAATGAGGGTATATAACACACATTTGTGATGAAATAGACTCAAAAATCCTAGGAACATACAAAATAACCACGAGTAAACTCCATATATTATAAATAAAACCATCCAAAAACACATGTGATTTCAAAAATAAACAATGGCATCAAAAAGGGGAATACTTAAAATAAATAATATGATAAGAACTCCAACAATGATCATGGACTACATGAGATAGTATGATGTATCCAAATCACTAACTATTGAAAAAACATAAAATAAAACATGTTATATATATATAGAAAGGGATTATCATAAAAATATATTTAGTTGTATACTATCTAAATACTCTCATATAAATATTGAATATGTATTCAAAATCAATTATGAATAATCATTCGATCGAAATCCTTACTAATAAACGTAAATCTACCACCCAACGTCTCTAAGGATCCCTCACAATATCCATATATATGGATATTAGAATAATAATCTAAAGGAAATCTACTGAATTACAACATTCCCACTCAACTAGATTCTCTAATTCAGTAATGGATTATATATTGCTACTTTTATACCTATCATATCCATATAACCACATCACAATGACAACCACATATGTACAATTATATACCTCACTCAGAATACACTTCACAACAACTAATCACACTTTTACCACACTTTATATTCTCATTATCAAACATCCACATATCTATAGCCTCTACATTGTAATGTAAGTAATCATAATGTGCATAAAATCTTTACAATCTTCCTTCATGGTATTTCACCACAAATCACCCATTCCACAACAGCAACAACATTACATAACATATCCTAATACCATTAAAAATAACACATCATCTATAAGGCTATCTAAAGGGGGTTAGTCAACCATCTATATCACATAAAACATGGAATTTGGGGGAAACCCCACAACCCAAAGTCTAAATTCAGAATCAGTTATGTTAATTGAAAAAAGACCACGGGTTAACTACATCATAACACATCATTAATATTATGTCCCAGAAAAATAAATTTATTATTTTCATCCCATAATAACAACCACGTACAACTTAACAAAAACACATATAAATCCTTCTTTCTTTACACAATAACTACACAGTAATCACACACCATGTCATTCTATAAATTATTACCAATTCAAATTTAGAAGTTACCATCCAAATTAAATTTATTACAACACAATTATTTTAATTATATACATGTTTAATATCCACACACACATGATAAAATATGATTTACTTTATGAAATATCATTTATCTAATTATTTATTTATTAATTTCTTCTATATATAAATACCATCGTAACATATTCCCCCTATTCCTTATATTGTTTCCAGCGATATTCTATATTCTAGGAATCTAACCCACACAACCAAGTAAACCCCTCAACATCTCTATATCAAATCATTACCAAAACATTATCTAATCCCAATTTTCCACATCAAGTCAACCTAAATATTTTATCACATCATACACCACATAAATCTCAAAAATTTGATAAATCCACTACAACTAAAGAATAACATGAAATAAAAAACCAACATCGATAAAAAATAACTCCATGTTTTGATTATTATTTTCCATTACCATTGATAATTTATTAATCAAAATTTTATATGGCCTAATATATATATTTAAATATAAACAACAATGAAACAAAAATCATAAATCAGCTAGAAGTAATAAATCATAAATTTTTAATAATAAGGTAACATGGGAAATGCATGCATATCGATATCACTGTCTATTTTTTTAATTTAAATATTTCTATTTTTATTTTATTGTGTATGTTTGAAATTTTTAACCATTGAAAACTGAATATTATTAATTTTGTAATTTTATTGAAAATAAATAGTTTATTATAGGATTACCCTAATTAAAATGAAGAGTTAACTATTAACCATTAAGAATGAGTTTTAAAAGATGATAAAATACCAAAAAAATCAACGATTCAACCAAATTACCTATTCCAATTTCACCTTAATAACTTCCCAACAAAACATTATCTAGGAAGAATCCACACCCCTTCCATAACCCATGGTAAGAGGAATGATAAAAATAAAGAGAAATAATGTGTTAGAAAGATTTCATTAGATTGAATGTATTTATATGTTCATGAAAAATTAAAAAATCTACTAATGGATGACATAATATCACAATAATTGGAGAATTAGGAACCTTTTATGTGAATATGGTCAAGGGAATTTAATAGTAATCAAATAAGAAATTTAATTTATATAAGAAATTTGAAAATATATGATGTCAATGTGACATGTGGAATCAAAGTGTAAATGATGGTCCAATCCTATAATCACAACATGATCTTCCATGATCTTCAATTGTGAAAATTACTTCTAAATACTTATAAACAATGATTATCATTGAATATTGTGGAAACCATTCCATAATGACTGAAAACCCCTGAATAAGGGTTTAAACCTTGAACCGTCCCCTCTAAATCGATATCCCCAAAACCAAAAACACGGTACAAAAAGAACAATCATAATGACTCATGAATAGATTAACAAAAATATTTCATAACTATGGAATCCATGAAACAACAAATGATTTCACTCTATAGTCTGGGGAACCATGGAATAATGAAAAAAACCATCCATCTAGAGACACAACATTCACTCATAACTCATGCTCAAATCCATAAAACATCAGTTACACTATAAAAAAGTAAAACAAAGTGCATCCAAACCATCATGGAATGATCATAGACCATAAGTAAATTTTAAATAATAATATACTCTTCATATAGTAACCCCCTCTAATTATTATCTTAAAATCCTCAACACATCACATCCCTAAATAATTTTTTTGAGAGAAAACACAGAAATTATAGTTAAATTTTTAAATTTTATGTCTCTTCATATAGGTTTCGTGGGTGAATATTTATATATTGTATTTGGAAGATGAATATAAATTAAAAGACACAAATTCATTAAATTATAAAACCTATATTTAAATTAATTAATGATATGATTATAAAAATATATTATAAATGGTGAAAAGTCCTTTATTGTATTTTTATATATAATTTCTATTAATTTATAAGATAAATATATCAAACAAATAATATCATCTTTATATGTATCCACAAATTATTATAATATAGATAATTTTGTTCATGGCCATTAAAATATTCATTTATATATAGTCATCTTAGGATCAATAGAGAAAAATACAATGAACGAGAGTCTTAGTATTTTTAGTGTCAACACACACATAATTGATTTTTTTTACAATTTTGATTCTATTTATATTGACACCATTGGATAATCCATAGTTCCAGTATTCTATAAATGATCCACTAATTAAATTTTTCATAATGTACAATATATTACTAAATGATTTTTTCCAAAACATTTATTCATTAAAAAATTATCTTGATTCATTCCAACTACCTTAAAAATCATTTTATGATGGTTTATCTAAATTTAATATATATTACATGGATGAACTTTAGTTAAACTAGAAAATATTGTCTAAATATCATGACAAAATATCTCATAATTATTGAATAAAATCAAATTTAACTAAAAGGAATATCTTAGAGCCCCACATCACACAAAATGTTATTAACATACTACAAGATAAGATTTGGTTCCTTAATATATATATATATATATATCAATGTCTCAAATTAAGTATAGTCTATTATAATTTAAAATATTTCCATATTTTCTGGAATCTTGTTTAATAAAATGTGGAGCCTATAGAACCCATGGTTTCGGAATATTAAAGTTATTATACTCATTTTTAACCTTTTATTAATTTATTTTTTTGATTAAAAGTTTTAAATGGAGTTATTTTTTAAGAATATTTTTGGCAATAAGATAAAACTATTATAAATAATAATTGTTCGTCATAGGTAAATTTTTTTTTAGTATGTTAAAATGAAATGAAAAACCAACACTAGACAGTCCGAGTAGCAGGAAACTAAAGAGGTAGTTAGGTAGATCAATTGTGTTATTGCATAAATCAATAATGAAGGTGTGAAATAAATTTTAAACCCCTAGTGTGGGGTGGATCAAAGTCAGGATCTTATATACGAGGTGGAAAAATAGATCATCAGAACATGGTGACTACACCCAATTTCTATGATTGGTTAATATACATGTTGTAAAATGATGTAGTACACTTCCATTGGAAATTTTGATGTGGGACTCATGATTCATAGAAACAGTTCATTTTCCTATAATCAAAACAACAATGGTATTTAATTTATGTAATCTTTCATCTTCATCCATGTACCACATCTACATGAATAATGATTTAACAACTAGGATATTGACACCTGGAAAACTCATTAGTTGATATTGATCCATGTTAAAGCATTTAACTTATAGTGATATCATTCCCATATAAATCATTATCTAGAATATAATTATAGTTATTATTGAGGATGTCCAAAAAAACATAATTTTGAAACAATATGAGTAAATTGAATCAGATGATGTGAAGACTGATGTAGTATGTCGATGTAATGATCCTGAGATTTAGTAGATGAAAAATACAAGCTCTATAATACGATTATCATAAGTTAATGTAATTTATAAACTGCTAGAATGATGAAATAATTGGATGATGTGGAATAATAATAAAAATCCCTTTGTTTGTTTTTCAATATTTGGTGAAACAGAAGCTGTGTATAATGAAACATATATTCTATGGTAGGTAAAAATAACCAAGGAAACTATACATACACAAAAAAAGTGTAAATGAATTTTAATGGATTTTTCATATTCTAAAACATCATGATTTTCCATTTATAATAATTAATGACGAATAAATATATTAATAATTCTCTCAAAAGTGAGATAGATTAATGTGGATATTTTAATCTCCGATAAAATCTTGAAATAATGAGTTTTAGTCAGCTGAATTATTGACTATTGATATATATGATGATGAATTACAAGATTTTCAATTTTGGATAATTCAAAAAAAAATCAGTATTTCCCTTAATGAAAATATTAAATCATTCATGATTGTTGATATGAAAATGTATCCCAATGATTATGGGAAATTATAATCCATAAGCAGATTAAGAAACAAAAATAATACATGATATAAGCGTGATTTTGAAAAAACTCAATGTGATGTAGAAGATGATTACCAGAAGAGTTGGCGTCTAATCAAATTTAATTCAAATTTTTTAAGTTATGTTTGTTTTATCACTATGAAGTGGAAAATATAGGTGTCCCAAATAATTAATAAATAGGGAATTTGAGATGTTCATTCATGAAGAGTTATTATGATCAGATGAAAATACTTATTCAATGTGGTTGAATATAAGGCATACATAATGTTGAATAGTGGCAATGGATGAAGAAAATATCTAGTAGAGGATTAAATAGTGAATCATATAGTTGAAAAAGAACCTAAAAGTAATCACTGTATCGATGTTATCTTTTTTAGATTAAATTTTTACCAAGTAAAATGTGTGATTCATGTTGATATATTAGGAATATTTGAAGATGGATGAAGTTGACATTTATGGTTGTATTGATGAATAATAATTTATAAAATTTATAAGTTGATATAATGGAATTAAATAAAAAATATAACAGTGAATAATTCTTTGAGATCTATTACTATGACCCTACAAAATCTTTTGGAAATGGATGAGTACAAAACATGGAGTTTATATAAAATCCAGATGAATAATTTTTGATAAAATTTAGAGATGTTTTTTTAGGATTGTACAAAAATATTTTATTAGAAAACAAAAATGGTTAAGGAAATGGTTTTGTTCAGTAATTTCAGATGATGATTAAGAAGACTATAATTATATAAGACTTTAGACTTGGAAATTTAATATTACATATTATTATGATTTAAGTAACACATATTATATTGAAGATATATTACACTCTCAGAATAATTCAATGTTATAATATTCTATAGGATTGAAATAATATCAAAATATTATAACTAGTTTAAACATGTATAATTTCAATTTGAGTGAAATATATAGATTTTATAGAGAAGGAAAATTTTTAATAACATATATTATTGAATGGATATTAGTGAATTGATAAATGTTTTTGGATAAATAATTAGTATGTACCCACATTGGGATTGAACTGTTTAATAACCTATGTGAGATGCATTTATTTCTTCCTTCCAATTTCATATTCATATGAAAATTTTCTAAATTCGAATGGTTTGAAAAATCTAACATGTTACAGTTCTTAATATTAAATAATATGAATTATACAATATTTCCACTTAGTCTCCCCACCCTTCTCAGTAGTTCATATATTCCTCGGATCATTAATTGGATCATAGAGTCCCTTGATCCTTCTATGAAATCCTTCTTTAATTACAAACGAAAATCAAAACATAGTAAAAAAATTTGTACCTTTAAAGAGATTTCTTATAATGGATGGAATAATACGATGATGCCTTATATCCTACCACAAAGCAAGGAGGTGATCACCGTTTCTTCTATATGACTTCCATGGAGGGATAAAATACTCTTATTAACTTTTATAATAAAATGAACCTTGAGGTATACGGTGAATCTCATAATTATATTCTTATTTCCCTAGATGATACGGTTTAAAAAAACCAACAATTATCCAAACAATGAAGGATTATCATGAAAAAAATTTAAAATTATTTGAGGGAAATATATATGTAATGTATAAAAATAAATTGATTTTTAAATTAAATCAAAATGGAGGAGAAATAAATTAATGATGATTAATTTACATGAGTGAATAATATCTTCTAAATTATTTGAGGTTTTAATGATATCCTATAGGTTTGAAATCATGTAAAAATTTATGGACTAAATTTCTAGAGATGATAAATCCTAAAGCCTCTACATGAGATGATATTGTTTATTTACCTCTTGATAAACATCATAATATAATTAATTAATGCAAACTGATACTATATTCAACCAGGATTAATAATATTAACGAGCATATAGATATTTATTTTATAACTAGTATTATATTCAGGGAACAATATCATGAAAAATATTTCATCAATTGGACCTGATGATAAGGAAGACGATGTAGAATAACATCATAGTTTTATGAATGTGATCTCTAGGATTTTTTATCTTCAGGAAGAGGCATGAATAGAGGTAAAAATATATTCAATTTTTTAATGTGGAAAAATAAGGTTCTTTATAGTATACATTACAAATATAAATATTGAAGAATATGATAATGCTGTTACAGGGGAAAAAATCAATGGAATAAGTTGAGAAAAACATTTAGGAAGATAAAAAATCAAGAAAAATCAAGAAACATTTAATACTAAATTATTAAATATTTACCTCTAAATATAAGTTGATGACAAATACAATACCAATAATTCATAATAAGATGAAATTATAGATAAATATTGAACAGTAATTTCAGATGCTAAAATAATAGATGATTCATTATGTAATTAAAAAACATAGTTGAAAAGCATACATAGAACACATTTTTACACGATAACATGAGGCTTGTGTTATGAATAACACAAAACTCATGATAGAATATAGGAAATCGAAAAATGTGGGTGAATGTAATTATTGAGGGAATCAATTTCTCAATGAGGTAGATGTGTATGTTGATGAGATTAATGAACATAAAATAAATGTTACAAAAATGAAATATTGGAAGTTACCACGATGAAAAACATCCTTCTAATGAATAATATGCATACATGAAAAAATAAATGTTTCTCGACAAGGAATATAATTTTATTAAAATAAATGGGGATTTAAATAATGATTTGAATGTTGGGGAAAAAACTACATAGGAAGTTCAAAATAATTAACAATGAATTTAGGTGAAAACCACTCATACTAAACATAAAGAGTCTATTATAATTTTTGAAAACATAGATTAAATAAAAAATAACAGATGTGACTGGGGTGTGAAAATATTGGAGAAATAATCCATATTAAAAGAAGATAAAATTAACTTATAGAAAAATGAATCCCCACACCAAGGGAAAATATACATTGTAACACCCACAGAATCATAAATCATTTATTACAAGAATAACTAATACTAATCTATCTTATCAATGTTCTTTTGATATTTTTGGAGTTTTTTAATATTATAAAATGAATAATACAACTTATTCTGCAACATGAAACTGCCTGATAGTAGAGATGAATGGAGGTTGATAAACATAATTATCAAAAAATAAGCACTATGATAAATTGATATAAAAAATAAACAAATAAATAGTAAAAAATACCATAATGGAAAAAATTTATACAATGATAAATTTGTTGGAATATACGACCAATCACGTCATAATGGTGAATAATAAATTATGAATTTTTGGGGTAAGGTAAGCCGTTCTAGAAACGAACATTGTGTTGGGAAATAAATGATAGTATAAAAATATTTTATTGTTGAGGTTGTAATAAAATATATAATAAATATATTACATGGATACATTATAAAAACTAATCAAAACTTATTAATGATGAAATGAAAATCATGAAAAAATTAAGAAATGTACGGGAGGATCAATTACCTTTGGGAATGATAGATAAAAATAATTATAGGAATTTGTATGGATGAAATTAAATGTCAAATGTTAAATACCATGATAGTTTGGATAATTAATATTCATAAGCACGTCATACAATGTTATATCAAATTGTGTGATGCTGTGAATGAAGATATCATTAGATAAAAAACCATGTGTCATCTAAATTTTGAATGGTGGAAAATTTATTTATTTCAGACATAGATCTTTTGGTAATTTATAATCTATTTTTGACCTCAATAATTCAGTTTTTTGATCACTAAGGATGAAATAGAGTTTTGGAACTAAACAATTGTTCATTTTGAAAATAATTATAGGAGGTGAATTGAAAATGGATATATTTTAAGTGAATATCCATAACTAATGGGTAAATATGAATCTATTTGTAAAAAAATCTAGAAAGTATGGATACTTAATAGAAGTAAGAAAATAGGGATTCTTTCCACTATACCATTTAAGATCATTAATTCCATACTATGTGGGAGGATGATACATATTCAATAAATTTTGAATTATTGTTCTTCTATTTCCGTAATTACATGACTCAGAGGACTAATATTTTGTTTAGGAAATATATATTAGAATATGTGTAGTTGTTGATAATATTTTGAAGCGATGATGAGATTGATTTTATTCTATATATTTTAGAGTTGAGTTTGAAAAATGGAAAGAAGTATAGTAGTAAGTATATTGAGTATATTATGAAGATTCATGTGTGTACACACCTTTATAGTGTTCTGTATATATATATATATATAATATAACACATTAATTTAAATAATTGAATTTGAGTAGATTTTGTAAAAACTAGGATAATGGAATATTATCCATGATTTCTATTCTGATGGGATGCTATAGGTACTGATGTGCATGTTCATAACATATTATGGGTATATCTTGAGTAAAAAAGGATAAATATGATATGTTATGTGAGGGGAATCATATACTGAAATATTTTAATGTGCCTGGAAAAATATTTTTTAATGTAGATAAAAAATCATAATTCGGGGATGATTTATGATGGAGTGTAAGATGGGGTTTTGATGATATATTCTTATAATAGAGAACTCATATGTGTTGGAAGAAAGGTAATTTTTTTTGATTTTGTTGATGTAAAATTAATTGAAAAAAATCCATCATAATGAAATTTATTTGTGAAAATATATTTGGCTTAATGAATGATAGGATAATAACTTCTAAAGGTATTGATAAAAAGATATACGACTATGAGCCGAACATTTTATAGGATTATTATGACCTATCTTATCATGAAAATAGTATGACTAGAATAAAAAACAAAAATATGTGAATCATTAAATTAACTATTTTAATCATACAATATCATCAAAAGTTAGGAATTCATTATTTAAACATTAATAAATTTGGGTTTTTCAAATCTAATTGGATTAACCTTGTAGGTGAAACCAAAAACTTTTTTATAATAAGTTGAGAATAATGTGTGTTTAAATGGAATGAATTAATCAGTAGATCATATTGATGAAATAACACTTAGTATATTTTTACTATATTGGAAGGAAATATTTTTATAGGAAATAAATTTATGTTTTGAAATAAAATATATTTTTTTGGAGATCTTGATAAATAATTCTTAGTTATTTTGTAAGAATTATTAAAATTTATTAAATAAAGATTTTGAAGAAAATATTTATCATATTAGAAGACAAGAAACCATAAAAATATTTTCATCTAATTCTATTTACAAAATTTTTAAGTATATTATATGGATCATAAGTCGATATTTTTTAATTTTACATTCAATAATAATTTTATGTTAGGAAAATTTGCAGCATCAAATATGTTAATGGTGGAAAAATGGTGTGTAAACTAATTAAATATTTATCTGGGTTCAGGTAGGATCTGTATTAGTTGTAGTTTACATATGAATGATCATTGAACATTTTGAAAATTTCTATAGGAAATGTGAGTGGAATTTATATTTGAATGTTATAACTACTTATACCTTGATTTTAATTTTCTATGTTGATGACATAATATTTCTAGGTGAGAGTGATATTGTTATTTGAGAATTTTAAGAAAAGTAGACATTGAAATTTAAGTTGTCAATTCTCCAACAGTTTTTTTAATCCTAACAATATCCTTGATCAAAATGTGTGATACATATTTTATTCATATGAAAAATATTTCACGGAATTGTTAGATACATTTTGAATGTAAGAATCAAGTAATATTAGAATACCCATTATTTCTTTTGTGAATATCAGAAAAATTAATGGGAACCAATTTCTAAATAAAAATTACTTTTGAAATATACACAAAATGTCTCTTTATGATACTGAATAATGTAATTAAAATTTAAATTACATAAAATTGTGCACAATATATGAGGGTTATGAAAAGGAATGGAAGATGATGGAGTAAAAAATATTCCTTAGTTATGTAAATGGAATAAAACAATTTCCTCATATGTTTTGTTGATGTAATGAGTTGAACATTTTTGGTGTATCACTATGTCCAGGACCACTAGATACAATATGGATATCCAGACAAAATATTATATATATCCCCATATGAACAGGTCTATTGTCATTGAGGGAATGTTTTAACGTAATTAGTGGGGATAATACACCCTTAGTATCATATACATACACTAGAAATATGAAAAATATGACATTTATGAGTAAACATTGTTAGGTAGGAATATACAAATATACACAAGAGGGGGGTGAAATGTGTCTTTTAAAATTTCATTACAATTCTGCTTCTTGATGTAGACTGATGATTTTTTGGGTAGGCATTATTTATCTTCTGTATGAGATTACGAGCAATGAATAAAAATAGAAATATATAACACATCTATTTATATTGGCTCATGGAATAAGGATCCCCTAGTCCACTCCACCAATTACACCCTCTGCGTGTTTTGTAAATTTCCATTGTTAGGTCCTCATATTATAAGACCAATCTACAACAGTGTGTAGGCTATTGACACCATTACAGACTTGACTAAACATAGAGTCTTATGGATCAATAACATAGAACCTATAAACCACATCTTAGATCGAGAAGAATATACTCCACCACAACTGAGTAAGAGCAATTTAAACTGTCAATAATAGTATATTGATTATGAAGGATTCAGGTTGAACTATATAGTTGAACAAAAAATGATGGTAGATGAATCCTCTTCTACGAAAAATAGTATCTTCATGAAAGAGTAGTTCTGAAGTGATCGGGTTAAAAAAGATCCTCGAAATAAAAATATCAATGAATATCACATGCATACTTACATGAAATACTTAATTTTGTATATGTATATTTCTACAATAGCCTCTTCAATAGAAAAATTGTGTCTGAATGATTTTTTTAGTAGATCTAAAAAAAGATAATCAAGAGAGTTGAGTTTCAATCATGAATACATGTCACAATATATAGATAAATATATATCTCAATATATATTCATCTTTGAATCATGGAAAAATATATGTAGAACAAATTCACAAATAGAGTTAAAAACATAGAGCATGTCTATTAATTCTAGATCCAACCATATCACATTATTAATCATAATAATTATAATTCATGAGACAACTCAAAGTAATCATATCTTTCGTTAATAATAGTAGAGAATTTATCAAAATTACACAGTTTTATGAATTATTCATAACATGATTTGAATCGTTTGAAAATGTTCCTTAAGTCGCTTTGATATTCCATAAAGACTGCTACATGAATCATTGTTAAATCCATAAATTCCAAACTTCAGTTATGAAAAGTAAAATATATAGTTCCATGAGAAAATTAAAAAGTATCAAACGCAGGGTTCAACAATGTAGCAATAATTCTTGTAATGTAAGGTTGAAAGCATAATATTAATCCAAAATGTATGGTTGATGATCAAAATGTTTTCTTATTAAATGTAAGATTCCATACAAATATAGGGTTCATTAACCATACTTTTTCTCTTTGTCAAATGTATGGTTTCATCCAAACATAGGGTTATTTACCTATAAGATTCTATAAACATAGGATTGATTAGCCGTATGTGTTGAACATTTTTCATAAGTTATAATACACACACAGGGTTGGTTCCTTACATTACATTTCATCAATGTACGGTATGAAGAGTGATTCTTGATTACAATTCGCAACACTATGAATAGAATGAATAATATTCCACTTGAATAATATACTTTAATATATTTTTGAGCGTCAAAATGAATGTGATTTATAGAGCATTGTTGAGACAATACATTAAAAAACACGAGTAATAAAATAATATAAATGGATAAAATGTCACATAATTAAAAAATAAATAGACCCTATATGTGGAAAATTCAATCTACTGTAATACTTAAAATATAATAATAAATAAAAACTCAACGGAACCATCCTGTTTCAATCCTAATCTCTCCTCCATATCTATTCTCTTTGGTTAAACTATCTTCCGCATGCCCCTTGACCTTAGGTCAATCCCTATTCATGATTATTTCATGGGCATCGAAATGGTTTTTCATGGTGTGAGTAATAAAATCAAGTATGAAACCACTGATGCATCCAAAAAAATGTTCACATGTATAATAATTGTATTACAAGATAACAGAAATGAAAAATAATGAATAAAAATCATATACTGAGAACCCACATCCTAGCCAATACACCATGATCCCTGACCATACCTATATCAAATTCATTATTGAAGAGTGACTATAGAACATGTTCTCGACATTTTTAAGGCCTCAATTTCCATCATCTATTTTTTTATCAAAAAATTATTTAGTTTTGGGCTAAGACACAAGGTTTTCATTATTCTAACATTGTATACTTACATATTTATCATCATTTCAAATAATTCACACATTCCCCCAGTAGGGTAATGATACCATGGATGTCACCAGTCCTGTATACTAATAAAATCCTACAATTTAATGGTAGTCCATAATAATAAAAATATGTCACATCATCACGATCATATAGTAAAAAATATAACCACATGTGATGAAAATAAACAATTGAATCAAGATACTTTACCAATACTCATGGAATCAATGATCTAATATTAGTATTAATAAAACATGTACACAAAAAACCCATCACCATTAATCTATAAAAAAATTCCATACCAACACATACTGAATCAGGAATGATATGTATGCAAGGGAATAAAAATCGAGAGGGAATTCCAAACTCAGGGTTTCTGAAGAAGAACCCATATGTTAAATTAATATCGGAGACTGAAACATGTCACTTACCCATGAAGAATGGTACCACAGGTCAATGATTCATATCACCATTTATGGTTCATCATGAATGTGTTTTAAAAATGATACTCAATAAGATTGTACATCGAATGGGTGGTTCTAGTATCACATACCATATGAAATTCATCAACTTAATGAATTCAAATTAATCCTAATATAGGGGACAATAAATCAATTAATTTAATTTAATTTTAGGAATGGTTTATGAATTCCAACTAATTTTAGATTAGAGGCATACGAATATCTAAAAAACATGGATCCAAGATTTTTTTTTTGAAAAAGGATATTAATGATGAAAATCATGGAGAATAATGTCTCACGATAATCAATCAATGATGGTTTACCCAAAAACGTCCACCATTCCTGAAAAATCTATATCTAGTTAGGGGGTTTAACACACTGATACCTCCACCAATGTACGCAATAAATATCAAGGGATTAGGGTTATGCCATTAATAATTTATAATGAATATTTATATGAACATGAGTCATATAATAATACCTATGGAAAATTCATATTAATATGTAGACATTTATTTGATTACAAATTGAATGAAATATGTTAAATTTTATACCATTAAATTAATAGTGGAATAAAAAAATATTGTAGGCTTATGTGATTCACAGATCCGACATAAATAATTGCACATATCATAAGGAATAAAAATAATTTTTATTTGAGTAAAAAATCACAATTCAAGTGTCACTAGATTAAGAAACCATTAGAGATTCAAGTGGAGAATAATGTTAGAGCCTAGATGAAATAGGGGAGGTCTAAAATTTATACTTTTTCCAACATGATTGAAATTGGCTATTTCATTACATGAAAAATATGTAATTAAAACCCATAGGATGAATTAAATTCTCCCATAGACTGGGTGCATCCGTTACATAAGGGGCCTCATTGAGGAGTTGGTGGAACAACAATCTAGCTAGTGATAGGGCATTTGATGGATTTTTTGAATAAAAAACAACTATGTTTTGGTAGAAACTCCAACTATATGGTCCACCCCAAAATCAAGATGATGGGGTTCATATAAATATCTAAACCAACTAGAGATCCACCCTCTAGCTAGTTTCATTCACTACTTTGTGGCCGGTGGCCATATTCCAGCCACAATAAAGCTATACCCTCATCAAATCTCCCACCATAAAAATCATAACCCTTATTCAAAAAAGGCCAACCACTAAACAACCCAAAATATAGATAAAAAATATATGGGGCTAATTTATTACCATGAATCATTTATTACATATAAATAAGGCAGTATCTAATAAATCTCCACATCTAATGACTTATTTTCCAAATGAAGTACCTTTATTTATTTTTCCCAATATATTATGGCCAATAATACATAATCATCATCCAACTATAATTTATCCTCATGAATCCTTTTATCATGCTAGAGAATATAAACTACTAAAATTGATTTCCATCAAAGGACTTTCTCACTCCAGTATACGATCTACACTAGAAACAAAATGTATGATGCATCAAGGTCTATTGGAATATCATAACAGTCAATGATAAGAATAGCATCAGTAATATAACTAATGATATAGAGAACATGAAACATTTCATTCATACCTCAGTTTTGCGAAGGATTCACCAGATGGTATGACATTGACTCAACCCACTCCATGATATCAAAGGGTCTAACAAAGTGTGATTCTAGCTTCCCCTTCATTCTCAAATGTTAGCGTCGTAACCAAGGATTCAAGATCCAAAAAACCTGATCGGCTTCGATGAAATAAAACAGTCTCCTAATATAGTTATCATAAGAAATCTACGTGTTTTATTATATAATCAAACTCTTTTAAATTAGGTTCACTCCCTCGAAGGATTCCTATAATATAAGTGGACACAAAACTATTACCTCACTAGAATCATGCCAAAAAATTGGTAAATGAAATAGAAAAACATAAATACAATCCAATGTTTACCTAAGATTCAATTACATGTAACTAATTTTTTTGTTAACTAAACCTGGATAATGTGATCATACAATAATCCACTAAATTATAATGAAAACATAAAAAGTATATAATTTAGAATAAAAACCATCCACTAAGACTTTCTTTTTATCTGAGGGTGGTAAATTAGAAAATTAGATGTTTCCAAAGTAATTATTTGTCCCCTGCCAATATAATGAAATAAATGTATTTATAGTTCAAATATGATTATCAAGGGTACTCCATTTAGGCACATAATATGTAACAGAATAGCCCAAATACCCTATCAAATTGGTTCTCGACATAACTCTCCATATATTTTAAGGGTGATATCATTCCCCATGGGTTGGATACTAGCACCCGGGCATCAATTAACAACTATATGGAAAACATTCTCCCTACCAAAATCAATATCATGGAACATATATAAAAAAGATAGAGGGAAATAATTGAAGATAAATATATTCCATAACAGAAACTAGACATATCAAGAGTAGAAAAAATATTCATGTATATTTTAAAAACAAAAATAAAACTAAAAATGGAAAAATTAAATACCACATGTGTTAGAGTGGGAGGAATCCCACCATCACACCACCAGCTACCCATCCAACTGATAGAAAGACTCCCTAATTCACTATAGTTCCTTTCCATAACCTATATCAATATATATATATATATATAATCCTATATACATCACCAAAGATGTGTGTAATGAGGGATCTAACCGTCTCAATATGATCCCATCTATGTTTTCCATAATAAGTCTCTATTCATTAATCCATACATACTAATTTCAATAAAACATGGCTTGATAATAAGTAAATAAGTATTATCAAATTAAGGGTATGTATTTTTCATGTTATAAATATTCACAAAATAAAGAATGTATATCAATTTCAATCCATTTTTACATTATCATTTATCAACATCTAAATCAATCATATCTTATAAAAAAATTATAAATTCAAATCACAGGTAAATAAATACAATGAACTAAATATTTTAGGATACCAGACTACTCATACAAAAAAATGACTACTTCACAAAATGTATATAGAACACATGATAAAAAAGTAAAAGAGAAACCCTTGAGTGAAACCACCAGCACATTTAATAATAAGTACCTAGAAAAATATCCTTTAGTAGTACTTAAAAATCCTTATGAGTTATCCTCTGGATATAAATATAGACTACGGTCCTAAGATAAATCATCCATCTACGTACACAGGGATTCAAATTTATTGCATTTCTTTATTCATTTCAATTATTTTAAAATACCCCTTTCATATTTACCAAATCAAGGAAAAACCCACATTTTACATTGATTTCCTTTACACACAAAAAAAATCCGGACGAATTAAATTAAAAATCAATTTATAAAAATCGGTGGTATATTCTTCCACAACAATGTTTAGAGATGGAATCACCCACATAAAATCACAGGCTATTAAACACCCACTATGGATCCACCAATAAGATTACCGAATAGTGATAAAAGACTCATTATAATTAATCTACTCATCTTATAATTGACCCAATTTACCATGGTTGGTTTTTAGAGTAGAGGAAATGACATATACAACAAGGAACACACCCTTTAAAACATAACAAAAAATAAAATTCCCATTAGAATAAGATCACACCAATGATCTTGATGAAATAATTAATAAACACACTCAAATGACCAAAATATCTAATAACCTGAAGACATGCTTCTACCAAGATCATCACAAAGAAGAATATGAATGGATTAATATACCATATAAATATAACCCAACCACATTGTATATTTATTGATGAATTAATAAATCTAGATAAAATTGAGACTCTAAATATATTTGGAGAAGGATCCTAGGTCTAGATCCAAGGGAACATTGGGAGAATTAAATAAAATTTCAGCTGAGTGAATCCATAAAATTTTATATCTGTGAATTTATGAAACATGTAACTCCTTTACAAGACGTGTAATCTATGAATATTAATTCATTTAAAAAACATATCTATTTTTTAATGTAAAATCTTTTTATTATTACTAATCATGTAACTATTATACTACATGTACTATTTTCATGAAATGTAAAAATGACGAGGAATTGTGTCTAGAAACCATGTATACATCGTGTAAACCCCGTACAAGATGTGTAATTCCCCCCCCCAAAGGTAATAAACTCCATGATCTTATAAAAAATCAAAATTGAGCATTCTTCAATCTCATATAGAATCTCGTAAACCCATTACACCATTATACAAGGACTCCATTAATAAAAAAAAATTTGTCCTCAATTATCGAATCATTTTCCCAAAAAAATTGATCACAATAATCACAGGTCCTATGATGAACCAAATTAATGATAAAAATAATTAAATTTAAGGGAATTATTGTATTGAGGGTAACATGATGTTACACAATCTCATAGATAATAAAATTTCTTATCTAATCTTCTAAGAGATAAATATGGATATACTAAAAATGTTAAAATTTCCATGACAGATCAATACTCATCCTGACATGATCATGAATCCCTGGGGTACTACGTAACCCCATCAAAAAAATTTACGATTAAATTATCCCACATCCACTTTTCCTCAAAAAGTTTTTGGACTACTACATTTGATTTCTTGTGCTCAGACATTATCATAGGGCAGGTAAGTGTTAGGTAAACAAAATTAGTTTTGTTCCTCTTTAACACCATCCCAAATAACTATCACATAAATTCATGGTATATATTTTTTCAAATATTTATGTATAAACCATTTAGAGGTATGTAATCATTTAATCTGTTCATCCCATATAGATGTAGGCACGACAATACTCCCATGTACAAGTATCACATTATCACCATTCAATAACCACCCAGGTACTAGTAACTACATGCTATCTAATCCTTCATCACTACATAGTCAGGTTCTGGTTTCCTATCCAATCATTACAAATTCAACTAAATAATATGTTTCCACCAATAGAGCACATGATAATGATCCCTAGTATTTTGATGCCACCATCTTCAAATCATAAAATAATATCATCCTGAACCACTATTCCCCAAATGTACAAACTATTAGCTGATAATACAATGATGTCTTAAATATATAATCATCTATAATGATGTTGAATTTACATTGGTAATTTTACATGTCAACATTGAATGTTGATAGATACTCCAAAAAATGTCACATTCTCATGTTTACATCCCATATTATTTTTTAACCATTTAGGATCTTGTTGTTTATGAAAAATACCAAACAGTTAAGAGATTAACAGCCAACACATCAAATTATGGACCAAGACATACTCCTCCATGTCATGAGAAGAAATTTTCCATTAACGGGGTCATATATAACAAGACCCACAAGCTACTACATAATCCATATACATTTTTATTCCTCCCAATCATGCTAATGATGCATCACAAAACACAACATATAAAATCTTAGGATCAAGAAGAATCAATATAAGAGTTGTAGTCAACCGCCTCTAATGCTTAGAAATTTAATTTTCATATTAGTGTGACCTCTGGAACTTCAATATATTATTTAGTAGCTCGGTCATTGGTGATAATATATTAGAGAAGGCCTAGTTACAACATTATTAGTATACTAATAAAATCATAAATATCATGATCTCATACTTTTTTGGGGTAATTCATAGTAAATAGCTACCTCAACATTATTTAATTCCAAGAATATACCCATATAAAATGCCACATTCTTTAATAATTTCACATAATGAATCTAAATATTTTTCTTTTATAGAATAACAAAATGTTCATATTCTTTATGTGCACTCGGGACTATCAATAGATGTTATAAAATATACATCAGGGTAGGTCATTTGATAAGGATTTCATCAATAAAATATACAATGAATTATTCTAAATAGGGTGGAATATCAGGTCTAAGTAACCCATGATATATTTTGACACATTAAACAATTAAAATGGAATCCCCGTGTACTTTTGTAGTCCTTGACTGCTCTAAAATTCTATCCTGAATATGTAAACATCGCAAACAAAAAACATGTGACAACACTATAATATATCCACATTATTTAATCATCGAGATTCTTATATCTAATCAATGAGATCATAGATCCAATAAAGTGATATCTATTATTCATTATCACATGTTTTAGCTTTATGGAATCTAAATAGAGTATAACATTATTGTCCAACCTCTCAGTGAAGAATAATGGGGTGGCCCATGATGAACTACATGGCCTTATAATTCTATTCTTATCTTAGTCCTTCATTTATTACTTGAATTCCATAAAATTGGCTAGTTCCATATGATAATGGGGTATTAAAATGGGTTGTGCATGTGACATTATATCTATCTCAATGTTATCAACTGTATTAGAAGGAATTCCTTTAAATCTGTCAACAATGATGTCTTGTTAGTAATCCATAACTAGAGGAAATGGTTATGGGAATACCATTGGTCAAGAAGAAATAACCAAGAGAATAATCAACACATGGGAGATCCAAATGTTACTTAATTCTAGACCAAATCTACTTGATCTTAGTTCCCACTCTCTAGAAATTCTTTACATCTCTATCATGGGTGATGTAAATGATTCAAATATCAAATAGATATCAATAGGATCTTGAAATCTTATCATCCATTTAATTCCACGAATAAGATCAAATATTTTCATATCCAAATTTGTGAACTCTCATAGATGTCCCAAACAAGCAATGACTATTAGACACTTTGGGAATTTCTAATGATAGTACACTTTCATTCAAAACTATATATTGTGGAAAAGTAACTAAAAATAATAAATGAATATTAAATAGTGTCCAAAAATAATTTTTGAATAGATAATTTAATGGGAAGTAATAGTATTAAATAAAATATTACAAAAATAGAAATTATCAGCACCATACCTTGAATCATAGATGGTCTCTTATTAACATCAAATTGAGTGTGATCCAATACAAAAACAGGGCCTGAAATATATATATGATCTTTTCCATGAGACACATGAATAGTTTGTTTCATCATCATCATAACCTACTTATATGGATTTCATTTGGATCCTTCAATCCTTGATTCAGATAATTCTCAACCCCAATGGACCATTTACCATAATTCTCTAAGAAAACCCCAGAGGATTTTGTGTCTTACTACAATGCAGACTTGTGTTATGAGTTGTTGTGCATAACTTATTGTTTTTTCCATCCCTCCCATAATCATGGAAATATGGAACCCTTACGAGGGGAAGAATATTCTATACTATTAAATAGACAATCCTACATCATATACCAATTCTTCCATATTTGTATTCTGTAAGAAGGACTCATCATAGTAGTAGGAGACCTACAAACATGATGACTAATGGGTGAAAGAAATAAATTCTCTTCCTTACTCAAGAACCTTCTTGAATTTAAATTCATTAGATAGAACATTAGGAAATGTCCATAGATTGAATGACCTAGCTTGTCACATAAGTTATGGAGCAATACTGGATTGAAACATTCATGTGTTATGAGGATTACTTTCAACCAATAGAGGAGAAGTGTGTGTAGTATTTTTGAAATGATTAGAGTATATATATAAATATCTACACAAAGACCTTATTCATACAAATGAACTCATATATTTGGTCAAGCTTTTACATATCATGAAATAATTCCCAAAATGGGTGATTTATGGTCTCAAATGTGAGAATATTATGGTTTCCATCTTGTCCTATCACACCTCACCACATCCTAGAAGGTCCCTATATACTGAACATTTCTAGATTTACACTTCTATACTCTAGTGTATCATTGTTGTCATATACAACCTTGATGATAAATATCCAATGATATGCATATTGAGATAATCTAGTGTAATGATTGGATAGTAGATGTTGGATTTAGATTTCATTGGCATAGTTTAAAATAATCCATGGAAACCCTCCACCTAGGGAAAGTGTTAAAGGAATGAAATACTTTTAAGGTTGGCCTACAACCCACTCCACCAAAGAAGGTACATAAGAAAGAGCTAGTACAACCTCTTACAAAATATGTAGTGGAACTATACAATTATCACTAGTGGGACCATCCCAACCCATATCGGGTATAATTCCCATGAGACTCCTTCATGGATAAATATTTTGAAACATGATGTAAAAATTTATAAAAATAAATAGTTAGTAGGGTAAGTCCTATTCATTATATATAATCTCATATATTTTATCCTATGAGTCCACCGATAACCCAAGGTATATCCATCAGGACACTCACCAAGGCCTCCACGCCATTACATTAGTCACAAAAAAAATAAATAAAAATATATATTTGTATAATTATTTTCAAATAATCAATTCCAATAGATATAGTACAAAATCATAAAAGAAGATATATCACATACTCATAAAACAAAAGACTCCAAAATTGATATAAAAAATCATGTAATTTAACAATGTAACCAATATGTAGTATATAATATGTATATATATGAAATGTTATCAAAATACCTAATTATGATGCATGAATATACTCAAACAACATAACAAGTATTACTAATCCCACCATTGTTAACTCATATCTCTATTACACATGAGATAGCTTGGAACATGGAAACTACCCTTCATGAGTCACAAAAAAATATATCCTTTTACAATATCCCACATGGGTCTAAAAATAATATATTAAAACCATGCACTGATACCATTTTTTTATACTCCAAACCAAACAGTCAGGTCCCATATAAAGATCCACAATATATCATGTGTCTCTAATGGTATGAAAGATGGTACTAACTTTTAAAAAAGGTATAAATTTCATTAATAGAGAGAATATATCCATAGCATCATATCGTTGCACCATTTATATAAATAAAAAAAATAATAAATCCATATAATCAATTGTAATAAATAAATAACAATAGAATTAATTCTATACAACAAAAAAATAAATAGAATCTTTGTGTAAACATATAAACTATAGTTATAGTGAATGAATATTAATAATAACTCTATGGATTCCTCAATTTACCATCCCCATCCGTCCACCAAGTCCATTCTCATTGGACCATCCATCTATCATGGGACCTTTTCCCTTACCTTTTCCCAATACATAAAGTCTCCCAGCCCATCAAAATGACCTTAAAGAGTGTCTGTAGTAAAACTCAGTAGGAAACCACTAATTAATATTTAAATGTCTGAATAGATATATAATACATATTCCATAATAATAAAAAATTCAAATGAAAGAACAAGAATAATAAACCACGATCTAGGGTGCTAATAAAGACACAATGATCTCATGTCACACCTTATATAGCTTTATTCATGAAGAATTATCAATGGTGTTAGTAGTATTATAGAACTATCTACAAGGTTATCGACATGCTACACAGTATCCACAAATCATAGACTCTTTAGTTTGGAGATACGGACCATAAGTAAACAAGTAATCAGTATCCTTGAGGTATTGAGTTCCAATATGCCAACACTTTGTCCACTGGAAATTGTTTACGGAGTTGGGACCCAATGTTGTTATTATCCTACTATATGTAAGGGTCCACTACTATCATCAACACACATCATTCAAACTTCCCTTATATGATGTAATCAGACCACAATGGTAAAATATTAAAAAATACCATGAACAAACTGCAGTGGTATGGTAACAAGGATAAAGTGGTATATTTGAATATTAATAACATAGAGCACCATCAAGAGCATATAATTGTAAACGTAATAAAATTATGATCAAGTGGAATCATGAAACCAATATACTCGTTAATTACATATAGAAAGAAGGATTATATATAGATATCATGAAAAAATAAACACCCACAGGAAATCATATTCATCGGAGAATAATAAACCTTGAAAAAACATCATTTGTAATTGAAAAATTGAATAAAACGACCTCAAATGGAATGGAACATCCTTCCTAGAGTTTTTTTAAGAATAAATCCTTGATTTATTAGAGGAAACAAAATAACCACATCACACTCCCATATAGAATGACATCACACATAACATTTTCATAATATGATTTTTGGTTCATCAATAAAGGGATTTGGAAATGTGATTAAAGAATATTATATCACAAGAAGTGTCAATCTAGAAAAACATACCATCAAGAGTCTATTAATTTAACTAAATAGGTTTTATTTAAAAATATTGGTAACAAAGTCACCATATCAAATGAAAAATCAAGAACAAATCTTGAATTAGAGATAAAATCTATAATAGTTATTTAGAACACTTCAAATATCATTTTTCCCTTATAAATTCATCAATGGAAATGTTATTTATGATGAGAATTAGGGGTAACATAGTCGTAAGACGATCGAACTATGATCAATTCCCCAGAAACACCCAATATTCTGGATAGTTCAATAAATTCTCAATGTAGGATTTTGAAATGTGGATGAATCCACTAAATAACTAAAGAATCATAAATCAATTGTGATTATATAATCAACAAGAAGACAAGAATATTTATAAGAATGTTATTCAAAAAAACTAACATGTAGAACATTTTTATTCAATAATAGATCTTCATTTGATTCGGGAACAACACCTACTCAAAATAACTACACCATTCTATGAAGATAGGAAGAAAAAATCATTGGATATTCATAGAATTTTCATATTTGACATACACACATGAAAATAATATAATGATGAAAAATAATTTGGATTATATATAATAATAACACATTGTTAAAATGTCAAAGTATCTGTAAATCATTGGAGAGGAAATGGGGGTAGAATTGGAAAGTCTAGATTTATGGGGGACATATGAATTTGGATTGTTACCTTAGGGTTAGGAATTGGAAACTGATTTAGGTTAAAAAAATTAATAATTAAAACCTATGAATGTGTTAAATTCACCCCTATATTTGGAGAACTAGATTAACATGGGGCCATTCTAGAGTGCTAATGGAACCAGCATCTTACCTATGTGGTATGAAAAAATGCAGATCCACTGGTGCCCAAGAATATGTCTTGTGGGTTCTAGTATCTAGCAACTAGCAGCCTTACATCCACCACACATCCTAGATCTTCCTCAAATCCTCCACCTCCAAAACCATAAGCCATAATCACATAAAACTAAAATATAAAAATCCCAAATTTCATATGAAACCGAATATAAAGGATAAATTTTTGAATAGGAAACATCTCCTACCTAAAAAATGTGTTGATGTTAAACATAGTTTAAGTGGTGTGAATTGTGATAATAATTTTCTGGATAAATAAACAATATGTGGGGAAAAGTATTTTTTTGTAGAATTTTGAGTGATATGGGATAGTAAAAAATTAATTTTCTATTACACAAAGGATAATGGAAGTAGTATATTTTTCTATATCCCATAGATATACAAAAATAATGTAGATGATTGTTTAGCAATAAAATTCAAGTATTAATGTTGAAAATACAAATAAAATTTTTAATATAAAGGTAATTGATCAATATACAAAATTGAGAAGAACACTATATATTAAATAATATTTTATTTAAATATCATATGATTATTGAAGGTGATTTTGGGAGAGCAAACAAATATAAGAGGAAAAATATTTATTACCACTAAGGTAGGTAAATACATTAATATAATTTCTAAATATTATAGTATAGTGTTTAAAAACATCAGAATGATAATGTATGAGGTATGATGTAATTTTGAGTTTATTTGATGTGAAATTTTGTTGCGTTGCTAGTGAAAAATATATATAAACAGGGATATTGAATAAATGATGTTCTTGAAATGTTAATATTATTATAGTGACCCAATCATTTTAATGTAATTATTAAATTATTTATTTAAATAAATTTCCAATATTTACCTCTCATAGATCATGAGGCCCAGTGTATTTGGAAGAATAGGATCATAATAAAACAAAAGGAAACTAAATCATTAATTCAATTTTAATTTTTTTATAATGATCTTATAAGTCCAATTGATCTCCAAAAAATTAATAGGGTATCTAAGGGCACACAATAATGAAATGGGTGAGCTAAAAATCCAAGTAATGGAATAAAAATAACAAAGAAACATTACATGTTAGTCAAATGTAGAACATGATATCATAAAAGAAATGAATTATGAAAAAACACATAGATGTAGAACATAAAGCACATGGTGTCATACAATCATCATAATTTAAGAAATTTTCATGTAATATAAAACATCAGATAAAAATAATTCATTGGTAACCATCAATACAACATCACATGGTGAAAAGGAGCCCATAATGAATTACGTTCACACTGTATTCCCATAAATGATGCCTAATGAGCCTAATACATTACCTAATGCATTAGATGGATATATGATTTTGGTCCCCTACATCACTTTTATATCTTTTACATGAATATGTGTGCCATATAAGAAAATCAGTCAAATGAAATAAACAGAAAAAATTTCGAGGAAATAAAATGATTTGTATAATATTTCAATCAAATCGTAATCTTAAGAGATTTCTTAAAGAATAAAATTGAAATAATAATATGATTATTGTAATACAATGTATATATAATTTATAAGATTATTAGTGTATATGTTGGAGACATATATATAGAATTTAATATTAATCTATAACATTAATTGTTGTTGTTAATGGAGATTTTATATTCAATGAAAATATGATTAAAACGTTCTTCAGTAAAATACACTTTCAATTTGAATATAAATGTAATTTTGTACATAATATTAGAAAAATATTCATTGAAAATAATACTGCAAACTTGTAATTGAATCTTCAAATTATTAATTTTTCATGATGGTGGGAATATTTCATTCATGCCATGTATAAGAAAACAAATATTTCATTCATATTTTTTAAGAAACATTAAAAAGAACCTTATTTGAAGAATGATAAAATGATTCATTTAAAAAAATTATACAAAAATCTATTCATGGGTAAAAATGAATTTAAAAAATTAAAGTATAATATTAAAAAACTTCTTGGAATTTTTTTTAGTAAATATATATTTGGAAGAAAAACAATTTTCGACTAAAGATTGAAATAATGTTAAATTTTATCAAAAACAAATTTCTCAATCTTTTTAAATATCATATATTTTATAATTTTACTACTAAATGAATAATTAATGAATAAATAGGGAATAATAAAATGAAAGGGTTTTATTAAAAAATGAAGAAATAATTTCTCTTAATTAAAATTCATGCCTAAATAATCCGAATTGAAATGAAATTAAAACACAAAAAAATTATTGATTATGTAATTTTTGAATCATAAAACACATGAAAAAAATAAAATAAAACAATAAATAACATGGGGATAAATATTATATTAATTTAAATTATAAAATTTTAATAATTTACTCCCCACAAAAGAACTAATATGGGAATATGTCATAAGTCTAATGATTTTAAATGTGAGATGAGAAATCCATTACCATGAATCTAAACATACAATGTATGTCCCTTATAACCTAGATAATATTATTATAGGAATTATTTATTTTCTTATGAATGATTTATAAGATTAATACCATATACATAAATACATACATAATTTATTTTAATGAAAAATTTTATTACTTATTTATTTATATCCATAATAAGTGTTCTGAAGACGACTAGTTCATAAATTTTAAACGACATCTTTGTGTTGACATTGTTTAAAGTGATAATTGTTATATATTCTCTAGAATAATAAAAATGAAAATATTTTAGTATATATTTTTTTTATACATTTAAAAAAATCATGAAATATGGTTTGATAATTTAACTGTGATATAATAATAGATACGGTAGGCCGTACATCCGCATGAGTAAATTTTCATTTCTTAATAGACAAGATATATTAAAGGTTAGGGTTATTTGATAATTAAACAATTATAATTAAAACATAAATATAATTTTATTTCTTATAAGATACATATTTATATCATCCATGTTATTAATTAATTAGAATAAAATCAAATCTGTTCACAATGTGGTAGTTGTACATACATATGAATGATGTGAAAATATTTCAATAGGTGGATAATTTGTAAATATTATGATATATTACCATTATAGACTTATTAAAATTAAATTCATATCATATATTTTCATTATATTCATTACCATAAATATCTATGATATACAATGATTGAAAAAAAATTCATATGCTTTTGATGTGGTAGTCCACCACACACCTTAATGATGGTTTCATTTTCCACTGGATAGAATATGAGATATATAAAGGTTATGATATTAAAATATTAACATATCAGTATGATTGAGATATATATATTATTATATACAATTGGTTTAATAAAACTCTTACGGGAGGTAGATGAATCAAAGCAAAACGTTTAGTTAAGAACTATTCATCTTCTTCAGTCCACCTTGTTAGGTTTTCACCAATATCATGAAAGGGGTTTCTATTATAAAATAATTTTTTTGTGTGGGTATGTAAGTTATTAAGGATTAGGGTAGGTATTGGATGAACCAAAATTAATCTTAATTTTGTAAAATATAAGGGAGGAGTGGCCTTTTATAAGGGATACCGAGTGACATTTTTTGTAAATACCCAATGATATTCAATAATGGGAAGTCGCACTTAGGAAAGTGTCTCCAATAGAGACAGGTGAAGTATTAGAGAAGATATACTGCTTAAAAATTTCTCAATAACTACATATAAACATGACTAAACATGTTAACCCAATTACCTCTAAGGCTACACACTTTTACAATTATATTTTTTACCACAATTTGGAGGGGTTTTAATGTTTTTACTATTCATTATGACCAAAAATTAATATTGAACATATTATATAATATATATTATTATAATTAAAAATATAGAATAAATTTTATAAAATAATATTCACACCAGTTTAAAATTTTAATTTAATATAAATCCCACAAGCACAATGAAAAGTGGTATTCTGAAAAATGCCTTTTTAAAGGTAAATAGGATTTTTCATTAACACAAAGAAAATTAATATTAATAAAATAAATATAAATAAATATATATAATATATAAATTTAATTTAAATAAATCTATATTATGGCGTAATTTAAATAAATAATGTGAATAAAAATTACACACTTTAAAATTGTTATCAGAAAAAATATTATGTAGACAAAAAATAAATTTATATCAAAGTCCAGTATGTCGATTATTTGAATTTAATTAATTATATCAAATTAATTTAAATTAACCATATGTATCTTCAAGTAAAATAAAATTAATAATTATGAAATTATATTTTTAATGAATTGAAAAAATGACTGTTTTACTAAAATCTTTATTTTCTCTATTAAGTGAAAAATAAATATTTTCTAAAAAATATAAAAAAATCTCCTAATGTAAAAATTGAAATGATGTTTTCAAAAACATCTTTAATTTTATAAAATATATTTTATAATATTTCTATAATTTAATTATAATTGTTTTTTTAAATTTATAGATATTATTTTTGAAGAAATTATTTTTTGACTTCATATAATGAATTTAATAAAAAAATGAGTTTTAATTTACTAATTTTTTTTAAAAAAATTATATTTATTAGATATTTTATGAATATAATTCATAAAATAGATAATCCTATTCATACCATCCAGTTTAAGTGTTAGTTAATATCGACCATAATAAAAATGATTTGAAATTGCAATGGAGTTTGATAAAACATAGTGTTTCGTGTAATAATATAGATCAAAGAATTTAAATTTATTTAATGAGAAATATATTATTAATTTTATGGTTTTACGTTATAACCAAAATTAAATTAACAAATCACATTTTTAACTTGAACTCTATAATCAACAGTTTGACATTTGACAACACTTATTTTGAAATTTCACATCTTAAAGGGTGAACAAAACCTCCTCTCACTGAAAAAGAAATTAAAATATTAATTTCATGATATATAAAGGTATTAAAGTGTAAGAATATCAAATAGGATTGAAAATAGGAAAATAGAATTTTAAATAATAATAGAGTATTATAATGAATATTTATCCCAAAAAGAGAGAATGATGAAGAGAATGTTAATGAACACATGACCATAAAATGAAATGTTTTAAAAAGGGACGTTATATTCATTTTAAATGAATGTAATAATATAATTTTTTTCCCTATATCATGTTCATAGCGTTATGAAATTTCATTACCATATATACTCTGTAAAAATATAATTATTATTACATTAAAATTAAAACATCATACATTAATCGATTTCCACAAAAATATCAATTTTCCTCCAAATTATGACTATTAGAGATGAATTTTCATGCCCTAAGAACTGAAATAAAATTCTATCAGATCACTTATTCCATAAAAATAACATGATATTCCTCAGGACAATATCAAAACTAAAATGTTAGGCATATGGTAAGTTAATTCCCAAAATTAATAAAGTATAATACAGTGAAATACAATATTATTTTATTAAGCCTAAAAAATAACACCCAAATATCATCTTGGATCATTATATAAATAACTAAAATTCAATTTCATCAAAATATACTTTACTAATAATGAAACAAAAATATTTTATGTATTTTATCACATATCCATATAGGATATATTAAACATTTCTTTCCATAAAAAATTATATCACCATTAAAGTGTCATAAAAATTTTCTGTGCATTATATGAGATTAATTTTGGTAATCAAAAAAATATCTATAATGTCATAGTAAAATAATCTATGATTCCCAAAATTTTAAAAACCCTATAGATGTTTTTTTTGGTTTCTATAGTAACAATACAATTGATTAAAATTATTATGCAACATAAATCTTAGAATCCCATTTGAAAATATAGCCACCACAACGATCAGTATAACGAAGTTCCATACATTATATATAAGATGAAACATAGTTTAAACAATTGACCATGATAATTCAAAAGTTACCCACAAATAAAACATCAAATAAAATTTAATTTTTGTTATATGTAATATTTTTCAATATATAAAAAATATTTCAGACATTATTAGATGTTCAATGTTCTAATTCCCACATTTTAGGATGTATGGAGTAGAAATTTATTTTATCGTCAACATTTACAATTTAAATGTCATGAGACATCATCCTTATCTTAATTGATCTATTTTGAAACTCACCAATTATCTATTTTTTTACAGAATTCGCAATAAATGGTTTGGTATTTTCAAAATATTACTTACTTTATCTCATATAAGGTTAGAAATCTAATTCTGAAATTCATCAAATTTCTCATTACATTGGTTGTAGGAATAGTTCCTTCTATTTCATACATGTAAATAAAAAATTAAATATGTGAATAAATTAACATTAAAATGGGAATCATATAATCCTAGAAGGAAAACCTTATAAATGATAATCATATCATAAATTTTACGTCACTGGATTTTAATATGACATATCCATGGAATGATTTTTTGTTAGGATTTATGAAGTAACAAATTTGACAGGTCCTTCATAATGGTTCATAGGGAATTAATGAATTTCCAAAACATATCGTCCAAGGTTGTTAAAATAGGCATGAAAAAAATCCCATTATAATTCACCAGCAGATGATTGAATCAAGGAGATATAACCATTTTAGGGTAATTACCCCTATTTAAAACTATTCTATATACACATACATTTTTATTATCCAAACAAGTATGTATATTATTAAAACCCACTCTCTCTATAAATCACATTTAATTTAGGGATATTTTTGTTTACATAGTATTTTCTTTACACTAATCCATACCATTCTCGCTAAATTAGTATGGTAATAATTCCAATAAATAACTGAACTATTCTTTGATATGAACTATGCTGACCCAAGCCTTTCAATCATATTATTACATTATTTGTAGACATAAATAAAGAATATGTATATCTCGAAGATCATAAGGCATGATGTCTTTTGAATACTAGGTCTGTAATACATAAACAAGACACTAAAACATAACCTGTTTATTTAATTCTACATCATGTGATCCTACATCCATTTAGGTACCAAAAAGATAATAGGAACACATAGGGAATATATAAAAGACATGGGAGAGACAAATCCAGTTATGGGAAGAACATCTATTGGAAAGTTAAACTTATGAGTAAAAAATGAAACATGATATCAAAAAATATATGTATAATGTGTAATATGATTAATTGATAACATGAAGAACATGGTATCATAAGTTCATATAAACATATGAAATGGGGACTCATCATAAAAATTAAACAATCATATTTCAAGGCTAACATATGAGATAATGTCACAAGGTGGATAGAGTCCTATAATAGTTTAGTTTCAATCCAGAAACCCATAAATCACATCTCATGAATCTAAAACATTACCAAATGTATTATAAGGATATATTATTATGGGACCACCTATCAATTTTAAATAAATTACATTCATATGTGTTCAATATAATTAAATTAATCCAAATTCATAAATATAAGAACTATACATGGAAATAAAATGGGTTTCAGAAAAAAAGAAAACCATAAGATATTATTAAAAAAATAATAATACTTTTATAAAATTTAATAAAAATATAATCATTCCTACATATAAATCAAAAAATCATAAGATATTATTAAAAACGTTTTTGAAAATATTTTTTGAAAACCTCGATTTGGCGTAAAAATAATGTTCTCCCAAAAAATAAATAAAGTCAGATCTATTTAGGAACATTTTATCAATAATTTTAAAAATCAATGAGATGATAATTATACTATTACAAGAAAACTAATAATGAATTTACTGATTTGAATAAAATTAAAGGGTTTTACTAGATAGTGAACAATTAAATTCCCTCAATTGAAATTCAATAATAAAAATTCTCAATAAAAATTTTATTTATACATAAATCCTTACTAATTCAGTAACATTTGAATCATAAACACAAGGAATGATATTACTTCAAATTAAAAATTAAATTCCATGATGATAATGATATTCATGATATAAAATATAAACGGGAATTGCATACACACAAAAAATTTGTGAATATGGAATATGTCTCACAATAGTAATAGTGGGTTGATAAATTCATTTCCAATAGTCCAAAATTATAATTTATGTATATTATATCCTATACAATACATTTATATAAATAATATTTTATAAGAAGATAATTTGCAAAGTTTAATATCTTATTATTAACGAAATTTAATGTTTGTATTTAAATGAAATATTAAATAACCTATTCAGTTATGTCTACTTGAGGTTTTTTAGGATTCTTGGTTCATTAAATCAAAAAAACATACATGTTTTAACTGTGGTAAAAGTGGTAATTATTACATAGTCAACAAAATAATAATAATGATATAGTTATAATTTTTATATGTCATTTTTATTGAATAATATGAAAAAAGTTAAGAATTATTTTATGTTTATCATTTTTTAATTAGTTCCCTAATATCATATTATTTTTTCAATTATGATATATATATACCATCTCTGTTTTGGGGTAAAATAAAAGAAATCAAATCACTTCGCGAGGCGATAGTCCACCATACACCAAAACGACGTTATCATTATTATTGGATGGTATGGAAAGAAAGTATATTATATATTAATTCTATAGAATTGATAATATTTTATGAATATAATATATCAAAATTATATTCATCATCATAATCATTATTGAGATTCAGTGATGGAAAATGAATTACACCTGTTCACGATGTGGTAGTTCTCAATAAACAAGACCGCTGGTTTCATTTCACATTTTATATAAGAGGATTGGATGAATGTTGTGATATTAAAATAAGAAACTATATTTATATTGGAGTTAATAATTTTTTATATCATAATTTTTATTTAATATTTTAAGGAGAAGAATAAGAAAAAAATCAAAACACTCATTTAGGAATGTTATAACTGCTTCAGATCACCCCTTTAGGTTTTATCCAAAATCCTTTATTGGAGGGTTTTATAATCAAATTAAAAATTATAAAATGTTTTTATGGAATTTAGGAAAGATTTTTTTTTTACAAAATAAAAATTATTTTTTAAGAGTTAAAAATATAAGAGAGGTGATGGTATTTTATAAGGGGAGAGTGACATTTGTGAAAATACCATTAAAAAACTAATCAATAATGGGATCTGAATATCAATTAAACAACTTAAATTATTTATAAATAATGGAATGGAGGATCTATAATTTAAATAAACACCTCTTACACTAAAAATAAATATTTTTTTGGAGATTATACCCCATTTACTTTTATGGATATCAACTATTACCCTTTAAATATTTTTTACCAAGATAACTATTTTTTCAAATTTTACAATTAATTACGTTGAACGATTAAGGTGAAATAATTATATAATATATATTAATATTACTGAACCAATTTCATCCATTAAATCAAATTTGATCCACCTATGATAAATAATTTTATTATAAGGAAAACCTACAAGCGTGATAAAAAACGATTTTCAGAAAATGCCCTTTTCACGGAAAATACTATTTTACATTAACTCTAGGACATGTAATTTTCATATATGTTATTTCAATATATGAATTTATATATATAATTTTAAAAATTAATTAAAATAATTAATTATTATTATTTATTATAATTAATTAAAAATTAAAAAAAAATCACATTAAAATAGTTTACAGATCAAATCTATTTTACACTAAAAAAACAGTTAAACCAAAATATAGTATAAATATGATTTAATGTAATTAATGGTATTAAATAAAATTAAAGATAAATATTTTAATTTATGTAAAATTTCATTCTTATGTTACCATTTAAAAAAATTAAATTTTTTAATGGAAATGATGGTTGAACTAAGCTCTTTATTTTTAACTATTCATATAGAAATAAATTTTTTCTAATTTGTAAAAAATATAAACATATTTGAATTTAGATATTATTTTTTCAAAAAATAATTATAATTTATAAAATAAATTTTAAAAATGGTATATAAATAAGTTTAAATTTTTTCTCAAAAAAATGGAAATATTTTTTTGAAGGAAACATAATTTTTTCGAATAAAATGACATTTCTATAAAATTGAGTGATTATTTTCTATGAATTTACCAAAACATATATACTGAATATGATATGAGTGTATATATATATATATCATTATGTATTTAATCATTTTCTTAGAATTCTATTTAATGACCAGGTATAATAGTCACAACAATAGTTTTTGCGGCACGATGATACAATTGTTTTCATGATTATATAGTCTAAAATGAATTTTTTTGTTACTTTGTTATATAAATTAATCAAAATAAAAGCCTAAACACCCTATTAAGAATCCCAATAATGATAATGCTTCCAATATTAATGGTTTTCATTCTATAAAAGAATATAGGTGTGTGATGGGTGGAGTAGGATCCTACCCTGGGGTGACACAAAGAGGAGATTGTTTTGTGGTGGGTGACATGATGAAATAATTGAATGGGGTGATGAAAAGTATTTTCGTGATTGATTAAGTCACATATAGAAAAAAGTATAACAATTCTATTGGTAATTTTAATTTCAGAATTGTGATTATTGGACCGTACTATATTTGTTAAAGAAATTAAAAATATATATGGGGTTTAAAAAAAGAATCCCATAAAATTGGACCTAGCATTATGTCTACAAAAACTATTATAAATCTATTTATAGATTATAACTATGAGAAATCAGGATACATGATCAATCTAGACATGATAAATTTTTTTGATGAAGATAATATTATCACACAACACATTCTATAGAACATTATTGTAGTGATTGTTAAGGATTTTTGTGAGGCTATATATATTACACAGTGGGAAGAATGTGGGTAAGATTCTATGTAGGGAGGTTTAATATGTGAAAGGATCAATCATTAGTTCTAAAATATAAATAATCTAATCTTTAAAGAAAGGTGACTAAATATTTTATGTTCTCATGATGTATTTCTAATATTAAATCATTAGATGATTTGGTAAATACATTGAACAATGATCGATTGATAGAAAATATCAAATAAATTGAAAGTAGATCATGCATGAAGTTATGTTTTCTTATAGAAAAAATCATTTTCGAAACTATACTGAAAAATATGATTATTATTTATTAGGTATTCAACATCTAAGTGAAATTATGAATATCTATTTACCATGATTTATTCTGAGTAGATTTAATGATAAGTCAATTAGATGACAGAAAAATTAATTTTTATTTTATTTTTTGGTTCAAGGTAATTAGAAGGATCTTTAGTCATCTAAAATAGTTACGATAGAGATTGGTGTTAAAGCACTTGTAGATATTCAGTTATTAATGGACTTTAGATACGAGGATTTTTTTCAAACTATAAAATGAAAATCATACATGATTAAGGAATTATAAAAAAATTTAGATTTTTATAAGAAATTATATTTAAAAAAATGATCATAAAATCAAAATATGTAATTCCGTAATCAAAATTTTGTAAAAATTGATATTTAAATAGTTTATGACCAACAGAAGAACTATTTTTTAATATTTCATTGTACTAAATTTAAAAATATAAAATATTTTGAGTATTGTGAAGTGGAAAATATTTCTGTGTTCCAAAGATATAACAGAAAATGAATTTGAGATGTCCATTCATGGAGGGTTCTAGTGATCATATGAAAAGATTTTTTTAGTGTATTTGAACATAAGAAAAACTGATGGAATAAATGTTTCCTTGCATGAAGGTAATGTTTGATATATTTAAAAAGGGTGAAACACATGGATTATAAATAATTATAAAATAATTAATTTATTGATTATATATTTGATGAATCATTTTTTACAATGTAATATTCATGATTCCATCCCTGATATCATATTTATTGGATGATGGTTGATGTTGATATTCATGGGCGTTTTACTAAATAATTTTGATTCATAAATTTTATTAGTCATTGAAGGAATTAAATAAAAAATAGAAAATTAAAAAAGTATTGATGTTTTATTATCCTAAACCTATAAACTATTTATGAAATGGATGAGTATAGAAGAGATATTTCATTTGAAACGTAGTGTTTTTTTATAATTCCAAGTGAATTTTGTTTGAATAATATCCAAACGAAAAGGTTTATAAAATTAAAATATCCTAATAAGTTAGAATGTTCTATATTTTTTTAATGTAGGTGATGTGTCAAATTTCTCAGAAATAAACTATTGAGACACATGGAGGGAATCTTCCCATGAATGAGGCTATAAATAATTTTTTCAAGATAGATTAAATTGTTGAAAAAATTAATATTTTCACTATTCTATAGGCTTAAAATAATATCCACGCATTATAACATGGTGAAAGTAGAATATTATTTTATCATAATAATGAAGGATTTTTTCTTGATATAACTCATTAGAATTCATTTCTGTCAATCATGAGAAATTGAATGATCAAATATCAATATTTATATACCCCCTTAAATGTGGTCATATATTTTTAGGATCGTCAAAATATTTCAATAAACTCCTTGGAATATACACCAAATGGATTTTATATAAGATATCCACAACACTATTATTTAAAAAATCTTTTTCCAATTAAATAAAACATTATAATAAAGTAACATTTTTTTGACCATAGGGCCGTTTGTATTTTTTAGAATGATTTTGAATTATTAATTCATTTGCATAATTAATGTGTGACCTGGATAAAATTTGTAGTTATACAGAAACTATAAATACATTTTTTCTTAATTTTATTGGTCACTTATATTTTTATGAAATAGTGAAATTAAATATTACTCAATTATTTAATATCATATATATTTTTTATTTACATTATTTAAATCCTTTAAAATAACCTTTATAACTATGGGAGTATTATCTATTATGATATCTCATTTACCACAATTTTCATAATCCTTGTTATAGATTACATATAATTATATGTTTAAAACAATTATAGTAATTGAACCTATATCCATGGTTTCTCAAATATAGAAGTGTATCATCATATAATTTTGGTGTTTTCAAATATGGTGGTATAATCACCAAATTTCTATAGTTTTATACTAAGGTGCCACCCTTATGTCCAATATAGAAGGAATAATTCAACTGATATCCACAATAAGAAAAACTATGTCCATATGCTATTTTAATGTTTGTTTCTATATATATATATATATATATATATTTAATAAAATAAAAACAAATATAAAAAACATATAAAAAAATTCATAAGTATATAAATATAATTTCAAATATACTCAATTATATATGAAGTGAAATGAAAAATGAAAATTTAATTCAAGAAACCCACAAAGTAGAGAAATTTTGTATTATATTAGTAGATTTATTCTACTTTTTTATTACGTAAGTTATTTTTACTATTATATTAAAAAACTTATTTTCTGAAGTTGGATTAAAAGCCTAATAGAACACTACCAATATTAGAATTATAACTATAATTACAAAATTGTTATTATAGTCATTAAATATTATAAAATTAATCTTAAGATAATAATAGATTATATTGTAAAAAATGTAACTTCAAAATTTTTCGCTTTTTATAAAAGTTATATAAATAACAGTAATTATTCAAAACCAGTACTAAGATATTATTGAAATGTGATGTTTTAAAACGAAATTCTATGTGTCGCAAATTTAACATAAAATTATTCCGTATTAGTAGATATATATTTTCAGTCAATAGAAAATAATCATTATCTCACGTCTTTTATCCTTTTTGGTCTGATCATTTAATAATTTTAATTATTATTTTATGTTGAAGAAATATATATTAATTATTTTTAGAATATATCTTAACATATTTTCTAAATTTTTTCCTGTAGATCAAAATTGATTGATTATCTTTATGATTAATTTTCAAAATAATCCAACATGATTTGACAGGTTTTGACCATTTTATTCCCATTTTATGGTTATAAATTAATTATAACACTTAAAGTACAGTTTTGGACATTTAGATAACATTAAATATTACATAGATAAATTTTTTTATCTATATATGACAAATAATATGAATATAATATTTAAATTAAACAAATATTATTACATTTTACTTTAATAATTTATAATATTTGAAAAGTATTAATTATAAAAAAAACAATAAAAATTATAGGGTCATTTAAAATCAAATAAATACATGATTTGTAACTATAATTCATAAAATAAGGTTTATTCTAAATTTTCATGAAAACTAAGATTGGTTGATTGATTTTAGATACATGGTTAAAATTTAGTAAAAAATATTTGTTCTAAAAATGCTTGTTTAAACCATAATGAACATTCCTGATAACATATTTATGTGTAGAAGATAAAAACATGTCATAGAATAAATGAGAATAATTATACGGATTTTTTTAAAATATTTGTTCATTTATTTACTTTCTAATTTTGTATACAATTAAAAAAATAACTTGAGAAAAAATATTATTTATTTAAATAAAAATAATATTTCTAGTTTCATACATCTTGATTATAATGATTTGCAATTAATCAAATATTAATTTCCAAAATTTTCATTTTAAATCAGTATATTTTTCTCAGTTATGAAATTTTTATGTATATTGTAATGTTTCAGATGAATTTTAATTTTTTTAACAAAACTTTTATTCATTTTTGTAACATACATCATCTAATTGACATGCAGTCTGTGTCTAAATGTTACAAAAAGAATCTATATAATTTTCTTAAATTTTCTTCAAAATATAATACAATTTTAGATATTTTAACTATTTTACACTCTTTTAAAAGTGTATTAATTAAAAAAAAGAACATCGAAACCCTTCATAGGCATCAACCATCAGATAGATATGAGGTTTATTTCTATTTTTCAGAAATTAATCACTGATAGTTATTTTAAATTATCATTATAAACTGTTATATTATGGTAGTTTATTAATGTTTTAAAAACAATTTGCTATAAATAAATATATTTTATACTAAAATTATACATTTTATAATTTTGAGCATACAAAATGTCAGTATGAAACATTATTTGTTCCTATAGATTATAAATGGCTTGAAGATTGATATATTAAATATTTATAAAAAACAAACTCATTTTTCAGTTTGTTTATTATTAAATTATTTTAATTCTTCAATAACATATTCATTAATTTTAGGAGAATCAAAAATAATATTTAATTAATGTTTGTTACTATAGCTTAAAAATAATAAAATTCCATTATCAATTTTTTCATGACATTAGAAGAATATGTGATTAGGTTTTAGTGATTCCTGCATTATTGATCATTAAAAATTAATTTTAACTATAAATATTACTTTTTTCATTAAAAAAATATGACATTTGGCTATAGTTTTCCATTATAATTACTGAACAAATAAATGAGAATAATTTATTAAAATATGATTGTTCGTGTACATTAAAAATTATTTATAAAATATTTTATTTAATTTCAATGAAAATAAAATAATTATCATTTGGTTTTGAATATTTGAAAAGAAATATAATAATTATAAATTTATTTTATCATTTCAAATGTAATTTTCATCAGTCAATGTACAACCATCATTAACTTGATACACTATTTATATATACAAGATTGAAATATAATGAATATCATTATTCTAAATTTTAAGGAAAACTAATCTTAATTTCTTGATTTTATTCATTTGATGCATGTTAGATAGCTTGATTTTAATTTTAACTCCAAAAATATAATTCATCATTCAAATTATATATAACATTAGATTGATGAATGGTTTATTACTCCCTATATCAAACTTAGTTATAAATATTCCCCTATATATTTATAATAAACTATGTTTTTTCTCAGTTTTGGTCATTTGAGGCATGTTTAAATGTCTTAAGTTACAAATAATACAATATAAATCATTTTATGATTCTCAACAAATTTAATTGACCTGATATTTATTAATACACATAAAAAATTATATGATGATTTATTTTAAAAAATTATAATGAAAACCATGACTATGTGGTCAATTTAAACATTTGCAGCATGTTGGATCATAATAAATAAAATATAACCCTAGAAAGAAACTTTTGATCATTAAATGTATAGGTTTACAACCATAAATATAGCTTATTCAAGTGTTTTTCACTAGAATTCACTTTCTAGGATTTTTATAGTTTTGATTTTTATAGAATTTGCATGAAAACATAAAATGTATACACATAAATTACATGTGTACACATATACCCAGTATCCTTTTTCAGACCAAAGGTAAACCAATTAAAATAAAACAAGATTTAATTTTAAGACACCTCATCAAATCCATCATCATGAAATCTTCCTTTCCCATACAAATCTCAAGCCATGAGAAAAAAATTAAAACATTAGATGTACAAAAAATAATCAATAAGGGTCATAAATTAAATAAACCATTAGTCTAGAGAAAACTTGTAAAAAAATTTACTTAAAACAATCATTTTCACCCTTAAAAGATATAATCATACAAAAAAGATCATTATCACACCATTTTAAAATGAAAATACTTTCAAGAAAACTCATAAGAAAACCAACGACTTATAAGTAGTTAATTTGGGACATAATTATACTAACATTTAATAACCATACAGTCGAATTATATACATTTCACTATTATAAATGGAATAACCATATGGATTAATTCCATACAAGTCATGATATGAAATGGAATAATCATACAACCAAATTCCATACTCAATGAATTGGAGGTTATAACATAACTACACATCCATTGTTTAAAAAATAACCACATATCAAATATCTAAGTACCATTATTTAATCACAACAAATAAAAGCATTAAATTTTAAATATTATATTAATAAAATTTATTTTGCTTGCATAAGAAAACATTTCAGTTTATTGATATAACCAATCAATTTTAAAAACTTTTTTAAAATATTTAAAAAGATATTTTTTATTCAAAGTGACCCATGAAACATTTAAACATTCGTGAGAAATTTGAAAATTATAATTTGATAAAATTATTTTCCATATAAATAAATTCATGAAAACCATTTTGAAAACATGAATATTAAATTGAATAATTTATAAGAATAAATCTTTAAAATATTTAAAATGACTTATTTTTAAATAGTCTCATACCTTGAGTTTGAATCATTATGTACAATATTTATCTTATAGGATAGTAAAAAAGTATTATTACTTATATTATATATATCCATTTTAAATTTTATTAATCTTTTAAAATCACTTACTTTCATTTTATATCAATTTCTATTATTTTTATTCTTGTCGAATGTTTTGACGATATTCTGTTCATGATTACAAAATGACATTAGTAAGTCAAATATGGTCAAAGAGGACATTATTCAATCATATCCAGAACAATATTCACTATATAATTCTAAATATTATAAATCAATTTTAATATTTAATATATTCCTTAAATATGGATAAAAAATGAATTTCATTACAATCGTGTATATGGTAAACTATACGTAAGCATGAGTAACATTTATGATCATCAATGTTAAATTTGGAATGAATGAAATATTATTTTATATTTACATAATGATAATAATATTGTTAATATAATTCTAATCAATAATATATAACTTTATAGATCATCCATGTGATTTGGTGATGGAAAATAAATCATATCGCCTTGTGGAGCTAATAGTTCAAACATACACATGAACAATGTTTTCATTTTTATGAGCATAGAAATTAAATTTGAGATTTCTATATTATTATATTATAATGATATATATTTCACTAATATAATATATAAATATTAATTAAATCATTATATCAATTATTAGGATATATTAATTGAGAACAAATTATATCGGTTTGTGGAGGTGATAGTTCACATGTACATAGAAAGTATTAAAACAATTTCATATTGGTTGGAAGTGGAGATGGATTTGGGTGATGATATTGACATAATAAAATTTTAGTATATTGAGGATATTGGTGTTATTATATCACCTTGGTTAAAGAAGATTTTATGCAAGTATAGGAAGAAAGAAAACATAAATACTTGATTAAAAACGATACCTCTACCACAAATGACTGTCTTTTATTAAAAAATTAACACATATATTTAGAGTGTTATGACTAAAATAATGCCTATAAAATTTGGTGGTGGATTATAGGAAGGAATTATGGTAGATCATTGATGAATTAAATAGACTATGCCATGTGTAGAAATGAGAAGAATCAGAGCCCTTTTACATAGAGGGTATGGGCACTCTTGGAATTCCTGAAAGTATTATAACATAATAACACTATTTTAAATAAAAATACTCTAAAATGTCCCATAAATGAAAAATATATGATACTATATACCCTATAATCACCCCATGGGATTATTTAATGTTTCTTTGATTTATAAAAAATTAAATAATAAATTAATTCAATAAGAGATCTTTGTTGTAAAATTTAATAATATTCATTTAATTTGACTTAAAATAATTCAATACAAAATGTGAAATAGAATTTAATTAATTAAAAATTCTATAATATATAATATTGATTTGTTAAACTTTTTAGATATATTAATTCATCCAAAATATATTAAAACTGACAGTTTAATATCAATTATTTGGTTTTCTTGTTATTAAAATTAATAATTTTTTAGTATTGAAGAAATAATGAAGGTAATAATATAATTTATAAAAATTAAAAATAAATTTTAATGAATCAAATTTAATTTATATAATTTTAGAAATTTATTTTTGTTCATATATGGATTTTGTACCTATGTGAACACATAAAATTTACTTAATAAAAGATAGTGGTTTTTTGTTACTATCTAGAACATTAAATAATTTTTTTCATATAAAAGATTCAATTAAACAACTAAAAATATATAATAATGTCATATGAAACTAATAATTTACATATAAAAACATTTAAAATGTTTTTTTTATAATTTCAGTCCTTATAAGGTTTTGAACACTAATTTAACCCCTTTAACTATTACCATTTATATAATATAATTTATACATTATGGTTTTAATTTATTCATAATAAAATTAAAAAACCCACTAAATGAGTGATTGATGAATGTTTTAGACATACCAAATAATTTTTTCCTTCTTTATACTTTCATGAATTTTATATCATTAAATAAATCATTAGTTTTTTAAAATATCATAAATGTCATTTTTGATGCTATTCACTATTTGACTTTTTAAAAATTTTATATCAACTTGATTCTGTTAAAAAAATCATTAACTAATATATAATATGTCATTTTATTCCATACAATTTGTGTATATTTTAAAATATTTACTATTATATTTAATTTATTATTATTAATATCATTTGTATGATTCCTCCATTAAGAAATCAATTACATCATCGTCAATGTTTAATCATTTAGTCTAATTATATATGTTATTAAAATGCTAAATAAATTACCATGATGTACATAATTATTTTATCCGTATAAATACTATTTATAGTTTACCATATATCTTATATATCCCCATAATATAAATTTGTTATTTTTTATAAACAAAATGATGATAAAAATGTGTTTTCCTCAAATAAAATACTCTAAATTTCCTAAATTCATTCAATTGGATCAAAGGGATTATTAATTTTTCCAATGATAATTTTGGTCGGATAAAAATTATTCAATAAAATTTTTACATGTGTTAGTGTTATTCTATAATATTACTTTTACACTTAATTACCCGATTAACTTTTAATAGTGGTAAAAAACTAAGGACACTATTCACCAAAAATAAATGTATTCCTATTAGACAACAAATTTAATAATAATTACATCCTTTTTTTTCTATTATTATAATTTAATATATATAAGTGGATAAAAACAATATAAAATTAATCTCATTGACGAATCAAGAAAATGAGTTTTTAAAGTTATGTTGTTCAAAAGTTCACAATGTATTCATATCCAATTTTAATTTTAAATTGATTTTAATTACCTATAATTGATTAAATGAAAAAAATGAAACATAATTATACATTAAAACAAATTAAAATTATAATATTACTATATAAATAAATTAGATCAAAATTTTGTTTTTAATTAAACATATGATTTTTTTAGTTTTATTTAAAAAAATAATATCAAATAAATACGATACATTAATCCAATGTAAATTTTGATAATAATAATAAAAATAATAAATTAATTTTTTCAAATAAATAATATTAATGAGTAAAAAATATATATAAATTTTCTTCTCCGTCAACAGACTATAAAGATATGTTTTTGGGAAGTAATTCATTTATGTGTAAAATAGGATTTGTTCCAAAATAATTTACAGAAAACACATAAAATGAATATAAAACATTAAATTACATATATATAATTAATATATTCAGAGTATATTGATTTATTAAATAATTGGTAAAAATACAATATTTGAAATTTTAATAGTTTTTAGAAAAAATTACCATTTACTTAAAAAAGGTTTGATTGTCATGATCTGTCCACTGGGGAACGTATCATGAATAACCGAATCCCACCTTCCATAGGCCAAGGTTTGGAGACTAGCACCAAAGGCGGAAATCCCTAAAATGGGAAGGCATTGCCTTTATAACTGTAAACAAACACATCATATAAAACAACTGGAAGAAAAAACCTAAATAAAACTGTATAAAAAAGAAGTGATGGAAATTAAAAGTGGCCAGAAATACATGAACAATTTTAAAGTACAATTAAAATGGATAGAAAGTACAACTAAATAAAAGTGAAGATGCTACTGGGTCAACCTTCGGGGTTCCTACCTGAATGGTAGGTTCAGATGTCCTCCTCAGCACTCACGTTCGTCCGTCTCCTCTATGTACCGTCACACCGAGTTGTCCATCTATGGGTACTGTCTAGTCCTGCTACTCTCTGCCTCAGTTTGCACTGTCTATCATCTATAAAGAACACAACGAGGTGCGGGCATAGCCCATGCAGGGCTGAGTATAAAGATACTCAGTAGGGACCTCGACACCTTCATGGTCTCACATCATCCAACAAGTATAAACCACAAAGTATGAAATCAATGGATTACCATTACATAGGTAAATTTTTATTCACATACCTAAGTTATCTAGTAACTCATCTCAATCATTAGGAAAACACAAAATTCATTGACTCAGCTCAACCAGGATTTTAATTCACATTGTCGAAACCACATATTCTAGAGAACTCCTCTATCGAGTACAGTGGGCATTCCGCTAACTACCAGGAGCTTCCAAAAAACCTTGAACTGATGTGGTACTCCTCCTATCGAGTACCGTCCATCTTCCACACTCACACAGAGGCGCTCCCCACCGTGGGTCTTCCGCCAACTACAAGGTGCTCCCCCAAATAGCATGTAGTGTTACTCCACTTGTTGAGTACCGTGGGTCTGCTGCCAACTACTAGACGCTCCTCCGCCAGGGATCTGCCACCAACTACCAGGCGCACCACACTCAGCTAGTCGAATCACTGCAAGTCAAATCATTCAAGGAGCCTTCAGGTCACATCCAACTACTAGGTATCCTCACTATGTCTCCTAATCACAGGAAGGATCCACTCCATGAGCAACTGGGTAGTACTCCAACTATCACAAAGTGCCACAAAGAAGTATATCAAAGGTCTTTCTCATCATAGGGGTCTCAATGCAATAGACGATGCGTCAATCAGATGTCCAGTCTGTGAGTTATTAGCCTTTTAGTCTCGGGGGGCCGGTTGGATTCGAGTACGATCCAACCTGACTGTATGTCAACTAAACCCTGAACTCCAGTGGGGTATACTCCAAGGGACAACTAATCTCCATGAATACTAGTGACGTTGGGGGTTCATCAAACAAACACTGGTGCCAATGTTATGGCCAAAGGAAGTAAAGGGTCTGTAGTGGGCCCGGGTCCAGTCCGACCTGCTCGGACCGACTCGACCCAACCCAGTCTAGGTCAACCTGGAAATAACCAAGGGGTATGACCCGGCCCGTTGGGCGGGTTATCCCGTTATGTTCTACCCGATCTTCTGGGCTCGGCCCAACAGATTGCGGGGGAAGTTCATCCTGGGATCGGGGATAGTTTGTCCCAGAGCGTTGTGATGGCGTGACCCAGCACGGCTTGGCCCGGAGGGCACTGCTGGTCTAGTTCGACTAGGGAACCGAGAGGGGCCAGGACACCTGCATGGCTGGGTGGCATCGAGGGAGCCGGGACACTGCAGGGGCACCACGCAGGGCTTGGGGGAGGTGGGTAGGCTGCGGTAGGGGCCGGGCAGGCTGCGACAGGGCACTGGTGGCACCGGGCATGGCACATCAGGGTGTCGGGGGTGCAGGGCAGGGTGCAGCAGGGCGCTGGGGGTGCCGAGCAGGGCGCGGGGGTGCAGAGAAGTGCACGGGGTAGGCCGCGGGTTTGACCGGGGCGCACGTCGGGCTGGGCGTCAGGAAGCCACAGGTAGGCTCGTTGGGCACCGCTCGGCCGGCGGTGTTCGGCTGGGAGCACCGATGCACCGTGGGGGTGGCACGATTCACAGAGGCTGCAGGTAGCACTGCCTTCATCATTTCTACCTTCGTTTCCTCTTGTTTCATCGCCAATTCGATGTTCAATCAAAACAAGATCTGCGGAGGGGTCGGGGCATGTTGGTTTGGACCACACCCTTCGTATTAAGGGTGGAAAAAATTGGTTCACATGAATGAAGCAAAATATTCCACCCGTAAAACATAATTATCATCATTCTTCGATTCTTAAAAAAAAGAACATGGCACTTAATGAAACTAAACCCCTACCTTGATCGTAGTTGGTTGAAGTCGGCGCAAAAAGGCAGCCGTCATCTCGTTGATGACGCTCCATGCCAGTAGGTGTCCGAGTAAGAAGCCTAATAAGTTCGGAATTTTTCGTTCTTCATTGGAGAAGGCATAGTCCTCTATGTCTTGGGAGTAGCATCACTTTGCCTGTGTTTCGTCACTTGGTGAAGCCATCTGAAATCCTCCGCCCAAGATCCCTATATATATATATGAGAGGGGGAGAGGAATGTGACAATCTCAAAAATTTTGATGGTTTATTTATTATGAACCTTCCTTAATTCCAATGATGCATTTACTTAATTTAAAAAGGTGGTCAGGATAATTAAATAGCGTTGGCACAATTTAAAAGGTGTGTTGGCTTAATTATTGAAAGGATTCCAAGAGGCTTCCCCCAGATAGCAAGCATCAAAAAAAATAAATGATATGATTTAATTTTATGTTGAAACATAAAAATAATTGATATAATTTAATTTTTTTTGACAGATAAAATTAAATTGAAATCATTTAATTTTTAAGTTGACACATGAAATTAATTGAGGGAGTTGAGAGGTTTTCATCTCGGGTGTTCCCTACATCGTAACCTCTCCTGGGAGGTTATGTTTGTGCAGGCCCCATCACCAAAACTTCTCATGGGAGTTTATGTTGTGGTGGTCCCACCTCCAACTCCCAAGTGGGGGTTTTAACCAACAATCACTCACATGGAACCTTAAAATAAAATAAAGTGTTGTACACATTATTTTACTTTTCTGTATAAAAATCCAAAAATTAACTTTTATTATCGACCAACTACCATTGAGGTGAATGTATTTTAAGTGAATATTGGCAATGAATGTTCAACTGTGCACTGATATTTCAATTCTCAGCACCGCTTTAAAAGTTAAAAAACACTGCTCGCACGTTTACTTAATGTACCCAAAAAAAGATCAGAAAATTATTATTCATCACCCTTGACTCGTGCCATTTGAGGTTAGGAACATCCTAGGTGAATCACACCCCCAACGAATCCAATTGTACTCATGTATTTTCAATCCGAGTTACAATTTAGATGTTATGAATTTTACAATAATATAATTGTCACATGATTATTTTATTTGCGGACAAAAACTAACTTTCTCTGGTGGCCTGTGCCGACCAAAGTTAGAATATGCATAATGAAATAATACACTCACTAGTTCAGTGGTTGTATCATATTTTTAATTCTAGTTTATTTTTGAGAGTTATAAGAATTTGGATAATAATATAATTTATGTAATTATTTAATTTACAATTATTCCATTTTTGGGTTTTCTCACAGGAGGCCGGTGCCGACTAATCTTAAGTCACACCAAGACTAAACCCGCCTTCCTTAGTGAAACATTGCCCTTAGATTTCTGATCCGAGTTAATTTTTTATATTTATTCCACATTTTCAGGAAAACTGCTTAGCCGTGTTAACTTAAGCTTAACAAAAACAACAACGGATCATTGCAGGCCCTCCGGGCCTCAGAATTGTGCGTCGTAAAATTTTTCCGACCCGTAAAATTCCCATTAAAATAAAAAAAATTATATGAAAATTCCGGGTCTTTACATTCTCCCCACATTAGGGCTCTACGTCCTTGTAAGCAACAAATCACAAGTAACGGAACAAGTGGGGGTACTGAGCATGCATCTGAGCCTCCTGCCCCCATGTGCCCTCTGGGAGGTTTCCTTGCTGCCAGTGAATGCGCACCAGAGGTATCAACCGTCCATGAAGGACCCGCTCTTGTCGATCCTCAATCTCCATTGGAAACTCTGTGAAAGTTTACCTACCATTGATGTCCAGCTCTCTATGGATGATGATGTGGAAAGGGTCGTTCACATATCTCCTTAGCTGAGATACGTGGAAGACTTCATTCACCCGGTGCAACTGAGGTGGAAGAGACAGGCGGTAGGCCACCTCAGCTACTCTATAAAGGACATGGAAAGGTATAATGAATCTCGGAGATAACTTGTCACCTCAGCCAAATATCTGTAGACCTCATCGAGGTGAGACTCGTAGAATGACATGGTCGACATCCTAGAACTTCAGAGGTATCCCTCTACTGTCAGCATGCGACTTCTGTCTACTATGTGCTATCTTCATCCATTCCTGGATGATCTGCACCTTTTCTTTGCTATCCCATACCACCTATGGTCCGACTAGTGCTGAATCCCCTGGGTCGGTCCATCACAGTGGTGATTTGTATGGTCGACCATACAAGGCCTCAAAAGGTGAAATACCGATGGTGGAGTGATATCTGTTGTTATACACAAACTCCCCCAAAGGAAAGTGATCCTCTCAGCTATGACTGATGTTAAGGACATGGGCGTGTAGCATGTCCTTGAGAGTCTGAATGGTCAACTCAGTCAGACCATCTGTCTGAGGATGGAAGGCAGTGCTCAAGCAAAGCTATGTCCCAAAAGCCTCATGCAACCCCTTATATAGCCGGGAAGTAAACTATTCATCATATTCGGATAAAATCTAATATTGTACTCCATGTAAACAAAAAATCACTTGCACATAGAGGCATCCCAAGCTATCTACTAAACGTTGCTCCCTTATTAGTAGGAAGTGGTCCGACTTGGTGAGTCAGTCAATGATCACCCAAATTGAGTCATGACACTTGTATGTATGTGGAAGACCCATCATGAAGTCCATGGATATCTCATACCAATTCCACTCTGGGACCTCTAAAGGTTGTACCAAGCCTATTGTTACCTGTTTCTCTACCTTCACATTCTGACAAATGTGTCATTTAGATAAAAACTATGCTATCACATTCTTCATACCTGGCCACCATTGATGTCGCCGAAGGATTGGGTATGTCTTTTCCACTCTTAGATATAACACTATAGGGGATGTGTGGTACTCCCTCATAAATTCCTCTTGAAGTGCTACTGGTACCAAGGTACGTCCTCTAAAGTGGATGACATGCTCCCCACCTTCATAAAATCCATTAGGTTCTTGACCTATGGGTTTCTGAGCACATCACATCTCATAGTAATCGTCTCCACTTTTCACCTCCCTGACATGTTGAAGAAGTTGGGGAGTGACTATAAGAAACTACAAAAGGGTGCTCCATCTCTATCCACAAAGGATATCTGTAAAGCATATAGCTGCTCTGTCACCTTTCCTACCATATGTATATCAGATATACTGATGATTACATCTGCTACAACGTTCCCCTTTCTAGCAATATAGACTATCTCAAAATCATAATCCTGGAGGAACTCAAACCAACGTCGTTGTCTCAGGTTCATGTCATCATAAGAGAAGATATACTAGAGACTCTTGTGATCGGAATACATAGAAAAATTCTCGTCCATCAGATAGTGTCGCAAATCTTCAAGGCGAAGACCACTACTGCTAGTTCCTGGTCATGGGTACCGTAGTTCTTCTAATGATGTATCAGATGCCGAGAACCATATGTGGTCATTGCTCGCTCATGCATTAGGACACACTCAAGTCTATTCCCTAATGTGTCGCAGAAAACTACGTACCGTACGCCATCCTCTGGAAGCCTCAATATGGGGGCACTAGTCTACCTCTACCTCTGCTCTAGAAAGATCTCTTGGAATCTCTCCCACCACAAGAAGGGTTTCCCCTTCTTTTTCAAGGCTGATAGTGGTCTTGAAACTCTAGATAAGTCTAGAAGGAACCTCTTGTATTATCCAGCTAAAGCAGATATCCCTCATCCTTGGGGGGGGGGGGGGGGTAATCCTGGAAACATCTTCTGAAATGATGTCTGCATGATCTTCCACTCTTGTTTAGAACTGAAAACTATAAACACATTCTACCACGATGGTAAGGTTGGATTACTCAATAGTGATCGGCTACACCCTGATATGCACGATTTTAACATGTGTTGCCTGGGTTTCAATTTCACTAACCATGGAAAACCAATACCTAATATTGTAGATAAACCAGAACCACTTTTCCTAATCCTGTCAATATGAGATTTAACTGTGGATATCAAGTCCAATCCAAAATAAAGTTGTGAGCCCTCGACGCTGTCACCAAGAGGTTCCAACAGAAACTCATGCCTCAATGGTCAGATCACCCCATCAGAATAAGGTTGATTATCTGTCTCCAACCAAAGGTATCTTCAGACGTGAAGGCCAAGTCAATGGTTTAACCCAAAACTCTAGATCTATTCCATGATTTGTGGAAGGAATGATTGATAAATATGTCTATTATTATGGCAGCTAGTATTCGACACAGACCATACCATGAATCATTCCAAGAGGCTTTTGGTCACACTCCTTGACTGCATGCAACTAATCTCATCCCCTGTCCTGAAGCTCCCTGATCCTGGTGGGTTCCACATAAGGGGGTGGTTGTGACATGTCGAAATGTACACCACTTCATGCTTCTCTCCTAGCTCTCATTCTATGTCGGCATCCCTCTGGATTCCTCTGCCTTTAACACTTTCTCTTCCCAAAAATTTTTTACATGCTCACGTCTCTGTGACTAGCGTTGGTTTCCTACATTCCCACGGCTAACATTCACTAGATGTTTCTGCTCAGCCAAAGAACATGCATCCATAAAGGTTATCTCTAGCATCGTAACATTAGTAGGAATGCGTAGTAGAATTTTGATGGCTTGGATGTCCTTTATGAACACCTCACTTGGATGATCTATCCCTGAAGCACTAATCGTACTATATTCCTCGACTACCAGGAATGATCGGCATGCCTCGATGAATAATCAGCTACTGACACGTCGTCCTGCCAAAGCTATAGAAGTTCTAGGGAACTCTCAGACACCTACTCAAGATAGTCCTCAGCTGACTATGAGTCAGGATTTTGTCAGAACATGAGGGGTATCTGAAGCTAAAACACTTGTATGGCGTTAAGGCTACAATTTTCCTCTACCGGTACCACCGGTTGCAACTGCTGACCAAAAAGCAGTGATATAGCTGACACACATCCCAGAGGTACTATCAAAGGTAATGGTTCACATACCATGGAATCTTCACTAAGCAGACAATCATCATGGTCACTCATTTTAAAAGACTAGTACATAATATCACAATCTACTCTAATGGTGTCTCAAATAGGTAGAAAACTCTAACAATCACCTCTAGTCAGTCCTCTTATGCCAGGGAATCTGTATTGCCCCGTAACATTAGAGGCCACGGCCGCTGGATCTCGTGAAATGTGCTCGGTCGGCGTGCACCATCCTCAATTGTGGCTGGTGGAATCTACTTCTCAATGGGTGGTTCTGCTGCTGCTACACCACCCGAAGGTGCCAACATAAGAAGATGGCCCTGCACCGGAGTCGCGTAGCTCGGTGGCCATAATCGTGTACTCTCTCGTAACTTTAATTGGTTGTCTGCATGGAGGCATCCTAAACAGATGTAACATGGTCAAAAGTTATACTTGGTGAGCAGTCCTGGTTAAGCTGACTTGGAGAAATTTTTTAAAACACCCACACAATCAGTGTTATCATGCACTGAGTCGGAGATCAGAAGCCAGGGTCCTGTTTTATGGATACGTCAGCTGCTACACCAGCACTGGAATCCCTAAACTGCGAACCACACTCAGTACCATTAACATTATTGCTTCATAGAAATGGAAGATCAGATTCCTCAGTTCAGCAGTAGAACCATCTCCTCTGATACCAATTTTTCATGACCCATCCCCTGGGGCCAGTATTCTGAATACCCCATACCCACTTACCATAGGCCAGGGGTTGGAAACTAGAACCAAAGGCATAGATCCCTAAAATGGGAAGGCATTTCCTTGATAACTATAAGAAAACACAACATAGAACACAACTAGAAGCAAAAAACTAAGTAAAATGTTATAAAAAAGAAGTGCTGGAAAGTAAAAGGGGGCGGAAATACAATCTGAATAGGAAAGTACACGTAAAATTGAAATCAGGTATAACTGAATAAAAGTGAAACAACAAATAGGTTTTCCTCCATGTATCCTACCTAATGGGTAGGTACAGATGTCCTCCTCATCACTCTATTCCATTCGTCTCCTCCGTGTACCATTACACCATGTGGTCGACCTCCAGGTACTATCCAGTCCAGCTACTCTCTTCCTCACTCAGTGCTACTCGTCGTCTAAAACCAATACAAAGAGATGTGGGCATAACCCGTGTAGCGGTTAGTATAACGATACTCAGTATGGACCCCGAGACCCTAAAGGTCTCATAAAATCTAACAACGATAACCCAAAATGTATGAAATCAATAGATAACCATTAAATAAGTATATTCCCATACATATCCCTAAGTTATCTAGTAACCCATCTCAATCATTTGGAAAACACAAAAGTCATTGAATCAGCTCAACCGGGATTTTTATTTACATTGTAGAAACCACAATTGCTGGAGAACTCCTCATCTGTCAAGTATAGTGGTCATTCCACCAACAACCAGGTGCTTCCCAATAACCTTGAACTACTGAGGTACTCCTCCTTTATAGTGTTATGGGTTTTCCACACTCACACAGAGGAGTCCCCGACAGTGGGTCTGCACCTACTATCTGGCACTCCCCCTAATAGCCTGAAGAGATACTCCTCCTGTCGAGTACCGCGGGTCTGCTGCCATATACCAGGCACTCCTTCACCATGGGTCTGCCACCAACTACCAGGCGCTCCCCACTAGGCTAGTCGAATCACACCGAGTCGAATTGTTCAAGCAGTCGTCAGCTCTCAGCCATCTATTAGGTCTCTGCACTCTGTCTGCAAGTCATCGAATGGATCTGATCCACAAGATACTGGTAAATACACCAATTTTCACAACGATCCCTGAGGAAGTATCTGAACAGTCTGCCTCAACATACGGGTCTCAACGCAACTGACGGCGCATCTATCAGACGCCCGGTCTGAGAGTTTTTATCCTTTTAGTTCAAGGGGCCCAGTGGGATTCAAGTACGATCCAACCATACCATATATCAACTAAACCCTGAAATAAAGTGGATTATACTCAAAGGGATGGCTAAGCTCCAAGAAAACTAGTTTCATTGACTGTTCGTCAAACGGACGTCTGGTGAAAAAGTTGTGGCCAAAGGAACTAAACGGTCGATAGTGGGCCTGGGTCTAGTCCGACCTAATCAGAACGACGTGGCCCAACCCCTTCTAGTCCAACCTTGTCTGGTTCAACCTAGACAGACCCGTTGGGCAGGTCAGCCCTCAATGTTCTACCTGGTCCACTGGGCCTGGCCTAGTGGACTGTGGGGGCGGTTCGGCTCGGGCTCATGCCCAGTTCTATAAGGAACCAACCTTAAAACATTACTTAATCTTGAATTAAATTTAATAATTCACATTGAGGATATTTTCATGTTTATAGTTTTAGAGAATTAGGGAATAACTATTACATCTCAATGATTACAAAGTAGACACATCTACACAATTTTCATTTTTTCACAAAATAAAAACTCTTGAACAAAAGAGTCATGTCATGTTCTTGTTTTAGACAACATGACATTTCCTTGATCCCATCCATGACCATATTCCACATTATATCCTATGAAAAACATTTCAAAAAAATTGGGATGAGCATAAAAAGCTCAGTATGGGTTATAACAATATGGAAAGAAAACATTAGTCCATGTATACATAAGAATCAATGAAATCATACTTTACTCATAAAATATAAGCAATTTTACATACCTCATGAAATCATATGATTTTTTCTTAACTCAATAGATATCATAAGACATAAAGGTAACTTGAGAAATTCATAAAATTCTTATGTAGGGAGTAACACTCATGGTTATGTTTGGAATACCCATCACAGTTTATTACCTAAATCTTTTTGGAGAAACCTTATAATTTAAATCCTCCGCGTTACCCAATGCATTAGAGAGCTATATCGGGCTCACCCGCCCTTAGATTATCACGGGACCACCCGACTTCATAAACAATGACCAAGAACCATAACATAATCATAGCACAGAACTTAAGTATAAAGGAAAGATAACATTCCCAAATTTCAATAACAATATAACATTTTATGATTTTGAAATAATGAAACCATTTTAAAAACCATTTCGAAAACCTTTTAAAAAATTTAATACAGGGATTTTTGAATCAAAGTGTCTCATACCACTTTTAAGATTTTAAAATTTTAAACCATCAATATTCATATAAATAAATCATTAAAACCATTTTTAAAAAATGGATATTAATGGGAAATATTTATAATAATAAATCATTAAATTATTTAAAATGATATTTTAGTTAAAGGGTTTTTAACAAAATGAGAGACCCTTGAATACAATAATTGAAGAATAACATTTAATCAGAACTTTATAATATCATGATAATAAAGGGATTCATGATATAATATTCCAAAGGACTGTATAAAAACCATATAAGAGTGAATTGGTGCATAACAACAATTATGTCTCAATAGAAATGTAAAATGAGATGAAATCCCTTATAAAAAAGGTATCCGTAAATTATGGAAAAATAAATCTCATAATTATTTGTGAAAAATATAAATACATCCAATATAAGTGGATATTAAGTGTAAAACAAACCTAGGTCAATCAAAAAAGTTCATAGGATGACATATTCAATAACTACAAGTTGAATCCAATGAAATCGAAATTGGGTTAAGAAGTTCCCATGATAAAATTTGAAAGCCTAACAACGTCACTTTAAAATTCATAAAATTAGTTCATGAGAGAGAAAATTGTATCTCATCACTTGGACATAAAATTTACATCAATAAGGATATAGGAGAACATATCCCAACATAAAAAGATGTAAATTAAAAGAAATAACAAAATATGTCTTTTAAAAAGAGGAGTGTGAAAGGATCCCTAATCGATTTAGGTAACTTTCGAAACATACACCCCATGAAAGAAGGGTCATAAAATGAAGATGTAAATACCCATAAATGAGACATTATTATACAAATAGTAAAATAATGGGTAGTACATACACCACACAAATGTAAATAGTGGCCAATGTAGCATAAATCTCACGGGATTAAAAGTGAGATGAAAAATCCCTTACAAAAACTCGGCAGCCTAACAACTCCACATAAAACAACCAAAAATGGATTTATGAGATAAAATAGGGTCTATCATATTATGAAAATAAAAATTATAGAATGAGTAATATAAAATAACATCCCCAAACATATAAAATATTATCTTAAAATAAATGACATGAAAGGGAGTACTTAAAAAGAAATAGAGAGGTATGATCCCTTACCTCAAGTCCGACTTGTCTTGTTTGTTTCTTTATATTCCTGAATAATAAACTTTTTTCAATTTATAATTATTTATGTAACTACTTTAAATATTATTATTCAGTTCATATCACATATTATAATGTTATAATAATTAGTTAATAATGTGAGTTTATATCAGACGTTTTTGTCGATGTTTGGTACATGAGCCAAAAATGAACTTCTTTGAAAATGATTGTCCATTTAGTTATAAGTAAATATTCTACAGAATAGTATTAATGATTTAAATATCATATATATCTAGTACATATTCATTTTATATTATTCCATAACATTTGGAGATAAAAATAAATGAATGGCAACGTTCATGGAGACGGTATGCCGTACATACACATCACCGCTACATTCATTTCTTTGTCATATTAATGGAATTAAAAATAATTGATAGATATATATATTATAATTACAGTATAATATATATGTTATATAGGTCACATATGTTTATTAATTTCATTCTTTATACATTCCATGTATTGCATGAAGGAGTCACATCACTTGAGGGGGCAGTAGTCCACACTTATTCAAATGAAATTATCGCATTTTCACAACATGCAAAGAATAAAGGTATGTTTTAAATATAAAATACCGAAGCATATAGAAAACATAAATACCATATATATAATATATAAAATATAGTTACATCATAATGGACACCTTTAAAGTTGTTAAAAGAATATTGAACAATCATCGTTTCGTGGGGCAGTAATTCGCCATCCACAGAAATAGTATGTTCTTTAACAATTAGACGGATGTGTGTGTAAGTGTATCTCTAATCCTTATTATAAAAAAATCCTAATGTATTTAAGATACTGGTTTTGTTACAAAATAATGTAATAAAAATAGTTTAGGGGGTTCAAGAAGAAAAATAAAACAAAAGAACATTAGGGAAGACTTTACCGTTAAATCAGGTAACTTCCCTTGGTTTGAACCAAAAGGGTTTCTTGAAGAGATTTATACCTAAGGGAAGGCTTCTAAGATTAGTATAGGGATGTGGAGAGAAAAAATGGGTAGATATTGTACGAGCCAATGGCTTGATGGATGTGGATAAGGTGGTAGAGGTGGGAGCATTTTATAATAGTAGAGGAGGGGCACTATTGGAAAGTTATAAAATATTACTTTATTATAAAATACTTTTCGGATTTTAAAGGTTCCAAAAGGATATATTTCGAGTCTAAGGTGATAATGTTTCTAAATACACCCATTAAATAGGGTTGTGACAAGTTTATGACTTATATTTTACCTTATCTTCTCATTTTATTTAAATCATTCATTTATGAGATAATCACTGCATCATCATGGTGTCATAAATTAATTAATTTATTTAATGTCTAAAAATTATATAAAAAAATATCATGATGTATGAAATCTTTTTATATTTCTAATGAATATTTATAGAAAAAAATATGAAATTTATAACCCCATGTAAAAATTGTTTTAGTAAAATAATACATGTTTGTGACATTTTAATTTTAACTATAAATAAAAAGTTATTAATGTCATTTTCCTACCAAAGTGGCTCCATTGGGTCACCAAGTTGACCCATGGATTTTCTTGGTCGTACATGACTCATCCAATAAGTGTAGGATATGTTTCAAGGTCATTTCATGTTATTATAACATTATCTTTACCTTAAATTACACTAATTACCTTTAATCGTGATTAATAAAACTTAAAAGTTTCTATTCACCAGAAAATTATTTTAATCCCATTGAACCAAATTTTACATCCTAATGACAACCATGTATGTTGTATTTTAAAAATTCAAATCACAGAAGTGGTAATGTTTCATTTTAATGGAAAATCGGTGTTTTTAACTACCACTTAGTGGTTTCACTATTCATTAAAAATTGTTGTTTTTTAGAAAAATACCAAAAATTCACCCTAAGCTATATTTGATATTCCAAATTCAAAAATTACGTATATTTTAAAAAATTAAAAACATATAAGTTTCAATAATTAATTTAATAATTAATTCCTGTTGTCAGAACAAATATTGTGTTTTTATGAAACAATATATATCAAAAGATTGACACTAGTTTAAGTCAAATTTCAAAATAAAATTAATTCCAATGACCAATATTAGATTAAAAGGTAAAAATATATTATAATTGGACATTAAAACCAATTTAAATTATAATCTAAAAATATGAATAAATTAGATTAAAAAGAGTTTTTGAATTAAAATACAACATTTTTCACTATTTATTAAAAATGAACTTTATCAGAATAATAACAAAAATTTTTAAAATATCAATTTTGATGTCCTGATTCTAAAGAAGAATTTTAATTAGTCCAATAGAATGTATAACAGTGACCAAACTATATTAAAGAGGGTTCACCATCAAAAGGTGATAAATCGACCCTTTAGTGAATTATAAAGTATTTATGCTTAAAATTGAATTCTTTTCTTATTTTAATCCTTTATCTATTATTGAATAAATGTAAAAAACATTTAACAATCATATATAATCATATATTAGTTATTTATATTCATTCATTTCTGTAAAACGGCTAGGCGTTACTACAATTTTAAATAATATTATTTTATTATTAGAGTGAAACGTAAGATTTCAAAGAAACTCGTTGTTGTGTATTGGGTACGCCATCGAGAATAACATTCACTGTAAAGTAATATTAATATTTTATTCCCAAAAATTAATAAATATGAAAAATTAATATTATTTATTTAGCTGGGATGTTACATCCTTCCCCCTATTGGGATTTGAGTCCTCACAATTTTAAAATTGGGCTTGGAAACTTCATTGAAAACCCCACATCAGAAATGGAGTAAATTAAACTGTCACTTTAAATGAAAGAATGTTAAGTACAAAGGTCCCCCGAGTTAATACATACTAGGATTCTATGTTGGAAAACATTTACACGGAAGAGAAAAAAAGGGTCATGTTCTGATGGAGAGTGATAGAAAACATGATTATGAGAAAGTAAACCACAAGAAAATCACAAACTTGTGATGGGTTAAACGGTATTTTATTCACCAGTAGGAAACGTTAACGGACCAAATTTTAGTTTTAAGTTAATTTTCATTGAGAAATTTATTTATGAGCTTAAATAAATCATAAGGGAACATGCTTCCTTTTCATGTACACATTCATCTTTTACAAGATTTCTAACACAAACTCATAATTTCTCCAAATGATCAGTATTTAGGATGACTTTCTCACATTAAGAGATCTATAATCAATATCTAGAGAATCACTTAATCGAAAAAAGAGAACTATATATTTCCCATGTCTTTAGAAAAAACCAAAACCAAAATTGTTAGTACGAGATCAGATATTACCCAAAAAGGATAATCCTTTAAAAAAAGAACATCTATTCTTAATCTCCAGAATTTGTCCAACAAAACCCAATGTTCAATGAAGACCATTCGATAAACAATTTTTCCGTAAAATTCATCAAAGTAAACTAAACTAAGATTGAAACCCAAATATTTGAAGGATTTAATCACATAGTCTGCCAAGGTAAAATTAACATTTATCTCAAAATTAAATTAGTTTCTCTTAATGTCTTATATTGGAAAGTAATTATCCTAATCATATATCCTCTATGATAGGTCAATATTTTCCTAGATAACCTAAAATCAACTTATTCTTGATTCATAAAATTATATAACTAAAAATAAAAATTCATACTAACCAGGGGTTTCATGTAGTCCAGTGGTAGGAGATGCGCCCTTGTCGCCCTTCAGTTGTGGGTTTGATTCATGCGGCCTTACCAGATGCGACGAGTTGTCACCCATCCTACGGGTTGTCCTTTTTATAAAACTCCAAAAATAACCCTAACATGTTTTAACCTCAATGGTTTCTTTATACCTCCCATTTTCATCCAAATTTTTTACAATTTCAACATCTTAATCCTTGAAGTCTTATTTCACCAACATTAGGTAAAATAAAATGATTCCCAAAAAATGAAGAACATCATACCTTGATCATGGTGTCCATTTGGTTTCATCTTCATCCTATTCACGTCGGTAGAAGTTCCATGCATTTCAACAATGATTTAGAGATCCATCAAATTCATTTGCTTCCTCAATCCAAATACAGCTTGTACAACATGGGTCATATGTGTGTTCACAGAAAAATATATTTGGAAAATAATCATGTATGATATATAATTTCAAGACATCTGATAAGACATGATTTCTATAAAATAGTTTGACTGAATGTTAGTTTAAAATTTCAATTAATGGTCCATTTATAATACCATAGTTATGTGCTGAGAGACTATATTTTAACATCAAATATATATAGGATGCCAAAGGGTCTCTTTCTTCAGCACCTTCTTTAAAATCATAATATGCATCAAAATCTTGTGATACGGTAAAATATTTTAAAATTCCTTGATACTATCTACCTTTCTTGAAAATTTGCGAATATTGTCAAAATGGGATTTTTATAGATACAACCCATGATCCACGATAATAACGAGGTATAGTGGAGGTGACCAATATCTCAAACAGCTGCTTGGAAGTGAGATGTATACTAGAAAATTTTTTACAATCATCTGAACATGACTTTGAAATAATTATTGCAAGCTAGTCATTAGGAAGAGATAAGAATGTCATTTGAGATCCTCCTCTATCCGTTTCCTTGATCTGAAAAAGATATAAAACAAGGATTTAAATAAGATAATAAACATAGGGACTAATCATGGGTTTAATGAAAACTCTTAATCCCTAAATTTGTCTAAACCGACCTCTGATACCAACTATAAGGACCTATCCTTAAAGCATTACTTAATCATGAATTAAATTTAATAATTCACATTGAGGATCTTTTCAGGTTTAGAGTTTTAGATAATTAGAACATAGCTATTACATCTCAAAGATTATAAAGTAGACACATCAACTCAGTTTCAATTTTTTCACAAAAGACAAACATTTGAACAAAAGAGTCATGTCTAGTTATTGTTTTAGACAGCATGACATTTCCTTGATCCCATCCTTGACCCTATTGCACTTTATGTCCTGTGAAAAACATTTCAAAAAACATGGGATGAGCATAAAAGATCATTAAGGGTTATAACAATACGGAAAGAATACATTAGTCCATGTATACATATGAATCAATGAAATCATACTTTACTCATAAATATTACGCAATTTAACATACCTCAAGAAATCATAAGATTTATGCATATCACAATAGATATCATAAGACATAAAGGTAACATGAGGTATTCATAACATTCTTACATAGGGAGTAACACTCATGGTTACATTTTTAATACCCATCATAGTATATTCCCTAAATCTCTTTGGATAAACCTTAGCGTTTAACTCCTTCACGTTACCCAATGCATTAGAGATCTATATCGGGCTCACCCGCCCTTAGTTTATCACGGAACCACCCATCTTCATAAACAATGCCCAAGAACCATAACATAATCATAGAAAATAACTTAAGAATAAAGGAAAGATAAAATTCCAATATTGAAATAACAATATAATATTTTAAGATATTGAAATAATGAATCCATTCTAAAAATCGTTTCCAAAACGATTTAAAACATTTAATAAAGATATTTTTGAATCAAAGTGTCCCATACCACTTTGAATCTTTTAAAATTCTAAACCATTAATATTAATATAATTAAATCATTAAACCCATTTTTAAAACATGGATATCAATGAGAAATATTTATTAGAATAAATCATTAAAACATTTAAAACGATATTTTAGTTAAAGGGTTTTTATCAAAATGAGAGACACTTAAATATAATAATTTAGGAAAAAAATTTAATAAAAACATTAAAATATCATGATAATAAAGGAATTCATGATATAATATTCCAAATGATATTATATACACCATATAATAGTGAATTGGTGCATAACAACAACGAAGTCTCCATAGAAATGTAAAATGTGATGAAATCCCTTATAAAAAAGGTATCATTAAATTAAGGATAAAAAATTCTCATAATTTTGTGTGAAAAATATAAATACACCCAATATAATTGGATATTAAGTGTAAAACAACCAGAGTTCATTCACACATATTCATACGATGACATATTCAATAACTACAAGTTGAATCCAAAGAAATCAAAATTGGGTTATGAAGTTCCCTTGGTAAAATTCGACAGCCTAACGTCGTCACTTTAAAATTCATAAATTTTTTTGATGAGAGAGAAAATGGTATCTCATCACATGGACATAAAATTTAAATAAATAAGAATATAGACGAAAATCTCACAACATAATAATTTGTAAATTAAAAGACATAACAAAACAAGTCTTTTAAAAAGAGGAGTGTGAAATGTTCCCTTACCAATTTTGGTAACTTTCGAAACATACACCCCTTGAAAGAAGGGTCATACAATGATGATTTAAATACCCATAAATGTGATTTTTTTATACAAACAGTAAAATAATGAGCAGTAAATACACCACACAAAAGGAAATAGTGGCCAATGTAGCATAAATCTCACGAGAATAAAAGTTAGATGAAAAATCCCTTAGGAAAACTCGGCAGCCTAACGATGCCACTTATAACTTCCAAAAATTGATTTATGAGATAAAATAGGGTCTCTCATAATATGATAATAAAAAGTAACGAATTATTAATATAAAATAACTTCCCCAAACATAAGAAATATTATCTTAAAAGAAATGACATAAAAGAGAGTACTTAAAAAGAAACAGAGAGATAGGATCCCCTACCTCAAGTCCGACTTGTCTTGTTCGTTTATTTATATTTATGAATAATAAAATTTTTTCAATTTATAATTGCTTAAGTAACTCCTTTAAAGAATATTATTCAGTTCATGTCACATATTATAATGTTATAATAATTGGTTAAAATTGTGAGTTCATATCAGACGTTTTTGTCGATGTTTGATACATGAGTCGAAAATGAACTTGTTTGAAAATGATTTTCCATGTAGTTATAAGTAAATAATCTCCAGAATAGTATTAATGATTTAAATATCATATATATCCAGTAAATAATCATTCTATACTACTCCATAACATTTGTAGATAAAAATTAATGAAATGCACCGTTCATGGAGACGGTAGGCCGTACGTACGCATGAGCGCTACTTTCATTTCATTGTCATATTAATGAAAATAAAAATAATTGAGAGATATATATATATTATAATTCCAGTATAATATATATGTTATATTGGTCACATAATTTCATTAATTTCATTCTTTATATATCCCATGTATTGCATGAACGAGTCACATCATTTTAGGGGGAGGTAGTCCACACTTCCTTATATGAAATTATCGGATTTGAAAAACATGCAAAGAATAAAGGTATGTTATAAATATAAAATACAGAATCATATAGAAAACATAAATACCATATATATCATATATAATATACAGTTTCATCATTATGGTCACCTTTAAAGGTGTTAAAATAATATTGAACAATCATAGTTTCGTGAGGCAGTAATTCGCTATCCACAGAAATGGTTTGTTTTTAACAATTAGATGGATGTGTGTGTAAGTGTAGCTCTAATCCTTCTTATAAAAAAATCCTAGTATATTTACGATACTGGCGATTTTACAAAATAAAGGAATAAAAAGAGTTTAGGGGGATGGAGAATGAAAATAAAACAAAAGAAATTAGGGAAGACTTTACCTTTAAATCGGGTAACTCCCCTTGGTTTGAACCAAAAGGGTTTTTTGAAGAGCTTTATTTATAATGGAAGGCTTATAGGATGAGTAGAGGGATGTTGAGAGAAAATAGGGCATATTGTGGCCAAGAGAATGGCTTGATATGTGTGGGTAAGGTGGTAGAGGTGGGAGTCTTTTATAAGAGTAGAGGAGGGGAACTATTGGAAAGTTATAAAATATTACTTTATTGTAAAATCATTTTCGGATTTTAGAGGTCCAAAAAGGATATATTTTGAGGCTAAGGTGATAAGCTTTCGAAATCCACATATCCAATATGTTTGTGACAAGGGTAAGTCCTAGATTTTACCTTATCTTCTCATTTTATTTAAATCCTTAATTTATGAGGTAATCACTGCATCATCACGATGTCATAAATTAATTAATTTATTTAATATCTAAAAATTATATAAGAAAAAAAAATTATATAGGAAATATTTTTTATCTTTCTAATAAATATTTATAGTAAAAAATATGACATGTATAACCCCATGTAAAAATTGTTTTAGTAAAACAATACATGTCGGTGACATTATAATTTTAACTTTAAATAAAAAACAATTAATGTCATTTTACATCCAAAGTGGCTCCATGGGGTCCCCAAGTTGACCCATGGATTTTCCTGGTCGTATATGACTCATAAAATAAGGGCAGGACATGTGTCAAGGTCATTTCATATTATTATAACATTATCTTTTCCTTAAATTACACTAATTATCTTTAATCGCAATTAATAAAACATAAAAGTTATTATTCACCAAAAATTTATTTTAATCCCATTGATCCACATTTTACATCCTAATAACAACCATGTATGTCGGATTTTTAAAATTCAAATAACATAAGTGGTAAAGTTTCATTTAAACGAAAAATCAGTTTTTTTAACTACCACTTAGTGGTTTCACTATTCATCAAAAATTGATGTTTTTCAGAAAAATACCAAAAATTCACCCTAAGCTATATTTGATATTTTGAATTCAAAAATGATGCCTATTTTACAAAATTAAAAACAAATATATGCTGCATTAATTAATTTAATAATCAATTCCCATTGTCAGAACAAATAGCGTGTTTTTATGAAACAATATATATCAAAAGATTGACAGTAGTTTAAGTCCAATTTCAAAGTGAAATTAATTCCAATGACCACTATTGGATTAAATGGTAAAAATATATTATAATTGGACTTTAAAAAAAATTTAAAATATAATCTAATCATATAAATAAATTAGATTAAAAAGAGGTTTGGAATTAAAATACAACATTTTTCACTATTCATTAAATAATGAACTTTATCGGAAAAATACTAAAAATTTACAAAAAGTAAATTTTGTTGTAACAATTCTAAATAAAACTTTTATTTCTTCCAATAGAATGTATATGAGTGATGAAAACTATATTAAATAGGGTTCACCATCAAAAGGCGACAAATCGACCGTTTAGTGAATTTTAGAGTATTTATGCTTAAAATTGAATTCTTTTCTTAATTTAAGCATTTATCATTTATTGGATAAATGTAAAAAACATTTAAAAATCATATATAATCAAATTTTAGTTATTTCTATTCATTCCCACTAGTACAACGTCTAGGCGTTAACTACCATTTAAAATAATATTATTTTATTATTAGAGTGCAACGTAAGATTTCAAAGAAACTCGTTGTTTTCTATTGGGTAATCCATCGAGCATAGAGTTACCTTAAAAGTAATATTAATATTTTATTCAAAAATATTAATAAATATGAAAAAGTAATATCTTTTATTTACCTGGGATGTTACAAGTTCGGGCCCGAGCGTTGCGAGGGCGCGACCTGGCCCGGAGGGTGCGCCTGGGCCGGTTCGGCCAGGGCACCACGAGGGGGCTAAGGAAAAGGCTTAGTCGGGTTGCCGCGAGGGAGCCGAGACACCGTGGGGGCTCCAAGAAGGGCACATGGGTGCAGGTCATGTTGTAGCAGGGCGCTGGGGGTGCCAGGCAGGGCGTAGTAGGACGCCAGGGGTGCCGGGCAGGGCGCAATAGGGTGCTGATGGTGTCGAGTAGGGTGTTGGGGTACTGAGCAGTGGATGTGCTAGAGCACAGAGGCACGTGTAGTGAGCGGGGGAGACAGTCAGCGCGCAGGGCATACCACGGGTTCAGCCAGGGGGTGCACTGAGCATGGTGTCGGGAAGCCATGGGTAGGCGGGTCGGGCATTGCTCGGCCGACGGTGTTCGGCTGGGAGTAGCAGTGCGTTGCGGGGGCAGTGCGATTCGTGGAGGCCACAAGTATCGCCGCATTCATCTTTACCACATTTGTTTCCTATTTTTTCATCACCAATCCGAAGTTCAATCAAAACATGAACCGCCGAGGGGTCGGGCCATGTTGGTTTGGCTCACACCCTCCGCGTTTAGGGTGGAAAATTTGGTTCTCAAGAATGAAGCACAATATTCCACCTGTAAAAGATAATCATCATCATTCTTCAATTCATAAAAAAAATTACATGTAACATAAAGAAACTAAACCCCTACCTTGCTCTTAGTTGGTTGTCATTGGTTCAAAATGGGGGGCGTCGTTCGTTGACGGTGTCACGTAAGAAGACGTAGAGGTTCGTCATTTGTCATGTTCGCCAAGCACTTCCAAACCTGAGTTAAGTCATCTCATTGACGACACTCCACGTCAGTAGGTGTCCAAGTAAGAAGTCGATGAAGGTAGGCATTATTTATTCTACATTAGAGAAGGCGTAATACTCCAAGTGTTGGCTGTTGTGTCTGTAACGACCCGAATCCGGAGCCCCTCCACTAGTGCCCCATACCCAGTTTTCCACATGACCTCAAGCGCGTTTCCCCAAACACCATAAGCTGTCGACAATCAGCGAGGGCCTTGGTGAGTCGGTGGGGAAACTATGCCCTCATTCGGTAAAGTATACAGTAGAAGAACCACCAGACACAATTACAGAAACTATAAACATCATACAACAATTGAATAGAACATCAGAAGAAAAGTATAAAATAATGATGATGCAACATGATACATATGTCTATGGAATGCAGTAAACAAGACAACGTGCTGAAGTAAAACTGAAATAAAATTCAAATAAAACAAGTAAAATCCTCAGCATGGCAAGCCTATGCTCGGTCCCTTGCTCGCCAGCTCCAAGCAATAACGTACTAGAAGTTGAAGGGCGCTTGCCCTTATCTATTCCTGCAACAACAAAGTCTGCATGGGACCAAAAGCATGGCCCAAACAGGGTGTGAGATACAATCATAGTAGGAAATCACCCAAAGATCTGTGCCTAACAGTCAATGAATACAAGGCAAGTAAAAGTGCAGGAAGGAGTAAACAGAAAAATCACACAGCAGCTACAATCCACAATTCTAGCATATAAGGTGAACAAGTAACAACAGTAGCAAGAAGAAAACAGGTAACCCTTGGGGTAGCTGTCACAACCTAACCCCTATGGTTCAACCTAAAAGTACTAGGAACCCTCTAGGAGGCACAAACAGTCTCACCCCTCTGGTTCATCTATGAATAGACTCTCTGAGGAATCACACACCGTTAATTCTCCCTATAGTCTCGTATCGTGCTAAAGGCACTCTGGGGAAGCACTAAACGTCCCATTCCCCATGTGGACCACATTGAGGAACTATAGTCTCTCTGAGGAATCACTCATCGTCAATTCCCCCTATGGTCTCGCATAGTATTAAAAGACACTCTAGATAATCCCTTACGTCTATCCTCACTATGGTCTACAACACAAGGTTCTCACAGTCCTGTGTGAAAATAAACATTCTCAATGCATGTATAATGTCCAAGTAAACCAAAAGAACTACTTGGCTAACAATTTATGGCACAAAATCATGACAAAGCAACAGTTCCACTATCTTACAACTAGGCATGGAAACTGGAAAATGCCAAACAAGAAAAACAAGCATGGAAAACGTCCATGATTATTGAAAAACTACTCAATTCACAAAGGTAATCCTCTACTATAGCTATCAAACAAGAAGGAAATCAATCAAGGGAAAAACAGGAAAACCATAATTCTGGTTCACGAGAATTGGCTTAAATTACACCAAATATTCAATGACATTCTACGAAAAGGCACAAACCACCTACCTTGATGCTATTGGGTCGATATACTTGAACCACGATGCCTGATTCTACTTAGAATTGCGTAGATATAAGAAAATGCACAAAACAATCAACCCACGATAACTTTAAAATGATGAGGAACCATGGAACAAGGCTAAAGCAGAAGAGAGAGCTTATCGAGGCGATCCAAACACAATCGACGATGGCTAGAACGTAGATCGGACTAAGGCACATGGGCTAGGGTAAGATCTGGTCGTACGTGTCACTCTCAGAAGAAAGAAACCTAGAAGAAGACGATTCTGTACATCATGCGCGACCACGGTGCATTTAGTGAAAAAAAGAAAAGTACACAACATGTAATTTTAGAGTACACTATGTGTACTATGTTTTTTCGTACTCTGCCAAAAACGTCCTCCATGTCACCCCTACACACCGTGGGTGTGGCCCGGGCACGGCCAACACACAGCTTCAAGATGGAGAAGAGTACATGGTGTGTACTCAGAAAGTACACGGCCTGTATTTTGAAATTTTCCCGAAACTCCATTTTTCATAAAAACTCTAGAAAAAGGAAAAGAGTACCTAAAATGAAGATTCGGGTTCTTACAATCTTCCCCCATTTAAGAAATTCTTCCCCAAATTTCCCTAGCGAGTCGTAGAAGAAGAAACTCTGAACAGCTCCGGCCACTGCAATCATACATCGGCCTCTCTCTCCCAGATCTTGTCCTGTACTCGCCCATCCTGCCATAGCACCCGTTCTAGAGGGACAGACTGCCCACAAAGAACCTTCGTACTACGATCGAAAATCCGGATGAGATGCTCCTCAAACGATGCATCCGCTATGAGCTCAAGCTCCTCAGGCTGAAAGACATGAGACAGGTCCGAAAGGTAATGTCAGAGCGGAGAGACGTGGTAGACGTCGTGCATGGCCCGGTACCTCTGGGGTAGCTCAATCCGATATGCGATCAGCCCAACTCTATCCAAAACCTCATACGGCCCGACGTACCGTGGTGAAAGCTTACCCTGCCTCAGAATCCTCTTGCGTCCCAACCTCGGTGGGACATGCTGGAAAACCAGATCCCCAACCTCGAACTCCAGAGGTTGTCTCTGTTGATCAACATAAGACTTCTGCTGAGACTGTGCCGTAGCCATCCTCATCTGAATCATCTCTTTCTGCTTTGAATTCTCTTGAACAAGACGAGGTCCCATCAAAGCTTCCTCTCCTGCCACCAGCCAACATAAGGGTGTTCGGTATGGCCTACCGTACAGATCCCCATATGGTTCCATATGAATAGTCGCCTGGAAACTGTTGTTGTAGTAAAACTCCACCAGAGGAATATGCTTCTCCTAAGAACCGCCAATGTCTAGGATGCAAGCTCAGAGCATATCCTCAAGCATCTGGATCGTGCGCTCGTACTGGCCATCAGTTTGGGGATGGTGTGCTATACTCAAAAGTACCTGTGTACCCAAGGCCTTCTGAAGTCCCTTCCATAATTGAGAGTTAAAGTGCACATCCCTTTATGAAACAATAGAGCATGGAACTCCATGCAGATGAATGACCTCTCCAATTTAAATTCATCCTAGATCATCGACACTGAAGATCTCCTTGATCAGCAAGAAGTGAACAACCTTCGTGATCCTGTCAATGACAACCCAATCATCATAGTTCCGTCGAGGTGAACTCAGCAACCCGGTCACGAAGTCCATCGCAATATAATTCCACTTCCACTCCGGAATGGGTAACTGCTGTAAAAGGCCTGCTGGTCGCTGGTGCTTCACCTTCACCTACTTACTAGTAGAACACTGCAAGACAAAACCAGAAAATTCATTCTTCATACCAGGAAACTAGTGCTGGCGATTAAGATCCCGATACATCTTGGTGATGCCAGGATGAACTGCCCAAACTGAGGAATGAAAATCCCACATCAGCTCCTCACATATGTCTGCTGGCACCCATACACGTCCTTGGAAGTGCAAGATCTCATCCTCGCCCAATGTCTATCCAGGAATAGGGTCCACTCCTGGCACACTCTCACGCAAGACAAAGCCTTCTGAGTCTGATAGTTTCCTCATCCATACCTGATCAAGTAGTGTAGAGGTAATAGCTACAGAAGATTGGAAAGACTGTCCCTGTCTGTCGTGCACCTCTAGATGCATCTCATAGAACAAGGCCATAAGATGCCACTCACTGCTAGCCTCCTGAACGACCTGAATCTGAGTCCTCCTACTCAATGCATCTGCCACTCTGTTTCCCTTTCCCGTTGTATAGAAAAGCACAAAATCAAAATAATGAAGATACTTGACCCACCTGCATTGTCTCAGATTCGGATCACACTAAGTGAAGATATACATGAGACTCTTTTGGTTGGTGAATACCACAATGTACTCTCCCAGCAGATAATGTCTCAAATAACGTAAGGCATGAACAACAGCTTCCAACTCCAGATCATGTGTAGGACAGTTCCTCTCATGTGGCCTCAACTACCGAGACCCGTACGCAATGACTCCATCTCCCAGCATAAGCACAACTCCTAGTCCGATACCTGAAGCATCACAATAGACTGTGTAGCTCTTTACTGGCTATGGAATGACTAGTATCAGTGCTGAATTCATCTTCTCCTTCAGCTCTTGAAAGGCTGACTCACAAGAATCTGACCATAAGAACTTCACCACCTTCTTGGTTAGACCTGTAAAAGGGGCTTCTTGGCGCGAGAAGTCCTGAATGAAGCGTCTGTAGTATCCATCCATAACTAAAAAACTCCGTACCTCAAAAAAAAATTTCAGCTTCTCCTTGGAAACTACAGCTCTCAATTTCTCTGGGTCCACAGATACTCCTGCCTATGAGATGACATGACCAAAGAACTGAATCGGATCCTTCCAGAAGTGGCACTATGAGAGTTTAGCATAATGCTGATGCTCTATCAGTGTACTAAGAACGATCTCGAGATGTGTGTCATGGTTGTGTCGAGTGTGAGAGTACACCAAGATATCATCCACAAAGACCACGAAAAAGGAGTCCAAGTAAATATGGAACACTCGGTTCATCAGAACCATGAGAACTACAGGCGTATTCATGAGACCGAATGACATAACTGTATACTTGTATAGACCATACCTGCTTCTAAAGGCTATCAGATGTATATATGATGGTCTAACATGAAACTGGTGATAACCAGACCTCATGTCGATATTCTAGAACACTCGGGCTCCTAGAATATGATCAAAGAGGTCATCGATCCTCGGCAAGGGATATCGGTTCTTGACTGTCAGCTGGTTCAGCCTCCGATAATCCACACAAAGCCGAAGGGGACTGTCTACCTTCTTCGCAAACAGGACAGGCGAACCCCAAGGAGAAGTACTGGTTTGGATGAAGCCCTTTTCCTGCAACTCCTCCAACTGCTTCTTGAGCTCTAGCCACTCAGGTGTAACCATCCTATAAGGAGGAATGAACATCGGTTATGCTCTAGGCACGAGCTCAATAGAATAGTCTACCTCACGCTATGAAGGAAAACATGAAACTTCCTCTAGAAAAACATCCATGAAACGATCCACCACAAGAGGAAAGTCCAACTGTGGAGTCCCCTGATCATCTAGATAAAGGCTAGCGATCTGGGCCGTCACCATTCCTATCCCATGATGCTCAAGTCCTGATCGACTCGTCTGAACATCCCATTCTCCTCTATAAAGAAAAGATTCACCCTATCATGATAAAAAACTAACCCTGCGATGATAACAGTCGATGACTGCCTGGAAGGGAACCAACCATTCCATCCTGAGGATGACATCATAGCATGTCATCTCTAGGATATAGAGATCCCATAAGAAACGATACCCTGCAACCTCGGGAGGGCACTCACTACACTGGCGTACACTAGATTTCCTCGTCCCTAAAGGTGTGTCTAGTGTCAATGAGTTGGAAGAAGAAAAGATACAGAGCCCAATGCTCTCCATATCAGCAACATAGATAAAACTATGTGTAGAACTAGTATCAAAAATAGCTTAAGATAAAACTGAGTCTTCTAAAATCGTACCTCGAACTATAGAAGGGTCAGGTTCCTGCTCCTGATAGGACTGTTCTACGGCGAAAGACTGGCCTGCACCGCGGCCCTGTGCCCATGGCTGACCACTCTGAGATGAACCTACCTGCTAGTGTTGAGGGACTGGTGGCTGACCGCTATGGCCTTGACCTCCACCTCGGCCCAAACAGTCGGACGAACTCCAGTTCCCCGAATGGTGAAAAACTGCTGGTGCCGCTCCGGAATGATGAGTCATGGAAGAACCTCGGTCAGCAGCTGCTAGTGAGAAAACCTGGCCAAAACGCTGAAGGTGACCCATATTTCTGCAAGATCGGCACTCTATGGGGTCTCTCTAGCACTGCGACCTCATGTTCCCAGACTATCCACACTGATAGCATACCACCTGGCAGCCTGATGATGCATTTTGCTAACTTGGATCACCGCGCCTAGACTCCTTATGGCGCTTCTTGCTATCATTTGGAGGATAATTAGCACTGGATGCAGAACCGCCCTAAATCGCAGCTCCGGAGTCTCTCATATTGCGCTATGCAATCAACGCCTGGTTGACAATGGATGTGATGGATGACAACTGGAAGATATTCACCTGCAAGAAGATCTCCCACCTGAGACCATCCTCGAACATCCTTGCTAAGAACACACCACTCCCATCCCGGAGGGGTGTGAAACACTACAGCTCGGTGAATTGAGAGGAATACTCCATGAAAAAAAGAGAACCCTACCCTAAGCTCATGAACTCCCAGGCTCGATCGGCCCTCAGTGTCTCCAGGTAGAAGTAGTCATAGAACACGTGCTGGAACACCTCCCAAGCCATAACCTGCTGATGGACCGCCTATGACATCACGTGCCACCACCTCTTGGTGAAGTCTAGGAGCATGTAGGTAGCGAGCTTTACCCGCCTCTCTGTAGGTGTCTCTAGATGCTCAAAGATGGTCAACATGGCTTCCAGCCATGACCCTGTAGCCTGTGGACCTCCTTCTCCCGAGAACATGGGAGGATGCTGCTGCTAGAAAACCCGTGTCAAATCTGTCATAGTCAAGGTAGGAGGGGGTTCCCCCTAGAAGGCTTGCATCATCCTCAGGAAACCATCCATAAACAGAACATCAGTTCCTGCAACTAGTATAACAGCTGGTGCCAAGGCTGGCCCGACTGGAGGATCAGCAGGGAGTCCCAGATCAGCCATATATGGCCTCTGATCACTACCTGACGAAAAACATATGACCGGAAGATGTCTCGGAGGCATATCTCTGAAAGATCAAAAGTATAACTTAGATCAGGAGAACAAGGACATAGATCCCAAGAGTAAAAAATGGGAACATGGAAAGTGAAACACACAAGTTTACAAAACACGACTACACGGCGTGTATAAAAACTACAGGACGTGTCTTCTTATGACACTGACATAGGCATGTGATCCTGCCCTACCAGTTGGGTAACACCTCAACTACACGGTGTGTTGACCCAAACACATGGCTTATACCTGAAACCTATTCCCCTGCCCGAGACTCTTACATGGCTGAACCACATGATTTTCTTAAACTGAGACTACATGGCGTGTTCCCTGAGGACACGACATGTAGTGGTCAAGGATTTGGCGGCCCGTGTTGTTAAACACACAACCATCTACACGGATGAACCTTACACGAAATGCTCTGAACAAACACAGCGTGTATAAGAGAAGGTGACACCGCCCCGTGTTGTTCGTGACACGACCGAGTCCCTGAACAAGACTACACGGCGTATTCCGAACAAACACGACGTGTGGAAAAAAAGTTAACACCATCCCATGTTTATCATGACACGGTTGGGTACCTGGACAAGACTACACGGTGTGTTCCCTATGGAAACGATGTGTTCTACTCGAGCTTCCCCAACCCGTGTTGTTAGTGGCATGGCCGGGTACACGGTTCATTACTACATGGCATGTACCTACCATACACAATGTGTTCTTAAAATTACTCTCACGACACCTTGTTCTGCTAACACGGTCAGTGACACTGCCTGAAAACTACACGGCGTGTATCCAAAAAGTACATGTCGTGTATTATGGGTTTTTCTGGGCAGTAGATTAGAAAATGCACAGACTCCCTGAAACACAATAAACAAGGTAAAGAGGTTCCAAATTCCTATCCGTGAGGGCCCATACTCCCCACGAATCAAATCATGGCATCTCCTAAAATCATACAAAAAGGAAACATGATCATGATCCACCAATTTCCAATTTGAGAGGGCCCATAACACCTCATGAATCAAAATTTAGCATTCATTTTAAGAAAATCACAAAACAAACAGTTCTCTAACATAACAGTAGAGATTTTATAAAGCATCTATCACATCAGCATACATAATCTACACATGGTCTATCACAACATCATGCAATCGCTAATGCACCTAGATGGAATGGAAAGAATGAATGGCATGTGATTTCTACAAGTTTTTATATGATGAATGAGGAGACATACCCTCATCTCATAGGGTTGTGACAGAAATAGAACCACAATCATCATGAAAATAACAACACAAAACATGTGAATCACTCTAGGTGAAATCAGATCAACCATAAATCTCAAAACCAGAACTGTAATCAACGAAGTAGTATGGTTTTTTCCTGTACACGGGTTAGCTAATCCTGAGCATAGCTTAATACCAAGTACCGAATCCATCCTATTCCTGGCCATGGTCTCCAAAAATTAAAGAATGAGAAAATAACTCCTCTGATACCACTTTGTAATGACCCGAATCTAGAGCCTCTCCACTAGTGCCCCGTACCCGGTTCTCCACATGACCTCAAGCGCATTTTCCCAAATGAAAGAGGATGCCGACTAGTGGTGGGGGCCTTGGTGAGTCGGTGGGGAAATTATGCCCTCATTCGGTAATGTATATAGCAGAAGAACAACCATACACAATAACAAAAACTGTAAACAACATAGAACACCTGAACTGAACAGTGGAAGAAAAGTATAAAATAATGATGATGCAACAAGATACATATATCTATAGAAAGCGGTAAACAGAAAAAAGTGATGAAGTAAAACTAAAAAACAAAGTGCAATGAAAAAAAAGTAAACTCCTCAGCATCGCAAGCCTACGCTCGGTCCCTTGCTCTCCCTGTCCATGAAATCACGTACCAGAAGTCGAAAGGTGCATGCCCTTATCTATTCCCACAACAACAAAGTCTTCTTGGGACCAAAAGCATGGCCCAAACAGGGTGTGAGATACAATCCCAGTAGTAAATCACCCAAAGATATATGTCTAACAGTCAACGAATACAAGGCAGGTAAAAGTGCAGGAAGCAGTAAACAGATAAATCACACATCAGCTATAATCCACAATTCTAGCATATAAGGTGCTTAAGTAACAAAAACAGCAAGAAGAAAATAGGTAACCCTCTCGGTAGGTCTCAAAGCATAACCCCTATTGTTCAACCTATAAGTACTAGCAACCCTCTAGGAGGCACACACAGTCTCAACCCTTTGGTTCAGCTAAGAATAGACTCTCTGATGAAGCACTCACCATCAATTACCCCTATAGTCTCGTATCGTGCTAATGGAACTCTGGGGAAACACTCAACGTCTCATTCCCCCTGTGGCCCGCATCGAGGAACTAAAGACTCTCTGAGGATGCACTCATCGTCAATTCCCCATGTGGTCTTGGTTCGTATTAGAAGACACTATGGAGAAGCCCTTACATCTATCCTCCATGTGGTCTACTACACTAGGTTCTCACAGTCCTGTGTGAAAATAAACATGCTCATCATGCGTATAACGTCCAAGTAAACCACACGAACTTCTTGGATAACAATTTATGGCACAACATCATAACAATGAAGCAGTTCCACTACCCAACAAATAGGCATGGAAACTGGAAAACTTCAAACAGGAAATACAAGCATGTCAAGCATCCAGAATACAGCAAAACTAATCTATTCACAAAGGTAAACCTATACTATATAAATCAAGCAAGCAGGAATTCAGTCAAGGTAAAACAGGAAAACGCACAATTCCCATTCAAGGGAGTTGGAGAAAATTGCACAAAATATTCAAAGAATTTCTACGTAAAGGCACAAACCACCTTCCTTGATGCTAGGGGATCGATATACTTGAACCACGATGCCTAATTCTCCTCAGAACGGCATAGATCTAAGAAAAAGCACAAAACGCTCAACACACGATAACTTGAAAATGAAAAGGAACCATGGAACAATGATAAAGCAGAAGATAGAGCTTACTGAGGTGATACAAATGCAATCAACGGTGGCTAGAACGGAGATCATATGGAGGCACGGGGGCTCAGGGATGATCCATCCCTACGGTTCGCTATCGGATGAACGAAACCTATAAGAAGATGATTCGGTGCATTAGGAGAAACCCTGGGGTATTTAGTGAAAAAAATAAAAGTACACAGTGTGTAATTTTAGAGTACACATCATGTACTAGTTTTTTCCATAATCTGCCAAAAACATCCTCCACATCACTGCTACACACCGTGTGTGTGGCCCGGGCATGGCTAGCACATGGCTTCGCGCCGATGAAGAGTACACGACATGTACTCAAAACGTACATGGCTTGTACTTCGAAATTTTCATGAAACTACATTTTTCATAAAAACTATAGAAAAAGGAAATGCGTACATGAAACGAAGATCCGGGTTTTTACAGTGTCACTTTTCCAGCGTCTCGTCGCTCGGTAAGCCATCCAAAATCCTCCTCCCAATCTCCCTATATATAATATAAGGGGAGAGGTATGTAACCATAATGGAATTTTTTATGGTTCATTTATAAGGAACCTTATTAAATACCAATGATGTGTTTACTTAATTTAAAAGGGGGGGGGGTCAAGTGAATTAAAAATCATTGGAAGAATTTAAAAGGTGTGTTGGATTAATTATTGGGAGAATTCCAAGAGGCTTCCCCAATATATCCTACATCAAAAGAATGATAGGATTTAATTTTATGTTGACACATAAAATTAATTTATAGCATTTAATTTTTTTGAAACTTAAAATTAAATTTAAAGTATTTAATTTTTATGTTGACCCATTAAATTAATTGAGGGAGGTGAGATGTTTTGATCTTAGGTGTTTCCCACGACATAACCTCTCGAGGGAGGTTATGTTCGATTGGGCCCCACCCCCATAACCTCTCATGGGAGGTTTGGCTGTGGCGGTCCCACTTCCAACTCCCCAGTGGAGGTTTTATCCAACAATCACTCACATGGGGGCTTAAAATAAAATAAGTTGTTTTAGACTTTATTTTATTAAATTTTTATTAAAAATCCAAAAACTAACTTTTATTCTCGACCATCTTTTGTCGAGGTGAAAGTATTTATAAGCGAATACTAGCACTAAGAGTTCATTTATGCCCTCATATTTCAATTCTGCACACCACTTCAAAAGATACAAAATGCCGATACTGCATTTACTAAACGTGCCTGAAAAAAAGTGCAGAAAATTATTATCATTCACCCTCGACTCGCACCGTTCAAGGTTAGGATTTTCCAAGGTGAAACACTCCATAACGAACCTAACAGTACTCTCGGATTTTCAATCCATGTGACCTTTTAGATGTTATGAATTCTACAATTGAATAATTGTCACTTCATTATTTTATTTTCATCCAAAAACAAACTTTTCTGGTGGCCTGTGTCGGCCAAAGTTAGTATCTTCATAGAGAAATAAAACAGTCACATGTTCAGCGGTGGTCTCAGATTTGTAATCCAAGTTACCGTTTTGGAGTTATAAGAATTTGAAAAATAAAATAATTTATTTAATTATTTTATTTACAATTATTCCATTTTTGGGGTCTCTCACAGGACACCCACAAAGACTAATCTTAAGTCGCTCCAGAGATCAACTGACCTTCCTATGCATAATAGTGCTTTTGAATTTCTGATCTGAGTTACCGTTTAAGAGTTATTCCACTTTTTCCAGAAAACTGCTTACGCGCATTAACATAAGCTTATCAAAAAAAATTGACGGATCATTGCGGGATCTCCGGGCCTCGAAATCGTGCACTCTCATATTTCATAGACCCATAAAATCTCAATTTAAATAAAAATATTTATATATAAATTTAATTTCCTTACATTGACATCGATTAATAATTAGTTATTCCCAAAATAATTAATTTTTTAGGCTTGATTAAACCACATTTTCATAATTTTGTTAATATTGTTCATTACCTCTATTCAAAAGGCTATGCGATGTCTACTATATTAAATAATTATATTTATTTGCCAATTGAATATTGATGTTGTGTTCAAAAATAATGTTTCCCTTTAAACAAATTGTGATGTGACATCCCCCCATTAATAAATTTCTTTCTTAGAATATTAAATTGGTATAAAAAACTAGGGTTTGACTATTCAAAATATCATTATTGAAATACCAAATCTAAAAATTGGTAAAAAAACCTCGACATTAAAAGAATGAAAGGGATGTATGATGGTCACCAAAGATATCATATACTATGGTTTCATAAATTAAAACATGGATATGGAAAAAAAAATATCACATCTTGATGGGGAGTGATAGATAACATGGTCATTATAATGTTAAACATCATGAAATTGTAAATTTGTAATGGGATTAAAAGGTAACTTATTTCTTAAAAATAAAATTAAATGTAGAATGTTTTTGTATTCCATATCGATTTCATAGAGTTGTGGAATTAATTCAGTACATGTACTATGAATAAAAGGAATCATACATACAACAAAATGAGTGTTTCATACTTTTATCAATTTCCACCTCAAAATCATATCTGTCCTGAAATGAGGAGTATTTATGATGTTGATTTCATGATGATATAACTAGAATCAATATATAGAAAATCACATAATCTATAAAATATTGAATATATATTCCACAATTCGTTATATATTAATAAGAATCAAAAGGTTTAGGATATGTGAAGATAATTTATCAAAATGAATAAACATTATATGAAGAAAAACTAACTCAATATCCAAAATTAAAAATTAATATCCAATTTTAAACAAAGTCCATTTAATAAATAACTATAATAAAAATTATTCAAAACAATAAAAATTAAGACTAAATCCCAAAATCCAGAATGATTTGATAATATAGAAATCCAAAATAAATTTCAATAATTATCTCTAAATTAAATAAATTAATCTTAAAGTCTCATTGTAAATAGTTTGTTTCTTTATTAATATTCTTGAAATGGTAACGATTTCCATGAATAACCAAAATCATCATAAGTTCACAATTAAATCATATATTATTCAAAAATATAATCAATCATTTATTCCTCATATAAAAAACCCATTTATTATATATATATATATATATATATATATTGATCTTATAGGATTCCAAAAAATGTGACCATATTCCTAAATAACATTAATCACTTAATCATGAAATAATTTTCCAATCTCATCGATTTATATTAAATAAAACATATGTTCCAAAAATTAACATATTCATCATGTAAGATCCTAAGAATTTAAGGAGTTTTATCTATAGATATTTATTGTTCATATTGTTTTTACATAATTTACTTTTATGGGATTAATTACTTAAGGTGTGTTGGGGTGGAGTCTTAGAAAATTTTAGAGATAAAGAGGATGTGAAAAGTTGGCGCTTGGTTTGTACAATCATTTCAGATGTTTATGACAAACTGTGTGATCTTTGGTCTTTTGGGGTAGAATAATTGGCATAATTAATGTACGATTTTGGAAGATATTTCAGTAAACAATGAACAATATCTCTTGAAGTAGTGGCTAATACACAGTTATAGCATGGTTGGTCTAACTGCGTGACTAAAAAATTCACAGGCAAGTAGAGAGATAAAAAAATGTGTATCTCACTTGTTTTGATATTTCAATTACATAATTTTTCTCATATGTATACCTACCATGTGATTTTAATGTTCTAAAGGTAATGGATGGATATCCCATCATTAAAGAGGGATTCTATGTCCATCATACCTCCATTCTTTGTGATTGAAAGCCCGAATTGAAGATTCAGTCTTCGCTCGATTAGTGGATCTAATCCTAATGCATTCACATTTCATTCTCCACTATTTTAGTAATCATTGTATAGATTATAGATGATATTTCATTTTATCTAAATCTATTTGGTGAGATCTATATATAATATTGTAGATTTAAAACTAAATTTAATTGATCGTGATATCTTATTTTTTGTTAATGGATTTAAATCCGGAACTCATATATACATTGTTGCGCTACTCAGATTTTGGGGATTTTCATTGAGATAAAGTCCATACATGAATTGATGTATGTGGTTTAAAATATATTTCCCATAGTCTTTTCTTTAATACAAATATGCAATATTGTTGAATTTCTACCATCCGTTAGCAACTGATTTTCCTAAATTGGGTTAATTACCTTAACTATTTGATTTATATAACCATAATTGAAGTAAATGATTATTTGAGTAATTAATCAAGAGACTATGGGGATTCCCAAATAGATTATTAATTTATTTAATTCATTATAAGATTTAGTGATTAAATATATATAATTAATCAAATGATTAATTAGGAGATATCGAATTGTCAATGTTCAGATAATTAATTATTAATTAATTATGTTCTTTGACATTATATTCTAGAAAATTAATTATTGTATTAATTTTGAAGATATGATATTTAGAATGATATAAATAATTCTACTAATTAATTATGAGATATCATTTCACCATTGAATACTTCAAGATCCGGAAAGAGGAATGTATTAAGATATAATATTACATAGGGACCACATTTGTCTCCAACACGAGACAAAGCTCGTAATGTGGTACATTCTCTATTGGAACCCTGGAATTAATGTAGATAGATAAGAATAACATATAATTTAATAACTGGTTAATTTACATTGTAATTATTTATTCTACAACTCAATACAATATATTTTTACTAGACTGGTTATAGATGCCATTTGTGTTATCATACAGAGTTGTAGTCATACAATATTCAAGATACAAAATTAGTAGCTGAATAAAATATATTGTTTCAGGAAAAGATTAGGGAACATTCCTTCAGATATACTATTGAATTCGGATGGGCCATGGATGAGAGGACCATACAAGGTTCATAAGCTGCATGGGGAGTCATAATGCCTTTTTTCAGTTTTATTTTACACACATGAAGCATATATGGGAATTCCATGATTTCCCTTTCATTAGAGTGTTGTTTTCCAAATTGATTCTCTTTTGAAATGAGTAGTTTTTTGGTTATATATGATATTTTGTTTGTTTATTTATTTATGATGGTGTTTTAATTAGATAAATGAGGTTTTAGTCTCTCCATGACTAATATACCAGACCCTGGATTCTATTCAGAAGCCTCTAGGATAAGGGGAGGAATATTTGAAGTCATGGAGTGAACTGGCTCAGGGTACCGTGTGGGAACCAAGTCGAGATGTTACAATGTTTTATCTTAGGTCTTGTTGTTCTTTCTTCTTCTATTGTCTAACTATTTTTAGAAGGGAACATACAATAATAAGAAGAGTTGGGGTTTAGTAGTGAGATCATGCATTATAGTTGTAAACCCCTTGATGGGGAATACATAAGTACACAGGGTGGGATTGTTGTTATTGATGTTTTCTTTTTCTGTGGAATATTATTTAACCTTGGATTATTCACTTATGGTCTAATGTGATTATTATTTCTATGAATTTTTTAGTGTTGGTTCGCGGCCTAAAACGTCATGATAGTGGATTATGCATGTATCACACTAGGCACTAAAGGTTATTGTGACATGCATCATTTAAGGCACGAACAAGAAAACATGTTATCAGAATGTTGTTAAAAATGAACTATTTTCCTTGTTTCTAAGATTAAAATGAAAAATGGTTCCTAAAAATAATTGAAAAAGTTTGTAAAAAATCATCTAAAATGAGAATAATTGGATCTATAAATGAGAAAATTTATTATGAAATTGTGTTTACACTTTTTAACAACAACCTAGGACTGGGATGGTAAGGGTACCGATAACACCTTGGTTTTGAAAATGTGGTGAAGATGGGGGAAAAGATTGTAGTTTTTATTCATCTTATGTTAATGTTATTAGGTTGTGTTATGAGACATGTGACATGTGTATGATATTTTTGAGAGTATACCTCCACAACACGTTAGGGGGATGAATGGCGGGTGTACATAGGAACGATTTTCCAGTATGGAACATGATGTTTTGATTGTCAAATCTATATAATAAGGGGTGTAGTTTCGAGATAACTTTACTCGTTTCCTACAATTCATCAAATGAGACCCAGGGCGAGTTGTGAAAAGTATTTATGAGTAGACAAGGGAGTATTAGTTGAAGCACCCTCCAAAATGTACTTGAGTGGGTAATCTTTGGAGAGATGAATTATGGGTTGAGTCCATAGTGAAAATACATGACCATTTGGATACATCGGCTAAGAGGAGGGTCATGTTGGCCACATATTTGCCATGGGGATTAGTGAAGCACAATTGGGATATTCAATATCTAATTGGATAAAATAATGGTATGTTGTGGAATGAATTCATGGATATGTTATTGGAGAAAGTTTATCCATTGACGTTGGGACAAGGGAATGATTTTGTGTTCATGAATCTAACATTGGGGATAATGTCAGTAATTGACTATTCTTGAAACTACACCGATTTTTAATGATTTTATCCAACAGTAGCAGGAGAAGAGGCTACTTTGGTGAAACATTTTTAGGATAGAATTATGGGTGATACTAACTCCCATATGAATTAATTATGGCATAAGAATTTTATTGAAGTCAAGGATCAGGATCACATAGTTGAAGGGAACTTGATGGATGATTTCAGTGTCGTAAATGTTGTTGTTTCTAGAAGATTAGGATCTGTGAAATACGAGATCATGAATGATCATTAGGAAAAAAATATAAAATGGATTAGGATAAAGAGTACAAATAAAAGTGGGTCTGTTATATAGGACATTATTGGGGTGATATTTCATCAAGTTTAAAGGTTGGGACTCTATCATCAACATTATCTCGGAATGCAACTACACTTTCAATCATACAGAATGAACGGGACATCAAAACAAATTTTGCATATCACAGTGATAGACAGGTACTGAAGGATATGCTCGATAGAATTAGAGTATGGGAAGGGGACCCACTGTACCATATTCGGCTTGCAGTTAGAGTTCTAATGGAATATGCAGTAGAGGTAGTGGATGCAGTTCTATATTGTATGAGTGGGGACAGTAGAAGAGTGGTGCTACTCAGGGGAGTCAAATGACATCATAGGGTAGAGGTGCATCAAAATTAAATTCAATATAGAATACAATTGTGGATAACCAATCTAAACCATCAATAGTGATAGGTACTATTCTTTTTTATTTAACTTTAACATGTTCCTGGTTCAATGCAGGTGTATCTTATAAATTTATATCAATATAAAAATTTATTCATTGATCCCAAAGGTAGAGTTTTTGGGTGGGGTAATGACAATAGATACACTATTTGGAGTGTATTCTAGAGATAAAAATGTTTGGAAGGGATGTTCACTACAGAGAGGGGAATATTGATTTCTATGGGACCTCAATGTTCTTAATAAGAAGGGCTTAGACCTGATTATACGAGTGGACATGCTAGTCACATACTAATACAACATTGATTGTTTTTGTAGCAGTGTGGCCATTTTTCATCCTAAGGGAAACCGATATATTCATCATCGAGAGGGTGATATCCATGAATGTCAAAAATGGACAATAACATAGCAACTAGGAGAGCTCACAGCCCAAGTTGCAATACTATTGTTAGACGAATGGGGTGTTAGGAAATATGTCCTTCCACTAGTAGTGGAACTATTTTATGATGTCTTTCCAAAATAATTTTCAGGGCTACCACCTGAGAGAGATGTAGAATTTACTATTGAGATACTACTAGGGGATGATTTAGTATCTATTCCACCATACATAATTGCACCAAGTGAGCTTCAAGATCATAAGACACATTTAGAGGAGTTGGAGGATAAGGGATTTATCTATCCAAGTATAGTGCCATTGGGATACCATAATTGTTTAACAAATAAGGATGATTTTAGATTATTCATATGCGTTGATTACAGAAAGTTGAGACAAATTTCTATGAAGAATTGATATACACTACCACATATCTATTTTATGTTTGACTAGTTGAAGGGAGATTTTGTCTTCTAAACATCGACGTCAGATCAGGGCATCATTAGTTGATAGTTCAGACATCTGTTATACTGAGGACTACTTTTATGAATATGTATCGACATTTTGAGATTATTATAATGCATGTTGGGTTGAAAAATTCACCATTATTTTATATTTCTTTAATGAATATAATCATTCATCTATATCTGTATTTGTTTTTGGTCGTGTTTTTGGAATAAATTTTGGTGTACTGCAAGAGACATGATGATTATTTCCAATATTTTGACATCATCCTAAGTAAACTATGAGGGAATTGACTATACAACATGATATCTATGTGTTAGTTTTTTTATTTAATAGGTACACTTCTTGGGAAAAACCATCTTATAAGAAGGTGTGTTAGTAGACCTAGATAAGGTGTGGGCAGTTGTTTCCTGGGAGAAGCCCAAGTACATTTTTTGTTATATGAATATTTATGGTATTAGATAGATATTAAAATAGATTCCTCCAAGACTTTTCCCATTTGGATGTGATGCTTTTGGGATTGAAAGAAAGCGAGTAAATTTTGAATGGCCATATTCTTGTGAATGTTTATTTCAAGAGATGTAGAAGAAAATAACATTGGAACAAATTTTTATCCTACCTAAGTCATGTGAATAGTATATGGTTTATTGTGCCATTTCTGGGATCAGATGTGGGGTTGTGCTGATGTTGGGAGATCGAGCTATGGAATATGCATCTCAGTAGATGAGGCCTCATGAATGGAATTACCATTTCCAATACCTCGAGTTGCAAGTTGTGGTTTATTACTCATATATGTTGGAAACATTATCTTTTGGGAGAAAAGTTTACAGTTTGTACAGATCACAATACCCTAATCTATATATAATCACAACATGAATTGAATCTTCAACAATAGATATGGGTTGTGTATATACAATATTTCAATTTTGAAATGGAACATATGCCCATGAAAGAAAAAAAATGTCGCTAACAACTTGAGTGGGAAAAATAAGACTTAGTGGTTTTAGGAAATGGGTGTTCAGTTGAGGATGATGACAGTACAAGAAAAATTTCATGTAGTAGTTCAAGAGATTATGGAGCAGAAGACTATGGTTTCAGTTGTTATTTAATATATGCTTTTGAGATGGATCAAGAATAAATGAATAAGGATATAGGGGTCTTAATCTAAATGGAATGCATTGAATGTGGGGACACATCATCAGACTTATTGATAGATGAAGATGAGATTATCTTTGTGAAGAATCTCGTTGTGGTACCTATGAGCATGAAAGAGGAGCTCATGTGGTAATTTCAAGCCTTGAAATGAGTGGTTCATCCAGGTGTAACCAAAATGTACCATGTCCTATGATGACAGTTGTCACGACCCGTCCTCGGGGCCCGTGCCGTGAATACCCCAAACCTACCTTCTATAGGCCAGGGGCTGGCGACTAGCACCAAAGGTGAAAATTTTGATAAAAAGGGAAGGCATTGCGTTTATGAAACACAAAAAAAACCAGAGTACAAATGGAAGAAAAACACTAGGTAAAACAAAATACAAAAGTAGTGCTTAACATAAAGGGGGACGGAAATAAAAGCACATCTGTCAAGTTAAAGGAAAAAGACAAAACAACTGGAAGGTGTCGAGCTGCTCTTTGATCGTCCTCCAGAGTTCCTACCTGAAGGGTAGGTACAGATGGACACCTCACCTCTCCACGTCCATCTGTCACCTCTGGGCACCGGATCATCATGAAGTCCAAATCTGGGTACCATCTCATCGTCAAGTCCACCTTTAGGTATCGTCCAGCTCTACAAGCCTCAACCACGATCTGTGTTGTCTGTCGTCTGCATCCAACACAACAAGGTGCGGGCATAGCCTGTGCAAGGGTGGGTATAACGATACTCAGTATGGACCCCGATACCCTCATGGTCTCAATAAATTCAACAAGGAAAAACCACAAAGGAAGATCTCAACATATAACCTTTACTTAGGTATATGCCCATACATATACCTATGTAATCATGTAATCCATCACAATCAAGAGGAAAACACATAGGTCATTGTCTCATCTCAAACCAGGATTTTTATCCATGATGAAAAAAACACGGCCGCGGGAGAACTCATCCTCTGTCGAGCGCAGTAGTCCTGTCACGAATCCGAGGTGCTACTCACTAACCTTAGATTGCTGAGGTACTCCTCCTGTAGAGTACCGCGGGTCAGACACCTCACAGATTAGTGCTCCTCCACCATGGGTCTGCCACCTCACACAGTAGTGCTCCCCCTCATAGCCTACAGAGGTACTCCTCCTGTCGATTACCATATGTATACCACCTCACAAAGTATTGATCCTCCTCCATGGGTCTGCTACCTCACAATGTAGTGTTCCCCACTGGGCTATACAAGTCACTCCGAATCAAATCGGACAAGCAGTCACCAGGTCTTAGTCTGCTATAAGGTCACCGTACTTCGTATGCTCGCCTCTGGGAGGATCCTCCCCACGATCCACTGGTCAATACTCTATGTATCACAAAGTCCTGCAAAGATGTATCTCAAAGGACCGCCTCGTCACAGGGGTCTTAATTCAATAGACGATGCGTCAATCAGACGCTCGGTCCGTGAGTTATTAGCCTTTTTGTTCTGGGGCCCCGGTTGGTTTCGTATACGAACCAACTCGGCCGTATCACAACTCTACCCCAAAATCCCATGGGGTATACTCAAAAGGATTGCTATGGTCCAAGAGTATCGGTGCCGCTGACAGTTCGTCAAATGGACGCCCAGTGCCAATGATATGACCTAAGACTATAATGGGCCAATAATGAGCTCGGGACCGGTCCGACCCGTTCAGACCAACTCGGCCTCACCCAAAATGGGCCGACCTGGTCTAGGTCGACCCGGTCAGACTTGCTGGGTCTGACCTGGCCCATTGGGTGAGTCATCCCGCTATGTTTTGTCCCAGTCCGCAGGGCCCGACCCAGCAGGCCGTGAGAGCGGTTCATCCCGATTGTCGCCACGTAGGAGGCTCGATAACTCGGCCCAGGAGACCGGTCCGGTTCGACCAGCGACGCCGCGGGGGCGTCGTGGGAAGGTTCTACAGATCGGCGATCGGGTGGCCAGCGGGAAGACAGGGCGGGGCACGGGTTGGCCAGCTGGGCTCCGGGCTGGCCGCGGGCGCATGGGGCTGGGCACGGGTGCGCCATGCAGGGTGTCGAATGCCGGGAAACGTGTGGGGGCCCACCGGGTAGCGCGGCAGGGCACCAGGATGCGCCGGGCAGGATTCTGGCAAGGGTGCGAGGCTCTGGGCTGGCAGTGCAGCACGCCGGGGGGTGCCGGGCAGTGCTGGCAGGGTGCCGGGTGTTCCGAAAGGGCGTCAGGGCTGCATCGGGGGTGTGCCAGCAGGGCGACGAGGGTGCGCCGGCAGTGTGCCAACAGGGGCGCAGGGCACCGGGTGCATCCCAGGGGTCCGCGGGGGCGGTGTAGTTCATGGAGGTCATCGGTAGCATGGACTTTGTTCTCCGCCTTCGTCGTCGTCGCCTCATTGCCATGACGTCGTGGAGTCATTACAAAAAGAACAACGAAGGGGTCGGTCCATGTCAGTTTTTCCCAGACCCTCTGCATTTAGGGTGGTAGCAATCAGTTCTCGCATGTATGACGCACAAGAACCACCATTATTTTTTTTTTGAGAGAAATAAAGAACATGGGAATGGTTCAAACTTTAAATAAAAATAAAACCCCTACCTCTTGCTTATTGCTCGTTGGCGGAGTCGCGGAAGGAAGATGATGAAGACCGTCGTTCGTCGCGTCCGCCACACGTCCCCAATTCCGAGATGCGTCGGTTCATTGATGATGTTGTGGAGGATAGTTTTATGGGGAAGGAAGGTCGAAGAAGAATCACGTGGAAGATCGTAGTTGGTGTTCTTCGCGTTCTTCGATTGAGAGTATAATATTTCCCCAAGTGTTGGGCATCACAATACTTTACTAGTGCTTCGTCTCTTGGTGAAGCTGTCCCAAAACCTTCTACCAAGATTCCTATATATAGGAGAGGGAGAGAGGTATGTAAACATCATGGAATTTATGATGGTTCATTTATTTGGAACCTTCCTAAATTCCAACATTGCGGTTACCTAATTTTAAGAAAGGGGGTCGGGCGAATTTAATTGCGTTGGCGCAATTTAAGAGGTTCGTTGGCACAACATAAGATTTACTTTATGAAACAAAAAAAAATCAGTGTACAAACGGAAGAAAAACACTAGGTAAAACTAAATACAAAAGTAGTGCTGAAAGTAAAGGGGGCCGGAAATTCAAGCCCATCTGTAAAGTAAAAGGAAAAAAGAAAAAACAACTAGAAGGTGTCGAGCTGCTCCTAGATCATCCTCCGGAGTTCCTACATGAAGGGTAGGTACAGATGGCCACCACATCTCTCCACATCCGTCTGTCACCTCTGGGTACGGGCTCGTCGTGAAGTCCACATTCAGGTACCATCTCGTCGTCATGTCCACCTCCGGGTACCGTCTAGCTCTACAAGCCTCAAACACGATCAGTGCTGTCCATTTTCTACATCCAACAAAACAAGGTATGGGCATAGCCCGTGCAGGGGTGAGTATAACGATACTCAGTATGGACCCCGAGACCCTCAAGGTCTTACTAAATCCAACAAGGATAAATCAAAAAGGAAGATCTCAATAGATAACCTTTACTTAGGTATATGCCCATACATATACCTTAGTCATAATGTAATCTATCTCAATCAAGACAAAAACACAAAGGTCATCGACTCAGCTCAAACCAGGCTTTTTATCCACGATGACGAAAACACGGCTGCTGGATAATTCCTCCTCTATCGAGTGTAGTAGTACTGTCACGACTCCAAGGTGCTACTCAAAAACCATAGACTGCTGAGGTACTCCTCTTGTCGAGTATCGCGGGTCTGACACATCACAAAGTAGTACTCCTCTGCCATGGGTCTACCACCTCATACTGTAGTGCTCCCCCTCATAGCCTACAGAGGTACTTCTCCTGTCGAGTACCACAGGTCTACCACCTCACAATGTAGTGCTTCCCCGCCATGGGTCTTCCACCTCACAAAGTAGTTCTCCCCACTGGGCTATACAAGTCACTTCGAATCATATCGGACAAGCAATCATCATGTCTTAACCAGAAACCAGGTTTACCTTCCTTTTCGGGAGCCTACCTGGTTAGAACTCCACTATTAAGCGTGTTTGACCTAGAGTAGTGATCGGGATGGGTGACCTTCTGGGTAGATTCCAAGGGTGTGTGTGAGTGAGGAAAAAGTACACTTGTAAGGACACGTTCTGGCCGGTGGGGACAGTCATTAGTCAGATAACCCGTTCGGGCATGCAGGTGGACCCTAGGGTGGGCCCCACGTGTCTGTGGGGGAAACTGGTGGTACCTGGTAGGCCAGGACTCGATAGCCATGTTAAGGCGGGGTGTCTGTGTTGTCACCGGGACTCGGTTGTCACAACAGTTTTTGTGGCCCATCATGAAATAGAGGATACCCATGTTTTTGACTAGATGCTCCACCTATCAGCAAGTGAAGGCAGACCATCTACGACCGGGAGGTTTAATTCAACCATTACCTTTACCAATTTGGATCTTTAAGGACATGACCATCAATTATTTGGTGGGTCTCCTCAAGATTATTGGGAGTAATGGCCCTATTTGTGTCATTGTGGATATAAAAACAATGGTATCACATTTATAATCTATAATAGAATCATTTATTGTAGAGCTGTTGGGAGAACTCTACATTCTTGAGATTGATCTTCTTAATGGATGACATGGAATATAGATTCATATCGTTATTCATGCTTTAAATCATGCTTCAGTTCATTTCACATAGGTTTTATTGAGTATGGATTTCCACCCATATTCATATGGGATGTAGGGACGTACTATACAGGTGCATAAAGATATGATATAGGAATATTTTCTTCACTTCGTTGGTTAATGGGAAAATCAGTCATATTTAGAGGAGTTCGAATATATCAACAGTTATCATGAAACTATATAGATGAAACTATATGACGATCATTATGGCAGGCTATGTAGATATGTGTTATGCTAGATGGAGGCTGGTATATTTGATTTGTTTGGACCATGTCTCGTGTAGGAGCCATCAGAGCTGGTACAGATGATTCTGTAAGATTTGGATATGTATCAATGTAGACAGAATTCTTATACTGATAGATGGAGAAGACCCCTAGAGTTTACATAGGGTGATTGTGTGATCCTTCAGATATCACCAAGCTTGGGTCACCGTAGGATTCATAGGTAGGGAATGCTTTCACCAAGGATTGTTGGACACTTTCATATAGTGGAGAGAATTGTGTTGGTGGCATACCAACTGGGAATTATATATAGATGCATCTCTATGAATGATTTTTTCAATGTATCACAACTTCAACATTTTCACTCCAGACCATCTCATGTGATCTCTGTGGATTAGGTTGTCCTTGGGAAAGATGCAACATTTGATGTGAATATGATCTATGTGTTAGATCATAGTGAGAATGTGTTGTTTGGAAAGACCCTACCGATAGTTAATGTATTATGACTAAATGAATGAATAAAAGTGTAAATATAAAAATGATAAGAAGATATGAGGGCTCAATGAACTGATATATTTGGCATGGAAACTTATAATGGCGTGTAATTGTTTCTCGAGGATGACTTGTTTTAAGGTGGGGAGATTGTAAGATCCTGATATTTCATGGAATTGGATAGAACATGATTTTTGTTATTTTTTTTACATAATTATATTTGATGGGAGTTTTGATAGGGGCTTCAAAGCTGTGGAGTCTATGAAAATTTTGGAGAAAAGGGGTTGTGAACGGTTGGCGCATGGTTTGTAAAAACATGGTGGTTGTCCAGTAGAAATTGTGTTCTCTTTGTTCTTTTTTGAAAGTATCATCTTTATGGTTAAAGTATGATTTTGGAGGCCATTTTAGTTAAAAATGCACGGTCCCCCTTGAAGAAGTTTATAACACATAGTCACTACCTGATTTGTCTCACTGTGCAACTAAACTGTGCACAGGCTAGCAATGAGATCCTAAAAATGATGATATCACTCGTTTATTCCATTTAATTAACTATTTCTTATTTTATAAGGACCATACTCTATATTTCACACTCCAAATGGTAATGGATGATTACTCCATTGAAATAGAGGAATTCTAATGACATCAGACCTATGTTACTTGAGACTTAATGCTTGGATGAAAAATCTGCTCTTCACTCAGTATGTGGAACTCATCCCAAAACCCTTCCCATTCATTATACTCGCTTCCCTAGATATTTTTCTTGATGATATCCCCTATTTCATTAGATCAAAAACTATTTGGTAAGATGTGGATCTATATTTGTAGATATATTTCTAAATTGAGTAGTTCATAATATCTTGGTTTTTGTATAGGGATTTAAATCTATAACTCATATCTACATAGTTGCACTACTCTGATTTTGCAGATTTCCATTGACCGAACATATAGCAGCAAATTTAGGTAGGTGGTCAAAAATATAATTTACATAGTTTTGGATTTTATATGTACATCAAAATTGTATAATTCTTCTCATCCATTAGAAATTTATTTTCTTATATTGGGTTAATTTCATTGACCAATTGATTTATCAAATAATTTTTTGAATTAAATGATTAGTTGAGGAATTAACGAGACTAAGTGGATTCCCTATTAGATAATGTATTTGGGAAGCTGATTATTAGATATATGTTTTAAAATATAGAAAATTAATTATGGGATTAATTATAAAATATAAAATTCAATAAATTGTGATAATTATTTATTAATTATTAATCATATTTTATATTATGATCAAGATAATTAAATTTGGGAATAATTTTTATGTGATGAGAATTATAATTAGATAAATAATTGTGGAAAATTAAATATGTGCTGTGAATTGTGATATTTTTTAACTAATTTATGAATTAATTAATGGGATTGAGGCGTTTAGTTAATGTTTGTGTTAACTAATTGAATATATGTATTTATCTAATTGTAGATGTAGTAAGGAAATTAATGTATATAATTAATTGATGAATTAATTTTGAGTTTATGAATAGGAACATGGACCTTCAAAATTGAGTAGTACAAATAGTAATAAGGTAATTTTACATTTGAGTATGGAATGGGAACATGGTCATTGTAATGAGATGTATACATGGTAACATGGTTATTATACTTATTTGTATTAGAATGGGAACAAATTAATTTTTTAAGAAGTAATCATCGTAACATAGACAAATTACATACATGATTTTATATGGGTAAATTTGGAAATGTTTCTTCAAAATTTCAAATTAATTAATTGAAATAACAACACTATGAGTTGTGGCCTCACATGAGAATATTTTGACTAGATGGAGTTTAGAGACTATTGGGGGTGGCCTACTGAGTTATACTCACACCCAATTTGGGCTACCTAATTGGTACGTAAATAGATTATATTGTTGGTAGAATGTATAAGGGAAATCCCGTGTTAGAGATTTTTGATAGGAGATTGGGATTGGATGAGGGGGATGAACATGGTTCAGAACCCGCTTTGGGAGTAGTATTATCATTAATTTTTGTCACATTATATAAATTTTCCACATATATTGGAATAGAATGATTTACCTTTCAGTCGAGTGTTGTTTTCTTGTTTTATTATATTTTTGAATGAGTAATGTTCCGAATTTACATGCTTCAATATTTTATAATTTATTTTTTTTTGTTTTACTCTTATAAATGTGGGTATAGTCTCCCCAAGACTGAATTAATAGACACTCATACAATTTGGTAGGATCCTACATATTGGGAGGTGCGCTAGAGGTGATTTGGAATACCAGCTTAGGGCATTTTTTCATGGCAGTAGGGTTAGGATGTTTCAGAATATCCATAAAATCATTTAACTACAAATAAAAATTAATAGTAACTAGGAGTTCATGTTGGGCTATGGTAGGCGATTCTTCCCTGTCCTCCTTGGGTTTTGGATTCGATTCCCATAGAATATCTATGAATTATTGGTTGTCACCTATCCAATGAGTTTTAATTTTTTTTAAATATAGATTAATATAAACCATATAAAAATATATAAATTTTTGAAATAACCTCAAAATAACTATAACATGTTTTATCCTCAAATATAATATTATTCCTTTAATTTTTTTCCAAAATATTAATAACCCATAATTACATTGAAAATAAATGTATAAAAAAATAATATTTTTGGTCACATTATAATTTCATAACAAAACTTCTCAATAAGGATTCTATAGAAATATCATCAGACGAACCATAAAATTATAATCCCATGAGGAAATCTATAACTCTTGAGAAAGCATCATATTCTCTAATGTTGTCAAACCCATTCGTTGATATGATCTATAAGGTCCCAACCATAAAAATAACATATTGTGGTATTTATGAAGTAGAAATAACATTCTAAATTCATTTCAGTTTATATTTTTCTAGAATTATGACAAACTCTTTAAATGTAGACCAATAAATTACATGCAGACACTTATACAGATTAACAATTTTTTCCAACAAAGGAACCCGTTTTAAAATGAAACATGATTTCATTTTGAGACCCATACTGTATTCTTTCATCATGATATATTATTTTGCCTTAGTAATCATAAGAACTATGAATACCATTTTATAACAAGGGATAGAAAAAAATCTTAGCAAGGGATATAAAGAAGGAGTACCACTAGTCATGTTGAAACCCAAAAAACATTTCCTTAAAACAAGCATTTTTTAGAAGAAAAATATATTACCATTTCAAAAATATAATTATGTTACATTTTATTAAAAAGTTTCACATGAAAATAGATAATAATATAGATAATATATATAAAGGAATATTGGGAAACAATTATACTAAAATAGAATAACTATATGATTGACTTCCATTCACATCAATCTTACAAATAAAATAACAATAATATGTAATTTCATACATGTCACTCTTATGAATTGAGGATCCTCATGGAGAACTTCTGTACCAAATACATTAGATATTATTAAATAACCACATGTCTTGGAATTATCATGTAACCACCCTTATATGGTCCACATAACATTATATAATAAGAACACATAAAACACTTCAATTTTGAACATTTTACATATAAAATTTAATTTTCACAGATAAGAAAAAATTTCATGTTATTTAAATAACAAATCCACTTTCAAAATTTTTTGAAATCATCTAAAATGATATTTTTTATTCAATGTTTCCCATAAATATTTCATACATTTGAGTGAAATTATAATATTAAATTTTTTAAACATTGATATATATATATAACTAATTAAATATAAATTATTTTTGAAAACATGGACACGAAAAATAGGGATTTAGAATAATTAATAAGTAAACCATTTAAAAATAATTTTTTATTTAAAGAGTCATATTCCTTGAGTCTGAATCACCAGATATGCTCCTTATCATCCAAGATAAGAAATGTAGGTTAATTATTTACTTTCATGGTATACATTTTAACTTTTATTTTATCATTTAGGTAAAATATTTTCATTTTATATCAATTAAATAATTATTTTAGTTAACCATGAATATTTTGATGATATTTGGTAGTGGAGTAAAATATGATGTTGTTATGTCAAATACGATCAAATATTACATTATAACATCATATAATGTATAATTTTCATGAAATAATAATAACTCATATACGCAAATTATACTTTTACATCCATTAATTATATATGGATATGAAAATGGAATTAAATTTCAATCATGGGGAGGGTATGCCATTTGTACCCGTTAATAGTGTTTACATTTTTCTATGATAAATATAGAAAGGAAGGTATATATTATTTTATCATTCCGAAATTTTAGAAATATAATTAATATTAAATTAATCATTGAAATATATTTTTATATATCATACATGTTATGTGGTGATGAAAAATGAATGACATTGCTTTGTGGATGCCATAGTTCACACGCAAACACGAACAACACTATCATTTTTATGTTCATGGAATGTAAAAATAAAATTGATATTTTATTATTTTATAATGATAAATACATCATTAATATCATATATAAATATTAATTACATAATTGTAACAATTTTTTAGAGATGGTAGATGAAAAAAAACATGTGGGTCTGTGGGGGTTATAGTCCACACGTACAAACAAACAATTAATTCATTTCACATTTGATGGAAGTGGAGATGGAATGATATGATGATATTGACAAAATAACTTGTCATTATATTCCACAGAGAGGATTTATTATATAATCATCTTTTAAGAATATTTTAAGAATTGGAAGAAGAAATAAATACGGAATACTTGATGAAGAATGATACCTCTTCCTCAGATAACCTCTTTTGATTAAAACATTAACACCTATTATGACCATTTTATGATTAAAAAAGGCCTCTAAAATGTGAAGAGTTATAATAGAAAATAATATGGATGTATATTGAACAAACCAAAAAGGTTTTTTAGTTTTTAGAAGAGAAAAGAATTGAATCCCTTTTATAGGAGAGGGAAGGGGCACCCTTGGAATTTTTCAAAGTATTAAAATATATTACAACATTTCTAGAACCGAATACTAAAAAATAGAAAATAAATTAATGGTATAAGATCTTTTATATCATATAATATCCCCTAATAATTATTTGACATTGATATCATTTTTGAATAATTTGTTAATTTATTAATACAACAGGGTATCATTAATTTAAAATTTAATAATATTCATTTTATTTGACATAAAATACAACAACATAGAGTGGGAATTGGAATATAATTATTTCCCAAAAAAATTATGTTATATAATAGATATATCATATCATTTAGATACACTAATTCATCAAAAATATATGAAAACTAATATTTTAATATAAATGTTTTCTATTAATTAAATCAACATTGTTTTACCATTAATGAAGAATTTATGTTAAATATATAATTTATAAAAACAAAAAATAAATTAAAATAATTAATATATTTACACTTTCATCAATTTAGATATTTAATTTCCTTCAAGTCTTGAATTTTCCATCCGTGAACAAATAAAAGATATTAAATACAATAGAGTCTTGTTTTGTAACTATCATGGGCTTTAAATACAATATAAAATAATTTAATGGAAAAATATAAATTAAAAAACTCAAAATATATCATAATTTGATAAGGTTTTTTTATTAATCATCTATTAATTTTTTATACGTTTTAATTATTTTATGAATCCTTATATTTTTTTTGTTTTAATCCTTATTTTTAACATTAAATATTATCATGAAATCATATAATTTAAAAATTATGTGTTAATATAATTTCTATAAAATGAAAAATGACTATTAAAAGAGTAATTGATGAATGTTTTATACTTTGAAAATTAATTTATCACAATTTAACATATTTTTGAATTTTATATCATTTAGTGAAATATTATTTATTTATAATATCATAAATATCAATCCAAATACTATTCACAATATGACTTATTAGAAACATCATAAAAACATGATTCCATCAAAAAAAATACACTAACCATTCCCTAACATTTCGAATTCATCCGAAAATTTTTTGGATGACATAAAATATCAAAAATTAATTTTATTTTAATATTATTAATATCATATATTTGATTTCACTATTAATAAATCAACTACAACATCATCATTGTGTCACCATTCAATTTAATTATTTATATTATTAAAATTAGAAATAAATTACGATGATATAGATAAAAATTTTATATATCTAAACACTATTTAATGTGGACCATATCACTTATATAAACCCATATTAAAAATAATATACTTGTTAACAGTAAAAGTGTGAAATAATGAGTCTATGTTGAATAAAATACTATAATAGTCCAAAATTCCACCAAATAGCTCCAAAAACTAAAAAATATGAAAAAATATGATGTATGTCAAATATAACATATCCAATAAAATCTGGAAAAGTATAATTGTAATATTGTTTTTTTATTTTTACCCTTAATTACAAGATTAAGCATTAACGATGCTAAAAAAGTATTGTTATTATTCCAAAAAATTAAATTGTTCCAATTTGAGAAAAAAAAATTATAATTACAAACACTTATTTATGATTTAAAAAATTATTAAATTTTAAGATTCAAAAATTAATTTTTTATTGACTCATTTGATGGATCGATAAAACTGAACTGTGAATAAAAAATGATTAAATGTTAAAAAAAAATATCAATTTTAAATTTTAAATTGATAACAATTACCTATATTGGATTAAATGATAAAAAATTAATCTTAAATACGTTAAAAACAATTAAAATTACAATATGAATATATTAATAAATTTGACAAAAAATGTGTTTTGTATTAAAAATTAGTATTTCAACACTATTTACAAAAAATGAATCTTATCATAAAAATACCAAAAATTTACACAAAGTAAATTTCGATACAATTATTTCAAAAAATATATATATTTTCTCAAGATTAACTTAAAATGTGAAAAAACAAGATATAGAAATGGGTTCTCCATCAAAATTTAGTAAACATTTCCTCTTCCAGAAATAATTCTTTAATGTCTAAAATGGGATTTGTTCTTATATCATGTTTATAATAAAATTATAAATCAATATAAAACATTTAATTAAATGTATTTCATATATATATGAATAATATAATCCTTAACATGTGACTTATTTGCATATTGGTATAAAATAACATTTTTTATGATTTAAATATTTTTTAAAAAAATCATTTTATTTGAATTTGAAATAGGGTTTATAGTAATATTTAATTTATTAATTATCAAATAATTAATAATATAGACATGTTTAAACCCTATTTTCATAATTTAATTAATTATTTTCAATATCTTTATTCAAGGTGTTGTTTGATAACTACCATATAAAATAATAATATTTAGTTGTTCGTTTAATCTTAATGTTTTGTATCATGTACCCTATCAAACATAAAGTTTCCATAAAAAACTCGGGATGTTACAACATGTGCATTCTATGATTTACTGATTATGGCATTGTGGCTATAATTAGATAAATTATATTAGAATTTTTTTAATGATTTTTATAATAAAATGTCCCAATCAAATTTAATTTCATTATTTGACACATATTTATGATAATTTTAATTCTTACAAAACCAATTTAGATCTTTCAAGAGATTTAGACATCAAATTGATGTGTGGTTAATAATCATAGATTATAAATTAATCAAGGATTTTATTACTATATTTTTATATAAAACTTACATTATTTGATAATATTTTAACATTTCATAGGTTCTGATAGTTATAAATGAAATTTTTTACCTCAAAATAATTTTTTATAATTTCAATCCAAAAATTCATTTGATCTATATATCCCTTTCACCAAAAACGCATATGTGGCTTGAAAATAATAATATCAATTTTGTAAGGATACACAAATAATTTATTCTCAATTTTTATCAATTATGATGTTTTAATGATTATAAATTCTAAAAATAGAAAATTAAATCATTTTTTGAGAATTAAAAAATGTATTTGAATAAAAATTATTCATGAATTTGAAAAAATTATCAATGAGAATTTACAATTATTACAAAGAAAAACAACTATCATTTTACCCATTTTTAAAATTTAGATTCATCTTTGATAGATTTTTCATCACTCTAATCACATGTTATGTTTAATAGATATGTGTTTAGTCCCATCATATAGAAAATAAAATTATATTTATTATCATAAATTTTAATTATAACACCTGATTATTTTTTTATTTTTTTATTTTATTTTATTTTTTAAAATTGAAATTCTACATTGAAAATATAGCTTTTATCATTATAATAATTTCTAATGTTATATTGACATGTGGAATGTGCAACAAGTTCATAAAGAAATTATTAAGAGAAAGATAAATATTCATATAGCATAATTTAATCCATATGAATATTTTATAATCATATAAACTAGTATAAAAAGTAGATTTCATTTCCTAACATAGACATGTTTTTTTATTAACTCACATGAGAATACCATATTATAGATATTTTGTTAAAAATAATAATGCTAAAACTCCATATGTTTTGATATCATGTTAGTTATTATTATAATAGATTTTTAAACCATGAATTTCATAGTTTTCATGGGATTTATTGTAATATATGATATCAAAATAATATTGGTAAATGTTTTTAATGTTAGTTTCTCTAATAAGTAATGTTATACATAAGGTATTAACATTTATTATAAGAGGAAATGATGTTAATTTTATTAAAATGTTAAAACTCATTGGAACTTTTGTTTCATTATATCAACATTACTCTCTCAAACCCTAACATCCACGAGCCAAGAAAATATTTATTATCATCCCCCGTATAGATTATTCTTTTTACCCCTTTATTCGATGATTTTCTACCTGATTAGTTTTTTATTTACTTTTTCTATCATTTTTATGACCTCATGTGTGTTTCCATCACTCCGTGTTCAATAATTATAATTTTATATTTCAATTTTCAACTAACCTACCACCCCATTATGTTCAATTTAAATTTTTCTTTAATTTGTTTTTCATTTTCCATGCCAATATACTATCTAAATATACATTTTTTCATATAGGTTGTTATTTTATTTTTTTATATGCTTTATTATGTGTTCTTTTGTAAAAAAATTAATATTTATATATTTTTTCCATAATATTAATAAATATCACAGAATATAAATTTTATTCACTTATATTTTTTATATTTTATTTATTGATATACTATAATTATCTATATATCAAATGTTAAATTTTTTTTACTTGTCTCTAAATTTTTTAAATGTTTTTTAATATTAAATTATATTTATTTATTGTTGACCATTCTTCCATTAAATTTCATAAAATTTAAAATTTTTTACTACAACATTATATTTTTTTTGTTTAGATATACTACGTGTTTCTATATTTTTTTTAGTCAATGCTGTTCATTATTTAAAATATTTATTAAAATTTTGTTTTTATAATTTTATTAATTTAGTATTGTAAATAATCATGTTGTATTAATTTATTAAAATATATTATTTAATTAATTATATTAATATATTTTTTCCCTATTTTTTGTTTTCATTACATATTTATGAATAAATAATTGGTTTAATATTTAAAATCCTTACATGTATATTTATTAATGGTTAGTTTATTTATTTTATTAAATTTATTTATATATGTTATTAATGTTCTTTTCAATATATGTTTCTTTTAAATAATTTTCATTCAATAAATGGTTCAGTGAATTTTATTATTATTATGTTATATATTTATTTATATATAAGGATAATATTTTTATTTTAATTATAAAAAGTTTATATATTAATATGATTAATTGTCATATGCTTATCAATTTATATATTCATAATTAAAATTTTAAATGTTTTATATATTTTTCCATTATATCGTAACATTAGTTAATTAATAGATTATAATTTGACAGGTTCATGAAGTTAAAATGAAAATTACAAAAAGGTGGTTAACAATTTCATAGAATTCTCTCTCTAAATTAATTAGAAATGATATATAATTATATTTCCATACATGATTTGTGTGAATATAATAAATTTATGGTATATGAATATCTTATACCATCTAATTTAATGTGATTTTCATCGTAGTTTTACATGCAAGATCTAGTTCTATGAAATGAAAAAAAAATTATTACCTGATATTCATGAAGATGCACTGTAGGTGTAATAAATATTATTGAAGAATAAATTCATGAAATAGGTTTTGGAACCATTAATAAATCAAAATATATAGATAACTTGTAAAAATATTATTAGAAAAAACTATTTAGCAATTCAAAAAAATTTGTAGTGGTTTCATAATTTTGGACATTATCCATATATTTACCAAAATATTGTTGTAGTGATAAAAGATTCAAAAATATACTTGACATTTTTAAATGGTTTATTCTAGAAGAAAATATGCTTCCAAGTACGATTGATGATGAAAAATAATTGTATGAATAATGGAATTGTTATATGAGAAAATACATGCTTCCCCAAAGACTATGTGATGTATAAGAAGTAATATTGATGTCTATAAAAATTTTATTTACTTGGGAAAATGAGATATATAATTGTTGAGAATCCAAATATGATTCATTATTAACAGATTACACCGAACCTCCAACTAATTCAAGATGTTATCATCAATGAAATATTATTTTATGAGTATATTTCGAAATTAAAATATTGAAAAGAGGCTAAAATGGTATACAAATGACAAAATATATTATGGAATCCTATTAAAATATGATAATTAAACATAATGTAATATAATTGATAAACATTTCTTGAATTTTTAAATAATATTAAATATCAGAAAATATGATTGTGTCTTGATGGAATAAATCAATATCAGAGGCTTATTAACCTATAGAGTTCATGGAATATTATGCTTACAGTGAATAAATAAAAATAATATATATGGATAAATACTTTTATTGTGATGATATTGATTACTTATTGGAAAACCAGGGAAGATATTATTTGCTTCCATAATTATCCACATTGAATGATGAAAATAAATTTTTATTATAAAAGTTTAATTTTTTTTAATTATTAAATTATTAGTTTTTTACTTTACTTTTGATAGTAACATTAAAAATAAATTACATTCCTAAATATTTAATCCTACTAGGACACATTGTTAATTTCAATAAGTCTTTCCAAATTTTATATAAGGAACATTATTACATTAATTGTTGAATTATATAAACATAGTGTACGTGGAATCTCTATGATTTTTGTGAGGGGATCATATTTATCAAAGATTAAATATGGAATTTATAATTTCGAAATATTATAATTTTCAACACAACCATTTAAGTTGTTTAATATTATGATAAGATGATATAAATCGATTCCACATATCGAAGGAAATGATGATTCGATCTACAAACAATCATAAGTAAGAAAAAATCCATCTAATTTGCACTACCATGTTATATATTTTTTATTTTAAGATATAACATTTATGTTATGTTTGTTGGGAAAAAATAAGTTTAATTTTGATTAGAACATTATTAGACATCATTGGAAAGAGAAGAGATTGATTTAATGAATGACTAGACTTATTATTCATTAGAATATGTGTATATTTAACTCTGACTATGAAAGAAAAGGAGTTATTTACCTCATGCTTTCCATATATTAAAAAATAGTGAGAATATAAATTTCTTATAATGTCTTCATTTTAATTAGTTACACATTTAGTTTATCTAAAATATGAAAATGTTGGTGTAATTAATGAATTTAAATTTAATATTTATGAAATATCATGACATTCTTATTTTTATGGAATAATTGATAACAGGTGAACTACGTGGTATATTGTTGGGAACTTGGAAAATGTATACCATTAGTTTTTGTTTGTATTAATATTTTATATGCGTCAACTTCATAGATAAACATTTATTATATGTCATATAAAATTATATTAATGTCATATTGTAAATTTCAATCTATTTCCACCATCTTTTAATTATATAATGGTTCAATAAATGATTTACTTTTTCCAAATATTATAATACATTGGCTAACTATTTTTATTATATAGAATGAATTGAGTAGATTAGATCAGACCAATCTTATGAAAAGGAAAAAGGGATTTCTTGATCCCCATAGGAAATAAATAGTGATAGTTCCATAAGGAAAGACATAGTTGGGAACGGTTTTCCCAATAAATTTTAATATAATAAAAGGAATTTCACCCCAAAATCTTGAATGACCCTTACGTATCTTAAAATTATGTATTTTTGATAAGTTTTTATTATGATGACATTAATTAGAATTTAATTTCATTAACTTGTTAATTTAATGAAATAATTATTCCCCTTATTAATTGAATTATCTATTTGTTTAGATAATTTTTGAAATACATGTTACAAAAAGAAAAAAATTGGATTTTTGGGTATTTTATTTCTAATGTGTATGTATGATATATTTAATATAGAGTATAAGATGATAAATATAAAATGGGAGTGTAGTGATGCTAATCATTAATTAGTTGCATGACATATATTTACCATAGAGACATTTAACCGTGAAATAAGGTGGGACTCCCCTTAGTGTGGTATGGAGGAATAAAACATATAATTCATGGGAACATGAGCACAACGATGAATATGGGTTGGGTCCGTGTGAATGTGGTAGGATAGACTCATATAGTCGAGTCATTCAAATATTGTGTTTCGTGTGCTCTGGTCTATATCTATCGTAATGGATTATTCAAACATATTATATCTTAATAAATATAGGCATATATATCAAATTATCGAAAATGGAAATGGTACATCTTGGGTACTATTCATAATTACTAAAATGATAGATTTTGAACCCAAGTCACACTTCTTCATTCTCTGATATAATCTCTACCTTAGGCCACCACCCCTTGGTCATTTCCAAAACTGTTATTCTGTTGACGTATATATTCGATGAAGGTTGGTCTCTTGTTCCACCAGATATTCAATCCTCACTAAGATACCGCCATTTCAACGAGACATAGTGATTTGGGATTCTTGAAATGATGATGAAGAAGGCCTCACTAAGGTCCTTTAAATTCCCCATATCATTGTGATTGGAAGATATATGAGTATAGGCTTTCTGATCATTCCCAATACTATTCCGTGTAGGATTTTACATGAGTTTAATATTGAACATGAAATGTATCATTCTCCTTAGAAAGAAGAATGAAATTGATTTGTATACGAAAGAAGAAAATGTGACACATGGTTTTCAGCTATGATGTAAAGGGTCATTAAATGTTTGTGGTGAGTTTTGGAGAAGAATATGGGGCTTCAGCCATGTTACACATTTTGCACTGTATCCATTCATTAATAATATTTTAGAAGTCCCCAAAGATTAACATATGAGTGATTTCTATGATAAATCTCTAATTCTCTGTGATTTCAATCATGATCATAAAAATATTGAGTACTAAGGGGGATTTAAATAGGATCATGTTCATGGGGGTTACATCAACTAATAAAATTAGAAACCACCACAAAAAATGGATTATATTCAAAGAATAACAAAAAGAGGAGAAACAGATTCAATTAGAAGAACCTAAAAACCCTCTCTCATAGATACTCAATAATATATCTAATAAGGGGATACAACATGGAAAATTATATATTTCGTATCAAGGAGAGAAGGTTGTGGAAGTTATGGAAATTGAAAAATAATATTTCATGCTGAATTATAAAGCCACCATATCTTGTTATATATTGAATATGAAACAGGAGAAATTTTTTTTGAGGGAGACTTCTATATAAATAGAAATGGTATTATTGTGAAAATCAGAAAGGAAATCCCATAGGGAATAATCTGATCAAGATATAGAGGAATAATTCAAATTTATAAAGCTAATTTTGGAGTAATGTGAGTGATTTATATCATGTATCCATTGAAATATTATAGGAGTGTTTTTATCTTAAAAAATAATTCCACATAATAGGGGACTTATTTTCTCTTTTATCATTTCAACTTATAATTATTAGTTCTTATATAGGGCTAGAAATTAATTGACCTATGTGTTTATTATTACAGGATTTTTTTAATTGTATTATGTTTTATATTACCATATATTTCATTCATTGGTTTTCCATATTGGTTATGAAATTAGTCCCGAATAGATAGTTTTTATAGGTGATGATGGTATTTAGGAATGGGATGGGTACATAATTTTTGAGTATTTTCTTACCTTTTATTTTTCTATACTAAATGATAATTGATATATTACTGATTCTGTATTTCATTCCCTTGACTCATGTGATATTGAAACTACCGAGGGGAGGACATCCATTATATTTGAGGGGTGCTGGAGTGAGATACAAACTAAAATTTTTCATTATATATGACCAGGAATATAATGCACTTATTTTTTTAGGTCACTACAACTTAACAAATATAAATGATTTTGTATTTATAATTTATTCTGATAGACTACTTTAGATATCCTATATTCTAATCATGGGAAATTCGTCAACAACGTTCAAAAATAAGATTTATTTTAATTTTTATTCTAAATAACCATCCCTAGAAACCATTCTCAAATTTATTCATCCTATCCAGTGAGTGTAAAATATATATTTATTTCATTCAATTTTACATTAAATATTATTAACAATGAAAAAGTAAACGGTATTAAATGTTATAATGATTTTTCTTTTTGTATTGACCCTATCCTAACATTTTTCTATATCATTTTATTTAGTCTATTTTGAGTTATTATATATTTATAAATTTATACAACCATAGTAAATAATGATTTATTATTATAGCATCAAATTTATGAAACTATTACTGGGGAATAGGCATTTAAAAATTAATTTGTTTTAAAAAAATCATTAACCCAAAAATATCTATTGTCTAATTTTATAATAGGTTCTTTTTCAATTTTGTATTATTTTTTAATCTTGGTATATTTGGTTTGTGATATTATGAAGAAGTAGGAAAAAAGAAACACATACAATTTTTGATCTAATTATCACTCTTCTCTTTGAAAATTAATTAATTAATGAAGAAATATATACAAAAGACAGGATATTCCTGGAAAATGTTGGGAACCACAATCATTCCAAAGTATTGACGAATCACTCCAATAATGGAAGTTCAGTTCAATATAATAATTCTAATATAGATGAACAAAACTAATGATATTGAGGATGATAAGCAAAGGACCATGGAGGGGGACTATAATTAAGAAGGAATTAATGATACATTTATAAAAATAATTGAATCTGAGGGTGAATCCATGTAACGTACATTTTTGAATTCTTATTATGAAATTCCCTTGGTGTAATCCTATCTATGTGCTCAGGAGAATGAAAAATAGGAACCCATCATTAATGAAACAAATAATATGAAAATTAGGATGATGATATTGGAGCAATATAAATTTGGGATATTACTATAAATTTTCTAGAGGACCATCCTCTAGAAGGAGAAGAAGAATATTTAGAAGAAGAAGTATAGTAATAAAGAGTGTCTTCTCAAATGAACAAGGTAGTTAAATAATAAATGAAATACATCAACTGAAACAATAAAATGAGGATTTGTATGAGGTATGAACATCCCATGATATTCTAATCTAATAAATGGGGTGTTCCAATGCACAATACTTTCCTAAATAAGAATAACAGACTACAAGGTTGAGTAATATTTGAAAATATACACCATACAATGGTCAATGAGGGAATTATATCAGTATGAGATTGTTGTATCTATAAGAAACATGCATTACATATTTTGTATGGGTGTTTTATCTTAATGACTATAACCAATGGGTGGTATGGGAGGAATCCAATGTTTTTATCCTAGTTTAGGAAATTACTTATTTGAATTAGTAAAACCTCCCCCTCGCATATTTTTAAACATTAATTCAATATACCATCTATTTCTAAAATTTTGATTTCAATATAGGCTCATGAATTAAAATGTGAAAAAAGAAAAAAGAATTTGTCCAAATTTAATTGGGTAAGCATTTAATTTAATCATACATCTATGATAATATTTTTTATGAATTTTATGTGAATTATAGAAAAAATGAATGCCCATATAATGATTAATGCTACAGTTTTAATAATTGAATATAAGAATTTTTAAGAATACCATAATTCCATGTTTTAAATTTTTAATTTATAGAAATTAATTGGTAATATTGGTTTATTTATTTATTATAGTGGCATAAATTAAAATTAATTCAATTAACATGATTTTTCTTTTCAGTCACATGTATATGAATACATTTTATTTATTTCTTATGCTTTCAAATTCTTAATTTCATGTTGAATAATTTTTTCTTGTTAAACATTTGATGATTGATTGAATTTAATTAATTTTTTTCTACTATTGAGAGGTTTCTAGAAAGAAATACAATATTTCATAGTATTATTCATTATAGAATAATGAAAATGTTACTATAAGGAGAAATTTTTGATCATGTTAAAATGATGGTTTCTAAAATTCAGTAAAATAATTACTAAGGATTTTTAATTGACTATCTGTTATCATTGATATATACAAAAAAAGATACTATTTATCCCTATAGAACTATAATGGACTCTAATAAGAATACTCTATATTACCATCCAATTATAACCATTCATACTCTTAGTATAATATTTTTGACAATTTCCAAAGTCTATGTGTGGGGGGTTATGGTATTCATGGTAAATGGGGTATGTTGTGTTAAAGGAAAAATATTTTGTGGTTTTTTTTGGGATTTATAGAAGGTGTATGATCCTTTCATTTTAATTATTCTTTACCCCTATTGTGAAAATAAAAAGGTGATAAATATTGGGTTTACTTATAGAGAGAAAAATATAACCCTCTATTGAACAATAATTTAATCACATGGGGTTGGGTATCGGATGTGAGGCTTGTCCTAACATTATTTTTAATATACATTTAAAAATATTTTCTAATAAAAAAATAAAAAATAATCAGGATTTTAATCTATCCATTATAATTTCATTTTTTATAGAAATAAATTTATGTTATAGAATTAATTGTTTTCACTTTTTGGAGAGGATAATGTTGTTAAAATTTAGATTGATTATCATCCAAAATCCTTTGACATAAAACTCTGTTATGAGATTGAATATATTTATTCATCAATTAACTTAACTTTCTTAAACCATAGAATCATATTATCATTATTTGAAATATCCCTCCAATTTTAGATATTTTTATATCTTTTAAGGTGACAATGGTTCCCTTAGTCATGTTCAATGTTTAGAATATGTACTCTAGGTATCTGAAAAAATTAGTATATATTTTACATTGAGTATTGAGAGAATAAAAATAATGACGGGTTAGAGTATTATTTAAAATATTTAACAATCATAGATTATGTGGATTGACGAAATAAAAATATATGTTCCACCATTATTCATTGAAAAAAATATTACCATTTTATATAGTTTGGAATTGGCTTATAATTTTTACATGTGACATTTGTAAGTGTCTATCCCCCATTGATAATAGTATTTTTATTAATTTTTAATTTTTAATATTTTTAGGATTTGGGTTTCCTATGTAAATTTTAATGAATATATATTGTGTAGGGAAATAATTTTTTAACGGTAGGGGATTTTATGAGTTGATACTATGAAATTTTTTCTAAATTTAATTTAATTGAACTAAGAATATCATTATTTATTATTTACCATTATCAATTGAATTAAATTATATTTAGGTATTTATATTTAATAATAATAAAAATTTTCATTTAATTATTTAAATATTCATTACCAGTTTTTATTGGTGTTTTGTTTGTAATGTGCAGATATGTAAAATTTGACAAAATTATTAAGGGAATTGTTAAAAAATATGTCTACACTAAGGATAGTCCCCCATCTAGTTAAAATCCACATATCTACATCAAGGGTAGGTTTTCTAGGAAACTAATCGGGGATTACATATGTTTATAAAGGAGTATGATCACATGCAGTTCCCATGGATAGAAATCCAATACAAATGGTGTGGTTTCATCAAATCATTCCAACAGAAACTCATAGAAGGGAAAGTCCAATACATTTTTAGGGGGAGCTTGGACTATAGTTCAATTTTTCTAGATTCTTATACCACATAATATCTTATAAAGAGGGAGAATTTGTACTGAATAGTTTTTGTGTGACAAGGTGCATTTGAGTTACTATTCATAGATACTAAATCAAATCCATAGCAAGCCAATACATGTTCCTTTATTCTCAGATAAACATTTCAGCTCTGGCCACCATTGTTATAGTGTCCTCATTTCTTCTATTTCATAGTATTATCTGGTTAATGAAGGGGGAGCTCATGTGACCCTACAAATTTGAGTCTCAATATACTGTAGGCATGTATATATCATGTATTGACTTTAGAATATACAATAAATTATAAAGAAGGATACACAATGGTCTTTCTAGTGCCTCATATCCTTTTGATAAGAGGATAACTAAATAGATACCACATTTTCATGTGAAAAACTATTTTGTGCTTGTCAAAATCAAGAAGAAAACTCATATTTCATAGGAAAATAAGAAGGAAAAATATTTTTGAATGAAAGATGTAGCTAGGTTTTAGGTTTTTTTGTTTGGGAATATAGGTGCATTGAATAGATGGGTTGATGTTTGTATAATAATATGAGATTATGGTAGTGATACACATGATACACCATATCCATATATGTATATTATACCACAAGGCCCCTATATATTATGTATGATTCATTTCTGTGTAGAATTTTAAATTCACGACGAGTTGAATCATGTATGTTATATGAACGAGATTTAGTGGGTATTTGAAGGGTATCAAGTGTAGTATGGTCTCTTATAAATTAATTATGTTCAAAGACAACATAATACACGTTTTTTCTATTTTGAAATAAAAATGGAAGAGAAGTTGATTCTACTAGCCGAATGTTTAAACCATACGTCATAGATACTCATGGTCTTTTGAAAAGAAATCAGGAATCAATATGGAGAATTAAAAAATCAAAATTATGGATAAAAGATCATGAATGGTAATAAAATTACATCATAGTGTTTATTATTTCTCTATTAACCACTATCTAATGAGTCTAATTAAACATGATAGAAGGAGGATGTTTTATAGAGGATGAATACTCTATTCATAAAGATGTAACTGATGCAAAATCGTAGATAAATGACCTAAAGTAATTTAACTAATCTATAAGGGGACTAATTCAAAAATATTAAGAATACAATGTTGGATGAAATTGTTGTTTTTTTATTTTTTATGTAAAGATTGTGTAGAGGATTATGTGTACTATTAACCACGATACTTATTTTTTAGTAATATATTTTCCTTTTTATCCTCTCATATTGTAATTTTAATTTACTATGTTCGTTATGAAAGTAATTCTTTTATATCGTCAATATTACAAGAAACTTTTTATAGTTCTATAATTTCATATAAATCATATTTAATTCATGGGTTATTATTTTTTGTAGGGAGACTTTTCATGTATAGATATGAGATCTAAGGGAGGGTGTGATCATGGAATTATATGGGTCCACAATACATGATTGTTTTTTTACATGTGACATTTTTAATATTCGTTGAGATCTTTATTCGGAGTGATTCCCTATCCCATTACCGAGACTCCAATTAAATTAAATATATAACGGGGTGGAGACCTATTATAATTAAGGGGAGTGTGGTGAGATGAAATAGTATCCTCTTCTTCCACACTGGGATTGAATGTAACGTCCCTAAGTTATTTTTTTAACCTCAACCCAAGGTACACATTGGATTATATATTTTAAATTGACACTGAGTTGCTAGATTTTATATCCCTATGGACTCTCATGTAAAATTGATTAAAAAATTTCACAAAAAATATTCAACTGACATTTCTTTCGGAGAAACCTTCCTAAGAACCATCCGTAGTTCTCATAATTTTATATATCATGTCTTAATTCCAAATAAAATAAGTTATACCTTGTCTTAAATTTTACTAATAATGAGATTTTTAAGTAATGTATTGTAATAATTATTTTCCACTTGGGATAGATATCTTCATTCAACTTTCCAAAATCCTCATAGAGAGTGTATTTTGGGTTTCAATAAATTCAAAAATTGATATGAATGGATGATTCAATGATGTATTTTGGGTATGTAAGATAAAAAAAGGAAATATAATAAAACCATATAGATTAATAACCAATAGAAATGAGTAATCATCATTTAACCTGAAATAAAAAATAAAATTAACGTAAATAAATCATCACCATTGCATTAATAAACCAAATAAATATAATAGTTTTCTAAATAAATAAAACAAATATAAACACATAAAAAATTAAACACTAATAAATAATCCCACATCAAGAATCTCAATGTTCCCCACAATCTCTAACCCCATCCCACTAATAGATATACTTGGATTTCTCAATAAACAGTAATTAAATATCATATTCGAGAACCTACAATGTTGAAATAAAATATACATATACCCATTGAAATTTGAATTGTGTGAGGAATCAATTCTTAAAGTATTTCATCAATGAATTTATATAATTAATTTTGAAATTCATTTTACATGACCTTTTTAAAAAAAATTTAAAAACATGTAATTCATAATTTAGAATAAAAAAAATATTATATAGATAATCAATGAGAAATATAATTTTCATTTAATAAAATTAAATAAAAATAGAATATTTGAAATTGATTCCATAGAAATTGCATGCATGTTATAGAGTGACCAATTTTAAAAAACCCAAATAGGGTAACATTTTTTAATTATATATATGTTTTTAAACTATTTCCAAAATCCATATAATTTCACTCTTAAATTGAATGAATAAAAATAAAAATCATAAGTCACGATGCCATCAAAAGAAATAGATACAAGATTTACAACAAATATATCAAGGGTTCTTCATAAGTCAATAAAATAGGGTGTATGAAATGAATTTTGTGGAATCACATAATAAAAAAAATAATTTAATAAGTTGTAGGGGATATATCCTAAGTCCTAAAGTGATATAGTCTCTTTCTTTACCAAAAAAGATGTTCCATATTTGGTCTTATGTTGTGTATTGAATATTAAATGTAACCAAACTACCAAACACTAGGAGTCATCAGTGTCACTCCCCATTAAGAGATATGTCCCATAATAATGGATACATGTATTATGATACTATCTAGTGTTGCGTAAATATAGACGTCCCTAATAGGTACCTAGATTCCCATGATAAAACAAGTAAGGGTGAAAAATAAGTAATAATTAGAACCTTAAAAAATTAAAAATAGATGACACTCGCCTCTATATCCATTTCAAGAAACAAACACTTTTTCTCAATAACCCAATCCCCACAAACTAAAAAAACAAAAAATTAGAGTGGGAATAATTATTATGGTAAAAACGTGTGTTTTACACACCCACACCTAGATTTTTTTTTTTAAAATTCCAAAAAACCATTCTTGAATATTGATTTAATATTATAAGAAATATTAATGATATTTAATAAATATATATAAAATCAACTTTTATGAAAAATAATTTGAAACCAATTTATAAAATCAATTATATAACCGTCATCTCTTTTCACAAAATATCATTAATGTACAAAACACTAAATGTATATAATTTTAACAATAAAAATAAGTGAAAATATATTTAGAATTAAAAAACAATATTTATCAAACACCTAATATATTTTAAAAAACATGGAAGTTAATAATCCCTAAAAAACTAGAAAAAAGTGTTTTGTAACCATTATTTCTCAGTAGAATCACTGTAAAACCATTCTTGATCAAAAAAATATAACATATATAAGAGTATATAATAAAATAATAAAATTTAAAATTATAATTACTACAAAAAAATCTATTGAAATAAATTTTCTAAAAGAACTACCATATTCTTGGTGAGAACCCCATGTGATAAGACAAAATGTGTAGCCTTCAATGGGAAACACCGAAATAATGATTAGGTTGAACCCTATAATGCATAAACAAAAAAAATACCAACATAAGAACTAACCCAAACCCTAATCTCATCCAAAAAATCTTTTTTGGTTCAAATAAGGAATTGAAATTGATAGATAAAATAAAAAAAGGAACAAAAATGATTAATTAAGGATGGAGAAGAAAAAATGGTGTTTACCCTAAGATATCATCTTTGAATTGATGAATGAGAATAAAAAATGAATAGGAATGAGAGATAGATAACCATAGGTTTATTTCAAATTATGGTTTAGTTAATTGAGGGATTAATGTTATTGAATCCCCAAAATATATATAAGGGTAGAAGGGTGATTTATCCCAAAAAACTAGGCATACAAGGGATACACCATGGTCCTCATCACAATCCAAAAACACTGAATAGGGAGTCCCCTCTACATTGTATCTTAGGGAATATGAAACTTCTAGCATAAAAATGTAGAGGTTTCTTATCCATATTACCTACCTCTATATGGAATGGCCACTAAGCCATGACATAGTATTATTATCTCCTTCAACCATTTCTTTTTGGTATCATTTCCTTATTCTTATGAAACATCCAATAAAACCTAAAAAAACCCTGTATGATATATCATTATTCCAATATTGTGGATAAACCCTTATGAATCACCCACTCCACCCTTACACGACACCCTTAAGTGACATCATCCTCAAAATATTCCATCTCTCTAAAATGTGGAATGCAACCTCAATCTATCAGTTTAATGTGATTCCCTAATGTAGCATACTCTCCACATATAAAATTTCCTTGGATACAATGTGGTTCCATGTCCCTATACACACCATGATGGAATTTAATAGGTTATTTTTGGTTTGTATCTTATATCATGTATTAAAAAATATCACTACAGTATCATGGAAACCTAGAAACAGAATGGAAAACTGAAAAAATTATAAACAAAACTAACATTTAAATAATACTCCACTATATAACAATGGTTTGGTACAATTATCCCACCCATGATCATTTCTACCCCCAAAAAACCCTTGATAAATATAGGATGATTGAAAAGGTTAGGGGATAAAATACCTCATGTAAATAGTTTATTGGGAGTGAAACAAATAGATGGGTTCCCAATAAAGAATATCACCACACAATAAAACTCATATACATTAATGAATCAATTATATAATATTTAGAAATATATCCTAACAAAAAATTACCATGAAAACAATAAATAACATTGAATGAGGTGAAAAAATTTCACATGTATCCATAATATTTAAAATTTGTCTTAAATGGTCAAAATTAAAAAAAACACACAGTTAATGGAAATAATTTCCAAAAACCACATTTATATAAAAAATATAATAAAACCCTAACTAAACAAATCTCTAACCTCCACCAAAGGAAAAAATCATAAAATGATAATGAAAAAACAAACCCATAAAAAACCCCATCCAAAACAATATAGTTTTTACACCCTGGTTAATTTGAACTACAGAGGGTACACATTAAACTCATGCAATAATATTACCTCCAATTATCACAACAAGAAAAACTGACACCATCAGGTTCTTAATCCAATAATAAATCAACTACTCTGTGTTACTCAATGACATTTTGAAGGGTCATACTATGTTAAATACACTAATATCATAACATTAAAATGACTAAACCACAACCACACCAAAATATCATTAAAATCCACCCCGATTAATATGGTAATCAAAATAAATAAATTCACCTCATCAATAAAACATGATCTAAAAACATCCAACAAACCACAACCATAATGGAATGAGTGGTTTTTTACAATAAAAAAATGGTTACCCACTATAAGTGAAAATACACAAAATAATTTTTACAAACAAATAAATCCCAAAAAAATCTGAAAAACCCTAAAAATATATTATATAAACTACCATAATAAATATTACCCCAAAGGGGAAAAATTACCCCTGATATATCATATTCTAATATATCCTATTACATTATTTTGAAGGCGGCCCAAGTGACAACATTTAACACATTCAATATTAGTTTAAAAATTGGAAAATAATGAATGTTATGTATCTACTAATTATAATAACATGATTATTATATCAAATTGATATTTCAATATATAATTCTCTATTAAATTTTTAGTATTTTTATTTTCAAGTACCACACAAAAAACCATGCATAAAAATTAGTTATATAAAATAGAAATATTATTATTTAAATGTTATATTATACATAGTTGTTGATTTATAAGGAATATATTAGAATACCATTTTATGAAAAATATTTTGTAATTCTTTCTTAATACTAATTTAAATATTAATTCCTCACATTAGGAATTCAATTTAAAAGAACATATAATATTAAAGGAGGTTCATTTCCCAAAAAATAATATTTTATGTACACAAATTATTATTATGAAAATAAATTATGTTAATCACTATAAATGATATTTTTTCCAAACAATTATATATTATATATTTAGTTAAGTAAATTAACACTCAATAATCCTTGTTTCTATATATTGAATATGTTTAAAATCATTTTATACTTCAAAAATACATTTTCTTAAAATATTGTGTTTATTGTTTTTTATGCCTATATATCAAGATCAATTTCATCCATTTTTTAAAATTCCGTTTTATAAAATTTAAATATTTTTTTAAATTATACTTTCAATAAAATATTAATAATAATTTCATAAATGTTTCTTAATTTTTTTTTCGACGAACAGTGTGAATAAATATTTTTTCACAACTAACATTTCATTTCATTAAATAATGTAATTTAAAATTACCATTATATTTATAAAATAATTTTGATGTATATGAATATTCCTTTTATTATGAATTGCCTAATTAATTCCATATGAATCTGTATTATATTTGATTTTAGTATAAGTATTTCTATAATCAAAAACACATTTACATTGATAATGTTTAGATGTGTTTCTTATATTTTTAAAAATTGTTATTTATAATTCGTGTTGAATGAATTTATATTCAAATTATTTTTTTTTCATTGTGACTTTAAGGTAAATATTTGATAAATGTATTTAGAATTAACCAAAATGAAATTAAATGTTCTTTATTTATTTTCAAATCAATATATACTTATAAAAATAATATATATACTAATATGAATGGTAAATAGGATAGAATATCATTCAGGTTTCATGTATATTCCACTTTAATTTTCATACAATTACTTTTAAGACACTTATGGAGTTAATGTTTTTTACAATGGTTATCATTAAGTAGTGTTAATGAGGAGGTAATAGAAAAAGATAATAATTAAAAAATCATAAACATTTATAAAAATGATTTATTATTAAAATTAATATATTATAATCATTATATTATATTATAAGTTATATTGGATCCATTTGACTTGTGTGAAAATTAATTATATTTTAATACATTAAATGTTTACAATTTTGTCACCCACCTAACAAATAAAAGGGAACCTCCTCCCCACTCTAATTCATGAATATTCTGATAATAAGATCAACCAATACCTAAATTTACCATCCTAAATTAAACTATCAAATTATATATCTTTTTTTCTTCCTTTATGACCATATTAATAATCATGTTGGTGTAATCCAACAGTTGATTTCCAAAGAAGTTTTATAACTCATAATATATTTCACTCCTTTTAATTCCTCCTCTAGCACATTTAATTCTTTCATTACCATTATCAAATGATATCATCAGTATCATAAATATGATAATATTTTATAATGATTAATTCACAACCCTTATTTATCTCTTTTTCAAACCTTTGAGAGATGAAAACACTTGTCGTGCTTATGTGTGGACTTCCGCCTCCCCAAAGTGATGCATTTCATTTTTCATCACCACATCCATAGAATTCTAGTTGTAGTTAATTTAATGGATATATTTTATATTAATGATATAATAATGATTCTATAATAATATTATATTTCTAACTATCTGAACATTCTCCCCATTAAAAATGTTAAAATCGCACATGCATATGTATAGACTACCACCACCACGATGAGAAGTGAATCATTAATCTTGTCATGTATTCATGTATTATTAACTTTTTTTATTTTGAAATCATAAACCCTTTCACTATTATCATCCTACAAAAGTGGTCTTAAAATTTTTAAATGAGCATCCTCAAAACATCTATTGTAAACAAAAATGATTTAGGAAAAATAATAATTCATTGTAATAAATGAAAAATATGAATAATTATAAAGTAATTAACCTAGAATTTTTTTTAATTGAACATTGAATTAATATAATCATATTATTTATATGTTGTAGAATGTATAAGAGGATTCAATACATGAGGCATAATATTATCCTTTAAAACCATATTGTAGAGTTTTCATTTCAAAATATTTATTAATAATGTCCATAATCGTAAATTATTTTTATTATAATCTTATTTAATTGTAAAATATTACTAATTTTCAATTATAAATACATTTTACATTCATTAAAAATGATTAAATAAAATCATTCCATATGTTTTCACTATGAATCATTTTTAATTATTTACAAAATTGTAAAAAGAATGTTCTATTTAATAATATATAAAATGGAAGGATTTTTACAACAAAAATGACCATTATATTGTATGAATAGAAATTTATAAATTTAAATTCTTATATTCAATGATATTCATTTCCTCATAAATCTTGAAATTTTTATTTAAAATTTTACCCAAAAAATGATTTCATTTTCATAATTTCAATGAAAATGTTATATTTTATTTTAAATAATTTTCATCAATGTAAACATCCATTGAAGATTATTAATATTTACAGGGGATTTAATCTAATGATATAATAAAATTTATTTCTACAGATTTCCTATGATTATTTTTTTTTATTTTCTATTATTGGAAAATATTAAAAAAAATTAATCTAGTTTTTCTGTAAGAGTGTTTATTTTGATTAGGTGTTGTTATGTTATTAATTTATATCAAATAATTTCTGAATTGGATTTAATAAGTGGGGCATTGGGAATTGTTATATATATCCATTCCATTCCTCAGTAGGTCTAACAAGACAAACTCACATGTTTATTTTTTGTCTTTTTACACAATTATTTATTATTTCTTAGAACTAGGACTTTACGATATTATTATTTTTTCTAAAATTATATATTACATCATTAAAAAATCAATTATTGTTATCCAAATGATTATTTATATTTTTACCAACATTTTTATCATATACTAGTTTTTTTTATTTTTATAGAGATATTTTTTGTTTTATAAAATAAAAATATGAATGTGTATTTAAAAAGGTTTTTATGATATCATATTCATAAAAGGTCATTTATAATGTAAAATAATTCATGTAATCTGTGAAGGCCTTATGAATTTATATTTTTTCCATCATACTTTATCAAGAAGGGATTTATAAAAAAGATTGGTAAAATGTTGATTTCAAGAGTATGTAGGTTGTTATTTTAAACTCAATATTTATTTCAAGAAATGTAATACATCCTTATTGGGTTTGATTAATTTTAAATGGATTAATGAGTCTCATTTATTTAAATATCACTTGATAATTTTTTTTCTCATATAATTTTTATTTTTATTTTTCATAAGGATAAAGGAATTGTAGGAACTACAAAAATGTCTATTTTCTATCATAGGGTTCCAACATAAAATAAGAGAAAAAATTTTAAATGAAACTTGAATTTAAATTTAGGAATACTATTTCATTGAAAAAAATAATATATTGAGGAGAATTCTCCACTATTATTTAAAAGGGATTGACATGTATGTTTGTTTCAAAATTCTCTAAAACTATAAACTGAAGAGTTATTAAAATTGTAGGAATGTGAAACCCTCATTATAATTCATTAAATTATGGTTTTCTATTGTTATAAAGAATTAATTATTATATCAATGAATTTTTGTGGATAACTTTTGAGGTTTAAATTATTTATATGTGGAAGGATTATGTTTTTTCAATATCATTATGGGTTAGTAAGTCTATAGTTGACAATTTTTTTAAAGGAATATGTAACATATTTAATGTTTTATTTGATTAGATATTAATGTAAATAAGGATATTTTGGGTGCCAATTATGTGAATATATGTATTGAATTTATTATGACTTTAGTGAAATTATTATTTGAGGATAAATTCTTATATATTTTTAAGAATAAGATTGTTGTTATAAATAACCATTTTAATTAAAAACATATTTTATTTCAACGTAATTATGCTTAATATTATTAAAGAATTTTTAAATTTTTGGACATTGGTTTCATCATATAGAGAAAAATGGGTATGAAAATTGATATATTGAATTAGTAATTTATATTATTTTTCAATATGTCAACTTACTAGGAATATTTTATTAATATGTTAAATGAACATATTTTATTATTATGAGATTTTATTTTAATAATTTAGGATGAGTGATGTTTTATAAGTATTAATGATTTTATTATTTATTAATTTCTATTTAATATTTTTATGAGAAATATTATTCTATTTTATAGATTATATGTTTAGTTAATATATGTTTTTTGGTATGTGACATTATTATTAATTAATCTTGTTTTAATATAATAGTAATATTGATCTCAAAAGAATAGGTGATGAAATATTTCACACTGTGTTTTTTTAATTTTGTTTGGAATAGTTTTATGATTATTGAGTTTATTAACATATCAAAATATTTAATCTAAATTTTGGTAGTTATTTTTTTATTTTAGATATTAATTTATTATTTATTAAAATGAATGTTTATTCAAAATGGATATTATATTAGCATAAAACACCCATTTTTTCTTCTTAGTAATAAATTTTAATTTGAAGGTAAACATTTCATCATGATAATGATTTTATGATCCATTAGATGATGAATTTAGTTATTTAGAAAAAAATAATCATTTTCATGATTATATAGATTGATGGATGAAAATATTCTTATTGATTTTGAGAAATCATGTATAAAAATTTCATCATATTTTTTATCTTAATGGTAATTATATTTCTCAAACTAATGAAAATGTATAGAAAATATATCGTGTATTATGTGGAATGTAGCACTAACCAACCAAGGTATGTTTTTAAAAACCAATTTTCATGTATGAGTCTTATAGAGGTACATGTTTAATAAGTATCATTGTGAAGTCATGAAATAAAATATCACAAAAAATCTATTTCTTATTTTATTACTATATTACGCTAAAATTAAAATTTTAAGTACACAAAATTTATAAGAAGTGGAGAATGTGATAGACCATTATTTCAATACATAAATATTGATTAAATGAATACTACTTTTGGTACTGTGTACCTCATGTAACACCAAGAATAAAAAACATAAATATATTGTGGAAATATGAGAATATAAATCTAACCATTATATCAAAATTATTTGTTTGGTTGTACTAATACAAATAACCATATTATAAAATATATGTAGAAATTTGGTTCTTAAAATAATTTATTTATTATTTCCATGAAATTAGAACATAATTTTCAATCAGATAATATATGCATATAGTCGATATGTTTCCTTAAAATATTTTATATGCATGAAATGTAAAAATAAAAATAAATCAAGTTAATCCAAATAAATAAATATTTTTAACAAAATTTATAGATCATATTTTTCCTAAAATAAATTATCATTCATCTAACGAAGGTTAATATATCGGAAATGAGTATAAATTCATTTTATATTTCAAAAATATATTTACCTAAAAAAACCATTTCTTTTTGTCTATGGATATTCATAATAATTTTTAATAATTTTAAAAATTTTAATTTAAAATTTTTTCAAAATTTATTGAAATGGTTATTTTAAAATAATCCCATGATTGATTGTTTTAAATTTTCTAAAAATTATTATTTTAGGAAGAACTATGGAAAATATTGAATTCAGAAAAATATTCATTTATTTAATTAAATATTTTAATTTAAAAATTCCATTGTGTTTATTATTTAGTTTAAAATTAAAGTAATAAATATTTTATTTAAAATAATATAATTTATACCGTTCAAATGATTAATATATATTTTTATCTTATATGTTCATTTTTTTACTTAAAACACATAGTTTTAAAAACTATTTTTGACGTGTTTGTCAAAATTATATTAATATAAAATTAATTATATTATTGAAATTGACTCCAGATAATTGGGTTTCATATCTATATTCAAAAAGTTCAAATTTGTAAAATATTTTTAGATCATTTTTAATCATAATTAACATTAACCATGGAATTTTTTTATCACTATGGTAATGTGTAAAACATGATAATTAATCTTAAAACAATGGGATAACCAATCTAAAACAACCCAAAACATGTTTTTTATTTTATTTCATTTGAAATAAACTTCATTATTACTATTTAATTTTAAAATATGTCATTTGTGTGTCACTTTACATTGATTGGACCTAAATATTATTAGAAGATATGAAATTATACAAAACTGCGCTCTTTATTTTAATTTCTGTAATAAGTTATTATTGGGATACAAGTAGGATATTAATTATTATAAATTATTAAATTGAATGTTGATAAATTATTATTTCTGGTGTAATTTATTTAAAAATTTTATAGATAGTATAACTTCCTTGAACACTTACGCAACACCAACTAAACGCTTGTGAAAATAATAGAAAAAAAATATATGAAATTAAAAACATTAAATTTAATTTAGTTTGGTTCAAATCCCTAAATTGTTTGAATACATATAATATATAATTTATGGTTAAAATGTTTAAATTTCGATTAAATTGTTTACATTATGCATTTAAATTCATGATATGTGAATAATACCAAAAAGAACTTAAATTGTATTAAATGAATAAAATTTATTTAATATTATTATAAATTTATTAAAATAATATACTGACTCTAGTGTAGTTTAATTTTCAATAATACCATTAATGGTTAGTTAATTTCCCTTATGTAAATTTTTAATATTTTTTTAGGATTATTTCATAGTTAAATTTTTGTTATGACAGTCACTATTAAATACGGTTAATGAGGGGATATAATCAAAATCAAAATATTGTTTAAAATTCAAACTAACCAATTCTAAAAAACATTGATTGATTATGTTTCAACATTACACTTATTTTATTCACAGATGAGGAATATGGAACCATTTTACATGTTTTCAAAACAAAATATATATTAATATTTCTTGTATTAACAAGTTTCTCACCCCCTAAAAATATATAAAGGTACCTCCTATTATCTCCAATTCACAAAAATTAAGCCACTATAATTGGATCATACAATCAATCACAGTAATACGGTCATGGAGGATCCACACTATAAGGATAATCTACAAATTTCAAGATGATAATCATAAACATAGTTTCATAGTTCAATAACATTCTATGATGGGGAATATGGTATGTTGACTGTCATGTTCAAGGTACTTGTTAGTGGATGAGACATATTCTCATGATGTTCACAGTTGGTAATATATATGTTGGGAGATTATAATGAAAGACTCACCCGTTTGAATTCCACAAGTATATAGGTCATCGTATATTCCTATTTCCTATTATTTCTAATGATCCTTAAACATTAATCTTATTAATAATTCATATCATTACTAGAACAATACTATTTTCTGATAAAACATATGTTGTTATCTGTGTTATTAAGTTGGGGTATATTTGGTGAATCACGAATGACATATCATTAATCAATTAATAATGGAATTATTTTTCCCAAATAAGGTATCTGAAATTGATACTTCAACCCTTCAATATAATTGGATCCATCTCGTTAAATTACATGGCCCTGGTTTATAGACATGTTTATTTTGGGTAGTTCAAGAAATATGTGTTAGGCATATAGGTTGATGACATGGATTCCAAACCTACATGGTTTTATATTGAGACAAAGATATGATATTACATAGTGATCATTCATATTTGGTTTTCTATGTTACAACATTATGTTATATTCATTGGGTACCATGACCCATTGCAACATATTAATCAACGACATTAGGAAAGCATGTATAATTACAATTAGATTGAATCCTAGATGGTTACATACTATGTCTTTCCATTAACCTTAAATAAATTATATTTTAATTTAATTCATTGAATAAATATTATTCTCATCACTAAATAATAAATTAATTAATGTTTTTCAATTGAAAAAATTTTATTGAGAAAAATATTAAATTAAATATTTATTTTAGTATTCAATAAATTCCAATTAGTCCAGGACAGATTAGAATAAGTCATTTGGTAAATCTTAATTTGATAATTTGTGAGAATAGATTTATCATTGTACCAATTAGAACATTCTATAAAATAATAACAATAATAATATATAACGAATGGTGGTTGAAAAGGGTTATCATAATTATTAGGGTCCATTTTTATATTATATATTATTTTAACAAAAACCATTACTATGTAAATATATTATTCTTTCCAATTTGTAGGGTTAATCAGTTATTGATAATCATTGTTCATAAATGATTCCTCTAACGTATTTGTCCTTATAACTAGCTACCTACATTGATAATAACAATAGATATTCCTTCAACCATAAAAATAACTAAATGCACTCAAGATAAAGTACAACAGATGATATTACAACTACAGTTTCTTCTAATGATCAATCATTTTTGTTCAAATATCAATAAATTTTTTTGGATCCCTACTAGAGGTATTCTATAGTGGGATCGTATAATTCTAAATAAGGTAATACAAAAAGGGCTTTTTAGATGATCAACAACATCTTCATCAAAGTAAGTTCCTAATTCAATATAGAATTCCCTCAAATCTAAATAAAATTACATAACATTTTAAAATTAAATGATCCTTTATATAGATTCTATGACTTAATATATCAATATTGGACGAAATAATTTAATTCTTTATGATGATTATGTCTCGTACAATTGGAGATTGATTCATCAAATTTAATAAATCCATTGTGGTTATCATCCACTAATAAATTTCACTATAGTTAGATCCATTGAAAATAATGTCATCGATTATTTCCCCACATCCTTTGGCTTTTGGTGTTTTCCTATGTGAATCCTATGATGTTATAATGTGTATTTGAATGAATTATTTCGAAATAATATTTATAAATATTAATTGTGTTCTACCAAATTCTATTTTATTATACTTTATTCATTCAATCCATAACCATGATTATAAAATAAAATCATTATCAAACATGTACTAAAATTCATTTGTGATAATGTAAAAAAATTATTCTTGTCATTTACAGTCATATGGTCTTTGTGAACAACTTTTATCCATATGTGTGGACTACCTCATGCACAAAGACATATGATTCATATTTATTCACCACCATACCATGTGACTTTACAGTGTTTATTTAATTATTATATATGATATTCATGAACAAATTATTATTATGGAATCAAAATATAATACTTAACTTATTAAAATTCCCCATATAAAACATAGTAATATCACTCTTGCATATGCACTGACTTGCATCTCCACGAAGTGATGTGACTTGTTTTTCATGTCCAAAATTCATGGTTATATCTAAAATTGTATTTAAGGTATAAAATCAATAATTATTTATTGACCAATAATAAATAAATGACCTAACCACTACCCATATTAATATGCATATCCAACCAATGTGGTTATATGGTTATTAACCAAAGACCCTCAAAACATATGATATAAAATTAACATATTTAATAACTAAATAAGTAATGGTAATAATGGTAAAAAATAATTTAATATATTGGAATAAACATAAAAATATTTATTAATATAGTAAAATCTAATATTATATAATTATTATGTATATTAAAATCCAAAAACATAAATCCAAGAATGTGAATATGTTTTATATAACCATTTTAAAAAATAATAAATTTTATTGGATCAAGAAGAATTTTCATTAATAAAAGTGTGTTTCGTTACAAGATTACAGTAACATTTTCTTTTTTTAAACTCTACTCTAGATCATGTCACTCTTTGATACATTATAAAATATGGGATATTCTCATGAAGTAAGAATGTAGATCTCCACTCATTTCCTAGGTTACCATGAATAAATAGTAGGATGTAATAAATAAGACATCTAATATGATACATAAAAAAAATAAAAACCTCACCCCACCTATAATTATGTCCCATGAAACATCCCCAACTATGTAATCATATAATTAATGTATATCAAAATAAAAGTTGTATTAATCAATTGTATCATATTTATTATAAGAATAAAATTTATATGGAGGGAAAAAAATTTCATTAAAAAAAACTAGACATGGCATGTCAATTTATACCAACTGAAATCCCATAAAAATTAATTCTTTAACATAAATCATTTAAAAAATATTAGAAATTAATTTTAAAATCAATCCCAATCAATTTAATTATTCAAGATACCAAAACAATTATTTACTCTAAAAAATTCTATAAAACCAATCATTCACACAATTGATGGCACAAATGGTGTCAAATACCATTGAAACACAAAATTAAATTAAAAGAAATTTATTTTTTTACAAACACATGTCATTCTAGAATCAGTTTTTAAAGCAATTCCCATTTGAAAACATTCTTTATTTTATGTGATGAACCAATAAAGAACAAAAAATTTCATTGAATATCACAAATTTGTAAAATTTAACAAAAAATGTTATATAAACCTATATACTGAAATGGTATTATAAAAAATCATACATATAATAGAAGCTTCATAAATCAAATGGAGATCACACTCAAATATTCATCCTTCAATTAAAATATCTGATGAATGAATTGAGGGTTCCTTCAGAAGCAAAAATAACAAAAACCAATAATATTAAACTATAATGATCCATAAATATATCCACAGAGTTTCTATATGTTCATAGGTGGAACGAAAATAAACATACAAGAGTGACATACCAACCTTTACCTCCCCCAATTGGGAACCAAAGAAAGCCTTCAACATAGATCGAAGGGTTTTTCAGATCCCCATGGGCTTGTAATAAGCACATGGGAAAAAATAAACCTTTGGGAATGATTTAACAAATAAAGATTAAAATATTTAATATGTTGAAAAAACAAAGGATACAAAAAAACATCAACATTAGAATAATAAACTAAAAAATAAGAACAATTACACAGTATGAGAAGAGATATCTAGATACAAAAACAATAAATTACAGTATTTTTACTAATGTTATACATGTTCTGGTTCAAGGGTTATTTAATATAACCCAAAATACTCCAAAAAATATCCTAATGACTTAAGGGTCAACTTCCAAGAATTCAACCATGATAAATCATACATTAATAGAAATAATATGCACCACCTTAATTTATTTACTTCCACTTACTTGCATCAGACATAAAAGAACCTGGAGCATTGAAGATTTATGAAGAAAAAAATATTTTCAACTTTTTTTTTAAATTCATGTTATAAAGTATTTTATAAATCCCATTCATTGATTTCTAAAAGTATCACCTGAAATTCCATTTAATCAAAAATAAAATAATTAATAAAAACAATAAAAGGATACATTCTAATTTGAAATTAATGATTTGAGTCACTTACTATTGGGATTTCATGGAACAAAGGCATCAATGTGTTTATCCTGTAGACCATCCATATGAGTACCACGAATCTCAGATAATTGATATTTGAATCTCAAGTGCTATTGTGGTAAATTTATGTTCATTATTATGTTCCTTTTATCAGATGAATAACTATTACTCAATCATGAAAATTAGATCGATCAAGTATTATTATTACTCTGGATTCTATCTCTATGCACGATAAGGGATGCTTAAAGAAATCATATCTCCCTATAATAATACAAATTTTAATGAGAACTATTAAATAGGATATTTTTTTTATCTAGGTAATACATTAAAAAATATTATATTGGTATATGAAAATTAGTAACATTCATTTTATACCCATGTTCACACAAATTACTTAATAAAACTCATTATTATTGTAAGAAAACATTAAAACTCACATACAAAAAATTTGAACACTACATTATAAAATTTGATCCACTAACTCAAATTAAAATCTCCAAAAATAATTTAATAATCTTTTAATGTCTCATAATTGTTTGAAAAAATTATTTTCTCACATTCAATTTTTTATTATTATTTTTGAATACAATGAGAAGTAAATTCAATAATCATTATTCCAAATATTATTAAAATAATTAAATTATTTTACTTTTGATAATTCACACTTGTACATTAACCTACCCTCCCATATGGGTCTCAATTTATCCTAAAATTATATTAATATGAATTGGTGGAATTTATAGATACATATAGTATGTTCTCCTCTAGACACTTTTAATGATATTTTGAATCATACTCATAGATAAATATTGTCATATTCCATAACATCATATCCCTAATAGAGATTAATAATTTTATATTAATGAAAACATATTAAAAATAGAATTTTTGTAGTATAATCTCTTTCAAAAATTATATATTATACAGACATATGAAAACACTATGTCACCATCCTTATTATGACTTTATTTATTCATTCATCTGACTAGACAAACTTATATTCAATCATTGTGGCCAAGGATTCAATAATGGTACTATTATATTAGTTAACATATCCTATGAGTAATCTCTTACTGTAAGGAGAATTTATAAATTCAATAATTATAATTCAATCAGTGACATTCTAGAAATGACACACCCAACAAATTATACCTCTCAACGACTTCAATTTCATATATTTTTCTTTTGATCAATGTAGGTGATCCAATGAAATGTATGGAAATTTATCTCAATTCAGTAGATCGATACATATATTTGTATATTAGGAAAACCAAGGTAACCTGAAACATGTTTTTTTCATAAATATTGTAAAATACTCATGATATCTTATACTAAAGATCTCCATTTACAAACATAGTGATAATAGTTATTATTTCTTATAATCCCCCATCACCTAGAATTATATCATTATATATGTCCCTTTAGTAGGATGTATCTTGACCATATTATATGTATTTAGGATTACTGTCATATTATCATGAGGCTCAGTTACTAGTATGGGAATCCTATAAAAATTATATAATAAAATTTATCTATTGAATTTAATATTAAAATAATGGATGAAAAATTATCATCACAGATAAAATATAAAGTGAAAAATATATATACAGAATTATATTAATTTAATGGTAATGAATTTAAATAAAAGTGTTGGGTCTAGGTAACCCACTCAAAACACTCCCACTTTAACTAAAGATAAAAATTATTAATATTAATCCAACTAGATATCTCATAATAATCATTAATATTATAAGAAATTGATTTTTAAAATATTATTTCCAGGATATCCTCTATGCCAATTTTTATAACCATGACATCACAGCTGCAAGTAAAACCCATTAGGAGATGAATATTTTGATGTATATGCTTTAACAATTGTTGTGACACTGTATCTTGGGAAATTAAAACAGATATAATATTATTACATTAAAATATAATAGGGTCTACACTACATGGTATTATATAATGTTATGAGATAAATATTTTCATCTAAACTACATTCGTATATGCATCAGAAACTATTACACACATATATTACACTATTGAATCAGGGAACATAGTCTTTTTTAATATTTTTTAGTTCAATGCACTGACCTTTTAGAAAATATATATCATTAAAATGATTTCATACCATCATGATCTACGTAAAATGAATAATAAATTTATCACCTCACAATTAACTCCTCTTATCACTATACCCATTAACATATCATTGGTACGTCTCAATTACATTATGATAATTTTTATAGAAACCATATACAACTATTTACGATTCTCTTTATATTTTCCCAATATGATAAATGAAATTGTAATGTCAATTTTATAAAACATCATGACTTACATGATATATAAAAATCCTAATCGTAATGTATTCCACTAATAATTTAAATATTATCCTATATTAGTGGAATCATATTCTTAGAGATAATAATTCAATGTTACATTGGAAATTATACACTCTTAGAATGTTCTATGTTTTAATTTTTGAGTACACTATCAATATATAAACATCGAATTAGCCTAAGAAGTCACTTGGATCAATCTAAATAGAACATGATCCATAAAAAATGTATTTCCTCAACTACTAATTTCAAAGAGAATCCTTCATAAAAAATGTCTCTATTGACACTATAAGATGTACTTCATTTCCCATAATCAATGTGTGAACAATATATAGTACTTGTAAAATGATTGAACACCAATTAACCATACTATTGAAACATGGGTGACATTCAATATAATTGAAAACAAAATATCATACAACCTTGGAAAAAATAATATTTCGAGGTCATGATTATGGTTTTCATCCATAAATGGATATCTATTGATTTAATTATTTATTAACAAACTAATGATAATAAACCCTTTGGGTTGTGTCGCTATTGATTTTCAACCCATATAACATTTTGAAAATTTGTTTTGACATTTATCTATGAAATTTTATAGTCATGAAAGAGTTATATTTCATTAAATATTTTAATTGATTTTATACCTGTTATAATATATTAGTTTCTTTTCATTTTTTATATTCTGATGTTGTTTGAAACCATTCAAAATTATTTTGGGCTCCATTGGTTTTCACTGACCATCAATTCCAACTTTTTCATGAATATGAATTTACCCTGAATATGTTTTAAATCATATTCTGGTTATACCTATATCAAAACATGGTTTTCGTACACATACTACCTTTCAGAATGCATGGATACAATTGATTTAGTAGAAAACATTCTAGATACAACATACTTTTATATTATATGTTCATTTTCACAAAGGGGTATCATTTCCAATGACTCAAATAAAAAAACCATATCATGTTGGTTCCTTAACGTCTCTTATATAGATATATAATAAAAGTGTCATAGGAATATATTCACCTACAACTACCTCTTGTGGAGATTGTTCATGTACCAAATCTTTTGCATATGGTGCATTTACTACATCAACATGAATCATTATCCCTCAATCATGATTGAAAATGACTTCCTTTTATAGAAGTATGTTGTTTCCTTCCATAAACACTATTATATCTTAAGGGTTATATATGAAATATCAAATATTTTTTTAGGATAGCATATATTGATTCCATTTTTTTCTTCGAGATGAATTTTTCCTATGTTGTATTGTAAAGAAATTCCTCACAAACCATTACATGTATATGTGAAAAATAATGTTTCATTCCACAACACAACTGAAATTAAATCCCATCAACCTATTTAGATAGTACTCAGTTTATTTTATATGGTGTAGTTTTCAATGAATATACAAAAATGGATAAATAAAGAGTTTTAGGAATCAACATCGATTATACCATTTCATGAAAGGTATCATAACTACTTTCAATAACACCATTGTGTATAAGGAAGAGTGGTCCATGAGACTATCACATTCACTTTTAAGTGATCGATGAATGATTGGTTATGAAATTATCTTCCATACTCTAGTTGGAGTTTAATAATATTCATACCATGTGGATTCAATACACCACTATTATATAATGTAAACAAGAAAGACGAATCCAAATTATATAATATAAAGTATATATATAGATATATAATAATTTTTAACTATAAAAGTAATAAAGGTTGAAAAACCACCCCTTTCCCATACTGAAAATGGTCAACCTATATTATTATGAACAAACTCTAGTAATTCATTGGCCCTTTATCCCATCCCATTAAAAGGTGATTTTTTTTATTTTACATTCAAAACAATCATGTAATTATAATGAGGTGTTTAACATTAGAGTGTCTAAATAAACATATTGTTTTAGTTCCCTTAAATTATTTTCATTTGTATGACATATGCTAATGTGATATAGGTGAGTAGGTATACATTGGTATCACTGGACATTCCATTGAATAAAAATTGTATTTTTTAGTTTAAGTATATAAAATATTTTATTAAGTTGTGTGATCCTATAACATATGTATTACATATAAATATAAAAACATTTTTTTGGACGGAAAATAAAATTACATAGTGCATAAAAAAAGGAAAAAATATTATTATTCTTGTAACATCTGGTACATATAAACAATTATTCATTACAAAAACTGGTCCATTATCAGAAATATGATTATAATCACCCACAGGTAATGTTGTTAGTCTCCCTCCATATTCCTCATAGATATTAAGTTCATCTTATGAAATAATCATGAATATACATGATTCTTATATACAAATACAAATATTTCTGCCACGTGTAGTATCCAATACCCAACTTATTGATATAGATAGATTTCATTGAGTGAAAAATATACCTAAAGCCAATGAATTTACTTAATTCATCTTCTGAGATGTGTTATTCTTATTATAGTGGAATTTTTCAATATTTCCAAATAATACTACCTCCTTCTCATTATCATCCATCTCAATCATTTTATTCTTGGACGGATGGAGTATCACTTTATTTGACATAGACACAAACAATAACATCTTAGAGTAAGAAATCCATCTCCTTTTAACCATAATGAATTAAGAGAGAGAACTCCTTATATTATTTTTTGTATGGGAAAATAAATCCAACATGGTTGGGAGTGACTAATTCATGTTATTTATATTATAATTAATGATGAAAATAAGGATGAGGAGTGGTAATGAATAAATAATCAAGTCATTTTATAGTAATTAATTCTATTTAAACACATGTGATTCTACATTCTCAATATGACTAATCATTTTGATTATATATTTTATTTCATTATCACATTCCACTTAATTTAATCTATATAGTACACTGGATATCTGATATAATTATTTTTGAGATCTATCTCGATATAATTTCTGTTTATGAGATGAAAACTTATCGGAATTTTTGCTCTTTTTCAATTTCTATATTTCAATTTAAATTGTTGTCAACATGATACAGAATACATCTAGTGCATTATTTACATGATTCTTTGACTTATCTTTATCCTCTTTACTATATCCACTATGTTCATTAATGAGAAGTGGGATTTCCAACATCCAAAGATTCCATTCATGGAAAAGTACATTGCAAAATTCCCTCTACCACTCTTGTAATTTGTAGACAACAAGAGTTTTCATTTTATCTGATATTGGTAATGGTGAAATTGAATTTTTTTTCTAATAACCATTTTATCTATAATAAAATAACTTAGCAGACTAGTAATTTATAATGATAAACAATATAAACTTTAAAATTATTTAATTTAAATGTTTCCCATTAATTTGTAAAATCATTTAACATTTATCTACCATACTCATGGTAATCAATTTAGTGGATATTATACAGGAAATTATCCTTTAAAATATACCTTCATAGTCTAAGATATGTCTACAATACTACTAAAAGATATTAAAGGTAAAACTTTTATTATCTAACCACATTGAATCATGCCTCCTTGATATGCTCATCGAATTATGATATCAATATAATCATAACCTTGATTTACTCAATAATTTTTAGTAAGGATTCATCAATAAAGATGTGTATACTTATTTTCTATAAATGTTAGTAATGTCGACCCACCACTCACATAATTACTCCCTATTAGTAATCGACACACTCAACTAGAGGTGAAGATAACTTTGAACAATATATTCGGTCTTAAAACCACAAATTAAAGTCATTTAGTGACTTAATATATACTTTAATGGATTTTTTAATTTATCTCTATGAATGAAATCATTTTAAATATAATATTCATTTTTTGCTGTCATGCACACAACATAACCATAATTTATGTAGAAACAATTCCCAGTGCTTTTTCCTTTTATCTGTGTAGGAATGTTTGTCATATTATGTGAAAATAGGTTCCAAATACACATATAAAAAATAATCAACTATGTTAATGATAAAATAAATAAAAAGTTACATGATTAGGATTGGTTTAATAAGATATATTTTAATATGAAAATAATGGGTAATTCATTAATCGTGGGAATTCAATAATTAAGTATTCAACATGAATTAATGTTCCTCTAACTCCTATTCATTTCATTAATTTTTTTTTTCATATTTTCGCTCAATTTTATCCTTATTTTTCAAAAGTCCACTAAATCATTTACTGTATACTCATATGTAGTTGAAAATAACACATTGTGAAATTTTTTATTTTTCACATAAATATGGAGGCACATGACAGTACAAAAATTATAAATTATAGGATGATTCATAGATTGTCAAAAAACTAATTATTTCATTTTAAATAATCTAATGTAATAATTATATTAAATAACATGAAACAAAACATGCATCGGTCATTATTAGATCATGATCAATCAACATGTTTCTAAACATCATAATAAAAAATATAATTACTAAAATCTAACTTGATAATGAGTTTAATGAATTTAACCACATTAAAAATATATTATTTAGTTGTCTATATATCGATTAAAAATCATTAAAATTTTATAAAATTATAGACAAAATAATAATTTTTTTTGTTTTTTTATAATTTTCCGGGTTCATTTAGACATATTGAATATATTTAAGTATTAATTTTGGGATTCTGTTGTGATTGATTTTCCACAGATGTTGTTTCAAGAAAAATTCTGATTTTCCTGAGATGGGATTGAGCATTTGATTTATGGTCTTTTAAAGACTGTACACACACACAAAAATGTTAATATATATATATATATAAATATAATAATATATATCTTGGAACTAGCCCAATTTATGGGGTATATCTATTATCAATCACCGTCACCATACATATAAAGGTTCTTATTTGTCCATGCAAATTTTAATTGTAGTGGAATGTAATGTTCATTTTGAATTAATGCTTATCCGACATTTAATTTGGTTGTGTTAAAACCTATCATTTAGGCTAACATAATATCTCATAATCCCACTATAATACCTATTTTTTCAACCAATATCCCCATGAAATTCACACCATAATTATAACCCACTTCAACTAGAAATCCATTACACTATTAACAATAACATTGGAAAAAAGATACATATTGTTTATGTAATTATTTACTATTAAAACCTATAAATTGTTAAAAATATATTTTATTGCCACAAAACTATGATTAATACACCATATGTTCCATTAAAATTGAATAATAACCCTATTTATGAATCATTTCAAAAATAGAAATAATTCGGATGTTTTAAAGTCAAAAGAACTACATGTTCCCTCTAGTACAACTTGAAAGATTCAGGAGTGAAGAAGAAACATGATAAATGAAATTTCTGTGTTTCAATTAATTTAAACAAAATAGAATCCAAAAATTCCATTTACTAGATTTATCAAATGATAATGTTAAATTCATATTAATCATAATGAAAAAATAGAAATAACTCTTGGATAGTACCATGTTTTTTCTAAATCACCAATTTGATTCACTCACCATCATTGTTTCAAGGCATAAAGGAACTAGGATTGATGTCATATAAATCATCCACATATTCCGAACATCTCTTGAATTAATGATCATTTACTATTTTGTTCCAGAATGGGAAATTGAAGTTCATTATCATGTCCCTTTGATTACATGATGAATGAAAACATGATAAAGAAAGCATGATAGATCTCTCCTTGTTCATTTATTAGTTTAACTCTTTATAATCTTGATATGAGAGGGGATGATATATTATCTATATATAACAATTCAAATAGCGAGGATCACTACTTAAGAAGCCAAATGAGTTTTTATTCTAATGTTATACTTCCCAAAATAGCACTTTGGTCCAAAGATAGTAAACATATTCATATTAATCACATGTGCACTCCTAGGAAAAAATTAAACCTATAATAAACATCATGAACTTTTAATAACTTAGTTTGTAAATATTTATCATGATAATTGATAATATAATAACTCTTTACTCAACTTATAAGATCCATATATAATTTATCAAACCGTGAACTTTTTATGTATGTTAAAAAAATTATATTTTAAAAAAATACAATTTTAGGATAAAAAAACATTTGAATACCATATAAAATAATTTAAATCATCATTAATAATATCCAGAATAATATAATGCAGTTATTTTAATTGCAATTTTTCAGACAAGGAAATTCACCGACCATCACATGTGTGGCCCATTATTTCCCAAAATCATATTCATCTGAATAGGTGAAAGTTATAGACACACAGTGGGTGAGACCCTATAGTACATTATCATAATAGATGTGAAGAACACTTGTAGAAATAGTTGTCATCTAGTAACACAACGTTCCCCCTATAGAGAAAAATAAAATCAATGCTATGAAAACCTCATACAAACATGTTAAATGTATTACAATATATCAGTTTCATGATATCTAATAATTTATGTTTCATTACCTTTGTTCGCAACCATTATTGAATTATTTATTTAATGGCCTTATTAGATGAAATTTACTACAATAACAAGGGAAATGAATTTATATAAGGTTCTATTATCATGGTATACTAATCCCCTGAGATATATCATTTTTAAATCAAATTATGAAGAGGTTATCTTTACCGTTCAACCAATGTTGTAGCAGTAATGATGCACCCAACACAATCTATCTCAAAATGACCAAAATTTCATGGTTTTCCCTTTCATGATAATATGAAATAAAATTTCAAACAATGATATTGTTCTCAATTCAATAAACCAATACCCATGTTCATATATATGAATAATCAATGACACCCAAAACATGTGTGGTTCTTATAAGTTGGTCAAACCTCATGACATTGTCTACTCAATATCATTGTATGAAAACATCATGAGACGAAGTATCAATGCTTGTGTTCCAAAAACATTATAGTTTTTCATAATTTTTTTCAAATCCATTTGATGTATCTGGATTGAAAGGAGAATATTTATGATTACATTCATCATATCTTCAAATTCACATTATTTATGGGAAATGATATTACATTTTCATATTCTGTGTAATCTAACGAAATATCTTTGTAAATTGTTTAAATTGATGTATTAATAGTATTATGTTATGAAAATAACCTTTTATATATCAATCTAAATACATTTAGGGGGAATCATTGTAAATAAAGTTATTTGGTCATGGTAACTTGCAAAAAAAATAGACACACACCCATTGGGGTATGCATGGTTTGGGAAAAATAATTAAAATTTAATCCCATTAATTGTCCCACATGTAGAACATATTGAATTGAAAAATTATTCTCAATTTAACTTGACAAAACAGGAGTAGAAAATTTTATCATAATTTTACATATAACATTTAGAATGACAACTTTGTGACATATTAATCGAAGGACTTGAATTAAGAAAAAATTTGAAAAAAAAACATTTAGAACCACATTAAAGAGTCCAATGGTATATTATGTTGAGGCTAGATAGGATCCTCATGACTCTTGGATCAATGAAAAATATTTGTGTGCCCACACATCCATACTACCCAGTCCTAAGGACCAAATATAACCAATATGTGTCTGAATTCCTTAACAATGTTTGAATTTGTGTAGTATTGTATTTCTAATAATACTTTTGCTGAAAATACCTTGATATGATTTTCTATTACTACTCACCACATATCCATTCTCCCAATGGATATAATCCTCTCAAGTAGGACCAATTTTTCAAATTTAAAACAATTTAATGTGTTTTTTATCAATAATTATATTGATTTGCTGCATAGAAATTTATCCACCCTAAACCAAGCATAAACAGGAAATGTATGTCTGATTCAACATAAATTCACTTGAAACCATCAAAATAGTTTTTTCGAAATAAAAATAATTTTGTCAAAATAGTAAAAACTATTTTAAGCTTGTTCAAGAAATTATTATTACTATGAATAACTAAACATATGATACCACCTTCCTAGATCTATATAAAATTATAAAAACTAGATGGAATCCATGTGATTTTAAGAGAAAATACACATAGAAGGGAAGAAAAACCTTAAACCGACACCCTCACAAAAAATTCATATTCAATAAGACCTAGAACATCATAGACTTCGAGTGGATTTAAATCATAAGGGAAAATGTGGAGAGACCAATGGGAAATGTGGAGAGACACTTACTATGATCATAATTAAATATCTAGGAAGAAATAAAAAAAATAAATCACATTATTAATGAAGAAATAGACCATATAAGAGAGTTATAAGTGAGTTTGAGAATGGATAAATTAAGAGAGTAATATTTTTAAATTATATAATGGTAATCTATGTTATTTTTCTTAAATATAATAGAATTTGATAAAAACTTGAAAAAATATTCAAACCATTAACCTATTTAAGACACCTATATTGAACTTAACAAGGTTGGTCATGTTGTGATCCCTAAGTTATGGGAATTTACATCTCCACAATAATAATAAATTATGTGAATTTTTTTTTGAGAACCTTCATATAAGCATTGATTGAGTTCCCTAAAATGGATAAATAACACAAATGATGGATATTATTTTGAAAATATAGAACATATTAATAAAAAAATATTTCCTACCTAAAAAAATACTGGGATATGAAAGGTCACATTGATTTTTTTATTTCATCCCCTAGAATGTAATGTTGAAGAGGGTTGATCCAGGAAGAGTTGATGCCATTTGTACATTGTATCATCATCTTTCCATCTTTCAGGATAATATTTCCTATTATATGAAAACACTTATAATATGGTGATATATTTCCCACATAGGATGTTTTCCTAGAAATCTGCATTCTATGATGGTTTCTAAACTATATATATTACATTATTTAAATCAAGTTCCTCCAAGATAATAATGGGAGAAGGGTCAATATGTCACCACATGAGATGTGATAAATGAAATACATTGTGTATTTAGTCAAATGATTCTATTATGAGAATAAAAAATAAATTTTCTTATCTTCTCAATGACAATAAAGGAATGATGTAAATAAAAGATGTTGTTCTATATTATATAAGCATTATTTGAATAAAAATAGAATACAATTCACGAACACTGGGTCATTGAGAAGAAATTCCAAATAATTGTTGTGAAATTAAACATAATATTTATATTAACAAAGAGAAATAATATATCATTGATGAATATTTCGGGTTTTCACTCTTATCTCCAACAACATGATTGATCATAACGAGTAGCCTTCAACGACATTATACAATGGAATAGGTGATCTATAAGGCCATCCATAAAATTATTCATATGGATCAGCACTAATAAAATACATGTCACTATTTTTATAGCCTTACTTAACTAGTCCAAAATGATCACCCCCTCTACATCCAAAGATTAGGATGCATGGACTTGGCATATCATTGAGAATAGGAATAAAACAATTGTTTTTATATTGATAATAATGGTAAGTATTTGTTATCCTAACTTGATTTCTCGTAACATTATAGATGAATTTCAAAAAATTATTGGAAACATTTTAATCCCTATATGCAGTGACAACTTATGGTACCTTATAAATTCAGAAAATCTGTAGTATGAAAATATTCCCCAACACATCAAATTTGTTGGTATAATGTATGAGAATAAAATGAGTTTACATTGTTAATTAGTCAATAATAACATATAAGAAATTCATTCCAATTTTATTCCACCAGATTAAAACAATGATGTACATGGATACATTTTCCCATTTCTACATCAACACACTGAGCATTTAATGTAAACTAGAAGGCTTTTGGTTCTTGTACTTAATCTTCTAGAAAGTAACGTAATGTGATATGAAATAATCAATTTTAAACTTTAAAAATATCTCCCTTGACAATTATTTATTTCATAATAAGTCGTTTTATTTCATTGGTGAACATTCCACTATGAGAAAAAAATACCTCCTCCCAACCTTAATCATTGTTTATGGAGTGAGAGACCAGATCTTGAAAAAACAACTTCTAATAGAGAGGTCACTTTGTGGTGTTCTCTCACCTATAGAATTTATACATGATACTCTAGAAATAATAATACCCATATTTATACTGTAAAAACAACCTATGAATTGGAGGTTTCAACCAAATTCTAAACTATGAACATTACTCCCTCCTAACATTTCATTTATGTTCATCTCTTTAGAGAGTCCCATTAGGATCCATTCATCAATTTATTTAATCATGACTACTTTTTGAAATTTTTTATTGATATAAATGGTGAAAACATTCACCTTTTCCACATTTTATGCAATTTCCATGTCAAATGGTTGTATATACTCCACCCAATAGCATAACCTAAGGACTTGGAATCTCTAAGAGAATATATAGGTAAAAGTATTATGGATAGAATATATTGTTCACCTTTAAATAAAAATACAATACAACCAAATCAGAATTTCATTAATGACTTATAAAATCTCTAGATCATGGTTATTGTAGTTCCTCTGTTGTGGAAAAAGAAGGAGTGATCTATAAACCACCTCGTAATCCTCATGAATAAAAATATATCCATATCATGGGGATAAATAATAAAATATAATCATGTATTATAACTGAATTCTAGAAATATAATAATAACATTTTAGCACAAACATGTTTTAAAATCATCGAAGGGTAACTAAAATCATGAATACCTTTATAATTTCATTAATTCCTAGTGAGTTATGTCAAAAGTGATTTCTGATTTCAAAAAACATTCACAAGACACTCGAAATACCTATCTTTAAATAATATATTTTGACTCTACAAAATATTTTATTTCTCATCGCAAGACCTATAAGAATTGATCCTTTCATGATTTACCATGATTCTATATTAAAATATGACATGTCTAATGAATTTATCTTCCTGTATCAATAATTTATACTTCGATATATTATTTTAAAGGGATCTATCTCTTTGGGTTCCCAAATTAGATCAATGATGAGTAATATTCTCCTCCAATGTTTATGAATAAATTAATATGTGTATATTAATACAACCATGAATGAATATAGTTACCCAAGAAATATTTGGATAATCAATTGAATTAATTCAACATGAGAGTTTCATAAGGAATTTCTATTGATCATCCCTACACATGAATGTAGAATTTGGAAAATCTACATTTTTATTTTTCAGGTTGTATTTAAACCGATGATTAATATTTGAGATAAATCATTACCAACTTAATTTGTGAAAAAATCATATACGGGTGGAATGTGATACTTATTCTTTCTCATACAAATTCTATTTTTTGATAATAAATGTATAAATAAATATTTCTATTTTCTATCATTGTAAAGAGAACTAGGGATTCCTATGATGATACAATTGGACATATGACACCGTTAACCTCATTATAATAGAACTAAATTTCTATCTCTATCAATTTTTTCAATTCCATATAGTAGCAACGTTTATATTTTGATAGGATCTATTACATCAATTTTATATGGAACTCCTCTTATCTCTCCAGAGATAGACTACATAATTATTTTGGAAATACCACATGAAATTATATGACAACTGGAGGGGCATACCACCCCAAGGGATTCCCCTCATGTTTACCTTCTTATAAGGATATTCTAAAATATTATATTTTTAATGAATCTCCAAGGGATTGAAAGCCTAGTGGTTAATTCATATATAGTTATCCCTTTAGTTAAAGATGGCATCAAAGGTGTATTAAGGTTCTGTTATGTGGTCAACCAAAATTTCTTAGTGATGGAGAAGTCATCATATAAAATTGAATCTTGAATAAGGGGATAATACCCAATATTAATGAGGTCATTAATTGTTCCTAGGATTCTATAGGATTATTCACATAATGGATTTATTTTCAGATTCATTTTACTAAATTATAAGCGCCCTTAGTAAACATATTGTACAACATTTTTCTTCATTATTGGTTTGAACAGATGGTGATGTTTAAACATTATGTTAGGTGCTAGAGTAGTAATGGGATAAGTTGACCAATGTGAGAATTGTGAATAATAATTCATGACATTGAAATATTTTAGAAAATTGAGATATCATGTTTTGGATGACCTCACATACGATAATTTTCATAGACTATGAATGATTGACTATTGGATGTTCATAGAGACTTTGGATGTATGATGCGTAGTGGACCTAATATTATTTTGTCCAACATTAAATTTCTGATGTTGATTCAATTGACGTCCCAAATGGAGACTGAATGTGGGATTTGGACATAGGAAATATGAAACTTCCTAACATGGGCTACAATCATGTGTTAATTGAGAAATAATTGAAAGCCTTGTGGATGGAGAATGTAATTGATGAATCAACTAGGGAAATTATTTTAGAGTCTTTTAAATCATGGCTAAGAATGATGAATGAATTTTATAATGACACTATGGGTTAATGTATAATGATAGATGGCTTCTTGGTGTTTGGGTATCTTATATTGGAGACCACTATAGGTAGATGGTTGTAATTTAATAACTTGTTTATCTATGTGAACAAAAATGTGGAGGGCTGGAACAACATCAGGCTCATCATTTTGAGAGTAGTGGTGGAAAAATTCATCAGGGGAATTCCTGAAAGGTCAGAATTTTAAATATTATTTTATTCATTGAGTATCAATGTCATTGTTTTTTTGATTGAAATATGATGTTGGTATCCACATCCGACCCTTGCATTCCATTGGTTAAACATGATGGACCAAACACCACCAAGTGTCTTTTTAGACGTCCATAAATATCGAACTGTATAATGATATGTAGGGTTTAGAACATACTAATTATTCCAGATGAATATGTTTTGGACCCCATGTTGTGTCATATTTTACAGGTGAATTAATATTTGTCTCATGCTTGAGGATACTGAGATTTCGGCTCGGCATCTCATATTCATCCTTGGTGTCACATAATGGAGTCCTGGTGGAATTTTAGTGTGTGTATCCTTGAAATAGAGTTTTTAATTTAGATATGAAACATGAGTGGAATTCTTGGGGACGACAAAAAACCAATATTGAGAGGATTTTTCAATGTACAAGAAGAACATCTCTAGGATGATAATAAAAATTGTTATGTGTGGGAATATCCCAAGGTTGTCTGAATCATTAAATAGAAAAAAATTACCCATTGAGATTATTAAATAGGAATAATTTATTGATAATTTTTGTTTTTATAATGGTTTTTTGTAATGGGACCAATTCTTTGGTGATGACCCAGGGGTTCATGAGTTTATCATAGGAGTGAATTGTAGAACTCGACTACTCAAAACTTTCAGAAGCAGCTTAGTCACATCATGAATATGGTATTCATGACATGATAATGCTTCATGGGTTTACGTAAAAAATTATTATGATGTGAAAATATATATATGATGAGCTGCCTAAAAAATAATGGTGTGACCAAATATTGTCAGTAAATGAAATATGTCGGCTAGGAACCGTTATTTCTTTTTCCCTAAAAAATCATAATATGAAACCATTTTTCACACTGTTATCTTTTCCTAGGCCATTCAATGGTGGTTTTAAGGTTATTTAATTTATTTTCAGGCCTATAAATTTGTCCCATCAAATCTCTTTATGAGAAATGTGACATAAATGTTGGGTTTGGGTTTTGAAAGCTCTTGTGATCTCAATAAAACTCTGATCGAAGATCGGTTCATTACGATGGATTCCTCTTGTCGAGTATTATCCTTTATAATTCTAGTATGTTAATAATTCTCTTAAATATCCCATCATTTATTAATCATTGATTATTTCATATTAGTAAAATCGGATAACAATTTCAAGATATCTTGATAGATTTTTGGGAGAATGATAAGACTTTTGATTAGTCTGGAAAATGGATGATGGACGATTATAAACATGATTCCTTAAAATAGATTTTGGTGAAGGTACATATCTAATTAAAATATTTTAATGTTATGATTTAATTATATTAAAATATTTTTCTTGTGCTATTTTATGATATGGGTTTTCCCATTTGGGTGTCTAATGGCCATAACAAACCTTCAACGGTTACTTGGTCCTATTTCCAAATAGGCAGTGACAACATTTGTGTATTTAGGCATGTGATCCATTTTCTATTTATTGTGGGTTATTCTTGTATTCATTAAATTAATTAGTATATATTTATAATTATTTATTTTATAATGATTGACTTTTTTAAGAACCTACAAAATTTTATTGGGCCTGAATAGACTTTGATAGACTCTCACAATGTTGTTTTCATGGTTTTTGGATGACTATATATGAGAATGGTGGTCATGTTTAGTCTGTCCATTTGGTTTTATGCAGTTTTATTGGCATGTGATAGGAGTTTATTTACCCATACTGATAAAACATGATTAACATGATTAATTATAAACATTAATAATTTTTATTTAATTAAGATGGATTGATTATTAATTAATAAAGGAACCATTCCTAATGCTAGTGGAAAATGTTTGAATGGACATGGGGGACTGTTGTCCACTAGCATGATATCAGTTGTCAGTGGCTGATTCATGATCATATTTATATATAATACACTATATGTACACATTTCTGTGATTTTTATACCACAAGATAAATTGATCCCATGAGACCATTTTTGAATCCCTGATATGATTTCAGTGGTCTGGATAGCCATGGGGGACCATTTATATAGATTACTTTATGATTTTGACGTGATATATTGATAGACAATATTTGATTTTGATCACATGTATAATTTCAATAAATCAGGAAGATTTGATATGATATGTTTATATGTTCACTCTTTCCTTTATTTGATATCTATATTGATATCACATGTTTTCCTTTCTTGATACTGATTTCATGTGATCCACATATTGTTCTTAGGAAATTTTATGGTGTTTTATGCCAGGTGTATTATAAGGAATCTTTTTGTCCCATGTTCTATGACAATCATATTTACTTCTATAATATAAAAAATTAATCATGATGTAATTCCATGATATGATTTTCTCTCATACTCCCCCATGTTATGTAACTTACTTTTCCCTTGGGGTAACCATTACTAGTGTTTAGAACATGTGGATTTTCATGAGATGATGGTCCCTTTGTTCAGGGTGTGCACAGGTATTGTGAAAATGATAATGATGAAATTGTGTCTAGGGTGTAGATATTAAGATTTGATGTACTTACATATTGAGGATGCACTCGATTCATGTATGGAATGTATCAAGATTATAATTTCAAAGGTTATTTTAATGTTCCATGTCATTTTGAGGATGCAATAATTTCCAAGTAACTTCCATGTGTAAGATATACTTGAGTCCTAAGGAATTTATTGCCACATGTATAGATGATTCCATGATGGTACTGAGAGGATATTTAACTATACCTATGGTATTTTTATTAATTTTATGAAATCACCTCTATATTCTTCTAGAAAAAAGATGGGGAGTGTACATCAGGTTTTAATGGAATAAATTTATTAACATGAAATCTAGGAACATGGTTGGTTTTTCATAGGTCTGCATACTGATTATGTGATATGTCGTAATGACATTTATTTCTTATTTATCTTATCTTGATCTAATAACATGAACAAAAACTGTATATTAATAGTTAGGTATTATATTGTGTTTGTGGTAACCTGCCTATCTGTACTCAATACATGCAGAGGTGAGCATCGGACATATGGACCCAAGAATACATGACATCTTAGAATTACATGTTTCATGGTAGAAACCATCGGTCTCCTAGTAGGATAGCTCTATATGAGTCTATATACTAATATGATATGTAACATGGAGTGGTAATATATCCTCTGATACATTGTTCTATTATTTTTTAATATATGATGGGACCTGTGGGAGATTAGTGCATTTTACATAGGTCAAGTATATTATTACTAAATGCATTCATATAGTTAGTATGTTATCAGGTTCCACATAATATGATTATATACTAGTTATATTCATGGATATTTGTAACTATTTTACACTCTGATTGGTTGTATAACCTCTTTATTTTCCCACTATATTCCCACACTTCTAGTCAAAATCCCCTTTATATATAGAGGCATGCATGATGGCATGTCACTTTTTTGTGTGTATCCAGTGATTCTTATTGAAATTTTATTAGGAGGCACAATTTTCAGAATAACCAAATCAATTCAAGGGGAATTTAAAAAATAGTTATAAAACATTGTCATATATAAATAAAATTTCAAAAAACCAAGTATTAAAAAACATTATAAATCACATTGAACATTTATTCAATTTTTACATTGAAAATAGGTTCCATGAAATCAAAGTCATTCCGAGAATAATTTTAAAGACCATTTGATATATTTATATTTATTTAATATTAATATTATAGTGTCATATTTTGAAACCACCTTCTACAAGAACTTGATATTTCAAATACCCTAATGAAATCACATCACTATGTTAAAGTAGTAGTCCACAAATAATCACCATTGATACTATAATTTCCCTTTGATTGAAAAGTGGTGGAAATATTTTATACCACAATCATAATAACATAATAACATATTTTGGATAATAAATAAATTATTTTGGTATTGATATAATAGATATATAGTAATGATAAGAAGATATAATCACTGAATTTTTCAGTATAGATGATTATAACATCTTTTAGAGGCCTTAATTTTTTTAAAAATAAGTGTTATTTGGATGGTAATCAGAGAAAAACATAATAAATTTTTTTATGGGAATGAATTCAAATATTTATATTTTTTAGGAATGTATTAGATAGATTTCACATTGTTTTTGTATAATGGGGGAGGATTACATAGAGCATTTAAATAATATAAAGTCATTTTCTTTTTGATGTGGAAGAAAAATTAAATTAAATAGAAATTAAAATAATAAATTATCTAAATACATTCGGAAAATAATATTTGTAAAATTTTAATTGTTATTTGAACCATTATGTCTTAGTTTAATCCTATGGTAGAAATTTTTTAACCCTAACTGGTAATAACTTTTTAACATTTTTTACTATTCATTATGACCAATAATTTTTTTGATCTAATTAAATAATATTTATTATTATAGTTTGATATATTGAAACCATTATAATTTATACAATTTTATATTTTTTATATATTTATTTTAACATAATTGTACCAAACACAATAAAAACTCTTCTTAGAAAAATGTTTTTTTATCATAAAAATGATTTTATAGAAAAATAAAGTATAATATTAGATTTCCTTAAATTAATATAGTTATGTTAAATAAAATAATTTTTATTTATCTTTAGGAAAATATCAAAACTAAAATTAATCCACTAAAAACATGATTAAGTGAGAATAACTGAAATCTATTTTTATTTATGTAAAAAATAACATAGATTTCCAAAATGTTAAGAATTTACTTTTAAGTCCAAAATTAAATATTTATATGGATAATATAATATATTATATATATTTGGTAATGAATTTTTTTCATTAATATTCATGTTATTAATATATCATTAAAAAGTTATAAAAGTGACAGTATTTGTAAAATCATATTTTTTATTCAATAAAATATCAACTAAATTTTATTATTTTTAAAAAATAACCATAAATTTTTTGTGGTAATTTGAAAAATGGTGGTAATTTTTTCAAATAAAATTAATAATAATTTATAAAATTCTATTTAATTATTCTCATATAACAATCATAAAACCCATTTGTATAATGAATTTGTTCTTATGGCCTAAAATGAATTTTTTGTTATAATTTTTATAGTAACAACTATTTGTTGAATGTAATATTTTTATTGAATTTATTATTTTTATTAAGAAATTACAACATTCAAATATTTAACAGTTTATTTTTTTGATAATTCACACCCACGAACCCAATTTATAGTTTTTAAAAATTATATTTAAATTACTAGTCCCCCCATGTGATTGCAGGGTATTTGATGTTTATTTTGTTAACTATAATAGGTACATAAGTTTTTAGAAATTTTATTCTAATATAATTGAACCAAAAAAATATAACAAATAAGGAAAATAGTTTTTTTATTATTTGGGAAAAATTATGTGAAATATATAACCATATGTACATTCTAATGTGTTAGAAAATCGTAACAAAATGAACTCGTGGGAAAATGTCTACACAAAAAATAGTTCATAAGGGGTTCATGGAAAAATATAAATAATAAATTTTTCCGATATAAAAATTAATATTGATATTTAATAAATATTAATCATATAAATAGCTATATAATAATTGAATATATGTTTATAAATCATTGTAATTTCATATATAATGATGCATAAGCCTAAACTGAAAAATGTTAGCCCATTTTTTGAACTTTATTTTCTATTAAATCAAAGTGGATGCAATTTTATATTGAATATCAGTCCTTGACATGATATAAAAAATCACAACTAAAGAATTTTTTTATTTTTTCAATGGAAGCATTATGAAGTAAAATCATATATAGAATTAGTCTAAAATAATGGATATATTAATAGAAAAAACCACATATCATATTATAATATAATTCAATACACACAAGATTCAATATTTTTCATAATAAATTAAAATAGGTAATTATATATTAAATACATTTTATATGAATCCAAAATTTATATTATAATATGGTATTATGAATATGATTTTGGATAAAAAAATTAAATGAAAACATTTTTAAAAATGATGATTAACAGTATAATTTGGGGGAATAAAATTGGTTACTAAATATTTATTATTATGAATCATAAAATTGTGTGACGAGATTTTGATTTAAAATTTTAAATAGTTGAATAATTAAATGTAACACCACAATAATTCACAGTATTTTATCTCATTAAAGTAATACAATAACATGCATTACACGCAACACCGAGTTTGAAGCGCACCAAAACATACCAAACTAGCCATTCAAAAAGCGATTATGATTGATATTAACCACATTTTGAATCTTTTATACTCTATATAATTTTGAATTCCATATTATGTGTTTCATAGACATAATATATCAACAATTTCATTTTTTCAGAAAAAATAATTATTTTTAAAAGAACTGCTATTTTACATCCTTTTAATGGAGAATATTATTTAAAACCAATATTTGACAGTTTTATATATTGAATGTAATGAAATAAAATTCTTCTTTAGAAGTGGGAAATTAGAATTTATTTTGTATAAGTTTTTGGTACTTTTCTAATAACTTTCATATTTTGACGAATAGTGAAAAATACTATGTTTTAATTGGAAACAATTTTTTTAATCGAAACAATATATCATGTTATATTATGAATTTCAAAGGTTTTAAGTATAATTAGATTATAATTTTATCATTTAATACAGTTTAGGTCATTATAAGTAATTTCACATTTAAATTTGATATAAACCCATGCCAATATTATGATAGTTTTTACTTTTTAGAAACCCACTTTTTGGGTTTGACAACAGAAATTAATTTTATATTAATAAATGATACTTATATGTTTTTAATTTGGTAAAATAGACTTCATTTTTTAATTAAAAAAATTAAAAATATCTTTGGGTGAATTTTTGGAATATTTCTGTAAACTTTCAATTTTTTATGAATAGTGAAAAAACAATGGGTTATTATTTTAAACACACTTTTAATTTAAATAAATTTTTTATTTAAATTTATATTAAGTAAAAATAGATATATAATAACATTATAAGTTCAATTTCATTCATTGGAGTCATTTTATAAAATAATTGGAGGTATAAAATTTTATTGAACATTTTAAAGTTTTTTACCCACATTCTTGGAACTTTTGCAAATTTTCAGAAAACAAAACATTAGCGCTTATGTGAGTTGAATTTCAAAAATTTGAGAGAAACTATTAGTATCTGTAGGTAAAATTTGGTTTTATAGGATGAAAATAATTTTTGTTGAATAGTAATTGTTGACTTTTATTTACCACGTTTAAATGTAAATAGGGTAATTAATGGTAAAAATGATTTCATAATTACCCTAACACATATGCTAATTATATTGGATAAGTATAAATAGACCAAATTCAACCATAGGAATAAAATATGATCCTCTTCTGTCAACATGGATTATATAAAGATATTAATTATTATTTTATTTAAAGAAGTGTTAAATGAGTTAAATTAAATGTTTACTAACTAAACTATTTTCAATATAGGGATTCAAAATATATAAATTAGAATATAAATATTAATTTGAAAGATAAAAATATTTCCTACATAATGGTATTTTATTTATAATTTTCAGACATTATATAATTTAATTCATTAATGACAATGTGATGATTATATAATTTCCTTATTAATTAAATATTAAAAAAATTGATATTATAAATAACCAAATAATTGTAAATTGAGACTTATGATGCATTCCACTAATTTTATAGGTTAATATGAGTGGTTTGGGTCTGTGAAAATTAATTTATTTGAATTGATAATGTTTTTATGGTTTTCATAAAAAAAATACTAAATAGAGACAAAATTGACAAAATTGAGTTTTTAAAACAAATACAATATTATTAATTTATATAATTTTCCTAAAAATATTATGGTCAGCCAAAAGAATTATATATGGTTATATATATTAATCATGAAACACATAAGGTCCTCATTTCTTATTATAGTATGTTTATTAACCATATAATATAAAAATAAAAAGAGACATGGTAAATGTCAAACTATTTAACCAAGTGATAATTTTAAAAGATAAGGTTAATATGATGAACTAAACCTGACTAAAACCAATTGGTTGAGAGGTTATCATCCCATACCCACCTCATTCTCTAAATACTTCATTTTTTAGCCACATTAAAATTAAAATGTTTTAATTTTAAAATAATTTTACAAGCTTTTCGTAAAGTGACCCTCACCTCTCTTATAAAAGGGAACTTCCCCTTCTCTTAATTTAACACCTCCAAAGCCTTCCGGCTCAAACAACCCATTCCCAAATATCCTCCCAACTTCCCTCAATTAAACCTAGATGTCTTAATTCGACCATAATTCAACTTAAGTATCCCTTTGGATCATCTCAAATGAAAACACACGAAGTAGATGTAATAATTTCACCACCCTCTTTGATGTTATTTTCTTCAACCACTTATTCTTTATTTGTTATTTCCACACCAAAATAATAAATACATTACCTTATATATACTAATATGTTATTAAAATATGGTAGAACCATATTAATTATTCTATCAATCTTACAATTGAAAAAGTCACCATACGTGCGTACGTATGGGTTACCGTCTCCACGTCGTGGTGTAGTTTTTTATTCAAACACTTCATTATCTGTATTGGTATAGTAATGAGTATAAATTATGTAAATAATAAATATAACATTTTTATGATTTTTCATATATGATATACCATCCAATTACGTACGATTTCGCCATCAATGTATTGATATTGTTGCTCGTGCGTATGTACGGATTACTGTCACCACGAACACGATGAGATTAATTCCCCATCGCAATCATTAATGAATAATTTTAAATTAATGATTCAAAATAATGTTCATGAAGATAATATAATTATGCATATGAATAAAATAAATCCTACACATTAAAAATACTACTTACATAACCAAGCATATATAGGAAAACGAATCACTTAACACTCGAAATAATGATACTTCAAAAAGGTTATTAAGAAAGCAATATTAGAAAATCATATATGACATAATATTTTCATATATTGTTCTTTTATAATATAATAACAATTATTTAACTAATATATAAGAGGTTAATAAATCATCAACCAAGGAAAAGTACAATGTAAGGGTTAACTACACAATCTCTTTATTATCCATGAATGTTTTTATGTATGTATCTACTGGGACATATTTATTATCCATATCCATGTTTCATAAAAGTGTGTTCAAAGAGACACTTTTTAACTGAATTTTTACTAAACCACCATTTTAAATGTTTTAATGCCTAATTATTCAAATCCTTTCTCATTAATTTCCTTGTTTTCTAAATGGTTTTAAGATTTTATTTATATGGTCAAGAATTTTATAAAATGATAATTCAAATCAAATGTTTCAAACTAGTATGGGAAACTTTGATTCAAAACTATATTTTAATTGTAATCGTTTACATGAAATTTAAATTATATCATGAAAAGGGGAAATTCCTCTAAAATAATTTTATTGATCATTTTCAACAATGTCAAATCCTTTTATGGGATATTATTCTTGATTGAGGTTGATTTATTATGATACAAATCTTCCATATTGTATTGATGGTTATTTGATATATTGGACTATGGATGTGTTATTTTTATACCATTCATGGTTTATTGATACACTATTGACATTTCATATTGTAGTTTTAATATGAATGTTTATGTTATGTTTAAACCATTTCATTTGTGAAATGCATTGGAATTTGTAAGTGACTGGTGGATCCCACTATAGCTCCTCGATTCATCGGTAAGTCTTCGGAGACAAACTACTATCTTGAAACAAGGCCTTGAAAAAAACATATTTGTAGTCTTAGCATAAGGCCTTGACTATGTGGTTATGAACTCTGCCATTATGCATTCCATCATTATAAAATTAGATAATGAAATTGCATGTGATTATTCGACTAGTAGAAAATCTATGTGAATAAGTAAATGGTATTATTTAATTTTATCTTTTCCATAATATGATGAAGTTTAAGTTTATACCCCTTTTTTAGTCTTATACATAGCCTTAAATGTTTATGGTTATTTACTAATGTTTCTTCTATATAGTTATCCATGCTGAGAATTAGATATCACCCATTTCTATTTTTTATTTTCCATAGGATGTGAAGAAGTATTTATTGGTGGAACTGTAGGGATAGGCTAAGGATATAAGTGTGTTCAAATGGGACAAAATGTTTTTTATGTTTTCATTTCATTATGTCATGTAATAAATATGAATGTATCTAGTACTTCCCAGGATACTAAACTGATCGATCTTTCGGTACATGATTCCTTGTATCCTACCAATGTTATTTAATAATGCATCGACACTAGGTAACTGGGGTCGGGGTGTTACAGTTGGTATTAGAGGAAGTTTAGCACAATACCTAGAAGTTAGATGTAGAAAAACTTTGATTGTATAATAATTACCTATGATAGACTTTGAGGATTTGTATAGTTAAACTTCCTAGAATTTTGGTAAAGTAGATATTTTGTGAGTTTTCAAAGTAATATATCCCGGTCTAGATACGAGTAGGTAGAGGTGGCTCTGGCACAGATGTACCTGTTAATAAAGCCCGAAAACACCGCTTTGAGCTAGACTTGAATGGGAACTGGTGAATGAAAATGGGCCTTGCAGCACTCTTGGTAACATCACTCCCATGGGATATTCATGGAATAATTCTCATTTTATTTACATACCATTATTAAGGGATTATGAGTAAATACATCCTCAATTAAAACATTTTATAATTATAGATTATATGCATAGTTTTTCAATTTACGTTATGTATTTTCCATGTTTGGAATTATGAATTTTGATTCATAAACTAACATAGTTTGTGCCATTATTTACAAATGTATCCTAGTAGAATGAATGAAAATTCCAGAAATATGCACGATCGAAAGAATAAGAAGGATCACATATTTCATGTAATTAAGACAACATTTAAAAAGGAAATCGTCTCCCAATTTTTCTCATTATATGAATAAACATTATCTTGAGTTGATAAAATAAGTAATGAATTCTCTATGTCCTAGGGCATTGAAGGGAATCTAGAGATTAAAAGGATGGATTCAAGAATGATGTATAAGGGGAATAGAGGAAAGAATGATTTTCCCATATGTGATAACTGGTGAAGGAATCATATTGGTAAATTGTTGAAGGGAATGGGAGTTTGTTATATGTGTGGAGAAAAATGACACCATGTACATGATTGTAAGGGAAAGAAAAATGTTTCGAATGTAAAATGCTTCATCTGCATAGAGTTGGGATACTACACAAAGAAATGTCCAAATCCTCAAAGTATACCCCAAATACTACTATTGGATAATAATCATGTGATCATACTACCAAAGATGAAGAGGAATGATTAGATTTGTAATGTTTTATTAAATTATTGTGTCATTGGAGTATTTTATTAATGATGTACATGTTATAAGAATTATAGTGTAAAAGGATTGTAATGAAATACTAGTTCATAAAGGACATGAGATTGTGTGGAACCAAGAAATGTAACTCAAAAGCTTGTTAAATTATATCTAAAATATATGGTTGAGAGAAAGATAAACCATATTATGGTTCTAATTCGGAAGTACCTATTTTGGAATAATATATTTTTGATTTGGGTAAATTATTTTGGATATTCTTGACTACCTTGAAACTGATTAACGATTTTTATATTTCCTCATGGTTGGAGTTTACAACATATTTGGAGAGAAAGAGAATATCCAGTATTCTACAAGGGATAAGGGAGCATGAATGTAATAAATAAGGTTTTATGGACATTCAGGGTGTAATAGTGTTTTAAAAGAATACATGATGAAGGTATTAACATGTCATTAATGGAAAAAAAGATCTTCATCATGTTTACCTTCCATATAAATTTTGTACAATTAGTTTGGAATGACGTATTTTGGATCATCCTAAAGGTTGGAATCTGTTAAGATTGAAATTTGATACTATTATTTAGGTTAATGATTTAATAAGATCATTTTAGTATTGTCATGAAAAGGAAAAGTCGGAGGACGAGTGACAATTTGTCACGTCTGGAAAGGCCATGAGACATGAAAAAACAACATGGAGGACGAGTGACAATTTTTCTTGCAATTATTTGTCTCTAATTACCACCAATGTTCTCAAATCGACATCATAATTTGGTAGTGAATTTTTCATTCCCTTTCCCTCTTATTAAGACTAAATTTTATGAACCCAATATTTGATGTTTCTTTTCAACAAAGGTATTTTTCTATTTTAAACCATTTATCTTTGATGAAAAATATCAAATTGTGAGGAAGAAATTTATTGAAGGTGTCGAGAATGTAACACCCCAATATTTCATAGTACATTATCTCAATAAATTAATTCAAAAGCTTGTCCTACACGCAACATCGAGTTCGAAGTACACCAAAACATGACAAACTAGTTGTTCAAAAAGCTGTTATGAATAGTCTTAACTGAATTTTAAATCTAATATAATCAATATAATTTTAACATCCATATCTTGTGGTTCTTAGATATAGTATAGAAACAAATTCATTCTTTCAGATAAAAGATGTATTTTTAGAAAAATAAAATTTTACGACCATTCAATGCGGATCCCTTATAAAAACCAATATTTGACACTTTTATATTTTCAATTTAATGAAATTAAATTCCTCTGTAGAATCCAGACATAAAAATTTATTTTGGATAATTTGTTTTTGTAATTTTTTGATAAAATTCATATATGGACGAATAGTGAAAAATAATATGTTTTAATTGAAAACATCTATTTTAATGGAAATAATTTATAGTGTTAAATTATGAATTTCAATGGTTTTGAAGTACAATTTGATTATGATTTTATCATGTAATACAATATATGTCATTATAAGTAATTTGACATTTATATTTGACATAAACACATGTCAATATTTTGATAGTTTTTACTTTTTAGAAACCTGCATTTTAGTTTTGACAATAGGAATTAATTATATATTATTAAATGCAGCATCTATGTTTTTAATTTTTTTAATATAGAAATCATTTTTGAATTCTGAATATCTAAATTAGATTATTGTTAATTTTTTGTATTTTTCTGAAAACCATCATTTATTAATGAATAGTAAAAAACACTATGTTATTATTTCAAACTAACTTTTTATTTAAATAATTTTTTTTTAAATTTAAATTTTTTTAAAGTCCAAATAGATATATATTAACTATATGAGTACAATGTAACTCATTTGAGTCATTTTATAATAAAATTGGATGTATAAAATGTTATTGAACTTTTTAACATTTTTACCCACAATCTTGGAGAATTTGGAAGTTTGCATAAAACCTAATTTCCCCACTTCAGTGAGTAGAATTTCAAAAATCCAATATACTTGTTTAATATCAGTAAGTAATATTTTGTTCAATAAGATTAAAATAATTATTGGTGAATAGTAATTTTTGACTTTTATTTACCACGGTTAAAAATAAATTGGGTAATTAAGGGTAAAAATGATATCATAATTACCATAACACATGGCCTAATTCTTTTGGATAAATATAATTCGACAAAAGAAATCATTAAAAATAAAATATGATCCTTTTTGGTCCACATGGAATCGATTGGGACATTAATTATTATTTTATTTAAAGAAGAGTTAAAAGCGTTAAATTCATAGTTTAATAACTAAACTATTTTTTATATGGGGTTACAAATAATGTAAATTCGACTATAAATATTAATTATTTAGATAAATGTATATAATACATAATGTTTTTTAGTCATAATTTTTTTCCATTATATAATTTAATTTATTTATGACACAATGATGATGCAGTAATTACCTTATTAATGAAATAGTACAATAATTGATATTATAAATATCCAAATAAATGTAAATTGAGACTTCTGAGGAGTTCCAATAATTTTAAAGGTTAATATGACATGTTATCATTTTTCAAATAAATATTATTTGAAGTGATAAAGTCATTATGGCTTTCAAAAAAATAAAATACTAAATACTATCAATATGGACATAATTGAATATTTAAAACCAATAATATATTATTAATTGATATAAAATACTTAAAAATCTATGTTTCATTGAATGGACCTAGTTAAGGTTATATATATTAATAAATAACAACATGGGGTTCTGATGTCTTGTTATAGTATGTTTATTAACCATATAATAACAAAATACAAAGAGACATGGTAAATGTCAATCTATTTAACTAAGAGTTAAATCTAAAAGATAAGGATAATATGATGACCCAAACCTATCTAAAACATATTGGTTTAGATTTTTTCTACTCATCCCCTACTTAGCCTCTTAATAATTCATTTTTGAGTAATTAGAATCTGAAAATTATATTATTATAAAATAATATTTCAAACATTTCCTAATGTTACTATCACCTCTCTTATAAAATGGAACTTCCCTTATCTTAATTTCACACCTCCAAAGCCTTTTGGCTCAGCCCAAATCTGCAAAAATATGCTCCCAACTTCTCTCACTTCAACCTATAGTACTTGCATTGATCAGAGGCCAACTTATGGATCCCTTTTGATCAACTCAAAAAGAAACACCCGAAGTAGAGGGAATAATTTCTCACCGTCTTTCATGTTATTTTCTCTGTTCAACATCCTCTTTATTTGTTGTTTCCAAACCAAAATAATAAATCTAGTACATCTACATACATTGATGTAATTATAAATATGGTACAACCATATACCTTATTTTATCCATCCTACAAATGGAACAGTCACCATACGAGCGTACATATGACTTACCATCTCCACATCGTGGTGTAGTATTTTATTCAAAAACTCCATTATTTGGATGGGTATAATAATGAGTATAAATAATATAAATAATAAATATAACATGTTAATTATTCTTTATATATGATATAACATGTAATTACATATGATTTCTCCACCAATATAATGATATTTTTTCTCGGGCGTACGTATATATTTTCTTCTTCAAAAACGTGATGAGATTCATTCCCTATCGTAATCATTATAGAATAATTTTCTTTTTATGATTCAAAATAATTTTAATGAACATAATATCATTTTTTTATATGAATAAAATAAATCCTATCAATAACAAACATGACTTACGTAACCATTTATATAATGGAAAACGAATCAGTTAAAACCTGAAATGATAATTCTACTAAAATATTATTAACAAATCAATATTAGAAGATCATATATGATATCATATTTATGTATATGGTTCATGTATAATTTAATTAAATTGATATAGATATTATATAGGAGTTTAGTGTACCATAGACCAAGGAAATGTACAAGGTAAGGGATAATTTCATAATCTCTTTATTATCCAATGTTGTTTTTATATAGGTATCTACTGATACATATTTATTATCCACGCCAATGTTTCATAAAAGTGTGTTCAAAGGGATTCTGTTTAAGGGAACTTTTACTAAAACATCATTTTAAATGTTTTAAAGATTTATTCTTCTAAACCATTATCATTAATGTCTATTTTTTCAAAATGGTCTTAATGATTTATTTAAATGGACATGAATGTTTTAAATTTTAATTAATATCGGATGTTTCAAAGTGGTATGGGACTCTTTCATTCGAAAATATCTTTTAAATTACTTCCATTATGTGACTTTTAAATGATATCATGAAAAAATGATATTTATCTCAAATATTTGTACGGATCATTTTCAACTATCTCAATATAATTTATGAGATATTATTCTTGATCAAGGTTGATTTATTATGATAAAAATATTAAATATTGTATTGAAGGTTTTTTATATGTTTGACTGTGGATGTGTTAATTTTATACCATTCATTGTTTATAGATAAATTAATTACATTTATTATACTTTTTTTAATATAAATTTTTATGTTGTGTTTCATCCTTTTCATATGAGTAATGCATTGGATTTGGTAAGTGATAGGTGGAGCCCACTATTGCTCCTCAATGCATCGGTAGGTATCATAAGTCAAACTAGTGTATTGGAACAAGGCCTTGACAAACACTTATTTATAGTCTTGGAAAAAGTCCTCGACTATGTGGTTACAAATTCTGGAATTATTCATTCCATCATTATGAAATTGTATATTGAATTGCATGTGATTTTTTGTCTAGTAGAATATCCATGTGAATAAGTAAATGAAATTATATAATTTTATCATTGCTATATTTTGATAAATTTTTTGTTTAAAAGGAATTTCATTTGGTCTAATACATTTCCTTAAATGTTTATTATTATTTATGAATGTCTCTGCTATATTTTTATCCTTACTGAGCATCTGAGATCACACTGCTATAAAATAGTTTTTTTCCAACACTTATATACCAAGGATTTGAATAAAATGTTGGTATATTAAATTTTTTTTCCAAATATTCTTTAAACTTTTTGGATAATGGGATGAGAAAAAGATTTACCCAACCGTTTAATAAAATTTTTGGGAAAAACAATATGTATAACAACCGTTTCTAACAACCGTAGGTAAATACAATCTCTCCCCACAGTTTTAATAACCCGCTGGGAAAGTTTCCACAAAATAGCGGCATATCCAAAATCCTTCAGCTTGATTGAATCCATAAACATAATCGCTCATGAAGCTCTATCTTCACCCCATGTTATCTCTCAAAAATATCTCCCCAATAAATCAAGTATTGTTTACTTCTACACTTCTAATCCATAAGTGGAATTTCATGCATTTATTTTTTTTGTTATCTATTTTCATTTGGCCTTACCGAGATCTGAGTGGTCTGCTTCTTCATGTATTTCTATTACTCTTATCATGTTCCCTTGACAAAAGACCCTTCTGCAAGAGCTTATCATGAGATTTAGGTTTTATATTATTTAATTTTATGGGGTCCTTGGGTAGAAGTTCCCTATTGTGTAATTCCATTCCATTTGTACAGTAAGGCATTCTAGTGCGCCTTGTGGATAGTGAAAACCCATTTGAGGTGTTGAAAAATTGGGGTTCTGCTTTTTGTGGGTTATGTTATCTCAATTATGAAAGGTATTGGTTGTATAATTATTCTAGTTTTATGGGGGATTTCATGTATAGTTTAGTAGAAATATGATTCATCTATTTCTTGTATAATGTGATAACCTATTTTTTTTATTTATGTTATTTATCATTCTGTCACTATTGATAAATGTAAGCTGTTTTCTTAGTGAGGTTTTGTTTTGGAAGACTTTTTGTAGTGACACTTCTTCCAATGAAGATATCTGGTGACATAATTATTGTTTTTATTCATTTAGTACATGGAATGTGCTTGAATGGGATAATGGTCTTAGTAACTCTTTGGGGTTATATTATTTACTGAGTTGGGTAAGTTGGAAATTGTTATGCGAGGTCCTTGTGGCCTATGGGGTATGACTACAATATCTAGGGGTGTTATGCTAGGTTGTGGATGAGGGTGGATAATGAGATAGTCCATATATCAATTACTTATTATGGTATTGTGTATATCATTATGATATTTCCGAGTTATAGCGTATTCCATTGGTGGCATTGTATGATCGGATGAGATAAGAAAACTGATGATGAGTTGCGTATTTAAATTTCACTTAGGAGGGGGAGTGGGATGTCTAGGGAGGAAGGAGATTATTCCACCCCCACCCCTAGAAACCCCACCCCCATTGAAAACCCCCCTGGACACCACCCCACCCCCTAGGACAGCCCCCACCCACCTAGATAGTTCCCCTAGACACCACACCACCCACTCCCTGGACATCCCCTACCCCCAAACATCCCATCCTGGGAACCTCCCCACGCCTTGGAAAACCCTCCCACCCCCTGGACAACACCCCCTGGAGACCCCCCGAACATCCCCACCCCCATGGAACCCCCCCTGAGACAACACCCCACCCCAAAACACTGCACCCCTTGGACACCCGCACCCCCTCGGACAGCCCCCTGGACACCACCCCACCCCCTGGACAGCCCTCCAAACCCCTTGGACAGCCCCATTGGACACCAACTCACCCCATTGGACAACCCCCACCCCCAAAACTAGTAATAAGGGTATCTGACTATTCTCATCCTTTCTCCATTTATTTATCTATCTAGAAAGATCACTGTCATTATTCCTTATCCTCTTCTTTTACTTATGTTTCCTTCTCTCTGGGATTTTATATTCCATCTTCTTCGACTCCTTCTCCCCAAGATTATGTCCCTACCAAGCATACATTAGGACCCACTCCATCTATATAGGGTGTTCCTTCTATTTCTGTGAATCCAGTGGCGCCCATTGATCAGACTACCATAAGTATACATATACAGCCCAAAAAAATTATTACACCATTATTTATTTTCATTATAACATGTAATGATAAAATATTTGTTTTTGTTTCAGAATAGATACATCTTCTAATAGGATGTGGGGTGGGAATATACACATGTGTGTGGTGTGGAACCGCCACACACAGTAGATGGTGGACTACAATGAAGATAGTCCGATGATTGTAAAATCTAGGCAGCAATTGTTGAGATTTTTGGGGACGCTCACCAAATACTCCATCATCATTCCTGTTAGCCTGCTCTCATGGAGACAGCTACCAAATGAAGTCAAGGATAATGCCAGGGTAGAGATATGGGTAAATAAATATTTTATTTAATGCAATATATTAATTTTTTTTGTATTTATATGAATTAATATTTTGGTGTTAGCTGCGGATTAATTTTAGCGATGGTGAGGGTGCCTGAGAAACAAGTCTAAAGGATTTAGGAACGAGTTGGAGAGATTATATGCACAAATTTTACATGGGATGTCATGTTAGAGTGGGAACAGAGTTAGAGGCAGTCCCTATCATGGATGATTGTCCGATAGAACAATTCTGATAGGTGATTACTCATTCGATGCCTATCCAATTTATGATATTAATCAAATTAAAGGAATTTAAATAAAATTTTCATTTTTTTTAATATTTTTTATTGAAATTTATTTCGGATGCATCTGGAAGAAAAAATAAAAATTAATTATATGAAATACGTCCACAAATTGGGATGTACTAAGATGCATGATCATGAGAGACATCAGGTATGAAAGTTTATAATCATTCTTTAGAACTTTCATTTTCTATTGCTTCCTTCATAATTCATTCGATTGATAAAGTTGTTATATAATTTTAGTTATGAATTGAATGTTTTTTATACTATATTTAATTTTTTTTTCCTTAATTCAATGTCATTGTAGTGGCATAAATTGAATATAAAAGGACATGTGCCTCTAGAAAAACAGTTTTTCTCGAGTTGAAGGAATAAATATGGATGTGTGGTTAAGGAAACAACTCATAAGCATATTGTAAGATTTAAATTGTATATTTGAAATATTAATATCAATTTTGAAGAATAATAATATATTTATATTTGTAACATGTTTCTTTAGAGGCCCTTGATGCCCAGAAACATGACAATTTGGTGCCAAACGATCACTTACATCAGGTGTTGGGAGATGATCACCCTGGTAGAGAATGTTGTCGACCTGGGAAGTATATAGTTCTGACGAGGTGTTGTCCCTCCTGAGGTACAATTTGTAGTGCCACCGAGTTGCAACAGGTTAAGGCACAGGAAGAGAAGGAAGAAAAAGGACCACAGAGAGGCAGAACAGTCTGCTAGGGAAAACACTGCATTTATGAAACTGGTGTATATTTTATGTCCAATCCTTCCACCAGAGGCCAACAATGAATGTGATGAATATATTTCATCGATGTTTTATATATGTGGTGAACCATATGGATGTTCTATTAGTGGTTGAGACAATGGCGAGGAGGTGGCCGAGGTGGAGGAGGAGGAGGGCGAGCAGGAGGACGAGGAGGAGGAGGAGTGCAGGGAGGGCACCAAGGCAGAAGTGGAGGATGATGAGGAGGTCGAGACTGAGTATGAGGGCAAGGATGTGGGTGGGGATGATGATGGGGATGATGATGAGGACGAGGGTGAGGGTGATGATAATGGTGATGATAGTGATGGTGATGAAGGACATATTGATCCGTTACATTTTTGATAGATATTAATGACCTTTGATTTTTATTGATATGTTGTGCCGGAATATATATTTGATTAGGTAGGTCACATTATCTTCATTTTGTAACTATAAATAATAAAACTTGACATGATGATTTGTTGTGACTGATTTACCCCTCCCTTAGAGATCCCCCAACCCCCTTGACACCCCTCACCTCCCTAGACAACCCGTACCCCCTAGACACCCCTTTCCGATTGTATGGAAACATCAAGAAAATAATCCATGGGTCATTTTTGATGTGTATGAGTCAACCCCGCCTCAATTTAAGGCATGGTGGGGCCGATACCACTCAATGTGTATTACCATTTTTTGAAAGGGACAACATTTTATGTGAAAACAATAACTGGAATACAGAAAACCGACCAAACACATTTGGATTGTTTTGATACATTATGACAACTATCAATGGGAAATATGTGATATGTAAGAGTCAAACCCACCTCAATCAGAGGCACGACGTGGCCAATATCACTCGAAGTTTCTTTATTTTGTTTAAAATGGACACCCTTTCTAGTAAAAACAACTAGAATACAGAAATCCAACCAATCGTATTCAGATTGGGTTGATACTTTAGGTGAAGGATCCATAATTCATTTTTGATGTGTACGAGTCAACCCTGCCTCAATCCGAGGCATGGTGTGGGCGGTAACACTCAAAGTGTCTCATTTTTATTTGAATTGGACAACATTATAAGTGAAAAACACAATAGGCATACGGAAAACCGACCAAACAAATTCGGATTCTATTTATATGTTAGGAAAAAGATCCATGGGTCATTTGGGACGTGTACGTGTCAACCCCACCGCAATCTGAGGCATAGTGTGGCCGGTACCACTCAAACTGTCTCACTTTTATTTGAAATGGAGAGGATTTAAATTGAAAACAACGACTTTCTTACGGAAAACTGACCAATGCATTCCTATTCTGTTGATACATTAGTACACTGATGCATGGGGTCATTTTTGATGTGTAAGAGACAACCCCTATTCAATCTGAGGCATGGTGTGGACAGTAACACACAAATTGGATCACTTTTATTTGAAATGGACAGGTTTTTAAGTGAAAACAACAAAATGCATAAGGAAACCCAACCAAACACTTTCTGATTGTTTTTATACATAAGTTAAATTATACATGGGTCATTTTTTATGTGTAAAAGTCAACCCCACCTCAATACAAGGCATGGTGTGGCCGGTACCACTCAATGTGTCTCACCTTTATTTGAAATGGACAACATTTTAAGTGAAAACAACAACTGGCATATGGAAATCATACCAAACGCATTCATATTGTGTTGATACATTAGGAAAACAATCCATGGGTCATATTAGACGTGTAAGAGTCAATACCGCCTCATGAAAAGGTACGGTGTGGCCGTTATCACTCGAAGTTTCCTTCTTTTGTTTAAAATGGACACCAATTTAAGAAAAAACAACTGGCATACAGAAAACCAACCAACCATATTTGGATTGTGTGGATACTTTAGAACATGGATACATAGTACTTTTTTGATGTGCATGAGTCAACCCCGCCTCAATCTGAGGCATGGTGTGGCCGGTACCCCTCAAAGTTTATCACTTTTATTTGAATTGGACAACATTTTAAGTGAAAACTACAACTGGCATACGAAAAATTGACCAAACACATTTGTATTATATTGATAGATTAGTAAAATTATCCATGGGTGATTTTTCACATGTATAAGTCAACCTTTTCTCAATATGATGCATGGTGTGGCCGATACCACTCAATGTGTCTCAAGTTTATTTGAGATGGATAGGATTTTAAGTTAAAAGAACTAATAGAATACAGAAAACCGACCAAACGCATTCATATTATGTTGATACTTTATGAAAAAAATTCCATGGATCATTTTTGACGTGTATGAGTCATCTATTACTCAATCCAAGTAACGGTGTGTCCAGTACCACTGAAACTATCTCACATTTATTTGAAATGGACATTATTTTAAGTGAAAACAACAACTCTCAAATGGAAAACTGACCAAACGCTTTCTGATTTTATTGATACTTTAGTAAAACGATCCAATGGTCATTTTTGACGTTTATGAGTCAACCCAGCCTCAATCTATGGAATTGTGTGGCTGATACCACTCAAAGTGTCTCACCTTTATTTGAAATAGAAAACATTTTATGTGAAAACAACAACTGGAATATGAAAAACTGACCAAATGTATTCGTATTGTGTTGATACCTTAATAAAACTATCCATGGGTCATATGTGACATGTACGAGTCATCCCCTCCACAATCCATAGCACGGTGTGGGTGGTTTCTCTTGAAGTGTCTTTATTTTGTTTAAAATGTACACCCTTTTATGTAAAAACAACTGGCATACAGAAATCTAACCAATCGTATCCAGATTGTGTTTATAATTTATCACAAGGATCCATGGTTAATTTATGATGTGTATGAGTCATCCACTCCTTAAACTGAGGTATGGTATGGCTGGTACCACTCAAAATCTCCCACTTTTATTTTAATTGGACAACATTTTAATTGAAAACAACAACTGGAATACAGAATAATAACCAAACACATTCGAATTCTATTGATACATTAGGAGAATGATCCCTCAGTCATTTAGGACTTGTTAGATTCAACCCCACCTCAATCTGAGGCATGGTGTGGTGGGTACTACTCAAATTTTCAATCTTTTATTTTAAATGGACAGGATTTTAAGTGAAAAAAACAACATGAATACGGGAAACCAACGAAATGCATTCATATTTGATTGATACATTAGTAAAATCATCCATGGGTCATTTTTTATGTGTACGAGTCAACCCTGCTTCATTCTGAGGCACTTTGTGGCTGGTACAACTCATACTATTTCACTTTTATTTGAAATGGACATAATTTTAAGTGAAAATAAAAACTTACATACAAAAAACTGACCAAACGCATTTGGAATCTATTGATACTTTAGGAAAACAATTCATTGGTCATTTTTGACGTGTAAGAGTCATACTCGCTTCAATCTGAGGCATGGTGTGGGTGGTACCACTCAAACCATCTAACTTTTAATTGAAATGGACATGATTTTAAGTGAAAACAACAACTTGCATACGGAAATCCCACCAAACACTTTCTGATTGTATTAATACTTCATGAAAATGATACATGGGTCATATTTGACGTGTACGAGCAGACCTTACCTCAATATGAGGCATGTTGTGGCTGATATCACTCAATGTGTCTCTCTTTTGTTTAAAATGGCCAACCTTTTATGTAAAAACAACAGACATATGGAAACCCATCCAATATTATTCAGATTGTGTTGATACTTTAGAAAAAGGCTTCATTGTTCATTTTTTATGTGTACGAGTCAACCCTACCTCATTCAGAGGCATGGTGTTGCCGGTACCACTCAAACTGTCTAACTTTTATTTGAATTGGACAACATTTTAATTGAGAAAATAAATTGGCATACAGAAAACTGACGAAATGCATCTTGCTTCTATTTATACTATTGGAAAACAATCTGTGGGTCATTTTTGATGTGTAAGATTCAACCCTACCACAATACGATGCACAGTGTGTCCGGTACAACTCAAAATGTCTCACTTTTATTTGAAATGGACATGATTTTATGTAAAAAAAACAATTTGCATACTGAAAACTAAAAAAACGCATTTGGATTCTGTGATACTCTAGGAAAAAGATCCATGCATGATTTGGGACATGTAAAAGTCTACCCCTCCTCAATCCGAGGCACAGTGTGACCGGTACCAATCAAACTGTATCACTTTTATTTGAAAAGGACAGAATTTTAAGTGAAAACAACAAACTACATACGGAAAACTAGAAAAATGCATTTGGATTCTATTGATACATTAGGAAAATGATCTATGGATCATTTTTTATGTGTATGAGTCAAACCGGCCTCAATCCGAGTCAAGGTGTGGCCGGTACCCCTCAAACAATCTCACTTTTATTTGAAATGGACAAGATATTAATTGAAAACAACAACTTTCATAGGTAAAACCGCCCAAATGATTTTTGATCGTATTTATACTTCAGGAACGTGATCCATGGTCATTTTGGATGTGTAGGAGTCAAACATATCTCAACATAAGGCACAATGTGGCCAGAATCACTCAAAGTGTCTCTCTGGTGATTAAAATGGAAACTGGTTTAAGTAAATAAACTGACATTCGGAAAACTGACCAAACTTATTATGATTTTTTTGATACATTATCACAAGGATCCATGGGTCATTTGTGACGTGTATGAGTCATACTCATCTCAATATGAGGCACGGTGTGGCCAATACCACTCAAATTGTCTCACTTTTATTTTAAATGGAAATTTTTTTAGTGAAAACAAACACATGGCATACAGAAAACCGTCAAAACACTTTCAGATTCTATTGATACATCATGAAAATGATCCATATATCATTTTTGATGTGTATGAGTCTTCCCTACCTCAATCCAAGGCATGGTGTGGCCAGTACCACTCAAACTTCCTCACATTTATTTGAAATGGACAGAATTTTAAGTGAAAACAACAACTATCTTACGGAAAACCGACTAACGTATTCAGATTGTGTATATAAATTAGCACAACGATCCATGGTCTAGCCCCACGCAATCCACTTCTCATGTGAGGAACTCTTACCCCTATTCTAAAACACATGAAATTTAATATTCCAATTCCATCCTCAAATAGTGGGGTCTAGGACAAAATCAGTGTCCCTTTGGGAATCCAATGCCAAAGAGAAAATTGAATATTCATACCCACTAACCAAAATGGGGATTCATCTCACATCACACCCAATAGACCAAATTAAATGTATCCAAATACCCCATTATTCCAATTGAAAATCTATGAAAAACATGTAGGCTATTCTGGTAACCCATCTCATATGTCGAGATTGGCCAATGATTCTTACTAACACATCAGGAACCATTTATACATGGATACATAGTACCTAGGGGAATATAAACATCCCAAGTGCTTCCGATAAGTCGTCCTCCGTCTATCACATGTCCACTACAATTTTCTATCTTATGGGTATCATCATCTTTGTCCACTCTACCCATGTTTTTCTATTGGTTATAAGATAGTCAACCAAAGCCATGAGTAAACATCCCATGTGCTTCCTATAAAATGTCGTGTTTTCCCTTGTTTGTATTGGTGTTGCAGTTTGAGTGAGGAGTGAATTCTAAACTTTAAATACTATTATGGGTGTTATTAATTTTCAATTATAAATTTCTGAATTATGGATGTATTGGATTCTGGATGTATTGGTAATGAATTTTAAATTATGAATAATGTTATGTGTATTGGATTCATGATGTATTAGATTTTAGTTTTTTAATGGTGTTATGGGTGTTATTGAATTTCAATTCTAAATGTATTGGAATGTGGATGTATTGGAATCTATATTTTTCTCTTATGTTGTGGTTTGAGTGAGGAATGAATTTAAAATTTCTATATTTCTGAATTTGGGATGAATTTTAAACATCCCATATAGGCTTTCAGATTATGTCCATATGTGTTCTTGCATGTCATGGAGATTTGCAGGTTAGAGGTAGCTGGTGGCTTCTGTCTTGTTGCAACATAAATATACAAATGGGTTTTTAAACCATTGGTATAGACCTTTGATTTATATTATACAAACAACGTTTTTATTACCATTGGTATAAAATTATACCAACGGTTTTCAAAATCGTTGGTATATCCTTTGGTTGTTTATTGTACACTACATACGAACGGTTCTAAACCATTGGTTTGAGTGTAACATATTGCCACATTTTGTGAAACCATTGGTATATATCTTAATTTAACACATATACCCATAGTTTACATAGAACCATTGGCATAAGACTATACACACGACTTACATGGCTATAGTTTTGAAAATATTTGGTATAAATTATACCAACGGTTACCCAACCATTACCATCAGTTTTAAACAGTCGGTGAAGCGTAAAATTCAAGTAATGTCACCCCTTTCTATGTTTTATTTTTCCAAGGATGTGATGAATTATTTAATGGTTGACCTGCAGGGATAATCTATGGATATAAATGTGTTCAAAGGGAACAAAATGTGGTTGATGTTTTTATTCCATGATGTAATGTAAAACTTTTGAATGTATCTAGTACTTCCAATGCTACTAAACTGATTGGTCTTTCGGGACATTATTCCTTGTAATTAGAGAATATTTTTTTTTGAATGTTACCACATTCTCTTTAGGGAGAATATATTTTTGGTTCATAACCTTTTCAATAAACTTATAAAAAAATTTCATCATGTTTGACGTTTCTCTCCCAAAAAAATTAAATTTGTATTTTTTATTGAAATAACTTCTATATTTTTATCAAAAAACCTAGAAATTACAATATTCATTGGAAAATATAAAAACCACTTAATTCTAAACATAAATTATCTATCAACTTGTTCCAAATATGATTAATATATTGACACTTACTAATAACTAAATATAGATAACATAAAGTATTCATGTGAAGTCAATGTATTTATGAGGTTCATATTTGGTTGTTGTATCCCTAATTTTCCACTTGACATTGAAAGGTTAGTGTTCTAGAAGTTTTAAAATAATATAAATAAAATTAATGTTTTCAAATAATAAAATTAGTATAATAAAAAAATATAATTTTATTCTTTGTAATAAAATTTAACAAATATTTAACTAGAAGGAAAAATATCTATGTAATCTTTGATTAATAACAAAATGGGGAGAAACATCTCAATTTCCATTCTCAAGAACAACCAAATAATTATCTTGACACAAAAAAAACATCAAATGGAAAACCAAATCCATGCATCTCTTGATTACACTTATCATGTGGCATCTGGGTCAATCAACGCCATGAACTAATTCCTATAAAATGAATAAATCATCAATGCATGAGAATGATATAGAAAATAACTGAATTAGATATCATAGATGGAATAAAATAAATTATTAATATAAAATTAAATGGATAAAGTCATAAAAATAATTACACATGGTTAAATAATAAAATTCTATAATAATATGAATTGAATCGTGTGACTAATAATAGAACCAATTAATGAAATATCAAAACAGAAATTTCTGAAGTGAGTGTAAAATATTCATATGGAAGGGGAGAAGATGAAATTGACGGGTATTGGAAGTCTGATGGACTTGATTTGGACTAGATGATATAAATATTAATAGTGAAATTCACCTGGTAGGACTAGTTATTGGAATCATTGGAATTTAGTGAAAATCAATATTGGATATGAAATGAATTATGAAAAATACCAATGTAGAGGGAAAAATTATAGTTTTTTTATTTCAACTAGAATCTTGATAGCTAAAAATAATGAATGTAAATAATTAAATTAAAGGAAATTGTTAATGGGAATAAGAAGGAGGCTAAATTAAATAACTAAATTATTTATTATTCATGTATGACCATCCTGAAATCATTATTAAAATCAGTTTAAATCGAGCAAAGTAAATATATATGTATATATATGTATATTTATAACATAATATAATTCAATTATAATAAAAGTTATGTCTTAAATAATTTCTTACATCAATAAATATCACAATTAAATATAATAAAAAACATTATAACATGTATATGATCCTGATGTTTAGTCATAAATACATATATACCGTTATATATATATACATTGGTATTTTTCATATATTTATATACAAAAAATTAAATAATGCATGATTACACACATGAAAAATTTAAAATAATAAGAAATACTGAAAAATAAGTGTTAAATTAAAATTGAATACTATATAAAGAAAAAAATTAATTTAAAACTGTTCAATTAAACAATACATATTATATAACATAAATTAATATATGTAATAATACATTCTATAACAATGATAGAATAATTTTCTCCCCACTAATGATACATGAAGCATTAATATATCAATAAAAGTGGTATAGATTCAATTCTGTGTTTTGTGATTACAGATACAATATATAAATTATTAAGATACATTTAGTTTATTTTATCAATTTGTACCGTACATATAATCATATTTCCACTAATAGTCTTGAAATTATATATAATATTGAAAGAATTGAAATGCACACCCTTTTATCTATTAGACATACAAAAATCAATTCCACTCAATATTGAGTCCTCTTGGTAGTCCTAAAACTAATGGAACCTACAGTAAAAAAATAATTAAAATAAAAAAACAAAGAAAACATTTAAGAAAGAATGAAATGTTTTTTGATGGAAAAAAATATGGACCAATTGTGGAAAATAATTCAAATAAATAATAATGATATAACTCATTGATGGATCGTGATCATAAAATTGATTATTTAAAATGGTACACCAAAAATAATTCAATAAATTTTAAGATGAATTTAAATCAATTTTGAATTTATTGATTTTCTAATGTGGTTGAAAATCATCAATTTTTCAGAAACTACACCCACTTAAATAGAGAATTTAATAATGTTAGTCAATGTGAAATAAAATTAACTCAATTAAAAGATTCACTTAAAAAAATTGGACTCTTGATGATCATATTCTAGTCTTTTTTGACACTAATAAGCATAATTAATATTAAAATTATAGAAAACATATTTAAAACATTGATCAGTGGAGGAGAATCAAACAAAATTAAATTGTGATGTACATAGGGTGTTATTTATATCATTAAAAATTAGAGTATTACAACATAAATAATCATTATATATGAATGGTGAATAATATTAAATCATATAAAAGAGATTAAAATAAATGTGAAATAGAATCATTTAAAATAAATTCAAAATTTATATAAATAGATATGATAAAAAATACATAATTCATAAAAATATAACCCAAGTCAATTAAATCTATATGAAATTAATGAAATAAAAATTATAAATACAGTTGGATTTTAATAATTTTTTTAATGATGTAAAAAAATATGTTATGGTTATATATTGTCAGACAGAACCTTTTGTGGAAGATACGGTGTTTGTTTCTATTAATAATTGTAACCCTATAAATAATTGAGTATTCTATCAATGTAGTGATGAGAAAGCATTGATAAAATTGGAAGAGTTTGAATTAGAATTGAAACATGGGTTGGGAATAAAAAAAATTTATATTCCTGTAAATAGTTTGAATGTAATAATCCTTGTAAATATAGAATCCTAAATTTTTGTTTCAAATTAGGAAATCCAATATCATATAAAATGAAATGGATACTTACCTGAAACTGATGAGTATCAAATTCATGTAGACTGGGAGTGGAGGATGGGGAGTTGGAGAAGATCCAAAAAAGTAAAGGATATAGAGGAACTCTGGATATAACAAATATTGAATTAGAGGAAACTGTGGAGAGTGACATATTTGAGGGATACTGAGTATATGAGTAATAGAGTGGAGAAACATGGTCCTTGGAAGTCGAGGGATGTCGATAAGATCATCAGATGGCTACACAGAGAGTGGGAGTGAAATATGGTAATTGGTGGAGACGATAAGAGAATACTAAAAATAAAGGTTTAGTGGGGAAGAGTAAAAGTAATGGGAAATTATATATATGTAAGAGATGACACATGGACTTGGATCCATATTTTATGATATGAGTTATATATATCATTACATAGTTCATTTAAACTCAGGGTTATCAATGATGCACCATATAAAACATATTATTTCTTAAAAGGGAACCAAAATCCATGGTGGCTACATTATCCCCTCCTTACAGAAATTATCTCCTATTAATTTTAATTCATTATCAAAAAATTATGACATTTCATTAAAGTTTATCATTAATTTTAATTTTGATATTAAGAGTAAGGAATTATTATTTCATAAATAACTAATATGTGTACATTAATAAAAATTCCACTTTTGAACATTTTTTATTAATTGAATCTTAAAATTTTTGATAATATACTTATGATTCATTTCTTCTTTCTATGTGACATTTTATCCTTTGAATATAAATATATTTTGTTTCGACATCTAATTCGAATGATGAATTCCATAGATGATTTTTTATTACAAATGATAGACTATAAAACTTTAATGGATTTTTGATCCATAACTGAAGGAAAAGTTATTTCAATATTCATGAAAATGGTTATAACATGTTAAGATAAAACTAAATATAAATGAAAATTAATGTATATATGTAATAAGTATTCAGTAAAACATCAATAACAAAACCCATTTAAAAATTGAATATTTTAACATTTAAATTAGACTAGCACTAGTATATCATATAGTATTTTCCCCCTCAAATACTAACAAAATGAATCCTAATACGAAATTAATCTCCAGAAACATGGATTGGGTCAAATCTCGACATATATATAATAACCATGTTTTCAACTATGAAATTACTATTCATTTTTACATTACCTATTTAATATATTCTATTTATAACTACTTACCCACATTGTTTCTTGATTAAAAATTCCCTCCACGGAGTTTTAATGGATGATTCAATATCCATGTCAAATATAGACTAGTTCATTTATCCAAATTCAAATTAATCATTACATTACAATCAATGTACCTATAATTGAAATTCAGATGATTTCCACTAATACTATGTTCATTTGAAAAGATTTTTTGTACACCCATAGTATTTTCTATGGAATGTTACATTGATGGTTGGGGGATTAATTTTCATAGTGTCTCATCTACAAATATTTTAACAAATATACATTAGATTTTTCTTTTTTACCCATGCATTAATTCACCTGATGGACTTTATATGCACACATAATGTTAAATTCAATTCCCTTGAACCTCATACAAGGGTGTTTAATTATATAATTATCAAATCTTATATTTTATACCATTCCCATAACTTATTTTACATCATTTAATTTTTCCTTGGTAATCATTCATCCTATTATTCACTTTATTTGAATTTTAGACATATGACATAGATTTCAATTTTACCAACTTAATGAGACATCATACCATATAATGATGTGGTGAAAGCATTTCAGAAACATTTTCCGTCCAATGTCTCCTATTAATACCATTAAATAATCATTCATCATTAATTTCTATATTACACAATTTGTCTTTAATATTCTTATCTAATTTATTAATTTTTTCATCATTATAAATAACACATTCATCTTCCCTATTTATTAGTATGAGGAATTTTATTTCCATATAATACCATTTATCTAGAGGATGGTATTTTTGAAAGAATAACACTTTAATATTATTCCACTATTTTATCTCAATATCATCCTATTATTATCAATTTCGAATGAATGACCACCCTAGATCATAATTTCACTTCAAATAATATAATACCAGGATGACCTTTTATCATTCATAAATTATCAATTAAATAAATATATATTCATGGGACAATATCCATCTTTTAGATATCAATAGATTAGAAGTTACATTAAAGGATGGTGGTTTCTACTATATCAATTAGTCCAACATCAATAATTTTTTAACAAATTGGTTTTTCTATATAGGAATTTTTTTTGTTCAGGACATGATTAAACTATTTTGATATTGTAATAATGTTATCATCTCTAATACCAACACTATTGAATTGATATGAAGGGAATTACAATTATTGATTATAGGTTTTGATATTCTTTCAATTTAATTAATTTGAAACCATTTAAAAAAAAACGAAATAAAATTGTATAGTTCAGAAAATAATGGATTATAATGTAAAATTCCAAACCTGGTGTACTGCTTAACAGAAATTAATATTTTATGAAATGATAATCTTATAAAAATAAGCATAATGTCATTAAGAATATCCAAATAAAAATATTTTCCAATCATTCATAATTGTTTTTGAAGATCATGTGAATCAATCAATGATTACCCCTCTAAAGTCCCCAAATAGGTGTGAGGTCTTAGGCACAATCATCCTATACTTGTGATGATCATGTTAATAACATATCCACCCATTTCAGAGTTATTAAAAATATGTGCATATATTTCACAACGACTTCCATTGTATAATATTAAAACTAGGATGCAATTTATTGTAATCCACATATTTTCTACCATACCAAATTTTATTGATGTTATCCTATAATTATACTTATCCTTATTATTCAGCATAGGGTTATGTTCTCTAACATATGATTCCTATATCTCACTCCCATATTTTATTCTAATCATCCATTGATACGAACAATAACACCCCAACTTTAGTATACTAGATTTTGTGGTCATTTTAATACATGGTCATAAGATAAAATTAATTCAATCACAAATGATTAAATATTTTAGTAGTATTGTGAGACTAGAAACACAAATAATGCTAACGTTACATTTCAAAAATGAAATAAAACAATAAATTCTAAAAATTAAATTAAGTTATGTTATTATAAAACCCTTAAATAAATCATTCATCCATTCTTGGTATCCTTGGAAAACATAAACAATAATAATGGGTGTCATCATATTCTCAGATATGGAGAAAAAAGAACAGAAACAATCATATAATAAATAAATCATTATTCACATAGATGAGTGAAAATGTAATCCAATATTCTATATAACTAATATCCTAATATTGGAATATGAAAAGGGATAATATATCTACCAAAATGAGCACATATATTACAATAATAACTGGTTTCGTAAGGATATAATTCTTAATGTCATATATAAAAATTGTTGAGTCAATTCTTCTTGCTAATACATTATAAATGTGTGGGTGAGGAATACAGAAAAATCACAATGTTCATTTTCTAATGAGGCCTGTCAATGAAAATACGAGTTATAAAATTCCCTGACCCTAGGATTCCATTTTTAATTTATTTACTATATGAATGAAATTTACAAAAAATAATCATATTTTCAGCATGACATTCATATTGAAAACTATAATATAAATATCATAATCCATCAAGAGTGATATGGTGGATGGTATCATTACATTATATATAAACACTCAAATTTATATAAATGAAATTCATTTTTAATGAATAAATTTATTATTATTTAATGCAATTATAAAAAATACATACACTATTTTGGCTATGTTAGACCACTATAAAATATATCTTATCATATTAAATATTTAATTATCATTACAAAACATTGACATATAAATACAATATAGTGACCATTATGGTTATTATATATAAAATGATATGATAATGTATAATTTTCATAGTCTAGGGAAGCAATTGCCTCAACTAGAATGATTATATACTCATAATCCTATTTACCAGAGCATCCAAGGTGTGTGGAATCATTTTTATTTTCCCTTAACCAATACCACGATAATGTTAAAAAAATAAAATAATAATAAATCCGTTTACAGGATATGTTGAAGATTGCCATTGTTAATTCCAAAGCTATGTTAACTGAACCACCCATAAAAAGCACCTATATAACAGACCATACCCTTAAGACATATATTGGTGTAATAATGGGCTATGAATCTTGACCTAGGATGTATAAATATTTATATGTTTCTTTTTATAAATATAATTTTCATTTCTATTTCATCTCATTGTTACATTATATATACAATCATAATTAGAATAAATAAAATTAGATATTGATATCAAGACACCAAAATTGTATTTTTGGAACATATATCATTTTATTTAAAACACAGTTATTTATGAAATTAGGAATTCTTACATATATTTAATTTATAATAATAATATAAAAAAATAATATTTTTATCAAAATGATAAAGTAATTTAATGATGTTAAATATAACCATTATAAGGGTATTAAAACTATTATCATCTTAAAACCCATTACTTTTTAATAAATTATGATGTTGTTTTAAATATGAAAATTATCATATTAATAGAATTTATTTTGAAATTATCACGTCAAAATCATCAAACAGTGATTTTTTTCCTAATTTTCTATGAAAGTTTTTTTTTCATTAAAAATTAAATAATCAACCAATATAAATTAATCATTACGACATTATTGTATCCCAAATTTGAGGTAATAAATATTTTAAACCGTATCAATGAAAAATATCAATTCCTCTTTAAATTATATTTTTAATTTATTTGGTGAATTTTATAATATATTAATGAACCCTTAAAAACTTATGTTATATTTAATGGTTTTTAAATAAATTCTTTCCTATCATGTCCTACTTCCACATCCCCAATAATATTAGTTTAATTTATTTATTGTATATAATTATTAAATATTTCAACCACTATTATTTGGAATAAACCATGTGAAAACCATTCTCTGTTATTTGGTTTTTATTATTTATCATATAGAGTCCAAAAAAATGATTAGAAATGAATAAATAATTCCCCACATTTTGGAAATAAATACCCTCTCTGCCTCTGACTCGACTTCACTAGAAAATGATAATAATTATCCTCTCATTATTAATATTTAAAACCATATTAATGTGGTTATATTTTATTATAAATCAACAGTAATGATTTTACTTTCCCTCTCAGGATAAGGGATCTCTCTCCCTTATTTTAAATTCAAGATACATATCAGTAATTAACCAATTTAATATCAATTGATTGTAGAGTAATGAATTTATAAATATATATTTATTGAAAAATATATTTTCTAATAATTATATATAATTTATCCCCTATCTTTATAAACATAGATGAATGTTACTATGTCAATGTAAGGGGATTCTATACTCCTCATTATTCAAGCACATTGTTCATATAATTCAATTTTATTTCAATTTATTTTGTTGGAATATTTTCACATCCATTTTATTATACTTATGATTTAGAAGCATTGATAGGAAACCTTTCATTTTTATTAAAACCATCTGTGATTATTTTTGTACACATATTATATTGCTAAAATTAACTAGTGATTTCAAATTCCAAACATTTATGCTGTGAAAACCTTTTCCCCATTTCCGCTAAAAGGGATTTTAAATTTTATATGTATCCCTAATTAATTTAATACAACAATTTTTTTACCCACACTCCTCTACCATGGGATTAATCATGATGAAATAAATTTGTGTGTGGTGTGATATATGTTGAAAAAATATTCATGATAATAACAGGAATGCAGTGAGTTGACCTGAAATTATATATATCTCTAATATAGTGGATAATGATTTTATCTCATTAAATACCATGTATTGTGAAATGGAGGTTTTCATAAACACCCTATGTTGGATTCATTACTGGGTTACATTGACTTATGGTTATTATGTCTAGTTTTGTTTTGTTTTAGGATTCCAATGTTTCATTGATGTGATCATATTATATTTTGATTTTATGTTAAGGTTTATGATTCTCACTGATTTTCTATCTCTATGATATACCTCTTGGAAGACATGTATTAATTTTATCATGTTATATTTTTGTTATTCTATTCCTAATATTTATTTCTGACCTATTTCAGAGAAACATTCACATGTTATCCTTAAAATCATTACAATAGAAATAAAATCATAATACCAACATAATTAAATTTGAATATTTCAATGAATCTATATTTAATGTTATTGTTTTGTGTATCTAAATTCCCAAATACAATAGGAATATCAAATATTTGAAATTTTAATATGTTTTTATTTTTGTAATAAAACATTAAATAATGTGTATTAAGGAAATTATTTATCATAGTATATCCCCTACAATGTATATGTTTTTCAAAGGAAGTTAAAATAGTAGAAAATATATTCAAATGATTATTGTATTATTTCATGAGTAAATTACTATTTTTAAATAACTTATTCATGATATATAAATTTATAGAATATTAGGTGAATTTTATTTAAATAACCATATAATCATGTAATTTACGTTTCTAGGAATATAACATTCACGATTGTGGGAAATAAATTTGTCTAATACACATTAAAAAATCCCACTCACTAATTTAGTAAAAAGAACCAAATTCAAAAAATGAAAAGAGTATTAATTTTGAACCTTTTTTTTAAATTTAAACTTGTGTAATAATGGCTTCAGTAAATCATTTGATTATATTTAATACATAAATTAATTATTTTTTATTATTTTGAATAGGATGAAAAATATTATTTCATGAATAGAAAATCAAACCCAGGATTCCATAGAAACAATATTTTAAGAATTTGATTTCATAGAGAGAGGAAAGTAAAATGATATGTTTTAGTTTTTAGAAATATATAAAGTTTAATAAAAATAAATAACATTTTAGATATATATCATATAATTTCAAAATTTTGAAATTTAAACATAAAAAACCATAAAAAACTAGATTCAAAAATAAATCTATTACCACTTTTGTATAATTGGAATTATAACCCCCAAGAAATAAATAATTTCACTTAAACATTAAATTAAAATTATATAAATACATAAATGTTATATAATATATAATATGGATTATATCTATTAAATTAAATAAATTAGCTGTGAATATGAAATATGTCTCACATAAATCAAAGGGAGACGACTGATTTAAACAATACGTCAGACATGATTTTTATGTGATTTTAACCTCATTTATTTAAAAATAATAATTTATTATAACATTTTTATAGGATCATATTCATATCAATAATACCAATAATTGTATAATTCTTACAAATTTTCACCCATCAAAAAAGAATCCGTCATTATTATCCTAATTTGGAGTGTTAACTTCTTCATTTCTTATATATGTTTCTATTTTAATGTACTAGTTATCCCAAATTGGTCATGGTTAAATAATATAAACAGTGATAATAAATGAATTTATATATTATTATTAAAAAATAACAATTTTCATTAATGCATAATCATTCAATCCACAATCAATATAACAATACTCATGTCTGTAGTAATATCGACCTAAAAAATATCATTTCATAAATATTGAATGTGTAAGAACATGATTAGGTATAATATTAATATATAATTTAAGGAATAAAATATTCATGCTATGTATTACATATATTCATTATGTTAAATATTATAGAAATCTAAAAAAGGTGGATATTTCAAATGAATATATCACTCCAGATATGCTAGTATATATGTGTGCATGAACAACACTTCTATTTTTGATTGAGATAAAATAAATGAAATAAGAAAATATTTAATCATTATAGAATAATTATTATATTATAAATATCTCCCAATTTATATATGGAAATCCATAATTACAATTATTCATGATAGTAGGTTACATAAAATGAATAACAATGCGATGTAAAATAATTAAAAATACTCCATCTCCTCCACTATAAATAACACACTCACTCCCCTCCGCTTCCCACAACTATAAAGCCTTTATCCATGCCTATGTTCTACCCAATACTCCTCCCAAGTCTCCTTCCAACCTCCTAGAGCTTTTGGTCTCACCAAAAGACTGAAACCAATACCCTTAAAAAGGATCTCAAGGAGAAGAGATCAAGAGGTAAACATCATCTTTTATTTTCTTTCTTTTCATTCATTTTATGTTATTCTCTTCATTTCCCTTTTTAATAATGTCAGGATATTTAATTCAATATACCCCCTTATTTTCCATAATTATGTATGAGTGATTAGATATTTCCATTCTCAAATCTAACAATTTTTATGAAAATTTAAGAGACACCATTAGGCTGCCAAATTTTCTTGAGAAATTTCTCATGGTTTATTTTATTTCATGATTCATTTTTATTAATTCCTCACCCCCTTTTATCCAAGAGGAAATAAATCACCAGAATCATGTATATTCTTGATTTTCTCATGTTCATGTAAAATTCATCATCATTTTTCTTCTCCTCTTCCACATTTTCAATGAATTAAAAACATTGTCCATGATGTGTCGAATTTCATGCATCATGGATGATTTGATTTCATTTTTCATTAAATCCATCAATTATGGTCATAAAACCATGTTTATGGTTGAACGAGGTTATAAAATATGTATTATGTCTCATCAATTTATCTGGAATTAGTTTTAACACATGGTTTTAATTTATAAAACAAAATGAGGTCATTTTTATCAAACAACCACTAAAATAATCTAAATGAACATCATTAATGTTTTATCTTATGAATCATCCTCATATTAAAGATAAAAATAATAAATGGTATAAATTATGGTACTGGAAATATTTAAATACCCTTCCATTCCAATTTGGAAATTTCACTTCCAATCGACAAGAACATCTACCATTAACCAATCACATAAATCATGTTAAGAACTCACCCAATAACAGTGTACGGAGAAAGAAAAAAACAATTAAAGGGTGAAATGATTTTTTGAAATGATATAATAAGATTTGATAAACATTAAAATGTTTCCAAGAACTAATAATAAAACTCTTTTAACCGTTATACTAGATTTTTAAACAAGTTTGATGTAAGAATGACACGAGGTAATGGAATTATTTACCCGATTTCCATTCTTTGGGTTAACCTTATTCATCATTATTTATGTGCTATTTAAAATATTTGTGGAATGGGTTATGTTTATATTATGTTTTATTATGTGTATTTTCAGTATATATACATACTCTTGCCACTCTATTAAGTCTCTATTCAATTGAATGATATTTATAAGGGAATTTTCTTTAAAAATCCACTTTTTAAATTTGGTTTTACAAAATTCCAATGAAATGTTTCTATGGAATTATTCATGTTGTATGATTAATTTTTCGTTCTTGGTAATTATTTATGATGAATGGTGGGTCATATATATCCCTCCAATTCATTGGGTATGATTTTTTTGGAAGTCCGATGTATGGTTACTCCATGTGTAACTAGGATGGTTACACAAATTAAGGTAGCTGTGAGGGTTAAAATTTATAACGTAGCTATGAATGGTTACAAGATAATGTAAGTAATTCCCAAGATACCTTTATGATTATATTTATGTTCTCATGTTTGTGCGGATCTTTGTTAAATCCCATGTCTCACGAAGTATATATATATATGGTTAACAAGAAGTATTTTGAAAATGTTTTCATACGTTACGAGTATTCGTGTAGTAATGTTACCTTTACTTCTTTTTCATCATTTACTGGGCTTTAGATCTCATCCCCATATTGTAAATGATATTCTTAGGTCAATTTATGTGTATGAAAAGGATGGAAGCCCTGTTAAATGGGGAAGAATTATCATGGGGTCTTGTTTTAAGTTTTAATGTTTTATATTTTGAAAAAAAGGAAACTGTTTTATGGTATCCACTCTGTAATAATGTGTAATATTATGAATGTATTGTCATAATTCTCTAAATATATAAACATGAAATGATCCTAAATTTCAATGGATGTGTTTTCTTGACTAAACGCAAGATTATGTATATAATAGGGATGGTTCCTTATATCTTTTGTTTTTAGTTAGTCGATATAAACCAAAGGAACCATGATAATGGTGTTTGAATTGAACAATGCAATGATTTACCACATAAATTAATAAATTATATGTGAGAAGTAATGAATAATATCTTTTTCATGTCTTCCCAAATCGATCAATATTGGAATCATGCTAGACTTACAAATGATTAATATGGGGAAAAACCTTGTGTTTAATCTTTCATGAGGAAATGTACACCTCCTTTTGAGAGGGTATCATGTTACACTTGTTGCTGAATACTGGATTTGTAATACGAAAATGATATTATATATTCCCTAGTGTTTGGAGCATGAGAAATTCATTTTGTTTTTTTATCAATTAGAAGGAAAAGTAGACCAGTGGTTGGTTATAATCCTGAATATGAGTCAAGAAGATAAGATTGAATCCATGGATTGGGATGAGTTCACGAACTTATTTTTCTATTAGAACATTCCTCATATTATTAGTACTATAATGGAGAAATATTTCATTGAATTGAAGAAAACAGATGATGAATCTGTTGGTAACTAGGATTCCTATTTCAGAAGACATTCTAGGTATACCTCATGAATAATTATAGAATGTAAATGTAATAATGATAGGTAATACATTTGATCAAAACCAATTCTCTTATGGGAATTGGACATAATAAACAATAGTACCATTGAAGAGATAGTGGGCTGTGAAATCATGGTTTTAATGGAGGTTGGAGTCACGTATTCATCTCATGGTTTTGACTAGTAGAGAATGATTAAGTTTTATAAATAATTTGAAACCACGTAGAAAAGAAGATGAGATTTAATTCCTTCTCTATGTGTGTAATGAATCGTAATGTAAATTTACATACGGGTCCTAAATTGTTATTTTGTGGAATGGAAGTCTATGAAGAATTTCATTTTCAGAGTGATGGGAATAAGTTAGCTAACTGTGCGAATAGAGATATAGAGGCACACAAATTTTCCTCCCACAATTTAGTTTTACTAGTGTAAGGAGAGTTGGAATTATTCTTATCATATATAAAACTCAAGGTATGGTGATAATGAAATATTTCAGAAACCTATTAAGATATGTAAAAGTTGCAAATCTCTGGTAATCACTATTTCTAATGTGGGGTATGATAACAATGTAGTGAAAGGTAAATATACCATCAACTATATAACTGATAATGTCTTATTTTATTCTAAGTATACCAGCTCTTTAATATCAAAATAATATACTAAGAGTGTTAATATTCTACCAATATTATTAGATATGGAATTTGTAGTGGAAACCCCTAATGGTATGATGAGTGCATCTGATGTGTATGATTCCTATCTGTTTCATGTTTATGGGAATGTGTTTCCTATAAATCATTTTTTATTCCATTTTTTATGTTTCATTTCATCATAGTTATGGATTATATTTCTATACATAAATCCAAAATCAATATTCAAGTAGGGAATGCGATGTTTGATATTTTAATACCCCAATATTTTATAGTACATTATTTCTTCAATGTAATTCAATAACATCTCTTACACGCAAAGATGAGTGCGAGCTCACCAAAACATACAAAACTAGATATTCATAAGTGGTTATGAATAGTATTATATGAATTTGGAATTTTATATACTACATATAAATTATATCATCCATATTATGTGTTTCTTAGAAATAAAATAAGAATAAATTCATTTCTTCATATAAAGGATGTATTTTTCATAAAATTAAATTTTACCGCCTTTTGATGGAGAACCATTTTTAAATCCAAAATTTGACACTTTTATATATTAAATTTGAAAAAATAAACATCTTCATTATAGTCAGGACATAATAATTTAGTTTCAATAAATTGTTTTGTGTTTTTCTGATAACTTTCATATTTGGGTGAATAATGAAAATAAAAAATTTTAATTAAAAACATCTTTTTAAAAACAAATAATTTATAGAGTTCAATTATACATTTGAATGTTTTGAAAGTTTAATTAGATTATATTTTTATATTTTAATATAATTTAGTTCATTATAAGTAATTTCACATTTAAATTGGACATAAACACTTGTCAATCAATTGATATTTTTGACTTTTTAATAACACGCCTTTTGAATTTGACACCGAGAATTCATTTAACATTCTTATATGAATGGTATATGTTTTAAATTTGGTAAAATAGACTTAATTTTGGAATTTATATTATGAAAATTTGCTAAGGGTGAATAATTTGTATTTTTATCAAAATATTCATGTTTTTATGAATACTGAAAAACACATTATTATCATTTAAAACCGACTTTTTATTTAAATAATTTCTTATTTTATTTAAATTTATTATAATTCAAAATAGATATATAATACATATTTATGTTCAATCTAACTCGTGGGAGTTATTTTTTAATATAATTATATTTATAAAATTTTGTTGAACTTTTTATTGTTTGTTACCCACCTTTTAGGAGCATTTTCAAATTAGCAAAAAAAATAATTTTTACCTCTTATTAAATTTGAATTTAAAAAATCAGAGAGATATAGTTGAAATAAATAAATAAAACATTGTTCAATAAGATGAAAATAATTTTTTGTGAATAGTAACATTTTACATTTGTTTACCACAATTAAAAGTGAATTGGGTAATTAAGGGTAAAATGATATTATAAATAGCCAAAACATGACCTAATTATATTTTATAAATTTAATTTTACCAAAAAAACCTTAAGAATAAAATATGATCCTATTTGGTCCACTTTGATTAGATTAGGACAATAATTATTGTATTATTTAGAGAAGAGTTAAAAGTGTCAAATTAAAAATTTAATAAATAAAACATTTTTAAAAATGATAGAATAATTATAAATTCTACAATAAATATTTATTAGAAATATAAAAATATTTCCCTCATAATGGTATTTTATTTGTAATTTTTAGTTATTAAATAATTTTATTTATTTATTTTACAATGATGATACAATAGTAACCTTATTAATGATATATTAAAATAATTGATATAATAAATATCCAAATAAATGTAAATTGAGAAATCAAAAGAATTCCACTAATTTTAATGGTTATATTAAATGTTAGGGTTGATTTGATAAATTGTTTTAGAAGTTATAAGGTTTTTATAACTTTCACGAAAACAAAATACAGAATAGTATCAAAATTGACAAAAATTAAATTTTAAAACAAATACTATTTTTTTGGTTGATATAATATTCATAGAAATCATAGGATTGAAAAAAGGCATAAATAATATTATATATGTAATTAATGGACCACTTGAGGTTCCATTGTATGTTTATAGTATGTTTATATACCATATAGAGTATGAATACAAGAAGACACTATAAAAGTTAAACTATTTAACTAAGAGTTAAATCCAAAAGATTAGGATAAAATGGAAACCAAAACTTTTATATAATCTATTTATTGAGAGGAGTTCGACCAATAACCAGGTAAGGCATGAAATTAATTCATTTTGAGGAATTATAAACCAAATATGATTGTATAATAAATTAATATTTTAATCATTTCCTAAGTGACCCTCACCCCTCTTATTAAAGGGAACATCCCCTTCTCTGAAAATAACACTTCTAAATCCATTTGGCTCAGCAAAAACATGACAAAATATCCTCCCAACTTCCCTCAAATCAACATATAGTCCTTACTGTAATCATAAATCCAACTTAAGGAACCCTTTTGATCAACTCAATAGGAAACACCCGAAAAAGATGTAATAATTTCACCACCCTATATCAAGGTCATTTCTTCGTCCACTTCTTCTTTATTTGTTATATTGAAACCAAAATAATAAATACAGTACCTACTTAATATTGTGATGTTATTATAAATATTTTACCTCCATATTCATTATTCTATCCATCCTATAAATGAAAATTTCACCATATGTGCAAACATACAGCTTACCGCACTACCACAAATCTGGGAAAGGCCAGCACCACCCTTTTATCAGTGCTAATGAAAAAGCGCTGATAAAGGGTGGGGGGATTTATCAGCGCTCAAAAAAGCGCTGAAAAAGGGTGCATTTATCATCCCTAAAAAAAGCGCTGATAAAGGTCCCACTTTATCACCGTTTTATTAGCGCAGATAAAGGGTCGACTTCAAAAAAAATTCATAACGAAATATTAATATATAAATATAGTTATATAATAATTTTTATATAAATATAATATATAATTTTTAAATATATTTTAGATAAGTATAAATGTACATTTACACTTATTATATTTAATATATAAGATATTTAGTGAAAATGGCTTCTTAAAAAATATAAACAATATTTTTAATTAATAATTTGGTCATTATTATGGAGTAATAGTCATGTAATAACAATTTGAAGAATAAAAAAATTAAAAAAATTAAAAAAATGATCCAAAATATGTTGAAAACACAACATGATCTTCAAACGGCCATAACTTTTGATCCGTGTGTCTGTTTGAGCTCTACCACATATCAAATTGAAGCATGCGACGAGATCTACGTCGCTGTTACCACAAGGGACCACGGTCAAGCGTTTTTTGAGGCTAACAGAGGCCCAGAAGGCCTCCAAAACTGAGTTTTTAGTTGGGGTACACATATTTTTTAACATTTTATAGATTTTAAGCCTCGTTTAAGGGGGTATTATTGGATTTTTTTGGATGGGACAGAATTTATTCCAAGGTATAACATTCATATTGATATTATGTCTTTGAAATTTCATTATTTTTTATAATACACTGCTATTTATAATCAAATATATAACTATATGTACATATTTTTTATATATTCACACCTAAAAATTAAAGTTTTTTAAATAAATAATTAAACATATTTGCATATAAAATATATTAGATTTATCTAAATAATAATTAATATCCATTTGATTTAAAACACCAATATATGAATATTTATATAACTACTATTTATTAATATAACTATATATATATTAATATAACTATATATATATTAATATAACTATATGTATATATTAATATAACTATATATATATATATATATTAATATAAGTATATATATTAATATAAATATATATTACTATATAAAAAATATAACTAAATATATATATAAATAAATAGATATATAATGAATAAGAGAACAAATCAATATAGGGTAGTGGCAAAGGCTTTAGGTGCGCATGGGGGAGGTCTCGATATCATATCCGGGTGGAGGCACGGGTGCACGCGCAAGGGTGATTTAAAGGGCCAACGTTGATAAATGGTGAAGGCGGTGCGGGTGGGCACTGGAGGTGTAGGAAAGTTCTGATAAAGTGGGGCTCATGCGCTGTAAAAAGCCTCCCTTGAGATTGAAAGTATTTTTTTATTTTTCTTATTTTATTTTTATCAGCGCTAAAAAAAGCGCTGATAAAATACCCTTTTATCAGCGCTTCATTTCAGTGCTCATAAAAGACCCCTTTTATCAGCGATTTTTTAGCAATGATAAATGGGGTATTTATCAGTGCTTTTTGGAGTGCTGATAAAGGGGACCCCCACTTTATCTTCACTGGCATTAAGATCGCTTTTTCTAGCACTGTTAATGGCCATTTTTATCCCTGATAAAAGCCATATTTGTAGTATTATCGTCTCCACATCATAATGTAGTTTTTTATTCAAAAACATCATTATTTTGATGGGTATAATAATGAGTATAACTGATTTAAATAATAAATATAATATGTTAATTATTTTTAAGTATGATATTCCATCCAATTACATACGATTTCACCATCAATATAATGATACTATTGCTCGTTCGTGCGTACGGATTACCGTCTCCACGAACGTGATGAGATTTCTTCCCCTTCGTAGTCATTCAAAAATATATTTTATTTTATGATTAAAAATTATTTTTAAGAACTAAATATAATTTTGGATATGAATAAAATATATCTTATCCATAAACAAACATGGCTTACATAACCAAGAATATAATGAAAAACAAATCAGTTAACACCTGAAATGAGGATACTACTAAAATATTATTAACAATGAAATATTAGAAAAAAATATTTGACATAATAATTATTTATGTGGATCTTGTATAATTTAATAACAATTATTTAACTATTATGCAGTAGTTTAACGTACCTTTGACCAAGGAAATGTTCATGGTAAAGGTTAATTTCACAATCTCTTTATTATCCGAGGTTGTTTTTACATAAGTATCTACTGGGACATATTTATTATCCATGTCCATGATTCATAAAAGAGTTTTCAAAGGGATAATTTTTATGTAAATTTTTAAGTAAAACATCATTTTAAATGTTTTAATGATATATTTTTTTAAACGTTTTTCATTAATTTCCATGTTTTCAAAATTTTTATAAGTATTTATTTATATGGACATGAATGTTTTAAAATTTTAATTCCATTCAAATGTTTCAAAGTGGTATGGGAAACTTTGATTCAAAAATATCTTTTAAATGAATTCCATTATACACAATGTGACTTATAAATGATATCATGAAAAGGGGATATTTCTCTCAATGCTTTTTAATGATCATTTTCAACTATATCAACATCCATTACGAGATATTATTCTTGATTAAGGTTGATTCTTTATGATACAAATAATCCATATTTTATTGAATATTTTGTGATATGTTTGACAATGTATGTGTTATATTTATAATATTCATCATTTATGGATAATGTATTGGCATTTCGCATTTTAGTTTTAATATTAATTTTTATGTTATGTTTAAACCATTTCATATGAGGAAAGAATTGGACATAGTAAGTGACGGGTTGAGCCCGCTATTACTCCTCGATGTATTGGTAGGTCTCATGAGAAAAACTAGTGTCTAGGCACTAGACATTGGCAAAATCATATTTGTAGTCTTAGCACAATCCCTTGACTCTTTGGTTTTAAAGTATGGTATTATGAATTCCATCATTATGAAATTGGATATTGATATTACTTATGATTATTAGACTACTAGATTATCCATCTGAATAATTAAATTGAATTATTTTATTTATATTTGACATATTGTGATGAAGTTTATGTTTAAAATGATTTTTTTATTCAGATACATTGCCTTAAATGTTTATGCTTATTTTTTAATGTTTCTACTATATTGTTATCCATACTAAGCATTTGAGATCACCACTTTTTACGTTTTATTTAACCAAGATTCCATGAAGTCTTTTATGATTGACAAGTACGGTTAGGCAAGGGGATTAATGGAATTCTAAAAGGATCATTTATTTTTTTTTAATTTGAAATGTTTATTCTAAAATTCATGTATGTGATCTATATTCAGACACTGCTAAGATGATCGGTATTTTGAGACATGATTACTTGTAATCATGAAAATGTATTAAAATAATGCACCAACTCTGGACTTCTGGGGTCGAGGCGTTACATATATTAAATACACTGTTATGATCATCCATCAATGTGATGATAAGCATAAACTTCATATGGAGAATACATCTTCTGTATGTGTCTTAATTCCCAATTATTTTGGTTTCTTATCTCAATTTTTTGTGATAAAACTAACATAAATAATATTTTTATTGTTCAAGATTACATGGATTTCTTTCTGGAAGACCTTCCAGGACATACAAAAAAATTATAAGTTGGGTTCTCAATAGAACTCATACCTAATTATACAAAAATTTCAAATTCCCCCTAAAGAATGACCCTAATTGAGTTTCTGTAATTAATAATGTATCACCAAGAAAATGTTGATAAGTGATTCATTGCACCAAGTTTAAATCAAAGGGTGAAATTGTTCTTTTTATGAAAAATGAATATGTACAAATGAGACCATATATTTATTATCAGGAGTTAAACACCATAAAGATCATGAATAAGTATCCTCACCCCCATATTGATGAATTATTTTATCATCTTCTTGGAGCTTAATAATTTTCCAAGGTTAACCTCCATTATGGATACCATTAATTTAGTTTCAAGAAGGACGATATACCCAAGATGGAATTTCGTACATGTTATGGACCTTAGTAATATATATAATGATGATTTATTTCCATACTAACCCCATATTTTATTCATGAATTTGATTAATAGGGAATTTATATATATCCTCAAAATGGTTTTGTTAGTCTTTATATATGATCTTATTATATATTCCACTATCAATGTAGATCATGAAGATTACAAGAGAATTCAACTAAATATTCTAACTATGGAGAAACTATATTCAAAATTTAAAAAGTGATAATTTTTAATGAAAATGTATCTTTTCTTGGTCACATAATCTCATGAGATGGTTTACTAGTAGATCCATGAAATATTAAGACTATCGAATGCTATCCTACACCATCCATGATGATTGATATCTATATAATTCATGGTTTAACAAGATATTTTCAATGGTATATGGAAAATTTACCATGACTATCTAATCAAATAACTATGTCAACTAAGAAGGGTTCTCAGTTCCTTTGGATAGATAGATGTGAGGAATATTACAATGAACTAAAAAGAAACTATATCACTATACTGTTCTTAAATTACCCTAAAGTGGATAGGTTATTGTAATTTATAGTGATTCCTACAATAATAGATTGGGATGTGTTCTTCTTCATAATATCATGGTTGTCTATAATGACATGTTTTATTTAATGATTCATGATCAAAATTTCCCATGTCATGATTTGGAGTAAGCCTCGGTAATTTTTTCATTAATTGTTAAAAGGAATTATCTCAATGGGGAATGTATTGATATATATATTGATCATCAAAATTTAAAATATATATTCACATAGAATGATTTTCCCATCCGCCAGAGAAGGTTGATAGAGATGAAAAAGGATTATGACTCCTCAATAAATTACCAACCTTGGAATGTGGACATTGTTGCCAATTATTTATGTTGAAAGGATCATGCTAGGTTATCCTTTATGAAAATAACAAAGGATCCAATATTTTTGTATTTAAAATAGGTAAAGATGGAAATACTGTAGGAAGGGGAAAATTTTAATTTTCTCAAATGAATACTCAACACTCTATCCAGGTGAAGATTATGTCGGTATATAAATAATATGTACTATTAAAATAGAATGTCATAAATGTTATGGATTTTAACATTTATTTTGAGCGAATGATAAGGTTCAGGAATGATGTGTGTGTTCCTTCCATACCAAATTTGAAGAAGTTCCTTTTAGTGGATGCTTATATTTCTCAATTCTATATTTATCCAATAACTTAAGGTTTAAAGATAGAAGTCAAAGGGGATTTTTCATCCATTACCCATACAAGAATAGAAATGTCAAAAAATCACTATTTATTTTGGTCAATGGATACCCCATAACTCTAAAGTGTTTATTGTTGTATACGTGGTACATGATCATGTTAAAAGTCATAATACTTCATCACTATGGAGGAATTATTTTCTTTAAATTAGATTCATAGAATATACATTAAATAAGGTGTTTGTTTTCATGGGGAACCACATTCTGTTGAATCATATTAGGATCTGAGGTATACTATTATATTGTGGATATGTCTTCACCAAACCGTTTTTAACACAAAATGAGACAAGAATTGGTCACCCAATTCTTTCCCCAAATAAATTTATTAAAACAAACGCATTACAATTCATGCTTGAGGTGTAATGATTTTACCCCAACCTAAAAATGAGAGTGATACATGATAAATGATCAAAAATGGGAAAACAACATCTCACTCAAACTGCCTAAAACCTAAAGCCTTCGAGTAAGAAAACACATTAGGCCAAGAGTGCAGCAACTCCAAGCATACATAAATTCCTCAAGATATGATGTCCTCAAGATTCTAGTGAGTAGATAACGAAAATAAAGAAAATATCAATAGTGGAATCAAACAATAGTGAGAAAAATCTATAAATGTGATAGCACTGTCACATAAAGTGAACTCCCATAAAAAATAGGTCCATCACTCTAGAGAGGATGAAGAAGCTAGCCCCATCACACCAAATAGAGTGTAAACCCCTACCAACATCCAAGATGAGACACCAAAGGGATGTTTGTAGCCATTGATAATGAGTATAACAAGAGGCTTGGCCTTCCCAAAACCAGTACAAATATCAAAAAACAAAACAAAAAAGTATCTAGACTGTGTCTTGTATCCTTCATACATGAATAGAGGACAATATTCAAGGGAATAAAAAACTATTAGCTTCATTAGTACACCCAGAAAGAGAGCCAGAAAAAAGGTTGTAGCCTCAATATCTACCGTATCTCATCAAAAGTAGGTCCAGATCCACTGGATTGACTGCGAAAGCATGCTCTGACACAACCAAAAGATGTGAAAAGCTATTATTCATAGCCCTTGATTTTAACAAGCACTTGATATAGGATTATGTATAAAAAATTATTTTCATAATCAAATCGCTGGCCATTTTTAAAAATAAATTCGAACTATAGAGGAAATGTTTATATATTTCTCCATAGAATTCATTGGTGGTTCGGATAAAACCATTACTCTAGTAAATATTTCATAAAAAAATCATTCACTCATGAATTCAGATGGTGAATCTTAATGGCCACTACGGGAAAATAATATAGATTTCCAATGTGCATGTATGTGGTTGGATAAAGAATGATATTGGGACCTGAGATCACTGAATAAATGATAGTGGAGGTTATATCCATTCAACTTCATATCAATGTGGCTAAAAGGTGGTGGAGAATTTATGAATTTTACTAACGGTTTGATCTGGAATTTGATGTTTGAAAAAACGTATATGTACCGATATCTCCATAAAATATGGTTATAAGGTTTGGAATGAAAGGGAAGATATGGCATTGGTGTTTGGTTCCATTTGATATTCATAATCATTTGGGGAAAACAACCTAAAACGTCGAATTTCCTCCAAATTCCTCTTATGTCCATGATTTTTTCTATATATCTCTCATGAGAAAGAACATTAGTGAACCTTCACATGTACTAAACTAAATGGTCATACCGTTGAGGTAGGATCATTTTTATGAAGAACTGCCAGGTGAAATTATAGATCATAAAGGGAATGTACTGAAAAATAATATCATTCACCTTCTCATAGTTTTTTGGAGAAATCAATAGTTAGAGGAAGAAATGTGGGAACTTTATTATAGGAGGATGAAAAGGTATCATCATTTTTTTACCCAAATGGGCAATTTTGATAGAGAAATTAATTTCATTTGGGGTATATTATAACGTCTCATGTTTTTATGGCACCTATTTCTTAAATAAATTAAATTTTTATTTATATCATTCATCACACTATGTAAAAACTTATTTTCACATGACACTAACTTGACATTTGTTACACACAACACCGACTTGGCTTATGTTAGATGAAATAGTGACGTTCTATGAAAAATCTATTTTTTTATAATTTATTAAAAAAATTAATTATAAAATACATGTTAAGCATATTCATATGAATAGTTATAACATATTTCCAAATATTTTTTATAAATGATTCATATAAATAAAACATATTGAAAACGAAAGATAAAATATTTTTTGTAATGTATTAATAAGATTAAAAATAGTATTTTATCCAAGGAACTACATATAAATCCCCATACTGAAATGAAATAAAAATAATTATACACAAATTTAGAAATAAAATTTTACAAAATAAACATAATTTTAATTTGTATTGTCAAAATTATCATAGGGATAATTTTTTGTGATTTTTCTTAGAAAAATCATATTTTGATATATAGTGAAAAATACCTTATTTTAATTAAAAAATTCCTTTTGGTATAATTTATTTTTAATGTGAAACTATGTATTAAATTCATGTCATTGTTTAATTAGATTATATTTTTTTTCAAATAATACAATTTAGTTCAATTGAAATATATTAAATTTCAAACTGGTTAAAAATTTCTGCATCATTTGGGATGTTTTTACATTAAAAAGCTGTAGTATCCTCCATTCCATATGATTATTTTTAAGTTAAATTTTTCCTCATCGGTTTTCTGATTTGAAAAAAATGATTACATATTTAAAATCATCACAATTTATATTTTTTATTATGTGAAACTATTTTTTTTTGAAAATTCAATGGTAACTAATTTCAAAATTATTTTAAATGATTAAGAGAGTAATTATGTTAACAATGTACAAAAAACTTAAATTTATGACCAAAAAATACGTATGCACTAGTCTAAGAACATTTTATAGACATATTTCAACCATTTCCTCCCTTGTAGAATGCGAACATTGTCATTTTATCTAATTTATAATTTTTTGATCCAATCATTGAATCCCACAAATAAATTCATCGATTTTTGAATCCATCAGTGGATAAAGGATGGATATAAAATACACATAATGAATAGTTTGTAAGATGGTTCAAAGATCATTATTATAAGGAGTTTTCTAAAAATTTGAATTCAATTGTCAAATGACATCAAAGTCTAGCCAAAAAAACAAATGAAAATTTTGTATCTTATATTAGTTTTGTATTCAATAGTTATTTTTTCTATACAAAAGAACACAATGATTCTATTATAGTGTAAAATAGTGGTGTTATTCATTTGGTTGATGTTACTCATTTATTTTTTTGAGGATAACGATTCAATTAATTGAAATATGGGATATTTTGTAATTATAAAACAGATATACGAGTATGTTTTTACCACTTTTCAAGTTCTAACATTAAAATGAAGATGGGGTGAAAATATCATATTACTGAACGATGATGAAATTGGATTCATGAAGGTGAATTTCTGCATTGAAGGGGGAATAGTTGATCCATTCATATTGGAAAAAAAGTATTACATGTACTCTATGACTCTAATCCAATAAATATTAATTGTTCTATTTAATTTATAGTGACTAAAACAAATTGGAAGTTAGATAAAAATTTAATCGAGAATGAAAATTTTTAGGTGATCAAAATCACTTCATGTTAGTCCTAATGTTCCCATTTTCTTGTAAGTTAGTGGTGACAAATAATAAAGGATTATTAATCTCGATATAAGAACCAAATACCTAACACCTTTAAAATTGTAATATTGTTCTGTGAAATTCTAAAGGGGAGTTTTTTTTAATATACTGTTTTTTTCCTCATAACATTATATGTTCATTACAATAATAACATAATCTAAATTTTATTTTTGACTACAAATGCAGTCAATGGCTTATGCACAAGATGATGTTACCAATCCCTTATGAGAACAAACTATAATGAGGAAAACCCATTAGAAATATGTAAAGGTAATTTAATGATATATTTTCACAATATTAAAGAAAAAATAAATAATGGACTGTTGATTCAATTTTCATCATTCCATATAATGTACATTTTTTAAGAACATTCATGTCTATCTATGATGCCTTCATAGGAATAGAAATGACAATGTGATTGATCAATCATAGAATAAATCTTGATGTTTTCATAGTAAAATAATTGTCCATAGAATTAATGTATTGTTTCATATTAATGTTTAATTTATTCATCATTAGTATTATACACATAATGATTTTTTTCATATATAGATGGTTTATTTTGTTCGAGTAGCTGTATTATATCAGACATTCACGCTTCTATGTCAGAAAAACAACCAAAAAAATATTACCCTCAAAACATTTTCACCCATATAGATTGGAATTTATCACTTTCAGTCATGTTTCCTCCACTACATTGGTAGGAAGAGAAATGATGCTGCCTCTTCTCAATCACAGAGGTAATCCCGATATTTTTACAGTAAAATAATTCCAAATTTAAATAATTTATAATTTCATATTTAGTCTTAATTTAATTATTTTTAGTATTACTCACTTTATTTTTGTTTTCTTATATAGGTGGATTATTTTGTTCAAGTGTTGTAGGTATTTAATTTTTTCTTTCCTTTCTATGCCAAAACATATATAGATTTATTCTCCCTAAAATTATTTTCACCCCTCTAGGGTTGAATTTATCAATTTAGTTGGCATACCCTCTATAACCATTTCAGGAAGAACAATGATGATATCTCTTATCAACGAAATAGATAGTCTTGTTGTTTTCATAGAAAAATAATTTTCCATAGAATTAATGTTTTCTTTCATATTTATGGTTAATTTATTTAATTTTATAAATAATCACATTATATATTTTTTCTTATACAAGCATATTATTGATTTGGGTGATATTTCTATATTTCTTGTCATTGTGCACCAAAACATTTACCAAATTCTTCTTTCTCAAGACCATTCTCCCCATGTAATATCGAAATTTATCACATTCTTTCATGTTCTATACAGTGATAAATCACAGAGGGAATATTGATTTTATCTTAGTAAAATATTTTTAAATATAATTAATGTATTATTTTATAATTATGTTGAAGTTATTTATTTTTAGTATTACTTATATAGTAAATTTTTTTTGTAGACAAGTGGATTCCTTTTTTTCAGGAATGGGTGGTTTTTTTGAAGATTCATATGAAGTGTTTATATTTTGGAAAAAATTAAATAGATATCATAGTATCATTGATATTTATAGTTTTCTGAGACTTAAGAATTTGAATGAATTAGCTGCATCTCAATCTGACACATAGTGTGACCTCTATGACTCTACGTACTAATTCAATTTAAAATTGAAATTAATTTAATTAAAATAGACACTTGACATACTCAAAAATGAAAAAACATATTTCGAATGTTTTGATAGTTTAATCCAATGATCCATAATTTCTTTTTATTGTGTTTGAATCATCAACATCTCAATCTGATACATGATATTCTTAGTCTATAAGTATTTCATCTCTTTAAAATCGATATTTTAGTTCAACAAGAGTCATTCATTGAATCCTGATAAAATGTACACAATTTTTCTCAATAATAGTGGAAAATGTTTCATTAAAAAATTTTGATGTATAGAAATTTGTATCATGTTTAACTGATACACAATGTGACCCTAATGAGTCAAAGTGTGTGTTTCTAGTTTAATATTAATATTTTAAAAAGATAATAAACATACTAAAAAACCATGAAAACACATTCAAATTGTTTTCATAATTTAGAAAAATTATTTATAGGTAATTTGAGATATGTTCTAATTAATATCATCTCAATCCGATCCACGGTGTGATCTGTATGACTTAAAGTATATATTTTGTTTAAAATTGGCATCAATTATAGTAAAATGAACAACTGACCATCAAAAAACTCAGAAAACACATGCAGATTATTTTGTTAAATTATTTAAATGATCCTTATATCAATTTTCATATGTAGGGAGAAGAAGCACCTCAATAAAATACTTGATGTCCTGGGATGACAAAAAGTGTCTGTTATCAGTTTAAAATTGACATTTAAGGAAAAATAGTGTCACTCAATGAGAACCAATAATAATAACTAATATTATATTAATGATTAAATAAAATAATTCATAAATCATTCATTAAATCTATGATTTAGTTTCACATCAAACTGATACAAGGTTTTATCCGAAGGAGTCAAGAGTTAACTATTTGAGATTAAAATTAAATTTTAGTAAAAAAGAATTTTAATCCCCTAAAAATAGAGAAAACACATTCGTATTGTTTTGATACTTGTGGAAAAAAATCCATAAGTCATTTTAGAGGCTGATGAATTATATTCACCTCTATTACACCCAATGTGTGATTAACATGATTCAATAGGTATATTTTAATTTAAAATTGACACCAATTTTAGTGAAATGTATAATTTACATACTCAAAACTGAGAAAATGCACTAGGATTATTTTTATACTTTTTAAAATGATCAATAAGTAATTTTTTATGGGTCACCCAAACATCAATATGATAAATGATTTTCATGGTATAACATAAATTTTCTAGTATCAGTTTAAAATCAATGTTTTAATTCAAAAAGTGTCATTCAATGAAAAATGATCAAACACACTCATATATTCTTGATAATTGAGAAAAAATGATTCTTAATTCATTTTTTACAAATTGTAATAATTTTCACATTAAACTGATATATGATATGATAATAATGTCTCAAAACTATTTTTTTCCAATTTAAAATGATATTTTATTATAAAAGACAAATGTTGTACACCAAACCAATAAAAATAATTCGGAGTATTTTGATAATTTCGTCAAACAATCCATATGTCTTTTTAGATATGTAGGAATCATCTAAACTCAATCTCACACAAAATGTTTCTGTATGAAGAAAATTGCGAATTTTTATTTTAAATTTATATCAATTTTAGTAAAATAGACAATTAACCTACTAAAAAATGAGAAAAAACATTCAGCTAGTTTGGATAATTTTGAAATACTGTCCATAAATCATTTTTTGACACGTAGTAATCATATAATCCTCAACATGATACATGATGTTCCCGACATGGTTAAAAGTTTCCATTATCTGTTTCAAATTGAAATTTTTGTACCAAATGTGTAACTCACTGAAAACTGATCAAACATTCTCATATTTATTTTGATAATTTAATAAGATGATTCATGTATATTTTGTAATGTATAGGAATTGGTTTCACATCAAACCTATATATTATGTGATTGGAAGGAGTCAAAAGTTTTTGTTTCCAGATTAAATTTAAATTTTAGTAAAAAAGAAAATTGACATAATCAAAACTGAGAAAACACATTAAAATTGATTTGATACTCAGGAAAATGAACCACAACTCATTTGAGATGTTTTGGAATTGTCCTCCCCTAAATACGATGTAGGGGTTGATCGATGTGACTCTACGTTCATCTTTGTAATTAAAATTGACATCAATTATAGTAAAATAGACTCCTTTAGTTAATTTAATTTCTTATATTATTAATTACATAACAAATGTTTTCGTTTATAGATGAATTATTTTTCATGAACAAGTGTGTTTTTTTGAAATATCCAGAGTTGAGTTTAGGATTTAGATAAAAAGTAAATTTGATGTTTTTGAATGAATATAAATTTTATTATTTATATAATTTTTTAATCCAATGTTTGAAATGCCAATAATATACTTTTTTATTATATTTGTGTTCTATATTTTATTTAGTTTAAATTTCGCATTGGGATTGTTTTTAATGATATATATTGTGTTTTTAGTTTTGCATTGTGAATTTTCCATACACTACACTATGGTCCTTTATCATTGATTTTTGAATCCCCGATAAATGAATCATTTATCAGTAAAATTAAAAGCTTAGATAAACAAAACATTTTTTAAAACAATTAGAAGCTCATATAAAGTTAATCTTTATTTGCACTTCTATAAGTGATGATTAAACCCTTTATCATCACTTTTATATGCACTGATAATGAGGCCTTTATCATGGCTAAAAACCAAGTACTAAATCATACTTTTATAAGATCATTTTTGGCACTACTAAAGGACCTGTTTTATAAAGCATTATTAGTGCTAATAAAAGACAAGATATTTTAATCTCACTAATGTGGTCAGCGCTTTTCTAGGGATAATAAAGGCCATTTCTTATGCTATAAATTTCCTATTTTTAGTATTCAAAGGTAAAATATATCATCTAGTATTGTGTAAATCTATAGAATCTAGGATAAAAAATTCATAAATCAATAATTATACATCCTAATTATTTTTAAATTAATTAGATTATAACATTTTTTCCTTTGTATAATATTTTATCATTATAATGGAAACATTTTTATAAAGAAAACCATTATATTATAAAAGTAAAATAATGTTACAAAATGAATCTCTTAGTGATAAATATCTTTTATGTTTACACATATAGAAATATGAATGTAATGAACATATAAAAAATATATTTTCATAACAATACACATATTTTTTATATAAATTTTTACATATATATTTTAGTTACTAAATAATCACCTTATATTCTTAGAAAACACTGGAATAATATTTATTCAATTAATAGGAAAAGAAAATAATTGATATTAAAAAAATAATGGAATACAATATTACTTATTTAATATGTTCCAATAATTTTATATTAGAATATGAAAAATTATTTTGGTTTTTTTATAATATATAAAAAAAAGTTTAATTTATGTATTTTATGTCATATTAATTTAATAGAGTCAAAATTGACATTAATAAATTTTTATCTAAATAATATTTTAATAAAAATTTCAAAATCAAATAAATTTTAAAAGTGAAAAAGAACGATAACATATCAATTATGAATTAAATAATTCTATTTTAGTGATCCAATTTTTATCTTATATGTAAATTTAGATCATTCTAATGGTGAAAAACATGTTACCATGGTTAATTTTAAAATTTGTTAAACAAGAAGTTAATAAAATAAGATAAGGTTTATAATTACCCAAAAACAAATCCAAATATTATTAAAGTATTGTATTATGACCATTTAATATTTTATATTTTATTACATTTAATTATTAGGCAATTTGGATTTTAATAAAATTATTATAATTTAATATTTTCATAAAATCCAAAAGATCCTTATAACTCAATTATAAAAGGGAACATCTTTCCTCACTAATTGAAGAATATTTGAGTCTTATAGGTTGATAATACCATAAAAATACCTTATAAACTTCTTTATTCACATTATAGATGTTATTTTCTTCCCAAAATAATAACAAAATCTTCTTTATCCAGAGATTTAATTGTGTGTTTTCAAAAAGAGAGTAATCTATTAAATTAGTAAGATAATTTTTTTAATTCTTCTTTATCTCATATAAATAAAGTGGTTTTATAATAAAGTAATAACATTTGTATCCTAAATATAATTAATTAATTAATTAATATTATTATTAATTCACCAACATCCACCCCTTTACCTTCAAATGAGAAGTGGAAGTATCTCCCATGTGTATATACATCTTATCGTCTCAAACTTATGATAATATTCATTTGTCATCACTATATTACTTTGACGGTTATTACGATTGTATTAATCTTTATATAGTATATTTATGAAATCATTACACTCATATAACAGATTTATCAAAAAAATCATTCGACATTCAAATCTTTTAGAAAATGATAAAGTCCCCCAATCTTATTTGTAGACTCCCACCTACAAGAAGTGATGTGATATGTTTTTCATTTTCATTCTAATTATATTATCATAGATATATATTTATCAAATTTTTATTATGGATATTGTAAAATAATTAAACTATATAGTTTATGTATTATTTTCCTTTCTTTCATTCCATTATTCAAAAACTGGAAAAAAACGTTAATGCATACGTATGGCCTACCATCTCCTTGAATAATGTCATTCATTTTTAAATATCTAAATTTTATATATGATTATGAATACATATAATATTATTATATATTATTTTTATAAATTTTTTAATGTACTATAAATTATTATATCATGATCAATGCATAATTGAAGGGACTCTCAAACCTTAACATGCTATGATAATATAGTAGTTAACCCATAGAAAAGTTAATTTAATAAAAAAATTATTAAAAAATGGTTTATGATATGAAACAAATTAATCATAAATGATATAATATATATGAATATTTTAATATAATATATTTACAATAAATCTATATTTATTTGACATGAGGTTTTAATCCAAATTAGGAATATTGAGTTTTGAAGTATGAAATTTTGATTTTAATGCTATTTTTAACAACATTGTTTAATCTTTCAATTTTTTGGGAAATTATATGATTCTTATCTGATGAGTCACATTAATTTTTCGTCATGTGTTTCTCTATTTATATTTAATTTGTTCCTTTCATTTCAACCACATTAATTTTTAAAGAGATAAAAATATTATTTTAACAAAAAAGAACATTATGTTGCTCTTCAATCGAAAATCCTTTTTACTCAATATCTATATTATCTAAAAATTATTTAATTAATGATTCTAAGATTATCCTATTTCATTTTAATGATAATTTCCCCATGTTTTTACTTTTATTCCAGGTAATCATCATGATAGTTTCTATTATAGGTAGTTTTTTAATAAGAAAGGAATTTATTCATTTTTAAATATAAAACATGAATGGAATTTCTTTCCTTAATGGATGCTCAGTATTTTTTTGAATTATTTAATTGTCTATAAGACTATATTAAATTTAATTTTTTTCTATAATTTTTTATAATTTTTTAGTTTATAAACATTTAGGGTAAAATGATAATGTTATTTTCCTCAATAATGTTTTAATGACCTTTTAATTGCACTTCTGTTAAAACGTGATAACAAATTTTTTTGATTTATATGTTTTAAAGGGATGTGAATCATTGATACAATCAATTTTTCTCTATATGGTATATGTTTATGGGGAAGAGATGTTTATGAAACCATTTTTTGTGGGTTATGCTATGATTTGATGATATATTGAACCATTTTTCTTTTCTTGTGTTATAAAATGTTGATATGATGCATGTTTTATGATATTATAGAACACATATGGATTTTTTAATTATTTATTGGGTGGGACACATATCTCCGTATAAATCATTTTTACGTATTATATCTCCTAATATTGTAATGAGAAATAAGTCAAAGTGCTTCAACTATATTGAGAAACAGATCGATGTTCTTGATTCACTAGAGGAAACATAAATTGATAGGAAAATATGGTTCATTGTTATGTTATTATGAATTCCATTTCTTAGGATTCATGTCTTTTAAAATGACAGACCTTTCTTCCATAACCTCAATTTATGATAATTATATGAATGGAAATGAAATATCATTTTTTCGTCATTGCAAAATACCCTTATGATTATCTTTTGATTTCACACTATCATTGATTAATATCTACCACAAATTCCCTTACTGACTGTTTGATCTCAGAGATTCCAACAGTTCAATTCCATAGGATATGAAGAATGTTTTTAGGAAGGCATAAAAATGGGGAGTACTATTTGAGAAGATCCCAATGAGATATTATGATGATATTCCATAAAATAAGAATATTGAATATCAAGTATCTGATGACTCTAAACCATTATGTCTATTGTGTCGATTTAAAATCTATGAATTGAATATTTTTCTAAAAAGCTAATTTTTTATGTTTGAAAATATAATTATACTATACTATGTCATGAATAACTAATATATAATATTATTTTAATTCATTTAGGGTATTTTATAACAAATTCAATATTTTCATGTGTTTTAAATATAAAATGTGTCAAAATTATGGATGGAAATATTGAATCATATAATTTTTTTTGAAATATTGATGTATAGCGGTGATAAATGATAAAAATGTATATAATAGTAAATATCTATCTAATATGAATATAAAAAAATATGTATGACTTCACATAATTTCTCAAAATGGATAATAAGTTTCATTGTTATCAAATAGTAGTTATGAATAAAATGATATGATGAACATAGTTTATTATTCACTAGATATAATAAAATGCTTCATGAGTAATGTTTATATAAACATTTTGTATCTATGATAAAGGTGTTTATCTAGTTTTTTGTTATAATATGATTTATTTCATCTCACAATTATCATTAAAATAGTTAAAATAATAATTTATTATTTTATAATTATTTAACAAAACACATATAATAAAATATATGATATTTATAAAACTATTTTTAAGAAATGATTTACAACTATAAGAAATTAGAGGTATTACCAACAAAATAATTAATGTATTTATCTTAACATTATATTATATAATGATTAATATTGAAATAATATAATGGGATTATTTATAAACATTGAGATGTTTTTTAAAAAATAATGTAAAAAAATACATCATATATTTGTGTTATCCTAAAAAACTAAAATAACACCCCTATATGCATGCTAAAAACTGGAAAACAAATCACCAATTCAAATATAATTCACAATCCCTCTTGATGAATTCTAATTGTTCCCATGAAAGGGACACAATTTTATTATAAATTAAATTTATATAATGGAAAAACTTATTTGGGGACCAATTTTCAAGGAGTCATTATTTGGGTCATGGCCTTATCCCTTAGTGGCCGAGGAAACCAATTCGGTACACAAGGGTCAATGTGTCATTAAATCCCAATTCTGTTAGTTGTTTCATTCAACATGCATTATATTTGTTAATTTATTTTTCCAATAGGTCAACTCTCGGACTGACATGAAACCATCCCTGTATAGCATAGAACACATTTACAAACCTATAGGGCATGTCCTGGAAAAACCTATATACATTTGGAGATACACTTAGTTGTTTCTATAGGCCTAATACACTTCCAAGGATTTCTAATGTATTTCCATGCTCAACCAAAGATGCCCCATCCACATTGATGCTATATTAATCCATATTAAGAACATTAATTAATTATAATTAGTTATAAATTCAAAACAAATGACAAAGTGATAACCAATATTTTATTCCACTTTAATTCATGATTTGTTATATAAAATAACACATAATACATTAAATAAAAATCATGAAGCCCAACGTGTTTAGGAAATTATGTAAATAGAGTAACAAATCAAAGTAGGAATAAAATAATATTATTGAAATATTCCTTAACATGGTACACTTATTCCATTTATCTTTTAAAACATTTTGGGATAACATAGTGAAATATATAAGAAAGGGTTTATCTATAGATCCCAGTAAAGAAATAATCAAGGAATTATAAAATCTAAATTAGTTCATTTGATCAATGAGAATGTAAAGGTAACAAAATATGGTTGAAAATTATAATATTAGACAGTAAGGAATTATATATGAATATAATAAAAACGTAATATGGGAATGTGGACACAACATTCAACAAGACATCATAAACATTGGTCAAAGATAATCTCCATTATATCATTACATGGTGGAAAATTGCTATAATTTATTATACAAACATACTAATCCATATATGATGTATAACTGGACATAAACAATACCAAATGCATTAGAGAAACAACTAGGATCACCTATCATTTTAATATCATGTATATGCATAAGAGTTCAACATCAACCATATGACATTATCTTGTATTTTTCTAATTTTAATACCATGATATAGGAGTTTTGGATATATACATGGATAAAAATATTAAGGAAGAATAATACCATCTAGTTCAATACTCTTGTGTGGATATAAAGATGGGTATTCATAAAATAATGTTTAATATCGGGAAATTACTGGATAATTATAGTAGTATAGAAGAGGAATATAAAGGTTCACGTGAGTGATTATTGAGAGTGAAATGGATCTATCATTCCTTTGATGTCATAGTTATAGTATGTGAGATGTGTTAAATCAATTACCAACATGATAAATTCTGAAAAAAAAGATTAACAAACAGGATTTTATTTAACAATGATGAGAAGTAGGGGATCCCATTCTCTGAGATAGTGCTTCTAAAGGATTGGGAGGAGATTAAAAATAACACGGGGAAACATTAAAAAACTATACTATGATAAGGCTCGATAAATATCATTCTACAAAGTTGTTAGTGAAAATAAATGCTAATTTCATTGGGTTTATATATTAGGAGAGAGGGTAAATCTTTTTAAATTTCTAAACACAGTGTTTGGACTATATGTGATAATGTAATCACAATCACAAATAATTTTCCAGTTTATGTAGATTTTTTATGAAAAAGTAATGTTTTATTCATTTATTTAAATATTTGATAACTAATACCACGAAAATAAAACCCTTGGTGATTTTAATGTTAGTATTTTTTACTAATGATTAATTTTAAAAACACCAAATATAATATTTCCTTTAGAGGATTTTATAAGTGTTTATAAAATTAAATAACCACAAAATGGAATTATATAAAATGGGAAATATACATTAGTTCATGGATAACTTTTATAAAATATATTACTTCAGTTTTGATTTATAAATATGTCATAATACAACCAATATGTATACACCATATTTAATATTCAATAAAACATTTTAATATCTCAAAAAATAATGAAAAAACAACATTGTATGATGTTTACATTTTAACTTCAACAATAATTTTTATATTATCTAAATATGTATGTATTTTTTTGAGTCAATAATTTTAAATAAAAATTCCACATTTATTAAAAAATAAAAGTGTTTTACAACATTATATTTCATACCCATGAGAAAATTATATTTTACCTCAAAAATTAATATTATCATTTATAGTTTTTTAAAAATATTTTTAGATAATATTTGATGAAATATAATTTATTTCATAAATTAATGAATTTATTATAATACAATTACTTGATTGAAACTATACATTTCCAAAAAATACTATTTATATTTCATATTATCAAAATCTAGTTTTTTTCAAACTGATCATCTAATAATTATAATAATAATAATAAAGGATAAATATAATTATGTATTAATAAAAAGTAATATATAAATTCATTTTGTTAGGGTCTAGAGATATTTTCCTATATTACACCAACAAATTCCTTAGGGTGCAGTGTACGATGGTGATATTTTCATGTCGTTGGAAAGTGTACATGGTGTGGGCCATGATCTAGAAGAACATGAATTTCTCTTATGAATTATTTCATTCATGATTTTGTTGTAGAATCCCTTCATGGAATTGATCAAGGGAAAATCATAATGTTGAATTCTTCCTCATAATATCGGATAAATTATATTCATATTGTATGGTCCTTCAAGTCAATTCCACAACATCTTTATTGATTTCAATAACAATTAATAATAACTATTTATATAAAAATCATAATGTTCACTTTACAATTCCTATATTATCCATGATTATGACATATAATGGTCTTTTAAATATCAAAGACCATATTATTTTTTAAAATATCTATAGTAGTTCATTTTTTTCAATAAAATCATTAATTTAAATTGAATTTTTATATTTATTATGTGGGAGTATAATTTATAAATTTTTCATCCATTATAAACATTGTAAAGACGAAATGGTTAAAATATGAAAAAAACACCACACCAAACCTGAATAAAAGCTAACAACATGCAAAAGGATAACAAATGACCTCTAACCCCATCCCGAGGAAACCCCTTATATTACAAAACAATTTTAATAACAATTCCTTTTAATTTAAAATAAAACCCATAAATAATAACAATATTGGATGAATACTTCTTGAATATATTAGTGTTGAAAGGGGGATGTTCTCTTCAAAATGAATCTTTCTGAGCTATATAAAATATGAGAAGAAATCATGTGAGACCATAATTATATAGTTAAAAATTCATTTTCAACCTAAATAGCATATTCAAAAAATTATTGAATATTATAGGATATATTAATGAGGGGGAGGGAATGAAGCTATAGATTTAATACTCTATTAAATATCCCCAAAAACTTCCCCATGCTAACGGGAGCCCAGGGAGATGAGTGGTCAATACCCATGAGCCACTATAAGCATATAGGAAGAAGGGGAGAAGTTTTTCCCACATAAACATGAATGAGGAAAATGGACTTTTCCTGTTGTAAAAATACCACCAGTTAGAGGGTGTCATCCTTTTATATAGTGATATAAATAGACAATAAAAAGAGTGTAAGTATCATTCTCGTAATTGGCCAGTGCTGACATCTATTCTAGCTATAGTAGTTTGACCACCCCATTCTACTTCCGACAACCACATGATATCATCACTATACCTACAATTCTATTTAAAAAACTGAACTTTTTCTTCTTCCAAAATTCCTGTTATTCCATTACAATGTCTAGATAAAAATCAGGCCAGTTTACCAATTGAGATATTTAAATTTCTATTTAAATTTACACATACATATTAAAACAAAGAACAAAAATCTCCCCACTATAACACTTCTCAACCACAATAAGCCATTTTTGTAACCCAATTACACATCCGATCCTATCTAGGTTAGAAATATACTTTCTTCTAGATATTTCTAAACTCTAGTCACCAAAAACACTTCTGATGTAAATCCTCAATACAATGGATCCTATTATGATGAACCGTGTTCCAAAACATATAAACATTACCAAAATACATAGATGTAATTATCTAAATTACATATAAATAGTGAAATTGAAGTTATCATTTTCGAAATGATCTATAGGCATATTATTCTCCTCACCATAAGATTCATTTCATAATTTCGAAATCCGATTAATTAACGATAATAAAATTTGAATTGACTGTTGTAATTTGAAACCAAAATTCTAATGATATACCTAGTGTGTATCCCACTCACCATATAGGAAAATGTGTGAAAATACTAGTAATTCAATAATAAAAGAACCCTATATTAATTTAAATTAAAACCATTAAATTTTGATCATCTAAGACACATTCCCAATTAAGATTTCATTTCATTAAAATTATTGAAAAGACACAACACCATCCTAAAAACCCCTATCATAACTAATAAAACATTACCAATATAGTGTCTAATGTTATGAATACCATCGTACCCATATATGTTGGTCCAACATCCTCTAGAAAACCATTCTCATAATGGTGCAATCTTCCACTGCAGTTGTGTTACCCCAACACATGATCATGAAACTTGGATTCCTAAAGGAAACCATTTATATTAGAAGAATCATACTGATGTATATATCCAAAACCTGAAAAGATCTCCTCGATTTGATCATTATTGAATCAAACCCACATCATTCCTATCATTAGAAAAGACACATTCAACATCCAACAAATTTGGATCATAAAAAACCTTGCTGATTGTAATGCACATCCTAAAAAACTCTTAATTACATATCTAAATTCATGCTTGGAATTTAATAAATAATCCTTAAGTATTGTCGAAAATTTATTCACCAAAATTATAATTCTAATATAATCATCCAATAAGTGGTCACACATTGTTATGACCCTTCTCACATGAGGTTCACACACAAGAGACTAATATCACCCTCCCCACAATAGGAGTTTCCTTATCATCTGTTACGTGAAAAAACTCAAATAACTATATCCAATACATTATTGATCATAGAAAATGATCACTCAGTACAAATAATCATGCTCATACCTAACCACTATTGTAGAACACAATTCAATTTCTTGTTCTGGCCTCATGATAAAACATTTCTGGATTCTATTAAAATATAACCCATTGACTATGTCACCCATACAATCTCTCCAATGTTTCTCTCCATAATATTTAACATAAATTATTCCACCCCATGAGTGAAATATCATTTGGATAATACAAAATCATATTTATATCTCTTATTATGAGCCATTTTCTCCCTTCAATAATTCTTAACACTTTCATCAATGTCTATCCTTAGTTGGTTGTGCCACCACACACTATTTATCCCCAGCTAACCTTCTTTCACAACGGGACATTTCATACTATTAATAAACCATTGGTAACCAATCTCAAAATTACATCATCAAGTTACCATGGATCCATGTCTGACTTATGGAATTAACTAACTCGATGATCCCTATCTCTAAGTGAACTCAACGCATGCTTCCAAATCCCATTCTTGAGAAACAAGTGCATGGTTTTTTTCAATATGTCTCCCAATCCAACTCATAATTCCCTAAGTGATGAATTAACATAAATAGGATCATGTGAATAAAAATTTACCATGCTCTATAGAACATTTTTATCTTTAACAAAAATATCCATATGCTTCAATATTCAAAACCATAAAATACTCTGTTATAAACCACACTCTACCTCACCTCCAATCTATTAATCTCAAACAAAACAACATACCTATTAATTATACCTCAATGATATAATGAAACATGTAAAACCCCAATTTTGGGTTTTTATTTATCTTCAAAAAGGCTACAATACACTAAAAATTGTGTTGTATCTCAAAGTCACTAGTTCCTCACACTTCTCCAAAAAAACTAGGTCTTTTGGGGTTATAACTCATGAGAAACACCGCACAATTCCAATTAACTAGTCATAAAAAATATTATTCTCTAATTTCATCCCAAGGTTCATTTAAAAATAGATGATCCACATGTCTACCAACTTGTAAAACATGGAACCGATACTCATAGATAATTTATATATATTTCATCCCCTAATGAAGCACATCCCATGTTGGTCTCTATGAAATCATCCAAGTTGATCCATTTCAATGTATGAATGTCGCCAGATTCATTTATGTATAGTTTCATTCCAATATGAACAACAATTAACTTCCTAGGTTCTTAATAGAGTCTTAAATTGTGGAACCAACCTGATACATACCCCCACAGAGTTCGTCTATAAGACATTAAATTCCTTTAACAGTCTATATGGGTCTCCCCGAATCCCTTCATAAATAGAACATACAACCACCATCATCATTAATCATATGACCTTATGATAATTAACAATAACCATGATGGTATAATATATTTACACAAGTTGAAAGAACTATGTTGAATGCCACTATGTACATATAGATAAACAATATCATGAGTAGTTGATGTCCTAATAAGTACATGATCACCATTCAGTTGTAAAGATATGATCCCTTGTAGAACAATACATAATCAGAATCCTACATGCCAAAAATATTTTCTGAGGATCCATTTAATTCTTTATGATATGATCTAAAAAATAATGAATGGTCTTTTAGTAATGTTCCAATAGCCGAAAATCCAAAAACTCATTAATAATAAATCCCAAACCTCATGGTTTTCATTCCTGGTGAAAATCAAAATAACCATAATTGAAAAATACATTAACACTAATGTCATACCCATATAAAACTATACATCCACTAGAAAAGGTGTTCATGATGTAGTATTCTTGGTTTTATCTCATGTTCTGGAACATTCCAATGTATCACGTCAACCAATTCTAGATTATGTAATAAAAAACTATAAAATTTTTAAGATACAACTTTGTAAAGTTATGGCGTGAAGGAGATCCAACTAATACACATTCCTAGTTCACCACATTACCTCAGGTCATCCTCCATTTATGTCGTACGGTGAGGACTATAAGTATAGGTCCTTGATGGTATAATGTGAAGAATATATCTGTTTATCATAGTGTCTAATAATACTTACAATAAAAAACCAAATACTTACCAATCCATCCTATAATAGTATACAAATAAAATAAATAAATTAAATATACTATACAATTAAAAAAACTAACACACAATATAAAAAATGTATCACCTAATGGATAAATCACATGATTAGGTAAACAAAAGAAATACAATAAGTATAAATCCACATAAACACTAAACCATAACTCAACCCATGATCCAAATTCCTATAAAATATATCCCTCATTATCATCCAATAACAATATCATGGGACTTATTCCAACATGATCCAATAATAATCATGTGAGAGCATCTTGAGTACCCATGTGAAGAGGAAACCAGAGTAGTTTGTGAAAAAATAAAAAAGTAGGGAACCAAAAATATAGTCATGAATACATAAGTAATATAATGATATTTTCATGTAAAATGATCAAAAAATAATAATAAAATAAACTTGTAGATAAATATAAATAATAAACTAACTTATATCCTAGGTTTTAGGACCTCAATCAACCATATATTCATCAACTAGTTTCAGGGAGTTTCTAAGCACATCATGATGATCACGACTAAAATTATAATAGACTCAGGTACACCATTGGTACACATAAAGTGTCATAATTCCCCCATATGGGAGGTTCATTTTCATTTCAAAATCAACTCGTCATAATAAACCTCCCCTACTAGATATCTCTTAGTTAGTAGTAACAAATGCTTATCCAATCGAATTTTTCTCTTAGGGAACTCTAATCTACCCCTGGAGTGTTTTAAAAACTATATATCTTAGGAAACACCATAAAATTGTTTGCTGAACCATGGTAATATCCCATAATTATCATATTACTCTTGGTGTATTTTATCATTTAGTAGTAACAAAGACCTCACATATGAGTGTCCTCTCAACCAGGTATCACTAAACATCCCAAAGGTGTTTTCTACTAATAAATATAAAACTGAACCTCTTGGTATTTCATTATGAAGTGAAAAGTATTTCTACATGGTAGTTTTGAAAAATTATATTAAAAGTCAATCCAAACTATAATTTATGAAATGATGTTAAATATGACCTCAATGGTCATTTTCTAAAACATGAATAAAAGACCTCCCAATTGGGCATTTTGAAAAATAAGAAAAACTTATTTATTTATATATTTATTGATAGTTCAACAACTGTAGTTGTGTGACACCTACCTCATACATTATAGTACACATCTTTAAAAACATAAGGAATGTCCTTGAATAAACTAAATCAGATGAAAATTCTATCACTTATTTCTATATTCATGAAGATCATCCAAGGCCCGATGATGGCCTTTCATTCCAAACCAAAACCACTACAACCAAGTAAAACCTATAAAAAACCATAAAAACCTAATAATTATTTATAATAATATTATAATTAATTAACTAGTTTGAAAAAAAAATTATTTAATGGAATAAATGGAAGAACACTCACTATGTAACCACACCACACTAGAACTGAATATAATATCTTTTAGGAGGACCGTCGTAGAACCATGACATCATTATTGGAAAAATACCTAAGTTAATTATCCATTTACATACATAATTATTATTTTTAAATTAGAAACTGCTATTTAATTTCATTTCATGATGCCACCATTGTGAAATAATGAGCGATTTAATGAGAAAGTCGTATCAGGATGTACCCTTTCTAGGCTGCCTGAAGGTTTTGAAGAAATTATGAGACATCACCACTGTATAATGAAACCTCAATTTTTAAACCAAATAACGCAATTCAAAAATTATGGAAGACAATATTAATGATCAATGAGATGAGGATAGGGGATCCTTCAATTAAATATTCTTTGATAAAGTCTGTGTGATCTGCAATAATCTAAGAATAAACAAAGAGGTTGAGAGGGGAAGGTCCTAGAGGCCATGAACATACAAAAACGTATTAGAGGGTATTCACCTCATAAAAATAATGTGGGAAGTTATATACCCATTTAAAATTCCCATTGCTTAGCCGGTATAGCTTTCCCATTTAGTAGGTGGCACCCTTGAACAAGGGGGTGATACTCTCCTGCCACTGGTTAGATGATTGATATATGGTGGAAGCTACAATTTTTACTATAGTGGTCTAGCCACATTATGATTCATTCAACATCAACCCATGTTCTCTGGCCAACAAAATTATGAGATGCCCAAACTCCTAAAATTATATTTTGATGTTTGGATAAAAATATACTCCATACGCCATTTAAATGATTTCAACAACAATTGAAATTTAATTTCTGATAAGTACATATTTTATTACAATTATAAATTAAATTTTAGTGTAGTAAATGAATAATTTCAAACATCATAGTATTCTCTTCACAGAATCATGCTAAGACCTCATGAAGCCTATTATTCAGATCCTATAAAAGTATATTTTATATACCTTAAGTCCATATACCATGACATTGAAAATGTGTGTTCCAATGTACACTATGAAATACCCATTATGATAATCTAATTAGACATACCAATTCATCATGATGATATCTATAACCATCCTTGACCCATAAAAATCATATGTCTGATTCATGATCATATGTTTAATAAATAATAAAATTATTAATTAATATTACTTAATAATCAATAAATATATGATTTGAAAAAAGAATATGGAAAATAAATATTTTCCTATTAAATAAAATAACCAACATAATAAACATCCTATAACTAAAATCGTATAATGAAATGGCATATTGTTAAGAAAATAATGATATGATAAATATACCCATGATAAAACAAATATTTATATTAAGGTGAAAAATAAAGTCCAATGAAAAATAAAGTGAGATATATTACATGGTAATAGGAAAATGAATCATAAAATATAAATTATCTCCCAAGAATCATTATCAGATTATATCTGAGAATAAAATAATAAAAAATAAAGGATTTTATGAAAAAGAAATTCTTTTTATATTTATTGAGGAAAAAATAAGGGAATAATTAAAAAAACATTATTATTTCTTTTATAATTTTTTCTATAAATAATGTAATGAATCATTTATAAATTACTTTCTTGTGGTTTTAAACACACTTATAATATATCCATTATATAGTAATATAATTTTGAAATAATACTATGCCTATAATATATTATGTGGAGTTTACCAATAAATGAATTTATGTTATTTGATTTATAATCCCAATACTATAAGAAAATAATAACACATTATTTTAAAACAAGGAAAAAATAACTCTATAATTTTTTTTGAATATAGATAGAGAACATAAATATTCTCGAGTAAAAAAACTAAAAATAAATTACATTTTCTTTAAATGATTTTATCCAATAAATCAGTACCAATTTGTGTACTTTTGTTATGAAAACAAGTAAGAAAAATAAATAAATAGTTAATAATAAAATGGATGGATAATGATAATGAAATATAAAATATTTTTTAAATGAAAATATGGACATTAAAAATATTTAATTTTAGTCTGAATTAAAAATAAACAAATAAAAATTTAAAAAATATATAATCAAAATACATTAAATGAAAATAAATTAATATAAAATTTAAAATCCAAAAATAATTAATAATATATGATATATTTTTCCCTAAATACACTATAAACATCAATTAGAATACAACTTGGGAATAATATAAAATAAGTCTCAAAGTTGTCGAATCGAGACGAACAACCCTAACCATGAATTCTTATTTAATTGGGAAAATAATATCATACGGAGTAATAAATGTATAATTTTTATAAAAAAATATTTCTAACCAATTTCATCTATATTTTATTATAAATTTTTTTTATAATAATTTTACATTTTTTCATATAATTTCAATATATTATGTTCACCATTTAGGGGGGTTCAGTTAATTGCACTAAAATTAAATCAGTATATTGGACACTATCAAATGTGTAATTAAATTTTTAAATTTTATCAAACGTTATTATAATTCAATGAATATGTTTTTTATTCATTATAGATAAATTTATAACCATTCATTAATGGCTCTATTTGAAAAACTAAATACATTATTTAATGTGGTTGTAGTTCTCACATACTCAAGATTTTGTTTTCAATTATTCTAATTGATGTAATGGAATGAAATTATATTAATATTAATAGATATAAATTCATATTTATGTCCTAAACATAGTAGTTATTCATAAAAAATATCGTTATGATTATTCATCTAAATCAAAAATGAAAAATTGATCAGATTACATTTTGGAAGTGCTATCCCACATATATAAACAAGGAATGTTTTAATTTTTTCAAAAATGAAAGGATATGAAGGTAGATGATATATTATATTTAATGAATCATAATAATATCATTTAAATATTATATATATTCATAATTCTGTGTTTATTACAAAATATGTTATTATGTGCTGAAAATTTATACCCACCACTTCGTGGAGATTGAAATCTATAAAAATTCATGAATTATGTATTCATATTCTATAAGATGGAAAGGAGATATAATTTTGATATACCATTAAAATATAAATTTATTTTCATCATATATATATATTTAGTTTCTTTAATATGTACATTGAATACTCACAGGAGGATTAATTAAAATGGAACTTGGAAAATCTTGGTACTACTATATACAACTTCCTTTTGTAATCTCTTTTTACTTACATGATAAATATTCTAAATGTAGCATTTTAGAGAGACGAGAACCTCTAGGTAATGAAAAATAATTATTGGATGGTATTTGGTTACATGATGGTAATGATATGTTGGTGAACAATTATTTATATGTGATGAGAATATGATCCCTTTTATAAATTATCTTGGAGGAAAACATGTAAATGATTAAAAAATTATTATATTATATTTTTCTAACTCAAGTAATGTGGGAAAATAATATCATTCTATTGAATAAAATAAGGTTATATTCCATGTAAAATAAGTCAATAAAATTTAATAAAATGTTTTATATTTTCTGTAGGCCTTTTGATTTTATTTACCCTCTTAAATACATTATCCCTTCACTGCAGATATACATTTTACCATGGTTATTAAAAATTATCACCAAATATTTAGATGAAATCATTAAATTATATAAATAATCAGTATTAAAAATATGGATTTAATTTTAAATCATTTAATTTATTTTAGTGAAAAATTTAATATTTATATTTATACCCAAATTTCAAAGAAAATAGTTTTTATAAAAATTGATGTTTTATGTATAAAATTGATATTATTGAAAATTAATGTATAACGCCGATTAAATAAGAATTATTTAGATTATATAAAATAAAAGTATACTTGTTATTCCTTTAAAAAAATTTAAAAATAAATTACCCTATCGAATACTTTATTAAAATTAAATAACCAAAAATAGAATTTAATTGAATAGAAACATTACACAGATTTTCAGAACGTAATTATCGATTTCTATCTCCAATTTATTTCTAATTTTTATATATTAATTAATTAATATATATGTTATATATTTTTTTCTAATCATTCATGATAATTTTATATCCAATTACTCCCCTAAATTAGCATTATTGGTAAAGTTATTATTTTAATATCTTCACCCAAAAATTAATTATTTCTGAAAAGTGAAAAAATTCTACCTAGAATAAATTTAAAATTTTAAAATAGAAATATATGATAATTTTATCAAATAATATTTATGTAATTGGATGAAAATACTTTTTATCTTCATGAAGAAATACAAAAATCCCATTTTTTAAAATCAAAATATATTTTTAAAACATAAAATAATAATTTTTTTTCTATTATTTTAAAAACCATTATATGAATGATAGATTAATTTAATTAATAATTTGTATATAAAAATTATCAAAAAAATAAATAGTTCTTTACATAATTTATTAGGTTTACTTTTATTAAACACTTCAAAATAGTTTTTGGGAAAAATATTTTGTTTTACCATCAAATGATTTTATATTTATGCTTAAAGATTTTATTCTTAATGTATGGATTATTATTTTTTGTTTAAATGCATAAAATTAAAAGTTTTTAAATTCAGAACTCAAAATAAGAGTAATGGTTATATAACATGAGACATTCATAATGCAAGTAAAACATTATTTTCTAAAAAAATTACATATTCAAACGTCAACTATTCTAGAAATTTTATAATTTCATTCCTTTCATTAAAAATTAATTACATATTTCTTTATAAATATTTAATATTTTTTTAAATAACAAACTTATATATATATATATATATATATATATTATATTATTACTCTTACACCATCCTCTCAATCTAATAGCTAGTTTATAATATTCATATTTAAAACATAATATTTGTAAATATATCATGGATTGTTTAAGCTATGTGTTTCTTATTTCACAAGAAATTATACCCAATTTTTACATTCTAAATTCTTATTATGTTAAAATATACCATAATTTTTAAATAGAATACTAATTTTTTTTCCATTTTTGAATTGTCATAACTTAATAATATATTTTTCATGTATTTTAAATTTACAGTTTAGACATGAGGCCAGTTTATTTCCTAAATAAATATTTATTGAAAAATATGTGTTCCTTTATAATAATTATAATTGTGAATGTATTTCTAAATTCATTAATTTATATTGATGTGATACTTTGAAATAATTCATGATTGATTATCTTATAATAATTAAATAATTATATGAAAATTATAATTATTGGATTTTTTCATTCAGTTTTTTTAAATTTTCTACCTATAATTCATCTTATATTGAAAACCTTAACGAAATGTGGTGAATTATTAATTCCTAAATAAAATAATATTAATATAAATAATATTGGTATAAATTAAGTGAATGATTTTTTCACTGTATGAAATACCTTCTAGTAGGATATTCCCCCTATTTCTGGCAATTAAAAAACCAAAAATGGTATGCATATATAAAAATAATATTTAAAAATTTAAACAATAAAAAAATTTAGTGATATAAAAAATACCAATAATAACATGTGAGTTTCAAAATTAATCAATAGGGTAGTAAAATATTTATAATTTGATACAAAATATTTGAATACATCATAATCATATAATAACATGAACAAAAAAATTACCATTACATAAAAACAAAAACTAACACTAATTTTTATATAATAATTTCAAGGTATACAATTTACTAGAAATAAAAAAAATATTACATCCATGAATAAAACATTTGTATGAAAATTTAGATTCTAAATAAAATATTTACACAACTATATTTCTCAACAAATCCATTCAATTGGAGGGAATCAAGATTGATTCATTGGTTATTCTCATTATCTTCATCCATTTTAAAACACAATGATGACAATAATAAACAGCATAATAAAGTTATCAATGTTATCCTTTGTTATTAGTGTATTGATTCAGATTATTCTCCTTTCACTTATACGTAATACACTCAAATATTAGTGATTTATCCCCATACATTCACTTTCTAGATGGACTTTATCTCTAAACATGTAACAAAATTCCATTACCATTTGTTTACCAGTATCATTCTTTCCAAAATTATACTCTATTTGAATTTTCATTTTTCAATTCACATCCTTTACCTCATTTCATTTTCCTTGGTTCCCATCTAAATTTTTCTTTTATTTATATCCATTATTGATATTTGAAATTGGATTTACTTCTCTATCTCTGTGACACTTTACACCATATCATATGATGATGAAAATTTTGATCTACATTCACCTTATGAAATCTTGGCTCAAGTATAAATGTGAAATGATGAATATTAATTTTTTATTGAATATTTATTCTTTATCATGACATCCAAATCACATAATGTTTGTTTCATAATCATCCAAACTTTCCACTTCCTTTTACATTAAATTAAAAAGTTTCATTTACATGTCATCAGATTCATATTAAAAAATTATGTATCCAAGAAGACCACCTTTAAGGTTCTCTATTATTTTCTATTTATCTATCCACCATCATAATAAATTTAATCATGGAACACTATTTATCTACTTCACTCTAGCACCCATTGTTTTGATTTTCACATAAGAAAATTCGTACATTGAATATAGATGATGATATAATTTCATATTCTTATTCTATGATCCTTCTTTAAATAGGTAAATACAACTAATTCGCTCATAATATCATGAATATTTTGTAATAAAATAATAATCACTAAATATTGTTGATTATTCTTTGTTTTTATCTTAATGAGCATGCTACTTATATTCTTATACAATCCAATTCTCAAGGGTCCAACTAAACTTCATTTGATCCAATTTGAAACAGCCTTGAATACTATAACACGTATATTATGTTTACATAGTTTAGTTGGTACAATATAAAAAGGGTCAAAACATGAAGTATTTATTAGATTACTTATAATGAGAAGATATATATAAACATGTCACAAAAATTACAGTGGAAGATAAAAACATCTCATGGAAAAATTTAATGTAACCATGAAAATCTATCAAATATTCCATATTTATGTCACATGGATGGGAAAAATAATGGTTTATCTCATAAAATATGTATGAAACATAATAGAGTGTAAATTATAATTAAATATTAAGGCTTATACAATATGGAATAGAAAATTATCAATAAATATTCCATTTTATTAATGGATTCCACTTGAAAATATATCAACCGAAAATAATACAATCAAGTGGATTATAATAACTGAAATTTTAAATAAGTAAATACCAAATATATGATTTCATAAACTTTTATTCAATGAATTGTGATAATACATTATTAACCCTTTTATTGGGGACTTATTCCAAGACAATCTATATAACATCAATTCATTTTTCAAAAACATTTTAATATTACATCCCAACATTCACTCAGAAATAACCATTACATTTTTCTCATGAGACGAAGAAATTCATAAAGGGGATATCTAAAACTAGACCAAACAATCACACCCATATGTATAATGTATTCAATATATATTTAACCAACAATACAATACATAATCATTATTCTGTGTAAATCAACAAATATTCATATAAAATCAAGGATTAGAAAATATCAGTATTTATATATTATATGAAATAAATTGATTGATAAACTTCCATAAAATAACAACATATAATGAAATTTAATATGGATAATAAAATATTTTAATGAAAAATATATCTTTAATACTTAATAATATTGATATACTAGAGAACATTAATATACAATGAATAATGGGGTGTGTTAGAGAACAAGATTAGAAGAATGTGATTGATAAAAAATAGAGTATAATACAAGAATAATTTGATGTAAATATAATACCAAGAATTCCGCATTAATTAATTTTTTATTTTAATGAAAATATTTTATTAATTACATTGGAAAATGGAACAGAATTTTTATGAGAACATTAATTAAACGTTTTCTATCTTCGATGTTAAAATGAATCCAAAGTTGATTCTTAAAATAAAATAATGATGTTTTAAGGTAATTTTAAATTATTCTTTTAAAAATAATAGAATTTTGAAAATATACCCTGAAGATAGATAAAAATTTCAGGAGGAGGATAAAGCATATTTAAGAAATATGAAATACCTTTTAAATCCATTATGAAAGTAGGACCTAATCTTTTTAATAAAAAATTAAAACAATTGGACAAATAACTTTCTATTAAAAACCATAGAATCATTTAGGGGAAGCTAAATTGAAACATTCAATAACATTTTTGGGAAAATATGTTTCTTATTTATATGTTATAAAAAAAATTCCATTTAAACTTTTGTAAAAAAGTCAAAAGTGACTTCTCTGGAAGACAATAAAAAGATTCATTTTTAAACATTTTATACAAAGTAAATGTTATTATAAAATATCATTGACAATCTATTCAATGTGGATAAAGCCATAAATAAAATAAGTTATAGAATATTGATATGAAAAAAATGATTCATGAATTAAACGGGAAATAACGTATGTTTTATTTTGAAAATATTCTCTTGGTCAATGAGTATCAAATTTATCAAAATATGGAACAAATCACAAAAAATTCATAAATTTTTAAAATCTAATAAATTGAATGGTTTTTAAAAAATAACGATTCAATTATTCTTCCAATATATGTATTAATGAGAATAATCGTGAATAATAGTGATATTGTTATTTATACCATTATGACTTCAATAACTTTTGAATCAAGACCCTATTTGAGTTAAAAAATGAATTTAATCCTTAAATACCCTGAATAATGAATAATTAATTACATTTAATTTCAACAGTATTCTATATTTACCTTATCATATAAATTATGTATATCATAAAAAATAAGTCTCAATGCAGTGACCTTGAGACGGAAAACCCTTACATTAGATTTCATTTTAATCAGACACGTTATGTCCTCCAGAGTTAAAAATTAAATTATTATATAAAACCCAATCACTATTAATCATTTATATTACATTATTTAGGTACTTTTATAATAATTTTAAATATATTCATTGATATTTTATTTCTTATTTTCACCACATAATGTTGTTCTGTGAATTTATCAAATATTAGTTTACTATATTAAATGAGGATAAAGGCGTAATAAAATTCTACTATCATCTCTAGAATTATAATAATATTAGTTATATGAATTTAATTAATTATATAAAGTTTCATAATCATCCATCTATGTCTATAATATAATAGAGATACATTAATCATGGTAGTGGTAGTCCTCATGTATGCATGATGATTTTTTCATTTTCATATTGGTTGGAATAAAAAATTATAAAAAAAGTAATATTTATTGAATTATATTGATATAATAAGTATTATAAATATTTAAAAAATATATCATTATCCTAATAAATGTAAATAAACATTTAAAAAGAATAAAATTGTTCCATAGAGATAGTGGGAAATATTATTATTTAATTATATTAATATAGTTATTTTACCATCTTAATACTGTTTTAATGAATTTATAATACCCTATGTTATTATCCTTTATTTGGGTTTCGATTGGTGTTACTTCGGGTGTGAAAAGTTTAAAATTTGGATGTTTTATGCCCAGGAATTGTTGGAAAATGTTATTCCCAATACTTTCTCTTTTATAAGGAAAACATGAAAACATACTAAGTGAGGTTATTCATCAATAGTGCACAGTTTGTGAAACCATGCAGCCATATAAGATAAACTATGCTTCCCTTTAAAAAGGTGTTCATGAACAGGGAAACATTTTTGGTCTTACAGTGTGGCCATACCTAGAAAATCATGAATACACTATTTGATAAACTAAATTTGTTTTAAAAGAACCAAAATCCATGATTAAGGAACTACAAAAAACTAAAATTTACCCCCTATGATTTCATCTTCTATGGGATCTCCTATGAAACAATTTGGGATCCTCTAAAACCTCCGAGATGAATATAGAATCATGTAGAATAGTGTTTGATCTCCTTTTAGTTGGTTTCATCTCCAAATTCTAATTTTGATGCTATATATCTCTCTTCCTCCCTTGGTTTTGGTATATCATAATGATATTTTAATATATATTAAATTTTCCATTAGATCATAAAAATAGGATTAAACCTTGGTCTCTAGTTGTTGATGGAATCCATTGGAAAATCCTGATTATGGTTTGGAATTTCACGTTCTAGTAATACTGATGTAGTTGGTTCTATTAGGATGAACAATTTTGATTAACTATAAATTTATTGATTTAAAATATATTGATTGACTTAAATTCAATTTCATGAAATTTATTTCATTTAATTTATTAAAAAAACAATTCTATTTAATTGGGATTCTTTTTTTTGAGATTGGATTTCTGTAATGGTATTGGGGAAATCCATAGTTCATATAAATTGGAGTGTTATTATGATATTGTTTGAAATTTGTGATTTTTAAATTGTGAAATAAATATGAATTAATTTATTTCAATTTAATATATGATTAAAATTTCTTTAAATGGTTTTCCTACAGACCTTTTGGTTTGATCTTGGATTAAAATTTGATTAAATACATTTTTAGTTTTTATAGGAAAAATATAATATTTAATGTGGATAATGTAATGATTTGTTTTTTAGGAATTATTAATGTAAATTATCTATAATTAATTTTTTAGAAGAGCACATTAATACCTTAGGTAATTAATTTTATATTAATACAACACACTAAAATTTACAAAATTACATAACATAAATTATGCACTTCACATCCTTGTTGAGATGGCAATGAAGTCTCCATTTTTCATACCGAAGGGAAGTGTGTATAAAAATATATTAATGTCACATTAAATAGTTCATGTCCCATATACTAGAACAATTATACCAAAAAATATGACCACATTACACATTTTTTTTGTATTTGAATGATTTTATGTCATTGTTTTAAACTGTTTTACATGCCTTGTGAATTAATAAAACCCTTTTAATACAAATTGTTTTTAAGACATTTATTTAAAAAAAATTCTATCATTTGAAATGTAATATATTAATTTTCTTACTTATGATATTGTAATTCCAAACCTATTTACGTAAAATTTAATGACCTATTATTTTTCGATATTGTCAAAATCTTATTATGGATTCCTTAGTGAGACCTAATTGTGATTTTAGTTTTAACCATACCATTTTCATTGAGTGTTTGTTGATTATTTCAATTAGGTCTGTTCCAGGGTAAGGAGACACTTAGATATGGTAGTAACAACTTACCAATGGCTTTGGCGTATTTCTTCATGTGGTACTTTGGATTTTATCTTGTTTTTTTTGTAATTTTGTGTTGTATTTTTAGTTTTTTACCTATCTCAATTTTCGTACACATCTCCATAGGGTGTGTCTTTTGTATGAATAATGACTTTTTTTATTTCATCTACAATGACTATGGATAAATTCATTCCCATAATAATTTATTATTATGTTATTTTCTAATCTCCAACCCATGTGGATTGGGAATGAAATTCTGGATACGTTATGACCATTTTGGTAAATGGATTACCAAGGTATCCATGATAATTGTTGAAAAGTGGAATCAAAGGTAGATTTAGGTTAATAATATTTTGATGTCAGTATGTAGTTTATGTAATCATATTGGGACTTAAGAGGTAGTTATGATTGATCTCTTAGCTATCTCTCATCATAACAAACTGTATGTCACTATGGGATGTTAGGGAAAAATGTCTTGAGGACTAGTTCTAGCATTTTCCATACTTTTGAATTTGGTTATATATAAATCCAATGCTTTTTTGTCTATATGTTGGAACTATTTTACTTTGTTTCTATGTTGGAGTTTTAATTCTATGTCTCCAACATTTTTTTCTCATTTTATTAGAATCATATATAAAATAATACAAGAAAACTGGATCTTGTAATAATATATCATTGAACAACAATTAGAAAATATTCTTTTGTACATGAGTCTAGTTGATGTGATTGTGTTTACTATACATGCTATGTGATGGGAAAAATAATTGTTTCTCGTTTAGGCTTTAGCTGTGGAACCTCAATAGGATGATCTCCAGAATAATTCTCAATATATCCTTCACCAAAATCTATAGTTGTTAAAAGGATCATATTATCCCCAAGAATCCAAGGATGTGTTCAGTAGTATCAAGTGTATGTTTTGGTTTTGGAGTCTCATGATAAAATCAAGGGTTAGTGTTCCAATTCCATGTTTTATGGACTAAGAATAATATGGTGGGACACAAAAGAAATGGGAAAGAAACTATATGGATTATATTTTAAAGGATTATTGTTTCTTTTAACTAGCTATTTCTATCCATATATGATTGTGTAGGCCTAGGATTATTCTTCTTTTCAATATTTCCCATGATTATGTGATTGTGAAAGAGTATGTGAACCATTTAGTTGAGATTTGGTGGTTTTGACCTCTCATAGTAACAAAAGAAAGATGAAAACATGAATGTTTAGGTTGGTACTTCAAATAGAAATACACTCTCATGTTTTATTAATAAATCCCCCTTCTTAGGCTAAGGAATGGAAGATGGCACTAACAGTCAAAAAGGACCAATCTAGAAAGTCATGGTCAACATTATATTCATCTCCTCCAAGAGAATTTTTTTTACTCCAAAGAAAAGGAGAAGAATTATGAATCTCATGGTGGATCTCAACAGATGTGGGTTTTTAACCCTCATAGGTGCATTGAATGGGTCCTTTCATTTTTTACCATGGTGGAAAAAATGGGAATTTTAGTATTGATTCAACAGGGGAACCAAATTTATATGTATCCATTGTATTCTTGAGTCACATGAAAAAGTTTCTTCCATTTTTATTCCACTCAGCATAGTTGCACAATATCATTAGTACCTTCTAAAATTGAAATATAATCAATGCATCATTAGAATAGGAGTTTTTTCCATTGGAATCTGGAATGAATGTTCTTCATGAAGTGGAAGAGTTTTTAGAGGAAATAGATACGGGACCAGTGACTATGAGAGGTACCACCACTATATATTATTCTTTAGTGAATAATATATTTGATACCAGTATATCTCATTTATTTATTTCAATACATGGTTATAATATGATAAATCATTATACTAAGCTTTTATATAATGTGAGGGAAATTACAACAACCCTAAGAATAAAGACATAGATGTGTCTCTATTTTCCTGCTAGTGTTATCAATATGTAAGATGTTGAGATTTCTTGTAGTGTTCTTGTTCTTTACATGAATCCACATGGCATCATATTCATGATGGACTATCCTATTTCCAATAAATCCTAGATTGACTGTTTTCTTCAATGGATATCCTTTACTAAACCAAATGGTGTATGTTTTATATTTTAATTTAAAATGGACACAAGGTCTTTTAGAGCTATAACTTCATATCTAGAGTTGGGAATGATATTTTTGTCCTACATTGATATGAAGATAGAATATTTAATATGTGACCTGCCTCTAGTTGTCGTTGAGTTTCCCTACATGTTTTCTCTAGTGAGAACTAGTATTCCACAAGTAAAATAGGTATATTTTTCTATTGAAATTGTACATGGAACTCAACTAGTGTCAATTACCACTTAACACATCGAACCAATTGATACGAAAGAGTGGACTTCACAGTCGGATTGTCATATAAAGAAAGGATTTATATATCTATATGTGTCACCTTTGACAGCAGTAGTTCTCATTGCTACTAATTATTGTGGTTAACTTCATGTTGGTGTTGATTATGAGAAACTAAACAAAGTCACGATAATGAATAATGTTCCATTTTGAATAGATTGGTGGACTATTTGATTAGTCAATTTGGGAAAATTGGTTCTCAAATATTGTTATGTGATCTATTGACCATTAGTTGAGAATAAAATAATCTATCATTTATAAAAATATATTTCTGGGATGGTACATCCATTATGACTACATTTTCATGCCATTCATTCTACACAATTATCCACCAGTATTTATAGAAATATTGAACATGGTTTTCTTGGTGTATCATAATACTATTGTGGTAGTATTCATAAAAGATATTATTTTTTACTCCATTTCTGATAGGGATTATTTATGTAAACAGAGTGTAGTTCAATAAATGATTATAAATCATATACTTTATTCCATGATTTAAAAATGAAATTTCAGGATTTGGGAAGTGAAGATATTGGGACAAATGGTTTCCAAACATGGTATATAAGTTTACCTAGAGAAAGAAATGGATTTTATGACATTGGAACATCCATGAAATGTTTTTGATGTTTAGTGCATCTTGGATTTGGATGGTTATTATCACTGGTTCATTAAGGACTTATGAAATTTGGATTCTCCAATGACTACTCTTACTCAGAATGGAGTAATTGTTTTGTAAATTATATATGTAAAAAAAATATTGAGATGAAATGAATTTTAGAAAATGGACTAGATTGGACTCTACATGAGTCTGGGTAGGGATATGTGGTTCTCTATGACGAATCTGGTATTGGATTAGGATGAATTCTTATTTATGTTTATCATGTCATTCCATATTTATCGTATCATTTTAGGACACAATGGAAGAATTATTTTACCCATGACTTTGAACATGCCACTTTGATGCGAAAACATAAGATTTGGCATAATTATCTTTAGAGAGAAATATTTAACATGTTTTTAGACCACAAGAGAAGGAGTTATATCTTCTCTCAATATTTTTTAATATCTACAAGAATAAGTTTTTGGAATATGTATAATATATAAACATTGACATCTCATATACCCTGGAAGATGGTAATTTAATCACATAGAACATAACAAGCAAACATCATATTGAAAGAGTGAAGTAATCATCATAAGTGTATAACATGATGGATCTATTTTCACTATTTCATATTGGTGTCATGAAATCATGGATCGAGGTTACTTTAGCTAGTTTTTAGTTAACCTTCTTTCTTATCGAGATGTTTTTTTTGCAATAGAAGACTGATGATGGGTTCCACAACATTGGAGACTCTCTTTTTTAGGGGAGACTATGGGTAATTTCTTGATCTTCCTTTTGGGAATTATATGTTATTATTATCACAGTGTTGTACCATTAGTTGTAATGAAATCTATGATGGTGGAGTTCCATAACTCAAAGTGGGTAGTGCACCTAGGAGTAAAAAATATATTCATTAACATGTTGCATAAATTCTCGGGGATAGGTATGAGACCTGGAAGTACATATTTTTTATCTCATTTTTATACAAGCTAATAGGTCAAGGTTGAGCAACAAACACCTTTGGGTTCACATCATCCACATCTAGCCTCTAATTATATGTGGGATGAAATCTTTATAGACATTGTGGTTTGGTACCTACATACCTATAGAAAGAAGAATTCAATAAGATTAGTGATTGATAGGATTACAAAATATTATCACATTATACCCATTCATAATTCAACAAAAAATGAGGAGTTTGGGAATATATTTTTTAATGACAATGTTCATTTTTATGGAGTTCAATATTTTATCATATGTAATAGAGATCCATTATTCACTTGATTCTTCTAGAGTGTCTTCCAAGAGGCACTGGGTTGATTATGACACATCATCTGGAGTCCGATCTTCGGGAAAAAAGAGCTATACATATTCTTGGGGAAATTCATTCTTCTTATCTTAATATACTTGTTCGATATTTGGATGACCATCCATGGTAGGATGATTTTTCTTATAACAATATTTACCATTATATGATCATAATGGATAATTTTGAGGCCTTATATAGAAATCCTGCTAGAACCACATTGGGTTGCTCAAGGATTGGTGAATGTTCTTTGGTTGGACTATGTTTGGTTACAAAGACAACAATAATGATTAATTTTATTCATCGTAGATATTTTATAGTATATAAATGGTTTAATAATGTAAATAACATCTTCACAGACCCTTTTAATTATCAATTAGTTAAATTTTATTCTTAAAAGATCACTTTGGTTGGGTCATCAACGACTTGGGAGGAAATGGATGCATAATCCTCATTTTGTGGGACTTTTTTCGTTTTTTGATCATGGGGAAAAAGTGGTTTAATTTTTATAAATTTGACTACTTCTTATATAAATATATAATTTAATAAATTTATTTCAATAATAGATGCATCAATCTAATCCATCTCATGTTCTAGTATGGGGTGATCTTGACCTTGAATTTGATTTATTTCATACTGAAAATTCATTCAATTAAGTGGATTCTATAGACAAGATGAATCATTAGAGGATGATACCTTTGGTTTGAGTGGTATTTCTGCACAGTTCTTATTCCCTTTAAATGTGGGATAGGGATGAAAAGATGAGAGAGTACTGGAATCATATTTTGGTCATGTAAGCTTCTAAGAAGTCTTTCTTGGGACAAAATATTTATGTGGTATAGGGTTAAAAATTTATATTACATTCATCATGTATTCCAAAAAACTATTGTACTCAATATTTTTTTTAGGTTTTATTAGGTTATTTCAGGTGATATCTATGAAAATTATGGATGTTTCTAGGTTTATAAGAGTTAGTGCATGGTTTTACTAAATTGTGAACCCTACTAGAGAATATCATAATAACTGAGGCAGTGAGGTTTTTCAAAGTTAGAATACCATTTGGAAAACCATGATACCAGAAATGAGAACCTATAATGTAATTTTAAAATGGGTAATAGTTTAGTATAATCATGTACCCTACACCACTAACCATGTATATGGGATATTTAATTCTGAAAACTATTTTATAAACCTGTGAAACCCTCATTTAAGGTTATTGAGGAATCTAAATCAAGACGCAATTATTTATTCCTCTAGGGGAGTTCCCAATAACAAATTTTGGCCCCTTTAAACCATCCAATATGTAGGAAAATGCATGGAAAGTAATGATTAATATATTCCCAGTAGTTTTCAAATTCTTGTCCTCTATCTCTTATTCTATCTCTCATATCCTTCATTGGGAATTTTGGATTTTTCTTCTATTGGAAGATCAATTAATAATTTTTATGGATCATAAAAAAAGTTTTGATTCATAGTATCCCATTTAAAATTCATAGTCAGTGAATCCTGATTAGGGTTTGGAGTTTTGAGATCTAGTCATCCTAATGTAAGTGGTTCTATCATGATGCCCATTTTTAATAACCATATATTTATTGATTTACATTCAGTTACTTTACATCAAATGAATTTCATGAAATTTCATTCAATTTATTTATTAAAAAAACTATTCCATTGAATTTGGGGATTTGGTTTTGTGATTGTGTTTTGGGAACGAAATTGGGGAAAATTTCCAATACATTTGAATTTGAGTGTGTTCATGAAATTTTTGGAAATTATTGAAATTTATACTGTGAAATTGTTTTTATTGAATTGATTTAAATTTTAAATTTGATGTAAATTTTTTTGACCGAAACATTTATGTTTTATCATAGAAAAAGGAATGTTTTTATTAAAAACATGTTTTGGTTTTAAATGTAAATTTGGTGTATTTGAAATGTACAATGTTATAAATTTTATTTGAATTAGGCTTAAAGTAAATTTCCCAAAAAGGACATGTGTACAAATATATTTCAATGTCACTTTCTGTGTGCAATGTATCATTTCATGGATGTAGCGTACTATTGGGAATATAACCATGATATTTATTTTTTCGTATTTGAAAAGAATATATCAAATTTTTGTAAACTATTTACATACTCTGTGAATTTTTATAATGTTCTTTATATAAAATGCTTGTTAATAACTTTTTAAAGAATTTCCATCATTTGAAAAGTAATCGATAAATTGTTTTAATTAGTATTGTAAAATTAAAAACATGTTTAATTAAAAATTATTTATTTATTTTATTAATAAATTGATATAATCGTTTTATGGAATTCTTGGTCTGACCGTATTGAGATTTTAGTCCACACATTACTTGTGCCTTTCAGTGTTTGTAGATTATCCCACCCGAGCTTTGATCAATGGTATGAAACCAATTAGAGACTATAGTTTATGTTGATAATTGGTCATAGGGAGATGCGTCTAGTGGGACTTGGGATTTTATCTAGTTTTATAGTATTTTATTGATGTACATTGGGTTATTTTCATGTTTCAATTCTGGTACACTCCTCCCTATGGATTGTTTTGTATGTATTCTGAATTTTTGTCATGATTCCAAAATTTTAGTGGGAAATATCATTCACAGGTTCATTTTGTATAATGACTATGGATAGTAATCAACCCGTGTAGATCGGGAACGACCTTTGAGATGTGTTAGGACAAACTCCCTTAACGGGTTACTACGACCCCCATTCTAGTTTGGGATTGATATTGATTATTTAGTAGTGGCTTATGAACAATGATAAATTATAAATTTCTGATAAAAATGTATAATTATTTCTTTTTTAATTTCCATTGTCTTACATTGTAAGCCAAATTGAACTGGTTTTTTTATACAAAGACCTCTATGTTATGAAAAATAAAATTTGGAAGTTATTTTTTCAGTTAATATTTGAGATAAAAATAAATTGGAGTTTTGAAAATAGGGGATATGTGGTTCTATTTTATATGGAAGGTGGTTTGCGAACATGTAAATCAATAAAACAATGTTATATATTATATGTCTTATTCTTCTAATGTTCCTAAAAATTAATAAATTTTTTATGATGATATTCTTAAGGTATAAATAAAACAAATAAACGAGATTTTGGAATTTTTTTGACTTATTATCAGTATTTTTAGAATTATTTATGCCCTATAAATTTATCAAACCCTTAACTATGGTGATATATTTTTACTATAGTTACTATTCATTATGTCCAAAATTTATATTGAACTAACAAAATTAAATTAATAATTATATTTCAAAATATGAAATAGAATTTATATTTTTTGATTCCTAGCTTTTTTTATAATAATGTTAATATAATTTAGAAAAAATAAATTAAAATAGTATTTAGAAAAATTCCCATTTTACGCATTAAAATTAATTTCAATAAAAAACTTATAATTTTTATTCATAATGAATTATGTTATTTTTTATAATACAATGATATATTAATTTAAAATAAAAAACTGAAACCGAATGTAACCATTTTTATCCTTGATTAAAATAAGTACATAAAATTAGATTTTATTTTAATAAATTCATTACTTATATTATCTAAATGATAAAAATAAATTTATAGGATAAATTAGTTTAATCCAATATATTACACTGATGATATATAATTTTATATAAAAATGGTATCATGTGCATTATAAATATGTTTTTATCATATTAATTTCAATATATTACAATCACCAAAAATTGAACTGTTGATGAAAAATAAATAAAATTAACCAATGTAAAAATTTTATTTTCTGAAATAAATAAATAATTTTAATTTATGAAAATAATTATCTAAATGTTGTGTAAATTAATACTAATATCGATGCATAAATAGGTAAGAATATTTTTCTGAACAAATATATTTACAATGCATACACCATTAATTCTTATTCCTTAACATGAAACAACCATTGGATATCATTAAATTTTTAGATTGAATTAAATATCAATAATTTAAATAAAAATTATTAATAAATTAATATTAACATTATTTATTATTATTAATATAATCTATTAAGGTAAAAATATATTATGGAATTAAAAATATTTTTTTTGAAAAATATCCCTCCCCCACAATGGTATTATCTTCATTTCAATAAACATTTGATAATCAATATATTAATGATTTTCCATTAGTATTCATATAGAAAAATTAAGATTTAATCAATTAAATTCTCAAAATAATAGAAATTTAGTTTTTATATGAATCTTATATATTATAAATAAAACAAAATTTTATATAAAAACAACCCATCCAAAGTTAACCGTTATTATCTTATAAGGAATTAATTCTTATGATTAAATATTAAGTAATTTTTTACAGGTATTAATTAATATATTTGTGTTATGAAATATTTTCTATATATATATATCATGGAATTATTACATTATTCATACCCGCCAATTTATTGGTAAGATTATAATGATCATATTTAAATTATAATATTTCATTGTACATCACAGTTCTACTACGATTAATGTGGTACATATAACATGATATCATTCAATACATTAATAAACTAAAATTTTGGGTTGTTATAAAAAATATTAGAGTGAATTAATTTATTATTAAAAATTATATGTTGGTAGAAATATATAGATATTATATTATTTAAGAAGTTAATACACAGTCGATCCATATATAAGATCTAGAGTACCTCTCTCTAAAATATTGTGAAGAAGAGGTAGTTGATTTACACTGCACATTACGTAACCTATATATAAATGTACGTCGAATTTTAATTTGAATCAATAAAAAAATATTAATTAGGTGTTATAGAAAATCAACACACGAGAGTGAAATTTAACTCAATTTTTATAATATCTTTATAGGTAAAAATTACAAATCTAACTTCACAATAATGGTTCTTATACATGGTCATAAATGGTAGTCCTAAAAAATTAGTGAACTCCATAAAATTTTAATATATCACTGATATCTGCTATTTCAAGTAAGAAATCTATGTGATATTACCAAACCCAATGAATTATCCCTTATATGTGAACCACATAAAACACTATGTTTGAATCAATATATAAATATCATCATGTGTGGATATATTGATATTTTTATTAAGAAAACCTGTAGAATAGTCCAATTAAACTATAAAAATATATATAATTTTAACCTTTATGACACATGAATTGAGATCCAATCATGCATTGAGAATATTAATTAGAAATTGGAATTCAAATAAGATTTAAAAGAATCACTCCAGATTCACCCCCTATGGTCATGGATCCCCATAATATTTTACAGTCTATGTCCAATTTATAATGAATCTAAAATTCTAATAGTTCCAAACATAAATTTATCATTATAAAATAATAATGGATTATAGGTTTTATTTTGATGTAAAAGTTATTTTTAGATAAAATAAATAATGTTGACTGAAAAAAAATCATCTTCAAATTACAACAATTGAGAAATTCAGGTTAAAACACAATATATATTTAATTCAAATATATTAATGTCAATATTAATAATTAAATTTTTGAGAAAGTTATTTTTTTTAAATAATTATTTTTTGAAACAATATCTCTTATAGAAAAACTATATTGGAAATAAATTATATATTAAAAAATTCATGTGGGGTTATCTATCACCAACACCATGATTATCCACTAGGTTTTCCTATTTAATGAAAATTCCCTTAAAATAATAAATAACACAAAATAAATTATCATTGCGTGTCCTTGTAGTATTATGTTATTTCAATTAATCAAATGAATCATATATAATGTAATCACGTCCCTCAAATTATGATGTTAACTTATATTGAATAATAAAAAATACAATAGTAATACCAGTTAAAAATTGCTGACTCATTTGATCAACTATTATTTAAATATAATTGATACTTTTTATGATTGTATTGAATAATAAAAGAACTCAATAAAAAACTTTTATACAATGGATATTTTTTAACCACCACCACTACCAGATTGTAGGATTATAATTAATTTGTCCTATTTTTTCCAAACCCATAACAAACCATGTTGGGGTACTCGTATCAATAAACATGAATTGTGTAATCAAAAATATATAATTGTAGTTATCATAATTTGTTATTTTCCTATAAATATTTATATGAAAAGTTAAATAAATAATGAGTGTAGAAAAAAATTATTATGTAAATTAATCATATTTATCTACAAAATATCCAAAAATTCATATCATATAATATTTATATTATTTTTTTATTAAATTAATATCCATTTTCTTCTAAAGAATAAAATTTTTACTTGATGTTCACGAAACTCAATATTCATTTCTATTTTCATTTAATTAATTAAAAAAATTATGAAATTGAAGAATATTGTATTAAGTGAATATATATATATATATATATCTCAATAAGAAAGGAATATAGGAATTGTCGATAATGAATAGTTTTTTTGGTCGTCAAATGAATTAAATACAAAATTATGATATTTTTATCTTCATATTGTTTTTCAATGATTGATATTAATCCTTCAACTTTATTGTATTTGAACTACTTTGGAATAGTATGAAATTTAATTGGAATGTGGTTTCAATTTATAAGGACCTTTCTATGATGGTTTTGGGGGTTGGTGATCCATCATATCAAGAATTCCAATTATCTTAACACCCTAATGATTGAGGATGGGAATACAACTACAATGTTAAACTAATATATTCTAAAGTAGGGGCTAGAACTGTGTTAGATCTCAGTTAGTAGAAGTATAATATTTTATGAACAGAATAATCATCTTAATATTGAGGATAAAATAATAAAATATATTATGATACAATGTACTAAATGATGGAGGATCATCCCAACTAGAAATTTAAAGTAAGAGATTCAAATATGTTCTTCCAATAATTATCAATTCTATAATAAGAATAAGTAATTTTTTTTAATCTATGAAGGGTATATCTCTATTATCCGATAGCATATAAATCATAGCAAATAAAATGAATGGCTTAGAGTCCATAGATTTAGTTGAGTATTTTAAATTCCATATATATTTAATGATACATACTTTTATATTGATGCCCCACTTAAGATTGATAAAAATACTATTTAGGGTTATTATGTAAATTATTCATGTATTCTGATTGATATATATATATATATTATAAATCATAGGATTGATTATTCCATAATGATTATAAATGGATAAAATATTGATAATGGTTCTGAATATGAATTTACAGCTGCATTATTTGTTCTTTAGAAAAAATTGTGTATGAGTTACAAAATTTTAAGAATATGAAGTAGAGTCAATATAAGAAGTCAGGCGCCAATAGAGATACTGGTTAGTGTAACACAACATCTAGGGTTTATATTGGAATTGAAACAATTATTCTATATGTCAAGAACAATGATATATAGGAAGGGAACATAGAAATTGATATGCAATTGTCAATGTATCAAATAACCCTGATAAGGGAAAACAAAATAATATGGTCATCACAATATATGATGAAAAGGAGGAAATAAGGGAGGAAACAATTAATGGATACAGTCTTTTGATCATTCCATTTATAGTTAATATTATAGGATTGAAGACATTTTGGTAAGGGAAATCTTTATTTGATCACATGGAATAGGTTTAATTCTAGCTTATTAGTCGGTGGAATACTATATGAATGAAATTATGTGGAGGGGATTAATAATTCAATGAAAATGAATCATCAAAAAATTATTTTCCTAATGGGTATTTTGATCCTGATATTATTGATCTATGGAATAAAACATATGAAATTAAATTTCATTATTATATGTCGATTGATTCTCATTTTGGGTATGTGCCCCAAGAATCATCCACTTTTATGCATAAATAATTAAAGGGTTTATATAGATATTAAAAGAAACTTTTATGTGGTAGGATGATAAAATATGTGAAAGGTAAAAAATTAACATCCATTTCTAGAAAATTCAGGTTCTTGAGAATGAATCCACTGATAATTAATTAATAAATTTCATCAAAACCAATTATAATAAAAAGATATGTATTTTTGAGACTAAAATATATATAAAAGCCTTTATGGTACTGATCATTGAATCTTTAGGATTTTTTTTTGGAAATAATAATAGTAATGAAAGAGTGGAATCACTATGACCAATCTTATCTAAAATGATTAATAGCTATTCCATTATACATGCAATCTTGAAAATTATTACATCTATTATTTTTTGAGGGAAATAATTTTTTACACCATTAATTTTTCCTTCTCTAAAAACCAATGAATGGTAAAAAAAATTTGTATGATATTATAAATCTCAAACAAAATATCACCGTGTCATGGGTATTATAAAAAAAATTAGTTCTATATTGTAATCTAAGGAAGGATAAACTTAGAAAAATATTTATATTTATAAAAGGGAGTTTAGGATGTTTATGGATCAAAATGACATGGTTGATTTATCTATTCATGGTAACTAGTTTACAAGGTATATTATATATGATTATAAAAAAAATTCTAGAAAGAATGATGGAGACATTTCAAATTTTGAGGCTCTTAAAGAGTGGGGTGGATTCTATCATGATACCTTCTAATGAAAAACATTAATATTCATTTCATTTTTAGCACCTTCATTTCCAAAAAGGAAAATGTTATTATTAATTTTTCATATAATATTTCATGGATTGAGTACAGTGATTTTATTATGGCTATTCAATAACCATGGACCAAAACCAAATTCATTAATGACCTTTAGGATTGTGATTCATGGAATATATGATTTAAATCTACCCTCAAAATTTGGATTATGGAATATTTCTTATTTTATAGGGGGTTATTGTGGGAATATAAATGGAACTGCAAGGCCAGTATAATATACTTAAGAAGTTTTTGGATCATCCCAATTTATTATTTAAGTGGATAATACTTCTAGAATAAATTAAAATATTTCTATTTTTGGTAAAATTATATTGGAGAACATAAATTATCATAAACATAATGAATGAGATATAAACATAGACATTTTCAATATAATATAGATAATTATAATGGGAGTTTGACCAAATTCATAAAAGATATTCTAAATGAGATTATCATGAGGATGAATATTCTTAGAGAAAATGTGGTTCACTTATTTCATCATTTTTTATCCATGAATCTTCCTCCATACATAGCAATATAATATAATTTATCCCTAAAACTATAGAAAATGTGGATAATTTTATTATTGGAATACATTAAAATGAGGTGGTGGTTGGGTCTATATTATTCTAAATTAATTCATGCAATACACAAAGATCATATGTCTTCACCAATGACATATTCCCTGAATATCGGGATATTCTTTAAGATGATATCCTAAAAATGATACACATTTCTTTTAAAATAAATGATTCAAAAATTGTGGTTTTTCCGATTCATGGTCTTTCTTTATAATATATATGTTTATAATTATATTTAATATTCCAGTCCACTTTACCTTATAAAATCTCCCTATAATATCTTGAGTAAGCTATAAGAGATATATCATGGCTCTATTATCAATACTGTGGTTTCAAATAATAAGAATTAATTTTTTAATCGTAGGTTGATTCATGAATATTTTTTTGTACCTCTAATGTTGTTAATATGTTAAATAAGAACATGTTAATTGTTATAATTACCCTAAAACGGTATGTAAAAATGGCCATCGATTCCATAAGTTTGAACATTATAATCAATGTGTTACATGATATTGATTTAGTGATTATTTAACAACGATTATTATTGTACTCCATAAATTTATTAACATTACTTCCCTAGGGAAAGGAACATAATAAGGTTTCATATCTTACATTTTTTCAATAGAAATGGAGACCCTATTTACACTATAGATTTTATAATTATAAAGAATTATCTATGTCATTGAATCATATATTGGGTGGAAAATGAAAACATCCAAACCATCCATCCTAGTAATGGAATTGATCTACCTACTCATCTATTCAATTTTGATGAATTAATTTTGTTTTTATAGAGGATTTCGGAATACTTGTTATATAAATAATCTACTTGATTACAATGGATAAATTATAATAAATATTAAAAACTAGGGGATTTCACGCATCTATTCTAGTAGAAAAAAATCTCAACTAAATAATCATATAATGAAGAGGATGGGGGTCAGAGAAGGAAGCCTTATTTTCAAAAACATTATTATTCCACTATTTTAGGAATGTCCATAGGATCTCTAGTTTTATGAATAATGTTAAAGAAATTAAAAGGGAAATATTCCTATTGGAAGAGTAAAATACTCTGCCTTGATCATAGGATTTATCTTCTTAATGAAGTCGTCAGTTCAATGTGGGTATTCTCTTTCAATGTCTACAAATTATTAGGCTCTCTTCCTAAAAACTTATCATAATGATTTAGAAATTTTACATGGAGGAGAATGTTATTTGAAACAGGGGTTGAGGGGGTCAAATTGGGAACCTTCTATAAGATTAAAAAAATGTATTCCTAGTGATTACATACCTATAATATTAAATGAATATTTTGATTTTCAACACATTTATAGAATTATTGTTGATAACATGGGAAACACCATTTTTATAAATCCACCACTCATTAATAATGTTATTACTAGTAAGTGGTATTATAATCATTCCCCTATATGGTATTGGTTAATGATGAAATATAATGTATACATGAATGAAACTAGATTAATGGTTTCCATCAGGTCAACCGTAAAATTATGGAAATATAAATGGATGGGAAATACATTGTTTGATGTGTTCTATGATCATATTTCGGATCCATATATAACAACCATTGATATTATTTTTCATCATATGAGGATTATCTTCATCTCTATCTTTCAAAATAAATGTTTATATTTTTCACAAAATTCTATTAGAGGATACAAAGATATGGGAGAGAAATCTAAATTATTCTCTTACAAGTAATCAGGATTATAATTTCTCCATTAGTGGACTGACTAAAATGGATACCAACCTATATTTTCTTTTAAGACATGGATTTCACCATCACATTTTATCCCCTTATTGTGATTGGATTTTCAATGGATTCTTATGAACAATTTTATCCAGACCATTGAATCTATATAAACACCATTATTAGTTTTTTTTCACCTGTTCACTGAATGTGTTTGTTGATATTATTTTCTCAATTGATTATATATATGTCACGACCCAACCCAATGAGGCTCGAGCCGCGACTCCCCAAGCCTGCCTCCAATAGGCCAGGAGCTGGCGACTAATGCCGAGTAGGCTATCACACACATGGGAGACATTAGCCTAAGGTACCCGTACACATGCACCCACAAACACATCCATGAAACAGTGCATAGATATAGAAAACTGAAAAGTAAATGCATTCGTACTCTATCCCACAACCAAAGTACAGTAGAAGTACAATAGGGAAAAACAGTGACCACCAATAGAAAACTACAAAGCGCGTCCAACCAGCTCTGAAGAAGGTGAACTCTGCTACAAACACCCGCTTGAAAGCTCCTCACCACAGCTCTAGTAAACACCCCAGTCAAACACGCTCACTAAGCTCCGCCTGCTCCGAGTCCTCCTGGGACTCCGTCGAAAGGCATGTGGTCTGCACAAGACACAAGCATGTTCGGGAAAATCCCGTGCATGGGTGATTATAAACATACTCAATAGGCACCGGAATAACCCAAAACAAAAGAGAGAAACTGAAAGGCAACAGTTCACTCATTCCATCCAGAGGGAACCCATACGAGAGAGAAACTCCATCTCGTGACCATCCTCGGCTAAACACAACCGGTCAGCTCAGATCAGGTGTATGCCCATACATACACCTTAAATAATCCAGATATAATCAGCTCACGCAACAACGCCACAAGAGATACCGACCTCGTCACCAGCAACTGTCCACAACCAGGAGAGTACACCACACGATCACTGTCATCCTAGATGACACTCATCCGAGAGGTACACTCCCTCGGGGTTCTCACAAAACTCTCAGATGCTCACCCAAGAGATCACGCTCATCAGTTAGCATCACTGAAAACTCGCTGAAACAACATAACCAGCAAACTCCTCGGATAGGGGATCCCTCCTAGGGTCTGCTAGGGGATACTAGAACCCTCTCCAGTGTACGGAGCTCACAGAGAGGGGATCACTCCTAGGGTCTGCTGGGGGATACCACGACCCGATTTGGCATATGTAGTTCTCAAAGATAGGGGGTCACACCCAAGATCCACTAGGGGATAGCACAACCCGATCTGGCGCTCGACAGAAGCACATCACTCAGATAGAGGATCATCGCCCATATAAAGGTGGTCAAGACGATACTAGAACCCTATCTGGTATAACTCACAAGGTAGGGGATCGAACCGACGATGCCAAAACCCTACCGAAACCACGCGTTGAGTAGGTGATCGCATAGCCAGCGATACCACAACCCTACCGACACCAAGCTTTGAGTTGGGGATCGTATAACCAACGATACCTCAACCCTATTATAAACCTCATGATTAGTAGGGGATCGTATACCTGATGATGCCACAACCCTACTGAGCACGACCCACGACGTAGGGGATCATATTCCCGATGATGCCAAAAACCCTACGGGGTTAACCTGCTAGATAGGGGATCTCCACCCGTGAATAAGCGGTCACAGCGATACCAAGAACCCGATCTATTGTAAAGATGCTAGAGGATCCCACTCCGGGCCCACCGGAGGGATGCCACAACTCTAACAGTTTAAACATCCTATTGAGAGGATCACAAACCTATACGAAGGTTGTGATGCTGCGTGAACCCTAGTAGGAACGAATCAAGGGAGAACCCTTAACCACTACTGGGCCAAACGTTGCTAACCCGAGTGACACGCCACAACACCACACTGCGCACGTCCTAGGCCAATACCGAGGCCACCATCGCCATCTATGTGGAAAAACACATAGGATAGGCTACTTACTCGCCCGAAACAGACTTATGGTGAAAAAGAACTATTCACTATAGCTAGCCCATGTGGGGCCCAAACAACGATCTCGAAACCCATCGAGCGGACCATACCACGACGATCCCCTCGAAAAAACAAGCGGAATGGACTACTCGCTCGTCCGAAACGGACACCCGGTGAAAAAGGAACAATTCACCAAAGGCCAGCCCGGGTGGGGCCCACGCCTCGATCCCGAAACACATCGAGCAGATCACACCATTGCGATCCTCTCAGAAAAACACACAAGATCGACTAATCATCCGCCCAAATCGGACTCCTGTTGCAAAAGCTGAGTTTCTCCGCAAACACCAAAACACAGCCTCATGGGGCCCACACCCCATTCTCAGTCCCAGCACCCGGAAACCAACTCAAAAAGTCAGTCGTATCCGGAAGGTCACAACGCCACTGACGACACGTCATTCGGATGCTCCGGGTAGAAGTTACAACGGCCCGAAGTCGTAAAATAATAATATATTATTATTTTATACGACGTTTCTAACTCCCGAGCCACGACCCCGAACCATAAAATTCTCAAAGTGATTTCAAAAGGTCTGTCTCGATGCAAGGAATGCGTTGCCGCAAACGGCTCGAAAATTGGAGTTTTGGTTTGCGAGTTACGGGGGTTTAAAGAACCCCCGGAACAATCTGGCTGGACCACCGCAGGGTCGCAAGAAACCACCACACCGCAGCCGGACTCCGCCGTGCGGGAGTTGGAAACCACCGTGTCGTTGCCGCACCACCGCGGAACTTGCAAGAATCTGCCATGGCCGCCACGGGTCTCGCCAGAAAACTTCCGGGAGCCACCGGGAGCACCCCGGGGCTCCAAATTCAGATCTGAAACATGTTTCGGAAATCCCGGGACTCGAACTATACAACCCTTATAAAAATTTGAAGAAAAACAACACAAAAATGGGATCCGGGATTTTAAAACTCAAACCGCCTACCTCACGGGCGAAACGCCGACGTTCTGCCTTAGATCCGTGCTCCAGAGCATCCGTTGCACGCTCCCGGAACGTCCACCGTCGAAATCTAAGCTCATGGGTGCATCGTTTGCTCGATTCGGCGGAGCGGTGCTGAAGAACGGCGAAGAATGTCAAGAGGAACAATAAAGAGGTGGGGCGGGGTGCTGATATTTATATCAGCCGCCCGCCGGCGCCAATCCCGCCTCGGACCCGACGCCCGATGCGAACACAGGTAAGGTCACCCCTAGGGTAAACGCGCTGTTCTGAACGCAACAGCGGACTCCGATTTTCCATCCGAAACTCTGTTCAGAAGTTATTTCAGCCAACGCTCGCACACTAACTTCTCCATTTAATTATGAAGACGCCCCTGGTGGCGTTTCTCACCACAGTCCCATGCCCGCAATGTTTACACCCTTCCTAGGGTAAACGACATGATTCGAATGCAACCGTGCCCTCAGATTCCCGTTCTGATCTACCATTTAGGAGATATCACACCCCCTCCACGTGGATAGTATAAAAAACTTAATATTTTTATAAAATTAATTCCAGGCACACTGGGGCCCGGAATCGCACGCCGTATTCGGGCCTAGCTCTGGAATTCTTCGTAGAAAAATTCCAATGTCTGACAGGGCCAAAACCCCGAGTCTCTACATCCTCCCCCCTTATAACTTTTCGTCCCCGAAAATCCCTAAGAATAAGGAGAGCAACTGGACTCTCAACTTGGTCTCGCACACCAGCGAGTTCACTGACTAACACCCCTGCCCGAACCCATAAGTCATAGGGACTCATCCACCACACCTCGATACTATCCGCTTTGGGCGGCACTGACTCGCCTGCACGGTTTTAATCGTGTCACATAAACATGTCTCGGTGGGGGAAAGATCCCTCTCTCTCATGAATTCGAAGCATGCCGAACAACACCCACACATGGTCTTACCAATTCCCTGAACAAAACTCGAGAAATCATCAAAAAGCAAGGGTAACACTAAACAGTGTTTATCAAACTATTTCAGAAAGTAGAAAAGACACAAGGAGTACCTCTATCCATCTATTGAGCCTCTGGGTCAACAGCCTCCAGGGCATGCAGCTGTCCTCGCCCTCGGCCACCAGCTCCCTGAGCTTGGTGTGGACCACATGGGGGTGGGGGTGGTGGCATCTGGTACCGCCTACCACCGCCTCCTGCTGCACCAGCTCCGCCGCCACGCCCGCCGCCCTGCGGACCTCCTTTCTTGAGACGCTGCCTCTGCAAAGGCGGTCCATCGACTGGATCCCTCTCAGTATCATGTCGGGTCGGACAATCCATAGCAAGATGTCCCCGACCATCACAAGCATAATGCCGCCTCTCCTGCGGCTGACCAAAACTGGCCTGAGAGCCCTGTGAGGCCTAGGCCTCAGATCCTCCATCCTGGGGTAACCTCCTGAAATGTCGTCCACGTCCAGACCCCTGAGTCTATCGTTGGCTACAAGATGCCGAGGTCTCAACTCTCGAGTGCCCAACACTAACAGGGGGAATCTGCACAGCCAGAAAACTCTCCACCACCAACGCTCGCTCCAGCACTTTAGCATAGGTGGGTAGGCACAAGGAAACCACACCTCCTCGGATGTCCCTGCGTAGGCCCTGGTCGAAGGTCTGATCCCTAAATAATGGGTCTCAAACCATATCCAAGGACCAGTATGACATGTCCGTAAACCTCGCCGAGTACTCCGACACAGTCAGGCCGTCCTGCGAAAGATGTAGAAGCTTCTGAATCTGCATTGACCTCTGCATCACTGGATAGAAATATTCCCTGAAGAGCCGCTCAAACTCTACCCACATGAGCGTCTCCTCGTCATGGGACTACGTCACCAAACTCCACCATCGCCCGAATGAACCATGTAGAAGGCTCGCCGCTAGGACCACCATCTGATCATGAGGTGTCCTCACTAGGCAGAAAACACAGGTGACTGCCTCAAGCCAGTCATCAGCTGCCTGGGGGTCTGGATCACCCAGGAACCTTAGAGGTAACTGCCTCTGGAACACATGCAGGGCACTCAGCCTGCACGCAACCTCATCCTGCACTAGCCGCACAACCAGCTGATCGACAGGTGGTGGCTCAACTGGAGGACCACTTGGAGGCATAGCCTTAGAACCTGCGCCCTGGTCCACAGCCTCTCCACGGGGTAGATCATCACCATAATCCTGTGGTGGAACCCTCGCTGTCTGTCATCGTGGAGGCATCCTGGAATATATTCAAGACGCACCACAGTCAAAGAGTATATCTGGAGAGCTGACTCACAAAGGACAAGGAAAACCCAAAACCCAGTCCTGTATGATGCATGTACCATAATGTCCGTACGACCAGTGTACGAATGTTTTGAGTTGAAAGGCAGGTTATCAGAGTCCTGGTGTATGGATACGTTGGCCGCTGCACCAACACTGGAGTCTCTGGCCTGAATGCCGAGCTCGAAATACCCTAACACTTCCGCTATGCAACCCAATCCAAACTCACAACTAGACCATCTATGCTCTGAGATCCCAAATATGGAACCTCCTTTGATACCACTCTTTCATGACCCGAACCAATGGGGATTGAGTTGTGAATCCCAAATCCCGCCTCCAATAGGCCAGGGGTTGGCGACTAGCGCCGAGTAGGCTATCACACACATGGGAGGCATTAGCCTAAGGTACCTGTACACACGCACCCACAAATACCTCCATGAAATAGTGCATAGATATAGAAAACTGAAAATTAAATTCATGCCTACACTATCCCACAACTAGAGTACAACAGAAGTACAATATGGAAAAACAAGGCCCACCAAAAGAAAACTACAAAGCGCGTCCAACCATCTCTGAAGAAGGGGAACGCTACTACAAACACCTCCCGGAAAGCTCCTCGCGACAGCTCCGGTAAACACCACAGTCAAACACGCTCACTAAGCTCCGCCTGCTCTGGGTCCTCCTGGGACTCCGTCAAAAGGCATGTGGTCTGCACAAGACACAAACATGTGCGGGAAAATCCTGTGCAGGGGTGAGTATAAACAAACTTAGTAGGCTCCCCAAAAACCCAAAACAAAAGAGAGAAACCAAAAGGCAATAGTCCACTCATCCTAGCCAGAGGGAAACCATACGAGAGAGAAACTCCATCTCGTGACCATCCTCGGCTAAACACAACTAGTCAGGTCAACTCAGTTGTATGCCCATACATACACCTTAAACAATCCAGATATAATCAGCTCACGCAACAATGCCACAAGAGGTACCGACCTTGTCACCAGCAACTTTCCACAACCAGGATTCTAAACCACATGATCACTGTCATCCCAGATGACACTCATTCGAGAGATACACTCCATCAGGTTTCTCACAAACCTCTCAGACGCTCACCCAAGAGATCACGCTCGTCGGTTTGCATCACTGAAAACTTGCTGAAACAACGTAACCACCAAACTCCTCGGATAGGGGATCGCTCCTAGGGTCCGCTAGGGGATTCCAGTACCCTCTCTAGTGTACGAAGCTCACAGATAGGGGATCAATCTCAGGGTATACTGGGGGATACCATTACCCGATTTGGCATACGTTGTTCTCACAGATAGGGGATCACACCCAGGATGTGCTGGGGGATACCACAACCCGATCTGGTGCTCGAAAAAATCACATCACTTAGATAGAGGATCATGGCCCATATAAAGGTGGTCACAACGATACCAGAACCCTATCTGGTATAACTATCAATGTAGGGGATCGAACCGACGATTCCGCAACCCTACCTAAACCACGTGCTGAGTAGGGGATCGCATAACCAGTGATACCACAACCCTACTGACACCAAGCGTTGAGTAGTGGATCGTATAACCAATGATACTGCAACCCTACTATAAACCTCATGCTGAGTAGGGGATTGTATACCAGACGATGCCACAACCCTACTGAGCATGACCCACCGCATAGGGGATCATATTCCCGATGATGCCACAAACCCTACGGGGTTAACCTGCTAGATATGGGATCACTGCCCGTGAATAAGCGGTCACAGCGATACCAAGATCCAGATCTCGGGTAAAGTGGATCTCGCTCAGCCCCACCGGAGGGATGCCACAACTCTAACAGTTTAAACATCCCATCGAGAGGATCACAAACCTATACGAAGGCTATGATGCCGCGTGAACCCTCGAAGGAACGAACCAAGGGAGAAACCTCAACCACTACTTGGCCAAACGTCGCTAACCCGAGCGACCCGCCACAACACCACACTGCGCACCTTCTAGGACAATACCAAGGCCACCATCGTGATATATGCGGAAAAACACGTAGGATAGGCTACTTACTCGCCCGAAACGGACTACCGGTGAAAAAGAACTATTCACCATAGCATGCCTGTGTGGGGCCCACTCAACGATCCCGAAAACCATCGAGCGGACCATACCACGACGATCCCCTCATAAAAACAAGCAGAATCGATTACTCGCTCGTCCGAAAAGACACCCGGTATAAAAGGTACTATTCACCGAAGGCTAGCCCGAGTGGGGCCCACACCTCGATCCCGAAACACATCGAGTGGATCACACCATTGCGATACTCTCGGAAAAACACACAGGATCGACTAATCATCCGCCAAAATCGGACTCCTGGTGAAAAAGTTGCGTTTCTCTGCAAACGCCAAAACCCGGCCTCATGGGGCCTGCACCCTGTTCTCAGTCCCAACACCCGGAAACCAACTCAAAAAGTCCACCAGATCCTCAGGGTCACAACGCCACTGACGACACGTCATTCGAACTCTCCGGGTAGAAGTTACAGTGGCCCGAAGTCGTAAAATACTAAGATATTATTATTTTATACAACGTTTCTAACTCCCGGGCCATGATCCCGAACCATAAAATTTTCAATGTGATTTCAAAAGTTTCGTCTTGATGCATGGAATGTGTCACTGCAAACGGCTCGCAAATCGGAGTTTTGGTTTGCTAGTTACGGGGGTTTAAAGAACCCCCCGAACAATCTGAATGGACCACCGTCAGGTCTCCGGAAACCACCTTCCCGCTGCCGGACTCCGCCGTGCCAGAGCCGAAAACCACCGCGCTGCTGCCGAGCCGCCACGGAACACGCCGAAAAACTGGGTTTTCGCCAGAAAACTTTCGGGAGCCACCGGGAGCACCCCAGTGCTTCAAATTCAGATCCGAAACATGTTTCGGAAAGCTCGGGACTCGAACTATACAACCCTTATGAAAATTTGATGAAAAAGAACACAAAAACGGGATCCGGGATTTTAAAACTCAAACCTCCTACCTCACGGGTGAAACACTGATGTTCTGACTTAGATCCGCGCTCCGGAGCTTCCGCTGCACGCTCCTGGAACGTCCGTCGTCAAAATCCGAGCGCGTGGGCACTTCGTTTGCTCGATTCGACGGAGCGGCGGTGAATAACACTGAAGAACGTCAAGAGGAACGATAAAGAGGGGGGGGGGCGCTGATATTTATATCAGCCGCCCGCCGGCGCCAAACCCGTCTCGGACCCGATGCCCAATGCGAACACATGTATGGTCACCCCTAGGGTAAACGTGCTGTTCTCAACGCAACGACGGAGTCTGATTTTCTATCCGAGACTCCGTTCAAAAGTTATTTGAGTCGACGCTCGCACACTAACTTCTCCATTTAATTACGAAAATGGCCCTGGTAGCCCTTCTCACCGCAGGCGTGTGCCGGCAAGGTTTACACCCCGTCTAGGGTAAACGGCACGTTTCAGACGCAACTGTACCCTCAGATTCCCATTCTGAGAGACCGTTTAGAAGATATCACACCCCTGCCACGTGTATAGTATAAAAAAAACATAATATTTTTATAAAATTAATTTCGGGCACACCGGGCCTCGGAATCGCACACCGTCTTCACGCCTAGATCTAGAATTCTTCGTAGAAAAATTCCAAAGTCTGACAGGGCCAAAAACCGGAGTCGCTACAATATAAATTTGTATTGATTATTTTATCATAACTATTTGAACTATACTCCTGTAATGTATTTGGCCCTCCATATATTCTCATCAAGTCTATATGTATTGAATAATTTACACCTATCTAGAATCGTTTCTATGTGATAGTGTCTGAATTAGGTTATATAATCACAAATAATAGGTTCTTTAGAAGGATAAAATGATATGGATTTTATCATTCTTTTTTCCATAGGTGTACTTTGTTTTCTATCATATTTTTAGTCCCAAGAAACAATGGATTTTATGTTATGTCCTTTAGGTACCATAATTTTTAGGAATGTCATATCATACAATGTCATTAAAAGCATTATAAGGGTTGTATTCTAGTATTTCAGAAACCTCTTATTTTGGAATATATCAAAATTAACACAAAATAAGATTCTATGTGAAATTTTGGATCTAATGGTTTTGGGTGAATATGTGGGGATTATATGGGATGGAAAATCTCGTGCCCCTATATGTGTAGCTGAATTTATACATCTTATGAAGCATAAATAGATGATGTTATTCTGGTAAATTATATTTCAAGGTATAATAATTGGACATGGATTTGGATAGAATGTGACTCATAAGTTATCATGAATAGAAAAAATCATGTCACTTCAACTTCTCCTTTTTGATTATAGTGCCTTGGGAGTATAACAAGTAATATTTTTAGAATATTGATTTTTCTATGTCTCATAGATATAAGGATAGTAATAATACTATTGATGCACAAGATAATTTGGGTGTTGGTGAAATTGTTATATTTTTTCATATTCTGTTATTGATGTTGTTGAAGATCATGTTCTTCATTTTGTTTTTTAACCCAGACTTTTCAATTTTTCATAATTGTTTATAATACCTATAGATTTTATATTGTGAATTTTCTTGTTATATATATATATCAGACAAATTAAATACATTTTTACCCATCTTTTCTCCTGATTTGACATACTAGTTCCCATAAGAGTTTTAGTTTTATGAGGTGATGATATTATCTATTTATAATTTTGAATGATATATCAGTCAAATATCAAAATTATAAAATAATAATAATATATTATAATAATTAAATGAAAAATGTATTAATTAGTTACTGTGTATATTAAATTGAAAAATAAACAAATAATTAATCATCGTAAAATATGTTCTGATTAGATAATCAATAATCTAAAACAAATCATCATAAGGGTCTATATTATATATCAACCATTACTATTAGAGATGATATTTGAATTCCCTTTGTACTCAATAACGTCTCTCTTGTTATCCACTATAACATTTTCCTGATTTGGTAATTTGTAAGGATACTAGTTAAATAATATTTTTAAATATTTATTTGAATGTATTATAATGTGATGGATAAATTAAATAAATATTTTAATCCCAATATAATTCCTTAATTTAATAACATTAAATAATAATTTTTTTTGATTTAGAATGTTCATTTTGACCTGATAATTCAACATATACCAAGTGGAACAATAAGGCTTTAAAATTCCTTACCATTTTTACCAAACATTTGTTTAGATTCATAATAATATTCTATAATTATTGTATAATTATTTTAAATGGAATTCATCCTTTTAAGACCATGTAATGTAGTATTATAAGATAAATATTAACAGACTTAAAATGTTATATATTATGAAGTAAAAACATGTACTAAGATAAAATATTAATAATCTTACATAAAATAATAAATATTCATTCAAGGATTTAGGCACTTTAGACACTATATCAGTGTGATTTTTAGAATCATGGATGGCCTTTATACCAAAAGTAGGAGGGATACCCTCTATAAAAGTAAAAGGGAGTTAACATATAGAATCATTGGTAGAAAAATATAATTTAATGAAATAGATGTATATAAAATATGATAAATGGGGTACGATTCAAATAATATTGTTTTTCTGGATACAAGTGCCCAATGGGAAATTTTCCGATTAGAATAAAATAGAGGATAAAGTCATAACAACTATACATCTACTATTTAAGTAATGGTATATGATATTTGATAAATCTCATTAATTTTGGGAGTAAAATAGGGGTTGATGTATCTAAATATGTCCCCATATAATTTGAATTGACCAATTTTAATTGTAATCGTGAGATTTATAATTTTGTAAACTCAAATATAAAATAAATTTTAGAATAATATACACACAATGGTTATTAGTTGTTTCATTTCCATGTAATGTGTCTAATATTAAATATGATAAATAAATCATATTTTATTTCACCTTAATCAATAAGGATTTATCAATACATACCTAATAATTATATCAAATGAAAAAATACAATTATTTTAATATATAAAACCAAACAGTTCATCTTAAATATGAAAATAAAATAAATAATGTAGAAAATTTAATATTATACATTACTAAACAATATATGAAATATATTACATTTTAATATAAAGTGTTGTGAAAAAAGAAAATATATTTTCTAAAAAATATATATTATCATGAATGATGTAAATTTTCTTAACAAGCCTATAGGTCACCAATATTTCATATTAATTGAATATTATCTATCATCACATCCACAGCTAGGTTGATAAGAAAAATGAAATAGTATAGTTCATATAACTGTTGACTAAATTGGATCATATACAATAATTTATAATCGGTATTACAGACATTATGTATCCATCCAAGACAATTGAATTCATCCTTAGTATTATATTTTTTTCTCCCTCACGTAATATATACATATAGTCAACATATATAATCATATAACAAAATCTAGATGTGGACGTGTTGTACATGTAGACTCTATTTGATAAATTATATTATATAAATTTACCATTGGTTTTGGTATCCTATATCAACTGTAACTGAACACATAGTATAAAAATTATTCACTCATAAGCTAAATAACTATTTACAATGCTTCTATCTGTATAGTTAATATTTCTTAAAAAAAATCATATTATATATAATTATAATAATTAAATAAAAAAATTAATATTAAATAAAATAAGAAATATTAATTTCAATGGTATGGATTATAGTAATATATTTTATATATTGAAAAATTGAAGAAAATATCTCCAATCGATAATTAATAATTGTTGAATCGAATTGATTTTTTGGATTCATTATTTGTCTACAATTAATAAATAACTCATCAATATAAGTTATAAAAACAAATAATTTACACCAATGAATTTTTTTGATAAATATTGAATTTTTATGGAGTGTATATAAGTAACAATATGTGATTATCAAGGGGTTTCATGGATTTCAGGTTCAAGAATTGTTTATTCATCCATTGTGATTTATTATATGAATAACCTTATTGAACTAGCATAATATTTAACATTTTAATAAAATGATATAATTATTCAATCATATTTATGAAAAAAATATGGAGATCTTTCTATTTTGTTATAAAAATAAACATTGAATATATCCTTTTTTAATAAATTTGTTAATATTGAATCAATACGTTCTTATGTAATCCTTTATTTATCCTTGAAATTTTATTTAAGTAAAATTAACAGTATAAAAAATTTTCTAACTATATATCAATTTAAATAATATCCAAATAAATTCTTGGAATAATAAGTTAAATAATATAATATTCTTTTTTTCTCACCAGGTCTTTTTTTATGTCATCATGATCACTCCTCTTTAACATAAGTGTGAAACAGCTTCCAAAAAAAATATTTCTCCAATATAATTAGTAAAAATATAAATTTTCTTCCACATATTTGTTTTTCTTCCCATTCATCTCGAAATTTTCAAAATAATAATGATTATTTTTCTATAAATTTATCGCCAACGAGAAAGAACAATGAATATAAAATATAAAATATTATTGGGGTTTTATTTCCATTAGTCTCATAGTTCTTCCTCATTTTATACTGGATACTTTACAATTTGTTCTCTAAATAGAAATTATTCCCTAGAAAAATAAAATTATAATCTATTTAAGTGAAACACGCATGTGATATGACTCTATTAGAAACTTTTCAATCATAGGGAATCCAACATTTCAATACTAACTAAATGATTCATTAGTCAGTTGAATTTAAACATTTATATCATTATCAGGACAACTTGATCAAGAACATAGTAATTTAAATAATCAAATTATTTATTTATTTCAATAATATAATTAATGTTATATATGTGAAATTGATTATTCCTTCTCATTATAACCCTAATAATAAATGAAATGTAATTTCTCAAACATTACATTGATTTTACATTTTATTTTCTATGTGTAAGAGGTGTCTGTACATGGTAGTTTGATAACGCTCATATTCAAGCATAGTTTTTAGGTGGATGGGAGAAGATTTGTAATTACCATGTGTTTGAGGTAGTTATGGTTCGTAGTTTTATTGTTTATTTTATGATATCCTTACATTTTATAAGGAAAATAAAAAATATGGTTTTATTTACTATTTTATATATCATTCATTTTTCTATCCATTACATGTGGATTTATATTGTTGAATTTGGTAGAATTTAGAGATTACTTTCATTGTCTGGAATGAACATCATTGTTTGGCCATGTATTTTATGCCATGGATTCATTGACGGACATATTTATTCTTCTGTAATCATAATAATTAATGCACTATGGTTCCTCATCTATACCATTGTATTTTGGGAGTTAGGCTCCTTAGATGATAAATTTTATGTGTTTTTGTGTACTGGGGTATCTGTATCACCAATGCCCTTAGAGTGAAATGTATTATCAAGGCATTGATTTATGATTAAATGTCTGGATGATTAAGAGGAAGAAAAGTATATTTTTATAGGATTGTTTGAAATGGTCTTATTACACAATCACCATTAATATTAGACAATAGTTTTGTGAATTTAATAGAAAAGTGTAAATTCAAAAGACGATTCAAATTATATTTATTTATTATCATTTTCCAAACTATAGGTGACCAAATGTAAATCACTAGATAATTTTAAATACCAACTGATTGAATTTAATAATAATCATTTGATGATCAATTTCTTATGATCTAACGGGATTTTCAATCTCTTTTTCACGGTTCTACAAATGTTTCACATTCATAGATGATTTTGGTATAATATTTAGATGTGTGGAGGGGATTAAAGGTTATTTTTTTATGTTTATTTCTATGTTTAAGGATGTTTGGTATTTCCACGATATTTTTTCCTTGATATTATTCCATCCTATCATTTCTCTTGTTCTTTAAAAGTAATGCTTTAATTTAGTTACAGAATTTGAGAATTATAGTTACTTATTTTATGAAAATTTTTATGGTTGGATTATTTTTTTCCATTTGTGGATTTGGATATTTACCCTCCCCACGAAATTTAATTTTATGAAAAAATATTCGATGGAATGTGGTAGTTATCTGTAATGATAGAAACATTTTTTAATGAAAGTTACCCTTGATATAATGATATGTATTATTATGTAAAATGGTTATAATAACATATGCACATTCATGGATTTAATTTTTTTTGTAATTTAAAAAACTATTATGAATTGATACTATTTCTAATATAATAGTTGAATTGTGATCACATTATTACTGTAAATATAGGGCTCTATCAGATCCAATTAACTTAGACAAAGGAAGAATTGGACACGTCGACTTGAATTGGTCACCACAATGCACCTTTTTCAGATCCTGGAAAGAAGGTAGAATCACTAGTCATCGCTCTATACCATGACCAAGCAGAGAATAAGCGTTTAAATATTAAACGGAATCACCTATGGGAGATGTGGATGTTAATAGAAATTACCACCCATGCGATGATATCCAAGATTCCCCAAGGGTCTACCACCATCACCCACCTTACCCTTAGGTCTTCTGCGTATCTTATAAGGAGTTAGGTAACATGACCCTAGAGATATGATTATGTGTATTATTTATGTATAGAATAAATATTATACAATCATATAATTGTTCTTACATTGTTAATGTTTTTTAATGAACAAATTGAATTAATTTTTAATATTAAATAAAGAACTATATTTTGGGGAATTAATGGATTTTATAATTATTTAATACATTAATAAAATATTATTAATAAAGTATATTTTATTAAATATAAATGATAGTATAAATTTTATAGAATTGTAAATTTCATTATGGTTTGAATGCTATATTTTTTAAAACTGATGAATTTTCAATAAATATCATTTTTGATTAAATAAGTAAAAATTCACATATATATTAAATTATTTAGATAAAACGAATATTGTTGTTGTATTCCAGATCTTGAAATTATCCAATAGTGAATTTTTCATTATTTTATTAGATAGCCAAATTTTTGGGTGAAAATTAAATATTGTATAAATATATGATGTGTTTTATGACATCATAATGATCAAATACTTATGTAATTAAACAATATAAATTAAATATTATGTACATATATGTTTTTTAAAAAAATTAATGTAATTTTATATTTTTTTGGATTAATTTTACAATTCCATAGTGGACCCTCCATGACATATAAAATGTTTTGACATTTCAAAATGATTTCTTTAAGAGTGTGACTCACCTCCACATAAGCAAGACTAATATATTAATTTTTTCTTCTGTGGACTTATAAATAATTTTGTTCTACTCCCCATTGTTAGAAACTGTTGGAAAAAACAATTGGATGGTTTGTGGTTTTGAGTAGTTTAATGTGTAGTGTCCAAAACCAAAATAATATTGCATTTCCTCTATTTTCTTATATAAACCGACTCAGTCTCCCATTAATCATCAGCAAAACCATTTAGAGCTAGGCCAAACTCTACTATTCTCTATCTACAATCCTCAGAAGGCAATACAAGTTCCCTAGAATCCTCTCACAAGCCTCTTTCAAGCATTTGGGATCACACATTCATTTAAGGGATCCTCACTTTCCATCATCATTATTTATGTCCATGTTTCATTATATTTGTATGCCCAATTTCGATTAAAAAATTTGGGGTATAATTTTGAACAACCACTATTCTACCCTCCTAATATTTTAATGATGAGAGACAACTTTCTCTATTTAATTCCTCCCATGTACACCCATAACCATGCTGAAATTCCTTAAGAGATTTCTCCCTCATCGTTTACATTCATGCAATTATTTTTATTTATGAATCTTAATTTCAATACATTTGTTTGGATATAATGTTCCCGAACCCCCTTACTGTCGATTTAATGTATAAATGATGAGATACCCCTTTCAATCTAATCATTCCATTTAATTATTTCTATTTTACGTCATTGTTCTGTCGAAGAAACATCAAAATTTTCAATTCCAAAATCATCATGTAACTGAATACCATACCCATTTCTCTATCAATTGTATTGAACAATATGAACATGTAATTTTTTATTTAGTACATAAATTTATGTATTCCACATCTATTATTCATGTAATAAATTATGTTGTTTAATGAATCCTTGTTGTATAATTTATGTCACACAATTATGCGTAAAAATGATTAGGATGGGTGCACCTGTATAGCGCTTCAATGCATTGGAAAAAAAAATAATATCAAGATATGTCATGTGAAATTAGTATTGAATCATGATAATTCATCTGAAATGAGGTTTTCCTCAAGCAAATTCTTGTGCATTTATGGTTATAATCATGCTCAATGTGCAATATGCCTTGGATCATGCTAACATTAGGATAAATGTTGTTGCCACATTTCTATGTTTGGATAATCATGATATATCATTAATTTATCTTCATGTTTCTCTTATGATCCATTGATATGAATATTTTCTAAAAAGTATTGTATTCTTCATTTTATGCATTTTTTACTTACATTCTAGGGTTTATAGCTTACCCATTTTATATGTACATTCGCAGGTTATCCCATGCAGTGCTAAATACAAAGGAATTTTTTGGTCATGTAAAATAAATTTTCAATAAATATGTGTATTTCCTTTTATACTTATTGTGTAATGTTCCTAACCACCAAAGATGAAATACCACTCAATCATCTATGTTGTATCTGGTAAAAAAAATTTGTAATTATTTATTTTTAAGTTTGAAATAAAGAGAAAGGTTGTTATGGTCGAAATTATTGGATAATTTTAGTTATTAATCTTATTAGGATTAGAAAACCCTAGAGAAATATATAATTATAAGATAAAGTATAGTAATAACAACCCAAATTTTGGTGAGTATAGCGTGTGTGTTTTATCCAGAAAATACAACCCTGTCTAGAAATAGAAAAATAGGGGATTCTCCACCACATATGTATCTAGGGGTAAAACCCAAAAAACACACCTTATAGATTGACTTGAATGGGAACTGGGGCACAAAAATTAGTCGTGATGCAATATTGTATTGACACACCCAGGGGATATACTTTTTCAAATTCAAAAACATAGTATGAAAATTTATTAGGGGAATAAAAAATTCCCCTATGTATAAATGTTGGGAAGTATATCATGGATAACATAGATTAAAGCCAATAATTTCATATGTTAAAAAATAAATGTAATTTATAGGGTATCCATTTTTTTAATTTTATTCCCCTTTATGTATTACCCCTAATATTATTTTATACCTACTAATGGATACTAATAGGATGACTCAAGCAATCAGTAAATTTGAAGATCAATGTGATGATTATTTAAATGAGATGCCCAATCCAATTAGAGTGGGAATAGAAATCATTGTAAGGATAATATCTCTTAGTAAAATCATGTTTCAAATCGAAATATGTGAGAATAGGAACATCCACCCCCCACCAAATAAATAACAAGACACAATAGAGAGATTCATGAGTCAATGGCCACCTACTTTTAAAGGATTTCTGATAATTCAATCACCGAAAAGTGTATAAGTTCCATAGAAACGATCTTTTCCATCCTTAAATTTTATGAACAAGAGATGGTTCATCTGGATGATTATCACATGGTGGGTGAATATGATCAATAGTGGGAATTGATAAAAAATAAGAATCCTTATGAAGAGATCGAGGAATTGGAAGGGAATGATTTCTAAAAAAATTGATAAATATTTTCCACACATGCTTTGTCCTATGATGGAAAGGGATTCCATACCCTTAAGAAAAAAAATACTATGAATCCATCTAAGCGTTTGAGGAAAAACTCACAAGGCATTAAGAAGATGCCTCCAGCTTTTTCATTTACCCAAAATACACAGTTTACAAATTCTTTGGTGGGATAAAACCTATCAAACAATAATCCCTACCGTTTCGTGACTTTTATATCTTGGAATAAAAATTTGATGTTCCCTTATAGTTTAAATTGAGATCATAGAATCTAAAGGGAATCATCAGGATAAGAATAATAAAGTGGACATTAATTCTGTAAGTCCAATGGATAAATCCAACGATGCTTTAAAATTCAGCACCCATCTTGCCAAAGGTTCATAATGAAGCACCCTGTAAATTTTCTAATGGGGAAAAGGAAATGCTTTAGTTTTGGTAGAGAGGGTCACATGGCCATTAATTTATAAAAAAACCAATTTTGTGATAGAAGAGAGAAAAAAATACATTCGTCCCTTAACAAATTGTTCATTTCTATAAATACAAAGTGCCATGGAACTTTTCAAACTTTTTCTAGAAGACAATTGTTTTCGGAGGCAACCAAAAAAACCCAAGGTAGTAAGGGACAGATTTTTACATCACTAGAATTGAATAAAATCCCAAAAATTAAGTGGTCAATAGTAATATGGTTATTCATTCAATAATAGAGAACGTAATTTTTGATTATGATTCTACACATTATTTCATATCCTATGAGTTTAGTAGAATAATCCCAACACCACCCCAAACATGGATGTAGAGAAGTCGATGAGAACCAAAAATGGGAAAATTATTTTTATCCAGGATTAAAACTCCTCCCCGGTCACAATTTTTTGATTTAACATCCCATAAATCCCCATCATTCTCCATATTGTGTAATATAATAAAATTTATGGCATGGATTATATTTTCGTTAATAGAGCCAATATAAATTTCCATATGAGTTAAATCACTCTCCATATAGAGAATCGACCACCAATTCTATACAAGTTCAATGAGGTGGATGAATATTATTTAGAACCATCATCTCTAAGGTGGATATTACTACCCAATGATAATATGTACCTTTTGCAGATGATTAAGTCAAGGGAATCAACCATCCTTGATTAAATTCTTATTTTGAGAGAATTCACTGATGTTTTTCCTAAGTAATTTCATGGTATATCTCTTAGAAGAGATGGTGAATTCTTAATTGATCTTATACCAGGGGTGTTACCAATATTGAAGAATATATATAGAATGGATGTGGTGGAGCATAAAGAAAAAAACTACAAGAGAATCAAGATAAAGTTTTTCTACACCCAATTGCATCACCATGCGGTGCACCATTCCACGTAGTCATGAAGACAGATTGGTCAATGCGCCAATGCATTGTTTATCATGATCTCAGCAAAATCACGATAAAAAAATTATCATATTCCATGAATGGATTACATGTTCAATTAGATATGCGGAGAACAATATTTCTCCAAGGTGGATCTACATTTGGCATATTACCTAGTAAGGGTGAAGAAAGAGGATACCCCCATGACTAATTTTTTTCAAATGTACGGGCACTATAAATTCATAATAATGCATTTTTGACTCAATAATGATGTAGGAATAATCATGGAATTTTGTGATGGAAAATCTGATATATTTGTCGGATATCCATATATTCCTTGGTTCAGCTAGATATTATCGCTGATATGTGAAAAATTTCTCATGATTCTCAAACACACTTACCAAGATAACACAGAAGTGAGTCAAATTTTCCTAGAGTGATGAATGAGAAGATAGCTTCAAGATGTTGAAAATGAGACTTATCACTATGACTGTTCTCACAATACCCACAAGTGGATCTTTTTTGTGGTATTCAGTGATGCTTTGATGAATTTAATGTGCTATGTGTTGATTCAAAAAGTAAAAGTCATTGCCTATTCTTCAAGGAAATTGAATGCTCATGAGAAAAAACTATCCAATACATTATTGGAGTTGGATGTAGTAATCATCACATTAAAATTTCAAGGACATTACCTCTTGGGGGGAGTGTGAAATTTATACATATCACAAAATCCTCATGTATGTATTCAAACATAAATTATTGAATAAGTTCCCACAAATATAGTTTGATATGATCAGAGACCATGACTGCTCAAATAATTATAACCCTGGGAATGAGAACAATGTGGAGGTTGATCAAATTAGAAAGGTCCAAGTGATTTTATCATTGTTGATAATTGAATAGGATCCAATGTTTTATATTTGATGAAGATGGAAATGGGAATCTTAAAGAATGGAAAATTATCGATCCTTTCAAAAATTATTTCCCAACTGTTTAATTTAAAATGGTTAAAGGATGGTCAAAAGGATGATGTTAGACATTAGAATAATGTGGAATGTTTCAGAAAAGGGAAATCCTTAGATTTCAAGGTCAATGACGAAGGAATTGTGAGATTTGGAGAAATGGTATTCTTCCACATATCATCATGGAAGAGAATTATGTGATTTGGGAAGAAGGGAAAGCTCAGTCCATGGTACACATGCCCTTTGGAGATCTTTGATCACATTGGAGCAGTGGGCAATCAACTAGTACTCCCATCAGACCTATATTAAGTATATAATGTAATCCTTGTATCACTATTGAGGAAGTTCATTGTTGACCCACCACAAGTATTAAATATGAATGTGGAATCTAGGGAAAATGACCTATACTAAAAAAAACTAGTGAATATACAATATCGTAGGGAAAATGTTTTACGAAACAAGACAATGCCCCTCATCAAGGTGTTGTGGTGAAACCAGTAGATTGAAGAAACAATTTGGGAATTAGAGGAAGTGATGTAGTATAATAATATTCATCTGTTTTATTGTGGGAAAATGAATGTTTCAAGGAAAAATTTATTACGGGGGGTGGGATATTATTTTGACCAAAACATATATTGATGATATTTCCTCTTGATCTAATTGAATTAATTATTATGTAAAATGGTTATATAAAACATATGAACATTCATGGATTAATGTTTTTGGATTCTAAAATATGGTTAAGAATTGTTAACATTTATAATATAACCTTTGAACAGTGATGACTAGAGTAGTATAAATATTGGTCTTTAACGAATCCAATTTACTTAGAAAAACGAAGCGATGGCCTCCAGCAGTTGAATTTCTCCAAACGAAAACCATGTTTCAGAGCCGAAGAAGGAGGTTGAATCATGGGGATTCACTCTTGACCATGCCCAAGATGATCTTCAACATGATATTCTACAATGGAATCACCTGCATGATAAGTGAATGTTAATAGATATTACCACCTGGGTGATATTATCTGAGACGGCCCAAGAGTTTGCCACCATTGCAAACCTTACCCTTAGGTCTTATGCAGGTGTTATAAGGGGTTATGTAACAAGAACAAAGCTCTATAATTACGTTCATTGTTTTTTATATAATAAATAATATACATTCATATAATTATTGTTACTTTGTAAATGGGTTTTGAAGCACAAATACTATTATTAGTTAATATTAAATTAAGATATTTTTTTTGATAAATTAATGTATTTTGGAATTAAATTATATTTTAATAAAATATTAATAATAAAATAATTTTAATTAAATATAAATGATTATATAATTTTTATACAATTGTAATTTTTATTATGGTTTAAAAGATGTTTATGTTAAAACCAATGAATTTTCAATAAATATTGATTTTTATTTTAAATGTGAAAAATCACATATTTAGTAAAATATTTATATATAATTAATATTATTTTTGGATTCATGATATCTAAATTATATAATGGTTAATTATTAATAATTTTCAAAGATAAATGAATTTTTGGGTAAAAATAAAATATCATATAAATATATAATGTGTTTTATGAAATAATAATGACTCAATAGTGATTTAATTAAATAATATAATATGGATATTATGCCAATAAATGTTTTACATTAATGATAATGTGATTTTATATTTTTTTGATTAATATTAAAATTCCTTAGTGGACCCTCAATGACTTATAAATATTTTAACATTTTTAAATGATTTCTTTGAGAGTGTGACTCACCTCCACATAGGAAAGCGTAATATTTTAATTTTTTCCACCCTTGATATTATAAAATACTGTATAACACTCACCTTTGGCAGATACCATGGGGAATACAGTGGCATGGTTCGTGGTTTTTATTAGTTTAATGAGTTTGGTCCAAAACCTAAATAATAAATAATTCCCTCTCATTTCCTATTTAAACACACTCAATGCCCAATTCATATTCACCTAAAGAATTCACATCTTGACCAACCTATACCCTGATATCTCTTGAATCATATAATGGCACCCCAAGATCCCATGAATCCACTATCAAGCCTCTCCCATACCATTGCGATCACACTTCCCTGTAAGGGATCCTCACTTTGCTTCCTTCTTTATTTTTTGTCCAGGTTTCCTTATCTTGTTAGGAACATTTTCAATTAAAAATGTTAGGGTATCATCAGAAATCAACCCTACACTTCCCTCTTAATTTTTTAGTAATGATAGATCCATTTCTCTCTCATTAATTCCTCTCATGTACACCTGTTACCTTGGATAAATTCCATAATGGATTCCTTACTCCTCATTTACATTAAAGGATTTTTTATATATAATAAATATAAATTCCATTAAATAGGTTGTCATATTATGTAACATGACCCCATTACTATAAATTTCTTTTATAATTGATGTGAGATACCTTTCTCTCTCATCATCCCATTTTATGATTTTTATTTGACGTTGTTATTAAACCAAGTTACACCGAAATTTCCCCTGCCAAAATCATCGTGTATGTGAATACCATTCCCATTTCCCTATCATGGTATTCACCTTTATGCACAAATACTTTTTTATTGATGATATACATTTATATATTAATCATAACTTATTAGTGGGATAAATTAAAATGTTTAATGAATCGTTGTTGTATGATCTGTGTGGAACACTTATGCATGACATGATATGATTAAGAAAGGTGCGCCTAGAAAGCGCTCAAATACATCGGTTAATGAATAGTATCATGATAAGTCATGTTCAATGAGTGTTGAGTCCTGATAATTAATGATTAACAAAGGTTTACACATGATAATTCAAGTGCATTGAGGGATTTAATAATTCTCCCTCAGTAATGATCCTTGGCTCAGGCTAATATAATCATAAATATTGTTTCCACATTTCCATGAAATTATAATCATTCTATATCATGCCTTTATGTTCATGTTTCTCTTATGGAACATTGATATTCCATTTTCCTAACAGGTACTGTATTCATTATGTTATGACTTTTTTACTCCTTTTTTGTGCTTTAAATTTCACAACTTTCTTATGTAAATCCTCAGGTTATCACATAAAATGTTAAGTATGGAGGATTGTTCTGGTCATGTAAATTATTTTTTCAATAAAGATGGGTATTTCACTTTTAATTATTTATGTAATGTTTTTAATCCCTAATGAAATTATACATCTCAATCATACATTTTGTATCAAGTGCATATTTTATATAATAAATTTGGTTTGAGTTTGAAATAGAGAGTAGGGTTCTTATATTTCCCTTTGGTTAACCATTTATCTGATAGTGATTATATTGGATAGATGAATTGATTTTACTATGAAGTTATTTCTTAATACAGTGTTATATATTTTGTCCACTATTGTTATGATTATTTAATAACATCACATACAAGGATAACCACTTAATGAAGTTGATGATATGGTTTTTTTTAAACCAATAAATTTCATCATGATTACTATGATGGACATAGTAATTGTTAATAAAATGTTTATTTAATAAATATATCATTATTAAAATTTCATCTAGTTTTTTTATATGTTTAATTTCATGTTATTTTGAAAATGGTATTCTGATGTGATCTACTATGATAAAAATGGGAGATATCACAGATATGACATTCACCTTTTTAACTTACTAAGTGACCTAATGATTATATTCCATTAATTTTGTTCTAAAAATGAATGAAATGAATTCTGTATTTATATGGAAGGGGCGATTTTGTATAATTGTATGGAAATGATATCATTTTTGTGGTTTTTGAAAAATTTGAGGACCTGTTTTGTGTAGTGACTAGCTATGAAATGTAATGATGTGTTATAAACTCCACTTTGTGTGGATAATGATTATTAATTATGAATTTGGTTATAGGAATAATATTGAAATTATTAAATGCTATTATAAACTAATTTTGGAACGATTTAATAAGGATATGGTAGGGAATGATATATAATTTATGGTTAATGACATATTTAATATTGAAAATGTAATCAAATGGTCTAATGAATCTAATGATTATAGTTATTCATAAAAATATAAATTGGGAATGATGTGATTGAATGGGAAACATTTATTAGTGTTTTAACTATTTTTAAGATACATTGGATATTTTCTTCATATAATTGGGAAATATTTGTTGGTAAATAGTTTCAATGTTTTTTTAATATAGTAGAAGATGTATTTTTTGTATGAAATAATTTAGTTGGTCTTTTTTCTATGAATATACAATATATTATACTTTCATTGTGATTTCATTCACACCCAACCACTATTTGAATTGTCAAATGATCAAATTCATAGGTTTCTAGATGTTTCCCCTCTTTTTTATAAATAAGGAATATATAGAAAAATACTCTATCGTCTTCAGTCTCCCATTATAAATATTTTGTGTTTATATGTCTCAACATAGGTATATTAATATTGGATAAAAATCCTCATGTTATAATATGAATTTTTTTTGATATGTTCATATATAAGGGTCTTCATGCATTGATGGAAGAGGAATCAAGATTGATTTCATTCATGTACATGATAACCTACTATTACATAGTTATGTTGTTGCGATGTGATGATATTTGGAGGAAAATGCATGGCATATGGAGATAATAATTTTCATATACTTCTTGTTAGTAAAACTCTACTATTTAAAATTGTGTATTAAAGGTGGATATATTCATTTGAGAGATGATATAATGAGAATATTGGACACTGGATAGGATAAGGGTGGTGGAGATTTAGTCTGTCCCACAATGGGTGTGACATGATCATTTCGTTTTATTAGATTCAAGAATAATACAGGACCCTATCTAGGATGGTTATATTTGTGATATAGTACAACCACATCTATCATTACATGATATATATATATATATATATCTGTGTGTGTGTGTGTGTGTGTGTGTGGGTGTGTGTGTTAAATGATTCAATTAATATGACAGGGATGGAAGAATATGTTTTTTTCAATTCGTTGTGAGATAGAAAACCAAGTGGAGATATTGTATAAGGTACCATCATGATATATATATATATATATATATATTCATTTGATATAATATTGTTATATTTGATTATTAAATTGGGTGAGTGATCATTAATAAGTTTGGGTGATGGGTGACCATATTAGTGAAATTTTATTTGTATAATTTAGTCATTGAATCACTAGTATGCCTCTTCCATAGTCACACTAGAGGTATTAGATAAGAACAAACTAAGTGTATATGCATTCTCACCCAAATATATATAATTTAATTCCACGTTTCCATGAGGTGTACTAAGATTGAGATGGCCAGTACTAGATTTGAGTTGACCTAGAGTCACTACTGTAAAATTATCATTTTGTTTTTCATTTTTGAGGCATCTGCTATAGGTTAATTACATGTATAATGGTTATATGTTTAAATTTTTTTGTTTTGTACATTATTAGTGGATTCTTTATATCTTCATGGGACTTATAAATATAAGACCCCACCTTTTTGTGTTTTATAACTTCAATTAATGTTAGTGACCCATGAACTATTTGAGATATGTTTTGGAGGTCGATGTCACTTTCATTACATGATCAATTGAAAACATGAAACCAATCATATATAATATATTCCAAACCTCTGATTTTGTGTATCTATATATCATAATTGAATTTAAACATTTCTTTATTATAGTGACAAATGTAATTATCAATTATAAATTCAAATATAGTGATACAATAACAATAATTTCAATGGATTACCCACGGTATCAAAATATTTTTATAAATTGCGAATGAAATAGTTTCTCCTTTTGAATTATTGCTGAAGGAAAAATACAGAAATATCTCGACCGGATTATAAAACTAAAACAACATTTATTTATGAGTATACAACAGACTTTTGCCAACACCGAAATAAAAACTACAATACTCCATATTATATTTTAATATTTTGGTACATTTATTATTTTTTGAATCATTAATCAAAAGAAAAGAAATAGTAAATTATTAATAAAAATCACTCTAAAAATAGTATTGAATTTTCATTATTTTTTATTATCAAAACCAACATATTTGATGAAAATTTAATTTAAAACTCATAAAAAAATCACTTCCAAATTTATAATTAATATTATTTTCAAAATTGAAATAAAATTAATGATTTCTACTATATTTATCATAGTAAAATGATCATAATAATTACGAAAAAGAAAAAATATCACAAATAAAATATTTTTTTTTTTGAATATTTAGTAAAATGTATACATATGACTAGGATGTACACATTCATATGATGTGTGTTACAAGTATATCATAGATATTATATAACTTTTATATTTAATATTTTTATTTTATTCATGTAGTTTTTAATTATTTAATGCATGAATAATATATATATATAAGATATATATATATATATGTATTTAATTTTCTACTAGATTTTTATTCACAAATAAAAACAAATTATCAATGGAGTAAAGGTATTCCATTAACTCATTGATGATGATCTCTAATTTATACTCAATATATATAAATTCATAAGATATCACTACACCAACCACTAGATTTTTATAAGGATGTGATAATCTTATATATAGGTGTGTTGTAGTGTTTGGAAAATTATATTCATTATGAATCATTGATTCTCTTTTCTGAGAAGTAGAAATTAACCCTTCAGATTATGATTACCATCATGAAAAATTATTGGATCCTTTATCCAGTTTACTCCCTTGGAGGAAGGGTTATTATGTCCAATAATCCTAGTGATACTATTTATATATTCTCCATGAAATAAATAGGGATAATGATGAAACTTTTGAATACATTGAATGATTTCTTATATAATTATTTCATAAATTAATTTCATGCAGATGTATCTACTTTGATTGGGTTTTCATCCACTACATATGACTATATATTGATTATACAGAACTTGTCAATATCATACAAAATATAAATATATATTAAAAATTAAAATTCATCTTATCTAATAAAAACAATCAAATATATAAATAAAATGTAACAAAAATCTATTTTCCCAAAATATAAAATATTAAATTGTTAATATAAACAATTACATAATTTTCCAACTAACTTGCCTGAAAAAACCAATAGCCTAGTTTCACTAGTTCTTCATGTTCATAAATCCATGGATTTTTATGATTATATAATAGAGGATGGTCTCTGTATAGGTTTTTCATTCTGGGATTCATTGAATAATGATACCATGGATGATGATGTGGTTTTTGAATCAATTAATAGCCAAGAATAAAATGAAATTTCAGCTCAAAATGAGGGGGAAATCAATTTGTGGCAAGAGAAGAATTTGGTTTCAAGTAGTACAAAGGGGAAGACCAAATTAGAAGGGGCTTCATCCAAAATGTTTTGTTCAACTCTTCATCAAAAAATTATGTACAGTCTTATTCTAAATTTCAGAAAATCTATTTTTAAATCATTCAAAGATCCTAGAGGCCACGTGAATCATCGATGATTAATGGCTTCAAAAGAAGCAATGACTTTATACTCAACCCCAGATGCCTCGGGATAGGTACATACACATTTTGAGGTTGAAAGATCTTAATTTACTCTTCTAGATATAGATTTGACCTCTGTGAAGGACACACCTTATTTGAGAATGAGAGACCCATAGAATTCGGGATCAGGTAAGTGCTGGCAGGTCCCTTCGTGCAGGAGCAGGCTGGATTATCGAAATACTTATACTCATGTCATGTGCACATGCAAGTACCAGACTTCCACTGATGACATTTTGATAGTTGTCAGGATCATAAAAAACATTGTTCCTTAGACTCTCAACCAAAAGGGGTATGGGTTCTCATAATGGGCTTTCAATAGGAATTCAGTCTTCAAGTCTCCTGAGAATGACCATGCTCGAAGCATGAAAGACAAAAGCCTTGAAAATATATGCACTCATAATTCTTTTGAGCGGTTTGCGTCAGGTAGTAAAGAGGAAGAGGATCAAAAAGATGTTCATTTATGTTGATTGGATGAGATGGTAGATGTTGACGGTGATAAATTTCTTGATGATGTTGGGGGACTGTGGACATTTTCCAAAACTGGGGGAAGATTACAGTATCCTTGTGGGCGGGGTGGATACTCCCATCATTACAATATGAAAGCTCATTCTAAAATGGAATATATGTGTTCTTTCGGTCTTTTATATCTATTTTCGATTCCTATGTATTTTTCTACCATCTATTGATTCAATAAAGAGTCATGTGTTCCTCAATCTTTAAAAAAATTGAAAAATATATTGATAATATATAAAGTGAATATTTGATTCAATAATTTAGAAGAATATACAATATTAAATTCCATTAATAAATAGAAAACATAATAATAACATCTATAATTATCGACCTACGACTTACATAGTTTGGTAATCCATTATAGTATATGAATGAAATAAAAAAATTAATATGTATAAATTTCAATAAAATAATACTAATTTATCTACCACACATATATATGTAATATATGATAATTTTAATGACAAAAGAATTTCAATTTTTAAAATAATTGAAAACATAAAAACTATAAGACATATGTTGAGGAAAGATATTTACATCAAATGAATAAGGATGTATTTTCATCGGGATGGAAAATTATGATAGAACAAAATGAAAAAACATAAGGAAAGTCAAAAAAATATCACAAAAAACCCATAAACCTGTCACTATGAGGAATAATATAAAACTAATAGGAGGGAATAGGGCTGAATAATAAGTGTTATATCGATAAATAACTGGGAGAAGGATTGAACGGAGTGTAGTTGATTAAATGAGATGATAGAGTGTAGTAAATTCCATATATTTATTGAAGGTGACGATAGTCTAGAGTCACAAGAATTAAATTTGTCATGGAAAGATAATAGAGTATACTTTTCATTAAAATATAAATCCATGGATAATTAATCATGTTGGTATCTAAAATAATTCAATTATTTAATTAAAATTTGAAAATAGACCCCTCAAAGCACTAACATCAAATGAATATTATTTTTTAAAACATAAAAATATATAATACGTGACCACTATTCATTCAAATTATGCTAACATAAGACCTTACATCCATGATAAACAAAGATCATTTCACAATGGTTTTTAAAGAATAAAGATACATTATATGCATCCATGGTTTTTTCTAAACATTGAAATATATTATTTAAAAAAAATATAATATATGTTATAATGTTTATATTTAGAGATAGTTTTATTATATCTTGGAAATATATATCAATTTAAATAATTCATAAAGCTATAAAAAATAGTTTATGTTCTATAATAAAAATTTTTTGTGACTATTTCACATTATGTGATGTAATTAGAATGTGTGAAGGGATATTAATGCATGAAACATTTTATATGTATGTATATCACATTTTTCAGTGTATTACCACTCTCTACAACCACTTTATTCATCATCGTATGATAATAAAAATTTTGTTAGACATCACAGTATAATATTTAATAGACTCATATCACATTACAATTAATTATTAACTGTCAATCACCTATATTAATTTAATTATAATAACCTTCTTTATATTAATTAACTTTTTAAATTTAGTAAATTTAATAAATTATTAAATCCATTACTCAATCATTATGGAATCCATGATATAATTTATATAGGGAATCAAATGAAATGAATAAATTGGTAATTCTTATTGTATATAAATTATACCAATTTTTAATATATCATATTAACATTATCCTTTATTAAAATATAATAATATATAATTTAGGTTCAACAAATCCATAGAGATGTGTTTTAGTGATTCCCAAAATAATTGGATGCCTTTTAGGGTTTGAGGATTTTTGTGTCTGAATAGATATCAATTTGCATAATCCAATTTAAATGATTCCACTTAGAATAAAAAGGTAATTATTCAATTTAATTATTTTTTCTAAAGATCCAACATTTGTTGGATGTTTTTTATATTATTCATCCTAAGTATTTTAAACAAAATCATTTCCCTTCAGAACCCAATGGTAGTACCATATCTAGACCCATGATATATGAAATAATTTTATTTTTAGAAAAATGTTGAAATTTAAATGAACAAACATATTAGAAAGAATCAAATAAAGATATCACCATTGGTACAATATACTTCCCTATAATTAGAATGTATTCCTCGATGATCATGTTCCCGTAGATAATGGAATCTGATAACACAGCTCGTGATAGACCATGATCATTATTCCAGAAAACTATAATCATAATATAGTATATATATTTGAATAATTTAATCCAAAATATAATTAAAATCGTTGTTTTTGGAATTACTTAAATAAATATATATTTATATTATCAAATTTTAATTGATACATGAGTAGTTTTAGCATATTTAAGGAACTATATACATATAAAACTAGAATTAATATATGGATATCACCTAAATTAGTATACATATAATAATATAAGAGATTATTGAATGTTATACAAAAAACATATGGTTTTCCATAAATTAAAATTATCATTATATGGTACATAATTAATTATGATATATATTTCTAAAATCTTTTATTTGATAATTATCAAATAAATTTTGTATAATATACTTATATATATATATATATATATTAATGAATTTTGTCGAGATGAAATTAAAATATTTAATTAATTAATAAATTATTATTATATTGTATTTATAATAATGAAATTTATCACACTTTATCATAAAATATTAATGAAATATTCAATAAATAAATGTATACTATATTTTTTTAATATCAATTATCATTGTCAATGTGCTAACAATAATTTTTTATAGAAATATTTGATATAAAAATTATAATGTAATTTTTAAAAAATTATAAATTATATAATAAACAAGTCTGTCTTTTTACATTTATTTTATCATTGGTTCAGAAAATTTTCATATTAAATTTGTATATTAATGTGAAATTTTAAAAATTTGATTATATAATAAAAAACTATTTTATAGACATAATATCATGGTTTAAATAAATAAGTACCATTTGAACTTTATATAATTTAATTCTTTTGTTAGTATAAATGTTTCATTTCGATTAAAAAATATGAATAGATTAAATTATATAAATTATATTTTTAAAATATGAAGGTGTATATACGTAAAACATTATGATGAAAAATATAAAGTATTAATTTTATAGATATAAATGAAATATGATCATATTTATATTGTTATGAAATTCTATATTTCATAAAAATTAATTATAACTCATTTATATTCATATTTAAAAAAAATTATTACGTATCATGAAAATATTTATTACCAATTTATTTATAAATTTATTATTTTATTCTTAAAGATATGTTTATTATATTATGATTATATTCATGAATTTATTAAATTGTTAAATATTACTATATAAATATTTATAATACTTCTTGGTGTTTCATGATATACTGTTCCATAAATTTAAATTTATATTACCCAGGGATAGTGATTTGTTAATTTTTATATGAAATTGAATATTTTATTTCATTTTTTTATATATATTTGGATTTAAAATTATATTGTAAATTTTAATCACAATTGATAGATAATATGTTGACAATGAATGATTGATTTGGACATATAATTGCATTGGGATGGTAATTTATTCTAGATTCGGGTTGTTAGAAACCTATCTCACCATATGTTATCTTGATTATAATTTTGGATTCTTTTTGTTTTAATTATTTTAATGAAATAATTTCATATACCATTTTAATTGGATGTATCCAAATATTTATTTAATTATATATTAATATCTTATTATAGATATATAACAAAAATCACTGATTCTATAATGTGTTTTACATTAACATTCTTTTAACACTTTAATTAGGATTGTTAAAATATGATGTGTAAATTAAATCTAATAGATGAATATTTACACATATGTAATATGTAAAAAAAATTAAATGATATGTATCAAGAATTAGATGGTGTGATTATGTATAATCTTTGAAAATAATAAGTGTAAAATTAGTTGAAATGTAAACTCTCACTATGACATCAATAATGCAGATGATTAGGTTGAATAAATTCTCAATACACATAGATTATATTACATTTAGAATGAAAATTTTGGGTGAACATAAAAGTACACAAACTTTTTATATCCATTGGTAGACACATATTCAAGGGACTATAATAGTAATGTTCTCAGATGAGTTTTGTTGGGAATATTTATAAATTGGATTATGTGTTTTTTTCACACAACATTAATGTATAACTCTAGAATTATTGTGGAACCAAGGTGAATCACAACATGGATTTAGGTTCACCTATTGATCATTATAGATTTTTAAATTTTATTAAGGAATTAATAATATACCTTGGGTTGAAATTTTTGTTCTAGTGGATAATCATACAATAATAATCAATCACAACTAATATTATCTAACCATTACCAAAATAATTCCAATATAATACCCACAATTATATTAATTTCACATTTGAGAAAATAATTTAATACAAAAATACAATAGATAAATTATATATACATGATCAAAAAAATTAATTTATAACATCAAATATTTAATAATATTCTCTATATTGAATGATATAATGTATCTCTAATTGTAACGTTGATATAAATAAACAAAATTTAATAATTTTATGATAATTTTTTTTTTTCACTCAAACATGTGGTAAATATTCATTTTTTAGTAAAAAACACACCTCATATGATATTATCTAATTTCTCATGGGATAAAATATAATATTCTCTGTTTCATTTATTGATTAACATAGACATCCAAATTTTCATTTTTACACACATGGAATGACATAGAATTTAATGTTTTAAATTTATGCATATGTTTTAAAATTGAATTTCACAATCCCCATTTACATTTATTGATTAACATATCATTTCACATTCCGCTTGAACACATATGTCATTACAGAGACATCATTTACCATGAAAGTGTGACATAATATAGAAATTAAATTCATTATTATATTGGGAATCTCATAACCCCCAAATTACCGATTAACATGTAGGATAAAATCATTATATCATTTCCTATTTACTCATCACATAATTAAATATCATATGATAATAATCATTCATTATCACTATCTAACACACACATATCAGGAAAAATATTCAAGAAAAAATTAATGATTTTTTAAAATAATTACTACATAATTGAAGAGTCTAACATATAAAAATACATTTGAATAATATTCTTGAATATTTAAATAATTTAATTTTAAGTTATTTTATTTTAAAAAATAATATAAATAATGATAAATCATATCTTAAAATAAAATTGAATAAGTTTACAATAAATATAATGATAAATATCAGTTCACAATAAAATTAAAAAAATATCATTTATTCCAAATATATCATTAAATAAATTATTTTATCTATTGATTCAAGATAATAAACCTAATAATATTCAGAATAAATTTCAGCCAAAAATGAACCCTCGGAGGTGATAATTTTTTAAACCCAATTTCAATTCACTGATCAAGATTGAAAAAATACAAGAATAATGTTGATTAAATATTAATTGTTTTTTATGATTTACTACATCTCTATAAAATGTTGAATAGATCTAGAAAATGAAATCAATTTTTAATGTATTCATTGAATATTAAAGCACTAGTCAATCTAAAATACAAAGGACCATGTTATATAAAACACTAAGAAAAATTGATTGAATAAAACATAAAATAATATGGTGTATAACTGGGACTCAATGTAAGGTATTACAAAAATGTGATATGAAACAGTTTATAACTAAATATAAACAAGTTTTCCCATACCATCCATGCTCAAAAGCATACAAGTGAATGCTAAAACAAGTTTTCCATCATGTTATTTTTCCATATTAATAACCAAACAATCTTCAAAAACTATTTCACAAACATCCCGTTTGACATAACCAATCATTTCACAAAACCGTGAAATCAACCATGCATGCATATTTATGACAGTTCCATACTCATGACCGGTCTCACATTGATCTACCAAGTCTTCCCAATGTAATTATTTCCCATGTTCCATTACACCATTGGCACCATGCACAAGGTCATATTTCAACCAATCCTCGTACATAAAAGTCCCACGTTCCATAAAAAGTTTGACACCGAGCATAAGGTCCTATTCTAACCAAACCATGTATATGCCACATGAACACACACCAAACATTCCCAACAATCATGACAAAACCATCCTTTCAAAAAAACACCCTTTATTGAAAACCATTTTCCATAAAAACCAACTATGTTTAACTAATTCGAACCATTTCAATAAAACTCCCTTTTTATTGAAAACCAAATCCATCAAATTAATTTCAATCTCAAACCATTTCAATAAAACATCCTTTTTATTTACATCATATTTCTCATCAAACCATTTAAAATTTCAGCAATTTCATAATTTAAAATCATTATTTTACATTCAAGTAGCCAAATCACTTTGCAGAACAATTCACCAAGATTTCAGAATTTCATCAAAACCAAAAATCTTCACAAAAGATGATTTTTTCCATGCTGTCCACAATCAATACCATTCAAATAACCAATTTTAAATTAAGACAACCAATTCTAACAAGAGGAGTCGAGAGTGAAGCCACCTACCTCAACAAAATTGGTGAAACCAAGCAAGAGACAAAGAACGCTCAAGAACACTGGGTCAAATCTCCACGAATCATTCTTAGATATCTTCTCCTAACACAACAATGACCAAATCTCAACATATTTGGCATCCATATACTTAGGTCTACCCATAACAGGCATATATCTAAGGAATCAAGAGAAAGGGGGAAGTATATCTAAATAGATCTAAGAAACCAATCAAAAACGAAGGATAACGATCACATATCTCAAGAATCCGGCTTTGATTCACCAGGAGAAGACTTCGGATCTCCTCTGGAACGCTTGGGAGATGTTTTCCAACCGTCAAGGGAGATTAATCCCGAGTTATGGCTATATAGGATCATTAATGTAGAAATAAATGCAAAAACCAGTTAGATCCACAAATTAAGGATCTAATTTAATTGACCTCACGGTAAGTCCGCACGGTTTAAAAAAACCGTGTGCTAACCGTGTGTTAGCTACAGAATAGGCCACCCCTCACACACAGACTCATCGCACAGTTTACCTTAACCATGAACCGACTGTGCAAGAGCCACTACCTCCTCGGCCTGCCATGCACGGTTTGGCCACACGGTTTAGACAAACCATGTGCTGCCGGTGTGCCTTCCCCTTTGATTGAAACATTAATCCAGGATCTCCTGACTCTCCCATACACCACCATTAACATATAAATCCAACAAAATAATCAAGTAAGGGTTACATAGAAGAATCAAAGCATAATACAATCTCCCCAAAATTGTCCTTTTCATCCCCAAAACATAGAAAACCATAGCTTGTCGAAAGGAGTTCTTGACACTGGTCATTCATTTCTTTCTCACATTCCCAAGTCTCTTCCTAAATCTGACCATGTTTCCACAAAACCCGTTCAAGAACGATATTTTTTACACAAAATAATTTTTCAGGCCTATACACAATCCGCAATAGGATATGTAAAAATGAAGCATCTAGCTCTAGGTCAATGTGATCCCATATGATCATATCGTCAGGATCAGGTTGATACTTCTTCAATTGAGATACATGGAACACATTGTGCACTGCACTGAAGTGTGGTGGTAATGCCAACTAATTTTCCACCTCAACAACCCATTCCAGTATATCAAAAGGGCATATATAAAAAGGATAAGATTTTACCTTCTTCCCAAAATGATTATGTCCAAGACATGGAGGGATTCCCAAAAAGACATGATCACCCACAACGAATGACTATGGTCTTCGACGATGATCTGCATAAGATTTCTAATGACTCTGAGCTATCTCTATCCTCTTTCTAATCAACTAAATCTTCTCCATTTTTTCATGGATAAGGCTCGGCCCGACTAGTGATGTTTGACCAGTTTCCACCCAACACAGTGGAGAATGACAAGGACACCCATTCAATGCTTCAAACAGAGCCATTCGTATCAAGGCTTGATAGGTGTTATTGGATGAGAACTCCACTAAGGGTATATTCTCCTTTTATGAGCCACCAAAATCCATTACCCAAGACCGAAACATGTATTCCAACACCCGTATCATACTTTTGGATTGTCCATCAGTCTGGGTATGATACGCCGTGATCATATTCAACTGAGCTCCCAGGGCTTTCTGTAAGGATCGCTAGAAACGATATGCGAACCTCATATCTCCATTTGAGATGATAGGCACCAGTACCCCATTCCTCTTTACCACTTCTCAGATATTGATTCTCGAAATATATTCCACCGGTTGAGTTTCACGAATAGGGATGAAATGGGACGACTTGGTTAGACGATCCACTATCACCCAAATGACATCGTGTTTCCGGACCATTCATGGAAGAATTATAAAAAAAATCCATTGCTATCTAATCCAATTTTCATATTGGGATAGGTGAAGACTGTATCATACTAGCTGGTCTCTGATGCTCTTCTTTAACCCGCTAACAAGTTAAGCATCGCGAGATGAACTCGTCCACATTCCTTTTCCAGTCGCTCAACCAAAACTGTGCCTTCAATGAATTATACATCTTTTATGTACCCAGATGTACATCTCATCTCGAATGGTGGTATTCATGAAGGAGTTGTTCCTTAAAAACCATGGGTACAACCATCTGATCTCTGAAACACCAGACTGGACTCCCATCCTGCTTCCATCCCTCAATGGTCTACCCACCATTGAGTTTTGAACTCAATGCAATGCAGTCTACATCAGATGGATGTGCCTCTTTTACTATCTCCACAAATCCAGGAACAAGAGTAGCTGATATGAAAACAAAAACATCACCTCAGTCTTCACATTCCACATGCATTTCAGCTAAGACTAACATAAACTTCCATTCATCTGAAGCTTCCTTTTCCATCTAAGCATACGACTTCCTACTTAATGAATCATCCACCAAATTTCCCTTACCCGGTTTATAAATTAGGTGAAAGTAGAACATTTGAAGATAATCCATCCACCTCCTCTGCCTCAGATTCAAATATATCTGTAGGAAAATGTGTTTCAAGCTTTTGTGATCCGTAAAGAGAATAAATTTCTCACCAAAGAGGTAGTGTCACTATGTTTTCAAATCGTGGATGACAACAGCTAACTCCAAATAATGTGTTCAGTAATTCTTCTCATGCACCCTCAACTGCCATGAACCCTAAAAAACAACATGGTCTCCTTGCATGATAACACATACCCACCCTGATCCTGAAGCATCACAATACACCACATATCCTTGCCCTAATTCTAGAATGAATAAGATAGGTGCTGATGTAATCTAAACATTAAACTCTTTAAAAGATCTATGACATTCCTTATTCCATTGAAATACATTGTTCTTATATTTCAATTCTATCATAGGTGAATCTAGTCGTGAAAATTCATGGAAAAAACGTTAGTAATAACCAGCTAGACCAAGAAAACTTTGTATTTCAAATACATTTTTCGGCAGCTTCCATGAAAGAACTGCTTCTATCTTTTCTGGATCCACTTAAACACCTTTTTCAGAAACAACCTGGCCTAGAAAACGTACCTCTTGTATCCAAAAATAGCACTTTTATAATTTGGCATACAACTAATGGTCTTTGAATATTTCCAAGACTATCACAAAGGGTAGCTCATGCTCAGCCCTTGTTCTTGAATACACCAATATGTCATCCACAAACACCACAACAAAATATTCCAGATATGGCTGAAATTTCTGATTCATCAAATCCATGATTACTGTAGGTGAATTCGTAAGACCAAAAGGCATGATTGCATATTCATAGTGGCCATATCTGCATCTGAAGGCTGTCTTCAGAATATCCTCCTTCTGAACTCGAAAATGGTGATATCCTGACACAATTCAATCTTGGAGAACCACTGAGCTCCCCTCAATTGATCAAATAGGTCATCAATGCGTGGATGTGGATATATATTCTTTATCGTAACTTGGTTTAGTTTAAGATAATCCACACACAGCCTCAATGTTCCATCTACTTTATTTTCAAACAAAACTGGAGCTACACATGGAGACAAGCTTGGCTGAATAAATCCTTTTCTTTCCATTTCTTCCAACATCACATTCGAATTCCTTTAACATCATTGGTTCCATTCTATAAGATGGAAGTGAGATAGGACTGGTCCCCGGAAGGAGATCAATCATAAACTCCATTTCTCTCACATGAGGTAACCCAGATATGTTTTCAGAAAAAAACATCATGAAATTGATCCATGACTACTGTAGAACTATTATTCCTGATCTCTTCCATTGATTCCGGGTTTAACACAACCAACTGGTAAGATATCGTTTCCACAACTAGTTCCAACAGGCCTATTTCACCTTCCTTCACCACTCTTTCTTCTCTAAAGAGATGCTCGACGCCATCCTCAGTCACAAAACTGATTGTTCTGCTATAACAGTCGATATGAGCCTTGAACTCTGTCAACCAATCCATACACATGATTATATCATAGAAATCCATCACCGGAACAGAGAAAACCCATTTCAGTTCAACTCTATCAACAGTTATAGAACACGCTTTACACATTAAGGCTCTACATTCTCTTTCACCAAGAGGAGTTTGTTGTTTTATCACAGAAGGCATCATTTACAGTTTTAATTTCAGAAAATCAGCAATATGAGAAGCAAGAAAATAATGCGATGCACCAGTAACGAACAACACTTTCATTAGTGTAGAATTCAAAATAATCATACCTCTCACCACATATGGTACAGCCTGATCATCGACCATCATATGCCCGGCTCCATACAATTGAATAGTTGCTGCACTTTGCACTTTATTGCCTTGTTGAGAATTCCCTACCTGAGGAGTCATGGTATTCCCAGAATCACCATAACTAGCTCTGATCTTCTGGAGAGGATTATTTTTCTTTCCTCACCCTGTCAAAGCATACGATGCATGCAACACCTGAGAAGCGTCTCAAACACCCGACCGTGGAACACTACGACAATATCAATGGAGATTCCCAATCTTGTTGCAATTATAGCATGATTACGATTGTGAAGTACATTCTCATTTCATATAATCATTCGAACCACATTGAAAGAAAATAGCTTTCCTCTCTGGTCGTGGAGGAAGGTTGAATGCTCCCACAGTCTGGTTCTGATTCACACTCACACCTTGGATGTAGGTTTCCCACTTCCTCTTGTTCCCAACATTAGAGTTTCCACCCATTTCCGTGGGTATCATCATGCCTCATCCTATCGATCCTTAGATATCATGTTCTGTAATCGTTGCTCTGTTCACCATCACTGTATAATTCGAAATACTGAGCACTGCAATCCTTAAAAGAATCTCCTACCTTAGCCCTGATTTGAAAATGTGTGCATTCAAAGAAGAACATGCCGCATCACATAGTGAAAAACATACAAAATTTATGAACATAGCCATATACTCTATGATAGAGAGGCTCTCATGATTCAAGGTGAAGAAATCCATCATTTTCTGGATCTTGAACGTGTGAGGATAGAACAATTTGTTAAACAATTCTTCAAAATCCTCCCATGTAAGGCCTTCATCAAATTTAGCCTGCACCGCTAAATCCCACAACTGACGTGCAAGATCCTTGAGCATATACGTCGTCAGCTTTACTTTCAACTCTACTAGTGTGATGATGAAATCGAATATACGATTCATCCTCCTTAGCCACACCTCCGGTTTTTTGGGGTCAACATCACCTCGAATGTTTGGTGGATTCTGCTTCATGAAATGAATAGTATGATCCACTTGTCGTGGCTCATTCCTCCAGTTCCCCGTATCCACATCTTGAAAAGTATGGAAAATTCTCTAAACCAGCTCTTGCTTCACACGTGGTTCCGGTGCAACCATATTCTCCCCAGATTCCTCTTTATGGTTTTGGCGATGCCTAATGGGTGCCATTTTCTAAACAAACAACAAAATCCGTCAATCTCACTCTCTAGCAATTGTTGGCTTATCATTTCAAATTCTATCACATAAACTATCACAACACCGTTCTCAAAAATATTTTTTCCATGTTCAACCATTTTTATAAACATTAAACATACTTTTTGGAAATCAATCCATTTTCAAAATACACCAAATACCTTGTTTTCAAAGTCATTCAGTTGAAAACAATTTTCGCATTTTACTAAAATTGACACCTTTCAAAAAATTCTTACATGTTCCTCTCAAGGAGATATAAAATCCAAGTGGGAAGTAATTCCTCTACCATGCATGTCATGATCTTCTCATTGGCTAAACCCACGACAATGAGATTTTCAAGACTCTAAAAGTGTATCCAAAACACTTATGTGCCCAACACCCTCGTAACTTGATGTTCAACATAAACGGGTTAACTAGGTCCTTTTATGATATACCATTCATGTTCCAAAAATCCTACTCTTGTCTATGATTACAACCCATGTAATAGACAAAAAGGAATTTCAACTCCATGACCAAGAACATTGATGACTACTTGTTAGGTAAGTACCGAACAAGTTGATACCATTTGTAACACCCCACCCCTACCTCATTGTCTTGAGGAGGCGGGGATGGTTACATGGCCTTAAGTGAAATCCCCAAGATGCCAAAGGCTGGATATAGATGCCAAAGGGTCTCAAGTATAAGTTGGTTACGATTTACCCTTTAATAAAAAAACCCATCCATTAACCATTCACTATATGATTCAAGAACAAATGGAAAACCAATCGACAACATCATTTTTGTTTAACCACATCAGAGTACAAAACAATATAACACCAAACCAAAAATCAAAATACACAGTGGAAGGACAACTCCAATCTCTTAAAATACACCATGAATCTGTGGTCCATAAGCTCCAAGCTCCACATCATCTCGCAAACATCACCACGAGACACTTGTACCGAGATGCTTTACCTTTACCTATGTCTCAGAATACAACATCTGCAAAAGAACCAATGTTCCAATGTAGGGATGAGTATAAAACTCATTAGGTTTTTCCCCAATGACTTCCCTGCTCATTCCACTAGGATAGGAGAGTTTGCGTCATTTATATAAAAATAGTTTATATAATACAATTTCACCAAAGCAGTTTATAACTACATATAATCTAGTTTTCCAAAACTGTCCATGCTCAAAAGCATCCAAGTGCATATTAAAAAAACTTTTCCAACACATTATTTTTTTCAGAAAATTAACCAAACAAACATCCAATCCATTTCACAAACATCCCATTTTGACATACCCAACCATTTCACAAACCCTTGAAATCAACCATGCATTCTTCGTTATGAATGTTCCATACTCATGGGTAGTCTCTCGTCAATCTACAAAGTCATCACAAGGTAATTATTTCCCACTTTCCATTACACCTTTGGCACCGAGCACAAGGTCATATTTCAACCAAGCCTCATACATAAAATTCCAGTGTTCCATTAGACATTTGGCACTGATCCCAAGGTCCTATTTCAACCAAGACTCGTATATGAAATATGAACACACACACCACACATTCCCAATAATCATTCCAAACCATCCATTCAATAAAACAGCCTTTATTTTAAACCATTTTCCATCAAAACCAAGTGAGTTCAACCAGTTGAAACCATTTCAATAAAACTCCCTTTTTATTGAAAACCAAATCCATCAAAGTCCATTAAATCTAAAACCATTTCAATAAAACATCTTTTATATTGAAAATCAATTTATCATCAAACCATTTACAATTTCAGCAATTTTATAATTTAAAATCAACATTTAAAATTCAAATTGACAAATCACATTGCCCACCAATTCACCACGATTTCAAAATTTCATCAAAACAATAAATCATCACTATAGAAGATGTATTCCATGCTTTTCACAATCAATACCATTCAAATTACCAATTTGAAACTAAGCCAAAAAATTCTAACAGGAGGAGTCGAGAGTGAAGCCACCTACATCAACAAAATATGAAAACCCAAGAAATGGAAGAAGAACACTCAAGAACACTGGGTCAAATCTCCACGAATCCTCCTTAGATATCATCTCCTAACACAACCAGGACCAAATCTCAACAAATTTGGCATCCACATACTTAGGTCTACCCATAACGGGCATAGATCTAAGGAATTGTGAGAATTAGAGAAGTGGATCTAAGTAGATCTAAGAAACCATTCAGGAACGAAGGAGAACGATCACATACCTCAAGAATCCGGCTTTGATTCGCCAAGAGAAGCCTTCAGATCACCTTCGGAATGATTGGGAGAAGTTTTCCAACCTTCAAGGGAGAGTAATCTCGAGATATGGCCGCTTAGGAGATTTAATGTGACATTTAGAGGCAAAAACGAGTTATATCCACAAATTAAGGATCTAATTTATGTGACAGCATGGTTAGTCTGCATAGTTTAACACACCATGCACTAACCATGCATTATCTACTGCCTCTTTGCACGGTTTCCCATAACCGTGAGACGACTGTGCGGAAGCCACTGCCTCTTCATTCAGCCACACACGGTTTGGCCGCACGGTTTAAACAAACTGTGTGCCTCCCGTGCGCTTTCCCCTTTGCTTCAAACATCAATCCAGGATCTCCCGACTCTCCCGTATGCCCCCCTTGACATTTAAAACAATGAAAATCATCATGTAAGGGTTACATACTAGAAACTTGGATTACTACATCCTCCCCTTAATGAGTATCAATATTGGATAGTAAGTATGTAAGGGAGATGGTTACCACCTAAGGAATTCATGTGATCGTCAATATATTAGAGAAATTCATTGTGGTTATAACATAAACATAAATGGTTTGTGTTACTCTAAAAAATAGCATGTATAGAAGAGTGATAAGATAGTTAAAAAAATAAATTAGAACATAGATAGTTAAAAAATAAAATGCATATTCTAGTAATGTCATGGATGACTAAAACAATTATAAATGAACTAAAATTACAAAATGATAAAGTCAACAGTGATCCTGAAGATCAAATTGGTCCACAAGCTCATAATATCAATACTAATCTCCAACTGCCTCTTTGTGACCTGAAAAAAAATTATATAGATTATGGGTGACATTAATAGTTATACCTAGAAGGATCCTCCATATAGAATCTCATTTAAGTGATAAATAAATTATAGTATATTCTAAAGAAAACAGGTGAAGTTTTATCATCACAAATATATATATACTATATTCCTAACCTCACCATGGTTATCTATCCCAATTTTATTGATAATGATGATAATATAATATAATAAAAAATGAATATTCCCCACCTCCCCTATTATACTAGTTATCACAGTTCAATAACATCGTATGTCCTAAACCATCTCCATTTAACAATATCCATCCTGAATACACTAAAGAAAATGTAATAAATCATTCATAGTGTGTATCAAATCACATCATCATCCCATAATAAATATCCATATAGTAACAATGTGGCTTTATAGATCGACCAAATATTTTATAATGTGTATCATATATCATGTAATATACCTCAAGCAATAAAAATACATAAACTAGGTACGGTACATAAATCCATAAGACCTTGTACATGCTATACCTATGACAATATTTTCCATACTCTATCTGAAAATAAATAAATATAAAATATCCATAATATATAGCATTCATCTACAGACATATATGGGAATGATAACAAAAAAGAATTCAAGATAATAATACTACTTGGAGAAGAGAGTGGGGATAGTGGCGTATCAACATAGGTAGTAAAATAATTACATAGATTTGAGAAAAATATTTTGAAATTTTTTTATCCCTTTACTTTTCATATAGTGTTATCAATGGAATTTAAAATGATACATAATTTTTTATTTTATAGTGGTTAACATAATAGAGAACATGTTCTCTATCACTCTCTATTAGTACATGAGTGCTATATATTCCCATCTACGAACATTTTTTTCCGACGTGGAAACCTATTTTGTGTTATCCTAAGTATGGATCATAGATTTCATTATATCATCTAAAATGAAATATTTATTGAGCCTCCTTATGATGCGGTTTTTAAAAGAAGTACCTTGAAAAGACAACGCCTTATTTTTTATGACCCCAATATTAAATTTCAGGGACTCAATTTACTTATGTGGAGGATAATGTAGCATATCGAAATTTTAAAATGATGCACTGTGTTCAGTATCATACAAGATACCCAACATCATTATTAAAAAAGTCTATGTATTTTTATTTAAATCATAATATTATATCTGAACCGTTATTTTTGGTGGTAATGAATGGTATTATATATTTAAAAAATATATATATGGTTGATTTTAAATGTTACTAATTGATTATGATGAATGAATAAAAAAATAGAATATAATGTTAATGTATATATAAATAAGTATTTTTATGTGTGAAAGGATTTTTATCATAATAAATTATATATTATTACCATTATTGGATGTTATTAGTGAAACTTATAAATTAAATATTAATACAATTTTTTTATAATTATCAAATATATTTAATTAGAATAAGATAATAAAGAACCCAATTTTAATCATAAAATTGTATTCACCGAAAGGAAATTTTTCATCCTTTTAATGTGGAAATTATTTTAGAAATAAATTTTGAAACATTTATAAATATTTTTGGAAAATTTAAGAATAATATTTGAAAAAGGAAATCCAATATTCGGGTAGGGTTATTTTATGGATGTATCAAAAAAGATGATCTTTTTGTGAAAAAAATGATAATATTGTTTTACATAAATCTTAGGAAATACTTATGATATGAAATTGATTTAAAATTATTTAACATTAATCCCGATAAAAAGGTAATTTAGGGCATTAAATAATTATAATGTTGTTACATTTTGAATCAATTTCATGACATATTTGAAGACCATGTTTTTACATTTTATAAAAATGATTTTATGAACTATATGGGTAACACAATTCAATTATTTTTTAAAATATTTAGAAATGTTATTATGAAAACATAATTCCATATTTGTAATAATGAGCTCTATGTTATATATTATGTTAATTTTAATTTTTATACATAAATACTTATTGTCGTAAAAAAATGTACAGTTGAACATATTAAATACTGTAGCAGGTTTATGATAAATGATAAAATCTTAAAATACCTAAAAAATACCAAATTAAATGTTTTTGTGTGTTTATATCCATTAAAAATGATTTCAAACATTATATAACCTCAACCATTATATATTTTAATTCAACCCAAAAGTTTTTTTAATTTTATATAAAATATTCATTATTTAATGACATAAATCTACCCCTACTCAAGTATAAATACCAGTCCTCATCACCCCAATTCTCCCCACAACCCATGAAGATCCGAAATTTTATACAGAACCATATATTAATCACTATACGAAAATCCAATTACTAATTTTCTCAACAATTACACAATGTACAAGGACATTTTGGGTTCCATCAAAGAGTTGTTATTTAAGAGGTAATAATATAAAATAACCTCCCTTTTTTATTTTATTCCTCTATTTTTTCCTAACCTCTATAATCATTCGAGGAATGATAACTCCATAATAATGTATATTTTTTAGGTTTATTTTTCCCATGTATTATATCATATCCATTTCATGTATCAACTCCTCTTATTCAATGATACTAAACAACTGTCCAATTTCTGGTAGTTAACCATCTCCCTGAAAAATGATTTTGTTCATTTTCAATTACTGCCTTTAAGGATGGTCAAAAATGTATAATCTGGTTAAATAAGATATAAATTTTCCTATTATAAACTATCTCATTATTTGGATATAATAAATAGAAATAATAATGAATAAATTGAAACTATTACATGATGGTCGTAATAATTTCCAAATTAAACCAATCTTTTATAATTAAAATAATACCTTATGAATCATCACCATGGAAATATGAAAAATGATGTATGTAAAATTTTATTAATCTATATGTTAATTAACTTTAATTTATTCCAATTGTGTAGTTTTATTTCAATTTCACAAAAAAATTAATAATTTCTCACAAATGAAATCATCATGAAACCACGAAACGAACACACCCAAAACAATGAAAATCATGAAATATTTATAATTAACTGGTAAAAATATGTTATAAAATAATTTTATAATGTATTATAAATTTGAATATATTTATTTACTAATTTATTAAAAAAAAATTAATGAATTATTCATGAGGTTTGAAAATGTTTGATGAATGTTGAACCCGAGGTAAGGGTTTCATGTCACTCATCTACTCATGTGATATTGATGTATTATTCACAAATTATTTCTTTATTGGTGTATATATACTCCATTTTAAAATTTAATATAATAAATCTAAATATGATTATAGTATTAAATGTTTAATATTTTAATTATTATTTTTGTGGCATACGATTTGACTGAGTACAAAGTGGTGAGAGAATTCTAAACTCAATTTTCATTCATTATATAAAACATCTACTTCTCGATTATGTTATTAAAAGATTATATTTGAAATGTATTTTTTTATATTATCTTGTATAATAAATATATCTATGTATATTTATAGCGGATACATGAAATATATTCATTTTTATGATGACTTGAGTGACATGATATTTATAAGGGGACTCTCTAAACCCCCACATTTTCTTTGGATAACAATTGCTCAATTTTTACTCACATTATCTCTTCATAATTATAATATAATTCTAATATATTAATTGAATATGTACCAAAAAATGTATTTAGATCAATTAATCTCTATTTCATGCAGAATTACATGTTTTATAAAGTTCTCTCTGTAATTCCTCATGATAATGTTAGGTCAAAATAATAAAAAATAGCTCAAGTGGGGGGTGAATTATTTTTTTTTCAAAAAATGTCCAAAAATATGGATTTTAAAACTCTCTGTTAAAAAAATGGAAATGCAATGGTAAATTCATAAAAAGAGTATAAGAAACGACTAATGAAATCAAGAACCAATCATTTTTATATTGGTTTGGGGAAAAAAGACCCCCTAGTCCACTCCTACTATCATTCTATCTCTTTGATTTTGGTGAATTACACTACCATAGTCTACTTAGTATTAGAAAATAATTCCAAACAATGTTTTGGTAGATAAAAACAATAAAAACGGCTGAAAAACATCCTTCTAGTTCTTTATTAGGGGACCCAATATCCACATCTTAAAACAATAAGTTGATACTCTGCCGCAACTGAGCTTCAGCTGTTGAAACTCTAATTAATCATAAGAGATCGATTTTTTCATTTTGGGTTTTCTTCACAATTTTAGCAGCTATGACTAACAATATACTAATGTCTAAAAATATGTAACTTTAATATCATGTAATTTTATGTGATAAAGCGGTAAAATATATAGAGTATAAGCTTTTCATTTAATATTCTAGATGTAAGAAAGTATCCATAATGATTGTAGAACCTCAAATTATTAATAAAATATGATATTTGTAACATCCCTTACGAATACGAGTGAATTAATCATAAAAATATGATTCATTTATATAATCATAAATAGATTTGAAATAGTATTAAATAATATTTCAATAAGCCTAAAATCTATCCGGACTGTTTCATGAATATCACATAGAATAATGAATAAAAAAACATAGATTTTGAATAGATGACGAAGGGTTGAACGTCATAATGTATGGTACCTTTTCATATTGTACAATTTCATTGCATAGTGTAGTGTTCTTTAACCAATGTAAGGTTTGATAACCATACTTTCATCATCATGTACTATACAGAAACAAGTATCATTGGGATAATGATCCTTATGATCAACCTTTTTAATAGAAAATTTCTCAAATAGAATTGATTAACCCTACATTCAAATTCTCAAATGATGGGTGTGAATATCATTTACAGACTCCACGCATGGTTTCTAATCCATATGCTTGATGATTCTATGAATTTAAGGATCTTGATCCAAATGAAAACATCTTTTCATAGCATAGGGGATATACAATATGAAGGAAATCATTACCTGAATAATATGTAGATAATGAACAATATGCTCATTCTCTGAATGTTGGGTTTCAAATTTTTTTTCAAGATCATTTCTCATGATTTGTTTTTAATTTGAACTCGATATAAATTCCTAAAACATGATCATGAAAAAATTATTTGAATAAAATATGGGTATTAGTTTGGATCAAAATAATAATAAATTTAATATTACTATTGAGACAATACATTCCAAATAATATCTCCCTTACGGATGATCATATAACCCAAAAAATATTCTAAAACGAAATTTTAGGGAAAAAGTATGATTTTTAAAAATAGAATTTATATATATAAAATATTTAGATTTCACGTTATAATTTTGATAATGGATAATATATATTTATAAATTTAAAAAAATCCTTAATAAAATTTTCGATTAACTATTCTACCCAATTAATAGATATTCCTCACCTATTTTGATATTATAAAATATAGTTTGATAGAATAAATTATTTGAACCACATTTAATGTAGCACTGAACAATAAATGGATAGTTTATAAAAACTTATATAATATAAATAAATTATTGATTCCTAGTGAAATATTGAACATAAATAAAAGAAAAACTCAATAAGAATAAACTAAATTGAAGTGATAATGAATTATAATGATATAAAAATAGATTACAATCCATTTACAATGAATTTATTCTTCAAAATGAGGTGTTATGATCAAAATCACTAGTAGATGTAGGTGTATTAGGATATGGAATGGAAAGAACTGTACCATTATTTCTAATATGCTTCAGTAACTGGATCCAAAAATGAGTTTTGATGATTTTTTACTACATTATAAGTATCTTCTTCGAATCATGACCAATATTTATATTATCAGCTAAATTAAACATCTTAAACTCATTAAAATCTTCTAATAAATCTATAAAAAAGCCAAAATATATTTAACATGATTAATCTCCAATCCCAAAAAAGATTTATTATAAGTTGGTGGAAAAACAAATGACTTTTATTTTATACCAGAACAATGAATGATGCATTTCCACACAATAGAGTGTCCAGTCTATCATTGAATTTTCCAAAAACTAATTTTATTACATAAATCCTTATGGTTCCCAATGGAAACATTACAACAAGATAAACACTATATAAATTTTTCTGAAAAAACCTTTATGGTTTCCAACATAAATATGATTTTCATTTAATTAAATTTTATGGAGATTATGATATTCAAATTCATGTATTGACATGGTGGAACATTGCATATATTCAAACTCCATTTTCCCAACTTCTAATACTTATCCTAGATACATTTTCTAAGCAACCAACATATTCATATTTCATACCAATGTTTCATAATGAGATTCAATAGACAATGGAGATTGAACCCTCTCATTACAATTTACTATCAAAGACAATCATGGATCTTCATTTCCTCCTAACCTGTCTCTTATGCAAGATCATCCAATATCATTAGAATTAGGAACAAAGAGTGAAAGATTTTTACGATCAACTGCATCTTTTTGATGATGTTCCTAACTATGAGTCACTTTCTCAACATACTGAACCTATGGATTCTCAAAAAAATTTCCAAAATTACCATCACGCATAGTCCCTTGAATTCCTTTTGAAAATATTCTTCTCTACAAATGTGTTTCATCCATCCTTGTTTCGCAATCATCATTATGCCTCTGTCTGATAGAACTAGTTGATGGAATAATATTCTGTTACACATATCAGCTGTCCAAAACCTCAATTTTTTGTTCCATTCCAATAATAAGAATTATCTGACACATGTTTCTCCAAAGGAAACCTAACTTCTTAACAGTATGATCATTTAAATCAGTGATGTGATTACATGTTTTTCCAAAAAAACATATATGTTATTTTGCAAATTATTCATTGTAAAAAATAAATTACATTCATATAGGGACAAAACACATCCATCCATCCATATGGAAAAATTGGTTTAAATATCTAATGATAAACAGACATAAATTGTACATATTATGGTTCGTAAAAAATAGGAAATATGATTCTGGATATAGATATTTCTCTATCTCTTCATTCTTTATAAAAATTAATAATTGAAGGATTTTTATCAAAACATGATGATTTGGAGTAAGAACATTCATCATTAAAATAATTCTTGTTCTCAGTCATAATAATGAAAACATAATGTAGTGTGGAAGATATTATCCATTAAATATATTCTTGAAATTAAAATTAAAACCCCCAATCATGGAGAAAATATAATTGTTTAGCCATTTACATATTTGAAATGGAAAATTTAATATCATTGATCTTGTTTATAATAGTTTCTACATCTAATCCAAGATTACAATTTTCATTTCTATAAAATTATTTTACATAAATTTAAAATACCGTAGGTCTTTTTCCTCCTCTAAAATCAAAACATAGACCATGATATTTTATGTCTTACTTGATTGAATGTTTTTTTGAATCCAAATAATTGAGATTGAATACATCTCCTCAGAGCACATTGTGATGAAACCCTGATAGATAATTAGAGGAGTCCAACTCAGCATCTTAAGATCTTCTTGATGATTCCATCTCTAAAGGCTCTGTGCTTGGAAGAATTAATGGTTTAGGGTTTTTTCAAATGGGAATCAAGAGAAGATCAGCAAACCATAATGATGTGTAGGGAAGGAGAAAGAGAGTAATTAAAGGAATTTTTTTTCTCACAATGACTAAAAATGAGATCATTATTTTTTTAATTTCAAAAGTCATCTTACAATTAATCAAAATGAAATTATTTTGGAAAACAGATTATAATGTTACTAAAATAAAATATAAAATAAATATTATTACAATAAAAATAAAAATACAGAAAAGAAATTAACACACATTTTTTGAAAATTAAATATTTAAATTCCCCCTTAATAAATTAAGAAATTGAATGTGGAAGTGGTTTAGTAAATATATCAACTATTTTATATTTATTATTAACAAATTAAAAAGAGAAATACTTTTTTAGGACATCATCACATAGAAAATGATTCCTTATATCAATGTTCTATGTCCTTGAATGAGTTATATGATTTTCTTAATATATATAGAACATGTACTATCACATAAAATAGGTATAATTTTAAAATTTATTCCAAAGTACAATAGAGTGCTTTTAATCCACAATACTTGAGCACAAAAAATACTAGCAGACACATATTCTCACACAACAGGTGATAGAGTAACTGAGTGTTTTTTCTTACTATACCATTATAGTATATATTTTCATAAAAAGGGATAGGTTCCTGAGGTATATTTTCTATATAATTAATATCATCCCATGTTAGAATATGAATATTAAATTAAATTATAATTATAAACTTCTAGGGAATAATTGAATGAATATAATTTCCATTTAAATATATAAAAAACCATTTACTACAAGTATGGTGAGACTTTATAGTTTTGGATATAAATATATGAAATAAATATAAAAAAACATAATTACTCATCTCTTAGTTGTAGGATATAGGAATGTTCCAATCATAACTCTATATAACTTGTTGTCCACTGGTTTTCTAGATTTATCGAAATCATGTATTATATAATTAATCATTAGAGATATATATATATTTTTGTTTTCATGTCAAAAATTTATAGTAAATCAAAAATATATTTAATTTGATTTAAAAAATTCCCAAATTTTTTTCCATAAATCTAAAAACATAAACAAATTCACTTCTCCCATCAAAATCATTTCAATTTTAGTTTGAATTAGTTTTGGAAAATAAATACTATCATTATTATTATTTTAACCTAAAATAACAATATTAACATAAATTTACATGAATATAATAATAGGAAAAATTATTTTCATAAAAACTGGTATATCAACTAATACCATAGTAAATACATTTTTCCAAATAAAATAACTAAATATATAAGAACAAGCACTAGATTCATGATTAAGTCCAAATAGTGCTTTAGTATTTTTAATAATTGAGTATGTTTTTTGATATTTTTAAAAATAAGGAGGTTGTTCAACATAAAATTCATTCACCAAATTTCAATTTAAATATAATGGTTTAATATCTATATGATAGAGTTTAAAATTCATATTAGTTGAATAATCTAAAATTATTCTAACCACTTATAATCGATCTATAAAAGAAAATTTTTCCTCAAAATCTATACCTTCTTCCTGATTATATCTTTTAGCTACTAATCTAGCTCTATTTCATGTTATCATCCATTGATAATCCAATTTATTTCAAATGTCCACTTAATTCCTGTTACTAAATAATGTTTTGGTCATTATATTAGATTCAAAAATTCATTACTATTAAATTAATATAGTTATTCTGGAATTTTAGTCATTAAAATCTCATCTTCTAAGCCTTCATCTATAGACATAGTTTCTAATTGTGACTAAGAGGTTGAAAATTATGATAGGTTTCCATCATTTCTTCTAGTTCCAATTCCGGTTTCAATACCTCCATTTATTTTTTTAAAGGATGTACAATAAATTTATAGACCATATATGAAATAAACATTAAGGTTCATCAGTTTAATATTCTTCCAAACTATGAATAATTATAATAATATAGTTTTCAAAATCATTTATAGGGGTTTCAAGTCAACTGTTTTCAAATGGGTCAGCAACTTCATCAGTTTGATGTTATCATAAATAAAAGGGTTCATTTCATCAAAATTCACTTTAATAGATTCATTAATAATCATTGAATTTTATTTTTACACAATATATGATTTTTTGATTGATTAATATCACAAAAATATTCCTTCAAATCCATTGGATCAAAATTTCATTCATTGTCCTTAGTGTTCACGATATAAATATTTCATGCAAAAACATTAAATTAATTTACATTAGGTGTTATGTTTTTCTTGTGTTCATAGGGTGTCCTTTCGAAAATAGGCCTTATTAAAAATCTATTCGTGATATTGATGGTGGTGCTTACTGCATCAACCTAGAATGGTATGAAGATTGCATTTATTCAGTATTGTCCTTGGAATTTTTTAACATTTCAATTTCTCCTTTAAATAATTAAATTTTTTCGGTTTTATTAGTGGAGATAAGGTGTGTTTAATCCCTATATTTGAGAAATAATAATTAAATTACAGATTTTAAAATTCTACTACATGATCAATTCTTAATAATATTATTATAAAATCATTTTCTTTTTGAAAAAAATTTAAAATAGCATTCAAAAAAAGAGAATACTTCAGTATGGGGATTCAGAAAATAAACCCAAGTAAACCTAGAAAGATTATCATATAAAACATATATATATAATTTACCGTCAAAACATTCTAATCTTTTTGGTTTAATGAAAAACATATAAATATGCATTAAATTTTTAGATGTAGCTATTTTGTTAATAGATATGAATGAAAATGTGTGATGTTTTCTAATTTTCAATGTATTACGGAATCCTTCATTTTGAAATATATGACTAGGTAAACCAGAGACCATATTTTTCTTAGATAATTTATCTAAAAAATATATATTATTGTTTCCTAGTATTTCATGTCAAATCCATGACTAATTTATCATAGTTGTTAAACAATCATCCTTTTGATTATGTAAGTAATTTTAATCCAATTCATAAACATTACAAGTTATAGGTACTCTAAATTTATGAAATTTATCTTTAACGATAGAGGATGAATTTTCAGCAATATCAATGTAGTAACCATCATCAAACTGTTGAGAGATACATATTAGGGTGATCTTTAGAATATTAACATACAACAATTTGTTCAGTGAGATAGTCTTTTAATCTCTAACTATTCGTACTACAAATATATTTCCTTTAAAATTTTCACCAAATGTAACTAGTCCTCCAGGAATTTTAGTCAACGTATGAAATATTCATGAATATCCACTCACATTTCTATATAATAATCCATCTATATAATATTTTTTCTTTTTTTTCCTATATCCTATTTCATGCAAAAATAATTAATCATGTGTTTATTTTTTTACCCAAATTTTATTGTGTCCTACAGTGTTAGCTAGCAAGGATATGTGAATATGGATCATCATTATTTTCCCATTATTTATTTCATTTTATTCATAGAATCATTTATTAATAAAATCTATTTTGATACTACTAATTTAATTATTTTCTTATAATAACTATTACTATAATTACCTTTTATTCCCTAGTAATAACATACAGTTTTTACGAAATGGGGAAAAAGTTATTTTTATACAATTTTGATTTCCCCCCCTTTATTCCTATTCCTAATATTTATCATTCAATGAAATTATTTCCAATAATTTGATTTAACACCTTTTCTCCTATGCATAATAAATTTCAGTACACATATGGGATTCAACATCATCTTGATATTATTCAATCTTTTTTCCTGTTCAATGAAGTCTTCTTTAGATGTGTTGATCTAGTAAATTAGGTCCTTATATTTTTTTAGTATAGTGAATCTTTCACATAAAAAATCATTATAAATATTTATCAATTAATTATGCTTCTTAAACAAAGATTCATATTTTTATTCAAACATCGAAAAATACGTAACTAATTTATCCTGTGATAAAATACTTGTATAATAATTATAAGACTAATAGGTTTGTACCATTTTTTATTAATCCATAAAACACATATTTTATACTAGATTTGATTTCTCTTTTTTAAAATCAGATTTTGAGGGGCTACTATAGTATTTAGATACAATCCATTAGCTTTACTTTCTAATTTTCCATTTTTGCACATAATAATCATTATTTTATATTTATTTTATGGGATTTTATATTCATATTTTAGTTAAGGCTAATATGTTCTATTATAAACCAATTTCATTCATTCCTGACATCAAATAGATTTTTTTCATTCTCACATTTAGAGAATAATTTTCCATCCTTTCTATAAATTTATTATATTTATATTTAGCATTCATTTCTCCTTCATACATCATCAGTTTCCCATTTATTCCTTTCATATTCAAATCATTGACATGTGATGATTGGAGAATATTAGGAGATATTTAATTTCATTTTAAAGGTATTACATTGAGTTTATTAAAATATTGATGATATTGTTCGATAGGTTCTCCCAATCCCGAAATATTATTGACAATTTCCATAATCCTTTCATTCATCTAGGTGATCCTTTCACCATAAAATATTATAAATGTGTCAAAATTTAGTTTAGCAGTAGCATTACTAATATGTATAGAACAATCTATTCCTTCATAGGAAATTATTATTATTTTCCACATCTCATGGGCCATTTGAGATTTTGATACATGATTATATTCATCTGGTATATGAAAAAAATAATAGTTTAATCACATTAGAATTGATATCATATTCGTCATCTATTTCAGTAGTTCATTTTCTTGGTTTCATAGGAATCTTATTATGGTTAATGTTTTTTAATATACTTTGAATAATGGATTCTTTAGATAGATAATCATCATTGACATAAAGCACCCATAATATTCAACATTAATGTTTGGAGAACGTACCATATAATTTCCTTCTCTCGAACCATATATTTACATATTTAAATAGACCTTATACTTTTAGTTTCAATAGTTTTATCCAAAATCTCTCATATAATAAAAATAGGTATGTCAGAATAATACAAAGTAACACAAGAGGCGAAGTATGTGAATTATGTTTTAAAAAAAATTCAACAATTCTGGATTTTGATAACCTCTGTGGTTAACATGTATATGTAGTGTATTATTCTTGTAATGAGTATATGTATCTGATGAATAGATATAAAGAACCCAACTTTTGGTAGTGGTTCGGGGCACAAAGATACTATATTCTACTCTTCCAATCACTCTATCTATGATCTTGTTGTCTTTCACTAGCAAGGTTCTCTAATAATAAGACCACAAATCCCCAACTGATTGATGGAAGTTTATATCTATAAAAACAATGATGAATATATATCCTTTTGGTTCATTAACAATGAATAAAATATCAACATATTACATCGTGAAGATGATACTCCAGCACAACTAATTCTGATCAATTGAATCTCTAATAAATCAAAAGAGTTTTATTTATTGATCCGGGATGTTCTTCATAATTGCAACAACAATAACTGAAAGTAGTTGGATTTTCATCTTCAAAAATTATATTCATAAAGAAAGAATAGTTATTTACCGATCTCAGTTTCCAATGATCTTCTATAATAATAGTAAAAAATTTCATTACGTAGGTTACAGTAGTATGTGGTATATTTTTTATGACTCCAACTTGTAATCTCATATGAATAGTTGATCATTTTTCGCATCACCACATAAGAGAAGATATTCAAAAAAAATTATTTGAATATAAAAATATTTAACTTGATTTTCATGTATTTTTAAATGATGAACTAGTAAAATATATATAGTATAATGATTTCATTAAATATTCAAAATCTAAAAATATATCATGATGCATCACATATAATTTTTTTGACTTGACTAGAGAGTCGTTAAGTCCCTTATGAATTAGAGATAATTCCTCTAAATAATGTTGTTCATTGAATTAATCTTAATGGCCTTAAATTTTTTTATAAAAAATATTTTAATTTACTCGAAATTCGGTACAAACCATTGCATAAATCCCACATATAATATCGAATAACAAAACTCAAATAATGAATCTCAAATGTAGGGTTAAACAACATAGAATATGGCTCTTTTTAATAGAAAATGGTTTATTTTTGTAGCTTAGGGTTTCTTTGAGTAGCATAAGGTTCTTTTGCATAGCTGAGGGTTCATTAACCAATGTATGTCCCCCTATCCCTTCATTAATATTCATGTAACATATGGATAAAATGTAGGAAAGGGATGATGATATATATTCTCAACCGTTTCAACATAAAATGTTGAACATATCATCGATTAACCATAAATTCACTTTCTCAAACATATGGTATGAATAATATTTCTATAATACATGTAGGGATACTTATCCATATTCTTGATGATTAATAAAATATAAGGATTCTAATACAAATTAAAACCTCTTAGTGTAGCATAGGATAGATACCATACCCATGAATTAACTTTCTGATGTAATGTAGGGATAACGAACCAAGCACTCATTCTCCAAATGTAGGTTTTAAAATCGGTTTTTAAGATCAATTAACATAATTCTACATTCAATTAACGTATATATAAATTCGGAAATAAACACTTGAGAAAACTTCATCATAAAACAATCAGGGAAATTTTTGATCATCAAAATAATCATAAATTGTTAATAATTATTGATACAATAATTCCAAATATATTATAGATCATAATCAGAGGGTTCCTCTCTAATTACTACCCATTATCATGTTCACTTAATAATTTTTTTTAAATATTTATAAAAATCATAAATTTTATCATTTAAATCCAAATTATATCATTTTTTTATAAAGGAAAATATTGTTATATCCTATTTATATACAATATATTATTTTTACTAAAAATGAACATAATTGGGACCTTAATAACTCATATTAATCATACTTTAATTTTTTAAGAAAAAATTTAATTTTCTATAATTTACCTTATTAATTCCCATTATAAATTTAATCCATTATTTAATGGATATAGTTTCTTTATTCTATTTGGTTATACCTCTTCATAATATTACAATACCCATTTCATTCCATGGGTAACCATTATTATTTTTTCTTATGTTTGATTCAATATGTGAAACACATATGCATGAATATGTTAATATGGGTGCACCCATGTAGAGATAAAATTAATATGGTAATGTATTAGTCTTAGGATACATCATGTATATGATTAAGGGGTAACCCTAATCTATTATGGGCTCTTCCAATGAAGTGATATTGTATTTATGTTATCCTTGAATCATGATTATTTCATGTTGTTTGTTACTGCCACTTTATTTTGTTTTCATAATCATAGGATTCCATTTTATGTATGTTATCCTTATATATGTTTAATCATGTTTCATGCTTATAACTCAACATGTTATTATTTATATCTCATATGATATTCTTGAATTTGTATTCCCTTGCTATGACTTTTAGGTTATCCATTTTGTCTATGTTCTCCCCATTTTATCCTATATAGTTAGTGAGATCAATGATATATAAGAAATCGTAATGAGGAATAAAGAATATATTTTTGAAAATATAGGTTCATGTCTTTTAAAAATATACCTACTCTTTGAAATACACAATACTTTTTGATCCATTATGTAAGGAAGTTATGGATAATGTATAAACATTTCAACTTTCTATGAATGGGATTAATGTGTAAGAGTTTTTAAAAATTAAATTAACCTCTAAACATAAATTAATCAGGGAAATGTTATAATTTGAATTATAGTTTAAATTCACTAGAATAATTATTTTTCAATTTTGGGTCCTGACAGGAATTTATCATATAACCATTTGAATAAAAATAGCCACAATAATAGAAGGCTAATTTCCTAAAGAATTCACTGGAAAAACAAATTGAATGCAATATAACACTAAAATAAGTAGAATATATGATTGAGGAAACTACACAATATAAGGAAAACTATTCCTTATCTGTTGAATAATTAAAATTCTTCTTTCTTATGAATTTTTAAAGGATAATATTTTTTAGGTAATCTATGGATTGGAAAATATATATGATGTCAAACTGAAGGAAAAGGATACACCAATATATTTGTAGGATAATATAGTGAAATTACATGAATACACACTTCGTGATGTAATAAGGATGACTATAGAATAATTTGACATGTTGGTGAAATATTTGGAAGGCATGTTTGGAATATTATAGGATTTGAAATAAATTATCAACAATAAGTTATTATTTATAATGGTGAAACTAAGATATATTGAATCAACCCATAATGGAACATTTTAATATATTTAAAATAAAATATAATTTCATCCCATTTCCAAAAGTGATTCATGATTCATGGAAGACTCAATGAGGTTTGAATTAGTGATAGAGATCATGTCCTGAATCATGCACCACAAAAAATGGATAATGATCACCTAATGTCTGAAAGGCACGGTATTTAGTGGATTTTTTTAAACAATCAATAAAATATAGTTAATTCTATATAATGTTTCATTACTATAAATCATTATAATCATTATACATTATCAAAAATTTGTGTGAGAATATTTATAAATAATATTTTCACAAAAAATTTCAAATTTGAGCTTAAATAAACAGAAAATACATGCCTAAAAATCTAAAAATATTGATCATATTAGTATTATAAAAAGGATTGTTGTCTACTTTTAGTTGTTCTATATATTCATGCATTGGTATATTGATTGTTTGAATAATATGTTATTTTTTATAACTTATAGAATTTAGAAATCATGGAGTATCAATAACAAAGATTGGATACATCATAATATATTGAATAAAATAATAATAATAAATAGGAATTCTTCTTTCATGAATTTATTTTATATTTTTGAAACTTCTATTAATTATTAATAAAATATGTTTATTTTAATGATGAATATTGTTACGATCCACACTAATATAATATACTTCCTACTAAAATGATAGATCCCCAACATCATATGAATCAAATGAATTAATGTATTCAATGAACCTTTGCAACAGAAATCTATGATGGTGGTTTTTAAATAACCAATTCTATATAAGGAAATAAATAACGGAAATTTGGACATTAGTCATATGAGGATTAAGTGATCTTATTATGGTATGAGAGGATGCAATATGAAACATCACAATATGGTCATGAATAATAATAAATAAAGGTTAAATCTAAACAAATTAAAAATATTCATCTAAAACATATATTCTATGATTGGATTAGTGGTTCGTACTCATTGGGAAAAATTGGAGAGGCTTATGATGAAGGGAATAACTAAAATAATATAGATGTGTGTTAATGGTGCATAAAAGCTTATCATAGTGATTTTAGATCAGTGAAATGGTTTTTTAAAAATGAATAAAAAAGAAGAATACAAGGAAATAACTACTGAGATAATGTTTTAAATACTCCAATAAAAATAATAAATCTATATAAAAAAGATAATATTCCATAAGGATGTCTAAACAAATAGACTGATTAGTAATAACAATCTTAATACATAATCTATGATGAAAATAAAGGCAATTTTATATTTTTTCATGACAACAAGACTACTCCAACTAAGAATCAAAGTTATGATGGAATGAATAACATAAATCCAAATGATTTAAAATACATGAAATATAATGATGCATGAAAGAAGAAGTCTAATGATTTAAGTCATTGGTTGGGAAATTTTTCTCAACCATCCTCCTCAATATGAGTAGTTATTTTATGATCTATCTTTTTCCCTAATCAATCCGATGGTGCCTAAATATTGTTGTATTAATGGGGAATCTATATTGGAAGAATCATTTCTGTGGGACAAACTACAACAATCCTTTCATTTAGAGATATGTTACTTTTGAAAATAAAAAATTTGGGAAAATTTTGTAGAAAACTAATGTTTTCTGAAAAATACCCACCCTTATAACCATGTATTCATTTAGATTACTTGTTATCAAGGGGTTAATAATTTATGAAATGCGGTAAAAATTATACATTCACCTGAAAACATTTGATATGTTTTTTCAAGTGAATTTATGTTTCATGATACATTCTTGAAACAAATATTTTAAATCCAAAAAGGTATTATATTCTGATATTATATAATATAGTGAGTAATTATGGAATGATTTTTTTATATAAATTTATTACTAGTGTTTTCCACAGTTGGTTTTCCATTGTTGAATTTGAGTTAGTTTATGGATAACCACTAATAAAGAATATGTGATTCAACAAAGAATATAGATAATGATTTATTTATCATAATACATGACATCAACATTACAATAGTGACATATAGAATAAATTTAATTCCTTCTCTTATAAAATTTATAGAGATTTTGGAATGATAGGAATGGGAATAACACATCATGTGATGTTTTTTTATTCAAAAATCAAAATAGGATTTGTAATTCTCAATTGGAATTTTAAAAATAAAAAAATTAGTCATAGGGGACACTTTTAAAATTATACAAAGAAAAAAATTATTTGAAAATTATGATGATTTCATTGAATTCCCCTAACATGAAAATCATATGGGTCATAAGAATTTTGAGTAGTTACTCCTAATAAATTTTAATTGTATTTCACTTCATATAAAACATTTATAGGGGATAATCTCAGGAAATGTGCCAATACTGTGTAAAAATAGAATAGAATATATAACTACTTCGATTCACTATAAATTATTGGGGTTAAGATAAATTTACCTGATAAGAAATTTTTAATTAACAACAAATCCAATGAGGTATATTGATGTGATTTAGGAGTAGTTGAATATTCGATTACATTTGAGTTGTATTTTTTTAATAGTTTCCGATATAATATAATACATTGTATTCAATGAGAATTTGGTTAATTGATTGAGTCTTCAAAGAATAAATATGAAGAGGCTCTACATAAATATTTAGTGATTAAAATAGTGTAGTCAATAACCCTAAAAAATATTATGGGGAATAGTATAAGGAAATCCCATATATGTGAAAATTTATATGTTGGTCTTTATTATTATTAAAATTACTAAAAGGGCTTCAGTTGTTTCTATAAAAATAGAGGATGTGGATAAATAACTACAATTGGTTTGAAATAGAACAGTTTCTAGATAAACAAGATACATATAAATAAAAACTATAAAAAACAATAAATTATTGTAGATTGAGATACTTGAATGGTAGAATAATTTACTATAATTATAGAGAATAATTATTTGTGTATCAATTTATGTATTTATTGAAATTTATAAAAAAATATTATGAATGAAGAATATAATCATAACCTGTAAATATGTTAGATTTCATAAAGTTATCTACAAATGCGAGTTCAATTTATACCAAGTCATTAGGAATCATTATGATGTGTTAAGGATATTCATTAAATTTCTAGAGGTGTTTTCAATTATTTATGATTAATTTAAATTGCATGGAGCTGGACTTGATGGATTTTGAATTGAATTTATTGAAATATGGAAAATCATCATAACTCAAAAATCTATATTGGAATAGACCCTAATGTATGAGAATCATTCATATAAGATAACTTTTTATATAATTTAATAGTTCTATACACAATGATCAGAATTATTAGATTCATTACATGAATGAGAATTGATGTAACAATATTTTCTGAAAAATGGTATCTCACAAAGCCAAAATATCCAATCTATCTGAATTTTGATCTTCATTCCAAAAGGAATACCCTCATAAAAGATTAACACGGGGGGACAATCTATCAAAACTTTGATATGTGAAGAACCGAAACATGGGAATCCATCCTGTTTGAATGTCAATCTATGTGAATATAATATTATGGGATCCATTTTCATATATTTTCTGGGTGAGAAAAATATATTTTCTTGATTTATTGATTATAAATATTAAAATAAATTTTTTTCCAATCTTATGTTGTGTATTTAATATCAAATCATTAAAAATATTTTTAAGCGATGATTTTAGTTTGTGTTGAGGATAAATGATAGTGGAGAAAATGTTTTCGTAATTCATTATTTAGGAAATATATTTATCAGGTTTTGAATAATAATATAGTTAAAAACACATCTATTCCTTTTTGATAAATGTAGCGTAAACTCATTGTGATCGGATAGTTCTTGAATGTTAATAAACAATGGTAGATCTGCAAATTCAGAAAATAAATTCAAATGGAAACTATATAGATTATTATGTGATGATTTTATTACAAAATAAAATGCATCTCACACCATATGTTCTGTTATTATATATTTTTTAAATATATGAAAAATTTATTCTTTATATTTAGGTGGATATATAATAAGGAAGAAGAGGTGGAGCCTAATTGAGATTTAGTCCAAATATATATTCGACTAATACATGAAAACTGGGAAGGTGGAAGACTAATATTTTTATCATATATTAAAATAAATTGATTATTTATCCAGATATATAAGGTTTATTTTGTTAAGGGTATTTTGGATAAAACCTTTGATTAAAAACTATGCATGTAAAATAACTGGAAGTATATAATGGGTATTATATTAATGTTCTTATTCAACGGTTGACATATTATATGATAAAGATACTATTTATAGGTATTAAAATTTGAAAAAACACATCAATTTATCCTCTCATTTATTTTATATATTGTGTAGTTTGAGGAGTGTTAAATAGAAAATAAAAATGTTCATTGTAAATGGGTTTTGTGAACTAAAGAACCGAAAAGCATCTAAAGATCAAAAAGAATAACCAAGTGAAGATGCAACCTATTATAAGTAACAATAAAAAGATATGATTATATGTTAAATATAAATATTATAGAACTATTGAAAACAAAAATGAGGATAATAATATAAAAAAATACCTTTTTGGTACACATAGAAAAAACGATAAGTTGAGAAAGTGTTACATGATGTTATTCTAATGATTTTTAAAATATATTATAGTCACATGAATATTTAATAAGTTTATTCAATTTTTGATCATAAGAAATTAATAGTGGGTTTTTTTAGCTTGGTGAGTTGATTTATATTAATTTCTATGAATCTTAATTGTGGTTATTTATTATGTTGTTGAGTTTGTTTGAAGATATACTATCATTCGAAAAAGTTGTTTATGATAAGAATGGGATGACATAAATAGTTTCATTGGAATTATATTATCATATATTGATATACTTATTATGAGGATAATATAATAATATAATTCAATATATATGATTGAAACTATAACATATAATATTTTATTTCAGTCTAAATGAATTCAAGGTCCATTTGTATGTACCACAAGCAATATCGAGCTTAAAAATTTTTTGTATATACTTTTAAAATATATTTATTATATTATTTACATTATAACATATTCATTGGATTATATTGTAGGAAAATGACTAAAATCATTATGAAATATTTATATAAAGACATTCCTATGAATTGAGGACATTATATTAAATAGGATCAAGTAATATTAATAAATAAACTTTTTAGAAGACTAATTTATTTTAATAATGTTTTATATCAAAATAAAATATATTAATCCATATATATTTATGATTTTAATTAAATATATTGTTCATATTTTTTTGAAATATATATTAGAAACTATCTAATGATTGTAACTAAATAAGGAATGGGTCTGAATTCATTTTATACCTAAAAAATAATTTCTCATAAAAAATGGTTATTACTATTATTAGTTCAAGAATGTTATGAATAATATTGAACAGTTTTTTAAATTTTCAATGTAAAAAATAATTATATTTTTATCTAATTATCATGCCAAAATAAGTAGAATAAAAAATTTTAATTTTGTCGAAAAGTTTAGATTTTGGGTGAATAGTTAAAAATATAAATTTTCATAATAATTTCATTTATATTCATTAATAAATATTATTAATATTTCCCATTATATTTCGGATTTTATATTTCGTAGGAGTTTTATTTTATAAAATAGTATTATAATTAAATCCATGTGAATCAATATTTGTGCATGATTTCAGTATAACATTATTTTTATGCTGAAAAATAATAATAATCTGAAAAAAATTCATTAAACTTTAGAAACTAATTTTAACATTAATTTTTTTTATACATATAAAAAATAAATAATTTCATATTCATTTCATATTTTGAATCAACAAATTCATTTTTTATTAAACTAATTAATAGTATCATTGGAAAAATTTTATCAAGAGGTTAAAAGGTAAAATGGGTAATTTGTGGATTAAATTATTGATAAGGAGTCATAATATCTCAAAAAAAATCCCTAATCACATTTTATACCATAATTGTATTTATCATCATCATAAATTCAAAAATATTGAAAAAAATCCTACATGATTATAATAGTTACCTTTATATATTTTTAAGTTATGTAATTGAAAAATGTCACTCTCTCAAAATTTTTATGTTTTCATGATATGGATATATATTTTTAAATGATATATAATGGAATATTGATTATAAATTTTTGGATGAATACAATATATTTATGATTTTAATTTTTTTAGTGATGATTTAATTACATTGAATATTTACACAACACTAATGAACCAATTATGGCAACTACAAGAAAACCATATAAATTATTTAAAAAATATATAAACTAAAAACTTATTTGAGAATTATTATGTATCATGAACATTATGGATATTTTAATGCATAATTTTTTGTGCATGAGTTTATATTAAAATAATATTTCTATCATGATATCCTTAATGTAATTTTTTTGAATTGCTTTGAAAATTGTCATTAAATGGAATTTAATATTTAAAAACAATTTTTGAGCAATTGAAAAGACATAAAATTATAATCATAACATAATAAAATTTTCAATTTTCTTGGATATTAGAATTATTACTTCTATATTCTACTTATCATTTTTAAAATTGCATTCATTACCCATAGAGGATAAATAATTTGTTAACACGTCTAATGTTTAAAGTGTTGTTAAGGGAGTTAAACTAAGAGGTATGGTTATATATTCCAAATAAAAGGTTATAACTTTAATTTATTAAAAAAAAATTACCTTATATTCTTTATCGTGGAAAAAAATACACATTTAATACATTTAAAAAGAGTTTAAGACATAATATATGTTATTATTTTGTGTATTCACAAGATTACCACATATATCACATATAATAGGGAGCTTTATCTATTGCATTACATTCCCCTATATACCCATTTATCTCAAAAAAATACCTACCCCAATCCATTCTAAACATTCCACCTCATGTACTATAGGTTATTATCTCACCAAGATGCTCTCCTAGAGAGATTATGTTGTAATCTAATATTGGTTTTAAAAAAATGGGGAATAACTTTTAACCAAAATCCATAAAGTTTATTTTCCTGTTAATAATAAAAATATTATAAAAATTATATGATATTAAACCACATATATATTACAAAAATTAATATTTTATTATATTCGGTTAACAACCATGAATCATCACTTTTTCATTCCTAGGGGAAATTTAAACATTGAATGTGAGTACATGTAGACTACCACCTTCATGAAGAGTTGTATTTATTTATTGATCAGCACCTATAATAGTTGTTTATAATGATTTATATATTAAATATAGTTTATATTTATTACTTAAATATGATTCTTGAAATATAATATATTTCATACATTCATCCCTATCAATCAATTGAAAAATGATAATGTCGCTCCTGCGTACATGTATACTGCCTCCTCCATGAAGTTATAAAAATAATTTATAATATCCACTTTTTAGTGTTAGTAATGAAATAAATTTTTTTATAAACATGATAAATCTGTTAGTATTAATATTTTATAGCTGATAAAAAAATGAACCATTTCACTTTGTTCAGCCTACCAAAGTTGATTTAGGATTATAAAGAAAAAACCTAAAAAAATCCAACATGAAATTAATCGATTTAGTGACTATATAATTCATGGTAATAAATGAAATAATTTGGAATATATAATTTAAATAAACTGATAATAGTTATTAAGAATGTTTAATAATTAATGTATCCTTATAATACCATAGATAAAATAAATATTTTGTGTGTCAAACATGAGGTGAGGGATTTATCATCTCAATATCCTTTAATTTCTACACATAATATGTTCATTCCATGTTATATTTTTTGGTGTAAACACATTTATATGAATTTATTTTTTCATTCAACAACTAAATTTAATATTCATTATAAATCAATTTCATTTTAACTTCAACAGTGATCTTTGGAATCTAAATTTACCATTGTAGTAATGGATTTTTATTTAAAACATTTCGTAAAATGTATTAATATATTTTTATCTAATATCCTTATTATATTATATGTTTCAAAAAAAATTCATTTTATGATTCAATGTTTTAATGTCAATTTATAATCACTTTTCACATTCTTTAATAATGAATAAAATTCAATTTTTTCATTATTTCTAGAATGTGTTATTTTTATTTTTTCATTGAATTTCAAAAATAAATTTTCTATGTTTATCACAAGTACACATATTCCCACTATCGTAGCTGTAATATTTAGCACAAAATATATACATGTTTGTTAATATTCATATATATGGATTATCATCATTTTATTTTTTACTATGGAAATTATTAACATTTCATATTCTTGTTTTCGAATATTAATTTTTATAAACATGGGAAACTGATTATGTATTATTATTTCTATTCCATATATGAGTAATTAAATGGACATGTATAAGTGATTGGTGGGGCCTGATTATAGATAAGCTCATATGAGTTCAAAAGTGTCCTGAGACCAAAATAGAATGGGCATTACTTATTGTGTGATGGACAATAAAAAGACAATGATTTAACATAAAACATGATATTATGTTAGATTAATTGTATGAACTTTTTTATGTTATGAAAAAATTACTAGAAAAAATCCCTTGTGGTATGTTCCATGTTTATTTGACCTAAGGAATTCAATGTAATATCATGATGTCTCAAATTATTCATTGAAAAATTATAAATATTGTAATTTATATCCATCTGATTATTTATATTTTTATCAATGGATATATTTCATGTTCATGTTTTTAATTTGTTTTCTCTGGAAAATGTATTTTATAAAATATTAAAATGACTATATTATTTAAATTGTGGTGTAAAATATTTTTTAGTTAATATTTTTCATGTTTTTTATGAAACCCATATAAATTAATATTTTTACCTTCTCATTTATTATGAAACATATAATAAAAGGCTACCCTCAATGAATTTAATTTCAATAGAAATTAAATGATCATTTTGAACTCTAATGATATTATAATAAATGAAAAGATTTATTTTGAAATTTATATTTTTTAAAGGAATAATCCACTTACATTATTTTTGTTTCCCTAACTAAGCTTCCTTTCCCATCAATCATATTAAAATGTATTTTACATGTATTAAAAAGTGTTATGAAATATATGAATGTTTATATTTCCACTATTGTAGTCTATATTATAATAATATAACTTTTTTTGAATGAAATATGAATTTTGTTTTAATATTCTGTTTCTATTGGAACAAAAATAGAATTTAAATTGAGGTTTCCAAATATTATTTTAAGGGATTGATATGTTTGTGGTATTCTAAGATATCTAATTCTATACACAAAAAAATATTCTACATTTATGTAAGTGATAACCGTGTTTTGAATATTGTAATTATGTGTTTTTTATTACAAGTCATTATATTTTTTGTCAATGGAATGGATTAGATATCTTTATAGGATTGGAATTTATTAATGTGGGATATAGAGATTGTAAAAATCTAGATGGTTAATATTCGATGGAGAATTGTGGTTATTAAATATAAAATGGCATAGTTAAAGATAAATTATTATATGACCTCCTCATTAAAGAGTTTATCATGATTTTTTGTAATATACTCACATAAAATATTTTATATTTAGAAATTTGAGAGAAACAATAAGATATATGATAACAATTGATATAAAGGAAAATGGATTTCATGGTTGTACACAAAATCAAATGAAAATTGATATTTAGTGAAAAATCCATCATTTATGCCCAACCAACGATCTCATTTTTTTACTAACATTGTAATCTTAGGTTAGTTTTTTAATCAAACAAATTATAAAAAATGGTGATGTGTAGAAGATCGTGTGAAAAATATCATGATTGAAAAAAGTTTCAACTTCTAAAATTTCATAATATAAGAATAAAATAGTATGTATATGTATCAATGTAATATAAATATGTCTCACATGCTATAAATGAACTCATACAGAACCAAATAAGAAAGGAAAAATGATTAAATAATGATAATGGAATAGCTAGGATGATTAAAATAACGGGTTTTCAAGGAAATTAGTTATTGGTGCCACAATTGTAATAGAAACAACTTTTTGATGAAAAATATTTTTTGAATTATAAAATTAATTCATAATCATTCATTATCATGTAACCCTGAATCGATGAATTTTATTATTTTTTTTAGAAATATGATAAATACATTTTATTACAATCATTCATCTATAGTGAATTAATTAATTTATTTTCGTAAAAATTCATTTTTCATAGAAGTCATTGTTTTGAAAAATATATTCTTTATTCTTATATGATCTAATTTAAAATTGAGTTTTACTTTACATGAATCATAATTTCTATATATATTTCATATTTATATTACTCATATTTATACATATCATTTCAATGACATGATTTTAATGGTAATATTTTAATAATAATTGTTTAATTGTATTATACAGTTCTTTTTATGCTCGGTTTTTTATATTGAACACAAAGTTAGGCATATTATTGTTTTTAAACTAAATTATAAGGAAGTTAAATAAAACCATGGAAATGGAATTTTATCCATGAATGTTTAATTAGATTCAATATAAATTAATTTATCATAATAAATAAATAAAATCAAATAGATTTGTTATCATGAACTTTTATTTCAAGGCGATGACCAAAAAATTCTTATTTTATAAATGCATGTACCTATATACGAATCGTAGTTACTTATGAGTTTAAAAAATCCTACCATGTCACTTTACACATAAAACATTATAGATTTGAGAAAATATTTTCCCATCGTGATAGATATTCTGTGAAGTTATACATACTTGATAACATTCAACTCCCTAAGTTTATTTTAATATTCTATTTTGGATTCATTAAATTTCCATTTATATCTCATCTCTTATTACAATAAATGAATGTTTTAGATGAATTATTTATGCATACACCACTAAAATAAATTTCTTATAAGTAATGAGATCCATAAAAGGATAAATGTTAATTAAACAATATCAATCCATTAATCAAAAAATATTATTATTGAAGGTTAACATAACATTGAATATGAATAATCATTTATATGAATAAAATACTATATTTATATACAAATCCTCCACATTTTCTCCCAAATTTCATCACAACTTATTTTATAAATAACAAACTATATAACTCTTCAATATTGTATTGAGTAAGATAAAAACATAAAAATAACAGAAATATTTGATAAGATATTCTACTGATATAAATTTATCATTTGTGTCAAAAAAACATCATTACTCATAATGTAACATTACAATAATGTATATTATATAATCATACAATCTCCAAAATATTATAATTTTTTCAATGAATATCCTAAATCGAGATAAATACATTTTAAAAGCACATATTCATCTAATATAAAAACAATAAATAATAAACCAAATAAAATTCCATATTATCCAATATATTAGTTTAACATTAACCATATAGTGTTCCAAATGTACTTAAATTATTCAAAAATATCATTAGTCACTTATTCACCAAATCATATTTAATTCACATGATTATATATATGATAAAACATAGTTTCCAAAAAAATTTCTCCATTTCTTCCTAATTAATTTTTTTACCTCAATAAAAAATATCACATTACTACTAAAGGTTTTGATATCTTTTATCCTATTTACTCATGTAATTTCCATTTTATCCCAATTATCACTCCTTATTTATCATTGTATCTATCATGTGTTAATATATCATGATATAGATAATGATAAAAATTCAATATGATTTAATTTATATGATAAAATTGACGATGAATAATATATATTAAGTACATTAATTTATAATTTATTTTTTGTGATTGTATAATTATCCATTACATCTATACAACACCAATATAGTTCTCATGGAAGTTGTAGAAAAATCATGTTAATTATTTCAAAAATAAAATATTAATAATTTATTGGTGAATTAAGATGTTCCACATATTTAATAGATTGTTATAATGTTTTTTAATGATTTTGGATTCAACTTAAATTTTTATCTTTATGTATTTTAAGTGATTGTTTTTGAATAATAAAGAAAGTGACTTTAAACGATATTTAATATTTAACAATTGTGTTTATCTAATTATTAAATAATATAATTCAAACCATATTTCATTTTAAATTTAATTTTATAATATATTACTATAAATATATCTATGATTCACTTTAAAATTTTATTATTACATTCTACACTTATAAATATTGAAATGTTTTTTTCCACAGTTCAAATTAAATGGGTCAATGAGGGTTTAAACTAATATATATTTTTCAAAGTTACACATATAATTGAATATATTTTTATGCTAATTTGTTTCATACTTAATCCAATAAAATTAGACTTAAGGGAACATTGCGTAATAATTAAATGAGATAAATTCATGTAGTATATTAATATTTATTGTATTTAAAATAATTCCACCCACTTTACATATAAATCATAACCTACATTCCTCAAATCCACATACCTATTCAGCCATATATCATAAAAAATATCTTCCCAAAACCATTACTAACCATCCTAAACAGGTATTAGTGTATTGTTATCAACAAAAGACCTACCTACAAGGTATAATGTATTTGTTAATGGTGGATTTTCAAAGAAGAGGTATAACACTTAATAGAGTATTTTCATGTTTATTTTATCATCCACCTCCTTCAATTATTAAATAACCATGAGGATATAATAAAATTTGAATATAAATTTTTTTCATATATAATTATAATAATTTATTTACATATTATCATCTCATTTTACATCATATTGGAAATGAATACATCTCTCATGCATATGTGTGGACAACCACCACCCCAAAGCAATGTATTTCATATATTAACATCACATAACAATGAGGTTTATTATTATTGATTTAATAATTATATATTAATTAATTAATTAATATTAATTATATTTAATATATTATTTACCTTTTTAACCATCTATCAATTGAAATATGATAACACCACACAGGCATACGTGTGATCTACCTCATTAACAAAGAGATGTGAATCATTTTTTAATATCCATCTTCCACAGATAGTTATAAATTTAAAAATAATATATAAACATAATAATAATATCATGATTAATATTACATAGTTTATCGAACCCTAAACACTTATATGATGGTCAACCTACTGATGTTGTTTATGAATTATCAACGAAAAATCCTCCAAACATTCAACATGAAATTAATCTGTACAATAACTTTATAACTGAAGGTTGAAAATTAAATGAAAGGGATTATGATAGATGAATAATAATTAAAATAACTCTTGAGAAAAAAATAATTAAAACATATTTATTATATTTGAGATAAATAATCTATGTGGGAGGTCGGAATTGACATAAAGTATAAGGCCCCAGCCTTAAACATTACTTAATCTTGAGTTACGTCAAGAATACACGTTGAAGATGTTTTTAGGTTTAGAGTTTTATAGAATTAGATCATAAAACATGCATTACATTCCACATTTAAACAAAGTGTTTACATAAAGATAGTATACATTTTCCCCATCAACGGAAACATATTTAAAATAAAAAAAGGATTCTTCCTTGACAGTTCCTTGACACTATCATATCATGTACCTTTACCTTGACCTGTGAAAAACATTTCAAAAACATGGGATGAGCATAAAAAGCTCAGTAAGGGATATAAAAATATGGCGAGGAAACATGAGTACATATATACATAGGAATGAAATCACACATTACCCATAAAACATAAGCACTTTAACATACCTCATCAAATCATGAATAAATCATAGAAATCATAAGACATAAAGTTAACATGAGGCATTCATAACATTTTTAAGAAGGTAGTAACCCTCTTGGTTACATTTGGAATACCCATCACAGTATATTCCCTAAATCTCTTCAGATAAACATTAACGTTTCACTCCTTCACGTTACCCAATGCATTGGACAGTTATATCAGGCTCACCCGCCCTTAGTTTATCACGGAACCACCCGACTTCATAATAATGCCCAAGAACCTCAACATAATCATATCACAGAAAACATGCATAAAGGAAACATAACATTTCCACCATTCATTCACAAAAATATCAATACAACACATTGATATAAAAACATTATGAAAACCATTTTCAATACCAAAATAAATGAAAAGTAAAACATGGTATTTATTTTTCTTCAAAAAAAGTATGTCTTATAGAGGAAGCCGAAACTCAAATAATGGTCATAGCGGCGGAGAAGTTGTTGTCACCTCATAAGTAAGACAAAAAAACATTTCCTTTTGTTGTTTAGTAAACGCTTCGTATAAAAAATATTCCTTTTGAATAAAAATAAAAGTAAAAGGGGTTTATACACCATATAAAAGAAGGTTGTGTATAAAACAAAATATGCCTCAATGAAAGGAGATTGAGACGAAGTCCCATACCTCGGGGCCGACTTGACTCGGTCATTCTTTAATCTCCTGAATAATAAACATGAGTTAATTTCTACTTGTTTAAGAACCTTTTTCAAGTTCATTATTCCTTTTATATCACTTATTTCCATGTCATGAACACTATATAATTTTTTAAGTTAATAACGGTCGTTTTAACGATCATTGGTACTTGAGTCAAAAATAAACCCTTTATAATTAGAAGTTGTTCACGTATCCATTATATCCAGAATTTTATTCATGATGTAGAGATCATATATATCATATATATCCTGTACATTCTTGCATTAATAATATTATATAACATTTAGAGGTACGAAATGAAATGCACCGTTCATGGAGATGGTAAGCCGTATGTACCCATGAATGATGCTTCCATTTATATTTTGTATTTTATGAAATGGAATCATAATGATATGCAAGTATATTATAATTACATTGTAATATCATATATAATATCATAACTCCATCCATTATATGTCCCACATATGGTATTAACGATTCAAATCACTTTGAGGGGGCGGTAGTCCGCACTACCTTAAATGAAGATATCACGTTTACCCATAATGGGAACCATAAAGGTATGACCAAAATGAAATATACAGAATCTTAAGGAAAACATAAACATATTATATATCATATATAAATATAGTTTTATCTTAATGGCCACCTTGAAGGAGTTAAAAGAATGTTGAACAATCATTGTTTCGGGAGGCAGAAATTCATCATCCACGGAAACAGTATGTTCTTTAACCATTAGATGTAGGTGTGTGTAAGTGTAGCTAGAATCCTTATTATAACAACATCCTATTATATTGAAGATACTGGAGTGGTTACATAATAAATTAATAAAAAGAGTTTAGGGGGTTGGAGAAGCAAAATAATACAAAAGGACTCAACTGAAGACATTACATTAAAATCGGGTAACTCCCGTTGGTTTGAGCTCAAAGGCTTCCTTGGGAAGACTTCTGCCCAAAGTGAGGCTACAAGGAGTAAGATAGGGATGTGTAGAGAAAAATGGGTAGGGGTTGGACGAGCCAAAGGCTTTGGAATTGTGGGTAAGGAGGTAGAGGTGGTGGCCTTTTATAAGAGGAGAGGAGGGGCACTCATGGAAAGTAAAGAAATGATACTTTATTTTAAAATGCGTTTCGGATTCAAAAGGTCCCACATTGATATAATTCGAGGGTAAGGTGATAAGGGTTCTAAATCCAGCCATCCAATAGGTTTTGGACATGTGTAGGTCATTGATTTTACATTATCTTTTAATTTTATTTAAATCCTTTATTAATGAGTTAATCGATGAATCATCATGATGTCATAAATAATATAATTTATTTAATGTCTAAAAATTATAAAAAATATATCATGATATAGGAAATCGTTTTAGCTTTCTAATGAATATTTATAGTTAAAACTCTGACTTGTATAACCCCATGTAAATTTTTTTTTAGTAAAACAACTCATGTTTGTGTCATTTTTACGTTTACATTTAATAAAAAGGTTATTTAAGTCATTTCCCAACCAAAGTATCTCCATGGGGTGCCAAAGTTGACCCCTAGATTGTCTTGGTCGGTCATGACACATACAATGAGGGTAGTACATGTTTCAAGCTCATCTCATATCATTAAAACATTATTTTTACCTTAAACTACACTAATTACCTCTAATCGCGATTAATAACTTAATAAGTTACTATTCACCAAAAATTTATTTTATTCTTATTGAACCACATTTTACTTCTTAATGACATCCATGTATGTCGGATTATTGAAAATCAAAACACAGAAGTGGAAAATTTTCATTTAAACGAAAAAAATCAGTTTCTTTAACTACCACTTAGTGGTTTCAGTATTCATTAAAAATTGATGTTTTTCAGAAAAATACCAAAACTTCACCCTATGCTATATTTGATATTCTGAATTCAAAAATGATTTCTATTTTACAAAATTCAAATCATATAAGTTTCATTAATTAATTTAATAATTAATTCCTGTTGTCATGACAAAATGCGTGTTTTTATGAAACAATAAGTATCAAAAGATTGACACCAGTTTAAGTCCAATTTCAAAGTGAAATTGATTCCAATGAACACCATTGGATTAAATGATAAAAATATATTTTTATTTCACTTCAAATCCAATTCAAAAGATAATATAATCAAATAAATAAATTAGATTAAAAATAGGTTTTGAATTAAAATACAACATTTTTCACTATTCCTTAAAAAATGACCTTTATCAGAAAGATAACAATTATTCACACAAAGTAGATTTTGATGTCCCAATAATAAAGAATAAGTTTATTTTTACAAACATAGCTTATAAAATTTTCAAAAAATTGATTTAAAAATGATTTTCTATCAAATGGCAGTAAAACAATCTTTTAAAAATATTAGTGTATTCCATGCTTAAGATTGGATTTATTTTCATTTAAAGACTCTAAAACATTATCTAATTCATTAATAGACATATAAAAAAATATCTATTATTCATTACATACTTGGGATGTTACATCCTTCCCCCCTTTAGAAAATTATATCCCCGTAATTTATTTACTTATCAAATAAATGGGGGTACTTATCCCTCATTGCATTTTCAGATTCCCATGTTGCCTCTTCAATCATGTGGTTTTTCCACAAAACCTTTACCTGATGAATCACCTTATTCTGTAACACTTTCTCCCTATGGTCAAGAATATGGACCGGTTATTCCTTATAAAATAGGTTCTCTTCCAGCTGAACTACCTCTGGACTCAAAACAGGAGATGGATCTGGTATATACATTTTCAACATCGAAACGTGAAAAACATTGTGTACCTGAGATAAACTAATAGGTAAATCCACTCAGTAAGCAACTGATCCAACTTTCTCCAGAATTTCTTATGGTCCAATGATCCTTGGACTCATCTTTCCTTTCTTACCAAATCGTATCACATTTTTCCATGGTGAAACTTTGAGAAAAACATGATCACCTACCTCAAAAGATAGATCCTTCCTCCTGTTGTCTGCATAACTCTTCTGCCTACTCTGAGCTGTTCTCATGTGTTTCTGTATCAGCTGAACTTTTTCTACCAACTCTTCTACCAATTCGGGTCCCATCAACTTCCTTTCACCCACTTCATCCCAGAAAGCTGGAGTTCGACACTGCTTCCAATATAACGCCTCAAATGGTGCCATCTGTATACTGGAATGAAAACTGTTATTATAAGAAAATTCAACCAAAGAAAGATGTTGGTCCCAACATCCCTGATAATCTATCGAACAAGCACATATCATATCCTCCAATGTCTGGATCATTCATTCTAACTATCCATCATATTGAGGATGAAAAGTTGTACTAAAATTTAATTCTGTACCCAATGACTTCTGAAGGCCGTTCCAAAAGTTAGAAGTAAACCTGGGATCACGATCGGATACAATAGAGAGAAGAACTCCATGTAACCTGACTATATCATTAATATACAAATGGGAATGTTGATCTAGAGAGAAAGTATCTCGTATAGCAAGGAAATGAGCAGATTTAGTCAAGCGATAAACAATAACTCAGATTTCATTATTACCTCGAGATGTCTTCAGAAATCCCACAACAAAGTCCACGGATTTATTCTCCCATTTCCACTCTGGAACTGGTAAAGGCTGAAGCATCCCTTTTGATAACTGCCCCTATGCTTTAACCTGTTGACAAGTCAAAAACATCACAGTAAAATCAGCAATATCTTTTTTCATTCCATCCCACCAGTAATACTCCCGTAGATCTCTATACATCTTAGTACTACCAGGATGAACTGAAAACGAAGAACTATGAGCTTCACATAACAACTCTCTCTTCAACTGTGAATCACAAGGCACACACAATCTCTTCCCAAATCTCAAAACACAATCACTATCAATGTTGAATTCATGCAACTCACCTTTCTGAACCAGCTCTACCTTTTTCTGCAACTCACTGTCTTGCTTCTGTGCTTGCTTGATTCTGTATGATAGAGAAGATTTCACTAATACCTGAAACAAAACAGAAGAACATCCTGCAGCAACAACTTCTATTCCAATGTTCATCAAATCCTTAACCAAAGGATCGCGTTCCAAACACAACATTTCTAATGAAGCATTACTTTTTCGACTCAAATCATCAGCCACTTTATTTTCATTTCCTAGATGGTAATGAATTGTACAATCACAATCCTTGAATAATTCCAGCCATCTCCTCTGTCTCATTTTTATCTCTTTTTGAGTGAATATATACTTTAAAATTTTGTGATCAGTATATATTTCACACTTTAATCCATAAACATGATGCCTCCAAATTTTTAAAGCGAAAACAACAGCAGCTAATTCCAAATCATGTGTAGGGTAATTTACCTCATGAGTTTTCAACTAACTTGAAGAATAAGCAATTAACTGATCATTCTGCATTAGGAAACAACCAAGTCCTTTCAATGAAGCATCACTATAGATAACAAACTCACTATTCCTGGAAGGTAATGCCAAAACTGGAGCATTCTCCAATCTTCTTTTCAATTCATAAAAACAATCATCACATTCTTTTGTCCAAATAAACTTAACACCCTTCCGAGATAGCTTAGTCATTGGACTAGATAACCGTGAAAAAATTCTAAAAAACCTTCAGTAATAGCCTGCCAAACCAAGGAAGCTATGAATCTCAGTTAAATTTGTGGTTATTGGCCAATCTTTAACAACCTTTGTTTTTTCTGGATCAACGGTTATCCCATCTTTAGAAACAATGTGACCAAGGAATGAAATTTGTTGCAACCATAACAAACACTTGATGAATTTTCCATACAATTTCTTTTCTTTTAAGGTTTGAAAAATAACCCTTAAATGTCTTTCATGCTCCTCTTTACTTTTAGAAAACACCAAAATATCATCAATGAAATCAACCAAAAACTTATACAAGAACTCATGGAAAATTCTATTCATTAAGTCCATGAATACAACAGGTGCATTGGTTAGCCCAAAAGGCATTACTACAAATTCATTATGGACATATCTTATACGAAACGTAGTCTTCGGAACATCTGCTTCCTTTACCTTCACCTGATGGTACCCCAATCTCAGGTCAATCATTGAAAAATATTGTGCTCCATGGAGCTGATCAAACAAATCATCGATATGAGGAAAATGATATTTGTTCTTAACAATGATGTTATTCATGGCTCTATAATCAATGCATAGTATCATAGAACCATCTTTCTTTTTAACAAATAAAACAGGAGCACCCCATGGTGATGTGCTAGGTCGAATGAAACCTTTCTCTAATAAATCTTGCAATTGCTCCTTCAACTCTAAAAGTTCAATTTGAGACATTTGATAAGGGGGTTCTGAAATAGGATTAGCATCAGGAACTAAGTCAATAGTAAACTCAACTTCCGGATTTGGTATTATTCTAGGAAACTCATCAGGAAAAACATCAGGATACTCATTTACCACTGTCACATCATTAATCTGAACATTTCCTTTATTTTCAACGATGTGTGCAAGGGAACATTCATTTCCATATTTTATATATTTCTCGGCCTCTTGATATGTTATCAACAGTAAGGGTTCATTATTGTACACAAACTAAAAGTCTTTCGGAAAATAAACTTCTTTAGATCTACAGTCAATCTTAGTATGGTAAATAGAGATCCAATCCATACCCAAGATAACATCATACTCTACTAGAGGTAAAACAATAAGGTTCGCAAGTATCTTATTTCCACAGATAAGGATAGGAAGATTCTTATAAATTCTTTTTCCCACAAAATTTCCCCCAGGTGTTTTTACCACAAGTTCAGGAGTCATTTCTTGAGATGGTATTCCCATTTTACTAGAAAAGGTTTCAGAGATGAAAGATTGTGTAGACCCCGAATCAAACAACACACTGGCATAATCGTAAAAAACAAACAATGTACCTGATATAACTTTATTTGACGGCCCGACATCTACTGAAGTAGTTGCAAAGGATTTCACCATCCCTTTCTTCTTGTATTCTAACTACTTTCCATTACTCAAGCTCTTTGTCGGACACTCGTTTTAATAGTGACCCATCTCATTACACTTGAAACAATTCACTAACTATAAATCAAATTTAGTCTTACCATCACCCTGATCTTTTTCAGTGCAATCATGAGCCTTATGTCCTATATTACCACATCGGTTGCACTTTCCAGAATTTAGAAGACATTCCCCAACATGCATTTTACCAAATTTATCACAAACTAGAAACTTAGTTTTCTTACCATAAGACCTTTTTTGAAGAATTCTTTCCTTTCTCTTTCCACCTCAGTCTCTTCTTCTACTGGTTATTATAGAACACTTGATCATCGGAAAACTCCATTTCCACCTTCTCAGCACATCGAAGAAGCTTTTCATAACTTTTAAACTCACGAGAAGCTAATGCCCTTCGATATTTTGGCTTTAATCCTGAGTAAAAACGATTGATTTTACTATCAAGGTCTCGGATAAAATTTGGAGCATACCTTTCCAATCGAGTGAACCTTTCTTCATAGGAAGCCATTGAGTCTTCCTCTTGCATCAATTCGAAGAATTTTTATTCCATCCTAAGTTGAAAAACATTAGGAAAATACTTCTCACGAAATATACCTTTTAATTCATCCCAGTCGAGAGCATCAATCTCATTAGCATCCCTGATATTTTTAACCATCGACCACCACTGATCTGCTTCACCCTCCAAACGGTAAATAGAAAGACTAACTTTTTGATTGTCTGAACACCCCATGACATCAAAAATTATCTCCAGTGCATTAATCCACCCTTCAGCAAGCACATGGTTATATGATCCTCTGAATGATGGGGGATGTTGCCTCATGAAATTTTCAACCACTAACGTGTTCCTCTACTGTTGATTTGGCTGATCTCGTGCATGGATACCACCACCATTTATTGCTTGAGTCAATTGCGCCATTACTGCAACAAACTATTCAGTTCCAATTCCGACCATCTCAAGATGCTTATTCAGAATGTTATTTCCTTCTGTATGCCTTCCTAGCACTGCTTCCCTGTTTCCTCTGCGGAAAACCATTCTGAACAAACATGTCTTAGATGAACCAACATGGTAATCTTCAAATGCTATATCATTTCAATTTGACCATAAAAAAATATTTTTGGATAATCATTTAATAGAATTCTATCTCCTAATGATATCTAAACTGACCATTGATACCAACTATAAGGCCCCAGCCTTAAACATTACTTAATCTAGAGTTACTTCAAGAATACACGATGAGGATATTTTCAGGTTTAGAGTTTTAGAGAATTATATCATAAAACTTGCATTACATTCCACATTTAAACAAAGTGGTTACATAAAGATAGTATTCATTTTTCCCATCAATGGAAACCTATTTAAAATAAAACATGGATTCTTCCTTGACACTTCCTTGACACTATCATATCATGTAACTTTCCCTTGACCTGTGAAAAACATTTCAATAACTTGAGAGGAGCATAAAAAGCTCAGTAAGGGATATAAAAATATGGAGAGGAAACATGAGTACATATATACATAAGAATGAAATCAAACATTACCCATAAAACATAATCACTTTAACATACCTCATCAAATCATTAATAAATCATAGAAATCATAAGACATAATGGTAACTTGAGGCATTCATAACACTCTTATGTAGGGAGTAACCGTCTTGGTTACGTATGGAATACCCATAACAGTATATTCCCTAAATCTCTTCAGAGAAACTTTAACATTTCACTCCTTTGCGTTACCCAATGCATTAGAGATCTATATCGGGCTCACCCACTCATAGTTTATCACGGAACCACCCGTCTTCATAATAATTCCTAAGAACCTCAACATAACCGTATCACATAAAACATGCATAAAGGTAACATAACATTTACACCTTTCAATTACAAGATATCAATACAACACATTGATATAAAAACATTATGAAAACCTTTTCAATACCAAAATAAAATAAAAGTAAAACATGGTATTTATTTTTCTTTTAAAAAACGTATGTCTTGTAGAGGAAGACGAAACTAAAATAATGGTCATGGCGGCGGAGAAGTCATTATCACCACATCCGTACAACAAAAAAACATTCCCTTTTGTTGTTTAGTAAATGATTCATATAAAAAAGATTCCTTTTGAATAAACGTAATAGTCAAAGGGGTTTATACACCGTATAAAAGAAGGTTGTGTATAAAACAAAATATGCCTCAATGAAAGGATATTGAGACGAAGTCCCATACCTCTGGTCCGACTTGACTCAGTCATTCTTTAATCTCCTGAATAATAAACTTGAGTTAATTTCTAATTGTTTAAGAACCTTTTTCGAGTTCATTATTCCTTTTATATCACTTATTTCCATGTCATGAACACTATGTAATTATTTATGTTAATTACGGTCATTTTAATAATCATTGGTACTTGAGTAAAAAGTAAACCATTTATAATTACAAGTTGTTCATGTATCCATTATATCCATAATGGTATTCATGATGTAGATATCATATATATAATATATATCCAGTACATGCATGCATTTATAATATTATATAACATTTAGAGGTATGAAATGAAATGCACCGTTCATGGAGACGGTAAGCCGTACGTACGCATGAACGCTGCTTCCATTTCGATTTCATATTTTATGAAATGGAATCATAATGATATAAAGGTAAATTATAATTCCAGGGTAATATCATATATAATATCATAACTCCATCTTCTATATGTCCCACATATGGTATTAACGAATCAAATCACTTTAAGGGGGCGGTAGTCCGCACTTCCTTAAATGAAGATATTGCGTTTACCTATAATGGAAACCATAAAGGTATGCCCAAAATGAAAAATAAAGAAGCTTAAGAAAAACACAAACATATTATATATCATATATAAATATATTTTCATCTTAATGGCCACCTTGAAGGTGTTAAAAGAATGTCGAGCAATCATCGTTTCGGGAGGCAGAAATTCTTCATCCAAGGAAACAGTATGTTTTTTAACCATTAGATGTAGGTGTGCGTATGTGTAGATATAATCCTTATAATAACAACATCCTAGTATATTGAAGATACTATATTTGTTACAAAATAAATGAATAAAAAGAGTTTAAGGGGTTGGAGAAACAAAATAAAACAAAAGGACTCAAGTGAAGACATTACCTTACAATCAGGTAACTCCCTATGGTTTGAGCTCAAAGGCTTCCTTGGGAAGACTTCTGACCAAAGTGAGGCTTCAAGGTGTAATATAGGGATGTGGAGAGACAAAATGGGTAGGGGTTGGCCGAGGCAGAGGCTTTGGAAGTGTGGGTAAAGAGGTAGAGGTGGGGGCCTTTTATAATAGGAGAGGAGGGGCACTCTTGGAAAGTAAAGAAATGTTACTTTATTTCAAAATTATTTTCGGATTCAAAATGTCCCAAATGGATATAAGTCTAGGTTAAGGTGATAAGGGTTCTAAATCCACCCATCCAATAGGTTTTTTACATGTGTAGGTAATAGATTTTACATTATCTTTTCATTTTATTTAATTCCTTTATTAATGAGGTAATCGATGAATCATCATGATGTCATAAATAATTTAATTTATTTAATGTCTAAAAATTATAAACAAAATCTGATGATGTAGGAAATATTTTTAGCTTTATAATTAATATTTATAGTAAAAAATTTGACTTGTATAACCCCATGTAAAAATTGTTTTAGTAAAACAACTCATGTTTGTGTCATTTTTACTTTTACATTAAATAAAACGTTATTTATGTCATTTCCAACCAAAGTGGATAAATGGGGTGCCAAAGTTGACCCCTAGATTGTCTTGGTCGTCCATGACACATCCAAACAGGTTAGGACATGTGTCAAGGTCATCTCATATCATTAAAATATTATTTTTACGTTAAACTTACTAATTACCTCTAATCGCGATTAAAAACTTAATAAGTTACTATTCACCAAAAAATGATTTTAATCTAATTGAACCACATTTTATTTCTTAATGTCAACCTTTTATGTCGGATTTTTGAAAATCAAATCACAGAAGTGGCAAAGTTTCATTTAAACGAAAAAATCTGTTTTCTTTAACTACCACTTAGTAGTTTCACTATTCATCAAAAATTGATGTTTTTTAGAAAAATACCAAAACTTCACCCTAAGCTATATTTGATATTCTAAATTAATAAATTATTTCTATTTTACAAAATTAAAATAATATAAGTTACATTAATTAATTTAATAATTAATTCCCGATGTCATGACAAAATGCGCGTATTTATGAAACAATAAGTATCAAAAGATTGACACTAGTTTAAGTCCAATTTCAAAGTGAAATTGATTCCAATGACCACCATTGTATTAAATGGTAAAAATATATTCTAATTTAACTTCAAAACAAATTAAAAAGTTAATATAACCATATAAATAAATTAGATTAAAAAGTGGTTTTTAATTAAAATACAACATTTTTCACTTTTCATTAAAAAATGAAATTTATCGGAAAAATACAAACAATTCACACAAAGTAAATTTTAATGTCCCAATCATAAAGAATAAGTTTATTTTGACAAACATAGCCTATAAAATTGTCAAAATATAGATTTAAAAATGGTTTTCCATCAAAAGGCAGTAAAACAATCTTTTAAAAATATTAGTGTATTCCATGCTTAAGATTGGATTTGTTTTCATTTTAAGCATCTAAAACACTATCTAATTCATTAATAGACATAGATAAAAATATCTATTATTAATTACGTACATGGGATGTTACATAAAGTATTTATCTTCAAAAATTCCTTTCATTAAGATTCATGAAATGTTCACCCTCATTTTTTATATTATGTAATTTATTTACTAATATATTAATGTATTTAATCATTAAAATATATATGTTTAATTAGTTTACAATTAGTTTTTGTGTTTTATCAATCGATTTTCTTTTGATTAATATGTTACCAATGTAGTAAGGTATATTTATTTACAATGTTGTTTTAAATGTATTAAAATATTTTCCCTCTAAGTGAGGGTTTAATTAAATTCTCTATGGATGATATTATTTATCATAAAAATGTTTTCAATGGTCATGTAAAACTATCACATTATTTCATTATAGTTGTTTAAAAATTATTCATTTCAATGTTTCCCCATATTGGTTATTTTGACTTTTTTTTCAAATGTAAAACAAGTAATGATCTAAATATATATATCCTGATTTAATTTTACTAATATAAAAACAACTTTTATGGATAAATATTAATCCCTGTGTTTTTAATTTTTTAATGAAGATATTTTTATTATTATTCATGGAAAATTTAAAAGATACTAAAAGAAAAGGATGCTTTCTCTAATTATATGAAAGTAAAATTATAATTATTTTATAAAGGTATCATTAATCTATGCCAATATAATTAGAATTGTTTTGAATCCAATTAGGAAAATTCTCTAAATAATAGTTTCCACCATATTTATATTGAGGGATTGTGATCATATTGTTTTATTTAGTTAACTGTGGGGAATAATTACATTTCATTTTCTAGTTTTGCAATATGAATTTTTTGGTCAATACATAAAAATTATGTGTTTTATATTTCATTAAAAATATAAGGAATTAATTAGACACATGTTAGTGACAAATAGGGTTTTATTATATATATTTTATGATAAAGATATTATACAATTATATACAAATGGCAGAATTTTATTTTAATAAAAATAACATATAATTTTTTATAACTTCATTGATAATGTTATAAAATGAAGTTCCACACTAATTATCATTATAATTTTAGTTAGAAAATGTTTTACAACAATTAATATTAATTTTTCAATAAAATTCAAAATCTATATATAATATCTAAAAATAAATAAAAAATATAAAAATGTATTTAAGAAAACATAAAAAACATAATAAAATGGTACTATATATTAACCATAATTGTTAAAGAAGTCCTTAACCATGTATAATGTATCCATGATATTAGCTTTATCATTGGGGTTTTATTCATATCCTCCCAATTCATTGATTTGTAATATGGGGCCCAACATAGTTTCTCTATACCTTGGGTACCCTCAATCAAACCGATCAAAATAATAATTCTATCTATCTACCATAAGATCTCTAAATAAAACAATATCATTCACTAAAATTTAAAATAAAAATAAACATATAGAATTTAAAATTATTTAGTCATTGTAAATTACATAAAAAAAATTTCTTATGTTTAAAATAATGAATAATAAAGTAAAAATGTTCTTAAAAACATTATAATAACATATATATCTAATGTTTTAAAATATTCATCTCCTCAAAAACGAAACTATATTAATAGAAATTATTACAATGGTCATATTTCACATTTCATTAGATCAGTTTCAATGGTGTCAAATGATCTATTTCATCACTAAAAATGTTCTGAAAGGAATCTCCATTTAATTTGAATTATGATATAGAACCATTATAATACTTTTATATTCTATTTGGTATAAATATTATCTTTTATAATATTTTAGTAGAAAAAATTACAATAAGTTAAAGAAATGATTTTCCAATCGACAAGTATGCCTTCATTTGGTATATTCAGTCATATGGAATTTTTAAAACATTGATCAATGGAATTTCTAAAACCTCAACTCATAGAAATTATAAACCTCATTTCTGGGAATTTTTTATCCATCCATTTGATATTAAATATAAATATTCCTCTAGTATATAAATGAATTTTCCAACTAATTGATTTAATAACCGATATCCAGAAAAAAAATTATGTTTCATATGAAATAAATTATTTACATGGGAATTATAAATTCTGTAAATATAAAATAACAAATTTATGTGTATAGTTATTTTCAAGATTAATGATATATATTTTAAACAATATTCCACCCTCATAACAATCTAACCTTATTTGGTAATCAAAATAGACAACATTAGAAACTCAAGTTGGATGTAAACATTGAAAATATTAATCCCCATGACTTTATGATCATAACATTTCTTAAAATGTCCCTTACTCATTTTCTGGAATTACTATACTCTAAATATGAAAATACATTGGTTATTTATTTAATGGGGACATTTGGGGTGAAATTGGATAATTTTGGAGTTGAATGGGACTATTTACTATTAGACTAGGGTAAGGGAAAACTGTGTGGTATTACAAGGAAACCATGCACCACATTTTGAGATACATGAAATGGATTCATAGATTTACCAAACCATATACATCCAACCTGAAATTATAAATAGAGGGAAACGAAATTATAGGAACATGGTTTTTCAAACCGTGTTATCCAACCAATGAGGGGTTGAAATGGGATAGTAGCACCACATTATTGGTTCATAGTTTGAAAAATATTATTTTCTAACTATGTATTGTATAGTAAGATGCCATAAATGTAAGGAATAATTCTGAAGTATTTTTTTAATCTTCATATTTTTGCTTATTAATGTTATAGTTTTTTCCACCTTTTTATCTCTTGTTTTGTTAGGTTATCCCATTCATACTTGGAGAATGTTTTTATCGATTCAATTCATATTGGACTTCCAGATACACTGACAGGTTAGTGTTCCTCATAATTCATCTTAGACACCATGTCATTCTCTTTCTCAGAATCATAGATCTAATACCTTAAGTACAGATCAATGACTCATTATGATAAATATATGTATTTATGGTTGAATGTATTTAATTAAATGACGTCTAATACAGACCCTGATGATCATAGTAACATCTTTTGATTTCACCAACTATTTTGGTTTCCAGATTTTCTACATCCAAATAAGGTGAAGGGATGGACTAATATTCCTCCACTACACTATTTATTATTGTATATATTCTGATTCCCAGAGTATTGATAATAATTTTGTATTTTTAGTTTTATATTTTCAATTAAATTTTGTGAAATGTATTTTAAATTGGAAAAGTGTGTTTAATCACCATGACATTGAAATACCCTTCTTGGAATCCATTGAATCCATTGGATATTATGAGAGTGAGCATGATTGAAACCCATGGAGTGATCATTTTACTTTGTAATGATTATTATTTAATTAAAAATGTTAGTTATCAGTCTTATTAAAAAAATAGTTAATGTGTAAGAATGAAACCATGCATAATGATTATTTGACACAACCATTAATGATTGATGATTTATGAGGTGAATCATGGTAATTGGGTTAAACAGTTAAAGGGATGAAATGAGGTTAAAGTTATTAATTTAATAATGGAATGGGGAATTGTGGTGAAATTTTTAAATAAATGGGTTATTAATATTTATCCTTGATATGTAAATGTGAACAATGAGTTATTGGTGTTGGATTGATGCTGGATATATATTGGTGGAAAAAATGAAGCTCTAGGATCCCTATTCATGCATGTCAAATTGTACTGGACTTGTTCTAAAAATAGATGATATTTTGGTGAAAGACTGCTGAGAAATGTACCCAAGCTAATCATGATAGATAGCCTCTCTATGTACCCATGATAATTTTTTTGTACTGATTATCCATAAATATGGGATAATGTTACATAAACTACTTCTCCAAGGTATTGAAAGTAATTTATAATTAAATCGAATAATAAAAGACTAATGAAAAAAAATTAAAATCAAATTTGTGTATTGTTGACACTCCACCACGATCCAAGTAAACTATGGTTTTATTTAGTGTCACCATAGACCCAAGGGAATTTGTGGTTAAATAAATAAGATTATATGTAAATCCTTTTAAATTTTATCCATATATATTTTTTCCTTTTAATATTTTATACCCGTTTATAGAGTGTATATTTCATTATACACTATTGGTGGTGGCCTACTGTGTTTTACTCACACTACACTATGTAGGCCGATTGGTACCCGAGTAGAATTCATGTTTTATAGTCATTATAAGGTAATTATCCCTATGTAATATGGATGATTTTGGATATATTATGGAGGATGGATGAAGGAAGTGGACACGATGTTGAGCCCCATATGTATTTTTAATCGTGCCTTTATTTTTGGTTTTCATTTAATACATGACACATATATGTCAAAAAAATAGTTGGTTTATGGTCATTTCCTTTATTTTTGGATTCATCATTTTTTATTTGATTATCATTGGTTATCTTTTAGTATCTTGGAAATTGATATACCGATTTCCACTTTTTAATTATGCTGAAAAAGAGGGAATAATATCCCCATGATCATTGTTTGAAACATTCCTCTGTTTAATAGTCTATATTATATGAGGAGGCTCCCTTGAGGTCATGTAACAACATTACATGGAGATGTATTATATGGTACCTGAGTCAGGACGATACAATGTGTTACAAATGGGCTGATTTTTTTCTATTTAGCGTTCCAAAAATATGGTAAAGGTATAATGTAGATTCTTATTATTTGGGATTCTATTGTGAGTTTAATCCAAGGAGTGTATAACCCATGTGAGGGGAAAACAAAATTTGACAATGTGGGATTTTCATTCTTTGTTTTTGGTGTTACATTTTAATGTAATTTCACATCAGTCGACCCACATCTTCTGTGATGTTATTATTTTTTAATATTTTACTCATATCATTGTAGAGAATTATATGTTGGTATTTATGCATCATTCTAGTAACTCTAGAATACATCTAACATGAATCATATTCGGAAGATATTGAAAATAAATTTATATGTTTTCTATTGTATGTCGAAATTATTTTAATTATTTGACGATTTTTAAGGTACGTGATTTTAATAATAAATTTTTAATTTATAAATTAATTTAAAATTATATAATTTAAAATTATTACAAAGGGTTTAAGCTGTTAAATTTATAAAAAATTATAGAAATTTTACTTCTTTTCATCATGAACCATGATTAAGAGGGTTGAGGAAAGTGATTATACCACAATTTTAACCATGGGAAAGATCTTGCTGGATTAATTGTTCTTAATCTAGGTGAATCATTATTGTGTAAATGTTTAGATGATGGGTTATATGTAATAATTAATGTAGTTATCATTGATGAGAAGTGACTCCATGTTGAATTTTATTTTTTCTGGATGATATGAAGAGGTCACTGAAAATGTGCCTCCAACCACATGACAAGAGGACTTCATAGTTTTAGGTGAAGGGACAAAGAACAACTCCATGAGAACTTCACAGTGTTCATATAGTTCAATTAAAGATACCATATTGGTTGGGGTTAAATAGGTTTTATATGACCAAGGAATTCATATTATAGGATCCACATACGTTCAACATGGATGTTAGACCTAAGGCATACATTTTCTAGATTGAGTCAATTAAGAATATTTTGGATAATTTAGAGGCTCATGTGAAGAAAAGATTAAAATTAACATAAAATATGTTAGAAGTATTATTAAAGATATTGTGGTAAATTCTTGATTTGGATTAGAAATTGGAGGTCATGGTAAAGAGGGGATTATTGGAGATTTTTCTGGAACACATGTTCATAGAGTAAGTGAGGAGAGGGAAACAATGTTCATAAGATTGACCTATAGAAAAATGCTAGTGATGGATTATGGTTATTGCATCACCAACATTATAAAAATTGTTTTAGTTTCAGTATTATATTATCTATCTATTGAGAGACATTATCATGACCACATAAAATGTGAAATTTAGTCAATGACTAAAATCATCTGATTGATGAATTTTATGGATGTATATAATTTGGATTTCACTTATAAGGGGGATCCTAAAGATGAATGTTGATAGAGGATGGGTGGTTCCAATTAAATGAATATTATATAATTTTTCTTGAGGATAGGAAGCATCAATATTAGAACATTCAATAAATTAGAGGAAAATATAGAGTATAGCATGAGGTTTAGTAACTCAGTTAATTAATATAGTGTTTTGAATCAGTTTGATAGGACATGTCATAGACGTAGTCATATTCCCCAAATAACATTGGAGTGAAATGCTTACAGTATGGTGAGACACCTATGTAGTACTAAATGAACCCTTGATAGATTGGAAGTAATGAAGTTTCTTGTCCAAACCAATGTTCTAGAATGGTGTCTTATACCATGTACCATTAAGGCAGTTTTAGTTCTAATACTCTTGTTTTTCGGGGAGTACATAGTACATAAGGAAAAGTGCACTTGTATTTATTGATAGGTTTATTGGAGGGTTTGTAGAATAGGACCATAGGAAGATGTGTATGCCTTTTTCATGTTATCCAGCCTATGCTTGGTGATTTTGAGGCTATTCCATTATCAGTTTTAGGTATAATTATTTTATATCATATAATTTCAAGTTCATTATTTTATATAAGTACCTCACATTATTTTATATGTTCCCCAATTTTTAATTTTTTCATTCTTATGGTTAACATTATATATTATGTTATGATGATCGACACACAATTGGGTGTTTAATTGAAGAAAATATTCCAATGAAATTGATTATCCCAAATGTTGGTGAGTATCGTTTCCCTTAAGATATTTATATACATGAGATGTTTGGTTTTGACTTGATTTTAGTTTTTTATTGGTTGGTATTGTATTGAGTATATAGTGACTGTTACCATAGGATATTATCTTTTACATCTCTTATTGGTGACCTATATGATTATTGTGGAGAATGGGGCATCTTGTTAGGCTTTGTTTGTTCATTTCATTAACAATATTGAGATATAACCACCGTGGTTCCAATTCTTTTTTCAGATTATCAGTGTGTGATGCATATATTATTTCCCCCAGCATTGGAACAATTTTAGGACATGATTCTGAATTCCTTATTTGTGCTTCTACATGTGACGGATGTTATGTTCATAATTTATTTTATTCTTAGAACTGATATAGAGTCCAATATAGCTAATCTAATGGAACCGGATGATCATCAAGGGGTATAGGATGTATCAGTCTGGTTATGTCCCCATGTTGATCTCCTATATTTTTTCTAACAAGAATGTTAGAATATTTTTCATGTGAGATGATTGAATTTATATAAATATAATCAAAAACAAAGATTGGTATCCACTTCCACATATCAACTATATTTTTGGCTAACTATGGTTTGCTTCTGTGTCATCCAAGATCAATTTGAGTTCAAGTTATCTTCAGATGATGTTGAGTTATTTTGATACAGCATAGACTCATTTTTAATGATTTTTTTACATTTATGTGTTTATTGTGGTTATTTATGGGTTGACGAACACAACTATAATTTTTCTGGCCTTAAAAATAATATTTTATACTCGTACATTGATCATTTTGTTTTTTTCTTTGATAACATCTTTTTGTACTAAAAATCTCATGATGTTCATGATAATTATATTTTCATCATCCTTATTACACTGAGGGAGAATAAATATTATTCAACTCTATCTAACTATCAATTCTTGATTGATATGGTAAATTATGTGGGACACATCATCTATGAAAACTGTGTTTCAGTGGTCCCAGAGAATGTTTAGGCAGTTTTTATTTGGTTTAGCCTAATAATTTTTTATATCCAAAATTATTTGGGTTTAGTAGGGTATTTTGAACCATACATCCATGTATTTTATCTCTTATATGATTCAGTTTCTAAACTATCAAAAAGTTTAGGATTCTTGAATACCCTGGGTCATGTGAAAATTTCTTCTTGGAGTTAAGGAAATCATTGAAAAAATCACAACTTTTTTCCCTAACCATGTCTTCTGTGGATTATATATTGTTCTGTGATATGTCTAGGATGGTTTTTGATGCAGTTTCAATGAATATAAATTGAGTAGTGGTGTAGGGATCATGAATGTTTGAATCACATGAATATAATTATCATACACATGATCTTGAGCTGGATGAGTGGTTTGTGAATTAATGTGGTGGTGGAATTGAATGTTGGGTGAAGGGTGTATCATGTACAACGACCATAAAATCTATAAAAACATATTTTCATAGTGATATTTTAATATTATAAAATTTATATAGATTGATTATATTAATTAATTTTACATTCAACTAGACTATACACTAGGGAATGGTAACTATTTCACAGAATCATTAAGAAGAACGACATAGACTCAGGGATTCTAGGAGTCCTTAGACTATAAAATTATATTGTTGTTTGATGATATGAACAAGGATGTTCCTAAGGGCCACGATAATAATCCCTTTATTTCAATATTTATGGATTAAAAATAAAAAATGTAAATCATGAAGTGGGTGTGTTAGGATCTGTAGAATTCTTCATGTATGGAAATACATGAATGTGGGGAGTCTCCATTCTTTTGGGTTATTGATGATAATGATATCATCTATGTTTTTGTTCATGTTATTATGCCTATGTGAATGTCATACGTGTTGATGCCTTAGTTCCATGAAATAAAGTGTAGATGCACCTTAGTTTTACAAATATATACCACAATCATGGAATATTGTATTGGAGTTCCTGAATAAAAAATGATATTGATGATTTTGTGAAATAATGTTATACATATCGACAAGTGAATTACTATCATCTATTTAATTTAAATAATCAACAACTTTTTTCAATTCTAGAGATGAAATGGGACAATTTCCATACAAGTTTTATAGTATTTTTTCAAGGACCCATCATAATAATGATTCTATGTGGGTGATTGTGGACCAATAAATTAATGTATCACATTGCTTAATTGTCCAAAAATATATTAATGGTTGAATAGTTAGGTGACATGTATGTTTGATAAATGTTTTGGTTTTATGTGATTAGGTAAAAAATATATTAAAATTATGAGTCATGTATTAATTAATGCTTCTGGAAAATCTTGTAGAAGGATTATGGTACTCATGTGTATCTAAGTATATGATTTCACCCACATATAGAAAGGAAATAAGAATAATATTTAGGAGTTACAGGATTGGTTTCCAGAATGCAATCTATATTTTGGTGGTCCATTGAGATAATATATAACACCTAAATTGTTTAATGAAATATTTTTAGTATTTTTAATTATTCAATATCTTGCATTGCAAGAAATTGGGAATTTAATCAAATTATGATATTAAATTTGTATAAAAGGACCATTATAACCTATGCATTATGTTTTAATGAGTAAATATTAAAAAATTATGAAAATGTACGGCGAATTCATTGGATACCAATTGTTTATAACAAATACAAATCAATTATATATATATATATATATATTTATGAATAAATTGAGTGAATTACTATTAGTAAATGAATTTAATAAAATATATCTGTTATATAGTAAATTAAATATTTTAATATTCATAAAATAGATGTTTTTATCATAGGGAATGAATAAACACTATTTTATGAATAAAAATCAATATTATTAAAAAGATAAATTACCACTTTTAATTGTGATAGCTTTTTAAATTAGGATTTTTTGACATTAATTATATTAATATTCAACATAAACATGTTATTTAGAAGATTGTTATAAAAATTTAATTTTGAAGGATTTTTCATATTTTTTCTAAATACATTCATGTTTTGAGGAATAACAAAAATACATTAAATTTTAATTGAAATTAAATTTTTTCATCCATATAATTTATATGGATAAATTATATAATTGAATTGTTTTAAAATATAAATAGAATAAATTTTTATAATTTATCATTAATATTTGTCATTAACATTAATTTTAAATTGAATTCATATGTAAAAAAATTTTAATCTTTGGAAATGCTTTATCATTTAAAACCCATTCTCTCCTTCCAAGAAAGAGACTAATTCCAAATTAATTAAGGATTATTTTTTGAATTTTGAAAAATAGATTTCAAATTTGAAATATATATGTGTCCAACATAATTATATATATATATATATATATATATATGTTTTTATATATGGACATTATTAATAGTAACATAAATAATTTTTATTAATTCTATAAAATGGAAAACTGTATAATTAAGGGTAAGAATAATATTATAAATTTACTATTGGTTGCATATTTTTTGACCATATTATTCTATTGGTCAAAATGGATTCTATTTGAATCCACATTGATGAGATTAAGAAAATAAATTTAATTTATTTATATTACTGATAAATATGTATTAATCAAATTTTAATATCTATATAATTTTGAAAATAAGATTATATAGTAGAAATATTAGACGATAAAAACACATATAAAAGATTTTTCATCCTTTATTATGATAATTTATTAATAAATTTTAAAAAATAAATATTTCCCCTATATACATAATCATTGATGATGCATAAATTATTTAATTGATGTAAAATAAAAAAAATAAGAATTATTAAATTGATGATAACACTAAAAGTCCAAAAAATATAAAATAAATATTATTTGTCTTGTATATATTGACCATAATCATCCATGTGTAGACATATTGAACATCTGTAGGCATATGGGAATGATTATGACAATTATATTATTTTATATAATAATAAGTGAATGTTGTAATATTTATAATATAATTAATATAACATTTTCAATGAAATATTATATAGAATAAATATTATATTATAAATATTATTCTGAAAGAAAGAAGATTTTTAGTTGTGATATTTTTTTATTTTTAATTTTTATCAAAAAAGTTACCATATTAAATGATTATAAAATTTTTTTTGTAGTAATCATTTTGTTAAGGGAAATATCTAATAAATTTTATTATAAGCATTAAAATGAATATAATTTTGGATAATTAATATGTAAAATGAATTTTATTGAAGTCTTTTTCCTCATAAAAATATAGAAATATATTTGTTAGAATCTATCTTTTTATCTTAATATTTTTAGAAATCAATGAATTGAAAAGGGTCAAAATGGACGTTATATATTATTTAACAAATTATTGTTTTATTAAATTATATAAAAAAAATAAAACATTTTAAAAAATATTGAGTAATAATTTAAAAGTATAATATTTTATATGGTATTTATTTATGGTCTAATTGATATCATATTAGTATATATTCCACCCATTTAATTATTAATTATTTTTTAGTCTAGTTAATAATTAAATAAAGTTAGTAAGTATTAATTTAAATTATAAGGTTTAAATTGACAAAAAAACATTCCTAAATTTTTTTTCTTGATAACATTACAATAGTATCTCATATCATCTTCTATATTGGGACATTTGGGATGTTTTTTGATGTGGTTTGATTTTTTTTAAATTAATATTCTTCGGAGTTTCCAAAGGTTCCCCTTACCTCATTCATAAAAGGGACAATCCTACCTCATTACATAAGAAATCATTGAGCCATAATTCTAGGATATCCCCTAAAAAATATTTTAAGTATCATTATTGTGTTTTTTTTACTTCAACACCCAACTCTAGTGATTTATGAATGGATTTAGAGGGAGGACGTTGAAGAATGACTAATATACTCTACTGATTATGAAAAAAAATTATTCCACTTCAACATCATGAGTTGTTGAATTATAAAGTAATAAATAAAGTATCAATTATATATTTAGGTGTTATTATTATTATAAAAAACCATATTAAAAATTTTATCTATCCTAAGAAAATCTAAATCACCACATCTGCATACGTATGGTTTACCATCTCACGCCGTGGGGTAATCTATTTTTCACCACCACCATACTTGACATGGTATAATGATGGATATAATTAATATATATGACTATTATAACATTATATTGATTCTTAAATATTATTCATCATCCAATTAAATACCATTCATCAATTATGTGATGTCGTCACATGTGCCTACGTACGACCTAACGTCTCCAAGATGTGATGATATACGTTCTACATGATAATCCTTAATGAATGATAATATAAATGGATTGAATTGATATATATGATTTATATTATACTGATATCATTCAGAAAATGATATCACTATAACATTAGAATATGAATAAGATGATATCCAAAAAAACATGCAAAAGAAAATGATTTAGTTAATTCCCGAATAATGTCTAATAAGGAATTGGTATTAACAAACGAATAATAGTACGATCATATATAATATCATTAAAATGAATATGACTCTGTAATAATTCAATGATTTTATTTTAATCATTATATAGGATGATCAGATATATACCAAGGAAGTTGGACATAAGGTAAGGGATAGTTTTCCAATCTCATTATTATACAAGATTGTTTGTATATAAGAATATAATAGGGTATATATATTATCAATGTCCATGTTTAATACATAAATAATATAAAATTTTCTACAAATCCCACTAATGATTTTTAAATTCAATTTTACCCATTGGTGAATTTTATCAAAAGTATTTGAAATGATTATTTTGTCGCATTCTGTCACGACCCATCCTCGGGGCCCGTGTCGTGACTACCCCAATCCCGCCGTCCATAGGCCAGGGGCTGGCGACTAGCACGAAAGGAGAAAATCCCAAAAAATGGAAGGTGTTGCCTTTATAATGTAACAAACACAATAGAATACAAATGTGAAGTAAGTACTATGTAAATCTGAGTAAAAAAGTAAGTGCTAAAAAGTAAGTGGGATAGTATACAAACCCAAATGAAAGTACAATACAACTGAAAGTAAAGTACAACAGCAGTAGGTAAAACAGCAGCACCAAGTCATCCTCCAGAAACCCCACGTGAAGGGTGCGTATAGATAGTCTCCTCAGCTCCTCGGGTATGGTCGTCCGCTCCGTGTACATCCTGACATGTGGTCCACCTCTGGGTACCGTCCAGCTCCACAAGCCTCCACCTCGATCGGTGTTTTCCAACGTCTGCATCCAACACAACGTAGTGCGGGCATAGCTCATGCATGGGTGAGTTTATGATACTCATTAGGGACCCCAAGACCCCTTATGGTCTCTCAGAATCCAGGAAGAATAAACCAAAAAGGAAAGATACAATCACAATGTATCAACTAACTTTACTTAGGTATAAGCCCATATTTATACCTATGCCCTCAATTACAAAACAAATCCAACTCTCGATCCAAGAACAACCCAGTCCAAAAAGGAAAACACAACCCAATACACACAAAAATCCACAACCCAGTCCATATGGGAAAGCAATTTAATCACATCGATGATAATGATTGAAAATCAAGACTCAGCTCACACAAGTATACATATTCCGTATACCAATAGAGATGATTAGATGTAGTAACTGATTTATCTGAGTTTTCAGACCCAAAAAGGATACAAGACCAGCTACGTTGTCGAACCCACATATGATACAAGACCAACTACTCTGCCGGACCCACTCAGGATACAAGTACAGAGGTCATATTGTCAGACCCACGTTGGATACAAGAACAGTAGTCATCGCTGTCGGGCCTACAGATAATCCCAGTACTGTCGTCATCGCCGCCAAACCCACAGAGGATCCAAGTACAGTCTTCCTCGTTGCCGAATCCATAGAGGATCCAAGTATAGTCGTCCTCACTCCCGAACCCACAGAGTATCCAAGTACAGTCGTCCTCGCTGCCGAACCCACAGAGGATCCAAGTATAGTCATCCTCGCTGCCGAACCCATGGAGGATCCAAGTACAGTTGTCCTCACTACCGAACCCAAGAAGGATCCAATTACAGTAGTCCTCAATGCAGAACCCATGGAGGATCCATGTACAGTCGTCCTCGCTGCCGAACCCACTAAGGATCCAAGTACCGTCGTCATCGTCATAGTCGCAGCCAGCTCTTGGGTTCCCATACATAGCATGCTCGCTTCCAGGAGGGTCCGCTTCTCAAGAAAAAGATCTGATAAACCAATTGTCACGAAGACCAGTGCTGATGTATCCCAAATATCCATCTCATCAAAAGAGACCCAACACGACAGACGGTGCGTCAATCAGACGCCCGGTCTGAGAGTTATTGGTTTTTCCATTCCAGGCAGCTGGTTGGTTTTTAATCTAAAACCAACCCGACCATCCCCCAGATAAGTCCAAAACTCATGTGGAGTAATCCAATAGATCCATCTCTGGAAAATTATTTCAACGCAATTAACGGCATGTCAATCAGACGTCTGGTCCTTAAGTTATAAGCGTTTCCCCTCCAAGGGTCTGGTTGGTTTTGGGTTCAAACCAACCCGGCCATACCCAAAACATTATTAAAACCAAAATTTTAATATACTAAAAAGAGATTCTCTATCCAAGTATTCCAACTCAACTGACAGTGCGTCAATCAGAGGTACATAGCTCATGTTATGTGAAAAAGACCAAAAAATGGTCCGAAGTGGGGTCTGGGCGTGGTCCGACCCGGCCCAACCCCCCTGGGTCGGACCGAATGGGTCAACCCGACCCGGGTTCGGGTCTGGCATGGAAGGGCGCAGCCCGGACCAGCCTTCATGGCCCCATCCGCATGACCCGCCCCGGACCGGTCGGGGGTGATGGCTCGGCCAGCTATCCAAACAGGGGGCGCGGCCCCCCATGTCCCGCAGAGGCGGCGCCAAGCTGGATGCTCGGTCTAACATGGATCCGATGTGTCCACAGGATCCCCCCCTCACCACCGCGGCTTCAGATACAGAGGACTTTTGTCGGCGGCTAGCTGGGGCACCGTAGTCTCCGATCGCCGACATCGCCACGCCGGGGACCCGCGCCGCCACGGTCTCCACGGTCCACCAGAGTCATTCCTTTGGTCCGCTCATGATTTCGACAGCACCTGTCGTCACCTCGGGACTCGTGCATTACTACGAAGTCCTCTATTCACTATTTCGGGGTCTCTATGTTGTCCCCAAATTTTCTGTGCATCAAGAACAAACTAGTGGTGTGTCTGGACTTGTTTGTTAGTACGTAGGCACCACATTAATGGTTCTAACATTTCTCCACAATTAAATTTTATGTTTGAGAGTATAGAACCTAAATATGAAAAATATACAAATCCCCTACCTCAAAAAACGTTGAGGAAAATCATCATTGCGGTGGACGGCGTTGCATGGAAAGTGTTCATAGGCGATGTCGGAGTGCGCCGAGGAGGAAGGGGCGTCCCCTCTCTTGTCGCGAGAAGTGTAAGGGTGGCGCGTAGTCATTCTATGCATAACTAGCATCCTTCGTTGAAGGAGACATCACTATCGTAGGTGATGAAGGCTCTTGATTTCTAGGTGCGTCCATGAAGAAGTTCCTCATGTTCTTCGTCGGGGGTGATCTTCTTTGAAGAAGGGTTCACCTCCCATTAATCCTCCGGAGACTTTTTCCGATGAGATCCCAAACAAAAAGGAAAATAGGCTCCCAATTAATATAACTATTGAGAAACTCATATTAATTCAAAGAGGTGATAATTAATTTAATTCGGACATTATATTAATTGGATGGAATGTTAAAAGAATGAGGGAGGCAGGAAGGCTCCATCATAACTAAGGAAATTATGTAAAGGGGGTTTATTAGTGGGAAAAAGTAAAAGGTAACAGCTGGGAAATAAATGGGGAGTTGAAGGTTGTGCTCGCGTGGGCTCCACCTCAAAACATAATAATTTGTGCACCACCAAAATTTTATTTAATTTTAGGAATAAATTTTAAATATTTACTTCCACCATGCACAAAATGAAATCGCGTTAAAGGTCCCCTTAAGCAATTATCGGTGCTGCGAGTTAATCAGTTCTCTCATATTTAAATTACGAACACCGGCTCAAAAGATAGAAAAACTCTCTCGTTTGTTCATTGAACGTACTCAAGCTAAATTCGGAAATTGATTTCGGTCACACCGGGCCTCGGAATCAAGTGTCTTCAGAAGCCACAGACTCGTAAACATCGAAAGTATAAAAAAAATACTTTAAATTTTATGGTCATTACATTACTCCCCTCTTAGGGATTTACATCCCCATAAAGCTACAACATAAACTAGGGAAACAAATGAGGGTAATGATCACACATATGAGCCTCCCTCACCCATGTTCTCTCCTAGAGGTTCCCGTGCTGCCGAAAAATGTGCACCAGAAAAATCGACCATCCACGTAGGACCTGCTCCTATAAATACTCGATCTCCACTGGGACCTCCACAAAAGGCGCCTTGTCGTTGATATCTTGCTCCTCGTGGTCGAAGATATGCATTGGATCGTTCACGTATCTCCTCAGTTGAGATACGTGGAAGACGCCGTGCACCCAGTGCAACTGAGGTGGAATGACCAGACGGTAAACCACCTCGCCTACTCTACTGAGGACCAGAAAAGGCCCGATGAAGTGCAGAGATAAATTTCCGCCCTGGATAAATCTCTGTAATCCACATCGTGGTGAGACCCATAAAAAATGTAGTCGCCATCCTTGATCTCGAGTGGCCTCTGCCTCCACTCAACATAGGACTTATGTTTACTCTATTCAGTCCTCATCCAATCCTGGATGATCTGCATATTCTCAGTCGTAGCCAGAACCATATCTTGTCCCACATGTCCTGACTCCCCAGGTTCAGTCCGTCATATAGGTGATCTTCAAGGTCGGTCGTACAATGCCTCGGAGGTGAGGGGCACACGCAGCAGAGGAAATCAGACGAGAGGCATACAATGCTATGCATGCGGCAGGTAGGGCCACATGGCTCGTGACTGCCTGACCCGCCATGCAGAGGAGCAGAAAAAGGTTGAGGGATCACCCAGGTAGAGGCAGAGGTTCAACCGTGGTGGTCCGTAGGGAGTAGGAAGACGAGGTAGAGGAGTTGGCCGAGCGGCAGGTGGTGGACGACGTCTTGAGGCTCTACCACCACCACCACCACTAGGAGGTCCACCCCAACTACAGGGAGCTGGCAGACAGAGGTAGGCTCAGCTTCAGGAAGTAGAGGCATACAACCACATTGCACTAGAGATGATTCGAGGTATTATCTGTGTCTACTACACCCTTTCTGCAATTCTTATAGACACAAGAGCAAGTTATTCTTTCATTACCGCTTCCCTTGTTCGGAGCTCAGAGATTCTGACGGAGCTGTTCGCTCGATCCTTACGGCTAGAGACTTCTACAGGAGCAGACTCGATGATTACGCACTGGTTTTGAAAGTGTGAGATTACTCTGGGAGGTGAGAGCTTCGGCTGGGATCTTCTTGTAGTGGCGTCGAGGCCTTACGAGGTCATCTTGGGAATGGATTGGTTATATACGGTCCATGCTTAGATCGACTGTATTTGGCCCGAGGTGCGGTGTGTCCGCACCGATGGGAGAAGGTTCACCATCACTGACGAGAAGGGAGACTTTGCAGCCCAAGATGGACTCACGTAGAGGAGAGGAAAACCGATCACTCATCAGTTGGCTAGCCTCATCCTAGGAGCAGTTGACGTGCGGAGTCCGAGTTTTCCTGTTGTGGTGGATCAGTATGCAGACGTTTTTCCTGATGACGTTCTTGGAATACCTCATCACAGAGAGGTAGTCTTATATATTGACCTCTACCCTAGGACTTCACCGATATCTACATCAGCATATCGGATGGCTCCATCCGAGCTTCATGAGCTATAGGTACAACTAGAGGATTTGCTGAGGAGGGGATTCATTTGACCCAATGTTTCACCTTGGGCTTCCCCGATTTTGTTCACCATGAAGGCGGACGAGAGCTTACGACTGTGTGTCGATTACCATTGTCTGAACCAGGTGATTTTGAAGAACAATTATCCACTTCCAGGTATTGATGACCTCAACAATTAGCCCAAGGGAGCACGATGGTTCTCGAAAATAGACCTCAGGTCAGGCTGTCATCAACATAGAGTTCGAGATGAGGATGTGCATAATATGGCTTTCAGGTGTCGGTATAGACACTATGAGTTCTTGGTTATGCCTTTAGGCATAACCAACACTCCAGAAGTGTTCATGAGTCTCATGAACATGATCTTCCAGCCTTACCTCGATCGATTTGTCATAGTCTTCATCGATGACTTATTGATTTACTCGACCACTGAGGAGGAGCATGCCTACCACATGTGGGTTGTACTGGACACACTCCGAGAGAACCAGCTATATGGTTAGCTATCTAACTTCCAATTCTGGATTCGAGAGTTCCAATTCGTGGGGCATGTCATCTATGATGTGGGAGTTGCGGTGGATCATGTGAAGATTGAGGAAGTGCTAGATTGGGAGCCACCCAGGAGTGTGATGAAGGTCCGGAGTTTCCTAGGACTGTCTATGTACTATTGGAGGCTTGTTCTAGACTTCTTGAAAGTTGCAGCACCACTTTCGTCTATGAAGAAATAGGGGAAACCCTTCATGTGGTTAGATAGATGTCAACAGAGCTTCCAGGAGCTGAGACATAGATTGAACAGTGCAACTATCTTGTGGCTAACGGAGGAGGGAGTTGGGTACGTAGTCTACTGTGATGTATCAGGGACCAGAATCGGCTTTGTCTTGATGAAGGAGAGGGCAGTGATCGCCACTGTATCACGACAGATGAGGAAGCACGAGAAGAAATACGCTATCCATGACCTAGAGTTTGCAGCAGTGGTCTTCGCTTTGAAGATGTGGCGGCACTATCTGATGGGCGAGTGCTTTACAGTCTACTCTAACCACCATAGTCTCAAGTACATCTTCTCATATAAGGACCTGAACCTGAGACAATGGCCATGGCTTGAGTTCCTCCAGGACTATGACATTGAGATAGTCTATACTCCGGGAATGGGGAACGTAGTAGTCGATGCTCTCAGCAGGAGGACGAGCATCCAGATACTTGGAGAGGCGACAGAGCAGTTAGCCGCTTTATAGATATCCTTCATGGATATAGATGGGGAAACCTTTCTATAGCTGCTCACAGTCACACCTCCACTTCATCAGCAGTTCAGAGAGGCACAACGTGGGGACATTGACTGTGAGACGCGGTGTGCACAGATATCTTCAGGACAGGCACGAGATGGATTATCTGTAGGAGGAGAGCATGTATTCCTTTTCAGATGACGTGCCATGGTACCAGCTGCTTTGTAGGAGGAGGTGCTGAGGGAGTTTCATACATCAACATTGGTGGTACTTCCCGGAGTGGAGAAGATGTACCAGGATCTCAGACGACAACACTGATGGCCGGGTATAAAGAAGGATGTGGCAGAGTTCGTTTCACGATGCCTCACCTTCCAGCAAGTAAAGGAGGAGCACCAGGTACTAGAAGGCTTGATATAGCCCTTGTAGGTCCCAAAGTGGAAGTGGGATGAGATATCTATAGATTTTGTGACTGGACATCCATGTACATCCAGAGGACACGACTCCATTTGGGTGACCATCGACCGACACACGATGTCGGCCCACTTCTTACCCATCAGAGAGAAAGCCTCAGTGGATAGCTTGGGATGCATCTACATTCATGAGATCGTATGGCTTCATGGTGTGCCATCATCTATCATCTCTGATCGAGATGATCGTTTTACTTCCCGGCTTTGGAATGCGTTGGAGGAGGCATTCATGATGTAGCTACGCCTAAGAACCGCCTTTCTCCCTCAAACGGATTGTCACACTGAGAGGACCATTCAGACACTTGAGGACATTATCCATGCATGTGTCCTCGACTTTGGTCATAGTTGGGAGGATCAGCTACCCTTGGTGTAGTTTTCATACAACAACAGAAACCACTCCACCATCGGGATTGCACCATACGCGGCATTGTACCACCGACTTTGCAGATCACATTTGTGCTGGACAGCTCCTGGGGAGTCATCAATAGTAGGACCATAGATCATCCAGGACATGAAAAAGAATGTACATGTCATCCAGGATAGAATAAGGATATCTCAGAGCCGACATAAGTCTTATGCTGATAGGAGGTGGAGACCCCTAGAGATCGAGGATGGCGACCACATTTTCTTACGGGTCTCACCTCGATGTTTATTACAGAGATTTGGATGGGGAGGCATGTTATCTCCATGATTTATCAGACCATTCCAGGTTCTCAGCAGGATATGCGAGGTGGCTTATCGTCTGGATCTACCACCTCTGTTGCACCGGATGCACGACATCTTCCACGTATCTCAGCTGAGGAGATATGTGCATGACCAGACGCATATCATTGACCATGGGGAGATGGACATCGATGATGGGGAGACTTTTGCGGAGGTCCCATTGGAGATCGAGTATCGACAAGAGCGGGTCCTACGTGGGTGGTCGATTCATCAAGTGTGCATCAAGTGGCAGCACAGGAACCTCCAGGAGAGCACATGGGAGTGGGAGGCTCAGATGCGTGCACAGTACCCTCATTTGTTTCTCTAGGTTGTGATGTATCTTTACAGGGATGTAAAGACCTGATATGGGAGTAATGTAAAGACCCGTAAATTTCAAGGAATTGTTTTTCTTAATTTCTTTGTGATTTTATGAGTACGTAGTTTCTGACGGTGTCTGATTCTGAGGCCCGGTGGGCTCAAAATCAAATTCTAAAGTTTATCTTGGGTACATTCAGTGAACGAACGAGCGGGGTTTTTATAACTTTTGAACCGGTTCTCATAATCGAAAGCTGAGGGCACCGATGAAACCGTAGCGCCAGTAATTGCTTAAGAAGATTTTTTTTGGAGTTGCGTTAGCTAGGGTATAGTTATTAAAAATGGTGGATTATGTGTAAAGTGAAAAAAATTGTGTTATAATTTTTTTTCTCTTCCAAGTGGTTTAATCCCATGTAAGGGAGATGGGGTGGGAACCACTTGATACTAAACTCATCATGATAGGATATTAGTGAAGTGGGGCCCACACGTGCCCCACCCCTTCAAATTCCCTAACTCCACTAACCCCCACCCCCCCACATGAGTTATGTAACTCTCCCTCTTTAATCTCTCCAACTTAACACCCAAATTAATTAGACAACTTAGTTTAGTTAATTATGTGTGTTTGTTTTGAATTTTGAAAGGCTTGGATTTGTAAAATAAAATTAGTTGTAGCTTATTTTATTTGGCGGGTTAGTATTTTTGTGTTGAGGGAGGGAGAGCTCTTCTTCCTTGGAGAAATAACTTCACCTAATTCATTGGAGAACGCGAAGAATGTCGGCGCTAACCTCGACTTCCTTTTTCTTGACGTTGATGAAGTGACATCGTCATCCTACGACAACGTCAACAGAAAAACGAAACATTTCCTTCCTTCGTCATGCAATCAACCTTCTTGATTCGAGGTAGGGGATGATTTTACATTCATGATTATTTTGACGTTCTTTGTTAATTATTGGCCGCTTGATATCAATAAAACGGGTGGAGGTAGGCCGCATAAACACGGCCGATCCTCCTCACCCATTGTTGTTGATCTTATTTGTGTCTTGAAACAGAGGAGACATGGTGCTGTTGCACCGCGCGGAAATAAGAGAACCGCGGTCGGAGCGGGCCGTGGTGAAGGAAAGTGGTGCCGTTGCGCCACACCGATGAAGCCCAAGGAGGCCGCGACCAAAATCGGGCCGCAGTTGAGGGGCGCGGTGCCGTTGCGCCGTGCTGCAGAACCATGGAGAGCGGTGGCCGGGGAGGGCCCCGGTGGAGGGGCATGGCGCTGTCGCACCGCACCGGATGGGAAAGATCCATGGAATATCGGTAAGGGGGCGGCCTGACTCCGCCAACCGCCTGCACATTAGGAGACGGGACCCGCAGGGGTCCCGCAGCAGCTCGCCAGCCAGCCAAATCGGCTGGCCGTTTACAAGAATACCAGGGGTTTTAAACCCCTAGAAGAAAACTAGGGAAGACCCCATGGTCCGCCATTTTGAAAAAACATGGGGGCGGTGCCCCCCCCTTCTGCGTCCGCTCAGTGCACGGGCGCCCGCACCGGGCGGGTTTGCCCGCACCGGGCCGGACACCCTCACCGGGCTGGGCCGCGCCTGCTGGGCCTCACCTCGCCACATGGGAAGGGCCATGCCTAAATGGGCCAGACCTGGCCCCAGGTCGGGTCGAACTGGTTTGGGCCGACCCAGGGGTATTGGGCCGGGTCGGATTGTGCCCAAACCCCCTGTTTTCGGACAGATACGTTAAAACTCCCATAACGTGGGCTACAGACCTCCGATCGATGCACCGTAAGTTGTGATGAGTTCCATGTATCGAGATGATCGTTTCGATATATTACACTCAATGTTTTGGAGAACATTGGGTATAGTCGGGTTGGTTCGAACACGAAACCAATCGGGCCCTCAGAGCGAAAACGCTTATAACTTGAGCTCCGGATATCCGATTGACATGCCGTCGACATTGATGTATTCTTCATAGTGGGACGGTTCTTTTGGATTAGTGCGCTTGAATATTGAATGCATCTAGAGTACGGAAATGCTGATTTTAGCTTAAAAAAACCCGGCCCCTGGAACGAAAAAGCCAATAACTCTCAAAACCGGGCGTCCGATTGACGTGTCGTCTGTCGCGTTGAGTTCCTATTGACTAGACGGATTGTTGTAATACATCATCTCTGGTTTTCGTGATGGTTGATGTATCGACCCCCTTGGATCATGGAGTGGACCCTTCTGGAATTGAGCGTGCTGTGTGCAGGAACCCTAGAGATGGCTGCGACTACGACGACGATGATGGATGTACTTGGATCCTATGTGGGTTTGGCAGCGAGGACGACCATACTTGTATCCTTCGTGGGTTCGGAAGTGATGTAGACTTTACATGGATCCTACGTGGGTTTGGCAGCGACGGTTACTGTACTTGGATCCTACGTGGGTTCGGCTGCGACAGTTACTGTAGTTGGAACTTACGTGGGTTTGGCAGAGGAGATGATTCAGAGGCTACATCAATCATCTCCACCCCTCTTCATGATTAGTATACATGTGTGAGCTGAGTCTTGACTTTCAATCAGTATCTTAGATTTGATTTACTTACTATCCTGTGTGGATTTTTTTGTGCTTTCCTATGTGTATTGGGATGTACTTTCCTGTGTGGAATGGGTTGAACTTTGGCTCGTGAGTTGGAGAAGAACTGGAATTGATGACTTAGGTATATGAATTGGGCATATATCTAAGTACAGTTGGTTATTACATTGTGTTTGTATATTTCCTTTGTGGTTTATCCTTCATGGATTCCGGGAGACCTTCAGGAGTCTCGGGGTCCCTACTGAGTATTGTATACTCACCCCTTCATGGGCTATGCCAGCACTACGTTGTGTTGGATGTAGACGACGGACAACACTGATCGAGGTGGGGGATCGTGGAGATGGAAGGTACCTGGAGGAGGATCACTGGAAATGATGTACAAGTGGATGGACGGACCCGAGGAGATGAGGAGACTATTTGTACCCACACATTAGGTGGTAATTCCATTGGACGGCTCGGTGTTGCTGCTTTATTTTTCTGTTGCTGTACTTTCTCTCAGTTGAACTTTACTTATAGTTGGGTTTGTATTCTGGCCCATTTACTTTCCATCACGTACTTTTGTACCCAATTCACTTAGTGTTTTACTTCATCATGTGTACTCTGTGATATTTGTTTACTTTATAAAGGAAATTCCATCCCTTTTATCAGGATTTACGCCTTTGGTGCTAGTCGGCAGCCCCTACCCTATTGAAGGTACATCTTGGCTTTTAGAAAAAAGTATAATAAAAATATTTTTGTTTAACATAAACCACATGAATAGATTTTTAAAACTTCATTACTCTTTATTTATATAATTCATTCATTAAAATATTTCTAAATTATTTTCAATGAAATTATTATATTTTAAATGTTTGTGTAATTTTGGGAAAATAAAACCTTTTGAAGATGATATCATATTTTCCTCCAGAATTAATTTCAACTGTTTTAGCAAAAAATTATATCTATGATGTCATTATTTAAATAGATTAATTTTTCTATATCTATTATTAATATTGTTCAATTGTTTTCATGAAATTATTATATTTATGATGTCTATTTTTTATGGATTATAATGGAAATATATTTAAGAAAGACATTTTATTCCTTGGGTTATGCTATGATGAATGATTTATGTTTTTGTGGGACACATATTAAGGATTTCATAATGAGATGGGTGGGACCTGTTTCACCATCCAATTCCTTGTGTAGGTAAATATAACTCATGACATATACATGGTTTCAATATGAAATGATATTGGTTCAGTAATACAGGGATGAAATGAGGAGTGAACTCTGTTCAGTAATGGACCATTTCCAATATAATGGTCTGGGAAATGACCCTTTACTGATATTAGAAAAATTTATATGCTTATGTGTATGCTAAAAATTCCATTTCTTATGTCATGAATACATTTATTAATTCTTTATGATCTATTATGATTTAACCTTTGACTTGATATTATTTAATTTAATATACGAGAAAATGTATTCAAATGTTATAATAATATAATTATGATATGATTGATATCTACCTTGTTTCCCCTTACTGATAATCTGATCTCACACATTCTTATATTTCTTATCCCCAGGCTATAAAGAATATTATAAAAAAATATATTCCAAAATGGGTTATATTTATGAAGCAATAAGTGGTAGACAATTTAGATTTCTTATGAACCAATTTTTTAGGTTTCCATGTTTGTAAAGACACTAAACATGATCATTCCTGACATGGGTTTGGTTTTTTTATTGAATATCGATAATATTTTTACGTATTATATATGTAAGTAATGTATGGGCCTTTATAGATGGTATCATAGAAAAGGTATATTTAAACAATGAAAACTATAATAATAAAACATTAGTAGGATACCTAATGACAAGTCAAAGCATTGGTCAAAATCATAGGGATTTATCATTTTTAATGATTAACCAAGGATGAAAGCTAATGTCTCCAAAATTGAATCAACATAAATAACTATGAGGCATTAAAATTTTTACTAGAGTTTATCACACTATCATTCATGGTTTTATCCAGTGGATAGAACTCGAAGGAACTGTGTAAATGCTGAATGTTATGGGTAAATCAATGATCGTCCTCAAGCAACCAAATATTATGGGAGATGGAATTAAAAATCATGTTGAAATTCCAACAAAACCATTTTAAGCTATGAATCATTAATGACAAAAAAATTTGAGAAAAAAGGGAACAAAATAATGTTGTGTAGTTCACGAGGTATCATCCACCGTCTTTTAGTGGGTCTTAGGATTCATTAGTGGATGAATAAATAATTAGTACCTTTGAAATGATCTTTTCAATTCACCATTTTTTAGAACATGATAAATTCATCTTGGAAATATAACTTTTGAAAGGGGAAGCTTATCATTGGAGTAAACTTGACAATAATTTGAGGTAAAGTGATGAAATTTACTCTATGAAATTGGATGAGTGTAGGAACTTTTTTTCATTATGTATGTTCCACATATTATTTTCACAATGTTGCTGAAGGAGTTCCTTTACCTTAATAAAATTGATGATGAATCTATTAGCACCTATGGATTTTTTTACAAGAATTTAACTATATGATTATGGAATTATTTTCCAACATAAGATTAAAATTGATGGACTCTTTATTGGCTTAAAACCAAGTCTCAGAAAGGAATTATATATAAGGGAATTTTATAGATATTATGATATTTTTTAATGTTCTCTCTTGGTTAAGACAGAGTTTTGAGTTACACATTAGTCTTTTAGGTTTGATAAGAAGATAAAAATGTAATTCATGGGAAAATTGAATATCCACACAAGAAATATTAGTTTTCTCTTACGATCAATGTGTGGAAATAATCATGGGTGAAATTTCCCTAGAGTGACTAGAAAATGTTTTATGTTTGTTAGAGAAGATCATTGGGATCTTGAATGACGATTTGATTTCAAAAAAAGATGTCTAATGATGATAATAAAGAAAAGGTTAAACATAATGCACCTCCTAGAATACAATGTTACATGTGAAAGGATATGTGGAATTATTCCATTCAATTCCCTAATCCTTGGTTTATTTATAATGTTTAGTATTAGAAACCTATTATGTCTAAATAATTGAAATTCAAATGCAATCACTATCTGTGATGTGGAGTGTGATAATTATGTTTTGAATGGTTCACTGACCTTCCACACTAAAGTATAAAATGTATTTTATATTTTGGATCCTCCCACTCTTTTATTTATATAGAATTTTCCATGGTTATCACCGTAGTAACCCAAAAATTAGTACTTGAGTTAGTTGTGATAACTCGAAATGGAACAATGGTGGTATAAAAAGAATATAATTCATCTTTGGTTTTTATTTGTATGAAAATAATTCTTTAAATATTTTAATCCATCATATACTGTAATTTTATGTTATCATTGGAATATATTCAGGTATATCTCAAGTATGATTTGTCATAAGGTTGGTAGATTGTAAGATATCCAACTTTTTACGATGTATGGTACTCATTTTCAGTTATTATTTTTCCCTTTTTCTGGATATCGGTTAGGTATTTATTTGGGTTCTTTTTGGGTAAATTTTTATAATTATGGAAGCCCCTGGGATTTTTCATGAGTCTCACCTATTTAGGGAAACTATATTTTTTTCCTAATGAACATCGTACACTATTTTGATCAACTAGAATGGGGAGAATGGTTTGAACAAACCTTGAGGCCACCCCCACCCCCATAAGAACCATGAAATGATAATCTGATGAGAACACAATTGATGCGTTGTTTAATTAATCATGTGATAAAACCATTAATGTGGATGACATGAGACAGAAACACAACATTACCGGTGCATTGTTTTCCAAAATGTGCAGCCCGACCTTGTTTCTTATAGTTAGAAACTTTATATTTATGAATCTAATATGTATTAAAATGTTAAGGAATAATTTTTCCTTATTCGTAGATTTTTAAAAACTCATTTTACTATCAAGGATTAAGAGGTATTCCGCTATGATATGGGAGAATATTTAAGGGTATTCAATTCCAGTTGGTGATCCATATTCACCGAGAAGTCTATGATCATAGTGGTTCTTCCTGAAACATTTCCCCTTCAATTTCTCTATATATTACATCTAAAACACTATGGATTGACTCAATACCATAAGGGGGTTTTATATGTTTTATGGTTGGGTTAATTGTATATAAGGAGTTCCCATCCCAAATCATGAGGATCCAAGTGCTTCACATCGTTTTCACAAACAATTATACTTTTCATTTTTTAACATAGAAATAAGGGATAATGTTGGATGATTTTTCATCAAATATCCATAGGTAGGTGGTATATATGACAATTCTAGGATTATTAATAATAATAATTTGTTTTTAGATGTATAGTTTCCTTTCCAGGTTGTGAAATTACCTTTAAATTTTATATGACAATTTAATCCACAATAATTTGAGAGATCCTTCTTGGATTCAATTAGATCCATTATAGATTATGAGACTCTGCAGTAGGGAATCCCATAGGTTGTTCCTTTCACCTTTAAATAATAATTATTTAAAGGACAATTGAAATTATATGTATTTTGATGTTAAAACCATTATGAATTTTTTTATGTGAACTAGTATAATGAATTGTTGACATAACCATGAAAGGTTCAAGAATTATGTGATGGTTAAAGGGGAATTAATTTAAATATTTAATGCGATGAATTAAAGTCGATGATAATGATTGAAAAATTAAATGTGGAATTGTGTCCCTAATTCCTAATAATATCATTATTAATATTGAACCATGATATGTAAATGTGAACAATGTGGTGCTGGTGTTAGATTTATTCTCTTCATATGTTGTTGTATTGATGGATTTTCTAGTCCCATGATTCATGCAGGTGAATTTATGATGGTTTTATGCTTAGATAGGAAATGTTTTTGGTTCTATAAATATTTTATATGTTTCCATGATATTGGATCAAAACTACTACACCATGTACCCAACATAAATATGTTGTAATGATGCTCCATACATTTGAGATAATGGTACTTGGATTAACAAAACATGGTTCCAACATTAGATTTTAATAAAATTGAATAAGGAAATATCCATGGATGAATAAAGTGTAAAATACATATGGTGTATGGTTGTGATTCGGACATGGGTTGAAGATGGTATGATTGGATTAGGTTTCACTATGTATGTGAGGCCAAATAAGGTTAACTAAATAATAATAAATGCGAAACATTTTTAAATTTATCATTCCAAATATCATTACATATACAACATCCATCATTTTTATTGGTTGTATATTACATTAAACACAATTGGAAGTGGACTATTAATTTTTACTAACACCCTACTCAGGCTGATAATTTGGTACCCAAGTAGACTTCATGTTTTTGGAATAAGATAATGTCAGGATCCCTATGTTTGGTAGATGAGTTGGGATTTAGGATAGAGCATGGATTAAGGAACCATACATGTTGTCGGGACACTATTTTGAGTTTTCATTGTGTCTAAATTTTTTGTTTCTATTCAAATCCTATCACATATGTAGAATGGCATATCTACTACTTTGTTTTATAATCATTTTCCAAAATTTGGGATTCATCCTGTGATGTTTGGTTATCATTACATGTTATTTATTGTTATATTGGTTATTTATATATTGATTTTTTATTATTGTATTAATTTTTGAAATATGGAATAATCCCACCAAGATAATAAATTAGCATCAGATTCTAGTTCAAATCCTTTAGAATATTGGAAGGTAATCTTAATGTGATATAATAAAATTGATCGTGGAACTGTTATATATCATCCAAGTCGGAATGTCACACCAACTTTCATAAAATCAAAAAATAGACATTTACCTTTCTATAAATGTTTTAAAAATTCAGCCTTTATCTTCCTTTCAATTAAAGTTTAAGATATCTTACTAACTCACCTTCCAGATTTTCAAAAAGGACCTTTGGAGGTAGTTAATATTATCTGAAATTTTATGTAGAAATTTTATATATAAATAATGATATGAAATTAAATGATTATAAGATTCATAAAAAAATATTATAAAGCACTAATCAAGAATTCATAGGTATTATAAAAACATAAATCTAAGGTTTTTGGGTTTGAATATCAAAATCCGTTGAAGATTCATAAAAAATTATCATGTATATGATACTTTTGTAACGATCTACATCATCATTGTGTTATAATATTGGTTCTTTTATCTCATAGTAACAATATAATTAAACTTCAAAACTTATGAATTGAGAGAATATATTTTTTACACTGCATAGAGATATAATGATACAACTACATCAAATGTTCATTTAGATATTATATGGATTTTTAGATTTCATGAAATTAATCCTTTATGCTATCTATAAACATTAACCCTATTTTTAAGATCACATAATTTCACCAAATTATTCATCAAAGGATATTAATTTACCTTCCTTTTAATTCATCCAAATAATAATAATTTCCATATTCACTACTCCAATTTATATTATCATATAAATGTCATTAATTATAATTCTTTCAGGAACAATATTTTAGTGATTTTATTTAACAATCATGAGTTTTCTGATGAACATGTGTGTCTAATAAAATATAATCTATTCCTTCAGTTGTTTTTATAACCTCATTAATATAGTTTTTCATTATTTAGAATCTATTTTTTCTTGTACACAGACTATATATTGTTGAATCATTTGAAATAACATGTAGATATGGCCCTAGTACTCTTGATGGTATGGATCTTCTTGTTAAACAAATTGAAATGGAAATTTCTCTATAACATGAATTTCTTCATCAGATGAATCTTTGTATAAATGGTATTGTTTGATATTTTCCACATAATTTTTCTACAAAAGTTGTTCTTATGGTTTACTGGGGGAAATATAATTTTATAAATAATTGTACAATGATATTGAATTATCAATTGACATTTTATTGATTTTCAAACACATTAATAACTCTTAACTATATAATCACCATCTTTTTCTTTAAAAATATCCCCACCACAAAAATTTAATCAAGATAAAAAATTCACACTGTCAAAAATTCATTATATTATAATTTATATGAATCTGTGGAATAATTTTAGGACGATAAGAAGAATTATATTTCAATAAAATAAATAGAGGAACATATAATGATTTTTTCCATTGATTTATTTCTCTTTCAACAATTTTTTTATTAAATCCAACTCTCAATCAAAAATATAATATGATTTTGAATTTATTTTCCCTTGTTTCCCACTTCCTTTTCTTTTATTATTATTTCTAAATATTCCTTTTCATGCCTATCTTTTGGCACCATCCAATCCAAAAATTGGATCATTATCCAATTTATGTAGTTTCTTTTTCAAAAACACAATGAATTTTTCATGGGACATTGTTTTTTTACTAATAATCGTGCACGATTTTGTAAAAGTTTATATACAATTTTTTTCATTAAGAATTACTTTTGTAAATCATAAACACTAATATAATATGAAATTTTTATGTATTTTTCAATCATAATTTGTAGGGATTTAACGATAAATAATTTCATCTAAGAGAATGTATCTTCTCCATAGTGATAAATTTTTTCTATATCTGGTACAATAATATTTGAGATATTTTAATAATACATGATAATTACAATAAATTTAATGTTCTTCTTTGTTTAGTGGATAATTTTGGAATTCTATTTTATGGTAATTAAAGGCGGAATATTTGATGGAAATATAATTATGGCGTTAAAAATTATATTAGTAAGGTTTAAATATAAAAAATATATATCTATAATATTAATTGTATAAAAGTAAATGTTTCATGTAATTGTAATTATCTATTTTTAAATTGAAACTATTCGTTCATCCAATGAGACATGAGATAACATCATAAATTTCTCACAAGAAGCTAATATAAATGTTTCCTCACAAGATTTTTTGAATGTTCTAGGCTTCCTATAAAGGTTATGGATGAATATTTTATCTTCTCTTACAAATCGATTATATTAAGTTTCAATGATCTATATTATTCTAAGATTATAGGGTTTAAAAAATGAATTTAATTAGTCAATTTTTATCATACCAACATCATTAATCCCTAAAAAATCATAAAATTCCCTTACTATAGTTGTATATTTTAAATTATAATATTCATTAGATACACAAATAGATTCTGAAACATGTATCAAAATTAAAATTGTCATTTATTAGTCTTAGTTGTCAAAAAATTATCTATTAAAAAAATTTAGATATTGTACTTTCAAATTTAACGAATTGAGAATGATTTAATAAACCATGATAAATAATAAAAACTATGAAAAACTATGTGATGATATCTATCTGAATATTTCAGTCATTTAAGGAGAGATTCCATACATCTTTTATATATATATTCTCACCAAGTGAAAAAAATAACATCCAACCATATCAAAATATTCAGATAAATCATTGAAATTTTTGAGATCTGATATTTGAAATATGATGTCGTATCCATTTTATAATGTTTTATGTAATTGAACACCCAATGGTTAGTGATTTTAATTATAAAATCTCTATCTTTTATTAGAAGTAATTTTCATAAAATGAAAAATAATTTTTTCTCAAAAAATAGTTTGATATATTTTTCATAAAATATTTAAACATTATAAAAAATATTATAACAATAGATATTAAAATTGAAAATAAACTATTTAAATTTTAAATACCATAGAAAATTTAGATACAACTAACTATGAAGGATTTACATGATGATATGATATTATTTGTTTCCAATGAATGATAGAATAAGTAAACATCCTATCAAATTAAATAAAATTAGGATATCAATATAATGATAGTTTAGAAGTTTCTAAGACAAATATTTATTGAATAATTTTACACCAAACATAAGTAAAATATAATTCATTTTTTAGAAGTGATTAAGAAAATATAAAGAAAAAATTTGTCTCAAAACATTGAAAAAATGTCCTCCAACTTTTTCTAGAAGATCTTAACACTAATAAGATATCAACACAAATATATTAATGATAATTTTATGTTTATCATTAAAATATTTGTTTTATATATTCAAGACAATCAAACCATAAGTGTTTTCTAAAAAATATAATCGTGGTGTTCTTCTGTTCTGATAAATATTAAAAGGACAACAATTTTTTGTGTGTGATTCAAAAAGAAATGTTTTCGAATTTCTATGTTCAAAGACCATGAGTGATGTGACTTACTTTTTAATAAATTTATATAAAATATATTATCACCAAAAATAAAAAAATTATTAATATCATGAAAAAATCCATAAATTTCTATTGTATCAAAATACCTTAGTCCAATAACATACAGATCCTATATATTTAGATTTAGTTGTAGAAAGTGAAAAAATTGTAATTTACTAGATGAACAAGAAACTCATACTTAACCCATGTATTTACATGTAAAAGTTATTTTTTTATATCTATTTTATATCCATGATAAAAATGTGAAAAATTAATTAAAAATACTTTCTAAAAGAGTAAAATAGAACAAAATCCATAGTCCCTATTTAGAAAAATAAATTTTTTAATTGCTTTTAAATGACATTATTTTAGATTAACTGATAGTTGACACACAATTATATATAAAACCATACGTATATCGAAATATCTATAATGTATACTTAACATGAAATATTTCCTATAAATAGTTTTTATCTATAGGTTTTATTGATTTTTTATGATAAAATGTTTTGGAGGGAATTATTAGATTGATAATAATATTATCATTTCCATATAAGGATTTTTATATAAATATTTCATAAAATATTTTTGAGGTAAAAATTTTCATTTTTATTTAATAGAAATTTCAAAAACAAATAAATATGAATTTTTGCCCATCATGGAAATTTCAATCAATGATTGAAATACATATGTAATAGAATAGAAAATTTATTTTTCAACTAACAAAAATATAATTTTATTTACATTAACTTTTACCATTACGGTTTCCATAATATATTTTATAATAAAAAGTGTTGGATCAATATATCCATTAAATTTTTTTGATGTAAGAATATATTAGTCCTATCATATTAAGCTCAGGGCTCTTTCTTAAGTCCATTGAGTGACATAGTAAATCAATAAACATTATTTGGAGATTTTTAGTATTTTATAACACATATTATTATTATACATATACATTTTAATGTATATATATTTTAGGAATATATCATATTGAATAATTTTGAGAAAGTGTAAAATTTTATAATGCAATATTGGAATGAATTATGTGAATAAACTTATTTCTATAAACTGGTGAAGAAATATATTTACAATCTATTCATTCATGGTTTATATCCAATAAATGTATTCCCTTATTTATTATCATTATAAAATTTTCATAATTTTGATAACATAATACCAATTTTAATCCTATTATGTGAAAGCTTTTTGGACGATCTAGTATTGTACAAAATATATTCATGTCAAATTCATTGAGTTCATCATGCATTAACGTTATCCAATATTCATTATAATAAACCTCATAGAGATTTTTATGTTTGAATTACGATAAAAATACATAATTTTTATTTTCATTTATAAAGTAAATTTTAGTTTTGAATAGTTGACCTATATCATTAAAGATCTTATTTGCAGGAGGAATCCTCATGTTTACCAAATTAATTGGATTTGTAAAACATTTTCCATCAACAATAAGATTAGTTTCATAGAAAGGTATAACATTATAAAAATTCATTATTTTTTATTACATGTGAATTATGTATTCACATTGGTTAATTTTTTAAAAAAAAATACATTCTAAATATTTTATTTCAGGTTTTTTAAAAAAATGGGGTCCAATACAACATATTTATCATGAACTATTCCTCATCATTTCTTGTTGTATTTAAAAAAAAGACAATCTTTAATTTTTTGAGAAAATAAAATGCAAAATCCTTCATCATCATTTATTGTAAATTTAAATAAATAATATTTACTTTTAAATATGTGTACTTTACATCCAAAAACATTAAAATAATAATGTTTTTTGTTTTCTATTTGAATAAAATCATTAGAATTTTTAATAATAATGGTTCAATGTTAAACATGTTTGTTTTATAACAAGAAAAAATAACCGCTTTAGGAAAAAACATTTTACCAATAGGATATTCAATAAACATGTTTCTCGTAATTGAATATTGAAATACATTTCTTTATCCAACTAAAAAATATTGATAAGGGGTTATAAGTGATGAAAATCTATGTAAAAAACATTCATTCTATTAATGTTTAAAAATAATAATTCCCAATATTCCCTAACATAATTACTTGAAAAATTAACTACAGATATAGTTTTTCAATTTTTTATCTAGGGAAAGAAATGATAAAATATTAAAAGGAAACCTACTTTTGAGATATAAAATATACCCATGTTTAACTACTTGATTTATAAACTAAAAAATATGATTGGTATTTTCTTATAGTACTTCTATATTATGTTGGAAGAAAAAAATCTATGTGAACTAATAGTAAACCATAAAATTTGGAAACTAAACATATTTATTTATATCATTAATTTTGCTTTTTATGAATTTACAAGGATCAAAATCATTAGAATAATTAATCATAATCTCCATTTTACCTATAAATATTAAATTATTAGTGGTTTTTTATTTATTTCTTACATTATAATATCCAAAACATATGTTCTGTAACCATTATTGAACATTTGTTTCACTTATTCATGGAAAATCATGGATCCTATGGATTTATATGAAGAAATTTTATAAATTATCATGCCTATCTGTGGAAATAATAAATATATGATCTAATCTATTAATAATAAATTTTTCATTCAAGAACTTCACAAGATATCTATCATCACATAATTCACTAATACAAATAAGGTTATTCTTAATACATATAGTATATAAAACATATGAAATTTATTTATTACCAATATGTTCATATTTACTATCCATAAGTTTTTCTATAATAATTATTTCTATGGTTACATTTCAACATTTCAACTTGATAATATTTTGGAAAATTCATTATTTTTAATGTAATTAATAGGAAAACCACAATAAAAAATACCATGGATTGTACTTTTATTATTTCCCCAAATTTAAAAAATTATTATTTGGTTACCCATACATTCTTTGGTATTTAATTTTTAGTAAAATATTTTTAGGAATCCACATCTATTCAAATATTTTATATTATTTATCTTATAATTATTTATAATATATGAATTATGGAAACCAAAATATTGAAACATCATTAATGAACATGTATTCATCCAATGCCACCCTCTTTAACGTTTATTATAGAGGAGTAAAATTTTAAAATAATATAAATATTTTGAAATTTTTTTTTTCAGTTTTAAAACCAATCCTAGATACATTTAAATGATGTTTCAAGAGTCTCAAAAAATATAAAAAACCATTCCTAAAATAAGGAATTCTTAAATGTTTTCCAGAAAAATTATCAAGAAATTTAATTTATCAACTATATTATGATCTTATTTAGTTGAACTAGAACACAATTATTATCTAATTGAAATGTTTTATATTATATTATAGTTGACGGTTTTTAGATTATTGAATTTCATTGGATGTTTCCACCATAGCACATTCATATTATTTCGTAACATTATTACACTATTTCTCTAGAAAATTATCATATCATTTAAATTCTTCCAAACATTTTATTATATTATCATAATTTAATGAAATAGATGATTCATAATTCTAATAATTATTATATTAGTCAACTATATCAATATATATTGAATTTGGTGACAAATCTTTCATAGATTCATAAAAAATAATGGAGAGGGAGCATTGGTTTGTCGTCAAAATATTATCCATGAAAACTATATCGTTTTTTCATCACTACTTTTATCTGATGAATATTCTGATGAAATATCTCTAAAAATTATACTCCAAATATCTGAATATTGTAAACTTTTATTTATATGTTTCTTTTAGAATTTTTTATATCAATTATTATTATCATCATTATTTTTCATTGTTAGAAAACTTTCCAAATATGAATTTGTTTATTGCATTCAAGTAATATCATCCTAGAATCATATTTCATTTCACTTATTTATTATCCATTATATAAATACATAATGTGAAAATATTTCATTCCAATAATTTTATTTTTCCTATTAAAATATTGAAAAATTTCATTTTTATATTCTTCTGATGAACTTATTTGTATCTTAGAGTATATCTTATTAATCTAAAAATATTTATAAATATTATCATATGTTATCAATTCCATTATATTAGTAGATATTAATGAAAAAAAATTCCTTGATCTTCATTTTTTCATTTTCGGAATACCATTTTAATCTAATCTTAAATTTTCTGTGTGTTTAAAACAAGTAATTTAATTCCAAATTTGTAAAATGATAAGTATTTCAAAGAGATTTATAATTTGATTCCAAATAGTTTTACATAATGTCTATAATTTTCTATTCCAACTGATAATCTATAAATTACTTATGTCATGTTATCATAGTCTTTTTTCTATAGTAAAAAAAATGAATGCATATGGGACTTTGATTCTCCAAGTACAATGTAAAAATCTCAATTATATCCATTTAATATATCTCTTCTTGTATATACAACATTAAGAGTTATAAAAGGAGTTACATCATGATTCATCCAAATATTATTGGTGTAATTTGAAAAATAAATCCAAAATTATTTATTAGTAGTGGGAAAACATATCAATTTATTAATGAAATAACATTTAAATGATATTAAGCTCTCTCTTCTATAGTGAAAGTAGTAACATCATTATCAAGAATCTTATAGCGTTGAGTATTCTTAAAAAAATTCCACATACTAGTATTTATAATAAAATTATTCATGTGATATTTAGTATACTCAAAATCCACCCCATCTATGTTTGGTGGTCTTCTTGGATTTATGATTTCATTCTCCGCATAGGATATACACACCATCTTAAAATAAAAGATACTCTTTTATTAAAATAAAAATTACAGTAATAATTTATAACAAATAGAAAACTATTATGATACTAAATGGAGTCTCGATCAGGTATATATCTATTTATTGGGTGATTTTTATTTTATAAAAGTAAATCATAAAATTTTTTATTATCCTCTTTAATAATGTTACGAGATGAAATTGCACATAGATGAAATTTATATTCAGTTTAGAATTTTTTTTAAAATATAATAAACCATTCTGATAAATGTCCCTAAAAATATATATGTTGTAAGATATGTAAAATTAATATAATAAAATAAGTATGAAAACATAAAAAAAATATTTTTGACAAATAATCCACCCATTAACTATATTTGTTAAGAATGTTTTTTATTGGACTTAAGGTAAATGTGATTTTAGCTGTGTCATTGGGTCCACCATCTTAGGATTATATGTCCTCAATCACTAGGATAAAATATAGAAATATATCAAAAATACATGAGAACACTTTATTAGAGTTATCGTAATAATAATTATATCTCTCTACCCTGAGATCACTCGGTTAAACAAGATCATAAATTGTTATTAAAAATTTATATGATCATAAGGCATTTATAATGACATTATCAAAACATAAACATTAATAAAAACTCTCTAAAGATTCCAATTTATGTGGACAAAATTAACAATACATTACAAAAGCATCAAAAAAACATTAAATATGCATAATTTTAAAATAATTTCCTTTTTGATGATGTGGATCTATTTTTTGTCATTTTTCTCATGGTCATATAACACATTTCATACTAATAGTTAAATTAAATTCATATGGACAGCTTTTTCACTCAATTATTTGATCACATAATTTTTATCTGATAGTCATTATGTTATATTACCATTACAATGATTCTAGGGTCCATTATATAGAATGTATAACATCAATATTTTTGTATGTATGATGTTATTAATATGGTTTGATTATGAAATGTTTTTCCAGTTTATTTGTTTTCTATTTTCATATAATGTATATCTAATTGATTTTATAAGACATCATCTTATGGAATATTTTATAATTCAGATTAGGGAATTTATAAAACTATTTTGGGTTACCTCTATATCCTTACATTGATATATAATGTACAAGTTCATCTGATAAACATAAGTATATTCAATATAATAGAAGTAATATCATATTTCAGGTAAAATATTAAATATTCCTACAAAACAGCTTTAGTAATTTGGAAGAATAATAGTTATAAATAAGTATGTATATAAGGAATAATATTTTATTTAAAATTAATGTTATAATTCTTATTAGTTAATATTTCATCCCAAAATATAGTCATTTGATACCTTGATAGATGTCACTATAAAAAATTTGATAGGTATTTTTTACAAATATTATGGACCAAAAAATGAAAATTCCTTATAACAAGTCCCAGTGGAATATTTATTTATTTTGACCAATTCTATGATGGTGAGATACATGAAGACTTTTTACGAGACCTTGAAAACAATAGTGTCTCTACAAAATTATTCATTCAATAATTATATAATTAAATATTATTATCATTGTGTTCATTTTTATTATTATCCACTGATTTATATCACGTTAATGTTTTTATATTTTTATGGAAATTATTTGTTATTACATTATTAAAATTGATATTACAAATTATAAATATTTAAAGGATGAATATTCATTGTGAAAAAAAAAATATTTCTTTTTTTACGAAACATTATTGAAATATTATATTTATCCTATTATTGTTTATGAAACATTTTCTGAAATATTTTTTTAAAAAATATTTATTTCGATGTTAATTAAATGAATATTTTTACCTCAAATCATATCACGAGAAAATAAAAATTTTATATGTGATTTATTATTTTCAAAGGGTTTTTTTCATTCCATTTTATAACCCTTACTATGATTTTGTTTATCATCCAACATTTTCAATTGTTTTCCACATTACATAAGGATGATAAGAAACTATATAATTGTCTATCACTACAATTTGGGGAATCATATTAAATGAATTAAATGTGTTTTGAATAATGGATTTTATATTTTAGATGGATATTTTTTTGGGAAAAATTTTTTAGTGAGAGGATGTGTCGCAATTGTATTGTAAGGGTCTGATTTTTAAAACATTCTTGTTATTCAAAAAATCTCTAAACCAAAAATACCACAAAATTTATGATAGTTATTTCTTTATTGTTAATTATTATATTAGGTTTCATTTATGATATGATTAAAAATAACTAGAAACATTGTGACTCATGGAGTGTAGGTATTTCATCATGTGATGTTGTGGCCATTGTGGGATGTTATAGAATAATTCTAGAGGGTATCTTGCATTTGATGCCCTGTGAGAGGAAAAAATTGGTTGTTGTGGCTCTAGCTGATAAAAGTCTAGTGAGACACTAGTCTAGTTAGAGTGTGTGAATCGTTGTCCACTTTAAATTTATACAATTTTATTATAATGTAGAATCCAAGATTGGGGCACAAAACCAATCAAGGAATGGAGTAATACTGTGTACCAAACATTGTAAATCATTCATTGTTTTACTTTCCATTCTGCATATCATATAAATCAATTATTATTTGTTTAAATGTTAAATTTAACTAACTAAAATAATCGTAAATAAGTATTATTAAATTACAAATAGTATAAAATATCTAATGTTGTGTTTTGATTTTTGATGAAATTAAATGACACATGATTCATCCCCCTCCCCCTCCCATGAGTCAACACCAACTCTAAGGGGTATCTCGGAATACCTAATTTATAATTCAATAATCAAAATCATTTTATAATTTCCATATTAATTCATTAAACTATTTTTTAAATATCCATGAAATTATGTGTTGAAAAACCAGATATGTTGTTAATGAAGGGGTAGTCTACACGTAACACAAGTGTCTTTTTATTAATATATGAGAATAAGCTATAAAATGGTTATTACATTAATATTATAAAATATTTATATAATAATTATTTAATATAAAGTATATTATTATGGTTATAATATGTTATGAGGTGGATGGATGAGAAAGAGTAGATAATGTTAAGGATTGGATAATTCTATGTTAAGAGTTTCAGGGTTATCATAAAATTCATCGTAGAAATGGAGGAGGTGCAACACATTCAAAAGATAAAGGGAATCCAATGTTTTGATGCAGATCAGGTGGAAGAAAAAAATTGTTTTTGAGCACAATTCTATCGATAAACATTGCTGGATGTGGGTGAAGGATGTCTCCAATAATATGAGAAAATGATGAAATTTTTCATTTGAATTGAAATTTTGTTGAGGGGTTAAGATAGAATCACAATGTAGATAAGTTGTTTCGGTGAAGAGATAATGGTGAGAGATCGTTGCTTGAATTTTCATCCATACCAAATTCTTCTTTCATTTCTATGATTCATTTAAACCTATCAAATTGTGGTTCACTTTAAGATATCCAATTTTAACCTTATTATCATTGATTAATATTTAACCATGAAAATTATTCATTTTGAAAAAAATATAATATTTCCATTATTAAAAAAATTTATAATTTATAATTTCAAATATGAAACCCATTTAATATAATTTTATTACAATATTTGGGAAAATTAACATTTATTTTAAAACAAATTAAATATAAAACTCATTTTATTAGAAAATTTCCTTTTTAAACAGTAAGTGTATTTTTTTATTGAATATCTATTAATATATAAATGACTGTTTAAATATATATTTACTTTTTTAATAATGACAATACAGTCACCAAAAAAATCAATTTAACTTATATAAAAATTAGATGACATTTATAATCTTGTTCTCTGAAAGGTGAATGTTTCAATATTGAATCTAATATTTAATTTGGTAATATGAACATTTTTTGTCGATAAATAGCGACAATATTAAAATTTATGTATTTTATGATATAGAATAACACTATTAATCTAAATTTCTAGTGCTGAAAAAATAATCTTTCCTGTATGAAAACTTATTGTATAAAAAATAATTGTCTAGAATTTATTTATTTTTGAATAGAAAGGATATATTCATATTACATAAAAAATGAAAATAATCTGATTAATTTAATTTTTTATAGAGATTATTAATATATTCAAAAAACTTCAATAATGATCAAATTTTATAATATTATTTAATTTATTAAGGCAGTATAAATCTTTGTGAAAAAATATTTTTATAAGTAAATGGATTAATTCAAAACTAATTTAGAATTATTAATTTTTTTAATAATAATTAGTAATCTTTTATCGATACCCTGGTATAGGCTTTTTTTATTTTATAAATATATAAAATAGTTCTTCCGAACAACATTAAAATTAATAATAACACAAAATGAAAAAAAAAATTATAATTTTTTTTGATTAAATATTTTCTTTTTTTTTCATTATATATCTATATAAAATTTCAAAATGTTTCTAAAATTTATTGAGAAATAATATACGTATTGTATACATGGATAATTAAAAAATTTATATATCCAAAGAACATATTTTTAATGAAAATATAAATAATAGTCTTGAATCATTTATTTATATAACATATAATATTTCATCATATTTTCTTTACTTTCTTCATGACTATTATATTTCGTATTAATTTTCATATGTCAATAGTTGGAATTAGGAAGATAATATTCATGGTGAATCATGAGGAAAATATTATATTATCACGATAAGTTTAAATACTAATGATTTATTCCACTTAAAATTATCCTTGTTATGTTTCATATTTAAATCTCATAATTTATTAGATTAATTATGTTTTATTTTTATCTCAATAAAATTTAACATGGTTTGAATTAGTTTAGAATTATGTGCATAAAGGACTAGTAAACATAATTTTCACATAAACTGAATGAAATACTAGTGTCTCAAATAGTATAAAAAACTCCAAATCTATGATTACATGTTCCATATATTCATTTATAATGATTTATTTTATATCAATATAGTTTTATTATGGTTTTTAAATGAAATTATCAATTTTTTTGATATAAATTCAAATATTTTATCATACTACTAAAAGAAACTCATATATTATCATGGGGAATTCTTGAAACCCCCCCCCCCCCCACCGACATCAATTTAGTCATTTCTTGAGTCAGGAACACATATTTTTATACAACATTACTCATATTCATAATACATATTCATGTTCCAATAAATCTATGTTTCTATTGAGAATAATATTTCTCCTGATGTTGAAAATTAATCTGCAATTGTTCTAACACAATCAACATCATATATTTAAAATAGAATAATATATTTTTTCTATGAAAATTTTACCCATAATAAACAATGACATTGTAATAAAAAAGATGTATATTTAATGAAATATAATGAGATTAAATTGTTTTATTTTGATATCTAACACACAATGTGATAACATAGATGATATATAGTGTTACATATTTCTAGTTGAGTAAACTTTTGTTATGTTACCTTAACTCATTTTGATAGAATTCCTTACCTTTATCATCATTTATATGTTATTTATCACTATCATTGGAGTGAAAACATCCTTAGACCATTCCAATATAATATAATTTATATTTTATAATAATATTTATCTTATAAATAATTTATATAATTCCCTTCAAATATTTATATGCTAATAAAATATACCTTTTCCCCAACATTGTCATCTGAAACGTTATCATTATATAGGAATTCATCTCCCTCAAAAATTATTATTTATTTTACTAAATAAAATTATTTCCTTTGATAAAAAATTATGATGACTAATTTTTATGAATAACTATTTACATAAATTTATTTTCCACCTATTTTGAATTCTAGTTACTTAAACAATTCATCCAAATTCATTTTTAATTATAACAATGACTTATTTTACGTACAAAAATATTCAATATCATCGCCATGTAGAAAATAAAATATTTTGATTATTATATATGCCTTTATCTAAATCTCAATTTAGAAATTTGAATTTTCCATCCACAAGGAATATCATATATCTCCTTTTAATAATCTACATATAAATATTCCAGAACTATTGAGATGTCCAAATTGATAAAACGTATCATTATGGATATCTTTATAAACATGATTGAAACCATAATAAGAGATATTTACCTTTTATATTCCACTTTTCCTTCTCCATTAATTTTATTATTTAATTCCAAAATTATTTTAATAAATATGTCATATTTGGGAATAATAGAGAAATAAATTTTTTGATTCATTTAATATTGATAAAAATAATTTATATTACTCAATATAGAAATAATTCCTAAAAAACTCATTCTCTTAATTTTATTGTTCTTGAGCAATAAAAGTGGAATAAAATAATATCCTCAAGGATCATCTTTTGGAATCCATTGAATCATGATCAAATTTTTTTTTGATTCCACACCATTTTTCTAAACCAATGATTAATTAATGAATGTTTTTCCTCTCTACATTAATGATTAATTGATCTTTCATATATTTATATTCAGTAAAAACATTTACATATAATAAAATAATAAATTGTTGCTTTAGTGATTCATTACATTCTTATTCAGCTTACACATTAACGTTCATCTTTGTATTCCCATTAAAATATTTTAAAAACAACAACAAAAAGTATCAACAAAAATCAATCAAAATTATTTATTATTATTGTGATAACCACATAAATTTTATTAACATTCCATAAATTTTTCATTTGAACCTCAATGCTGATATTTCCCCATGTTTCAAGTATTAATATTTTTAAAATGGTGTATTTAAAATAGCCTCACATACATCAATCTACAAACATTCTTGTAGTATCTCTCATTTCAAAGTAATTTTTTATTTTAAAAAAAAATTAAAACTACATCTGAATAATAAATTTTATCCAATTTCACACCTCTAAAAATAATGATACTTTTCATATTTAATCATCATGGCCTTATCTATTTTCTATAAGAAAATAATACTACTTTTAAAAATTACTTTTTTGTGGCCTTTATACTATAATTAATTCGTGTATAATATCACAATTCTTCAAATAGGCTTTAAACATCATATCAGTATACCTATGCCGATAATGTAATCTAAACATTCTCAATGGATAGCTTCTTTATTTCTCTTCAATATTTTTGAAAATATAAAAAAACATTACATACTTTTATGAATCTGATATAAAAATAATTAAATGTTATTTAATTGTAGCAATTAATGAATGATAAAATATATTTACCTCAACATTTTTATTTCTTCTTTCTTTCTCCTAATAATATAAGGTGAATAATTTCCAATTACTATCTCGTATGAAGCTATTCATTATCAATAAAATATTGAACTACCATCCCATTATGAAATGTATAATTCACCTATTCAATTTCTCTTCACATTATAGGAAAGTTTTGAATCATATTTTCGTGATCCCTTATGTTCAAGTTTAATTGAACAATATGAGAAAGTATTTGATACTACAAATTTTGTGACTCTTTTTTTATTAGTTTATTTATTTTAATATTTTTATTTATTTATCTGGATTATTCCTTGTATTGTACATATTTTTTGGGTGACTTGAGTCCCCAAATATAATATATTAAACATATTAATATATTTTGAGGAACATGCACACATCATTTCTCTATAAATGTTTTTCCCATTTTTTGAGACTATTTAGAAAAAATATAATACCATGGTAGATTGAATAACATGGGGGTTACCTTAGGCGGGACCTAATGTTGGTCAGCGATGAATGCTCGGTTGAGGAACCCATTGGTGGGTATGTTATATGAATTAATTAGTAATTTTTTATAAAACCTAAACCTAACCCCTTCTTTATAAATTGACTATTATGTAAAATTACCATGGTTCTTTGGATAACCCTGCGAAAATTTGAGTGGAGGGGTAGGATAGATATTTATTGGTGTCGGAATACCTATAGATTCATATCAATGAGTAGATCAAGGAGGACCATGGTAGGTATATTGAACACTGTGAATTTTTATCCCCATCAATTGAAAATATGTTCTTCACTGACGATTGATCCAACACTAAGTTGGTGCTTATTATATTTTTGATTCGACCCTTTTAATTTTTTTAACATGAATTTTTTATTATCTACTTAATTTTCCTCTAATCCAATAAAAAAAGTAAGAGATTAAATATTTTTATAGCAATATTCTCAATTTTATTCAGTGTTCCATGAATCACCTATGATTTCACAATGTTTTATGTTTATTTCCATGACCCAATCTTCTAATTATTATGTTGCATCATTCTTATTCATTTACCATACTATTCATCATGTTCTTATCCATTGTCGCACGGGGTCACATTTTGACATTATTAGGGGGGTTCATTTGAGATAGAACTACCATATATGTGGTTATTTAATTAACCATATATAGTTTATAATGTGTCAGATTGATTGAGGTTCAATGTGGGATATTGTGATGGATTTATGTATTCTAATCCCTATCGGTGGAGGGAGGTATTACAACTGCATATGGAAGATCATATTTTCGGCCATCAGATGCAGAATATAATAATTTTGAGATGACCACTATGATTTTCAGTGGTCAAACTGTATGATTTGTTGTGGTAAAAGATGATAGGGAAACCATGTGTCTCCCTTTATTTATGGCATGTAAACTGTTTGTCTATACATTGTGTAGTCTGGAAGACCACACATTGTGTAGTACTCAGGTTATGGATGCTAGGGTTTAGGTTTGAGATAAATTTCACACATCATGTATGTATATATACACACTATTTGATATTTTTATAAAGGATAAGGATTTAATCCATTAGTAAACAAGCATGATCATGGCCATGATGAATAGGATGGCCAAATAACACTACAGGACTGTGTACTCAGTCATGTATAATGTACATGTGAATTACCAGTGTACACGAGCATGGGACATGAGGACACATGTAAGAATCATAAGGTTATAACACACAATGTAGTAGGACATGTATTCCCAATCCATATCCAAATGATGACATTCCCAGACCATGATGTGTAATCACATGTTCTGTGACAACAAATACACACATTTTAGTTCTCCATGCGACTTCTACCATTGGTGTCAACATTATTTGGAATTAGATTTTGGATCAAGAGTGGGATATACTGAGTAGTTTTATACATGTTACATGATTTTAGCCTTTATATTGGAAAACAATATACATTGTGAGGTTTTGTTAGCATGAACATTCATAGGGAGATTGTTGACTAATGGTTGTGATCATGTAGTATCATTGAGAGAAGTCGAGATCGAAACTTCCTGGTCACACCTAGTAACCCATACACCAAAAATGTTTTACATGTAGAGTATGTACTCTCCAAATTTATTTCTTGGAATGAGTACTCTTTCTACAGATTTGTAATCACCCATTTTCAATCATCAATGGTGAGAAGATCCCCCACATGAGTGAGTAATCCCTCAGTTGTGGAATGAAGAATTTAGGAGTGAGCCCCTCTACTCTGATTCTTATGAGGTGTGTTTTATGTTGTTGATTATAGATGTACCTTTTTATTTGTATATAGACACATCATCCATGGTCGTTCTATGAATATGGTGATCCACTGTCTCTCTATTCTGGGTTTTATTGTGAGAATATATATTGGGTTATCATTTCCCTCTTTCACTAGATATAGTTGAAATATATTCTTTCAGTCTATTAATTATTATTTTATTTCATGGTTATTTCTTTATAAATATTTTTTTGGATTTCTTCTAGTGGTATGATTGTGTGGGTTTCAATGTTCTTCACAAATATTCATGATGGGATCACCACTTTTTAATCTTTTAATGAAAAAACCAATGATTTCAACATCCATTAGTGGGTATAAACCTAGATCCCATAGGTAGATGGTCATTTGAAATATTAGAAGCTATGATTATTTGAAACCCAAATTGGTTAATATGATGTTAGGATGGCCTGAGCACACCCTTTCAGGAAGAATTATTATGCACTCTCGGATAATCATATAGATTTATGTTATATTATTGGATATATTCTTAATGAGAATATGAAATCAACTAACCTAATAAAATTATAATATGATGAAAAAATTATATGAAATATAATGGGATATCAATATAAAATCTATCTGTATGTATTTAAGGTTCATCACCCATTTCTCTTTGGTGGGTAGCATCATATATGTTGAAGTCGTAAAACCAGGCACCCCAAAGTTTGTTGTAATCCATTAAGGCTATTAATATCTTTAGTATGGGTTTTATCTCTTAGGAGTCATCAATAATATATTATATTATAATATTAATCAAACCCCCACATGGTACGCTAAACCAATTTAGTAAAAAATCCTACATAAATGAATTATATGTTGTAACATAGGAACTTGGTATTGGAGTTCTAACCTTGAGGATACGTCAAACATATCCTAGTTATAGAACAAATAATATTTACTATATTTATTTAACAAACTTTATAAGATCCCTATGATACATACCTTTGTACATTGGGTTATTACATCATTCATCTGGCAGGGGTTTTCACAATGTGGTTTCCCTAGGTGTTGGAGATTCACTATTCCAATAATGTTATCATTGTATCTCCATAATCCCAAATGATTTATGCTACGGGTGAGAACTAGTGTATTGAATGTAATCAATATCAATGGATTTTTATTTACGTTTTATGTACTGGGACATTACTAGGTGTGTTAAATATGGAGATCAGACTTTAAGATGTTTTCCGATGTATCCTCGTTATATAATGGATCAGAGTCATCATAGTTTCGTGATTTTTCAATCCATTGGAGGATGATGAAAATTTTCATACTATGGGAGATATTGTGTTTTTATGGATTGAATTTCATAGACTTGGATGGAGTTATACAAAACTGGGGGACCATTTGAGTTCATTCTATGGGATTATGAAGGAATACTACATATCCTAGTTATGGAATGAATAAGATTCCACATAGTTCAATGATTTGAGATTACACACCGAGGAAGCCTTTATATTTAGTAAATATCATACAATGTTGATAATAAGAGTTTACATGCTAAGGCTTCCCTAATATACAAGACATAACATATTATACAACTAGTCAAATATTACACAATGCGGTTTCCCTGGGACTGATAGTGCTTTGTGACACAAATGATATGATCATTGGAACTACATTATAATATAGTAGCTATGATCTGTGTGAGAATCAGTGGATTAATAATAATAAGTCTCATTTCATATGTACATATATCGTATGATCTAGGACTACCCTACAGATGTTTTAATATGGATCTAGGGAATTAGGATGTCATGCTGTGTATCCTGGTTATACCAGAGAACAAAATCATCATATTTTATTAGGTTGGTGATTACATGTTGACGTTTCCCACAATATATGAAAGAAATGGATATCATTTCCTTTTTTTCACACTTGTACTTGTATGCATGTTTACCAAATAGGTGTTTACTATATTCATGGAAAACCATGATGTCTTCTAGAAATTCCAGAGGATGTCCCCCTGATATTTCCAAATATAATCACATGAGTTATTTGACTTATAAAAGGGATGTCACATAATCCTGATGGATTATATGGAGTATATTGTAGGACCATGGTTGAATTCATTATAGAACAATGAAAGACATATATGGATGAATATATATGTTTTTTCATGACCAAGGATTTCCATTCATGAGGAAATGGCAAGACCTGGAAGGCAGATCTTCATAGTCATCACATGATATCTCCATATATTACTGTAGTGCATCGCATGATTTAGCTTACATTCCATGGTGTCATCATAAATGAAGAAAAACACACTTTTTGGGCATCGTGAGAGTCAGTGTGGCATATGTGGTGGGTGCCACATGACAATGATTACATGTATGGGTATCATCATTAATGACAAATGACATGTCTAGGGGACATCTAAATAGCTTGCTGACATTCCCTAAGGGCATCATGAGATCTGGCTAGATTGTATGGGGGAGGTTGCGAGAGCGAGCTGACATACCCTGGTTCTATCACCAGACATAGCTAATAAACACTTGTTTTACAGAAATATTTATGTGGTATTCATAGTGGTCATCATAATGTATTGATGGAGCGTTAGGATTGATTTGTAATACTTCGATGGAATTATTGGGGTTTCCATATGACATTCTTTGACATTTCCATATATCTTTTCATGACCCTAATGGTATTCCAAAAGCGAGTCATGTGATTTGGGTGACATGTCATGGTATTGTTGCATGACTTTATTTGATCATGTAATTCATATGAGTATTATCAATTATGTTCTTAACATACCTATATCATATTTTTAGTCTTCTCTCCAGAATTTTATTTCATATTCTGTATATTTTATAGTGTCAAATTTTTTTAAGTCTCACATTATCTAGTATGTATGCTAGATTTTCTTCATGCATCCTACCAGATGTAATTTGGGTTGACTATGAGTAGGAAGTCCAAATTCATGATTCATGATCACTCTAGTTTTTTTCTATTTTTTAACTAAGAGAAGACATTCCTAGCGGAGAGAACAACCACATTGAAAATATTAACTGATGATTGGGTTCACTATTGTGATGTTATAAGGAAAAGTCCATATTTTATCAATGGATTGGGATATTTATTAGTCATTCATGCTATATTATTTCCTATTTTCATTGCATCTATCTCTTAAATCTATGATGGATTCGATGAAGGTATTTTTTGTAAATATTTTTCCTATGGTTTTTGAATAGGTCATTATAGGGGTGCCATATGATATATAAATATCCTGAGATTATCTTGTAAATGCCTCATTTATTATATAATGGCTAGTTAAATCTGTCGTTTTGAATCATGAAAATATGTATGTGATATTCATTATTTCACGGATGACATTTATAATGAATATTATTAGATTATTATGCCTACTGAAATGATTTCATTGGATTATTGATTCATTATCAAGTATATTCGATGAGACAATGATGAATTTCATGGAGGACTTTCACAAGATCAAACCTTATTTTCAAGGGGTATTTTGAGATGTTGTTTGTGATTCATATGTGTTTTATGACTATAAGAGAACCTTTTAATATCTATTTTTTTTCATTATTTATTTCAAAAGGATATTTGGGGTTTCATGAATTTTCATGATTTTTTTAGGATAGAATCGTTATCCCAAGTAGTCATGCATCACATGACTAAAAGATGGTCTTTTAGATAGGTAAGATCAGTTAATGGTCAATTCCACATGTTTTCCCTTAGGACAATAGAGTGGGTGAATCTTATCCCATACCCATCCAAATCCCTTCACGTGATGAGAGTGACATGTCTACAGGAGCTTGTGTAGAAAGATGAATATTTACCTTGTGCCTTGAAGTGTCTTGTGAATCACCTAAGATATGGCCCATGATTTTTACATCGACAAGAGTGTCATGTATTTCTCTAGTTCTATTTTCATTTAATATCTTCCAATGTTTGGGGATATCATGTTCTGGTATGGGGTTAGTCAATTAAATTCAAAATACCTATAATTTACGATTTTCATGACCTTTAAATAGTCTTATAGGTTACATGATAATTATCGTGCCCACAAACTTTGGTTTTCCATTGAACCAAAGAGAGGGTACATGACTGATTGGATACGTTTTAACCCTTCCACATGATGAGGGTGATATTTTTGTAGGCTCCTACATGGAATCTATTGAATCTATTGGGTTCAACGTGTAATTTTTATGACAGCAAGGGGCTCAAATTTCTAGATAAATTCTTCTAAATATTCAACGAATTATTGATGTATATTCAGGAACTGTCCAATGAAAATTACTCTGAACTGGGGTGCCTCTTTGTCATGCAATACCTAATTAGTGGGTCCTTAGTATGACTTTGAAACAACCATGGGGATTTCTCAAAGGGCATCCATGGGATCTTCTGTAGGATACGTTATTTGTGCGACCATCTGTATGACCTTCCACAAGTCATGTGATCGTCTTTCTCTTGGAGGTTAGTGTGATCTTCATGATCATGTAAACCTTGTTGTTCATTTTCATTGCTGAGATTATAATTTCTATATTCAATTAATTGTTCATTTATGAATTTTATTATCCAAATTTTCATGGATTCAACAAACCCCCACCCAATGGGAGCGATGCCTATGAGGCTATGAAATCGGTTTGGAAGAATTTATATTACATCATGAGTCTTTAGGGCTCTCAAAAATCAATGACTTTGGTGACATCTATAAATTAATACTTGACCATTTATATAAATAAATTTAGGGAATTCTATATGGGTACCTACTATTTCTATGGATTAGGGTCTTTTATCTTGTACATTGCATTATGGTAGTTAAAGGTCCTTTCTTTCGACCTTATATCACCATCGATATGGGTCATTTTTCTCGAAACTTAAATAGTTGTAGATTACGGTATTTTAGGATGGACCATTAGATACCAATATGATTAACGTAATAATATCATGTATTGTGGAATTCTCATGGAATATTGTGGGGACATTCCAGGAATGACCCAAAACACCATAGGTTTTGTAATTCTATTGGTAAGTCAAACCCTTATGTGTTACTATAATGTTCAATTATAGGTGTCTATACTCTTTTACTTGGTTCAGGGAATATTTATGGTGGTAATAATTTTTGAGGGAGATATACTAGGAAATGTAGACCGACCATGATTGTTGGAATATGGGTAATGTATGTCATAACTCAAATGTTTGAGTAAACGAATATGTGATTGGTAATACATGCTAAATTTTTTCCATAAAACCTTATGTTACCAATGACTGCAATGTTTTTTCAATGGATTACAAAGATTGATTCTTCATTCCATGAAGGAGTTCATGCCTTTTGTTTTAAGGTGAAATCTCATTTACATTGATACAAATTTGAAAAAATTTGACATATCCACTTTCCTATGGTCCATGACTGATTTATAAATACTCTATCATATAGATTATGATGATGGGTATAGAATAAAGAAATAGTGGAAGGGTTTTCTCACCCTAAGGCAGTTCAACCATTAATAGTGAGGCATGATCCCTATGGTCCATGGTTTTGAATCATGAGGTGTGGGACATTAATGGTTTTGGAATGAATTTTTTCATTCCATCTATGAGAAATAGTAAAAACAGGTTGACGTAACATTGATGATTTTTAATTTTCTTGGATAGTCTTTTATGGGGCTATAAATCATTGTCCAATGTGATAGATTATGGGGTATCTAATATAAAATTTTAAAAAATAATTGCCCAAAAACACTCTAATGTGTGGACTTATGAATTGGTGATTTCATAGATCGGGAGGATTAGATAATACATTTTTATAGAGTGATGGATTTGGATTAATACAATAGGCACATATGCAAGACTCATAGGCTTGAATAAAGAGTCAAAAAGGTTCCCTTTAAACTAGGTATCCTTTTCCAAGGTCAATGAATGTTTTATAGTGATCTAAGGTACTAAAATCAAAATGTGTTATTAGAGGAAAATTTAATATCCAAGACTTTTTTGATCACCCAAAATGTTGTGTTACCTTGTAAATAACATATTTCCAGGGAAGGGATATTTGATAAATCATTTCTATACTTTTTCAATAAACCATGTTCTTCATCAAGAATTACATGGCTTTTATAATGGTTGTAGAGTGGGGTGTATGAGCAGTATGCCTTTCTTATTGGAGCCTTTTTTTCAAAACATTGGAGATTATGATTCTATAGAGTGAAGTCTTTACTATTCCTTAGGGAACCCTTTTGCAGGTTTTCAACCTGAAATGTTTTTTGTATCTTTCTCTAGCAGTTTAGGGTGTTGTGATTTTGACCATTATAAGAAGGATATTATGTTTATACACCAATTTAAAAATAGTATTTTGATTCTGGTAGTGATGTAGATGGTCCTAAAAACGGGGATGATATACAAGATCCTAATTAAGAAACCAAAAGTTAAGAGTAGTCTAACTTCCTTTTAAGTGCGAGATGAAAATATTGTATGTCACAACTCATGGTCCTAATGATAGGTGAAATGATATGGGACAATAATTTTTGGTATGGAACAAAAACAATAAGGTAATGAGATCTAACATTGTTGTGTTCGGGATCAAAAGGATTAGAAATCCCCTTCTTGTAGAGTAACACATTTAGTAGATTACCATAGTCTCATATATAGTAGTCATTCTCATATTGGAATAGTAAAACAACAGGTCCCTTGAAGATAGGTATCCTTTTATAGGATCCATGTTTGAAATTTAGAAACATGAGGAGCTCAATATATAATGTGTGGTTTATGGATTGAGGTACTTAAAAGAAGAAGGATGCACAACGTGTTTTGATTTTATAGGGTAACACTCTTGTGGTTCGTCGATGAGGGATAATAATGGATGTTGGTATGAAAAGTATAACATCATGTATAAGGGATGTACTTTCTTTTGTGTAGTTTAACAACAGGAGTTATGGATAATTTCCATGTAGTTAAATGTGTTGTGGTATATATATATTTATTTCTCAGTTTCAATATCACGCGACCGGGAAATTTTCCTGGCCATTTAATCTCTATATGGGTTGGACATGGGAATCAACATGAAAAATTGTTCAATATATAATATATGTACAATAAGGATTCATATAGATCTATATCATAATTAGGAAAACTACACATTTATGGACCATCCATTATCTAGTTATATTGATGTGTTATTGATTGTTATAAATGAAACCACAAATAGAGATTTAGAAATCACTACATATCATGTGATGATATAAGTTAATACACAAATAGTTTTTGAGTGGGAAACTCTCAAAAAAAGGTCTTACCCACAATCAGAGGTGGGAATTGTTTCTGTTCACTATTATATACTGGACTAGTATTGGTTGTTATAGAAAAATTGTGCATCTATTGATGAAATGAAACAATACACCCGTGGTTCTCGGGGAAGTGTGTATTCTAACAACATATGGAATGGACATTGGATTTCCTACATGAAAAATGGTATTACAGCTAGATCCCTTCTTGGAAATATGGGTATCACCATATATCCATTTGTAATAAAAATAACTATACTCGTATCTCTTAAAACAAAATCTTTATATGAATGTATGACCAATATTCATGGAGGGGGGATTTAATGTTTATTAATTTGATTGGACATGAGGTTGTAGGTACAAGCGTCACAACATATCTTGTGGTATCATGAATCTGGTTGCACATATTTCATTAATGGAGGTTTGGTAGGATACTAACACCAAAAATAGTGGTCTTTTTTGGAGCGGCCCATAGGAATCTTTAGTTTTATACTGTGAAAAAGAAATCAACCATGCAGTTCAATATCATGTGGTGAGGAATTATAATATCAATTTTATGTTCTTTCATTCAAGACCATTATAACAATTTCTTGGGATGAAATTCCATGTTCAATTGGGTATACCCTTATCGAAATTCCAAATATCACATTAGTTGTGCTCGGTGTGAGAAGTAAGGAATAGTAAAGACTCATATCAAAATATAGTGAATATTATGTGTGTGAAAGGGGATTTTTTATCACGTGTTATCTAGAACAAAATATAAAGTTGATGAATACATATACATCTCATTGTTTAAGAATATATAATTATATAGTTCTATAATCCCATGATGATTTATGTCATGTAGCAAAGACATCAGTCCTGTATTTTTATGTCATGTTGTGGGGAAAATTCTTACCCGATGTGAAAGGGAAGTCACACATTTGATGGGGCCAAAAATAAAGGGTTTGGAATCACATTGTATCCTTTTATGGAAGGAATAAATCTATACATTGTTAATAGAATGAGACACTCTATATGTAGAACTGAATCTCATAGAGCCATTGAGGAATTTCATCATTCCTTCACAAGAAGAGGCTATTGAGGGGTGATTTATTAGTGATTTTGTGCATCCCATGATGTTTAACAAAATGTGGTGGGGACATATTCTATGTCTTTTAAACATATTTTAAGGAATTGTTTAATTTTAATTTCATGGGGTTAGCATGTAAGATATTTTGTAGTTTTATGTCTACCTTCTTGGATGTGAGTTACATGATATGAATAATGATGAAGCATTGTGGGATATCTTTAGTTAAATAGCATGCAGTGTGGATTTTCTCTCTATAGTTTAACATCATTTTGTTAAGATAAGAAAATTTGTATTGTTTAAGGAATTTCCACCAAGACATTACATGATTTATGTTTAATATCTTACTTCCAATACTTGTGTTTCTTAATGATAGCCATGAAAATTATTTATTAAGGATAATATCATATTTGGGGGTGTGACCCCTTCCCCATATATTATGGATAGTGTATAAGATTAGTTGTTATAGACCTTATGTATGATTAAAGGCCCTTCCTATTTCATTTACATCCTTAAGGGATTATTTCCTATTTTCATTGGGGCTGTGAGATCCATCACATGTTCTCATTTTGAGGAATTAATTGAGGGAAATCATATCAATAAATGTCTTTTTGATCTTATTTTGATGGAAATCATGGGTTTCCTTTGTACGAAACATGTTCTCCTCTAGTCAGTTGAATTCATTCATCCACTTTTCAATTTCTCATCATTGTAGTGTTTCGTACAAATAGTTATTATATAGAAGGAAGAATATCATCTATGGGAAAAAATTCCTTATCCATGTACCACAATGAGTATAGATTTTCTTGTATAGTAGTACGCATGGTGGTGTTGTAGGCCCATAAAACATGGAGAAGCAAATATGGCCCTGAATTATTAACCTTATTGACCATATTTTAGAGTATATTTGAGAGAGTAATATTGATGGCATCTATTTATCCATTTTCAACTAAATTATTGAAATATGAGTAAATGGACTCAATATTGTAATCACTGAATAGTTTAGTAAATTATGTTAATCATATGTTGGTTTCATTTCTCATCAAAATTGTGTGAGTGAATATGAACTTGGTGATGATATGTGACATTTATGAAGTTGATGATGTTATTCATCATAAATTCTTTTTAGGGTACTTCCTTTACCCATTTAGTTAATATCTCAGTAGCAGTAAGGTTATAATTGAACTTCTTAGCATTGGAGAGGGTATGTGGCTCACAATATCTATTCATAAATTGTAAAATGGCCATGAATATTTAGTTTTATGTAAAAATTATATGGTATGATGGATGATGTTTGGATGGATCTATTATAAATAAAATTTCATGGTGATGTTGACAATTTTTGGTATCATGGATTTAATGTAATAACCAAGACATCTTATTGGGTGGAAGTGTATGATCATATATTCATAAGGACCGTAGGAGCCTTAAGGGAAATAAACAATGATAACATGCATCACTCTTTTGGGTGTGAATCTTTTAGGTCCACTAGGTCTTATGCCCAGGGAGGGAGGGGGTGAATCAGAGTATAGCAGAAAAAAAATTCTACCAATCAGATCTTGTTTTGTTGTTAGAAAAAACTCAATTCTCACTGCATCTCATAGAAATATATGAATAGATATGATATCATACAAAAGACACTGCGATTTTTACTTGGTTCAACCTCACTTGGATACGTCCAAGGACAATATAATGATAAAGTGCCAATGTAACAAAATCAATAAGTCACACAAATAGTAATTAGTATAATATTCTTACTAGATCATCTATGCCCTGGCTCACTACCTTTACATGGTTTATGGTCTTCTCAATGTAATCGCAAGGGTCACTTCATATGCCTCTTTCATTGGATCACTTCCGGTGGAAAGGGGCATCATCTTCCTCCTTATTTTCTCACTGCTTGTGGAATGTAATCCACTAACAGTTTATATAATTGTAGGTCAAACACAGTTTATGGACATGTTTTAACACCCCGACAAAATTTAAATAGTAATTTATTATTTAATAATTTGTTCATAATTAAAACTAACTATGGAATGATTTCGTAAAAAGGTTTTATAAATATTTTAAAAAATTCTATTTTCAATAAAAGTAACTTTATACTTTATATTTTTTATATATTCTAATAAAATAAAATTTTAATATCAGTATATAATATAAAACTCATATAAATTTGTTTGTAAGATTACATGTATATGAGCATTATTTTAAATAATAATTGGTTGTTTTTGAAAATAATAAATTATTTTGTAACCATGTTTTGATTAAATACTAGTTTTCTAAATGTTGTATTATTTTTTAAATATATGAAATTAATATAAATACATGTTATGATAAATAAAAAAACTAAACAACAATATATATGTTTTAATTTTTATGAAATTATTTTCAAACACTATATATATATTGAGATAAATTTTTTTAGATTAATAATAAAATAATTAGAAATAAATTAATGATTTTTATATATAAATAATTTTATTTTATTTCAAATAATGTTTAATAATTATATTTTATTGAAAATAATTATTATGTTCTTTATATCTATTTTAATTAATATTAAAAATACTAAAGTAATTCTAAAATATAAGTATTAATTATTGAAATAATAATTATAAATGTTAAATAAAAAAATATTTGTAATGTTTAATGAATGTATAATATATGAAATAAATGATTTAAAAAAATGATGAAAAATAAAAAAAACACAAATGAATACCTATAATCATGTTTTAGGAGATGAGAACCACATCGGACGGACCTATTCGAATCGATGGGCAAAATCGAAGCTATTAGGAGACCTGATGTCGGGAGGATGAGCTTGAATGAGAGACCCATGGAAGATTAGAGCACAATTAGGGTGATGTTATTCATTTAGTGAGAAATCCGGATTTTTAACTCAGATGGATTCTAATTTGAGAGTTTGAACATAGATCTAGGATGAAGTCGTGGTTTTCGATCATCGTTGAAGATGGAGTTAGAACTGAGTCTGAAGCCTTCGCGTGTTAGATGGATGATGTTGATGATCGACTTCAGTTTGATCTGTGTCAAATGGAATTTCCGTACAAGAAATTTGGAGATCGAATTTGGATGATATTTTCAGATATTCAAGGTTCGATTTTTTTATCATCCTTTTGTTATTCTAATATCCTAGAATCGCCTAAACAGTGCCATGTTTGGCCTATTTCTTTGTTTTTATTCATGATGTCAACATCTTCTATTCAATTTGAGTTATTCTGGTTTTCTATGAAATTGTATGCATGTATTGTTTTTTTAAGTCGTATTCATATCTATTTGTAGAATAGAGCTCAACAAGTAGACAAATTTAATTTATTGAGTATCATCGCATACAATGATTTTTATTATTTAGATGTCGTCTTTTCCAATATTCAATAATTATGTATATGTTCATTCTTAAAATATAGATTTGTCTTATTTATATATCTTCTTCTTCAAAATCTTATATGTTTTATTCTTCTTCATCAAGTCTCATTTGGTATATTAAAATATCAAATTATTGATTTCGTTCTTGAATTTTTATCCACTATTGATTATTTGAATTTTTTCAAATTGGTCATCATATATCACTCTATATTTATGAATCAATGGAGGTTGTTTTCCAGTATTTTGTGTGAATTATTTTGTAAACATTTTCTGGTCCATTTGTAGATGAAAATTAATGCAGGTGCTTTCATTTTTTGTATTTTGTCTTGTGCATAGAACAAAAGTTTTATTAATTTATTTTAATAATTTGAATATATTCTAGTTTTTCAATGTTATATCAATTTAATATAAAAATATGGGGGCCACAACTGTTCTTTTCATTATTAGGATAATCCAGTAGTATAAAATATTTATATGTCATTGTTTCGTCTTGACTTTGATCAGCTTGCAGTGCAAGCTCATTTGCAAGTGGAAATAAAATGTATTAATAGATTAGTCATTCAAAATGGATAATAGTAGAGTCTGGGTGGGAGTATGGGATATATTTTTATTTGTGATGTGTTTTTCTTTTGCGGTCCTATGAGTATGAGATGCGAGTATAAGATTGAATGAGTAAAATTATTGGAACCTTCTTCCAAATTGAGTAAGGGATTACTTATTTTACACTTACAATTAAATTCTATTTTTTCAAGGGATAAATGTATTTGATATTTTGAATTTTTCTCTTTCAAAAAAAATATTAGTAAGAGATACATAGTTCATTAATTTCAAAATTATGATTTTAATTTTCTAGTTTTGAATAGTGAATATATTTTTATTCATTGTTTCAGAATTATGTTTCTTAATTTTGGAATTAGTAAGATTATTTTATTTATCTATGTGCAAGAAAAATTTTATGCAAGTGAAATTATTTCTAAAAAAGGGGTTTTTAATTTAGTTTTGTGTTCATAAATTATTTATATTAGAATCATGTTAATTACATGAGTTGGATATATCTAGTTATGTATCGAAGTTATATTTTCATTTTGTTTCATATTAGTCTTACTAAGGGTTGTTTATATTTATCGAAGATTTATTCAAACATGAACTCAATCTATATGAAACATATTTATTCATTTTTATAATATTTATTTTAATAACTATTTTCAATAAATTATAATAGAATTTAAGAATATAATAATTTTATTATGTCACCTACAATTCATATAAAAAACAATGTTATGGCCATATATCGACGATCATATATGAAACACCATAAATGCATATGTATATATAATTATATACACATACTCATAATCATTGGATAAACGTTAGAAAGAAATGAATTTTAATGGAATTGGATGAATTGTATATAGACATGTTATAATTTTATGTTGTCTTGTACGTGTTTATATTTATAATTTTACTCATGAATGAAATGGTGATATACTATTTATAATTTTCGGTGCATGATCATTATTATTTTATGATATTGAAATAAAATAATGTTTTAAGTCATTTAGTCATGAAAACAAATCATTGATATTTATTTTTATTATTTATCAATGGAAGATCAGGTATGTTGGTGTTTATGTACATGCCATGTGACGTGAGTTTTTGGGAATCAATACTCAAAAGTATTTTTCAATAAAAATTCACATATATATATACATACGTACATATGGATATTAGTGGAAATGATTATTTAAATGAATTTAATTGTTTAAAGTAAAAAACTCCAGTGTGCAATACTAGTATATATATATATATGTATGTATATGTAAAGAAAACGTTAAACGTTTTCGAAAAAAATATCGGTGCCTGTTCGTTGCAAAGAATGGAAGGTCATTGGAGAGTGAACCCATTCTTCGTTAAGTGGGTAGGCCCAAGACAGCCTTCACAGAATTAAGCTGCCTCAAAATGATGTATTTTTTTAATGAAGTTTGCTTAATATTTTCCAATGAAAATCACTGGATTTGTTTTAAAGTATTTTCAAAGTATAATTTTTTTTCAAAAGCATTACATTATTTTGTAAAGGATGTTTTACAAATGTATTTTCAAATGATTTTTTTTAAATAATTTATTGAAATGATGTTTTTTAAAAGTGATTTATCAAATGATTTCAAAACCCCTTACTGGGCATCTTTTGTGCTCACCCTATGTTTTTGAAATTTTTTTCACAGGATGGATTGAATTCTAGAGTTGGTAATCTGTGATGTTTTGCGTGTAGAAGTGTAGTGGACAATTGTTTTATTTTTGTTTCAACTCTGATCTATGTATGGTTATGTCTAATCATACAGAACCTAGATCAGAAAAAGATCATCATTTCATTAATGTTTTGTGTAATTGTTTAATTACTTTTAAAAAAAATTACCTAGAATTTTAAGCACTATGTCTGGAAGATCGAGATTGAGGCGTTATAATTGGTATCAGAGGTATGGCCTAAGAAAGTTTGGAAATTAGATGTTTTCTTTTGAAGAAAAATGATCTACACATTGGAATTTTATTTGGATAGTTATGTCCCCTTATAAATTCTGTAATTCTAAAGGTGGAAATTTAGAATTTTGGTAAATCCGACAAAAGAATTACGAGGGTGCAATTAATTTAAGGGGGGTAGAATGTAACACCTGGAGAAAATTTATAGAGTAATTTATTATTAAATAATTTTTTAATAATTAAAACAAACTAAAGAATGATTTCGTAAAAAGGTTATATAAATATTATCAAAAAATGTATTTCCAATTAATGTATAACTTTATTCTTTATATTTTTTATATATTCTGATAAAATAATATTTTAATATAAGTATATATTATAAAACTCATATAAATTGGTTTTTAAGGATATATGTATAGGAGCATTATTTTTAATAATAATTTGTGGTTTTTATTAATAATAAATTATTTCGTAATAATGTTTTGATTAAATACTACTTTACTAAATGTTGTCTTATTTTTGAAATAAAATAAATTCATATAAATACATGTTATAAAAAAAAAATAATAATAATAAATATGTTTTAATTTTTATGAAATTATATTCAAACGTTATATATATATATATATTGACATAAAAATTTTTAGATTAATAATAAAATAATTAGTAATAAATTAATTATTCTTATATAAAATTAGTTTTATTTGATTTAAAATAATGTTTAATAATGATATTTTATAGAAAATAATTATTATGTTCACTATAACTATTTTAAATAATTTTATAAATACTAATGTAATTCTAAAATATATGTATTAATTATTGACTTAATAATTATAAAATGTTAAATAAAACAATATATGTATTGTTTAATGAATGAATTATTTAAGATATAAATGATTTAAAAAATGATGATAAATAAAAAAAATCCAATGAATACCTAGAATTGGGTTTGAGGAGAAGGGAACAGCTTCAGACGGACCTATTCGAATCACTGGAAAAAATCGAAGCTATTATGAGACCCAAAGTCGGGAGGATGAGCTCGACCAAGATACCCATGGAAGATTAGAGTGCGCTGAGGGTGAGGCTATTCATGTAGTGACATATCAGGATTTCGAACTCAGATGGATTATAATTTGAGAGTTCGAACGTAGATCTCGGTTGAAGCCGTGGTTTTCGATCATGGTTGAAGACGGAGTTCGAACCGAGTCTGAAGCCTTCGCGTGTGAGATGGAGGCTCTCAATGATCAACTTCGGTTTGATCTGTGTCCAATGGTATTTCCCAACAAGAAATTTCTCGTTCGAATTTGGATGATATTTTTAGATCTGCTAGGTTCAATTTTTTTATCTTCCTTTTGTTATTCGAATATCCTAGAATCGCCTAAACAGTGCCATGTTTTGTATATTTCATGGTTTTTCTTCATGATGTCAACGTCTGTTATTCAATTTGAGTTATTATGGTTTTTGTTGAAATTTTATACATGTAATGTTTTTTAATAATTATTATTCGTATCCCTTTGTAGATTACACCTCAACTAGTAGACAAATTTAATTTATTGAGTATCATCACATACACTAAATTTTTCTATTCATATGTCATTGTTTCAAATAATTATAATCTATGTATAAGTTCTTTTGTAACATATTGATTTGTCTTATTTATATATCTTCTTTTTCAAAATCCTATCTGTTGTATTCTTTTTCATACAGTTGCATTTGGATTATCAAAATATCAAATTATTGATTTTGGTCTTGACTTTTTATCCACGATTGATTATTTTAATTATTTCAAATTGGTCATCATATATCAATCTATATTTATGAATTAATGGAGGCCGTTTCAAGTATTTTCTGTGATTTATTTTGTCAATATTTTCTGATCCATTTGTAGATGATGATTAATGCAGGTGCTTTCATTTTTTGTATTTTTTCTTTTTGCACTGAACAAAAGTTTTATTAATTTATTTCTATCCTTTTAATTTGGTCCAGTTTTTCAATGTTATATCAATTTAATATAAAAATTTGGGGTCCACACTTGTTGTTTTCTTTATTAGGATAATATACTAGTATAAAATATTTATATTTCACTGTTTCGGCATGACTTTGATCAAATAGTAGTACAAGCTCATTTGTAAGTGGAAATAATTTATATTAATATATTCATCGATCCAAATGAATATATAGTAGAGTCTGGGAGGGATTATGGGATATATTTTTCTTATTGATGTGTTGTTCTTTTTCGGTACTAAGAGTATGACAAGCGAGTAGAAGATTGAAGTTGTAAAATTATTGGAGCCTTCTTCCAAATTGAGTAATGGATTACTTATTTTACACTTTAAATTCCATTCTATTTTTGCATGGAATGATTTTATTTGATCTTTTGAATTTCCCTATTTCAAAAAAAATAACAGTAAGAGATACATATTTCATTAATTTCAAAATTATGATTTTAATTTTTGAGTTTTGAATAGTGAATATATTTTTATTCTTTGTTTTAGAATTATGTTTCTTAATTCATGAATTTTTAAGATTATTTTTTTATCTATGTGCAAGTCAAATTTGATGCAAGTAAAATTATTTCTAAAAAAGGGGGTTTTTATTTAGTTTTTTGTTCAAAAATTATTAATATTAGAATCATTTTAATTACATGAGATGGATATATCTATTTATGTATCAAAGTTATATTTTCATTTTGGTTCATGTTATTCTTGCAAAGGGTTGTTTCTATTTATTGAATATTTATTCAAACATGAACTCAATTTATATGACAAATATTTATTCATTTGTATAATTTTTATGTTAATAACTATTTTAAATAAATTAAAATAGAAGTTAAGAATAACATAATTTTATTATGTCACATACAAGTCATATAAAAATCAAGGTTATTTCAATATATCGATGATCATAAAAGAAACTTCATACAATGATGTGTATATGTAAGTATATACACATACTCCTAATCATTTGATAAACGTTACAAAGAAATTAATTTTAATGGAATTGAATGAAATATTTATAGACATGATATAATTTTACGTTGTCATGTACATGTTTATATTTATAATTTTAATCATCAATGAAATGTTGATATATCATTTATAATCATCGGTTCATGGTCAATGTTATTTGATGATTTTGAAATAAAAGAATGGATTAAGTCATTTAATCATCAAAACAAATCTTTGATATTTCTTTTTATTATTTATCAATGTAATATCGGGTATGTTGGTGTTTATGTGCATGCCAAGTGACGTGAGTTTTTGGGAATCAATACTCCAAAGTGTTTTTCAATAAAAATTCACATATATATATATACACATAGGTAGATATGGAATTTAGGGGAAATGATTATTTAAATGAATTGACATGTTTAAAGGTAAAAACTCCAGTGAGAAATACTAGTATATTTATATATATTTATTTATCTAAATAAATCATTAAAAGATTTCCAAAAAACTATTGGTTCTTGTTTGTTGTAAAAAATTGAAGGTCATTGAGCAGTGAACCCATCCTTCATTATGTGGGTAGGCCCAAGAAAACCTTCAACGAATTAAGTTGCCTCAAAATGATGTTTTCTTTTAATGATGTTTTCTTAATATTTTCCAAAGTAAATCACTGGATTTGTTTAAAAGTGTTTTCAAAGTATAATTAGTTTTCAAAAGAATTACATTATTTTGTAAAGGTTGTTTTACAAATGAATTTACAAATAAAAATTTTTAAATGAATTATTGAAATGATGTTTTTTAAAATATATTTATCAAAAGATTCCAAAACCCCTTACTTGGAATATTTTATGCTCACCCTATGTTTTTGAAATGTTTTTCACAGGTTGGATTGAATTCCTGATTTGGCCATCTGTGTTATTGTGCACTCAGAAGTGTAGTGGATAGTTGTTTTATTTTTATTTCAACTCTGATCAACATAAGGATATGTCTAATCTTCCAGAACCTAGATCGGTAAATGATCCTTGATTCAATAATGTGTTGTGTAATTGTTTAATTAGTTTTATAAAAAAAATTACATAGCATTTTAAGCACTATGTCTGGAAGAGCGGGCTCGGGGAATTATACATGTGGGTCCCTTTATTTTCATGAATTCATGTATTCTCAATTGTACGTAGATTCTCTGTTGAAGTTTCTTTTTCAACCGCAGATGAATTCAACCTTCCCGTGTATTGTTTGGTATCCTAAAATACTTTTGGAAACTGTATTGAAGCTTCTTCCTGCTTCCTTGAGAAAAATGTGAATCCCCTTCCTCTCCCATGTACATCATACCAAGTTTGGTAAGTGAGCCACCTGCTCTAATTACTACTTCCTATTTCGTGAAACTCCTCTATCCGTGGACTGCCTCTGCCTTTGTGATCGTGTTGCACTATCGCATACCAACACTGCGAACCTCTTAGAAAAAAGAACGTCTATCAACGATCAATTATTTTTTTCCTGGACTGCCTTCTCTTCTGCATATTGGAATTCCCCCTCCATGTACCAATTATGAAATTCACCCTCCTGCATACCAGATATTCCTCCTATGCGTACCGAGACAACTCCTTCTGCATATTGGATATCCCCCTCCAAATACGAGACATCTTTGTGGGTTATGAATCCCCAAAAACTTCAGCATGTACCACTTTCGGAAATTGCCAAAATCTCAGAGTAAAATATGTTATCTAATGACGTCCAATCTCAACATTAATCATTGGGGTTAGTGATTATTATAAAGGAAAAGATATCCATTTGATATGCTATATTGAGATTTTCAAAATCATCAATGTGGACTCCACTAGTAACTGATCTTCCCACCACCGCGAACCACAAGTCATTCACGAACTATTGTCCTAAGAGCTACATGTACCTTTTTTCTCCTACTTGGTCGACTTCCTCCACTGACTTCAGCGAATCTTCATAATACACTACCACTCAATCACGAACAATTTTTAGTTCCTCTAATGTCAACTGCATACCATTCTAGACTTCTAGTACATTACCGCGTACACTTCCTGGGTATGGTAATTGATCGATTCCCATGGATCCTCATTCCACTTCATTTTCTAATTTCATTCTGCAGTATTCACACAAATTATTATAGTGAACAAGGATTTTCCCAGCACATAATCTAATCCCATGTGAGCAATGCTCGACATGATCAACAAGTGTAAATGATAAGGTCATAATAGAATCACTTCATATCTAACTCCAATTGTAGATGCTAAACTGATACTAATTGCTAAGTATTTTAAACAATGTAACACCATTCCATCAACATTCTTCTTCATTTATCACGATACTCAACTGTCGTGATATATATTCTTTGATCAATCACTTATATCATTGTGAGATTTAATAATCCTCAAATCTTATAGCTCTTTGAACCAGCTTTAGATCAGCTTCAACTCCACCTATCTCGCTGCTCCACATAATAGCTTCTCCTCGTATCCTTTCCCCCCTGGAAGACATGTATTCTTCGCCTTTGTGAACGAACCTGAAGGGAACATCACGATTGTCTACTATAGGGTAAAGAACACATATATGTATATTGCGGAATGAAAGGTCATGCATCAGGGAGATGATGACCCCAATCCACAATTTCTCATGTGAGGTAAGTCAACTAAACTACCAGATCCAATCGATGTAGTTCAAACGCTTCATTGGGTAAGGACATTGTATGAATATATGAAACTAGTTTCTCTATAGGCCCATACTCCTTCACAATCCCTTTCTCCACTTTCACCTTGATAAAATGATATTTGATTTCAATTATCTTTTTCCTAGAGTGATTTACTAGATTTTTTCTCAGATTTACAGCACATGAATTATTAAAATGGATTCCAATCAGAGACTTCACATCAATTCCCATATCATCAAGTTGTTGCTTCATCCAAATAGTTACATCCATGATTGAGTAGTTGTAATGTATTCAACTTTTGTAGTGCTAAAAAAATGAAATTGTTTTTCTTGCTTAATCCTGAAATACCAAATCCTCTTAGATAAAAGGCACATCTGAACATTGATTTCCAATCATCTACTGAACTGGCCCAATCTATATCAGTATATCCCAATAACTATGGTTGGGATTTGTCATTGTACATTATGAAAATATCCCATGTTCCATTTATATACCAAAGAATTCTTTTTAATTCTATCATGTGGATCTCCTTTGGATTGCTTTGATACCTTGATAATTGTAATACAAAAAATTCTATATAATAAATTATCTTTGTTAGGTACAACAGACATCTAATGATCAACATTAATTCAGTGATATTAATTGGCTTGACTTCATGATATCATGATATTTTCAACTGGGTAGCGATCAGAGACTTCATCTCATGGGAATTATATATTCCAAACATTCTAAAAACCTCCATGGAATATATATGTTGGGAAATAAAAGTTCCATTCTATTATTGAATCACTTGTATGCCAAAAAAATGTCACATTCCCAAACATCGACATTTCAAAGTCTCCTTTCATAAATTCCAAAAACTATCTGCATTTTTCTTCATCTGATCCACCAAATATTATTTCATTGACCTAAACCATCGCCATCATTCTTTGACTATTTTCATTGTTGAAATACATATTTTAATCAAATCCATCACACTGGAAATTGAGAATCTTTAGAAACTAATCAACCCATGAATACCATGATTTTGCTTGTTTATTCTAGCCATAAACAACATTCTTCAGCCGAAAAACTCTGTTCTCCTCTTCATGAATGAGAAAACAATATGGTTTCTCAATGTAAACATATTCATCCAAAACACCAATTAGAAATACTGAATTTACATCCATCTAAATCATTAATCTTTCATTTCATGACCGTGGCCTTAAAAATTATAATTGTTTATAACCTTGTGATGGGGGAAAATGTCTTATCAACATCAATACCCTCTATTAGATAGTACCCTTTGAACAACATGAATTCATTGTTTTGAAGAAAAACACTGTCTTCATTCATTTCATTTTGAATGACCCATTTGGTCAATAAGACATTCCTTTATTCATGTCTCGAAACAATTTAGGAAGTATAAATCTCCACCTATAATTTCCAACTCTTCCAGTTATAAGGTCTATTGTCTGGATCCACAAACATTCAATCCAGGAGTGTTGTTGTGACTATAATATAAGAGGTGATTGATACACCTTTTTACCTTCATTATTCTTTCTTCAATATCTTGAAAAATGATCTGGATCAGAACATATAAAACCTATTCCATAAAAGGAATACCACAATTCATAATTTCTCAACTAAGATGTTGATATATCTTTAGTTATTCTTCTAATATTCTGGTCCAGATCTTCCTAACAAATACTCATACTGCATCCCATTTTTGCACAGTAGTAACATCTAATAAATTATTTCTTCTGAAAGGTGTTCCATTGAGAATTATCATGATTCTCCTTCTTATTATCAGATTTATATCAATTTATATCTTCACAGTATGAAATTAATTCCTAATCCTCTGGAAAAAAAATCTTGATGTATGCCCATGAAACCCAAATAAATAGAACATGAAATCATTACATCTTTTGACCACATTCTTTAGTCAATATCCATAAACTAAAATGTTTTTATTATCTATAGAACTCATCACTAATCTCTTAATTTAGTGAAAAGAAGGGGGATCATCATATCCAATTCCAGACATTCCCATAATATTCCTTCCTTTAGATAAGAAAATATTTTCATTCTTCTCTGAAAAAATAGAATATATTCTTTTCATTTTATCATTACCAACCAAAGGACAATCGAATATTAAGTGTAGTACATCCTTCAACATATGCTTTCCTTTTTCATTTGATTTATCCATTTATTGATTGGCTGATTGTATACCTTCTTCATTTTGTTTTATCTTCCTGTCTCTTGATTCAATATGATAATTGAATTCACTTTTGATATTTTATTGATAGTCATCTCATCTTACAGATCTTATGTGAGATTATCTCCCATATCAATTTTCTCTTTTATTTTCAATTTTTCATTAGTAACAGAATCAGAGAGGGATGAATTCTCTTGTTGTAGTCATTAATTCTTCTAAACTTGTTTAGATAGTTGTGTAGAAAGATCATCATTTCTAGCTTTTAGATTCTGAATTTCATATCATTTCAGATTATTTCATGTGACATCATCTTTGATATTTTATATCATTATCGAAAAATTTTATGTTCATAAAATATTTTTTTATTCTTCTCTAATAAAATAGTTACCACTTAAATAATCCTATAATTGAATACTCTTATCATGTTAACCAAAATTTTTATTTCTTGGATCCAGATATCTTCAGTTTCACTCTTTTCGTCCAACATTTGATCCAATTCCTTTGTTTTATGGTTAACTTCATTTTTTTTCTTCTAGTTGATTCTTCATCATTAGTAATTCTAGAATTAATTGGAATATTAGGTTCTCTACTCATTCCCTCTACATAATTGAATGTGTAATTATTTTCACTGTATGGTTTATCCAAATCAGCATTCCTGTTCAACACTAGATTTTTTCAACTTAATCACACTATTTCCATCGACACACCAAATTGAGGAATTTCACAAGACTTCTGTTTCTTATTTTATGTTCTTCCCTTTTCCATGGAACACCCAGATAACAAGAGACTATATCCTTAACTTGAGAAAATTTACTAAACCATGTCAGAGCAAACAAATATTATAAATGAAACATTCGTTCTGATAACTATTGTTACATCATCTAGGAAAAATACCTTGAGAGGGTTGGCGGTGAATTAGGGTATGGAAAACTAAAACAATCTACCATTCAGATCTATTTTAGTTGTTAGAAAAAAGCTCAATTATATCTTTCTCGCATAAAAATATATGAATAGATATATAATCATGCACATTATATAATTATTTTTACATCGTTCACCCTCACTAGGCTACATCCAAGGAGACTGCAATGGAAATGTTCTGATATACTAAATTCAATACGGCTCATGCCCAATAATGAGTACAATGTTTGGGCGAGATCTTCTATTCCCAGGCTCCCTTACTTTTCAAGTTTCTAGGTCTACTCTTGCATTACCAAGGATCACTCCCTATGCCTCATTCTTTGGATCACTGCCTATGGAAAGGGATACCATCATTTTCTTCCTTCGCTAATTTCTATTTTAATGGAATCCACTCATAGTTTATAGACTTATAGGCCATACACAGTTTATGGACATGTGGTTCTATTCATTTGCATTAAATATGGCATCCTTAACATTAGGTTAATGCTCTATTGATGTTATTTTTCACCTATAGCTGAATTCAACATTACCCGTTACTATTAAGTGTTGGAAAATACATTCGCAAAATGAATTGAAGCTTCATCAAGATTCATTGAGAAAACTATGAACCACCTTCCTGTCGTGCATACTGCTAACTCATCCGCGAACCTGCTATATCTATGGACTACTTCCACCTTTGAAATGGTGCACCGATACCACATACCAACACTGCGAACCTCCTATATGAAACACCCTCTGTCTTCAAACTATTCGTTGTTTCGTGCTACCTTCTCTTCCACATAGCGGAGCTCCCCCTCAACGCAACGCCTATAGAATTATTCCTTTTGTGTACCAGAGATTCATCCACTACATATTGAGATGACGCGTTCCATGTACCTGACTTCCTCCTACGCGTTCCAGACTTCCTTTGAGGGTTACTAATCCTGAAAAGCATCTACACGAAAAATTTTCGTACTTTTCCACATTCAAAATGTAGAATATTTTCTCTAATGATGTTTGATCTCCACAAAAATCAGTGTTGTTAGAGATTCTTATATAGGCAAAAATATCTACTGAAATCGCTATATCATGATTCACCAAATATTCAATTTGGCCACCACCTCCTACAGATCTTCCATCCACAACAAATGTTAATCCATACTGGAACCATTTTCCTACGCGCTCAACGTACCTCCTTTTCTCCTACACCATCGACATCCTCCACTGACATTAGAACATACCTGTATCACACTACAGCTCAGCCACAATCCATTTTGATAGAACACCTTAACTGTTTTTTTGCAAATAGAATATATGGGGGATTCCATCAAATCATCTTCTATGGAGGGATGTTTTCTTATTTGGGTCATTCTATTGGATGAATTTCACCACACTCTACTGACCATGATAATCTCTATATTGGTAAGTCAGGATAATCAAATTTTGGAGATAACTAAATTTGGGATACATACATCTAGGGTGGATATCATTTTTTCAGTTTTTGGTTAGGTGTGTAGATAATTTATTTCATCTATAATTTAGATGACAATCGATGTTCCCATTATTCGGTGTGTTATAAAGAATGTTTCTTCATCCTCGCTTGGGTCTACCATGTGTATGTTTGTATTATCCAATACATTAGTACATTCAATCTTTTCTCAGGGAAAATGAATCAACATTGGTTCAGAAGATAATTATATCAATATTACCCTAATATAGCAAGTTATATGGTCCACACATTCCTTCTTGATTGAATTTCTCCATTTTTCAAATTTATCCATAGTTAACAATCTCAATTGATATTTAGATAGGCTATCTGTACCTATAATTCCAATTCCTTGTCAGCAATGAGGACTTGGTATTAATCCTCATTTTTTGTGGAGCATTAATATTGAGAGAATGAGTATTGAAAAAAAAATATGTATAGAAAAAAATTCAATCCCAATGAAAACCCGATTGAGCTTTGAATTTTCTATCCTTTTTCAAATTGGACATTTGGAGGCACCATCAAAATATATATCTCATTTTTTAGGAGTGGAATGGGCATAGAAAACCTCCTCATATGTAATTTAGATATCTATTGGTGTACATTATAGGGAAGGATGTGGTACGAGGAAATAAGCTAGGTCTTTCCATTTCTCCACATTTTATTACACAAACTAGAGGCCATGTAGTTGCAAAATATACTCCCATCAGGCCAGTTTCATAGTTTGCATCGAAAGGCCATGTATATACTTGAGAAGATAAAAATGAAACACCAAATTATATTTTCGGTGATAAAATTAATTCCTCATATTTTCCACTAAAAATATGATTTCAAGGAAATTATTATCAACATTTATATATTAGTTCATAGTTCCCATCATTGTTCACTTCAGGTAATATAGACTATTATTACTCCCAAAATCTCTCTTTTGTGTAAGGAGGGTTCCCAGTAAAAATTAAATGGTGTACACAAATAAGATTATTGTACTCCCTTCCACCATATGAATTAGAACTTGTGGCTACATTTGATAATTCATGATACTTTTGAATTATTTTTTGATGTTCATGTCCCATTGATTGGTGATTACCTTCAGCATTATCATGGTGAAAAAGAGTTATTTTCCAGTAATGTTAAGTATGAATCTCAAATAGTAGTTTAGGTGACCACAGAGTCCCCTAGTTGTATTGAGATTTCAAGGGGATAAATTGTTATAATAGAACTACAATTATATTTATTAACCTCAATGTCATGGTTTTATACTAAAAATCAATTAACGTTCCCTAATTATTCCTCAAAACCACACATTAGAACATTTATCCTCAGACTATGTTGTCGAAGATTTCAATGTCTATTCGCAGATCTACGAATTGATCAGTCCACTATCAAGAATTGATACCAGGTCATCGAATAAAAAATTATATATCCTTCCTAGAAATAGTTTAAATATATGATGAATTTCAATTTGATAAGTGGATTTAGAATTCTTTAAGAAAAATGTAATATCCTGAGAGAAATAGATACCTTGGTGAGTTCTCAAATTAGTTTCTTATTTATCATCAGGGCCACCTTTATCTGATTTAACCCTAAATAAACAACCTTGAAAGAATGATTTTGGAAGTTATTAGTTTCACTGATCATGATTTATGTGCTCGTCAATGTGAAGTCATACATTGGGAAATATTGATTAAGGTCTCTGAGATTGAGGATTGAGACTACATTCCCATAATTTTTATTCAATGGAAAAATATTGAAAATCCATATTGGGTATTTAGCTTCTCAAAAAATGATTTTGTTTATAAAATTTTCAACTTCCACATATACAATGGTCACATAGGACAGGTTCATTGTCCTTCCTGAATTCCTGAATCCTCAATGTTCATTAGGTAAGCTGAGATAGGTCATAAGCACATCTGGATTCAGTTCAAACCATTAAATAATGTTCCAAGAGAAAACATATTATCAACGGTTCAAAATTTCTATGTAAATATCTTTTTCTTAGATGGGCGTAGTTTCCCAAATCAGTGTTTGTCAGGTATATTATTATGTTCCCAAATTTACCTTCCTGATCTAATCGATGGTGGTGGATACACCTTCCTCAATTGTGGGAGGAGAGTTCCTAATGCCATACTATTCTTCCTCCATCATTGTTTCCATGGAGGTATTCTAAAGTGTAGATAGAAATCGTGGGGCATCTCCATAACTATATATGTGAGAGAGGTTGTGATAAAGAGTAATTGAAATCCACTACTTTCAATGTAATTTTAGAGAGATTCTATATATGAAATTATTTTAGAAAATCATTTTCTACAGAAGGTCTATGTATTTTGGGTCTAGGTATATTTACTAAAACAAATTTATCTAGGGAACATATTCATTGTTTAGAATACTCCTAGGATTTCTAGGGGCAGTCTCCATGCTAATGGGGCTGCAACCAATATATCATCAACCACCATTGGTTATTTTCCTCTCCTTTTTTGAAACATTCTACATCATATGTGTCTTTACAAGTTTGGAAGGGGGAGATACCACTACATAGTATGATGAACTTTTCATTGACTTGGTAGTTTAGAAATTGAGGGAATGTTCAATGGACCATCATGTGGTTATAGAGATAAGGTATTTTGAGTTGGAAATTGTATGAATTGTCATATTGGATAAACATAAAATCTGTGTTAGATGTGAGATCCCCAAACTGAGCACTGAGTTGGATATTCACAAGTGTTAATTTATCTCTCTTATCATACCCTATAATGATAATGTTTTTTGAGAAAAATCCACTTCATTATATCCAAAACATAGAAGGGTTATAATCTATATGATATTGGTCTAGTATCCTTTTTCAAGCAGTGACCTTTTGATATCAACATTTTTTATTATAGTTGAAACCTACAAGGGTATGATGTGGCCCTAGATGACATCTTCCTGATTGTGATCTATGAATGTGAAGGAAACATGGAATTCTATTAACATGGTCTCCATTTGATATACCTATACTGTAGAAACCTCTATCTCAAATTCTTGTGAGATTTATATGGAATTAATGAGATCCACTCTAATTTCATTTTAAAATGGAGTGTATCTTGAATTGAGGTCTTGGATGGGATAACCACCATCCATTTAGAGATATCATACATTTGTTATAGAATTTGGTGAATCCAAATGTGGGATTTCACATTGACATGTGGATTTAGAGGTGTGTAATTTGATGTGGATGGATCTGGTGCTTGTGCTCAGGTTGATGGAGAATCTTCTTCCAGTGGTGCAGGTTATGATATATGTCCCCATTATATATTATGATAAGGTAACCTATCTCCCACAAAGAGTTCATATAAGATATCTTAGTGTGGTTGGTCACTGAAGGGTTTTGGGATACCTTAATTTGTTTGGTAGAATTCTGGTGTTCTTTCCCATGGTTCTCAACTACATATATGTTTTCTTTGTGAACAAAACTGATTTATTTTGTCAGACAATGATTGTGTTGTCCCTTATTTACTCATTCCTGGCACATGAGGCATCCTATTCACTAGATCGATGTAGGGAACTCATAATCATAGGAATAATAATCATCATAGAATATGTTTCCATATGTTGTATATTAAAAGAACAAATGATGATATCTCCATATAAGGAGGGTTCCTTTTTGGTGGGTGGTTCCGTTGATTCAAATGTGGTAGGGATGAAATCTACAAGAGTCACAACTTATGTTACAGATAAATATTACATTTCTTATTCAATATTGTTCTATATACTATTTTCATGTCCACTTTTGTTAGAAAAATATTATTTCAGCTTCTTTGGTGGTGGAACGGTTGTGGGTCTATTCATTTTTTCACTAAGGCGGTAATGAGAACATTTAACTATTCTATAAGTAATCCACTTGTATAATAAATGTCAACTCTAGGTTAGAACATTCTTCTAATCACCCTATTATTTTGAATAGGCTATAGTTATCATGTCCACATACTCCAAATAGTTATGTAACCCTACCAATTTTGGAATCAACCCTACTTTGAAGGATGTCATTGAACAAAAATCATTCAATGATATTATGACACAACCATCTCTGAAAAGAAAAAATGTCATGAAATTTTATGAGTTGGACCTCATTGGGATTCTTGGGATGTGGGGTCTTGAGTAGGTTATAATCCATGTATATATAAAATAACCTGGGAATTATTCATTTCGGAAGGATTGATCTTTATTTATACATTCTGTAAATCATCGTTGACCCCGATTTCTATATGTTTATATCATTATAAATATTGTTGTTGTTTCTTCTCGATATGAGGGGATAGAAGGTTGATGAACTATTTAGGTGCAATAAAAGTTAATATTGATGTCTTGATGGTAACAACAGTAACATATCCCATGTTGGGATTTATCCCATTGGACAAGGGTTTGATTTTTGTTTAACTTGGATTCACATAAATGAATCCACATGATGTTGTTCCCATTCATTGAACACAAAGAACTGAGATAGACACTTTTTTTGGGATAAAAGGTGTCTGAAACTCATCCCAAGTATTTTTAGGATAGAGTTACATCCAATTTTTATATGATATAGGGATGTTTATTAAATAGGTTAAACCATTCCGTCTGGAAATGAAGTCATACACCCTCCCATTTTTCCAATTATTTTTATTTTTATGTATGAATTTATCATTATACACAGCCTAAAGTTGAACTTGTAAATGAATTGATGAATAAGGTCTTCCCATTCATAAATAAATCCATCTAGAAGGATACTATAACAAAAAGGAGTGTCCCTATATGATTTTGTACGAAGAACATCATCTTTATTCCCTCCTTCTTGTCTTGAGGGCCCATAATTGAACCATATCTTCATTCTTTGTGTGTTAGATACTGTCAGGTTCACCTATTACTTCAATGGTGTAGAATGTAAGATTTCAAAAATTGGGTGGAGGAAACTTGTTATCTAACCATTCTGGATATGATTTCTTCTCAGGATTCACTTGTGTGTCTCTGCCTTCTAGGGCTTCAATTAATTTATCCAGGGACTCAAAGGTATTGAGATGTATTAAAGGTACATATTTTTTAGCTTCCTTCAATATGTAGGGTGATAGTGAGGCATGGAATGATAGACATGTCACCATATCCTATTTAATTTAATCTTATTCATAGACTGATTGATTACCCTGGAGAGCAGGAGGATATTGCAGTATATGATGGAAGTCATGATCATTTTCAAAAAATTATGATTTTTGTAGGATGGATTCCAAGATCTAGATTTTATATGACACTCAGATGGATCATATTTAGTAAGATAAAATATGTGAGGAAGAGTAATTATCACTGAATAAGGCTGATAACAAGAAGAAATATTTCACTTGAGTTGCTCGTCATTGAGATGTATGTGTGTTGGTATCTCACTCTCATATTATGACAACTAGTCCTCAATGTAAAGAACCCTGACTATTATTTATGATGATTGGGATGAAACCACACCATTCCCTTCATTTTTATATCTATTACTCTAGTGAGTTGGAAACTTTATATTTAGTTATTTGAGATTTTACATCCTTCTATGGTATTGGGTGCATGCAACCTCAGTATGTACATCCAAGTGACAATCCTCTTGGGGTATGTTTTCCATGTTATGGCCCTCAACCTTTTCATTTTGATCCACCAAATAAACTATTTTAATAGTGATGAAATTAACATAGGCATATCAGGAAGATGTGGTTTTCCTATTACATTCAATGATGAATTATGATTCTACTCGTCCTCCATTAAGGTCAGTCCTCAAACCCTTGGTCATATTGGACTATTTTGGATTGTGACCCTAGAGATTTACGGATTCCTTCATCGAACACTCCTATTGTCATGTCTTGTAAACAATGATTAAGAAGGTGTTTCTGGTTTTGATTTCTGAAGTCCCATGTTGAAGAGGATTTTCTCGATGGTAGAGGAACTGATTGGATTCCAATCATCGATATTTAACTCTCAACATATAGATGACTGATTCTATATATGGTGATGATGATGATGAAAATTCCAACTTCAAATCAGGAAGGGGATTATATGCGGAAATAATTGGTATTTATTGTTCCTTTTTAGGAAGAGTTGAATCATTTAAAGCAATGACTTGATGATTTTTGGGTGGGGATTTGAGATATAAATTACCCCATTAAAACAAGTTGGTTTTGATTTGGAATTGTTGTTTATTTCCCCCAGACCCTACTAGGGGAGGATGAACAAAGTGATGTAGATTGATATATTAATTCCCCTAGACACGTGGGTATGTTTTTTTATTCTACAAATGATATGTCTTTAATCCAATAACGAATTTAAAGTATATAATGTTGAGTTGGTTTTATATACTCTCACATTACGATGATCTTGTTCCATTCCTATAGTAGTAATATGGCAGCTACTAGGATAGCTAGTTTGATGTGGTTAACTTATTCTCAACTGGGCACTAGGTGTAATAGTTTCCCATGATAAGATTCATCTTCTATATGATTCAATTAGGTTTAAATCAACATTGGATTTAATTTATGAAATTCATTCACTTTACATCAAGGGTAAAAGTTCAAGAACTGTTTGGCTATGCTTTCCTACTATTTCTAGATGTAGGGGCATCATTGAAGAAGGGGAATTATTTTGTGGTGACCAACTAGAGGAAACATTTCCTGGTCTAATGATTTCACTAGATGAAATGACATTACATGCCGTCATATCTAAGGGGTTTTTTTGTTCTAGTTGTTCAAAAAAATGTAGTACTCCATACCTTCCCCATCCTCAAATATACATGCATGACATAGATTTGAAATAAATTTAAAAATACCTATGATGGAATGACAACAAGAATGTCAAATCATTTCATTGTGATTTAATGATTTTGGATCCCATCCCATGGTTATGGCACCAATGTCTAGATGACAATAGTGTATCCTGATGGTTTGATGGTGACCCTCATATCATGGATAACAATGGTGTCTTTTCTCCAATATCTATTGAGTATACCATAAATTTTGGAATATATATGGCTAGAACTAATTTTATATCTTTTCTGGGATCTCAAAATCAGAGTTTTAATGAGGCCATAACATTCTGTTGAGGTTTTTTACATAACTATATCTATATATAAATATCAAATTCCTATTCATCATACATAAATGCAACCATCCAGTCAGACCACTAAAGATGCTTCTTGGGTCACTTAAAAACTATAGTGGAGTGTTGTTGGATGTTATTAGGGGACAATATATAGTTGAACACGATGCTTCTAGCACATAATTATACAGAGACATTTGAATTTGGACACCTTTATAAATGATATTGTTTGGGATTGGGGATTATTTCTATATCTATGGGATATATCACCATGGGGAGGTTGAAAATGTAGGATGTAAGGTGTAGAGTCTGTAAGACCCCAAGCTTCTACGGTACGTTTCCCTTCGAATAATGCGATAGCGTGTGTTGTACGCAACCTCGAGTTCTAACACACACCACAACTAATTAAACTAGCCGTTGTGAATAGTAATACCTACTTTTTGAAATCATATATATATTTTATATTTAAAAATGGACTTCATTTTTGGATTCGGAATATTGAAATTAGCCTAGGGTGAAATTTTGGTACTTTTCGGATAACTTTTATATTTTGATGAATAGTGAAAATTACTAAATTTTAATTAAAAACAACTTTTTTAATCAAAATAATTAATAGTGATAAATATTGAATTTGAGTGGTTTTAAAGTATATTTAGAATATATTTTTACCATTTAATATAATGTTGGTCATTGGACATAATTTTACAATTAAACCGAACATAAACAACTGTCAATCTTTTGATAGTTATTACCTCTTAAAACCACGCTTTTTGTTTTGACAGCGGGAATTAATTTTAAATTAATTTATGCCACTTATGTGTTATGAATTTAGAAAAATGGATTCCATATTTGGAATCAGGATGTCCAAATTGTGTAAATAGGTAACTTTTATTTTTAGACATTTTGAATAATTACTGTGGTAAATATTTTATTTACCATGGTTAAGGGTAAATCCGGTAAATAAGGGTTAAAAAAATAATAGTATAATAATACAAAATTACCCTAAAACGTGTCATAACTTTATTGGTGGACACATACCCGACCATGAGCATCCTTGGGTCAATTTGGGGACCCCTTGGAGCCACTTGTATGTGGTAGGGACACTTTATATTAATAAAGTTAAAATAAAAATAAAAATGGCATAAGCTTACATCTTTTAGAAGAACAATTTTTACATAGGGTTATACATGTTGGATTTTCGATTATAAATATTCATTATAAATATAAAAAGATTTACTACATAATGATATTTTATTTATAATTTTTAGACATCAAATAATTTAAATTATTAATGACACAATAATGATGCAATGTTTACCTCATTAATAAATCATTTAAATAAATAAGATTATAATGATTAAAATATTATCTAAAACCTGTCCAATTATTATTGGTTGATGTTATTTAGAATATTAGTCATCTTATCTTCGACCTCAATGATTTTTGGACCATTATAAACCGAATATAATTATATTATAAAGTAATACTTTCACTCTTTCCTAAAGAGCCCCTCTTCTCCCTTATAAAAGGAGACCACTTCTACTCATTCCTAACACCTCTCAAGCCACTTGGCTCGTCCAAACTCTTCCCAACTAAGCTCCCCACATACCTCTCCTCCTCCTTGAAGCTTCCCCTTAGGCAGAAATCATTTCAAGAAGTCCTTTGGTTCCAACCAAAGTGAGTTACCTAAATTAAAGGTAACGATTTCTCTTAAATTATTTTCCGTTATTTTGCTTCTCCAACCCCCAGACTCTTTTTATTTCCTTTCTTTTGTAACAACACCAGTATCCTCAATATACTAGGATGTTTTTATAAGAAGGATTCAAACTACACATACACACAACTCCATCTAATGGATGATGAACATAATGTTTCTGTGGATGGCAAACTAACGCCTCACGAAACGATGATTGTTCAAATACATCTTACCGCCTCTCATGGTGGCCATTATGATGGAACTGTAATTAAATATGATATTAATGATATATATTTTATATATAAGCTTCTGTAATTCCATTTTATTTCATACCATTATTCGTTTCATGTTGTATATACATACGATAATTTCATTTGAGGAAGTGCGGACTACCGCCCCCTTAAAATGATATGACTCGTTCATACCACACATGGAACGTATAAAGGATGGTGTTAATGAACTTAGGTAACATATATAAATTATTATATTATACTGGAATAGTAATATACCTATGTATCATTTGGATTCAATTCTTTTAAAATAAAAATTAAATGGATGTAGCGTTTGTGCGTACGTACGGACTACCGTCTCCACGAACGCGGTGAGATCCATCCTCCATCGTATCCATTCAAGTCTTATTCTCATTTTAGGGTTAAAAATAATTTTAATATCATTCTGATTATGAATAAGATTTAATCTATCCATTACAAACATGTCTTACGTAACCAAACATTTAAGAAGAACGAATCGATTATCACCTGAAACGACGATAATACTAAGATATTATTAATAAAGAAATGTTAAAAGATCATATATGATATCATATTAATGTATATGATTCTTGTATAATTTAATAACAATTATTTCACCATTATACAGGAGGTTAACCGACCCCAACAAAGGAAAAGTACAAGGTAAGGGTTATTTCACAATCTCTTCATTATCCGAGGTTGTTTATACGTAATAATCTACTGGGATCTCGTTATCATCCTCATCCATGTTTCATCAAAATGTATTTCAAAGCATTTTTACAAGAATATGGGTTAAGGTCATTTATACCTTTTTTGACTTTTTATAAGAGGAATCTTTCCGTCGTTTTCCAAACAAGGTGCTTTTTAACCTTTTCGACAGAATTAAGATAAGAATGTTTTTTTAACTTATACGGCGGGTGCGGTTATTTTCCGCCGTTATAAAATCGTCAAAGCATCCCTTACAAGCCTATAAGAATATTTTCAAAGAAAATGTTTTATTTTATAAATATATGTCTCTTAAATGATTTCAAAATAGAAAGAGATATTTCTTTAAAAAGAGTTTTGATTTCATCTATGTCAACATCCTTTAATGGATTTTATGCTTATTTGAGGATGATATAATATGATACAAAACTTTTATATTGTATTGAAGGTTTTGTGATATGTTTGACTGTGGATGTGCTATTTTTTTATATACCATTCATGGTTTATGGTGAAAGTATTGAAATTTCGTATGCTAGTTTAATACGAATGTTTATGTTATGATTAAACCTTTCATATGGGAATGCATTGGACTTAATATGTGACGGGTGGAGCCCGCTATAGCTCCTCGATGCATCGGAAGGTCTCATGAGACAAACTAGTGTCTTGGCACAAGGCCTTGACAAAATCTTATTTGTACTCTTGGCACGAGGCCTTGGCTATGTGGTTATGATAGTCTGGCATTATGCATTCCAACATTATGAAAGTGGTTATTGATTTTTGCATGTGATTATTCGATTAGTAGAATATCCGTGGGAATAAGTAAATGGCATTATTTCATTTTATTTATTCCATACCATGTTGAAAGTTCATATTTAAAAGGCTTTTGTTTTATTTATACATTGCCTTAAATGTTTAATCTTATTTATGAAAGTTTCCGCTATATTGTTATCCTTACTGGGCATTTGAGCTCACCCCTTTTCTATGTTTTATTTTTCCCAGGAAGTGAAGATGTAAGTTATGAATGACCTGCAGGGATATTATGAGGGGATTATAGTGTGGACTGTGGAAACATTATGTTGTTGTAGTAGTTCTTCATTTTATGATGTAATGTAAAACTTATGAAAATATCTAGTGTTTCCAAGGCTACTAAACCAATCGGTCTTTCGAGATTTGATCTTTCTTGTGATCATGCCAATGTTATGTAATAATGCACCGACTCTGGGTAGCTGGGGTCGGGGCGTTACAGTTGGTATCAGAGGAAGTTTAGTACAAACCTTGGAAACTAGATTTAGATAAACTCTGATTAGAGCACGTAGACCTAAGATAAACTTTGAGGATTAGTATATAAGAACTTCCTAGAATTTTGGTATTGTATAGATTTTGTGAGTTTTCCGAGCAATACATCCCTGTCTGGATACGAGTAGGTAGAGGCGGCTCTGGCACAGATGTACCTAGGGGTAAAACCCGAAAACACCGCTTTGAGCTAGACTCGAACGGGAACTGGTGCACGACAACGGGCCTTGCTGCATTGTTGGTTACGACACTCCCGGGGGATATGCTCAGGATAACTCTCACTGTCTTTAAAAATCATTATGAAGGGTTTATGAGTATATACTTCCTCAAAGAAAACATTTTCATGATTATGGATTATATCCATAAATAGTTCAATTTATGATAAGTGTTTTATAAGTATGAGATTATGTATTTTGATTCATAAACTGATCTAGTTTATGCCATTGTTTAGAAATGGCACCTAGTGGAAGAAATGGAAACCGTATCAATGCACGCACTCCATGTAGGGATTTCCCTCCTGCTCAAGATAATTATAGTGGGGCTGGTGATGCAACCGGTGCTGATCAGCTAATCACCATACTGGGACAACTTACTCAGGTTATGAATAATAACCATACCCGTATGGAGCACCCTGATCCGCAGCGTGGAGGATCAATGTTAGATCGATTCATGAGGCAAAAACCACCAATGTTCAATGGGAATACAAATCCCTTAGTAGCTGAGCAATGGATATTTTCCCTAGAGAAAATATTTCAGGCTTTGGGGAGCAGTGAAAGGGAAAAAGTTATCATGGCAGTTTACTGCCTCACTGGAGATGCTGATCAATGGTGGTCATTGATTGGAAACATGAAGGAAGATGATGAAGTACCAAATATGGAGTGGAGGGAGTTCAAAGATCTGTTTATAGAAAAATACTTTCCTCGCGACCATCGAGCATATATGGAAAGACAATTTCTGAGTCTGAGACAAAAGGAGGATGAGAATGTCACAAAGTATGAGGCTAACTTTACAAGGTTAGAGAGGTATGATGGAGATTATATTCGCAACCCAAGAAGTAATATTGATCATTTCTTTGATGGGTTAAAACCATTTCTCCGTCGAGAATTAGTCTCACAATCCTTTCCATCGTACGAAGACATTGTCTCATGTGCTATCAAGACCGAAAAGGAATTCTCTAAGTCTTATGACTTTAAAGCAAAGCAAGAGAAGAAGAGACCTGCTGATCAATCTGGGAATGGAAATAAGCGGAAGAAAGGAAAGGTTGAATATTCATCATGTGGTAAATGTGGGAAGAAACACCCTGGTACTTTCTTGAAGGGAATGGGAGTCGGTTACAAGTGTGGTGAAAAAGTCCACCAAGATCATGATTGCAAGGGGAAGAAGGAAGCTACAAACGTTCAGTGCTACAATTGCAGGGAGATGGGGCATTATGAAAATGCATTCCCTAAGCGTCAGGATAACTTACCTCAGAAAAGGCCAAGGGATCAAGGCCGGGCTTATGCTATCACTACTGCTGAGGTAGAAGCTCCGAAAGACATGGTGGCAGGTAATTTAATGGTTTCCTCAAGCTTAGCAAATGCATTATTTTATTCTGGATCATCGCATTGTTTCATATCTTCCCAGTTTGTTAAGAAAATTAGATATTTCCAATTTGATTTAATAAGGGAGTTGTCAGTTAAAACTCCTAAGGGAAGTATCGTTGCAACAAAGTTTTGTGAATCAGTCCCCATTAGAGCACATAAATTTTCTTTATCTGATGATCTCATCGTCATACCTATGATTGAGTTTGATATAATCCTCGGTATGGACTGGCTTTCGGACTATGATGCGACGATTTATTGTAAGAAGAAAGAGGTTACGATTCTTGATGATAATGATAAGGAACACCTTATTTTTAGAGCAGAATCGTCACCACCTAATTCTTATTTAGATCCACCCTCAATAGCTCAACTAAATTCAATTATTGGGGAGGAAGAGAATGAAATAATTGCGGGTGAGGAAAGGAATGTTCAAATAGAGGATGTACCTGTTGTGAAAGAATTTGTAGATGTATTTCCAGAAGATTTACCTGGACATCCTCCAGAACGAGAAGTTGAGTTTTCTATTGATTTGATTCCTGGATCAAGGCCTATATCGAAGACCCCTTATAGAATGGCCACTGTAGAGTTAGTAGAACTAAAGAAACAACTAGAGGAACTGAGTAATAAGGGATTTATTCGCCCTAGTGTTTCTCCATGGGGAGCCCCTGTTCTTTTTGTTAAAAAAAAGATGGATCTATGAGGTTATGTATCGACTACAGGGAGATCAATGCTATAACGATAAAGAACAAGTATCCCCTACCTCGTATCGATGATTTATTTGACCAACTGCATGGAGCTCAATACTTTTCAATGATTGACCTTCGATCTGGATACCATCAGTTGTGTGTGAAGAAGGAAGACATCCCGAAGACAGCATTTCGAACCAGGTACGGGCATTACGAGTTTACTGTAATGTTGTTTGGATTGACTAATGCACCCTCTGTATTCATGGATCTGATGAATAGAGTTTTCACGGAGTATCTCGATGAATTTGTGGTGGTATTTATTGATGATATCTTGGTATACTCCAAAACCTACGAAGATCATGAAAATCACTTGCGCATTATCTTGAAGACTCTGAGGAGGCATGAATTATATGGGAAGTTTAGCAAGTGTGAATTATGGCTTCAGGAGATTTCTTTTCTTGGCCATATTGTCTCTAAAGATGGAATCTCTGTTGATCTTTCTAAGACCAAGGCAATCCAAGAATGGCCAGCACCTACGAGTATAACTGAGGTACGTAGTTTTATAGGTTTGGCAGGTTATTATCGACGTTTCGTCCAGAATTTTGCCCGATTGGCTAACCCATTAACGAAGCTCACACGTAAAGGGGTTAAATTTTTTTGGACAAAAGAGTGTGAAGAATTTTTCGAAGAACTGAAGAGAAGATTAGTCAATGCTCATATATTGACTCTACCATCGGGGAATGATGGGTTCGTTATTTATAGTGATGCATCGAAGAAAGGACTTGGCTGTGTCCTTATGCAGAATGATAGAGTTATTGCCTATGCATCACGACAGTTGAAAATTCATGAACAAAACTATCATACTCATGATCTCGAGTTAGCAGCAGTGATCTTTGCTTTGAAGATATGGAGGCACTACCTCTATGGTGAAAAATGTGAGATTTATACTGATCACAAGAGATTGAATTATATTTTCTCACAAAAAGAACTCAACATGAGACAAAGGAGATGGCTTGAATTACTCAAGGATTATGATTGTACGATACACTACCACCCAGGGAAGGCAAACAAGGTGGCAGATGCTTTGAGTAGAAAATACCATGGAGTTTTGAACAATATGAGAATTGAAAGGGATCCAATTTTTATGGATCTAGTAAAGATGGACATGGGAATAACCAGGGAAGGTGAAACATCAATGCTTTTTCAAATGGTTGCCAAACCATCTTTACTAGAAAGGATTAAGAGTTCTCATACCGATGATGAAGAATTCCAAAAGAAGATTAAAGCTGTGAATGATGGGAGATTGAGAGACTTTGTGTATGTAGATGGAATTTTGAAATTCGGGAAGAGACTTTGTGTTCCCAATATACCTGATCTAAAAAGGGAATTGCTGGATGATGCTCATAGTTCCAATTTCTCTATACACCCTGGGAGCACCAAAATGTATAGATATTTGAACGAACATTTTTGGTGGGACAACATGAAGAGGGAGATTGCTGATTTTTTGTCAAGATGTATGGTTTTTCAACAAGTGAAAGCTGGAAGGCAACAGCCTGGAAGAGTCATGCAACCTCTTCCCATACCGGAGTGGAAATGGGACAATGTTACGATGGACTTTGTAATGGGGCTACCGATGACTCCTAGAAGGAATGATGCAATATGGGTTATTGTTGATCGTCTTACCAAGTCAGCACATTTTCTTTCTATAAGAGAAGATCTACCCCTGGAACGTCTAGCAAGACTATACATTAATGAAGTTGTGAGACTTCATGGAGTACCCCTATCGATTGTTTCTGATCGTGATCCCCGTTTTACTTCAATATTTTGGAAAAGTCTTCAGAAATTCTTGGATACTGAACTTCATTTGAGCACTGCTTACCACCCTCAGACAGATGGACAATCAGAACGGACTATTCAAACCTTAGAAGACATGTTGAGATCTTGCTCACTTGACTTTCAGGGTATGTGGGATCAATATTTACCTCTGGTAGAATTTTCCTATAACAATAGCTTCCATTCAAGTATTCAGATGGCACCATATGAAGCGTTATACGGAAAGAGATGTCGTACACCAACATGTTGGGATGACGTTGGTGAAAGAAAACTTGTAGGCCCAGAACTGGTGGAGGAAACGTTGGAAAAGGTGAAGGTAATCCAAAATCACATCAAAGCAGCTCAATGTAGGCAGAAGAGCTATGCCGATAATCGAAGGAAGGATTTGGAATTTCAGGTCGGTGATCATGTTTTCCTAAAGGTATCTCCATGGAAGGGAGTCATACGTTTTGGTAAGAAAGGTAAATTGAGTCCCAGGTACATCGGACCTTTCGAAATTCTAGAACGAATTGGGGCTGTAGCTTACCGATTGGAAATACCGCCAAGTCTCTCCAAAGTTCACGATGTGTTCCACGTATCTCTGTTGAGAAAATACATGCCGGACCCAACGCATGTTCTCACCTATGAGGAATTAGAACTGGAACCCGATCTGTCTTATTGTGAAGAGCCCGTCAAGATTCTTGATACAAGAGAACAAGTACTGAGAAACCGGACGACACGTCTGGTAAAAGTTTTGTGGAGAAATCATAAGATGGAAGAGGCAACGTGGGAACCCGAGGAACTTATGATGAAGAACCACCCGAGTCTTTTCATGTGATAAGTATTCTAGAAATTTCGAGGAAGAAATTATTTGAAGGAGGGGAGAATGTAACACCCCAAGCTTCTACGGTACGTTTCCCTTCGAATAATGCGATAGCGTGTGTTGTACGCAACCTTGAGTTCTAACACACACCACAACTAATTAAACTAGCCGTTGTGAATAGTAATACCTACTTTTTGAAATCATATATATATTTTATATTTCAAAATGGACTTCATTTTTGGATTCTGAATATTGAAATTATCCTAGGGTGAAATTTTGGTACTTTTCGGATAACTTTTATATTTTGATGAATAGTGAAAATTACTAAATTTTAATTAAAAACAACTTTTTTAATCAAAATAATTAATAGTGATAAATTTTGAATTTGAGTGGTTTTAACGTATATTTAGAATATATTTTTACCATTTAATATAATGTTGGTCATTGGACATAATTTTACAATTAAACCGAACATAAACAAGTGTCAATCTTTTGATAGTTATTACCTCTTAAAAACACGCTTTTTGTTTTGACAGCGAAAATAAATTTTAAATTAATTTCTGCCACTTATGTGTTTTGAATTTAGAAAAATGGATTCCATATTTGGAATCAGGATGTACAAATTGTGTAAATAGGTAACTTTTATTTTTAGACATTTTGAATAATTACTGTGGTAAATATTTTATTTACCATGGTTAAGGGTAAATCCGGTAAATAAGGGTTAAAAAAATAATATTATAATAATACAAAATTACCCTAAAACGTGTCCTAACCTTATAGGTGGACACATACCCGACCATGATCATCCTTGGGTCAATTTGGGGACCCCTTGGAGCCACTTGTATGTGGTAGGGACACTTTATATTAATAAAGTTAAAATAAAAATAAAAATGGCATAAGCTTACATCTTTTAGAAGAACAATTTTTACATAGGGTTATACATGTTGGATTTTCGATTATAAATATTCATTAGAAAGATAAAAATATTTACTACATAATGATATTTTATTTATAATTTTTAGACATCAAATAATTTAAAAATATTAATTACACAATAATGATGCAATGTTTACCTCATTAATAAATCATTTAAATAAATAAGATTATAATGATTAAAATATTATCTAAAACCTGTCCAATTCTTATTGGTTGATGTAATTTAGAATATTAGTCATCTTATCTTCGACCTCAATGATTTTTGGACCATTATATACCGAATATAATTATATTATAAATTAATACTTTCACTCTTTCCCAAAGAGCCCCTCTTCTCCCTTATAAAAGGAGACCACTTCTACTCATTCCTCACACCTCTAAAGCCACTTGGCTCGTCCAAACTCTGCCCAACTAAGCTCCCCACATCCCTCTCCTCCTCCTTGAAGCTTCCCCTTAGGCAGAAATCATTTCAGGAAGTCCTTTGGTTCCAACCAAAGTGAGTTACCTAAATTAAAGGTAACGATTTCTCTTAAATTATTTTCCTTTATTTTGCTTCTCCAACCCAAAACTCTTTTTATTTCCTTTTTTTTGTATCAACAACAGTATCCTCAATATACTAGGATGTTGTTATAAGAAGGATTCAAACTACACATACACACAACTCCATCTAATGGATGATGAACATAATGTTTCTGTGGATGGCAAACTAACGCCTCACGAAACGATGATTGTTCAAATACATCTTACCGCCTCTCATGGTGGCCATTATGATGGCACTGTAATTAAATATGATATTAATGATATATAATTTATATATAAGCTTCTGTAATTCCATTTTATTTCATACCATTATTCGTTTCATGTTGTATATACATACGATAATTTCATTTGAGGAAGTGCGGACTACCGCCCCCTTAAAATTATATGACTCGTTCATACCACACATGGAACGTATAAAGGATGGTGTTAATGAACTTAAGTAACATATATAAAATATTATATTATACTGGAATAGTAATATACCTATGTATCATTTGGATTCAATTCTTTTAAAATAAAAATTAAATGGAAGTAGCGTTCGTGCGTACGTACGGACTACCGTCTCCACGAACGCGGTGAGATCCATCCTCCATCGTATCCATTCAAGTCTTATTATCATTTTAGGGTTAAAAATAATGTTTATATAATTCTGATTATGAATAAGATTTAATCTATACATTACAAACATGTCTTACATAACCAAACATTTAAGAAGAACGAATCGATTATCACCTGAAACGACGATAATACTAAGATATTATTAATAAAGAAATGTTAAAAGATCATATATGATATCATATTAATGTATATGATTCTTGTATAATTTAATAACAATTATTTCACCATTATACAGGAGGTTAACCGACCCCAACAAAGGAAAAGTTCAAGGTAAGGGTTATTTCACAATCTCTTCATTATCCGAGGTTGTTTATACGTAATAATCTACTGGGATCTCGTTATCATCCACATCCATGTTTCATCAAAATGTATTTCAAATCATTTTTACTAGAATATGGGTTAAAGTCATTTATACCTTTTTTGGCTTTTTATAAGAGGAATCTTTCTGTCGTTTTCCAAACAAGGTGCTTTTTAACCTTTTCGACAGAATGAAGATAAGAATGTTTTTTTTAACTTATACGGCGGGTGCGGTTATTTTCCGCCGTTATAAAATCGTCAAAGCTTCCATTACAAGACTATAAGATTATTTTCAAAGAAAATGTTTTATTTTATAAATATATGTCTCTTAAATGATTTCAAAATAGAAAGAGATATTTCTTTAAAAAGAGTTTTGATTTCATCTATGTCAACATCCTTTAATGGATTTTATGCTTATTTGAGGATGATATAATATGATACAAAACATTTATATTGTATTGAAGGTTTTGTGATATGTTTGACTGTGGATGTGCTATTTTTTTATATACCATTCATGGTTTATGGTGAAAGTATTGACATTTCGTATGCTATTTTAATACGAATGTTTATGTTATGTTTAAAACTTTTCATATGGGAATGCATTGGACTTAATATGTGACGGGTGGAGCCCGCTATAGCTCCTCGATGCATCGGTAGGTCTCATGAGACAAACTAGTGTCTTGGCACAAGGCCTTGACAAAATCTTATTTTTAGTCTTGGCACGAGGCCTTGGCTATGTGGTTATGATAGTCTGGCATTATGCATTCCAACATTATGAAAGTGGTTATTGATTTTTGCATGTGATTATTCGATTAGTAGAATATCCATGCGAATAAGTAAATGGCATTATTTCATTTTATTTATTCCATACCATGTTGAAAGTTCATATTTAAAAGGCTTTTGTTTTAGTTATACATTGCCTTAAATGTTTATTCTTATTTATGAAAGTTTCCGCTATATTGTTATCCTTACTGGGCATTTGAGCTCACCCCTTTTCTATGTTTTATTTTTCCCAGGAAGTGAAGATGTAAGTTATGAATGACCTGCAGGGATATTATGAGAGGATTATAGTGTGGACTGTGGAAACATTATGTTGTTGTAGTAGTTTTTCATTTTATGATGTAATGTAAAACTTATGAATATATATAGTGTTTCCAAGGCTACTAAACCAATCGGTCTTTCGAGATTTGATCTTTTTGTGATCATGCCAATGTTATGTAATAATGCACCGACTCTGGGTAGGTGGGGTCGGGGCGTTACAGAGTCCATGTGAAATATCTCCACAATTCAAAAAGGATATATATATCCCATAAATCGACATCATGTGCTTTAGTTAAATATTGGAAGGACAATTGGATTGTTGATAATGTCTCTCAATCAAACACACAGAAGCTATAATTGAGCATATTAGTGATATTGTACTCATTCAAAATCATGGAAGGAATATGGAGACCAACAATATGGAATTTTATAGGGAAATGTTCTTGTTCAATCATAGTTACATGCCATTATTTATAATCATATAGATATGTAGGATTTTTATCCCACTATTGAAAAGATTCAAGAATATACCAATAAGCGTGTTCATTGTTGACAACAATATGATTATGTCCAGAGGTAGGTGTAGTTATCACATAGTATTCTTCAAACTAAGGTGTATAGTCCCAAGCCCGAGCCATTGGGATATTCAACTATTGTTTTTTGGTAGGGATATGAGCCTACCTTAAGGAATTCACCTCTCGCACTTGGTGATACATGGATGGAATATGGATATGAGCCCTGTCCGAATATGAATTCCCAAAAAAAAATGCAAATGATAAACTTGAATGGGAGAAATATTATGAGCTACATCATGTATTTCCATGGAAGGATGTCAGTGTATTACTTCATCAGTGGAAGTAGGAATATATTTATGGATTCTATGATCTATTGGAATATGCCATGAAAATTCTTTGATAAGAATATAAACCTATCCTAACGAAGGTTCCACTCTCACATGGTGAGCCCCAACATGAAAGAGGACATGAGCCCAATACTATGCCGTTGGACTCTATCGTTGGTTTATTTTGATGAGAATATCTTGAATAATTTTCCCATATATCTTCATGAGCCCTATCCAAAATAGGGATATCATCCTCATCCCAAGATTTTTGAATGTACAATCAGAAATTGTTGACAAGCATGTTCACCTATCTTGAAGAATATGTATCTCTCAATAGGTGAACTCCAATTGGAAAGGGAATATGAATCCTTTATGACACATCATCCATTACTAGAGTATTCTAGTATTCCTTAGTAAAAAGAGTAATAATATGTGTTTTCCTAATAGACACCACTTGATCAAAATGATCTGATTGTGTATCAACTCTAGCTATAGGGATTGAAATATGAACTTATCCCTATATCTGTACTAGTTCTAAAATGTTGAAGTGTATTTCCTTAGTTATTTCAATGATGTAATTCCATTTAGGATATATATGTGAAGGGAAATAATCCTGAACACTTTATGTCTCCAAAATATAATTGTAGATATTATTGCTTAATGTGGGGATATGAGTTTACTTTTTTCATTTTCATTCCACAAAAATATGCTAATTAGGTTTATAGATTGGGGGATTTATATGTGCCTCACCCAAACCTACATCAGGAATATTATTACATATTTGTTATATGGGAGGAGCATATGACCCTCCTCACTAGTAACCATCAGAAGTGGATGATAGACATCAGTAGTGGGAGATGTGATATTATTCCACCAACAATTATCCATATCATTATACACCTGGTGTTTTATCCTTATTTTTCAATATTGGATTTATATGGGGATAGTGTGTTGGTTAGTACCAATGTCATACTACTTATGTGTAGTAGTGGGATGGAGTTAGCAATGGCTATTAATAGGAGCCCTCCATAATGGCCCCTGAAGCAGAATGGAGAAATAGTTAGCCTTTTATTCCCCCATCATCAAATAATAAAGATGGTGATTGTTGAACTCTAGGGATACGATCCTGAATCGGTTGGTTATGGAATCTAGGGTCACTAGATTTACTACATATATTAATGGATTATTTGGAATAGGGTTGGATAGGATAGTATCATTTGATGGTACTCGAAAACCACTGGATTAACCACAATATTCTAAAAATTTCGGGTGGGTGAGTTCATCTTGGGGCATATAATAGTTTCATTTGCTGCTTATTTTCTAAAAAAATAACTAGATCAAGAATTTAGATTAGATCGGGGGTGGTATTGATGATAGTTGTATCTAAATTCGTACAGAAAACTAAGAACAAGGTCCAGAATTAGTGAAATATCATAGGCATGATGCATGCTCTATCATGCTCAATTAGGGGTGCTATTGATGAGAGTGGTATCTACATTCGTATAGAACACCAAGAACAGGGTTTAGAATTAGTGAAATATCATAGTCATGATGCATTCTCAATCATATATGCATAGAAGACACAATTGTCCTTTTATTCACAATCCTTCCCTTATTCTCTTACGGTCTTCTCAAAGCAAGGATGATCTTATTTCATGGGAACTCAGTTACAAAGGATCAGTTGTATGATTTATGTTAGCCTTATCAACATTGATTTTGTCGGACATACCAACATTGTTGCCTGAAATTTGGAATACTGATCATCCTTCTTATTGAATATTTTTTATCAGGCTTATAATTTTTTATTACATGTATTATGAAATAAAAATTTTCCCAAAACATTATAAACCAATAATTTTTTTTATTTGATATATTCAGGTTTGGTTAACCAATTTTTTCCCACAATATGATATGGGTGGATTTTTTAGAGAGGTCTTATTATGGGGTGGTTCAATGTTATGCACAATCATTCATGTTGGGATTTTTATTATTTGATATTACATAGAATCTCCTAATGATTCATGTATCAATAATAGGGTACATAACTAGTATTCAAAGGAAGTTGGTTTGTCGAGGAATCATATCCAAATATGCTCAAGAGCTCAAATAAGTTTAGATGATGGGAGGATGGGCTCATAACACCATTTTGTGGGGAATTGTGTCTTACTTTGTGACTCTATAATAGATATAATATATGTTTGGGAATCACTTCCTAGTATAGATATGAGACTATTTTCACTAAAATAGTGAGTACTGGTTAATCCTTTTTGTATGAAAAATAAAGGAATCCCATTAGAGAATTCATCTGTAGGTATAATATGTTTTTTATCCATTTCTCTTCAGTGCGCAGATTCATATATTTTGAATCCATTTAACCACAAAATCTAGAGTATTTCTTTCTTTCTAAGGAGGTCATTAATAACTCCTGTATAGTATTTACACATTATGTGGAATCATACATATCATGAAATATAATTGAATAAAAACCCATGTATTTTTATAAAACCATTTTTTTAATATCATATGAAAAGGAAATGTATGTGGGAACATGGGTTCTAGATATTTGAGATTGAAACTCGTGGAGGGCTATAATATATCCATGTTCTAGAGAGAATCATAGATATTATAGTTCATTATTCCCCTTATGTATTTTCCTAGGGTATGTACCATTTAATGTTGGGTAAATAAATCATTCCACTAACTAAGGCATACACACTATGGCTACCCAAGATGGTAGATGTTCATGATGATAATGAGGATATTTTTTTCTCTACCTAAACACATGTGAGATATACTCAGTGTGAGATAAAATTTATAACATGTAACCTTCCTCATTTCATATAGATTACATGTTGGGATATCCTATGTGGAGTTTAATATAGAGATCAGGAAATAATAAATTGTTATATATATTCTGGTTATAGAAATAATTATAGTAATCATAATTTAGTGAATTCTCAATCTTCTGGTGGATGGGGAAATATGATTAGACCATGGGACAGTGTGGGTCCTAATGAATGGAATGGTAGACACATGGTGGAACATACAATGATATTGATTATCTTTTGAGTTCATTCTTGGGAATTTGTATCGAATCCTATGAATCCTAGTTATAAAATTAATTATAGTCATCATATTTCAATGATTTTAGGGGTCACACTCTTTAGATTACCTTATATGTGGTACATATCATAATATGTGACTTATCAGTGAATTCACAATGAGGTTTCCCTATTTTATGGGGCATAACATATTATTTTGTTTATTGGAGATTTCCCACTTAGGATTCCAATTTACTAATTGATTCTAGTGATGTGATTGATATGATCATTGTGATTCCATAATCTCATGTGAGTTAGGATCAGTGTGAGAAAAAAGAGGTGGAAAATAATGAGTCTTATTTCGTATGGATATAATACTAATGTGATGGGGTTTCCCTACTAATATTTTAATATGGATCTTTTGACATATAAAGCCAACATACATATCCTAGTTATATCCGGAATTAGTTTCATTATAGTTCAATTTGCTGGGTCATACACAATGAGAATACCATTAATAGAGGCTAGAGTGGGATATCAACTCCGGGGATGCCTGATAGGAAGGGTTTTCTTGCCATCCTATTTTGAATTGATTGGTTTCCAAACATGCATTGATTTTCAACTATAAATTCTAGAGGATATATAAAATGCATGTCCAAAGAAAATCACATGACCCAGTTGGTTGGTCGAAGGGATGTCGTATATTCAATATGGCCTGAATATAGGATGTCACATGATCATAGAGGACTTATTAAGAGAACATCACAAGACCTAGATGGCTGATCATAGATGCCATATAATTACCATCGAAGTCAAGTTCAATTGACATCACAAGACACAAATGGATGATCCTAGAATCCATTCTATTATCTCGTCTGACATGCTTTGAGTGTATCATGGGATCCTCTAACTTTCCTAGATGTCATCAAAAAAGCTAGGTGACACACGTGGTGGGTGTAACAATAGTCATTATGACATGGGAGAAATTTACTTGTGTTTTTTCATAGACTGGTTGGTTCCTGAGATGCATATGATGGTCATTTTATATTTTCATTTCATAATTATCCTATACATTAATTATTAATTCCATTATTTTATTTCTCATTCCATAGAATTGTGTAGTGTTAGATTGTTTTTTGTCTCGTATAATCTAGTAGGTAAGTGGGATGTTCTCCATGGTACTCTCCTGATGACATTTACATGATCTATGATTAATCATTTTATGTTCCTATGGATACTACATGATCATTCGGGTTTTTATCTACATTGTAGTTGATAGAAAATGTCATCCGTGATGAGATAACCAGCTCCCTTAAATCCACTGTGATTCTTGGGTTTTTCGGGGTGAGGTTCAAAGAAATTCTATATTTAATTTTCTTGATAGGTTTGGAAATTTATAGGCCTTTGAAAACTATTTTTTCACATCTTTTCATGGAATTTATCATATAAATAACATATGGATTTCGTAGAAGGATATTTTTTAATGCATTTTCTCGAGGTTTTCTTACAGGAAATTCAAATATTGTCATATGATTCGCAGAGACTGTGAGGGTATCCCATTAATGACCAATTTATTTTATTATATCCAATTATAGGGGTCCTTCCATATCACGCAAACATTTCAAGAGTCTTTAATACTATCAGGAAAATAGGTCAAAGGACTTTTTCATGATCAGGATTCCAACAGGAATTCTTTTACATGATCTATGAGTCATTATCTAGAATCTTCCATGAGATAAGGAGGGTTTCCCATGGGTCCTTTTGTTAGATCAAATTGGATTATTAAGGGGTCTTATAGGACTATTCCGGTGTGTTTTATGAGTTTTATGACTGTAAGCGATTCATTCCATCTCTCTCTTACTCCGCACATTAAATCAAAATGACATTGGAGGTTTCATGAGTTTTCATGAGTGTTTTCGGAGACAATCATTCTCCAAACTGGTAATGTTTCATTAGCCAATAAAAGTTTTTATGGATATGAATTTTATTTTCATGTAAAATTATAACTGTTATTCCATGGAGCCAAATAAGGAGAGAACAAACACCTGAACAAAATTGAATCCCTTTTCATGATTTAGGTGACATGTCCATAAGATCTTGTGTGGAAAGGTGGACATGTGCCAAGGGGATTTTTCTGTCTTTCTATTCACTTTGGGTAAACCCAATATTTTTTATAAATTAAATGGATGCCCAGATTTCTAAATTTTTATTTCCATTGATTATATTATTATATTTTTGAATCTCGTGATATTGTATTCTAGTTTTAAGACAATAACTATACCTGTCAGTGTTGCATTGTGTGACCAATAAAAGGTCATTTGAAGATGCAAGATCATTATCATAGAAAAACCATTATTTTTTCATTGTATACAATGGGGAGAATAAGACTACCTAGACATGTCAAAATCCATTCAAATGATGAGTGTGATATTTCTTTTGTCTCCGCAATGAAATATTGTGATCCAATTTGGCACATCACATTATTTTTACAACTTCATGAGGCACTCAAATATGGATATTTTCATCCTATCTAAAAAAATTGGATATATTTTTAGGTTATTTCACCTAAAATTTCATGTGATGTGTGTGTTCTTGTTTGGATACCACAACATGATCAGTGAGTTACTAGGATGACATCACTAGAATTAGGAATAATTATCAATGGACATATTTGGGATCTTCAACGTGCGATGAGTAGTGCGTGACAATACACATAATATTCTGTAGGTCATTTGATCATGTGTCTCCTGGAAGTTCATGTGATCTAAGTGATCACTGAAACCTTCAATTTCTTTTTCATTATAAGGAAACTAATACCCATATTTATAAATGTCTTCTTTTATGATTTGTTTTTTTCCATTTGGTGGGTTTTAAAAAAGGAATCCTACTATGTGTGTATATAATTAGACATGAAAGGGTGTTTATGGTACATGTCATGCCATGTGAATATGACAGATAGATCGAATTGAAAATATGTTGGGATTCCTGATATCTGGGTTTATTAACCATTTTTAGTGGTCGGACATAGAGACCATGTGTCAGGAAATATTCTTCATTCCTTTTTATAGATACCTTTTGGTTGGAAATAATTTCTAGTTGGGATAATATTATCACCTTACGTATGGTTATACACTAGATTTATTATACGTTCTTTATTCATATGAAATTTTTTTTCGAGACCATTGTGTTCATGAATTCATGTACTTTAGTATAAGGACTCTCATTTATGTTTATGTCATCTGAGTACTTGTCACCTTACCCAAACCTTTTGTTTGTGGTCTTGGGGTGTAACACTAATCCATCCTTATTACTATATGGCCTCATTGGTTAAGGTCATAACATAGTGGAATTTGAAGAATTATTCAATAAGATGGTGTGGGAGTGGAACCTAGGGTGATTATTGGTTGGGAATTTTGGGAAATTGTGTGAGAGTGTCTCAAGTTCAAATTTCAAGCTATGTAAACTAGTTTTCAAGTGGTGTAAAATGTATCCATTCACTAGGACACTGAGTGAAACATTTTCATTTCATAATTTTGATACATCTTTTGTAGAAATCTATTAGTACATGCATCATGTAGGAATGAGTCCTTTTATTTATCTTCTTTGTTCATCTCCCCATATACAATCTCATTTAACTATGGTATATATTGACCAATTTCAGGATGACTTCAAGAAGATATCCAACCTTGCTACTAATATAGGATCAGGAATATGATATGTTTTGTAATGAACTCTCAATTCATGGTTCATATCAAGAGGTGTTTCCTCTAACTATAAATTTATTTTCTCCCCCGATTTCTAGATAATAATTCAACTAATTAGATGTCTTTATTTTCCCTTAGTGGATTAGTCAGCTGAGCAGTTGGATTTATTTAATGTAACCATATGAGAGGAGAGGGGAGATACATTTATTTAGTTCATAGTGGTGAATACTTTTTATCTCCAGTATGTGAGTGAGTCCCCATTGGGATACATTAACTATGAGAATCTACATGAAAACATATCCTTAGGTGATACAGTAGTTGTATTTTCTAATGGATGGGAGAAGTTCATCCTTTTTTATGGCCAGACGGTGATTCCAGTCATGTCACATAATGCGTTTAAGAGGGAGTTTCACACTTCTACAATGATTATAATTCCCAGTATGGAAAATATTTAAAATGATATTCAATAGTATTTTTTGTAGTATGGAATGAGGTGGATGATCAGTAAATTCATTTCATATTGTCTCCCGTATTATTAGGGGTATGATAAGGATAAGGTCCACAGAGTTTTGACATAACATCTTGAGACACTAGAGTTGTAATGGGATAGAATATCCATATTTTTTTGATGTGGATTACATGATCCTAAACATTCCATTATAAAATCTAAGTGACTTTTTATTGACTATTAATGATGGCTCACATTCTTACCATCTGAGAGAAGATCATAGTTTAGAGCCTATAATAGTCATTTATGTAGGATTTCATCAGGAATAATTTAGTAATCACAATGATCATCTCCAACTGTTATTTATGGTTTATTTCATAATATGGGATAAGATATCAAGAGGAAATTTTGACATAATTTTTTATGAAAATGACATTTTACCCCCATATGGAAAATATGCCTTGGGGAAAATGAAGTTGTTGGAGGATATACAAAGAGCCTACATGTTGTAATTCATTCAGATATAGGAATATAGAATCCCATTGGTATATTTCTTTATAATAATATTTATAACTATAAGATCAGAATCAAAAATTTAGATTACCATAATAGAATATTCTAGGATTCATCCATATGTTTGGAAACAATGTGATAGACATCTATTGTTAAGCCAGAGATGGTGCTGAAGATGATATAAAAGATTCAGGTGATCAGTGATCCTATAAGGATAGAATGGAGAAGAAAAAGTCTAATGAATATAAATTTCATAGGCCCTTAGAGATTGAAAAGGTAGACCATGTCTTCTAAGAAGTCTTCACATGATGATTATTGTGCATATTTGGATGAATAATCATGTTATCATCTTGTTTTATTGGTTTATTAGAGATCATATAGAGAGATAGAGAGGTTTTATACTTCATGGGCTTACAACCATTGTTTGATCGAGTGAATGAAGTCTTTCGTGTGTCATAGTGGAGGAGTTATGTGAACATCCTTATGAATTTAAATAAATGGAGAGTTCAAAAACATTTTATTGAGCCTCCTCCATAGAGTACTAGGTGGAAATCAAGGATATGTACGTAAGGAACTTTCATGGATGAATCATCCCTTTAATTTGTGTGTTTAGGATACATCCGAGAGTATAGGGAGCTATTGGAGCATGAGATCCATATATCGGATCATTACCCTTCTTTTTTTCTATATCTATGATTATCAGGTTGAAAATACTTAAGTGAGGATAGAATTAAAAATCATTGGTTTTATGGATATATTAAATTTATTCATTCTTTATATATATATATATTATTCTGAGAGGTTAGTTTAATGTTTATGTCTATCTATACTATGTAATTAATATACCAAAAATATTAATATATTTTAGTGAACACATATGCATCTTTTCATTATAAATGGTTTTCAAATAATTTTAGAGCATGGATGAGAAATTTGGAACCAAAGTTGATCCTAGGATGTGGGTTTTACCATAGGTGTGACTTAGTTATAGTTGGCGCCATATTTTCAATTGATACATCTATTTATGAGCAATTTATGTGAATTAATCATTATATTTTATTTATTAATTTAACAACCTCAATACTAACCCCCCACAAAATATACAAATACATAATTATAGAAAATATACAGAGTAATCAACATTATGGTGGGATTTTTTGAGAGGAGGAGGAGTGTTATTCATTTTCATTGTAAAAACTGAGTACGTAGATAGCTAATTTGATCGAGGAAGATAGTGGTATAGATGAAGAACATTTTAGATATCATTTTTCACCACTATAAATTTAGTTATTCAAAATAAATGATCCATAAATGAGGTAGGAGTCACTATTTTATAATTTCATTCCTGTATATTTTTTATCATGGTATTATTATATTGTTAATTAATATATGATCTTATGATTTACACGATCCAAATTAAATCATAATTAATCCCCATTAGTAATTGTATTCACTTTTCAATTATTCTACCATGATTTTCCAATATTATGATCATTTTACATGGTTTCAGTAGCTAATGTTGGTTTTTTGTAATTCCTTTTCTATTCCCCAACAATTCATCTAATTCTTCATATATTTCTCATGAGTTTGTATTTTGATATTTCCTAGGATGGTTTAGGTTTGATAAAACCCGCATTATTTTTTTGGTTGTGGGAATGACATATGGATCGATCATTTATGTATGGATCAAGCATTGACCTGTGATTCTGGTGATGACTTTATGGATTTTGAATCTAGAGTGGTAACAGGTGGTCGTGTGAGAGGATCCATGACATCACAAGAAATGTTGTATTTGTTATATCCAGCCACTAGATGATGAAGATTGATGTTTGATGATGATAGTCTGTCATTACAGTTTTAATAATATGGAATTTTAAATGGAAATGGATGATCGATTAACCACATGTAGACTACAATTCAATTCTTCTGAATATACATACTATATGGAATTTGTTACAAAAGAACACACATTGTCGAGTCCCCTATCTTCCATATTAGGGGATTCGAGTAGAGATAAATATCACATGTTGTTTTTTAAAATATACATATCATTAGACCCATTTATGGAATCCTAGATTGTAATCCTATAGTACATGGTAATTGACATGGACAAAGTACATGGGTAGGAATATATACTCAGACAAGACTATTGTACACGATACCAACCAGTGTACATGGGCATGGGTAGGCCTATGGTGGATGAGAAAATTCTTGTCTGACAAATATATGACCAGTAGATTGAAATGGTGTCCTAATCAATTTATTAGGGTGGACATGACTATGTAATGAGCAGTGGTCACAATCCATGTAACCCAACAAAAAACATTTAACTTTTCCTTTATAATTATAAATTATGTATATCCTTTTTTGGGCTAATATATTATCCCAAAAGTATCCAATACTAATTAGTTTCCCTTCTAGGATAGAATGTTAGCCTTTATTATGTCATATATTATATAATTTTATTTGTTTCAATCATGGTGTTTCATTAGGAAACCCTTGACTGATGGTAGTGATCAATAACAATCATTAGTGAGATGTTGGGTTCATGATTACCATATCAATCTAGGGAATGCATCCTTCATTCCCCTTACATAGGTAGAGTATATAATTCATTTTATAATACCTGATCATGATTCCTCTATCTATGTAATGTCAATCCCCCATATTGATGATCCAATAGTTAGGGGGTCCTCTATGAGAGTGAGTTTTCACTTAGATGTGGAGCTCGTTAGGAAGGAGTGGACCCATCCACTCAGATTCTTATGAGGTTGTGTGTGATGATACGAATAAGAGACAATCCTTTTGAACTAATTCTAGACTCATAATCCTTGGAAGGGATATAGTTATAGTTATCATCTTTCTCCCTAATCTTAGTCTATATATGATTATAATTGTCGGGTTTTAATTTACCAATTTGTTATTATTGAGTTCACTTCTATTATATCATTACAGTTATCCCTTTGTGGTTTTCATGGAATCCTAATGGGTATGTATATGTTCACCCCAACATGGTATTTTCCCACAAATGTTGTGTCTTATCCAGATGAAATACAGATCAATGGTGACATCAGTGACATATATGATATGATGGTTCATTGACCAAGTTCCATGGCCAGATGTATAGATTATCATTTGGTCCCTCATTATATTTTCTTCTTCCAGTTATTATCATGTTTTACATAATTTCTATTTGGACATATATTTTCCCATTTCTTTTATGGCTATATATTTTCATATCCTAATGTATTCACTAGAGGATATTGAATGAAAATTTATACTATAAATGTTATGTAATTTTATTATTACATGGAAATTTTAAATGGATATAGTGGTGTGTGTTCATTCACATACATTAATTTGTGTCCCCAAATTTCCATTTATACCATATGGATACTTGCCTCCAGCACCAATCCATTTAGATGTGGTCTTGGGGTGTCACACTAAGCTCATCACTGGCCAATTTGGCCTCGATAGGTCATATCATAATGAAAAATTACATTACTTCTCTAAATTTATAAATCATGGAATTTTAAGTAATTAATACATGAAATATGTTACTTAATATTTCCCTAAAGAAGCTAGCGATGGGTTGAAGGTGAATCCGAGTGCAATTTTTTAAAAAAAATTAAAAACTATTTAAACCAAGATGTCTCTGTTGAAGAATTTTCCCACTTAGGAAGAAATTATGTTCAACCTCCTCAATATTTTTTACCAATATCATTTCTAAAATAACACAAGTATATTAAGTAAAGTAAATTTAAAAGGGACACAAGTATTTTACTTGCATGACCTACATATTGGTAAACCAAGGATCATACATTAATGAAGGAACCTAAATAATAAAAAGGATACACACTATAACTTTATCATGAAAATAATATTTATTTTTTCCCATCACCTTAGACATATCATTTGTATATAATTTATGTTGAACATATTTATCCCCCCCCCCCTTTGATAATATAGGGGGATTCGTTTATCTCCATCAACTCATTGATTCAGTTATATGATTCCCTTCCTGTCGATGGTTTGATATCCAAAATCTTGAGCATCGTTTTTTTAATCTCTATGATATCCCACTTAACTCCACTAAATATATTATGAGTATTTGAGACATATAATTTTGGTTATAAATAAATAAATAAATCTTTTATATTATATGATTGGTGTAATAAAATGTGTCATATTTAGTCTCCTATAATATATGAATATAATTAATTGATTATAAAATCTCTATGTAGTGAGAGTTCATCACATTTCAAAAAAAAAATATTCACAAAAAATGAATCAAAATAAAACTTAATTAATAGTAAATAAGAAATATGTTTCATATAATATGATATATAACACATAAAAGAATAATCGGAAACACATGTTATTAGTGAACTAATTATTCCACTTGAATCTAAAAAACATTTAAGCAATTCTTACTCTATAATTATGATTAAAAACCATTTAATTTTTTTTTCCAAAACTCCCCCATATTGAAAACATCATATCATATAATATTTTCCTCAATTGGGTATCCTAATTGATCAAAGAAAATATCATATTCAACTACATGGGATATCCTATAACAATTATTTAATAAAGATAAATTTTATAATATAGGAACATGTAATGTACATCCCTGGTGGTACATCACATCTATTATCTAACATTAAGTGGCCTATAACCACTTATTTAGAATCCTTATACCAATGGTATTTTTTTATTACCAAGATTTCTATAGATATGGATTTAACAATTTTTTTATTATGATCCATCCCGTTATTTTTTATGATTGTTTTATTCCCTAAAGAAGATATTATTTTCAGATTTTATTATACAAATGCCCTTTGAACCCTGATTATTTTTTCAATATCATTAGTTATTAAAAAATACCATCATTTAAAAACATGATATTTTTATTGATAATTTACTTATAGGATTGAATTTAAATATTAATTCATCACCTTTTAAAAAATAGATATGAGTTATTAAATTCATCTGGATATGGGTTAATCTAATTTCACTAGCTTGAGGAATTGGTCTATTCATGTTAGACTAACCCGTCTCTATCATAAATTCATTTCCCCATTTTCACACCAGAGGAATGGAATTTTATCACGTAAAAAGTATCTTATACTTATAGTTCATATTCAAAAGTAGTATTTATAAATTAATTTTAATTTATTGTTCATTAATTGATACCAAATGAATATTTTTTTTCCATGTATGTGAGGTGTCAAATATTTCCTTTTCTTGGGTTTTCTGAAATTTTGGAATACATTCAACTAAGAAAAATATCCACTTCTTTTATAACTTTACTAGATGTTTATTTCTTATTAATTATACATTGTATATGATTTCTTGTATAATTCAACACATTCCTTTTAGGTATTTGTTGGTGACCCCTTAGGAATTCATTATCCTTTATGGTAAGGATATCCACCTTAGAAATATTCTTTATTGGTTTATTTTCTTCCCTTTTTCATTATCCTTCCACAAAATCTCGAATAAATTATTGTTTATATTTACAAATTTTATTAATTTTATTCTAATAGATAAATTAAATTCCTTCTTATTTTCTTGATTGGTGAACTAATTTTTGGGTTATATGATTCTACTATAATATTGTGAACCTTTTTTCCATTTAAAAATGTGTTTTTTGTTCAAGAATTAGACTTTATGAATGTCATAATAGCGGAGGAACGCTTTAGGGATTCATTTTATATTTATGAATACATATAACTAGAATTAAATTCTGTTAGTAATAGGATAAAACATATAATTCTATCTTTTCTTTAATCATACATCATTTTTTTTCTTGATTAAGATGTTTTTATAAAATCATTTATTCCACATTTGAGTATTTAATCTCTACAATACAGACTCTTGATGTTCCAAATCCTATGAAATATTATAATATTTTAGATACATTTTTTGGACAGAAATTCAAATTTATTATCTATGAAATATATATATTTTTCAATATTTTAGAACCTTATTTTTGTAATAATGTAGATAAGGAATTATTTATTCTATTATAGTAGAGGATGCCAAATTTTAAATCATCAACTCTTAAATATATGTATTTATACTCTCCTAATGTTATCTAATCCTATAATATATTTCTTCAATATGGGTGTCCATATCCTTCATCCTTGATATATTTATTTTCAGTAATATCCTCCTAACATTAAATTTATTTTCAAGGGGAGAATTATTGTCCTCAATACCTTTTCTAATTCTTCTTGTTTTTTAATTTATATAGAGAACATTTCCTAAATGTAAATTTATTCTCTAATATTTCTCCCATAATTTTAATTTTAATGTTATGATCCACCTCTATACTACATTAAATTTTATTATTAATAGATATATATCGTATAAATGTAAGGACCACCTTATTCGTGATTAAAAATAAATCGACCATTCATTGAAACATTAGAAATTGTTCATAATGCCAGAAAAAAGTTCCATATATTTGAAACTTGATGTTGTTAAAAAATATACACCAAAAAAAAATACCCTTTTGAACTAAAAAATATTGTATTGGTTTTATAATTAACATGTATCCTATAAACCTGGGTTAGAATATGAAATAATATGAGATTTAGGAATAATTACATACAATGGAATGTTTATAGTCTGGGTAGACATGTTCTTCCTCTTTTATTTTCATGTTTGGAATTTTTAAGCTAGCATGTCATGATTTTCTTATTTATACACTCTTTTAAAAGTAGTTCCACTCAAAAATTAATAATTAATTTTCGTCCACATTTTAAAGATAACATTCACCAAGGATTCGTCTCAGTGATAGTTTCTTTAAAGGAGCCCTTTATGTCCTTATTGAAATAGGAATGAATCTCAATAATTAAATAATATTTTTCAAATATCAATCCATGTCATATCAACATAAAATAACTGTTATGATAATACTCCATAGTGGACTCTAAGTATTTATTCAATATATGTGTTGAAATCCTCTTACCTCTCATTAAATTTAACACCATTTAAAATTACTGTTTTCAATAGTGATTAAATGTGAAAAAAATGAAAAAATATATTTATATGTTGATCACCTGAGATAACCAATGGGATTTGACAACAAAATATAGAGACATAAGTAACATTAAGAGGGGGAGTGTGGGTGAATCATGTTTTATACTTTTTAACCAATTTTAAATCCATTTGAATTTATAATGATATTTTTCCTACATATGTAAGAAATATTCATAACCTTATCCTATAGTTCTTTATTCTAAATCATCAATGAAATCACATATGTCACATTCTTACCCAAATCATAGGGTATCAACTATAATTTCAAATGAATTTATGTGTACATCCCTATATGTGAGACGATACTGATATGTTCTAATGATCTTGATTGTAATCATGGGGAAGATATTCCATCCATCAAAGTGACCAATAAAAATATTACATACAAATTTAAAAGAATTCAATTTGATTACATTAATACAAAAAAAATCAATTTTAATAAATGAATGATGAATCAATAAACCCAATAGTCATAACAGGATAAAAAATGACCACCAATTAGGATAATAACATATAAAAATAAAAAAAAAATATTACAATATGAAATACAACTCTATTATTCTCCTCATCCTAGTCTCAATACAAATATATATCTATATCACATGTCAATAAACACTGGAATGAACAAATCCTAAAAATTCATCAATTGAGTTCAATTTAGGTACCCAAGTACCATGTCCTCCTAAGTAGTATTGAAACACATGCTTCTCATACATAGATGATACATAATTTTTTAATAATATTCATTAATTTACATAAATTCACACCTAAGGACTATAATAGTTTTGTATATCTAGAAAGATCAAAACTAAAACAAATGGTATATAGGAAAACTAAATCATCTACCAAAATCATATTCATAAATAGTAACGTCATAAGATATATCATTGGTAAAAAATTTACTCATCACCAAGGTGAAGGAAATATAAGAAATGATAAGATTATATGTAAGGGTCAAAAATGGAGATATGTATTTGAAATAAGAACATACGGGTATAATGACACGAGAATTAAATTTTGAAACCACACTTTTCATATAGAAGATAAAAATCTTCAGTCCTAGAATAATATCTAATAGTCCATGAGAATTGAATGACAATGGAATCCAAAAAATATGATCCATTAGAGTATAAAATTTCATTATCTTCATGATTTTTTCATACATATAAACATAGTGAATCATTTCAATATTTTCCAAATAACATTTACACAAAAATCATATTGTAATGGGTTGACTCCACAAACCATCATAGTAGACATGGTTCACTACCAAGATAAATATAGTGGAGAATGTCTTATATTGAAATTGGATCACTCCATTTTCTATACCTTTCTATGCCATGAGACATAAATCATTACCCACAGAATTGTATTGAGATATATGTCTCACCAGTCACATAATGAAAACCATATTAATTTGTTCCACATGATCATAATGAATTAAAGATATCATAACCAATGAAATTAAATAGTTTTCAAAATCATTTCACCATATCATAACATGTGAAAAATATTCATGTTTCATAATTATTTCATCAGTGTAGAACCTATGGAAAAAGAACCATGTTTCATAAATTTGTTATCAAAATATAACCCATGGAAGATAAAATGGATTTATAAACATCATTCAATCATAAATATAATATATATATTGTATGAATAAGAATGGTATCAGTAAATAATGTCCCCATTAAGGAATATGTAACATCAACATGTGTAATCTTAGATGGAAAATGATTTTTTGTAATAGCCCAACCCAGAATCCTGGAGCCGGTGCATTATTACATAACATTAGCTTGATCACAAGGAATCAATTCCTGAATGGCTGATCAGTTTAGTAGCATTGGAAGTACTATATACAAAAATATGTTTTATATTACATTATTAAATGAAAAAACAACAAAATTTTGTCCCATTTTGAAAAGTCTCATATCCATTAGCCTATTTCTTATGGTCAATACTAATCCACTTCTTCAATTCCTGGGAAAAATATTTCATAAAAAAAAGGTCTGATCTCAGAAGCACATTATGGATAAAAATATAGCAGAATCTTTTATAAATAATAAAAAACTATTATGGAAATGTATAAGACTAAAAAAATCCCTTTTGAACTTAAACATCAACATAATGTGGAAAAGATAAATAAAATTATTCAATTTACATGTTCACATGGATATTCTACTAGTTGAATAATCAAATGTTATATAAATATCAAATTTTATAATGATGGAATGCATAATGAAGGAAAACATAACATCATAGTCAAGGTCTCGTTCCAAGACTAAAAAAATGATTTTTTCAAGGCCTTGGGATAATACAAATGTTTGTATCATGAGATCTACCGATAAATCGATGAGAAATAGCAGGCTCCACCCACCACTTACTAATTCCAAGTCATTCCCCAAATGAAAAGGTTGAAACATAACATAATCATTGGTATTAAAACTATCTAATGAAATATTAATAATTTAACCATAAACTATTAATGTTATACAACATACTCATCTCTAGACAAAAATATCATAACTGATAAATACAATATCGAACATTAAATTAAAATAAATTAACCTCAATAATAAATAATATCCAATAATGGATGTTGACATATATGAAAATGATCAGTAAATTTTTTTGAGATAAATATCCCTTTTTTATGTAATCATTTAAAAGTCACACAATTTATAATGGAAGAAATTAAAAAGATATTTTTGAATTAAATTTTTTCATACGACTTGGAATTTTTTTAAAGGAATTAACATTTTTAAACATTTATTCCCATTAAAATAAATCCTGAAATCCATTTTTGAAAACGTGGACATTAATGAAGTTGATTTAGAAGAATAAATATTTAAACCACATATAATTATGTTTTAGTTATTGAGTCCCATAAAAATAATCATTTTTAACAATATTTTATGAAACATGGACATTTATAGAAAATAAGTCTTAGTAAAAACATACGCATAATCAATCTCGGATAAGAATGAGATTGATGAATTAAGCCTTATGTTGTACATTAATTTAGACTAGTATATGTTTAACCACACGTATAAATTCCATTATATTTTATTAAATTATAAATGAACCATATTCATATTTATTATATATTACTTTATTCATTTATGGATTTATACAATCCATTTAATAATAATTTCTATGTTAAAATAACATTTTGTGTAATAATCATATTCATTATCATACGAGTTTGTAATTGTTATTGTTGATCGTATAACAATTATAATGATATAATTGATTCCATTATATAAAAAATTATTTATTTATAATAAATATTCAGAATATAAGTATGTATAATAGATAGATATATTAAATGGAAAAAACTCTTTATGGAGATGGTAGGCCATACGTATGCATAATCATTGTTTCTGTTTTCATATCTTATTGAATAGAAGTAAGTTAACGAGATATATATATATATATATTTCCATGTGAATTATTATTTCATATATTAAATACATATTAATAATATATATTTATAATCGTTTTTGAATGGTGAATGTGGAAATGAATCTCGTCATGTCAAGAAGATAGAATGTCTTACGCACACATGAGTGATGATATCATTTAATTTATGGTAAAATAGTTAGTAATTGGATGTTATATTATTTATAAAGAATAAATAACATGTTTTATATATTATTTATATCAATTATTCAAATTATTATACCCATCCAAATAATGAAGTGTTGAATAACAAACCACACCATGACGTGGAGATTGTAAGTAGTACGTACACACATATGGTGACTTAGTCGTTCATAGGATAGATATAATAATGAATTCGATTTTAAAATATTTATAATAACATCACAGCATGTAAAATGTACTGGAGTTGTTATTTTGGTATGGGAACAAGAAATAAAAGGAAACTGGAAGAAGAAAAGAACTCAGAAAGAGGTGATGAAATTATTACATCTTCATCAGGTGTTTCATTTTTATTTGAAGAATATTGATCCATAGGTTTGCTTTCTGATCAATTTAATTCCACAAGGTCGATGTGAGGGTTGTTGGAAGGATATTTGACCAGATTATGGCTCAGCCAAATGGATTTAGAGGTTGGAAATTAATAGAAGGAAAAATAACCTTTTATAAGAGAGGTGAGGGTCAATTTTGGAAATGATTGAAATATTTTTTTTATTACAAAATCATTTTCGTTTTCTAATAGCTCATCATTTTATTCTTATCTTTTATTTTTTACTATTTATTAAATAGTATAACATTTACCATGTTTCCTTGTATTTTTATATTATATGGTTAATAAACATACTATAAAATTCCAAGAGAACCTCAAGTGGTTCATTTATAAAATTTAAAACATTATATATGTTTTTTGGTGGAATAATATATTTTAGGAATATTATATCATTAAATAAAATTATATTTGTTTTAAAAACTCATTTATGAAAATTTTGACATTATTTAGTATTTTTTTTGGGCAAGTCAAAAAAAGATTATTATTTCTAAAAAAATACATTTAACCAACACTAAAATGTAATATTCAGCTAGAAAATTCATCAATGATATGAAAACATTAAAAATATATTTATTTTAATATTTATTAAAACAATGATTTGATTCTTTCATTAATAAAGAAAGTACTGCATCATTATTGTGTCATAAATAAATATATTTAGTATATATCTAAAATTTTTAATAAAAATATATTTATGTTGGACGATGTTTTTCGATTTATAATAAATATTTATAGTCAAATTTTACTTATTTATAACCCCGTATTAAAAATGGTTTAATTATTAAAATATGAATTTTTCAATTTTAACTCCACATTAAATAAAATATAATAAATGTAGTAATCTAATTCATGGGGATCAAAAAGGATCATATTTTTATACTAATGTTGATTTCGGTTGAAATAAAAATTTCTAATAGAATTAGGACATGTGTTAGCGTAATTATAATATCATTTGTGAAGATAATTACCCTATTTACTTTTTATCATGGTAAATAAAATTGAAAAGTTACTATTCACCAAAAATAATTTTAATCCTATTGAACCAAATTTTAGTTAATGATGTAAACCATGACTCTCATATTTCTAAAATTTTATTCAGAAAAGTGGTAAAATTCGGTTTTATGAAAATTTAAAAATGTTCTTAGAAGGTGGGTAAAAGTCATTTAAAAAGTTAAATAAATTAAATATATCTAAACTTATTCTAAAAGGACTCCAATGAATTATATTGGACTAATATATTTTTTATATATCTATTTTGACTTTAAAATAAATATAAATGAAAATATTAATTATTTAAATAAAAATTAATTTTTAAACCACAACCCTGGGTTTTTCACTCTTCAAAAAAATGGAAGGTTTTTAGAAAAATACCTAAAAATCACAATAAGATAATTTTTATATTCAAAATTCATAATTGATGCCTATTTTAACATATTAAAAAAATTTAAGTAGAATTATTAAATTTAAAATTAATTGCCATTGTCAAAATATAGAGCGGGTTTTTATAAAGTAAAAACTATCAAAAGATTGACTTCTGTTTATGTCTAATTTAAATGTGAAATTACATCCAATGAAATAAATTATATTAAATTATAAAAATTTAATTTAATGATACTTCAAAACTACTAAAATGTACAACTTAAATCTATAAATTATTTTGATTAAAAAAGTTCTTTTAAATTAAAATTTAGTATTTTTTAATATTCATAAAAATATAAATATATCAGAAAAGTTCCAATAAAATACCCAAAGAAAATTTTATGTCTTTATTCTAAAGAGTAATTTAATTTAGTAAAATTGTATATATATAAGTGTCAAATATTGGATTTTAAAAAGGTTCCCCATTAAAATGTGGAAACCTACATTTTAACAAAAATACATCTTTTATCTGAAAAATTGAATTTTTCCTTATATAATGTCTATGAAACACAAAAGATTAATTTTATAATTAAATAATATATATATAAAATTCCAAATTTTGTTAATACTATTCTTAAGTGCTTTTTAAACGGCTTGTTTAATAGGTCGTGATGCGTTTGCGTGTAGAGAAAGCTACTGAATTATTTTAAAGACATAACATAATATGAAATATTATGGTGTTACATTCTCCCCTACATCAATAAATTGTGTCCTTGAAATTATAAATTGTGCTTCAAAAATAAAATGTTTAAAATAGAATGTACCATTTTGGAAACCCACATCGAAAACAAGGTTACATAAATTTTGTCTTAATAATAGGAAATTTGAAATGAAAAAGTTACCACCAAATTTGGATTTCGAATAGGAGAACATTGGTGGAAATTTGAGACACCTAATTGGAGAAAAAACTTAAATATTTATGTGGAGTGATTTAGGTCATCAATCACAAACAAGTTAACAATAAATAGAAAATTGAGGGCCTCAAAGCCATAAATCTATGATGACATAAAATATAATTCGTTCATTAAATCACAAGGTATTAGGATAAAACATTTTTTGTTTTATGATAATTACCATAATATTTAATAATTAATTTATTAATCAAATAAGAAAAAAATACATGACAAGTAGAGTTCTATCTGTTAACAAATTTCAACCACAAACTAATCATTCACTCCAAAAGATAATATAACTAAAAAATATTCTTTTTATCCAAATCATATAGCGTTTCAAAACAATGAATTTATAATTCATTTATCAGATCATTTAAAAAAATTATATTATAAAATCTAGGACATCAGGTAGGCCAGTGGTAGGTGATGCACCCCTATCACCCTTCGGTTGTGGGTTCAAGTATAACGGCCTTTCCGGACACAATGGGACGTCACCCAACATTAGGGTTGTCATTTTTATAAAAAAATCCAAAAATAATATTAACAAAAGTTTTAACCTTAAACCATAGTATTGAATGTCAATATTAATCCATTCCAACCTTTAGACTTATCCAAAATACATGTGTCAAAACTCATAGTCCAGAAATTTATAAGGAAGGTCAACATAACATAATGAAGATCTCTTTTTTCCACAGAATAACATGTGAGATCCTTCATCATGTATTCTCTTAAAATGTGGTAACACTGTGAATTACCATAAAACATTATTGATTACATTCTTGCTCCCTTAATTATTTATAGTGTATTATATATATTCCTTATATCCAAAAATGTTGTAAACTCTAATAGTGATGGAATATAAAATCATTAATAAATTTAAATGTAGTCATGAATATAAAATATATTTTATCCAAATCAATCATATCTTATTCCAAAATCAATACCTCAATATCAGGAACATATTATGTCTTATCTTTCCATTAAGCATAGTTTTTCCCAAATGTTCAACTCGATATTGAGTCACTATTCATAGTACCATATAATCTCATATCCTTTATGAAGTAGTAATGTGATACAATCCTTATTTATTTCTATAATTCATATAACTATTACATCATTGTCAAAACTCTCAAATGAAAAAAATTCTTTAATAAAAATCTAATAATAATAAATTTTCCACATCATCTTTGGTAATATCATAACTTGATTATCATCCAATAGAACCATTTTGGGAATACTGTAATGATTGTTAAAATGATTTGAGTTGTGTCCCAAATCCTTCCAGATCATGCATTGTACATTTCAATCATTTTTCATACCCTTGCAATATTGTACTTGGGGTCCTTTTTCTCCCCAGTTATTACAATATCTCATTCCCTTCATTCATTTACCAAGGTGATTCTTTCCACAGTTATCATATATGGGAAAATTCTTCTTTCCCTTCTACCCTTTTCAATCTATCTCTCTACAATATTTTTCTTTTTTGGCTTCCCCTCAAATCCATAGGACTCAAAAAATTATTTACATATCATATTAAAACAAGACACTATTTCTCTTTATGATGAGAATACGTGGGAGAATATTTACGTTCTAAATGTTTTCTTAAGACCATGTAAGACATGAATATTCTTACTCATTGGATCATGTGTACTGGTGGACTTCTCATTCCTTCTACAAGTCCCCATATTTAAAAAAATGGTTTACACTATATTAGTTTCTGAATCAAAATGTATAATTCTGAACATGTAAAATACCTAATGTAAATTGTATAGTTTATGCATATAATAAATAATCATAAAAATGTTTTATTTTCATTCATATTTAATCATAAATCATTTATAATGGGTTGTTATGAAAATATGAATTATCCTAAGCATATCCCAAGGGAGTGGTAATACCAATAGTGCATCAAAAACTATTTTCATGTTCATGGAAACCCCAAGTCTATACCTAAACACCTTGTTGGTGTTTTCATAGCTAGGTACATTTTTTCCAGAGCCACCTCTACATGTTTGTATTATGACAAGGATTTATTTTCTTTGAAAACCAATATAATATTTACACAAAAAAAATTTGTATGTTCTTATATACTAATCCTAAAATTATATATTAGTGTAATGTTCTCTAATCATAGTTTTCCAAAATCTAGTTTACAAGGTTTTTATTCATCTTTATCTGATATGAATGGTAACACCCTGAACAAAAAACCGAGATCCAGTGCACTATTAGATAAGCATTCCCTGATCACAATTGATAAAATATTGAAATAATGATCAGTTTAGTAGTCTTGGAAGTACTATATACAAACATAAGATTTACATTACTTTATGAAATGGAAAAATAAAAATATTATGGCACCTTTTGAACACACTCATATCCCAAAGACTATTCATGGAGGTCAATCATTACACACTTCTTCTCATCCTCAAAAAAATAAAACATAAGAAAGCGGTGAGGTCATATTTTCATTAAGGATAGAAATATAGCGGAATCTTTTATAAATAAGCATAAAAATTTAAGGAAATGTATAAGACTAAAACATAATAATTCTAAACTTCAAATTCTGCAAAATATGTTAAAGATAAATCAAATAATTCAATTTAATTTTTCACATGGATATTATACATGTCGAATAGTCACATGTAATATCAATTGTAATTTTTATAATGATGGAATGCATAATTTCCAACATCATAACCACATAGTCATGCCCTCGTGCAAAGATATCAAATAATATTTTTTTCATGGCCTTTTTCCATGGAACTAATTTGTCTAATGAGATTTTCCGTTGCATCAAGGATCTATAGAGGGCTCCACCCATCACCTACTATGTCTAATGCATTCGTCATATTAAATGGTTGAAACATAAGATAATCATTCGTATTAAAACTATCATACGAAATGTCAATAATTTAACAAAAAACCATGAATGGTATAAAAAACATATCCATAGTGAAACATATCATAACTCATTAAATACAATACAAAACATTGTATTAAAACAAACAATCCTCAATCATGAATAATATCCTGTAAAGGATGTTGACATGGTTTAAAATGATTAGTAAAACAAATTGGAAAAAAATATACCATTTTCATGTAATCATTTAAAAGTCACATAATTTTGAATGGAATACATTAAATATACAGTTTTTAATCAATGTTTCACATAAAACATTGAATATTTTTAAAGTAATAAAGATTTTAAAACATTCATTTCTATATAAATAAATCCTTAAAACCATTCTGATAACATAGACATTAATGAGAATGATTTTGAAGAATAAATATTTAAACAATTTAAATGATGTTTTTGTTAGAGTCACACAAAAATAATCCTTTTGAAATATATTTTATGAAACATGGACATGTATAATAAATATGTATGAGTAAAAACATACACATAAACAATCTCGACTAATAACGAGATTTAGGAACTAACCATTATATTGTACATACTTTGGACGATGGTATGGTTATCCTCCAAAATATTGTCCATAGTATGTTGTTAAATTATAAATGAACTATATTCATATTTATGATATCATAATTGAATAATTTATTGTCTTATATTACCCATTAAATAATAATTTATATGTTAAAATAACATTTTGGTTAATAATCTCCTTCTTTTTCAAACATGATTGAACTTATTATTCTTGATCGTATAACTTATATAATGATTTATTTGATTCTAGAATAAAAAAAATTAATTATTTATCATATATATTAATAATATAATTATTTATAATAGATAGATATATGAATTGGACAACACCATTTTTGGGGACAGTATGCCATATGTATGCATAGACACCGTTTCTGTTTTCATATCATATTGAACAAAAGTAAGTGAATGAGATATATGTATATATATATTTATTTACAAGAGAATTATTATTTTAAATATCAAATACTTATTAATAATATATATTTATAATAATCAATGAATGGTGAATGTGGAAATGGATCCCATCGTGTCAGGGAGACGGTAAATCGTACGTATGCAAAAGCGATGATATCATACTATTCATGGTGAGAACGTACGTAATTGGATGGTATATTACATATAAATATTAATTAACATGTTAAATTTATTATTTACAACAACTATATTTATTATATTACCCATGAAAATAATGAAGTCTTGAATAACAAACACCATGACGCAGAGACGGTAAGTTGTACGTACCCACGTATGGTGGTGTTTCCCTTCATAGGATATATATAATAATGAATATGGTTGTATCATATTTATATTAATAAAAAAAATTCTATAAGGTACTTGATTTATTATTTATGTATAGAAACAACAATGAAGGAGGAAGTGGACGATGAATAGAATATTGAAAGAGGTGAGGAAATTATGACTTCTTCTTCAGGTGTTTCCTTTATATTTGATTAAAAGGGATCTATAGAATGGATTTTGGATAAATGTAAGGCATCAATGTCTATGTTACGGTATTTGGTAGGATATTTGACTAGGATTTAGCGGATCCAAATATCTTTGCAGGTGTGAAATTAATAGAAGAGTAAGTACCCTTTTTTAAGAGAGGTTATGGTGACTCCAAGAATAACTTTTACTATTATTTTATTATTGTCACGAACCGTCCTCGAGGCCCGTGACGTGACTACCCCAAGCCCGCCTTCCATAGTCCAAGGGCTTACGACTAGTACCAAGGTGTAATTTCCGGTAAAAGGGAAGCCATTTCCTTTTTAAAGTAAACATACACCGCAGAGCAGGCAAGAAGAAGTAGTAAACACTAAGTAAAACTGGAAATAACAGTATGTTCGGAAAAGTAAGTGGGCCTGTATACAAACACAAAATGAAATTAAAGTATAACTAGAAGGGAAAATAGCAACTGAAAATTAAATCCACAATGTCGAGCTGTCCACTTGAAATCCCACATGAAGGGTGAGTACAGATAGCCTCCACAACTCCTTGAGTCTAGCCGTCTGCTCCGAGTACGTCCCACCCAGTGGTCCACCTTCAGGTACCGTCCTGCTCCGCAAGCCTCAACCACGATCAGCACTGTCCGTCGTCTGCAACCAACACAACATGGTGTGGGAATAGCCCGTTTAGGGGTGAGTATAAGCTACTCAGTAGAGACCCCGATACCCCCTGAAGTTCTCCCAGAATTCAAAAAGGATAATCCACAATGGAAAGATACAATCACGAAGTAACATCCAGCACTGCTTAGGTATATTCCCATGGATATACCTAAGTTATCAATTCCAGTTGGATCCAACATCCGAGCCTAAATACAACCCAATCCACACAAGAAAGAAAAATGTAAATCCAGAAAGGATAGCACAACATAATCCACATAGGAAGGAAAAACAGGATTTATCTCACACAGGTATACTTCTTCGTATGACGATAGTGATGATATGATATAGCCACTGATTCATCTAATCTGTGAGACCCACAAAGGATCGATAGGTACTAACCCCCGTAATGACCCTCAAAGGATCTGACCCACAAAGGATCGATAGATAACTATCCCCCACAATGAACCACAAAGGATCTGACCCACAAAGGATCGATAGGTAACTAACCCACGCAAAGACCCACACAGGATCAGACCCACAATGCATCGATAGGTAACTAACCCCTGCAAAGACCAACACAAGATCAGACCCACACAGGATCTGTAGGCCCTGGCCCACACATGACTGCTGAGCGACAACCCACACAGGATCAGACCCACACAGGATCGGTAGCACTGATCCATGTAGGATCGCTGAGTGATCTAGTCGTCGCCGTCCAATCCACTAAGGATCTCTGTACTGTCGTCGTCGAAGTCGCAGTCGCAGCCAGCTCTAGGGTTCCCGCACACATCAAGCTCGTTCGGGAGGGTCCGCTTCACGAGTCGAGAGGCTGATACATCAACTAACACATGGTCTAGAGTTGATGTATCCAAAAATTCCGTATCACCAACATGAACTCAACGTCACAGATGGCACGTCAATCAGACGCCCGGTCTGAGAGTTATTGGCTTTTTCGTCCCAGGGGCCCGGTTGGTTTTTTAAGTCAAACCCAACCCGACCATACTCTAGCTGCATAAAAACCTTGGCCAGAGTAAACCAAAATATCCATCTCACTTAGAGGAATCAATCAAAGTCGATGACAGGTCAATCGGACGTCCAGAGCTCATGTTATAAGCGTTTCCGCTCTGAGGGCCCAGTTGGTTTCATGTACGAACCAACCCGTCAGAACCCAAAGTATTCTGAAACCTTGAGTGCGATATAACGAAATGAACGTCTTGATCCCAGGATCACATTGCAACTTATGGTACGTCTATCGGAGTCCCGTAGCTCATGTTATGGGTGACAGACCGAATAAGGTTCGGTATTATGGGGTTCGGGCCCGGTCTGACCCGGCCCGATACCCCCAGGGTCGGCCCGAACCGGGTCGACCCATACCGGGTCCGGGTCTACCCACTTGGGTGTGGCCAGGCCCGGTCGGTGTGTCCTGGCCCACATTTGGTGCTGTCCGGCCCGGCCAGGCGTGGCCCGGTCTGGCAGACCGGCCAGGCAGCCGGCCCGGCGCGCGGTGTGTGGGCCACGCTGGCCAGGGGTTTCGCCGAATGGCCGAACCATTCTGGGAGGGGGTCATTGCCCCCGCGTGAAGTAAACCGCGGCCTCGTAATGGGCCCGCTTCGGCTGGCCGGCCGGGGGTTACAACCCTCGGTCCTCTCCTCGAACCGGTCGGCCCGGCTCGCCGGCCGGTTGCCGCCATCACGAGACCGGCAGGGGCCGGTCATCTCGCTCCAACGCCGGCATCCCGGAACTAGCCACCGGTTCCCCTGCTCCGCCGAGGCCTGAAACTGGCCGTGGCCTTCATCCGTCTGGCGCAGCGTGACGACGCCTTGTCCTTTGTTCATCTTCTACAGCGTGGCGCAATGGCACCGTGGATTTGTCGCTTCCCATGGTGTGGTGTGGCGAAGCCGCATTTCTCCACTCTCCCTTTTACAATTTCCTCGTGGTGCTTCGACACCATGTTTCCTTGTTCGCCGCATCAAAAATCCTCAACCAAAAAGGGTAGGGGTGTCGGCCATGTTCGTGCGGTCCGACCTCCTCCGGTTAATGCGATAACAGGTCATTCAATTGAAAGGGGAGAAAAAAAACGACGGAAGAAAAACAAAAAATAGAAATGCATAATAACCCTACCTCAACGCTGTCGTCGAACGAGCATTTGTGCGGAATTGACCATCGCAGAAGAAGAGGTTTGTCACGGAAGAAGAAGATCGCCGCGGATGAAGAGGTTCACCGTTGGTGTTGGGTGATCTCCAAGGAAGGAGTCTCTCGCCGTCGGAGGTTGGCGTTCTTCGTTGGAGGTAGAGCGTTCTTCGCGTTCTTCATCGAAGAATGAAGAATCCTCTCTTTGTTCTCCCAAAGGTTTAACACAACACAAACCCCCCAAAAATAATAAAATAATTCCTCTTCTTATTTTATTATCAACTCAAGAATTTTAAAATCCAAACATAAAAAACAAACAATTAATTTGAAAAATTAATTGTAACAATTTAACTTCCCAATTTAATGGGGCATTTCTTAACCAGAAAAACACACCGTTGAATTTCATTAAAGAGGGGGTTTGCGGGTGTGTTACATAGGAGGGAAGAAACGGTGATGATCGTGCGGGCCCCACCTCACTAATATCCTACCAAGTGGGTAAGTTATCGTTGGTCCCCCCTTATCCTCTTAACTTAGCTTAAGTGGATTTAAGTGAAATAAAATAAAATTGTCGCATCCCTTTTTATTTTATTTCATAACTTAACCCCAAAAAAATTAAAAACCACACCCGAGGAAACACAACTCCGGAAAAGGAGTTCCTAAGCAAATATCGGCGCTGTGATTCCATCAGTGCCCTCAGAATTCGATTCCGAGCACCGGTTCAATGTTTAGAAAACCCCGCTCGTTCATTCACTGAACGTACCCGAGCTAAAATTCGGGAAATGATTCCGGGTACACCGGGCCTCAGAATCATGTGCCGTTAGAAACTGCATTTTTGTAAAATTCGATAGAAAATTAAGAAAAAAAAATTTCATTGAAATTTATGGATCTTTACCATTATAAAATCTTTTTCAGTTTCTATTATCTCTAAATGTATTTATATAGTCTAATGTGGTTTTGGGTTAAATACGTTTCATCTAATAGTTTTTAGACAAGTTTATGTCACCATTTTCAACTTATTTTTTGATTTATCACTTGGTTAAATAGTTTAAAATTTACCATGTCTTTGGGTATTTTAAAATTATGTGGTTAATAAACATAATATAAAATTTAAAGCGAACCACAAGTGGATAATTAATTACATATATAACCATATCTATGTTCTTTTTTGTATATTATATTTTTAGGAATATTATATCATTTAATTAAATAGTATTTATTTTTAAATCTTATTTATGTCAATTTTTACAATATTTAGTATTTATTTTTTATATAGTCATAAATACTTTATTTTTTTGAAAAAATACATTTATTCAACCCTAACAGGTTATACAAACCTTGAAAATTATTTTATTGAATTAAAACATTCATATTATATTTATTTTATTATTTATAATATCAATTAATTGATTCATTCATTAATAATGAAAATATTACATCATTATTGTGTCATAAGTATATATATTTATATTATATCTTAAAGTTATAAATAAAATACCATGATGTAGAAATTATTTCTAGCTTTATAATGAATATTATAGTCTATTTTATCTTATGTATAACCCATATTAAAAATATTTTATTTATTAAACATTGAATTTATCAAATTTAATTGTTCTTTATATAAAATATAATAACTGTCCTAATATAATATAAGTGGATAAAAAAGGTCATATTTTTTCTATAAGGTTGATTTGGTAAGATATACACATATCTAATATAATTAGTAAATGACTTAGGGAAATTTTAATATCGCATTTACCTTTAATTACCCTATTCACTTTTAATAGTGGTAAATAAAATTCAAAAGTTACTATTTACAAAAAATATTTTCATCCTATTGAACCAAAATTTTTATAATGATTTCAAATTTGTCTCTCAGATTTTTGAAATTCATTTCACAGAAGTGGTAAAATTATATTTTATGCAAATTTGAAAATTTTCCTTGAAGGTGGGTAAAAGTCGTTAAAAATTTTCAATAAATTTTTATAGTTCTAATCATATTATAAAATGATTCCAATGAATTATATTGGAATATTATAGTTATAATATATATATTTTTAGATTAATGTAAATTTAAATAAAAATATTTTTTATTTATATGAAAATTTGTTTTTAAACAAAAACACAGTGTTTTTCACTACTCAAAAAAATGGAATGTTTGTAGAAAAAATCCAAAAACTATCATTGAGATAATATTGATATTACAAATTGATAAAATATGTTTTTTTACCAAATATAAAATATAAAATTTCTGTTAATTAATTTAAAAAGTAATTCCCATTGTCAAAACGAGAAAGCAGGTTTATTAGAAGTAAAAACATTCAAAATATTGACATGTGTTTATGTCCAGTGTTAATGTAAAATTTAATATAATGTCCTAAATTATATTAAATTATAAAAATATAATCTAATAATACATTTAACCAACTCAAATTTATAATTTAACACTACAAGTTATTTCGAATAAAAAAGTTGTTTTTATTAAAATTTTTATATTTTCACTATTTATCAAAATATTAATGTTATCAATAAATAACCAAAAATTTACCGAAACAAAATTTTTATGTCCATATTCTAAAGAATAATTTATTTTCATTAAATTTAATATATTAAAGCGTCAAATATTGGATTTAAAAATGGTTCTCCATTAAAAGGCAGAAAAACTATATTTTTTTAAAAATACATATTTGTCTGAAAAAAATGAATTTTTCCTTATATTATATCTAATAAACACAAAAGATTAATGATTAAAGTATATAATATATATATATAATTCAAAATGTGGTTAATAATATAAATAATGGCTTTTTAAATGGCTTTTTTTATAGGACGTTATGTGCTTGAAATTGGTGTTGCGTGTAGCGCAAGCTATTGAAATACATTAAAGACATAACATACTTTGAAATTTTGGGGTGTTTCCATTTTATTGAAAATTTAAAAAATTATTTAAGGAAATATTAATTTTTTCCTTTGAAAATTATATTTTCAAACATTAAATATTTTAATGATATTTTATGTTCAAAATAAACATGATTAATTATATAGGAAACACAAAATCAAATAATTTTCATGATAATGGAAATCTTTTTTTCCATGTATTTGTTAAAAATAAAATTTCATTCACATTATATGTAAAATAAAAACAGGTATTTTGGGATACTTTCACTAAGGATCAGTTATGAAAAATAAAAAAAATGCATAAAATATATTTTTAAAATCACAGTATAGTAATGAAACATATTAAATTTTTTTAAAAACATTGTTCGGGAAGAAAATGGATTTCTTGCATAATTGAGTAATAATATTATAATTTTTTATACAATTTTTTCTAAAATATGTTCATTGAATAATAGTGTAAAAATTTAATATTTCTTAAATTTAACATGAATAACTAGAGGAGAATAAAATTCACGTGTTCCCTGAGAGATCGATCTTAATATTTTACAATCAGAATCATATTAAAAATTTGTCATGATAAGCGATGACATTGTAAAATAAAATACTAAATATAATTAAATTAGGAAAAATAAAATAATTATATTAAATTTTAATTGGGTTATATATACTACTCATGAAAAAATATAGTTTCATTACATAACAAACATAAAAAAAAAGAAAACAAAGACAAAATTCACATAACCAAAGTTTTGATAGACTTAAAAAAGGGTCAATACTAATATATAAAAAATATAATTATATTAAAAATAATTTAATATATATATATATATATCATACCATAAATTATTTTATTATGACCTATTATTACCAATTTATTAACAATTCCATATTAATGTTACGTTTCGTGTAATAATTACTTTGATTCTACTATATGATTTGATTTATTTTATATGTCCCTCATAATTTCATCATTAATTTAACAGATTCATAATTTTAAATTGGATATAAATATCATATATATTTATTATATTATTATTTAAATTAATACAAAAAATTAGTGAAGAAAATTTAAATACATCGTTTTTAAAGATAGTATGTCTTACGTATGCAAGGACATTGATTCCATTTTCTTTATGGATTCAATGAAATAATTTTAAATGATATATAACCATTAAATAATAATTTTTATGTAATATATATCACAAAATGTTATTAAACGTATCCTTATTAAGTACTATGTAATGTTTGAATGAATTACTGTACATCGCCAGATGGTACTCCACCATATACACGAGTGACAAATAGTGTCACCAAGAAATAGAGATTGTGATGGTATGTCTGATATAATAAATGTTTTTTATTAATATCATAAATATCATATATGATGGTCTATTCTATTTTTATATCTAACTGTGATAGTTTTTAATGGAAAAACTAATGAAATAGATTCATGAGGTTGTAGTCTGCCACACACACAATCGTTGATTTCCTAACTTATTTGATAGAAGTGAATTTTCTTATAGTTTATAACCATAACATGATAAAATAAAATTATAAGGTATATATTTTGTTTTTTATATCATCATGCTATAATATGAATTGATGTAAGTGGAGGAATAAATAAAACCAAAATGCTCATTCATGAATGGTTCCTCTTCTTAGCGTATCGCCCATCGTTTTTCAACAAAAGACATCCTAGATTTCCTTTACATTCAAAAGTATTTTCCAAAAAAATGTTTTGAGGTGTGAATACGATACGATATGTGTGGCCTTTTATATGTATGTTGAGTGTTAGACTTATAATTCTCTGAAGGAATAAATTTCACCCACATTTTTTCATGTCACAATGCTGAAATAATGGATAATATATTTACTATAGAATATAAGGATTAAATATGTTCAATAAATCAGTTTTGGACATGTTTTGTGTAATTTTTAACCATTATTAGTACATTTTTACCCTCATGGTATACATTTTTTTACCAAAACCACAATAAATTATTTTTAATTATATCACTATTCAATTTTGTAAAATAATATGATGAACATATTATATAATATAAATTTTTATAGTTATAAATATAAAATCTAAATTTTAAAATTTCATTATTAACATTGAACAATATTAATTTAAACATAATCTCATAGAAGTGATGATCTTGTGGGATTCTTAAAAGAAAATGTCCAATAGTTTAAAATATTCTAATATCAAAATTCGACATGATATTTATTCCAATGAACTAAATTGAATTATTTGGTTTATAATTGAAATAATTTTACCTTAAAACCCAATTTAAAATATAATTTAAATTTATAAATAAATTAAATGAAAACAATGTTTTCAATTAAGATTTAGTAACTTTCACTATTAATCAAAAATTGAATCATTTCATTAAAATAACAAAAAATAATCCTTATATAATTTTGAAATGATTATTTCTAAAATTAAGTTTATTTTATCATATTAATTTTTTGATTGTGTGATAAAATAATTTTATTATTTTTCATAGAAGTAAATAAAAATAATTTTCTAAGAAAGTGCTATGTTTGAAAGATGTAAATACATTACTAAAAATTAAGTAATTTTACATATCAACTTGTCTACTTAATAAAAAGTAATTATTATAAATATTGAAAAATTATTTCTTATGATTCACTCCATGAAATTTAATTTCTATTTTATAACGGGATTATTTAAATAATATATCATGGTTTTTTCAAAACACAATGTCATGTGTAACACAATCTTAAGTAGTGTTTCAGGTAGTGTAAGATGAACATCTTGTTTCATGTAACACATGATATCAGAAAAAATCAAACATGTTTTAAATAAAAATAATTCAATTAAAGTAGTATATTAACATTCTACCACTATTGAAATCTAGTTCTCCCGCTAAATTCATCAGTATGATAGAAAAAAATGATGATACATATAATATATCTTATCCTCAAGTTCCCACAAAGCTAAGTAAAACTGGTTGTTTTAAAACAACCATTGACCTAGTGGGTGGTCTTATCTCATAGAATATTTTTTTACTATCTAGAATCTCTACTTGTTTTAATTCATAATAAATATCTATCTTCAGTGGTATGACCTCTATATTTTGTATATGAGAGGGGTTTTATATGTTCATTCTCAGCAGATATACATGTAATAAATCATGTACTTGTTTGAGTTTTTGTTTATGTTCAAAAAGATATTATATAATCCTAATGTGATTAATTACTTTGGGAACAACATTACTGGCACTTTGTTTCCATATATTCCAAAAATATCATATCTTTCTTCTACAAGAATATTATTGGAGACACGATGTCACCAACAACAACATTTTACATCATGATGGTGATTATTGTTACTATTTTTTATCATCTCTGACCAACATTTATTTGTTTTTTTAATTTTTTTATCATTTTACTCTATTTTTCAGATATCTCATGTCCCAATGTATTTAATTATCCAAATTCCTTCCATAATGTTAGAGATATAAATTTCATTCCATAGGTGGATCATAAGGATCCATATGAATGATTTTGTGAAATATATTATTCAACGAAAAATAAACTATTTAATTTTTTTGATCCCAACCACATTTGAAATCCAACAAACAAGATCTAAAAATATCCTCTTGGGTTTGAATTATTCTCTCTTATAGAAAAATTTGTTTGAGGTTGATAATTAGTGATAAAAATCCACTCTGTATCAAGAGCTTCCAGAATACATTTTCAAAACATTGAGGTAAACCTCAAATCCTAATTTAATACAATGAAATGTTTTACTTATTTAGAACTAACATATTCATTAATGGATATTATATGAATCTAATCTGGTGAAAAATATTCTCAATTAGTGATGAAGTGTGATAACTTAGTAAGGTGATCATGTACAATATATATAGCATTATTCAGTATAGGAAATTTTAGGGTCCAACAACAAAATCCACAGATATGTTTTCCCATTTATATTTTGGTATGGTTAATGGATATAACCTGTCCTTAATATATTTTCTTATACCCATAACATGAAGATATATAATGCAAAATGATCCAATTCTACAATATCTCTCATCATTTTATCCCACTATAAACAATCATTAATATATATATATCTTCATACGTTCTTGATAAATATAAAATGAATAATTATGATCCTCCTCTAACAACTCCTGTAAATAATTTTTGGATGGAATCAATGAAAGGATCCTGAGCATTATCCTTCCATTATGGTCATTTTAAATCATAGGAAAATTTATAATCCTATTTTGTATCTATACATCTTCCTTCTACACCACTTTATTCATCACATGGATAGATGGTTGCAAATTCAATTAAAAATAATAATATTTTTCTCTTTCATTTAAGTTTTCAGTTCCATCATATATAATTAAAAAATAATTAGATATTCTATAATTCTCAACATGGATAAGCTATCACAATTCTTTGAACTCAATGCACATGCGATCTTGTTCTCTTTTCTAGGGTGGTATTGTATTAAGATATCATAATATTTAATCATCTCTAACCATCTTCTCTAAAACATATTCAATATTGTATATGTGAATATATACATAAAACATTTATTAAAGGTACATATATCACTCTTTTGAAAATAATGATTATTCCTCCATATCTGAAATGAAAAATTACCACACTTGACTCAAAATCATTAGTTGTGTAATTTTTCACATTAATATTAAATTTTTTTTATTGTATAATCGTTAACCATGTAATTATTCATAAGAAAACATCAAAATTATGTATTATATGAATCAACATATATTAAAAACCCTTCACCACTAATTGAAAATATATGCATAATCCTGATTCCTAATCTTCTATTTATATCGATGAAAGTTTCCTCACATTCCTCTGGCCATAGGATCTTTTATCCATTTCAAGTTAACTTGGTCAGATGATTAGATAGTAATTATCAATTCTCTACCAAACATTGATAATATCCAGAAAAAACCATGGAAATTTATGTATCTTGTTCACTATGGTTGGTATGGGACAACATTCTATAGCCTCCTCCAATGAGGGATCTATGAATATACCATGTCCTATGATTATGCGACCTATAAAATGAATCACTTTTAAGAAACAATTCATACATAAAAAAATTTCATATATATTTTCCTTAGGTTATTCAGTAAAATTATTAAGTGCTCTTCCGTTCACTTTTAACATATATATATATACATATCTTCTATAAAGACTACCAGAAACTGTTAATAGTAATATCTAAAGAATTTATACATTAAATCCATTATGAAAGTGGAGACATTAATAAGACTGAAATTCATCTATATATACTCAATGTCTCACTTCCTTTTACAAAAATGTCTCTTTTATAGGACCACATTCATGACCCACAATTGATAATAACCAAAATAGAGGTTAATCATGGAAAATAAGTGATATCTGTGGAATTGACCAAACAGGTCATCAATATGGGGAATGGATACTTATTATTTATCTTGATCTTGTTTAGAACCCAAAAATAGTTTAAGAGTTGAATATATCCATAATTTTTTTTAAAAATAATCCATATACCATACGGTGACACACTTGGCTAAATGAATCTCCTATAAAGGTATCCTAGTGTTTCTTATTCAATTCCTTCAAATCAATATGGGTTATTCTATAGATAATATTTTAAATTCATATAGAACCAGTAATAAGATCTATTAATAACTCATCTTCACATTTTTGTGGAAGGTTGGGAAACTCTTCTAGAAAGGCATCAACTAATTCCTACACAATTTTCAATACATCAAAATTTATTATATCTATGACCAGATGAGATAAAAACCATTATGAATGGTAATTAAGACCCATATAATGGTTGTGATTTCCATAAAAAAATTATACTTCTCACCACACAAATATAAAATCATAGGTTTTCTTTCCATATCCCACATGAATTCACTTACTTGATAATTAATGATGGATTTATATAGAGAAATACTACCCATGCCTACAATAATATCAAATTCAACCATAGAATCTATGAAATTATATTTCACAAGAACATTCCCAAGATAATTCATGAAAGGGGAATGATAGACTCCTTATATGATCATTTTACCATTAGGGATTTTCTTTCCTAATTATATATCTAATATTTCCTTTTGAATATTTATACCCTTATAAAAATATTCAAATATAAATAGATTGGTAGACATATAGTCAAATTATAATTCAGTAGTCATATAGGGGATTTTACGTGTACCATTCACCATGAGATTATAACACCACTCAATTAAAATAGTGATGGAATGAGATTTATCTTTTTCACATAGATAAAGAGGTTTTTAGGTCTATTTCAACCATTAACCATCATGTTTGGTCATCAGATAGCATACATCATGTACTCCATGCCATTGAAACAAAGGTGTTTGTGTAGTGAATTTTGTAAATATTTCCCAATATTAAAATCATTAGAGAGCTTATTCCAATTACATTGGAAATCAATTTCTTAATGACCATCCCTTCTAAAAACAAAACATTTACTATTCCCCATATGAAAAAATCCTCCATGTTTCCTACATAACTTTGAGTATAATGTAAATCTCAACTTCATCCTCCATGGTTCTTATATTTTCATGGAAACACATTTTTCTATAATGAAAAAAACATTTATATTTATGCATAACTCCAACCTCTATTTGTATATTGGAAAATATATTCTTATATATTGAATTTTTTTATGTAAAAAAATATTTAAATAAATGTATTTAATCAAAATATATAATTTTTAATCTCCATATTCAAGTTATATGAAAAGTATATAATCATACGTCATAATTCATGTAAACTATTTATTATTGGTACCATCTAATTCATCATTATATTTTTTATCTCGTGGTACACCTTATCAATATTATTTTGAATAATGCGAGGAATTTAATTACAGAAAAACTTTTTCTTCAATAGATCGAAATCAATTATGTCAATTTCATTATGTTTCCTCATATTCATGATAATATTCCACCACTGATCTACTTCACCATCCAAAATATCGATAATAAAAATTTATTTTTATGGTTCTAAACACTTGATAATGCGAATTTTATTTCCATGGTGCTGACCCACATTTAAAAAACTAGGGATGTACAAGACCTACTAAAAGAAGGTGGTAATTTCCTTTAAATTACTCTATAGGATGACATTCACTCTTTTTTCATTTAGAAGAACTATATTATTCATATATTGATAATGTTTTGTGAGAATATTAATTATAATTTTCATTACATATCCCATATCATTTTTATATCCATGATTACAATCATTTAATTATCTTACACACTCTTCATTAACACAGTTCATTTGGATTCCATGCATTGGCATAAACCAAATATCATAGTGTAAGAAACAATAATCATATTGGGGAACAACATAATTATCAGAAATAACTAATATTATATAGAAATAATGAAATAATTATTTTTAAATATCACAATATATATTTATCACAGGTTATTCATAGTTATCTTCTATATAAGTTATTCATGATGGTTTGTAAATGGTTTTTGAATTTCCAAAGCACATCCCCCAATAGTTCCAAACTAGGTGTTCTGTGAGACATACTATCTTTCACTATGTGATAATAGATTCATGATCAATGTTCCCTTTTCAGGTTTATTATCCCTTGGTACCTCGGTTCCAAATGCACGTCAACTTGTATTGTCTAGACAGGTATGAAATTTATAGGAAAACAAATACTATATCCTTTTCTAAAATTCTAGGACATTTTCATATACATTTTCTCACCCTTAGACTTATCATAAAATATGGCCTTATGAGTATCACTAATGTTGTATCATCCTAGTTAACAAAATTTAACTAATTTTATCCTCTAATACCAACTATAGTGTCCTTACATTATCATATATTTATGTTAAATTATTTTTTTCAGTATTTATTACATTTCTTAAACATGTGCTTGTGGACCATAATAGATTTTTGTCTTTGGAAACATAGAAACCAAAAGAACTATTACATAGGTAATATATATCATATCTCACTATGATCATAATAAATATTATCCCTATAGTACATATCATATGAAATGAATTTATTCATAACCTTGGGAAAAGAAACAAAAAAACGCGAGATGAGATGTTCAATTTTGTTAAAAAAAGATGGATAGATAAGAAGAACAAAAACATAAGGGTATTAGAACATTAGGATACCATTTTAGAAACATAAAAACATATAAAATATTATAATATTATTTCATGTAATAATTATTAAAATTTAGAAGACATGAATCACAATGGAGTAAAAAACATAATCCACGATATCATAAAATTGTCATAAGACAATGATTTTTTTTCATACACATAAGTAACAAAATCATTTCATTATTATTTAAGGATAATTGAAAATTATATCAGAGTTGAATGGGTTCCCTCCCCAAAACAAAAATATATTCATGGTTTACTTTTAAGACAATAATAGTTGATAAGGATCCAAACTAAACTTAGTTTTCTCTATATTCAAGTCAAGTCTATCTCATCAAATATAAATATTTCCTTAATGCATTATAGGGTGAAATCGTTTCCTTGTATCATAATGAAAAAACATATTTAATTTTTAAAAAATATCATAAAATAGTCATCATATCATAACCCATTAAATGAAATGTGTTCATATATATTTTGTAATATAAAAAACAATTGAAAAGAGTTAGATTTCATAATCATATCATTATTTCATTACATCATAACACATGGAAAATGAAGTGGGATTCATAATAATTTATCAGGGTACATCCCTTGTAAGTTAAATTTTAATCATAAAAATAATTCCATCATTGTCACCAATAATTTATAGAATGAATAAGAACGGTTTCCTTGGATAATATTCCTAGTTAGGCATAACTGATATCACCCGTTGTCATCATAGATGAAAAATAAATTGGATTGATCATTTAAAATACATCTTGAAGAAAATATCCTTCCTTCATTGAAATTAAAACGTAAATAATTTTTAAAATAATTTTTATATTTGAGAAAAACATGGAAAACATATAAATTAATATTTGAGGAAAATAATTTTCCTGATGATGGGATGTTCTATTCATTCCATACCCTTTAAAAAATCCTTTCACATTCTAGGTAAACCCTGGATACGATTTCTTTGGAAAATGACATGAGGATTCTTTTAAAAAAACTACAAAATGTATAACATCTATATAAATGATAAAAAAATATTTTTATAACAAGAAAAACTTTTTTAATAATTTTTTTAGAAAATATTGTTATGGAAGAATGCTGATTTCTAACTGAAGAGAGAAATAATGTAATATTTTATTAAAAACATTTTCTCAATTATTTATATTAATAATTAGTGTAAATTTATAATAATTACTTTAAAATTTCATTAGTAAAAACAATAAATTATAATTCCTGAGTTTCTAGAGACATAGATTTAAATATTTTTTAATTAGAACCACAATCATAAATTTTTTGGATAAATGATTGAATTGTGAAATTAAATCATTACAACATCGATAAATTTGAATCATAATAAATATGATGGAATAAAATAACAATTAAATTAATATTTAGTTAGTATAAATAAATTCATGATGCTAAATTTCAAAGGGGTCATATATACACCTCTTGAGAGAATATCTGATCATAACATAATGTTCCTCTGATTAATGTAAAACTGGGATGGAAATCTTTCACCTTATGTCTCAGATCACACCATTCATCTTCATACCTCATATATTATAAATATATGTATATTATAAACCTATTATATAAACATATATATATATATATATTATACCATATATTATTTTCATGTTATTATTTATTACCTGTTTATTATTCATCCCATTTTAATGCGACGTCTTAGGGAACAACACCTTTGTTTTTCATATATGTTTTGATTTTTTATTTTTGGTCCAAGTTATTTGATAATGATTTAATAATATATATAATTTTTTCCATGATATAAATATTATATATATCTATTATATATATATATATATTTAGAGTAATCTATAAAATTTAATGATAGAAAATAGAATACACCATTCCTTGTGATGGTTGGTCATTAATATGCGTGAACATTATTTCCAATTTCAAATTGTACTGAATTAAATTAAGGTGAATGGTATATTAACCCTATATACTAATTTTATATTTCATATATATCACATATATCCATCATATACGAATTAATTACCATGCATGTAAATTATGAATAAATCACATTGCTTCAAGGGATGATAGTCCACCCTACACACATGGGACATTATCTTATCATCAAAATGTTGGGAGTTTAAAGAAATTTATGATATTATAAATAAATAATTATCATTATATCATATATATAATATATATAAATTTAATACATCATTATATGTATTCATGTAGTGGTGGAAATGGAAATACAAATGACATCAGTTCGTGAGGTGGTACTCCATCGTACACATGAACGATGATTCTGTGACACATTTTAGGGTTGTTGATATGGTTATAGGTTATGAAATTAAAACATGAAAACCCAAGTATATAAATGATATATTTTTATGTAATCATGGTATAATATGAATTTAATGATGTAGTGGAAGTAATAAAACAGAAATCCAAATTGATAAATGTTACCTATTCTTTGGGAATCCCCATTATGTTTGTGCTAATATCATTCCTATAGTATATTTATTTTCAATAAATGATTCTTTGATGATATGAGGGAATTTTTTAAATGATTTATTTGTTATTTTTTGAACTGATAGGGTATTATGGTGATAATTGGAGAGTAGAGTTGGTTCCTTATATATGTGAGGTGATTAGAATATTTGAAATTGTATCATAGAAAGAATTTGATCCATATTTTTACCATTTCACAACTCTAAAATATTGGTCAATAATTGATCCAATAAGATATAAGGGCTAAATATGGTCAATAAATCTATTATTACATGTTTTTTGTTATTTTTTACTCGTATCCTTTTAGTTTAACCCCCCTCCCCCCGATAAATTCATTTTTACCTTAATCATAGAAAATAAAAATTAATACTTTAACTATTCATTTTTAAAAAAAATATTATTTTCATCATATTTGATAATATAAATAATTATGAATAAAAATATGGATATATTTTTCCAAATTTCATCCATATAAATAAATTAAATTTTAATTTAATTTTAATCTCTTATATGTTATTTGAATGCTTGTTTTTAATGATAAAATGATCAAAATTATACAATGTTTTTATATCACGATTATATATGAAATTGATTCCAATGAACTAATATATATTATTAGATGTATAATTTATATAAATATATTTTAAAAAATTTTAAAAATATAATTCATCCTTATAAATATATTAGATGAAAATGATGTTTTCAATTAAATATCAATATTTTTCAATATTCATAAAAAATATTATTTACATAAAAAACCCATAAATTAACCCTATGTTAATTTTGAAATAATGATTTGAAAATAACACTTTATTTTATAAAATTAATATTTTAAACTTGTGAAAAATTAATTATAATAACAATCACAAGAATATATAAAAATCATTTTTAAAAAAATAGAATTTTGGAAACATGTAAATACTTCACAGAAAATTATGTTTTATAAATCTAATTAAATTATATAAAAAAATTATTATAAATATTTCAAATTAGTAATTACTATTCATATAACTATTTTTAATGTATTGGTTATAATGGTTACATATATATAATATATCGTGGTTTTTTTTAAAACTCATTATAGTGTGTAATACACTGTAACTCTATATTGTGTGTATTGAAATTTTAGAATAGTTTTTAATGAAAATAAATTAATCAAATAAATATAATATAATCCATAATATAATAACTCACAATGAAAAGTTTTCCTGTAACAACTTGCGTGTGAATAGAGGCCTGTAGGACACCACCAACGTGGTCTGATAAAAAATCAGAAATATAAAGTCTTCTTTAATGTGATAATCTCTTATAAAAGTAAATTGGAAAAACTGTACAGCATATGTAAAACATAAATAATTCTAACTCTTAAGATATAACAACCACATTATGAGTGTTTGTGTGATTAATAAGATTTTATAAGCCCTGGGCGTACCAGCTTAAGCTCCACGATGAAAAGACAGTCAAAATAGATGTCGGGAGTAATCAAGTACTAGCTTCATGTCTGGAATAATAGGTATCAAAGAATAAATTAACTCGTCACAAAAAATAATTTGGGATAAAATGACTCTCTAAATTATCAATGCATAGAGTGTAAATTTCCCTTTGAATCCATAACTAATTGAGACCACATGTCCCTTGGATTTTTTTGTGGCATCGAGAAAATATGTCACCCTTTATTCATATGGAATTGAGTAATCAAGTCATTCTATATCCGCATATTCATAAAAAAATAGTTCCATTTTTCATGGGTCTAGACTCTAGTCCATCATTCTAGAGTCTTGTTCTTAGATAACATATAATAAATTAATATATTACAATAAATATCATTAAATGGTGAAGACACAATAGCTAAAACATTACTAGATCTCCCCTCCAAGTCACAAACTCGAAAAATCATTCATTGAATATCTGTGGCATACATCCGAGAGAATTATTGGAAAATCCCCATCATTTTGAAATAATAAAAATCATGATTTAAAATAAAAAATATTATAACTATTGATGAGACCAAAATAATTACAAACCTTTGCTATAATATTATGAAATGGAGTTTGATCCACTCTTAGAAAAGTCTCTATTATGAGAATTGATAAAGAACCAATTCAAGACCATGTTTCAATGGAAATAAAATTGGAATTAAAAAACAACCATATAATGAATTATCAACCAACATATATTCATCAAAAACATTCAAAAATTATATTCATTCATCATCATGGGACACCTTTTTTATGCATATCCAAAGCTCCATCAATCTCATCCAATTCCATCATAATCTCATGGAACTGTAATCTAATTCTATATTTGGATAAAATACAATGATATATGATGAGGAATGATAATATAGGGTAATAAAATATTAATATAATTGAAAAATTATTACACTTTCCTAGGGGATCATCAACAATGAATAAAAACACAATCTACTTTTGTAGGAGGATGAATGAGGCTATTATTGAAGAAGAATAGAGGATTTCACATAGGTTCTCCAATAGTCTCTATGTAGATCAACCTCATATCAAATGAATTTCTTGGAGGGAAGAGAGGATATGTGAATATAGAAACCATATTTTTTCTTACATTACAATGACATCATTTTAAATATGAAGAACATAAAATTATTACAAAACCATGATCCAAAGGTTTAGTGTTTTGGGAATATTTGGATAATAAATAAATTTTAAAAAATAAAACTTACACATTATTTAATTCCTTATTCTATAGATTTTTAGTGTCCCTAATTTATTCCATAGTATAAGTAGTCACCTATCTATATAATTAATTGAAACCGGTGATATAAATTACCAATATGTGGATAGATAACAAAATGAATTAATAAAACATGGGTGATAAAAATCACCATCAATGTAAAAGAAAAATGGGTTCATAATATTAATGATGATAGGGAGAAAATAAATAAATACATGGAATGTTTCAATTCAAAAAAATTAATCATCATGCCTTATAGGGGAACTACCGCATAATGATTTGATCAAATCCAGAATCATGTCCATTCATAACATATGTGTGCAATAATAAATATCGAATCATAGAGAAAACATATTTCATAATGATCATGAATATTCACATTATATCATGAGATAAATCATATTACCTAATTCATTAGATTGATGTATAATTCCACCATCACCTCTCACATCATAACAATTACATAATCATGCATTCCCCATATAACAAATATCAATATTTAACATAAAATAACAAATGTAAAGGAAATATTATTCATGATTATTTCATAGATAATAATGTAATGAATAAAAAATGAAGGTCCTAGAATAAAATGGTAGTTTCAAACATGGTATAGGAATCACAAATCTTGAGTGATGAGTAGAAAATATCAAGAGATGTAAAACATGTGTTTTTAGAAGGAATTGTTCTTTTGGGAAACCATTTCATATTTCTTAAAATCATATTGTAATATTGTATACACTAGAAATGTAATGGTATGGACATTGATATTATATTTTAGGAATATTATAATAACATACATACGTAAATGTTTTAAAAAGTGGAAAACCCAAAAAAAGTATTTGTTTTCGATAATCCCTTTACCAAATGTTTTCTTGTGTTATTCAATTTAAAATCCTAAATTATAACATTATATACATTAATGAATAAATTAGGAAACTATTAAACATTTATTTTATTCATTATAATTTTATTATGATATTTTATATCTATTTGGATGAGTTATATTGTACAATTTCATCGTTCTAGATTGTTCGTTTTTGTGATTTTCATGATTGGCTCACTTGGGTACATGTATGGGAGATCATGAAAAATGAGTATAATTATACATAATTGATATTATATTTTATTAATGAACATAAATATTTATTATTGGTCTTATATATTATTATTTTATCTTTTATGAGGTTGATTAATTAAATAAAATGTCTATGATAATCATTTTGATAAATTTGATGGGTTTTTTAGCACATCTGACTCATTTTGTTTTATTATAAATATATATATATGTGTGTGTGTTATAATAACTGAAAAAAGGTTATAAAATATATTTTAAAATTGTTTTCATCAATTATAATGTTTTTGATACTAATCTGGAAAGAAAATTAAAACATTTGGTCCTTGAAGTTTATAAATTAACACATCATGGCTGACTTTTCCATTTTTAGAAAAAATGGGGAGGAGAAGAGGTGTGATGATATATTATTACATTTACATGATAAAATTCAAGTATAAATTAGTTAATAGAGTTATCATTCAACTTTTATAGTGGTATATGAGGATATAATACAAATAAAACAAACATGAAAAGAATTTAAAAGAAAAGAAAGTGAATTTTACGTCTTGAATTCTTCTCCTTTGATCCTCCATTTGGTGATTAGGATTGGTCATTTATCGGAAATAATTCACCTAGATATGGGGGATTCATAGTTATATTTTTGGGTATAAATTGGGAAATATTCAAGGCTTTAGTGTTCTGATGGGAAGTGTTGGTGAGGGGTTATATTTATTATAGATGAGAGGTGTGTTTTTTTTAATTTTATTGATTAGTTTTTTATTTTTGATCAAGAATATGAATAATAAGAACCTTATAATTATATATATATTAATAATAAAATTGATTTTGATATTATTTTCTTACATCAACAATATATCTGATTTGACTAAACAATTAATATACTTGTTAAACAGTATAAATTATTGTATTTCACTAATCACAAAAATTAATCTATTTTAAAAAACTCCAAAATAATTACCATAACAAATTATTCACATAAATAACAAAAAAATTAAATTTGTCTTATGAAAATAATTTTAATATATGAAAAATTTTATTTTTTAAAATGATCTTTTAATTGGATAACAGAGATTTTAAAATTAAAACTGATTTTATAACATTTTTGAAAAAATAATTAAGGTCTCATAAACAAATCCTTCAATAATTAGACAAAAAAATATTAATTTATGCATCTATTTTGTGGAAATGAATATTCTATTAAATCATTAAATAAATTATAAAATTGTAAATAAACATTAATGGTTTATATAAAATGACAACACTTAATTAATTGTTATTATAATATTAATTTACTTATATTATGATTTCATTATATAAAATTATCATTTATAATAATCCTAAATTTTATTTGTACTTTTATTTATGAGGATTATATTTTTTTTGGCCGAATTACTGCTTCTAATTGTCAGGTTACTATTCTAAGGGTCATGTTACTACTCCATATGTATAGGTTACATAATTTCCTAAAATAAAAATTATTTCATTCGTTCTTAATTTATTATTTTTTTATTGTGTCTGAAAAAATGATTTTATATACATTATACTATATTTCATTCTAATAAGAATGAAATTTTCAATGATAATAATTTTGGTCATCACAATCTCCCCCTTATGATATTTCACCACCAAAATTTTATTTTAAATTATATGTTTAATAGAGGTGATGATACATCTCTTATATCACATCTTATAGATCCCATGTGGAATATTTTAACTTATAGTTTCACCATAGTACTTTGACGAGGTGAGTAGTCTTGTTTAATAGAACATTATCTATATGGTCCCTGATCATCAGGGGTTGCCCCTCATAAGAGGGATTATTTTCCAACAATACAACCTCAAGATTCAGTCCACATGTGGGATCTGGTATATACATCCCTGAGAGGGATACACGAAATATATAATGTACATATCCTTTATCTCTTCTTCTAGAGCCCATCATGTCAGTGTTTTGTATTTTTTCTCATAAAGGGGTTTATGAAGGTTTATTTGGATTATCGAGTAGAGAATTATGTTATAAGGGGACTCGACCAGAGGTATATTTTTGTTCCTTGCTCCTTTAAATTCAATATAAAATGATCTAAACATGGATTATATTGTATTAATAGTTCACTCATATTTAAAACATGTTTGAGGATTTCAATCCATACTAAAGATTATCTTAGTGTATAGAGAATGTTAGATACTTTTCCAAAACATTGTGGTGAATATTGGAAATCAATCAGATACAATTGATTGTGTTAATCCATGAAACCTTACAACTTAGCTTATATATATATGTTCAGGTTATTCTAGTGATAATTCATCTCAACCTATGAAAATGTCGGTTTTCTTTGTGAGATGATTCATAACAACCCATATATAATTGTTTCCTATAGATGCCTTAAAAATTCTGTTAAAAAATTACATGGGGATGTTTTTTCATTTCAATTTGGGTTTGTTTAATGGTTTCATTATTCTCTTATAATTTTTCCTTTCATATATCACCTGATTTCACAATAGGAAAATTGATTTATATATAACAATATCCTTTTTCATATACAATTACAAATTGTTCTCTCATTGTTCTCGATACATTTGTGTGCTCTGTCGGTGAATAGGTAATGTTGAGCTATGTGAGTAACCTATATTCACTTACTTGATATCTATATTTGATGGTACACATAGTCATGACTCATATATTGGGACTCATTCATCATCAATTTTGATCCTTGAGGATTTCCCCTTTCTCAAGGCTTCCACCTTCTTCTTAATTTATACGTCATTTATTTGATCACCATGTATTTTATACATTAGGGATGTTTTAGAAATAATTCTTGAAATGTTTATTTAGGTTCCTTCCATAGTGATTCCCATGTACAACATTTGAAAATATAGTAATATTGGATCCTTCTCAAAACTCATCATTTTAAATGTTCTATGATACTTTCAACGTAGAGAATCTAACACATTATTTACTTTTCTAGGTTGGTAGTGGGTTAATCGATAAATATACGTGAAGAGAACTAACCATATTCATTGTTACATATTGTTATCCTTCTTTGTGAATAATTTTTTAGGGATCTTATGATCATAATATAATTATAACAACTACCCATATAGATAATGTCTCCAAATTTCCGATGCAAAGAACATAGCCACCCACTCCAGATCATGTGTTGGATAGTTTTTGACATGAAATTTCAGTATCTATGATGTATAGGCCACACTATATCATTTTCATCTGTGCACATCATAATAACATCTTTTATGGATGTTTTTATTACAAAACAATTTCCCCACCTATCGACTGTGGGAATAATAGCGCAATGAGAAGCCTCTTATTTACTCTATGAATAAATCTTCACGTGAATGTGTCCAGATAAACCTTTATCCCTTAAGATTTATCTTTTTTAGTGTTATTTATTATCATGATATGTTCATAAAAAATAATCGATTATTATAGCTAGAAAATGAATACTTCGGATCTCTATTACAGATGTCGGTCTAGGAAACTCTTCTATTTCCTTTATCTTATAAGGACTAACATGTATTCGCATTTTGGTGATATCATTTCCTAGGTAAGATACATCCTCTATCCAAAACACACATTTATTTTACATTGAATATATATTATCAGTTTAGAAAGTCTATAGCATAGTATTAAAATGCACCACATGTTCCTCCTTTCTCATATAGTATATCTGAATATCATTGACAAAGACCGCTGCAAATATTTCAGGAAAATATCAAAATAATATATTAATTATTTCCATGAATAATGTTGGAGAATTAGTGTGTCCGAAAGGGATCACAAGGAAATCATATTGTTTATAACATTTTTAACGTAATTCATGGGAATATCTTCATTCCTCACCTTAGTTGGAAGACGACAAGGTAATTATTTGGGGAACACCTAAATATAGTCCCCCACAATGGGAATTTCAACAGTCATGATAATCTCATTTGTCTCAATCATTTGAGAATGATATGATTTCTCATAAGGGATTTACATCCAAACATGTGGTGATTATTCTGAATGAGATTAAGTGTTCCTTTTTAACTTGTATAGAATTACGGGATTCCTCAGAATATGAAGAGTGATATCCCTTTCCCGAAAGGTGATGGGGGATTAAAATAATGATATCCTATACATACTTCATATATTATCAAACATCACAAATGGAAATAAGAAAATATTTTCTAGGAGGTTAAGACCACAAAACATTACTTGGGATGGGTTATATAATTTGGTTGTAATAATTTCTACATTTCTTGTCCTCATAGATAACCCAACCTCTATATTTTTAGGTATTGTTGAATAGTTATAGTAAACATACAAGATATGAATGAATGTGTAGGACAAGAATCCAATAATAAAATAATTGTTCTTGAATGAATAACTAGTGTACCTATCATCGAATCATTTTTGGGAACCCCATTATCATTAATGATGGCGTAATCACTATCTTGGTCATTTGAATTTGGTGGTTGTTAACACATGTAACGCCCCGACCCCAGCTACCCAGAGTCGGTGCATTAATTACATAACATTGTCATGATCACAAGAAAGATCAAATCCCGAAAGACCGATTGGTTTAGTAGCCTTGGAAACACTAGATATAATCATAAAGTTTTACATTACATTTCAAAGTGAAAAACTACTACAACAACAAAGTCTTCATATCCACACTATTAACCCCTCATAATATCCCTGCAAGTCATTCATAATTTACTTCTTCACTACCTGGGAAAAATAAAACATAGAAAAGGGGTGAGCTCAAATGCCCAGTAAGGATAACAATATAGCGGAACATTCAAAATAAGCATAAACATTTAAGGCAATGAATTACTAAAACAAAAGCCTTTTAAACATGAACATTTAACATAGTATGGCATAAATAAAATGAAATAATGCCATTTACTTATTCACATGGATATTCTACTAATCGAATAATCACATGCAAAAATCAATAACCACTTTCATAATGTTGGAATGCATAATGCCAGACTATCATAACCACATAGCCAAGGCCTCGTGCCAAGACTACAAATAAGATTTTGTCAAGGCCTTGTGCCAAGACACTAGTTTGTCTCATGAGACCTACCGATGAATCGAGGAGCTATAGCGGGCTCCACCCGTCACTTATTAAGTCCAATGCATTCCCATATGAAAAGGTTTAAACATAACATAAACATTCGTATTAAAACTAGCATACGAAATGTCAATAATTTCACCATAAACTATGAATGGTATAAAAATAGCACATCCACAGTCAAACATATCACAAAACCTTCAATACAATATAGAAGTTCTGTATCATAATAAATCAACTTCAAATAATGTTAAAATCCATCAAAGGATGTTGACATAGATGAAATCAAAATTCTTTTTAAAGAAGTATCTCCTTTTATTTTGAAATCATTTAAGATCCATATAAAATAAAACATTTTCTTTGAAAATATTCTTATAAGCTTGTATGGAAAGCTTCGACGATTTTATAACGGCGGAAAATAACCGCACCCGCCGTATAAGTTAAAAAAACATTCTTACCTCAATTCTGTCGAAAAGGTTAAAAAGGACATTGTTTTGAAAACGACGGAAAGATTCCTTTATAAACCTCTTATAAAAATTCAAACAAGGGTATAAATGACTTTAACCCATATTCTTGTAAATAGTAAAAATGTTTTGAAATACATTTTTAAGAAAACATGGATGTGGATGATAAAGAGATCCCAGTAGATTATTACGTATATACAACCTCGGATAATGAAGAGATTGTGAAATAACCCTTACCTTGTACTGTTCCTTTGATGGGGTAGGTTAACCTCCTGTATAATGGTGAAATAATTGTTATTAAATTATACAAGAATCATAAACATTAGTATGATATCATATATGATCTTTTAACATTGCTTTATTAATAATATCTTAGTATTATCGTCGTTTCGGGTGATAATCGATTCGTTCTTCTTAAATGATTGGTTACGTAAGACATGTTTGTAATGGATGGATTATATCTTATTCATAATTAGAATGATATTAACATTATTTTTAACCCTAAAATGAGAATAATACTTGAATGGATATGATGGAAATGAATCTTATCGCGTTCGTGGAGACGGTAGTCCGTACGTACGCACGAACGCTACTTCCATTTAAGTCAAATCCAAATGATAAATAGGTATATTACTATTCCAGTATAATATAATATTTTATATATGTTACATAAGTTCATTGACACCATCCTTTATACGTTCCATGTGTGGTATGAACGAGTCATATCATTTTAAGGGGGCGGTAGTCCGCACTTCCTCAAATGAAATTATCGTATGTATATACAACATGAAACGAATAATGGTATGAAATAAAATGGAATTACAGAAGCTTATATATAAAATATATATCATTAATATCATATTTAATTACAGTGCCATCATAATGGCCACCATGAGAGGCGGTAAGATGTTTTTGAACAATCATCGTTTCGTGAGGCGTTAGTTTTCCATCCACAGAAACATTATGTTCATCATCCATTATATGGAGTTGTGTGTTTGTGTAGTTTGAATCCTTCTTATAACAACATCTTAGTATATTTAGGATACTGGTGTTGTTACAAAAGAAAGGAAATAAAAAGATTTTGGGGGTTGAAGAGGCAAAATAAATGAAAATAATTTAAGAGAAATCGTTACCTTTAATTTAGGTAACTCACTTTGGTTGGAACCAAAGGACTTCTTGAAATGCTTTCTGCCTAAGGGGAAGATTCAAGGAGGAGGAGAGGGATGTGGGGAGCTTAGTTGGGCAGAGTTTGGACGAGCCAAGTGGCTTGAGAGGTGTGGGGAAATGAGAAGGAGGAGTTCCCTTTTATAAGAGGGGTGAGGGGCACCTTTGGAAAAGCTAGAAATATTAATTTATAATAAATTCATATTCGGTTTCCAATGGCTCCAAAGTAGACTATTCAAAGTTTGAGGTGGGGATAGGTCGAAAACAACTCATCCAATAGAATTTAGACAGGTTTGGGTACTTATATTAACCTTATCTTTAAGTATTAACTCTAAGTTAATTAGTTTAAATTTTACAATGTCTCTTTGTATTTTTATATAATATGGTTAATAAACTTACTATATACATCCAAGCGACCCCCAGGTGGTCCATTAATGATTAACCTATCATAATATAAGTCTCTTGGCCGAACCTTAGATTTTTAGGAATTTAATATCAATTAATAATATAATATTTGTTTTAAGAACTCTTTTATGTCAATTTTGACACTATTCAATAGTTGATTTTTGTGAAACTCATAACAGATTTATTACTTCGAACAAAGTACATTAAATAAATCCTAATATATCATATTAGCTTAGAAAATTAGTTTAATTCATTAAAAGTTTCATATTATATTTATTTGGGAATTTATAATATCAATTATTTTAATTTTTTACTATTATAGTAATTACTGCATCATTATTGTTTCATAAATAAAATACATTATTTAATGTCTAAAAATTATAAATAAAATATCATTATGTAAGAAATCTTTTTATCTTTCTAATTAATATTTATAATCGAAAATCCAACATGTATAACCCTATGTAAAAATTGTTCTTCTAAAAGATGTAAGCTTATGCCATTTTTATTTTTATTTTAGCTTTATTAATATAATGTGTCATTATCACTTACAAGTGCATCCATGGGGTCCCAAAATAGACCCAAAGATGCCCATGGTCGACCATGTATCAACCAATAGGGTTAAGACACGTTTTAGGGTAATTTAGTATTATTATAATATTATTTTTTAACCCTTATTTACCGGATTTACCCTTAACCATGGTAAATAAAATATTTACCGCAGTAATTATTCAAAATGTCTAAAAATAAAAGTTACCTATTTACACAATTTGAACATCCTGATTCCAAATATGGAATCCATTTTCCTAAATTCAAAACACAGAAGTGGGAGAAATTAATTTAAAATTAATTCCCGCTGTCAAAACAAAAAGCGTGTTTTAAGAGATAATAACTATCAAAAGATTGACACTTGTTTATGTTTGGTTTAATTGTAAAATTATGTCCAATGACCAACATTATATTAAATGGTAAAAATATATTCTAAATATAATTTAAAACCACTCAAATTCATAATTTATCAATATTAATTCTTTTGATTAAAAAAGTTGTTTTTAATTAAAATTTAGTAATTTTCACTATTCATCAAAATATAAAAGTTATCCGAAATGCACCAAAATTTCACCCTAGGCTAATTTTGATATTCCGAATCCCAAAATGAAGTCCATTTTCAAATATAAAATATATATAATTTCAAAAAGTAGTTATTACTATTCATAACGGTTAGTTTAATTGGTTGTTAGAACTCGGTGTTGCGTACAACACACGCTATCACATTATTCAAAGAGAAGCGTACCGTAGAAGCTTGGGATGTTTCATTTTAAATTTTTGATGTCTCCATTTAGTAAAAAAGTTTAAAATATTTTATTTAAAAAGGTTTCACTATCAAAAGTTGATAAAAGTGCAATACTGAAAATGAATCTGTTCTTGCATTATGACTAAGAAACTCATAATATGGATTCTAAAATTATAAAGTTTAAAATTTAGTTAATACTATTCATGACCTCTTTTAATGGATTTTTTTTGGGTAAGTCATGGTGCAATTGAACTCGGTGTTGCGTGTAGTGCAAGTTATTAAATTATTTTGAAGAAATAACACACTATGAAATCTTGGGGTGTTACATTCTCCCCTCCTTCAATAAATTGCGTCCTCGCAATTTGAAATTGTTCTTCGAAAATAAAAGGTTGAAAATAGATAATATTTTTGTGGGAAACCCCACGTCGGAAATTGGGTTACTAAAATTTAGTCTTAATATGAGGAAAAGAGAAATCAAAGGGTCACCACCAAATTATGATCTCGATTAGGAGAACATTGGTGGAAATTGAAGACATATAATCGGAGGAAAAACGTAAATATTTATAGGTAGTGATTGAGGTCATCAATCACAAACAAGTGTATAATTGAGGTCCTTAAACTCATCAATCTATGATGATTTGAAGTACCATCGGTTCAACAAAATATAGGGTATTGGGATAACACATTTTTGACGTTTCAAAATATCTTAGTTGAAATCCCACATCGAAAAATGAATTAACGAGGCCTCTATTTAAAATAAAGAGTCGAAAGTATGAAGATTACCGAAAATAACACATACTAGGGTTCCATGTAAGAAAATATGGATATGGAAGAAAAATATAACCATCAATTATCTGATGGAGAGTGGTAGAGAACATGGCTATGAAAATGCCAACAATCCAAAAGCCATAAATTAGTGATGATTTAAGGTACCATCTAGGAAAACATTTTTGTTCTAAGTTACTTTTCTTAATATTGAGGAATTTATTTATGAGATTGTCTAAGATCATAAGGATATATACTTACTTTATAATTAGAGTTTTATCCATTAATAAATTTCTACCACAAACTCATCTTTCACTCTAAAAGATAATAGAATGTAAAAAAAATTCTATTTACACTATTCGTATAGGGTTCCAAAATAAACGAATTTATAATTCATCTACAAGATCTTTTAATAAAAACTACATTATTTAATCTAGGACATCTCGTGGGCCAGTGGTAGGTGATACACCCTTGTCGCCCTTCGGTTGCGGGTTCAAGTCTCGCAGCCTTGCCGGACGCGACGGGTTGCCCCCCGACCTCCGGGTTGTCCTTTTATGGCAATCCAAAATAATCCAAACTAGAACTATCCAAAATACTTCTATCCATACTCACAGTCCAACATTTATAAGTAAGGTAAACATAATGTAGAACCTTTTTACCCCGTAATAGAATATGAATACCTTCATCATGTATTCTTTTAATACACCGAAACATCCTAAATTACCATATTCCTTATTGATTATATTCATGCTCCCTTATTCCATATAGAAAGTTGGATATACTTCATTAATCCAAAAATGTTTTAAACCCCAACAATGATGGAATATACAAATCATTAATCAGTTCCAAGGTAGTCAAGAATATCCAATATATTTTTTCCAAAATAATCATGTATTATTCGAAAATCACTACCTCGGTATCAGAACTATATTATGGTTCATCATTCTCTCAACTATATATTTTCCAAAAATTTATCCTGCTATTGAGTCACTTTTCTTTGTTCCACACAATCTCAAGTCCTTAATGAAATAGTACTGCAGTACAATCCTTATATACTCCATAATTATTATAACAAGTACATTGTTGATACAACACTCAATTGACATAATCAACATAAGAACTCTAATCATTCCTCTTCATCTGTGGTAGTATCATAACTTGATTATTATCCAATAGCATCATTTGCGTCATAGTCTGATGACTGGGACATAGGTTCGCGTAGTGTCCAAACTCCTTGCAAATGAAGCATTGTACATTTGAAACCATTTTCTTACCCTTGCAGTCACGTACTTTGTGCCCTTTTCCTCCACACTTATAACAAACTCCCATTCCTTTCAGGCAAGTTCCAGGGTGTTTCTTTCCACAGTTACCACATATGGGAAAATTCTTCTTTTCCCTCTTCCCTTTATCCATCTTTCTCTCTTCTATCCTTTTCTTCTCTTGCTTCCCTTCAAAGCCATAGGACTCAGTAATCTCTTTACTTATCTTATCAATACATGATATTATTTATTCATATGATGATAATAAATGGGAGACTATTTCTCTTATCAATTCTAGCTTAAGACCATGAAAGATATGATCCTTCCTTCTCTTTGGATCATGTGCATTTCTGGAGTTCTCATTCCTTCTACTGGGCGACATTTCTAAACAATGGCATAAACTAGATCAGTTTATGAATCAAAATACATAATCCCATACTTATAAAACACTTAACATAAATTGAACTATTTATGGATATAATCCATAATCATAAGAATGTTTTCTTTAAGGAAGTATATACTCATAAACCCTTCAAAATGATTTGTAAAGAAAATGAGAGTTATCCTAAGCATATCCCCCGGGAGTGTCGTAACCAAGAGTGCAGCAAGGCCCGTTGTCGTGCACCAGTTCCCGTTCGAGTCTAGCTCAAAGCGGTGTTTTCGGGTTTTACCCCTAGGTACATCTGTGCCAGAGCCGCCTCTACCTGATCGTATCCAGACAGGGATGTATTGCTCGGAAAACTCACAAAATCTCTACAATACCAAAATTCTAGGAAGTTCTTCTATACTAATCCTCAAAGTTCATCTTAGGTCTACGTGCTCTAATCAGAGTTTATCTAAATCTAGCTTCCAAGGTTTGTACTAAACTTCCTCTGATACCAACTGTAACGCCCCGACCCCAGCTACCCAGAGTCGGTGCATTACTTCGTAACATTGGCATGATCACAAGAAAGATCAAATCCCGAAAGACCGATTGGTTTAGTAGCCTTGGAAACACTAGATATAATCATAAAGTTTTACATTACATTTCAAAGTGAAAAACTACTACAACAACAAAGTCTTCATATCCACACTATTAACCCCTCATAATATCCCTGCAAGTCATTCATAATTTACTTCTTCACTACCTGGGAAAAATAAAACATAGAAAAGGGGTGAGCTCAAATGCCCAGTAAGGATAACAATATAGCGGAACATTCAAAATAAGCATAAACATTTAAGGCAATGAATTACTAAAACAAAAGCCTTTTAAACATGAACATTTAACATAGTATGGCATAAATAAAATGAAATAATGCCATTTACTTATTCACATGGATATTCTACTAATCGAATAATCAAATGCAAAAATCAATAACCACTTTCATAATGTTGGAATGCATAATGCCAGACTATCATAACCACATAGCCAAGGCCTCGTGCCAAGACTACAAATAAGATTTTGTCAAGGCCTTGTGCCAAGACACTAGTTTGTCTCATGAGACCTACCGATGCATCGAGGAGCTATAGCGGGCTCCACCCGTCACTTATTAAGTCCAATGCATTCCCATATGAAAAGGTTTAAACATAACATAAACATTCGTATTAAAACTAGCATACGAAATGTCAATAATTTCACCATAAACTATGAATGGTATAAAAATAGCACATCCACAGTCAAACATATCACAAAACCTTCAATACAATATAGAAGTTTTGTATCATAATAAATCAACTTCAAATAATCTTAAAATCCATCAAAGGATGTTGACATAGATGAAATCAAAATTCTTTTTAAAGAAGTATCTCCTTTTATTTTGAAATCATTTAAGATCCATATAAAATAAAACATTTTCTTTGAAAATATTCTTATAAGATTGTATGGAAAGCTTCGACGATTTTATAACGGCGGAAAATAACCGCACCCGCCGTATAAGTTAAAAAAACATTCTTACCTCAATTCTGTCGAAAAGGTTAAAAAGGACATTGTTTTGAAAACGACGGAAAGATTCCATTATAAACCTCTTATAAAAATTCAAACAAGGGTATAAATGACTTTAACCCATATTCTTGTAAATAGTAAAAATGTTTTGAAATACATTTTTAAGAAAACATGGATGTGGATGATAAAGAGATCCCAGTAGATTATTACGTATATACAACCTCGGATAATGAAGAGATTGTGAAATAACCCTTACCTTGTACTTTTCCTTTGATGGGGTAGGTTAACCTCCTGTATAATGGTGAAATAATTGTTATTAAATTATACAATAATCATAAACATTAGTATGATATCATATATGATCTTTTAACATTGCTTTATTAATAATATCTTAGTATTATCGTCGTTTCGGGTGATAATCGATTCGTTCTTCTTAAATGTTTGGTTACGTAAGACATGTTTGTAATGGATGGATTATATCTTATTCATAATTAGAATGATATTAACATTATTTTTAACCCTAAAATGAGAATAATACTTGAATGGATATGATGGAGAATGAATCTTATCGCGTTCGTGGAGACGGTAGTCCGTACGTACGCACGAACGCTACTTCCATTTAAGTCAAATCCAAATGATAAATAGGTATATTACTATTCCAGTATAATATAATATTTTATATATGTTACATAAGTTCATTAACACCATCTTTTATACGTTCCATGTGTGGTATGAACGAGTCATATCATTTTAAGGGGGCGGTAGTCCGCACTTCCTCAAATGAAATTATCGTATGTATATACAACATGAAACGAATAATGGTATGAAATAAAATGGAATTACAGAAGCTTATATATAAAATATATATCATTAATATCATATTTAATTACAGTGCCATCATAATGGCCACCATGAGAGGCGGTAAGATGTTTTTGAACAATCATCGTTTCGTGAGGCGTTAGTTTGCCATCCACAGAAACATTATGTTCATCATCCATTAGATGGAGTTGTGTGTATGTGTAGTTTGAATCCTTCTTATAACAACATCTTAGTATATTTAGGATACTGGTTTTGTTACAAAAGAAAGGAAATAAAAAGATTTTGGGGGTTGAAGAGGCAAAATAAATGAAAATAATTTAAGAGAAATCGTTACCTTTAATTTAGGTAACTCACTTTGGTTGGAACCAAAAGACTTCTTGAAATGCTTTCTGCCTAAGGGGAAGCTTCAAGGAGGAGGAGAGGGATGTGGGGAGCTTAGTTGGGCAGTGTTTGGACGAGCCAAGTGGCTTGAGAGGTGTGGGGAAATGAGAAGGAGGAGTGCCCTTTTATAAGAGGGGTGAGGGGCACCTTTGGAAAAGCTAGAAATATTAATTTATAATAAATTCATATTCGGTTTCCAATGGCTCCAAAGTAGACTATTCAAAGTTTGAGGTGGGGATAGGTCTAAAACAACTCATCCAATAGAATTTAGACAGGTTTGGGTACTTATATTAACCTTATCTTTAAGTATTAACTCTAAGTTAATTAGTTTCACTTTTACAATGTCTCTTTGTATTTTTATATAATATGGTTAATAAACTTACTATATACATCCAAGCGACCCCCAGGTGGTCCATTAATGATTAACCTATCATAATATAAGTCTCTTGGCCGAACCTTAGATTTTTAGGAATTTAATATCAATTAATAATATAATATTTGTTTTAAGAACTCTTTTATGTCAATTTTGACACTATTCAATAGTTGATTTTTGTGAAACTCATAACAGATTTATTACTTAGAACAAAGTCCATTAAATCAATCCTAATATATCATATTAGCTTAGAAAATTAGTTTAATTCATTAAAAGTTTCATATTATATTTATTTGGGTATTTATAATATCAATTATTTTAATTTTTTTACTATTATAGTAATTACTGCATCATCATTGTGTCATAAATAAAATACATTATTTAATGTCTAAAAATTATAAATAAAATATCATTATGTAGGAAATCTTTTTATCTTTCTAATGAATATTTATAATCTAAAATCCAACATGTATAACCCTATGTAAAAATTGTTCTTCTAAAAGATGTAAGCTTATGCCATTTTTATTTTTATTTTAGCTTTATTAATATAATGTGTCATTATCACTTACAAGTGCATCCATGGGGTCCCAAAATAGACCCAAAGATTCCCATGGTCGACCATGTATCAACCAATAGGGTTAAGACACGTTTTAGGGTAATTTAGTATTATTATAATATTATTTTTTAACCCTTATTTACCGGATTTACCCTTAACCATGGTAAATAAAATATTTACCGCAGTAATTATTCAAAATGTCTAAAAATAAAAGTTACCTATTTACACAATTTGAACATCCTGATTCCAAATATGGAATCCATTTTCCTAAATTCAAAACACAGAAGTGGCAGAATTTAATTTAAAATTAATTCCCGCTGTCAAAACAAAAAGCGTGTTTTAAGAGATAATAACTATCAAAAGATTGACACTTGTTTATGTTTGGTTTAATTGTAAAATTATGTACAATGACCAAAATTATATTAAATGGTAAAAATATATTCTAAATATAATTTAAAACCACTCAAATTCATAATTTATCAATATTAATTCTTTTGATTAAAAAAGTTGTTTTTAATTAAAATTTAGTAATTTTCACTATTCATCAAAATATAAAAATTATCCGAAATGCACCAAAATTTCACCCTAGGCTAATTTTGATATTCCGAATCCCAAAATGAAGTCCATTTTAAAATATAAAATATATATAATTTCAAAAAGTAGTTATTACTATTCATAACGGTTAGTTTAATTGGTTGTTAGAACTCGGTGTTGCGTACAACACACGCTATCACATTATTCAAAGAGAAGCGTACCGTAGAAGCTTGGGATGTTTCATTTTAAATTTTTGATGTCTCCATTTAGTAAAAAAGTTTAAAATATTTTATTTAAAAAGGTTTCACTATCAAAAGTTGATAAAAGTGCAATACTGAAAATGAATCTGTTCTTGCATTATGACCAAGAAACTCATAATATGGATTCTAAAATTATAAAGTTTAAAATTTAGTTAATACTATTCATGACCTCTTTTGATGGATTTTTTTTGGTAAGTCATGGTGCAATTGAACTCGGTGTTGCGTGTAGTGCAAGTTATTAAATTATTTTGAAGAAATAACACACTATGAAATCTTGGGGTGTTACAACACAGATTCCCCTCAAGGACTCATGGTTTAGTTCACTATCATTCATAATACACAGTCTCCCTACAATTGAATAATTTTAACACATGTGGTTCTATTATTTCCTCAACCACATTTTCAATCTTCCTCATTTCTCTTAAACATTAATTATCTTGGTGGCATTCACACACATATATTATGTATTTACTCATCACTTTGAAGTAAATACCATGAGATATCATCCCACATTATTTACATGTGAGTATATAAGATTTAGGTACACCATCTTCAATAGATCCTCCCTTTTGAAACTCCAACTTTTGTTTCCTGTATCCCTACCCATGCGACCATTATACGAACTGCATCTGTAATTTTAGAGCACATTTATCAACTTCTTCAAAAATCCAAACTTCTTGAATAGCTATATCATTCGATGGAGTTATTTTAATCCACAAAATAATCTATCATATATTTTTATAATTGTCGATAGAATAACTAAGGTGTACCATGAAATACTTGAAATGTTTTCTCTATAATTCCTAATACATTCATCGTATTTTTTTCTTCATCTATAACAATTATATGTCAAAAGTTTTTTGAATTTATCTAGGGAAATAATTGTTAACAAATATTTTGTTAATGTCTTCACACAATATATTATAAACTTCAACAAATTTCTTAGCATTAATAATGAATCCACACCATTTATTAGAATCACCATATCAATGATAAATGGATCAAGTCAACTTTTCCATCTTAAAATAGTTAATCATAGAAAATACCTTCTCCATTGATTTTACACATTATTCCACGACTAGTGGATCAGAAGACCCACTAAACATTAGTGGTCCTTTCCACATAATATACTATATATAATGTTTCTAAATATTAGTTTATGTTAGAGGTTCCAAATTATTTTTCTACTTTTTCAAATCCTAATATATTTGGGTAATATTCTCTCTAAAATTTTGAACTCTGCCTTCCAAGGCATTATAGGTGTCACTAAAGAAAGTGTTTCACTATTTTCCACATGGTATTGGCCTGGTTCCTCTGGTCTGCTACTATTTTCTAAATTAGAAAATGTTTGAATTAAACACAAATCAATTTTTTATTAATAGATAATGTATTCATTTTGGTAATTAACTGTAAATTCTTATCTTCAGGGATCCTTAGGTATAACTATATACTAAAACAAATATTCTTGGGTGATTTCATATATTTTTTGTCATACTATAGGTTCTAAATAATGATCTCTAATAAAAATTCATAAATTAAATAAACTTTTCTCTAATAAAACTAAATTATACATACATTTTCATACATTAAAATTACATCATTTTAATGATAAAAACATAAACAAATTAAAAACCCTATATCCAAAGTTTTAGCGTATTAGGAAAACTATAAAAATAAAAAACGTTTTCATAATAAAACATAAATATTATTTAATTCGTTATTCTGTATAATATATGGGGCCCTCATATACAACATAGTATAATTATTCACTTAAGGATATATATCAAAGAATGGTAAGAACTAAAATCCCAATAAGATGATGTATAAGTTTATGAATCAAAATATCAGGGGTGAGCATAATTAACAACATATTATCATTTATAAGATGCCTAAATATTTCTTTTACTTTCTTTGATAAATTCTCTATTCTTCTGGATAAATTACTATTCTTAATGGTCTAGTTACTATTTTTAGGGTCAAGATACTATAACATTAGTATCAGATCCATAATTTCTAGAAATACCTATGAATTCATTATTTCTTCTATTTCAGCGTTCATGTTGTGTTATAAAATAGATTTTTTGTGTTTTATTCTATATAAAATAATAATAATAATTTAATTTCCGCTATAGAAATTTAGTTCATTATAGTTAATGGCCAATTATTCCAAAAACAATGATGATTAATTTAATTAAAACCCATGAATCCATAGATCGTGAAAGGAAATAAAATTAAATCAATGAATATATACATAAAACACTACACGAGATGACCAGTTCATGGTCATTGGGTACCTAGTGTGACTAGTTCGGAAGTAGGGATAATCTCCACCCCATAAGCTAGTGTTAGAGGCTAATTTAACATCATGCTACCGACATTCATGTATTTCTCTTCTCTCCTTCTATTTCTCTCATTATTTGTGTTTGTTCTAGGACTCCTAAGGGTGGGGAGTGTTTACTTGGGAAAATGACCTAATGTTTGGTGATGCATTTGTTTTTTGAAATAATGGTGTCTGTTTATAAATATGTTTAATGATTCAAAGGGTTATAACAGATTTTTTAGAAAACATTTTTTAGTCTGTGAATTTGAGCATAATTTGGTGTTTTTGATGTCTAATGGATGATTTCATGTCATGAAATGATAACCCATCATTGAATTTTTACATTTTGGGAAAATTTAACACAATGTTAATTAGTTTTTTGGACGATTTCCTGAGTATAGTTAAGATGTGAAATGACTGCATTCTGTCAAAAGAATATATGTCATGAAATGTTAAAAATCTAGATTTTTTATCTAAAGAGACTAATATTTTGGTGATACATTTTAATAAGATTTAAATGATGTGATAAAGAGTCACACCGTATAATTATAACAACATTTAATTTTTATTATCATTCAAGTATGTTATTTTATTCATCATAATGAATATCTCTTGTATCATAACCTATGTTCTCTCTTAATTGATTTTTTGGGTTTCCTCTAATTGTAGATCACTTTGATTGATAATTGATCTTAGTTTTGTTGAGTTCTGTATCACTAGGTATGTATTCCTTCTTCATCTCTATCTTCATTGATTTTAGTAACATAATTTCTCTATTTTTTCAGATATTTTGATCTTTTGGTGTTATTCCTTCCAGATCTGTTATGTGATATTCTCTAATGTAAAACCATTTCATGGTTGTGGTGCACCTATTGGATGTTATTTAACGTTTTACATGATATACCATTTCATCATTTTTTCATAAGATGTGAATTTAATAAATTATAATCAATCTTAGGGCCTCTATTATTAACCTAGTGTTACTTTCATCTTGATGGATCCCATTACCGGATTATGTGACCTGTAATTGAGGTCGGTGGTTATATATCAAGCCATTTTGGATGATGTATAATAGTCTAATACAATAAATTTTTTTACATGAATTAGAATGATTGATTATGTATGTATAGAAATGAGTTTTATAGAAAATAATCTTTTTCCCTTGTTTTGTTAATTGAAATGGTATTATCAGTGAACTACGAAATATATTTTTCTAATGTTTTCAAATCATGATATTGGGGAAATGATTTAGAAAATGGAGCACATTATAATCCATTTGTAATTTTGTGGAAGGTGTAGTTACATGACTCATCAATTTTTTGGGAGATTCACTTATAGGGTGTTCCTCTACTCCGTAGGCCCTTCGATCTGGGGACTTCGTAGATTATTTGGATTCATCACTTTCTATGGAGTTCCTATGATTTATATGTTTGAAGAATATGTCCAGAGGATTGATGTGTTCTATTATATATGTTTTGATATTGGTTTAGTAACTAGACTAAAGTGTTGTGATTTTTATCATATTGATACATGATCATCAGATAGTACTTTTTTAGCTCAAACATACATGGATATGATTTGATATGTGGCACATTATTTTCATTGATTTTATTTATTAATGTATATGAATTTTTTTTACTATTAACACATGACTTTTTAAAAAATATGGATTGAGATAAAATTAAATATTTCACAATGAAATTGATTTAAAAACTATTGAATTATAAAGAATGACTTATTTTCATTTTAAATGTGAGCGTAATTAAATTTTCTTATAGTGACATAATATAGAGCACCATGGTGCAATACTACTATACATATTTACCACACACCCAACACACCCCTTCGGTGGTGCATATACCATTGTTTTTGTTTTGATGCAGGGAATTTAATGGTACTATAATGTGGTGGTTTGGTTTCTTTGAACTGAGACTGGGTAGCTGGTGTTGTGATTGTGGGAATTTTCCCCCAATTTCTGATTGAGTATCTTTTTGGATTGTATGTTCAGTTTATTTTCAATTTGTCTCTGGGATATTCTTTAACTACTTTTGAGTTTTTGACATCTATTTTTTCCATTTAGTTTGGAAATATATACTATTTTCATATTCATATTTTTTATCTCCATAATATATATATATATATATATATGAAATATTTTCTTCATTAGGATGGGTGATATAATTCCATATTATTTTTGTTGATCCCTCGGTTCTACTATCCGTCTAGTGTGGATTGGTAACTCCCTTTTAGGTTTGTAGATATTTTTTTCTAAAACCAACATGATTGGGAGTGTTGTCCTGGTTTGTTACAGTATAGTATTAAGGTAGGTATATCTTAAAATTTACATTCCTTGGGATTTTATATTTTTTGATGATTGGATTTTTGAGACATGATTTGTAGGTTGTGTTGTGCTCTTGGTATGTTCATTCCACAACAAGACTCACATTACCATGGAATTTTTGGATGTGTGTCTCTTGACATGAGTTCTTGATCTTAATCTTAGTTTTTTTTCTTATAGTGTTATGGTATTATCATAACTTATCTTTTTAACTGAAAATTTATTCTATTTTGGTGTGTATCAGTACTCCTTTGAGGCATATTCTATAGGTTTCATTAAGATGGTGTAGTGATTTCACATCATTGGAATACACCTATTGACCCGAATCATGTCGATATTATCATGAAATAAGTTTATTTAGTAAACCAAAATGTACCTCAATTCCATAGAATATTTGTTGATGTACATCAAAGAGACTTAGGAGGAAGATATCAATCACGATAGTTATTACATAAAATGACACATTCCTTTATGTGTATTAATGAATCATAAGATAATAAGGACCGGGTGGATATGATTATTATATCTTTTGGTTGCAAGATACACCTAAGATTATTAAGGTGATGTTAGTGGCGTTCAAAATAGATTGTCCCATCAAGAGATGGCAGGATTCCATAGTACATACTAATTTATATGTTCAGTTATACTAGAATAATTTCAAAAATAATTCCTTGAAACAAAACATTCCGATGTCACTTATTATTGTGAAGTCTATAGATATCATTTCATTCTATAGGGAGATTATTTAGTGTTGATTTAAAGAAATCAGTTTTGGAGCTGGTCCATTTTTATATAGAGGTAGTAAAAAAAGATCAGATGAAAGCTCAAAATTACTAAAATGGTTTTCAACTATATATCATATAATAGTAATTTATGCTAATTATTTCAAGAAATGTGTACATGATATACAAATAAATTATGGAAGATATTAATATGGTTTGAACGGTTGGATATTATTCATACTCTCTCCTACCATGTGGATTATTTTGTGGAACATAATTGAATGGAGATAGAGGTACGATCATTTCAAGAGGGGTTGGGGTATTTGTAAGTGGAAGGCCTCATGTACACCTTAAAATACCACTATATGTGTACCCTTAACATTATACAATTTTGGAAAAAAAATTACACATAGAATTATTGTTATTTAGATGTGAATATTTGTAATAGAAGTTGGTGTTATGGACTTTTGTAGTGCTTCTACCATGATATTTTTGATTCCACATTTTGGAATTACGTCGTAGACTATAAAGTGTACAATGGTGTAGTTATATTCATAGAATAATTCAAGGCTCCATCGACAAGCCTATTGACTGAACTAACTTTTTTCCAAATATTAGTTTCCAGTGAAGGTAGATGTGGGTATAAATGTTGTTAGAGGTAGCATAATTAATGGATATTTTTATTGTTAATTATTTATTCGATATTAGTTCTACCCACATTTTTATATAAGTTCATTTTTTATATGAATAATATTCCAATGGATCTCTTGTCATTTTTAATAATGTTAGTGACACCTTCTAGGAAGATAAATGTGTTAGGATTTCAGTTTCCATGTTCACTATCGATATCAGATTTAGAGTTAGTATTGGATTTCCCCATTCAAAATGTTGATCAATTTGACACCATCATTGATATGGATTTTCTTCTTTCTCATTATACTGAGGTTGATTATTATGATTGGAATGTCTCATTTCATATGAATAATGGGAGTAATAAGGTGTTTTAGGGAGAGTAGGATCTTAGATCTTTTGTGAAAGACCATCCTATTCAAATCATATGAATTTTTTGTCCACTGTAATGGATGATCATATTGATGTTTCTTATAATATTTATAATATTTCTTTAAATTAGGAATTTTCAATCATTTCATTGATTATTTATCTTTTCCCTATCCAGATATAGAGGTAGAGTTTAGGATTGGCCTAGTGTCCTGTACACAACATGTTTTGATACCCTCATTTAATATTGTTTCTACAAAGGTAATGGAGTATTATATTGTACTGGATGATTTGATATAAATAGTTTTTGATCACCCTACTATTTCTCCGTGGAAATATTTTACATGATATGACTGTTCACACTAATTTTTTTTGTAATATAAATTTTTGAACTGGGAAATGGTTAATAATAATACCCTTTCTCCCATGTTCATGATTTGTTTGACTCCTGGAAGGGGGAATGATGGTTTTAAAATATCAATCTTTTGATGGGTTTACATAATCATAGACATAAAGAGTGTGATATACTGATGAGTGTTTTACGAGAATGTTTCGAAATAATGAATATATAATGATGTGATTGGATCTAACTAAATCTCTGTAATTTTTATGGATTTCATAAACTAGATATTAAATTTGTATCTCAACAATTTTTTTGGAAGTATCTATTGGTGGTATTTCAGTTTATCCACTATCTGTGAAGTTATATTTTGTCTTGTCTTGGGAATATCCATGTAATTCTTATATGATTCTGATAATCAATGACATTGTCAGATAATATCAACAGTTCATCATGTATTTCTCAAAGATGATTTCACCTATTAATACTCTTTGTAATAAAAGGTTGAAATTCACATGTTATTAAATGTTTCATTATTTGTATTATGAGATAAAATGAATTATTACATCATCTCATATTTTGATCTTAACTGATCCACAGAATGTATAAGTTGTATTTTATTATTATTCAGGCACTAGTATTGGTTTTGCAACACCCCATGATTTTATGAAAAATATTTTTTAAATTTCATTAATGTCATGTGTTGTATGATACACCAAGATTACATTGCGCTATATGCATCACCGTATTAGCTTGCAGTATACGGAACACTATTCTTGGATTGTGTTACACACAATTTTGATAATAGTTATTCTATGAAACATTGAGTATATATATATATATATTCAATGTATAAATGAAATATGGTTGGATTATGTTATACCAAACAAAGAAGGATTCTTTCACAACACCCAACCCTGACTTGGCTTTCATTACACAGAAGATCGACCTTCTGCGATAGCGTGTGTTGTAAGCAATACGGAGCTTTGCTAAACAATGATATGCTATTAAAATATTATTAAAAATAGAGGTTATGAATAGTAATAACCAATTTTTGAAATTTTGTAAATTTTATTTTTCAAAATGGACTTCATTTTTGGATTCGGAATATCGAAATTAGCTTAGGGCGAAATTTTGGTACTTTTTGGATTACTTTCATTTTCTGATGAATAGTGAAAATTACTAAATTTTAATTAAAAACAACCATTTTAATCGAAATAATTAATATTGATAAATTATTAATTTGAGTTGTTTTAATGTATATTTAGAATATATTTTTACAATTTAATACAATTTTGGTCATTGGATGTAATTTCACATTTAATCCAGACATAAACAAGTGCCAATCTTTTGATAGTTAATATCTCTTAAGAACACGCTATTTATTTTGACGACGGGAAATAATTTTTAAATTAAGTAATTCAACTGATATATTTTGAATTTAGTAAAATAGACATCATTTTTGAGTTCATAATATCAAATATAGCTTAGGCCTAATTTTTGGTATTTTTTTTTGAAACTTTCAATTTTTGATTAATAGTGAAACCACTAAGTGGTAGTTAAAAAAAATGATTTTTTCATAAAACTTAATTTTACCACTTCTGTGAGTTGAATTTCAAAAATCCTAGAGACACGGTTTATGTCAGTAAGTAAAATGTGGTTCAATGAGATGAAATTTTTTTTTTGGTGAATAGTAACTTTTTACTTTTTTTACCACGGTTAAAAGTAAATAGGGTAATTAAGGGTAAAATTTATATTATTATTACCCTAACACATTTCCTAATTCTATTGGATAAGTGTAATTCGACCAAAAAAAATCTTATGAATAAAATATGACCATTTAGGCCCACTTGGATTAGATTACGGCATTTATTAGTAATTTATTTAAAGAAAAGTTAAAATAGTTAAAATCAACGTTTAATAAGTAGTTAATTTTTAATATAGGGTAGTAAATAATATAAATTCGACTATAAATATTAATTAGAAAGATAAAACTATTTCCTACATAATTATATTTTATTTTTAATTTTTAGACTTTAAATAATTTAATTTATTAATGACAGAAAGATGATGCAGTAATTATCTTATTAATGAAATATTGACATAATTGATGTTATAAATACCTAAATAAATATAATTTGAGACTTTTTATGAATTACACTAATTTTATAGGTTCATATGACATGTTAGTATTGATTTAATTAACTTTTTTCGAACAAATCATTCTGTTATGATTTTAACAAAAATCAATTACTAAATAGTGTCAAAATTGTCATCAAATAGTTTTTAAAACAAATATTATATTATTAATTGTTATTTTATTCCTAAAAAACTATTCTTCAGTTAAATGACTTATATAAGGTTATATATATTAATAATAAACATCTTGGAGTTAGTTTTCCTTGTTATATTATGTTTATTAACCTTATAGTGTAAGAACACAAAAAGACACGGTAAAAGTAAAATTATCTAACTTAAAGTTAAATATAAATGATAAGGGTAAAAATAGGAACCTAAACTTGTCTAAATTATATTGTATGAGAAGGTTTCGACCCATACCCACCTTATCTTCGAAATAAAACAATTTGGAACTATTTAAAACCGAATTTTAATTATAATAAAATAACATTTTTAGTTATTCCAAAGGTGCCCCTCTCCTCCCTTATAAAAGGGAACCTCGTCCCTCTCTTCCTCACACCACATTGAGCCTTCAAGATCGTCCAACCCCTTCCAAATTCTCTTCTCCACTTCCATAGAACCATATTAGAGGTTCTGGTATTCCTCAAATACCAATTTTAGTGCCCTAAGGAGAGGGCTCAAAGAGGTTCTTCAAAGAAGAGGTAATGTCCGTTACCGAATCTTTCAACTTTATTTCTTCTTCCACTTATTCTTCATAGTTTGTTTCATTATGAAGTAATAACATCAGTACAAATCATATACTTATATGTCATTATAAGTAAGAAATGACCCTATTTCACCATCAATCCATCCTACGGAAAATGAAATCACCGCGCGTGCGTACGTACGGAATACCGTCTCCACGCCGTGGTGTAATATATTTTCCACCACCACCTTACTTGGATGGGTATAATGGTGTAAATAATAACTATATATGATTATTTTAAAGTGATATGGATTCTGAAATAGTTTACATACACTCCAATACAATTCCACGGTCATGGGAATGATATCATCGCCCGTGCGTACGTAAGGAATACCCTCTCCACGACGCGATGAGATTCATTATCAATGATTAACCATTCATGAATGATTATAATGTATATATAATAATTAATCATGAAATATATGACATAATAATGATACTGAATTTATGTATATATATATGTATTTCATCTACTTAATTCCATTCAATTCAATAAGGAAACGAAAATAGCGTTCATGCGTACGTACGACCTACCGTCTCCATGAACGGGTATTTCATTCCATTTATTGATATATGATATATATGTATATTCTGAATATATATTATATATAAATCGTGTTTTACATTCTGGATATAAGTAATCATGATCCAAGTAATCATATTAATAATTACAAGTTAAAACACGAACGACAAATGAGACGATTTTACCCAAAAGGCTATTTTAACATGAATTTACAAAAGAACGGGTAATATAAAGTCATAAGTGGACCATATATTAAATAATACCAATGAATATGATTCTGTAAAAAGTCAATAACATTATTTAAATCATTATACAGGGGGTTCATATACGTATGAAGCATATTGGACCTAAGGTAAGGGATAATTTTGGAAATCTCATTTTTATCCGAGATTGCATATTTGTAAGTATTTACTGGGGTTATATCTATCATCCATGTCCATGTTTTATAAAAGTGTTTTCATGTATGTTTAAAGTCCTTTTTACCCATTTTGACTTTTACTACATGGTATGTAAGGAATCTTTCTTTTGTTTACGTTAGGAGATACTTTTTGACTTTTTCGGCAAAAGTACGAAAATAATGTTTTTTTAACTTATACGGATCGAACAGATTTTTCCGGTTTTATAAAGCCTTATTTTCATGAAGATTCCTCCAAAATATTTCATGACTATATTCAACAAAATCTCTTTCTTTTAAAATTGAATGATGTTTTGTGAAATGAAATTGATTTTGAAGAAGAAAGGATATTTTCCTCAAGAATTCATTTCAAGTGTTTTATCAAAACCATTTTCCATCTAAGATGAAATTATTTCATATGTGTATATTTCAAGTGTAATGTCTCTATGATTTACATGGTTTCACTTTTCTTATTATGAAATGATATCCATTTATTTTATATGGATTATGTGATGATGGAATGATGTTAATGAAACCCATTTTATTCTTTGGGTTATTATGAATGATGTATGTTTATTTTGTGGCACAAGTAAGAATCATTTCATTATGAGATTGGTGGGACCTATATCTCCCTCCAATGAATTGGGTAAAGATTTATATCTCATGATATAGACATGGCTAGAATGGTAAGTTAATTCAGATCAGTATTACAGGACTGGAACGAGGAGTGAACTAAATTCAGAAAGGGACTTTGTCCACTAAGATGGTCTTGGCAGCAATGCCTTGGCTACTATGGAAATCATTACATGTTCTTAATGGATTACAAAATTACATCTTTTGTTTCCATGCTATTTTATCATTCTTAATGTTTCTTTATGATCTATGCCTTACGTACTTCCATGTTTTATGTCATTGCTCAAGCTTTTGATTTTTACACATTATGTTCATGTTTTTAAGTTCAAATGTATATGGTATGTTTTATTTTATCCTTTCTTACCCTTACTGAGCATTTGAGATCACCTTTTTTATGTTTTTCCCCAGGATATAAAGAAAGGTTTTAGGTAAGAAAAAAAGGGAGGATCTTTATGCGAGATGTTGATGTTCTTTCACCACGATTAGAAGATTACGTTCCATGTTTCCAAAGGCACTAAACTATTACGGTCCTTGTGTGTTTTTTTATTATGTTTTATGTATTCCTCAAATGTAATGTAATTTCCATGTACGTCAAGCTTCGGGTCTCTACAGTTGGCATCAGAGGAAAGGTTTAGTCAACCTTTGGAAATTAGGATGCGAGAACTTTAGTGAGATCCCTAGCGATATTTCTAAGTTATGTCTAGGGATGTCCCTAAGGTTAAGTATAATTATAGGTTATAGTACTAGAATTACGGTAACCAAAGATGTTAGATATTGAAGGTAATCCTCCTTTATTGTGTTGTTTTCCCAAGTATGATTTTTGGCTCTCACAATATTCTTTTTGGGTTTTAGATGATGGCTCGAACCCGAAGGTACCGTATTGATCAATGTAATGGACAATGAAATGATTGTCCTCCGGAACAAACAAATGTTATGGGATATGGAGTGAAAAATTTTATTTCTATACTTACACAAGCTATGAACCATTCTGGACTTCCAAATGAGTAGATTAGGGAACAATATTCTATTGAGTCCTTCATGAGGCAACGCCCACCTTCTTTCAATGGGTATTCCAATCCACTTATTGCTGAATAATGGATCAGTACCACAGAAAAGATATTTTCAGTTCTTCAATGTTCTGAACATGATAAAGTCATCTTAGGAGTATATCGTTTGGAAGGTGAAGCTAATCAATGGTGGAGTCTTATCAAGAATATGAGGCCAAGAGATGAAATTTAGTCCATGGAATGGGACGAGTTCAAGGACTTATTTTTCAATAAGTACTTCCCTCGTATTCTTCAAACAAAGATGGAGAATGAGTTTCTTGAACTAAAGCAAAAGGATGATGAATCTGTTGGTATATATGAAGATAATTTTACAAGGCTTGCAAGGTATGCATCTGAATTTATGATCCAACCAGAAAGTAAAGTTGATCGATTCTTCAGTGGCTTAAAACCAAATCTTCTAAGGGCATTATCTATAAGATAATTCAGTATCTATGAAGAAATTGTGCGTTGTGCTATCAAGGTAGAAATGGAAGTTGGTGTTACTTATCCATCTTATTGTTTTGAAAAGAAACGAAAGATGGAGTTCAAGGAGAAATCTCAGATTAATGGTGAAAAGGAGATGAATGTTTCCTTATGTTCAAAGTGTGGAATGAATCATGGTGGAGATTGTCTTAAAGGGACAAGTAAATGTTTCAAATGTGGAAAGGAAGTTCATCGGGCATTTGAATGCCGCACTGATGGGAAGAAGATTTCTAATGATGCAAACAAAGTAAGGGATACACAGAATGAACCTACTACACTTCAATGCTTCAAGTGTAAGGAAATGGGGCATTATGCTAATAAATTCCCTAATCCAAGGGTTAGTGATGATCAACATGAGCAACCAATTAAGGCAAAGGATAAAAAGGGAAGTCACATGCGATCACCATTGTCGATGTTGTATATGACAATGATGTGGTCGAATGATTAATTGTTTATGTAATGGGATTCCAAAATAATGGTGTATACAGTATCGTGGAATATTGGAATGTTTATGTATTGGTCTATTGTGGTTTTCAATAATTTTATGGTGCCAGTAACCATGGAAAGTGATTGAGATGTTTTTTGGAAAAATGATGATATGCGCATAATGAAGGGATAAGGAAAAAACGAAATGTTTGACAGTATTCATGAGCTCATGACTGATATAAAGTGAAGGTTATATCATGGTTTGAGTATATAGAATATTTGGATTTTGGTATGTGGAAAGAGTTAACTTTTGACTGCATTCATGTTTTCACTATGGATCAATTAATGGGTTTTCATTCTTCAAGAGAATACATGATTATGGTATTCACATGTTTGTAATTTGACCGACAAGATATATCTTATGATATATGGGGGATAAATGATGGCATTCACGTGATTGTTATGTGACATTTCAAGTAATCATTTTCTTTATATATGAGCATGGACCGAAGTATTTTAGATAAGCCTAATTATTGGAATGGATTTTGTTGGACATAAGTTAGGATAGATCTTTTTTCCATATTATTGATGGGATGGTATAGTAATATAGATTTAGAAAAAGGAAAACCTGCAGGACGGGAAACAGCCCATCGCATCGGACAAGGCTGTTGGAATCGAACCCACAACCGAAGTGTGACTGCCCTTTATCGCCTATCACAGGCCTACAAGAAGTCCATGGTTAGTAGAAACTAGTTTTATTTTATTATGCGGTATTATATATGAAGTATAAGTTCATTTTTGGAATCGTATACGATTAATCTCACCATAGATGGACTTATGTATATTTGATAACTTTTTCTACCCTTTTGTTTGAAACAGATGGAATGACCCATCATTCTATCACATGATCTATTAACACTTCCTGAATAACAAATTCAACTTCATTTCTTTAAGAGATGAAGTGGAAATTGTTCAAAGAACGAACAATAGTGAAATTGTACCAAAATCATGTAAGTATCTTTTAATTCACCAACTTTATGGAAATGATCATGAAAAACAAAAATGTTGTCCTAGTGCCCTTATATCTGATAAATCAGATGGTACCTTAGATCATCGCAAATATATGGCTTTGGCAATTTCATAGCCATGTTCTCTACCACTCTCCATCAGAACATGATGGTTAGATTTTTCTTCCATATCCATATTTTCACCTATGTTATCCTACGTGGAAACCCAGTGATGATTTAATTTGGGTAACCGTTAAATTTCATACATTAGTTTTTAAAGACATGTTTGGTTATTCCTTTTTACGATGTGGGTTTCTATTAAACAAACTTTCGAGTAGTAAACCATTTATAACCCTGACGAATTTCGAGGGCGAAATTCATTTTAAGGGGGGTAGAATGTAACACCCCGAGATTTTATGAAAAATATTTTTTTAATTTCATTAATGTCTTGTGTTGTATGCTACACCAAGATTACCTTGCTCTATACAAAACACCGTATTAGTTTGCAGTATATGAAACACTATTCTTGGATCGTGTTACACACAGTTTTGATAATAGTTATTCTACGCAACATTGAGTATATATATATATATATTCAATGTATAAATGAAATATGTTTAGATTATGTTATACGAAACACCAAAGGATTCTTGCACAACACGCAACCTTGACTTGGCTTGCTTTACACGCAAGCGCGACCTTCCGCGATAGCGTGTGTCGTACGCAATACGGAGTTTTGCAAAACATTGATATGCAATTAAAATATTTTTAAAACTAGCCGTTATGAATAGTAATTACCACTTTTTGAAAATTTGTAAATTTTACTTTTCAAAATGGACTTCATTTTTGGATTTGGAATATCGAAATTAAGTTAGGATGAAATTTTGGTACTTTTTGGATAAATTTCATTTTCTGATTAATAGTGAAAATTACTAAATTTTAATTAAAAACCACCTTTTTAATCGAAATATTTAATAGTGATAAATTATTAATTTGAGTGGTTTTAATGTATATTTAGAATATATTTTTACAATTTAATACAATGTTTGTCATTGGATGTAATTTCACATTTAAACCAGACATAAACAAGTGTCAATCTTTTGATAGTTATTATCTCTTAAAAACACGCTATTGGTTTTGACGACGGGAATTAATTTTTAAATTAAGTAATGAAACTGATATGTTTTGAATTTTGTAAAATAGACATCATTTCTGAGATCATAATATCAAATATATCTTATGTCTAATTTTTGGTATTTTTCTGGAAACTTTCATTTTTTTGATGAATAGTGAAACCACTAAGTGGTAGCTAAAAAAATGATTTTTTCATAAAACATAATTTTACCACTTCTGTGAGTGAAATTTCAAAAATCTGAGAGACATGGTAGATTTCAGTAAGTAAAATGTGGTTCAATGAGATTAAAATAATTTTTGGTGAATGGTAACTTTTTACTTTTTTTTACCACGGTTAAAAGTAAATAGGGTAATTAAGGGTAAAAATGATATCATTATTACCCTAATAGATGTCCTAATTCAATTGGATAAGTTTAATTCGACCAAAAACAACATTAGGAATAAAATAAGACCATTTAGTCCCACATGGAATAGATTAGGACATTTATTATTAATTTATTTAATGAAAAGTTAAAATAGTTAAAATCAAAGTTTAATAAGTAGATAATTTTTAATATAGGGTAATACATAAGATAAATTTAACTATAAATATTAATTATAAAGATAAAAAGATTTCCCACATAATAATATTTTATTTGTAATTTTTAGACTTTAGATAATTTAATTTATTTATGACACAAATATGATGCAGTAATTATCTTATTAATGAAATATTGACAAAATTGATGTTATAAATACCCAAATAAATATAATTTGAGACTTATTATGAATTACAATAATTTTCTAGGTTAATATTACATGTTATTATTGATTTAATTATCTTTTTTATAACTAATAATTCTGTTATGATTTTCACAAAAATCAATTACTAAATAGTGTCAAAATTGACATAAAATAGTGTTTAAAAAAATATTATATTATTAATTGTTATTTTATTCATAAAAATCTAAGGTTCATAAAAATGACTTAGATAAGGTTATATATAATAATAATAAACAACTTGGGGTTCGTTTGGCTTTTTATAGTAAGTTTATTAACCTTATAGTGTAAGAACACAAAAAGACACGGTAAAAGTAAAATTATCTAACTTAAAGTTAAATATAAATGATAAGGGTTAAAATAGGAACCTAAACTTGTATAAATTCTATTGGATGAGAGGATTTAGACACATAACCACCTTATCTTCGAAATAAATCAATTGGGAGCTATTTATAACCGAATATGGCTTTATAATAAAATAATATGTTTTGTTATTCCAACGGTGCCCCTCTCCTCCCTTATAAAAGGGCACCTCCTCCCTCTCTTCCTCACAACACATTGAGACTTCATGCTCGGCCAACCCCTGCCAAATTCTCTTCTCCACTTCTCTAGAAACATCCTAATGGTTCTGGTCTTCCTCAAAGACCAATTTTAGTTCCCAAAGAAGAGGACTCAAAGAGGCGCTTCAAAGAAGAGGTAATGTCTGTTACCGATTCTTTCAACTTTATTTCTTCTTCCACTTCTTCTTCTTAGGTTGTTTCATTATTAAGTAATTAAATCAGTACCAATAATATAATGATATGTTATTATAAGTATGAAACGACCCTATTTCACCATCTATTCATCCTACGGAAAATGAAATCACTGCGCGTGCGTACGTACGGAATACCGTCTCCACACCGTGGTGTAATCAATTTTCCACCACCACCTTACATGGATTGTATAATGGGGTAAATAAAAACTATATATGATTATTTTAAAGTGATATGGATTCTGAAATATTATACATACACTCCAATACAATTCCACGATCATGGGAATGATATCATCGCTCATGCGTACGTACGGAATACCGTCTCCATGACGCGATGAGATTCATTATCAATGATTAACCATTCATGAATGATTATAAAGTATATATAATAAGTAATCATGAAATATATGACATAATAATGATACTGGATTTATATATATTTATATGTATGTCATCTACTTAATTTCATTCAATTCAATAAGGAAACGAAAATAGCGTTCATGCGTACGTACGGCCTACCGTCTCCATGAACGGTGTATTTCTTTCCATTTATTGATATATTATATATATGTATATTATGAATATATATTCTATATAAATCATTTTTTACATTCTGGATATAATTAATCATGATCCAAGTAATCATATTAATAATTAAATGTTAAAACACGAATGACAAATGAGACAATTTTACCCAAAATGCTACATTAACATGAATTTACTAAAGAACGGGTAATATAAAGTCATAAGTGGACCATATATGATATAATAACAATGAATATGATTCTTTAATAAGTCAATAACATTATTTAAATCATTATACAGGGGGTTCAGATACGTACAAAGCATATCAGACCAAAGGTAAGGGATAATTTTGGAAATCTCATTTTTATCCGAGATTGCATATTCATAAGTATTTACTGGGGTTATTTCTATCATCCATGTCAAGGTTTTATAAAAGTGTTTTCATGTATGTTTAAAGTCATTTTTACCCATTTTTGACTTTTACTACATGGTATGTAATGAATCTTTCTTTTGTTTACGTTACGATGTACTTTTTGACCTTTCCGACAAATGTACGAAAAGAATGTTTTTTTAACTTATACGGCACGAACAGATTTTTACGGTTTTATAAAGCCTTATTTTCATGACGCTTCCTCCAAAAGATTTCATGACTATTTTCAACAAAATATCTTTCTTTTAAAATGGCATGACGTTTTGTGAAAAGAAATTGATTCTGAAGAAGAAAGTATATTTTCGTCAAGAATTCATTTCAAGTGTTTTATCAAAACCATTTTCCATCTAAGATGAAATTATTTCATATGTGTATGTTTCAAGTGTAATGTCTCTATGATTTACATGGTTTCACTTTTCTTATTATGAAATGATATCTATTTCTTTTATATGTATTATGTGATGATGGGATGATGTTTATGAAACCCATTTTATTCTTTGGGTTATTATAAATGATGTATGTTTAATTTTTGGAACAAGTAAGAATGAATTCATTATGAGATGGGTGGGACCTATATCTCCCTCCAATGCATTGGGTAAATAATTATATCTCATGAGATAGACATGGCTGGAACGGTAAGTTAATCCGGTTCAGTATTACAGGACTGGAACGAGGAGTGAACCCGATTCAGAAAGGGACTTTGTCCACTAAGATGGTCTTAGCAGCAATGCCTTGGATACTATGGAAATCATTACATGTGCTTAATGGATGCCACAATTACATGTTTTATTCCCATGCTATTTTATTATTCTTAATGTTTCTTTATGATCTATGCCTTACATACTTCCATGTTTTATGTCATTGCTCAATCTTTTGATGTTTAAACATTATGTTCATTTTTTTAAGTTCAAATGTATATGGTATGTTTTATTTTATCCATGCTTACCCTTACTGAGCATTTGAGCTCACCCTTTTTATTATTTTCCCCGGGATATAAAGAATGGTTTTAGGTAAGAAAAAAAGGGGAGGATCTTTATGCGAGATGTTGAAGATATTTCACCACGATTAGAAGATGACGTTCCAAGTTTCCAAAGACACAATACTATTACGGTCCTTGTGTGTTTGTTTTTGTTATGTATTAAGTATTCCGAAAATGTAATGTAATATCCATGTACGTCAAGCTTCGAGTCTCTACAGGTTTAGTGCTTATGTTGGATGATCATTTTGATGATCATGTTGTCACTTATAGATCTCATAAACTTCTACCACAAGAGATAAATAACCCCATTCATTATTTAGATCCTTTATTGGTAATGAATGTGCTTAATTTTTTATGAAACAACCATTTTGGGTACATGTTCATGGTATTTTCTTAACATAGATGTCTGAGATATATATATTCCCTATTTTACATAAATAACATATAGCGGTGGTAGGTGTAAATCATTAGACATTTGAAATTGACAATCCTTACACCTTTAGAATTATAATTTCCTTACAGAAGCTCTCAGCGAGAATGTACAATGGCAGAATATTTTGGAATCAATAGAAGAGTGGAAACTCATGGGGATATTCTCCATATTTCACCTAGAAAAATATAAGGATGTTTTAAATGTGGTTATTAAAAAATTTAATTTATCATCATCCCTCGTAGAGTTTACTATATAGTGGTGGGGTCTGGATGATGAGACCAAAAGTGTTTTGCAAACCCAATATGATGGGGAGAAAATTTTTAGTTTCTCTCCCTCTTTAGATGTCATTAAATATTTTTAGGATAGGTTTTTAATACTATCTTCTTTATGAATCTAATTTTTTACAATCTATTATTTTTTGTTCCATTAATATGAGCTATATGAAGATTTATAATGACAAAATAAAATTATTGTTGTGGATGGGTATGAAGTGAGACATTGCAGATTATGTGTCTCGCTATTATACCTATGAATAGATAAAGATAGAGTATCTAAAACCCTTTGGATTTTTATCCTCATACTATGACAGTTTCGAAATGTGATGTGGTGTCCCTGGATTTTTTATAGGTTTTTTATAGAATCCCTATGTGATGAACATTATTTCGGTGCCGATTTATTGATTGAAAATGACATCGCATATCATATAGATTTATGATTACACAAACGTTGATGTTCTGGGTATTTTGTGTCTACAATAGATTATGGGGTTATTCCGGTTTCATTATTAAAATATTTAAAATTGTTATGTAAAATAACTCCCCTCAAAATTGTCTTGTAATGGATGTGGGACATTAATAGAAATTATTTTACATCCACAACACACCAAAGGATGGAAATTAATGTAAGGGGATTCATAAACTATTTGGGGATGATTTTTCTTTTTAAAATGAAACAACCAATCTGTGAATAGCATAACCAAATAATCACTTTATAATTCTTGATAACAATGTAATACAACTAAAAAATAACCATTCTGAAAAATAATGACCAAACTAAAACCATAAACTGTTGTGTTGTGAAAAATGGAAACTAAAACCAACAACCCAAAAACAACCAAGACATTATGTAAAAACCATCAAAATGATCCAATATCCAACTCAACAATCCATCCCACAAAATTATGATTAATAACTTAAAATTGAAATAAAATTCAATTACTAGTGTATCAATATACTACATCTAAATATTCACAAAACTCCTCATGCCCTGGGGGGAGTAAAAATCTCAGCAGGATTTCCCCTATGACTTCTCTACTCATTCCTCTCGGATAGAACATGTTAAAACATTTATAAAAAAATATAAAAAAATAGTATATATTAAGTATAAAAACATTTTAACAAAAATATTTTCCATTTATAGAGGACAAAATATTCATTCAAACTATTTAACATATCCCATGACAAGTGCCCCGACATCACACACCCCTTCCACAAGGCCACGTTATGGAAAATGAGCAAACACAAACCATTTAGGTCCAATACTAGGAAAAATAATTTATTCCAATGCATTTCAATAAAAAGGATATTATTATTGAAAATATTTCTTGAAACCATTCCCCTAAATCAATACCAAACATCCATTTTAAAATAATCATTGTAAAACTCTACAACCAATTTCACTTTCCATAAAAAACATATTTTCATAATTTCAGAAACCATCACTAAAGAGGATTTATTTAAATATTTGTAAAAAACTTTCCAAAATTTAATTCAATAAATTAAAACAATTTTAAATTATTCATTCAATTTCTATATAATTTTATTCATTAGGGAAGTCACATACAATAAAAAATAGTTGAAAATGAAAAATGACATATATTCTTTAACAAACTAGATTGAAAGTTATTAAAAAATACTTAGATATTGATCCCATAAAAACACATTTATCATAATTATTAGAATATAACCACATTAATATGTCCCAAATAAATTATATACATAAATACAAGGGATTGACGAAGAATAAAATGAAGGAAAACCACCAAGAATAGGCACATGATAAGGAATCTAAACTCCAACACAACATGATTTCCCAGTGGATCGCTCCGAAATTAATGGGAAGGGTCTCCACAATCTTTGGAGGGAGTATAATTTATGTTATAACATGTTTAAGAGAAAAAATTGATTGGGGGTAAATAGGATTATATCTGTTAAATCCAGATCTAAATTTTAGCATTACCCCATAAAGATGCACAATTAAGAAAACCATATACCAAACGTGTGATAAACACCATCTCCCATAACCCTTCATGTGCTTGGATCACATGGTTAGAAAAACAATTAAATAAAAACACTAAACCCCTCTATCAAACATCATACTATTTCTTTTGGGTGTCCTTATGGTTTGGCCAAACCATGCACCTACCTGGTTCCCACTATTTCAATTAAATTGATTCCTGGGTGTTGTTTCATAGTTTTTTCTAACTATCATCAAACCATGTACCTCTATAAAATATATAAAAGAATTACTGTTTTCCTATTGTACTCAAAAAATAAGGCATCATTAATTTAGATAATTAATTTACAAAAAATAATGGTTCAATTACCTAAAACGAGTGGTTCTATGTTCCCTTGCCTTTGGTTTTTCCTTCCGTATTATGTTCAAAACCACTATTGGACAAAATGTGTTCGATATATTTCATGTCCATTTCTTTCTCTTTATCCTATGTTTCTTCCAGAATCTAACCATGTTACCATAAAACCTGCACTTGATTGATGCATTAATAATGTAATACATTATATTTCCCATCCATAATCTACACTGGGACATGAACAATCATTAAATCCAAACCATGGTAAAAGTTCCAATCAAATCACTTAGATTGGATTAGGATGATACATCTTTAGCTATGATTCATGAAATACATTATTCACTGAACTAAAACATTGTATAAAATCCAATAATAATTCCACCTCACCAAACTATTCATATATAAAAAAGGGCTTATGAATAGAAGATAAAACATTCCCAGCCTCCCAAAACGATGATTCTCACACTATTGATATATTTTCAAGAATACGTGATCACTAAAATCAGAATAAATTAGTCATCCATGATGATTAGTATATAATTACTGATAGTTCTGGGCCATCCCAATTTTTTTTCATGATCATTTGAGTCTTTTACACTATATCTTATACAAGGGTTTTTTCAATGATGTAAGTCTCACATGTTGCCACACAGAAACATAGTGAAATCGAAGGACGATCATTCAATGATTCAATAGGTTCCAAATGTTTTTAGCTTTGTTAATATTTTTATATGATAACTCCACTAATATTATTTTCTCCTTATAAAATTCTCTAATGTCTATAACAGAAGCCTTAAGCATGTCTTCGATTTTTTATATCATATGTTCGGATTTCCATCATTATGAGGATGATATGTCATGATCATAGTCAATTTAATCCGTAGGGATTTCTATAATTATTTCTAAAAATGATATATAGAAATAGGATCTTGTCCAGATACTATCAAAACAAGTATTCCATACCTCTTTACAACTTCTCAGATATAGATTTTTGGCATGCCCTACACCATTTGATATTAAATAATAGAGAGTAAATGGGATGAATTTGTGAGTTGATTCAATATCACCCACATAGAATCATGTTTCCTAAAAATCATTTGTAGAACTGTAAGAAAATAAATATTTTCCTTATCCCATTTATGAACTGGAATAGGTAAATAAAACAAAATACCCACTTGAAATTGGTTTTCAACCATAAAATTTTTATAGTTAATCCATATCATAACAAACTCATCCAATTTCATTTTCCTTCCAACCCACAAAAAAATTATTTTTTAGCCCATTCTCATCTTTTGTATTCTAGGATGAATATCCCATCTTGAATGGTTGTAATAAAGATGATGTTGTTCCTGAAAATCCTTTTATGACAATTAGATCATGATACTACATAAATTGTACTCTAAAACAGCTTCTATCTCTAAATGGTCTCCCGGCCAAAGAGAATTAACCTCATAAATAAACATTTTTAATTAGATGTATGTACATATTTAACATTTTAAAACATATTAGGACCAAATGAAATCAGAAAAAAACAATATCACTACCTGGGTCATTACCATATTTTTGTATGTCGACTATCAACGACATCCATTGCCACTGATTTAAAGCTTATTTTAACAAATATCTATATAAATTACTACATAATGCATCTTCCACTATATTTCCATTAACTAGTGTGTACATTAAGTTAAAATCATGATTTTGTAGATTCTTAATACTAATTATTTCTCTCAGATTCAAATATCATTATGTGAAAATTTGTTTCATGATCTTATGATTCATCAAAACTCTACATTTCTCACAATAACTACATTGAAACCTATTCATAAATCCATGGAAGACAATAAATAATTCAATATCATGTATTGGGAAGTTCTTCTCACAAAAATGTAGTTCCAAATTAACAAGAAACTACATGATCCTCCTATATGAGAACACAACCCAACCCATATCCAAAAGAATCATAATACACCACATGGCCTTATCTGGGATACAAAAATATCAAGGTAGGTGAAGACGAAATATGAAAATAAAGACCTTGAGAATATATCTGATAGTTATCATTACATTGAAATGGATCTCTTTTCCTTGTCAATGATGTCATCAGTGAATCTATCCATGAAAATACATGATCAAAACGTTGATAATAACTATTAGAGAAATTGAAAATGTGTATCTCAAAGTCATTATATCATGGTTACCAAGTGATAACAACATCAATATTTTTTAGATATAGATAAACTTTTATATATATTTCATTGATATGGAAATTTACCCCCTGTATACAAAAATTAAACCAAATTGTTTGGAATGCAGATTATGATACTACCAGATACAAAAAATATCACCATGTGATTCTCATGCTCAGTAATTTTCCAAGAATGAACCAATATGTAATAAAATAGAACCATCATAAAATAATCATGTTACATTTAAATAAATGATTTATCAATGAAATAAATTTATTTAGTTCATTCATATGATTTAATGGTGTAACCATATGCTCATAATTTCCATATCTACTACTAAATGTTATCTACTGAATATCCTCCTCATAAACACATAGATGGGGATATCTTAAACAAAAATCAATTTTAGAAAACTATTGAGGTCCCCTAAACTGATTTAATATATCATCAATATATATTAATAGTCACTGATTCAAAATCATATCTTGGTTATGCTAATGATAATCTACACAACGATTTATATTTTTATCAGTCTTTTTAATAAATAAGAATGGTTCATCCCATAGATATGTACTAGATCTGATGATCCCTTTTCATACCATATTTTCATAGTATTATTTTCAATCCCTTAATTATTTTTTTCCATCCATTATGATATATGTGAGATATGACTTTTCACTAGAATGTGGTCAATTGTAAACTCCACTTTTCATGTAGACGGATATCAATAGAAAATCATAAATTTTTTGAGAAATAATAAAAAATTTATAGAGTACTGTGATCCCTAATATAATCCCCCAATAATAAGGTTAATGATTATAAATGGTATGATATCATACCAAATATTTTATCTGACAACCCTATTTAACCAACTGTTACATTCTTGTATCCTATAATTTTTTTCTTGATGCCATCTGAAGTTGTAAAAATAACACATCAAGTACAATAATTGATTTGATCTATTAACATAGTAAAACAGCACATAACCAATATTATTACATAGATATCCATCTCATGTACCATAATAACACATATCTATTCATCCATATCAATGGTTATAGAACACAATTTTCACATAATGGGTCGATATTTTCATTGACTAATAATAGTTTGATGTTATAAAATAGGTGGCAACATGTCAACATGAAAAACAGGAGGATCAAATGAATAATAATAAATAAATTAATGGTATGGTCTTATATCAAACTACCCTCTCATAAGGAAATAATTAAACATAATCATACCTTCAATCATCGATGGTATATATTGATTATCCAAAATCACTTCCTCATATCCATATTATATACATCTCATTATACAATTTTCATAATTATTCATTCATGATTTCAGTACGTGAGGAGTAATGGTTTTCTTAAAATCAACATGGATAACAAGGTTATATTAATGAGTATCATTCTACTACCCCTATCTCATAAAATCATAAAAAACTGCTAAACATGATATGTGACATGATCACCTGAAATTGGAGAACTATGAAAATGGAGTTGAAGATTCCAAATCTATTAAAAATTGTGGAATGATCTAGGTGGTGTCATACAACTTAACATCATGTCATCAAAATGACTACATTATACAATGCATGATAATCATTGGGTGATTTTTTGGCCTCATCCCTAAATCAGAAATACATTCCTTATAGAAATCAATTGTAGCATGTCAGGAGAAAAAATGGAATAAATTCATAAATTTAGACACATACTCTCTTACAATGTGGTTCTTATAAATCAATATGAAAGAAATCAATTGTTCTAGAAATCCTAAATCTAAGAGGAATGAATTATTTTGTGAATAACATTTTAAAGTCATCATGTGCAGTGCCACAGTGTAATTAAGCGTGACCTGTTAAATCCCACCCCTAGAATGCATGATCATTTGGCTTTGAAATATCCATGTACACATTCATATCTATTGGTGTGCCTATGAAATAGAAAATTTTCATCATTAAATTTATCCATACATATTATTTTTATGGTTATGAACTACCTCAATATATGGGTAGATTCTTCAATTAGAACATAATAGAAGGATCTACTTTTCTTGGTTCATCCATTATTTTCCATCTATTTGTGTCCTAAAAAGAGTTTACAATAATCTGAACCATCTGTTGGTTCACTTATACCTAAGGTTCATCCAAATTTTCAGAATAACATTCCATTTAGTTTATTTTATGCCTAATTGGTTATGTTCTGTACATCCAAAAGAAAACTCCATTATGTATCACTTTCTATAAACTGATGTCATAGAAATTTCAAAATTTCCAACTACAAACATCATAACAAGGATATCAGATATTTAAATTTTCAATGAAATTTTTGAAAATTCCACTATTCTCTTTGAAAATCATTCATATTTAACACTTCTAAAAAATTATCACGTTTTCACTAAAATCAAAATCATAAATCAATATTATCTATGAAATCCTAGTGGAAATTCATTTTTATCATTCAATTTCATGTTCTTATGATCAGATAAACCCCTTGACAATGTATTCGGAGGTTCTAAAAATGCATTAGATGCTCATGATCTCAAAATTCATAGTATGTGGAAGTTCAGCATAAATAATTTAGAGACTATGCTTTATCCTCATCCTTTAATGTTATAAATTTACCACTCCTTAATGCATTTCATTAACCTATTTCTTGATATACAACATTTATAAATTCATATAAGTGCACAAGGGTGGGTGAGTATAGAATAGAGAAGGATCTCCCCAATTTCCAACCAAATCTAACCTCTACGAAACACATGTTATAAAATATAAATAAAAAAATTTGTTTTAAAAATTTAAAATATTTTAAATGAAATAAAAAACCATTTATAAGAATAATTGTTTTCATGGAAACCAACCAAACAACTCTTTCAAGTCATTTCATAATCCCATTTGGAATAACCCATTCTGTTCGACACTGACATGAAAATGTGAAAGTACAATACTAATGAGAAATATATTTTTGATCTACCATTTCATCATAAGGTAACTATTTACCATGTTCCCTAATAGAACATGCCCCTTTCAAAGGGTAACATCAATGAAAATGAACACACACCCTACCTTTACACCAAATCCAATTCCAAATCCATTTTACCCAACCATTTAAATAAATTATTCCTTTTATTTAATAAATATATAAATCCCATTTCAATAAATAAAAACCAAAAAACCCATTTTAAAACAATCATTTTAAAACCGTCTAACTAATTCCACATTCCACAAACTACCAATTTTCACAATTTTCAAACCATGAGAAAAGAGGGATTCCATCAACCTTTTTCATATCAATTTCATAGTTCAATTCAGTAAATTCATTAAATTTTAAATATATCCTTCATGTTAAAACTATTATTCTATGATAGTCAATCGACCTACCTTGAAATATTTGGTGATAATTTAGAATGAAAAAATTCATCAACATACCCGATTGAGACTCTTTAAAACAACCGTAAATAATATTCCCCTTAAAAAAACTATATTCCTACATGATTAGAATTACGTATAATGAATCATTAAACAATATATTATATTCATGAATCCATTGGAGGGTAAAATATTAAATCTAATGAAATCCACCAAGAAAGTTCACTTTTGAAGGAATCTAACCTCTAATACACCACGATTCAACAAAAGATCTCTCACAGATAAATATGAATTGTATAAACATCCTATGGATAGAGATGAATTAGATTCAGGACTTGTTTTGGGGTACAAACTATGTATTATTGTGTACATTTTATTACATCCACAAATTCATAATCTAATTTTTAACATTTCACTATTAAGAAGCATGGTTATCAAATCCTTGTGAAAATAATGTGCAAGTTATTATCTCTAAATCAATTCTCATTTTGGATCAAATGGTTATAATAACATGTCACAAATATGTTAATCCACTCCTTAAAACATAAATAAGTATCTAATTGGTGTCCTCATAGATTTTAAAAATCAGGACACTAACTATGTGTCATCCCAGTGACCACTATTTTAGTTTTTATGATCTCCTAGGAGGTGTTTCACCATTTCAACTAACCGTTTTCAATATTCACACATCCATAAAAGAAAAAATAACTATAAAATAAACTTACAAACATGAAAAAATAGTGAAAAATTACTTTATATATTTATAATTCATCAATTAAGGGTAATTTACAAGAAACTATGTGTGCTAAAATGGGTCAGAGGTTGACACGAAGGTTATGGTGGAGTCATTATGATAATATGGGGAGTCATGTCATGTTAGTTATAGCTAATCAACCAAATATATATGAATATAATTATCATAATATTCAAACTCTACAAGGTAATCTCTTTTCTAAAATGGTGGATTTTGAAGGATCATGGGATTTCCATCTGGGAATGGTTGAGTTTTCATATAAAAAAGTTTACAATCATCAATTTGAATACATCACTTTGTATATTTTAATCATATACCATTAATATCAATATATTATTGTTAATTTATTGTATATGCCTCTTTGTTTGGACCAAGTCTCATTTAGGATACATTATCATTGATACACGATATATGCTGGTGTCCGGATATATATTAGAGTTGAGATAAATCATAATCACATCAGTTGAATTATATTTATAATTTTTCCATTGGTTACAAGGTTTTCTTGATATTGTTTCTATTTTTCATTAAAAATAATATTGAAACACATGTAAAGTTTGTTATGAGATACGATAGACCATTTCAGCCACTGAGTGGCTAGGGTAGGTTGCTTATCAGTTTGAATTTCTTATTTCATTGATAGGTATTCTTGACGTTTTTCACAAATCATAGTTCATTAAAATTCATAATGATCCATAAAAAATTTTTGAGTTGCAAATAGAACATGTAGGACCCATATATTTTTGCTATATATGAATTATTTTATATCATTAACACTAGAGTGAATGTATTGTCTTGGAAGTAAATTTAATTTTTCATTGTGTTATGGAATCATAGATCAGATTCACAGAAGACAAGGTATCATGATTAATTGATGAGGGAGTAGTGGCAACACATTTTTCAAAATATCATTATTGGACATGAATTATTTGGGATGTATAATCTTATTTTAGGTAGTTATAAACATCTCATTGACCACTATCATGCATTTATCTTCTCTATTTTTGTTTGATTATTCATATGGGTATGTTTTTGGACTCTTGAGGATAAATAAAATTTAATGGTTAAAGGACCTAAAGTTGATAGATGTTTGTTTGATTGAATTAATTGTGTCTAAATATAATTGTGTTAAATTAATTTTTGTGGTCTCTGATACTTGGGAGAACATCTATGTTAGTATGTTAATTTTAGAAATACCTATAGTATTTCTCTCAGATATGAGATATCATGTAGGGTAGTGATTACAGGTCGTGAATGATTTACACATGACATAGTGTTTTCACCTGGGGTATTTGTGTTTGGGATGATTTCATGATTTGGGTTAATGGAGTTAAATTCAAAACAACCGTGGAAATATTAAATGACATGAAATGTTAATATTTTGGATTTCAAATCTGAGGTGATCTATTATTTGGTGTTTTTTTAATCCTGAATGACATTACATGGAAAAGATTCATGTAATGTAACTATCTTAGAATGTTCTTTTTAGGGTGAAAATCCTATTAATTTTTATTCATTTTATATAAATTCTATTCTCACTTGAACTAGGATCCCACCCATGTAATTTTGTGGACCTTCTCTCAATTTGGATTGATTCGATCAATGATTGATCAAAAGGCCTATTGCACTTCATCTATTAGAATGAGTAAACCATCCTCTTCTCTATTTCTATTGATTTTATTAGTGTCATTGTGATCTTTCTGATATTTTATTCTTCGTTGGATGTTCTGTCTGGATCCATAATGTGATATTCTTCCCTGGTTCGATCATTTATTATTTATGATCTTGTGGGTCCATTTTCATTGATAATTTTTATGATCTATAGTTTATTCTATTTCTATTATTTTGGGGATGTGATTCTAAGACATGGGAATAAATCTCAGCAACTCCATTGTTGACCTCATGTTTATTTCTAGTTGGTGGATCGCATTTATAGCATGGGTGAACCAAAATTAATGTAGTTGATTCCAAATCTGGATTATGATGGATGAACTATATTAGTTTCTTTTTCTAAATTTTATATAAACAAAATGGAATGGTTTTGTTTTTTGTTTGTGGGAAAGATATTTTTATAAAATATGGTTCCCCTTCGGTTTTGTTAAAGAAAAGCTATTTTGAAACCATTTTGAAATGTATTCATGGAATTTTTTAAAATAATGGTTTTGAGGAAAAGGTTTTGAAAATATTGAAAATGAGAATCATTGGGTACTTAGGTGGAATGTGTAGTAATAGAAGACATAAATGTTTTAGGGGGTTCACACAGGGGGCGTTCCACTACACTAGACACATTGATCTAGGGACATGATAGAAATATTGGTAGGTTCATTTTCTATGGTGTTCCTATACTCTCTATATTCTGTGAATATGTCAAGATGATTCATGCACATGATTATATATATTAAGGAAAGTGTATCTTAGATAGCCAAAAATATAGGGCCTAATTTACCAATTATTTTAATTGTAAAATTTTAGATTCTACTTCCATAAATATTATATGATACATGATACATACAGTTATTTGATTTTACATATTTATATATATGAAATTTGATGACTTTTTTTACATTGATATTCTAGTAAATGTAGAAAAGGGAGAAAATAAATATTTTTTGTATGATTTTGATATAAAAACTATATAACTATATATCATTGCTTATTTTAATTAATAATTTGATCATTTTTCATATTTTTTATAGATACTTGATATAGAAAACTATGCTGGGATCCTACAGAGCCTATTTAGCTCACACCCTATGCATCGTTTCTGTGGTGCGTAGAACTATTTAAATCCATAAATTTTAGATTGGTGGATGAAATCATGGTGTATTATAGGATGAATGAGGAACACAATTACCATATGGAGGTATTATTTTGTATTTTGATAGATAATTGTCTATATTTTGAGTTTTCTATGTGATAGTTTTGGATTCTATAAGTTTGGTTCTTGGGCCTTGTGATGGTTCAGGAAATGGTTTCAGTGGATCATGAGAGACCTCAAGCATTCATGTCTTGGAAGTAGCTCAATACTTTGTTCGATAACTATTTATTTTAGGGAATATAAGGATATTATAAGAATTTAAATTGGGACTTCTCCATAATATAATTTCCCTTAATGAATTTGACTATGAATGGGGTAATGTTTGAGATGTATGAGAAGTTCTAGAGTCCATTTGAGAAATTTATGTCCCTTATTACATCGACGCCAATTTTGATTCTGTCAAATATTAAAATATATTATGAAGAGTATTTTTATTCTTGTGATACGTTTTTGGGTTGTGTGTTGATACAGAATGACAATTTGGTGGCCTATGAATCATGGAAACTATGAAGGTAAGAGAAGTATTACCCCACACATGACATGGAAATAGAGATAATTATACGTTGGATAAATATGGACTGACATTACCTTTTTGGTGAGCATTTCATAGTGTATTCATATCATAATATCCTTAAGTAAATTTTGTCTTGGGGGGACCTAAACATGATACATATATTTTTTTGGAATACCTCCATAATTTCAATTACAAGATAACATATAAACCTATAAATGGAAACATAGTCACCATTATGATGAAATACAATGATATTTTTTATGTTGTTTTGGAATTAATGGATGTATTGGGTTTGATGACCCTATTTCAATATTTAAGGTTTTATATGTTGGAGGATGTATGGATAATATCATTTTAATGTGAGATGTTATATCTTATCTCGTATATTCGGTGAGGACTATGTTGTTATCCAAAATTTAGTGCCATTAGCTTAGTATTTCCTTTAATGGTGTTGAGACAATGGTTGGTTGGTATCAGTCTCCAAATGGATCTATTCACTTTTATTTGTGGCTGGTAGTTCCTTTTATCCTATGGAGTATATTGGTGCCCTAGGAAGAGATGTAGTGTGAATGACTTTGAGACTTGGTGCTTGACCTTCTAAAGGATCAATGTAGAGAATCATATTACAATCAAGTAATCTAAGACTCATCCCATTCTTTTTCTGAATTGTGATAAGTTATCTACTAATTTTTTTATTTTAACTCCTCATACTCCAATTTGTATTTATTCCATTTTGGTGATTCTCGATCTTCATAGGAAATTTGCTCATTTCTTACCAATCAGGAAATTGATAATGGTATATGACCTCGAATGCCTTTATATTATATAGGTTATATAGAATCACAGAGTTCGCTCAATGACATTTTGGTAGCATGGAGCCAATTCGACATCATGGTATTGGAAGGAACATCAAGAAACATTCAGATCTCATATATCATGTAGCATCACATATCACATAGGGACAAGTGGATATTTTGATTAAACCATCTAGACACACGATGTTATGTTAAAGGAATTAGTGACTGATTTGTTTGTTTCTTTGGAAGTGATGTTGTCGTTGACCAAGTTCTCATATAAAAATAGTTATCAATCCTCGATCAAAATTCCCTCATTGGAGGGATTTTATAGGTGTCCATGACAATCCATATTATTCTAGGCTAAGGTGAGTGCTCGTTCCTTATTTGGACCATGCCTTATATAAGAGACAACTAAATTAGTGTGACTAATTTAAAAATAGATCCAAATAGCTCTGAGTTACCATAATTTATATTTTTACCATCTTCATCGTATGATCAAGTATCATGTTAGTGATCAAGTGTTTCTTTAGGTAATTTTTTTGGGATATTGCAGTTTTGGGATGTGGGGGAAATTAGTGTTGCATTTCATTGGGTCATTTAATGTTGTGGAGTTAATGAAGAATGTATCTTTATAGTTGAAGGATACCACACTACTAAACTAGAAGAATGATTCCTATTATATAACCAAATTTAAGTGATACCATTTATAGACATATCATCTACTAGAGTGGGATGGTTTAGATTTGGAGCCTGTGCCCCCATTATGAAGTAAACTGTTTGTGTTATGAATTTCATAATGAGGTGCTCCTTAGGAAGGTGACCTCATCTATACTGGTTCTCTAGAATCATAGAGGTGATAATAATGAGAATTCGGAGTGGGAAGGATGAGGGAGTGAGAAGAGGCGTAACCAATTTTCTTATATTGAAGACTGACTACTTTTCTTCAAAGGGTTGTGTCATGGTTGGGATTTGGCGACACCTATCTGGTGCCTAGTATGTATTATATGGATTGTAACATAAATATTAGTTTGTTATTCGACTTACCAGGGTTCAGTATAGGGAACTGAGAGATTTTTGAATGACAGACAAGGGAACATGGTTAGTTAATTATCTTTCTAACTATGAGGATAATCATGTGAGGGTAATGTAGTTTGTAACATTCGGGTTTTCCAGGGTTTGATCATGGTTTTACCAACCATGTGACATATTAGGTGGTACTAGGTTGATATAATTCCCCTAAAATTAAAAGATTATCTTTATTTTAAGAAACTTTTATAGAATGATTTGTAATAAATATCACATTTTTTAGTAAGTATATTTGTTCTTATATATTGTTTATTATTTAAACTATAATTTAATTCATTAATATTCATGAATTTGAATTATGTTATTTAATAAACCTAATTTATAATATTAATATCATTAAATATTTTCAATTTTATTAGCGTAAATAAATGATAGTTCCCAATAATTATATTTCTTTAGAATTATAATGATACATTACAACATTTTCCTAGAACACATATTTTGACTAAAGACTCTGGATTTTTAAATATACAACAACCATTAGGAATAATTGATAGGAAATTAAAACAACAATGAATGTTGAGATATTATATATTGCATTTTCTAAACCCATGATTAGTAGGATCCCTCTAAAGATGATGGTAATAAAAATAAAAATAAGTTAAAATAGGCATCATGTTCACGAGGAGACTATTGATATGTGTAGAGTCCAAATAATAATATTCCTTCTATGTGATATATTAATATAAAAAAAATTGTACCATTGGGTTACAATATTCTAGCTTTAAAAAAATATATGCAATTATATAAAGATGATACATCAATTGAAATACTTTTTTAAAGTACACATATAAATGATTATTTCATTTAGATAAATGTTTCATTTTTAAATTCAATATAAACAGTATTTTGTAGTCAAAATATAAGTGAGAGTATGTAAATATTAGAATTAAAAAATATAAGAGAATTTATTTTTTATATTCACATATTTATTTTTTCTTACAAACTTATATGAGTTATACTATTGTTATTAAAAATACAAAATAAATTATTTCTTATGAATAGTATGTAATAATCGCTAATTATGAAATATTTATTGTTCATTATTGGATATTTATTAAAAAAAAAAAGAAATTATAAAAAAATATTTACTATAAATATTAATAATGATGATTATTATTATTATTATGTAGAAATGGAATAAATTATAGACAAATTATAATTAAATTGTAATTTACAAATATGTCATAACACAAATATGTTATTTATAAAAAAGTTATTTGGCTTGATTAATTTCATTGATATATATATATATATATAACTAGTTCTCTTAATAATGGTACGAATAAAATAACAAAAAAAATTCAATAAATGAGAAAAGGAAGGGACATGTCCCATGTCTCACTCCTCAAACCCTTGTCGACAACAAAGCATTCCCCCCCACTAACAATTTAGCCATCATCATCAACCTATCAGACCCACAATAGCCCAAATATACTACTTATCCTCATCGATCTTATGATCTTCCTGACCATTATGTCTTCATTCACGTCATCTTCTTACCTAATCATGTCACTATATGATGACCTCCTCTATAAGCCACGCAGAATCTGACACTACCACATCGTAATATTCCTCCAGTATTGTCTCTCACCTCGTGAAACTATAAGTGTACCTCCCACATTTTCGTAGTCATATGATGTCGATGAATCCCATAATTCATAGATCAATCATTCTTACACAAGATATGGGGTATCCTAAAAACCCCACCCAATCCCTGTGATAATAATAGTTCATTAATAGTTGAATTAATTTATCCTTTTCTCTATCAAAATAATCTGGTCTTATATATATATATTTGATCTCTTATGTGATAAACCTCCCCCAAGTGTGAATAAGTAAAGAAGAATCCCCTTTTCTGGTTTTCCTTTGTCTTAATATTAATCTTATTTGATACATCTTGAATAAGGTATAAGGAAACTTCCTTCCACCATGTTCAACATATCCAATTTGGATTCTAGTATAGGTAATGGGAAATTTTCATTTTAAAACTATTATTTTAGAATTCTCATGTTATGTATATATATATGATTATGATTGATACAAATTGAAATTTCATTTTATTTTGACCCGTATTTATCAATTCAATGAATCAAAATTGATTCTAGTGTTATAATTTCAATTTTATTTTCATGTAAGGCTTTTTCATGTTGCCATTTCAAATTTACAAGTTTATGTATATATTTATATATATATATATTGTTTATGATTTATTGTTTTCAAACATGTATATATATGAATGTATGATTTTCAATTTCATCGAGTTTATGTTTTATAATTTAAACCTAATAATAATATATATATATATATACATATACATGAATTTCATTTCATTATTACCGACCATGTATTTGTATGTATACCTCATATGATATAATTAATTTTCATACATATATTAAAAAAATTACAGTGTGCATGTGATACTTTTTTATGAATATCTTCAATTCTTATATTCATTATATATATATGGTTGTCTGTGTGTGTATTAATTTCTATCACATCATGTTTTTAAATGAATATATAATTTATTTAAAATCACGATATCATCAATCATAATATTTTTAAATTAAGAAATTAATAATTATTTTCATTAAGAATATTACTTTTATATCTCTTATATGTGTTATAATGTTTTTATTTTAAAGTTATATGTTAAGGTTACATTTATCTTCACTTGTAATTTTATATTTGGGAAAAATTATATATATTCATAAATTTTTAATGGGATTATATTGTGAAAATAGTAATGTTATAATTACTATTGTGCAAGCCATTTTTTTAAATTCTTATATTCTATGTGCTCATGATAATTCTTGGAAAACGAAATTTGATGTCTATTATTTCTTTAGACATTAAATTTACAATAGTTATCATTTTATTTGACATAAATATATATTATTTAATGTTTGAAAACATGAAAATATGATTAGAGAATATGAATATTTAACACAATTATGTAGGGTTAGTTTTAAAAGATAATGTTTACTAAAATGTATTTATACAAAACATTTAACTACATGGTTGATAAATATTTTATTTAATGACCTTGAAAAGGTAAAATTTAATTATATTAGTTAGCTACAAATATAACAATTTTTTTAACTATGAAAATTAATATTTTTATATATTTATAAATGTGCATGTGCAATCAATATATTTATATGTTTTTAAAACAAAAAGCCAAGTAGAAAATGAATACATGTAAAGAAATTGTAACATACCAAGTAAGTAATGAATACTATATATTCTTATCGATGTCTATTTATGAATTAGATAGTGTTTTAGAGGCTTAAAATGAGAATAAATCCAATCTTAAGCATAAAATTCTCTAATATTTTTAAAAGATTGTTTTACCACCTTTTGATGGAGAACCATTTTTAAATCTATATTTTGACAATATTATAAGCTCTATATGTCAAAATAATCTTATTATTTATTATTGGGAAATTGAAATTTACTTTGAATAAAATTTTGGTATTTTTCTAACATTGATAAATTTTTTTAATGAATAGTGCAAAATACTGCATTTTACATCAAAACTTATTTTTTATCTAATTCAATTGTATTGTTAGATTATGTTTTTAATTGGTTTTAAATTGTAATTAGAATATATTTTTACCATTTAATCCAATGGTGTTAATTATTATTAATTTCACTTTGGAATTTGTCATAAACAAGTTCCAATCTTTTCATAGATACTCTTTAAAAAACCAACTATTTGTTTTGACAACAGGAATTATTTTTAAATTAATTATTTCAATTTATATGATTCGAATTTGGTAAAATGGATTCCATATATGGAATCATAAGTTCCAAATTATGTAATTAAGACTCATTTTTTGGACATTAAGAATAGTAACGACGGTAATTATCTTTAATTATCTTGATTAATTAGTAATCAGGTAGTTGAGGATAATAAAATATTATCATAATAACAAAAAATGACCCCAAAATGTGTCCTAATGATACTAGTTGTGTCATAGACGACCATGGAATTCCTTTTTCCATACATAGGGACCCCATGGAATCACTTTTGGGTAAAAGTGACACCTTATCATTTTATTTTTACAAAATGTAGAATATCACTAAAGAATGTATCACCCGAGTAAAAAATTTTAATTTTGTCTACACAAATGATATATTAGACTATAAATAGCCATTTGGAAGATAAAAATATTTCCTACATCATTGTAAATTTTTTTATAATTTTTAGAAATTAAATAAATTAAATTATTTATTACATCGGGATGATGCAGCGATTACCTCATTAAGGAACGATTTAAATAAAATGAAAAGATAATGTAAAATATAAGACATACTCTTGTAAAATACCTATTGAATTAGTATATTTCGAACCCTTATCACCTTATACTCGAAATTTATCATTGTGGGACCTTTAAAATTCGAAACTCATTTTAATATAAAGTAACATTTTATAACTTTCCAAGAGTGCCCCTCCTCTCCTCTTATAAAAGTCCCCCATATCTACCACCTTACCCACACTTCTCAAGCCATTGAATCGGCCATGATCTGCTCATTTTATCTCTCTACATCCCTCTCTTAATCCTAGAAGCCTTACCTTGGGCATAAATCTCTTCATGAAACTATTTTGGTTCAAAACAAGATGAGTTTTTCGATTTAAAGGTAAAGACTTATCTAATGTTTTTTTGTTTTATTTTGCTTCTCCCACCCCATAAACTCCATTTATTCATTTATTTTGTAAAAAGACCAGTATCTTAAAAACAGTAGGATTTTTTTATAAGAATTATTTGAGCTACACTTACACAAACCAACATCTAATGGTTAAAGAGCATATTGTTTCTGTGGATGGCGAATTTCTGCCTCACGAAATGATGATTGTTCCTTATTCTTCTAAAACCATCAAAGGTGACCATTATGATTTCACTATATTTATATATGATATATAATATTTTTATTTTTTCCTTAAGCTTCTTTATTTTTCAATTATGGAATACCTTTATGGTTTCCATTATGGGTAAACGCGATATCTTAATTTTTGGAAGTGTGGACTACCGCACCCTCAAAGTGATTTGATTCGTTAATGCCATATGTTGGACATATAAAGGATGGAGTTAGTGATATTATAGATGATATTATACTGGAATTATAATATACCTTTATATCATTATGATTACATTCCATTAAATAGGAAATATAAATAAAATAGCGTTCATGCGTACGTACAGCTTCCCATCTCCATGAATGATGAATTTCATTTCATACCTCTAAATTTTATTTAATATTATAAAAGCATGTATATACTCAATATATATGATATATATGATATCTCCATCATGAATATAATTCTTGATATAATGGATACATGAAAAATATGTAATTAAAAAGAGTTTATTTTTTACTCAAGTACCAATGATCGACAAAATGACCATTATTAACTTAAATAAATACATAGTGTTCATAACATGGTAATAAGTGATATAAAAAGGAATAATGAACTTGAAACAGGATCTTAAGAATGTATAAATTAACTCATGTTTATTATGCATGAGGTAAATGAATGATCAAGTCAAGTCGGACCCGAGGTAAGGGACTTCATCTCAATCTCCTTTCATTGAGGCATATTCTATTTTATACACATCTTTTTTATACGGTGCTTAAACCCCAATGACTTTTACATTTATTCAAAAGGAATTTTTTTAATACAAATAATTTTACTAAATGACAAAATGGAATGTTTTTGTCATATGTATGCAGCGACAATGACTTCTCCGCCGCCGTGACCATTATTTGAGTTTCGGCTTCCTCTACAAGCCATATCATTTTTTTTAAATGAAAAATAAATACCATGTTTTACTTTTCTTTTATTTTGGTATTGAAATGGTTTTGATAATGTTTTTATTTTATCAATGTGTAATAGATATCTTGTGATAGAAATGTGGATATGTTATGTTTCCTTTATGCATGTTTTATGTGATACGATTATGTTATGGTTCCTGGGCATTGTTACCAAGACTGGTAGTTATGTGATAAACTAAGGGTGGTTGAGCCCGATATAGCTCTCTAATGCATTGGGTAACGCGAAGGAGTTAAACACTAAGGTTTCTCCAAAGATATTTATGGAATATACTATGATGGGTATTCCAAAAGTATCCATTTGGCTTACTTCCTACGTATGAATGATATGAATGCCCCATGTTACCTTTTTGTCTTATGATTTCAATGAGTTATTCATAAATCTTATGATTTCACGAGGTATGTTTACGTGGACATGTTTTATGAGTAATGTATGATTTCATTTATTCCTAAGTATACATAAACTAATGTTTCCGTTCCGTATTTTCATATCACTTACTACGCTTTTTATGCTCATCCCATGTTTTTGAAATGTTTTTCATAGGTCAAGGGAAATGTACATGATGCGATGATAGTGTCAAGGAAGTGTCATGAATGAATCCATGTTATGTTTTATATATGTTTCCGTTGACGGGAAAAAATTAATATTATCTTTTATGTAACCACTTTGTTCAAATGTAGAATGTAATGTAGGATTTATGAAAAAATTCTCTAAAACTCTAAAACTGAAATGATCCTCAACATGTATTCTTGAAATAACTCAAGATTAAGTAATGTTTAAGGTCGGGGGCATATAGTTGGTATCAAAGGCCGATTTAGATAACTTTAAGAGTTATAATTATATTAAATTATTATCTAATTTTTTTTAGAAATGATATAGTATTTGAAGATTAACATGTAGCTTCATCGAAGACATGTCTGTTCAGAATGGTTTTCCACAGAGGAAATAGGGAAGCAGTGCTAGGAATGAATACAGAATGAAATGAACTTCCAAATCAGCATCCAGAGATGGTCAGAATTGGAACTGAACAGTTTGATACAGTAATGAAGCATTTGAATCAAGTGATAAATGGTGGTTGTATCCATGCACGAGATCAGCCAGATCAATCGAAGAGGAACATGTCAGTGGTGGAACATTTCATGAGGAAACATCCTCCATCATTTAGAGGATCATCTGACCCTGTGAAAGTTGAAGGGTGGATTAAAGGACTGGAGAAGATTTTCGATGTCATGGGGTGTTCAGACAATCAAAAGGTTAGTCTTTCTATTTACCATTTTGAGGGTGAAGCAGATCAGTTGTGGTCGATGGTTAAAAATATCATGGACTCTAATGAGATTGATGCTCTCAACTAGGATGAATTAAAAGATTTGTTTCTTTAGGTGTATTTTCCTAAGGATGTTCACAATAGGATGGAAACAATTCTTGGAATTGAGGCAAGAGGACGACTCAGTGGCTGCTTATGAAGAGTGGTCACTCAATTGGAAAGGTATGCTCCAAATTTTATTCGAGACCTTGATTGTAAAATCAATCGTTTTCACTCATAATTAATGCCAAAATATCGAAGGGCTTTAGATTCTCGCTTGTTCAAGAGTTATGAAAAGCTTGTTCGATGTGCTGAGAAGGTGGAAATGGAGCTTTCCGATGATCAAGTGTCTTATAACAACCAACATAAGAAGAGAACAATGTGGTAGGATAAAGGGAAGAATTCTTTAAAAAGGTATGATGGTAAGAAAACTAAGTTTCCAGTTTTTGATAAATGTGGTAAAAGGCATGCTAGGGAATGTCTTCTAAATTCTAGAAAGTGTTACCGATGTGGTAAGATGGGACATAAAGTTTGTAATCGCACTGAAAATGATCAGGGTGATGGTAAGACCAAATTTGATTTACAGTTAGTTAAATGTTTTTAGTGCAATGAGATGGGTCACTATGCAAACTAGTTTCCGAAAAAGAGATCGAGTGTTGTGAAGCTATTAGAATACAAGCATAAAGGGGTGGTGAAATCCTTTGCAACTACTTCAGCAGATGTTGGGCCATCAAATGATGTGGTATCAGCTCCAAGGAGCTCAATATTTTTCAAAGATTGACCTGAGATCGGGGTACCATCAGTTGATTGTAAAGGAACCTGATATTCTGAAAATCACGTTTCGTACAAGATATGGACATTATGAATTTTTAGCTATGTCTTTTGGGTTAACCAATGCACCTGCTGTAATCATGGAACTTATGAATACAATTTTCCATGAGTTCTTGGATAAGTTTGTAGTTGATTTCATTGACGATTTTTTGGTGTTTTTTAAAAGTAATGAGGAGCATGAAAGTCATTTACGGGTTATTTTACAAACCTTAAAAGAAAATAAATTATATGGGAAATTCAAAAAGTGTGAGTTTTGGTTGAAAAAATTTTCATTCCTTGGTCATTTTTTTCAAAATATGGAATAACTGTTGATCCTGCAAAAACAAAGGTTGTTGAAGAATGGCCAAGACCCACAAATGTAACTGATATTCGTAGCTTCCTTAGTTTGCCATGCTATTACAGAAGGTTTTTTTAAAAAATTTCCCGGTTATCTAGTCCAATAAATAAGCTAACTCGGAAGGGTGTTATGTTTATCTGGACAAAACAATGTGATGATTGTTTTCAGGAACTGAAATGAAGATTGGAGAATGATCCAGTTTTGGAACTACCTTCCAAGAATGGGGAGTTTGTTATCTACAATGATGATTCATTTAAAGTACTTGGTTACATCATAATATAGAATGATCAGGTAATTTCTTATTCTTCACGCCAGTTGAATACTAATGAGGTAAATTACCCTACACATGATTTGGAATTAGCTAGTGTTGTTTTCTCTTTAAAAATTTGGAGGAATCAGTTGTATGGTCTAAAGTGTGAAATATATACTGATAAAAAATGTTTAATGTATATATTCACTCAGAAATAATTTAACATGAGACATAGGAGATGGCTAGAATTAATCAAGGATTATGATTTTACAATTCATTACCATCCGGGAAAAGCAAATAATTTGGTTGATGCTTTGAGTCAAAAATGTAATGCTTCGTTAACAATGTTGCATTTGGAACATGATCCTTTGGATATGGATTTGATGAAATTTTTCATTGAAGTTGTTGGTGCAGGATGTCCATCAATTTTGTTTCAGGTATCAGTGAAATCTTATATATTAGATAGGATTAATCAAGCACAGATCCAAGACAGTGAGTTGCAGAAAATGGTACAGGTGGTTCAGAAGGGTAAGTTGCCTGAATTCAAAATTGATAATGATTGTGTTTTGAGATTTGGGAAGAGATTGTGTGTGCCTTGTGATTCATAGTTGAAGAGAGAGTTGTTTTGTGAAGCTCATAGATCTCCGTTTTCAGTTCATCCAGGTAGTACTAAGATGTATAGAAATCTTCGGGGGTATTACTAGTGGGACGAAATGGAAAGAGATATTGCTGATTTTAATGTGAAGTGTCTGACTTGTCAACAGGTTAAAGCAGAGTGGAAGTTACCGAAAGGGATGCTTCAGCCATTACCCGTGCCAGAGTGGAAATGGGAGAATATATCCATGGACTTCGTTGTGGGATTTCAGAAGACACCACGAGGTAATAATGCAATATGTGTTATTGTTGACCGCTTGACAAAATCTGCTCATTTCCTAGCGATCCAAGATACTTTTTCCTTATATCAACTTTCTCATTTATATCTTATAGAGATATTCAGGTTACATGGAGTTCCTCTCTCCATTGTATCTAATCGTGATCCCAGGTTTACTTCTAACTTTTGGAATGGCGTTCAGAAGTCATTGGGTACTGAATAAAATTTTAGTACAGCTTTTCATACTCAATCAGATGGGCAGTTAGAATGAAAGATTCAGAATTTGGAGGATATGCTATGTTCTTACTCGATGGATTATCAGGAAAGTTGAAACCAACATCATTCTTTGGTAGAGTTTTCTTATAATAATATTTTTAATACCAGCATACACATGGCACCATTTGAAGCATTATATGGGAAGTGGTGTTGAAATCTAGATTTCTGGGATGAAGTGGGAGAAAGGAAGTTGATGGGACTAGAATTGGTAGAAGAGTTGGCAGAAAAATTTCAGCTGATACAGATACACATGAGAACAGCTCAGAGCAGGCAGAAGAGTAATGCAGACAACAGGAGGAATGATCTCTCTTTTGAGGTAGGTGATCTTGTTTTTCTCAAAGTATGACCATGGAAAATTGTGATGCAATTTAGTAAGAAAGGAAATTAAAGTCCAAGGTTCATTGGACCATATGAAATTATAGAGAGAGTTGGATCAGTTTCATACCAAGTGGATTTACCTCCGAGTTTATCTCAGGTACACAATGTTTTTCATGTTTCAATGTTAGGGAAGTACATGCCAGATCCATCTCATGTTTTGATTCCAGAGGTAGTTCAGTTGGAAAAAAACCTATCTTATGAGGAACAACCTATCCATATTCTTGAACATATGGATAAAGTGTTAAAGAATAAGGTTATTCATCAAGCAAAGGTTTTTTGTAAAAACCACATGATTGAAGAGGCAACATGAGAATATGAAAATGCAATGAGGGATAAATACCCCCACTTATTTGATAAGTAAATAAATTTCGGAGGTGAAATTTTATAAATGGGGAAGGATGTTACATCTCATGTAAGTAATGAATAATAGATATTCTCATATACGTCTATTTATGGATTATATAGTGTTTTAGAGGCTTAAAATGAGAATAAATCCAATCTTAAGCATAGAATTATTTAATATTTTTTAAAGAATGTTTTACCGCCTTTTGATCGCGAATGATTTTTAAATATATATTTTGGAAATTTTATAAGATCTATTTTAGAAAATAAACATATTATTTATTATTGGGACATTGAAATTTACTTTGGATAAATTTTTGGAATTTTTCTGACAATGTTCATTTTTTCATGAATAGTGAAAAATACTGCATCTTACATCAAAAATGATTATTCATCAAATTTAATTATATGGTTAGATTATCTTTTTAATTGGATTTAAAGTGTAATTAAAATATATTTTTACCATTTAATCTAATGGTGTTCTATATAATTAATTTAACTTTGGAATTGGGCATAAGCAAGTGCCAAACTTTTTATAGATATTGTTTCAAAAAACCCGATATTTGTTTTGACAACGAGAATTATTTTTAAATTCATTATTGAAATTTATATGTTTGTAATTTGTAAAATGGATTCCATATTTTTAATCAGAAGGTCCAAATTATGTAATTAAGAATCTTATGTTTTGGGACATTATGAATAGTAACGGCGATAATTATCATTAATTATCTTGATTAATTAGTAATCGGGTAGTTAAGGATAATAAAATAACAAAATAATAATAATAAATTATCCCAACACGTGTCGAAATGCTACCGGTTGTGTCATGGCCAACCATGGGATTCCTTGTGCCAAACATAGGGACCCCATGGAATCACTATTGGGTGAAAGTGACACTTTATCATTTTATTTTTAAAGAAACGAGAATATCCCGAATGAATGTATCACCTGATTAAAACATTTTTAATTTTGTCTACATAAATGATCTCTTGGACTGTAAATAGTAATTGGAAAGATAAAAATATTTTCTATATCATAGTATTTTATTTATAATTTTTAGACATTATATGAATTAAATTATTTATGACATCATTATGATGCAGTGATTGCTCATTAATGAACGATTTAAATAAAATGAAAAGATAATTTAAAATCTAAGGCTTAAACTTGTCAAAGACCTATTGGATGAGTATATTTCGAACAATTATCACCTTATCCTAGAAATATATCATTGTGGGCCCTTTGAAATCCGAAACTCATTTTAATGTAAAGTAACATTTTATAACTTTCCAAGAGTACCCCTCCTCTCCTCTTATAAATGGCCCACAACTCTACCTCCTTACCCACAATTTTGAAGCCATTGTCTCGGCCAATATCGTCTCATTTTATCTCCCCACATCCCTATCTTCATTATATAAGCCTTACCTTAGGCATACAGCTATTCAAGAAACCCTTTTGGTTCAAACCAAGAGGAGTTACCTGATTTAAAAGTAAAGACTTCTCTAATGTTCTTTTGTTTTATTTTGCTTCTCCAACTCCTTAAACTCTTTTTTTCATTCTTTTGTAACAACAATAGTATATTAAATATACTAAGATGTTTTTATAAGAAGTATTAAAGCTACACATACACACAAATACATCTAATGGTTAAAGAGCATATTGTTTCCGTGGATGGGGAATTTCTGCCTCACGAAACGATGATTGTTCAATAATCTTCTAACACCTTCAAAGGTGGCCATTAAGATGTAAACATATTTATATATGATATATAATATTTTTATTTTTCCTTAAGATTCTGTATTTTTCATTTATGGCATACATTTATGGATTCCATTATGGGTAAACGCGATAACTTCATTTCTGGAAGTGTGGACTACCACCCCCTCAAAGTGATTTGATTCGTTAATGCCGTATGTGGGACATAAAAGGATGGAGTTATTGATATTATATATGATATTATACTGGAATTATAATAAACCTTTATATCATTATGATTCCATTCCATTAAATAGGAAATAGAAAGGAAAGTAGTGTTCATGCATACGTATGGATTACTATCTCCATGAACGGTGCATTTCATTTCATACCTCTAAATGTTATGAAATATTATAAATGAATGTATATATTAGATATATATGATATATATGATATCTAAATCATGAATATAATTCATTATATAATGGATACATGAAAAACTTGTAATTATAAAGAATTTATTTTTGATTCAATTACCAATGATCGACAAAACTACCATTATTAACATAAATAATTACATAGTGTTCATAACATGGTAATAAGTGATATAAAATGGAATAATGAACCTGAAAAAGGTTATTACTCAAATAGAAATTAACTCAACTTTATTATTCAGGAAGTTATAGAACGATTGAGTCAAGTCAGACCCGAGGTAAGGGAATTTGTCTCAATCTCCTTTCATTGAGGCATATTTTGTTTTATACAAAACTTTATTTTATATGGTGTATAAACCCCTTTGACATTTACATTTATTCATAAGGAATATTTTTTTTATACAAATCATTTTACAAAATGACAAAAAATGGAATGTTTTTGTCGTACGTATGCGGTGACAATGACTTCTCCACCGTCGTGACCATTATTTGAGTTTCGGCTTCATCTACAAGTCATAAATTTTTTTAAAATAAAAAATAAATACCATGTTTTACTTTTCTATTATTTTGGTATTTAAATGTATTTGATAATATTTTTATTATATCAATCTGTTATTGATATCTTCTGATCGAAATGTGTAAATTTTATGTTTCCTTTATGCATGTTTTATGTGATACGATTATGTTATGGTTCTTGGGAATTGCTATGAAGACGAGTGGTTCCGTGATAAAATAAGGGCGGTGAGCCCAATATAGCTCTCCAATGCATTGGGTAACGCAAAGGAGTTAAACGCAATGATTTCTCTGAAGAGATTTAGGGAATATACTGTTATGGGTATTCCAAAGGTAACCATGAGGGTTACTCCCTACGTAAAAATGTTATGAATGCCTCAAGTTACCTTTGTGTCTTATGATTTCTATGAGTTATTCATAAATAATATGATTTCATGGTGTATGTTAACGTGCTCATGTTTTATGAGTAATGTATGATTTCATTGATTCTTATGTATACATGTACTAATGTTTCCTTTTCGTATTTTTATATCCCTTACTGAGATTTTTATGCTCATCCCATGTTTTTGAAATGTTTTTCACAAGTCAAGGTAATGGTACATGATGTGATGATAGTGTCATGTATGTGTCATGATAGAATCCATGTTTTGTTTTAAATATGTTTTCATTGATGGGAAAAATGAATACTATCTTTTATGTAACAAATTTGTTTAAATGTATTATGTAATCAAAGATTTATGCTCGAATTCTCTAAAACTCTAAATCTGAAACGATCCTCAATGTGTATTCTTGAAATAACTCAATATTAAGTAATGTTTAAGGCTGGGGCCTTATAGAAATATAGAAATGTTTCCATAAAAAAATTATTTGGACATTGTAAATAAGAAGGGGTTGAAGGGTGAACACATTCCTAATGAAGTGGGTGTCCCCAATACAACCTTCAATGTTTAGGTGGCCCCATTATTTTGTTTTCAATAAAATGATTATTATTTTTTGAAAGTCCACTGCATTATTTTGAATCAATTTCATGCATATGTATTTTGAAAATGAATAATATTTTTTTTCAAAATTGGAAAAATTTTCAAAGGGGATAAACCATTTCCAAAAGTGTAAGTATTGTAAAAAATAAATTTATTTGTTTTCAAATGAACTTTTATTTTCAAAGGAACTTTTAAAATATTGTCTTCAAAGGCCATTAATTAATATTATTCAAAATGATATTATATTTTGAAGTGGATTTTTGAAATTATTTTTTCAAAACAATATATATTTTTAAAATAATTTTTAATATATTTTTCAAAAATATTCTTTAATTTATATATAAAATTGGTTTTCAAAATAAATATCTAAATGTTTGTATCTATGGAATTTTATAATTTTGTTATCAAATGTGTTTTAAAAATTAATTTTCAAAAGGTATTGGGTTTTTAATAGGGTTTTTTTGTTGGATTTTAAAAAACCTCATACTAGGTAATTTTCCTCACCCTGTGTTTTTATAAAATGTTTTAATGTTTAAATATTGATTTAATGGAGTTTATATTGATAATAAGACATCAAAAGAAAATATTTATCATTATATTCATTTTATTATTTTAGTTTTGATAATATCTTAATGTGGTACTTTTCAACCAATTCCTAAACATGAAAAGATCATCATTTTAATGTTCTGTAAATATTTATATTTCTTTCTATTAAAACATTATAGAACATTTTTTGTACCAGATCCAGAACTATGGGTTTGGGGATCATGAGTAGCCTAAATTTGGTGGATTGTTTTTTCCTCATAGATGGACCACAAGTTTCCCAACCATGCATCTATACTATACTGCCAAATCTTACTCATTCAAATATATCATTCTACGATTTCCCCTTTAATTTTTATTATTATTGGGATCTTTTACATCCCCACTAATGGGAATATCATATACCTTAGTAGTGAAGAATCCCCTTTACATTGGTGTGAATTTTAATTGGATATATTGGTGTCATGTTTTGAGATAAGTTGACTACTTCTTGGTTTCATCCTTATTTCCTCTTATCAACCCTTGTATTTCCTTTTTTGTAAATTTTTATGACCATAATGGTGGTGTTGGGAAAATTTAAGGTATATAATATTTTTTTTGGTTTTCTTTGTCATGTATTTGGTGTTTGAGGACTTTTGGATCCTCATATAGGTATTCATCATCAAGGGTGATGTGATTTGGACTGGTTTTACTGCTGATGCCTATATTTAATAGCTTTTTCCCCAGAATTCCATTAAATATCTAATATTATTTGTGTTTTTTGATTAAATTACAACAGAAAATATTTTTTCCTGGTTTGATATTAATTTTTTCTGTGCTTCCTGATTTTTTTTGGAAATTTAGGCATTAATGTGTGGTTTTCCAAATGAAGTATCATGTATCCCCACTAAGTTTACGATAAAGTTTGATAAAGTTATTATTGGATTATAAATGGATTTATAAATTTGTTTTAGAAATGGAGTTACCTTGGAAATGATATTTTATGTATGTTGAGTATATTTTTTTTTGAAATGGATTACATTAAAGCCTAATTGTTATGGGAAAATGTTTGTGGATGTGCTGGAATGGACTAGCACATCGGTTAACTGGGGTGTGAAGAAGGGGTTTATTATAGGTATTATGTGATCATTTGGAGGAAAGATCGCATGAAAATCCTCGTTTATTTTCATGAGATTCTATGTGAGCTCTAGAGGGAGGAATATTTTATAACCCAAAATGTTTTCTGTGGGACTATGAGATCCATTGGTTATAAATACCCTGAGAGCTTCCATGTTTTGACTAAATATGTCCATGAGGGCCTCAATTTCATAGTTAAAAAACAATTCTTTTTTACTCACTCACAATTTTCTTGATGGTTATATCCCTAGGTACACATTAGTCATTCTAGATTGGTTTATATTTTTATGAATAATATTGGTTCTATTTTTATACTATTAGATATATTATTCCCATTGTTCAATTTCTTTTTAAATTGTATTTATGGTTGATTTTCATACTCACCCTTACAGAGAATTTATGGATATTTTTTTGCATGATTTTCCTCATGATCTTCTTCATTCCTTTGATCCTTGTTGGGGTTTTTTAAAACATTTTTTTAAAGGAAAAGAAAATGTTTTTTAAAGGTCTACTTCAAATTTGTTTTCATTCATGTGGTTTGGTTTTGAAAATGTCTTCAAAACTGTTAATTTGATTTCATGGGTAAAATTATTAAATATATTCATGGTGGTATCCAACTAGTCTTATTACGTAATAATCCTTATGGGGCCTTAGGGGAATTTCTATATTTCACATTGTATGACATAGGTAATGGCATGGGATCCAGGTATAAAGGTTGATTTTCTTGCTAACCACATACTAGTTTTTTTGTGAATGTTTCAAGGTCCCATTGGTATTGGATTATATGAATTAATTTTTTTTATTTTTTATAGTTTGTTAAGTTTATTAACCATTATTCATATTTTTTATGACCTCTTCTAGTTCTTATGAATTATTTAGATACTATATATGTTTATGAATTACATTGGCATGATTGTACGAGATGTACATTGTCATTTTTTGTATTAGTATTTCTTATACTACATTGATAAGGTTATTTTAAGATTATGTATTATTGAAGATAATGTTATTGTTAAGGAAATACAATTTTTTGGATGCCTCATGCCGATTTACTAGTAATGAAACAATTCCCATGTATTATATATTTTTTCATGTCACGTGGTTGTGTCTAGTTTGAGGGGATGTAGAATCTGCTTCGGGTAGTGTGGCGGCACAACTCGAGTGATTGATTTGGTTATTGGTTTGTTATATAAATCCACTCCTTATATATGTCTATTAATACTACCACTATAAAAACAGAAAAAACATCTGAATATAAACAAAATAAAGGGGGTTCTATAGAGGGTTCAATGTTTTTATGAAAATCCATTTCATGTTACGAAACAAGCATTATCATAACATTCAAATTAGAACATCCTCCAATAAAATCAATTTAAAACCTATTTAGATTATAAAAATATTTAAAAAATGTGCCAACATTGCGTATTAATTATTCTTTAGTAAACCTATTTTAAACAATTCCTTTTTAAAAAATATTGAAAATGAAGAAAGAATTACCAAATAAAGTCCTTAAAGAAGGAATCCTATAAAATTTATATACATAAATGAATACACATATGTTTAAAATAAACAACCATATAAATAAAAATATGCCACGAAAAACACACACACATAGACACAAACTCTCTCTCACACACACACAGACATATATTCATTCTTATGGGATGTTAAGGAAAAAACAAAAGAATGACTTGAGTCACTAAACCAAATGTAAGAGCCCCAACGCAAATCCAGCAAAACTATAAAATAGTAAATTCTTAATAAAACCATGATTTATCCTCAATAAAAAATTAATAAAATTTAAAAAATTATTTTTAAAACATATAGATTTCAAAATTAATTAATTATTTAATTAATTAATAAAATTTAAAAAGGTTTTTAATATTCTTAACACTGATATGTTTTTTAATTGACATTTTAAATATTTTATTCACATTGGTTTTTGGTAAATAATGTGAAAAAATACATCCAAAATCTATTTTTAAATAATAATCTTATAAATAATCCTAAAACACTAGAATATGAATGTTTTTTCTTTTTATTTATAATATAAATGAGGTGAAAACCCGTTTATCATTTTTGATATTGTATAACTGACATTAGAAATTTATTCACATTGGAGTAACCCTCTTGGTTACGTTTGGAATACCCATCACAGTATATTCCCTAAATATCTTCGGAGAATCCTTAACGTTACACTCCTTCACGTTACCCAATGCATTGGAGAGCTATATTGGGCTCACCTGCTCTTAGTTTATCACGGAACCACCAGTCTTCACAATAATTCCCAAGAACCTCAACATAATCGTATCACATAAAAAATGCATAAAGGAAACATAATATTTCCACCTTTCAATCACAATATATCAATACAACATATTTATATAAAAACATTATGAAAACCATCTTCAATACCAAAATAAAAGAAAATTAAAACATGGTATTTATTTTTCTTTAAAAAAAATGTATGGCTTGTAGAGGAAGCCGAAACTCAAATAACGGTCACGACGGGGGAGAAGTCGTTGTTTCCGCATATGTATGACAAAAACATTCTCTTTTTTCGTTTAGTAAACGCTTCGTATAAAAAATATTCCTTTTGAATAAATTTAAAAGTCAAAGGTGGTTATACACCATATAAAAAATAGGTTGTGTATAAAACAAAATATGCCTCAATGAAAGGAGATTGAGACGAAGTCCCATACCTCGGGTCCGACATGACTCGGTTGTTCTTTAATCTCCTGAATAATAAACTTGAGTTAATTTCTACTTCATTAAGAACCTTTTTCAAGTTCATTATTCATTTTATATCACTTATCGCCATGTCATTAACACTATGTAATTATTTAAGTTAATAACGGCCGTTTTAACGATCATTGGTACTTGAGTAAAAAATAAACCCTTTATAATTACATGTTGTTCATGTATAGATTATATCCAGAATTATAATCATTATGTATATATCATATATATCCAGTATATACATGCATTTATAATATTACATAATCATTTAGAGGTATGAAATGAAATGCACCGTTCATGGAGACGGTAAGCCGTACGTATGCATGAACGCTACTTTCATTTCTATTTCATATTTTATAGAATGGAATCATAATGATTTAAAAGTATATTATAATTATAGTATAATATCATATATAATATCATAGTTCCATCCTTTATACATCCCACATATGGTATTTAACGAATCAAATCACTTTGAGGGGGCGGTAGTCCGCACTTCCTTAAATGAAGATATCGTGTTTACCCATATTGGAAACCATAAAGGTATTCCCAAAATGAAAAATACAGAAGCTTAAGGAAAACATAAACATATCATATATCATATATAAATATAGTGACATCTTAATGTCCACCTTTGATGGTGTTAAAAGAATATTGAACAATCATCATTTCTGGAGGCATAAATTCACCATCCACGGAAACTGTATGTCCTTTAACCATTAGTTGTAGGTGTGTGTAAGTGTAGCTCGAATCCTTCTTATAACAACATCCTAGTATATTTTGGATACTAGAGTTGTAACAATAGAAAATAATAAAAAGAGTTAAGGGGGTTGGAGAAGCAAAATCAAACAAAAGGACTCAAAAGAAGACGTTACCTTAGAATCAAGTAACTCTCTTAGATTTGAGCTCAAAGGATTCCTTGGGAAGACTTCTGCCCAAAGTGATCCTTCAAGGAGTAATATAGGGATGTGGAGAGCCAAAATGGGTAGGGGTTGGCTGAGCCAAAGGCTTTGGGAGTGTGGGTATGGAGGTAGAGGTGGGGGCCTTTTATAAGGGGAGAGGAGGGGCACTCTTTGAAGGTAAAGAAAAGTCACTTTATTTTAAAATGGTATTCGGATTTAAGAGGACCCACATTTATGTGTTTCAAGGATAAGGTGATAAGGGTTCTAAATCCACCCATACAATTGGTTTTGACCATGTTTATGTCTTATATTTAACATTATCATTCGAGTTTATTTAAATAATTAAATAATGAGGTCATCACTGCATCATCATGATGTCATAAATTATTTAATATATTTAAAGTATAAAAATTATAAAAAAAATACTATGATGTAGGAAATAATTTTATCTTTCCAATGACTATTTATAATCAAAAATTTGATCTTTATAACCCAATGTAAAAATTGTTTTAGTAAAACATCTCATGTTTGTGTCATTTTTACGTTTACATTAAATAAAAAGTTATTTATGTCATTTCCCAACCAAAGTGGCTCCATGGGGTCCCCAAGTTGACCCATGGATTTTCTTGGGCGGAAATTACACATCCAATGAGGGTAGGACATGTGTCATGCTCATCTCATTTTATTAAAGCATTATTTTTACCTTAAACTACACTAATTACCTCTAATCGCGATTAAGAACTTAAGAGTTACTATTCACCAAAAAATTATTTCAATCTCATTGAACAAAATTTTAATTCTTAATGAAAACCATATATGTCGGATTTTTGAAATTCAAAACACAGAAGTGGTAAAATTCCATTTAAATGAAAAATCAGTTTTTATAAGTACCACTTAGTGGTTTCACTATTCATCAGAAATTGATGTTTTTCAGAAAAATACCAAAAAGTCACCCAATAATATATTTGATATTCCTAATTCAAAAATTAAGTCTATTTTACAAAATTCAAAACATATAAGTCACATTAATTAATTTAATATTTAATTCCCGATGTCATGACAAATAGCATGTTTTTATGAAACAATAAGTATGAAAAGATTGACACCAGTTTAAGTCCAATTTCAAAGTGAAATTGATTCCAATGACCATAATTGGATTAAATGGTAAAAATATATTCTAATTTCACTTCAAAACCAATTCAATAGATAATCAAATCATATAAATAAATTAGATTAAAAAGCAGTTTTGATGTAAAATGCATTATTTTTCACTATTAATTAAAAAATGAACATTGTCCGAAAAATACCAAAAATTCACACAAAGTAAATTTTGATGTCCCAATCATAAAGAATAAGTTTCTTTTTACAAACATAGCTTATAAAATTGTTAAAAGATAGATTTAAAAAAGGTTTTCCATCAAAAGGCAGTAAAACAATCTTTTAAAAATATTAGTGTATTCCATGCTTAAGATTGGATTTATTTTCATTTTAAGCCTCTAAAACACTATATAATTCATTAATAGACATAGATAAAAATATCTATTATACATTACTTATATTGGATGTTACATCCTTCCCCCTTTTGAAAATTGCGTCCCCGCAATTTATTTACTTATCGAATAAATGGGGGTACTTATCCCTCCTTTCATTTTCAGATTCCCATGTTGCCACTTCCATCATGTGGTATTTCCAAAAAACATGTACCAGATTAATCACCTTATTTCATAACACTTGCTCCTTGTGGTCAAGAATATGGACCGGTTGTTCCTCATAAGATAGGTTCTCTTCCAGCTGAACTATCTCTGGACTCAAAACATGAGATGTATCTGGAATATACTTTCTCAACATCGAAACATGAAAAACATTGTGTACCTGAGATAAACTCGGAGGTAAAGCCACCCGGTATGCAACTGATCCAACTCTCTCCAGAATTTCATATGGTCCAATAAACCTTGGACTCAACTTTCCTTTCTTACCAAATCTCATCACACTTTTCCAAGGAGAAACCTTTAGAAAAACATGATCACCTACCTCCAAAGATAGATCCTTCCTTCGGTTATCCGCATAACTCTTCTGCCTGCTCTGAGCTGTTCTCATGTGATTCTGAATCAGCTGAACTTTTTCTGCCATCTCTTCTACCAATTCTGGTCCCATCAACTTCCTTTCACCCACTTCATCCCAGAAAGCTGGAGTTCGACACTGATTCCCATATAATGCCTGAAATGGTGCCATCTGTATACTGGAATGAAAACTGTTATTATATGAAAATTCAACCAAAGAAAGATGTTGGTCCCCACTTCACTAATAATCCATAGAGAAAGAACGTAGCATATCCTCCAAGGTCTAAATTTTTCTTTCTAACTGCCCATCTGATTGAGAATGAAAATATGTACTAAAATTTAATTCTGTACCCAACGACTTCTGAAGGCCTTTCCAAAAGGTAGAAGTGAACCTGGGATCACGATCAGATACAATGGAGAGGGGAACTCCATGTAACTTGACTATCTCTTTAAGATACAAATGGGAAAGTTGATCTAGGGAAAAAGTATATCGTATAGCAATGAAATGAGAAGATTTAGTCAAGCGATCAAAAATAACCCAAATTGCATTATTACCTTGAGATGTCTTTGGTAATCCCACAACAAATTCCATGGATATATTATCCAATTTCCACTCTGGCACTGGTAGAGGCTGAAGCATCCCTTTCGGTAACTGCCGCTCTGCTTTATCCTGTTGACATGTCAAACACTTCAAAATAAAATCAGCAATATCTCATTTCATTCCATCCCACCAGTAATACTCTCACAGATCACTGTACATCTTAGTACTACCAGGATGAACTGAAAACGGAGAACTATGAGCTTCACATAACAACTCTCTCCTCAACTGTGAGTCACAAGGCACACACAATCTCTTCCCAAATCTCAAAACGCAATCATTATCAATGTTGAATTCAGGAAACTTACCTTTCTGAAACAGCTCTTCCTTTTTCTGCAACTCACTGTATTGCTTCTGTGCTTGCTTGATTCTATCTGATAGAGATGATATCACTGATACCTGAAACAAAACAGACGAACTTCCTGCAAAAATAACTTCTATGCCAAATATCATCAAATCCTTAACCAAAGGATCACGTTCCAAATGCAACATTGCTAATGAAGCATTACTTTTTCGACTCAAAGAATCATCCACTTTATTTCCTTTTCCTGGATAGAAATGAATTGTACAATCATAATCCTTGATTAATTCCAGCCATCTCCTATGTCTCATGTTTAACTCTTTCTGAGTGAATATATAAATTAAACATTTGTGATCAGTATATATTTCACACTTTACTCCATACAAATGATGCCTCCAAATTTTTAAAGCGAAAACAACAAAAGCTAATTCCAAATCATGTGTAGGGTAATTTACCTCATGAGTTTTCCACTATCGTGAAGCATAAGAAATTAGCTAATCATTCTTCATTAGGACGTAACCAAGTCCTTTCAATGAAGCATCATTGTATATAACAAACTCACCATTCCTGGAAGGTAGTGCCAAAACTGGAGCATTCACAAATCTTCTTTTCAATTCCTGAAAACAATCATCACATTCTATTGTCCAGATAAACTTAACACCCTTCTGAGTTAGGTTAGTCATTGGACTTGATAATCGTGAAAAATTTCTAACAAAGCTTCAGTAATAGCCTGCCAAACCAAGGAATCTATGAATCTCATTTACAATTGTGGGTCTTGGCAATTGTTCAACAACCTTTGTTTTTGTAGGATCAACAGTTATCCCATCTTTAGAAACAATATGAACAAGTAAAGAAATTTGTTGCAACCAAAACTCACACTTGCTGAATTTTCCATATAGTTTATTTTCTTTTAAGGTTTGCAATATAACCCTTAAATGTCTTTCATGCTCCTCTTTAATTTTAGAAAACACCAAAATATCATCAATGAAAACCACCACAAACTTATCCAAGAACTCATGGAAAATTCTAATCATTAAGTCCATGAATACAGCAAGTGCATTGGTTAGCCCAAAAGGCATTACTATACATTCATAATGGCCATATCTTGTACGGAACACGGTCTTCGGAACATCTGATTCCTTTACGTTCAGCTGATGGTACCCCGATCTCATGTCAATCTTTGAAAAATACTGAGCTCCCAGGAGCTGATCAAACAAATCATCGATATGAGGCAAAGGATATTTTTTCTTAACAGTAATGTTATTCAAGACTCTATAATCAATGAAAAGTCTCATTGAACCATCTTTCTTTTTAACAAATAAAACAGGATCACCCCATGGTGATGGGATAGGTCGAATGAACCGTTATCTAATAAATCTTGCAATTGCTCCTTCAACTCTAAAAGTTCAATTTGAGCCATTCGATAAGGGGGTTTTGGAATTGGCTTAGCATCAGGAACTAAATCAACAGTAAACTCAACTTCCCGATCTGGTATTATTCCAGGAAACTCATCAGGAAAAACATCAGGATACTCATTTACCATTGGCACATCATTAATCTGAACAGTTCCTTTATTTTCAATGATGTGTGCAAGGTAACATTCATTTCCATCTTTTACAAGTTTCTTGGACTCTTGATAAGTTGTAAACAGTAAGGGTTCATTTGTGTACACAAACTGAAAGTCTTTCTGAAAAGAAACTTCTTTAGCTCTACAGTCAATATTTTCATGGTAAATAAAGAGCCAATCCATACCCAGGATAACATCAAACTCTACTAGAGGTAGAAAAATAAGGTTTGAAGGTAGGTTCTTTCCACAGATAAGGATAGGAAGATTCTTATAAATTCTTTTTGCCTCAACATTTCCCCCAGGTGTTTTTACCAAAAGTTCAGGAGTCATTTCATGAGATGGTATTCCAATTTTACTAGAAAAGGTTTCAGAGATGAAAGAATGTGTAGACCCTGAATCAAACAACACACTAGCATAATCTGAAAAAACAAACAAAGTACCTGATACAACTTCATTTGATGTCCCGACATCTGCTGAAGTAGTTGTAAAGGATTTCACCACCCCTTTCTGCTTGTAGTCTAACTGCTTCCCATCACCCAAGCTCTTTCTCGGACACTTGTTTGCATAGTGACCCATATCATTTCCCTTATAACATTTCACTAACAGAAAATAAAATTTGGTCTTACCATCACCATGATCTTTTTCAGTGCAATCACGAGCCTTATGTCCCATCTTACCACATCGGTAGCAATTTCCATAATTAAGAAGACATTCCTCAACATGCCTTTTTCGACATTTATCACAAACTGGAAACTTAGATTTCTTACCATCAGACTTTTTTGAATAACTCTTACCTTTCTACTACCACCTCGTTCTCTTCTTCTGTTGGTTGTTATAGAACACTTGATCATCAGAAAACTCCATTTCCCCCTTCTCAGCACATCGAACAAGCTTTTCATAACTTTTAAACTCACGAGAAGCTAATGCCCTTCGATATTTTGGCTTTAATCCTGAGTAAAAATGATGGATTTTACTATCAAGGTCTCAGATAAAATTTGGAGCATACCCTTCCAATCGAGTGAACCTCTCTTCATAGGCAGACACTGAGTCTTCCTCTTGCCTCAATTCCAAGAATTTATTTTCCATCCTTAGTCGAACAGCCTTATGAAAATGCTTCTCAAGAAACAAACCTTTGAATTCATCCTAGTCAAGAGCATCGATCTCATCGGCGTCCCAGATATTTTTAACCATAGACCACCATTGATCTGCTTCACCCTTCAAACGATTAATGGAAAGACTAACCTTTTGATTATCTGAACACCCCATGAAATCAAAAATCTTCTCCAGTGAATTAATCCACCCTTCAGCTAGCACAGGGTTAGATGATACTCTGAATTATGGGGGATGTTGCCTCATGAAATGTTCCACCATAGACATGTTCATTTGCGGTTGATCTGGCTGATCTCGTGTATGGATACCACTGCCATTTATCGCTTGAGTCAACTGCGCCATTACTGCAACTAACTTTTCAGTTCCAATTCCGACCATCTCAGGATGCTGATTCGGAAGGTTATTTCCTTCTGCATGCCTTCCTAGCACTGCTTCCCTGTTTCCTCTGCGGAAAACCATTCTGAAAAAACATGTCTTAGATGAATCAACATGGTAATCTTCAAATACTATATCACTTCAATCTGACCATAAAAAAATATTTTTGTATATTCATTTAATAGAATTCTAACTCCTAAAGTATCTAAACCGACCTCTGATACCAACTATAAGGCCCCAGCCTTAAACATTACTTAATCATGAGTTATTACAATAATACACATTGAGGTTCTTTTCAGGTTTAGAGTTTTATATAATTAGATCATAAAACTTGCATTACTTTCCACATATAAACAAAGTGGTTACATAAAGATATTATTCTTCTTTCCCAGCAATGGAAACATATTTAAAATAAAACATGGATTCTTTCTTGACACTTCCTTGACACTATCATCATATCATGTACCTTTCCCTTGACCTGTGAAAAACATTTCATAAAAACTTGGGATGAGCATAAAAAGCTCAGTAAGGGATATAAAAATATATGGAAAGGAACAATGGGTATATATATACATACGAATGAAATCATACTTTACCCATAAAACATAATCACTTCAACATACCTCATAAAATCATGAATAAATCATAGAAATCATAAGACGTAAAGGTAACTTGAGGCATTCATAACATTCTTAGGTAGGGAGTAACCCTCTTGGTTACGTTTGGAATATCCATCACAGTATATTCCCTAAATCTCTTCGTAGAAACCTTAACGTTACACTCATTCACGTTACCCAATGCATTGGAGAGCTATATCGGGCTCACCCACTCTTAGTTTATCATGGAACCACCCATCTTCACAATAATGCCCAAGACCCTCAACATAATCGTATCACATAAAAAATGCGTAAAGGAAACATAATATTTCCACCTTTTAATCACAATTTATCAACACAAAAAATTGATATAAAAACATCATGAAAACTATCTTCAATACCAAAATAAAAGAAAATTAAAACATGGTATTTATTTTTCTTTAAAAAATGAAGGTATGGCTTGTAGAGGAAGCCGAAACTCAAATAACGGTCACGACGGCGGAGAAGTCGTTGTCGCCGCACACGTACAACAAAAACATTCCCTTTTTTTCGTTTAGTAAACGCTTCGTATAAAAAAGATTCCTTTTGAATAAACGTAAAAGTCAAAGGGGTTTATACACCATATAAAAAAAGGTTGTGTATAAAACAAAATATGCCTCAATAAAAGGAGGTTGAGACGAAGTCCCATACCTCGGGTCCGACTTGACTCGGTCGTTCTTTAATCTCCTGAATAATAAACTTCAGTTAATTTCTACTTGTTTAAGAACCTTTTTCAAGTTCATTATTACTTTTATATCACTTATCGCCATGTAATGAACACTATGTAATTATTTATGTTAATAACGGTCGTTTTAACGATCATTGGTACTTGAGTCAAAAATAATCCCTTTATAATTACATGTTGATCATGTATCCATTATATCCAGAATTATAATCATTATGTACAAATCATATATATCCATTATATACATGCATTTATATTATTACATAATCATTTAGAGGTAAGAAATGAAATGCACCGTTCATGGAGACGGTAAGCCGTACGTACGCATGAATGCTACCTTCATTTCTATTTCGTATTTTATAGAATGGAATCATAATGATATAAAGGTATATTATAATTCCATTATAATATCATATATAATATCAAAGTTCCATCCTTTATACATCCCACATATGGTATTTAACGAATCAAATCACTTTGAGGGGGCGGTAGTCCGCACTTCCTTAAATGAAGATATCGAGTTTACCCATAATGGAAACCATAAAGGTATGCCCAAAATGAAAAATACAGAAGCATAAGGAAAACATAAATATATTATATATCATATATAAATATAGTGACATCTTCATGTCCACCTTTGAATGTGTTAAAAGAATTTTGAACAATCATCATTTCAGGAGGCAAAAATTCACCATCCACAGAAACAGCAGGTCCTTTAACCATTAGATGTAGGTGTGTGTAAGTTTTGCTAGAATCCTTATTATAACAACATCCTAGTATATTTAGTATACTGTAGTTGTTACAAAAGAAAATAATAAAAAGAGTTAAGTGGTTTGGAGAATCAAAATCAAACAAAATGACTCAAAAGAAGACATTACCTTAGAATTGGGTAACTCTCTTAGATTTGAGCTCAAAGGCTTACTTGGGAAAACTTCTGCCCAAATTGTGGCTTTAAGGAGTAATAGAGGGATGTGTAGAGCCAAAATGGGCAGGGGTTGGCCGAGCCAAATGCTTTGGGAGTGTGGGTAAGGAGGTAGAGGTGGGGGCATTTTATAAGAGGAGAGGAGGGGTACTCTTTGAAGGTAAAGAAAAGTCACTTTATTTTAAAATGGTATTTGGATTTAAGAGGTCCCAAATTGATGTGTTTCTAGGATAAGGTGATAAGGGTTCAAAATACACCCATCCAATAGGTTTTTTCCATGTGTAGGTCTTAGATTTTACATTATCATTCTATTTTATTTAAATCGTTAAATAATGAGGTCATCGCTGCATCATCACGATGTCATAAATAATTTTATTTATTTAAATTCTAAAAATTATAAAAAAACTAGTATGATGTAGGAAACCATTTTAGATTTACAATTAATATTTATAATCAAAAATATGATCTTTATAACCCCATGTAGAAATTGTTTTAGTAAAACATCTCATGTTTGTTTCATTTTTACTTTTACATTAAATAAAAAGTTATTTATGTCATTTCCCAAACAAAGTGGCTCCATGGGGTCCCCAAGTTGACCCCTGTATTTTCATGGTCTGCCATTACATATCCAATGAGGGTAGGACATGTTTGAAACTCATCTCATTTTATTAAAGCATTATTTTTACCTTAAACTACACTAATTACCTCTAATCGCGATTAAGAACATAAGAGTTACTATTCACCAAAATATTATTTTAATCTCATTGAACCACATTTTACTTCTTAATGACAACCATGTATGTTGGATTTTTGAAATTCAAAACACAGAAGTTGAAAATTTTCATTTAAACGAAAAATCATTTTTTATAAGTACCACTTTGTGGTTTCACTATTCATAACAAATTGATGTTTTCCAGAAAAATACAAAAAATTCACCCTAAGTTATATTTGATATTATGAATTGAAAAATGAAGTCTATTTTAAAAAATTCAAAACATATAAGCCACATTAATTAATTTAATAATTAATTCCCGCTGTCATGACAACTAGCGTGTTTTTATGAAACAATAAGTATCAAACGATTGACACCAGTTTAAGTCCAATTTCAAAGTAAAATTGATTCCAATGACCATAATTGGATTAAATTGTAAAAATATATTCTAATTTCACTTCAAAACCAATTCAAAATATAATCTAACCATATAAATAAATTAGATTAAAAAGCAGTTTTGATGTAAAATGTAGTATTTTCACTATTCATTAAAAAAATGAACATTGTCTAAAAAATACCAAAAATTCACACAAAGTAAATTTTGATGTCCCAATAATAAAGAATAAGTTTATTTTGAACAAAATAGCTTATAAAATTGTCAAAAGATATATTTAAAAATGGTTTTCCATCAAAAGGCAGTAAAACAATCTTTTAAAAATATTAGTGTATTCCATGCTTAAGATTGGATTTATTTTCATTTTAAGCCTCTAAAACACTATCTAATTCATTAATAGACATTGATAAAATTATCTATTATTCATTAATTACTTGGTATGATACAGTAAACATCCCTAATTCAATTCATTTTACCTCTATTTTGATAAATTTAAGCATTATAATATATGTTAGAAATTAACTAAAATCCAACAAAGTGTGCGAAATAATTAACATGTTCTCCATATATGTGATTTAGAACATTTTAAACATAATGTAGAGTTTCAGTAAAAATATAATTATTAAAAATATTATATTTTAAATATATCATCAATATAATTATAAAACCAATTAAAGGAGAGGTTATAATAGAATCTAACCATGTGAATTTTTTTTACTTTTCTAGATTAAATTATTTGAAACATAAATATTATTACATAATATCAATAATTTATAACTCTTTGTTGAATATGAATGTTCTATTTTTAAATAATTTTTCATTTCAAAATACCCTTTTTTATAATTTCAACCAGAAATTAGTAATTATAAATGAGAAGTCACATATGCAGACAAATAATTAAAATTTTATTTCAGGTTTTCTATCGTATCTGTAATGTAATTGCATACCCTATTTGATTAATATATAATTGAAATAAAATTAATTTTAATTTTAATATTAATTTTTTCAAATAATATAACTTATATCATCAATTGACTTCTTAAATTTTATCACATGCCAATATATACATAGCATTACCAATACGTTGCCTTCCCTTTTAGACATAAAACACCCAATATCCAATGGACACCAGTATAAGAAAAATATGTGGTGAGTGGTTATTTAATTAAATTAAATAAAACAACAAGAAATGTATATTATATACCCTTTATAATAATGGATAATATAATTTAGATTAGAATTATATTTTAATCCTTTGGTAACTTCTTTTATTTTATATCATTAATTTTAATCGATGTTGATGAAATAAATTATGTGAAAAAAAATCCATATACAAATATCATATCATTTTGAATAAAAATTATACCTAATGAAAAAAATCCTTATTATTCTATTTCATTATATAAAAATAACTAAGTGAAATATGATATTCAACTTACATGGGAAATAACTGCATCAAGTTAATTACTAATAAGTATTCATTTACATGCTACATGAGATATTTCATTAAAATAATTTTTCATCTCACTCACACATATGTTATCATCCAATATAATTTCATAAACATCCAAAATAATATATAAATATATAAATAAAATAATCATGTTATAAATTAATGTATTTGTAGATATGTCTACATTTACCTATTTAAATCTATATAATATATATATAAAATTATTTTATTCATATAAATATATATATATATAATAAAAAAAACTGAAACCAATTTTAAAGAAAATATATAATACATATATATCCTAGTGTTATTTTTTAGATGCATATAAATAGACTATCAAAAAATGGTCGATACATTGTATGACTATTGTTATGTCATCTATAGGAAATTCAACTCTTGTTGGTCAATGTGTATTATCCTTCATGGTGAATCTGCATTTCTATATCTATATTTATAGATGATTAAAATTATCCCCAATATAATTTAGAATGACGTATGAAACAATACATTTATTGGGATAATTAACAACTAGATAATGAAAGACTGGAAGCTGCAGAAGTGGAGCTTTAGGTTTTGGATAAGTGGACAGGGGTGGAGGAGTGTGATATGTATGCAAAGGTGGGAGAGATGGATCTGTAGCCTAAAACTATAATTTCATGTCAATAGACACCAATTATTCCATATAATTGATGCTTTTATATATAACCTCACCTATGTCCTAATATTTATCTACTAAATACCATAATTTTTACCTTTTATATAATAATGGTTTTAAAGATGCTCCAAAATTACCAAATAAATTTTTTTAAGATATAACAACATCATATATTTATGAGCAAACTAGGTATTAATTATTTCCCATTTCAATAACTAAAATTTATTTCCTAAACTATGGTATGAAATTCCCTTTTTTTCTCTTCTCCCCAAGGGATTCCTGTATTGAATATTTTAATTTTTTATTAGAGAATAAAAATATATAATGTGTTGGAAAAACTTATTAAACATGAATTAAATAAATAATATCTCATAATATCCCCCAAAAAAATCCTTCAACTCTTCCTTAAGATAAATTTTATATAACTCAATTAGACCCTCTTCCATTTTTCTTGTCTTGTATAAGGGGAGGGAATGTTTTTCTACCAAGAATACTCTAATCTCATTTTTTGAAATTTTTGGGTAACCATTTGTACATCCAAAAATATATACACTCCATGAGATAGAGTATGAGGTTATAAATGTTTTAATTGGTTTTAATGATGAGTTATCTTATTTTTTTGAAAGTTAGGAAAAAAATATTCATTAATTATATCATTATTATAAAGAAACATCTAAAATAAAACATTTCCAATACCAAAAATGATTGTTGTCTTCTACCTCCATCAAAAATATTTCATGTACCATAAATTATATGGTGATATATATATCACATCTGTTATTATGTTTCCATTCACAAAAAATTAAATCTCATGTGCGGTTTTACAAAAAATCTATCCTTCTCCAAGAATCCAAAGATAAACATTTATTCTGGATATCTATAGTATTAGGTATATCATATGACATCTGATAAGAAATAGAAAATCTATATTACTAAAAAATCATGAAAATTAAAAAATATATAAATAATCATTCAAATATTGTATCATTAAATTGAACTATTATTTCAATTTTAGCACTCGGCCAAAAAAAATAAAAAAATTAACTTTTTCTCGATAGTGATTTGGATGAAATTTCATAAATTATTTTGAATTTAGACATCCATAAATATCCATATCATCAAAATCAATATATAACATGATTATTTATATCAATAAATTATAATTTTGTTAAATTTTTGTTTAAACTATTACTAACCATTGAATCCTTCTCTATCCATGTGGATGTAGATTGATCTATTAAAAAGGGAGGAAGAGGCTCCTCAGTATAATTATGTATACAATCCTCCCTAAACCATGATGTGCATAATCTATATGATATGACCTTATCATTCAAATCCAATGGAAAAAAAAATTTGATACAACTATACCTATCTGAATATCACTTATAAAATTTAATATAATTTAAAATAATTCTAATAAAAAGTAAACTAACCTAATGATATTTGTAAACATTTTTTTAAATTCAGATTCCCAAAATCCTAAAATCATTTATAAGATATTATGTGACATAACGAAATTAATAAAATATAGTGAGAAGTTATACTAATTTATATATACCTAATAATTTTAATATCAATTTTAGAATGATCCCAACTAGAAAATAAAATACAAAAAACCACACTTTCTAAAATTCATTAGTGTAGTTAAAAATAATCTTAAAAAGAATACAAAAAATATTCATTATCTTATTCATTAGTAGATAACAATGATAAAACCACACGAACAATATTTATGAAACAAAAAATAATATAGAAAACATAAAACTAAAAATAAGTAAAAAATTAATAAAATTCCAATTTTTATAAATAATTTTGAATAATTTCAAAAATATTCCAATAAAAATACTCTTATACCTTTATTTATAATATTTCAGAAATTCTATGTTTTATGATAAAATTATTAAAACTAAAATATCAAGACTTTTTGTAAATTTAAAAAGGTGAATAAAAAAATATAAATTAATTATAATATAAAAAAATTACTAAAGGTTGGTTTTCCCATATTCCATTATTATCATCCTACATGGAAAAAACATTGTAGATTATATTTTCAAAAATATTCTTCTGATTATATTTACCCAAATATAGGGATCTCATATATTTCATCATCATTTCCATATTTTTCATCCAAAAAATAATATTTTCACTTTTGTAAAATTGTAGAACAATGAAAATTTAATAGATCATGAATATATTGACTTTATTTATATCATTATTATATTTTTTGGTCATTAATTATTTAACATAATTGTTTTCCACCACACCAAAATAATGATAATTGGAAAAGAACAATATAGAAATGTCAAATTCATCAGATTTATTGAATTAATATTTAATCTTTTTTATGATTTGTATATAATCCAAAACCTATCATGTCCCACGTATACTATTTTTCTTCCATTTTGATGATTATAATATGTTTTATGTTCCTCATAATTTGGAATAGATTTATATATCCTTAATAATATATATAGAAATACATATGTATTATGTTCGGTCATTTATGTTTAATATAGTCAAATGATGTAGTTTAAAATGTTCCATTTTATAATAATCATATATGATTATACATTCCTCCCTTAAAATTTTCAAAATCATTCATTAATGGTGATAATAAATCATCAATAAAATTGTTTGGTTTCATTAGTCTAAAGATCATTAAACACAACTTGATATTTTTCTACTTGAAATAAAATTATAAAGTTCAGTTTAATGTTACCAAATTAAATAAACATGATCTACGATTTCTTCTAAGGCATTGATATGTATTCATTTCACTTGTGCATAGTCTATGTCTAACATTTCTATATTTAGTTCTGAATATATGAAATTTTGGACCAATTTTCGTTAACAATGGACAAGTATATGGATGATATAATTTTCCATCAATTATAAACTCATTTGTAGGATTTCTTAACCTCTGATTATCATTTCAATTTTCAAAAAAAAATGAATGAAATATTATAAAAAACCATGTAATTATATTGTATTGAGTCCTCGTATCTTCTAAATCATCATGTGAATTATCTTTTAACCTAGGTCCTGATGTATCGTGTTTAAGGAACTCTTCAAGACCTTAATATTTTATACTATATGAAAAATATTACATGAGAACGCATGAATTTTCTTATAGCAAAAAACAATCCTGCATAATATTTTCTTCAAATTATAATGAGAATTAGGATTATCATTGTATTTAAAAAGTATAGATTTCCCAAATTATATGAGCACTGTAAAATAGATTTCATTTAATTTTTTCCTCCGTTCATGTATATCATACATAATAATAATGATGAAAATATAAATTTTATACAACCCAGATACAATGGTTTACCTGTATCACTATATTGAAGCTCAATTATTAGGGCATTCAAAACTAGATTTACATCAATATCCTGAATCATTTATTCAATATGATTACCATTATAATCTTGAAAATAATTATCACTAATAGATCATAAATTGATATCAATTTTACTAATCCAAATAAAATTATTTTATCTGGGATTAAAAAATTCATAATGTAAATGGTATTTTATTTATATACTTTTAAAAATTTTAATTTTAAAACATATCAAGAATTGATTGAAAAACATGTTGTTTTTTAATATTTCATTTAAAATGTTATTTAAAATAAACAACACCATTTAAATATTGATCACTTATTTATAGTGTATTAATCTATCATTGATTGATTAGTATCTTTAAAAAATTTAATGAATTGAACCAATTAATTATATTTATAAATATAATTTTATATTTAATTTCATGAAATAAAATAAAAAACCAAACATAAAATATTTGACAAATAAAATATAAACAAAACATTTTATAAAATATTATCATTTATGACATATTTATTTATATCCATCTAGTAAACAATTTATAAAATAAAATGATAAAAAAACATTAATAAAAATTTTAAAAGGATAGAAAAAAATAAAACAAAACTACTTTTTATTATTATTATCTAGTTTCAAAATTATATATTTAATATTTTCAAATAAAATAATGATATATTATATTATAAAGGCTCAAATTTAATATATTTTTCTAAATGAGATTACGTAACACGATAAATGTTTCATATAATATAGTAAAGTAAATAATAAATATGATTCTATTTAGAATTTAAAATTTATTGATGTTATTTTTTGATAAAAATATATAATATATTAAAATCAATACAATGTTAATCCAATGTTAATTATTATTTAGACTATGGTGGATTAATGAAAAATTTATTAAAATATCATTATATTCATGATAGTAACACAATTGTGAATTTTTTCTCGAATTATTGAACCGATTTAGTTGACGATATAATTTTTTTTTGATAGGAATACAACGATCAAATCAGAATGATCATATAAATATATAATATCACTAAATTATATTAAATATATGCAATATTTTATATAATGAAAACAGTCATTAAAAAATATACTAAAAAATACATTACACATCACTTAATATGTAAATTCATGTAATTTAAAAATCAAATTCCCCAAATAATAATTTAATAAAAAAATAATACTAAAATATTCATTTATGAATTTTATAATATATTAGATATGCTATTAATTAGAAATATAAATAAATAACATTATGAGATGTCAAATAGAAGTGGGGGAAGATGTAATTCAGGAAATAGAATTGAAAAAAACAATATTCACTAATTAAAACATAACATAGATGTATTAAAAATTGGATTAAAAATATAAATATTAAATAATTATTAGAGAGGAGAAACAGAAGAGGAGGGAGATGAATTGGAAGGAAAATAAATCATCTAATATGATGTATATATATTTTAAATATGTTAACTTAATTAATATAATAATTAATATGAAAAATTGTATTCTTCAACCATCCAATAGTGATAGCAGAACTATAATAAGACATAATTGTAAACAACAACCAATATAATTAAGATTCCTTAGAGGGAATATGATGATGAAAATGTGAAATTAAATATGATTTAGAGATCATGATTGTGGTGTTAGATTATTTATAATTGTATAAGATGGTGGTTAAGGGATGTCTAAATCCATTCAATGCACCTTATTGAAGGGCATATGGTTAGGTTTTATAAATTTAGAAAAAACTAAATTTTTTCTTGAGAATGAATGAATAGAAAATGAAATGTCAAAAAAATTCTTTACAGTTTAAATACATTTTCAATAATAGTTTTTGTTAACTAAAATTAAATCTGTTTATCTACATTGGTTATTTGACATCTGATTTGATAGAACTTGATTTTAATGACAGTTACTAAATAATCTCAATTTAAAATATACATCAGACATTTTCAAAACTATTTATTTTAATAAAGGAGTGAAAATATATTTATATCATTCATAATGATAAGTGACAGTAAACATTAATTATTTTTATGATTTTTGTAATATTAATGAGGATAAGTTTTGTTAATACTATATTGTAATACTCTGAAAACCCCATGGTTTTTTATAGAATGGAAATGAATGGAAAACCCTATATGAACAATGCGATGATTCAAAAAATACCTCTATTATGAAAATAATAAGTGATAAAAAACCAACCACACATATTAACATCAGGATAAATATTTTATAAGTTCCAACCCTCACCATATGCTTTGACAAAAATAAATCTCGGTTAGATTGAGAAATAAAAATAAGAGATAAGGGGTAATGAATGATGAATATCAAATTACCATAGAAGAATCACTAATAAATAAAACTAGAAAATTCTAAAATATATGGGATATGAGAGGGTGTTGTGTGATTTGGTTCCCTAGAGATGTTCAGTGTAACACCTTGAGATATTGTTAATTATTTTTTTCTAATTAAGATAATCTTATGAGATTTTTCATTTCATGCAATATTGGGAATAGTTTTATATATATTAAAGAATTATGTTTGGTTTGAGTTATATGCAACACCAAATTTTTTTGCACTACATACAATATATTTCTAACATTATTTAAAATGAAAATCTAGGTTAGTGGAAATTACACACAAAATGTACTATTCTCAATGTCTTGTCTAACATGCAAGAAGGTGAGTTTGGAAACTATAATATAATATGAAAAATATTATAAAATGATATGATAGGATATAACATAGTAGTTAAATGGTAGATTTTAAATAGTATTAACTTAATTATAAATAGATTGGTAAGTCATTAATTATAAATTAATATTGAAACTAAATGAATATAATGGGAATAATTTTCTAAAATAATAATTTTCTTAAAAATATAGATTTATAAAATAAGTAATCATTATTAAAACTTGTTAATTGTATTAATAAAATTTTAATGTTCTATATTTATTAAATTATTTTTGAAATTCATAAAATATATTTTATAAGCATAAGATAAGATCAAAACATATATTACATAAAAAAAATATTTATATAAATGTTTTTTTACCACTATGTAATGGAGATCCAATATTAGATATAACTTTTGTTACTTTAATAAATAATATATGTAAATATAAATTTAATTTATTATATATAAACATAAAATTTAGGTTTGGGTTAATTTTGGATTATTTTTCTCAGATGTTTCAATTTTTAATTGAGTAATGAAAAATATTTATTTTTAATTCAAAAAGGTTTTTTGTATAAATTATTTATAATATTAAATTATATATTAATTTGGTCTCTAAGTCTCATTATATAAAAAATTTATCAATTTATCATATTTATGTCATTAGAAGCAGTTTCAAAATGAAATTGTATATAAAAACAAACAAAACCTTGGAAAAATTTTACTTGTAAAAAATTAAATGTCATCCTGACTGTGATATTAATTTTGAAATAATTTTTGAAAAATTTGGGACATTAATTTGTGAAAATGGATTAAATATTTTTAATAATTATAAATTAATTTATATAATAATGTAAAATTGTTTTCTGAAAAAAATTAGTGTATGAAATTAATATTATTTACCCTGAAAAATATAGAATTTTGTATAATAAGAGAATAAATCATAATCTTAATAGCCCAAATTAACTATACACTATTCCAGAAACTTTTTTTTCTAGAAATTATTCATAAATTACTTTATGATGATTGATATTGGTTATATTTTTATTACTTTGGCTATGTAAATATATGGGTACACTGATCTTGTTTTCAAATAATCCAAGCGAGTCCTTTTCCTCTCCTATAAAGGACACCAAATCACCCTTCATCACACCTCTAAAAACACTTACATGAATCCTATATTTTCCCAATAATGATTCAAATAAACCTACATTACATATTTAATCCATATTTTAGGAATAAATCAATCCAAGGATGCCCTCTTTTGAAAATCATAAGAAGTTACCCAATGAAGATGTAACATCCTCATTCAAAATCAAATATCTTATTTTTATTCTACCCCCTCAACATCCTTATTAAATTATTATATAAAATAGTTGATTAAATATACAAAGATGTTTTTATGCTCTGTATTTTAACGACACTTACACACACCTTTATCTAACATTTAACAAACATATAATTTTTGTGTATAGTGAACTATCGCCTCATGAAATGAAGTTTGATTATTTTACCTTTAACATATTTAAATGTTGGTAATTATGATGTACACACTATTTTTATATCATATAAATGTTATATATAATGAATTTAATAATTTTTAATTCTCTTATAACATATATATTTATTCCTTCCATTTTTTATAAATACGATAATGGAATTTATGGATGTGTGGACCACTTCCCCCTCAAAGCGATGTGATTCATTCAACAATCTTCATAGAATGTATTAAGGATTTTTATAGTGAATTTATATGAAATATATTACATAATAGTTATAATTTAATGATATTATATATATATAAAATTTTATTTCATTTTATTTCCTTCTTTCAATACAATAATAAAATGGAACCAACATTCAAGCATACGTATGACCTACCTACTCCATGAACGGTGCATCCCATTTCATTTTTATGTATTTTGTAGAGTATTAAAATTGAAATATAATGAATATAAATGATATTTTTATCATTTTTTAAATTATTAAATTCATTTGATATTAATAAGGACTAATAATATAACAAATTAAGGCTCATGAAAAATAACGATTTAATATTATGCGAATTGTAACCATAACTTGAAATTGTTGAAAAGTGGGTAATGTAAAGTCATAATAAAAACATATATGTTATTTTATATAATAATAAGGTTATGTGATAGATTTATAGTAAAATAATATATATTATATATGATTTTTCATTGAGTGTGACTAGTGTCATGACATAAGGTAATTGAATTTCATCTCACTTTTTATTACCATGAGATACATGATTTATTCATAACTAGTTCCTTTTTGGGGTATGTACACCTAACATGGATTTATTATATGATTATTATAAATAATTTTTTTTGTATTTACATTTATATTTGATGATATTTATTTCAGGTAGCTTATGTATCAAATGTTACCAAACCATTAAACTAATTTTGTCTCAATTTTTTTTCTTCGAGACACATGTCATGTCATGAACCTATATTTTTTAGTGAGGTGTACATACTCTCTTTGAAATTTTATGTAATTAATATATTTCTTATAAATATATGTTATGCATAATGTCATTTTATTTTCTAAAATGTGTATTATTCCTTAATGTTAAGAAGTGGTAAGAGTTTACTAAAACAATCTCTTCACGTTTAGAGAATGCTTATGATTATGCTACCTTTAATGAAATATTGTGATACATCACTCATGAACACACATATTTTAATTTTTCTATTATTATTCATGAAATATTCTTGTATTTGTACCATTTTTCAAAGAATTGGTACATAAAATAGTGAATAATGCTTTCTGAAGAAAGTCTGACTTTACATCTCTATTTAGTAAAAAATATACATTCTTTAAAAACCATGTTCTCTAAAAACCATCACAATAATATTATAATATAATAATATTATGTTTAAAATAATTTTTTACCCATGTTTTACATTTCAAATATGTGTTACAAAAATACGGAATCTTCTTTTTGTTTTCCAATAAAAAATGTTTTCTAAAATTATTATTGCTAAAAAGAAAAAATTTGTATGTATGGATTTTCCCCCATAATTCTAATGAATATTATATTAAAATATTTCATTTTTGAAAAAAATATAAATTTCCAAATATTCTATTAATTCATTGAATTAAAGATGTTTTTAATGAAAATGGTTTTTAAAAATTCCTCATTTTCCAAAAGTGTTTTAAATCATTTTAAAATAATCCGTTATATGTCTTAAAAAGAATTTTTTAAAATAAAAGGATGTAAATGAATTAAAATATTCATTTTATGATTTCAATTTATATTCAAGGAAATTCAATTTCATAAATTTACCATGCTTCCATGATATGTTTTCAAGGAGAATGGTTTTCAAAATAAGCTTCTTTTATAAGTGTTCTAGGAAAATAGTTTAAAAAATGTTTTTAATATTTGTTTATATGTTTTCAAAAAAAAAGATCAGGAAAAGGTTTTTGAATATTTTTTATGCTATACAAATCATTTTACAAATATGAAATGATATTTCTCTCATGAAATTTATTTAAGGATACATTGAAATTAATTTCCATCATTGATGACATATGTTGGTGTACCAAATTTCTTTTTCGGAAATGATCAAAATGTTCCATTAATATTCATTCTATCAATCATTTATGTTTTAAGGGAATCATGTTTATGAAAACCGATTTCTTTTTCCTAGGTTATACTTTAATGAATAAAATTATTATTCCATGGGTTTTATACTTATTAAAATCATTTATATTCAATGGGTTATTTCCTGGTGAATTTTTTTGAATAATGATTCCTTTCACAAGCTATTATAGGATGAAATGATTAGGAAACCAATATATTATTTTTATGTTATGATATGACTAAATTTTTATGATCCCCATTTAATTTCACGGGTTATGATATGATGTATATGAAAACCATATATTTTTATTGGTTACATTATGAGGGATGTTTAATTATTTTGATGTAGATGTATATATGATTTTATTTGGTGACATGTTGGACCTATATATCCCTATAATGAATTAGTGGTGGTGTCCAAGTAAACCTGAAAGAGGTATATATATGAAAAATGAATACAGTAATATAAATATGTCCAGGAATATCTATGTATATATACACAATAATTTGGGAAAACAAAGAAAAACATCAGGGTATAACTAAATTCAACCACCCAAATGCTGGAACACCATTGTAGATAATCCACAACCTCCTAATTTAGAATGTAAAATAAAAAACAATACAATAGTATGAAAAAACAACTATAAAATCTCTAAAGGTTATCCATAACCTAAAATATCCTAAATGAACTGAAATAATTACACTTAGGAATTTTATAAAACATATAATGTGTGGTATTCTACGAATATGGCATAAAACCGTAAAGTTAGATGGTACAAAAATGTACAATATCAATATATAGATATTTACCCTTATTTATTTATATAACATTGTCCCAGGATATTTAATTTGATGCTTAATAACTTTATACTAACCATGGTCAATTAATAACTCACCTAGGAAATTTCAAATGATTAATTGGGTGACCAATTTAGGGGTGAACCAAATTTGGTTAGTTATATAAAAATTGAATCCTAGTACCAAAACATTGTTTTATAAAGGCTGTTGGGAACTTTCATTGGTGTTGAAATTGTGATAATATTATTTAATTTCAGTATAATGGAACTCCGATTTAATTTATGTGGATACATTCACTTCTAAGAGTCATTATCAATCGAAATTTTTTGGCCCTATCAATTTAGGAAAATTCATTAAGGACCTTATGACACAAAGCTTAAAATATCATTGTATGGATGGGATAGGTTATCACATCCCACCACTATTCTCTATTCAATTACTTTTGAATAATTTGGTGGTATAATTATCCGATAATTATATTCTATGTTTTTAATCCCTTAGTCACATGAAGAAGGGATACGTCCTTAATTCAGAGGAATGTCATCATAATAATGTATTAATTTTCCAAATTATTTACAATGTTATTGTTCATTGTTTTTATTTACATCATAATATCTATAATTATTTTAAAAAATTATTTAATGTAATTATTTTTTCAGGAAACTTTTCTTATAATAATTTGATACTATTTGCAATGGTCCAGACCATCTAACTCAATACATTGTAATAATTTATTGGTGGAGGAATTTATGGGATGATTCACAAATTTTAGAGGAAAAATGGGAGATGGAAATGATATCTATGTTCGAATGAGTGATGTGAAATAAATCCATGGTTATGTTGTGGAAGATAGAAAACTTTAGTGTAGGGAAGCTGACTGTGGTGTAAAGGATCCGAAGAATGTTTTTGGTTGCTACCATCAATGTTTATATAGCTATAGCTTGAGTAGACCAGATTTGGTGTACTGGTTTGGGGTATAGTTTCTATTGGTTCTTCCATGTTATATATAGTTTATCCATGGATTAGTGTTGATGTGTGGCCTATTATTGGTGAATGGGTTCTATAGTGTGGATCCTTCAACTTTGTTTTGGTCTCTTAGCCTATTTTATCAGATCTATTGTATACATATACAAATGTTTATTCAGATGCTGCGTTGAGCTACCCAGCCATAACCTGATCCCTCAAATTTGAATTGAATTATCATACATTTCATTCAAATGAAATCAACTATCTAATAGACCGTAGAAGATATTTAACCTAAATTCATACTTTTCTAATGATAGTCAATAATCTAGAGACCTCTCGAGTAACACAAGGGTACAATGGAATTGGTCAAGGTTCTTCTAAAACAAATGACTATGTGCAATTCATGTTTACCTAGAAGAAACCATGCATTACTCGATGCTCATTCCCATAAAAAAGACCATGGGAGTCACAAAAACATTCTAAACTAGGGTGTCATTTAGAAATTAAGATTCCTTCTTTGTAAAATGACACCTAGAAGATAACCATTTTTAGAGAAACATAAAACATTGGAAATGAATTTATATTATAAGGTGTACTACCTACAATGTTATATCCCCTTAGGGTGAATGAGCCTCAACCTTATCACTAGTAAATTCCATCAATAAATATATTTTTCTCCAAATCCTACCACAGACTCCATTGCTAAAAATAATGATCGCCTACAGAGAAGTCTAAAATTTTTGTTTAGGAAACATAAAATGAAAATATTAAGCTACAATTCACAAGGGTTTAATCAATGTACACCACATGGGGTTCTATTGTAAGACCATTATATTTATTCATATTTAAAATTTTAAACATCTTAATGATTAAATTGGAAACATAATGTACCATTTTAAAACAAAAACTATAGGCACTTTATATTAACCAATTCAATATGGGGTAAAATATGAAAGTTATATCAAACTTACTTTTTAACATTTAAACATTGTATAAATCCAATATATATTACTAAATTTAATAACATAATTAATTTAATGTAATATTAGGAATGTCGACCTATGAGGGTCCCTCTAAGCCAACCTAGTTCGATCATAATGAAAACTAATAGAGTTTATTTAGTTATTAATGTTTTATAACACCAATATAGGCTTGTTATAGAATAACAATACCCGAACTGTCCTACTTGGGTCAGGTTGATCATTTAGATTTTTAAAAAGTTCTTCTCAAATTAATGTTGAATAACCTCTACGTTTAAATCCATTACATATTACAACAACATCAGGTTCAATTGTATAATCATATGGACGGCCATATACCAATCAATAAAGAAACCATACACATTAAATTTTTTCATTTTGATCATCTTTTAATAGAATCCAATTTCATTTAACCCATTTCACATGTTAAATATTTCAAACAAAGGGAATAATGCTCGTAAAAATGATAAAATAGAGAGACATGCTGAAATCGCATTAGGAAAACATACTAAACAGGTAAGGCATTCATAGTAGTCAGGTAACATGGAATATAAAAAATATAAGCATGTTATATAGTCAATAAAGGCATAAAACTGTAGGAACACAATAAAAATATCATGAATCCTATATATGAAACAATATGGCATGGAATATGCCTGGAATGTGAATTATCTATGACACTAATATTATTCATGTAATGATTTACCCTTAGTGTACTAGTCTATAGGTAAAATTACAGAAATTGAAAAATCAATTTTAAGTGCAAGTACAGTATTTTAAAAAGGGGAAATCATATCAACTGTAGCATAGAATAGTATAAACAACAATATCATCCCTTTCCACTTGACCATTTCCCCATATGCGGGGTGATGAGTCCCATGAATTACTATTTACAAAGATCTAATGAATTCGTAGTCTTCGGTCTACTATCCCAAAATAGTAATAAAAAGGAAAATAAATCTATAATTGTAATTTTTAAATTCTCGGCATGGCCCCCCACTAAGACAGTGGGTAGACCAGTGTGTCACATGGCCTCTAGCGCACCACCACATAAACTATAGTTTGCTGACTAGAAGTAAGGGACTATTTTCATTATGGTGGGGAGACTATTCTCTCAATAATAGAGAATCACAATGGTTTATTATATAATAAATAACCAAAAAATCTTATTTAGTAATTAAAAAATAGTGGAAGAATAATATAATATCTGAATGAAAATAGCCAACAATAATTTAAAAGAATTCTTGTATGATTGATGATACTACAAGTTCAATTAGTGTAAATTAAAAAACAAATACAATGTAATTAAATAAAACTTCCCAGTGACTAGCTACCTGATAATCTCGATAATCGGTATGGTCATGTTCTCATAACTCTAGGCAAAAGCCAAACAACATAATAAATAAACCACATTCCTCCATATATAAGGACTACTCAGTTACCCTAGTGCAGTGGTGGCATGAGTAGGGAGTTAGATAATAGTCTTAGTGTATTAGAACTCACAATGTACAGCTGAGTCCATTACAGATATTTAGTATAGTTAAATGTTCTTGTATAATAATAAAAATTAACAAGAAGTCATTATTAATTGAATAAAAACCCACCTAGGTTCATAAGGGACCCAGGGAGGCTATACCTACATCAACCCTTTCACGAATATCTATGTCTATGGATATATCCTCCTACATCAAGGTGGATCACCCAAATCATTATATGATTATCCTTACAAGCATGAATCACATAGAAAAATACAAAAAAATACTGATTGTTCCCTCATGCTATCAAAATTATCACCCTTATGCATAACTATAATATATACCTCAGACATCATGTGACTATACATTTATCCCTCAATCTTCTGAAAAAAACATATAATCTTCTCTCAGGAATTATCTACTAATGTTCCTTACCATAAGGTGGTAGGAAAACATGCACTAGGCCCTTACGCATTATTATATTCTATCCCTCGTGCATCATGTGACAATGAAATTATCCCTTATACATCCAACATAAATATATAATGTACACTCATGACTTCATGCTCAGTATTCCTAGAGCTCATGTGGTACAAAAACATGCACCAAGAACTCTGTTGATAATCAAATACCCTTTCCCCTATCTACAATTACATGAGACCCCTACCCATAGGTGATATGGAAGATCATGAACCAGTCCCTTGGGTATCCACATTAAACAATATCACTATCAAAATAAACACAACATTCCTAGAAATATCATCCCCTCATGTATCCATCACATATATATCACATAATCTCAAAATCTATGAATGAAATATAAAAATTATGGTATAAATCATAACATATTATAATTATAAGAAATAATGGTCAATTTATAAAAAAATCATTTGTCAATCCAATTCATTGCATTAATCAATGTTCCTAATTATCATCATAATAATATCACACCTATTTAATTAATCATTCAGACCTAATGTAATTAAAAATAATTACCCAGATTAGACAAGGTTATTCAACCAAATAAAATTAAACAATTTATAATTATGAAAATTCAAAATTCTAAGATAACAATCAAGCAATTTAAACAATTTATTATAGGGATTTGAAGTCAAATAGAGCAAGTATTAATAATTTTAATGGATGGAACACCAATCTGGATTCTATAGGTCTCAGTTTCCTTCCTATCGGACACAAAAGAATTTATTGGGGGTTAAAAAATAAAATATTATAGTTTAAGAAATATTATAAAATATATCACGACAAGATCATGGCATGTCATTTTGATTTCACATATCACAATTATTATAAATTAATGATACAAATAATAAATATTTATTTTAAAACACCAAAAAATTCCTTTTGATTTTATTAATATATAAAATATAAGGAAGTAAAGTAATCATTTCCAGCCATTCCATTCAGATATTTTCCATTAGATAATCAATTCATGGAAATTATCATATAGTGGTTTATGTGGTACTTAGAATGTGTAATGGGTAAATAGGTAAAATTCGTACAAGGCAATTTCCTTTTTATAAATCATTCCAAGTCATTCAAGAGGGGTTGATTTGGTTTAATAATCATTTATCAATTCCATATATGGGAAATATCATTTATGAATGAAATCAAATCCCATTGGAGGATATTATCTCATTAATCATTTTTATTTAGGAGGCCTTAACCATTTAGTAGTATCATGATGTAATTGTTGCAATCAAGGAATTGCAACAAAACGAGCATGAAATAATAATAATTATTACGCTAAATAGAGAAATTACAAACTTTATACAAAAAAAGAACAAATAATAAGGAATATAAAAATCTCAAACAATAATATTACAAATAATAATCACAATTTTTTTAGAAGTCATAAAACATCAACTGAAGGGGATTTATTATAAATAATTTCAAGGTTCCTGATATAAATAATTTTTTGATAATTAAATATTTATTAGATAATTTTAATACCACACTAATTAAATGCAAAATTCATGTTTAAATAATTAAATAGAAGAATTATATAATTTAAATGAGCAAGGAAAAGGATCCTACCTTGGGAACATGACCAACAAAAACACTCAATAGTTGAAGTTTTTGACTCAAATCTTCTCTACACAAGTAGAGACATAAATTACTATATATGTAACCCTTTAAATGAGGTACATATTCTCCTCACCTTGAGGGGATATGTATAAGGATGATATATATATATATACACATATATTTCAGTTAATGCGTTCATGGAGAAACCAAATGCTCTCGAAGCAATGATGAAAAAGTGAAACTATTATGGTGAGTCCAATTCACCTAATCAAAAATACTAGGGAACTCAATAACTATGAGAACCGTAAAAAAAATTGTTAAACCATGAAGGATGAAGTAAAAACATATCTAAAAATGATAGTGGGGATCTAAATAGAACAAATCTATTTCACCTACGGCGGCGGTTGATGGGACACTAACACAGTTAACCCAATAGAAACTTTTCATGCTGTAATACCAGAAATTGAATCATATTCTCAATTAAACCCTAACCTAGAGGTTGTTCAATTAGAAATAGGGTGATAAAAAGTAGGATAATTGACCACCAAGGATGGATATAAGAATATAATTTCATAACTTGAAGGATCGAGTGAGATTTAGGAAGGATCAATGTGAAATTGTCATCCAGAGAGGGTGCCAGAGGAGAGGGGGTTGTGCACTAATGGGGTTTGGATATGTGGGTTTACACACTAGAGAGGAAGGGTAGAGGTGAATTTCGGTAAAGGGATAGGGGGAGACACATTAGGTCTCTTAAAAAACTAGTTAAATAATAATAATAAACATCATAATAATAATAATATTTTTCCGAATAATAATAATATTATTATTATTCATATTATTCTTATTAATATCATTAAACCATTTAATTATTTTTATTCCAAATTTATTTTTAATTAAATTTTAAATTTAAATAATTCAATTTCATTAAATAAAATTATTTATATTTTTTCAACTAATGAAATTACGATCTGATGCTTCTTTTAAAAAATATCTAATCTAATAAAAGAAAAATACAAATTTATTTGGTTTTTCTTAATTTTCAACAAAATAGGGCATTACAATTGTTAATAAGAACCCGTATTTGTGACTATTCATGGGAAAAATTATATTCTCACATAATTATAGAAGAATTCACTCAATGTGAATTTTTGATATTTTACTAACAATTGAAATTTAGTTTCATTAAATAAAATTTATAAAATTGAATAAAATTAATTTCAAAATAACTGTTAAAATATGTTAAAACATTTTTTTATCAAAATAGAATTTTTATGAATAAAATGGGATTATTTTTATCTCAATCCATTAGAAACATAAGATGAATGTTAAATATTATATTGAATATATAATATATAAATATAATTATTAAAATTCACCATATTTTATTTGATTATTTTTTTGATAAAAATATTTTTTCTGAAAAAAAATTTCCATTATTTTTAAATGCTTCTTAATTTCAATTATTATTAATTTGTCACAAAAAAATCATTTTGTATATATGTTTAATGAATTTATTATCCTAATTTTATTATGATTATTTATACATAACATTCAAATTTTAAGGTGATAATAATTATATTAGATAATAATATTTCAATAGTGTGACATGTTTTATTTAAAATAAATGTTTTCTATAAGGAAAAATAATCACAATATTGAATGTAATATAAGATAAAATCAATATTACATTTAATTTCATACAAAATTAGTGTTTCATGTAATTGTTTTTCAAATAATTGATTTTATTCGAAAAATAAATAATTTAAAAAATATCTGGGGGTAACATTCTACCCCCTTCAATAAATTACACCCTTACAATAACAACTTGGTCTCAGTAAACAATTGTTTAAAATTTGGAAATTCATTTTTGGGTAAACCACATCATTAATAGGGTTAATAAAACATCTTTTAGTAAAGATATAACATAATGAGTGAAGATCATCTAGAAAAACACATTTAAGGATTAAAATATGGAGAAAAATAGTTGTAGGTTAATTTTTGGATGTGGAAGAAAATCATAATGTCCAAATAATGTTCGAGACTGAAAAAAATAATTGATCATAAGAAATAGAATGATCATGTGAAAATAAAAAACATTAAAAACAAATAAAAAAATGTTGTGAAATGGGTAAATGATATCCTAAGAAAGTATGGTGATATTAATAATATTTATTTCCATATCATTTTCTTAATTTTGTGTAATTTTCATGAGAAAATGTAATTATTTGATCTCAATGTATTTCATAAAAATAATATCTTAATTTTGTTGTTCTTTGATCAATTTCAACTTAATCTATTACTCTAATAAATGAATATGAATGTATTAATTCCTAATAAATTAGTGGATCATATGATCAATAAAATAATAATATGTCATTCCTTCATTCTCAAGTTATTAAAAAAATTAATTGTTATAATAGGTTTTTCGATAACATCCAAACATCAATATAACCCATTTCCTGAATAGTTTTCCTTAATGCTCCTAATGGCTTGTCCAAAATAGAAATTCCAAAAATATAGAATATATTTATGTAAATATCCAATGTAAAAATTCCATTAATCCACAAAAAATCATAATGTAGCTCAAAATGTCACATACCAAATATTTAAATATGACTATCATACATTATCATGAATTATAGTAACATAATTAATAACTATAAGACTATAATGAAAAAATACATAGCTTCCACAATTAAATCATTCCTCATTACTTAAATAAAATCATTGATTATTGAATATTATACGGAAATCTAAAAATTTTGTAAACTACATCATTTATAGTATAAATCATGTTATATCAAATAAATATTCATTCCAACAGAAATAATTATTATCCAAAATACTTTATCCCTATTAATCATCACATTATCCAAACTAAACACCATTTTCTCACCATTTGGAACATATTATGGCTTATCTTATTTTATTCATGTATTTTCAAGGAAATTTAATATTTCCATTAGATGTCATTTTTTGGCCTTCAGTACCATTTAAAATATTCTTGAAACTCCTTAATTAATAACTATTAATCAATAATCCATTAATTTTTTGTGATTATAATAACCAAAAACCACTAATAAATATATAATTCCATGAATACATATACATACACACAGAAATAATGACACATTAATTTTACACAACTAAGCACGATTTATCGTCTTATTCTATTACAATATTTTCCATTCATATGTCATTTGTAGTCTATTAATCATTAGTAATATAACTATTACACATACATTCATTCTTATTTTATTCATTATATCTCCATTTAAGTCTTTGATATGTAATATTCTAATACATTCCACCGTCAAAACATTAAACCATCTAAGATATCTTAGGGATACCATTGTAACTATCCATTATTTATCTAATGTTTTCCTTTTTCCTCTACAGTTACTTGCTTTTTGACCATCATTTCTACACTAAAAACATATCCATGTTTATATAAAACACTGACATGGGGGATTCTTCCCAAATTCCATACATATAGGGAGGCAACATTTTACCTCAATTGTCTTGACCACCTGAACTATCAACAAACACTATCCATCACTTCATTGGTGTGTCAAATGGTTGGTTAAGGTTCTTGTTGTTAATCAAATATCTTGATAACTCATTAGTAATAATCAAAATATCATTCAATACATTCATAATACCATTTGGTCTATCATAAACATATTTTCTAACATATTCAATGTTAATAGAGATTATTTTAGTTCCCACCCTTGAATAAAACTTACAATCATAGTATGGGAACCAAAATTCATAGTGAAAAAATATAATCTTGAAAAATATATTACAAGATATCTACGTCATAAAACATTATATTCAATCTATGATGACATTGTATAAACCTATTTCATTCATGGTCATTGTTTACATATTTCATGATGGTTCACAATTAGTTTGTTAATATCAAAATCATATTCCACATGAGGGTCAAACCACATGTGGATAAAGGATAATTGTTTTGTACCACATGATGATTCATTAGATATCAAATCTCCCTTTTCTATTTTATTACTCCATGCTATCTCTTTAATTGATCCACATCCACAGTTACTTCTATACAGGGTTGAAATTTCATAAAAAATCACTTGCTCTATCATTAATCAATATTCAATGATATTTTCCAATACATTGAATCATCTTTAGAATTATCCTTAGACATAAGCCAATATATATATATATATAGAAATATCGTGAGGTATATCACCAACTATTTCTTATATTATATTCTAATGTTTACCTAAACATTGGCCCTGATACAAACTATAATTATCTAAACTTTTAATACATTGATATTACATATTTTAAGATGGATATTCATTAAATTACAAAACCACACATGTGGGGATCATAATGGTATAATGCATTTTAAAATATGGTAACATAAAAAACTATTCCGTAGTTATCTACAATATATCCCACTATTTTCATCATAATTATACTCATTCTTATATATATCATAAATAATACCTTTCACCATAACCTAGGGAAAGTGAATATCGGAAAATTGAATTCAAATGAAATGTAATGTTAAAAATTGATATATTAACATATCATGGGGATAGGGATATGAAAACATGTTAATATAATTTGAAAATCGTACCATACAAATCAATAATAATGAAACTGATACATGTAATAAATCTTGGTAGTTTATATGACATGAATCATAATGTAATCAATGGACATGAACCATAAGAGAATAATATTTTTATAATAGTTATATTTTTAAAATAAAAATATTAAATATTAGTCATTTAAATAGTAGTTCATGTCTCAATAAAAATACTTTAATATTTTAATGGCTACACATTTTTATCGTAAAAAATTACAAGTGTTCCATTCAGCTCAGTTATCAAAGGCCACCTCACTTCTATCCTCTTCACGTATAAAAAAACATTTTCATCGAATACTAACCCAAATGTCATTATTAATTTCCTCATACCAAAATTTAAGTTGTATCTTTAAATAATTTTATCCTATTATAAATTTTGTGGGAATAACAAGTTGTTTTTAGACGATGTGGTAACGTTCCTAATCGAGCATTTAATTGTAATTTTACTTTTCATATATGCATGAATGTTTTCTCAATTTTATTGAATAATTGAATGAAAAAACATTAAATATTTATTTCCATTAAATAATCATTTTTTAACTCATATATATCAAATATTATTATTATTTAAACTTATCTTTATTACCTTCAGTGCGAACCATATGTAATTAATAAATCACATCGCTTTGCGTGGTAATAGTCCACCTTACCCACGAAATGTCTTTATAGAATAAAAAAAGAATTTAATGGAAAACGTAATGTGTAATATCATTATTGAAAAATAATATTTTTATATTAAATATAATATATAAATAATATTTTTATCTTAAATATAATATATAAATAATAAAATCCATCTTTTTAACTATTTTTGAGCAGTGGTGACGGAAAATGAATAACATCGGTTCACATTATGGTAGTCGGTCTTACACACTAATGGTAATCTTATATCGCAATTCATTGAATTGAAGATGGTTTTAGGTAATTACATTAACATAAAGACTTAAAATTTCATGAAATATTATAATTTAATTAAACTATCATGGTTTTCTACCAAATAAATGAGGTGGGGGAGTAAATAAAAAAAAATAGTTAGTGTAGAAAGATAACTATTCATTGTGCAACCATCTTCGGATTACAACAAAGAACATCATATATTACATTTATGACAAAAATATGGCTTCATGGATGACTGAAAATAATTTAAGAATATGTTATAGTATGTCTTGGATAATCCAAATGGTTTTGGAATTTTGAATATGATAGAATAGGGGTGACATTTTATAAGTGAATTGAGCGACACACTTATAATTTTTGAAAATAAAAAAGTGTATCAATATTTTTTAAATTAAAACAATTCACGATAATGGGATAAAATTGATAATATAATGCACAATGTCATTATATGACCCAGAAATTGGGTTTTGACATGTTTTGGGTTGTTTTTAACCCATCATGTCTTAGTTCAAACCTCGGTAAACTCATTATTTTCCTTAACCAAGAAAAATACTTTTAAATACTTTTAATTTCATTATTGTAAAAATAATAATTTTAAAATTTTAGATAATATAATTTATTATTATATAAAATATAGAATAAATATTTCTGAATTCCATACAAATAAGTAGAAATGTTTTATTTATAATTATTCTCCTAGACATGATGAGAAGGAAGTTTTCCCACGAGAAAACGTTCAAAATTTGAATATGTTAATATATAAAAATATATATATATATTAAATTAAACACAATTAAATAAATTGGATATATATATATATATTTAATAATTTAAATTTTAAAATAATTTTCAAATATTTTGAATGTATCCAAATGCTTTAAAAGAAATTACAGTTCCTAAAAAACTAGTAATTTTCACTATCACTTTAACATTTATATTTGTGAAATTCTTTGAAAACCTCTCCCTATGATATGTAGAATTTAATTATGTTATAAATTAATTACATTTTAAGTAATTTTGTTCTTAAATGAGGAATTTGTTTTTAAATTATGTGACCAAAATGTGATAAAATATCTTTTTTAAAAAATTACACTTTTAAGGGTAAAATTAGTGTTATGAAATATAATTACTTGAATACCAAAATATGAATGATATATAATATATTATATATATAATATATAAGTTTAATTATTAAATTTCAACATTTTTTTAAATAAAATTTATTGATAATTTTATTTTTCATAAAATCTTACATTTTCATTAAATGCTTACTATTTTCATTTGTAATTAATTAGCCACCAGAGAATTCATTTTATATAATTGTTTAAGGACTATATTTTGATAATTTATTTAATTTTATTCATAATCTAGAGTCCACATTCAATGTTATAACTTGTATATTAAATAATAATATTTTAATAGTGTGGCATGTTAAATTTAAACTCAGTGATGTTTATAAATGGTGCAGGCTTATTATTATGTGTATTGTAATAAAAACACAGTGTTTCATGTAACGAAGCTAAAACATGTTTTCTAAGTAATTAAAACCATTAAAAAAGATTAATTAAATATTAAAATAATATATTTTATAAAATTTCAGTGTGTTATATGATGAGATATTTCAATCTATTCAATAAATTCATAACCACAATTGTAATCCAAATCATCACATTATTACCTATATTCAAAATCCACATATTGGATGATTATGTGATATATAATCATGGAATATTTTTTCTATGTTTTTTACCCTATCTATATACATACACACCATACACCTACAACAAAACCTTATGTCTACAATCCATGAAAGACCGTACTACTTTTTAAAGAGATTGTGAGGATGGTGGGGTAATATAACTCCTTTATCTTGAGAAACATAGAAGTTATAAAAACTTTGAGAAATAAATACCTTATATAGTAACTTATTTTTTTGTCTTACTCCAGTTACAGTGAATTAGAAATAACAAATGATATAATGAATATATAATAGAAATCATATCCAACATATGGAAAACTACTCAACACATGAAGCTATAAATACAATCATTATCAACTTACATCATTATTTCTACCACATTTATCCACAACACAAACAAATGAAACCATTACACCACAATACATAAAAAATCATCCCATTCCCAATTCATTTCCCATAATAACTTTCATATTATTTAGTTTCGGACCACATTATCGTTCTTTTATAAATTATCACTTATTAATGTGATACTTATTAAATTTATAATCATTACACATAGCATTAATAAATTCCATCTACATCAAATTCATTATACCAAGAGTTAATCCAAACCAATTAAGTATATAACTGTTTCCACTAAATAGTATCAATTCAATTACATCATTAATTATTAGACACTATAAAATTTTCATTCCTTACCTTTTCATAGATTTCATATTTTTATTAACCACATCACCTCATTTATTAAGAATTATATTTGAACCTATTTAAATTTTAATAAATAAATAATTAATTTATCTATAACATTTTTTTTCAAAAATTATTCTTACTGATAATTTGATAAATTCATTATAATTCAATATTTTAGAAAACTATGGCAGGACTATATAATCGTTTAAAATGCAACACATATGAATAATATAAATTTGAATATCGAATATAAACCCATTTAATTTATTTAATTTAATTAAAATTTTTATTTTAACAATCCATCTCTTCTCCTAGTGAAACTAAAAATTATAAATCCATATTCATACATAATAATGTAAAATGGATTTAAAATAACATACAATAAATAAATTTTCATTTATTATTTAAAATAGAGTAAATTAATGACGTTTTCTCCACCATGTATTCTTTATAGGAACTCCTAGATACCAATAGACACTATCCAATAAATAATTCCATGATTAATAACCAAAATAATTGAATGATAGTCTACATAATTTACCTGTGGGAAATAATAGTGGGGCATGATTAATAGAAATTTGAAGGCAATATGATAATGTGAGAAACAATTAACATTGTATTGAAATCAATTGATCACATAAAGTGGGAGCCTTCAATTATTAAATAATGTGATTGGAATTAACCAATGGGAGCCAATGGGGGGATATGGTTTGTGGGATATAGAGAGAACAGAACCCATGAGCGATACGAAAACAATTTTAAAATAAAATTCAAGGAACCTATCCCAAAATTATTCAAAACTAGATTATATATTGATGTTCTCGAAAAAATTAAATCCTAGTGTTTGGACCATTGAAATGATATACATCCCCCATTAATTTTTCAGATGCTTCACTATAGTTATGTATCATTGACCCTCACGGCGACCAAAAATTGTTGGAAATATCGATTTCAATAATGAATCCTAATAAACTAAAACATATAAATATGAACCTCATCATTTACATCCATACCCCCAAACATGAATATGACACAAAAATATTTAACAAGTACATCACGAACCATAACATAATAAAGAACAATTTCTACCACCATACTTCATTATGTTATTGCACTATTATACCATTACGATAAAATCTATTACCTTCATTACTAAAACAACACTATAGGATAACCTAGTGTTAAATAATAAATTCAGATACAAATATACCAAATATATCAAAAAATATAGATCACTTTAATTTTATCAAAACTTCTCCATCCAAAACGACAAATCCAATCTGTGAAATAGGTGTATTTTATATAACGAATCAAAAAATAAACATATATGTTATAAACACTAGAAATATCCACTCTAGGATATATGAATCCTCTAAAACATTAGTATATGTACATGGATGGTCTGAACATGCATAGTTATGTTTATATTTTTCATTTTTAACATCACTGATGAAAAGAGAGTTCCTCTATTTAAATTATATAATTTCTAGTGTGACGACCCATCCTAGGGGGCCGTGTCGTGACTACCCCAAGAACGCCTTCCATAGGCCATTGGCTGGCAACTAGCACCAAAGGCTAAAATCCTAATAAAAGGGAAGGTGTTTCCTTTATATAAGTAAAAACACACAAAAGAGTACGCAATCATAAGTAAACACTATGTAAATTATGCAAAAAAGTATTTGCTAGAAAGTAAATGGGCCAGAATTCAAAACCAACATATTGTATAGTACAACAGTAAAGAAAGAATAGCTGCAGTAAAGTAAACAAGAAACCACTGATTATTCCTCTAGATCTTCCACCTGAATGGTGGGAACAGATGGTCTCCTCACCTCCTCGGGTCCGGCCATCCGCTCCGTGTACATCCTGCCAAGTATTCCACCTCCAGGTATCGTCCCGCTCTACTAGAATCCACCTCGGTCAGTCCTGTCTGTCATCTGCATCCAAAAAAACATAGTGTGGGCATAGCCCATGCATGGGTGAGTAAACGATAATCAGTAGGGATCCTGAGACCCTCTATGGTCTCCTATAATCCACATAGGATAAACCAAAAAGGAAAGATTAAAACATGAAGTATCAACCAACTCTACTTAGGTATATTCTCCTACATATACCTACGTCCTCAATTCCAGTTCGCCTCCAACTAATGAGCACAAATACAACCCAGTCCACACAGGAAAGCACAAACCAATACACATAGTAATTCAAGTCAATCACATCGATGATAATGATTGAAAGTAAAGACTCAGCTCACCTTGGTATACTACTCAGGAAGAGGGGTGGAGATGATAGATGTAGCCCCTGAATCATCTCCCCTACCGAACCCACGTATGATCTAAGTACATAAGTCATCTATACTGAACCCATGTACGATCTATGTACAGTAACCATCGCTGCTGAACCCACGGAGGATCCATGTATAGTCTTCCTCGCTGCCGAACCCATGTAGGATCCAAGTACAGTCATCATCGTCGTCAAAGTCGCAGCCAGCTCTAGGGTTTCCGTACACAGCCCGCTCGATTTCTGCAGGGACCACTCCTTGAATCCAAGATAGATACATCGACTTCCAGGAAATGAGTTTATGTATCCCGTAGATCCTTACCATGTCATAGGGAAAAAACATGCCCAGGTCACGGAGGACAAGATGACCAAGCCATTTTTCTAAAGTACACGGTGTGTAAGAAAGTGATACACGTCGTGTCATCAGACACCGGGTACTGCCCATCTGAAATGGCTTGTGTCACAGGTCTGGTCATGTAGATAAGTAAGTACATGGCGTGTGGTATGGTTACACGCCATGTCCAAACCTCTAGGGTCGGTTCCTTGTGCGTTGGCCATGCCTGTCTGTGTGGTTCTGCCCATGTCCGTCTATTTCCCAGATTACACGTCGAGCATCGTGAAGCCGCTTCTGGAATACTATGAAGAGAATACACACTGTGTTAATTGGCCATGTATTTCTGTCCATGTCTGTGTATTTTTCCTAAAAACATGCCATGTCCCTCGACGTCTCCTATATCAAACAGTGTGGAGAGTACATGTCATGTTTCTAGAGTCACACACCGTGTGTTACTTTTCTAATGTCTGAAATGGAAGCCACAGTACGCTTGTATTACACGGCGTGTGTTGCTGGAGGACACGCCATGTATTATGTAATTTTACAGAAATGATGCCTCTGGCCAACACACCTCCTGAGGTGTCCGTTCTTCATTCCGATGATCCGAGTTCTACGAAACATCTACTTATAAGTTTTTCTGATGCTCTGAGTTCATTTATGATGTTTTCAGGCTTCCGATTTTCTCTGAAAACATAGATTTATTTACCGCTCAAGAACGGCCAAAGAAATCCACATATTCACATGAATGGTGGAGGAATCTGACCACGTTAGTTTGGTCTGGTCCCTTCAACATTTTTTTGATAAGACGTGGTTTTGAAGGAACAAAAACATGGATAGAAAACCAACCATTACTCAATCAAAACACACCCCAACCTCAACAAAAGATGACGGGCGTTGGATTTGCGGTTGAAGGCGTCACGAGATGAGGGTTCGTAGACGTCGACAGAAAGCATCCGAGGAGGAAGTGGCATCTCCCCTTTTTGTCATAGGGAGAAAATTGAAAGGCATGCCATCATTGGCGAGTTCCAGCTGCAGTGTCTCCTCCCTTGTCATGGAGGAAGAAGTGGACGGAGAAACTAGGTTCTCCGTGTTGCTGTTCTTCATCGAAGAGTTGATATTCTTTTTCAAGGATGACGTTCATCAAAATAAAAACAAAAGTTCTCCCCAAATCCTCCTCACACAATAATTATAACCCCAAAATAAAATAAGCATCTCATTCTTTTATTTTACATTGACATGAATTCAAATTTAAAAAAATTAAAACACTTAATTTAATTAATTGATGAGGTTCAATTAATTAATTAAGTGTGTGTAGGAATGAATTAAAGTTGGAGAGTGGGGAGAGGAGGAGTTAACCAAATAAATTCAGGGGGGTTTTCCAAAATTAATCAAAGGAGACTAATGGGAGGTTTAAGGGGTTTTTGGGAATGTGAATGGTTGGGGATCATGTGGTCCCCTCCTCACATTTATCCTCTCATGGGTAGTTAGGTTGTTAGTAGGTCCTACACGAACATCCCCATGTAGGATAAAAACCACATTAAATAAAAGAATAAAATTGTCCCATAATTTTATTCACTTCTTATTTAAACCACATTTTTTTAACAACTCCTATCGAGACAAAACATCTATGGTAATGGTCCCCTTAAACAATCACCGGTGTTGCATGTTCATTGGTGCCCTCAGATTTCAATTTTGAGAACCGGTTCAAAAAATAGAAAAACCCGCTCTTTCGTTCACTGAACATACCCGAGCTAAACTTTGGAAAATTATTCTGGGCACACCAAGCCTTGGAATCAGGTGCCGCCAAAAACTGTGTTCTCGTAAAATCACAAATAATTTTAGAAAAAAAATTTCCTTGAAATTTACAGGACTTTACATTACTCCCACCTCAGGGATTTACGTCCCCGTAAAAAACATCATAATCTAGGGAAACAAATGATGGTACTGTGCACGCATCTGAGCCTCCCACTCCCATGTTCTCTCCTGATGGTTTCTTTGCTACCACCGTATGCGCAATAGAATAATCGACCATCCACGTAGGCCTCTCTCCTTTCAATCCTCAATCTCCACTGGTACCTCTGCAAATTTCTCCCTGTCATCGATGTACAGCTCACTGTGATCAATAATGTGTGTCGGGTCGGGCACGTATCTCCTCAGCTGAGATACGTGGAAGACGTTGTGCACCCGGTGCAACTGAGGTGGAAGGGATAGGCGGTAAGCCACGTCACCTACCTTGATGAGGACCTGGAATGGTCCGATGAAGTGTGGAGATAACTTTTCTCCCCGGAAAAATCTCTATAATCCTCATTGTGGTGAGACCCATAAAATAACATGGTTGCCATCCTCAAACTCTAGTGATCTCTACCTCCTATCAGCATAGGACTTCTGTCTGCTCTATGCAGTCATCATCCACTCCTCGATGATCTGCACCTTCTCCGTCATAGCCTAGAACATCTCTGGTCCTACGAATGCTGACTTTTTAGGGTCAGTCCAGCATAGAGGTGATCTGCATGGTCTGTTGTACAATGCCTTGTATGGTGCCATACCGATGGTGGAGTGGTATCTGTTGTTGTACGCAAACTCCAACAAGGATAGGTGATCCTCCAAGATGTTACCATATTCAAGGACGCATGCATGGTGCATGTCCTCGAGTGTCTGAATGGTCTTCTCTGTCTGGCCATCCGTCTGAGGATGTAAGGTGGTGCTCAAGTGTAGCTGCTTCCAAAATGCCTCTTGTAACACCCTCCAAAACCAGGATGTAATGCGAGCATCTCGATCGGAGATGATAGATGATGGAACACCCTGAAGTCGTACGATCTCCTGAATGTAGAGGCGTCCCAAGCTCTCCACTGAGCCCAGCTCTCTGATATGTAGGAAGTGGGCCGACATAGTGAGTCGGTCGACAATCACCCAGATGGAGTCGTGACCTCTGAAAGTACGAGGGAACCCCACCACAAAATCCATGGATATCCCATCCCACTTCCAGTCAGGGACCTCTAAGGGCTGCACAAAGCCTACCCGTACCTGATGCTCTCCCTTCACCTGCTGACAGGTGATGCATCGTGAAACAAAATCTGCCACATCCTTCTTCATACTGAGCCACAAGTGCTATCATTTATGATCTTGGTACATCATCACTACTCCAGGATGTACCTCTATAGGGGAAGTGTGAAACTCCCTCAGCACCTCCTCCTTTAATGCAACCGGTACCGTGGTACATCCCCTGAAGAGGACGACATGCTCACCTCCTATAGAAAAATGATTATGTGTCTGCCCTGTGGAAATCAGAGCACGCCGCGTCTCACAGTCAAGGTCCCCACACTGTGCCTCTCTGACCCGCTGAAGTAGTGGAGGAGTGACTGTGTGTGACTACAGAAAGGCTTATACATCTCTATCCACGAAGGATATCTACAATGCGGCTAGTTTCTCTATCACCTCTCCAAGTATCTGAATGTCCGTTCTCCTGCTGAGAGCATCGGCTACTACATACCCCTTCCCAGGAGTATAGACTATCTCAATGTCATAGTCCTAGAGGAACTCATTCCATCGTCACTGTCTCAGGTTCTGGTCCTTCTGTGAGAAGATGTATCTGAGACGATGGTGGTCAGAGTAGACTGTAAAGTGCTCTCCCATCAGATAGTGCCACCACATCTTCAAGGAGAAGACCACTGGTACTAACTCCAGGTCATGGGTAGCGTAGTTCTGCTCGTTCTGCCTCAACTATCATGAACCATAAGCAATCACTGCCTGCTCCTGCATCAGGACACACCCGAGTCCAGTCCCTGATGCATCGCTTTAAACTACATACCCTATTCCCTCCTCTGGTAGCCTCAAGATGGGTGCACTATTAAATATATGCCTCACCTCCTGGAATCTCTACTGACATCTATTTCCCCACATGAAGGGTTCCCCCATATTTGTCAAAGATGAAAGTGGTGCTGCAACTCTAGAGAATTCTGGCACAAATCTCCGGTAGTACCCAGCCAGACGTAGGAAACTCTGCACCTCTATCACACTCCTGTTGGCTCCCATGAATGCACTACCTCGATCTTCGCAGAATCCACCACAACTCCCGCCTCAGAGATGACGTGCCCCAAAAAGTGGATCTCTCGAATATATAACTGACAGTTCGAGAGATTAAAATAAAGCTGGTGCTCTCAGAGTGTGTCTAGTACAACCTGTAAGTGGTAGGCATGCTCCTCCTTAGTAGTCGAGTAAATTAGTATGTCATCAATGAAGACTACGAAAAATCAATTGAGAAAAGGATGTAATATCCTGTTCACGAGACTCATGAACACTGTTGGAGTGTTGGTTACACCGAAAGGAATAACCAAGAACCCATAGTGTCCATACCAACACCTGAAGGGCATCTTCTTCACATCCTCATCTCGAACTCTAAGCTAATGATAGCCTGACATGAAGTCTATCTTCAAGAACCATCATGCTCCCTTGAGCTAATCAATTTGTTCTTCAATACTCCGGAGTTTATACTTGTTCCTTACGGTCACCTGATTCAGGTGACGGTAGTCGACACATGGTTGTAAGGTCTCATCTGCCTTCATGGCGAATGAAATCGGAGAAGCCCAGGTTGAAAACTGGGTCGGATGAATACCTTTCCTTACAAGTCTTCCAGCTGTACCCATAGCTCACGTAGCTCAGCAGGAGACATACGATATGCTGGAGTAGCTATCGTGGATGTACCAGGGTACAAGTCAATATATAATTCTCCCTCTCTTCGAGGAGGTATTCCTAGAACTTTGTAAGGAAAAATATCCGCATTCTGATCCACTACAACAGGAAAACTCGGACTCCGCACATCAACCGCTCTGAGGATGAGACTAGCCAACTAATGGGTGATCGACTGCCCTCTCTTCTGCATAAGTCTATCCTCTTCAACAAAGGCTCCCTTCTCACTGGTGAAGGTGAACCTGATCCAATCTGTGCGGTCACAACGCACATTGCACCTAATACAGTCGATATGAGAATGAACTGTAGACAACCAATCCATTCCCATGATGACGTCATAAGGCCTCGACGCCGCTACAAGAAGATCCCTGCCGAAGCTCTCGGCTTCTAGAGTAAGCTTACACTATCGGCACCAGTGTGTAATCGCTGAGTTTTCTCCCGTAGGAGTCTATAACCATAAGGATCGAGACAACGGATTTGTCGGAATCTCCGTGCTCTGAACAAGGGAAACGGAAATAAATGAATGACTGTTTCCTGTGTCTATAAGAACTACAACAAGGGTGGAGTAGACACAGATTTTACCTAAAATCATCTCAGGTGTGTCATGGTCATAAGCCTCCACTCCCTGAAGCTGAGCCTGCCTCTATCCACCACCTACCCGTGGTCAGGGAGGAACTCGGGTGGTGGTGGTGGTAGAGTCTCAAAGCGTCGCCAACCACCTTCTACTCGGCCATCTCCTCTGCCTTGTCCGCCTTCTCCCTGCGGACTGCCATGGTCGATCCTCTTCCTCTACCTGGGTGGTCCCTCAACCGTATGCTTCTGCTCTTCATGGTAGGTCGGGCAGTCATGAGCCAAGTGGCCCTGCCCGCCGCATTCATAGCACTGCATGCCTCTCGTATGAATGGATTAACTACATTTGCCTCACACATCCGAACTAGTATCCTGAGGTTTCCCACATGATGGATAGGTCCGCTTGGACCTCTATGTCATCTGTCTACTGCCGGCTATAGATGACCTAGCTATGTGTTTCCCTACGGTAGGACTCACAACTAGCGTAGGGTTAGTAAGGAATCCTTCCACAAGAAGGGATCACTCCAGTACTCCTACCTACGTCGGAATGTTGAGGGAGATCATCAAAGCCCTGATCTCATGCCACAGACCCTGCTCGAAGGTCCAATCCTAAATGAATGGGTCTGGTACCATGTCTATGGAGAAGCGCGAGAGGTCGGTAAATCTCGATGAGTACTATGCTACTATCATGCTTCCCTGCAGCATCTGTAGTAACTCTTGGATGTGCACCACACAGAGGGTGGATTGAACGAACTTAGAGAGGAAGAGGCTCTCTAATTCTATCCATAGTAGATATTACTCGTCGTGCACCTGGAGTATCAGTCTCCACCATCTACCTGCAACTGCGTGCAGGATACTCGCCGCAAGGATCACCCTATGATCTGGCGGTGTCTCTATGAATATGAAGACTCGAACTACAACCTCCAGCCAATCCTCGGCTGCCTAAGGGTCCCTCTCTCCATGGAACTTGGGCGGCCACTATCACTGAAAATCATGCAGCGTACTCAGGTGGTGTGAACTCTCCGCTTCTGGGGCTGGTGGTATCGGTGGCCCAACAGGCAGTGGTACGGCTGGTGCCTCAACTGTAATGGGGACCTGCATTGAGGCCTCGTCACTCGGTGGGCTGCCATCTCGAACAAATCTCGGAACCCTAGCTGGCTGCTGTTGTGGGGCCATCCTGAAAAGAAATAGGTGCGCCTCGGTTAATACTGTATACTTGGTGAGGTGACACAATTTAATAACAAATAAAACTTTTGAAACACACATGCAATCAGTGTTTTCAAGCACTAAGTCGGAAATCAGAAGTCTGGGTCCTGGTGTATGGATATGTCAGCTGCCGCATCAACACTAGACTCCCTTGATTGATAACCACACTTAATATGATTAACACTATTACTTCACAGAAAGAAAATACTAGAGTCCTGTGTTCTGCGGTAGAACCAACTCCTCTGATACCAATTTTTCACGACCCGTCCTCAGGTCCCATGCCGAAACTACCCCAAGACCGCATTCCATAGGCCAGGGGCTGGCGACTAGCACCGAAAGCAAGAATCCCCATAAAAGGGAAGGAATTTCATTTATATAAGTAAACACACAACAGATTACACATGCTGATGTAAACACTATGTAAACTGAGTACAAAAGTAAGTGCTTGAAAGTAAATGGGCCAAAATACAAACCCAACTAAACGTACAGTACAACAGTAAAGAAAGAATTGCTGCAGTAAAGTAAACTAGAAACCACTGGGTCGTCCTCCAGATTTTACACCTGAAGGGTGGGTACAGATGGTCTCATCAGCTCCTCGGGTTTGGCCATCCACTCCATATACATCCCCCCATATGGTCCCCCTCCATGTACCATCTGGCTCCATTAGACTCCACCTCGGTCAGTGCTTTCTGTCATCTTCATCCAACAGAATATAGTGCGGGAATATCCCGTGCAAGGGTAAGTATACGATACTCGGTAGGGACCCTGAGACCCCTGAAGGTCTCCCAGAATCCACATAGGTTAAACAACAATTGAATGATTCAAACAAAAATTATCAACCAACTATACTTAGTTATATGCCCATAGATATACCTAAGTCATCAATTCCAGTTCGGCTCCAACTCGTGAGCCCAAATATAACCCAGTCCACACAAGAAAGAACAACCCAATCCACATCGGAAAGCAAGTCAATCACATCGATGATAATGATTGAAAGTCAATACTCAGCTCACACAGGTGTACTACTCAAGACGAGGGGTGGAGATGATAGATTTAGCCTCTGAATCATCACCCCTGCCGAACCCATGTAGGTTCCATGTACAGAAGTCATCGATGCCAAACCCACGTAGGATCCATGTATAGTAACAACAGCTGCTGAACCCATATGGGATCCTAGTTCAGTCATCATCACTGCCGAACCCACGGAGGATCCAAGTATAGTCTTCCTCGCTGCCAAACCCATGTAGGATCCAAGTACAGTCGTCATCGTAGTCACAGTCACAACCAGCTCTAGGGATTCTGCACACAGCTTAGTCGATTTCCGGAGGGTCTGCTCCATGAGTCAAAGATCGATACATCGACTTCCACGAAGTCCAGAGTTGATGTATCCCATAGTTCTGTCCCACGACATAGGAAAAAAACAAACATAACCTGCCCAAGTCATGGAGGACATGAAGACCAAGACATTTCTCTATAGAGCACAGCGTGTGGTATGCAATACATATCGTGCCATCAGACACCGGGTACTGCCTGTGTGAAACGGCCCGTGTCGCGGGGCTGGTCGTGTAGATAAGGAGATACACGACATGTGGTATGTTTACACGCCGTGTCCAAACATCTAGGGTCAGTTCCTTGTGTGCTGGCCATGCCTGACCTTGTGGTCTTGCCCACATCCGTGCATCTCCCAGATTAATCGTCGAGGCTCGTGAAGTTGTTTATGCCTTACTATGAAGAGAATACACGCCATGTTACTTGGCCATGTATTAATGTCTGTGTTTGTGTATTTTCCCTAAATACACACCAAGCCCCTCGAAGTCTCCTCTGTCAAACAGTGTGAAGAGTACATGTCGTGTGTCTAGAGTGACTAGTCATGTGTTACTTTTATAACGTCCGAAATGGAAGCCATAGTATGCTTGTTCTATAAGGCGTGTTATACTGGAGTACACGCCGTGTATTCTGTAATTTTCCTGAAACGACGCCTCTGGCCAACACGCCTCCCAAGGTGTTCGTTCTTCATTCTGATGATCCGAGTTCTACGAAACATCCTCTTCTAAGTCTCTCTGATGCTCTGACGCCGTTTACGATGATTTCCGGCCTCCAATTGGCTCCGTAAAAATAGCTTGCTTCACCAATCAAGAAAGGAAAAAGAACTATACATATTAACAAGGCTGGTGGAGGAATCAGTCCATGTTTGTTTGGCCTGGGCCCTTCCGCATTAGTCCAATAATAAGCGGTTTAAAAGGAACAACAACATGGAAGGAAAACCAATCATTACTCAATCTATACACACCCCTACCTCAACAAAAGATGATGAGAATTGGCATCGCAGTTGACGACGTCGTGAGACTACGGTTCATAGATGTCGATAGAATGCATCCGAGGAGGAAGCGGCATCTCCACTTTTTGTCATAGAGAGAAGATTGAAAGGCTCGATGTCATTAGCAAGTCCGCACATTGGTGTCTATCGGAGAACATCAAAATAAAAACTAACATTCTCCCCAAATCATCCTCACACAATAATTCTAATCCTAAAACAAAATAAGCTTCTATTTCTTATATTTTACATTGCCATGAAATCAAATTTACAAAAAATCAAACTCTTAATTCAAATAATTGATGAGGTTCAAATAATTAATTATTTGTGTGTTGGCATGAATTAAAGTGGGAGAGTGGGGAGAGGAGGAGTTACCCAATTAAATTCAAGGGGAATTCTTCCAACATTAATCAAAGGAGATTAATTGGAGGTTTAAGGGGTTTTAGGGAATGTGAAGGGTTGGGGCTCATGTGGGCCCCACCTCACATTTATCCTCTCATGGGTAGTTAGGTTGATAGTGGGTCCCATCCTAACTCCCCCTTGTAGGGTAAAAACAACTTTAAATAAAATAATTAAATTGTCCCACATTTTTATTCACTTCTTATTTAATTAACATTTATTTTAACACCTCCTCCCGAGCAAACACATCTATGGTAATGGTCCCCATAAGCAATTACCGGCGTTTCAAGTTCATTGGTGCCCTCAGATTTTAATTCTAAGAACCGGTTCAAAAGATATAAAAACCCACTCGTTCGTTCACTGAACGTACCTGAGCTAAACTTCAGAAAATTATTCTGGGCACACCGGGCCCTGGAATCAGGTGCCGTCAGAAATTGCGTACTCGTAAAATCCCAAAGAATTAAAGAAGAAAAATTTCCTTGAAATTTCCATGTCTTTAAAAATAGATCATGATACCAATTTTAGATCAAAACTATGATAAACAACCTTTATGTTTCATCTACTGAAATACATGGAGTCCGTGAATGTGATCCCAGGAAGATAGATTAGAATAAATCATATAATAAAATTAAAAAATTTGAGGTAGAGGCTGAAAATAACTTTAACACCACATGTTTTTTAGGAAGAGTATTCTTTACTTAGATTACAAGTCCATAATTCTAAATTTTTATCTTAATTTGTTATAAGAAAATAAAATATATTTAAAAATAAATATGGAAAGATAGATATTAAAATAATAACACATTATTTATTCATAGTAAAACCATAAAAAACACATTAAACTAAGTACTATAAACCATGGATTATTATACATCATGGATTATAACATCCATTTCAATTGTATAAATTATAATAATAAAATAAATACAAAATAATAAAATCATCAAAACTATGAGATCTTATCAGTAATATCTACCCAAGAGGAGAACTAATAGCCAATGTAAAACTATAATTTAAATGAATACCATTATATGATAAATAATATTGTGAGATCTCAAATGAAAATTATGGAAATTTAAAGTGTTACTTAAGATGTGTGAATGTACTGAACATGTTTAGTAGGGAAATATATAGAAAAAAATAAGGCTGTAATAAATAATGCAATTTTAAATATTTTTTTTAAATATAATTTTTTAAGGGTGGAAATTATATATAAAATAACCCAATAATTATTTTAAATTTTCTTATTTATATTAGTAAATTTACTATCATATAGTTCATTAATTGTAAATAATGAAATAAATATATGATATTAAAATATTATATATATATATATATTCATGTTATGTATTTAGAGTAATAATAATATCATTATGATTATTAATGTATAATATGTTATATTTAAATAAACAAAATAATGATATTAATATAAATAGATTTCAAAATTCGAATTTTCAACACAAAATTAATTATTTCTAATGGTGGATTTCATGAATTAATTATTAAAAAATTAATAAATTTTTAATAATTATTATATTTAAATTGATATATTTTTTCAGTACACATTACATAATTATAAACATGGTCAATTAAATTTATAATATTTAGGAAAAATAAATTTGAATTCATCCTATATTTATTATTTGGCTTGAAATTTGGGTAGTATCGTTTTATGAATAAAATTTAATTTTCCTATAAATTTCTTTTTATATGCAGTGAATTTTTATTTTAGGTAACTATATATGTTTTAAGAAAACTATGATGAATATATAAATAATATATTAAAACTATTTTAATTAAATATTGTTAAAAAATTAAAATCAGTATAGATGAAATTTAAAAAAAAATATTTTCATGGAAAAAATACTTTTCAATATATATTGTGTTGCAAATTAAAAATAAAATTCAAAAATTTTTATTTTAAAATTTGATAATTAATTTTTTTATTCCTAATTGAAATATTATCTTGGGTTATCTTTTATATTTTTTGAGGGAAATTCATAATTTTAGGTTAATATAACAAAATAATGATTTTATGAATATCCATGATTTTATAATCTCTTCATAATATAATAGTGAAATTTTTTTATCATAAAAATTTTCTAACAAAACAGTTATTTGACATGTAAAATTATATATTTAATGATATTTTTTTAATTTATAATCAAATATTTGAAATATTAGAAATTGATGTTATATTATCCTAAAACGTTATTTTTTATTTTACACATTCTATTTTTAAATTTTTTTTTTCACCTAAAAATTTTAATAACATGAAATGGTTTTCTTAAATTTAATCAACATTTAATAGTTATATATTAATCGATATTTAATTTTATTATCATAAGAATAAGTTACATACATTAAAAATAGTTGTCATTATAAAAGTGAGTAATGGGAAAAATTTAAATAAAATTAAAAAATTAAAAATTTAGCATTTACATGTACATTATTTTTATGTATAATATATTTATTGACCTATAATAACACCCTATCCAATATTTTAAATGTTAAGAGGAATCATCTATTTAAATTGATATAAAATTAATGCAATGTTATAAGTATTTATAAAAGTGACATTCTCCTCAGTTTTACGAAGGGACTTCACTGCACATTTAAAGACAATATAAAATTATAATTCCCCATGAACCTATTCCATTTATACATCCCCTCTATCACTGTCCCATGTTTTTCATTCCCTTAATCAATGTAATATCCTTTACTCCTCAATTTCCATGATGTTCTTTAATGGGAATCTCATGTTATCAACAAGAGTAATAATCATTATTTAACCTCATTCATTTTCAATAACCATTTTACAAATATAATTTCATATTATAGTATAATTATATAATTATTAAAGGAATAATAAACTTTATTATGATGAGGTAATAATAAATATCCACCTTCCCCTCTATTTTCCTTTCAAATATGAAATCATTTTTAATGCGTAGTTTTAGTATACCACCCCACAAAGTAATATTTTTTTCATGGCCACCATACATGGTTGGATATAAAGAGATATTTAGGTAATAAATAAACTATTGGTAATATTATTACCACATTATAAAGAAAATATATATTTTTACTTTCTTATCATTCAATGGTAAAATTAAAATATTATTCTTGTCGACATACTAATGACCTCCTCTATGGAGTGATGTGTTATTATTTATTATCACCTTATGAATATGGATTCAAAATATTTTCCTAATATATATGATATTTTGGTGTAAAATATTCTATTAGTATGGTTCTAAAATGATATCAAAAATATAAATTATATTTATAATGTAATCTATTCATATCGTTAAATTACCAAAAATAAACTCATCATGGTTTCCATTCTCAAACACATTTCCCATATTTTTCATAAAAGTTATTTGGGGATGAATAAATATTTGAAAAAAAATATTTTTAATAATTATATATTCTATATAATGGTGAATTTTATATAATGAATTTGGTTTTCGATTCACTGTTATATATCCCATGTGAAACAATTGACATTGAAAACATTCAATAAAGAAAATAACCATTAACAATATCATATATGTAAAATGAATTAAAATAATTATTGAGTAGAAATATTAATAAATAAGAATGAGTTTATATGATTGGTTATTATTATAGATATATTTATGAATATATAGATTAAAATGGTTTCACTACATTTTAGAGGTAAGGTATGTTTTTCAACAGAAATTTAATCTTCTTTATGACATGTTTTTCATTATGCCCCAATTTTTGTATATAAGGTGTATATACGAACACTTCAAAATATTATATCATTATATAGTTTAATTCATTGTATTTTATATTTTATTTCATGTTTTCTCTTTTTAATATATTTTTAACTGAATTTTATACTCTTTGTAAGAGTATTTCTAAACTCAATATCTTTTAATAGAGTTGTAATGATTATTCTTGAACAATATTGTTATATTTTGGATTCATTATACTTTATGTATCTATTATTTTATATTCATTAATTTTATTCATGTTATTTACATTTATATATTATAAAATCCATTTTAAAATGAACCATTCAAAAAAAAAATAAGATGTTGTTAGTGGTTCTTCATAATTTCCATTCACTGAGAAACATTTTTTATACACATAATTTCATTTAAATGGAATGTGTACTACCTATTGGATAGATAAATTAATTAATTTTATTATACTCATTGTAATTGATGTTCAATTTCATGATCTCAATTCCATAGTGATTCTATTAAACATTTTCATAATCAATATGTGGGTATTCATGACCCAACTACTTTTATTGATTCATAATGATTCCACATTGAGTTTGATTCAATAATATATATCATTATATTATATAATGTTATAATTATTACTCTAATACTTATATTCATGTGAATTACATTGATGTATTTTTTATTTATAAGTTTTTTATTATGATAAAATAATTTTTATTCCCTTAAAATGAACTATTTCATTCAACATAATTGTTCAATATTATAGATAATATTATTCATTATTATTTTGAAATCCAAATTTTTTCATTTCCAATATTGTTATAATAAAGTAATAGAACATTTCAAAGGAAATATTTATCTCTTTCTTTAAAATTTCTTAATTAATAATTTTATTTTCAAATTATAAAAAAGAATTTCCCTTTGATGTTTTTATTTTTTATTCAACTCTGCATTTCATGTGGATAATCTATATGTTTTATTAAGGCTTAATAATTTTTATTATTTTTATATTCTTGTTATTAAAGGTTATTCTTTTTAACTTCATTGAAGTTAAATTCAAAATGATTTTATATTTTACTAACTTTATTAAAATGTTAAAAAGATATTTATGAAATCTCATTTTCAAGGATTTTATTCCATTTTCACCTTTACAAGATCTAACTACTACATAGACATGTTTTATGAATCACTATATAACTTAACCTATTTAATAGTCTGTTTGTATTATTGAATTTTGTTATGAATTGATATAAATAATTAATTTAGTTTCCATGATTCAACATGGAAATGACATAAAACTCATTTTTGTTCTATTTGTTCTTTATTTTATGATTAATACATTATTTAAAGGGAAAAACATATGTATGGATTATTTCTGTGTGGTTTTTTAAATCACCTTATTACTAATTATTATGAATATTATATCTCATGATATATATATTTATATAAATAGTTGTAATTAAGTTTTCTAGTTGACTCTCGGTTTAATAACTGACCTATTAAAGTGATGCTTCATTTAATTTTTTGGTTCTAAGGATTATTTTTATTCCTTGTTTCATTAGGATGTTACAATTACATTTAATAAAAAATGAATATTATATATGGACCATATTTATTATCTCATGATTCCACACTAGTTTCCTTGTTATAAATTATTTCACTTAAGATTACATATTTTTTAATCATTACTTATGGGTAAATTGTAACAACCTAGGTAATGACTAAATAAATAATTTAATTTATTAAATATATATTAAATTAAATTTATAATAAAGTCGAAAATATATATAATAAAACTAGTTTTATGGTTAAAAACATCATTTCCCAAAAAAATAGTTTCATTGCCTTTTAAAAAAACCCTTTTAAATATAGTTTTGAAAATTTATATTTTTAATTTTGAAAAAAAATATTATTATTTTGATTAGGGAAAATAAAATTTACATTTTCTAAATTTTTAATAATTTTTGGATAAATTTCATATATTACCGAATAGTGGAAAAAATACTGCATTTTAACTAAAAAATTAATTTTTTGTCTAATTAATTTATATAGTTATTTTATAATTGTTATTGGGATTATGGTGAATTAGAGTATTTTTGATCACTTAATCCAGTTTAGATCATTGTAATCAATTTCACAATGAAATTGGATATAAAAACATTATAATCTTTTAAACATTTTTACATTAGAATACTGTTTTATTGATCCGTCAATATGATTAACATTAAAATAATTTTCCCATTTATGTGAATTTTATTTTATAAAATGGAAATACATCGTATTAATAAGTACCAATAATGTTATCTAATAAAATCATGTTAATTTTTGGATAATATTAATTTTATTATTTTATTTTCCGTAGTAAAATGTTAAATTAGGTAAATAAGGTTAAAATAAATATTTTTATATTATAAAACTATATTCAAACCTTTCCAAATAATTTTGGATGAGTTTTTTCTTAAAGATAAAATATTGGTCTAAAATCGTGGCCTTTTTATGCCATTAGAATTTGATTATGCCACTTATAAAATATTATTTAATTTAAAGAAAATGATGACACAATCATGTCTCTCGTAACTATATCAATTTTAATATGGGGTTATATAAATGATATCTTCAACTATAATTATTACATAGATATATAAAATTATTATTTATTACATAGTAATTTATTTATAATTTTTTAGAAATATAAATTAAAATTAAATTGTGACACAATGATGATTCAATGATTTTATTATTAATGAAACTATAAAATAATTGATAAAATAAATTTTAAAACAAATAAATTTTGTCAAAATTAATTAAAACAACAAATTTATTTTTCTAATTGAACATGTTTATGGTGATTTCATGTAGATTGTTCAACGTTATGTTTATTTTATGATATTTAAAAAAAGTAAACTAATGAATAATGTCAAAATTATCCCTATTGGTATTTTAGAATATAAACTATTGTATTAAATTTTTTATATTTTTTTTAAAATCCTATATAGGGATAAATATTTTGTAAAACTACTAATATGTCATATATTTCCTTGTTAGTTGTCATTTGGAATGTTATGATAATTATATTAACCAATAATGTGTAAATAACATGAAATCATGGTATGATTAAAAAGGGATAAATAAGGGTTAAATAAAAATGATTAGTATTTAATAAATATATAAAAAATTTCTAAATTTTATTAGATGAATTTATTTTGACACATAATCACAATATATTATAACTCAATAAATTTTGACCAATTTTTTTTTTAAAAAACTAATATCTATTCATTTAATATTTTATGTGTTCCAGGAGTGCCCCTCCCCACTCATATAAAATGTCCCCCTTTCCAATCTGTTACTCACACATCGATAACTATTAGGTTAAACCATGATATTACTAAAAAAATCCTATAATAATTCTCTACAATCTGGAGGACTTAGTTTATAAATAAAAATCTCTTTTGTGGTGTTCAAGTGTTTATCAATGGTGATCAACCGAAGAAGGGGTATCGTTTTCATTTATGTATTTCTATATTACCTATTCTTTTACATCCATAAAAAGCATCATCGATTATGAAATAATAAATACATTATCCTCATTATATTGAGATGTTATTATGTTAATTTAAACGTCTAAATAAATATCCACTTCCAGTAAATGGTAATGTAATTAATCGTTCGTGCGTACGTGTGAACTATCACTTCCATGAATCGATAATTTTTTTTATAACCATCTCTAATGACGGGTTATAAAGATGCAATCAATGATTATATGTGATATTAATTACATATTAATGATTATAGGAGAGTAATGTATCAATTAAATTCTTATAATACATGCATATAAAAATGATAAAGTCATTTGTGCCTACATGTGAACTATCGCCTCCACGAAGAGATGTGATACATTTTTTATCACAAAACCACATGGATGATATATATATATATATATATAAGTACATTTAAATGAATAATATGATATTATTTATGTTGTTATCATTATGGACAGATAAAATAATTCTTATCTTATTTCCATAATTTACAATGAAAAATGTAAAACGGTTCTCATGAGTACGTAAAACTTACAATCTCTATTATACTTTGAAATTTTTTGTGTGGTTACTTGATAAAAAAATATGGGGGGATAGATGATAAACAAAAGATGGTTGGTTTCTTGGCAATCCAAGGATGGTTTTTTTAGTTATAACCTGGAAAGAAATTGTTATGGATTACATCTGTATGGATATTCCATTCATAAGTGTGACATATTTAGAAGTCAACCGCATGGTTATTCCACTTAAGTATGATTATGTACCAAGTTACCTTTATATGTTATATTTTATTTATATGATTTTTATTATAATATATTGATTACCTCAATGTAAATCACTGAGGTTATATTCAAAGGAATGTATTTATTACTTCTTAATGTTGAAATGTATTACCTTATGATAAAGTATTTAAGGGTTTTCATCTTCCATAGGACTAAATTTTTCCTTCTTATTTACCTCTTACTAATATTTTTATCCTCGTACGACATTCTGGATATTTTTTCAAATTATTTAAAGGAGAGGAGAGTCAAGAATTGTATAAGGAAGACATATGATCATTCAAAATGAAACGAAAACATGTTTGTTTTTTAATGTTTTTATTTTATGATTAGAATAAATACTATTGGAAGTGTCAAATTTTAATTTAATTTTTTTTATATATGAGTTATGACATAATTATCAAAAAATAATAGCATTAAAATAACCTTGATTGACAATTCTAGTTCAAAAACACTAGGTCCCCAACCTTAAACATTGATTATTCTTGAGTTAATTCATCAATTTTCATAAATTAACATTGATGATCTTTCAGGTTTTAGTATTCTAGAGAATTAATACATTAATTTAACAGAAGAACTCAAATAATAAAAGTATACGCATCTATTTGATATCCGTTTTTTTCATAAAACAAATACTTTTACAAAGAAACATTGTACGTTTCATGTTTAATAACAAAACAATTTTCCTAATAATGTACATGACTATATTCTCTTTTAAATTTTGTGAAAACCCATTAATATCATTGGATATAAGAAAATAATATCAGAAAGGGATATGCAACAATGAAAACTATTAGTCATACGTAAACATATAAACCGATGAATAATTTTTCATAAAGTAATACATTTCACACTTAATAAATAGTAAATAAATTACTTTGAATATAATCCCATTGATTACCTTTTTTATAATCGATTGATTAAAACCCATAAAAATAATATTTAATATATAATGGTTACCTTGGACGTAGAAATACAAAGATGGAATAATCATGCGGCCGATTTCTATACATGTCACTCTTAAAAATTGAATAATTATATGTCTAAATTCCAAAAACAATTCATTAGAGGTTATAACATAACCACCCATCCATGGTAAATCAAAAAACCACTAATTTATGGTTTATCATGTACCACCTGTCAAATTTATAAGTGCCATAATAAGATCATAATGCATAAAAGATTTCAATTATCAGCATTTGACTCATAAAATTCCATTTGGAATTAAAATAAGTCATTTCAATATATTGAAATAGTCATTCCATTTTCAAAACCATATTCAATACCATAATAACCAAAAAGGGAAAAATGGATTTCCATTCCTTCTAAAAACATTAACGCTTATAGAGGAAGAAAATAACAAATACTAGTTACAGCGGTCAAAAAGTCATTGTCCCTCACATTGAGTCCAATTCCCCACATATGTTATTTATAATTCTAAATAATAAAAATTGGCTAATTATAAATGATTCAGGAATTTTTTTCTTATTATTATCCATTTTATATAACGTATTACTAGATTATTACTATTATATAATTATTTAACTTTATGTTGGACATTTTGTTGATACTTGGTACATGAGTCAAAGTTTGACTTGGTATGATCTCAATAGTAGATGTGTGAAAATGTTCTTAATCTATAAAAACATATTCATTCCATTATAAGAATTTTTATACATAAATTATACATTTATATCCGTCCACGATGTATGGTTCTGAAAAATGAATAATGTCATAATAATTGAGACGGTAGGCCTTATGTACGCATGAGTGACATTTTAAATTTTTCATTAATAATCATGGAAATAAGGTAATTATTATTTTATCATTAAAAAATGATCATAAAACAATTAATATCATATTAAAAATTACATATAATTATATATATAATTTATATAATATATTGAAATAAAAAAGTATCACATCGCTTCAAGGAGGTGATAGTTCACTTGTAAGCACGAATGACATTATCATTTTTATGTGTATAGAAATAAAGAATTTAATTGATATATTATTATCATATAGTGATTAATATTTCCTTAATATCAAATATAATCATTAATTCAATCATTTTAACAAATCATGAGATACAGTTATTGAAAAAAAGTATATCAGTTTTTCATGGTGCTAATGCACACCTACACATGGACGATTAATTCTGTTCGCATTTGATGGAGGTGGAGATAGATTTAGGTGGTGATATTAAATAAATAAATATATAAATATATTTAAGATACATGAGTTATTATCTCATCATTTTTGTAAAATATTTAAAGTAAGTGGAAGAGGATGTAAAATAGGAACAGTAAAATAGAAAAATTACTTTTCTTTCAGATTAACCAATTTATTAACACCTTAACCCCTATAAAAAGGCTGTTATGATTAAAATATGGTATCAAGAATCTAGAGATAGATAATGTGAAAGTTTTTTTCTGATATTTTTAGAACCAAGAGGGTTTTTATGTGTGAGGAAATGATAGGAGGTTGTTCCCTTAAATTAGAAACGGGAGCGGCCCTCCTAAAATTCAGAAAAATATTAAATTAATATAAATAAAGTTTCTATTAGAAATGGGTCCATATACATTTAGTTTGATTATATTATTATTATGGGTAGAAATAAATTCATATAATATAAAATAATCAGATTTTCTTTATTTTTTAATACTTATCATTAGGTTTTAAAACTTATATTATCCTTTTTAATTGTACTGTGATCTAATGTTATATACAATGTGTGGGTTAATATAATTACCATAACATTCAAAACATAAAAATTTTATTGTCATTAATGACATATTATTACTTTTCCCTACTATCTAGAGGAATATTTCATTTTTATAAATTGTGTATCATTTAATAATATATTTTATATTTATAAATACCAATATTGTCACTTTTTATAGTATTCATTAGTTTACTCTTTAAAAATACCATAACAATAATTTATGACTGGAAAAACAACCTTAAATCATCACCAATATGTCAAATTTCTCAAAAAAGTTCTATTATGGAAATCATTATGTCAAATTATATTTATTTTAAAATTTATAATCTCGTTTATTCGATTGATTCATTAAATAAGAAATAATTACATCATCATTGTGTTACCATTTAATTTAATTATTTATTTCAGAGAAAAATTTGGTAAATTAACATGCTATATGTAATAATTTAAGATATATAATGAATATTTATAGTCTAAGATATGACAAATATAACTCAATATGAATATTTTTATTGTTATGAGAGACATGTTTAAGATATCCTTCTCTATAAATTTAATTATACGTTATAAGAGTTATAGTCACAAACAAATGACATCCAATGGAAAACATTCATGACCAATGTTAATATTTTTAGGAAATAAAAAATAAAATTGTCACACAAGGTTTTTTTTTCTTTTCTGTCATTGTAGTGATCCGGCCCATTAGAAATCCCGATCCTCTTAATGGGTATTTGATGAGATGAATATTGAGTTTTGAAGTTTCATATATGTCTGACCACCATAATTTGGGATCCCCATTTCTTGTTTAGGAGTTTTTGAAGAAAGGGTGGTTACTTCATGATTTGGGCCAACCGTGAGCTCATTCCCAGTTTTAAAAACTGAATTTGTTTCTTTTATAACTCATTTGTTTTTCATCCTTTTTCACCCAATCAACTTCCCACTTTTCCTATACTGATATATTAAAATTTATTTATCCTTTTGGACCCATTAGAAATTCATAAGCCGGGTGAATTTGGGTTACTTATTTAGGTATTGGGCCATCCCATGGACCAATTTCCTGTTTTAAAAAAAATACATTGTTTCATTTATATCATTTTCATTTTTTAATCTTTTTCGGAGATTCCACCTCCCACAGGAATCCAATATCCCTATCCTCACCCAAAATATCGTTTTTGCCTCTTTGGATCTCATATGGGTCGCGTAAGAGGACGAACATTCTCAGGATACCTCAAATCGTCCAGATTTGAAAAGGTAAATTGTATCTTTCATTAATTAATCAATTCGTACTCTATTAGCCACCAATAATCTTTCCCTGGTTGTTCCTGATCTTATGAGTCTCTCCATTAATTTTCAATCCATTCCCTTCCCTATAGGGTTGCAGATCTAATGGAAGACGAAGAGTTTTCTAGGGTGAAAGGTGAGATTCCTTCTCCTTTCTCCTTCCTCTTCCCCCTCCTTTCATTATTTCATTGATTTATATTGTAAACTAGTCTTGATAGACCTAGGTTTTTGTTATAAAATGTTTTTGATCGGTTTTATGTTTTTTTTGGGTCTGGTATTTATAGTTTTAGGGTTTATAAACCCACGGCGGGTGATTTTGGGTGTGCGTTTCAATTACGCCAAAGATTTGAGGTAGGATATCCCTTGAAAATGCTTTTATCATAGAAGTTTCATCATTTTAATATTATCCTATACTGATGTAAATGTATATTATTGTTTTAAATCCTTTTAATAATTTTCTTGGTGTGCAAAGTCGTTGTTTAATCACTGTTATGTGAAAGGTAGTGTTGTTTTATCATGAATGTAATCAACAAGTGTTTGTTTAAATGTTCCATTATCTATGAAAATATTTTGTGAGGTTTATAATCTGGTTTATGGTATTTTTAACATGTTACAGTATCTTGAATGAAAATATTACATTCAATTGTTGTTTTATTCCTTTTCATGTACATAAAATAAATGGTTTTGTTTAAAAAGGGCATGACATGTGTTCGGTAAATTGCCCGGTTGGCTTTTATGTGTGATGTGTGATTTAAAAGTTATTTGATTGGATTTATAAAGAAATTGGAAGAATTATAAATGGTATTTTTGGGTACTTATATTTATTTACAATTTGGATTTGTTTTTAAAAACAAGTGGGTTTTGATTTACAACATATTTTGGCCGGAGTTGCCAAAAAAATGGACCGTTTCACATCTTTATGAAAATGGTTGTGTTTTGAATATGTAACCTGAGTATTATAAGAGATTTATGAATGAGGTTTGCTCCCTTAAATGATGTTTATACATATCCATAATAAAATTAAAATTCATATCTTCATTAAAGGTTAGTTTTGAGAAAAAATTTAAAGGCCCATTTGGCATTTCCTAGAAACGAAGGAGTGTTTTACTTGTACATAACAAGTTGTGAAATTGGGATTGTTTTATGGTCCATTAAATGATTTTATTAAATGTTTATTGGGCTTCCAAATATGATTTGGTTTGGTTATGATGTGTGTTTATAATTTAAAGAATGTTTTTGAAAGAGTTTTATGTGCAAAGCCTCAATGCACTTCATGAAATTGTTTTACCAAAATATTTAGCGGTTTGTTGATTAGTGTAAGAAATGTGAAAAAAGATTATGGGATGTTTGTGTTTTTATGGTTTTGGAATGGAATGTGGATGTGAAATGTGTATTTGATAATATTTGTAACTTTATTGAGCACTAAATGGAATCCCGGGTATCTTGGTGGGAGGACGTGTACTAGTATGCTAGTGATTCTGTGGGGGTTGGCCCCTGTTTCATGTAGCAAGATTGACGATGAAAACACTAACTAAACTATGATGATGATGATTGGGGACCACTAGGGTATGGGTATGTTCCCTACTAGTGGCTCGTGCACGAGAATAGATATTTATTATGGTTACTTTCACCGAGATAAGAGGTATCTGGGGCTCACAACTAACTAGTGCCTAGAGGTATTCCCATGACTAGTGCTCATTGGCTATTTTGTACTCACCGTCGGCATACGGTGTGTTTGGTTGGTAAATTAAGTAGTATGTGTTATTTATTTGAATGTTAAAATTATTTAAAGCAGCCCTCTTGAATACTAAGTTCATTTTGAAGTTTCACCTCTTTGAAAAAAAATAGTTACTTGCGTTTTTGTTTATTAAACATGCATGTTTTTGTCTAATAATTATTATAGCATGGAACCACATTTGAAAACCAAACTTTCATATCATGAATTTCAAACTATAAATTGATGTTTCATTTATTTTAAAGGATTTTTCATTGGGAATAGAATATCGGGCTAACCTACTGAGTTTTAACACTCACACCTATAGTCTTCTTCTTTTTGTAGCCCTTGTGCAGGTTTCATCTTTAGTTCGATAACCTTGGGCGACTTTTGATCATTGTGTTGGAGAGTGACTAGAAGTTTCACATGGAGTTAGTTGGTCATTGGGATTGTTCATTTGAGTTTTTGTTTTTTTTTTCTACCTTTAGTTTCTTGTTTAAAAAATATTTTGTTCAATTTTTATATAAATTCATTTTGGGATGTCCGTTTATTTCCGCTGTTTGTTTTATTGTCTATATATGGGAGAAATCGTTCCCTTGTGTACTCTATTGATTCCCTTGGTGCTTGTCACCATCCTGGGAGGATCGGGAATGCCTCTCGGGACTTGTCGCGGGCTGGCCTGGGTGACCGGTTCAGGGTCGACTGAGTTTGGTTCTTGACAAAATGGTATCAAAGGAGGTTGGCTCTTAGCGGACCTTTCTTTTTAGAGTGCCCTTGTTATTTTGGGGATGTCAATGTAGATGGATTAGGATTTTTGGGACTTGAGGGGTAAGTTCATGAAGAGCGTCGCGAACTCTTTCTTGTTCTAATCCTTAGGTTTCCAAGGGAGTCCATTTTTATTAGTGTCCTTTGTTCTGGTTGATTTTTTTTTTGTTGTTGGGATATGACAAGGGGAGTCTGACTAATGGACTCCGTGAGCTCACAAGGCCTGGAAAGCCATGTGGAGCTGGGGAATGGTCCTAATAAGTCTCTCTGTGTTGGTGTTGTGTTTGGCATATGGCCGCCAACAATATGGTCAAGTCACCCACTAACACTAGTTCCCTTTTTTGGGTCTCTTGAACCATTCTTGAATTCTGAATTTTTGTTTTTAAAATCCTTGTGTTAGAATTGTGGAAATGGGTTTTAATTTAAGGATTAGATTTTGAAAAGTGAAAAAAGGGGGTTTCAATAATTAAATATAATAATGGTTTTGGAAGGTTGTGTTTTTGTGAAAAAAATTGGGGGAAGCAGAAATGATTTAAAGGGATTGGATGATCCATAAACTAAAATTGTGGTTTGTTGAAATAAAATGTTTTGAAAATGTGAATAATTTTAAAGTGATTCTGGATATTTTTTTAAAAGGGGTATTTTAGGATGTTAAAAGGTTTATGAATTGGATAAATTAGTTTTGGCAATTGGTTTTGATCGGTTGGTGTTTTACTACAAACGGTATTGGTCTCAATGGACCTCAGATTATAAAAATATACATTACTGATTTTTTTAAAAAAAATGGGAATGGGTTTTTTTGGAGTGGCTTGGTTATTTAAAAAGTTTTTTTAAAATGAAAAGGGGTAGGTTTTAAAGAAAATGGTTCTTGATGAATTGTGGTTTTTTTGTGAAATATGAAAAGGGTTTTTCACTTGGTGGTTGGTGTTCCTTTTGAAGGTACATGATTTTTGGACTGATGTTGTTTTGTTTTAGCCTTTGGTGTTTTCATGAGTTCTCACATGCATGGTTTTATTTATATCTGGAAGGATGAAATATATGGTATGCTGGTTGGGTGCCTGGGGTGGCATGGAAATGTGCATGTGGGTGAGACTTGATAAAACACCATTGGTGAATGTTGAAACCCACCAAGTTAGTTTGTTTTTCAAAAGTGTTTTGAGTTGAAAAATGTTGACCTTTTTTTATAAACCAATGGTTATGTGGCCTGTTTTTTTTCTATGTTGTAGAAGTGTTGTTTATTCATTAAGCTTCCTTGTGATCTACAATTCATACTATTTTTGTATCCTGAGATGATATCTTATTGGTGTCTTGGTTTTGGAGAAATTTTCATTGGGTTTCTAAAGATGTCTTTGATGTTGTGATGTGGCCAGGGATAGTTCTCCGATGGAAATATTTCCTACTGATCAACCTAAGGATTCATTTCAAATGTTAAATCCACCTCTTTTGATGATGACTCAACCTGTTTGTTGGAATAGAGAGTAGTTTGGGATCTATTAAAAGTGCTTCTAGGCCGTGATAATTCTTTTGGACAGAGCAGTTGTGTTCGGTGATGTTGATGTGTTTCGTCTAATTCAATGTCTAGTATGCCCCTAATTTGGCGTGATAAGGAATTTTGATATGTATCTATGAGTTCCTATTTAGATTAAAGTTTTTGTTTGGTGATAAAGTGTGGTTTTTTTTGAGTGGTGTGATCCTTATCACCTGACTTCGGTGCAGCAAATGATTCAAGAATCAGGGCTCCAGCCATAGGCCTCGGAGTGAAGCTTTTCACGCAGTCAGGAAATCAACAGAGGTGTGGAGTTCTAGATTAATATCCTTACTCCTCTGTTTTGGTAAGTTAGTTACTATGTCAATGTTTTGGTTCCTCATTTCTATGAATTTCCCTTTGTCACAACAAACGTGGTGGACTTAACCCCTCACACAGTGTCTATGGTTATTCCTTCATGGATGTGGGTTTTCAATCAATGTCCATGTGTGGACCGACTGTAAAAATCAGGTGTAGTCTTGGTGTTACCTATTCATAGGTGGAGAGTTTTGGGTAGTTTATTTGTTTCTTTTGTGGTTTCAGTGGCCAAATTATTGGGTCCCCTTCCATCCCATCCCCAAGTGACGGGGGTCCAGAATTGTGTTGAATGTGTTGACCAAGTTATTTTCCCATACATTAGGGAGTGGGTGGTTTATATGTTCATTTTTTAACTCTATTAACTTGGAATAGTAGGTTTTTATAGTAGGGTTTTTTTGGGCTTGCGTGAGTGAGTCCCAACTCTAGCTCATGTTCAATTCTTGTCTATTCATTGCTAGTTGGTTTCTAATGGTGGGGAGACCCACCATTGGTCTCCTATATTTTCATCCTAAGAAAGTTTCTAGTTATAGTTCATTCTTAATGGTGGGGAGTACATTTTGGAATCCTTAGGTGTTGTTTTTTTTTCAGCCGGAAAGTGTTATGGCTTTCCTGGGGCGGAAAGCTTTAATGGTGGGGTGAATTGTCACACACGGTTTTTTTTCTGTCATTGTATTCATCCGGCCCATTAGAAATCCCGATCCTATTAATGGGTATTTGATGAGATGAATCTTTAGTTTTGATGTTTCATATATGTCTAAACACCATAATTTGGGATCGACATTGCTTGTTTAGGAGTTTTTGAAGAAAGGGTGGTTACTTCATGATTTGGGCCAACCGTGAGCTCATTCCCAGTTTTAAAAACTGAATTTGTTTCTTTTATAACTCTTTTTTTTCATCTATTTTCACCCAATCAACTTCTCACTTGTTCTATACTGATATATTAAAATTTATTTATCCTTTTGGACCCATTAAAAATTCATAAGCCGGGTGAATTTGAGTTACTTATTTAGGTACTGGGCCAGCCCATGGGCCCATTTCCTGTTTTTACAAAAATAATTTGTTTCATTTATATCTTTTTCATTTTTTAATCATTTTCGATGATTCCACCTCCCACCCGAAGCCAATATCCCTATCCTCACCCCCAATATCGTTTTTGCCTCTTTGGATCTCATATGGGTTGCGTAAGGGGACGAAAATTCTCAGGATACCTCAAATCGTCTAGATTTGACAAGGTAAATTGTATCATTCATAAATTAATCAATTCGTACTCTTTTGGCCACAAATTTTCTTTCTCTGGTTCTTCAAGTTCTTAGGAGTCTCTCAATGAATTTTCAAGCCATTACCTTCCCTCTATGGTTTCAGATATAATGGAAGATGAAGAGTTTTCTAGGGTGAAAGGTGAGATTCCTTCTCCTTTCTCCTTCCTCTTCCCCCTCCTTTCATTATTTCATTGATTTATATTGTAACATAGTCTTGATCGACCTAGGGTTTTGTTATACAATGTTTTTTGATGGGTTTTATGTTTTTTTTGGTCTGGTATTTATATTTTTAGGGTTTATAAACCCGCGGCGGGTGATTTCGGGTGTGCGTTTCAATTACGCCAAAGATTTGAGGTAGGATATCCCTTGCACATGCTTTTATAATAGAAGTTTTATCATTTTCATATTATCCTATACTGATATAAATGTATATTATTATTTTAAATCCTTTTAATAATTTTCTTGGTGTGCAAAGTCGTTGTTTAATCACTGTTATTTGAAAGGTAGTGTTGTTTTGTCATGAAAGTAATCAACAAGTGTTTGTTTAAATGTTCCATTATCTCTGAAAATATTTTGTGAGATTTATAATCTGGTTTATGGTATTTTTAACATGTTACAGTATATTGAATGAAAATATGACATTCATTTGGTGTTTTATTCCTTTTCATGTACATAAAATAAATTGTTTTGTTTAAAAAGGGCATGACATGTGTTCGGTAAATCGCCCGGTTGGCTTTTATGTGTGATGTGTGATTTAAAAGTTATTTTATTGGATTTATAAAGGAATTGGAAGAATTATAAATGGTATTTTTGGGTACTTATATTGATTTCCAATTTGGATTTGTTTTTACAAATATGTGGGTTTTGATTTACAACATATTTTGGCCGGAGTTGCCAAAAAAATGGACCGTTTCACATCTTTACGAAAATGGTTGTGTTTTGAATATGTAAAATGAGTATTATAAGAGATTTATGAATGAGGTTTTCTGCCGTAAATGATTTTTATACAGATCCATAATAAAATTAAAATTCATACGTTCATCAAAGGATAGTTTTGAGAAAATGTTTAAAGGCCCGTTTGGCATTTCCTAGAAACGAAGGAGTGTTTTACTTGTATATAACAAGTTGTGAAATTGGGATTGTTTTAAGGTCCATTAAATGATTTTATTAAATTTTTATTGTGCTACCAATTATTATTTGGTTTGGTTATGATTTGTGTTTATAATTTAAAGAATGTTTTTGAAAGAGTTTTATGTGCAAAGCCTCAATGCACTTCATGAAATTGTTTTACCAAAATATTTAGCGGTTTGTTGATTAGTGTAAGAAATGTGAAAAAAGAAAATGGGATGTTTGTGTTTTTATGGTTTTGGAATGGAATGTGGATATGAAATGTTTATTTTATAATATGTGTAACTTGATTGAGCACTAAAGGGAATCCCTGGTATCTAGGTGGGCGGACGTGTACTAGTATGCTAGTGATTCTGTGGTGGTTGGCCCCTGTTTCACGTAGCAAGTTTGACGATGACAACACTAACTAAACTATGATGATGATGATGATTTGGGACCACTAGGTTATGGGTATGTTCCCTTCTAGTGGCTGGTGCACGATAACGGATATTTATTATGGTTACTTTCACCGAGATACGAGGTACCTGGGGCTCACAACTAACTAGTGCCGAGGGGTATTCCCATGACTAGTGCTCATTGGATATTTTGTACTCACCATCGGCATACGGTGTGTTTGGTTGGTAAATTCAGTAGTATGTGTTATTTATTTAAATGTTGAAATTCTTTAAAGCAGCCCTTTTGAAAACTATGTTCATTTTGAGGTTGCACCTCTTTGAAAAAAAATACTTACTTGAATTTTTTTTATTAAACATGCATGTTTTTGTCTAATAATTATTAAGCATGGAACCTCATTTGAAAAACATACTTTCATCTCTTGAATTTCAAACTATAAATTGATGTTTCATTTATTTTAAAGGAATGTGCATTGGGAATAGAATATCGGGCTAACCTACTAAGTTTTAATACTCATGCCTATAGTCTTCTTCTTTTTTTAGCCCTTGTGTAGGTTTCATCTTTAGTTCGATCACCTTGGGCGACTTTTGATCATTGTGTTGGAGAGTGACCAGAAGTGTCACATGGAGTTAGTTGGTCATTGGGATTTTTCATTTGAGTTTTTGTTTTTGTTCTACCTTTAGTTTCTTGTATAAAAAATATTTTGTTCAATTTTTATATAAATTCATTTTGGGCTGTCTGTTTATTTCCACTGTTTGTTTGATTGTCTATATATGGGAGAAATCGTTCCCTTGTGTAATCTATTGATGCCCTTGGTGATTGTCACCATCCCAGGAGGATCGAGAACGCCTCTCGGGACTTGTCACGGGCTGGCCAGGGTGACCGGTTCAGGGTCGACTCAAGCTTGTTCGTGACAAAAATAATATTAATATTGGAATTATTATTGGTTTAAAATATTTATAATATTATTTTAAGAATTCTATAATAGATTTATCTATAACCATAACCATAATAATTATTATTAATATTTCTATTCATAATATCCCAAAATAAAATGTATCTATTTAAATATTTTAAAATTATTATTACACAAATGTAATAAATGTTTTGAAATTTGAAACAATAATTTTAAAAAATTAGTTACATCTTTAATTCCGTTTACTAAATAAGAAAACACATTTTTAAGTAAAAAATTCTAAAGTTCACATTACTTTTATATCCCAATTTATTGTGATATTTATTCCAATGAAAAGAATTGGATTAAATAATTAAAACGTAATATAATTATACTTTAAACCGAAATAAAAATGATAATATAACAATAAAAATATGTTAGATAAAAATTTAGTCTTGAATTAAAACACAATATTTTTGACAATTCATAAGAATTAAAAATTTAACAAAAATTTAACATAAATTCATCCGATGTAAATTTGGATGTCCTAATTCCAAATAAAAAGTTTATTATTCCATGTATAAATATATAATTTTTGAAAAACTATATTTTGAATGATTTATCCTTAAAAATGAAATAAAACTACATTTTTAGAAAAATACACATTTAATCCATAAAAATGAATTTACCTAATATCATATCTAAAAAAAATATGATGAATTTTAAAAAATATATAGAATTTATATTTCATTAATATAATCGAAAAAAATCATTTGGTAATTTTAAAACACAACTATTAACATTTAAAATACTTTATCATAAAAAAAATTCCTTAATATTAAATTAGTTTAATTACCATTTCAATTTAATATGGTAACCAATGTATCATTAAATAAACATGAGTAAAAAATAGTATCATAAATAAGTTAATAATTGTCATTCCCACCACTCTAATGGATATATGTTTACAAAAATATTTAATAATAACATTATGTTGTTCATTTATGAAAAATTTGAGGTTTCTTTTATGCTATCGATCATAATGATTAATTTTACCAACTATAACAACCCAATATTAAATATAACATATTCTTGAGGTATGTCAAGAGGTTTTTATTATTTAACATTAAGGATATTTTCAAGTAAAGAGGGTTATATTTATAGGACATAACTCATTCATTATAACAAAAATATTAAAAAAAAAATACTTCTACTAGAAATCATTTCTTCTTAAAAAATTAAAAAATAAATACGGTTTCATTTCATTTTTAACAATCATAACATTTCATTAATCCCATCCATGACTATATTCCACTTTAAATCATATGAAAAACATTTCAAAACATGGTATTGGCATAAAATTATCATTAAGGGATACATAATAAAAAATGTTAGTCTTTTGAAAAAATGTAATCCCATGAATACATTATCATAAATTTTAACATTTCACCCTTAAGAGGTATTAAATACATTAATTTGATTATAAACTCAAATATTACGTTTTTAGTAATCAAGAAATTACCTGAAACCCATATAAAAGACATATAACATATACATGTTTCTTGGAACATAATCATTCTTAAATAGAATATCCTTGGAGTTGACTTCCATACATATCACTCTTGCAAAATGGAATAGAAATACAGCTGACATCCGTACCCAATGCATTGGAGGTTATAATGTTACTAGCCATCCCTAGATTTTTATAGATTCATATATCTTTGGTTTATAACATATCCACATGTATTTTTTTTTCACGAAACAACCTATAAAATGTCAATGTAACATTGAGTCATCATAATGCATTGAAGATGGAAAATATCAACATTTCACTCATAAAATTTCATTTGCAATAATAGGAAATAATTCTATGATATTGCAATAATAAATTCATTTTCTAAAACATTTTCAATACCAAAATACCCAAATAGGTAATAAGTTATTTTTTTACCCTTTTCAAAACATTAATGACAATAGAGGAATCCAAAAAATAAATAATGATTATAGCGACAGAGAAGTCATTGTCGCCGAAAACATTTGAAGACATTCCTTTTTTCAATTTTTAAATAATGTAAGATGCGTCATTTGAAAATATTCCATTTCAAAACATACTAATGAAATTAAATGTCCAAGGGGTTTGTTATACACCATAGAAACGTAAGTGGTTTATAACATCAAACTATTCCTTAATGAAAGAAGATTGTGACGAAGTCCCTTACCAAGAGTCTAATTTTTCATGTATGTTCTTTAAACTATTGAATTGTAAAGATTGGTTAATTTATAATTACATAGGATTTATTTTGTTTATTAAAATATTTATATCACTTATTTACATGTTATAGTAATTACCTAATTATATAAGTTTTTGTAGGATGTTTTTTCGATACATGTTACTTGAGTCTAAAATAAACTTGGTATGATGTCAATAGCTCATATGGTCATATTTCAATCATATATAGAATAATATTAAATAAATAATAATAAATATTTTATATTGATTTAAATTTTAAATATATACATTAAATATGGATATGAAAAATGAACAACATTACAATCATGGAGAGTTTAAGCTATACATATGCATGAGTAATATATTGAATTTTTCATTGATCATTACTAAAATAGTTTAAATTATAATTTATATTTAAATAATTACAAAAAAATTATCAATATAATATTAATCATTAAATATATTTATATATATCATAAAATTGAGGTGGTGATTAAAAACAAATCATATCTCCTCATACAGGTAATAGATATTTCGTATAAACGAATGAAGTTATCATTTTTATGTGCATTGGAATTAAGAATGTAAATGAAATATTATTCTCTTATAATGATAAATATGTCATTAATATCACATATTAACATCAATTAAATATTTATATCCCATTATTAGTGATAATATTTAAAAATGAATTATATCGGTTCATATATGTGTTAGTTTACTTGTACGCCCAAATGGTTAATTCCACTACCATTTAAAGTAAATGGTGATGGATTTATGTGATCATATTGAAATTATAACTCATCAGTATATTTAGGATACTATATTTATTATTTTATCAAGTATAAATAATATTTTAAGGAAAGGGAAGAAAATATAAAATAGAAACACTTTAATGAAAAAATTATCTTTCTCTCAGATGATCGGATTTATTAGTACAATAACACCTCTATGGATGTTGTTATGCATAAAATAAGGCCCCAGGAATGTCGGTAAGGATTATAAGAAGTATATTGGGATTAAATTTATAAACCAAAATATTTTTTATGTGTCAGTAATAGATAGGAATGAGTTCGTTTTTATGAGAGATGGGAGGCACAACCTAGGAATCCCTTAAAATATTAAATTAATATAAATTAATTATATTTTATAAATGGTTCCAAATTTATTTATATATAAAATAATTTGTTAATGTGTTTAAATATATTAATACAATAAAATTTATTCATGTTTTAATGTTATTTTAGCCTTACCTTTTTTTATAACCCATATTTTACCATTTTTAATAATATTGTAATATCATGTAATTTCAATGTTGTGGGTTAATATAATTACCATAACATTCAAAATAACTAGTACATAAGACATTTATAATATGTTATGACTTTTCCCGAAAATAATTGGATATTATTTTTTTATAAATTATATATAATTTAATATAATATTAAATATTTCTAAAATACCAATAGTTTAGATTTTGACACTATTCAGTAGTTTGTTTTAAAAAAATATCATAAAAAATATGATCAATAATAATAAATCAAATCATAAAAAAAATGTTCAATTAAACAAAACCACTTTTGGATGGCCTTATTTATGTCAAATTTTATTTGTTTTAAAAGTTATAATATCATTTATAATATTGTTTCATTAATTATGAAATTACGGCTCCATTATTATTCTACCATTTAATTTAATTAATTATTTATAAAAAATTAGATATTAACTTACCGAAAATAGGTAAAAAAATTTGTTTATAAATTCAATTTATATTCAAGATATCACTTATATAATCCCATTTTTAATGTTTTATAGTTATTAGAGATAAGATTATAAAATAGTTGTCATTACGTAAAATAAAATTTCATAAATGTTATAATCACACCCATATGGCATCAAAAAGCCAAAACTTCCCCAAAATAACTTTCATTGTTGAAAATAAATCATCCAATAATAATAGGAAATGTGTTGTTTTATTTTTATAATATTATAATATTAATTTTACTTTTATTTTCTCTATTTACCCTTTTATCATATTAAAAGAATACAACAATTAATATTCACCAAAAAATTGAAGTTGATAATATTAGATCAAATTTACCATATTTAATACAACCATTTATGTAAATATTTTAATATTTTACAAACAGTAGTGGAAAAATTAATTTAATGCTATTCCCATTGACAAGCCGATAAAATATGTATTTGAAGTAAAAACATTGAAATGTTTAAAAAGTTTTAATATGAAATTTCAATGTGAAATTTATTCTAATTATAAATATATGATTAATTGAAAAATTAAATATAATTACACCTTGATAAAAATTATAATGTTATAAAAACTATATTAATAGGGTATATGAAAAAATAGTTTTGAATTAAACTACAGAATTTTACACTATTCAGAAAAATATAAAAATTTTCAATAACAATTCTTATAATTCACCCAAATTAAATTTTTATTTCGTCCTTCAAAATAAAGAGATTATTATTCAAATAGAAATAATACAAATTTCAAAACTAGATTTTAAAATGTTTCTACATTAATTGGATATAGATTAAAAAAACAATGTTATTAACAATAAAACAAGTTTAATAATATACATTTTTAAGCGTATACTAAATTTTATTTATTATATAATTAAAAAAATGAAGAGGATTATTTTATAAATACCTAGTTGTTACATTCCCCTGTTTTTTAATTTCTTCATCGCAATTTTATTTACTTATCAAACAAGTTGGGGTATTTTTGTCTCCTAGCATGTTCATATTTTAATGTTACCTCTTCAATAGTGTGGTTTTTCAAAAATATCAAAACACATGAGATAACCTTATTCATAAAAACACACTCCATGTGATCAAGATTATGTACTAGATTTTTTCCATAAGAAATATACTTTTCCAACTAAACTATATTTGGAGGTAAAATATAAGATTAACCCGGAATGTACTTTATTAACATTTATACAAGTAAAAAACATTTTACTTGGGATAAAATTTGAGGAAAATAAACATTATAGTAAAATGATACACATTTCTCTAGGATTACATATGGTCAAATTCACTATGGACTCGACATCCCTTACCAAATTGTTTCACAATTTTCTATGGACAAACATTCAGAAAGACACGATTGCCCACTTTGAATGTATGTTCCTTACTTCGGTTATCGGTATTAATTTTTTCATACTTCTGGATATCCTCAAGTACCTCTAAATCAACTAATATTTATCTTCCATCTCATATATAATCCTTGGTCCCATCAATTTATTTTCCCCAAAATCATTTTCAAATGCTAGAGTTCGACACCAATTTCTATATAATGACTCCAAAGGTGCCATATGTATGATGGAATGAAAACTATTATTAAAAAAAACTAAACCAAAGAAAGATGTTGATCCCGAATTCCATGGAAAATCATTGAACAATCATTTATAATTTCCTCCAAGGTCTGCATTATTCATTATTAATTCCTATCCAATTGAGGATAAAAAGTTGTAATAAAATTTAATTCAATAACCGATGAAATCTGAAGGCAATGTAAAAGATAGAAGAGATCCTGGGATCATGATCAGATATAAAAATTAGGGGAACTCCATGTAACCTAACTATCTATTTAATATAAAATAGAGATAGTTGATATAGATAAAAATTATCTATAATAGGTTTAAAATGTAATGATTTAGTCAATCATTCAATAGTAACCCATATCTCATCGTAACCTCAAGAAATTTTCAGCAATCCTACAATGAAGTCCATTGATATATTTTCCCATTTCCATTATGTCTCTAGAAAGGGCTTGAATATCCCTTTTTGAAACAATCAATCTTCTATTAATGGATGAAAATTCAAACAATTCATGGTAAATTCAGTAATATCTTTTTTTATTTAATCCCTCTAGTAAAACTCTAGATGGACTCTGTACATCTATATATTTCCCATATGAATTGAAATCCTAGAACAATGAGCTTCACATAAAAAATATTTCCTCAACTATGAATTACAAGGAACACATAATCAATTCCAAAACATAAAAACACAATCATTATCAATTTTAAATTAATTTAACTTACCCTTTTTCACAAATTCTACATTTTTCTACAACACACCATCTTCCTTATGCATCTCTATTATGTTCCCCATAATTATGTTTATAGATACACATAATCTGTTTTATATTAATGTGATATTTTGTTTACATAGTTTTACCCTCTTCATAATATCTGATTGTAATCATAGTTTCACTTATAATTTCATGAAATTATTTTAGAAGTCACTGGGTACTGAATTTAACTATAATATAGTTTTTCATCATCAATTAGACGGGTAGTTAGAATGAACAATTCATATGGTTTAGAAAATGCTGTGTTTTTTATCAATGGATTACCAGGGTAGTTGGGATTAACATATTTCTATGGATGAATTTTCTTATTATATATTTTTTCAAACGAGTATATAAATAGCATGATTTGAGGAATTAAATGGAATTATATATTTAACTAAAGATGTTTTTGGGATGATTTAAGGTAGAGGAATTTGATGGGGCTAGAGTCGGTAATAGATTTGGTAGATAACATTCTATTGATTTATATACACATGAGTATAGCCTTGACCATGCAAGAATATTTATATGGATAACCAGATGAATGATTTTTCATTCTAGGTAGGTGATCATGTATTTTTCAGGGTCATTCCAAAGAAATGTGTGATGTGATTTGATAATAAGTTGAAGTTGAGTCCATGGTTTATTGTAACCTATTAAATCCTAGAGAAGTATGTATTAGTTTCCTAGTGTGTGTGCTTTCCTATTAATTTATCCTAGGATCACATTTTTTTTCACGTTTCAATTTCATTAAAGTATATTCCAGATCTATATCATAATTTCGATTTCAAAGTAGTTTATTTTGAATTGAATTTTTCATATAAGGTACAAACCATCCTAATTACTAATCAAAGATTGTTTGTGTTGTGGAATATGTTAATACATAATGCTATGGTTTTTTTGGAAAGGAATATGGTTGAAGAGACAATATGGGAATCATAAAATTCTATGAGGGAAAGATACCCCCATAGGATTTATACGTTAATATAATTGTGGGATTCCATTTAAAAATATGGAAGAATGTAACAACCATGTAATGATAAAATAATTCTTTTTAATTTATTAATTAGAAATTAAATAAAATAAACATTACATGCAATATTGTATATGATAAAAGTAGTTTTATGTTTAATATAATTTTTTTAAAAAAAATTGTTTTATAAACTTTTTGTGGGGACACCATTTTAAATATTTATTTTGACACGTTAATTTTTTTTCTGATAAAATATACATATAATTATGGTGACGGACACTAAAATTTACATTGGGTAAATTTTTGTTATTTTTCTGATGAATTTAATATTTTAATGAATTGTGAATAATATTGAATTTTAAATGAAAAATTATTTATAGTATAATTAATTTATATAGATAGTTTATCATTTTAATTAATTTTAACATTTAATTAGATTAATTTTTTATCTGTTAATCCAATTTCGTTCCTCGGAATCAATTTCACATTGAAATTCAATAAAATTACATGGTGGACTTTTAAATGTTATACTTCAATAACTTGTATTATCGATCCATAAATGGGATAGACATTAAATTATTTTTTTTCAAGTCTATTCAATGAATATTAAAATATTGACATACATGGTTGTAATAAGTATGAAAAATGATATATAAAAAAATAAACATAATTGTTTTGGGATTTGTAACTTTTGTATTATATTAACCATGGTAAAAGGATAAATGAGGAAAATAATGAAAAAAATTTATATTATAATATAATAAAACTACCCTAACACTTGAGATAATAAACCTTGATGAGTTATTTTTGACCAATAAAGTCTTTGGGAAGAAATTTTGGCCTTTGGATGCCACATGGGTCTCATAATGGCACTTATAACATTTATTTTAATTTACAGACATATATGTCAAAATCATGTTTCTCATAACTATAAAAATTTAAATATGGGGATATATATGTGATATATTAGAATATAATTATTATTTATAATGATACAATGATTATAAATATTATTTTAATTTTTTCAAAGTTTTTCAAAAATAAATTAATAAATTAAATAGTTACATAATGATGATGCAATAATTGATTAATTAATGTATGATTCAAATAAATGGTATTAAAAATACTAAAATAAATATATTTTTAGAGAATATATTCCATCCACGAAATTTCCAGAAGAATTTGAAATTTTAGGGATGATTTAAATAGGTGTTTTCGAGCATAACTTTCTATTATGATATTTTTATAAGTCAACTAATGAATAGTTTTAAAATTTATGTACTGGTATTGAAAGATATAAAATATTTTTTTAAAGGTTTAAAAATTACTAAAAATTTAATATTCATGAAAATGGATTGGATAAGTATAAAAATTTAATTAATGATTTTTTCATTAGTTGTTTAACAGTACCAAAAAATGGTTTTCCACATCATCAAAGGTTAAAGGAGCTAAAAAATCGTTGATAAATCGTGTTCCTTTATCAGCGCTAAAAAAGTACTGATAAAGGGAAATTTTAATTGAACTAAAAAAATGTTGTTAAAAGATACCCTTTATCAATGATTTTTTAACGCTGATAAATGAACCTCCTTTATAAGAAATTTTTATATCACTGTTAAAAGGGACCCCTTTATCATCGCTTTTTTTAGTAGGGCTGACAATAGAGGGATATATGACCACATTATCCAAGTGCTGATAAATTTTATATTTTATGAAAATTATATTTCCTGACAAATAAAATATTGATATATAAGTATATTAATATTGATATAAACAAAATATATATTTTTTAGATATTCTTTAGATAAGTATAAATAGACTATTAAATTTAATATATACGAAATTTAGTGAAATTGTTGTTTAAATATTGAAAATATTAATAATTAATGATTTTCTAATTATCATCGACTAATAATTGTTTAATAATAATTTGATGACAACAAGAATTAAAGTATTAGTGAAAGATCTAAAATATGTTGAAAATATAACTCAACCATCAAAAATATATATATTATTATCCATGTGTCTGTTTGAGCTACAAAACATTTCAAATAGATGCATAATATGAGATCTACACACTAATGACTGAATAGAACCTTCTGTCACATTTTATTAAAGCCAAAATGGCCCATAAGGACTATAAAACTGAGATTTTAATGAGGATACCCCTATTTTTTTACATCCAAATAGCTATAACTTCTTATCTGGATGTCTTATAGGTCGACACCACATATCATATCAATTATATTTTTATTTTCTTCGACTTGAGTAGTTGTGGAGTTGAAATAGAATTTTTTATTAGAAGATATGGTCATCTTAACATTCTATGGCTTTTTAGATCCCATATTTGTGTATTAATTAATAAATATATATGTGTCTGTGTCTGTGTCTGTGTCTGTGTGTCTATGTGTGTCTATGTGTGTTTTTTTGTTTTATATATGTATGTATTTATTTATTTATTTATTTATAAGAACACAAAAAAACATATTTTATAAAGTATTTAAAACTAATATTATAAATATATATTAATATAAAAATGAGTAAACAGATAAAAAATTATAATTAAAATATATATATATATATTGATAAAAATATATAAATTAATATGAATAAATAAATATATATATATATTAATATATTAATAAATATTTATGTATTAATAACAAAATATATCTATATTAATATAAACCTATATTAAAATAAAAAAAACTATATATATATATAAATAAATCGATATATCATTAAATAGAGAAAAAAACTAAATGGATTAGTGGTAAAGGTGTAGGTGCACATGGTGGGAGGTCTCAGGTTCATGTTCTGCTGGATGTAAGGGCGCGGTGGCAAGTGGGAGGGGTTTGCACGAGCAAGGGCTGAGTTTAGTGAGAGTGAGGGGGATCTCGCCTAGTGCAGATAAAAGGGGGGTCAGGCGCTGTTAAAATCTCCCACCAAATTATATATTCTTTTTAATTATTTTTCTTACTTTTATCTGCCCTGAAAAATGTGCAAATAAAGACCCCTTTTATCAGCATATAATTATAAATTAGATAAAACCCACCATTTATCAGTTCTTTTTTTTCAATAATAAAAGGGGCCATTATCAGCGCTTTTGGTAGCCCCCATAAAAGGGACCCCCCTTTATCATTGCCTGGATTAAAAATACTTTTCTAGTGCTGTTAATACTATTTTATAGTTTTGATTAAGTCTATATTTGCAGAAGTGTCCAATGTTGTAGAAATTAATTTAACACAAAAAATTGAAAAGTACATGATAAAATGATATGAGTAAAAAGTGGATAAAAGAAAAGGATAAGTATTAAAATAAATTCAATCAATGTGAAAAAAATATTTCATAGAGGATTTAAAACAATAATCACATTATATTATAAATATCATAATTTTGAGCCTATTGGATTGAAAATATTATTAATATTAGTTTAATATTTTAAGGGTTTCCAAGAGAACCCCTCCCTTATCCAATAAACAAGAACCCAATCCTCTCTACTAACAAAACCTAAAAATACTTTTGGTTCAGAAAATACATACACAAAATCATTTCTATAATACATCACCAAAATCTTCAAGCCTTGGTTTTGGTTGAGGACCACGTATAGAATAGTTATGGTGTCTAATAAATTTAAACAACCGAAAAAAATGTATCATTTTTATTTGAGAATTTCAATATTATTCATTCTTCCACTTAATAAAATTTTTATAAACCAATATAACACAATTACTCTTGTATCCTCAATAAAATATGTTGTTATTTTTTTTAATATCATCACATGAATCCATCCCTTGTATCATTAAATGGCAAAAAAACATTTTGTTCATCTCTACGATAGACTATCGCGTAACGAATCGATATAGTTTTTTTGTCAAAACCATGATTAATGATTAGCTGTAATGATGGAATTAATTTCCATTTGGGATATTAATTAAAAATTAATAAATATATGACAATATTATAACATTTATGTTCTTACATTCCATGCACATAAAATGGATAACATCGTTTCTGTATGTGTGAACTATAAACTACATAATGTGATGTGATTCATTTTAATTAACCACATCACTTGTAAGATATATGTATATATAAGTATTTTTAAATTATTAATATTAAATTTAATGATTTTATTATAATTTTGGAAAGGTAAAATTGTTCTAACCTTTTATTCATAACGATCAATGAATAATGGAAAAAGATAATCATGTGCATGTACGGCCTACATGTCCAGGATTATAACATTCTTAATTTTTCATTAAAATAAATAATTTATTGATTTAAAAGTACAATTTTTTTATAAAAATTATAATAATTTCACGAATAATATTTTAGAGATGATAGACTTATGACCGTAGGGACTATTGATATCTTATTATGTTCGTTTTCAACTCATAAACCGAATATTGACAAAGCATCTGATATGAACTCTCGTAATTATTTAATTGTTATAAAATATTGATAAATGATATAAAATGAATAAAAATATAAAAATGTTCTCATGTAAGTAAATAATTATCCTATGTTTTTTATTCAGGAAGATATAGAACATGCTTTACGGATCAAACACGTGGTATGGGACATCATCTCAATCTCTTTTCATTGAGGCGTATTTTGATGTTATACACCACCTTCTTTTAATACAATATATAATAAAACAATTTTTTATATTTAATTAATAAAAAGGTTTTAAAACAAATAATTATAAATTTATCATTTAAATTTAATTAAAAACCCATAAAATAAATAATTTTTTATCATATAAGGAGACAATGACTTTTTCTACACAGTAATCATTATTTTATTTCTGGATTCTTCTATATAACATAATGTTTTTCAAATGAAAAGAAATACCATATTAAATTTTTTGGAATATTGGTATTGACAATGGTTTGAAAATGGTTTGATAATTTAAATATCACGAAATGAATTCATGTAATTGAAAAAGGAATTTTATGAATAAAATGCTGAAAATTGAAATTATTTATCTATTATTATATTATAATTGTAAATTTACATTTGAACAGTGGCTATATGATAAAAAAAATTGTGTAGTTTTTTTTATAAAACATGGATATGTGGTTATATTATTACTTATAATGAATTGGGTATGAATGTTAGTAATATGGCTATTACATTTTTAAGAGTGATTAGTATGAATTTGACTTCATGAATATTTCATTTAAGTATGATTACTTCCCAATTTACCTATATATTTTTTATATATTTTTGTGGGTTTTATTTTAATATCATGATTTTAGATAATGTAAGCATTGATATTTTATTAACATTAATTAGTTACTACATCTCAAGGGTAAAATTTATTACTTTATGATAAAGTATTCACATGTATACATTTTTTCTGAAGACCATCGATTTTCATTCATTATGTATGTATTACAATGATTTTTATGATCATCACTGTTTTTGAAATGATTTCAGAAGAATTAAATGAGAATAGAGTAATGGATTAGATAAATGAAATATTAATATGACTAATCATGAAATGAAACTATGTTTCTTTTTAATTTTTTTAAAAAAAAATAGATAGTGGGTTGATGTGTCTACATTGTAACATTTAAGTTGTTTTTAATGAATTACGGACAAAGAGTCTAAAGCTACAAACATGGAATTATCATCAATGTGAAATAATTAAAAAAAATTGAATATACTCTAGATAATGTATTATTTAAGGTTGGGGACTTACATATGGTAAGATAGTAAGTTTTAGAGAACAATATTATTTTAGGATCTATTTAATAAAATGTTACAAGTTATATGAAACCTCAATAAGTACCATGATATGATGTTTCATAGTTGTTTTATATATTTATAATGATATTTAGATAACATGAATGATGATATAATAGTTTTTACCTTCCTCTATAAATTTTACAGTATGCTTTTTTATTTACTCACACTAACCTTTTTGGCTTTATTAAATGGATAGATCTAGAAAACACCGAAGTAAAAAATGGATTTGATGAATAATGTGGTTGTTATCTGAATAAGAAACTAAATGAAATTGTATCGTCAGGGATACACATTTTGGTTATTCTAAACCAACTATCAGGTGTAATGATTATACACATGAACCATGTGTATTTCTCAATGTATTCATATCTGAGAGAAAGGAATCCATATGGATGTTCAAGAAATAATAATAAAGGTAAGTGTATAGAATAACATGTGTGTAAAGGTTTTGGAATGAAATTTTTATTAAAATGTTCTAAATGGATGTGAATATTTTATACATGTGCTAATGATGGACATGTAGCAATTTATTCACAGGAAAAAGGAAGCGTTCAATTTACTTCAGGAAGTGGAAAGATGATCTTTATGTGTATTAGTTGAATGCATTGAATGTGAAGAGTATGGTCATTAAGAAAGTAAATGTCATATAAATAATGTTTTGGAATGGTATCAGGATGACCATACAAATATAATATTAGTAATACCTAATCCCATTCCAACTGATAACGAGGAAACTGAAAATGACCTATCATTGTTATATATTATTTTCTGTCTCATGCCTTTGCATTATTTAATATTTTTATGTGATTCATGTTTTTTGATAGTAGTAAAGAATTATAATGGAATAATATGGAAAATAATGGTTAATGGATCAAAAAGGAATGTGAATTATTAATAAGTATAAATATAGAAGATCTAATATTTGTTGTAAATTGTTGAATGATGATGTCTTTAAAAGTATTAATTCTCTTTTAATGATAGGATTACATTGGAAAAATATTGTACTAGTATATATAACCTTGATGTTTGTTATTTTTTAATTTTAATTGAATAATAATTATCTCCTCTTTTGCGGACATAGTTATAAAGGAATGAATAACAAGTATAGTCTATATGATATTTTATTTTTAGGTAATTCTGGGATATTACATTTTTGGATGAAAAATTAAAGTCATGATAAAAAAAATTACGAACTAATTTTATGTGTTTATTTTTGTTTTTTTTATCTCCTTTTGGGAGTTTTTTACGAATATATATTTTCAGAAAAAAACAACCCATATGATGTTTGAAAAAATTATTGAATCGGACAACCGTACAAGAATCAAATACACAAACGATGGGTGGCATGGATTATCACCTACTAATGGCCTACATGATTTCCATGATTAGAATGCCATTTTATTTTTAAATAAATGAGTTCAAAAAATAAAAAATAATTTTATTTTGGGAAATTATGTTTTATAAAATGGATATCTTTTTTATAAGAAAATGATTTTTGAAATGAGTGATAAATGTAAATTTGGAATACATTCACTCTATTTTGAACATTATATGATTAAGGTAAAAAGAATACTATATTATTTCATATGAGGAGTAGTGATTTAATTATATTTTGGAAGAATATATTATTTAATTGTGGAGATTTGGTAATTCAGGTTATTTATGGAAAATATTATTCACTCATCGGAGAACATGTAAATCGGGTAATTTATTTTTGGTATGAGAAATTATGATCAATTGATGTTATTTATAGATTTATAATAAAATTTATCATGAATAGTTTGTTATCAAATCCTTCAATTTTTTGGGTTTCAATCAATGTTGTGATTATTTTGAGGAATTTTAAGGATAATAATTTATCAAACGGTATGTGCTGAACATTGGGTTCTACTTTCGAATTTGGGATATTAAATGTAGTGTTTCATCATACAATGGTATATTAATTTATAGAATTATCTAATATTATACTAACCAATTTTTTTGGATAATATTTAAACATATTAGAAATATACAGTTATACATTATTGGATGACGCTATTTATTTTAGGCGTTGATTATAGTGATTCAGAAATGAAAAATTCATCATTAAATACTCATTTATTGGAGAAAAATAAAATTTTGAAATAGTAATTCATTAAAAGATGAAAACTAGTTCTCTAGTATGTATGTTTCATTATGTTCTATGTATATGTAGTAAGATAATTAATCAAATAAATGAAAAGGATGTTAAAACAAAAATGTTTTCTATTAAATTTTCCCACTATGAAATGAAAGATTGTTTAACCCATAAAAGATTTATGAGTTTGTGGTTGTTAACATTATCCTAAAAATGTTTTCAATCGCTATCAATAAGAACAATATTTTTAGTTTTCTCTTACATATCCATTTTTTCATATATGGAATCCAATTATTTGTTATCTGAGTTGATATTCATACTTCCCTCTTTTTATATTATTGTAGAGGTTTTATTGACTCTATTTCTGATGTATGATTTCAATGATTTTACCAAGCCGAAATATAAAATTGTGAGGAAAAATATTTATAAATTGTGAAGGATGTAACAACCCATTTAATTATAGAATATAAAATTTTCATATTTATTTATATTTATGAATTGTATTGTTAATTTACCTTAAATGGTCCCTTTGTGTTATAGCATACACAACACAAGATAATGAGTTTTATCAAAATATTATGTTTAACGTAAAACTGAGTTATTCAAAAATAATATTAAGATGATCTAATATTATTATTAGATGTTTTAGTGGTCGCATATTAATTATAATTGAATAAGTTAAAACTATTAACTCAATTATGAAATTATTTTTTACACATGTTTATATAATGATTTATTTGTTAAAAAATTAACAATAAATAAGACTAAAAAATAATAGATTATAAAGGATTTATTTTAATAAAAACTATTATAGTTGTCAATATTTATTATTATAAAATATAAAAATTACAATTTTAGGATTATGTTATTGAAGCATAAATTCAAAATTCATCTTAAATGTTTTTTAGACATGATGTAAGAACAAATTAAATTTTACAGATAAGAGTATTTTTTAAAAATATTGTTTTTTCATATTTTGAGGAAGAGCCCATTTTTTATCTAGTTTTTTACAATTTAATATGTTATATTTTACAAAATAAAATTCTTATTTTGAAGTGGGATATGAAAATTTACTTTGGTTAAATTGTTGGAATTTTTCAAATTAAATTCATATATTTATGAATAGTACAAATACAATATTTTAATTAAAAACTACTTTTTCATATAATTTAATTAAATTATGTGTTTTTAGTTTTTGTTAGTTTTAAAATATATTTTGATTTTATTTTTTTTATTTAAAAAAAATTTTCCATTACAAAAAATTTAATTTAGAAATTGGATATAAAAACATTATGATCTCTTGAACAGTGTTACTTTCACAACCTGATTTATCATTTCATCAATGGAATTAATTATCAAATAAATTTATCCACTTTTTTTATTGAAAACTAAAAACTGGAAATAAATTGTGATAATAGTTTTAGAAAATTTGATCTAATAGTATGAAATTAATTTTTTTTGAAAAGTACATTTGGTAATTATTTTTATTACCACGGCTAAGGGTGAATCAGGTAATCAAAGCCTAAAATAATATTATAAAATTATTAGTCTACAAAACAATTGTATTAATTTTATTGAAAGAGTTGTTTTTGTCCAAGAAATTACTTGGGTAGAATTTAGGGCATTAAGAACCCACTTATATTTTATTATGAAATTTATAAATAATATTTTTAAATAAAAGCTATGATGTCATAATCAGGTCTCACATAATTAAAAAAAATATTAATATGGGTTTATATAAGTGATATATTATGATGTGAATAGTATTTTGAATTATAAAATGATTTACAAAATCATGGAAAATTATTGAGAAATTTTACAAAATAAATAATTAAATTAAATGGTTACACAATGATGATGTATTAACTGAATAAATATTGAATTATTCTACTAAATAATAACATAAATAAAAAAATAAATATAATTATATAGAATTGATTTCATCCACTACTTTTTTGGATGAATTTTAAATGATTTTTAATATTTAGAGGATTTTGTATGGATTTATAATTCATTAATGATTTTGTAAAAAGTAAGCTAATAAATACTTTCAAAATTTACACTATATATATTTATAAATATAATGTATTATATTAAATGTTTTCTAATTAATAAAAATATAATATTTGGAATAACAGTAAGAATAAATGAAAAAATTTAATTAATTACTCATACATTTTTCGATTGGCATGTTATCTTAATTATTTTAATCCTCAAAATGTAAATTACATGATAAAACAGTAGGAGTTAAAAGGGGTTAAAACAAATATATAAGGTCTAAAAAATATATATAAATGTATAAAAATTCATTATTAATTGTATTTATAACCATATTCACCTTATCTTTTAAATAACATACTTTGGAGTCATTTCGAGTAAAAAAAATAATTTATATTAATTTATAATTTTAATAGTTTCCAAGGGTTCCCCCTATCCAATAAAAATGTACACATTCATCTCAATTAATCAAAAATAAAAATACTTTTGGTTTGGCCAATACCTACCCAACCAACTACATAGAATACCTACCCACATTGTGAGTCATGTTTATGCATCACACTATCCTTAGAGGTGTTAAGGTGCTCTTCAATGGCGATCAACTGAGGAAGAGGTATCATCTAAATTTATATATTTCTATATTATTCATTCTTACACTTTTTAAAATCTACATAAAACATAATGAAATAATAAATATCCTATAAAAAATATACTATGATGTTATTAGGATAATATCATCACCTAAATCCTTCTCCAATTCATTAAATGGGAATTTAACATTTCGTTCGTTTGTATGGTGGACTACCATCTCACGAACCAATATAGTTCGTTTTTCATAACTATTATTAATTACCTGTTATAAATATGGAATTAATGATAATATGTGATATTAATGAGATATTAATACTTATAATATTTTTTTTGAATTATTTTCTAACTTTTAATTCACATAAAAATGATAACCATATTCATGTGTTTGTGTGAACTATCACCTCCAAAATGCGATGTGATTCAATTTTATTCATTACATGACTTGTATGATACAGATATTTATGTTAAAATGATTAATATCATATAAATTATATTTTTACAATTATATATAGGTAAAATTATAATTACCTTATTACCATAATGATTAATGGTAAATGATAAATGTTACTCATGCATACGTACGGCCTACCTTCTCCATGATTATAACATTGTTCATTTTTCATTAAATTACATAATGGATTTATTTAAAAGTAAAATTTGAATATAAAAATTATAATATTTTAATGAATAATAATTTATAGATGATGGGCTTATGACCACACGTTCTATTGATATCATGCTCTGTTTATTATTCAATAAGATAAAGTACATACATGACAAATCGGACTCGAGGTAAGCGACATCATCTTAATATCTTTTCATTGAGGAATATTTTGATTCTGTCCACCACCATCATTTTACAAAGTGTATAAAAACCCTCTTTTTACATTTAGGTTTGTTAAATTTTTTGAAAATTTATCTTTCTTTACAAATCTGTTTTCTTTCTTTACAAAATGGAAAAAGGAATGTTTTGTTTTATCTTATACTCTGACATATACTTTTTAACCACCATAAGAAATATTTTTTATTTTGCTTTCTCTATTAGCATTAATGGTTTTAAAAGAAAAAGATATTCCATATTAAAAATTTGGGAAGTATTTTTTATTTAAAATGGATAGACTATTTCTCTATCAAGAAATGCTTTCTTGAAATTAGAAATGGAATTTTAGGAGTGAAATATCGATAATTGAAATAGTTTATGTTTTATGATTTTATGATGGTACGTGGAAATTTGATGGGTGATTACATGATAAACCAATGACAGTTGGTTAGTGATAGACCAAGGATATTTGGATATGTTATGTCCTCCAATTAATTGGGTGTGAATGTTGGTTGTATTTCTATTCTATTTGTAAGAGTTATAAATATAGAAGTCCACTTGATGGATATTCCTTTTATGAATGATTACATCCCAGTATATAATAATATTTAAAATATTATTTATATAATTTTAATGGTGATATCTTATTATATAAATGGTACTAAATGGGATTATTTTTAGGTAAAGTATATACAACATCTCAAGGGTAAAATGTATTACTTTATGATAAAATATTAACATGTTTATATTTTTTTACTAGAAAAATAGTTTTCTTTCTTTATGAATCCCTTTCTAAAAATTTTATGCTAATCCCAAGTATTGAAATTTATTCACATGAATTAAAGGAGAATATAGTAAAATATTTGATCAAGGAAAAGTTATGATTATTAAACATGAATCTAAACATTGTTTCATTTAAAAAAATATTTGTGAAAAAATGGATTCTGAGTTGAAGTGTCTAAATTTAACGTTTTTGTATTTGTAAATTAATTTTGGATTAATTATCTGAAGTGTTAAACATTAAAATAGATTCAATGTGAAATAAATTAGAATTATTTACATAACTCAAGATTATGTAATGTTGATGGTTTGGGACATATAGTTCATAACATATAATTTATTGGAAAACATTATAGATTTTTGTATTATTTAATAATAAGTTAAAACTTATATATAACCCTAATGGATTACATTATAGGAAGTGCCATAGTTTTTTTAGATAAACATAATGATTATGATATAACATTAATATGGATATCTTGGTTTTTACCTTACTCATAATATTTTATGTGATAATTTTTTTATTTACTCACACAATCCTGTTTGGTTTTAGTAAATGGATGGATCCATCACAAACTACAGTAAAAATGGATGTAATGGAAAAATGTGCTAGTTCTCTAGATATGAAATTGAATTAAATTGGAGTTTCAATGAAAAATCTTGTGGTTCTTCTAAACCATCGATTAAGATTATTGATTAAAAGCTTAAAATTGATGATTTTATATGGTGTCGTATATGAGAGAAATGAAAGCCTAAGAAATATTAGGTGATTATCATTGTCACGACCCATCCTCGGGGCCCATGTCGTGACTACCCCAAGCCCGCCTTCCATAGGCCAGGGGCTGGAGACTAGCACCAAAGGCGTAAATCTCGATAACTGGGAAGGCATTTCCTTTATAAAAGAAAAAAAGCACCACATAGTAAGCAAGCGGAAAAAGGTAAAAACTAAGTACAAGAGAAGTGCTGAAAAGTAAATGGGTCGGAATTCAAACCCAAAAGAAAGTACAACTATAATTGAATAAGTTCAACAGAAAAGACAACAGCTGGAAGGACGAAAGCGGCTCCTGGTTCATCCTCCTCGGATCCTACCTGAAGGGTAGGTACAGATGGCGCAGCTCCTGGTCGTCCACCACAGATCCTACCTGAAGGGTAGGTATAGATAGCCTCCTCCATGCTCTTGCCCGTCAACCTCCTCTATGTGTCGTCTCGTCGTGTAGTCCACCTCTGGGTACTGACTCGTCGTGTAGTCCACCTCCGGGTACTGACTCGTCGTGTATTCCACCACCGGGTACCATCCAGTCCTCGAACACTCGGCCTCCGTTAGCACTTCCCGTCGTCTACAACCAACACAACGAGGTGCAGGCATAGCCCGTGCAGGGGTGAGTATAACAATACTCAGTAGGGACCCCGAGACCCTCAAGGTCTCACTAGACTAACAATGATAACCACAAAAATATCTCAACAGTTAACCTCTACTTAGATATATGCCCATACATATACCTAAGTTATCAAGTAACCCATCTCAATCATGTGGAAACACAAGGATTTTGAAATCAACAGATAACCACTACCTAGGTATATGCCCATACATATACCTAAGTTATCAAGCGACCCATCTCAATCATGAGGTAAACACAAAGGTCAAAAGTCTCAGCTCAAACCAGGATTTTCATCATCGAAACCGTAACTGCTGAAGAGCTCTGTCTCTGGAGTGTACAGTGGTCCTGTCATGAATCTGAGGTACTGCTCACTAACCTAAGACTGCTGAGGTACTCCTCCTGTCGAGTACCGCGGGCCTGCCACCACATACAGTAGTGCTTCCCGCCGGGGTCTGCCACCCAAACACAGTAGTTCTCCCCCCTCATAGCCTACAGAGGTACTCCTCCTGTCGAGTACCGCGGGTCTGCCACCTCACATAGTAGTGCTCCTCCACTGGGGGTCTGCCACCTCACAATGTAGTGCTCCCCACTGGGCTACGTATGTCACTCTGAATCGAATCGGACAAGCAGTCTTCAGGTCTCTGCAGGCTACACGGTCTCCGTACTCCGTACGCTCGTCTCTGGGAGGGTCCTCTCCACGAGCTACAATTAGATACTCCATGTATCTCAAAGTCCCACGAAGAAGTATCTCAAGGGACCGCCTCGTCATAGGGGTCTCAACGCAACAGACGGCGCGTCAATCGGACCCCCGGTCTGTGAGTTGCTAGCCTTTTCGTCCCAGGGGCCCGGTTAGTTTCGTGTGCGAACCAATCCGGCCGTTACTCTACTATACCCCGAACACTCATAGGGTATACTCATAGGGACCGTTTCTCAATGAGATCACCAACGCCGCTGACGGTTCGTCAAACGGACGTTCTGTCAGAAAGGCATCAGCTTTTCCGTTCCAGTGGCCCGGTTGGATTTCGGGTGCGATCCAACCCGGCCACTATCCAACTGCATCCAAAACTCGGGCGGAGGATGCCAAAAGTTCCATATCGTCAAAAGGAACTCAACACAACATACGGCGCGTCAATCGGGCGCACGGTCTGGAAGTTATTGGCTTTTTTGTCCCCGGGGCCCGGTTGGTTTTTAAGTTATAACCAACCCGACCGTACTCCAACCGCGTCCAAACCTTGAGCGGGTTAAGCCAAAAGATCTGTCTCACTTATAAGAATCCATCAAAGTCGACGGAACGTCAATCAGACGTCCGAAACTCAAGATATAAGTGTTTCCGCTCCGAGGGCCTGGTTGGTTTCGTGGATGAACCAACCCGGCCAAACACAAAGTAATCCGAAACCTTCAGTGCGATATACCGAAATGACCGTCTCGATCCAAGGATCATGTATTTTTCAGGGTCATTCCAAAGAAATGTGTGATGTGATTTGATAATAAGTTGAAGTTGAGTCCATGGTTTATTGTAACCTATTAAATCCTAGAGAAGTATGTATTAGTTTCCTAGTGTGTGTGCTTTCCTATTAATTTATCCTAGGATCACATTTTTTTTCACGTTTTAATTTCATTAAAGTATATTCCAGATCTATATCATAATTTCGATTTCAAAGTAGTTTATTTTGAATTGAATTTTTCATATAAGGTACAAACCATCCTAATTACTAATCATAGATTGTTTGTGTTGTGGAATATGTTAATACATAATGCTATGGTTTTTTTGGAAAGGAATATGGTTGAAGAGACAATATGGGAATCATAAAATTCTATGAGGGAAAGATACCCCCAGAGGATTTATACGTTAATATAATTGTGGGATTCCATTTAAAAATATGGAAGAATGTAACAACCATGTAATGATAAAATAATTCTTTTTAATTTATTAATTAGAAATTAAATAAAATAAACATTACATGCAATAGTGTATATGATAAAAGTAGTTTTATGTTTAATATAATTTTTTTAAAAAAATATTTTTTATAAACGTTTTATGGGGACACCATTTTAAATATTTATTTTGACACGTTAATTTTTTTCTGATAAAATATACATATAATTATGGTGACGGACACCAAAATTTACATTGGGTAAATTTTTGTTATTTTTCTGATGAATTTAATATTTTAATGAATTGTGAATAATATTAAATTTTAAATGAAAAATTATTTATAGTATAATTAATTTATATAGATAGTTTATCATTTTAATTAATTTTAACATTTAATTAGATTAATTTTTTATCTGTTAATCCAATTTCGTTCCTCAGAATCAATTTCACATTGAAATTCAATAAAATTACATGGTGGACTTTTAAATGTTATACTTCAATAACTTGTATTATCGATCCATAAATGGGATAGACATTAAATTATTATTTTTCAAGTCTATTCAATGAATATTAAAATATTGACATACATGGTTGTAATAAGTATGAAAAATGATATATAAAAAAATAAACATAATTTTTTTGGGATTTGTATCTTTTGTATTATATTAACCATGGTAAAAGGATAAATGAGGAAAATAATGAAAAAAATTTATATTATAATATAATAAAACTACCCTAACACTTGAGATAATAATCCTTGATGAGTTATTTTTGACCAATAAAGTCTTTGGGAAGAAATTTTGGCCTTTGGATGCCACATGGGTCTCATAATGGCACTTATAACATTTATTTTAATTTACAGACATATATGTCAAAATCATGTTTCTCATAACTATAACAATTTAAATATGGGGATATATATGTGATATATTAGAATATAATTATTATTTATAATGATACAATGATTATAAATATTATTTTAATTTTTTCAAAGTTTTTCGAAAATAAATTAATAAATTAAATAGTTACATAATGATGATGCAATAATTGATTAATTAATGTATGATTCAAATAAATGGTATTAAAAATACTAAAATAAATATATTTTTAGAGAATATATTCCATCCACGAAATTTCCAGAAGAATTTGAAATTTTAGGGATGATTTAAATAGGTGTTTTCGAGCATAACTTTCTATTATGATATTTTTATAAGTCAACTAATGAATAGTTTTAAAATTTATGTACTGGTATTGAAAGATATAAAATATTTTTTTAAAGGTTTAAAAATTACTAAAAATTTAATATTCATGAAAATGGATTGGATAAGTATAAAAATTTAATTAATGATTTTTTCATTAGTTGTTTAACAGTACCAAAAAATGGTTTTCCACATCGTCAAAGGTTAAAGGAGCTAAAAAAATCGTTGATAAATCGTGTTCCTTTATCAGCGCTAAAAAAAGTACTGATAAAGGGAAATTTTAATTGAACTAAAAAAATGTTGTTAAAAGATACCCTTTATCAATGATTTTTTAACGCTGATAAATGAACCTCCTTTATAAGAAATTTTTATATCACTGTTAAAAGGGACCCCTTTATCATCGCTTTTTTTAGTAGGGATGACAATAGAGGGATATATGACCACATTATCCAAGTGCTGATAAATTTTATATTTTATGAAAATTATATTTCCTGACAAATAAAATATTGATATATAAGTATATTAATATTGATATAAACAAAATATATATTTTTTAGATATTCTTTAGATAAGTATAAATAGACTATTAAATTTAATATATATGAAATTTAGTGAAATTGTTGTTTAAATATTGAAAATATTAATAATTAATGATTTTCTAATTATCATCGACTAATAATTGTTTAATAATAATTTGATGACAACAAGAATTAAAGTATTAGTGAAAGATCTAAAATATGTTGAAAATATAACTCAACCATCAAAAAAATATATATTATTATCCATGTGTCTGTTTGAACTACAAAACATTTCAAATAGATGCATAATATGAGATCTACACACTAATGACTGAATAGAACCTTCTGTCACATTTTATTAAAGCCAAAATGGCCCATAAGGACTATAAAACTGAGATTTTAATGAGGATGCCCCTATTTTTTTACATCCAAATAGCTATAACTTCTGATCTGGATGTCTTATAGGTCGACACCACATATCATATCAATTATATTTTTATTTTCTTCTACTTGAGTAGTTGTGGAGTTGAAATAGAATTTTTTATTAGAATATATGGTCATCTTAACAATCTATGGCTTTTTAGATCCCATATTTGTGTATTAATTAATAAATATATATGTGTCTGTGTCTGTGTATGTGTGTGTGTGTCTATGTGTGTCTATGTGTGTTTTTTTGTTTTATATATGTATGTATTTATTTATTTATTTATTTATAAGAACACAAAAAAACATATTTTATAAAGTATTTAAAACTAATATTATAAATATATATTAATATAAAAATGAATAAACAGATAAAAAATTATAATTAAAATATATATATATATTGATAAAAATATATAAATTAATATGAATAAATAAATATATATATATTAATATATTAATAAATATTTATGTATTAATAACAAAATATATCTATATTAATATAAACCTATATTAAAATAAATAAAACTATATATATATATATAAATAAATCGATATATCATTAAATAGAGAAAAAAACTAAATGGATTAGTGGTAAAGGTGTAGGTGCACATGGTGGGACGTCTCAGGTTCATGTTCTACTGGATGTAAGGGCGCGGTGGCAAGTGGGAGGGGTTTGCACGAGCAAGGGCTGAGTTTAGTGAGAGTGAGGGGGATCTCGCCTAGTGCAGATAAAAGGGGGGGTCAGGCGCTGTTAAAATCTCCCACCAAATTATATATTCTTTTTAATTATTTTTCTTACTTTTATCTGCCCTGAAAAATGTGCAAATAAATACCCCTTTTATCAGCATATAATTATAAATTAGATAAAACCCACCATTTATCAGTTCTTTTTTTTCACTAATAAAAGGGGCCATTATCAGCGCTTTTGGTAGCCCCCATAAAAGGGACCCCCCTTTATCATTGCCTGGATTAAAAATACTTTTCTAGCGCTGTTAATACTATTTTATAGTTTTGATTAAGTCTATATTTGCAGAAGTGTCCAATGTTGTAGAAATTAATTTAACACTCAAATTGAAAAGTACATGATAAAATGATATGAGTAAAAAGTGGATAAAAGAAAAGGATAAGTATTAAAATAAATTCAATCAATGTGAAAAAAATATTTCATAGAGTATTTAAAACAATAATCACATTATATTATAAATATCATAATTTTGAGCCTATTGGATTGAAAATATTATTAATATTAGTTTAATATTTTAAGGGTTTCCAAGAGAACCCCTCCCTTATCCTATAAACAAGAACCCAATCCTCTCTACTAACAAAACCTAAAAATACTTTTGGTTCAGAAAATACATACACAAAATCATTTCTATAATACATCACCAAAATCTTCAGGCCTTGGTTTTGGTTGAGGACCACGTATAGAATAGTTATGGTGCCTAATAAATTTAAACAACCGAAAAAAATGTATCATTTTTATTTGAGAATTTCAATATTATTCATTCTTCCACTTAATAAAATTTTTATAAACCAATATAACACAATTACACTTGTATCCTCAATAAAATATGTTGTTATTTTTTTAATATCATCACATGAATCCATCCCTTATATCATTAAATGAAAAAAAAACATTTTGTTCATCTGTACGATAGACTATCGCGTAACGAATCGATATAGTTTTTTGTCAAAACCATGATTAATGATTAGCTGTAATGATGGAATTAATTTCCATTTGGGATATTAATTAAAAATTAATAAATATATGATAATAATATAACATTTATGTTCTTACATTCCATGCACATAAAATGGATAACATCGTTTCTGTATGTGTGAACTATCAACTACATAATGTGATGTGATTCATTTTAATTAACCACATCACTTGTATGATATATATATATAAGTATTTTTAAATTATTAATATTAAATTTAATGATTTTATTATAATTTTGGAAAGGTAAAATTGTTCTAACCTTTTATTCATAACGATCAATGAATAATGGAAAAAGATAATCATGTGCATGTACGGCCTACATGTCCAGGATTATAACATTCTTAATTTTTCATTAAAATAAATAATTTATTGATTTAAAAGTAAAATTTTTTTATAAAAATTATAATAATTTCACGAATAATATTTTAGAGATGATAGACTTATGACCGTAGGGACTATTGATATCTTATTATGTTCGTTTTCAACTCATAAACCGAATGTTGACAAAGCATCTGATATGAACTCTCGTAATTATTTAATTGTTATAAAATATTGATAAATGATATAAAATGAATAAAAATATAAAAATGTTCTCATGTAAGAAAATAATTATCCTATGTTTTTTATTCAGAAAGATATAGAACATGCTTTACGGATCAAACACGTGGTATGGGACATCATCTCAATCTCTTTTCATTGAGGCGTATTTTGATGTTATACACCACCTTCTTTTAATACAATATATAATAAAACAATTTTTTATATTTAATTAATAAAAAGGTTTTAAAACAAATAATTATAAATTTATCATTTAAATTTAATTAAAAACCCATAAAATAAATAATTTTTTATCATATAAGGAGACAATGACTTTTTCTACACAGTAATCATTATTTTATTTCTGGATTCTTCTATATAACATAATGTTTTTCAAATGAAAAGAAATACCATATTAAATTTTTTGGAATATTGGTATTGACAATGGTTTGAAAATGGTTTGATAATTTAAATATCACAAAATGAATTCATGTAATTGAAAAAGGAATTTTATGAATAAAATGCTGAAAATTGAAATTATTTATCTATTATTATATTATAATTGTAAATTTACATTTGAACAGTGGCTATATGATAAAAAAAATTGTGTAGTTTTTTTTATAAAACATGGATATGTGGTTATATTATTACTTATAATGAATTGGGTATGAATGTTAGTAATATGGCTATTACATTTTTAAGAGTGATTAGTATGAATTTGACTTCATGAATATTTCATTTAAGTATGATTACTTCCCAATTTACCTATATATTTTTTATATATTTTTGTGGGTTCTATTGTAATATCATGATTTTAGATAATGTAAGCATTGATATTTTATTAACATTAATTAGTTACTACATCTCAAGGGTAAAATTTATTACTTTATGATAAAGTATTCACATGTATACATTTTTTCTGAAGACCATCAATTTTCATTCATTATGTATGTATTACAATGATTTTTATGATCATCACTATTTTTGAAATGATTTCAGAAGAATTAAATGAGAATAGAGTAATGGATTAGATAAATGAAATATTAATATGACTAATCATGAAATAAAACTATGTTTCTTTTTAATTTTTTTTAAAAAAAATAGATAGTGGGTTGATGTGTCTACATTGTAACATTTAAGTTGTTTTTAATGAATTATGGACAAAGAGTCTAAAGCTACAAACATGGAATTATCATCAATGTGAAATAATTAAATAAAATTGAATATACTCTAGATAAAGTATTATTTAAGGATGGGGACTTACATATGGTAAGATAGTATGTTTTAGAGAACAATATTATTTTTGGATCTATTTAATAAAATGTTACAAGTTATATGAAACCTCAATAAGTACCATGATATGATGTTTCATAGTTGTTTTATATATTTATAATGATATTTAGATAACATGAATGATGATATAATAGTTTTTACATTCCTCTATAAATTTTACAGTATGCTTTTTTATTTACTCAAACTAACCTTTTTCGCTTTATTAAATGGATAGATCTAGAAAACACCGAAGTAAAAAATGGATTTGATGAATAATGTGGTTGTTATCTGAATAAGAAACTAAATGAAATTGTATCGTCAGGGATACACATTTTGGTTATTCTAAACCAACTATCAGGTGTAATGATTATACACATGAACCATGTGTATTTCTCAATGTATTCATATCTGAGAGAAAGGAATCCATATGGATGTTCAAGAAATAATAATAAAGGTAAGTGTATAGAATAACATGTGTGTAAAGGTTTTGGAATGAAATTTTTATTAAAATGTTCTAAATGGATGTGAATATTTTATACATGTGCTAATGATGGTCATGTAGCAATTTATTCACAGGAAAAAGGAAGCGTTCAATTTACTTCAGGAAGTGGAAAGATGATCTTTATGTGTATTAGTTGAATGCATTGAATGTGAAGAGTATGGTCATTAAGAAAGTAAATGTCATATAAATAATGTTTTGGAATGGTATCTGGATTACCATACAAATATAATATTAGTAATACCTAATCCCATTCCAACTGATAACGAGGAAACTGAAAATGACCTATCATTGTTATATATTATTTTCTGTCTCATGCCTTTGCATTATTTAATATTTTTATGTGATTCATGTTTTTTGATAGTAGTAAAGAAGTATAATGGAATAATATGGAAAATAATGGTTAATGGATCAAAAAGGAATGTGAATTATTAATAAGTATAAATATAGAAGATCTAATATTTGTTGTAAATTGTTGAATGATGATGTCTTTAAAAGTATTAATTCTCTTTTAATGATAAGATAACATTGGAAAAATATTGTACTAGTATATATAACCTTGATGTTTGTTATTTTTTAATTTGAATTGAATAAGAATTATCTCCTCTTTTGCGGACATAGTTATAAAGGTATGAATAACAAGTATAGTCTATATGATAATTTATTTTTAGGTAATTCTGGGATATTACATTTTTGGATGAAAAATTAAAGTCATGATAAAAAAAATTACGAACTAATTTTATGTGTTTATTTTTGTTTTTTTTTATCTCCTTTTGGGAGTTTTTTACGAATATATATTTTTAGAAAAAAACAACACATATGATGTTTGAAAAAATTATTGAATCGGACAACCGTAAAAGAATCAAATACACAAACGATGGGTGGCATGGTTTATCACCTACTAATGGCCTACATGATTTCCATGATTAGAATTCCATTTTATTTTTAAATAAATGAGTTCAAAAAATAAAAAATAATTTTATTTTGGGAAATTATGTTTTATAAAATGGATATCTTTTTTATAAGAAAATGATTTTTGAAATGAGTGATAAATGTAAATTTGGAATACATTCACTCTATTTTGAACATTATATGATTAAGGTAAAAATAATACTATATTATTTCATATGAGGAGTAGTGATTTAATTATATTTTGGAAGAATATATTATTTAATTGTGGAGATTTGGTAATTCAGGTTATTTATGGAAAATATTATTCACTCATCGGAGAACATATAAATCGGGTAATTTATTTTTGGTATGAGAACTTATGATCAATTGATGTTATTTATAGATTTATAATAAAATTTATCATGAATAGTTTGTTATCAAATCCTTCAATTTTTTGGGTTTCAATCAATGTTGTGATTATTTTGAGGAATTTTAAGGATAATAATTTATCAAACGGTATGTGCTGAACATTGGGTTCTACTTTCGAATTTGGGATATTAAATGTAGTGTTTCATCATACAATGGTATATTAATTTATAGAATTATATAATATTATACTAACCAATTTTTTTGGATAATATTTAAACATATTAGAAATATACAGTTATACATTATTGGATGACGCTATTTATTTTAGGCGTTGATTATAGTGATTCAGGAATGAAAAATTCATCATTAAATACTCATTGATTGGAGAAAAATAAAATTTTGATATAGTAATTCATTAAAAGATGAAAAACTAGTTCTCTAGTATGTATGTTTCATTATGTTCTATGTATATGTAGTAAGATAATTAATCAAATAAATGAAAAGGATGTTAAAACAAAAATGTTTTCTATTAAATTTTCCCACTATGAAATGAAAGATTGTTTAACCCATAAAAGATTTATGAGTTTGTGGTTGTTAACATTATCCTAAAAATGTTTTCAATCGCTATCAATAAGAACAATATTTTTAGTTTTCTCTTACATATCCATTTTTTCATATATGGAATCCAATTATTTGTTATCTGAGTTGATATTCATACTTCCCTCTTTTTATATTATTGTAGAGGTTTTATTGACTCTATTTCTGATGTATGATTTCAATGATTTTACCAAGCCGAAATATAAAATTGTGAGGAAAAATATTTATAAATTGTGAAGGATGTAACAACCCATTTAATTATAGAATATAAAATTTTCATATTTATTTATATTTATGAATTATATTGTTAATTTACCTTAAATGGTCCCTTTGTGTTATAGCATACACAACACAAGATAATGAGTTTTATCAAAATATTATGTTTAACGTAAAACTGAGTTATTCAAAAATAATACTAAGATGATCTAATATTATTATTAGATGTTTTAGTGGTCGCATATTAATTATAATTGAATAAGTTAAAACTATTAACTCAATTATGAAATTATTTTTTACACATGTTTATATAATGATTTATTTGTTAAAAAATTAACAATAAATAAGACTAAAAAATAATAGATTACAAAGGATTTATTTTAATAAAAACTATTATAGTTGTCAATATTTATTATTATAAAATATAAAAATTACAATTTTAGGATTATGTTATTGAAGCATAAATTCAAAATTCATCTTAAATGTTTTTTAGACATGATGTAAGAACAAATTAAATTTTACAGATAAGAGTATTTTTTAAAAAGATTGTTTTTTCATATTTTGAGGAAGATCCCATTTTTTATCTAGTTTTTTACAATTTAATATGTTATATTTTACAAAATAAAATTCTTATTTTGAAGTGGGATATGAAAATTTACTTTGGTTAAATTGTAGGAATTTTTCAAATTAAATTCATATATTTATGAATAGTACAAATACAATATTTTAATTAAAAACTACTTCTTCATATAATTTAATTAAATTATGTGTTTTTAGTTTTTGTTAGTTTTAAAATATATTTTGATTTTATTTTTTTTATTTAAAAAATTTTTGTCCATTACAAAAAATTTAATTTAGAAATTGGATATAAAAACATTATGATCTCTTGAACAGTGTTACTTTCACAACCTGATTTATCATTTCATCAATGGAATTAATTATCAAATAAATTTATCCACTTTTTGTATTGAAAACTAAAAACTGGAAATAAATTGTGATAATAGTTTTAGAAAATTTGATCTAATAGTATGAAATTAATTTTTTTTGAAAAGTACATTTGGTAATTATTTTTATTACCACGGCTAAGGGTGAATCAGGTAATCAAAGCCTAAAATAATATTATAAAATTATTAGTCTACAAAACAATTGTATTAATTTTATTGAAAGAGTTGTTTTTGTCCAAGAAATTACTTGGGTAGAATTTAGGGCATTAAGAACCCACTTATATTTTATTATGAAATTTATAAATAATATTTTTAAATAAAAGCTATGATGTCATAATCAGGTCTCACATAATTAAAAAAAATATTAATATGGGTTTATATAAGTGATATATTATGATGTGAATAGTATTTTGAATTATAAAATGATTTACAAAATCATGGAAAATTATTGAGAAATTTTACAAAATAAATAATTAAATTAAATGGTTACACAATGATGATGTATTAACTGAATAAATATTGAATTATTCTACTAAATAATAACATAAATAAAAAAATAAATATAATTATATAGAATTGATTTCATCCACTACTTTTTTGGATGAATTTTAAATGATTTTTAATATTTAGAGGATTTTGTATGGATTTATAATTCATTAATGATTTTGTAAAAAGTAAGCTAATAAATACTTTCAAAATTTACACTATATATATTTATAAATATAATGTATTATATTAAATGTTTTCTAATTAATAAAAATATAATATTTGGAATAACAGTAAGAATAAATGAAAAAATTTAATTAATTACTCATACATTTTTCGATTGGCATGTTATCTTAATTATTTTAATCCTCAAAATGTAAATTACATGATAAAATAGTAGGAGTTAAAAGGGGTTAAAACAAATATATAAGGTCTAAAAAATATATATAAATGTATAAAAATTCATTATTAATAGTATTTATAACCATATTCACCTTATCTTTTAAATAACATACTTTGGAGTCATTTCGAGTAAAAAAAATAATTTATATTAATTTATAATTTTAATAGTTTCCAGGGGTTCCCCCCTATCCAATAAAAATGTACACATTCATCTCAATTAATCAAAAATAAAAATACTTTTGGTTTGGCCAATACCTACCCAACCAACTACATAGAATACCTACCCACATTGTGAGTCATGTTTATGCATCACACTATCCTTAGAGGTGTTAAGGTGCTCTTCAATGGCGATCAACTGAGGAAGAGGTATCATCTAAATTTATATATTTCTATATTATTCATTCTTACACTTTTTAAAATCTACATAAAACATAATGAAATAATAAATATCCTATAAAAAATATACTACGATGTTATTAGGATAATATCATCACCTAAATCCTTCTCCAATTCATTAAATGGGAATTTAACATTTCGTTCGTTTGTATGGTGGACTACCATCTCACGAACCAATATAGTTAGTTTTTCATAACTATTATTAATTACCTGTTATAAATATGGAATTAATGATAATATGTGATATTAATGAGATATTAATACTTATAATATTTTTTTTGAATTATTTTCTAACTTTTAATTCACATAAAAATGATAACCCTATTCGTGTGTTTGTGTGAACTATCACCTCCAAAATGCGATGTGATTCAATTTTATTCATTACATGACTTGTATGATACAGATATTTATGTTAAAATGATTAATATTATATAAATTATATTTTTACAATTATATATAGGTAAAATTATAATTACCTTATTACCATAATGATTAATGGTAAATGATAAATGTTACTCATGCATACATACGGCCTACCTTCTCCATGATTATAACATTGTTCATTTTTCATTAAATTACATAATGGATTTATTTAAAAGTAAAATTTGAATATAAAAATTATAATATTTTAATGAATACTAATTTATAGATGATGGGCTTATGACCACACGTTCTATTGATATCATGCTCTGTTTATTATTCAATAAGATAAAGTACATACATGACAAATCGGACTCGAGGTAAGCGACATCATCTTAATATCTTTTCATTGAGGAATATTTTGATTCTGTCCACCACCATCATTTTACAAAGTGTATAAAAACCCTCTTTTTACATTTAGGTTTGTTAAATTTTTTGAAAATTTATCTTTCTTTACAAATCTTTTTTCTTTCTTTACAAAATGGAAAAAGGAATGTATTGTTTTAACTTATACTCTGACATATACTTTTTAACCACCATAAGAAATATTTTTTATTTTGCTTTCTCTATTAGCATTAATGGTTTTAAAAGAAAAAGATATTCCATATTAAAAATTTGGGAAGTATTTTTTATTTAAAATGGATAGACTATTTCTCTATCAAGAAATGCTTTCTTGAAATTAGAAATGGAATTTTAGGAGTGAAATATCGATAATTGAAATAGTTTATGTTTTATGATTTTATGATGGTATGTGGAAATTTGATGGGTGATTACATGATAATCCAATGACAGTTGGTTAGTGATAGACCAAGGATATTTGGGTATGTTATGTCCTCCAATTAATTGGGTGTGAATGTTGGTTGTATTTCTATTCTATTTGTAAGAGTTATAAATATAGAAGTCCACTTGATGGATATTCCTTTTATGAATGATTACATCCCAGTATATAATAATATTTAAAATATTATTTATATAATTTTAATGGTGATATCTTATTATATAAATGGTACTAAATGGGATAATTTTTAGGTAAAGTATATACAACATCTCAAGGGTAAAATGTATTACTTTATGATAAAATATTCACATGTTTATATTTTTTTACTAGAATAATAGTTTTCTTTCTTTATGAATCCCTTACTAAATATTTTATGCTAATCCCAAGTATTGAAATTTATTCACATGAATTAAAGGAGAATATAGTAAAATATTTGATCAAGGAAAAGTTATGATTATTAAACATGAATCTAAACATTGTTTCATTTAAAAAAATATTTGTGAAAAAATGGATTCTGAGTTGAAGTGTCTAAATTTAACGTTTTTGTATTTGTAAATTAAATTTGGATTAATTATCTGAAGTGTTAAACATTAAAATAGATTCAATGTGAAATAAATTAAAATTATTTAGATAACTCAAGATTATGTAATGTTGATGGTTTGGGACATATAGTTCATAACATATAATTTATTGGAAAACATTATAGATTTTTGTATTATTTAATAATAAGTTAAAACTTATATATAACCCTAATGGATTACATTATAGGAAGTGCCATAGTTTTTTTAGATAAACATAATGATTATGATATAACATTAATATGGATATCTTGGTTTTTACCTTACTCATAATATTTTAGGTGATAATTTTTTTATTTACTCACACAATCTTGTTTGGTTTTAGTAAATGGATGGATCCATCACAAACTACAGCAAAAATGGATGTAAAGGAAAAATGTGTTAGTTCTCTAGATATGAAATTGAATTAAATTGGAGTTTCAATGAAAAATCTTGTGGTTCTTCTAAACCATCGATTAATATTATTGATTAAAAGCTTAAAATTGATGATTTTATATGGTGTCGTATATGAGAGAAATGAAAGCCTAAGAAATATTAGGTGATTATCATTGTCACGACCCATCCTCGGGGCCCATGTCGTGACTACCCCAAGCCCGCCTTCCATAGGCCAGGGGCTGGAGACTAGCACCAAAGGCGTAAATCTCGATAACTGGGAAGGCATTTCCTTTATAAAAGAAAAAAAGCACCACAGAGTAAGCAAGCGGAAAAAGGTAAAAACTAAGTACAAGAGAAGTGCTGAAAAGTAAATGGGTCGGAATTCAAACCCAAAATAAAGTACAACTATAACTGAATAAGTTCAACAGAAAAGACAACAGCTGGAAGGACGAAAGCGGCTCCTGGTTCATCCTCCTCGGATCCTACCTGAAGGGTAGGTACAGATGGCGCAGCTCCTGGTCGTCCACCACAGATCCTACCTGAAGGGTAGGTATAGATAGCCTCCTCCATGCTCTTGCCCGTCAACCTCCTCTATGTGTCGTCTCGTCGTGTAGTCCACCTCTGGGTACTGACTCGTCGTGTAGTCCACCTCCGGGTACTGACTCGTTGTGTATTCCACCACCGGGTACCATCCAGTCCTCGAACACTCGGCCTCCGTCAGCACTGCCCGTCGTCTACAACCAACACAACGAGGTGCAGGCATAGCCCGTGCAGGGGTGAGTATAACAATACTCAGTAGGGACCCCGAGACCCTCAAGGTCTCACTGGACTAACAATGATAACCACAAAAATATCTCAACAGTTAACCTCTACTTAGATATATGCCCATACATATACCTAAGTTATCAAGTAACCCATCTCAATCATGTGGAAACACAAGGATTTTGAAATCAACAGATAACCACTACCTAGGTATATGCCCATACATATACCTAAGTTATCAAGCGACCCATCTCAATCATGAGGTAAACACAAAGGTCAAAAGTCTCAGCCCAAACCAGGATTTTCATCATCGAAACCGTAACTGCTGAAGAGCTCTGTCTCTGGAGTGTACAGTGGTCCTGTCATGAATCTGAGGTACTGCTCACTAACCTAAGACTGTTGAGGTACTCCTCCTGTCGAGTACCGCGGGCCTGCCACCACATACAGTAGTGCTTCCCGCCGGGGTCTGCCACCCAAACACAGTAGTGCTCCCCCCTCATAGCCTACAGAGGTACTCCTCCTGTCGAGTACCGCGGGTCTGCCACCTCACATAGTAGTGCTCCTCCACTGGGGGTCTGCCACCTCACAAAGTAGTGCTCCCCACTGGGCTACGTATGTCACTCTGAATCGAATCGGACAAGCAGTCTTCAGGTCTCTGCAGGCTACACGGTCTCCGTACTCCGTACGCTCGTCTCTTGGAGGGTCCTCTCCATGAGCTACAATTCGATACTCCAAGTATCTCAAAGTCCCACGAAGAAGTATCTCAAGGGACCGCCTCGTCATAGGGGTCTCAACGCAACAGACGGCGCTTCAATCGGACACTCGGTCTGTGAGTTGCTAACCTTTTCGTCCCAGGGGCCCGGTTAGTTTCGTTTGCGAACCAATCCGGCCATTACTCAACTATACCCCGAACACTCATAGGGTATACTCATAGGGACCGTTTCTCAATGAGATCACCAACGCCGCTGACGGTTCGTCAAACGGACGTTCTGTCAGAAAGGCATCAGCATTTCTGTTCCAGGGGCCCGGTTGGATTTCGGGTGCGATCCAACCCGGCCACTATCCAACTGCATCCAAAACTCGGGTGGAGGATGCCAAAAGTTCCATATCGTCAAAAGGAACGCAACACAACATACGGCGCGTCAATCGGGCGCACGGTCTGGAAGTTATTGGCTTTTTTGTCCCCGGGGCCCGGTTGGTTTTTAAGTTATAACCAACCCGACCGTACTCCAACTGCGTCCAAACCTTGAGCGGGTTAAGCCAAAAGATCTGTCTCACTTATAAGAATCCATCAAAGTCGACGGAACGTCAATCGGACGTCCGAAACTCAAGATATAAGTGTTTCCGCTCCGAGGGCCTGGTTGGTTTCGTGGATGAACCAACCCGGCCAAACACAAAGTAATCCAAAACCTTCAGTGCGATATACCGAAATGACCATCTCGATCCAAGGATCGCGTTGCCGCTGACGGCGGGTCGTTTGGAGGCTCGTAGTTCATGTCCCTCGGCTGCCGCTGATTGACGCCGGCGGCGGATCCGCCGACCGCCAGCCCTCCGGCGGCGCGCCACTGCCGCCTTTCGTGGACCACCGGATGCGCTCCTGTGGTCCATTTCTCCTGTCGTCTTCGCCTATGGTCCTCCCGGAACTCGACCTTCACTACAAAGGCCTCAAAATCACCTTGCGGCCTCGTTTGTCGTCGCCCGTCGATCCACAAATCAATAAACAATCTGTGGAGGGTTGTCGGGCCGTGTTCGTTTGGCCCGCACCCTCCACGTTAGATAATATCAACGAGAGAATTATTCAACACATGAATACATAACCAAAAACACTTTTAATGAATTCAAAATTGTTCCTATTATCCGGGTTCTTCACTTTGAACGGAAACATTCACGGAGTATAAAACATTCAAATAAAACCCCTACCTTGTCAAGTCATCGCACGCGGGTTCTTCGCGGGTTTGATCGCCGCGGAAGGAGGCGATCATCGCATCGCGGAAGGCGTCGTGTCATCGTGGAAGGGTGTCGCATCGTCGTGGAAGGGCTTCGCATCGTCGCGGAATACGGTGCGCGTCGACGAACTCCGAGGTTCAAGAACAGCAGATTTAATTTTAATAATTAAATCTGTGCGTTGATAAAAACCACAAAGGAGTTCTAGAAGGAACCCGAAATCTCTTACCTACAACAGATGATTGAAGATTTCGTTGCGGAGGAAGGAACGTCGCATAAGAGGAAACATCGGCGTCGCGGCACACGGCGTCGCATCGCAGATTTCCGTGGGTTCGGTGTTCTTCGTCGGAGGTTGGCATTCTTCGCGTTCTTCGCGTTCTTCGAGTTCTTCGAGAAGAAGGGTGAAGGAACAAGAATTCTGTCAAAGGTCTCCCAATGTGTAATCCTCAAGATGTGGCGTTGGTCATATTTTATTACTACGCCAACGGATTTCAAACCGGTTAAGAAACGAATAAACAGATAAGTAACGACCCACTATTTCGTAGAATTAATTCAACGAAATAAACTTCCCAATTAATTCAACGAAGAAACCCGCCCAATTAATTGGTGCGTTAAGAAATTAGGAAAACGCGTCAGTTGACTTTCATAATGACGGGTTTTCACGGGTGCGTTACTTAGCGGAAATAAAACGGCAGGGCTCGTGCGGGCCCTACCTCACAAATAACCTGCCAAGAGGGTAGGATATTTCTGGATAGCACCCCATCCGCATCGACTCAGCTTAAGCTGCTTTAAGTGGCTTCCAAGCGGCTTAAGTGAAATAAAATATTGTTTGTCGTACAATTTATTTTATTTCATAACTTTAAGCCCAAAAATTAAAAACCACTCCCGAGTAAACGCAACTCCAGAAGAGGCATTTCTAAGAAATTATCGGCGCTGCGATTCCATCATTGCCCTCAGAATTCGATTTCGAGCACCGGTTCCAAAGTTAGAAAAACCTGCTCGTCCATTCACTGAACGTACCCGAGCCAAACTTCGGAAAATGATTTCGGGCACACCGGGCCTCAGAATCTGGTGCCGTCAGAAACTGCGGTCTTGTAAAATTCCAAAGAAAATTATGAAACAAATTTCCTTGGAATTTTTGGGTCTTTACATTACTCTCACCACAGGGCTTTACGTCCCCGTAAATATTCACCACAAACTTAGGGATAGAAAGGCAGTACTGAGCACACATCTGTGCCTTCCGCTCCCATGTGCTCACCTGGAGGTTCCCGTGCTGCCAAAGAAAGTGGACAAGAGGAATCGACCGTCCTCCTAGGATCCGCTCCTGTCGATCCTCGATCCCCACAAGAACCTCCGTAGAAGTCACATCATCGCCACCATCCAGCTCCTCATGGTCGATGATATGAGGAGGGTCGAGCACGTATCTCCTAAGTTGGGATACGTGGAAAACCTCGTGCACCTAGTGCAACTGAAGTGGATGGGTCAAGCGATAAACCACCTCGTCTACCCACCTGAGGACCTAGAAAGGTCCGTTGAACCTCGGAGATAACTTGCATCCCTGGCCACATCTCTGTAAGCCTCGTCGAGGTGAGACTCGTATAAGGACGTGATGGTCATCCTCGAACTCTAGAGGCCTCCAAGTCCTGTCAGCATAAGGCTTCTGTCGGCCCTGTGCCGTCCTCATCCGCTCTTGGATGACCTGGTCCTTCTCTAGTCTCACAAGAGCTACTATGATTTCTTCATTTTTGATAATAGAAATCCATTCTCATCCCCTGGATGAACCACATTCGTTACCTAATACAGTCAATCCTGACATGAATGATGCATTCATGCCATGGATGACGTCGTAAGGCCTTGACGTAACTACCAAGAGATCCAACTGTCACTCTCGCCTCCAAGGGTCGAGTCACACTATCGGCATCAGTGTGTGGTCACTAGGTCTCCTTCAGTAGAAAACTCGAAAGTGAGGGTCAAGTCAACATTCTTAATCGGGACCACTCAGTAACAACACAAAAGAGGACATGAATGAAAACATCACAAAGGTATGCATCTTTTATTATTGCAACTCATAATACAAAGATGCTACACAATAGCAACAAGGAACTAGAAGTACAAAGGAAGAATCCACTAGTTCATCTCCTGTCCATCTGCTCCAAGAGCTCCATGATCAAAGGCCTCAGCTGCCTAAAGATGAGATCTTGCATGTCCACTAACTCCCTACGGTCGGGGCGGACCTCCTAGTGGTGGTGGTGGAAATACCTCGAAGCATCTTCCACCTCCAGCTGCACGACCAGCTCCTCTACCATGGCCGCCTGCTCCTTGCGGTCCGCCCTGATCGAACCTCTGCCTCTGCCTCAGAGGTTCTTCATTTAACTTCTGGTCATCTGCATGGCGGGTCGGACAGTCACGTGCCATGTGACCAATTCTTCTGTAGGAGTAACACTTCATGGAAGGTCTGGCTCTATCACTTCTGTTGGTGCCTCGCACTACCGACCCTGAGTCACGCGGTCGACCACCTGTAGGTCTGGTCCTCTTGGACCTCTGCGTCATCTGTCTACTGCCTGTTGTATAAGACTCTGCCGTAATCCGGCTAGTGGTGGGTCCTACTGCTGAAGACTACTTAGCAAGGAAACTCTCCACTAAGAGGGCTCTCTCCAACACCCATGTCTGCGTCAGAATGTTTTGCGATACAACTGAATCCTTGATCTCCTACCTGAGCCCCTGCTCGAAGGTTCCGGCCCTAAAGAACGGGTCCCGTACCATATGTGTGGAGTAGCGCGAGAGGTCTGTGAATCTCGTTGAGTACTGCGCCACTGACATGCTGCCCTGCCGCAGCTGAAGTAGCTTCTGTATACGCACCGCTCGAAGGGTGGCTAGTACAAACTCTGCCCGGAATAGGCTCTCGAAGTCTGCCCATAGAAGTGTCGCCTCGTTATGCATCTGAAGCATCAGGCTCCACCATCTACCTGCGGCTGCCTGAAGAAGGCTGGAAGCAAGGATCACCATGAAATCTGTCGGCGTCCCCACTAGCCTGAAGACTCTCACCACAGCCTCCATCCAATCCTCAGCCGCCTGCGGGTCCGTCCCTCCCTGAAACCTAGGTGGATCTGGCGTTGTAACTCATGCAGTGCGCTCAAGCGACGTGCATCCTCTACTGCTGGAGCTGGTGGCATCGGTGGCCCAACGGGTAGTAGTACCACTGGTGCCTCCGCTAGTGCCTCAACTGGGACAGGGCCCTGTACTGAGGCCTCGTCGCTCGGTGAGCTGTCAGTACGTACCACTCTCGGGGCTCTAGCTGTTCATCCACGGGGAGGCATCCTGAAAGAAACAACGTGACACGGTCAAAAGATTATACCTGGTGAGCTGACCTGGTTTGAGCTGACATTTAAAAACATCTGGAAAACATACGCAATCAGTGTTTTTGTGCACAAAGTCAGAAATCAGTTGTCAGGGTCCTTAAGTATGGATACGTCGGCCGCCCACACCAACAATGGACTCCCTGAACTGAAAACCACAGTCGGTACTCTTAACACTATTTCTTCACAGAAAGAAACATCAGAGTTATAAGTTTTGTGGTAGAACTGAACTCCTCTGATACCAATTTGTCACGACCCGTCCTCAGGGACCGTGCCGTGACTACCCCAAGCCCACCTTCCATATGCCAGGGGCTGGCGACTGGCACCAAAGGCGTAAATCCCGATAACTGGGAAGTAATATCCTTTATAAAAGAAAACAAGCACCACTGAGTAAGCAAGTGCAAAAAGGTAAACACTAATTACCAGAGAAGTGCTGAAAAGTAATTGGGCCAGAATACAAACCCAAAAGAAAGTACAACTACAACTGAACAAGTACAACAGAAAAGATAACAGCAGGAAGGACGGAAGCAGCTCTACCTGAAGGGTAGGTACAGATGGCACAGCTCCTGATCGTCCACCACGGATCCTACCTGAAGGGTAGGTACAGATAGCCTCCTCCACGCTCTCACCCGTCAACCTCCTCTATGTGTCGTCTCACTGTGTAGTCCACCTCCTGGTACTGACTCGTCGTGTAGTCCACCTCCGGGTATTGACTCATCATGTAGTCCACCTCCGGGTACCGTCCAGTGCTCGAACACTCGGCCTCCGTCAGCATTGCCCGTCGTCTGCAACCAACACAACGAGGTTTGGGCATAGCCCGTGTAGGGGTGAGTATAATGATACTCAGTAGGGACCCCGAGACCCTCAAGGTCTCACTAAACCAACAAGGATAACCACAAGAAGATCTCAACAGATAACCTCTACTTAGATATATTCCCATACATATACCTAAGTTATCAAGTCAACCATCTCAATCATGAGGAAACACAAGGATTGTGAAATCAACGGATAACAACTACCTTGGTATATGCCCATACATATACCTAAGTTATCAAGCGACCCATCTCAATCACGAGGTAAACACAAAGGTCAAAAGTCTCAGCTCACACCAGGATTTTCATCATCAAAACCGTAACTGCTGAAGAGCTCCGTCTCTGGAGTGTACAGTGGTCCTGTCACGACTCCGAGGTATTTCTCACTAACCTAAGACTGCTGAGGTACTCCTCCTGTCGAGTACCGCGGGCCTGCCACCTCACACAGTAGTGCTTCCCGCTGGGGTCTGCCACCCAAACACAGTAGTGCTCCTCCCTCATAGCCTACAGAGGTACTCCTCCTGTCGAGTACCGCAGGTCTGCCACCTCACATAGTAGTGCTCCTCCACTGTGGGTCTGCCACCTCACAAAGTAGTGCTCTCTACTGGGATATGTAAGTCACTCCGAATAGAATCGGACAAGCAGTCTTCAGGTCTCTGTAGGCTACATGGTCTTCGTACTCCATACGCTCGTCTCTGGGAGGGTCTTCTCCACGTGCTACAAGTCGATACACCAAGTATCTCAAAGTCCCACGAAGAAGTATCTCAAGGGACCGCCTCATCATAGGGATCTCAACGCAACAAAGGGCGCGTCAATCGGACGCCCGGTCTGTGAGTTGCTAGTCTTTTCGTCCCAGGGGCCCGGTTAGTTTCGTGTGTGAACCAATCCATCTGTTACTCAACTATACCCTGAACACTCATAGGGTATAATCATAGGGACCGTTTCTCAATGAGATCACCAATGCCGCAGACGGTTCGTCAAACGGACGTTCTGTCAGAAAGGCATCAGCTTTTCCGTTCCAGGGGCCCGGATGGATTTCGGGTGCGATCCAACCCGGCCACTATCCAACTGCATCCAAAACTCGGGCGGAGGATTCAAAACGTTCTGTATCTTCAACAGGAACGCAACGCAACAGATGACGCGTCAATCGGACGCCCGATCTGGATGTTATTGGTTTTTTCGTCCCAGGGGGCCCAGTTGGTTTTTAAGTTTAAACCAACCCGAACGTACTCCAACTGCATCCAAACCTTGATAATAGTAAGCCAAAAGATCTATCTCACTTAGAGTAATCCATCAAAGTCGACGGAACGTCAATCGGACGTCCGGAACTCATGATATAAGTGTTTCCGCTCCATGGGCCCGGTTTGTTTCGTGGATGAACCAACCCGGCTGAACCAAAATAATCCGAAACCATGAGTGCGATATACGGAAACGACCACCTCGATCCAAGGATCGTGTTTCCGCTGACGGTGAGTCGTTTTGAGGATCTTAGCTCAAGTTACGGGCATTTGACCGAAAGTGGTCTGAAAATTGGGGTCTGGGCCCGGGCCGACCCGGTTGGGCCCGGCCCGGCCTGTCCAGGCACGGTCCGGTTCGGTCCGGCCCGACCGGGCGGCCACGGCTCGGCCAGCCTGGCCGAGCGGGCACCGCTGAGCGGTGTGTCCCCCGCCCGCCTCTGATTGACACCGGCGGCGGATCGGCCGGCCGCTCGCCCTCCGGCGGCGCGCCGCCGCCGCCGCCTTCCGCGGACCACCGGAAGCGCTCCGGTGGTCCATTTCTCCTGCCGTCTTCTCCTATGGTCCTCCCGGGACCCAACCTTCACTGCGGAAGCCTCATAATCACCTTACAGCCTCGTTTGTCGTTGCCTGTCGATCCACACATCAATAAACAATCTGCGGAGGGTTGTCGAGCCGTGTTCGTTTGGCCCGCACCCTCCGCGTTAGATAATATCAACGTGAGAATTATTCAACACATGAATACATAACCAAAAACAAATTTAATGAATTAAAAATTGTTCCTATTATCCAGGTTTTCACATTGAACGGAAAAATTCATAGAGTATAAACCATTAAAATAAAACCCCTACCTTGTCAAGTCGTCGCACGCGGGTTCTTCGGGGTTTGATCGCTGCAGAAGGAGGCGATCGTCCCGTCGCGGAAGGCGTCATGTCGTCGTGGAAGGGCGTCACATCTTCGCGGAAGGGTATCGCGTCGTCGCAGAATATGGTGCGCGTCGACGAACTCCGAAGTTCAAGAACAACAGATTTAATTTTAATAATTAAATCCGTGCGTTGATAAAAACCACAAAGGAGTTCTAGAAGGAACCTGAAATCTCTTACCTCCAACAGATGATTGAAGATTTCGTTGCCGAGGAAGGAACGCCGCAGAAGAGGAAATGTCGGCGTCGCGGCACACGGCGTCGCGTCGCGGATTTCCGCGGTTTCTGCGTTCTTCGTCGTAGGCCGGCGTTCTTCGCGCTCTTCGCGTTCTTCGTGTTCTTCATGTTCTTCGCGAAGAAGGGTGAAGGCACAAGAATTCTGTCAAAGGTCTCCCAACGTGTAATCCTAAAGATGTGGTGTTGGTCTTATTTTATTACTACGCCAGCGGATTTGAAACCGGTTAAGAAACGAATAAAGAGATAAGTAATGACCCATTATTTTGTAGAATTAATTCAACGAAATAAACCACCCAATTAATTCAACGAAGAAAACCACCCAATTAATTGGTGCATTAAGAAATTAAGAAAACACGTTAGTTGACTTTCATAATGAAGGGTTTTCGCGGGTGCGTTACTTAGCGAAAAAGAAACAGCGGGGCTCGTGTGGGCCACACCTCACAAATATCCTACCAAGAGGGTAGGATATTTCTGGATAGCACCCCATCCGAATCGACTCAGCTTAAGCTGCTTTAAGTGGCTTCCAAGCGGCTTAAGTGAAATAAAATAAAGTTTGTCGTACAATTTATTTTATTTCATAACTTTAAGCCCGAAAATTAAGAACCACACCCTAGTAAACACAACTACGAAAGAGGTGTTTCTAAGCAATTACCGGCGCTGTGATTCCATCGGTACCCTCAGAATTTTATTCTGAGCAATGGTTCAAAAGTTAGAAAAACCCGCTCGTCCGTTCACTGAAAGTACCTGAGCCAAACTTCAGAAAATGATTCCGGGCACACCGGGCCTCAGAATCAGGTTCCGTCAGAAACTCTGGTCTTGTAAAATTTCAAAGAAAAGTAAGAAAAAAAATTTCCTTGGAAGTTAAGGGTCTTTACAATCATAATGGTCAATATATTAAATGAAATATGTTTCATGGTTGTTTAAATAATGACCTAGTAAAAAAAATTTATGTGATGGGAATAGTTTATAGATTTGGTATTTTTGGTCATAATAAAATAACCATCCTCAGAAAAAGAAATCATTTAGTTGACTCAATGAATGTTAAAGAAGTTCATTTTGAACTATCAATGGAATATTTTAAATTTAATAATTATAGTATTTATGAATATCCATGTCCTATGATGACTTTTAGTGAATGAGATCTTGAGGAACTAAAAAAAATATGTTTATCAATAATTAATTCCATTCTAATTGATGTTGTGGAAACTGAAAATGGAATATGAAAGGTTCAGATTATTTAATTCCTCATGTTTTTACATTTTTGAATCATAGGACATGATTTAGTTTTTTTCTGTTGGAATGAAGTATTAAGAAATAATATTAAAAATAATGGTAATAATCTCACATAGAAAACTTAATGATTAATAAGTCTACAAATAAAGTACTAACGCGTTATTGTAGACTATAGGATGATGTAATGTTTAAATTTATTATTACTCTTTTAATGATGGGATTAATTTTGGAGAATTTTTTTCTATTATATGTAAACCTAATGTCTTTTATGTAGAAATGTTATTGGAAGAAGAATTATTTTTTCTTCTATGTACATAATTATAATTGTATGAATAACCTTTATGGTTTATATGGTTTTGAATTTTTAGGTAATTATGTGATATTACATATTTTCATATGCAAACTGAAATTAATGATATAAACATCGAGTTTAAAAAATATTTTATTATTTTTGAGTTTTTTTTCTCAATTTTAGAATTTAATAAGAAAAATATATTTTTTGAATATTGAAAACCCACAAGAATTATGAAAACCTATCATGTCAGATAGCCATGAAGGAATAAACCCCAAAACCAATGGGTGACAAGGTGTTTTCTCCTTCCACTGGCCTACATGATGTCCCTAGTTATTATGATTTTTTTTAGTTAAATGAGTTGATGGAGTAATAAAATTCGATTTCATAAAATTATGTATTATCAAATGTATATCACTATTATAGGAAAATGATTTGGGGATTAGGTGATAAATGTTATCATTGAAGACAAAAACTATTATATACACAATATATGATTATATTAAATATAATAATATTGTATTTTAATTTTGTAGTAGATATTGAATTATATTTATTTTTAGTCTATGATATTTTGGGACATATGGTAAATAAGGTAATTTATGGAAATGAATAACCTATCATGGAGAAAATGGGATTAGGGTTATTAATTTTGGGTATGATCCATTAAGAGTGATTGATATTATTTAGAGATAAATTTAAATAGTTATGTTGAAAGACTATGTTATCAAATCCTTCTAATATTAGGGTATCAATCTTAGTTTGGATTATTTTTAGGAATTTAATGGATAATTATTAATCAAATAGTATATTATGAACATTAAGTACTACATTTTAATTTTGGAGATAAAAAGATGTTTTTCATCATACAATGGTTTATTCATTTTGGGGAATTATTTAATTTGTAACAAACATTTTGGTTTTGGATAATTTTTAATGACATGATAAACATATAATTGATATTTTGTGGATGATATTATTTTTTTATAATTTTATTATAGTGCTTTAGTTTTGAAATAATCATCTTAAATACTAATCAATTTGAAAAAATATGATTTTGATATTGAAATTGATGAAAATATAAAAATGTTGTTTTATAGTAACTATACTTATTTATACTCGTAGTATAATTAGTAAAATAAATCCTAAACTACATTAAAAGGATATTAATTACAAAAACACTTATCATTAATTTTCCCACTATGAAATAAAATAATGTTTAACACATAAAAAATTTATGGATTGGTAATTTTTAACTATCTTATAACAATATTTCCTATCACTCTCTATCAAAATATAATGGTTACTTTTCTCTTCAACATCCATGTTTTCCTAAATGGAACCATAATATTTTTTATCTCACGTGATCATTGTAATTACCTCACATTATTTTAAAGTTGTGTTTTTATTTTATCTTTTTCAAATGAGGAATTTCAATGATGTTAACGAGCCCAAATTTAAAACTTCGAGGAGATAATACCCAAATGGGAAGAAAGATGTAATATCATAAGTAATTATAGTGTAAGGCCTCATCATATTTATTAAAATTTATTAATGAGATAGTAATATCAACATAATGGTATTTACGTCTGATAGCGTACCTAAAACACAACAACGAGATCCTCCAAAATCATAGATGCACAAAACACTGAGTTTTACAAAAATGAATAATGAAATATTATTATTTTATGGTTTAGTCAACTAAAGGAAATTATAATGGTCGGAATGAACAATTTTAACTGAATTATGAAAATATTCATTACACATGTGTATATAATGATTCATTGCATAACAAATTAACTTGTAATTATTCTAAAGCCAAATTTAAAATAAAGGATGTATTTCCTTGAAAAAATATATTTATTGGGAATAATTGTGTTTATTAAAAACAAGAATCCCTATTTTTGGATTATATTAATGAAATATAAATTCAAAATTAATCTTATATGTCTTCTTCAAATTATATAATAACAGATTCAATTTTATATATGAAATGTGTATTCTCTATAAAGGGAGTTTTCTACCCTTTATATGAGGAACCCATTTTTAATCCATTTTTAAAAATATAAAAATATATATTTGACTAAATAAATGAATTAATTTGAAAAAGGATGTCCAAATTTACTTTTTAAAAAATTTTGTTATTTATTTGATTAAATTCATATTTTAATGAATAGTAAAAAATATAGTCTTTTAATTCAAAAAAAAATTTTCACCAATGTTATTTTTATTATTAGATTATAATTTTAAGTACTTTTAATATATAATTGGATCTTTCCTAATTTAATCCAATAATGGTCATTGGAATCAATTTTATATTGAAATTGGATATAAAATCTTTGTGATCTTTTGAATGGTGTTACATTTAAAACACAGTTTCTCATTTCGTCAATGAAATTATTTTTGAAATTATTTTAAGAAATTTTGTGTTCTTTATTTTCCAAAATTGTATTTAAAATAGTGTAATATGTATTTAAATTTTGATCTAATAAGATGATTTTTTTTGGTGAACAGAAAATTTGGTAATTATTTTTATTAACATTGTTAGAGGAAAATATATTAATTAAATAAATCAATTATTTTATAAATATTATGAAACTACCCTGAAAATTATAATAATATTGTTTAATGACATATTATAGACTAATATAATATTTTTCAATAAATTAAGGTTTTTGGAATCGATATGGGTGTTATTATAACATTTATAAACATATTATTTAAAGTGAAGACCAAGATGTCATAATAAGGTTTCTCATTACTAGAAAATTTTAATATGGGGTAATATATGTGACATCATATAATATAAATAGTATATATAAATATAAAATTATTAATTAATTTTATTAATTAATTTATAATATTTAATGAATAAATAATTAAATTAAATAGTTATATAATGATGATGAGGTAATTCCATAATTAGTGAATGAATAAAGTACATGATATTTGAATTACTAAAAAAATATAATTTTAGAGGATTTATGCCATAAACGAATTTATGGACTAATATGAAATATTTTTGATGATTCAAACTAGTTGGTAAGAACTTATCGTTCGACTATGTTAATTTTAAAAGTCTATTAATTAATAGTGTCAAAATAGATACTATAGGTATTTTAAAATATAAAATATTTTATTAAATGTTTTAACATTCATAAATATATAATACACATCCAAATGAATAGTATAATTATAATAATTTCATGAATGACTCATTAATTGGCCTTTTAGAATCTTATTGTAATTAATTTAACCCTAAAAGTGTAAATTACTTGATAAAACAGAAAGAGTTATAATTGGTTACTACATAAAAATATTTTTGAAAATAAAATAAATACTTGTCTAAAAATTATTGTTTGTGAATATATAGGAAAATATTCAACTTATCTTAGTTATGACATATTTTTCTTTCATTTAAAGTTAAAATTAATTTATTTTAATTTAATATTTTATGGGATTCCAATGGTGCCCCTCGCTTATCATATAAAAAGGCACACAGTCCTCTCTATTAATCACACATAAAAATAATTTTTTTTAAAAAATAATTTCCAAAAAATGTTATAAAATACATCAGAATATTTATGAGAAGTATTATTTGGTTGAAGATATTACATATAGGTGTTAAGGTGTTCTTCAATTGTGATCAACTAAAGAAGTGATATCATTTTTATGTATGTATTTAAATATTATTCATTCTTCCACTTCTTAAATTATGAATAAACCATGATGAAAAAATAACTATATTATCCTAAATATACAGAGATATTATTATCGTTATATTATTAACATAATCCGTCTACAATTTCATTAAATGTGAAATTAACTTTTTGTTTGTGTGTGTGACGGACTACGACTTGCAAAGCGATATATTTGTTTTTTCATCACCATCATTAATGGATTTTTATATTGATGAAATTTATATTCATATGTGATGTTGATTATATTTTAATAATTCTATGAAAATAATATATAATTTAAGTTAATTCATTCCATAAACATAATAACGATGACATCATTTGTGGGTACGTGTGATCTATCACCTCCATAAAGTATTGCGATTGGTTTATTTCACTAAATAACATATTATATATATATATGTGTGTGTGTGTGTGTGTATTTAAAATATAAAGATGATATTAATGATGTTATAATAATTGATTTACAGATAAAATATTACTGACCTTCATTCTATATTGATTAATTAAAAATGGAAAATGTTAGGTGTGCGTACGTACGATCTACTGTCTCAATGATTATAATGTTGTTCCATTTTTCATAATAATACATAATGATTTGATTGAAAATAAAAATTTATTTATCAAAATTCTACTAAGTTCATTAATTTTATTCTATATATTATGGACATATGATCACATAGACTATTGATATCTTACCATGTTCATTTTTGACTAATTAACCGGATAACAAAAAAAAATGTCTGATATGAACATAAATAGTTATTTAATTGATATAAAATGTTAAAAAATTATATAAAATAAATAATAATAATGAAATGGTTCTCAAGAACGTAATTAAGTAACCAATGTTTATTATTTAGGATGATAATGAACATACTTGAGGAATCAGGCTCATGTTAAGGGACTTCACCTCAATATCCTTTAAATGATGCATATTTTAATGTTATACAACACATTTATTTTATATAGTGTATACTCAAACCATTTTTAAATTTTATTTCATTTAAATATTTGAAAATGAATAATTATAATTAATTTTTTTACTTTCTTTTCAAAATTTAAAAAGGAATGTTTTTTGACGTAAACATCGACAAAGGCTTTTTCATAACCATAATCATTATTTTACATTTGTATTCCTAAAAAATCCATAAAATTTTTAATAATAAAAGAAATAACTTATTATAATTTTTTATATATTTTTATTTGAAATGGAATGAAATTTTCTATATTTTCAAATGATTTTTTGAAATTTCAAATGGATGTTTACGAGTGACATGTTGATAAATGCAATATTATGTGTTATGATTGTATAATGGTACATGGATATTTGAAGGTTGGATACATGATTAACCAAATATGGGTGGCTCTATGATAAACTAATGATTGGTGTTTATATAACAACCTTCATGTCATTAGTTATTGATGTTTTTTGTATAGCTATTCAATTTGGAAATGTGATAAGTACAGAACTCAACCGCACGATTATTCCATTTAAGATTATTACATCACAATATACATTTATATATTATATATGATTTATATGGGTTAATGTTTATATATTGATTATAGAAAAATTTGGAATTTATATTATATTCAAGGATATTATTTATTAGTTCCCATGGGTGGAATCAATTACATTATGATAATGTATTCACAGGTTTATATGTTCTTCACAAGTTTAAAATTTTTCATTTTTTATCCATTACTTATATTTTTATCCATATGCCTGGTTTGGAATTTTTTTCAATTGAATAAACATATACCAAAGTCTAGGATGGGATCACCGAGAAGTTATGATTATTAAACATCAAATGAAACCATGTTACTCTTAAAAACAATTGTGGAAAAAATGTATAGTTAATAGAAGTGTCAAATTTTTAGCGTTTGAGTTGTTAATTATAAATTATGGAAGATTTTTATAATTATATAAACATTAAAATATCATCAATGTGAAATAATGAAAGATTATTTGTGTAACTAAATACACGGTAATGTTTTTGGTTCAGGCCTTATTGTTGGAATATGGGGATGGTTTAAATTTTTTTTGGAGTATGGGTGTTATTTAATCATACATTACAATTAGTATATAACAATAAAGGATACCTTGAAAGGAAAAGTCATATTTATTTTAGATAAATTTAATGAGGAGGAAATAGCAAGAATGAAGATATATTAGTGTTTACATTACTCATAAAATAGTAAATTATACATTATTTTATTTACTCATATTAACCATTTTTCTTTTAATAAATGCATGGATCTGTCATGCTCCAAATTAACAATAGATGTGAAGGAAAATGTGTGGGTTTTATGATTAAGAATTAAAATTAAATTAGAGATATAATGATAACTATTTTGGTTTACCTAAACAAACTATAAAGAGACATGATTAACCACAAAAACCATGTTGATTTTTCTACAACATCATGTTTGACTGTAAATAATCTCTATGGAGAATGATTCGTGTTATTGTTTATAGGAAATAATTATGAAGTAATAATAAGAATTAACATTGTAAAATGATCCTGAACAATTCTCAATTATTTCAAAGTATACATATAATGGATTCAATAGTTATAGTGTACTATATAGTGATGAACTGTTAAAATGAATTAATGATATGTTTGTTATTGGATTACATGGGATAAATTTTTTTCTAGTATATGTAACCCTGGTTCTCTGTTATATGAAATTTTTTTTTAGAATAATTATAGTTTGTTTAAATAATGACCTAGTAAAAAAAATTTATGTGATGGGAATAGTTTATAGATTTTGTATTTTTGTTCATAATAAAATAACCATCCTCAGAAAAAGAAATCATTTAGTTGACTCAATGAATGTTAAAGAAGTTCATTTTGAACTATCAATGGAATATTTTAAATGTAATGATTATAGTATTTATGAATATCCATGTCCTATGATGACTTTTAGTGAATGAGATCTTGAGGAAATTAAAAAAATATGTTTATTAATAATTAATTCCATTCTAATTGATGTTGTGGAAACTGAAAATGGAATATGAAAGGTTCAGATTATTTAATGCCTCATGTTTTTACATTTTTGAATCATAGGACATGATTTAGTTTTTTTCTGTTGGAATGAAGTATTAAGAAATAATATAAAAAATAATGGTAAAAATCTCACATAGAAAACTTAATGATTAATAAGCCTACAAATAAAGTACTAACGCGTTATTGTAGACTATAGGATGATGCAATGTTTAAATTTATTATTTCTCTTTTGATGATGGGATTAATTTTGGAGAATTTTTTTCTATTATATGTAACCCTAATGTCTTTTATATAGAAATGTTATTGGAAGAAGAATTATTTTTTCTTCTATGTACATAATTATAATTGTATGAATAACCTTTATGGTTTATATGGTTTTGAATTTTTAGGTAATTATAGGATATTACATATTTTCATATGCAAACTGAAATTAATGATATAAACATCGAGTTTAAAAAAAATTATTATTATTTTTGAGTTTTTTTCTCAATTTGAGAATTTAATAAGAAGAATATATTTTTTGAATATTGAAAACCCACAAGAATTGTGAAAACCTATCATGTCAGATAGCCATGAAGGAATAAACCCCAAAACCAATGGGTGACAAGGCGTTTTCTCCTTCCACTGGCCTACATGATGTCCCTAGTTATTATGATTTTTTTAGTTAAATGAGTTGATGGAGTAATAAAAGTAGATTTTATAAAATTATGTATTATCAAATGTATATCACTATTATAGGAAAATGATTTGGGGATTAGGTGATAAATGTTATCATTGAAGACAAAAACTATTATATACACAATATATGATTATATTAAATATAATAATATTGTATTTTAATTTTGTAGTAGATATTGAATTATATTTATTTTTAGTCTATGATATTTTGGGACATATGGTAAATAAGGTAATTTATGGAAATGAATTACCTATCATGGAGAAAATGGGATTAAGGTTATTAATTTTGGGTATGATCCATTAAGAGTGATTGATATTATTTAGAGATAAATTTAAATAGTTATGTTGAAAGACTATGTTATCAAATCCTTCTAATATAAGGGTATCAATCTTAGTTTGGATTATTTTTAGGAATTTAATGGATAATTATTAATGAAATAGTATATTATGAACATTAAGTACTACATTTTAATTTTGGAGATAAAAAGATGTTTTTCATCATACAATGGTTTATTCATTTTGGGGAATTATTTAATTTGTAACAAACATTTTGGTTTTGGATAATTTTTAATGACATGATAAACATATATTTGATATTTTGTGGATGATATGATTTTTTTATAATTTTATTATAGTGATTTAGTTTTGAAATAATCATCTTAAATACTAATCAATTTAAAAAAATATGATATTGATCATGAAATTGATGAAAATATAAAATTGTTGTTTTATAGTAACTATACTTATTTATACTCTTAGTATAATTAGTAAAATAAATCCTAAACCACATGAAAAGGATATTAATTAAAAAAACAATTTTCATTAGTTTTCCCACTATGAAATAAAATAATGTTTAACCCATAAAAAATTTATGGATTAGTTTTTGTTAACTATCTTATAACAATATTTCCTATCACTCTCTATCAAAATATAATGGTTACTTTTCTCTTCAAAATCCATGTTTTACTAAATGGAACCATAATATTTTTTATCTCACGTGATCATTGTAATTACCTCACATTATTTTAAAGTTGTGTTTTTATTTTATCTTTTTCCAATGTGGAATTTCAATGATGTTAATGAGCCCAAATTTAAAACTTCGAGGAGATAATACCCAAAAGGGAAGAAAAATGTAATATCATAAGTAATTATAGTGTAAGGCCTCATCATATTTATTAAAATTTATTAATGAGATAGTAATATCAACATAAAGGTATTTACGTCTGATAGCGTACCTAAAACACAACAATGAGATCCTCCAAAATCATAGATGCACAAAAAACTGAGTTTTACAAAAGTGAATAAGGAAATATTTTTATTTTATGGTTTAGTAAACTCAAGGAAATTATAATGGATGGAATGAACAATTTTAACTGAATTATGAAAATATTCATTACACATGTGTATATAATGATTCATTGCATAACAAATTAACTTGTAATTATTCTAAATCCAAATTTAAAATAAAGGATGTATTTCCTTGAAAAAATATATTTATTGGGAATAATTGTGTTTATTAAAAACAAGAATCCCTATTTTTGGATTATATTAATGAAATATAAATTCAAAATTAATCTTATATGTCTTCTTGAAATTATATAATAAGAGATTCAATTTTATATATGAAATGTGTATTCTCTATAAAGGGAGTTTTCTACCCTTTATATGAGGAACCCATTTTTAATCCATTTATAAAAATATAAAAATATATATTTGACTAAATAAATGACTTTTTTTGAAAAAGGATGTCCATATTTACTTTTTAAAAAAATTTGTTATTTATTTGATAAAATTCATATTTTAATGAATAGTGAAAAATATAGTCTTTTAATTCAAAACAAAATTTTCATCAATGTTATTTTTATTATTAGATTATAATTTTAAGTACTTTTAATATATATTTGGATCTTTCCTAATTTAATCCAATAATGGTCATTGGAATCAATTTTATATTGAAATTGGATATAAAATCTTTGTGAACTTTTGCATGGTGTTACATTTAAAACACAGTTTCTCATATCGTCAATGAAATTATTTTTGAATTTATTTTAAGAAATTTTGTGTTCATTATTTTCAAAAAATGTATTTAAAATATTGTAATATGTATTTAAATTTTGATCTATTAAGATGATTTTTTTTGGTGAACAGAAAATTTGGTAATTATTTTTATTAACATTGTTAAGGGAAAATATATTAATTAAATGAATCAATTATTTTATAAATATTATAAAACTACCCTGAAAATTATAATAATATTATTTAATGACATATTATAGACTAATAAAATTTTTTTCAATAAATTAAGGTTTTTGGAATCGATATGGGTGTTATTATAACATTTATAAACATATTATTTAAAGTGAAGACCAAGATGTCATAATAAGGTTTCTCATAACTAAAAAATTTTAATATGGGTTAATATAAGTGACTTCATATAATATAAATAGTATATATAAATATAAAATTATTAATTAATTTTATTAATTTATTAATAATAGTTAATGAATAAATAATTAAATTAAATAGTTATATAATGATGATGCGGTAATTCCATAATTAGTGAATGAATAAAGTACATGATATTTGAAATACTAAAAAAAATATAATTTTAGAGAATTTATGCCATAAACTAATTTATGGACTAATATGAAATATTTTTGATGATTCAAACTAGTTGGTAAGAACTTATCGTTCGATTATGTTAATTTTAAAAGTCTATTAATTAATAGTGTCAAAATGGATACTATAGGTATTTTAAAATATAAAATATTTTATTAAATGTTTTAACATTCATAAATATATAATACACATCCAAATGAATAGTATAATTATAAAAATTTCATGAATGACTCATTAATTGGCCTTTTAGAATCTTATTGTAATTAATTTAACCCTTAAAGTGTAAATTACTTGATAAAACAGAAAGAGTTATAATTGGTTACAACATAAAAATATTTTTTAAAATAAAATAAATACTTGTCTAAAAATTATTTTTTGTGAATATATAGGAAAATATTCAACTTATCTTAGTTATGACATATTTTTCTTTCATTTTAAGTTAAAATTAATTTATTTTAATTTAATATTTTATGGGTTTCCAATGGTGCCCCTCGCTTATCATATAAAAAGGCACACAGTCCTCTCTGTTAATCACACATAAAAATAATTTTTTTTTAAAAATAATTTCCAAAAAACGTTATAAAATAAATCAGAATATTTATGATAAATTTTATTTGGTTGAAGATATTACATATATGTGTTAAGGTGTTCTTCAATTGGGATCAACTAAAGAAGTGATATCATTTTTATGTATGTATTTAAATATTATTCATTCTTCCACTTCTTAAATTATGAATAAACCATGATGAAAAAATAACTATATTATCCTAAATATACAGAGATATTATTATCCTTATATTATTAATGTAATCCGTCTACAATTTCATTAAATGTGAAATTAACTTTTTGTTCGTGTGTGTGACGGACTACGACTTGCAAAGCGATATATTTGTTTTTTCATCACCATCATTAATGGATTGATATATTGATGAAGTTTATATTCATATGTGATGTTGATTATATTTTAATAACTCTAGGAAAATAATATATAATTTAAGTTAATTCATTCCATAAACATAATAACGATGACATCATTTGTGGGTACGTGTGATCTATCACCTCCATAAAGTATTGCGATTGGTTTATTTCACTAAATAACATATTATATATATATATATGTGTGTGTGTGTGTGTATTTAAATTATTAATATGATATTAATGATGTTATAATAATTTATTTACAGATAAAATATTACTGACCTTCATTCTATATTGATCAATTAAAAACGGAAAATGTTAGGTGTGCGTACGTACGATCTACTGTCTCAATGATTATAATGTTGTTCCATTTTTCATAATAATACTTAATGATTTGATTGAAAATTAAAAATTTATTTATCAAAATTCTACTAAGTTCATTAATTTTACTCTATATATTATGGACATATGATCACATAGACTATTGATATCTTACCATGTTCATTTTTGACTAATTAACCGAATAACAAAAAAATATCTGATATGAACATAAATAGTTATTTAATTGTTATAAAATGTTATAAAATTATATAAAATAAATAATAATAATGAAATGGTTCTCAAGAACGTAAATAAGTAACCAATGTTTATTATTTAGAATGATAATGAACATACTTGAGGAATCAGACTCATGTTAAGGGACTTCGCCTCAATCTCCTTTCAATGATGCATATTTTAATGTTATACAACACATTTATTTTATATAGTGTATACTCAAACCATTTTGAAATTTTATTTCATTTAAATATTTTAAAATGAATAATTATAATTAATTTTTTTACTTTCTTTTCAAAATTTAAAAAGGAATGTTTTTTGATGTAAACATCGATAAAGGCTTTTTCATAACCATAATCATTATTTTACATTTGTATTCCTAAAAAATCCATAAAATTTCTAATAAGAAAAGAAATATCTTATTAAAAATTTTTATATATTTTTATTTGAAATGGAATGAAATTTTCTATATTTGGAAATGATTTTTTGAAATTTCTAATGGATGTTTACGAGTGACATGTTGATAATTGAAATATTATGTGTTATGATTGTATAATGGTACATGGATATTTGAAGGTTGGATACATGATTAACCAAATATGGGTGGTTCCATGATAAACTAATGATTGGTGTTTATATAACAACCTTCATGTCATTAGTTATTGACGTTTTTTGTATAGCTATTCAATTTGGAAATGTGATAAGTACAGAACTCGACCGCACGATTATTCCATTTAAGATTATTACATCACAATATACATTTATATATTATATATGATTTATATGGGTTAATGTTTATATATTGATTATAGAAAAATTTGGAATTTATATTATATTCAAGGATATTATTTATTAGTTCCCATGGGTGGAATCAATTACATTATGATAATGTATTCACAGGTTTATATGTTCTTCAAAAGATTAAAATTTTACATTTTTTATCCATTACTTATATTTTTATCCATATGCCTGGTTTTGAATTTTTTTCAATTGAATAAACATATACCAAATTCTAGGATGGGATCACCGAGAATTTATGATTATTAAACATAAAATGAAACCATGTTACTCTTAAAAACAATTGTGGAAAAAATGTATAGTTAATAGAAGTGTCAAATTTTAGCGTTTGAGTTGTTAATTATAAATTATGGAAAATTTTTATAATTATATAAACCTTAAAATATCATCAATGTGAAATAATGAAATATTATTTGTGTAACTAAATACACGGTAATGTTTGTGGTTCAGGCCTTATTGTTGGAATATGGGGATGGTTTAAAATTTTTTTGGAGTTTGGGTGTTATTTAATCATACGTTACAATTAGTATATAACAATAAAGGATACCGTGAAAGGAAAAGTGATATTTATTTTAGATAAATTTAATGAGGAGGAAATAACAAGAATGAAGATATATTAGTGTTTACATTACTCATAAAATTGTAAATTATACATTATTTTATTTACTCATATTAACCATTTTGCTTTTAATAAATGCACGGATCCGTCATGCTCCAAATTAACAATATATGTGAAGGAAAATGTGTGGGTTTTATGATTAAGAATTAAAATTAAATTAGAGATATAATGATAACTATTTTGGTTTACCTAAACAAACTATAAAGAGACATGATTAACCACAAAAACCATGTTGATTTTTCTACAATATCATGTTTGACTGTAAATAATCTCTATGGAGAATGATTCGTGTTATTGTTTGTAGGAAATAATTATGAAGTAATAAAAAGAAATAACATTGTAAAATGATCCTGAATAATTATCAATTATTTGAAAGTATACATATAATGGATTCAATAGTTATAGTGTACTATATAGTGATGAACTGTTAAAATGAATTAATGATATGTTTGTTATTGGATTACTTGGGATAAATTTTTTTCTAGTATATGTAACCCTGGTTCTCTATTATATGAAAATGTTTTTTTAGAATAATTATAGTTTGTTTTGTGGAAATAATTATAATGGTATGATGAGAATTTATTGCTCATAGGATAATTGACATTTTGGTAATTATGGGATATTACATTTTGGATTGCAAAATGAAAGGAATGAGATAAAATTTGATGTGAAATTATGTGATGGATATTTTTGAGGATTTTACCTAATTTGTGGAATTTTATAAGTTATATATTGTTTTATTATAATGAAACCATGTTGGATGAGTGAAAAACTCTTCGTGTGCAACAAGGCTATATGAATCTAATTCACAACTGATGGAAAACAGGGGTTCATCTATTATCATATGTTAATGTGAAGTCCTAAGATTGTATGCCTTCTTATTTTTTGTAAAATGAGTTGATATAATAATAATAAGTTTATTTTGGGGAATAATGTTTTATCAAATGTATATCCTTGGTATAAGAAACTTATTTGGGTATTAAGTGATAATTTTAATTTTTCAAGACTATCAATATTTTAGGAATATTATATGATTTAGTAAAATATAATTCTATTTTATTTTAATTGCAAAGTGATGGTTGAAAAATATTTTAGAATAATATATGATTTAGTTTTTGACTTATATTAATTGAGGATATTTATAGAAATTATCAATCTATCTTGGAGAACAAGAGATTAGGGTAATTATTTTTTGTTATTATCCATTTAAAAGGATTGAAGTTATTTATTGATAAATGATAAAATTTATCATGTTAGACTATGTTATAAAATCCTTACAGTATTTTTTTTCCATCATAGTTTCTAAAAGTATAGGGAATTTTATGTATAGGTATATATCAAATTTTCTATGTTGAACATGGGGTGCTTGTTTTGAATTTTAGATATTTAAATTATTTTTTCATCATACAATTTGTTATTTGTATGGGGTAATTATCAAATCAGGTACTAACCATATTTTGTTGATTATATAATGCGAAGATAAATATATTTTCAAAATTTTTTAGATTATGTGATTTTTTCAGAATTAGATTATAATTCTTCAAGATTGTACATTTTATCTTAAACACTAATTTATTATTGAAAAATATTATTTTGATGTGGAAATTGATTTAAAGATAAAAATCTACTTTTCATGTACATATATTTCTAATAGTTCTTAGTATGAGTAGTAAAAAACATACTCACATCCAGGAAAGGTATCTTAAAAAATCATTGTCTATTTACTTTTCCCACTGTGAAATCAGAGATTATTTAAATAAAGAATTTATGTTTTGGTGATTGTTTACATTAAAATGAAATTATTTTCTATCACACTCTATCAGAACTAGATGATTAGTTTTATAATCCAGATCAATATTTCCTTACATGGAAACCTAGTATTTTTTAGCTTATATGTTATTTGTACTTCCCTCTAGTTCATTTTATGTGGAATTTTAATTGACTTCTTTATGATGTGGGATTTTAGAAAAGTTACCGAGACCACATATTAAATTACGAGGATGTAATTTCCAAAAGGGGAAATGGTTTAAATACAAAATAATTTTAGAATTATACATTTTTATATTGATTAATATTTATGAATTATATAATAATTTTATCTTAATGGGATTCTATTTCTGATACTATACCCAATATTCAACAATGGGTGTCTCCTAAAGTTTACATTTCATGCAGTACTATGTTATACCAAAAATTATTATATATTGAAATATTATTATTTTATGTTTCTGGAATAAAAAATCCATTAGAATGGATGGAATGAACAATGTAAAATGAATTATTAAATGTTGTTTAAGCATGTTTATATAAGGATTAATTTGTTAAAAATGAAATATAAATTAGACTCAAAACCAGTTGAATATTAAGAATATATTTTTATGAAATAATATTTTAATTATCCATAAATATGTTTATAAAATATTAAAACAAATCTTGTTGGATTTTATAAATGAAATATAAATTCAACATAAATATTATAAGTTTTATAGAGATTATATATGAAAATTTTTAATTTAATGGATAGAAGCATTATTTTTCTGTAAAGGTAGGTGTGCCGCCATTTAGTGACACACCAATTTTAAATATAGTTTATGAAACATTAATGAGTTTTATTTTCCAAAATTAGATATTATTTTTGAATAGGGGAAACAATATATATATTGGTTAAATTTTTGGTATTTTTTTATAATATTCATATTTTAATTAATAGTGAAAATATGGAATTTTAATTGAAGACTTATTTTACATCTAATTTATTTGAATCGAGACATTACACTTTTAAATAGATTTAATTTATTTTTAGATTAATTTTTAACCATTTAATTTAATTATGGTTTATTAATTAATTTCATTTTGAAATTGGATATAAAAACATTGTGAACATTTGAAAAAATGTTACTTTTAAAACATTCTTTCTCATTTCATCAATGGAATTAATTTTAAATTAAATTTATCAATAGTTAGAGTTTTATTTAAAAAATAGAAATAAATTGTTTTAATATGTATAAATTATGTGATCTAATAAGATTAAATTTTTTTATGAATAGATAATTTTTTTTTTATTTTTGTTACCACGATTAAGAGTCAATTTTGAAATTCAAGTTAAAATACAATAATAAATAATATAAAACTTTCTCAACTATAGTAAAAATATTATTGGATAAGTTATTTTAGACGAATATATTATTTTATATTAAATTTTGTCCTCTAGATGTCAGTTGGGTATGATAAAGGCATTTATAAACACTTCTTAATGTAAATACCAATATGTCATAATAATGTATATAATTAGTAAAAAAAATTAATATAGTGTAATTGAAGTGATATATTCACTATAAATACTATTTAGAGACATAAAATTATTACATGAATCAATTTAATTTATATATATTTTTCAATAAAATAAATAATTATTTTAAATTATTACATAATGATGATGCTACAAATAATTTATTTAATGAACAAATCAAATAAATGATATTATAAATCATAAAATATATATTATATGAGAGACCTGATAATATACAAGAATTTTTTGGTATTATTTTATATGTTTTTTATGATTTTATGTATATTTTTTAAAAATAATCTTGTTGTTATGTTATTATTAAATGTCATCTAATGAATTGTGTCAAATTTCTCATTATTGGTATTTGAAAATATAAAATTCGTTTTTAAATGTTATAAAAATTAGTAACAATATAATATTGATAAAAATGGTTAGGATATGTCTAAAAATATAATTTTTGACTCATTAATTAGTCTTTTCTCTTGTTATGGTAATTAATTTAACACTCAAATATTAAATAATATTATAAATTGGTAAGAGATAAATTGGGTGAAAACAAAATGCTAAATATTAAAATTAAATAAATACACGAATAAAAATTATCTGATGATATTATTTAGATCCATATTATAATTATCATATAACTAACACAATACTGAGAAATTTGGAGTTAAAAACCAATTTATTATTGTTTAATATTTTAATGGTTTCCAAGGATGACTCTACCCTGACCTATAAAATGGCACTCGTTATTCTCTTTTAATCACATGTAAATATAAATTTTGTTCGGCCAAGACCTACCCAAAAAACTCCCTAGAATACCTTCCCACATTCGTGAGGCACTGGATTAGGCATAACACCCTTTTTAGAGGTTTTATGATTTTCATCAACGACAATCAATAGAAGAAGCGATATCATTTTTATTTATGTATTTCTATATTATTCCATATTTCACTTCTCAAATATATATAAACTATGATAAATTAATAAATCTAATAACCTAAATATACTGATATGTTACTATTTTAATATCATCACATGTATTCATTTCCAATTATCTCAAATTGTAAGAACTACTGCCTCATGAACTGATATAGATCATTTTTCATCCCCATCATTAAAAAAATTATATAATGATTTAAATAATGTTCATATTTGATATTAATAAAATTTTAATAATTATATGATAATATTATATCAATAACATTCTTACTTTCTACGCACATAAAATTATTAACATCATTTGTGCGTTCGTGTGAACAATCACATCCACGAAGCATTGTGATTTGTTTTTAATCACTAAATCACTTGTATGATATGTATATATATATATATATGAATGTATATTAAAATTATAAATACGAAATTAATTATATTTTAAAAAAATGGGAACAATAAATATTATTTACATTTTTTCTATAACGATCACTGAAAAATGGATGATGTTACTTATGCATACGTACGATCAACCATATCCATGATTATTATGTGTTTCATATTTCATAAAAATATGTAATATTTTAAGTTATAATTATTATATCATTCTAAATATGAAATTAATTTCATTAATATTATTCTAGATATTATGTACTGATAGCCCCATAGACTGTTGACATTTTACCACGTTTATTTTCGACTCAATTTTCAAATATCAATAAAATATATTATATGTTATTAAATAATTTTATATTTGTTATAAAATGGTAAAATGTGACATAAAATTAATAAAAAATATGAAAAAGTTTCTCAAGAAAGTAAAGAATTGAACTATTTTTGTAATTTAGTAATATAAAGAACACACATGATGAATTAGACTCGTGGTAAGGGATATCATCTAAATCTCCTCTCATTGAGTCATATTTTCATGTTAATCACCAAAATTATTTTATATAATGAATAATCAATTCCTATTGGAACACGTCACACATTTTTGGCATTTTGATTGTTAAAATTCTCAAAATAATTTTTTATCACTCTCTATCCAAATTGTAAAGTAATTTTTTTGTTCAATATCCATTTTTTCATACATGAAATCCTAGAATGGGTTATCTCATGTTACCTACATAATATACTTTTATTCATATAATGTGAATATTTTATTAATCATTTTTCCAATGTGGGATTGAAAAAAAAATATATTGAAAATAAATACCTTAGTTACATACCCTAAATTAAAATTTCGATGTCACCATTCCCAGGTGGTAGAATGTAACCTCGAGAGTATTTAAAATAAATCACTATGTTTTATAGATTACATAGAATGATGTATTTTACTTAAATAAACATCTTAATATTATTTTTTAAAATGGTAGTTATCATATAGTACATAGAGTGCTATGGATGAAATTTATTTACTAAATTATGAAATTATTTTTTACAAATATTTTTTTAAATAATCATTGGTTTCCAAATAAATTATAAATGTAAATAAAAAATCTAATGAATATAAATGATTTTTTAGGTAAAACTATATTTAATGTGAATAAATATGTTTATAACATTATAAACAACCTTTATTGGATTATTTCAATGAAATATAAATTCAATGAAAAAAATTAAAATTCATTTTATATATTTACTAAGCATTATATAAGAACAAAATCAATTTTAAAATTAAAAGGGGTTTTTTTAAAAAAAAATAAGGTATTACAATTTTTTGATGGAGAACCTATTTTAAAAAATGTTGTATAACATTCACAATATTGTTTTAGAAGCTTAAACATATTATTTCAAAATTGGTACATAAAAATTAAATTTGGTGGAATTTGAGGTATTTTTTTGTTGAAATTTTTATTATAATGAATAGTGTAATGCACTGTGTTTTAATTTAAAAACTATTTCCCATATAATCTAATAATTTCTTTAGATTATCATTTTAATTGTTTTAAATGTATATTTATATTAATTTTTTATAAATTTAACAAATTTTGGTCATTGGAACAAATTTCACAATGAAATTCGATATAAAAACTCTGTGAACATTGGATGTTTCACATTAAAACCTCATTTTCTTATTCTGTCAACATGATTAATTTTTTAATTAAATTAAACCAATTATTTTTTTTGAATTTGATGAAACAAATTTTGTATTTAGAATAATACGTTCCAAATTATTTAAATATTTCCATTTTATTTTATAAAATTATTAATAATAACATTAATACATATTTTTATTACCCTGGTTAAAGATTAATTTTCTAATAAATGATCAAAATAATATTACAAATATTATAAATCTACCATAAAAAATTTCCAAATATCTTTTTATGTGTTATTTTTTACCAATAAAATCATTTTATGTGGATTGTGGCCATTAAAAACCACCTGGGCGTGATTATGACACATATAAATTTTAATTTAATATTGAGAGAAAGATATCACAATCATGTGTCTTATAACTCTAAAAATTTTAATATGGGGTTAGATTAGTTATATATTAAAAAATAAATATTTTTTAGAAATATAATATTTTTAATTTTATTTTTGTAAATTATTTATAATTTTTATAAAATATATAATTAAAATAATTGTGAGACAAAGACGATGTAGTAATTTAATCATTAATGAAAAATATAATAAATGATATTATAATTTTTAAAATTATTATAAATTGAAATAATTGAATCAATACATTAATATTAATTATTAATATTACATATTGGTGATAATTTAATGTAGTTGGTTCATCATTATGTTAATGTTAAATATTTTTTAAAAATTAATATAACTAATAATATCAACGTTGACACTTTTGGTGTTTAAAAATATAAAATATGTTTTTTAAATGTTATAAAATATCTAAAAAACAATTATTCATCCAAATCATTTTTAAATTTTATTATATAAAATAAATGAATCTTTCAATGGAATTTTTTATGTTATGATAATTATAATAATCCCAAAAAAATTAAATAGATTTATTTCACTATAAAATTAGAAAGGGTAAAACAAAAAAATTAGGATTAAAAAATAATTAATACCTAAATAATTACTATTACATCCATCTATATAGACCCGTATTAATATTATAATAGAAATAAATTCATTTGTACATATTTTTCATAGAAAAAATATTGATATTAGTTTATTTTTTAAAAAATTCCAACATTACCCCTCCCCTATTTTACAAAAGGGATCTACTTCCTATTTTTCTGTCACACATCTAAAACCATATTAGATCAACAAATATCTTATCAAATACCTTCCTAGAATAAATCCCCATATTATTTATACTATAGTTTAGTCAGTAAAACCTTTTTAGAGGTGTTATGGTTTTTATAAGGGTGATCATCATAGGAAAAGGTCGTGTTTTTATTTAAGTGTTTTTGTTTTCATTATTTTTCAACGACCTCCAAATAATCTCCATGAAATATAGATAATTTATCATGTATCATAAATATACTGATATGTTATTATATCAATTTAATCACCTATATCCACTTCCACTTCAATCAAATGGGAAATAAATTTATCATTCTTGTGTACGTGTGAACTATCACTTCCCCAAACCCATATAATTAGTTTTCTATAACTGTCTCTTAGGACTGGTTATAATGAATAAATTAATGTTCATATGAGATATTCATGACCTATTAGTCATTTAAGTATAATTATATATCTTTTATGTTCTTATATTATGTAGACATAATAATGATAATGTCAATCACGTGTATGTGTAAAATACAACCTTTGTGGAGGGATGTGATATATTTTTATTTCACTACAGCATTTATGTGATATATATATATGTTTATTTAAATTATTAATATGAAATTATTTATATTATTATTATTCTGTAAACATAAAATAATACTTTTCTTTTTTCCATAATGATCTATAAATAAAAGAAAATTATACTCATGCATGTGATCAACCCACCATCTACATGATTATAACATAGATAATTTTTAAACAAGATATTTCAATATTTTATTTGAATGTGTGATTGATGTATAAAAATGTTAATAATTTCCATAATATTATTATATAGATGATCAATTTATGACCGCATGGACAATTAAAATCATACTATGTTCATTATCGTTTCAGGTACCGAATATCAACAAACTATCTGATGATAACTTAAATAATTTGGTAATTATAAAAACATAGTAATGAGTTATATCAAATTAATAATAAAAATAAATAAGTTTTTGAATCAAGTTTTATTAACATATGTTAATTATTCATGAAGGTAAAGAACCCACGTAGTGAATTAGACTCAAGGTAAGGGACTTCGACTCAATATTTTTTCATTGAGGCATTTATTTTGGATATTAACCTCTATTATTTTATACGGTTTATAATCAACCCATTTTTCATTTAATTTATTTAAGGTTTTTATAGGTAATAATTCAATATGAATCATTTTATATACATCAAAAATAATAATAAAAGGAATGAATTTTTTTAACATATATTGAGACAACAAATTTTCCACAACTATAAATGTTATTTGTTATTTGGATTCCTCTATAACATTAAATATCTAGAAAAGGTAAATAAATAACTTATTTCATTTTTTTATTTTATTTTTTTTGATTTTTTTTTTATTTTTTTTTATTTTTTTTTTATTTTTTTTTTATTTTTTTTTAATTTTTTTTTTGATTTTTTTTTTGATTTTTTTTTATATTTTTTTTTGATGTAGACCCGGACGATGGCGAGGAGCGCGGAACGCTCCCTGGCTTCTCGATATGTCGATTAGGGTTTGCATCCTCCGTCTTCAACTTCAATGGCAGAATTTCTCGCACAAGGGCGTTTCGATTCTCATAAACTCCAGGCAGCATCAGCGCTCGTGAATCGAAAATCTTCGGATTCGAATAGAAATGAGGTCAGTTCTCATAACCACAACTTTACTTCCTTCAAATCTTCGAATGCTGGTATTCGTAGGAAAGGCACAGTAGCTCACGTCAAAGCTGATATGGATGCTATATCGGAAAGACTGGAGATGGGTGCGCACTCTATCATTGCCAGACTCATCTTGCCGAATGGCTCTACGACATGGAAGCTTGAACTTCTAATACAACGCTTGACGGAAGTCTGGGGTTTCGATTCCTGGAAATGTATCTCCTTAGGGAAAGGGTTTTACCACATCTTATTTCCATCCGAAGACCTTAAGATGCATGCCTGGGGTCACGGCTCTATCTCCTTCAAGCATGGAGCATTGCATATCCGAGAATGGGACAGAAGCTTTAACCCCCTAGAAATAGGAAATACGACAGTTCAGACTTGGGTGAAGGTATTTGGTTTAAATTGGATCCTTTGGCACCCTCGCATTCTATATGATATTGCTCTAGCAATGGGAGTTCCAATCAAATTGGACAAGGAAACGGAAGCTGCCAGGTATGGACACTATGCCAGGTTTTTAGTTGAAATTGATCTTTTTTCTACATTAATTGATAAGGTCTTTCTCTCTACTGATGTTGATGAATTGGAACTGAAAATTGAATATGAAAACCTCCCCAAGTTTTGCTCAGACTGTAAGACTATAGGTCATGAGTCTTAAAATTGTAGAAGATCAATTGTTTGCGCTTTCTGTGCTAAACGTGGGCATGATATGCATTCCTGCTTCAAAAAATCACATCACCAGAAGACCAATAGTTCTGGTTTAACTACACAGACTGCTGGTTTTAATGGGGATGTCCTGATTTCTGTTAATACTGCTCAGACGATGTCTGTTCCTTATGTCCAATGTGATCTTGACAATAATCAAAAGAAGGTTGTTTCACCTCCGCCTATTGCTATGCATAATACTTTGGCAGATAACACAGCAGATCATATTGTGGATCCATCTTTTGTGCATGATCAATCTCAGTTGATCACTGGCCAGCATGGCACTCGGTCTTGGGCTGATATTGTTGAGCACGGGGAGAATTGTGAGACTCATATTGCCAAGGACCTCACTCAGGTTCCGGCAAAGGTGGGGCTCACTGTCTCCCAGACCCCCCTGCCCAAGGTTCAAGATGATTCTTTTTTGGTGAAAGTAGTTTCTTCCTCCTCTGACACACATTATTGTGAAGATAAAAAAGCTGAAAAAATGCCTTTGTATCCAACTTCTGATCCCACTGTGGCTGTTCCTCCTGTAGTTGAGGGGGATATTGGGGCTTCATCACCCACGTTTCCCTCAACTGGCAAGGATGATAGGCAGACCTCTTCTCATGAGCATGTGAGAAATTCTAATTTTCCATGTAGTGCTGCAGGTCAGTTAGAGGCTGTAATTGTTTCTCCTCCTCGGAAAGAGGTGGAAACCACGACTTTGCACCCACAAAAACTGCTGGAAATTCAGCAGACACCTTCGGACTTGAGTGGGTGTTTTAAAACCTGTGAAGCTACTGCTTCACCTGGATTTTCTGAAAAGGCTGATTCTGCTTCTCTTTCTCTGGCTCCATCAATCTATGAACCTATTGTAGTGGCTGTTGAAGACTCAATCACTCCGGCTAATGAAGTGGTGGAAAACACCTCGGTCACTCCAGCGGGGAAGGTGAGTAACACCTTGAAAGAATCATCTCTTATCTCAACACTGGATGTGCAGGAGACAGAACAGAAAACAGATAAACCAAGAAAAAGTCACCAAAAAGATGGAGATGATAAAGGTACTTGGCAACAAGTCAGAACCAGAAGTCAAAAAAGGGTAGGAAAGGAGGCCTTGAAGATGAAGGAGGAGGTGCAAGCTGACAGCTCGGATGAAGATGTAGAATCATTGCTACAGCTAGCCAAGGAGCTTGAAAGCCACTATACGAGAGGAAGAGGTCGAAGGCATATCAGTGCCAAAACATGGAACGAATGGAGAGAGAAAGAAAGATTAATTGCTGACAAGATAAGGAAAAAGATTGGTTCACCGGGACAGGGAACTTGATGTATTATCCTACATGTTGACTTCGGTGTTCTCCTTTGATCTTCTTTTAATGTAATATTTTGGGGCCTAGCCCCACCATTAAAAAAAAAGTCATCTGCATGGATATTTCATTTATGTATGATTCTGTACCATGTTTCCTTTATATGTTATATATGATTTATATGGGATTTATGGTAACAACTTGATTACATAAAAGGTAAGAAATGATCTTATATATAAATGAATTTATTTAATACTTATGAATGTTGAAATATGTTATTTTTTGATAATGCATTAATCTGTTTACATTATTAAATATGACAATTAATTATATTTCATGTGTATCCCTTACTAAGACATTTATGCTCATCCAATGTTTTTAATTTATTTTATAATATTTTAAGGAGAATGTATTCAAGAATGGGATCAAGTAAAAGTTATGATGATTAAAAATGAAACAATCCAAAGTTTCTTTTTAAAATGTTTTTGTTATAAGAAAAAATAGATAGAGAGTATTAGTGTCTACATTGAAATATTTGAGTTTTTTTGTATAATTTGTTTCCTAATTCTCTAAAATTCATAACCAGAAATGATCATCAATGTGATTTAATGAAAATTCCTTACATAACTCAATATTAAGAAATGATTATAGTCCGTGGATTATAGTTGTATAATGTAAACATTTTATATTGTCATAAATTCATCATCTCCAGAATGATATTAATTAAATTATTATCATTTGTATATCTCAATAAATTTTTTCAATCAAACTGTGAAGTATGGTATTCAAAAACAAACTATGTTATAATCATTGAGCCAATAGTCCACACATCCACATGTGAATCTTCTCATATTTTACATCAATTATTTCTAAATATTTTATGTATTTATTATGATACTAGGAATATATATTTCATGTGTGTCCATTGTTTGGAGTGAAAACATCAATTACAGAGAAATAATAAAATATTAAATAGCTCTCCAAAAAATTTTCTAGAAAAGGTTTACTAACTTCAAAAATGGTGTTGAATAAACAATCTGAGGGCACTATTGCATTCAGAATAGTGATTTTAACTTCGGTGGGGCCTTACATCAACTAACCACATTGGATTGTTAAAATTAATTTTAGGATGCATTATGAAATGAAATAAATGATTTTTTATTTTATTTAACATTATGCAGAGATGCCAAAGGGATTTTTCATTTAATAAACCTTTTCAAAGAATTTACGGTTATCTCTATAACCCTAAAATTACTCTAAAAGGTGAATAAAGAGATATCTACAATGAACACTGGTGGATCTAGTATCCAGAATGATGCGTCCTTTGTTCTTCATTAACAAAGAATCTGGTCATTAAAAAGAGTTGTTTTTTCATTGTATTTCCCCGATTCTGGATTTATATGACAAACTCAGTCTATTTAATGAGAATAAAATCTGGTGGATCAATCATATGTTGAAGGAGGGATTAGTTTCATGTTAATGATGTTTGATTTAATATATTTTTCATCCCAAATACCAAAGACCATTATCATTGGAAAAGACCACATGGATAATGATGTTGAACCAATTTTATGTGCTTCTCTCACTCTATTTTTCGTGTTCTTTGACGTTGGAACCATAGAGGTCTTAGATTGACGTTTTTGGATGGTTAGTAGCATGATTGGACCCAACAATTCGATTTGAACCAAAGGAATATGTGATAAAAAGAGTAGACCAGGTTACAAGAAACCCATATCTATCATCCCTCCAAATTCTGGGCATCAGAGGACCCCTGGTGGTCTGTAGAAGGGACCATTAGTGCAGGTAAGGTGAGAATGGTCTGTCAAGGCATGACGTTAGTGATAGGGAGGAAAGAAGGTGGTGGCTGGAGAAACCTGTGGTAGTGGCCAGAGGTGGCGGCTAGAGTATCATGAAGATGCTGGAGCTGTGGTGGCCATAGGCGGTGGTGTGTTTGCGGTCAGCAGTGGGTGAGTGGGATGTGACATGTGGACAACATGAGATTCACGTGTTATTGGGATAAATGACATGGTGAGGTCATCGGGGCCAGAGTGGAGTAGTGGGAGAAGCCACAATGAATGTGGGAGTCAGGGACGTGGAGGCAGCATCCACTTGGGAGTTCTGTTCCATCATGGTGTGACTGACATGGGTAGGTTGTCGAGCTGGAGTGTGTCAGAGTAGCGGGCTAGAGCATCCTGCAGACTGAGCCTGGCTAGGCCAGATAAAAATGGGACAGTATGAACAATTGGGGCTGGAATAGAATGGTGGGTTGGGCCCAAATGGAGTAGGGTGGACCCAGTGAGCCTTGTCAATACATTGGATTAGGTCATACCACCAGTAGTCGAATCGGGTTATAGTCGACTGTGGCTGTCAACAAATCTATTGTGCAACTGCGACAGCTTGACAGGGGTCAATCGTAGAAGCATCTTAAGATGACATGACACAATCGACTGATAGGAAGGGAAAACGGTTGTTATACAACATTGGCCAACCGCCATAGTCAGTATATGAACTGTACAGTCTGTCTAGAGGCCTAGTGGCCTCCCCCCTTCTAAAATTACCAAAAAACCATAACATTCCAACTATGATTCTATTAGACGAACTTTTGGTGTTGTTGGAACCCTTTCAATGAGACACCACTTTTGAGATATTATTAATGATTTTTTTTAAATTGTGAATAATAATTAATAAAAAAACACATAAATGATTGATAATATCTCATATTCCCATGGTTGACATGGACACGCAACATAAAATTCCATCACATCACTCCCATCATTGGCATCATCCACCAACCCAATACATATAATAATTTTATAAAATCAAATTCCAATGGTAGAAATTCTCTCCCTACTCATGCCACAAGGCTCCAATATAATATATAATCACAGATAATATTTTGAAAAAATCACTTACTAATTATTCAAAATTATAATATTTGACATACAAAGAACAAAAAAAAAATTCAATGGCTTATCACTAGCTTGAAAAATACCCTTCACTAAATGCTATACAAGCTAGAGTAGCTATAGGAACACAACCAACCTCATCCAAATTAACTCTAATTTCAAAGGATTCAGACCCTTTTTTATAATTAACATTCTATAATTTATTATAGAGTGATCTATGTTTTATAACATAGTTCACTAGTCCAGTACATGCTTGAAAACAACCCACTTAGGTTCAATAATATAATTTATATAGAACGAGGGTCAAAAATATAGTTATATATGACCAAGACACCATCAAAAACTAAATAGGAACATTAAATAACTTTATTCATGTTAATAGATTATTTTTTATTATTAGTGTGATATTAATGATTGATTTTACATTGGTTTTTTATAAATTATACATAACATGTTTTGATTGTGTTTTAATTATAATGGAATAATATATTTACTATTTTTATAATGAAATATATATTTTTTCTATTCTAGGACATCAATTCCCAAATATTTATTTTTTTGAAAAATGATTTATCGAATGGGTTAAAATAATTTGAATATATTATGATGTTAGCTGTTTTTTAATCCTCCCATATCCGCATGTTATTTTTCTAGATGGGAAGAACTTCTAAAAAATAAAAATAAAACATTTTTAAATAGTTCCTTGAAACAACCACTAAATTGATAGTATCGATGTGGGATGGATGATGATTCTATCCTTAACCTTGGTTTTTGGAAACTATCTCAAAACCATATTGTTACAGTTTTAACCAGCACTAATGAAAAAAATATCTTATATTATCCAATTTTTTCTTAGTGGTGATTAACCAATGCCGGTGATATTATTCACCAATAGTCAAACACCTATCATTATGTTATGTAAAGAACTACGTTCCTACACTTGATCTCAGTTTGGGCCAATCCTGGGTTACATGGTGGCTGGTTCGTGATGGCCTAAAACATTTTTTTGTTATATAAAAAAACATATAATTTCATATAAAAATATGACCCAAAAAACAATTAATCATTAAATACTACTGTGTTACATTGAAACCCAACCTCGTTTTATTATTTAGTTGATTCTTAATATATTACTATTTTTTGGAAACAATAGTGGTATCTGAAATTCCCTTTTCATTTCCAAAAGAATGGGAATTATCATCTCCTTTGTTGAATAACACTATAATTACAACAATACCATGTCCCGGAAATTTATATCACTAAACCAAGGGAACGTCAATCTCCCCAATTGGATTTATTGTCAAAAAAAATTCCAAACACAATATAAAGCATCTCCTCATAATTGAACATTTATTAAATTTTATTGGAAATATATCTCCCCATTAATGTAATGGGTCACTCATATAGATATGAAATATTAAAACTTCTCTCTTTGTGACTCTTTGAATTTTCCATATGATCTCGAGATACGATTTTGGATATAAATTAAAATTTAAACATCATAATACTATATGGGAATAAAAAACATGATGCAAGATGGTATTACCATCATACGATTTCTAACATATCTATCAATATCATCATAGAAGGAAGTAATCTTGGATCATAGATCATTAGTTTGAAGTTAGTATTAAAAAATAAGATCAAAATAGGAATCATAATAATTAATATAACATTACAAGTTTGTTAGTATTATCTGATCGGTCTCTCAAATAAAATTCTTCATTGGAATTCCTAGAGTAGAAAACATTAGTGAATAATATACATAAAAAATATTTCCATTATCTAACAATTATGTGATAACAACTAAAAATATAATTTCATAGGGGTTGTAAAAAGAATATTTTAAAAATGAATATGATTCTGAACTCATCAAACAAATTATAATTTTAATGTTCATATAAACTAACTATTTTATATCAATAATCCCACTTACAGTTGTTTATTACAAAAAAAATGAATCATACAGAGTAAGGATAGTGAGTTCCATGCCTCTAACATTATCATATATTGGGTATGTCCAGTTTCCATATATTATAAACATAAGAAATTTTTTTCATCATTTAATCCATTATTTTCTCCCCATCACAGGATAAAATTAAAAAATAATTTGCAAGGTTACATACCTCTATATGTAAGTAATACATTTTTGATATGAGTTTGTGAATAATACTAATATCAAAACAATCTGTATTTGAATTTCTATAATTAACTTGATGGTCATATTCCATTGTTGTATAAATAATATTTCCCTTTATTAAGCCTCCCCATAAATACAAATGATTTACAAATAATAAAATTTATATGTTAATATGGTGGAATTCATCAAATTCTAAATTTTATCACTAGTCTTGACTTATTTTCCACAAGGATACGTTTTTCTTTTAATTTCTTAAATGATTTTAATTCTTAATTCTTGCATAATTATTCACATTACATAATTTTAATCTATTAGAAAACATGGAAATATTTTCATTCATAGTTTTAATGATAGTTAAATAATCATTAATTACTTTTTATAAAATGGAATATTCATCTTTATATTTTTTTTAAATTTCCATAATTATTCATGTTAATTAGGACATTTGATCAATATTTTTGTGGACTTCTACACCTCCGTCTTTTTTACAGTTCACTTTTTCTTTATATAATTATGTTTTTCACTAGGGATAAATGGTGACTTCCATTTATCACTATACAATAATTTTTTACTAGGAATCCATGTAATGAAATTAATATGTTTATATACATCCTTGTTTTACCTTCCACATGCACCTTCATGAGCCTTTAACTTGTTTATTTAGGATATCTTATTATCAAATCATTATAGGTGTCTCCCACCATGATAATATTTTTTGAACACTTCAATTAAATTCCTATTTAGATTGAAAAATATTTATATATCTTTAGTTTCCATGGAATTTTTATAAAAGTCCATGGTTTGACCTCTATGACCACAATTGTAGTATCTTCTATTGAAACAGAGTTCCCCAGAACCTACATGTGTACGTACAGTAATTACTATTACTTGTATAAAATTTGATATATACATGTTTTTATTCTTCTATGATATTTTCTATTCTACTAATTCAAAAATAATTATGTTAATGTCATTATATTATGAATATTATTAAAAGGATATGGTAGTTCTAATGATTTAATTAGAACCTAAAGATACCATGACAGTAATATTAGTGTTATGTATTATCTTCCAGATACATAATTCTAAAAGGACATACATTATTTGTTAATATTAGGTGATAATGGATCATAAATATTGAGACTTATTCTCATAATGTTCACAATAAGTGATCTCAGGTAGATGATATTTTAGAGACATACCTTCCAATAGAACACCATATATATGAGGGGGCATGATTTTTCTAATATAAAAACATGTGTATTGGTATTATAACATTAGATCATTATAGTTTTGATCTATTTGGTCTTATAATTTTTTTATGTAACTACATTTCATTGAATCCTCGGCGAGGTAACTCATTTTGGGAGAATCATTGGTGGTATTGATTTGGTTGAATATTCAAGATCAAAATTTTCACTTCTGAGTTGAGCAAATGGATTATCATGATTATTTCATCATGATAGTATTACGTTTTTAAATCTATGTCCATGGTAGTTGAAGGTAAATCCATAATGATAGATCAATAAATTATATATCAAAAAAGGATAATGAAACAAGTGGTCAACATTATCTATGAGATATCATGAAAAAAATTATTTATATTACACTTTGTGTATTTTTAGGATGGTTGTTATAGTTATGATTATCCATATATCTCTAGGGTCCTTTATGGGTTACTAAACTCCACTCTTGGACTATGAATACTATTCACTAATATCGATACTTGGTCCTCAAGGGTCACAAAAAATAGAATATTTAGGAATCATTCATATTCTAGTGAATAGGTATATATGATATGGAGGACCCACCAGGGGATCCAAGAGTTTTCCATTTTTTATAGATCAACAAAAAAATAAATTAATAAATTATTATTCCATTATAGATATATTGGGTTGAATTTATATATTAAATATATTTACATGTGTTTATGAAAATAAATGGACAAAAATGTTATGATTGAATATGATTTTAATCTTCAATGATTTATTTAATTTAGAAAAAATGAAAGGTTAAGTTATTAAAAAAGGTTTATCACATAATATATTTCAAATATATTACATTTTTGTGATAAAAAATAATTAATGTCTATGTGGCAGTTAGATCATCATAATTATTTATTTTTGACTAAATTATTGCATGTTAAATAAAAGTTGGTTACAGATACAAAATTGAGAATTTTTTAAAAACACTATATAAGAAGAAGATATGTCTAGTCCATGTATTAATCATAATTTATAATTGAGAGATTATCTCTACTCACATGTATTAGAAAGTGGGAGACTATATCTATGTGGATGATCAATGAACTCTTCTGCTGATCGAAGGCACGAGTTCGAGTTGATTTTCAAGATTTCAATGAAATTTTTGTATCTCCGCACTAGAAAATAGAATTTGAAGAAGAATATATTCATTGATTGTAGAAGGATGTTTAGATGATCTAGATAGATTCTGCTTTACACCCATCAGGAAACAATCACTGATGATATGAGATAGACAAGTGTCCTTCAATTCGAATGATGTACTAGTTTTTATTTAAATTTTGAAATTTTTTTTATTTTCAAAAAAGATCATCAGACTCTATATAGTCTTCGATCATATGATATTAAGATGTTTTGACACTCCAGTGCTGAAAATATGTAAATAAATGGCTTAGTAAATTCTTTTTCCATCTTTGATAACATTTATTAGTAACAAAAGAAATTTCATGAATTTTATGATCCAATAAAAAATAAAATTTCCTCTAATCTATATAGAGTTTATTAATTTGGTATCAATAAGAAATAATTCTTCAATCTGTTATCAGATATATTTGTTACAGTCCTCCAAAAAATTATAATTCAGAATATTTCTATTTTTTAAGTTATTAAAATATGGAGAAAAATATATATTAATAAATTTATATGTGTGTTTTTTAATTTTAGTTTGTGGATATTTCTGGAGATATCAATATTTCTGAACACGTCTCGTCCAGAATTTGTTGGTCGGAACCCCTCTAACCAGTGACTCAAAAAAACACATTTTTTGTGGATTCAAATATTTCCTTCATTTTTTCAATATCATATTAATAATATTTTCATTTATCTTGTTTATAAAAAAATGGGAAGAAGTTCTGAAAAAGGGGGAAGTATGGTCAGTGTAAAAAATTTGAAAATAAGAAGTGTTTAACAAATAAAAAAAGATTTTGATATTGAAAACTAGGCTTCCTAGGTGATGTTTTTTCAACTATGATGGACAGTAGTACCATCTGTAATTATCTAATTCTGACACCTCCTCACACCGCCCCACCAAGCATTGTCATTCACAACTAGATTATGATCCCCCCTCCTTCCATCCAACCACATTTCTCCACCCTCCTCCTTCCATCAACAACCAGGAATGGCATAATACCTCATCGTTCCACCTTGTTGTACCCCGTATGATTCCACTTGTCACACCAAGAATCTATCCCCCCAAGTTGGGATTTCAACGTCTCCATGATCTTTCCACATTCCTACTGGGAAAAATTTAGGTCTACATCATGCATCCACCCTTTTTTATACCCCCTCTATCACTACCCTCACTACCAAGAATAGGAAACCACCTGATCCACATGGGTCCTTAAGGATCCCACCTACCTTGTAATGGGCATGGGTTAATCTGACCTACTTGGAGTGGGTCAGGGTAGGATTACTAAAAAGAAACGGGAAAACTGTGTTTCAGCTCCACCCAAAAGTTTCCCAAGTGGGGGTTTGAGCCTAAATAATAATAATACCATGAATTTAATAAAAAATAATGATTTTTTTACTTGTAAAGTAATAATTTTCTATAAAATTAATATGGGACAGAGTCTGTATAAATTAATTGAATTTAAATTATTTATATAATTTATTTGGATTATTTTTTACATTAAATTTATAGAAATTTATTTTTATTATGATTTTATATTACCCATCGACTGGTCTTGAGAACAGACCAAAATGATGTATGTCTCTGTAAATGTTATATTTTAAATTTATGTAATGACTATACAAGTCGTTATTTATATGAAGGTATATGAATTTTTTATTTAATATAATTTGTATAAGTGTATGCAAGTATGTTCATACCTGTATATATATTTTTCTCCATAGAACCCCCCTCACATGTTCATGATTATACATATATAATTGATGATGTCTATTTAAGACACTGACCCTTCCAATATCATTTAGCACCATAGATAAGAAGTTAACACACTAGATTATAGGTGAGAAGATTATTAGAGATATGATCTGACACATAATTGGTACCTGAGGGTAAGGGGTTATCGATTTTTTTAGACATATGAAATAATAATATATTATCAAGAAAAGTTCGTTAATTATATTTCCTTCACGTATTGTTTATTATTTTATGCATCGTTATGTTTACTTCATGAATAACAAAAATATAAACATGAATATTAAATACTGTATTGAGTAAATTTTTTTATGTCGATAAATATTCAGTTATAAGAATGAAAACATAGAATAAAAATATGTATTGTAAATGGGTTACCTAAATTATGGAAAATTAAAAAATACCTCAAATAAATATTATTTCATAAAAACCTTCTTTCATTTACATTTAACCAAAACTAAGTGTACGAGGTACTCATAAACCATTGTTGAGGGCGAAATGAGTGTTCATATATAAACTATGGTTTGAATTAAATAAATTTTGTAGAAAATAATTAGTAATATCTATATTATTACATCATTAGATGGAAATAATTTAAGAAATAAATTTTATGATCCTGATAAGCTTGGACTTTACTCAATAGGTCTATGTATCGCGAGTTAATCTGTTTTATTATCCTAGTTCCTATATTATTATTTTTAATGTAGTGGAATATAAATATATTGTTGACTATGAGAGGAGGTTTCAAGGATAATATATACTCTGGAACTCATGTGGCAGAGAATTATTATTCTAATAGAGTTGGAAACAATAATTCCATAAAATAGTACAATACTTTTAATGATTTCATAAATTAATTAATTATTTAATAAATTAATCACTGATTTATAACTCATTAATGATGATAACATACTAAATTATAAATTTATATATGGTAAATAAAAATAGAAATATAAAGTAACACTATATCAGTATCACTATGATCAATTCTGTTTAATAAAAATATCTTGACCATCTGTAACATCTACGAGTGGATTTGTCACTTATACAAAGTATTATGCATGAAAGGAGGCTTTATATTTTAGAGAACACATTTCAAATTGAGAATCAAACACGGTTCATGCGATGTGGACAAAGGATTTTATAAAAATCAAGTTGATAATGGTATATAAGTTCATTGAATTATGATTTCATCGATTTACATACATTATAAAAAAAATGCATGATAAAAAAGAGGCCAACTGGTCATTGACTATCCTCCAAAAACTATGTGATGTAATTGTATGTAATTAATGGTATGAAATATCTAGTGAAATATATAGGTGAGGATAGTATTAGGGATTAATGTATGAATGCATGTACTCAAGATTATCAGCTACATTAAGAGACTTGATGCTCTTGGGTTCAAGATAAAAAATAACTTGAGGAAGATCTCATTATTTTCTCTTTACTGTAATGCTTCATGCCTTTTATTGTAAACTAAAAAATGAATAACACATCAAATTCACTTATAAAACATTAGAGTTTAGTATTCCAAGATATTATAGGCATGAAGAATACATGTTCTTCAGTAATTATATCGAATGAGAGGAGAAAGAGAATGATGAATGGGTCTATCGATAGTCTCATTATGAAGACAGTGATAAACAAAAATATAAGAATACAAGGATACAAATACATGTGATTATTTAAAGGTTTTTCTTATGTCCAAGTGAATGAAAAATATAGTGGAATAAGATTTATAGAGCTTGAAAAATTTATAAATGAAAAATATATTATTCATGTATTTTTTTCATTGAATGAAAATTTAATATTATATTCATGTTGTGTATTGGATACAATATATGGATCACACATTTTTCTTCATTTGTAGCTTCCTAGCGGATTCCAGAATATTGGAAAAGGATGAGTGGATCATCGAGCTTCAAATTGTGATAGTATAAAATCATGGTATATGTGAGAATAAACCGTAAATATTCTTTTTTGTTTGTTTATTAATTGAATAAATGTTTTTATGAACCTTCAGTAACCCGAAAAAGACTATCAATATTAATCAGGAACGTCATGGAATTACATTTATTGTTCTGAAATAATGGTTTTCACATTTATAAGGATAAAATGTGTTATATAATGTCACATACTAAGAGTGTATGAAATATGGATGATATTGAAAACCATAAAATGAATTTCATTTAAAAAACACTCAAATATGACTCATATCACAACAATCATTGTAATTTTAAATTGGTAATGTAAATGAGATGAAATTATAGAAATTATGTCATCTATGGTATTTAAACTCATCTGAATTAAAACCCCAGGATGTATGTCATTTTTTAATTTGGGAAAATGAACACATAATCATTTTATAGGAATGGATTTAGATCTACCAAATTAATTGAATTAATTTATAGAAACATATGAATTCCATATCCAATAAGGGAAAATGGTGGGTTTTTATATTTCATTACAGTTACAGATGACTATTGTTGGGATGGTTATATCTATAGAATGTGGTGTAAGTAAAATTAATTTAATTTATTTAAGGAATTTTATAATTAAGTAGAGAACTGAACTTCACTCAGATCGAGGTGTAGAGTATCTTTAATATGATTTCATTGATCACTTAAAGGATTGTTTGACAGTATCCCAACTCAATCCATATAAAACTCAGTGGAATAGTTTTACTATAAAAAAGTATGAGTCCCTTATAGATAAGGCTAGATCAATGATGTGTCATGAAACTCTTCCATTATTTTTTTTGGGGGAATTCCTTACAAACAAAAATATATACCCTTAACTGTGTACCAATTAAATCTACATATTTGACTGCATATGTGTTGTGGTATGGAAAGAAACCTAGAAAAACACATATACAATTATAGGGATGTGAGGCTATTTTCAGGAATCTTACTAGTAATAAATTGGAATCATAGAAAAATGTAGTGCATATTTATAGTTTATCCTAAATATACAAATGGATATTACCTATATAAAAATTCTGATAAAATATCTGTTATGTTACGAAAATACATATTTCTAGAAATCAAACACATCTACCATAGAAATAGAGGTAGAATTATTAAATACGAAGAATTTAACATCCTAGATTCACAATAGTTGTAATGAGGATTATATCCTCAAGATAAAGAGGGATATAATGATATTCTAGTGACACAAGAACTTTTTAGGTCAAATCGATAGTTTAGATAACGATAGAGATATGACTTTCTTGCCTATGAGTCAGGTGTAACATTTCTCCAATAGAATAATTTACCTCGAACATATAAGAATGAAGTAGATTGAAATTTTTGTTCTAAATAAAAATACCTATACATTCTAATATAGAACCCATGTAAAAAAATCATTTTTTCACTTTGGTAGGCCCTCTAGAAGATGTAAAACCAATTTAAATAAAATAAGTATTCAATAAAATGATATAAATTGTGTGTAATGTCAATACCACAATTCCAAGATTTGTAGAAATGTGTTTCCATAAATGAGAATTCATAGAATGTGATGTAACATTCTCACCAGTATTCATTCATAAATCCATTAAAATATTATTCAAATAGCATACTTCCTTGATTATGAGATTTGGAACATGGAAGTAAATTTTTTTTATCTAAATGATATGTTGGTTGGAGACATCTATATGGATATATCTAAAGGATGTTTTTATCAATGAGATCCCCTAATGTGTTAAATTTGTTATGATCCGTTTTAGGGTTGAATCATGCATCAGGATCACAGAATGTTCATTTTGTTGAGGCCATACAAGAATTTGTTTTTTCAGAAATTAAAGTGAGACATGTGTCTTTATAAGTTTAAGGGAAATTCAATAAATTTCAACATTTTATATCTTTGTAAAATATTAATTATGGGAATGGAAGTCAATGAATGAGTTACTCATGACATGTTTAAATGAATTCTTCTCCATGAATTACATATTTATGGAAACCAACATTTTATGGATCATGATATACCGAGTTAGACATCAGTGGATGCTTGGAATTAGTCATTGTATAAACAGTGACAAGTTACTAAAATGGTATATAATGGAAAAATCTAATATTGGGTTGTTTCCAATGTAACATGTTAGCAATATATATATGAAAATAGGTCCACAAATATAAGAGGATATTGAAACAATGAGTAAAATCCATTATACCATGACAATGATATCAATCATGTATTTCAAGAAATGTACAATGTTTGTTGCTTGTTTGATTTAGTAATGATTTTTATATATCTGTAAAATATAGTATACATTCATTGGTAATATTTAATAGGATTTTTATGTACTTGATGTTTAGAAATGATATATTCCAGGTATATCGCATAGATGAGTACCTTCTAGTAAGATGATACCCTGAAGTAATTTTCCAAAAATACCATTGATACATAAAATCACAGTGAGGATATATCATTTTCTTAAATGGTTGTAAGTGAGCAAAAGTAGCTCAACGAATCAAATGGTTGTTGACTCTATAGTGTAATTTTAGTATATCATGTATTATGATGTAGTTAAGGAGGCAGAAAGGATAATCATCATCCTCCCATAGATTAGTGCTTTTCCTAGAAGTGCATAAATTAATAATGTTTTCTCTGATAATACTATAATAGTAGTGATTTGAATGGATACTAGGTCACAGTAAAGGAAAAATCATACACATATGATTTTTTATTTCATGATAGACATAATCATGGAGGTGTAGTTGTAATTAGCAGACTACACATATTGGATAATTTCGCAGACCGCCTAGCTAAATATATATCTTCTTATATGTATGATTCTCATGTGAATGATATCTGATTGATAATTGTTTGTAGTTGTATCGAGTTAAAGTGGATGTTTTGAAAGTGGGTTCCATAGATATAACTTTTTTATGTACATTGTTTACCATTACAAGTTTACATTTTTTTATATACATGTGTTTAACATACAAGAACAGTGTCGATTATTATCTATCCAATATATTGATATAAATTTCCTTATATTCGGTGTCTTATTGCAAGGTTATATAAATTACTATCTTATAATGAAAACCTAGAGATACCATGAAAGTAATCTTATATTTATTTCCAATTTCCAAGATACATTATACTGATATGACCGACATCTATGGAATTGGAATATTTTTATAGAATTGATTTTTCATCAAATACATCCTCAAAAATATAACTATATATAAAAATCCGTCACATGTAATTTACTAGAAATAAAATTTGAACTATGAGAATAAGTTTTTCACAAATTTAATCACTTCTCACACTTCATAACATTACCTAAGGTCCTTTAAATTATCACATTCAATATAACTAAAATATGTGAACATACCATTATGAGAACCTCCATATGATGGTATAACCCTTTGATTATTCACACTATTTCCTTAATTTTTTATCTATATTAACATTTTGTTTTAAAGTGTCTTAGATGAGATGTGTGATACTTCGATAATGGGAGTAGTACAAAAATAATCATTTTGAGGAAACTCAACATCAAACAACTATTAAAATTTTAATTTATTTATTCCAAATAAATTTTTGCGGGTCTTTAAATAGATCCAATAATAGGTAACATTTTATGAAATATAAATTGAAATTCACAAGAGGACTAGTGGGAACACATGAGAGGAGGGGGTGAATCAGTATTGAATTTTTCCAAAATTAAAAACTATCTTAATTTTATTTTGAGTTTTACACCTATTTTTGGATTGTTCATATGGATATATTTTTTGTTTAAACATGAAATAAAAACATCATGTGGTATAAGTAAACAATTTTATAGGATTGTAATATTTATTCATGGTCAAATTCAAAGCCCTAAAAATTTACTAGATTAGTTGTTCTTCATTATTAAAGACTCTCTACTATAATCAAGGAGAATATAATGGATTCAGTGTTTCCAGAATCTAAAATAACCAAGTCTCACTAGACATAAAAATTCATTTATCATAGATTTATTCCTTTTATAACTTAACAATATGTTAATAGGTTCACACTATGATTTACCTATATACCTATAGTCACGGAGGTTAAATAGAGACCCACAACATATATAATTTTGTTTATATATGAAAAATAAATTTTTTCAGTCATTGGATCTTCATTGAATGGCGATCACATGAGTGATTCCTTCATTATTCTTTCCATTCCATTGCTGATGTGGTTTTCAATTCTTCTATAAACCATTTTAATCTGTCTCTCACCCTTATGACCACTAATGTATCCTTTAAACATAATGTCGATTCATTTATTTCCATTTTTTATAGGTAGGTGGAATTCATTCCGTTGAATCCATGGTTTACACATATTGGTAAATTACCTTATCAACATACTTTTATTAAATTTATTAGGATAACCGTTACAATTTTTTGCTTTTCACACTTCAATATGGGCCTCCTTAATTCCTAGCATCATCCTATTAATTTCTTTTCATAAAAAATTATGTTATCATTTTTGGTCTTGGGGATAAAGTACTTTTACTATATTCACCATGAATATTATGAAAAAGTCTCCTGTGAGTAAAAATATTTATGTTGCCTCCCATTTTTCATGATTCTGTTTTGGTTTTTTAGTTTTAGAATGTACCTCTTTATGTAGGTTTAACATTTTCTATTTATAGCATGGTTTGTGCGCTAATTAAAATTGAATCATCCATTTATAATATTTTCATCCCGTATATGTGGGATCTACACTATAGTAGATATTTGGATTCCATTGGCTTATATGATATTTATTCAAATAAGGGATTATGGATTTAGGATGAATATTTTTTATAAAGATATCCCAAACTATTGTATGACTTGTTTTATATTTTCTCACCCATAGAGGATTTTTTATATTTCAAAAATCATTATCTCTATGATGGTTGATCCCCCAATGGGTAAAATGATATTTCAGTTTAAAACTAAAGAAATAAGATCCATGTGGTCCCTATATGGTCATGGATCCCCATGTCTTAATCTCAACTGAAATTTCTTCACCAAAACATTCCCATGCTTTTGGAATTATTGGTGGTGATTTTTTATGGAGGTTCTTTTCAATTCAACATATCATTAGGGTAATACATTATTAATATCACTAAAGTATTCCTTTTGGAAGGATGAACCTAGGTTGGGTTACGATCATTTGGAACATGGTAAGGATGATGAAGAATGTGATTCAGTTAATTCCATTCAATTTGATGAATATTGTTATGATGAAAATTACCAGGTTCACAAAATTTTTGATGTTTTGTCCATTTTTTTAATAAAATTAAATGTATCCAATTGTTAATATAGATGGATTTATGACTCCAAAATAAAGAAGGACACAAATTTATATTGATTACTTGTAATTTGGCATACCTATTTCAACTAGATACCTGGATGTATATAAGGAAAAAACTAGTATCTCGTTCAAAAAAATAGGTAAAAGAAGGGATGAAAATAGTGAGTTGAATCCCAAAAAAGAATAAGATATTATCAACATAGTTTTTGTGATTGATTAGGGTACCTATAAATTTTCTGTTAGTGATGAATATGATTATTAGAACCCATCCCCGTCAAGAAATGAACCTTGTCAACTGAAGCCATGGGTATCCTTTAAAACATGGGTTCTCATCCCAAAAAATTACAGGATTTTAACATCCAAGGTCACTAATAACACTAATGTGGGTCCCCAAATGAAAATATTTTTTCCTTCAATTTGTATCTTCTAAACACGCACATTCCCTAAGAAACTACCTCGGAGGTTAACAATCCTAATCAATCACTTTTTCCATGAACACATACTATAGATTTCTTATCAGTTATGATACTAAAATTAAAGGTGAATCGTGTTGATATGGGTATGGACATTTATCCTTTTAAACCAATATTTTTGAGTAGTTTCATACTATACCCTATTTAATAAGAACACCCTCATTGTGGATCCCATGAATGAAACAAATTTAGTTCTTCTACAATTCTATCTATGTATTGTCTATGATACCATTTTTCAGAACCCTCCCTCCCCGAACCCTGAACCAGATAAACTAACCCCATGGGTCTCCAATAATTCCATGGTTTCCATCACAGCACAACATGAACTATTACCAACCAGGGACACTAACCAATCTTTTTGTTATCCCCACATTCCAATACATATTTTTTTTAAATGTTTTCTCCTCAGTGATATACACCAAAAGAAACATCCTATGGGGTGAACCTCCTGATCACTACTCCAACAAAATCATGATAAACTATAGAGTTCTAATAGGATAGGATCCAAAAAATAAAGGGTGATCTAGTATACATATGTAGTAAAATTTAGCATTTTATGAATCACTTATCTTGTTGTGTTACAATGATGATTTTGACCCCATAATGATGTATACTAAAAACAACTAATATTGTTGTGGGTAGGATATAGACTCTTGGATTGATTAAAAATAAAAAATTATATATAATAAATATATTTATAAAGAAATAATTATAGATCATTGTTAAAAAATAGACAAATGTACGTTCTGAAATATAGATGTTGAGTTTTAATGGAATCTTAATTTTATCTATAGGGACATTTTGTTGTGATGATTACCTTCTTGTTTCTTGATCATATACATATCATTTAAAAAGAATAAAAACATTTTCATGGTGATTATTTATTTATTTTTCTCTATTTACATACATGGAGTAGTTCATTACATGTGTAATTATGGTTGAAGGAAATTTACACTATTTTGTAATGGTTCAACTTAAATTTGTTTGGTGCACCATTTTAGTAAGTAGGCATTGCATGGATAAATATGTATTTTTCTTAAAGGAATGTGAAAGGATTGTTGAAGGAATATGGCTATGGTAAAGGTCCTTATAACCATGAATATGGTTGATATGAGTTAGGTGAAAAGGTATCTATAAATATTGTATCTTTCAAATGGTTGCAACCATGTATAGGTGAGGGTAGTATACATAAAGCTATATCTAAAATAAAGATACTATGAAAGGTTTGGGTAATGATATTTTAGTTATTTCCTCATTTTACATGCTAGATTTGAGTTGTGTATCTCCCCAAGACGGAAATATATTAGAAGATATTGGGTAATATTGTATTAGTGAAAACAATGGAGAGGGGGCCTATTTTTGGGGTGATTTGGGAAGATACTATTTGTCCATATGAAAATTGATATTGAATAGTTGTAAATATAGATGGTTTAAAACAATTACATCCAAGTAATTTGTTTGATTTATAACTTTTTCTTGACCCAATATTTTTATTTATGATCATATTCTAGATTTGATGGTGAAGTTTTAGTTTTATAGGGATGTTTTTTATTTGTAATTTTAATTTTCTATGAACCTACTTATTGGATGCACTTGAATATCCATGATAATTTAATGGTGATTCTTCAAGTTGAGGATTATGTAGTGGGGATTCAGTTTGATGCTTTATGAAGACATGATAATTCAATTTTTTTTGCATTTATATAATTTCATGTAAAATATGTTTATTCATTTTTTGTGTAATCATTAAAATTTGGGTTGGTTCAGGCACATTACACCAAATTCTCTAATTTTATCATTAATTTTTAAAACATTTGTGGTCTTGGGGTTTCGGTAACCAACTCATACATGAGCCTTTTATTAAAGGTGTTTATTTTATGATTATCCTTGAATTTATATGTATAGTTATAAACATAATTATTTTAATCCAATATAATATAACATTTCTACTCTACAACAAAATCTTTTAATGATAGACGATCTTAAAGAATACTATGCATCTTTATCACTACTTCAAACATCGTTTCCTTATCATCAACATTCACTAGGATTATACATTTTTCAAACACTAGAGCTCCCTACATATCTTTATATTCTTTGAAAAAAATGCGAAAACAAACACATAACCTCTATGCTTATAAATTCTTCAAATTTTTATTCTCATGTAGTAATATTTATCATAGGAAATTCTTCTTATTCATTCATATTCAATACCCAAAATATATTACGCATCAGTAAAAGATTACATCGACCTCTAGTAACTGCGTATACAATAGTTCTTTCAGAAATTTAATATAGAACTCTTAGATATTAAAGTATCAAAATCGTTTTATCCTTATATTAGATTCATAATATATATAGGTCTCCAAGAATTATTAAAATCAATTTGGAATATAAAATAAACATATCTAATTTTGTTTCCATGATACTCATTAAATTTATTAAATTTTTAATGTATACATTCCCTCATGATACTCATATTATTTATACCTCAAATGTTTTTCACTGTTTCATTTTCTATACTGTTATGACATTTTTATTTTTATTTTTATTTCACAATTTTATCTCTAATGAAAATAAATATTCTAGAGTATTTATGCATTTTATGGCTATCCTCAAGTCTTAATCACTACATAGGCTGAATTGATCTCACTGAATACTCAATATACACTAAATAAAAAAATTGATTCATTAAATATGGGTTCTTGATAATTCTTATGAACTCACTAATTTTATCATCCTTAATAATATTATCAATGTACACATTTATTCCAATCTAAATACATTCACTACTTTGAGAATATCAATCTTTATTGAACATGTTATTTTTTTCTATATCGTTGATAATCACATGTATTCATTATTCAAGACTTCATCATGAAAATTTTCAGATGATCGTTTTTTGTCCCTTCATCAACTACCTCCTGTAATCATGATAATTATCATGATATTTATTTCGATTTGAGAACATTATCGTAGGAATTGTCTAATTTCACTAATGAAAACAAATTCATATAGTCATGCATTGTAGAGACCTTAATCTTAACGTACATGGACATTACATTAATTTTGAGGAATACATAGTACATAACAAAAACACACACACAAGGATCGTAGTAGTTTATTGTCTTTGGAAACTCAGAATATAATCTTCTAATCGTGGTGAAAGATCTTCAACATCTACCATAATGATCTTCTCTTTTTTTCTACCTAAAACCTTTCTTTATATCCAGGGGAAAAGAAAAAATAAAAGGGTGAGCTCAAATGCTCAGTAAGGGTAAACAAACGAAATATCAATCACATCATATTCATAAGAACATAAATTTTTTTAAATCTTAACTTGTAAAAGAGATCATAATATCATAACATGGGATAAATCATAGTAGTGAAAAGTAATCCCAATAATCACTAATTAAAACATGAAACATTGTGGCGTACACCGATAATCATAGAGAATCATTTCTTGTTAGTCAATAGTCATTTCCAAAACTATCTTAGTGGACCAAGTCCATTTCTGAACCGAGTTCATTCCTCGTTTCAGTCCTGTTTCACTGAACCAGTTTAACCTGCCATTCCAGCCATGTCTATATCATTAGATATGAAATCACTACCCAATGCATTGGAGGGAGATATAGGTCCCTCCCATATCAAAATGATTCCATTCTTATGTGTGCCACAAAATCATAAACCATACATCATAGCATAAACCATTTAATAAAAATGGGAATCTTTAAACATCGTTACATCATAAAACAATTCATATAAGATAAAAGAATTCATAAAAATATTTCCATCACAACATATTCAAATCCATGTAATAATAGGGATATAAACAGATCCCTTTATTATCTTAGATGGAAAATAATTTTGATAAAACACTTGAACTCCATTCTTGAGGAAAATATCCTTTCTACTTCAAAAACATTTTTTCTTTCTTAACATGTCATAAAATTTTAAACTAAATGAATTTGTTTAAAAATAAACTTGAAAACTTGTAAAGGAATATTCTTGGAAATTTTTTTTTAAAAATCCATTCATGCCGTAAAAGTAAAAAAATAATCTTTGTACTTTTTTCGGAAAAGTCAAAAAAAGTACCTCGTATGAAAAACGAAAAAAGATTCATTTCACATCTTTTACTAAAAACTCACCGAAGGGTAAAATAGGATTTAAAAAAAATTATGTGGATTGAAATAATATTACACATTGAGGAAACATGGATGTGGATGATAAAATACACCCCAGTAAATACCAAAGTATAAAAAGTCTCGGATAAAAATGAGATTGTGATATTTTCCCTTACCGTAGGTCCGATGTGCTTCGTAAGTGTCCGAACCTCCTTTATAATGATTTAAATAATGTCATTGACTTATTCCAGAATCATACTCAATGTTATGATATCATATATGGTTCACTTATGACTTTATTTTACCTGTTCTTTTTTAAATTCCATGATAAAGATCGTTTTGGTTAAAATTGTTTTATTTTTCATCCATGTTATGACTTGTAATTATTCATATGAATACATAGATCATGATTACTTAATTAAAGAATATAAAACATTATTTATAAATAATATATATTCAGAATATACATATATATAATAGATCAGTAAATGGAATGAAATACACAGTTCATGGAGACGGTAGGTCGCACGTATGCATGAACGCTATTTTCGTTTCCTTATTGAGTTGAATGGAATTAAGTAGACGGAATACATATATATACACATAAATCCAGTATCATTATTATCTCATATATTTCATGATTACTTATTATATATACTTTATAATCATTCATGAATGGTTAACGTGGAGAATGAATCTCATCGCGTCGTGGAGACGGTAGTCCGTACGTACGTACGAGCGATGATATCGTTCTCATGATCATGGAATTGAATTTGAGTGTATGTATACTATTTCATAAACAATATCACATTACAATAATAATATATAGTTATTATGTACACCATTTTACCCATCAATGTATGTTGGTGGTGGAAAATAGATTACACCACGGCGTGGAGACTGTATTCCCTACGTACGCACGCGCGGTGATTTCGTTTTTCGTAGGATGGATAGATGGTGAAATAGGGTTGTTTCATACATATAATAAAATATCCGTATATCATTGATACTGATGTTATTACTTCATAATGAAACAACCTAAGAAGAAGAAGTGGAAGTAGAAATAAAGTTGAAAGAATCGGTAACATACATTACCTCTTCTTTGAAGCGCCTCTTTGAGATCTCCTTTTAGGGCACTTAAATTGGTCTTTGAGGAAGACCAGAAACTATAGGATGTTGCTAGGGAAGTTGAGAAGAGAATTTTTTAGGGTTTGTCCGAGCTTGAAGGCTCAATGTGGTGTGAGGAAGAGAGGGAGGAGGTTCCCTTTTATAAGGGAGGAGAGGGGCTCCTTTGGAAAAACTAAAAATATTATTTTATTATAAAGCCAAATTCGGTTTTAAATTGCTCCAAATTGAGTTATCTCAAAGATAAGGTGTGGATGGGTCTAAATCCTCTCATTAAAAAGAATTTAGACAAGTTTAGGTTCTTATATTAACCTTATCATTTATATTTAACTTTAAGTTAGATAATTTTACTTTACCATGTCTTTTTGTGTTCTTAGACTATAAGGTTAATAAACTTACTATAAGAAGCCATACGAACCCCAAGTTGTTTGTTATTAATATATATAACCGTATCTAAGTCATTTGGCCGAACCTTAGATTTTTAGGAATAAAATAACAATTAATAATATAATATTTGTTTTAAAAACAATTTTATGTCAATTATGACACTATTTAGTAATTACTTTTTATAAAAATTAAAACAGAATTATTAGTTCGAAAAAAGTTAATTAAATAAATACTAACATATCATATTAACCTATAAAATTAGTGTAATTAATAAAAAGATTCAAATTACATTTCTTTTGGTATTAATAACTTCAATTATATCAATATTTCGTTAAAAAGATAATTACTGCATCATCATTGTGTCATAAATAAATTAATATATTTAATGTCTAAAAATTAAAAATAAAATACCATTATGTAGTAAATCGTTTTATCTTTTTAATGAATATTTATTGTCGAATTTATATTATGTATAACCCTATATTAAAATTTATATACTTATTTAACTTTGTTTTTAACTATTTTATCCCTTCCTTAAATAAATTAATAATAAATGTCCTGATCTAATCCAAGTGGGCCTAAATGGTCATATTTTATTCCTAAGGTTGTTTTTGGTCGAATTACACTTATCAAATAGAATTAGGACATGTGTTAGGGTAATAATAATAACATTTTTACCCTTAACTACCATATTTACTTTTAACCGTGGTAAAAAAAAGTAAAAAGTAACTATTCACCAAAAATTATTTTCATCTCATTGAACTACATTTTACTTACTGACATCAACCATGTCTCTCGTATTTTTGAAATTACACTCATAGAATCTGTAAAATTATTTTTTATGAAAAATTCATTTTTTTAACAACCACTTAGTGGTTTCACTATTCATCAAAAAATGAAAGTTTCCAGAAAAATACCAAAAATTAGGCCTAAGATATATTAGATACTATGTACTCAAAAATGATGTCTATTTTACGAAATTCAAAACATATCAGTTTCATTAACTAATTTAAAAATTAATTCCCATCATCAAAACAAATAGCGTGTTCTTAAGAGATAATAACTATAAAAAGATTGACACTTGTTTATGTCTGGTTTAAATGTGAAATTACATCCAATGACCAACATTATATTAAATTGTAAAAATATATTCTAAATATACTTTAAAAGCACTCAAATTAATAATTTATCACTATTAATTATTTCTATTAAAAAAATTTGTTTTTAATTAAAATTTAGTAATTTTCACTATTCATCAGAAAATGAATGTTAGCCGAAAAGTACCAAAATTTCACCCTAAGATAATTTCAATATTCTGAATCCTAAAATGAAGTCCATTTTGAAAAATAAATTTTACAAAATTACAAAAATTGGTTACTACTATTCATAATGGCAAGTTTTAATAATATTTTAATAGTATATCGTTGTTTAGTGAAACTCGGTATTCCATACAACATGTGCTATCGAGGAAGGTCGCGATTGCGTATAATGCAAGGAAAGTCAAGGATGCGTGTTGTGCAAGCTTCTTTTGATGTAGCGTACAACAAAAGACATTAATAAAATTAAAAAGAATATTTTTCATAAAATCTCGGGGTGTTACATTCTACCCCCTTAAAATGAATTTCGCCCTCGAAATTCGTCGGGGTTATAAATGGATTACTACTCGAAATTTTCTTTAATAGAAACTCACATCGTAAAAAGGAATACCAAAAATTTGCTTTAAAAAATAAAGTATGAAACGTAATGGTTACCCAAATTAACTAATTACTGGGTTTCCAGATAGGAGAACATAGGTGAAAATATGGATATGGAAGAGAAATCTAACCATCATGTTCTGATGGAGAGTGGTAGAGAACATGGCTATGAAAAATTCAACAATCACAAAGCCATAAATTTGTGATGATCTAGGGTACCATCTCATTAATCGGATATAAGGGCACTAGGACAACATTTTTGGTTTTCAAGATCATTTCCCTAAAGTTGAATAATTTGAATTAGAATAAATACTTACTTTATTTTGGTACAATGTCACTGTTGTTCGTGCTTTGAACAATTTCCACTTCATCTCTTAATGAAATGAAGTTGAATTTGTTATTCGTGAAGTGTTAACAGATCATGTGATAGAATGATGGGTCATTCCATCTGTTTCAAACAAAAGGTTAGCAAAAGTTATCAAATATACATAAGTCCATCTATGGTGAGGTTAATTGTATACGACTCCGAAAATTAACTTATACTTCATATATCATACCGTGTAATAAAATAAAACTAGTTTCTACTAACTAGGGACTTCCTGTAGGCTAGTGGTAGGCGATAAAGGCCAGTCGCACTTCGGTTGTGGGTTCTATTCCCACAGCCTTGTCTGACGCGATGGGTTGTCGCTCGTCCTGCATGTTTCCCTTTTTCTAAATCTATATTACTATAACAGCCGATCAATAATATCGAAAAAAGTTATATCCTTAAACAATACTAACTTCTATCCTACATAATCCATTCCCATCATTAGGCTTATCTAAAATACTTTAATCCAAGCTCATAGTATAAAGAAAATGATTACTTGAAATGTCACATAACAATCACAATAATTCCATCATTTATCCCCCATATATCATAAGATATATCTTGTTGGTCAAATTACAAACATGTGAATACCATAATCATTTATTCTCTTGAAAAATGAATACCCATTGATCCTTAGTGAAAACATGAATTCAGTTAAAAGATAACACTTTCCTCAAACCAAAATCCTCAAAATTCTTTATACTCAAACCATGTTATCACTTAGTCCTTATATGAATACAATAAAACATCTCATTAACTTCTTATCCCTTCATTATGTGCATATCATCTGCTTACCAAAAATATCTCAATCACTTTCCATGGTTACCGGTATGATAAAATTACTGAAAACCACAATAGAATAATACAAAAATATTCTAATACACAATAAAATTACCTCAACAACATTATTCTTGAATACAAATAGATAAACACATCAATCCAACCTATTCAATTATTGTCCTGTAATAAGTCCTTTCTTGATTTAGAAGTAATTTTTTAGGTCAGGGCATTGTGTTGGGTAATGCCCATGTTCTCCACAAATAATACATTGACCTCCATAACAGTCTGTCACTCTATGACCCCTTTCTCCACACAGATAACATCGTTCCCTCTATTTGAGGTATTCCTCAAGGTTCGTCTTCCCTTCTTTTGAAATCCCAATCATCCTTTCTTTATGCTCCTCAACATGCGAACATGCATAATAGTCTATCTTCTTCTTCTTTGATGCATTAGGCATTCCCCTAAATTTCACCTTGTTAATAATATATCGCGATGACTGATTCGACATAATCACAATATCATTCTCTCTAGGAATTACACAATTTTGTTTCTCATAGTCACCAATTTGTCCATTGGATTCAATGTTAACCGAAGTCCTTCTGGTTCCCTAAATTAACTAAAACAGAAAAAAAAAATCTGTGAGAGGCAAAAATCATGCTAGAGAAAACAACATAGTAAAGGGGGAGTACCCTCAATATCTAACATCTTAGGTTAAATTCTATGATCGTTAGTGAAATTCTAGGACAATAACCTATACGTATACTTAACCTTAGAGACATCTCTAGACATACCTTAGACATATCTCTAGGGATCTCACTAACGTTTTCGCATCCTAGTTTCCAAAGGTTGACTAAAACTTTCCTCTAATACCAACTTTAGAGACCCGAAGCTTAACGTACATGGACATTACATTACTTTTGCGGAATACTTAGTACATAACAAAAACAAACACACAAGACCATAATAGTTTAGTGTCTTTGGAAACTCAGAATACAATCTTCTAATCGTAGTGAAATATAATCAACATCTCCCATAAAGATCTTTATTTTTTTTTTCTACCTAAATCCTTTGTTTATATCCTAGGGAAAAGAAAAAATAAAAGGGTGATCTCAAATTCTCAGTAAGGGTAAACAAAAGAAATATCAATCACATCATATTCATAAGAGCATAACATTTTGGAAATCTTAACCTGCAAAATAGATCATAATATAATAACATGGGATAAATCATAGTAGTGAAATGTAATCCCAATAATCACTACATAAAACATGAAATTTTTTGGCGTACACACATAATCATAGAGAATCATTATTGTTAGTCGAGACTCATTTCCAAGACTATCTTAGTGGACAAAGTCCATTTCTGAACCGATTTCATTCCTCATTTCAGTCTTGTTTCACTGAACCGGTTTAACCAACTGTTCCAGCCATGTCTATCTCATGAGATATAAAATCATTACCCAATGCATTGGAGGGAGATATAGGTCCCACCCATCTCATAATGATACCATTATTATGTGTGCCACAAAATCATAAACCATACATCATAGCATAACCCATTTAATAAAAATGGGAATCTTTAAACATCATGACATCATAAAACAATTCATATGAGATAAAAGATTTCATAAAAATATTTCCATCACAACATAATCAAATCCATGTAATAATAGGGATATAACCATAACCCTTTATTATCTTAGATGGAAAATAATTTTGATAAAACACTTGAACTCCATTCTTGAGGAAAATATCCTTTCTACTTCTAAAATATTTTTCATTTCGTAACATGTCATACAATTTTAAACTAAAATAAGTTGATTAAAAATAAACTTGAAAACTTGTAAAGGAATATTCTTGGAAATTTTGATTTAAAAATCCATTCATGCTGTATAAGTTAAAAAAAACTATCTTTGTACTTTTGTCGGAAAAGTCAAAAAAAGTACCTCGTATGAAAAACGACAAAATATTCCTTTCATATCTTTTACTAAAAACTCACCGAAGGGTAAAATTGGATTAAAAAAAACTAGGTGGATGGAAATAATATTAAATATTGAGGAAACATGGATGTGGATGATAAAATACACCCTAGTAAATACCAAAGTATAAACAATCTCGGATAAAAATGAGATTGTGATATTTTCCCTTACCTTAGTTCCGATTTTCTTCGTAAGTGTCTGAACCTCCTGTATAATGATTTAAATAATATCATTGACTTATTCCAGAATCATACTCATTTTTATGATATCATATATGGTTCACTTATGCCTTTATTTTACCCGTTCTTTTGTAAATTCCATGTAAAAGAGCGTTTTGGTTAAAATCATTTTATTTGTCATCCGTGTTATGACTTGTAATTATTCATATGATTAATTAGATCATGATTACTTAATTCCAGAATATAAAACATGATTTATATATAATATATATTCATAATATACATATATATAATAGATCAGTAAATGGAAAGAAATACAACGTTCATGGAGACGGTAGGTCGTACGTACGTATGAACACTATTTTCGTTTCCTTATTGAGTTGAATGGAATTTAGTAGATGACATAAATATATATACACATAAATCCAGTATCATTATTATGTCATATATTTCATTATTACTTATTATATATACTTTATAATCATTCATGAATGGTTAACGTGGAGAATGAATCATATCGCGTCGTGGAGACGGTAGTCTGTACGTACGCACGAGTGATGATATCGTTCCCATGATCGTGGAATTGTATTTGAGTGTATGTATACTATTTCAGAATCAATATCACTTTAAAATAATAATATATAGTTATTATGTACACCATTATACCCATCCAAGTAAGGTGGTGGTGGAAAATAGATTACACCATGGAGTGGAGACGGTATTCTGTACGTACGCACGCGCGGTGATTTCGTTTTCCGTAGGATGGATAGATGGTGAAATAGGGTTGTTTCATAATTATAATAACAAATCAGTATATGAGTGATACTGATGTTATAACTTCATAATTAAACAACCTAATAAGAAGAAGTGGAATAAGAAATAAAGTTGAAAGAATCGGTAACGGACATTACCTCTTCTTTAAAGCGCCTCTTTGAGATCTCATTTTAGGGCACTAAAATTGGTCTTTGATGAAGACCAGAACCTCTAGGATATTGATAGGGAAGTGGAGAAGTGAATTTGGAAGGGTTTGGCCGAGCATTAAGGCTCAAAGTGGTGAGAGGAAGATAGAGAGGAGGTGCCCTTTTATAAGGGAGGAGAGGGGCTCCTTTGGAAAAACTAAAAATATTATTTTATTATAAAGCCAAATTCGGTACCAAATAGATCCAAATTGAGTTATCTAGAAGCTAAAGTGGGTATGGGTCTAAATACCCTCATCCAAAAGAATTGATAGAATTTTAGGTTCTTATTTATACCATATCATTTATATTTAACTTTAAGTTAGATAATTTTACTTTTACTGTCTTTTTTTGTTCTTAGACTATAAGGTTAATAAACATAATATAAGAATTCAAACGAACCCCAAGTTATTTATTATTAATATATATAACCCTATCTAAGTAATTTGGACGAATATTAGATTTTTAGTAATAAAATAACAATTAATAATATAATAATTGTTTTAAAAACTATTTTATGTCAATTTTGACACAATTTAGTAATTGATTTTTGTTAAACTCATAACCGAATTATTAGTTCTCAAAATGTTAGTTAAATCAATAATAACATGTCATATTAACCTATAAAATTAGTCTAATTCATAAAAAGTCTAAAATTACATTTATTTTGGTATTTATAACATCAATTATGTCAATATTTCATTAATAAGATAATTACTGCATCATCTTTGTGTCATAAATAAATTAAATTATTTAATGTCTAAAAATTACAAATAAAATACCATTATGTAGGAAATATTTTTATATTTCTAAGTAATATTTATAGATGAATTTATATTATCTATAACCCTATATTAAAAATTATATACTTATTAAACATTGATTTTAACTATTTTAACCCTTCTTTAAATAAATAAATAATAAATGTCCTAATCTAATCCAAGTGGGCCTAAATGGTCATATTTTATTCCTAAGGTTGTTTTTGGTCGAATTAAACTTATCCAATAGAATTATTACATGTGTTAGGATAATAATAATAAATTTTTTACCCCTAATTACACTATTTACTTTTAACCGTGGTAAAAAAAAGAAAAACTTACTATTCACCAAAAATTATTTTCATCTCATTGATCCACACATTACTTACTGACATCAACCATGTCTCTCTGATTTTTTAAATTCCACTCACAGAAGTGGTAAAATTATGTTTTATGAAAAATTCATTTTTTTAACTACCACTTAGTGGTTTCACTATTCATCAAAAAATTAAAGTTTCTAGAAAAATACCGAAAATTAGGCCTAAGATAAATTAGATATTATGAACTCAAAAATGATGTATATTTTACCAAATTCAAAACATATCATTTCCATTTTTTAATTTGAAAAATTAATTCCCATCGTCAAAACAAATAGCGAGTTCTTAAGAGATAATAACTATCAAAAGATTGACACTTGTTTATGTCTGGTTTAAATGTGAAATTACATCCAATGACCAAAATTGTATTAAATTGTACAAATATATTCTAAATATACTATAAAACCACTCAAATTAATAATTTATCATTATTATTTATTTCTATTCAAAAAGTAGTTTTTAATAAAAATTTAGTAATTTTCACTATTCATCAGAAAATGAAAGTTAGACGAAAAGTACCAAAATTTCACCCTAAGCTAATTTTGATATTCCGAATACTAAAATGAAGTCCATTTTGAAAAATAAAATTTACAAAATTTCAAAAAGTTGTTATTACTATTCATAACAGCTAGTTTTAATAATATTTTAATAGTATATCGTTGTTTAGTGAAACTCGGTATTGCATACTACACACGCTACCGAGGAAGGTCGTGATTGCGTGTAATGCAAGGAAAGTAAAGGATGCATGTTGTGCAAGATTATTTTGGTGTAGCGTACAATTAAAGACATTAATTAAATTAAAAATAATATTTTTCATAAAATCTCGCGGTGTTACATTCTACACCCCTTAAAATGAATTTCACCCTCAAAATTCGTCGGGGTTATAAATGGTTTACTACTCGAAATTTTCTTCAATTGAAACCCACATCGTAAAAAGGAATACCAAAACTTGGCTTTAAAAACTAATGTATGAAACGTAATGGTTACCCAAATTAACTAATCACTGGGTTTCCACATAGGAGAACATAGGTGAAAATATGGATAGGGAAGAGAAATCTAACCGTCATGTTCTGATGGAGAGTGGTAGAGAACATGGCTATGAAAAATCCAACAATCACAAAGCCATAAATTTGTGATGATCTAGGGTACCATCTGATTCATCGGATATAAGGGCACTATGACAACATTTTTGGTTTTCAAGATAATTTCCCTAAAGTGGAATAATTTGAATTAGAATAAATACTTACTTTATTTTGGTACAATCTCACTATTGTTCGTGCTTTTAAAAATATCCACTTCACCTCTTAATGAAATGAAGTTGAATTTGTTATTCGTGAAGTGTTAATAGATCATGTGATATAATGATGGGTCATTCCATCTGTTTCAAACAAAAGGATAGAAAAAGTTATCAAATATACATAAGTCCATCTATGGTGAGGTTAATTGTATATGATTCCAAAAATTAACTTATACTTCATATATCATACCGCATAATAAAATAAAACTAGTTTATACTAACTAAGGACTTCATGTAGGCCAGTGGTAGGCGATAAAGGCCAGTCACACTTCGGTTGTGGGTTCGATTCCTACAGCTTTGTCCGACGTGATGGATTGTTTCCCGTCCTGCAGGTTTCCCTTTTTCTAAAGATATATTACTATAACACCCCATCAATAATATCGAAAAATTTCCTATCCTTAAACAATACTAACTTATGTCCAACATAATCCATTCCAATCTTTATGCTTATCTAAAATACTTTGATCCAAGCTCATAGTATAAAGAAAATGATTACTTGAAATGTCACATAACAATCACGTGAATTCCATCATTTATCCCCCATATATGATAAGATATATCTTGTTGACCAAATTACAAACATGTGATTACCTTAATCATGTATTCTCTTGAAAAATGAATACCCATTGAACCTTAGTGAAAACATGAATGCAGTTAAAATTTATCACTTTACACAAACCAAAATCCTCGAAATTCTTGATACTCAAACCATGATATCACTTAGTCCTTATATGAATACAATCAAACATCTCATTATCTTATTATCACTTCATTATGCACATATCATCTGCTTACCAAAAATATCTCAATCACTTTCCATGGTTACCGGTACCATAAAATTATTGAAAACCACAACAGAATAATAAAAATATATTCTAATACACAATAAAAGTACCTCAACAACATTATTATTGAATACCAATACATAAACACTTCAATCCATCCTCATCAATTATTGTCCTGGAAGAAGTACTTCATTGATTTAGAAGTAACTTTTTAGGTCAGGGCATTGAGTTGGGTAATGCCCATGTTCTCTACAAATAATACATTGACCTCCATAACAGCCTGTCACTCTATGACCCTTTTCTCCACACATATAACATCGGTCCCTCTATTTGAGGTATTCCTAAAGGTTCTTCTTCCCTTCTTTAGAAATCTCAATCTAACTTTCTTTATGCTCCTCAACATGCGAACATGCATAATAGTCTATCTTACTCTTCTTCGATGAATTAGGCATACCACTAAATTTCACCTTGTTAATCATATATCGCGATGACTGATTTGGCATAATCACAATATCTTTCTCTCTAGGCATTACACAATTTTGTTGCTCATAGTCACCAATTTGTCCATTGGATTCAATAATAACTGAATTCCTTCTGGTTCCCTCCGTTAACTAAAATAGAAAAAGAATTCTGTGAGTGGAAAAAATCATGCTAAAGAAAAAAACATAGTAAAGGGGGAGTACCCTCAATATCTAACATCTTAGGTTAAATTCTAAGATCTTTAGTTCAATTCTAGGACTATAACCTATACGTATACTTAACTTTAGAGACATCCCAAGACATACCTTAGACATATCTCTAGAGATCTCACTAACGTTTTCACATCCTAGTTTCCAAAGGTTGACTAAACCTTTCCTCTGATACCAACTATAGAGACCCAAAGCTTAACGTACATGGATATTACATTACTTTTTTGGAATACTTAGTACATAACAAAAACACACACACAAGGACCGTAATAGTTTAGTGTCTTTGGAAACTCGAAATATAATCTTCTAATCATGGTGAAATATCATCCACATCTCCCATAAAGATCTTCCTTTTTTTACCTAAAACCTTTCTTTTTATCCTAGGGAAAATAAAAAATAAAAGGGTGAGCTCAAATGCTCAATAAGGGTAAACAAAAGAAATATCAATCACATCATGTTCATAAGAACATAACATTTTGGAAATATTAACTTGCAAAAGAGATCATAATATCATAACATGGGATAAATCATAGTAGTGAAATGTAATCCCAATAATCACAACATAAAACATGAAACTTTGTGGCGTACACACATAATCATAGAGAATCATTTCATGTTAGTCAAGACTCATTTCCAATACTATCTTAGTGGACAAAGTCCATTTCTGAACCGAGTTCATTCCTCGTTTCAGTCATGTTTCACTGAAATGGTTTAACCTGCCGTTCCAGCCATGACTATCTCATGAGATATAAAATCATTACCAAATGTATTGGAGGGAGATATAGGTCCCACCCATCTCATAATGATACCATTCTTATGTGTGCCACAAAATCATAAACCATACATCATAGCATAACCCATTTAATAAAAATGGGAATCATTAAACATTGTGACATCCTAAAACAATTCATATAAGATAAAAGAATTCATAAAAATATTTCCATCACAACATAATCAAATCCATGTAATAATAGGGATAGAAACAGAACCCTTTATTATCTTATATGGAAAATAATTTTGATAAAACACTTGAACTCCATTCTTGAGGAAAATATCCTTTCTACTACAAATTTTTTTTCCTTTCTTAACATGTCATACAATTTTAAACTAAAAGAAGTTGATTAAAAATAAAATTTAAAACTTGTAAAAGAAGATTCTTGGAATTTTTTTTTAAAAAATTCCATTCATTCCGTATAAGTTAAAAAAACTTTCTTCGTACTTTTGTCCGAAAAGTCAAAAAAAGTACCTCGTATGAAAAACGACAAAAGATTCCTTTCATATATTTTACTAAAAACTCACCGAAGGGTAAAATAGGATTTAAAAAAATTAGGTGGATGGAAATAATATTACATATTGAGGAAACATGGATGTGGATGATAAAATACATCCCATTAAATACCAAAGTATAAACAACTCGGATAAAAATGAGATTGTGATATTTTCCCTTACCATAGGTCCGATTTGCATCGTAAGTGTCCGAAACTCCTGTATAATGATTTAAATAATGTGATTGACTTATTGCAGAATAATACTCATTGTTATGATATCATATATGGTTCACTTATGACTTTATTTTACCCGTTCTTTTGTATATTCCATGTTAAAGAGTGTTTTGGTTAAAATCGTTTTTTTGTCATCTGTGTTATGCCTTGTAATTATTCATATGATTACATAGATAATGATTACATAATTCCATAATATAAAACATGATTTATATATAATATATATTCAGAATATACATATATATAATAGATCAGTAAATGGAACGAAATACACTATTCCTGGAGACGGTAGGTCGTACGTACGCATGAACGATGTTTCCGTTTCCTTATTGAGTTGAATAGAATTAAGTAGATGACATAAAAATATATACACATTAATCCAGTATCATTATTATTTCATATATTTCATGATTACTTATTATATATTCTTTATAATCATTCATGAATGGTTAACGTGGAGAATGAATCTCATCGCGTCGTGGAGACGGTAGTCCGTACGTACGCACGAGAAATGATATCGTTATCATGATCGTGGAATTGTATTTGAGTGTATGTATACTATTTCACAATATATATCACATTACAATAATCATATATAGTTATTATGTACACCATTATAACCATCCAAGTAAGGTGGTGGTGGAAAATAGATTACACCACGGCGTGGAGACGGTATTCCTTACATACACATGCGCGGTGATTTCATTTTCTGTAGGATAGATAGATGGGGGAAATAGGGTTTTTCATACTTATAATAACATATCATTATATGAGTTATACTGATGTTATTACTTCATAATGAGAAAACCTAAGAAGAATATGTGGAAGAAGAAATAAATTTGAAAGAATCGGTAACGGACATTACCTCTTCTTTGAAGCGTCTCTTTGAGATCTCCTTTTAGGGCACTAAAATTGGTCTTTGAGGAATCCTAGAACCTCTAGGATGTTTATAGGGAAGTTGAGAAGAGAATTTGGAAGGGGTTGGAAGATATTGAAGGCTCAATGATGTGTGAGGAAGAGAGGGAGGAGAGGAGAGGGGCTCCTTTTGAAAAACTAAAAATATTATATTATTATAAAGTAAAATTCGGTTTTAAATAGCTCCAAATTGAGTTATCTCGAAGATAAGGTGGGGATGGGTAGAAATCCTCTCATCCAAAAGAATTTAGTCAAGTTTATGTTCCTATTTTAACCTTATCATTTATATTTAACTATAAGTTAGATAATTTTACTTTTACCGTGTCTTTTTGTGTTCGTACACTATAAGGTTAATAAACTTACTATAAGAAGACAAAGAACCCGAAGTTGTTTATTATTAATATATATAACCGTATCTAAGTCATTTGGCTGATTCATAGATTTTTAGGAATAAAATAACAATTAATAATATAATATTTGTTTTAAAAACTATTTTATGTCAATTTTGACACTATTTAGTAATTGATTTTTGTAAAAATCATAACAGAATGATTAGTACTAAAATAGTTAATTAAATCAATACTAACATGTCATAATAAACTAGAAAATTAGTGGAATTCATAAAAAGTCTCAAATTACATTTATTTTGGTATTTATAACATCAATTATGTCAATATTTCATTAATAAGATAATTACTGCATCATCCTTGTGTCATAAATAAATTAAATTATTCAATGTATAAAAATTACAAAGAAAATACGATTATGTAAGAAATATTTTTATCTTTCTAATGAATATTTATAGTCAAATTTATATTATGTATAACCCTATATTAAAATTATATACTTATTTAACATTGATTTTAACTATTTTAACCCTTCTTTAAATAAATTATTAGTAAATGTCCTAATCTAATCCAAGTGGGCCTAAATGGTCATATTGTTTTTCCTAAGGTTGTTTTTGGTCTAATTACACTTATCCAAAAGAATTAGGGCAAGTTTTAGGGTAATAATAATATCATTTTTACCCTTAATTAGCCTATTTACTTTTAACCGTGGTAAAAAAACTAAAAAGTTACTATTCACCAAAAATTATTTTCATCTTATTGAAGCACATTTTACTTACTGACATCAACCGTGTCTCTCAGATTTTTGAAATTCCACTCATAAAAGCGGTAAAATTATGTTTTATGAAATATTCATTTTTTTAACTACCACTTAGTGGTTTCACTATTCATCAAAAAATGAAAGTTTCTAGAAAAATACAAAAAATTAGGCCTAATCTATATTTGATATTATGAAATCAAAAATGATGACTATTTTACCAAATTCAAAACATATCAGTTGAATTAATTAATTTAAAAATTAATTCCCATCGTCAAAACAAATAGTGTGTTCTTAAGAGATAATAACATTCAAAAGATTGACAGTTGTTTATGTCTGGTTTGAATGTGAAATTAGATCCAATGACCAACATTGTATTAAATTGTAAAAATATATTCTAAATATACTTTAAAACCACTAAAATTAATAATTTAACACTATTAATTATTTCTATTAAAAATGTTGTTTTTAATTAAAATTTAGTAATTTTCACTATTCATCAGAAAATGAAAGTTAGCCGAAAAGTACCAAAATTTCACCCTAAGCTAATTTCGATATTACGAATCCAAAAATGAAGTCCATTTTGAAAAATAAAATTTAAAAATTTTCAAAAAGAGGTTACTACTATTCATAACGGGTAGTTTTAATAATATTTTAATAGTATATCGTTGTTTAGTGAAACTCAGTGTTGCATACTACACATGCTATCAAGGAAGGTCGCGATTGCGTGTAATGAAAGGAAAGTCAAGGATGCGTGTTCTGCAAGCTTCTTTTGGTGTAACGTACAACACAAGACATTAATGAAATTAAAAAGAAAATTTTTCATAAAATCTCGGGGTGTTACATTCTACCCCCCTTAAAATGAATTTTTCCCTCGAAATTCTTCACGGTTATAAATGGTTTACTACTCACAATTTTCTTTAATAGAAACCCACATCGTAAAAATGAATTCCAAAACTTGTCATTAAAAACTAATGTATGAAACGTAACGGTTACCCAAATTAACTAATCACTGGGTTTCCACATAGGAGAACATAGGTGAAAATATGGATATGGAAGAGAAGTCTAATCGTCATGTTCTAATGGAGAGTGGGAGAGAACATGTCTATAAAGAATCCAACAATCAGAAAGCCATAAATTTTTGATGATCTAGGGTACCATCCGATTTATCAAATATAAGGGCACTAGGACAACATTTTTTGTTTTCAAGATCATTTCCCTAAAGTTGAATAATTTGAATTAGAATAAATACTTACTTTATTTTGGTACAATATCACTGTTGTTCATGCTTTGAACAATTTCGACTTCATATCTTAATGAAATGAAGTTTAATTTGTTATTCGTGAAGTGTTAACAGATCATGTGATAGAATGATGGGTCATTCCATCTGTTTCAAAAAAAAGGTTAGCAAATGTTATCAAATATACATAAATCCATCTATGGTGAGGTTAATTGTATACGATTCCAAAAATTAACTTATACTTCATATCTCATACTGTGTAATAAAATAAAACTAGTTTCTACTAACCAGGGACTTCCTGTAGGGCAGTGGTAGGCGATAAAGGCCAGTCGCACTTCGGTTGTGGGTTCGATTTCCACAGCCTTGTCCGACGCGATGGGCTGTCACTTGTCCTGCATGTTTCCCTTTTTTAAAGCTATATTACTATAACATCCCATCAATAATATCGAAAAAGTTCTATCCTTAAACAATACTAAATTATGTCCAACATAATCCATTATAATCTTTAGGCTTATCTAAAATACGTCGATCCAAGCTCATAGTATAAATAAAATGATTACTTGAAATGTCACATAACAATCACGTGAATGCCATAATTTATCCCCCGTATATCATAAGATATATCTTGTTGGTCAAATTACAAACATGTGAATACCTTAATCATGTATTCTCTTGAAGAATGAATACCCATTGAACCTTAGTGAAAACATGAATGCAGTTAAAAGTTAACACTTTCCACAATCCAAAATCCAAAAAATTCTTTATACTCAAACCATGATATCACTTAGTCCTTATATGAATACAATCAAACATCTCATTATCTTCTTATCCCTTCATTATGTGCATATCATCTGCTTACCAGAAATATCTCAATCACTTTCCATGGTTACCGGTACCATAATATTATTGAAAACTACAATAGAATAATACAAAAATATTCTTAGTACACATCAAAAGTACCTCAACAAAATTATTCTTGAATACCAATACATAAACACACCAATCCATCATCTTCAATTATTGTCATGGAATAAGTCCTTTCTTGATTTAGAAGTATCTTTTTAGGTTAGGGCATTGAGTTGGGTAAAGCCCATGTTCTCTACAAATAATACATTGAACTCCATAACAGTCTGTCACTCTATGTCCCTTTTTCTCCACACAGATAACATCCGTCCCTCCATTTGAGGTATTCCTCAAGGTTCTTCTTCCCTTCTTTAGAAATCTCAATCTTTCATTCATTATTCTCCTCAACATGCGAACATGCATAATAGTCTATCTTCCTCTTCTATGATTAATTAGGCATACCACTAAATTTCATCTTGTTAATCATATATCGCGATGACTGATTCGGCATAATCACTATATATTTCTCTCTAGGAATTACAAAATTTTATTGCTCATAGTCACCAATTTTTCCATTGGATTCAATGTTAACCAAATTCATTCTGGTTCCCTCTATTAACTAAAACAGAAAATGAATTTTGTGAGAGGAAAAAATCATGCTAGAGAAAACAACATAGTAAAGGGGGAGTAACCTCAATATCTAACATCTTAGGATAAATTCTAAGATTGTTAGTGCAATTCTATAACTATAACCTATACGTATACTTAACATTAGAGACATCCCTAGACATACCATAGACATATCTCTAGGGATATCACTAACGTTTTCGCATCCTAGATTCCAAAGGTTGACTAAACCATTCCTCTGATACCAACTATAGAGACCCGAAGCATAACGTACATGGACGTTACATTACTTTTTGGTAATAATTAGTACATAACAGAAACACACACACAAGGACCGTAATAGTTTAGTGTCTTTGGAAACTCGGAATATAATCGTCTAATCATGGTGAAATATCTTCAATATCTCCCATAAAGATCTTCCTTTTTTTCTACCTAAAACCTTTCTTTATATCCTGTGGAAAAGAAAACATAAAAGGGTGAGCTCAAATGCTCAGTAAGGGTAAACAAAAAAAATATCAATCACATCATATTCAAAAGAACATAACATTTTGGAAATCTTAACCTGCAAAAGAGATCATAATATCATAACATGTGATAAATTATAGTACTGAAATGTAATCCCAATAATCATAACATAAAATAAGGAACTTTGTGGTGTACACACATAATCATAGAGAATCATTCCTTGTTAGTCAAGACTCATTTCCAAGACTATCTTAGTGGACAAAGTCTATTTCTGAACCGAGTTCATTCCTCGTTTCTGCCCTGTTTCACTGAACCGGTTTAACCTGCCATTCTAGGCATGTTTATCTCATGAGATATAAAATCTTTACCAAATGCATTGGAGGGAGATATATGTCCCACCAATCTCATAATTATACCATTATTATGTGTTCCACAAAATCATAAACCATACATCATAGCATAACACATGTAATAAAAATGGGAATCTTTAAAAATTTTGACATCATAAAACAATTCATATAAGATAAAAGAATTCATAAAAATATTTCCATCACAACATAATCAAATCCATGTGATAATATGGATAGAAACAGAACCCTTTATTATCTTAGATGGAAAATAATTTTGATAAAACACTAGAACTCCATTCTTGAAGAAAATATCCTTTCTACTTTAAAAACATTTTTCCTTTCTTAACATGTCATAAAATTTTAAACTAAAAGAAGTTGATTAAAAATAGTCTTGAAAACTTGTAAAGTATGATACTTGATTTTTTTTTTAAAAATCCATTCATTCCGCATATGTTAAAATAATCATTCTTCGTACTTTTGTCAGAAAAGTAAAAAAAAGTACCTCGTACGAAAAATGACAAAAGATTCCTTTAATATCTTTTATTAAAAACTCGCCGAAGGGTAAAATAGGATTTTAAAAAAAAAATTAGGTGGATGGAAATAATAATACATATTGAGGAAACATGGACGTGGATGATTAAATACACCCTAGTCAATACCAACGTATAAACAATCTCGGATAAAAATGTTATTGTGATATTTTCCCTTACCTTAGGTCTGATTTGCTTCATATGTGTCTGAACCTCCTGTATATTGATTTACATAATGTCATTGACTAAATCCAGAATCATACTCATTGTTATGATATCATATATGGTTCACTTATGACTTTATTTTACCCGTTCTTTTCTAAATTTCATGTTAAAGATAGTTTTGGGTAAAATCGTTTTATTTTTCATCCGTGTTATGACTTGTAATTATTCATATGATTTCATAGATCATGATTACATAATTCCCGAATATAAATCATTATTTATATATAATATATATTCAGAATATACATATATATAATAGATCAGTAAATGGAAAGAAATACACCATTCATGGAGATGGTAGGCCGTACGTACGAACGAACGCTGTTTTCGTTCCCTTATTGAGTTGAATGGAATTAACTAGATGTCATACATATATATACACATAAATCCAGTATCATTATTATTTCATATATTTCAATATTACTTATTATATATACATTATAATAATTTATGAATGGTTAACGTGGAGAATGAATCTCATCGCGTCGTGTAGACGGTAGTCCGTACGTACGCACGAGCGATGACATCGTTCTCATGATCGTGGAATTGAATTTGTGTGTATGTATACTATTTCAGAATAAATATCAATTTACAATAATCATATATAGTTATTATTTACACCATTATACCCATCCAAGTAAGGTGGTGGTGGAAAATAGATTACACCAAGGCGTGGAGACGGTATTCTGTATGTACGCATGCGCGGTGATTTCATTTTCCGTAGGATGGATAGATGGTGAAATAGGGTTGTTTGATACTTATAATAACATATCAGTATACTAGTGATACTGATGTTGTTACTTCATAATGAAACAACCTAAGAAGAAGATGTGGAAGAAAAAATAAAGTTGAAAGAATCGGTAACGGACATTACCTCTTCTTTGAAGCGCCTCTTTGAGATCTCCTTTTAGGGCACTAAAATTGGTCTTTGAGAAATAATAGAACCTCTAGGTTGTTTCTAGGGAAGTGGAGAAGAGAATTTGTCAGGGGTTTTTCGATCTTGAAGACTCAATGTTGTGTGAGGAAGAGTGGGAGGAGGTGCCCTTTTATAAGGGAGGAGAGGGGCTCCTTTGGAAAAACTAAAAATATTATTTTATTATAAAGAAAAATTAGGTTTTAAATAGATCCAAATTGAGTTATCTCGAAGATAAGTTGGGGATGGGTCTAAATAATCTCATCCAATATAATTTAGACAAGTTTAGGTTCCTATTTTAACCTTATCATTTATATTTAACATTAAGATAGATAATTTTACTTTTACTGTGTCTTTTTGTGTTCTTACACTATATGGTTAATAAACACACTATAAGAAGCCAACCTAACCCCAAGTTGTTTATTATTAATATATATAACCTTATCTAAGTCATTTGGCCGAACCTCAGATTTTTAGGAATAAAATAACAATTAATAATATAATATTCGTTTTAAAAATGATTTTATGTCAATTTTGACACTATTTAGTAATTGATTTTTGTAAAAATCATAACAGAATGATTAGTTTGAAATAATTAAATTAAATCAATAATAAGATGTCATATTAACCTCTAAAATTAGTGTAATTCATATGAAGTGTCAAATTACATTTATTTTGGTATTTATAACATCATTTATGTCAATATTTCATTAATAAGATAATTACTCTATCATCTTTGTGTCATAAATAAATTAAATTATTTAATGTCTAAAAATTATAAGTAAAATTAAATTATGTAGGAAATATTTTTATATTTCTAATTAATATTATAGTAGAATTTATTTTATGTATAACCCTATATTAAAAATTATATACTTATTAAACTTTGATTTTAACTATTTTAACCCTTCTTTAAATAAATTAATAATAAATGTCCTAATCTAATCCTAGTGGGCCTAAATTGTCATATTTTATTCCTAAGGTTTTTTTTGGTCGAATTAAACTTATCCAATAGAATTAAGACATGTTTTAGCGTAATAATAATAATATTTTTACCCTTAATTACCCTATATACTTTTAACCGTGGTAAAAAAAGTAAAAAGTTAATATTCACCAAAAAAAAATTTTATCTCATTGAACCAAATTTTACTTACTGACATCAACTGTGTCTCTCGGATTTTTGAAATTCCACTCACAGAAGTAGTAAAATTATGTTTTATGATAAATTCATTTTTTTAACTACCACTTAGTGGTTTCACTATTCATCAAAAAATGAAAGTTTCCAGAAAAATACCAAAAATTATGCCTAAGCTATATTTGATATTATGAACTCAGAAATGATGTCTATTTTACCAAATTCAAAACATACCAGTTGCATTAATTAATTTAAAAATTAATTCCCATCGTCAAAACAAATAGCGTGTTCTTAAGAGATAATAACTATCAAAAGATTGACACTTATTTATGTCTGGTTTAAATGTAAAATTACATCCAATGACCAAAATTGTATTAAATTGTAAAAATATATTCTAAATTTACTTTAAAACTACTAAAATTAATAATTTATCACTATTAATTATTTCTATTAAAAAGGTTGTTTTTAATTAAAATTTAATAATTTTCACTATTCATCAGAAAATGAAAGTTAGCCGAAAAGTACCAAAATTTCACCCTAAACTAATTTCGATATTTTGAATACAAAAATGAAGTCCATTTTGAAAAATAAAATTTTCAAAATCTCAAAAAGTGGTTATTACTATTCATAATGGCTAGTTTTAATAGTATTTTAATAGCATATCGTTGTTTAGTGAAACATGGTATTGCATACTACACACGCTATCGAGGAAGGTTGCGATTGCGTGTAATGCAAGGAAAGTAAAGGATACGTGTTGTTAAAGCTTCTTTTGGTGTAGCGTACAAAACAAGACATTAATGAAATTAAAAAGAATATTTTTCATAAAATTTTGGGGTGTTACATGCATAGTCATTCATTCCGACATAGTAGCTTCCCTACTCTTTATTGAAAAAAACAAGTACATAAATACCATGTTTTCTATAATAAATTACAATTTACTAGAATTCAATTGGGGCTATATCCATGCATGAATATTTCAAAATCACCACATGTAAAACATCTGTATTAATATTTGTTAGTGCATCAAACAGTTCATGCATGTTCATGTCCTTGGATTGCGATGTGGAATATGAAAATCCAATATGTAACTCATTCAGACCTCTAATTCAAATATTATTTTAAATTCAAAATTTGGTATCATAGTAAATCATTTTTATCAAATAAAATGTACAAAAATGTAGACACATAAGTAACTTTTCTCTTCTATGTCCATACAGTATCTTTATCTATCATTCTAGAATATTCTTCATATGGACACATGAGTTTCTGTGTGACCACCCATCATATTGTAACTTATTTTTCTTTATGTGGTTGATAAATTGACTATGTATTGAAAATTCATCTAGTGGATTCATTTTTTACATTTAGTAGTATCATCTACCATAATAAAATCCATTCTTGCAGAACATGATGACTCATGAAGTGGCCAATAAAATGATAGTACATTCTCACATATTGTGGGATCTTTATTAATTGTGAATTATAATTTCATGCCATTTATTAATCGATCATGTATTATCAAACCGGGTAGTGGCATCATTATTTTCATGTTGTGGGGTTGATATTTTTCACTCGATTCTTTAAACAAATGGTATCATGAAGCTTCGTCAAATTAGAGCTTCATCACAATTCATGTCGAACCCCAATAAACCACCCTTTTATTTTAGATCATCTATGAGAGATTGAATTGTGGTCACTCGATCTACCTCATGATCACATACCATGTAATTTCAATTTTGGATATTTCTCATAGTTCCAAGATAATCTGGTCCCTCATGGTGATGAATCCCCCTTTCTATTTATAGGCTTTGATTGATCATGGATATCACTTGGTTCAATATATATTAATTTAAAATAAAATATCCAAGAAGGTTCATGAGGATAAGTATGACAAAATGGAACAATGGCATTCGCTCGAAGGTTATATTTGTTTTTTAAAATAACATATAAATATTTTTCTACATTAATATGTCCAACATTGACATTTATGTAATCTGTACCCAATATAAATAATACTCATGATCATATCATCCTCTCAACCATAGTACTATGGTCAAATATAAGATACCAACCCACAAATTACTCACCTATTTGATTGGAACCTTGTTCAATATTCCACATATACCCACCATGTGCACTATTCTTGAATAATGACCAAAATTTTAATGTCTTATAACTTATCCATTATCCTCCATAGGTCCATATGGGATAGCTATAACTATGTGGATACATTCATGATTTGACTGGGCTTTTCCTGGGCTACTATCGTGGTCTGTTCAAGCAGGAACAACCCTTTTTTGGGAATGTACAAAAAAGTGTAATTACATAAAAAATCTCCCAAAACAACATTCATCTTCAATCACTTACATGTTACATGGTACATAAAAAAAATATTTGTACATTAATTGATGACATATTATTATTGTTGGGAATGAATAGTGGTACCCAACATTAGTTTATCACTTCCCAACCCATATAGTATATTATTCAGATTTTAAAAATGACATAGACAATAAAAGAAAGAAAAAGTGAAAGAAAATAAAAGCATCCCCACATGTGAACATTATGATTTAATAACAATTATCATTTTTTTCTCTTTCTTTCTTATGATGATTAAATTTTTTTCATCTATACATATAGAATAAAAAATCCACATAGCATTTTATTTATTTTTTAAAAGATAGCATTGATGGATAAATCCTAAGATATATATAATATAAAAACATGATATTGATAGAATTATTATGATTGTAATTGATAAACCAATTTCTATATTTTCCTTGTTCAATGTAAATACAAAATTTTGGTCTGTGTGTATGTATATATAACAATCTACTTACAACGACACATCAAATTTTCATCACCACCTTCTAAGGATGGTTTTAAAAAATATAAAGTTAATATTTATGATATTATGAATTAAAATATTTAATTAATATGGGTCATAAATGAAAAAAAACTCATTCATCATTATTAAATAATATGTATGTATCTGTAAATTTCCTGAAATAAATTTGTCATGGATTCCATTCTCCAAACCCATAACCAAAATTTCCATATAATGACCAAGGGGATTCACAAATAATTGAAAAAAAATAATATATTTAAATATATTTTATAAAATATTTTACAATTATCCCGATTTGTAATGAATTTCCCCAGTTCAACAAAACATGTCACATGAGTAGGGCCACAACAAGGTATATAGAGTAACAAAGGGCCAAAACAATCCTACTAAATAACTAAAATGAGGTAAATCAATAAAGTACAATAAAAAATAAAAATCACATATATACAAGATATAAAAAATCATGTATAACATGGTAAACAAAAATTTAACAAAGAAAAATTTAAAATGATTATTCATGGGACCATCCATTACCACTAATCGGTCCCACTATGAAGTAGAAAACATCCAAATCTAGGCAATGAACTACATGACACCCTTCCCATTACCTAATTCCTATAAAAACAAATCAATAAAAAAACAATGAAATATTTATATTGTGAATAAACATCCATCTACGAACTCAATAAAGAAACAATAAAAAGTATAATTCCACGAAAATGTTACATATATCTTCAAAACAAGTCATATTTATAAAAAATATATGAATTTGAATCCTTTATTTAAATCACAAATTGGATTTTATAAAAATATTCCACATTCAAATAAATATACTATATTATGGTTACATGTTTGAATGTATGATTGAATAACAGAAACCTCTATGGATAAACATAATGATAATAAATTGTTCAACCAACCAGAACAGATGCTATCTTTTTTACAATTAATAATAAAAGAAAGAACAAAAGATTTGGGACCTAGAATATCGAAATATTTAATAAAACATAAATGAAAAAAACTAACATAGGAAAACCACTATTTAATTGATATCAATTCCTATCACAATCTATTGATATCAAAAATTTCTAGTGGCATTACACAAACAAAAGTGGTAAGTACATTTCGAAATCAAAATAAGGTACCCAATGAGCTATTTTTAAAAAAACCATTTTAAAATAATATACATCATTTATAAAACATTTTGACATAAAATAATTACACTTTTATGCCTAAAAATCATTTGGTTAATAAAAAAAGTGTGGAATTTAATCGAAGTACATATTATGTAGAAATAAATTTTTAAAGAAACCCACATTAAAAACAAATAATTGATAATGAAAATACATCTTGATATCAAAACCATAATTTTCATAAGAAAACCAAAATAAATTTTACAAAAACATTAATAAATTCATGAATTTTTTTATTTTTTATTGATACACCTATCTCATGAATGCATAGTAACAACTCAGTCATTCTCTGCTAAGGCCATGGGATGATATAAAGTCATAAGGGGATTAAAGGCCTTCAAAAAGACCTCTTGTTTTCCTAGGCTTGGAGATGTAAATTTGTTATAATCACCATATCATAGGATGATTGGGTATTTATATCTATCCATGATTTAATAATACTACGAAACAACTCCCAAAAGCATGAACTAGGACTTCATAAAGTGGGTCAAAGAAGGTTTAGTGTTTCTGACCATTCCATAGCATTTCTAAAAATATCCAATTTCATATATATAGCACAGACCACATCATCATTCTTATATTTTAATACAGGGGGCTATAATGCAACCAAGATCACCAAACCATAATGAACCACCACTATAATAGAAAAACACCACATATTACACTCCATAATGTATCTATAGTGAATTTTGATGAACCACACAAATTTATCCATTGAATCCCATTGGTGAATCCTTCTTATCCGTTTTTTTGAATTATAATTTCTTATGTCATATCCATTCTCTATATCATAACTATTATAAAAATGACACTTGTGCCAAAACAATACCAACTAGATTCTAGGACACAACTTTTTATTCCAGGAAAACACTAACATATCATTGTTGAATCCACACTTATACATAGAACAATGTACTTTAAAACTATATATTACACTCAAAATCACAACATAAATAATAAAAATGATTATTATAAAAAACATAGAGGGTGTTTAAATTATCCCCACAATGAAAAATTTATGTCCCCCATAGTGTTCGTCAATCTATAATCACAATTAATGATTGAAACTACCACCTATAAAAGGGATCCTTCTCCCACATTTCATTGTCAACATATTTTCAGTACCATGGTACCAAAACCAAAAGATATTTTTACCACAATTATCATTTTATCAATGATACAAAATCTAAATAGAATTCATAGATATATTGGTGTTAATATCAAGATCAACATCATACCATTAAATGGCCTGGGAAGGGTTCATTAGATAACTCCTAAATAGGGAAATTGGAAACATATTGTGGATTTATATCCAACAAGATGGAAACTCTGCCTATATTCTACCATTCCAAGTCACACAATGATTTAAATTAGATTGAAACACCTTAGTTCCAACATACCCAACATAACCATCTAATGGTGTCCCATTCATGGTTAGACTATGTGAAAGACCCATTCAAAAAACAAAAACTCTATATGATTATGGTGACAGTCCTCATAAGACTTATTAAGACTATATTCTATGACCAATATCTTATAAATCCACTACATAAATTTTTCCATTTCATGAACAAGGATCAACCCAACCGAGGAAAACTCTCCCAACATTTCCAAGAATATGAGTGATCAACATAGATACCCATTCAACTCTTTGAAGGGTTCAAATTAATAAAAACATGATATCTATATTTTCTGCAAAATTGAACTATAGGAATATGCTTATATAAGGAATAACCAAAAATAATTCCACATGCTTAAAGCATATACTCATGAACCATGATTTACAGGATGATCTATCCATCCATATATTAATGATATGTTGTGTTTTATTTTATCCTAAAACCCTATCCACATATAATCTTTTCCAAAACCTGGATGTAAACCATGGGATACAATTCGATACAATCATAGGGGGACCCCAAGATATGTCAAAACCACTAATACATTATGGTTTCTAAGATTATCTTCCACTGTTTTTCCTTGATATGTGGGATATGTTAATTCCATAATCCTATCCAAGATATCCAAAATTTCATATGTTCCACAACAATTATTTGGTAAAAAATTACAAATCCCATAAAATTCACCTCCCACAACTTTTCTATAACTAAAAACGGTTTTAACATACTATCATGTCTCTAATATTTTTCCATAATCAAAAAAATGTAAGGCAATATGACAAAAAGTCTAAAATCAACCATCTCATCCTAGGATATTGATTCTAATGCCTTTATTAATTATAAATCTGAATAGTCCCATTGTATAACAACCAGCACGCCTGGCAGATGCCATCCAATAATTATCTCCCCAAAGATATAGGAACAACCATTCTAAAATGGAAGCTCATATCGCCAATGGGAGACCATAACCACAAACTCAGCATCTCCCACCGATTTGTTGTTTGACCAAAATATGGTGATTTTTTTATATTACCATAATTTTTTCATTCCATTCATCAAACAAAGATCTATATGTCATATAATCCAAGAAAACCTTCCCCTATGCCTCATCCACTATTAAGATCATCACTGTGAACAAATTCATTACAAACCATTCATCAACTGATTCCCTCAACGGATGACTTGTTTAGTTTCATCTCAAAATTCCAGCCATGATATTACATTTCATGGGAGTATAAGAAAGGAAAAAATTTATTTTTTGAAGATTCTCAACCCATTTTCTCTATCTCAAATTCAGATCACTATGAATAGAAATATACTTAAGACAATTTCAATTGGAATATACTTTAATCCTCTCCCCAATGATATATTGACCTCACAAATTGAGTGCATATAGAACTACTACGAACTATATATCATGGGTATTGTTGTTCATCTCATGAGAGCATAATAGGTGAGACCCACAGGCCACAACAAGCTTCCCCTATAACAAGACACACCTCAAAACATTCCCAAAAGCATCATATAAAATGTCATCACCTTAACTTGATTCTAGAATAATCTTAATTGGAGCGCTAGTAATCCTCACCATCAGTTCCTAAATATTTCTTTATAATTATCCATTCCATTCAAACATAACATCCTTATGAGTCAATTTTGTTATTAGAGATGGAATCATTTAAAGGTAAAAAAAGAAAATTGCCTATAATAGCCTTCGAATACAAAGGAGATTGAAAATTTAAAACACAATTCTATGTTACTCCCTGAGAATTTACACCTATATCTCTTCATGATACATTGAGGATTTCCTATGAGAAAAAACAATCAGTAGAAAAATTAATTATCATTTCCAAAATTCTCTTTCGGATAGATTACCATATATGGTATGTTCTATCAAAATTAAAAGATAATATCCAAATGATCCATGTGTTTTTCATATGACATGGATTATGAAAACATTTCATACAAGAACATGACTATGATTGTTTCTTTTAACTTATGAAGGATTCAATTCACCAACACTATAAATACCACAAGTTTTTTAGTGAGACTAAATGCCATAACCTAAACATTAACAACAAATACCACCTCCTAAATATTTTATTCAATATATCCCCTTATCATAATCTCAATTGTTGTAGTTATACATAAGATCAATCATTTATAACCAATGACACCATTAAATTTTAGAAAATATATCATTAATCCTTAGTAAAAGATATTTTTATGGTAACATGATTAATATTTTGATATTATACACTAATTATAAGGCTTGAATACACCTTCTTGAAGACAAGGTAGTAAATTCTTAGGGTGACATTATATAATGAATAAATCACATATCCTAGAGATCTATATTCTCGAAATTAATCTTTATCAACTGAGTAGGTTCTATGGTATAAAATTGATATAAATATGAATCATACCATGAAGAAGATCGATGGTGTAATCACCCATTCTTTATCATAGAATCCTAAAAAAACATCTAAGAATACTTTTGGATATGCAGTCACCAATAAAAGAAGTGAACATATCAATAAATACAAAAAAATATCAATGAACATATCTAATAATTGGTATGATACTATTATTAAACAATGAACAACATGCCCTTCTTTCAAATATATATTATCCCACTATGAATAATGACAAAATAGACCTCATTAAAGGATAAATACTAAACTTAATGATGATAACATATGATCTTCTATTAAACATTGATAATATGTTCCATGATTAGAATTAGTTTCAGGACATCTAGTTTATGAACCAATAAATCCCAGAGATCTTTAAATATAGCTATCTTCACCCAGAAAGAGGGAAATTAGAAACATTTTACAAAAAAATTTCCCAATGGAAAAGAAATATACAATAAAGTATGCATAATCATCAAATTTGTTAACAATATTTAAATTTACATTAATGATATAAAATAATTAGTAGTAAATAGAAAAATAAATCATGTACCAGAAAGATTGAACGAAACACATTACCTATAATAGTATCCATACCCACATTCCAATCCCTGGTGGATACTCTTATGTGTAAAGAATTATTATTTTAGAACCCATGTGAACTTCCTTATCTACATAAACATCCAAAAAGGAATGTGGATAAGATCCACCACATATATAGTAATTATATTGAACATGTGAACACTTGGTGGGCGTGGATCTATGCATAATTCATTGGGACATCCTTAAAAAATGTATAAGATGACTAGAGTGTACGAAATTGTGAAATTTTTATGGCTCATAGTTATATTTAGGGATGGAATGACCAAACCTTCCAAAAATGTAGAAAACACATATTTATGTGCAAACTGTCCCCTAAATTGGTCTCAACAAAAACTTATCATCTTTGAGTATTCTTTACTGCAAAAAAAAGCACACTTGACCTAACAACGGCTGAAACCAAAGATCCACATAAATATATATTCCAATTTATGTTTTCCTCATCTGTAAAAACTATTTGACCACCTCCACAATGTATGTATGTTATTAATTAATTATCATGGACTGAATATTTTCCATCATTCCCAACTTGATCCTCCATGCATTATAGTAGTCATTACTAACAAGATTGGGTTCTATGCCTAAAAAACAGAAAAATGGGTCTACTATTATAAAATCACAATCCTTCTATGATATATAGAAAAAAACTATCAGGTTTTCCACACTCATAAGTTTCCATGCTAAATACCCCAGTTAAAAATTTTAATGAAATAATACTAGGTATGATCCTTGTGTATCTTAGATTTCATGATTGAGTACCACCATCTCCTTCCTAGTCCTTCAATAATGTATATGAAAAAACAACCTTATAGTCCCCAAGATCTTTCCAAAAGTGAAGCATTATCTCAATCCACAGAATCCAATCATCATATTCCTTTTCCCCTTTCTCAATTCAACATACGAGTCGATCCTTCTAACTAAATTCTGAGTCATGATCCATCATTTCTTGTTGGTTCACAATACCTACATAACCCAAATTATGAATAGTACATAATATATCTTCCATGAAAGAATGGTTTAATAGAGGAAATTATTATTGAACCTGTCTCACATCCTCTTCTCTCAAATTCATAAGATCTGTTCTATGATGAATTTTATAATAAATACAATATAATTATCTACCAATGTAAAACAAACTTACTAAATCATATGATTAACTAATATAATCCATATTAGTGATTATAAACCATAAAATTTTAATGATATCATGGATTCTATGAATAAATTTCAATTACATTAAAAGGAATAGTTCAATTTAAATGAAATTTAAATCTACCTCATTGAAATAACCTTAAACATTTTGTCTTATAATTGGAAAAAAATCCCTTTTCAACCCATGGAAACTCAGGTTTTGACATGGAATTGAGCTAACCAATCACCCTCTCATGTACAATACTTCTGTTTCCATTGTCCAAAATCTTATCAACTAAATAACCTGAAACAATAATAGTTAGTTTCATAATTCATTAGACAGGGTAATCAGTATAATAAAATTATATAATTAACCAACTCTGGAAAATCAAACACATCACACAAGTTGGCCCGCAAAAAGTTATATATAGTAAAAAACTAAAAATTATCATAAATAACTAGAATGATGAAATATGACATATTATAAAGTCAAAGAAGGAGAATCGATCCATGTGATACAAATTTCATTCCCAAAGGGTTAAACCCAAATGTAACATGATAAGGCTAAAATGGGTCTCCATGTGACCAACAATCACTAATAACCAATTTCACTATAATGGTGATGAAAACCAAGAGATGGTACAGAACTACAAGATTACCTTCCCTTTACCTGAGTCCTAAAAAACCACATATAAAAATTCCCAATGTCCATGGTTTGTTGTGCGTGTGTGTAATTCCCAATATGATTTAACCATTTCTTATTTATGAAGTCTAATTTCATTAAAAAACTATTTCAATCCTTAAAATAATTCATGTTTACAAAAATCTTATATTTTTATGAAATTTTTAAATCATCTTCTGGTTTTCATAAAATCGTTAAAATTTCACAAAAAAGAATATCACATGTACATGTTAGAACGAATGAGTACATAATAAAAAAAACCATTGATACACCATATAGAAAATACGTGATTGACCAACCGTGAGATATATCATTATGTGTGAAACTAATCATGAGTGAAAATGAATAATATTTCGGCCCTAGCCTATGGAAATATATAGTAGGAAAAAATTGAAAACACTAATCTAGGAATAACATGAATCCAATATATATCGAGTCCCATCAAAATATTTCAATGTAAAAAACCATTAGTGCTATTAATTTGATTAAATTGATAATTCCATTTCCCAATCCATCAAGGGTTCCTAAGGTGACATGTTTTCGAAAAAACCATTTCAAAATCATGGTAACAATTAATAAAAAAATAGTGATGAATTTTGGATTATATTCTTAATATTTTATTTTTAATCAACAACCTTTAATAATTATCATTCATGTATATAGTTTGTAAAATATATTTTTAATGAAGAAACCCAATAGAAATTATATTTCTTATATAAATAACAACATGATATAAAATATAGAATTTTAATAAGACAACCAAAATGGACTATACACGAACAACATGAAATTATTGATTTAGAACCTTTGTATAGATTCAACTACATCAATAATGGAGAGAAAACATGAATAATTGATCTCCCAAGGAAAAGCGATGAAATCCAATCCAAAGGGGATTCCAGACCATTGAAAATATATCATCGACACATTTTATTTAAGAGATAATATTGTAATAAGTGATGGTTAAGAAGGGGTTTTCGTTTTTATTGGTAGTCTATAATTAATATGACCAAAACATATCCCATAGCACTATGGGAAATTACTATTGGATGAGGATTCGACCAAGATGTAGAATAAGAAACCACACCCCGTCATATCTTGTCAAAGCATGTTTGTGATCAATGGTTCATTATATTTCATAGATATTAAATTTCATGTGAGGGGGATATGTATATAATTACCCATAATTATCATACAGATATATTTAATATTTATAGATAAATATTCAATGCATTTCCCAAATATTATCCTAAGGACCATAAATATTTTGATTCATTGGACAATAAATACATAATATTCTTATTTCCAACGATATCTTCAACATCACTTATAAAGATATTCCTATTTAGTACTCATTTATGAATTTCAATTAATAATCCATTCATTACAATATAGGAGTAAAAAAGTAAAATACTGCTTTGACCCTAATTTTGAATAAAGATAAACATAAAAGACATCAATCCATGATTATATAAAATCATAAGATAATCATAAGGGTATGAGATTAAGTATATATGTTAAAAAATTCATACCTAAACTATCATGGATCTCAAAAAGGATCCATGATATAAAAATTACAAATTTAAAATACATGAACCATAAGATTGATTAATCATCACAAATCAATCATAAACTATAAGTTCATTTCCTATAAGTGTAACACCATCAAAAGTATGGAAACCATTTCATATATCAAGAGTAACAACTGAGACCATCAAATCATAATGTTTTATCAATCAACACTTATTTTCCATTTCATGATGGATCATATATAATCACTTATTTCTTATAGTTGATAGATCACATAATTTTATTTCCCATAGTGAATTAAGAACATTAGCTTGTTTCCCATAATTATCTCATGAGATATAAATCATTACCCAATGCATTAGAGGTAAATATAAGTGCAACCCGTCACATAATAAATTCATTTATGGTCCACTAGATGAGATAATTACTCATCATTTCACAACCCATTAAAATGGAAATGGTTTTTATAACCATTTCATAAAGTTGTAACATAATGAAAATAAATGGGTTTCATAAAAATTTCATCAATTATTTATATAATATCCTATGTAAAAGGAAATACTTTCCTTGATATATTTTCATCATAATTATAAACATAAACATAATCCATTCAATGAAATAATAGTAGTGGTTCAATTTAATAATATACTCTATAAAATATATGAAACTATAATGGTTTTATATGTTTATGAACATGAATTCTGTAAAATACCTTTTTTTGAGAAAAATATACTTTTCATTTGAATTAATATCATTACATTAATAAAATTACCAAATTTGAAGGAAAAATATTTCATTGAAAAAACCTACAAAAAATTTAATGTAAACTTCAATTAATTGATTGGTCATTATGATATATTTTTTTCATATCATTCCCATTAAAACAAATATTAAATTCACATTTTTTTAATGTAAAAAATCACAACATTTGAAAAATGTAAATATGATTAATTTTAATAGATATTGTTAAAAAATAAAACATGTGTAAAAATTTCATTAAAATATTATTTTATAAGGGTAAATTATTATTAAAAACATTTCTGTAAAACATATTAATGTTAGAAAATGTTTTTTCATATAGAAGTGAAAACTAATCTATGTATTTTCATAAAATATATTATTTTGAAATATTGTAAATATAAAGAAAGTAATCTGGAATTAAAACTTATATTATCATGAAATAACTATAAAAAATAAAATTAATGGGTTTTTTGGGGGATATATCATGAAATTTCATCCTCATAAATTAAATCATAAATATTCACAATAAACATTGAGATTGATATATAAAAATTTCAAATATATTGTTATAATTTTTATTCGTAATCCTTTTGAAATAAATAATATTATATGTATATGTATTGTAACATCCCAAGTAATTAATGAATAATATATATTCTTATCAATGTTTATTTAAGAATTATATTGTGTTTTAGAGGCTTAAAATGAGAATAAATCCTATCTTAAGCATAGAATTCTCTAATATTTTTAAAAGATTGTTTTACTGCCTTTTGATAGAGAACCATTTTTAAATATATCTGTTGAAAATTTTAAAAGATATATTTTTCAAAATAAACTTATTATTTATTATTGAAACATTGAAATTTACTTTGGATGAATTTTTGATATTTTTCTAACAATGTTCATTTTTAATGAATAGTGAAAAATACTGCATTTTACATCAAAACTGCTTTTTCATCTAATTTAATTATATGGTTAGATTATCTTTTTAATTGGTTTTAAAGTGTAATTATAATATACTTTTACCAATTAATCCAATGGTTTACATTAGAATTAATTTCACTTTGGAATTGGGAATAAACAAGTGTCAAACTTTTCAAAGATATTGTTTCAAAAAAACCCGCTATTTGTTTTGACAACATGAATTATTTTTAAATTCATTAATGGAATTTCTATGTTTGGAATTTGTTAAAATGGATTCCATATTTGGAATTAGATGGTCCAAATTATGCCTTTAATATTCTTTTGCTTTTGGACATTATGAATACTAACGACCGTAATTATCTTTAATAATCTTGATTAATTAGTAATCGGGTAGTTAAGGATAATAAAATAATATCATAATAATAAAAAATGAACCCAACATGTTTCCTAATGATACTGGTTGTGTCATGGCCGATCATGGGATTCTTTGTACCAAACTTTGGAAACCCATGGAATCACTTTTGGGTGAAAGAGACACTTTATCATTATATTTTTAAAGAAAGGAGAATATCACTAAAGAATGTATCACTCGTGTAAAACATTATTAATTTTGTCTACATAAATTATATCTTAGACTATAAGTAGTAATTTGAAATATAAAAATATTTCCTACATCATAGTATTTTGTTTATAATTTTTAGACATTTAATAAATTAAATTATTTATGACCTCATGATGATGCAGTGATTACCTCATTAATGAACGATTTAAATAAAATTAAACAATAATGTAAAATATAAGACATACACTTGTAAAATACTTATTGGATGAGTATATTTCGAACCCTTATCACCTTATCCTCAAAATATATAAATTTGGGACCTTTAAAATCCGAAACTCATATTAATATAAAGTAACATTTTATAATATTCCAAGAGTGCCCCTCCTCTCATATTATAAAAGGCCCCCACCTCTAACTCCTTACCCAAACTTTTAAAGCAATTGGCTCAGACAATATCTTATCATTTTAACTCACCACATCCCGCTATTAATCCTAGAAGCCTTACCATTTGTATAATACTCTTTAAGAAACCCTTTTAGTTCAAACCAAGAGGAGTTACCCGATTTAAAGGTAAAGACTTCTCTAATGTTCTTTTGTTTTATTTTTCTTCTCCAACCCCCTAAACTCTTTTTATTCGTTTATTTTGTAGAAAAACCAGTATCTTTAATATACTAGGATTGTTTTATAATAATTATTCGAGCTACACATACACACACCAACATCTAATTGTTAAAGAGCATATTGTTCCCGTGGATGGAGAATTTCTGCCTCACGAAACGATGGTTGCTCAATATTCTTATAACACCTTAAAATGTGGCCATTAATATGTCACTATATTTATATATGATATATAATATGATTATGTTTTCCTTAAGATTATGTATTCTTTATTTATGGAATACCTTTATGGTTTCCATTATGGGTAAACATGATATCTTCATTTTTGGAAGTGCGGACGACCGCCCCCTCAAGGTGATCTGATTCGTTAATGCCATATGTGGGAAATATAAAATATAGAGTTAATAATATTATATATTATATTATAATTTAATTATAATATACCTTTATATAATTATGATTCCATGACATTAAATAGTAAATAGAAATGAAAGTAGCATTCATGTGTACGTACGACTTACCGTCTCCATGAACGATGCATTTAATTTCATACCTCTAAATGTTACGTAATATTTTAAATGCTTGTTTATACTGGATATATATATAATATATATGATATCTACATCATGAATATAATTATGTATATAATGGATACATGAACACCTTGTAATTATAATGAGTTTATTTTTGACTCAAGTACCAATGATCGAAAAAACGACCATTATTATCTTAAATAATTACATAGTGTTAATAACAATGTAATAAGTGGTATTAAAAGGAATCATGAACTTGAAAATGATTCTTAAAAAAGTAGAAATTAACTCAAGTTTATTATTTAGGAGGATAAATAACGATCGAGTCAAGTCGGACCCGAGGTAAGGGACTTCATCTCAATCTCATTTCATTGAGGCATATTTTCTCTTATACACATATTTATTTTATACGGTGTATAAAACCCTATGACTTTTACATTTATTCCAAATGAATCTTTTTTATACGAAGAATTTTACTAGATGAAAAAAAGGAATGTTTTTGTCGTGCGTATGCTGCGACAATGACTTCTCTGCCGCCGTGACCACTATTTGATTTTTGGCTTCCTCTAGAAGCCGTAACATTTTTTTAAATGAAAAATAAATACCATGTATTAATTTTTTTTATTTTGGTATTGAAATGGTTTTAATAATGTTTTTATTATATCAATGTGTTATTGATATCTTGTGATTGAAATGTGAAAATGTTATGTTTCCTTTATGCATGTTTTATGTGGTACGATTATGTTATGGTACATGTGAATTTTTATGAAGATGGGTGGTTCCGTGATAAACTATGGGCGGGTGAGCCCGATATAGCTCTCTAATGCATTTGGTAAAGCGAAGGAGTTAAATGCTATGGTTTCTCCGAAGATATTTAAGGAATATACGGTGATGGGAATTCCGAACGTAACCATGAGGGTGACTCCCTACGTAAGAGTGTTATGAATTCCTCATGTTACATTTATGTCTTATGATTTCTATGAGTTATTCATAAATCTTATGATTTCATGAGGTATGTTAACGTGATCATGTTTTATGAGTAAATTATGAGTTCATTGATTCTTATGTATACATGTACTAATGTTTCCCTTCCATTTTTTTATATCCCTTACTGAGCTTTTTATGCTCATCCCATGTTTTTGAAATGTTTTTCATAGGTCAAGGGAATGATACATAATGTGATGATAGTGTCAAGGCAGTGTCATGAAAGAATCCATGATTTTTTATATATCTTTCTGTTGATGGGAAAAAAGGAATACTATCTTTTATGTAACAACTTTGTTTAAATGTGGAATTTATTGCCTGGTTTATGATATAATACTCTAAAACTCTAAACCTGAAAAGATACTCAACATGTATTCTTGAAATATCTCAAAATTTAGTAACGTTTAAGGCTGGGGCCTTATAATTGGTATCAGAGGTCGGTTTAGATAAATATAGGAGTTAGAATTCTATTAAATGATTATCTAAAAATAGTTTTTTTGAAATTATATATCATTTGATGATTACCATGTTGCTTCATCTAAGACATGTTTGTTCAGAATTGTTTTCCACAGAGGAAATAGGGAAGTAGTGTTGGGAAGGCATATAGAAGGAAATGACCTTCCAAATCTGCATCCTGAGTTTGTCTGAAATGGAACGGAACAGTTTGTTGCATTAATGGTGTAGTTGACTCAAGCGATAAATGGTGGTGGTATCCATGCATGAGATCATCCAGATCAATCATAGAGGAACATATCATTGATGAAACATTTCATGAGGCAACATCCCCCATCATTCATAGGTTCATCTTACCCTGTGCTGTCTGAAGAGTGGATTAAAGCACTAGAGATGATTTTCGATGTCATGGGGTGTTTAGACAATCATAAGGTTATTCTTGTTATTCACCATTTGGAGGGTGAAGCGGATCAGTGGTGGTCAATGGTTAAAAATATCAGGGACGCTGATGAGATTAATTCTCCCGACTAGGATGAATTTAAAGAAATGTTTCTTGAGAAGTATTTTCCTAAGCCTGTTCGACATAGGATGGAAAAACAATTCTTCGAATTGAGGCAAGAGTATGACTCAGTGGCTGCTTATGAAGAGATTTTCACTCGATTGGCAAGGTATGCTTCAAATTTTATACGAGACCTTGATAGTAAAATCAATCATTTTTACTCATGATTAAAGACAAAATATCGAAGGGATTTAGCTTCTAGTGAGTTTAAGAGTTATGAAAATCTTGTTCGATGTGCTGAGAAGATGGATATAGAGTTTGTCGATGATCAAGTGTCCTATAACAACCAATAGAAGAAGAGATCGAGGTGGCAGGAGAAAGGGGAGAATTCTTCAAAAAGGTCTGATGGTAAGAAAATTAAGTTCCCAGTTTGTGATAAATGTGGTAAAAGACATATTGGGGAATGTCTTATGATTTCTGGAAAGAGCTATCGATGTGGTAAGATGTGACATAAGGGTCGTGATTGCACAGAAAAATATCGGGGTGATCGTAAGACCAAATTTGATTTACAGTTAGTGAAATGTTTTAAGTGTAATGAGATGGGTCACTATGCAAATGAGTGTCCAACAAAGAGCTCGAGTGATGGGATGCAGTTAGACTACAATCAGAAAGGGGAGGTGAAATCCTTTTCAACTAATTCAGCAGATGTAGGGCCATCAAAAGAAGTGGTATCAGGTAATTTTTTTGTTTTTTCAAATTATGCCAGTGTGTTGTTTGATTCAGGGTCTACACATTCTTTTATCTCTGAAAAATTTTCTATTAAATTGGATATAACATATCAAGAAATGGATCCTAAACTTGTGGTTAAAACACATGGAGGAAACGTTGAGGCAAAAAGAATTTATAATAATCTTCCTATCCGTATCCGTGGAAAGAACCTACATAAAGACCTTATTGTTTTACCTCTAGTAAAGTTTGATGTTATCCTGGGTATGGATTGGATCACTTTTACCATGGTAAAATTGATTTTAGAGCTACAAAAGTTTCTTTTCAGAAAGGCTTTTGTTTTTTGTACAAGAATGAAACCTTGCTGTTGATAACATATCAAGAGGCTGAGAAACATGTAAAAGATATAAATGAATGTTACCTTGCACATATTGTTGAAATCAATGGAACTGTTCAGATTAATGATGTGCCAGTTGTAAATGACTATATTGATGTTTTTACTGATGAGTTTCCTGGAATTATACCAGATCGAGAAGTTGAAATTACTATTGACTTAGTTCCTGATGCTATGCCAATTTCAAAAACCCCTTATCTAATGGCTCAAATTGAACTTTTAGAGTTGAAGGAGAAATTGCAAGATTTATTAGATAAATATTTCATTCAACCAATCAAATCACCATGGGGTGCTCCTAATTTATTTGTTAAAAATATAGATGGTTCAATGAGACTTTTCATTGATTATAGAGCCTGGAATATCATCACTATTAAAAACAAATACCCTTTGCCTCATATCGATGATTTGTTGGATCAGCTCCAGGGAGCTCAGTATTTTTCAAAGATTGACCTGAGATCGGGGTACCACCAGTTGAAGGTAAATAAGTAATATATTCAGAAGACCATATTTCGTACAAGATATGGCCATTATGAATTTGTAGTTATGCCTTTTGGGATAACCAATGCACCTACTGTATTCATGGACCTTATGAATAGAATTTTCGATAAGTTCTTGGATAAGTTTCTGGTTGTTTTCAGTGATGATATTTTGGTGTTTTCTAAACATAAAGAGGATCATGAAAGTCATTTAAGGGATATTTTTCAAACCTTAAAAGAAAAGAAATTGTATGGGAAATTCAGAAAGTGTGAGTTTTGGTTACAACAATTTTCTTTCCTCAGTCATATTGTTTTTAAAGATGGAATAACTGTTGATCCTGCAAAAACAATGGTTTTTGAAGAATGGACAATGCCCACAAATGTAACTAATATTCGTAGCTTCCTTGGTTTGGCAGGCTATTACTGAAGGATTGTAAGAAATTTTTCCCAGTTATCATGTCTACTAACTATGCTTACTCAGAATGGTGTTAAGTTTATCTTGACAAAATAATGTGTTGATTGTTTTCAGGAACTGAACAGAAGATTAGTGAATGCTGCAGTTTTGGCACTACCTTCCAGGAATGGGGATTTTGTTATCTATAGTGATGCTTCATTGAAATAACATGGTTGAGTCCTAATGCATAATGATCAGGTAATTTCTTATGCTTCACGTAAGTTGAAAAGTCATGATGTAAATTACCCTACACATGATTTATAATTAGCTGCTGTTCTTTTCGTTTTAAAAATTTGGAGGCATCATTTGTATGGTGTAAAGTGTGAAATACATACGGATCAAAAATGTTTAAATTATATATTCTCTCAGAGATATTAAAACATGAGACACAGGAGATGGATTGAATTAATCAAGAATTATGATTGTACAATTCATTACCATAAGGGAAAATAAAATAATGTGGTTGATGCTTTGAGTCGAAAAAGTAATGCTTCATTAACAATGTTTCATTTGGAATGTGATCCTTTAGTTAAGGATTGGTTAACATTGTCATATAAGTTTTTGGTGCAGGATGTCATTCTGTTTTGTTTCAGGTATCAGTGAACTCTTCTATATCAGACAGAATTAATCAAGAATAGATGCAAGACATTGAGTATTAGAAAAAGGTGTATCTGGTTCAGAAGGTTATGTTCCCTGAATTCAACATTGATAATGATTGTGTTTTGAGATTTGGTAAGAGATTGTGTGTGCCTTGTGATTCACAGTTGAAGAGAGAGTTGTTATGATAAGCAAATAGATCTCCGTTTTTAGTTCATCCAGGAAGTACTATGATGTATAGAGATCTTCAGGAGTATTACAGGTGGGATGGAATGAAAAGAGATATTTATGATTTTACTATGAAGTGTTTGACTTGTCAATAGGTTGTAGCAGAGCGGCAGTTACCGAAAGGGATGCTTCATCCTTTACCAATGCCTGAGTGGAAATGGGAGAATATATCCATGGACCTCTTTGTGGGTTTGCTGAAGCCACCTAGAGGTAATAATGAAATTTGGTTTATTATTGAATGCTTGACTAAATCTACTCATTTCCTTGCTATATGAGATACGTTTTCCCAAGATCAACTTTCCCATTTTTATCTTAAAGAGATAGTTAGGTTACATGGATTTCCTCTATCTATTGTATCTGATCATGATCCCAGTTTTACTTCTAACTTTTGGAAAGGCCTTCAGAAGTCATTGGGTACTAAATTAAATTTTACTACATCTTTTCATCCTCGATCAGATGGGCAGTTTGAACGAATGATTCAGACTATTGAGGATATTCTACATGCTTGTTCTATGGATTTTCAGGGAAGTGGGGACCAACATCGTTCTTTGGTTGAGTTTTCATATAATAACAGTTTTCATTCCAGTATATATATGCCACCATTTTAGGCATTATATGGGAAGTGGTGTTGAACTCCATATTTCTGGGATGAAGTGGGTGAAAGGATGTTTATGGGACCGAAATTGGTAGAAGAGTTGGAAGAAAAAGTTCAGCTCATACAGAGACACATGAGAATAGCTCAGAGCAGGTAGAAGAGTTATGTAGACAACAGGATGAAGGATCTCTCTTTTGAGGTAGGTGATCATGTTTTTCTCAAAGTATCACCATGGAATAGTGTGATGCGATTTGATAAGAAATTATAGTTGAGTACAAGGTTCAATGGACCATATGATATTCTAGAGAAATTTGGATCAGTTGCATACTGAGTGGCTTTACCTCCAAGTTTATCTCAGGTACACAATGTTTTTCATGTTTCAATGTTAATGATGTACATGCCAGATCCATATCATGTTTTGAATCCAGAGGTAGTTCAGTTGGAAGAGAACCTATATTATGAGGAACAACCTGTCCAGATTCTTGAACACAGGGAGAAAGTGTTACAAAATTAGGTGATTCATCATGTAATGGTTTTTTGGAAAAACTATATGATGTAAGAGGAAACATGGGAATCTAAATATGCAATGAGGGATAAATACCCACACTTATTCGATAAGTAAATAAATTGTGGGGACCCAATTTCCTAAAGGGGGGAAGGATGTGACATCCCAAGTATGTAATGAACAATATATATTCTTATCTATGTCTATTTATTAATTATATAGTGTTTTATAGGCTGAAAATGAGAATAAATCCAATCTTAAACATAGAATTCTCTAATATTTTCAAAAGATTGTTTTTCCTCCTTTTGATGGAAAACCATTTTTAAATATATCTTTTGACAATTTTATAAGCTCAATTTATCAAAATAAACTTATTCTTTATGATTGGGACATTGAAATTTACTTTGGATAATTTTTTGGTATTTTTCTGACAACGTTGATTTTTTAATTAATAGTGAAAAATACTACATTTTAAATCAAAACAACTTTTTCATCTACATTAATTATATGGATAGATTATCTTTTTAATTTGTTTTAAAGTGTAATTAGTATATATTCTTACCATTTAATCCAATGGTGTTCATTAGAATTTATTTCACTTTGGAATTGGGCATAAACAAGTGCCAAACTTTGCATAGATATTACTTAAAAAAACTCGTTATTTGTTTTGACAATGGGAATTATTTTTAAATTCATTATTGCAATTTAAATGTTTGGATTTTGGTAAAATATATTCCATATTTGGAATCATAAGGTTCAAATTATTTAATTAAGACTCTTTTGTTTTTGGACATTATGAACTGTAACCACGGTAATTATCTTTAAATATATTGATTAATTAGTAATCAGGTAGTTATGGATAATAAAAAAATATAATAATAATAAAAAATGACCCCAACATGTGTCCGAATGCTACTGGTTGTGTCATGGCCGACCATGGGGTGCCTTGTGCAAAACTCAGGGACCCCATGGAATCACTTTTCGGTGAAATTGACACTTTATCATTTTATTTTTAATGAAAGGATAATATCACTAAAGAATGTATCACCTGAGTAAAAAAAAATTAATTTTGTATAAATAAATGATCTCTATTACTATAAATATTCATTGGAAATCTAAAGAGATTTCTTACATCATAGTAATTTTTTTATAATTTTTAAATAATACATAAAATAAATTATTTATGACATCATGGTGATAAAGCGATTACCTCATTAATGAACGATTTAAATAAAATGAAAAGATAATGTAAAATATAGAACATACACTTGTCAAAGACCTATTGGATGTGTATATTTAGAACCCTTATCACCTTATCCTATAAATATATCAATGTGGAATCTTTAAAATCTGAAACTCATTTTAATATAAAGTATCATTTTATAACTTTCCAAGAGTACCTCTCCTCTCCTCTTATAAAAGACCCCCACCTCTTCCACCTTACCCACACTTCTTAAGCCGTTGGATCGGCCAAGCTCTGCTTAGTTTATCTATCCACATCCCTCTCATCTTCCAAGAAGCCTTTCCTTAGGTATAAAGCTCTTCAAGAAACCCTTTTGATTCAAACCAAGAGGAGTTACCTGATTTAAAGGTAAATACTTCTTTAATGTTATTTTGTATTATTTTGCTTCTCCAACCCCCTAAAATCGTTTTATTCATTTCTTTTGTAACAAAACTAGTATATTAAATATACTTGGATGTTTTTATAAGAAGTATTTTAGGAACACTTACATACACCTACATCTAATTTTTAAAGAGTATACTGTTTCCGTGGATGGCGAATTTCTACCTCAAGAAACGATGATTGTTCAATATTCATCTAACACTTTAAAAGGTGGCCATTAAGATGTAAATATATTTATATATGATATATAATATTTTTATGTTTTCCATAACCTTATGTATTTTTCATTTATGGAATACCTTTTTGGTTTCCATTATGGGTAAACATGATATCTTCATTTTTGGAAGTGCGGACTACCGCCCCCTCAAAGTGATTTGATTCGTTAATTCCATATGTGGGACATATAAAGGATATAGTTAATGATATTATATATGATATATACTAGAATTATGATATACCTTTATATCATTACAATTATATTCCATTAAATAGGAAATAGATATGAAAGTAGCGTTCATGCGTACGTACGGCTTACTATCTCCATGAATGGTGCATTACATTTATTACCTCTAAATGTTATGTAATATTATAAATGCATGTATATACTGGATAAATATGATATATATTATATCCACATCATGAATATAATTCTGGATATAATGGATACATGAACAACTTGTAATTATAAAGAGTTTATTTTTGACTCAAGTACAAATGATCGAAAAAAAACCATTATTAACGTAAATAATTACATGGTGTTCATAACATGGTAATAAGTGATATAAAAATGAATAATAAAGTTGAAAAAGGTTCTTAAGAAAGTTTAAATTTACTCAATCTTATTATTCTTGAGGTTAAAGAATGATCGAGTCAAGTCGGACCCGAGGTAAGGGACATCGACTCAATCTCTATTCATTGAGGCATATTTTTTTTATAGGAAACTTTATTTTATACGGTGTATAAACCTGTTTGAATTTTATATTTATCCAAAAGGAATATCTTTTTATATCAATCGTTTTTCTTACCAACAAAAGGGAATTTTTCTGACGTACGTATGCGGCGACAACGACTTCTCCGCCGTCGTGACCATTATTTGAGTTTCGGCTTCCTCTACAATCCATAACTTTTTTTAAATGGAAAGTAAATACCATGTTTTAATTTTATTTTATTTTGGTACTGAAATGGATTGGATAATTTTTTTATTATATCAATGTGTTATTGATATCTTGTGATTGAAATGTGGAAGTTTTATGTTTCCTTTATGCATGTTTTATTTGATACGATTATGTTATGCTTCTTTGGCATTGTTATGAAGATGGGAGGTTCCGTGATAAACTAAGGGTGGGCGAGCCCGATATAGCTCTCCAATGCATTTGTTAATGTGAAGGAGTTAAGCACTATGTTTTCTCTGAAGAGATTCAGGGAATATACTGTGATGGGTATTCCAAACGTAACCATGAGGGTTACTCCCTATGTAAAAATGTTATCAATGACTCATGTTACCTATATGTCTTATGATTTATATGCGTTATTCATAAATCTTATGATTTCATGAGGTATGTTAACGTTCTAATGTTTATGAGTAAAGTATGATTTATTTGATTCTTATTTATACATGTACTAATGTTTCCTTTCCGTATTTTTGTATCCCTTACTGAACTTTTTATGCTCATCCCAAGTTTTTTAAATGTTTTTCAAAGGTCAAGGTAATGGTACATTATGTGATGATAGTGTCGAGGAATTGTCATGAAAGAATCCATGTTTTGTTTTAAATATGTTTATGTTGATGGGAAAAAAATGAATACTATCTTTTATGTAACAACTTTGTTTAAATGTGGAATGTAATGCATGATTTATGATCTAATTCTATAAAAGTCTAAATCTGAAAAGATACTCAACGTGTATTCTTGAAATAAATCAAGATTAATTAATGTTTAAGACTAGGGAGTTATATGTATATCCCATAATTTACTATTAATAATCATAAAATTAATTTATTTTATTTATATACACTACAGAAAATAGAAATTTGGTGTATTAGTGTTGTGTCCCAGAAATTGAAAGTTAGATGAGAGTTCCTGGTTGATTTGGTAATATTATTAATCGTAAACCACATTAAATATTACCATAAAATGAAACCATAAAACATTTAAAACAATAATATTCATGGTATAACAAGATAAATTATCATTATATACACCACACAAAAGAAATGACTAGTGAATTTGTTATAAGTCTCCCGGAAATAAATGTGAGACTGGAAATCTTTTAACCAGGGTCTAAGATTATTCATACACATTGGAACCAAATGAATAATTAATATTTTTTATAGATATATTAATTAACCGTTAAAATATATCCAATACCATATATGATTAACTTATAACACTTCATCACTTATTCATTAACAATTCTGTATTAAAATCACTATTAGGGGTGACAACTACTTAGTGAATAATGTATGTTTTGTTTTGGTAGATTTTTGACATGTAATTTTTTTATAAGTAAATAATATAAATAATTTTAGTCATTATATAAATATAATATATATTCAATATATTTATATATTTTTATAAATCCTTTAAATTTATTGAATAAAATGAATTTCATCGTTCAAGGAAATGGTAGGTCCTACGTACACAATAACGTTGTATCCATTTTCTTAAAGGATGGATTTCAAGAAAGGAAAATTATAACCACAATTTATGGAATTATTATGATTTTATTTACATCACATATTTTTATTAAATTTCCCTTATGATTTTCCTTTTAGAGCCTATGTGAAAATCAAATCATATCACATCACAGGGAGGTAGTCCACTAAACACCCGAGTGACATTATCATAATCCCACACAATGGAAATAAAGAAGGAATATGTATTATAATAATTAATTAAATTTTTATTTCATAAATATGATATATTTTATTTTAATCCATCGTTATATTCAACTTTGTTAAGTGTTCATTAAATAAAATTTCATCAACTCACAAGGTTGTAGTCCATCATACACACGATCGACTGTTTCATTTAACATTAAAATTATAAGGATAATAATATAGTTTAGAAAATTATCATAAAAAAATATCATTATATTTTATATAATATTTAAATTAAACTATAATTATTTAAGAATATTTTAATGTGGTGGAAGAATAAAAAAAATAGAAATTCCCTATTGAGGACGATTGCTCTTTTTTCGGATAACCTCTTTATGTTTACAACAGTTGTCTTATTATGTAGAATTAATGATAAAACTAATTCTTATATTATGTAATGAGGTAATTAATTAAATAATTTGGTTATGTATTTTAGAAAATAAAATTATTTAGATGTTTTAATACTATATTATAGGGGGTTTCCTTTTATAAGTGGGGTATATGACACATATGGAATTATTTAAAAGAAAAATGTGCCCATGTTTCACACAATCCAAAATGAAAAAATAGTATTATACTCAAATATTATATGTTATAATATCTATATATGCCCCTTATGTGGGATTTTTACACATTTATAGGTCATTTTAATCCTTATATATTTATTTTAAACCCTTGTGAACCTATTTTATCATTAACCGCAAATATTAATTTTCACTATGTTTACAAATAATTTTGACCAAAACTGAACTTGATATTATTAAATAATTTAATTATGATAAGTAAAAACATGGAAACCAGTTTTCCCACTTCTATTAACATAATTGGAACATTTTAATTTTAAATAAAACCAATAGACGCGAAGAAAAAATGGTTTTCTAAATAAAATGTTTTCATATGTTTAAAATGTTTTTATATATTAATTCACTATAAAATTGGTTAAATTAACCTAATATGGATTAATTTTAATATAATTGATAAAATAATACTTTTAAATTTTTATTAATGAAAAATTTAAACCTCTAATGTCTATAAATCAAACGATTTGTTTAATAAAAATACTATTTCCACTATTTAGCCAATAATTAATCACATCAAAAAATTACCCATAATTCACCCTATGATTATTTTGAAATTATTTTTTAAAAAATTAATATAATATTTAAAAAATATATAATTTTCCAAAAACAATTCAATGTAATCGTGAAAAAAAGGATGAAATGGGTTTTTAGGAAAATACATTTTCTCAAGGAAAATATGATTTTATATTAACTATATATCTCATAATATTCACTATATTAATATCAATTAGTATAGATATATAAATAATAGATAAAATAATTTTATATAATTCCTAATTATATGTTATTTTAGTTCATGAAAATTTAAAACATCTAGAACATTGAAATAGACATTTGAAAAAAATGTGTTTTTATATATGAAAATATATTTATACCAAAATCATGGAAATTTTTGATCCAAATGAAATTAATTAGATTTATATAAATAAAATTTATCATTTTATACATTATGAAAAAAATAAAAAAAAAATATAATTTGTTATTTTATTAAATATATTAGTAGAAGGAGATGAAAAAATATAACAAAATGATATATTCCCCCACAACACAATCTTTTGATTAAATTCTGATGATTTCACCATATGATAATTTGTTATAATGGATTAAAAATTGTTATAATTACTATAAAATGTTATTACTAATATTGGATAAAGTAAGATTTATTATCCCCACACAAAATAAATAAAATTTATTTTTGAAAAAAATGTTATTTTTAAGGATAAATGCCATTTCTCAAAAAAATTGTTACCTAATATGAATTAATCAATAAATTTATAATGATTTTGAACCATATATATATATATAATTATATGGTTCATTAAAATATACTGATTTATGTAACTCAATCTATAAATTAGATTATTTTTTTGAAAAATTATTTCATAAAATATCGTGTGGCTACATTCATCCCTCTTAAAAAATTGTGTCCATATAATTTGAACATGATCACGCTAATCAAGTGTCTTACATTGGAAAAAATCATTATCGAAAAATATGAAATTATTAGTAAAAATTAATAGAGTGAGAATCATTAAGTTCATTTTATAATTACACATAACTAGTTATAGACATAGGAATACATTAGTGGGATGATACGATATGTAAATTGAAGTAATGTAATTTCTATATTTCATTGTTCACAATAAACTAAATTATCATGAGAAAATTAATGAAAAACAATTTTAAACCAAAGAGGTGTGTAAAAGACCATGAATTCATAATAAAAGAAGTTAATATGAAAACATAATTATATCTAGATCCATTCTAATTAATTTGAATGAATTTTTACTATAAAGATAGAGAATATATGAAAATATACATACATGATTTATTTTGGCTTCTTAATCATAATATCATTATCTATTTTTTGTCGATTGATTTTAAAATTATATCATACTCTATGAAATAAATTTTAATTGTAATTTTATGAAACACTAATAGGTTGTATGGGTCATAAAAGTTTGATAGTTCATTCCTTATATCTCTATGAATTATAAAAAAACAAAAAATGAATAGGATAAGTAATCTCATGATCCTTTTCCTATAGTTTAAGGAATTTTTACAATCATGATCAGGAAAATTATATAATATACTTTATTTCATTCCATTTCATAGTCACAATATCATCATTTGCATCTTAATTAATTGGTTTCCTATTCATCTTAAACACCAAGAGATGAAGATGATTTATTCAAACATGAATCACTAATAGATAATAAAATCCCTAAAATAATAATATGCAATTACTTATATATATAGTTAGTTTCAAAAAAATTATCCATTCTTATCTGATATAATTTTTTTTCATTTTGTTAATTGATAAATTAATCTCTAAAATCCCATCCAAATATTAACATAAATCCTTCAAAAAATATGTGTCCTAATGGTTCTTCTAAAATTCAAAATTTCTACATAATATCCCAAACTTTTTTGGAATTATCTTAGCATTAATCCCCTAAATATCATAAATTATCTCTTAATTTTCACATAACAAATATGTCAATACTATGGTAAAATATTCCCTAGAAACAAGGAAAAACCATAATTACGAAAAAAATCAATGAAAACATACATGATTCCTAAAAAATTATAATAAATATAGATTGTTGGATATATCCCATTAATATAAAAATATTGTAAAATTGTTCAATGAGAACATAAAATAGTTTTTCTACAAATCATTAATTAGTTCCTAGGTCATCAACATTATCGAATTTAATTATGCCATAACAATTGTCTCTTTATCAAAATGAGACACCATTAACTCAACATTAGTAACATTTTATGGTTAATATTCTCGTAATCATAATTTTTCTATAAGATAACTCATTGGCACAAAATTATTTTACTAGATCATGGGTTTCATTTAACATATTATTCAAATTACATAACAATAAACTTCTATAGGAAAATCCTTATATTTATTTTGTGATTCGAATACCATAATTCATCAATACCGATTCATAAACACTTCAATCATTCCAATTTTTGTTAAACCAATAACAATGATTAATTTTGATATTCCATAATTCCTTCTTATTTTAATGTTAATTATGCCTCATATCTTAAGATTTATCAATCTCAATTTAATAATGATTCATACATTTAACATATATTATATTACTTGAATATTCAATACCATTCATATAAAATTTTTAGTCTCTTCATCATCTGTAATAAAACTATTACATGTACATCCTTTGGGATTACATTATTGGGATTTCCCTATAGGAAATTTATTTTTATAATTCCCACACATTCCATGTTTAAAAAATTTAAATATTTATTATAACATTGGTAGACCATTATTATCAACCGTTGAATTAAGTAAACATTAAATTTATTCTCTGTAATTAATTTCTTTATGTCTATATTTTCTATAAGAGAAACATATTCTTATTCTTATGAGATATTCTCATTGGTTCAGAATACCCACATACTCATCATATAGTAAAATGGATATTCATTTATCCCTGGTCTCCATCAAGTGATACCTCAATGAAATATATAATTCTATTCATTGGTGGGTCTAAGAGTTTGTATTGTTTATGTTTTTAATCATATATTTTGATAAAATATTAGGGATAGATGTAATATCATTCACTCTAATCATCATCCCATTTTGTTTTTCCTCAACATATTATCAATCACATTCAATGGTAACCAATTTCATTCTCATTCCCACCATTGACTAATGCCAAAAAACATAGAGTGAAAAATAATAGTCATAGAGGGAACCACATATTTATAAAATCCATGTTTATATGATTTAAAAATAATGACACATTATTTTTAATTAGTGAGTCATTATTTTTGACATTCGTTATTCATATTCATAATCTAGTCAAAAAATCCTTATAGGGTTTTAAATATATTTTTAATATACAAAACATATCCCCTAAGGAGTGTCAAACTAGGTATACAATTATTCCCATTATTTTGCACTAGGTGATGATTTAATCTAGATCAATTCACAATTTTTGTAGTTATCATCGTAAGGTATAACATTTTCAAAGAAACATTCACTTTTAGAATCCATATAGGTATTCAATTTCTTATAACCCACTAACTCTAACCCTCACCAAAATTCCATGGAATTTTCCTGCACATTGAGTTTTCCATATAGATTTCATTATGGGTATTAATAATGTTTTCTCATAAAAATTTCTAGATTTAATGTTAAAAATTTCTCTGATACAAATTATAACAATGCAATATATCTATAAATATACATTATATCTTAATTGATGAAAATTCATTACTTTTCATAGATTAATGCCCATGGTATAAAAAATATTTGTTTATTTTTATATAAGAATAAAAATATTGTTATCTAATGAATGATATTCAATTTTCCCCCTAATATAAATCCAATTATTAATCTTCATGTCGAAATCATACATAAACCATTCCTCATAACCTAGAGGTAGGAAACATAAGAAAGGGTGATCTCAAATTCATATTGATAGTAATAATAGAGGATATCAATAAATGATAATATAAATGAATATGCTAAGAATAATGGTTTATGATTATGAATATTACATAAAGTGTCCTTAACCAACCTATCACGGAACAATAACATGATACACAACATTGAATATTATCATTTATAAATACATGAACCATAAGTGTTAGAAATCATCCTAAATTAATCTTGAACCATATTTTCATATTATATAAATGTATCACCATTATAAATATAGAAACCATTTCATATGTGAATGTTAACAACTGAGACCATCTAATCATAATGGATAAGGCTTAAAAACTATTTCTGATTTCATAACAGATCTACAATTATAACCTATTTTCCATAGTTTATGATGCACATCAGCCTATTTCCTTTAGTTGATCAAGAGCATCCTCTTATTACCCATCATTACCTCAATAAATAAAAATCATTACCCAATGCAATATAGTGAGATATGCCCCCCCGTCATATAATACATACATTTGTGTGGAAAAAATAACATAAAACAAACATAGTTACATAACCCATTAAAAATAAATGAGTTTCATAAACAGTTAATCATAAAATAACCTAGGGTAAAGAATTTACTTTTAAATAAATTTCATCAATTCATCATATCATAACCCCGGGAAAATTAATTGGTTTCATAAAAATATTTATTTCAAATCATAATCCAAAAAATAAAAATTCATAAGAAAGAATATGTATTGAACCATTGAACAAAACACCAGAAAAATATTAGTAACACCCATGGATGTTATAATTTCTGAATAAAAATTCCATATAATATCATTAAACTATTCTTGAAGAAAATATAATATTAATTTTAAATAAATAAATTAAATTATAAAATTTAAAAATTATTATGGAAGAAATTTCCATTGAAAAATATCCATGAATACATTTAGAGGATGCTTAAATTAATATAGGGATCATGGTAGTTTAAAATTATCTTCATGCTATACATGTTAAAACAAATATTACATTCACTTAATTGCAAAAAAAATAAAACTAACTCATTTTGAAAATGAGCAGAATATTATATTTAAAATATTTTTTTCAAATTAAAACATGGTTATATATTTATTTAAACAATTATTTTATAATGGAAAAAAATCATTAAAACAGTTTTTGAAAATATAAACATGCAAGAAAAAACTATTTTTTAACCTATGTGTGATATATATTCAGTTATAATTTTAAAATAGTTATTTTGGTTTATATAGTACATAAAAATATTTAAATTAAATTTATGAATTTATTTTCATTACATAACCAAATTATAATAATATAAAATATTTTTTTGACTGATAATCATAAAATTTCATTATAAAAAACATAATCATATTAAATTACCATAAACAATGAGATTGTAACAGAAAACCATTTACCACCGTGGTATCTTCGGAACCATAACACCCATGAAATAAATAAAATTATATTGATATTTATAAATAATAATTTCATGATAATTATCATATATGAAATTCATGGGTAGTATATATACCACACAAATGAAATAAGTTTTTTATATGTCATGTGTCCCATTGAAATAAAACTCTGATGAAAATCCATTACTTATTTTGTAAAATTTTAAATCATTTATCAGATTAAATAATAGAATAAAATTTAAATAAAAAATAAAATAAATAGATAATTTATATAACATGGAAAAGGTTTAGTATATAAATAACATGAATGAAACAAGTTGTGAATTTCTCATAAGTCATCCAGAAATAAACTGAGATTGGAAATACCTTACCTTAGGTCGGGCATCTATCATAGGCTTTGGAAACTCTAATATAATAAATATAGGTTTATTATTATTATATTATAGAAATATTTTCATATATATTATCACATATAAAATTTAATTAAAACCTTTAATCACTATTTCATTAACAATTATTAATAAAAATCATTATTCTGGTTAACAATTAGATTGTTTTTAATGGTTGTTTAGTTCCGTTATTTATGGTTTATCTATAATGATTATGGATATGTAATATATGTAATATTATTCAGGATATAAATTTAATATATATTCATTAAATATGTTTTTATATTAATCCATAACATTTAGAGTTTAAATATGATATACACCATTCAGGGAGATGGATGATTGTCTGTATGCATGAATGTTATTTCAGTTTATCAATGGATTGAATGAGAGATTAGTAAATAGCGACTCAAATTTTCAGAATCATTATAATTTAATATATTTATATATATTACATATTTTCATTAAAATTATCGTCACTAAATTCCATGTAATGCATGAGTAAAAAATGAATAACATCATTTCATGGGGAAATAGACTTTAATAAACACATGTTACAATATCGTATTCCCATGGAATGGAAATTAAGAAGGAATATATAATATTGAAATACCTAATTTGTATTTATTTCATATATATCATATATAAACGTTTAATCCATAATTATATCCAATCAGAAGATGTTCTGATGGAAAATTAATTTCATAGGTTTCTAGGGCGGTAATTTAAACAACCCAAGATTTTATAAGATATATTATTATTAATTTCTTTCATATCTTCTGTTGTATTCTACACCATGATTATCTTGCAATATATGCAACACCATATTAGCTTGTAGTATACTCAACACTAATCATTGATCGTGTTACACACAATTTCATGTTTGTTTGATAGTAGTTATTCTACACAACATTGAGTGTGTGTGTATATATATATATATATTCAATGTATAAATGATGTATGGTTGGATTTTGTTATACGCAACAACAAAGGAGTTGTGCACTACACACAACCTTGACTTGGCTTGCATTACACGCAATCACGACCTTCCTCGTTAGCGTGTGTTGTACGCAATACCGTGTTTTACTAAACCACGATATAATATTATAATATTATTATGAACTAGCTGTTATGAATAGTAATAACCAAATTTTTAATTTTATAACATTATGATTCATATTATACATTTTCTAGAACATTTTATAAGGACAAAAAAAAATTTCGGGTAAAATAAGTATTTTTTAAAAAATGCAGTTATGTTGCCTTTTGATGGAGCAACCACATTAAGTCTAGTTTTTTACATGTTTATAAGGTCAATTTTACAAAATAAAAATATAATTTTTAATCATGATATAAAAATTTTTATTGGATAATGTTTTGATATTTTTCTATTAACTTTCATATTTTAATGAATTGTAAAAACACACAATATTTTAATTAAAAACAACTTTTTTCATTATAAAATTTTATATAGTTAAATTATAATATTGAATGGTTTTAAATTATAAATATAATATATTTTTACCATTTAATATAATGTATGTCATTATCATTAATTTCACATTGAATTCATAGGTAAAAACATTTAAATCTTTGGCATTGTTTTAACTTATAAAACCAGTTTTCTTAACAACAGGATTAATTTTAAATTAATTAATGCAACTTTTGAGTTTTTTATTTCGAAAAATGGATTCCATATTTGGAATCAGGGGTTCCAAATTATGTTAATAGGATACTTTTTATTTTTGGGCATTATGAATAGTAACTACGGTAAATTTTATTTACCATAGTTAAAGGTAAATTGGGTAATTAAGGGTAAATATAAAATTATAAAATTACCCTAAAATCCTATTGTATGAATAAAAGTAGACCCATATCACCTAAGGGTCAGATTATAATCATTTAATGGACTTTTTTCCATGAAAATAATTTAATTATTATTAAAACCAATGAAAGTGACAACATGACACTTTTTTAAATTTTATAAGTATAATAATTTTAATTTAGTGATAAACTTAATGAAACATCGAATATGAATATTCTACAGAAATATGATACAATTATCTACATCATATGAATTTATTTAGAATTTTAATCTATTAAATAATTATCATTAATTATAACACAATAGTTATGTTGAAATTATTTTATTAATTAAAATATCAAATAAATTGTTTTAAAAATTATAAAATAAATATTATATGAACTATTTAATGTGCTCCAATAATTTTATAGATACATATGGAATTTTATAAATCTATTAAATCTTTTAGTTTGAACATATCTTCTGTATATATTTTACTTAAATTCAAATAAATCAATAGTGTCAAAATTGACAATATTGTTATTTTATAAAAATAACATATTATTAAATTGTTTAAAAATCACAAAAATATTCAAAAATTATAAATTGAAATTTATATGGTCTAAAATTTCATAAAGTATCCAATTATGGAAAATTAACAACACATAAGTGAGTACTTATAACCATTTAAAATTCAGAATTTTATTACCACAAATAAACTTAAATAGATTAAATAAGGATAAATCAAAATGATATGGTTCAAAATAAGATTAAAACATGTCTCAATTGTGTTGTCTGATGATATTACTACCATATCACATCTAATATTCGAATTGAGTCATTTTTGGTGGTTTTTATGTGGGGTTTGATTTTATATTAAACTAATATTTTTGAGGATTCCAAAGGTGCACGTCTCCTCCCTTATAAAATGGAACCTCCTCCCTCTCTTCCTCACACCATTTTGATTCTTGAAGCTCTACCGACCTCTTCCCATTTCACTTCCCCTCTTCCCTATAAACCTTATAGAGGTATTGTTCTTCTCAAAAGACCAACCCTAGTGCCCTAAGAAGAAGTTTAAAGGAGGTGCGTCGAAGAAGAGGTAATCTATTCTACCGATTATTTCAAGCTTATTTCTTCATCAACTTCTTCTCCTTTAGTTGTATCATTATAAATTAATAACATCAGTATCACTAATATACTGATATATTATTATAAATATGAAACAACCCCATTTCACCTCTTATCCATCCTACAGAAAACAAAATCACCGCGCGTGAATACGTACGGAATACCGTATCCACGCCGTGGTGTAATCTTTTTTCGACCACCACCTTACTTGGATGGGTATAATGATGTAAATAAATAACTATATATGATTATTAAAAATTTATATTGATTCCGAAATATTATACATACACTTCAATGCAATTCCATGATCATGCGAATGATATCATCACTCGTGCTTACGTACGGACTACCGTCTCCACGACGTGATGAGATTCATTCTCCATGTTAACCATTCATGAATGATTATAAAGTATATATAATAAGTAATAATGAAATATATGAAATAATACTTATACTGTATTTATGTGTATATATATGTATGTCATCTACTTAATTTCATCCAATTCAATAAGGAAACGAAAACAGCTTTCATGCGTTCGTACGACCTACTGTTTCCATGAATGGTGTATTTCATTCCTTTTATATATCTATAATATATATGTATATGATGAATATATATTATATATAAATCACGTTTTACATTTTGGATTTATGTAAATCATGATATAAGTAATAATATCATGAACGAAAAGTCAAAAAACACATGATAAATGAAACGATTTTAGCCAAAACGCTCTTTAATATGGAATTTACAAAAGAACGAGTAATATAAAGTCATAAGTGAACCATATATGATATCATAACAATGAATATGATTCTGTATTAAGTCAATGAAATTATTTAAATCATTATACAGGAGGTTCAGATACATACGAATCATATTGGACATAAGGTAAAGGATAATTTTTCAATCTCATTTTTTTATCCGAGATTGCGTATATGTAAATATTTATTGGGGTTACGTTTATCATCTTATCCCTGTTTTCTAAATTTTTTTCATAAAATGTTTAATATTCTCCCATGAATGTTTAAAGTCATTTTTACTTATTATTGTCTTTTTACCACATTGTATGGATGGAATCATTCCTTTGGTTACCATATGAGGTACTTTTTGACATTTCCAACAAAAGTACGATTAGAATGTTATTTTTAAGTTATACGGCATGAACAGATTTTTATGGTTTTATAAAGCCTTATTTTCATGAATATTCCTCCAAAAGATTTAATGAATATTTTAAAAAAATCCTTTTCTTTTAAAATTTCATGACATTTAGTGAAAAGCAAATGATTTTGAAGATGAAAGGATATTTTCCTCAAGAATTAATTTCATGTGTGTTATCAAAACCATTTTTCATCTAAGATGACATTATTTCATATGTGTAAGTTTCAAGTATAATGCCTCTATGATTTACATGGTTTCACTTTCCTTATTATGAAATGATATCCATTTCTTTTATATGAATTATGTGATGATGTGATGATGTTTATGAAACCCATTTTATTTTTGGGTTATTATGAATGATGTATGTTTATTTTCTGGCCCAAGTAAGAATGATTTCATTTTGAGATGGGTGGGACCTATATCTCCCTCCAATGCATTGGGTACCGATTTATATCTCATGAGATAGACATGACTGGAATGGTAAGTTAATCTGGTTCAGTGTTATAGGACATCAACAGGGAGTGAACTCGATTCAAAAAGGGACTTTGTCCACTAAGATGGTCTTGGCAGCAATGCCTTGGCTACTATGGAAATCATAACAAGTGTTGAATGGTTTCCATAATTACATGTTTTATTCCCATGATATTTTATCGTGATTGATGTTCCTTTATGATATATGCCTTACATACATCCATGATTTATGTCTTATCTCAAGGTTTTAATGTTTAGATTTCATGTTCATGTTCTTTCTTTCAATTGTTTATGGATTTTTTTATGTTATCTATGTTTTCCCTTACTGAGAATTTGAGCTCACCCTCTTTATGCTTTATTTTTCCCAGGAAATAAAGAAAGGTTTTAGGTAAGGAAACAAAAAAGGGGAAGATAGTTATGGGAGATGTTGAAGATCTTTCAACATGATTAGATGTTTATATTCTGAGTATCCAAAGACACTAAACTATTATGGTCCTTGTGTGTCTATTTTTTGTTATATATTATGTATTCCTCAAAGTTAATGTAATGACCATGTATGTCAAGCTTCAGGTTTCTACAGTTGGTATCATAGGAAAGGTTTAGTCAATCTTTGGTAACTTGGATTCGAAAACTATAGTGAGATCCCTAGAGATATTTCTACGGTATGTCTAGGGATGTCCCTAAGGTTATGTATAAGTATAGGTTATAGTCCTAAAATTACGGTAATGATATTAGAATTAAACATAAGATGTTAGATGTCGAAGGTACTCCCCCTTGATTATGTTATTTTCCTTGTATGATTTTTGACTCTCACAGAATTCTTTTTGTGTTTTAGTCAATGGAGGGAACCAAAAAGAATTTCGGTAACATTGAATCGAAAGGAAAAATTGGTGACTATGAGCAACAAAATTGTGTAATGCCTAGAGAGAAAGATGTTGTGATTATGCCGAATAAGTAATCACGACATATGATTAACAAGGGTAAATTTAGCGGTATGCCTAATTCATCAAATAAGAGGAAGATAGACTTTTATGAATGTTCACATGTTGAGGAGCCTAATGAAAGGAAGATTGAGATTTCTAAAGAAGGGAAGAAGAACATTGAGGAATACCTCAAATGGAAAGACATATGTTATCTATGTGGAGAAAAGGGTCATAGAGTTATAAACTGTTATGGAGTTCACTATCTTATTTGTGGAGAACATGGGCATTACCCAACTCAATGCCCTGACCTAAAAAGTTACTTCTAAATCAAGGAAGGACTTATTCTAGGACAATCATTGAAGAATATGGATTGAAGTATTTATGTATTGGTATTCAAGAATAATGTTGTTGAGGTACTTTTATGGTGTATTAGAATGTTTTTGTATTAGTATATTGTGGTTTTCAATAATTTTATGGTAACGGTAACCAAAAAAAGTGATTTAAATATTGTGGAAAGTAGATGATATGCGCATATTGAAGGGATAAAGATAAAATTAAATGTTTGACAGTATTAATGAGCTCATGATTTATATAAGGACTAAGTGATATCATGGGTTGAGTATATATAATTTTGAGGATTTTGGTATGTGGAAACTGTTAACATTTAACTGCACTCATGTTTTCACTAAGGTTCAAAGGGTATTCATATTTCAATAGAATACTTGATTAGGGACTTTGAATGCTTGGAATGTGACCAACAAGACATATCTAATGATATATGGGGATCAATGATGGTATTAACATGGTTGTTATATGATCTCTTTGGTAATCATTTTCACTAAGGTTCAATGGGTATTCATATTTCAATAGAATACATGATTAAGTCCTTTGAATGTTTGGAATGTGACCAACAAGACATATCTTATGATATATGGGGATCAATGATGGTATTAACATGGTTTTTATATGAACTCTTTGGTAATCATTTTCACTATAATATGATATTGGGCAGCAGTATTTTGGATAAACATAAAGATTAGAATGGATTATGTTAGACATAATTTAGTATTGTTTAATGCTAGAAATTTTTCGATATTATTGATGGAAAGTTATAATAATCTATTTTTAGAAAAAAAGGACTACCTGCAGGACGGAAGACAACCCAACACGTCGGACAATACTGTGAGAATCAAACCCACAACCGAAGTGCGACTGGCCATTATCGCCTTCCAATGGCCTACAAGAAGTCCCTAGTTAGTAGAAACTAGTTTTATTTTATTTTGTGGTATGATATATGAAGTATATGTTCATTTTTGTAATCTTATATGATTAACCACACCATAGATGGACTTATGTATATTTGATAAATTTTTCTATCCTTTTGTTTGAAACAGATTGAATGACTCATAATTCTATCACATGATTTGCTAACACTTCATGAATGACAAATTCAACTTAATTTATTTAAGAGATGAAGTGGAAATTTTTCAAGGCACGACCAACGGTGAGATTGTACCAAAATCAAGTAAGTATTTATTTTGATTCGAAAATTCATCAACTTTAGAGAAATGATCCTAAAACCCAAAAATGTTTTCATTGTTCCCTTATATCCGATGAATCAGATGGTACCTTATATCATCAATAATTTATGGCTTTGTGATTTTTGGCTTTTTCATAGCCATGTTCTCTACAACTCTCTATCAGAATTTATGGTTAGATTTTTTTTTCCATATTCATATTTTCACCTATTTTCTCTTATATGGAAACCCAATGATGAGTTACATTGGGTAATCGTTATGTTTCATACATTAGTTTTTAAAATTATGTTTTAGAATTCCTTTTTACGATGTGGGTTTCTATGAATAGTAAATAATTTATAACCCTGACGAATTTCGAGGGCGAAATTCATTTTAAGGGGGGTAAAATGTAACGACCAGAGATTTTATAAGATATATTGTTTTTAATTTCATTAATATCTTCTGTTGTATGCTACACCAAGATTATCTTGTTCTATGGGAAACAACGTATTAGGTTGCAGTATACTCAACACTAATCTTGGATCGTGTTACACACAATTTCATGTTTGTTTGATAGTAGTCATTTTACGCAACATTTAGTGTCTATATATATATATATATTCAATGTATAAATGAAATATGGATGGATTTTGTTATACGAAACAAAAAAGGAGTCATGCACTACACGCAACCCTGAATTGGCTTCTATTACACACAATCACGACCTTCCTCGATAGCGTGTGTTGTACGCAATACTGGGTTTTACTAAATAATGACATATTATTAAAATATTATTATGATCAAGCCATTATGAATAGTATTAAACAAATTTTTAATTTTTTAACATTATGATTCATCTTACACATTTTCTAGAACATGTTTTAAGAACAAAATAATATTTTTGGGTAAAATAATTACTTTTCCAAAAATGCAGTTTTTCCGCCTTTTGATGGAGCACCCACCTAAAATATAGTTTTGAAATGTTTATAAGATCAATTTTACAAAATAAAATTATAATTTTTAATCAGGATATAAAAATTTTCATTGGATAAAGTTTTGATATTTTTCTAATAACTTTCATATTTTAATTAATAGAAAAACACGCTATATATTAATTAAAAACAACTTTTTTCATCATAATAATTTATATAGTTACATTATAATATTTAATAATTATAAAGTATAAATAGAATAAATTTTTACCATATAATATAATGTATTTCATTAGCATTAATTTCACATTGAATTCCTAGGTAAAAACATTTCAATCTTTGGCAATGTTTTAACTTCTAAAACCCGTTTTCTTAACAACGAGATAAATTTTAAATTAATTACTACAACTTATGTGTTTTGAATTTTGAAAAATGGATTCCATATTTGAAATCAGTGCATCCAAATTATGTTAATAGGCTACTTTTTATTTTTCGGCATTATGAATAATAACTACGGTTAATTTTATTTACCATAGTTAACGGTAAATCAGGTAATTAAGGGTAAATATAAGATTATAAAATTACCCTAACACATGCCAAAATCCTATTTTATGACTAAAAGTCGACCCATATCACCTAATCGTCCGATTAGATTCATTTAATGGACTTTTGTTTCTGAAAATAATTTAATTATTATTAAAACCAAACAAAGTGACCACATGTCACTTTCTTAAATCTTATAAGTATAATAATTTTAATTTAGTCATAAACTTAATAAATATTAGAATATGAATTTTCTAAAGAAATATAATACAATTATCTACAACATTTTAATTTATTTAGAATTTTTAGGGATTAAATAGTTATCATTAATTATTACACAATAGAAATGTTGAAATTATATAATTAATTAAAATATCAAATAAATGGTTTTAATAATATTAAAATAAATATTATATGAACACTTTAATGTGCTCGACTAATTTTCTAGATACATATGAAATTTTATGAATCTATTAAAACTTTACGTTCGAACAAATATTCTGTATATTGTTTACTTAAATTCAAATAATTGAATAATGTCAAAATTGACACTATTTTTATTTTATAAAAATAACATATTATTAAATTGTTTAAAAATCACAAAAATATTTTAAAACTATAAATTGAAATTTATATAGTCTAAAATTTCATAAAGTATCCAATTATGGAAAATTTAAAACACATAAGTGATTATTTATAACCATTTAAAATTTAGAATTTTATTACCTCAAATAAACTTAAACATATTAAATAAGGATAAATCAAAATGAAATGGTTTAAAATAAGATAAAAACATGTCTAAATTTAATTGGTTGATGATATTTCTACCATATCCCATCTAATATTAGAATTGAGTCATTTTTTTTGGTTTTTATGTGGGGTTTGATTTTATATTAAACTAATATTTTTTAGGATTCCAAAGGTGCCCATCTCCTCCCTTATAAAAGGGAACCTCCTCCCTCTCTTCCTCACTCAATTTTGATCCTTGATGCTCTTCTGAACTCTACCCATTTCACTTACCCACTTCCCTAGAAACCTTATAGAGGTATTGATCTTCTAAAAATCCCAACCCTTGTTCCCTATGAAGATGTTTAAAGGAGGTGCGTCGAAGAAGAGGTAATCTATTATACCGATTATTTCAAGATTATTTCTCCTTAAACTTATTCTCCATTAGTTGTTTCATTATAAAGTAATAACATCAGAATCACTAATATATAGATATTTTATTATAAATATGAAACAACCCCATTTAACCTTCTATCCATCCTATAGAAAATGAAATCACCGCGCGTGCGTATGTACGGAATACCGTCTCTACGCCGTGGTGTAATCTTTTTTCGACCACCACCTTACTTGGATGGGAATAATGGTGTAAATAAATAACTATATATGATTATTTCAATTAATATTCATTCTGAAATATTATACATACACTTCAACGCAATTCCACGATCATGGTAATGATATCATCACTCGTGCGTACATACGGACTACCGTCTCCACGACGCGATGAGATTCATTCTCCATGTTAGCCATTCATGAATGATAATAAAGTATATATAATAAGTAATCATGAAATATATGACATAATAATGATACTAGATTTATTTGAATATATATGTGTTTTATCTACATAATTTCATTCAATTCAATAAGGAAACGAAAACAGCGTTCATGCGTACGTATGGCCTACCGTCTCCATGAATAGTGTATTTCATTACGTTTATCGATCTCTAATATATAAGTATATGATGAATATATATTATATATAAATCATGTTTTATATTCTGTAATTTTGTAAATCTGGATATATATAATAATACCAATAATGAAAAGTCAAAACACATACGATAAATTGAACGATTTTACCCAAAAGTCTATTTAACATGGAATTTACAAAAGAACAAGTAATATAATGTCATAAGTGAACCATATATGATATCATAACAATGAATATGATTCTGTAATAAGTCAATGAAATTATATAAATTATTATACAGGAGGTTCGGATACATACAAAGCATCTCAGACATAAGCTAAGGGATAATTTTTCAATCTCAATTTTTTTATCTGAGATTGCTTATACATAAGTATTTACTAGGGTTACGTTTATCATCCATGACCATGTTTTCTAAAAATGTATTTATAAAATGTTTACAATTCTTCTTTGAATGCTTAATGTTATTTTTACCCTTTAATTACTTTTCACCACATTGTATGGATGGAATCTTTCCTTTGGTTACCATATAAGGTACTTTTTGACTTTTCAGACAAAAGTACGATGAGAATGTTATTTTTAACTTATACGGCGTGAACAGATTTTTATGGTTTTATAAATCCTTATTTTCATGAAGGTTCCTCCAAAATATTTCATGTCTATTTTCAAAAAAAAATCCTTTTCTTTTAAAATTTCATGACAATTTGTGAAAAGAAAATGATTTTGAAGATGAAAGGATATTTTCCTCATGAATTATTTTCATGTGTTTTATCAAAACCATTTTTCATCTAAGATGAAAATATTTCATATGTGTATGTTTCAAGTATAATGTCTCTACGATTTACATGGTTTCACTTTTCTTATTATGAAATTATTTCCATTTATTTTATATGAATTATGTGATGATGGGATGATGTTTATGAAACCCATTTTATTCGTTGGGTTATTATTAATGATGTATTTTTATTTTGTGGAACAAGTAAGAATGATTTCATTATGACATGGGTGGGACCTCTATCACCCTCCAATGCATTGGGTAAATATTTATATCTCATGAGATTGACATGGGATGAATGGTAAGTTAATCTGGTTCAGTGTAACAGGAATTAAATGAGGAGTGAACTCGATTCAGAAAGGGACTTTGTCCACTAAGATGATCTTGACAGCAATGCCTTGGCTTCTATGGAAATAATAACAAGTTCTGAATGGTTTCCACAATTACATGTTTTATTCCCATGCTATTTTATCATAATTGATGTTACTTTATTATATATTCCTTACGTACTTCCAAGATTTATGTCTTTTATCAAGGTTTTAATGTTTAGATTTCATGTTCAAGTTTTTTCCTTCAAATGTTTATGGATTGTTTTATGTTATCTATGTTTTCCCTTACTGAGCATTTGATATCATCCTTTTTATGCTTTATTTTTCCCAGGAATTAATGAATGGTTTTATGTAAGGAAACCAAAAAGGGGAAGATCGTTATTGGAGATGTTAAAGATCTTTCAACATGATTAGATGTTTATATTCCGAGTTTCTATAGACACTAAACTATCACGGTCCTTGTGTTTCTGTTTTTGTTATGTATTAAGTATTCCACAAAAGTAATGTAATGACCATGTACGTCGAGCTTCGGGTCACTACAGTAATCATCTATAATCACAATCGACAGTTTTGTATCCCTTTGATATAAATGAGGTTTTAAAAAGTTTATTAAATTAACATTATAAAATAACATTATATATATATACTCATATTATTATTGAAAAATAATAAAATATAACATTAAGGTTGTGGATGAATAAATGAAATACAAATTCTCAGTTTGGAATGAAGTTTCTTCTCCAGATAACCACATTAGGATTAAATAAAATGTTTTTCTAAGATAGATTCATGATCAAAACACATCATATATGATGTGATGTGTGAATTATATAAATTATTTGGGTTTTTATTGGTGTATCAAATAAGTTTTATATGTTTTAAGATGACTGGATAGGGGTTCCCTATTATATTTTGGGGAGAGGACACCCGTGGAATTTTTTAATGGAAACAAATATACCCTTGGTATTCCAAAAAAATATCTCATTATTAAAAATTTTATGGGATAAGGAATAAAAATTCAATGAAAATTGTCTTTTTAAAATTTATTACATCATATTACTCCTTATCTTTTTAGATTAACACCCCAGTAAGCCCATTTTAACATTAACATCATTTATTATTTTTTACTGTAGTTGTAATTAATTTAAACCAAAAATAATGTTGAAAATATTTTATAATATTAATTATTTTGATTAATATCATGTAATCCATTTTTTCAAATTCCATGAATATAAGTTGAAAATGATAATTTAAATTTAAACACATAAATTCATTAAAAATAGTTTTCCTAAATATACAATTTTCAAAAGATTACATAGTGTTATTATCTAATATTAATATGAAATTTATTTCAATGACCTAAATTTGGATAATAATAATATTATTGAGATAATATATATTTTAAATCCATATTAATAAAAAATGTAACTATATATCTTCCTTAAATAAAAATTTAGTTTTTTATAAAAACATTTAATTTTCAGTATTCATCACAAAATTATTCATTTTGAAAAAATCCCAAAAATTCACCCAATATTATTATACATGAAATTTTTTATAAATCAATATAATTATTTAAAAAAATTATCCAGAACTATAAAAAAAAGATTTCAATTATGTCTATAAAAATAATTAAATACATTTAGAAAAAATGAATATTTTTTTGAAAATATGATTTTATATTAACTCTATTACTATTACTTATAGTAATTTTTAATGAAATTAATAAATATTCATATATAATTTATAAATTTTTTTATATCCATTCTCAAAATGGTATTTTATTTAATTAAGGTAGAAAACATTATGCACATAAAACCAATCTTTAGAAAGAATGTGATTTCTAGTATAACAATTGTTTATACCGAAATCATGAAAGTTGATTATAAAATTGAAATTAATGATATTATTATAAACCAATTTGATCATATTTCACTATATTAACAAATGAAATAAGAAAAAATTCATGCATCTAATTATATATTTTAGAAAATTTAAAATATAGTATTAAAAAAAGATATTTTCAATAACAACAAAATGTTTTAGTGAAAATTTTAAAAAATTTCACCACAAGATAATTTTTATATAACGTTTTCAAAAGCATTATACAATTTATAAAATCAAAATACTATTTTTTTTGAAAATAAATATAATATCCACATAAAAAATTAACAAAAATAATTTTTTATGTTAAACTATTTTTGAAGCATAAAATGAAAATTATATAATATAGTGTATTAATTTCGGAAGAATTAATGAAAACATTTAATATATTTACACTCATAAATGTATTAAATATTTTTAAAAAAATTAATTTTTCCATATAATGTAATTTTATTATGAAATTACATTTATCTGAAAAAAATTGTTTCAAAAAATCATGTGGTGTTAGAGTGGCATAACCAAGATCAATATGAAAAATTGCCCCACATACAAATGACACCAACACCAAAAAATTCTCCCCATTTCATATATATTCTAAATTATTAATAAAAAATAAAAAATAACCCTCTACTAATGATATCACATCCTTATCCCCCACACCATTCTTATGGACATTCCAATGTTGCATCCTTGCTCAATAGTGATACATTATAAACAATTGACGTAGCCCTAAAACTCTACCTCCTAGAATCCACACAATTGTTGGATCATCCACATAATATCTAACCTCATTAAATAAAAACAAATCTTATACATGGTCCATTCCATAATGAGACTATTGAGTACACCCAAAATTCCCCCATAAAAATTGCGAGTAAATCAAACCAAAACATCGAGGGTGTCACATGAAAACAATTAATGCTGTCTAATATCTATTGTATAAAATGAATGTGAAAGGTCAAAATAAAAAAAACTATAAAAATATACTTTAATGGGATATTGAATGTTTAAAAAAATTTTATAATTAAACAAATAAATTATTAATATATATGAATAGGGATCTAAAATACGTGATTACTATTGTAGCATTTTTGAAAGTAGAGATTTATGCGAATTCATGGAGGATTAGAGAAATGGTATGGGTTTCATCTCAAATTTATTCTTATTTGATCCATGTATTGTACTATGAACATATATTATATAAGGGTTATATGATTCCACTATGAAAAAATATATTATGATTATATAATTTTTCATTATATTTATAGATTCGTATATTTTATTTTATTTCAAAGAGGATTTAAATAAAATCATATAAATGTTAAAAGGTATTTATTAACTCAATATCACGCCATTATGTTATAAATATTAATCCTGAACATTATTATTAAATCTCATGTACATTCTACAATTTTATATTATTGTGACTTAATCCTTTTTTCAAGGTAATTACATTTATATTTTATAAAATCACATTTTAATAATTCTTAAATAAGGGAAATTTTATGTTTGTATGTGTACTTCATCTCAATTTCCATTATCTGAGTAATTATTTGAATTATGAACCAAATTTCGATTAATTGTTTTTTATACTTCCTATAGGATATATAATATAATTAATTATATTACATTAGTTTTAATTGATATTTAGTTTTATGGTCTCACATTCAATGAGTTTCTAGTAATATTTTTATTTAGTTTTAATATGTTTTTCTTGAATGAACATTTTTTCATAATTAATAATGACTCTTATTAAAAAATTTATTAATATGGCTTTATTATTTAATCGAAATATATTTTAATTCTATTACTCGTTATTTTTTTATGGAATTACATTGTTATATAATAAAAAAATTTTGATCATAAAAATAAATAAAATTCTAGAAAAATGATTTTCTTTTTCAAAATCTATTTTCACTCTTCAAATTAATCTTATAATTTCATATATGTAAATCCAAATATCTTTTATTACTATTCTTCTCCAATTTATAATTGAAATAATTTCACATTGGTTATGTGTCTTTCTATTTATGATGTGGGTGTCAATAATGTTATTTTCTAAAATATTTAAATAGATTTTCCTATAAAGATAATAATATTATACTACACTACTCATTTCCTATGGGATATTGTTATTTTTATATCAATTTCAATTATTTTTATTTATTATGATGATGATTTTTTAAAAAAATTATTTTATCTTCTGTAAAATAATTTTTAAAATTGATTTAAAATTTTCTTTTCTCCAAAACCAGGTTTTTGTTTTTTGGAGATTTGGAAGGGGGGTATGTGTATCTCCCATTATCATATACCTATAAGACTTCCACTTTTATTCCTTCTTTCTTCCCCACTGTCCTTTTCTCTCTCATTTTCTAGTTTTCCATTGTTCATTTTCCTCCTAATAAAATGGCCTTTCTCAGTTTTTCGTGTTCTTGGATCATTATTGATTCCACCACAACTCTTCCTCTTACTTTTACTATTGGATAGATTGTTTATGATACCATATGGTCTTTTGAACTATTCATCTTGAGGTGTTTTGGGTGGTTTGGTTTGTGTCACATCAATTTCCGAGGAGCTTAGCTAGTATTCGGTTACATCCTCTCATATATCTCTTCTTCTGGTGGTTGATTAATTTTTTTGGTGGATAATAGTTTTTTATCTCAATAATTTAGACACATCCTTAGGGGTTAGTGGATTAGGAATGTTTAATCATTTCCTTGGGTCCCAACCACATTAATCTATACTATGTTTTATTTTCCCTTCACTAGTTTTTGAGAGGGTCTACTGTGGTGGGTTCATATAGGATTTTGGAGGTGATAGTTATTTTCTCTCCAATGTTCTAGGAGGTGTGCCAATGTATTATTTGATCCCATCCATATGTATATCATCTAGTGATACATTCTAATGGTGTAGTGGAAGACACTATTTCATTTGGATTCACTTTAAATTTTTGGTGATGGTTGTTCATACGTCGATGGAGGTGGTTTAGCAACGGTGAAAATGATTCATTTTTCTGGATTTTTCTAATGTTAGGGATGTGTCCAAAAGTTGTAGAAGGGTTGGAACATGAATATTGTGGCATTTATCTAGGTGGACGATTATCCAATGTTCATAGCCTTTGGTTTTCTGGATGCGATTTCATGCATTATTTTGGATTGATTTTTTATTTTCATTGCTTTATTGTAATTGTATTTAGTCAATAGGGATGTGGTGTATACAACTATGTGTTTAGTGTTACATAATTATTTAAAAAAATTGTGATGAAACATTTTATCCAGGTATGCGACATGATTTGGGATGTTTCATAAGGTGGTTATGATGTTGTAGTTTCATGTCTAAAATTTTTATGTTGAATTTCAATTTAATTATAGTTGTTGTGGTGTATGTGTGGAAGTTTGAATGGATCTCTAGGTTCAATCATAACCAAAAAATGGTTTATCAAAATAATAAATAAATGAATTCAATGGAAATATATATTTTGGGTTATTGAATGTATGTATCAATCAATAAAATCCTTGAATAATGTTAATGAGATTTCATTTTTAAATTCTATGAGGCCGATTTTATTTACATGAGTTCTTTGTAATATGATAAATGAAGGATTTCATGTGGAACAAATATGTATAGATTATTTAATAGTAGGGTTCATCATCATAATTCATTTAATATATTAGAATTATATTTCTCTAGAGATATGTATACATGGGTATAAAAAATCAATCGAATATTGGATGCTAGTAGCGACTCCCAAAGGTGATATTCCTTGCTCTTTTATTGGATCTTAAGAACTTGAAAAAATTTGTTTCATGGGAATTTTACATTACCATTCTATATATGCGGGGTTATACTTCCATGTTCATCTTTATTATCTCAGGATTTAGTACTGTTTTTCCAAGGTATTTGTTTTTCATTTGAGATTACATGTCATTATATCATGACACATATACAACTCTTGTTGTTCAATGTTGTTTTTCATAAGATATTTATCCTGTACAAAGGATTACACATTTCAATAAGACCTAACCTTTAATAATATTTCGATAAGACTTATATTGTTGAGAAAATGATCTCACCCCTTTCTTATGTATCAATTTTTCGGATTTTAATGAGGAATATAACTTATATGATGTATATTAGTAACTATAGGTTGGTTTAATTTTAATGAATTTTTTACATTTTTTGTAAAATAATTTATATTTGTAACTTGTTCTATAATACACTAACCCTTCTGTTTTCAGGATTTTGTGTACATTTATAAGATATAATGTTTATATTTTGGACGTTTTTTAAAATAATAACATCTTCAGTTCATGTCATCAAACATGGTATCAAATCTTGTATATAATTTTTGTGTTTTTAGAACCGGGATTTAGATTGTGGGTATATGGATCATCAATTTATTATATGGAGATCTATCAAATATAATATTGTTGAATATATTGAGATTCAATTCTACAAAATTGATATTTTATAAGTTATTCAATATCATATATTCAGATAATATTCTCTAGTTGTTGAATACACAATTTTTCCTTATTATATTTCATGACATAGTGATTTATCCTAATGAAAACTTTTATTATTTATTAAATAACATCCTCTAGGTTGTTGGAGCTATTTGTAGAATTTTTTGTCAATATAATGGATTTATTATTGTGAAGAAGATTCTTAACAGATTTTTCCCTTTTTGAAATTTAAATGTTCCATCGCTAAAAGAAAAAATTATCCAAAATTTCTCTTATTATCATGGATGTTAGATTAGTTACCAATGAGAAAATTTTGAATCTATAAGGGATGATTTGTATCTCTCCCAATGATATATAATCTATCCTATAAAAAAAATTTACATCTATTAAGGTTCATATGAAGGATAATATATGACAAAATAATTTACCTCAACAAATTAATTTAATAATAAAATAAAAAAGAAATATTTCAGGGAAATATTGTAATTGAATGTTTCAAGTGTGTAAATATGTGAAATATAGTATAAATATTGTCAAATATGAAACATGATGATTATATCATGTTATATTTATCAGAAAATTTAATAAGGAAATCTTTTCTATAGAATGAATACAAAACCTAAAAAATTATTAAAGGGAATTATTAGAAAAGGGATATTATTTTTTTAAAGAATAAGTAAATCCTAACAGTTGAATTGAAGATGGTGATTCATAAACAAGTTAAATTTATAGGATCTTTTTATTGATTGATTGAAAATATTTATATAAAAAATAAGAATGGAATAATATATAATAATTTATTTATCTCATTGTTAAAAATTATGATCCTCATGAGTAATTGGATGTTGAAAGGATAAAAAATAGAAAATATAGTGTATTATTGAAGGAATATTTTGAATATGTTGAGCCATTCAAACTGAAAATTATTCTCTTATATAAGGTTTTATAATCTAATTCCATCACCTAAGAAATATTGAAATAATAACATTATTTTAGGTGAAAATTTTGGAGTAATATAAGATACTCAATATGCTTAATATTTTTTTAGTGAAAAAATAATATTTAATAGTTTTAATTATATATTTTTACTTGTAAAATAAAACAAAATAAAGAAATAATTTTTTTAGATTTAAAAAAATTATTTAGAAAATGTGTTTATAAAAAAGATAAAGAAATATTGATATACAACTATTATAGGGAGTGTAAATTAATAGTTCCATTATTTACTAGTATAATAAAGTGTCTAACCCGGGTCTTCACACTTGAGTATCTTTCATAGTTTGCTAACCTACATCATCTAATTGACATAAGAACTAATTATTTTTGTTGTTTTATGATTTATGATATAAATGGAATTGATTGAAAATATGAATTTCATAAAAAATATAATTATCATTAGATTATAAATTATCATAAAATGCTTAATTGAATATAATTAGAGAAGAAATGAAGTTATCTTTATAAAATTTTTAGGGAGAAAATTCATTTAACAAATCAATTACCTTTAGTGAACCCAATCCATCATAAGTGTGCACCCCACAATCTACCAAAGTAATGAATGAAAATTCTTTTTAGATATCACCATGATCACCCGATATTAAACACCTCAATTGATTGAAAAGTGTGGTATGTTAATAAGATAAATTTTAGACAACCATAGTGAGGATTACACCCTATATAAATTATCCTAGGAATTAACTCATAGATGATCAAAAACATGCTCTCGGGTTTAGGAAAATGATTACTCCATTGGATATTCCTCAGGTTAGTTACTCATGATCATGTGTGATATAGTAAATGATAGTAATAGAAGAACAATAAATGAAAATTACAAGAAGAATGGGAAAAAATTAGGGTGAAGAAGATGGACACAAAAACCAAAAAAAATGTATGAATTTATTAGAAATATAAAATATTATTGAAAACTAAAACAAAAAATTATCAAAATAGAATAAAATATGATTATTTCTATCCCTCATCCCAAGGTGGAGATATCCACCTCTATGCCTCCAATGTAATGTGATGGAATAGAATGAGATGATTTGGGCATGAGGAGCTCACCTCCTTTTATATGCCAGAATCTGTCCACCAAAATTTTTGATGTTTTGGGCATGGTAATTGAATTATTAAAAAATATCATCCTTCATAAATGTTTTTCATAATTCACCATAAATTCAACCAAAATTTTTATCTTAATTGGACTAGGTATGGAAGAGTAATAAATTTTTTATTAAATGTTACTTTTTCTATACGATATTTCCTGGAACATTCCATCAATATATAATGTCAACATCCATCTTATTGGTCTAAAAATAAATGAAATTTATTAATGGAATTATAATATGTATCCCATATCCATTATAGGGTGAATAACATAAATTGGAGGTGATTATACTGATTTTCTCATCCATTACATTGATGGGGTCCATGATGTATGCCCGTTAAATTGTCTAACATGATTTATTTTTCTTGGAATCTAAACGATCGAATCATCCCCTAGTCTAGAATATAATGTTTTATAAAATAAATTATGAATTAAAAAAATAGTCTATCAATTTGAAAATACATTATTAATTAAATTTCCAAAAAACCCTTGTAGTAAAAATATATCAAAAATCCAGAATTAAGCACTTTTAATAATTTTTCTCAAAAGACATCATAAATAAAAAATTGTTCTATATAAGTGAAAATTGGTATATTGTGAATTTTTAAACAATTTAGATTCATATACAGAAGAGGAAAATATAAGCTCTTTCAATTTCCCCAATAAATAATTCTTTTTTATCCTAAATCATATAATCTCAACATGGAATTTAGAGGATACCAATGTCTCCAATATTTAAATTACAATTTTTTCAAATAAAAAAATGTATTTTCAAACATTAAAAAATAGACATTAAATATCAATTTAGTTTCACATTTTTCCAATGAATCCATTACATCATGTATTTTACGTTTCCCCTATTAAAAATTATGGAACATATGCTTTCATTAATTCAAGCACCTGAATTTGTTATTATTAAAAACGAAACATCATTATTTACATAAAATTTGAATATTTTCTCTCATATATCATGAAAGAATCATGTATTGAAATTCTCATATCATTGGAATATGTTACCTATCCATTGTATTGTAAATGAATTACTTTCTTAACCTTTTAAAGATAAAAAGAACATATGATCATGAAAAAATTTCAAGAATGTTTCCAATGAAATAAAGCTTATGGTTAGTTGGCTATGATTAATTATAAATAAATGATCATAGATGCGTTTTAACTCTTAAGTATAATGCATGATATCAAAAAGTGTAATGGAAACTTTCCCTTAAATGTAGAAACTCCCATTTCACCTAAACACTTAGTATGACCAAGATCAAATTATTCATAATGAGTGATTTGTACACCCTCTTTATTTTTTTAAAAATAATTAAAAAAATTTCCTTTTTCAAATGCTAGGATTGAAACAAACATCGAAAACATCACCAAACCACATATGATAAAAAATAATTAGTCTATTAATGTATTTTTGTGGTTTTCCCCAATCATAAACTATTTTTTTCTTTTATATTTATATTAATTTATTTAAAAGGGGCATAAACAATAAATAAAATGAATGATTCCAAAACATTTTACAGTTCAAAAAATATTACCCCCACACATTTAACTTTCATTTTATAAATTTACTTCCCCCATGAATCAATTTACCACAAACATCAACATTAAAATATCACTCACATACTAATAGTAGGGTAATAATGGATAAAAATGGATTAATACATGCCTCATTCCAAACAAGGTTATTCACGGTATCTATAGTATAAAATATGGATTGATGGAAAAGTGTTATTTTAAAGATAAGTTGTTTATAAATCTATGGCTTAATTATTTTAAATGCATATCATTATAGTCAGTAACCATTAAATGTTACAATACATATTTTGGTAGGCGACATGTCCAGAGTAATCTCAAGAAATTTGTTCAAGAATAATTAGGATGTATGTGGTCTACAAATACTCTTAGAAATGAGAATATAATAATAAAAAATCACTCAAGCAATGATTAATAATAATAATTAAACTGACATGAATAATTTAATTTGAAGCATGATAAATTTCTTGGAAATATTATTTACATGAATGAATGAATTCCCTCCAATTAAGAGTCCTCATTTCAATATCCAGGCTTCTCATTAAACATTCAATTTTCTAATTTACTCATATAATCACATTAACATTGAAATATAAAACGTGGAATCACAAAATTCCTATGAAACTATTGTCTCTTAGACATGTCAATTAAAACATGAATTCATGATTTGGACTAAAATATTCGGTTGAAATCTCAAAAACAGTATTTGGATGAAAATGTATTGATTTTAAAAATATATACAATGAAAATGAAATCGCTTTTCCAGGAATGTTATTCCTTATCTTCAACTCTATAATGCTACATTCTTCTATCGTGAACCAACATAATATAATTACCTAGGTAATCAAAAATTCCATATCATTAACATTCAAAATGACAAATGGTGAAGCATGGTAAATTATTTTCTATGAAATGAAATTAAAATATTAATTACTAAAAAGAAAATAAGGGATTAGTCTTAGTATGATACCCAAATTGGGCCCTGATTTTTTTCATCCTCCATAGGCATGTACCAGAATGTGTCCAATTTCATATGATGGATGAATCTTCTTTGATTGGAACCACCACATGTAGATTTTCCAATCATATTATTCTTATTCATTCTTGAGGAGGACTCTAGGGAAAAATCAAACCAGATCCCCCCACTTCAGAATGATGAACAACATACATGACATTGGTATGATAAATTATGGATAAATATATTCTTTAGTTTCTACTTGTACAACCTTCTCCTTATTTTCATTTGTTGGAATAGTATAGTTTGTATGAATTTAATGTTCAATGGGAATGTAAAAAGGTAATTTTTATTGAATAAAATTTTAACTTTCACTTGAAAAAATAATATATATTTAAAAATGATCAACTATTTTATTGAATTCCTCAAATTTTTCTTGTTGTACATCTTAATTTTCTTCATAAAATTCATGTTCAATATTGTCAGGAGCTTAAATTATTCCAAAATTTGTGTGGGTGGTGTTGCTTCATCTTACTGCAAGTTAAGGAATGTATTGACCAAATATGAAAATTCAAAACCATGAGGTGTGATACCCAAATATTACTACATAAAATTATAAAATATAGAGTTCAAGAATTGATCAACTCAATGAGATGTGTTTGGTTTAATAACATCCTCACTGATTAGTGCCTCCTTAATGAGAGTATCAGAAGATGGAATTTGATAGTCAGTCTCTTCCATCCTTTCATAAAATTGTGTCAATTTTTTTGTTCCCTCTACATACATAGCTAGTGTGACATGAAATGTTATTTAATATTCTTGATAATAGGTATCAAAGATATCGTGTTACACCTAATACTCATTCCATAATTCATCCAGATCTTTTTGGTCTCCAACATGTAGCTCAGTAGGTAATTATTACTCTTCATGAATTAACTCTAAATCAAAATGGTTATCTTGAATCTAGTTAGTAATATGTTTCTTCGGCCTATATTACAATAATTTTTCTTCCTCATCTTGTATTCTTTTGCTGAATTTTGGGAAAACTAGTGGCACTTCCTTTTTGGACATGAATCTCTTTATGTCAGTTTGGAGCTCATCAGCCCTACGAGTCTAATCTTCAGGTGAGATCTATGTTTCAATGTCTATTGGATTATGATTTACCAATATTAAAAGAGTATCAAATTTACTTTTGAGTTCCTCCTCAGTGTATTTAGTTTCTTCCTCATACACCAATGAGTAATTATTCAATGTATTGGATGAATTGTTTTTTTAACATCATGCAAGAAGAAAAATTTTAACTTTTTTTATAATAAAATTGAAAACATTCTAAAATCTCAAAATAGAAAAATTAATGTAAAAATCTATCTATATCCCCAAAAATTATGTCAGTTTTGATGCACTTATTTCATTAGGAATAGAAAAAAATGAAAATTTATAATGTTATCCACATGCAGTACATTTTCTGACCTGGGACTTCTCCCTTGATGATCATTCCCAGTTTTTCACCTGCTAAATATAATTCAGGGAAAATTTATAATGAATTAAAGTCATTGGGTGTGGAAAAGGAATTTTTATATGATTTCTTATGGTATAACAATGGCTGACCATGTTCATATCACTTGAGGAGCATTCTTATTTTTATTAACTACATAATATAATTCACATATAAAGTATTTTTTTAAGGTTTTCTAAAATAAATTTAATTTTAAAAAATTAAATGATATTCTTAAATAATATCAAACTAATATGGAATTATAAATTACCATGAAATTCTAAATAGAATAGAATTAGTGGAGAAATGAATTTATCCCGGTTGAATATTCCAGTATAACCTTAATTGTCCAGCTTCAAATATATTTTGAGAACACTTTCAATCATATCTGTGAACAACTCAATCTACACTTGTTATGAATGAAAGGTCTTCTTAGGGATCTTGAAGTACACCCAACATTCCCCTACTCAATCGATGGAAAATGGTTGTAGATTAAGAAGATAAATTTTAGATGGAAACAATGAGGATTACCGCAAATATAATTTATCCATTGACATAACTAAAAGATGATAAAAAATAAGTAGATTATATTTTTATTTTTATTGAGTTTAAAATGAAATAATGAAATAAATTATGAACAAAATCATTATTTATATTCAATTTTTTGGGAAGGAACATATTTTTCTCTGTCATCAGATTAATAATAATCTGTTCGCATTTCTTCCTATTGAATTATAAATGAATGACTCCTCGATTGAGTTTTAGTCAGTCATGGTTGAAGGTTATATGGAAAAATAATCCAATATAAATTCATGTTCATAAAAAATTCTTAATCTAATATGGAAAGTCATGATATAGAATTTTTTATACATATAAATCTTTAAATAAGTAACTTATGTAACACACATGCCAACAAGCACTAAAAACTCGCCATCTAATAAAATTTAACTGATCAAGGAAAATTGCACTAGGTGGATGATGTTTATGTTTATTAAACCAAATAATTAATTAATTAATGAAATAAAATCCAAAAATATAGTCTCATTATGATAATTGGACACCAATGATAATAGAGATCATTCAATAGATGATATATTTTTATATTAAATCACAGGACTCCGACATTAAAAAAGTGAATCTCACCCTTCCCCGATCACTACAAATCATTACCCATCCATGATAAGGGTAATTGAGATAGATGGGGAAGAAGAAGGAATTATAATTATTTGAAAAATAAAATTAAATAAGATGTATTGCAGAAAATTTCTACTCCTTGGTGTCCTTGAAGGAATGGGATAGAATGAAATTTTATACATGATAACAAGCATGGTTTTAGTTTGGGGGAATTGGTAATGATAATATTTTCATAATTTCATATATTCATTTTAAGTTTTTAACCCTCCAAATATATCAATTATGGCTCATATGGAATAATTTTTTATTTATGATTTGTTTTGAGAAAAATTGTGAAATGTGATTAATTCTGACGTTTTGACTGATTTTCACCACAAGTGAATTTTGGCCCATTTTTTTTAATATATTTAAGAAATGATCAATTAATTATATTTAAATACTTGATTTATTTCCTACAACATTTTATTCTAATCCATGGGATCATTCAACAATCTAGAGGCCTAGAGAAATCAATCATATTGAACTGTTGTTTGGGATCACTGGGTGGGCCCCATATACGTAACAAATCCACAAGTCAGTTTACACACCTCTAATTGTGGTGATTACACATGAAATGTGATGAGAACAGATTATAGTGTTCAATTAATAATTTTTATAGAGTTTGGAAACTATTAATATATTAAATGGATATTATTTATTGATAGAAGATTCCTAGGAAACTATGATATAAAATTTAATTGTTAATAAATAATTCATAACACAGACATGCCATGAAAAATTAAGAAGAATTTTTTCTGGGTGAATGAGGGAGAAAAATATGAACAAATGTTATGAACGTGGAAACATTTGACACGTCCTTTTAATGGGTCTAAAATGAAACTACCACTAAAAGAATGATTCTGGCCTATAAAAAGAGTAGATAACCTCCTTCCCAAATCATACAATTCAATTCCATCTCACATCATTCATGGAACTAAGGAGGTGATATCCATATAGGGATGCTCACAGAAAATCTTCCACTTTATTCATAGTTTATTTCATTTATTACTTTTTTTTTGTATTCAATTATAATTATGATTTCTAATAAATTCATTCATTGTTTTTGTTTTTCTATCCATATTCATTACCCTTATTTTTCTTCCAATATTCATATTCATTTCATTTCTTATTCTATTATTAATATCATGAAGTATAATAATCACGACCATGAGTAACTGGTTTGAGGAATTTCATATGGGGTATTCATGTTCATAAACACAATACCCTGTTTTTAATCTTATTTCAGTTAATTATATGGATAATATTTAGTGGGTTTGTCCTCCCAATGGTTTCATAAAAATTATCTTCTTAATATACAACAATTTCCCTTGATTAGGGAGGATAATGGAGGGTGTTTGTGGAAATATCTATGTATAAATTTCATTGACAACTAAGGTAGATTGAGGTATGAACAAATATAAAGGAGTGTGTTCACTAAGGTGATTTTATGCTTGTCAATGTAGGTGGTCCCTTAATATTCTCCCAGGATATCTTTTATTTTTTTCTAATTCCATTTTGTATATAATTTCATGGTAATTTATAAATTAGTTTCATTTTTATTTTTTTAATTAATTTCATATAATTTATTAAATTAAATTTATTTCATAAAACATATAAAAATAAATATAGTTAGTTCTTAAGTCAATTTGATTATATACGTGAACAAAAAGAGAAATCTCTTCAAGAGAGATGACTCTGGTCAGCAAATTTGTTTCACTATGAAGACATATAAATATTATTTTTACCCACACAATAAAAAGAGTGTGTCAAAACATGGTTCCATGAATTAGATTATGTGGGGGAACAACACATAATTCTACTCAAGTGAGATAACCCTAGTCTGTAACACCCCAAGCTTCTACGGTACGTTTCCCTTCGAATAATGCGATAGCGTGTGTTGTACGCAACCTCGAGTTCTAACACACACCACAACTAATTAAACTAGCCGTTGTGAATAGTAATACCTACTTTTTGAAATCATATATATATTTTATATTTCAAAATGGACTTCATTTTTGGATTCGGAATATTGAAATTATCCTAGGGTGAAATTTTGGTACTTTTCGGATAACTTTTATATTTTGATGAATAGTGAAAATTACTAAATTTTAATTAAAAACAACTTTTTTAATCAAAATAATTAATAGTGATAAATTGTGAATTTGAGTGGTTTTAAAGTATATTTAGAATATATTTTTACCATTTAATATAATGTTGGTCATTAGACATAATTTTACAATTAAACCGAACATAAACAAGTGTCAATCTTTTGATAGTTATTACCTCTTAAAAAAACGCTTTTTGTTTTGACAGCGGGAATTAATTTTAAATTAATTTATTCCACTTCTGTGTTTTGAATTTAGAAAAATGGATTCCATATTTGGAATCAGGATTTCCAAATTGTGTAAATAGGTAACTTTTATTTTTAGACATTTTGAATAATTACTGTGGTAAATATTTTATTTACCATGGTTAAGGGTAAATCCGGTAAATAAGGGTTAAAAAAAATAATATTATAATAATACAAAATTACCCTAAAACGTGTCCTAACCTTATTGGTGGACACATACCCGACCATGAGCATCCTTGGGTCAATTCGGGGACCCCTTGGAGCCACTTGTATGTGGTAGGGACACTTTATATTAATAAAGTTAAAATAAAAATAAAAATGGCATAAGCTTACATCTTTTAGAAGAACAATTTTTACATAGGGTTATACATGTTGGATTTTCGATTATAAATATTCATTAGAAAGATAAAAAGATTTAATACATAATGATATTTTATTTATAATTTTTAGACATCAAATAATTTAAATTATTAATGACACAATAATGATGCAATGTTTACCTCATTAATAAATCATTTAAATAAATAAGATTATAATGATTAAAATATTATCTAAATACTTTCCAATTCTTATTGGTTGATGTTATTTAGAATATTAGTCATCTTATCTTAGACCTCAATGATTTTTGGACCATTATAAACCGAATATTCTTATATTATAAAGTAATACTTTCACTCTTTCCTAAAGAGACCCTCTTCTCCCTTATAAAAGGAGACCACTTCTACTCATTCCTCACACCTCTCAAGCCACTTGGCTCGTCCAAACTCTGCCCAAATAAGCTCCCCACATCCCTCTCCTCCTCCTTGAAGCTTCCCCTTAGGCAGAAATCATTTCAAGAAGTCCTTTGGTTCCAACCAAAGTGAGTTACCTAAATTAAAGGTAACGATTTCTCTTAAATTATTTTCCTTTATTTTGCTTCTCCAACCCCCAAACTCTTTTTATTTCCTTTATTTTGTAACAACACCAGTATCCTCAATATACTAGGATGTTTTTATAAGAAGGATTCAAACTACACATACACACAACTCCATCTAATGGATGATGAACATAATGTTTCTGTGGATGGCAAACTAACGCCTCACGAAATGATGATTGTTCAAATACATCTTACCGCCTCTCATGGTGGACATTATGATGGAACTGTAATTAAATATGATATTAATGATATATATTTTATGTATAATCTTCTGTAATTCCATTTTATTTCATACCATTATTCGTTTCATGTTGTATATACATACGATAATTTCATTTGAGGTAGTGCGGACTACCGCCCCCTTAAAATGATTTGACTCGTTCATACCACACATGGAACGTATAAAGGATGGTGTTAATGAACTTAAGTAAAATATATAAAATATTATATTATACTGGAATATTAATATAGCTATGTATCATTTGGATTCAATTCTTTTAAAATAAAAATTAAATGGAAGTAGCGTTCGTGCGTACGTACGGACTACCGTCTCCACGAACGCGGTGAGATCCATCCTCCATCGTATCCATTCAAGTATTATTCTAATTTTAGGGTTAAAAATAATTTTAATATCATTATGATTATGAATAAGATTTAATCTATCCATTACAAACATGTCTTACGTAACCAAACATTTAAGAAGAACGAATCGATTATCACTTGAAACGACGATAATACTAAGATATTATTAATAAAGCAATGTTAAAAGATCATATATGATATCATATTAATGTATATGATTCTTGTATAATTTAATAACAATTATTTCACCATTATACAGGAGGTTAACCGACCCCAACAAAGGAAAAGTACAAGGTAAGGGTTATTTCACAATCTCTTCATTATCCGAGGTTGTTTATACGTAATAATCTACTGGGATCTCGTTATCATCCACATCCATGTTTCTTCAAAATGTATTTCAAAGAATTTTTACAAGAATATGGGTTAAAGTCATTTATACATTTTTTGACTTTTTATAAGAGGAATATTTCCGTCGTTTTCCAAACAAGGTGTTTTTTAACCTTTTCGACAGAATTAAGATAAGAATGTTTTTTTAACTTATACGGCGGGTGCGGTTATTTTCCGCCGTTATAAAATCGTCAAAGCATCCCTTACAAGCCTATAAGAATATTTTCAAATAAAATGTTTTATTTTATAAATATATGTCTCTTAAATGATTTCAAAATAGAAAGAGATATTTCTTTAAAAAGAGTATTGATTTCATCTATGTCAACATCCTTTAATCGATTTTATGCTTATTTGAGGATGATATAATATGATACAAAACTTTTATATTGTATTGAAGGTTTTGTGATATGTTTGAATGTGGATGTGCTATTTTTTTATATACCATTCATGGTTTATGGTGAAAGTATTGACATTTCGTATGCTAGTTTAATACGAATGTTTATGTTATGTTTAAACCTTTTCATATGGGAATGCATTGGAATTAATATGTGACGGGTGGATCCCGCTATAGCTCCTCGATGCATCGGTAGGTCTCATGAGACAAACTAGTGTCTTGGCACAAGGCCTTGACAAAATCGTATTTGTAGTCTTGGCACGAGGCCTTGGCTATGTGGTTATGATAGTCTGGCATTATGCATTCCAACATTATGAAAGTGGTTATTGATTTTTGCATGTGATTATTCGATTAGTAGAATATCCATGTGAATAAGTAAATGGAATTATTTCATTTTATTTATGCCATACCATGTTGAAAGTTCATATTTAAAAGGCTTTTGTTTTAGTTATACATTGCCTTAAATGTTTATTCTTATTTATGAAAGTTTCCGCTATATTGTTATCCTTACTGGGCATTTGAGCTCACCCCTTTTCTATGTTTTATTTTTCCCAGGAAGTGAAGATGTAATTTATGAATGAACTGCAAGGATATTATGAGGGGATTATAGTGTAGACTGTGGAAACATTATGTTGTTGTAGTAGTTTTTCATTTTATGATGTAATGTAAAACTTATGAATATATCTAGTGTTTCCAAGGCTACTAAACCAATCGGTCTTTCGAGATTTGATCTTTCTTGTGATCATGCCAATGTTATGTAATAATGCACCGACTCTGGGTAGCTGGGGTCGGGGCGTTACAGTTGGTATCAGAGGATGTTTAGTACAAACCTTGGAAACTAGATTTAGATAAACTCTGATTAGAGCACGTAGACCTAAGATGAACTTTGAGGATTAGTATAGAAGAACTTCCTAGAATTTTGGTATTGTAGAGATTTTCTGAGTTTTCCGAGCAATACATCCTTGTCTGGATACGAGCAGGTAGAGGTGGCTCTGGCACAGATGTACCTAGGGGTAAAACCCGAAAACACCGCTTTGAGCTAGACTCGAACGGGAACTGGTGCACGACAACGGGCCTTGCTGCACTCTTGGTTACGACACTCCCGGGGGATATGCTTAGGATAACTCTCACTATCTTTACAAATCATTATGAAGGGTTTATGAGTATATACTTCCCCAAAGAAAACATTTTTATGATTATGGATTATATCCATAAATAGTTCAATTTATGTTAAGTGTTTTATAAGTATGGGATTATGTATTTTGATTCATAAACTGATCTAGTTTATGCCATTGTTTAGAAATGGCGCCTAGTGGAAGAAATGGAAACCGTATCAATGCACACACTCCATGTAGGGATTGCCCTCCTGATCAAGATAATTATAGTGGGGCTGGTGATGCAACCGGTGCTGATCAGCTAATCACCATACTGGGACAACTTACTCAGGTTATGAATAATAACCTTACCCGTATGGAGCACCCTGATCCGCAGCGTGGAGGATCAATGTTAGATCGATTCATGAGGCAACAACCACCAACGTTCAATGGGAATACAAATCCCTTAGTAGCTTAGCAATGGATATTTTCCATAGAGAAAATATTTCAGGCTTTGGGGAGCAGTGAAAGGGAAAAAGTTATCATGGCAGTTTACCGCCTCACTGGAGATGCTGATCAATGGTGGTCATTGATTCAAAACATGAAGGAAGATGATGAAGTATCAAATATGGAGTGGAGGGAGTTCAAAGATCTGTATTTAGAAAAATACTTTCCTCGCGACCATCGAGCAGATATGGAAAGACAATTTCTGAGTCTGAGACAAAAGGAGGATGAGAATGTCACAAAGTATGAGGCTAACTTTACAAGGTTAGCGAGGTATGCTGGAGATTATATTCGCAACCCAAGAAGTAAGATTGATCGTTTCTTTGATGGGTTAAAACCATTTCTCCGTCGAGCATTAGTCTCACAATCCTTTCCATCGTACGAAGACATTGTCTCATGTGCTATCAAGACCGAAAAGGAATTATCTAAGTCTTATGACTTTAAAGCAAAGAAAGAGAAGAAGAGACCTGCTGATCAATCTGGGAATGGAAATAAGGGGAAGAAAGGAAAGGTTGAATATCCATCATGTGGTAAATGTGGGAAGAAACACCCCGGTACTTGCTTGAAGGGAATGGTAGTCTGTTACAAGTGTGGTGAAAAAGGCCACCAAGCTCATGATTGCAAGGGGAAGAAGGAAGCTACCAACGTTCAGTGCTACAATTGCAGGGAGATGGGGCATTATGCAAATTCATGCCCTAAGCGTCAGGAGAACTTACCTCAGAAAAGGCCAAGGGATCAAGGCCAGGCTTATGCTATCACTACTGCTGAGGTAGAAGCTCCGAAAGACATGGTGGCAGGTAATTTAATGGTTTCCTCAAGTTTAGAAAATGCATTATTTGATTCTGGATCATCGCATTGTTTCATATCTTATAATTTTGCTAAGTAAATTAGATATTCCCAATTTGATTTAATAAGGGAGTTGTCAGTTAAAACTCCTAAGGGAAGTATCGTTGCGACAATGTTTTGTGAATCAGTCCCCATTAGAGCACATAAATTTTATTTATCTGCTGATCTCATCGCCATACCTATGATTTAGATTGATATAATCCTCGGTATGGACTGGCTTTCGGACTATGATGCGAAGATTTGTTGTAAGAAGAAAGAGGTTACGATTCTTAATGATAATGATAAGGAACACCTTATTTTTAGAGCAGAATCGTCACCACCTAATTCTTATTTAGATCCACCCTCAATAGCTCAACTAAATTCAATTATTGGGGAGGAAGAGAATGAAATAACTGCGGGTGAGGAAAGGAATGTTCAAATAGATGATGTACCTGTTGTGAAAGAATTTGTAGATGTATTTCCAGAAGATTTACCTGGACATCCTCCAGAACGAGAAGTTGAGTTTTCTATTGATTTGATTCCTGGATCAAGGCCTATATCGAAGACCCCATATAGAATGGCCACTGTAGAGTTAGTCGAACTAAAGAAACAACTAGAGGAATTGAATAATAAGGGATTTATTCTCCCTAGTGTTTCTCCATGGGGAGCCCCTGTTCTTTTTGTTAAAAAGAAAGATGGATCTATGAGGTTATGTATCGACTACAGGGAGATCAATGCTATAACGATAAAGAACAAGTATCCCCTACCTCGTATCGATGATTTATTTGACCAACTGCATGGAGCTCAATACTTTTCAAAGATTGACCTTCGATCTGGATACCATCAGTTGTGTGTGAAGAAGGAAGACATTCCGAAGACAGCATTTCGAACCAGGTACGGGCATTACGAGTTTACTGTAATGCCGTTTGGATTGATTAATGCACCCTCTCTATTCATGGATCTGATGAATAGAGTTTTCAAGGAGTGTCTCGATGAATTTGTGGTGGTATTTATTGATGATATCTTGGTATACTCCAAAACCTACGAAGATCATGAAAATCACTTGCGCATTATCTTGAAGACTCTGAGGAGGCATGAATTATATGGTAAGTTTAGCAATTGTGAATTCTGGCTTCAGGAGATTTCTTTTCTTGGCCATATTGTCTCTAAAAATGGAATCTCTGTTGATCCTTCTAAGACCAAAGCAATCCAAGAATGTCCAGCACCTACGAGTATAACTGAGGTACGTAGTTTTATTGGTTTGGCAGGTTTTTATCGACGTTTCGTCCAGAATTTTTCCCGATTGGCTAACCCATTAACGAAGCTCACACGTAAATAGGTTAAATTTGTTTGTAAAAAAGAGTGTGAAGAATGTTTCGATGAACTGAAGAGAAGATTAGTCAATGCTCCTATATTGACTCTACCATCGGGGAATGATGGGTTCGTTATTTATAGTGATGCATCGAAGAAAGGACTTGGTTGTGTCCTTATGCAGAATGATAGAGTTATTGCCTATGCATCACGACAGTTGAAAATTCATGAACAAAACTATCTTACTCATGATCTCGAGTTAGCAGCAGTGATCTTTGCTTTGAAGATATGGAGGCACTACCTCTATGGTGAAAAATGTGAGATTTATACTGATCACAAGAGTTTGAAGTATATTTTCTCACAAAAAGAACTCAACATGAGGCAAAGGAGATGGCTTGAATTACTGAAGGATTATGATTGTACGATACACTACCACCCAGGGAAGGCAAACAAGGTGCCAGATGCTTTGAGTAGAAAAGACCATGGAGTTTTGAACAATATGAGAATTGAAAGGGATCCAATTTTTATGGATCTAGTAAAGATGGACATGGGAATAACCATGGAAGGTGAAACATCAATGCTTTTTCAAATGGTTGCCAAAACATCTTTACTAGAAAGGAATAAGAGTTCTCAGACCGATGATGAAGAATTCCAAAAGAAGATTAAAGCTGTGAATGATGGGAGATTGAGAGACTTTGTGTATGAAGATGGAATTTTGAAATTCGGGAAGCGACTTTCTGTTCCCAATATACCAGATCTAAAAAGGGAATTGTTGGATGATGCTCATAGTTCCAATTTCTCTATACACCCTGGGAGCACCAAAATGTATAGAGATTTGAAGGAACATTTTTGGTGGGACAACATGAAGAGGGAGATTGCTGATTTTGTGTCATGATGTATGGTTTGTCAACAAGTGAAAGCTGGAAGGCAACAGCCTGGAGGAGTCATGCAACCTCTTCCTATACCGGAGTGGAAATGGGACAATGTTACGATGGACTTTGTCATGGGGCTACCGAAGATTCCTAGAAGGAACGATGCAATATGGGTTATTGTTGATCGTCTTACCAAGTCAGCACATTTTCTTGCTATAAGAGAAGATCTACCCCTGGAACGTCTAGCAAGACTATACATTAATGAAGTTGTGAGACTTCATGGAGTACCCCTATCGATTGTTTCTGATCGTGATCCCCGTTTTACTTCAAGATTTTGGAAAAGTCTTCAGAAATACCTGGATACTAAACTTCATTTGAGCACTGCTTACCACCCTCAGACAGATGGACAATCAGAACGGTCTATTCAAACCTTAGAAGACATGTTGAGATCTTACTCACTTGACTTTCAGGGTATGTGGGATCAATATTTACCTCTGGTAGAATTTTCCTATAACAATAGCTTCCATTCAAGTATTCAGATGGCACCATATGAAGCGTTATACGGAAAGAGATGTCGTACACCAACCTGTTGGGATGACGTTGGTGAAAGAAAACTTGTAGGCCCAGAACTGGTGGAGGAAATGGTGGAAAAGGTGAAGGTAATCTAAAATCACATCAAAGCAGCTCAAAGTAGGCAGAAGAGCTATGCCGATAATCGAAGGAAGGATTTGGAATTTCAGGTCGGTGATCATGTTTTCCTAAAGGTATCTCCATGGAAGGGAGTCATACGTTTTGGTAAGAAAGGTAAATTGAGTCCCAAGTACATCGGACCTTTTGAAATTCTAGAACGAATTGGGGCTGTAGCTTACCGATTGGCAATGCCGCCAAGTCTCTCCAAAGTTCACGATGTGTTCCACGTATCTCTGTTGAGAAAATAGATGCCTGACCCAACGCATGTACTCACCTATGAGGAATTAGAACTGGAACCCGATCTGTCTTATTGTGAAGAGACCGTAAGGATTCTTGATACAAGAGAACAGGTACTGAGAAACCGGACGACACGTCTGGTAAAAGTTTTGTGGAAAATCATAAGATGGAAGAGGCAACGTGGGAACCCGAGGAACTTATGATGAAGAACCACCCAAGTCTTTTCATGTGATAAGTATTCTAGAAATTTCGAGGATGAAATTATTTGAAGGAGGGGAGAATGTAACACCCCAAGCTTCTACGGTACGTTTCCCTTCGAATAATGCGATAGCGTGTGTTGTACGCAACCTCAAGTTCTAACACACACCACAACTAATTAAACTAGCCGTTGTGAATAGTAATACCTACTTTTTGAAATCATATATATATTTTATATTTCAAAATGGACTTCATTTTTGGATTTGGAATATTGAAATTAGCCTAGGGTGAAATTTTGGTACTTTTCAGATAACTTTTATATTTTGATGAATAATGAAAATTACTAAATTTTAATTAAAAACAACTTTTTTAATCAAAATAATTAATAGTGATAAATTGTGAATTTGAGTGGTTTTAAAGTATATTTAGAATATATTTTTACCATTTAATATTATTTTGGTCATTGGACATAATTTTACAATTAAACCGAACATAAACAAGTGTCAATCTTTTGATAGTTATTACCTCTTAAAAACACGCTTTTTGTTTTGACAGCGGGAATTAATTTTAAACTAATTTCTACCACTTCTGTGTTTTGAATTTAGAAAAATGGATTCCATATTTGGAATCAGGATGTCCAAATTGTGTAAATAGGTACCTTTTATTTTTAGACATTTTGAATAATTACTGTGGTAAATATTTTATTTACCATGGTTAAGGGTAAATCCGGTAAACAAGGGTTAAAAAAATAATATTATAATAATACAAAATTACCCTAAATCGTGTCCTAACCTTATTGGTGGACACATACCCGACCATGAGCATCCTTGGGTCAATTCGGGGACCCCTTGGAGCCACTTGTATGTGGTAGGGACACTTTATATTAATAAAGTTAAAATAAAAATAAAAATGGCATAAGCTTACATCTTTTAGAAGAACAATTTTTACATAGGGTTATACTTGTTGGATTTTAGATTATAAATATTCATTAGAAAGATAAAAAGATTTACTACATAATGATATTTTATTTATAATTTTTAGACATCAAATAATTTAAATTATTAATGACACAATAATGATGCAATGTTTACCTCATTAATAAATCATTTAAATAAATAAGATTATAATGATTAAAATATTATCTAAAACCTGTCAAATTCTTATTGGTTGATGTTATTTAAATAGTAGTCATCGTAGCTTCGACCTCAATGATTTTTGGACCATTATAAACCGAATATAATTATATTATAAAGTAATACTTTCACTCTTTTTTAAAGAGCCCCTCTTCTCCCTTATAAAAGGAGACCACTTCTACTCATTCCTCACACCTCTCAAGCCACTTGGCTCGTCCAAACTCTGCCCAACTAAGCTCCCCACATCCCTATCCTCCTCCTTGAAGCATCCCCTTAGGCAGAAATCATTTCAAGAAGTCCTTTGGTTCCAACCAAAGTGAGTTACCTAAATTAAAGGTAACGATTTCTCTTAAATTATTTTCCATTATTTTGCTTCTCCAACCCTCAAACTCTTTTTATTTCCTTTCTTTTGTAACAACACCAGTATCCTCAATATACTAGGATGTTTTTATAAGAAGGATTCAAACTACACATACACACAACTCCATATAATGGATGATGAACATAATGTTTCTGTGGATGGCAAACTAAAGCCTCACGAAACGATGATTGTTCAAATACATCTTACCGCCTCTCATGGTGGCCATTACGATGGCACTGTAATTAAATATGATATTAATGATATATATTTTATGTATAAGCTTCTGTAATTCCATTTTATTTCATACCATTATTCGTTTCATGTTGTATATACATACGATAATTTCATTTGAGGAAGTGCGGACTACCGCCCCCTTAAAATGATATGACTCGTTCATACCACACATGGAACGTATAAAGGATGGTGTTAATGAACTTAAGTAACATATATAAAATATTATATTATACTGGAATATTAATAAACCTATGTATCATTTGGATTCAATTCTTTTAAAATAAAAATTAAATGGAAGTAGCGTTCGTGCGTACGTACGGACTACCGTCTCCACGAACGCGGTGAGATCCATCCTCCATCGTATCCATTCAAGTCTTATTCTCATTTTAGGGTTAAAAATAATGTTAATATCATTCTGATTATGAATAAGATTTAATCTATCCATTACAAACATGTCTTACGTAACCAAACATTTAAGAAGAACGAATCGATTATCACCTGAAACGACGATAATACTAAGATATTATTAATAAAGCAATGTTAAAAGATCATATATGATATCATATTAATGTATATGATTCTTGTATAATTTAATAACAATTATTTCACCATTATACAGGAGGTTAACCGACCCCATCAAAGGAAAAGTACAAGGTAAGGGTTATTTCACAATCTCTTCATTATCCGAGGTTGTTTATACGTAATAATCTACTGGGATCTCGTTATCATCCACATCCATGTTTCTTCAAAATGTATTTCAAAGCATTATTACAAGAATATGGGTTAAAGTCATTTATACCTTTTTTGAATTTTTATAAGAGGAATCTTTCCGTCGTTTTCCAAACAAAGTGCTTTTTAACCTTTTCGACAGAATTAAGATAAGAATTTTTTTTTAACTTATAAGGCGGGTGCGGTTATTTTCCGCCATTATAAAATCGTCAAAGCTTCCCTTACAAGTCTATAAGAATATTTTCAAAGAAAATGTTTTATTTTATAAATATATGTCTCTTAAATGATTTCAAAATAGAAAGAGATATTTCTTTAAAAAGAGTTTTGATTTCATCTATGTCAACATCCTATAATGGATTTTATGCTTATTTGAGGATGATATAATATGATACAAAACTTTTATATTGTATTGAAGGTTTTGTGATATGTTTGACTGTGGATGTGCTCTTTTTTTATATACCATTCATGGTTTATGGTGAAAGTATTGACATTTCGTATGCTAGTTTAATACGAATGTTTATGTTAGGTTTAAACCTTTTCATATGGGAATGCATTGGACTTAATATGTGATGGGTGGAGCCCGCTATAGCTCCTCGATGCATCGGTAGGTCTCATGAGACAAACTAGTGTCTTGGAAAAAGGCCTTGACAAAATCTTATTTGTAGTCTTGGCACGAGGCCTTGGCTATGTGGTTATGATAGTCTGGCATTATGCATTCCAACATTATGAAAGTGGTTATTTATTTTTGCATGTGATTATTCGATTAGTAGAATATCCATGTGAATAAGTAAATGCAATTATTTCATTTTATTTATGCCATACCATGTTGAAAGTTCATATTTAAAAGGCTTTTGTTTTAGTTATACATTGCCTTCAATGTTTATTCTTATTTATGAAAGTTTCCGCTATATTGTTATCCTTACTGGGCATTTGAGCTCACCCCTTTTCTATGTTTTATTTTTCCCAGGAAGTGATGATGTAAGTTATGAATGACGTGCAGGGATATTATGAGGGGATTATAGTGTGGACTGTGGAAACATTATGTTGTTGTAGTAGTTTTTCATTTTATTATGTAATGTAAAACTTATGAATATATCTAGTGTTTCCAAGGCTACTAAACCAATCGGTCTTTCGAGATTTGATCTTTCTTGTGATCATGCCAATGTTATTTAATAATGCACCGACTCTGGGTAGCTGGGGTCGGGGCGTTACATAGTCAACCACTATGGTGCATTAAAAAACATTTTAAAGATGGAATTGATTTAGTTTAAATATAATTAATGGAATAAATATAGTTTTATAACTCAATCATGAGATTTCAATCCTGAATTTCAATTATTTTACATAGTGGTGTAAAATATCAAATTCATTATAAAATCATAAATTCACCATCTGTTATATGCAAGGATGATGTCACATCTTAATCGAGAGTTTGATATCTTCTAAGACCTTTCACTATCATATGTCATTTCATCCAATGAATGAATTAACACCGTCATATGAATATCTTGTATATCGTAAAAGGGAATGAAAATATTTTTAAAATAATGTAATTAATTTTGAGTTTTTTTTCATGGAGGACGATCTCCATATATGTGCACGTCCCTCTTGGTCAACAAAAACAAAATAAAATATATGAATTTAAGAAATGTATAAATGTAATTATAAGATTCCTCCCCAGATCGAAGCCTCGAGTTCAAACCACTTTTTTGAGGGTAAGTGGTCATGGTGGATATTTTGAGAATAAGAAAAGAAGAAAATATTTAGAAAAGATAAATAATAAATAAGGGTGGTTGGGTGGAAGGAAACATTAAAATAAAAGCAATGCTTGAATTATTATAAATCAAATTTAGTATTGAAAAATAAAAAGATTATGAAAAAAAATTATGAATAGAAGGGGATAATCTTCTGTAGGCATCCCTCATTGGAGATATCCTACATGGTTCCTCAAATGAAAAAATATTTAATTTAATGGGATGATTTTCGAAGGTGGACAACACCTAATTTTATAGGCCATAATATGACCTCTGAAAGGTGTCACCTTTTGGACCCATTAAATAGACTATTCACATATTTCATCTTTTATAAATGTTGTTCATAATTGTTTCTTCCATTTAATATAACATTATTAGCATAATTTCACATGGGATATAGGATTTATGAATTTTTTATTAACTATTACTTTTTCTATCAGCAATTTCATGGAAACATTCTTTTACTCATAACTCCCACTTGTTATCTTATTGGTTAAAAAACACCATGAAATTTATTACTATAATTATTATATTTTTCCTTCTTCCATTTCCGGTGGAATAAAATCTATTAGAGATGTGTGTAATGAATTTTACTTATATTACGGAGGTGGGGTACATGCTATGCGCCCGAACAAATGTAAAATTTGATTGATTTTTTCAGGCCCCAATATTATTGAAATGAACCAAGTTCTAAAAGATTATTTCATAGTAAATAAATAAATTATCTTAAATAGTCAGACAATTTTGAATTATATTATTAATTAAATAAAAAATTACCTTACTGATAAAAATCTATTCAAAATCTAGAATTATTAACATTTCACAATATTGCTGGAAACACATCATAAATACAACATTCCTTCATATAAGACCAAATAGATAAATTGGGAGAATTAAAATACAATAAATTCAAATATAAAATGAGGAAAATATTAATTATATAAAATTGGTTAATGTGAAATAATTTTCATTGAAATATATTTAAGATATTAGATGTCTATTAATATGGGGGAAATTCTAATTTGATTCAAAGATAAATCAATAAAAATTATACATATAGATCAATATAGATATGAAAATTAAATTCAGATAGCTTCCAATTATTTATGATTTGTATAATGTAAGATATATTTGAAGGTACTGAACTCATGTAAAAAAGGATAAAACTTATTCCTCTAATTGGATTACTAATTATATGGGTACATTAATAACACTATAGAATTTCATTATATGATGAGGATATTTTATAAATGTAAAGACCATAATATACAACAATGGATAATGTGAATGTATCATGCACATAAAATATGAAATTAATGTTATGTATCAAGTTCGTATTGATTTAAATTCGATTAATATCATTATAATTATAGGAAATAGTGTAATGGAAATAAATCTATATATGCCTAAAAATAGTGTAATGAATATTGTTAATATAAATTAAATTTGAAAATAAATTATGTTTTTTATAAGAATAATAAGATTATACTACTATTTTTTTAGAATGATGAGAATATACCTACACTCATATCAACTAAATACATCATGTTATGGTAGAAAAATGAGAAAAATGATAACACATCCTTGTCAATGATTATAATTAAGGTGATAAAAACCTAAATGTATGGAATATTGATAGTCCTCATTCATCTGACATGAATGTGAATACCTATTTTTCGAATATTATTATGTGTTTGGTAATGAAATAATTTTCATTTGAAGTTATAGGGATTTAATTGTTATGATTAGTTCTGAAGAAAAACTTATTATTGATAATTTAAGAACCCAAAAGTAGATTATATAGATGGTATTTAATATAACCAATTAAATTTCATTATAATTTTTTTACCTGGGACTAAAATTGAAATTTAATTGGAAGTATTAAAACTTTTAGGTATTTTATAATTTATTTTATTTCACTATAGTTGAAAAACAATAATCATTATCAAGGAGTGGAATTACAACACATGTTTTTATATGGTGGAATATAAGAACAACATGTGGCATCCTTATACATAAAATATTCATAATAATGTTATAAAAAGTATCTTAATGATTAAATATGTGATTAATATTTAAAATAAAAGAAATTATAGGGGAAATATTTTTCATTCATTCATGAGAAATAAGTTTATGAGAAATCATTATATGAAAAAGAAGAAATTTAATTGAAACCAAATTTATTTTATTAACAATATTATATATGGTAATAAGATGTAATGGAGCATGTGGTGAACGAATATTAGTTTATGGATTACTAAAACATGGTGAAAATGATTATTTTTTTGAAGAATAAAAAGATAATGATGGAATGAATCATACAAAATTATAGATGATAGTTAAATTAAGTTAAGGATGAAACCAAATAATTTTTTATCTAATAGTATATATTAAATTTCTAATAATATTGAGTTATATATATAATAATAGATTAAATTATTGTCTTCTATAGATTATAACATAATAATGAAATTGACTCATTTAAAAGTCAAATCACATGGTGAGAAAATAGGGATGTCAAAAATCATTAGAACATGTATCTCATGAAATATTTGAAAAATGATATGTATATGATTATTTTCACTCACCAAATGGATTTTGTGAAAATTGATCAAAATGGTATACAAGATAATGTGTTTAATGAAATGAATCATAATATAAAAATAATTTTACTCTAGATGTGAAAAAATTAAAATGTTAAACTTGGATTGAATACAGGATAAATATAAAGATGTAAATATCAAAAGAATATTTCATGACTTATTGTCAAAATATAATGAATATAAGTTCCATAGTAAGATGTTCAACATAAATTTGGGTAACACTGATGTAAATTATTATAAATAAAATGGTCAAATAATTCTAAAAAATATTTATTTCGAGAAAATATATAAAAAATATGGTCGTCATGATACAAACAAGAATAAAGATAAAATATCCACAAATGTGGATTATTTTTAGGCTAAAATAAAGGAAGTATTTAGTACTAAATATATTAAATTAATTAAACAATGTTTAAAATTATAGGTGAAACTTTTTCAGTCTAATATGATTTATAATTATATTCCACTAAAAAAATATTTAATGATAAAAAATAACAAGAATACTACTTTTTAATCATTGGTGTGGATGATGTAATTCAAATAAGAAATAATGGATGAATAAAATGTTAATGCTATGAATGGTGAGATACGTCAAATATAAAAAATGAAACATTATAGCATCTAATAATGTAGAATTATAACAACATTAATGAAACAAAAATCATGTTAATAATAAATATGATAAACATATGAAATGTGATCTAGAATAGATTTAGGTTTGATATACAAAAGCTATATTCACTTGAAAATTTATATGTGGAATAAATATTTTCACCAATGGATATACATAATTATATTTTATTAATTTTGGTGGATTCAATAAATATATATTTTTGAAAATTTACTAAATACATGTAAAGATGAAATTTCAAAATAGAGTTCTTGAGGAGGAGATATGTATAAAAAAATTGATTGGATTTCAAATTGTTAATTTTGATGTATTTTTATGACTTTTAAATAATTATATATATTGTTTTTATCAAGTACCATGAGATTGAATTTATTAGTTAAATTCATATTTTATGAATCGTGAATTAATTGGTGGTGGTGATGAGGAAAACCAATATGTTATGTATTGAAAGGAAGAATAGTTTAGGTACAAGTATGTGATGTTGATATTTTCATTTGAGAATGTTAAATTAAATTATGGGATCCATTTTATATAGGATCAAAATAATTAATGTAGATGCTCAATATATAAGATGGGGGTGAATTATATCATTTAAAAATTCCTTTGGAACTTTAAAATTGATATAAAACATTCATTTTTAAAAAAAGATAAACATAGTAAATTTACAAGATCTCTTAGTTCTAAAACATTACATAGTTATGGAAATATGGTTTTAGAAATGAATCATAAGAAGAAGTTTTCAAGGACAATTATTCACCTTTAAATCATATAAAATCGTACAAATCAAATTACAGGTACAAGAAAGTATAATATAGTTATAATATCCTTATTAATCAAAATGCATTAAGAAATAAACATGAAATAGTACAAGTAACCAATATGAAATCTTTTAACCCAAACAATAGGGTATCCAATAATCTTGGATAAAGGTACCTTGATTTGTAATTTCAAGAAATTATATATTACCCATACCAGGGTATTCCCTAGATAAGAATATTGGAGTCTATCTTTCAATCATCTCAAGCCCTTGAACTTCATTGGAGTAAGATCCTCAGTATTCCTATCCCCGGAAGCCCTAGATTGTACACAGTAACAATCAGAGTTGCATGAAGCACACTGAACAAGATGTTTAGTATGAATAATTCGTGAGAGTCTCTCTCTCTTGAAATCACTTCAAAATCTTGTAATCTCTACATTAATCGAGTCAGTAATGATCTGATTCAAATGATCTCCTATTTATAAGAATTTTCCAAATGGTCGGCTACCTCCTCAATGGTCTTATTATTCCTTGAATCTCGGAGGGACCTATATACGTGTCACTAAAAAAATGGTTACTTTGAAATAGAATGTAGGACATTATTTCATAAATGAAACAAGAAAAATAAAAATATAGTTTCTTAACCAAATAATTTTTTTTGAGTCTAGGAAAATAATGTTCAGTGTCTATGAATATAAAAATTCAGAGTCTATATAACATGGATATATAGATTCTATTTTTCATGGACCTCAGAATCAGAATTATATATACATTGGAGTCTGAATTCAAAGTAATTTGGATCCTGAATTATAAAGAATTAAAAAAATGTATTCTAATGAATTCGTAACATGAATTCTAAGGAAGATGGAATCTAAATTTCAGAGAATTTGGACTATGAATTTCAGAGAATTCAGAATCTGAATTTAGGGAATTCAGAATCTCATTTTTAGAGAATTCGAAATCCATGTTCATAGAATTCGGAATTAGAAATTAGAGAATTGGGAATCAGAATATTAGAGTATTGGAAATATGAATTCAGATAATTCTGAATCTGAATTCAGAGAATTCATAATCTAAATTCAGAAACTGACAACAGAATAATCAATATATATTTATTTATAATATTTCTAGATTTTAGATATTAAACCTATATTTACACTTTAGAAATAAAATTAGTTTTAATAAGAGATACTAAATCATGAACAATGAAAACAATAATAAGGATAAAATTTCATTGGGAAGGAAAATTTATATATTATGATAAATCTTTAGGGAAAGAATGTTTTCCTTGAGAAAGAGTGTTTGTGATTTTCAATACATAATGAATGGAAAATTCATAAAGATTCCTTATTGACTTAACAATCACCCTATATTTAGAAATCACAAACATCCTTATAAAAAATAATATAATGAAATAGAAATTTTATGTACTTGGAAATAAAAACATATCTCCCTTTACTTATAGATCAAAGTGAATACAACTAAATCCCCCTTATGATTCGGAATCAATAAGGATCATATTCTTGATTTACTGCATGAGATTTTACATTATCATGCATATAAAAATATTCATTAATAAGATTATTCTTTAGATGAACTCCCCCTCAATTTGGGGGATTATATTATTTACTTGGTATTCTTTTAATCATTACTTTCCCCCTCTTTATGATTTTCAAAAAGGAATAATGTGAATGTAAAATAAATTGGTACCTTAAACATTAGTACTAAACAAAAAAACAAAATATATAAAGAACAACCTGCATTTCATAAATGTTGAAAACATTTGTACAAGAAAAATACAACAAATCATCTAAATATAAAGAAATTATCCTTCTTTCTCCTTCATCATCATCTTCTACACAATGGTTTTTAGATTCTTGAGCTCCTTTTAATCATCTTATGCACACTACTGCAATAGATCATATTATTTACATTTCTTCTATAAGGATTTAATTTTTTCTTCTTGAGCAATCTACAGTTATTTTTTCTTAACAAGATTCTCATCAAACTCAATTCTGATAACCCATTCCCTCGTCCAATTCATGGCCAGTGAATTAAGCTTTCCATTCAGATCCTTAACATCCAGCTTCTTCTTAGTCTTTTTGAGAGTTAACTTTTCCTCAAAAATATTTGATGGATCCTTGATCTTCCCATATTTGGTATCAAAATAATCCTTAACATTATCCTGAAAATCATCGATGAATAAAAACTCTTCAATTTTATTATGGGACCAGCCTGTAATGTTTTTTCAAGATCTTTTATGAACCTCATTACCAATGAGGATGGTTTTGAAATCTGCCTCTAGTCTGAAATTTTTTTCCATAAACATAGATGTGGAATTTGATTTCTGATTAATTATATGCTGAAGCTTGTGGAATCTTGAGGCTATGCTTCAGAATAAGGGAATGAAACCAACAAGCTTATTCAATGATTGATAAACAAAAATAGGTCAAAGGGAATATGTTGTTGAATCCAAGTGTTTGATTGGTGAGGATTATTTTTATATGTCCTCATCTTTTCTCTTTGATGAAGCACAAATATCTTTATTCTTCACCACAGATTTACTAGGTGTATCTACTGCCACCTATTTTCCTTTATCAGATCTTGTTATGTTGTCTTGTTCTTTGGGTGATTCCTGCCAATTGTCTGATAACTGATTGATTTTATCTTCCTCAACATTCTATTTCTCATCATCATCAATTTGATCTTCTGGATGAATTAATTCATGATTACTGAATTAATCAAATTTTGGCTCATTCACATCTTCTTGACCCTTCTCATTATTCCTTTGTGAAGCATGTTTTTAGGATTTAGCTTGAGATGTATGGATCAATAATTTTATAGAGGGGGTTTCACTATCATGGCAATCTTCAACATTCTTTATGATATCATTAGTTTAATTCCCATATTCTTCTTCCTATACTTCTTCTTCTTTTATTTTCTCTTCCTCTTCCTGAGAAATTTCATCTTCTTCATCAGATTCCATAATCACCTCATTATTTCTCGGAGACCCTGGAAGTGTTTCAATCATAAAAAATTCTAGTATTGGAATTTTCTCAGATTCAATTGACTTATAATGAGATTAGATGTTTTCAGATTCCAATAAATTTTTCCCATGCTTCCTTTCATTCTGTTACTTTTCATGATTCTCAGTAGCCTTTTCCTTCAAGGCTTTTTCCTAAGTAGGATCCAAACCAATATTATTCTCCCCTTTCATAATGTTTTTCATATCCTCTCTCCACTTAGCCACTAAATTATCACGATAGGCTTTTTGATTCATAGTTTACGGTGGTGTTTACTGAATTTCCATAGACACATGATTTTCTCTTTTCTCTTTCAGTTTTATAGACTATATATTCCTTACACCTTTCATAGAGGATTCATCAACCTTCATCTTCTTTGTAAAATATTCTAATTCTTCTTCAGATAGATCATAAAATTGGCCATATTCACATGAAAACACAATTTTCATTATCCATAGAGTATCATCACTCAAAAATAATACCTTGTAAATTCTCGGCATGCAACTGCATGGAATTTTGAAGAATGAATGCAAAGAACTATAATCATTGACATAATTTATGGATAAATAATGATTTGAGATTTCATATTTCCATTGATGATATTCTCAATCGTAACCAGGATGTACAAAAAAAGGTTAATCTTCCTGAGGTTCACCAAGAAATCCAATATGTTGATATCACTCTTCCTCGGAGAATCCTTATCCCCATTCATTGGAATTATAAAATCTTGAACACAGAATTCAAGAATCCATATGCTTGTAGAAATAGGAACAATCATCAGAGTATTCCCTACTTTCCGGCCAAGTCACTCAATAGCTGCTTCCTTATCAAAAGACCCGGATGCCTCAAGTAATTTATACGTACAAAACTTTGCTTCCCCTACATAGGGAATTCCAATGGGACATGTTACCTTTCTATATGAAAGTGAGTAAGACATTCCATAACATGTAAAAGAAAACATTCCTATTCCTTCTTCCTTGAAGAAACTTGATGTCTCATAGAACTCAATCAACAAGTCCGGATAGACCAGATCTCGTGCTATTGGTTTTGATACACATACATTATCCCAACCATTCAGCATGAAATTATTGGGTATAACAGAGTCATACTTATCCTAAAACATCGGATCAAATATCCTTTCCCTGTATATCTGCCGCTCGAATATTTCTTTTATTGAGTCAATAAGGGTTTCCTTATGGCTTTTCCATTCCTTCTTGTTTTGAAAATCACAAACACCTTATTTTTAAGGAAAATTTCTTTTATAAGGAAAATCGCTTTTGTACGGAAAATTGTCATTATTATTTTTTTCATTATCTATATCCATATATTACATAAGTATAAGAATTGTATTCATTTATATATTCTCGGAATCATTAAAAACATTGATATAAAGCATTCTGTTTTAGGTTACGATTCTGGATGAGAACTGTAATGACGGTCCACTCCGAATTCTGGATACGAACTCTAATAAAGTTCCACTCCGAATTCTGTATACGAACTCTCATGATGTTCTACACCGAAATCAAATGACGGATTCTGATTACAAATTCTCATTACGAATTCTCATTCCGAATTCTCATTCAGAAATCACCTATTAAACAGAATCTGACCATCTTTTCTTTATACACTCCGAATTTATTTAGACTCCGAATATTATTTTTAGTTAGACTCCGAAAATTCATTTTTCTTACACTTTTATAGTTGGTCTACTCTTTGAAATTCTGTTTACACTTTGAACCTTCACTTCGATCATTTTAGTTAGACTTAAAACGATGTCGTACATTCTATTACACTTGGTTTGTTATAAATCAATGTCGTCTATTCTATTATAAACTTACCATTGGTTAAGTTACACGTGTACAGGTCCCTCCGATTTTTAAGGAAAATATGGCTGTTGGAATGGAGGCCAACCATGCCAATAAATAGGAGCTCATTTGAAAGAGCTCTAAATACAATGAAGTTGGATCGATCTAGAGACCACACACTGCTAAGGTGATTTCTAGAGAGAGAAATCTTTTCTTGCCTTGTGCGTACTGAACCACTCATTTAGTTTTTTCTTTGTGCGACTCTGAATGTTGGTGATTACATTCGAGGACATCCGGGGATAGAAAGAAAGAGGTTTCGACTATCTTGAAGTTCGAGCGCTTCCTTGCTGAGGAAGACAAAGGTTCCAACTACCTTGAAGTTGAGGGCTTGCGGCAATAACAAGACAGAGATTCTGATATTCTTATCAAGGGCTTACCCTGTTGTGGGTAAGACAGACTTTCTTGAAAGTATAAATCAAGGGACCTATATCCAAGGTTGTTGGATACCCTTCTCTTTGGGTTAAAAGACTTATATCTTGTTATTGTAGTTTTACTACTTGTTTGTTTCCGCTGCATATTGTATTGTAAGGAATGTATAACTTTCTTATACTTCCTTACATATACTCTGTTTCATTTAGATTCTATATTCTTTAAGGTTGAATCTCATATTGTATTTTTTAGTTAAGTTTCAATTTCCGGATCCGTATCTCCGGAACCTACTTTTTGAATCTCTTTCCAGTTTTAAGCAAGTACATAGAACGTGATTTTTATACCTTCATTCATTATTCCAATTTTTTCAATTGGTGTTAGAGATGTTGTAAATTTTCTTAGTTTAACTTTTTTTAAACTTATATCATTCCTTTGATTAAAGAAAATTTTAAAGTATACAATTCACCCCCCCCCCCTCTTGTATATTGAGCATCTATAACATTATTTCGATCCTACAATTGGTATCAGAGCAGGTCTCTGAAATACTTATACTCACGCATAAGTTTATCTTGCTCATTTTCCTTTATTCTTCATACTTGCTTAGAACGTTATTTTTTATTATGTTCTTTGTCATTCCGAACTATTTCATTCCGAACATTCTGATTACGAACTTTTTCTACTAACAAGTTTGTGTGCCGAAGGTTATTTTAATTATAATAGGAGTCAATGTTGGTTCCATTGATAATATAAATCCTACAAGACCACCAATATTTGATGGTAATGACTATGAGTACTGGAGAGATCGAATGAAAACATGTGTTATCAATACTGTAGTGGATAACTTTGTTATACTTACTAGAGATTATAAAATTCTGGATAAGGAAGTTAGAATGTTCACTAACAAAGAAAAGAAAGAGTATCAACTCAATTATAAGGTACGCAATACTTTACTATGTTCAATGACTAGAAATATATATAGCCAAATTTCTTCTTGTGATGTAGCTAATTGTATCTGGAAGAAGTTAGAGGTTACACACTTTGGAACTTCTAAAGTTATTGAGACTAGGAGAGCTATGCTTAGAGATTAATACCATGGATTCAATTTTCCTTATGGTCAACCAATATGTAATGTTGAACAGAGATTTATGACTATAGTCAATAGTTTATAGTCTATGGGAGAGAAAGGGTTAGATGATGAAGCAGTTGTTGATAAGATAGTTGATATTATGCCCAATGAGTGGGAATCAAAGAGAACTGCTATATATGAGAACATGAAGGTCACTCAAATTTATCTTGATGAGCTATTTGGAACTCTTCTTCAACATGAGACAAGAATGAAGAGAGATGCTGATAACATAAAAAAGAAAAATGGAAATGGTACTGTTGCTTTTACAACAACATCAAATCATATGAAAGCTAAGACTCCAGAGATAATAACCAGATCCAAGTCTATGAAAGTTATTGTCCAATCAGACTCTAGTGAATGTGAAATCTCAGAAAATGAGTTAGCAAATCTTGCTCGAAGGATTAACAAGATAGCCGGCCAGAGAAATTTCCAATCAAAGTATAAGAAAAGTAAAGGAATGATAAGAAATATGGAGAAGTCACATGTTATGAATGAAAGAGAGCAGGACATATTAGAACAGATTTCCCTTTTCTCAAAAAGAAAGAAAGGAAAGAAAGGCATTCAGACAGAAACAGAAAGATGTATTATAAAGCCAAAAATAAAAAGGTACTGAAAGCTAGTGATACCTGGAGTGCCAGTGGTGGTGACTCTTGAGATGAATCTTCTGATTATGAATCTTCAGGATAGAAGAATCTAGGTCTTATAGCCAGAATACCTATTGACAATCATTTCTTTATGGCTAAGGTATGAAATTCTGAATCATTGACCAATGTACATTTAAATCCTAATTATAGTAAGTATTATAACTCTTATGATGAAGAATCCTCTTCTGATGAAGAAAATATTTCACCTACCTATGAAGAAGTATCTAGGATTGCTGAACATCATGAGATTGAGAACTCTAAACTCAATAAGAAACATGAACATGAAAACTCTAGGAATTCTATTCATATGAAAGAAATATCATATCTTTCTAAAGATCTTGATTAAAAAAATGCTTATTTTCAAAGTATTTCAAAAAATCTCGAGGAAGTAAATTTGAAGAAGAAAAAAAAATCAAAGAGTTAGAAAAAGTAATTTCTAAGAAAAATGTTTTCGAGCCTAGGTCTAGTTCTAAATCTAATGATTTTGAAGAAGAAAAATTTGTTATAAAACTCAAGTCTGAATTTTTTTCCTTAATGAAGTGTTTATCAAACTTTAACCATGGTAAAGAAAATTTTGATAACATGTATTCCCAAATATGACCTTTAAGAAATAAATCCGGATTTGGTTATACCCATGCAAAACCTATTTTTAGTAACAATTATTTTGTTCCTCAATGTGCCCCATTCTGTACCAAGTGTCAATGTGGTCGTCACTCTACAAAGAATTTTTCTTTAAAAAAACCAATCTTTAGGATTTCACAATTCATATTTCTCAAAGAAGATGTGGGTTCCTAAGATTTTTTTGTCTGGAAATCTCGGATCCAAACAAGTTTGGATTCCGAAAGTCTAATTCTTTTCTTGACATCAGGAAAATAAAGAGAGTACCAATAGCAACACGTGGTATATGGATAGTGGATGTTCTCGGCACATGATTGGTAACAAAATATATTTTGAAAAGATTATCAAAATGAAAGGAGGAAAGGTAACTTTCGGAGATAATTCTAAGGGAGAAATTATAGGTATTTGTAATATTTTTCATCTTGGTAAAACATTGATTTAAAATGTTCTTTTTGTTAAGGGTCTTATGAATAACCTCATTAGAAAAAGTCATTTATGTGATGAAGGATACCTTTTGAATTTTAGGAATGATAAGTGCTTAGTTCACAATTCCAAGGAAGAATTTATTCTCTCAGCCAATAGGAAAGAGAATGTTTACACCTTAAATTTAGATGACCTCAAGAGCCAAGAATTACCTTGCCTAAGTACAATGGAAGATCATTCATGGTTATGGCATAGAAGGCTAGGACACTGTAACCTTAGGATCTTATGCAAACTCTCTAAGAAGAAACTAGTTAAGGATCTACCGGAGATTAGATTTGATTCTTCTAAAGTTTGTGATCCTTGTCAATACGGAAAGAAACATAAATCTAGTTTTAAATTAATCGGTGAAGTCTCAACAACTGATGCATTACAGTTAGTGCACATGGATCTTTTGGGTCCAACACAATCTGCAAGTATTGGAGGCAAATACTATGTGTTTTTTCTTTTTAATGATTACACTAGATTTACTTGGGTTTATTTTCTAGCAAAGAAGTCTGAAGATTTTTCTTATTTAAAAAGTTTTAGAGCTCACGTTAAAAATGAGAAAAACCTTCCATTGAAAACTATTCATAGTGATCATGGAGGAGAATTTCAAAATTCTGATTTTGAAACTTTTTGTAGTAGAAAATGTATTACTCACAATTTTTCAGCACCTAAAACTCCTCAACATAATGGTGTAGTTGAAAGAAAGAAATATAATTCTTCAAGAGATAACTAGAACCATGTTGAGTGAATAATATATAGCTAGAAATTTTTGTGCTGAAGCTGTAAGTACTGCTTGTTATACTATAAATCGAGTTTTGATAAGACATTTTCTTAATAAAACACCTTATGAGTTATGGAATGGTAGAAAAACAAGACTATCCCACTTCAAGGTTTTTTGTTGCAAAGTATTCATTCTGAATACTAAATATAATCTACATAAATTTGCACATAAATCTGATAAAGGAATTTTCTTAGGCTAGTCCACAACTTCTATGGCATATAGAGTTTTCAATAAAAATACTTGTACTGTTGAAGAAACAGTACATGTAAAATTTGATGAGTCTGATCCTTTTGTTTCTAAACCATCCCAATCATGATCCTTAGATTGTTTTCAAAAACTGATTGTCAACCATTGATATAAGACCCTTCTGATAAGGAAAATGTTCAAGAAGATACTTCTGAAACATTTACCCCAGAAGACATTCTACCCTATGTTGATGAACAGGTTTTTCAAAACCCAAATCAGTTGTTTCTTAAGAATCCTCCTAGTGATAGTATCATTGATGATGTAAATCAACCTGTAAGAACTATAAGTTCCTTAAGAAATGAAATAGATCATCTTGCATTTCATTCCTAATTAGAACCAAAAAGCACTAATGATGCTTTAGGTGATGATGATTGGATCAAAGCTATGCAAGATGAACTAAATGAATTTTAAAGGATCAAAGTCTGGGTCTTGGTTGAAAGACCTGAGGATACTTCTGTTATTGGAGTAAAGTGGGTCTTCAGGAAAAAATGTGATCAAAATGGAGTCATAGTAAGAAATAAATCTAGACTTGTTGCTAATGGCTATAATCAGCAAGAGGGAATAGACTATGAAGAAACCTATGCTCAAGTAGCCAGACTTGAATCTATCCTTATTCTACTTTCCTTTGAAGAATTCATTAATTTCAAACATTTTTAAATGGATGTGAAATGTTCTTTTCGTAATGGTTATGTCCAATAGGAAGTTTTTATTGAACAACCTAATGGATTTGAAGATAAAAAATATCCTTGTCATGTTTTTAGACTTACCAATGCTCTGTATGGTCTTAAACAAGACCCACAAGCATGGTATGATAGACTCACAGGATTTTTGCTTCAAAATAACTATGTTAAGGGAAATTTAGATCCAACCATTTTTATAAAGAAAGATAAGAAAAATGTTTTGATTGTTCAAATTTATGTTGATGACATTATATTTGGTTCAACTGAGCAATCTTTAACTGACTCTTTTGCAAGTCTAATGAAATCTGAGTTTAAAATGAGTATGATGGGTGAGTTAACTTTTTCCTTGGTTTTCAAATTTTTCAAAACCCAGATGGAACCTACATATCTCAACATAGGTATATTAATGATCTTCTCAAAAATTATGGTTATGACAACACTAAGAGTATAAGTACTCCCATTGGTACCTAAAACTCTTTAGATCTTGATTAAGATGGGAAACTAGTAGATCAAACATCTTTTTGAGGTATTATAGGAAGTGTACTTTACATAATAGCTAGTCGAATAGAATTAATGTTCTTTGTATGCTTATGTTCAAGATATCAATCCAATCCTAAGGAATCTCACTTAAAGGAAGTAAGAATTATTTTTCACTACCTTAAGGGAACCATGGATCTAGGATTATTTTATACTTCTAGAAATGATTTTGTCCTAAAAATATTTTCTGATGCTGACTTTGGTGGATGTAGAATGGATATAAAATGTACATCCGGAACTTGTCATTTCTTAGGAGATTCACTAGTTTCATGGTCTTGCAAGAAGAAACATTCTGTAGCACTTTCCACTGCTGAAGATGAATATGATGCAGTTGGAAGTTGTTGTGCTCATGTGTTGTGGATGTAACACACACTCACAGATTATGCCTTGAGTTTTACCAAAACTCAAATTTTGTGTGATAACACAAGTTCCATTTCTCTAAGTAAGAACCATGCACATCACTCTTGTGCAAAACACATAGATATTAGGAATCACTTTCTTAGGGATCACACACTAAAAGGAGATATTATTCTTCAGTTTATCAGAACGCAAGATCAACTTGTTGATATTTTCACAAAATATTTACCCTCTGATATATTATAATATATTAATCAAAAGTTAGGAATGATAACCGTAAGGTAATCATTCTTCATTAAATTCTCGTTGAAAAAATTTTCCTAACAATAATAAACTCCTTTTCATTGGGGGAGTACATTTGATTGATAGAGTAACTAAATTTTTTATCAAAGTATTTTTTCCAATCTTTTCAGAACTAAAATTTCCGGAATGAGAATTTCCGGAACTGAAATCTTCAAGAATGGATATTTTTGCATAGAAAACTTCTGGAATGGAAATTTTCGTATCAAAAACTTCCGAAATGGAAAATTCCGTACTGGTGATGAGAATTTTGTACCAAGACTTTCATAATGTGCTTTTCGTATTAAAAATTTTGTAATGAAATTTTCATGCTGAAAATATTGTATTGAATTTTCATTTTCTTTGTTGATTTTTTTGTAGCGTATTTTGGAAACTATGTATTTTTGTAATAATGATTTTTCGTAGTCAATTTTTTTTGGAAGAATGTTACCCATTACGAATAATCCTCCTACGATAATCCGAAATGTATGACTTCCTTACTCATGTTTTCAAAATTATACATTATTAGCTGGTACTTTCTTATATTTTGTTTTCAGATTATATTTTTCTTAAATATTTGTTTTAATAAAAACCTCAAAAGATCAGATTCAAGTTTTCTTCAGAATTGGTTTTCAACCGTAAGATCTGATCTTAGTTTTGACAACTGTTCGATCAACCAAGGAAGATGAACTGTTATATCGATGCCTATATAAAGGGGACCTCAAATGGTCATCCCACATCGGTCTTCCAAAATCCTGCATCCTGAAGCTCTATCTCTTCGTTTTAAAGCCGTTCTGATCTTCAACAATGTCCATTCCAACCTTATCATAAGTCATCAGATCTGAAGGTCTGTGGAAGAAGATTCTCAAGACATGTCTTCTTCTAAGCCGATTTCCAAGTGGTTAGTATATAGAGAAAGGTTGGCTCATCCTGATTTTCTTCAACAAGTATGATTCTCTTATATCCAAGAACATAAAGCTTAACAGATGGGAAGTTGTTGCTATGTATAAGCCTAGGAATCAAGATGAAGTACTTTCAGACGTGCTTTTTGAGTTCTATGTGACGGTTTCCTTCTTTAAGTAAAATGATAGGGAGAAATTTTCATTTATGTCTTATGGAAAGACTTATAAGATTTCTTATGTCGAGGAAGCTAGATTGGTAGGGATGACCTATGAAGGAGAAGCCGAGTTCATCTCACATGATTTACCAGATTCAAAAGGAAGATTCAACAAGGAAAAGGCTTTCGAAACTCTCAGACTGGAAAATGACAAGGCTCCGAAGATTTCTATTATGTCTACGAATTTTTGGATTCTAGAATTATGGGTACAAGGCTTTATCGTATCGAGAAAGGGTGACAAAGACAGTTTGAAGAAGAGACAGATCTATATTCTAGATTTTCTGATAAATCTAAGGAAGTTTAATCTGATGAAACACATTCTTATTACCATTGAGAATGTTAAGAAAGGGAATCTGAGAGCTCAGATCATAATGTATCCAGAAATCATTTCGAAGATAATAGTTTGGTGCCTTGAGTCTTTCAAGGAGTCTTGCATGTCCAAGCCAAGAGTTTGAAAAATTATGTTGGTGAGTGATGGTACCCTCAAAAGGATGGATGTTGCCTTCGACATGAATACTGGTGCGTACTTTGATTTACTAGTTCAAGAAGAAGCAGTTCTGAAAGTTGCTGAACCTGAATCCTCTAATCCAGTGAAGAAGAGAAAGTTGAAAGAAGTTGATGTTGAAGCAGAGAATCCCAAATATAAGGAAGTTCATTCCGCACCTCCGAAACTGAAGAAGAATAAAGCTTACCCTGATGAGGTAGTTGCTAAGCGGAGGTAAATCAATGAGAAGAGAGTGCAAGGGGAGCGTCAGTTTGGCTTGGATCCTGTGGAGGCTAAGGCCTTGATGGAAAGGACAACTACTGAACTAGAAAAACAAGTGAAAGAAAAGAAGCTTAAGAAGAAGATGTCTGAAGCTGAGGTAGCTCGGACATTGTTAAGGTTTAATGAGATGAATTCCGCAAACATTCCAGTTCCGAGATTGTTTTCTTTGGAATCTCTACCTGAGACATCAGGAAGAAACTATGTCACTCCGTAAGAGGTAGTTGCTAAGAATGTTGATGATGTTGAGCAGACTGAGCATGTGGAAGAGGAAGAAGTAGTTGTTGAAGGTAGTGGTGAGAATGGATATCTATTAAATCAAGTAGTCAATTATAAGGGGTCACCTTCGGAACATTTGTCGCTCCGAACATCAGAAGCTGAGTCCTCTAAGTTAGTCACTCCAGGGAAGGATGAGGAGAAAGGAGACCAAGAAGTATCTTATCATGCTGAGGAAGAACAACATATACATGATATTGATCAAATGATGAATGGTCAGGATGGTGCCCAAAAATATATTGATGATGAAGACAATATTGTTCAAGTGTCTGACAGTGAATAGAAATCTCCAGAACATGAATCCATTCCGAAAAAGGACAAGGGAAAGCAACTTGTTTTCGATACCCCGAGTTCAGTGGCTATAAAGTGAATGGAACTTGGTGATTCTTCTATGAGGAAGGATGGGAAAATTGATGAAAAAAATTCTCCAAGAAAAGTCTCAGATTCGGAGTCATCTTCGTTGGGGCATGACTTTGTTGTTCAATCATTAATGAAGTTGGTGGGTTCCATTCTGACCTTCTCGTGTATTGATTAAAGATGCCAAATGCTTCAACATACTTTGAATCAGAAAACAGACTCCGTATCCATGGTTATGGAAAAATGTGTTGAGATGGAAGCTCAGTTCAGAACCTTTTTTCTTGGCTATGAAGCCCACAAAAGGTCTTGTAAGAGAATGACTAGTTGGTCGAGGAGAACTGTAGAAGAGATGAGGCTCTTTGAAGAATTCCAAGATAATGTTAAGGATTCTTCTGAGATAGAAGACATGAAGCTAAATGAACTTACTTCTTCCTTTGAAGAAAAATTGACAGCTGAGAAGAATTCCCAGATTCAAGAAGATAGAGATCTGAATGGGAAGCTGAATTATGTTGCTCAAAACTGGAGGAATGAAAGAGATCATCGGATTGATATTGAAGAAAAGTTGATAAAACAAGAAGAAATCTTGAAGGCTCAGGACGAAAATCATGAAGCTCAGGAAGAAATGATTGAAGATCAAAGTGCAAAAATAGTTGTGTTAGAGAAGCATGCCGAGGAATATCATAAAGACTTGAAGAAAATAATGACTATTCTCAAGGGTCTCATGGCAAAGGAAAAAAATCCAAAATAGACAAATCTGATGGTTTGTTGTATCATAGCTTACTTGTTTTTAAATTTTCAAACTTAATGAAAATCTTGATTGCTTGTCTCTTTTGTTGTTGTTACTAATTTTTCAGGTACTTTGTTATATTTTCCATTCTCTCGAAGTCTTTTTGAAAATCACAATGGGGGAGAAGGAAAAACAACCCTAACAAAGGGTGAGAAAGAAAAAGAACTCTAATAGAATTTATCCAAGGGGGAGTGTTTCATTAAATAATTCATTCTTATTCATAATGAAATATCATTCCGGAAATCTAGAATACGATCCTTAGAGTTTCAAAGCCTAAGGGGGAGTTAGTCGTATTCATCAACATCCATATGCAAAGGGAGATAAGCCTTAATGTTTTTTCCTTTATTCATAGACTTTATTTTTCGTAAGGATGTTTGTGTTTTCCAAAAAGGGGGATATTGTTGAGTCAATATGGTTTTCCGTATGACTTTTACAATCCTTCTTGTTTTGAAAATCACAATCAGCTTATTTTTAAGGAAAATTGCTTTTATAAGGAAAATCTCTTTTGTAAGGAAAATTATCCTTATCATTTTTTTCATTATCTATATCCATATATTTATTTGGTATAAGAATCAGATTCAATTCTATATTCTCGGAATCGTTTAAAACTTTGATATGAAGCATTCTGTTTTAGGCTCCGAATTCTGGATGAGAACTGTAATAAATTTTCACTCTGAATTCTGGATACGAACTCTAATAAAGTTCCACTCGAAATTCTGGATACGAACTCTCATGAAGTTCGACACCGAAATCTCATGACGGATTCTGATTACAAATTCTGATTACAAATTCTCATTCCGAATTCTTATTCTGAATTCACCTATTAAACAGAATCTGATCATCTTTTCTTTATACACTCTGAATTTATTTAGACTCCGAATATTATTTTTTGTTAGACTCTGAACTTTCATTTTGCTTACACTTTTATAATTTGTCTACTCTTTGAGATTTTGTTTATACTCCGAACCTTCACTCCGAACTTTTTAGTTAGACTTAAAACGATTTCATACATTCTGTTACACTTGGTTTTTTATAACACGATGTCGTCTATTCTATTATAAACTAACCGTTGGTTAAGTTACATGTGTACAAGTCCCTTAGATTTTTAAGGAAAATATGACCGTTAGAAATGAGTCCGACATTTCCTATAAATAGGAGCTCATTTGAAAGATCTCTAAATACAATGAAGTTGGATCGATCTAGAGACCACACACTGCTAAGGTTATTTTTAGAGAGAGAAGTCTTTTCTTTCCGTGTTCGTACTGAACCGCTCATTCAGTTTTTTCTTCATGCGTCTCCGAATGTTGGTGATTACATTCGAGGACATCCGGGGATAGGAAGAAAGATGTGCTGACTACCTTGAATTTAGAAGGCTTCCATGCTGAGGAAGACAGAGGTTCCAACTACCTTGATGTTGAGGGCTTGTGGGGATAGCAAGGCAGAGATTCTGATATTCGTATCGAGGGCTTACCCTGGTGTGGGTAAGACAGACTTGCATGAATGTATAAATCAAAGGACCTTTATCCAAGGTTGTTGGATACCCTTCTCTTTGGGTTAAAAGACTTATATCTTTTAACTTGAAGTTTTACTACTTGTTTGTTTCCGCTGCATATTTTATTGAAAGGAAAGTATAAATTAATTATACTTTCTCTAACACCCCGAGATTTTATGAAAAATATTCTTTTTAATTTAATTAATGTCTTGTGTTGTAAGCTACACCAAAAGTATCATTCACAACACACACCCTTGACTTGGCATGCAATACACGCAATTGCGACCTTCCACCATAGAATGTGTTGTATGCAATAACGAGTTTCACTAAACAACAATATCCTTTTAAAATATTATTAAAACTAGCCGTTATGAATAGTAATAACAACTTTTTAAAATTTTGTAAATTTTAATTTTCTAAATGGATATCATTTTTGGATTCGGAATATCTATATTAGCGTAGGGTGAAATTTTGGTACTTTTCGGATAACTTTCATATTCTGATGAATAGTGAAAATTATTAAATTTTAATTAAAAACAACTTTTTTAATCGAAATAATTAATAGTGATAAATTATTAATTTGAGTCATTTTAAATTATATTTAAAATATATTTATACAATTTAATACAATTTTGGTCATTGGATGTAATTTCACATTTAAACCAGACATAAACAAGTGTCAATCTTTTGATAGTTATTATCTCTTAAGAACACGCTATTTGTTTTGACGAAAGAAATTATTTTTTAAATTACATAATGCAACTGATATGTTTTTAATTTGGTAAAATAGATATCATTTTTCAGTTCATAATATCAAATATAGCTTAGGCCTAATGTTTGTTATTTTTCTGGAAACTTTCATTTTTTGATGAATAGTGAAACCACTAAGTGGTAGTTAAAAAAATGACTTTTTCATAAAACATAATTTTACCGCTTCTGTGACTGGAATCTCAAAAATCTGAGAGACACGGTTGACGTCAGCAAGTAAAATGTGGTTCAATGAGATGAAAATAATTTTTGGTTAATAGTAACTTTTTTACTTTTATTTACCACGGTTAAAAGTAAATAAGGTAATTAAGGGTAAAAATGATATTATTATTACCCTAAAACATGTCCTAATTCTATTGGATAAGTGTAATTCGACCAAAAACAACCTATGGAATAAAATATGACCATTTAGGCCCACTTGGATTAGATTAGGCCATTTATTATTAATTTATCTAAAGAAGGGTTAAAATAGTTAAAATCAATGTTTAATAAGAAAATCATTTTTAATATAGGGTAATACATAAGATAAATTCAACTATAAATATTCATTATAAAGAAAAAAAGATTTCATACATAATGATATTTTATTTTTAATTTTTAGACTTTAAAAAAGTTAATTTATTTATGAAACAAAGACGATGTAGTAATTATATTATTAATAAAATATTGATATAATTAATTTTATAAATACCCAAATAAATGAAATTTTAGACTTTTTATGAATTCCACTAATTTTCTATGTTAAAATGACAAGATATAATTGATTTAATTAACTTTTTTCGAACTAATAATTCTGGTATGATTTTCACAAAAATCAATTACTAAATAGTGTCTAAATTGACATAAAATAGTATTTAAAACAAATATTATATTAGTAATTGTTATTTTATTCCTAAAAATCTATGGTTCAGACAAATGACATGGAAAAGGTTATATATATTAATAATAAACAACTTGGGGTTCTTTTTTCTGCTTATAGTATGTTTATTAACCTTATAGTATTATAACACAAGAAGACACGACAAAAGTAAAATTATTTTACTTAATGTTAAATATAAATGATAAGGTTAAAATAGGAACCTAAAATTATCTAAATTCTATTGTATGAGAGGATTTTGACCCATCCCCACCTTAGATTCTAAATAAATCAATTTTGTTCTATTTAAAACCGAATTTGACTTTATAATAAAATAATAGTTTTAGTTATTCCAAAGGTGCCCCTCTCCTCCCTTATAAAAGGGCACCTCCTCACTCTCTTCCTCACACCAATTTGAGCCTTGAAGCTTGGGAATCCCCTGAAGAATTCTCTTCTCAACTTCCCTAACAACATCCTAGGGGTCCTGGTCATCTTAAAAGACCAATTTTAGTACCCTAAGAGGAGGACTCAAAGAGGCGCTTCAAAGAAGAGGTAATGTCCGTTACTGATTCTTTGAACATTATTTCTTCTTCCACTTCTTCTTATTAGGTTGTTTCATTATGATGTAATAACATAAGTATCACTCATATACTGATATGTTATTATAACTATGAAAGAAACCTATTTCACCATCTATCCATCCTATAGAAAACTAAATCACCGCGCGTGCCTACGTACGGAATAACGTCTCCACGCCGTGGTGTAATCTATTTTCCACCACCACCTTACTTGGATGGGTATAATGGTGTATATAATAACTATATATGATTATTGTAATGTGATATTGATTCTGAAATAGTATACATACACTCCAATACAATTCCAATATCATGAGAACGATATCATCGCTCGTGCGTACGTACGGACTACCGTCTCCATGACACGATGAGATTCATTCTCCACGTTAACCATTCATGAATGATTATAAAGTATATATAATAAGTAATCATGAAATATATGACGTAATAATACTACTGAAATTATGTATATATATATTTATGTCATCTACTTAATTCCATTCAACTCAATAAGAAAACGAAAACAGCGTTCATGCGTATGTACGGTCTACCGTCTCCATGAACGATGTATTTCATTCCATTTACTGATCTATTATATATATGTATATTCTGAATATATATTATATATAAATAATGTTTTATATTCTAGAATTAATTAATCATTATCTAAGTAATCATATGAATAATTATACGCAAAACACGGACGACAAAGGAAATGATTTTACCTAAACGCTATTTAACATTGAATTTACAAAAGAACGGGTAAAATAAAGTCATAAGTGAACCATATATGATATCATAACAATGAGTATAATTCTGGAATAAGTCAATGACATTATTTAAATCATTATACAGGAGGTTCGGACACTTATGAAGAAACATTAGACCTATGGTAAGGGAAATATCACAATCTCATTTTTATCCTAGATTGTTTATACTTTGGTATTTACTGTGGTGTATTTTATCATCCACATCCAAGTTTCCTCAATATTTAATATTATTTCCATCCACCTACAATTTTTTAAATACATTTTTACCCTTTGTTGAGTTTATAGTAAAAGATATGAAAGGAGTCTTTTTTTGTTTTTCGTACGAGGTACTTTTTGACTATTCCGACAAAAATACGAGAAGAATGTTTTTTTAACTTATACGACATGAATGGATTTTTAAAAAATTATTTCCAAGAAGCTTCCTTTACAAATTTTCAAGTTTATATTTAATCAAATTCTTTTATTTTAAAATTGTATGATATGTTAAGAACGGAAGAATGTTTTTGAAGTTGAAAGGATATTTTCCTCAAGAATGGAGTTCAAGTGTTTTATCAATATTATTTTCCATCTAAGATAATAAAGTGTTCTGTTTTATCCCTATTATTACATTGATTTGATTATGTTGTTATGGAATCATTTTTATGAATTCATTTATCTTATATGAATTGTTTTATGATGTCATGATTTTTAAGAATCCCATTTTTAATACATGGGTTATGCAATGATGTATGGTTTATGAATTTGTGGCACACATAAGAATGGTATCATTATGAGGTGGATGGGACCTATATCTCCCGCCAATGAATTGGGTAATGATTCTATATCTCATGAGATAGACATCTAGAACGGCAGGTTAAACCGGTTCAGTGAAACAGGACTGAAACGTGTAGTGAACTCGGTTCAGAAAGGGACTTTGTCCACTAAGATAGTCTTGGAAATGAGTCTTGACTAATAAGAAATGATTCTCTATGATTGTGTGTGTATGCCACAAAGTTTCATGTTTTATGTCATGATTATTGGGATTACATTTCACTACGATGAATTATTCCATGTTATGATTTTATGATCTTTTTTGCAGGTTATGATTTCCAAAATGTTATGTTCTTATGAATATGATGTGATTGATATTTCTTTTGTTTACCCTTACTGAGAATTTGAGCTCACCATTTTATGTTTTCCTTTCCCCAGGATATGAATAAAGGTTTTAGGTAAGAAAAAATGGGAAGATCCTTATGGGAGACGTTGATGATCTTTCACCATGTTTAGAATATTATATTCTGAGTTTCCAAAGACATTAAACTATTACAGTCCTTGTGTGCGTGTTTTTGTTACGTATTATATATTCCGAAAAAGTAATGTAATGTCCATGTACGTTATGTTTAGGGTCTCTACAGTTAGTATCAGAGGAAAGTTTTAGTCAACCTTTGGAATCTAGGATGTGAAAACGTTAGTGAGATCCCTAGAGATATTTCCAAGGTATGTCTAGGGATGTCCCTAAGGTTATGTATAGGATATAGTACTATAATTACGGTAAACCAAGATGTAGATATTTAAGATACTCCCCCTTTATTATGATTTTTTCCTCACACGCTATTATTATTGGGTTTTAGAAAATGTCTGGAAACAAGATGATTCATGATAATGGAGGATATGATGGAAAATGGAATGATATTCTTCATGAGAAACCAAATGAAATGGGATTTGGAAGTCCAAACATCATTATTATGCCGAATAAGCTATCTCATAATATGATCAATAATGTAAAATTTGTTATGTTTCCTGACTCAGATAATAAGAGAATAATGGAGTTTCATGATGATCATAGAGGAAAGAAAGTTCAATTTCCCCTATGTAAATAATATGGGAAGAGGCATCAGGGAAATGTTTCAAAGGAACTGGAAGATGCTTGGGGTGTGGAAAAGAAGGACACAAAGCCAGTAAGTTCAAAGGAAAAGTTTCAGTTAACACCAGGGATGAAAATAATGGTATTTCGACGACATCAACAATGGTTAAATGTTTTAAATGAGTAATGTACGGGAATTATGAAAACAAATTCCCTAACGGAAAGTCTCATGAAGATAATCAGTATGGTCGTATGGGTAGTATTTATGTTGATGATGATGAAGAGACTACAAATGATATATGAGATGAAATAATTGTTGAATCTTGGTCAATGGTTTAAGAATGTAGTGTAATGATTACATGTTTATCATGTGTAATTTTGTATAAGTAATCTCATGGTACTATGGAATAAAGAGATATCTAAGGATTGTTACACTGTTGTATTTCCGTGAGGTTTGAAAGTGTATGATTAATGGTACCAGTATCCATGAAAGGTTATTCAGATATTTTTGGAATGTAGATGATATGCGCATAATGAAGGGATAATGAGAAAAATAAATTTTGATAGTATTCATTAGCTCATGACTGATATACGGAGAAGGTTATATCATGGTTTGAGTATATAGAATTTTTGGATTTTTGTATGTGGAAAGAGCTAACTTTTGATAGCATTCATGTTTTCACTAAGGTTTAATGGGTATTCATTTTTCAAGAGAATACATGATTAAGATATTCACATGTTTGCAATTTGACCAACAAGATATATCTTATGATATATGTGGGGATAAATGATGGAATTCATGTGATTGTTATGTGACATTTCATGTAATCATTTTCGTTATACAATGAGATTAGACCGAAGTATTTTAGATATGCCTAAAGATTAGAATGGATTATGTTGGACATAAGTTAGTATTGTTTAAGGATAGAACTTTTCTTGATATTATTTATGTGATGTTATAGTAATGTAGTTTTTGAAAAAGGACAACCTGTAGGACGGGCGACAGCCCATCGCGTCGGACAAGGCTGTAGGAATCGAACCCACAACCAAAGTGCGACTCGCCTTTATCACCTACCACTGACCTACAAGAAGTCCCTGGTTTGTAGAAACTAGTTTTATTTTATTACGCGATATGATATATGAGGTATAAGTTCATTTTTGGAATCGTATACGATTAACCTCACCATATATGGACTTAAGTATATTTGATAACTTTTGCTAACCTTTTGTTTGAAACAGTTGGAATGACCCATCATTCTATCACATGATCTGTTAACACTTCACGAAGAACAAATTAAACTTCATTTTTTTAAGAGATGAAGTGGAAATTGTTCAAAACACGAACAACAGTGAGATTGTACCAAAATAAAGTAAGTATTTATTCTAATTCAAATTCTTCATATTTAGGGAAATGATCTTGACAACCAAAAATGTTGTCCTAATGCCCTTATATCCGATGAATCAGATGGTACCATAGATCATCAAAAATATATGGATTTGTGATTGCTGGCTTTTCCATGGCCATTTTATCTACCACTCTCCATCAGAACATGATGGTTAGATTTCGCTTCCATATCCACATTTTCACCGATGTGGAAACCCAGTGATCAGTTTATTTGGGTAACCATTACGTTTCATAGTTTTGTTTTTAAATATTGGTTTTAGTATTCTTTTTTACGTTGTGGGTTTCTATTAAAGAAACTTTTGAGTAGTAAACCATTTATAACCCTCGACGAATTTCGAGGGAGAAATTCATTTTAAGGGGGGTAGAATGTAACACCCCGAGATTTTATGAGAAATATTCTTTTTAATTTCATTAAGGTCTTGTGTTGTACGCTACACCAAAAGGAGATTTTGCAACATGCATCCTTGAATTGGCTTGCACTACACGCAATCGCGACCTTCCACGATAGCATGTGTTGTACGCAATAACGAGTTTCACTAAACAACAATATGCTATAAAATGTTCTTAAAACTAGTCGTTATGAGTAGTAATAACTAATTTTTGACATTTTTTAATTTTTTTTTTCAAAATGGACTTCATTTTTGGATTCGGAATATCGAAATTAGATTACGGTAAAATTTTGGAACTTTTCGGATAACATTCATATTCTGATGAATAGTGAAAATTACTAAATTTTAATTAAAAACAACTTTTTTAATCGAAATAATTAATAGTGATAAATTATTAATTTGAGTGGTTTTAAAGTATATTTAGAATATATTTTTACAATTTAATACAATTTTGGTTATTGGATGTAATTTCACATTTAAACCAGACATAAACAAGTGTCAATCTTTTGATAGTTATTATCTCTTAAGAACACGCTATTTGTTTTGACGATGGAAATTAACTTTTAAATTACGTAATGCAACTGATATGTTTTGAATTTGGTACAATAGAAATAATTTTTCAGTTCATAATATCAAATATAGCTCAGGCCTAATTTTTGGAATTTATCTGAAAACTTTCATTTTTTGATGAATAGTGAAACCACTAAGTGGTAGTTAAAAAAGTGAATTTTTCATAAAACATAATTTTACCACTTCTATGAGTGGAATATAAAAAATCCGAGAGACACAGTTGATGTCAGTAAGTAAAATGTGGTTCAATGAGATGAAAATAATTTTTGGTGAATAGTAACTTTTTACTTTTATTTACCACGGTTAATAGTAAATAGGGTATTTAATGGTAAATATGATATTATTATTACCCTAACACATGTCCTAATTCTATTGGATAAGTGTAATTAGACCCAAAACAACCTTAGGAATAAAATATGACCATTAAGGCCCACTTGGATTAGATTAGGACATTTATAATTAATTTATTCAATGAAGGGTTAAAATAGTTAAAATCAATGTTTAATAAGAATTTTTTTTAATATAGGCTTATACATAAGATAAATTAGAATATAAATATTCATTATAAATATAAACATCTTTCGTACATAATGATATTTTATTTATAATTTTTAGACTTTAAATAAGTTTATTTATTTATGACACAAAGATGATGCAATAATTATCTTATTAATGAAATATTGACATAATTGATGTTATAAATACCCAAATAAATGTAATTTGAGACTTTTTATGAATTCCACTAATTTTCTAGGATAATATGACATGTTATTATTGATTTAATTACCTTTTTTCTAACTAATCATTCTGTTATGAGTTTCACAAAAATCAATTACTAAATAGTGTCAAAATTGACATAAAATAGTTTTTAAAACAAATATTATATTAGTAATTGTTATTTTATTCATAAAAATCAACAGTTTGGATAAATGACTTATAAAAGGTTGTATATATTAATAATAAACAACTTGGGGTTCTTTTGGCTGCTTATAATATGTTTATTAACCTTATAGTATAAGAACACAAGAAGACACTATAAAAGTACAATTATTTTACTTAATGTTAAATCTAACTGATATGGTTAAAATAGTTAACTAAACTTGTCGAAATTATATTTTATGAGAGCATTTCAACCCATACCCACCTTAGAGTCGAAATAAATCAATTTGGAGATATTTAAAACCGAATTTGACTTTATAATAAAATAATAGTTTTTGTTATTCCAAAGGTGCCCCTCTCCTCCCTTATAAAAGGGAACCTCCTCCCTCTCTTCCTCACACCAATTTGAGCCTTCAAGATCGGCCAAACCCTGCCAAATTCTCTTCTCAACTTCCCTAACAACATCCTAGAGGTCCTGGTATTCTTGAAAGACCAATTGTAGTACCCTAAGAGGAGGACTCAAAGAGGCGCTTTAAAGAAGAGGTAATGTCCGTTACCGATTCATTCAACATTATTTCTTCTTCCACTTCTTCTTATTAGTTTGTTTCATTATGAAGTAATAACATCAGTATAAATCATATATTGATATGTTATTATAACTATGAAACAACCCTATTTCACCATATATCCATCCTATGGAAAATGAAATCACTGCGCGTGCATACGTACGGAATATCATCTCCACGCCATGGTGTAATCTATTTTCCACCACCACCTTACTTGGATGGGTATAATGGTGTACATAATAACTATATATGACTATTGTAAATTGATATTGATTATGATATAGTATACATACACTCCAATATAATTACATGATCATGATAACGATATCATCGCTCGTGCGTACGTACGGACTACCGTCTCCACGACGCGATGAGATTCATTCTCCACATTAACCATTCATTAATGATTATAAAGTATATATAATAAGTAATCATGAAATATATGACATAATAATACTACTGAATTTATGTATATATATATTTATTTCATCTACTTAATTCCATTCAACTCAATAAAGAAAAGAAAACCGCGTTCATGCGTACGTACGGTCTACCGTCTCCATGAACGGTTGATTTCATTCCATTTACTGATCTATTATATATATGTTTATTCTGAATATATATTATATATAAATAATGTTCTATATTGTATAATTATGTAATCATGATGTATGTAATCATATGAATAATTACCAGTCAAAACACGGATGACAAATGAAACGATATTACCTAAAATGCTCTTTAACATGGAATTTAGAAAAGAACGGGTAAAATAAACTCATAAGTGAACCATATATGATATCATAACAATTATTATGATTCTAAAATAAGTAAATGACATTATTTAAATCATTATACAGGAGGTTCGTACACTTACGAAGCAAAATCGGATCTAAGGTAAGAGAAATATCACAATCTCATTTTTATCAGAGATTGTTTATACTTTGGTATTTACTGAGGTGTATTTTGTCATCCACATCCATGTTTCCTCAATATGTAATATTATTTCTATCCACCTACAATTTTATAAATCCATTTTTATCCTTTGGTGAGTTTATAGTAAAAGATATGAAAGGAATCTTTTGTCGTTTTTCGTATGAGGTACTTTTTGACTTTTCCGACATAAGTATGAGAAGAATGTTTTTTTAACTTATACGACATGAATGTATTTTTAAAACATTATTTCCAAGAAGAATCCTTCACAAATTTTCGAGTTTATTTTTAATCAACTTCTTTTAGTTTAAAATTGTATGATATGTTAAGAAAGGAAGAATGTTTTTGAAGTAGAAAGGATATTTTCCTCAAGAATGGAGTTCAAGTGTTTTATCAAAATTATTTTCCATCTAAGATAATAAAGGGTTCTGTTTTTATACCTATTATTACATTGATTTGATTATGTTGTGATGGAATCATTTTTATGAATTCCTTTATCTTATATGAATTGTTTTATGATGACACGATGTTTAAAAATACCATTTTTATTAC